>JAPTHN010000009.1:7244190-12044190 GCA_026936325.1 Platynereis dumerilii
TTTTAAAAAGTGATCAGAGATGATGACCTGACCTTTACAATAGATCTTGCTTACATTCATACTCTGAAATTTACTTTTATTTGACACTTTTTTTCCGAAAATGTATTCTATATTTATGAGCAGGAGTGTATTTTTTCCAATGAGACCTCAATTATAACACAACAACAAAAAGTTAAAATCCAGGATGTTTGTAAAAAAAACAAAGTGGGATGGTTTATTGTAATTATAAAATACAATGCATATACATCATAATCACAAAGTACATACAATATAAATGTTGTGTCCTCTGATTGCTATTATTTATTCAACCGTGAATGAGAATAACCTTTTATCCAAAGAGACAAACCGTTGATTAAAAAATGGAATGCATGCACCTCATAATTACAAAATAGTGAAAGTACAGGATATGAATGTCATGTCCTCCATTCGCTGAATATTATTTATTTAGGTGTGAATGAAAGTAACCGTTTATCGAAAGAGACTGTTGTGGCTGCAAGGCTCTATTCACAAGCTTTGACATGAGCATTTGGAAAGACAATGAAACCAAAAGTGAGAGCCGGGATGACAAAACCTTGGCTGACGTCAATCTGTCTCGGTCTCAAAGGCGGCAAAGAATCTCCAATGAGGTTAAGAGGTTCTCCATTTAGAAGGACAGTTCTGAAAGATAAAAATAATATTCTGGTTCTAGTTATAGCATACAACTTGATACAAGTATACATTGACTATGATGAAGAGCATTTTCAATCCACAAGAGGTCTCTGAATACTGACCCAAGCATAGCCTACAGTGCCGCCTGTAAATAAGTGAAATGTATGATATATAGAATTTACCCATTATTAAACAATGTTAAAAGCAGGTTACAATGGGGGGAAAAAGCAACTGAATAAGGAAATGAGACAAAGCAACAAAGAAGAAGGGTTTGCATTTTTAGAGGTGATATTCTTATATGGGTAGATAGGTGTCACTGAGACCTTCAAAATGATAGGTCATACGTCTCTGAGAAGTTAATAGATGCTTCGCAAATCGCCGGTCAAGTTTTTATCTGGAGAGAACTACTGGCCGCTGATTGGCTGTGTTGCTGTGACGCAAAAAGTTATGATAATGTACGGAAATGGAAGGATTCGTCTAGGGTAGATTATGTGGGTGCATTTTTGTGATCAGCTGAAAGAAATGTAATTTTGGAGTCCACCACCAGGTGTGCTGCATTGCAACTTCATGAATATATGGCAGTATTAGTTTGGTATGAAATGGGTTAAAAGTAAACGTGCATTAAAAATGGGAAAGATAGTGAAATAATTAGCCTTTGATAGCGGTTTAGAGGTTCACAAAATATTACTCGTGTAGTTGCAGTATTAAACATGTTAAAAGCACGAAAAGACATTTGAGAGAAGAATTTCATGTCTGGTTGGAGAGATCCATGCACTCCTGGTGGCGATTTTGAGATGGAGTAGAAATTGGAAATAAAAGAGGAGTCAGAAGGTTATATGCTCCTCACAGGAAGACAGGCCAGAAAAAGAAGGATAGGTGTAAAGTTGGGGTGAGTGGGATGCTCAGAGAAGGCGTTTTTAGCTGAGGCAGCACTGATCATGTCAGCCAAGGTTTAACTGCAATATTAGCCGGAGGGATTGTGCCATATCATCAATGCTAAACATCCAGAGCCAAACAGTGGAAGCACCAATTCTCATCCAATGACAGGAAAACATTGGGCCTGCGTTTCACTTACTTATCAAAGCCTTTGACCCATACTAACTCCGACTACAGCATAGAATATTGGTGGCCATTGTTTTCCCACATGCCTCACATATCGACCTTTATGACCAAATATGTTTTCCTGTCATCGGATGAGAATTCATGCTTCCACAAGAAGTTTGGTTGAGGATGTTTAGCATTGATGCAATGGCACAATATCATGCGTTTCACTAACTTACAGGCGGCACTGTACACGTGTTCTTGGACGATGCTCATATAACATTAATTGTGTTGTACTGTCTTTTAAATATTAATGTATTATTGATAGACAGATAGACTTCTTTCTTGGTATTTTTGTAATGTAGATAATGATAGACCATCATGGATCAATAGACAGAATATAGATTTTCTTACTGTGATAAAAGGTTTCCATCCTCTGGTGTCAGCCAATAAACATTGGCATCTGTTCCCAAACTCGCGGCAAATTGAAAATTTGCTGGATTTTTGTCCACACTGAGTGCATAGAACACAACTCCACCTTTGATATCGCTGTTGGAAATCAAAAATTACATTTAATTGAATTTTAAAATTTGCAATTAAATATGTAAAATATATAAACAATTGATATCCATTAAAGACCTACACTCTAAAAAATGTCGGGACAAAATCGGTTTTTTAGATTCAAAATGGTTTTTTGAAAAACCAAATTTCAATGCAAAAAACCAACTTGGATTTTTTTAATCTAAAAAACCGATTTTGTCTGGATTTTTTTAGAGTGTACACTTACTTAGAGCAGTGGGCATACCCGCGTACTGTTGACATAGGTCCTTTTGAAAGTTGCGCGTTCAAAGTGACATTTAACACTAACTGGCCAACTAACTTTTTATGCAGATATGATAACCAATAATCCTGAAACAGAAGAAAGATATTGATATAATCAATGGCCTACATAAACAAACAACAAGTTTACTGAATATTTTCCATATAATGGTTCATTAGTAGGCCTAATCAGAAGTCTTACACTGACACCTTGGAAATTATTTCAAAGACATTGTGTCAAATCTCTGATCCCTTCAGCCTCCTCATTGCTATTTTCTCATTGAGATATATACACCTTTTCAAAAACATGTAAATTTTGCAAGTCCAGACCTCTATCCTATGAGATCATAAATCCAACCCCAACCGTGATTTTCTGTAATTTTTTAGTCGGGTCCCATGCAAAACTAACAATTTGTGAGCCCATTGAACAAAAATGCCCAAGGTTAAGGGTCACGCTTATACAAAAAATAATTAATTACTATTGGCACAAGAATACTCACAGGATTGGGCAGCATAGAATCGTTGACCAGCCCATAATTTCCTCCGAAAAATGTTTGCCGCATGACGACGCCCATCTCCATCCTGGCTGAAACTCCCAGTTTATCTAACCATCTTGAAAAAAAAAAGAGTTCAGTAATTGTTTCTTCCCTGAATATTAAAGATTCTGTGCTGAATTCAGTAACTGGTCATGTTAAAGATTAAAACAAGCCAAAAATGGTGGAACATTATCTAAAAGTCGGGTAATTTTAGTCAGTTCTTGTTGTTGTATTAATCGATTTTTTTGGGGGGGTTGGTTGGTCGATTGTTAAAAAACTACTCCAACAACCATACTGCCAATCAGAGCCTTACTTTCATCACAAAACATTGTGGCATCCTCAGATTCCTCACTTCTCTCAAAAACCAACCAGAAGAACCAAGTTAAATCCATGAAATAGGAGTGTTAAAGAAAGAAGATTACAATGGTGTGGACATTAATTTTATTGAGACTACCGGAAGAAACCCCAGCAAAGGGAGCGCTAGGGGAAGCAAGAAAATATGTTCAAAAACCAAGGGGAGGACAGGAACAGACATGGCCGAAATTAGTGAACAAAGATCTTGATAAGCTAAGTATTAATGTTACAGTTGTAAATGGCAATGGTAGGAATAATTACACATGTTATGAATGTTTTTATCATGAACAGTTAGCTAAAAATAGAAGTATTTGGCAGGTTGTGGTGCGCCACGCCATGTCCAAGGATGGAAGAGCGTAACAGAAGAGGAAGAAGAAGTTTCCCCTAGTGCATGATTTAGGGTTCCCATGGTGACGCCACCTTGTGGTTGTCACGGTACAAGAGAAAGTTGGTGTCACCATGGTAATCCAGTGACTTCAAGATGGCGGCAAGCGATCCAAAAAGGTGTCTGCAAAGTAGCTTTAAAAATTGCTGCGCTTCACAGCCAAAAAGGACAAACAGCATAATTTGTAGCCCACAGCACGAGACCACGAGTAATAAATGTATCATGCGAAGTTATGGCCCCCATGGACCGCTGGTTGCTGAGATCTCGGCGTCAAACAAACGTGACAGGGGACAGTCACTGTGGACACCGTGGACACCGTTCGCTCATACCTGCAAAATGGTACCCCGTGGTACGGCCATAATAAACTTACAAGAACCCAGAGACGTATCTGTCAGAGACATGCTTGGTCCCGTTATTGTACGCATCGCTCGTCTCTCCATTCCAAAGGGGTAAATCAGGGCGAGAAGTGGCAGAAATAGCCTTCTTAGCCATCTGGACTTCATCTTCATATTCAATGAAGTGTTTTGGGTTGGTATAGTCCGAAGTATTGGATCCAGGTCCTCCGAAGTAGTAGCTGTGAACATCAAACTTAAAGTCTGAATATTTGTAACATTACAGGCCTACACAAATAAATCATAATTTCTTCTGAAATTCTGTTCAACATGGGAATATTTAAAAATCAAATTTTCATATTCCAAATTTGCGTTGATTGATAGGCCTATGCCAAGTGATGCTAATAAATTTCTGAAGTCGCTTTATCCTATCAGTTTAGCTTTCACTTATTTTGGGGTAAACTTACTGATGCAGTGTTGCAGCGGTGATGATATTGGCAGCAGAATCAAGAAAACTGGAGAATAAAATAAATAATAAATTATCCTGTTCAAATACAATGATCACCATGTGAACATCTCAATTTTACACACCGTTTACAAGAAAATTGTGCCCGTGTTTAAGAGTGCAAATAAATTTTTATATTGAATATCATGCAGTATATAAACATTTTGTTCTCTGACTGCAAATTTGTTTGTAAGGGAGATAGACCTACTCCTTAAAAAGACCGAATGGGGACATATCGGGCCCGACAAGGGATGCAAACTTGAAGTTTAGTTTCACAAGAAGTCGTTTCAGTATTGCATAATCAGATGCTATTCGCGATCCATTGAGGGAGACCCAGCCAGGATGTTCTCCATAATGGTTTGGTTCTGGAAGAAAAACAATGTGATGTTTATTCACTCGCCAGCAAAAGAAATGCAACACTCGATTTACGTTTTTTTAACATACATTTTTTGGTCAAATCAAATATATTATATCCAATGCAATTATGTAGTTTTGATCATATCATAACAAGCATCATTGGGCTGGAAAGTCATTCAGGTGTAACCTTCATGCTTATCTTTGGCATGCTTATCATTGGCTGGAAATCATTCAGGTGTAACCTTCATGCTTATCATTGGCATGCTTGTCATTGGGCTGGAAAGTCATTCAGGTGTAACCTTCACGCTTATCTTTGGCATGCTTATAATTGGCTGGATAATCATTCAGGTGTAACCTTCATGCTTATCATTGGCATGCTTATCATTGGCTGGAAAATCATTCAGGTGTAACCTTCATGCTTATCATTGGCTGGAAAATCATTCAGGTGTAACCTTCATACTTATCATTGGCATGCTTATCATTGGCTGGAAAATCATTCAGGCGTAACCTTCATGCTTATCATTGGCTGGAAAATCATTCAGGTGTAACCTCCATGCTTATCATTGGCATGCTTATCATTGGCTGGAAAATCATTCAGGTGTAACCTTCATGCTTATCATTGGCATGCTTATCATTGGGCTGGAAAATCATTCAGATGTAACCTCAATGCTTATCATTGGCCGGAAAATCATTCAGGTGTAACCTTCATGCTTATCATTGGCTGGAAAATCATTCAGGTGTAACCTTCATGCTTATCATTGGCTGGAAAATCATTCAGGTGTAACCTTCATGCTTATCATTGGCTGGAAAATCATTGGCTGGAAAATCGTTCAGGCGTAACCTTCATGTTTATCATTGGCATGCTTATCATTGGGCTGGAAAATCATTCAGGTGTATGCTTATCATTGGCCGGAAAATCATTCAGGTGTAACCTTCATGCTTATCATTGGTATGCTTATCATTGGCTGGAAAATCATTCAGGTGTAACCTTCATGCTTATCATGGGCTGGAAAGTCATTCAGGTGTAACCTTCATGCTTATCTTTGGCCTTATTTATCACTTACGGGCCAAAAAACAACGCTTTCCAGATGTGCATTTTGCAAATTTTGACACACAACAAGGTTACAGCAAATTTGGAAGGTGCTCCATTTAGAAATAAATCTGAAGCTTCTATTTAACCAGTTCATGAATAGATAGTCTTATTTCATAGGGCTATCTAATAAATATAAATAAACTTCTAAAATCATTGTTATCAAATTTTTGCTGAAGACTCCCAGTACACATAAATTTACAATTACACATTAGGTTACACCCACCATTGCCAAGTTCAAAATCCACGTTATTTGCATATTTTTGCTTTGCGATGAATTCCAGCAAGTACAGGGCATTTGTTGGGTCCCACTGTTCTCCATATCTCGTCTGAAGGTTGAACTCGTAGAAAAGTCGCAAACCGTTGTCGTAACAAGCCTTGGCAAGGTTGTCAAATTCTGCGACTGGAAAAATAAATTGTGAATTGCATTAAATTTTCCCTGATTTAATCTTCAAAAGAGATATATTGTCAGATTTAAATCTAAATAATCACAAAGCATTGTGTTGGGTCAATTCATGGTCATTTGAAACATTGATCTATAAGCAGATAGTTCCATGTTTGAACAGACAAGTGCAAAACAATTACAGTGTCATATGACAATAAACATCAAAAAGACTATAAAAGAACAAAGTATTTTAATTTTAAAAAATGTGTACAGTTTAATGGCTAAAATTCCTCAAAATTTGAAAACAATCTGATGCCATGTTTTGTTTAAAATGGTGTTACCATTTTAAAATGTTTAAGTGCATTTTCATAAACTTGCAACTGGTGGTAACTACCTCTGGAAATTATAGTAAAGGGGGAAAAAAGTATCCTTGTTCAACACTTCCATTATTTTTTGTGAATAAAGCTGTCTCAATTCCAAGACTCTCAAAAGTTGTGTTGTTTTTTTCTGAGATACTGAGGAATGCACAAACCAATCTACAGTTTCTAGGGTCAGATAATTAGGACACAAGTGTTCAAATGGGAATAATTAATATATAAGTAACAAATACTTATTTGCGTACAAACCGGTTATTGTTTGAAAATAAGGAACAACTCCTGTTGCATCAAAGATATCCTTCTTAATGTCAGAAAATATTACAGAGTCAGTCGTGGTCCCTCCAAATCTGAGCCAGGCTGGAGACAGGCCTTTGAGGAGGGTCTTTACTCTTGGGAGGCTGGCATGAAACAAAATAAAGTGGTTTAACGTCAGCAACAAGTTTTAATTTTAGCATGAGATAATTAGATATCAGGGGGTAATTGGAAGTTTTTTATAATGAATAATTTTTTGCTAAATTTTTTTTTAAATAAATATTTGACATGTTGATAAAATATGTAAACTCTTTCCTTGCAGTTTTGAAATGAATAGCAGATTTCTTAACACGGCATAGCTTAATTCAGAAACAAATATGTTCGGACATCGGGCACTCGAAAATAACAATTTCGTCTGGCATTTTTGTGAAAAAGAAACTATTTTCCAATCAAAGAAAACCCAAGCTCCTCCCCTTGAATATCTAATGGACGCCCTTAGCATTACGGATATTCAGTGTTCACAAACAGGTCTTCGGATAATTACCTGAAATCCAGAGGTCCAAATGCTGGCTTCTTGACAAGATTATTCTGGTCTAAAGTGACGCTGACAAACCGTTCGGAAACTTTGAAAATTGGTTTTGTAGTGTCTATATTAACCTTGATGGTGGTTGCGAATGCAGTAGATAAAGCCAGTTGGAAGCTAAGCAAGTAGAAAAATATTTTTGACATCATTTTCTGAAATAAAATATACAAAGAATGGAATAATTAAGAGCCAATATTGATGTTAATATTATAAAGTTCGGTGCATGTACAACAGACTGTACTACTAATTAACCCTTAACGATTAACCCTTTGCAGGGCATATTAGCATTTCTCAACTCCCATGGGAGTCGTATTCTGCATCATGATACTAATTTATAAGTCACTCTATAATATACATCTTGCCAAGTACCCTTTTACACCTGGGTGAAGTGAAGCAAAGAGTTACGAAATATTTGCTCAGTTCCTCTCTGCCATGGCTGAGACTTGATCCTGCTACATACATCAGAAGGTGAACACCTTATCACTAGACCACAGCACCTCAGACCACAGTGCTTCAAATATATGCATCATTATACCATTTGACACCTCTGTCAGCCAATCACATGCCAGTATTTCTGGGTGACAATTCCTATATTCTTTGTTGTCCACTTGTCGTCTCATGTTTGACTGTTTGACTGTTTGTCTCATGGTATAAGCCAGTTATTCACAATGGGATCAGGTATACATGTTTATCACACCTCGGGCTGAAGCCCTGAGGAGATAATTCACATATCCCCTCTCCCGTGGTAAATATAGATACGCATTATCTCAGACTCACAGTTTTATATCCACATTCCACAGAGATTGAAGATCTATAAATGAACAGATATGGATGATGTTATGGAAAATTGATGATCAATAATAATGCAATGAAATTATCATTTAGCCAAATGTTATATTCAGATGTGTTACTCACACTCACATGGTCTGTCAATCAATATAAATTTGTAAGGGAATGTGATCTATAATTATGTGATTCTATACTGTTTATTGATTTTCTGGATGTGTTAATGTTTGACATGATTTTTTTTTAAACTTTTTTACACTGTGGTTTATCACTATTTATATCACTTGAACTATGAGGCCTCCATGACTGCTGATAAAACAATTGCAATTGATGAAATAAATGAGATTGTCAGTTGTTGTTTTGGATCCTATAATCTACAAATAATCATATTTTTCATTTTCCTAAACATGAGTGCACTTCAGAGTTTAATCACACAGCTCAAGCTACATGTAGAAATGCATGGTATACACACACAAAACGAATCTGTGGCACAGTGAAACCTCTCACTGAATACGTGCAAGTTCAAATACAAATACATGACAACTCTTAAAAAATACATAGATATGTTGTCTTTAAATTCGTGTCTTACCTGGAATGTTGTTGGCAATTCTGAACTCCTTTGATCTTGCTATTTTGCCATCTGATATGATATAATGGAACACTATAACTGTGAAATGTAGTTCTCGGTGAATAGCAAGGGGGCAGCAGTGAAGCATGAAAAGAACTCCATCAAAGGTTAGTGGGTCAGAATACCAACAAACATCACTGCTTCAGATAAATATTTTATAAAAAATTAAAAATGTTTTCACATTTTTTAATTGATCTTTGTCTTTGGTTTTGTTTTTTCTTTTGGTCGGTTTTCTTGCTCTTTACGCATTGTAATAATGTGCACGTCTGACAAGTTAAAACTGTAAACAAGTTAGTACTTTATTGTTTTACAGATCGATAGGTGCATTGATAGATAGATATGGCAAGTGCAGCCCCTTAAGCCCAGTTCTGGGTGCTCACTAGATGAAGTCCATTTTCTAGGTGCTCACGGGGTTGATTGATGAGAGGGGAGAGAGAGCGGAGTCCTCGACATGTTACAAATTAAATCCCATTGAGGGATTTTTTACTTGCTGAGCATAAACACTGAACACTGATACAAGGGGCCGCCAATTTAATGTTTCATCTGAATGACATCCAGCTGGGATTTTATAATACAGTCCCCCGCGAAATGGCCGTCCCAGACGCCTATGAGAGGGGGGCACACCTGAGGGATGTTCAATTTTCTGGAGCACCATTTTGCCCTAATTTCATATTCCAGATTTCATACCATTTCAAGTAATATGAGCGCAGCTCATGGCTGCCGAAGGCAGCCATGAGCGAAGCTCACTTAGCACAAGGACAGCTCATTCTATGTGGAGCTCCTGTCTACAGTGACTGCCTGAACAGGAAGTGCCTGTAGTTGCCATAAAAGTGGAGCTAGTAGTTTAGTTAGAGTTTAGTTTGGTAAATAATTAAAATACCTCAAATATCTTCCAAAATAGCTTTAAAATTTCAGTCTTGTTGTATAATAACCTGCAATGACATATTTCAGGGGTTTAAATCGACATGTGTATCAACATTGGAAATAATTATTTCCATACCCCTGATTGTAAGAAGTGACTGAAAATTAAAAGTCAACACCAAAGTTAATGACTTAAATGGCTCACCAAGTACGAAATCATAACAACACTTAAGGTTACATAATCTCATTAACTATCAACAAATTATGTTACAGTCTAATAGTAAACAGTCATCTCTGAATAGCTATGCTTTTACTGATCTCAGTTATGTAACATCAACAATTTAACATAATAGATCCAAATTTACAGATCCAAATTTAACACAGATTTGAATTACACAGCTGTCGGTGCAATCTGTCTATCTATCTATCTATCTATCTATCTATCTATCCATCTACCTATCTATCCATCTACCTATCTACCTATCTACCTATCTATCTATCTATCTATCTATCTATCTATCTATCCATCTATCTATCTTATCTTATTATGGAAGGTGATACACTCACCTAAAGATCCCAAAGTCCACAACCGTATAAAGACGCACAGGTCGCTTCAACGGTAGACTACGGAATGACGTCATAGGAGCGGTAGCCTGTATTCCGCCAGAGGGCGCCAACTCGCGACGTCTAGACGGTGGCGACGCCTGTGGGAAGCGGCGAAGCGTCTCCTTCCACACTCTTCCCCCGTTTGTTTTTGAAGCTCTTGACTCCTTATGCACCCGGTCTCCGCCTAGGTACTGGAGTATATGTTGTCATGAACAGCTGGCTCTGTTGGTCCCCTACCCGATGCCAAAGGCCACTTACGGTCTCCACCGAAGGTATTCGAGTAAGAGTTTTCATGAACTCCCTATATACCCGGACTCCGCCTAGGTACTGGAGTACATGTTGTCGTGAACAGCTGACACACACCTTCCCTTACCCTATGTGCACACTCGGTATCCACCAAGAGTATTAGAGTAAGAAAATCTGTTGTGTGGACGCCTTGAACTGCAACCTGCACTCTTCCTTTCTCGTAATTGTTTTTGTAGAAAAGTTCATTGGATGCAATGATTTGGTGCATTCAAAATCAAAATATACAGTCATTGGTCTATTGTTCTCTTTAAAATAAGATCTTCTTGTCACCAGAGGGCATCAGTGACAGGTCCATTCTTCATAATCTGCAACTGGTAGATGACTGGTGCCAGTGCAGAATCCTGAAGTTGAGTCTTCCTGATTTCCTCTGTTGAATCATGTGGGAGGTCAAATCCAACCTTTGTCTCCCCCTGTAGTCCTGTACTTATTTTAATGCTGTTTGTGTATTTCAACACCAGAGCCAACATCATTCACTTCTTTAGGCATACTTCTTCCTGATTTGATGTGTTCAGCATTTGTCTCCGACTTCCGTGAATTTCTACTTGGAGATCTACTTGTGGAGTACTTCCTCCTGTTCCATCTGTCATCTGTCCTACCCCTCCTGGGAGATATACAGCGTGACTGGAGACTCGCTCTGTAATTGCCTTCCGATTCATTGTTGTTGTCATTTTCATGATAATTTGGTCTTTGACCAGGTGAAGTGTATCTGAATCTAGATTGCCTATCTTCATGATTCTGATACCCCGGAGGTCCGCGTTCATACCTCTCTTCCGGAGAACTCCATCTGGGTCTCTCATGGAAGTCCTGATCCTCATGCCAATCATCATCGGACCACCTGCGAAAATTATCATAGCGAGTTCTTCTAGAGTCATCGTATTCCCTGAATCTTGGAGATGGAGAACTATAGCGTCGATTACATCCGCCATTGCAAAAGCTGTCACCGCAATATGTGCAATAGCGTGATGTGCGCTGTCCACGAGTGCAGTTTCTGGCTAGATGCCCATATCGTCCACACTCGTAACATCTGAGGTCGCCAACGTCACTCCCAATTCTTCGCACTAATGCAGAGTCTTCCTTGAAAGTGACTTGCTTGGCTGCATTCTTGATGCCCATGCGCTTACTGCTCGCTTGAGCCATCCTCATCTGACTGACTGCCTCAGAAATTGTGCCTGGCTCTTTAATATTGTAAGTCAACCATGCATAAGTCTGATCAATGCATCCGTTGAGGAAATATTCGACAGCATACTGCTGAAGTTGATCAACCGGTGTATCACATGGGAAAGCATCCATAGTCATGGCATACACCCGATCAGCGAATATTTCCAACTCCTCCCCTTCAGTCTGTCTCACCGTAGAAAGGTCTGTCCTCAAAACAGCCTTTGTTGCCCTCCCTGTTCTGCAATACCGCTGTTTCAGCGCATCACACAGACGGTCGTAATCCAAGGTGACTTCCTCAGGCAAATTACGGTGAGCAGTTAAAGCATTTCCTTGCAATGCAGATGTTAACTTGAACAACTTGGTTTCATTCGACCAATGGCCTGCTTGAGCAAGAAAAGAGAATTTGTGGAACCAATTGTCCCACTCATCAACTTTCCCTTCAAATGGGTCCAATTTCACCTTAGAAGCATCAAAAGGCCTGCTGTAATTGAGTCTTGATCGGTCAACTGTGGGTACTGCCTCAGGACCAGCTTGCTCCACATTAACAATGACCTTTTCTGCCTCCATCTGTTTCCCCGATTCCATCCTCCTATCCTCCAAATGGGTTACCCCGCGACTGGTTTCATATTCAACAGTCAGCGGCGCAATTTTTCTGTTTCTCTCCATGCTCCTTATCTTCTCTTCAATTTTCTGAAATTGCTCAGTGCTATCCAGCTCAATCCTTTGCAATTTCGCCTCAATATTCTCCAGTGTATTGGAAAAGGAATTGTTGGCCTCGAACATCATGCCTTGTTGTTCATTCCCATGATCCTCAATCTTTTTGATAAACTCTCTGTACAGTTTCTCAATTTTATCACTGGTTTGATCATTCATCTGCTTGATGTATAATGCCAAACCATTGATTGTGAGTTCCTCACCAGCTTCATTGTTTCCAAGTTCACCAGCCTCACTTTTGCCTTGTGCGGAAATCTTATCTGAAGCTTCCTCTTCCACCACCTCTTTAGTAGGTTGCAAATCGGGAATTCTTGAAGTAATTTTTCCTTCAATATGTTTGGCTTTCAGCCATCTGACATTCGCTTGAGGAGCACACTTTGTCAACTCACCCAAAGTTGTCAAACTGCCCACAGAGTCAAAATGTTTTCTCAGATTAACTACAGAAGTAGCTGCAATTCCTGGAATCTGTTTGAACTGCTCATCAGAAGCTTCATCCAAATCAAAACTTTCAAAATCTGACATTTTGGCATAAACTCCGGTCAAAAGATGACAACTTTGAAGTTTTGTCTAAAATGTCAAGTTTCAAAACGGTTTTAAATCACAGTATTTATCCAGATAAATATCTTTACGAAAAATACTGAAATTCTAGCTTCAACAATAAATTATTAGGTCCTTAAACAAGACCTAATGGGTTTAAATTCACTGAAATACAACTGAACTGTTGATTTCTAAACTTAAACTCAACGATCAGCTGATCTTGCTTGTTGACGTTTGAAAATCGCCCGGATGTAAACAAACTTTCCTGACTGCTGGAAGTCTTGAAATCGGCAGAAATAACTTTCTGACGACTGGCAACTTCTCCCACAACTTCACACAGGTTCTATAACTTCTACCAACACTTCTGACACCAGTATGGAAGGTGATACACTCACCTAAAGATCCCAAAGTCCACAACCGTATAAAGACGCACAGGTCGCTTCAACGGTAGACTACGGAATGACGTCATAGGAGCGGTAGCCTGTATTCCGCCAGAGGGCGCCAACTCGCGACGTCTAGACGGTGGCGACGCCTGTGGGAAGCGGCGAAGCGTCTCCTTCCACAGTATCTATAGATAATGCAGTAGTTCTATGACAATGCTGCGCGAATTTCATGGCAGTGCCATTTACATAATATATTTTTAAGTGACAATTTAAGTGACAAATTTTCATATGAAGGGAAACTGGGGCACCGGCCCAATATCTTGGGGCACATGTCCCGAAATTATGCCATTACGCAAAAGCCTTCATATTCTTGACCAGTGCCTTTTAAAAACAAGCTTAGTTTCGGCCTTGTCCATAATTTACTTAATATATCAAAGCATTGGTAACTGGTTTAATACTTTTATTTCACTTCTAATACACATGTGTTTCTGCATCAATACAAAACGTGATTTTTAATTAATAAAATGACATTTTTTTCTGAGCAGTTCTCGCGAATTGACACAATTTCAATCCTTTCAATTTCAAGACTTACAAATAACAAAAAAGGAAAGAATTTGCAAGTCAGTTAGGAGAATGCATTGAAGACTCAGATTTTGATATGTATTCTGATTATGATGGATTGATATGTCATGGAGTTTTCACCCTGATCATCTTTTTGGAGATGCAGCTCGCAGCACTTGATGCTTTAACTTCAAGAGCAACATATTTCGATTGTGCGGAAATAGATTTTTCCAGAATAATGAAGTAAAGTGATTGTAAAGATGTCAGCCATATCATAGAAAGAACCACCTATTGTATTAGATGACAGGCTAATTAGTCACTAGGGGGAAGAAAATGACTTATTCATAGGCATACCGCACACAGATATTTTGGTAGGGCAAGAAGCGACATTTTTAGTGTTCTCAAAAATTTTTGGTATGCCTAAAAACTCATTAAATGGATGTGCAATTGAGCATAAGGCCACACATAATTGATCTTTAGCTTCGCGGATTCCTCTCAAGGCCCTTTTTCTAGAGTCTGTCGGTAGGACAAAAAAAAAAGGTGAAAAAAAAATTTATAATGTAAAAAAAAATTATTTTTTTTTTTCCATTTTTTTTTTCCATCAGCAGTAAATATATTGTGTCGGCGGGTCCGCGAATCTAAGAATCAATTATGTGTGGCCTAACTACGTCAAATTAGGCAAGTAAAGGGAAAGCGCAGTACTCGCAGGTTGTGAGTCAATGCAAGAGCGATGATGTCATTGTTTCACTTC
Source organism: Platynereis dumerilii (assembly GCA_026936325.1). Classification (NCBI taxonomy): domain Eukaryota; kingdom Metazoa; phylum Annelida; class Polychaeta; order Phyllodocida; family Nereididae; genus Platynereis; species Platynereis dumerilii. The sequence goes on from JAPTHN010000009.1 coordinate 7,259,146, forward strand.
CCTTACAAGTGTCACACTCTAAAATATTTCAGACAAAATTGTTTTTTTAGATTCAAAATGTTTTTTTGAAAAACCAAATTTCAATGCAAAAAACCAACATGGATTTTTTTAAAAATCCATGTTGGTTTTGCATTGAAATTTGGTTTTTCAAAAAACCATTTTGAATCTAAAAAACCAATTTTGTCCCAACATTTTTTAGAGTGCAATTTACAATTTTCGTGTTTTTGTTAAATTCAGCTTAGCTTTTTTACCGGAGATATTAATTATTCCGATAATGAGACATTTATAACATGCCACATTCCAAAGACGGTTGAACCTTAAGGCTTTGTCAAAATGAAATTCACATCCTGTGTGTAGGATAGTGTAATATATATTAGGCCTGTGGTAGACACTGAACAGGGTGTCAAAAAACAAAACTAATTGTTCTTGGAAGATACCACAACAATGAAGACAAAATCCTCAGAAATGAATTTTAATTTAATGTCTATGAAATTTGTTAAATTAAAGCACCTATATAACACTGATCACTCATGTTGCCTCCGGAGCGGACTGCGCTGTGGATGGGGGTTCTACCACAGGGGCGGATGGTGGGGCGGCAGTTTTAGGAGCGGAGGAATCAAAGTTCATAGTCAGTTGATTTCTTTGGAGCATTTTAGGGGTTGATGAGTGCCACGTCATGCAAGATGCAACCGACTCGCGTGGACCAGCAGCGGTTCTCGAAGAGAAGTATCGCACTTTCTTGAAGGTAGGGGGCGCTTTAGAATTAGACGGCAAGGAAAGGCGGTCGGCACTCAACAGAGTCTCTCTATTCGGATTGTCTTTGCCATGGGTGTATCTGTACGTAGTTGTCGTTGGGTTACCGTCATCAAATGAGGTCAACGGTCGATCTGTCCATTTCTGCTTCAACGGCAAAGTGGGAGAAGGTTGGAAATCTAGTCCATATGTGGAAATCTCTGGACCATCTGATTTGTTGTTTGAATTGTAGAACTTCTCATGCGGAGCCCAGGCAAGCAAGTTACTCTGAGCTTTCTTCCGATTTGCTAAGAAACGTTTTCGCCCAAGACCCTGAAATGAAAAAGAAGACTTCAAATCGGTAAAAGAGTAAAGCACAAAGGCAGTAGCAATATAATTTATTAGCTACGCCCCTGGGGAAGGTGGTATTGCAATGCATCAGACCATATTCTGTGCGATTCTGTGCGGCTAATCCCGTAAAAACTATGCATTGTATGAATCTGGTACTTCGCTTTCCTGTGGCCCATTCAAGGCTCTTTTCAATTTTGGTTGTTCTCCGTGACATATTCACTGATATATAACCAGATACTTGCCTTATCATAAACACATTATCTTAACAACTTCAATTATACATGGAAATCACACAATGAGACATAACTGGCATTATTTTTGACTTGACTATAATTCCACATATATAGGCTATATTAGGCCATTCACAATGTGCAATTACCTCTCCAAATATGAGAGCATCATTCATGAACGACTCCCTGTTGTCATGTTTCGAAAACTGGTGGTCACTTCTTGAGTCCTGCAAATATATTACATTTATAAAGGTGGTTATTTACTATACTCGAAAATAATTACAAATATATGTAAGCTGGTGCTTTAATCTCTAGTTTCACTAATCACCAGGATAACAATTTCATATTAGTCAGTTCGTTGCATGCATGCAGCTTGTAGTAGCTTCAAGAGAGGTCACAACCAAATCGGTTAGACCTGAAACATCTTTAAATCTACAAAACGATCTTGGGCCGACTTCTGAGCTAAGACTATAGGTTTAAGGTTAAACCTGATCTTAAGTATTTTGCTTACTGGGCAGTGCTGCCATTTTATCACAGAAATATATCCTGGTATTGAATTTGGAACTACTTAGACCAGGTTTAAGGCTAATACCTTACTTCACTCTGTCACCAACAGAGCTCTGACCAGGCTAAATGCTACACCTGTTTTTAGGTAAATTTCTTTCTGTGAGGTCCTGCTGATCTTTATCACTGTAGTTGTGCAGTGTTTTTTGGAACTACAGTGAAGCCAGGTCTTAGCCCTAAACCTTGTCTTCACCCTGTTGGTGAAATCGGACCAAAGAAATTCAAATTGAGTTAACCCACCTTGATCCTGTAGAAGAACTTCCGAGGCGGTTGAGGTTTTGCCAAGTTTCTATACTCATTTGGGAAATCAAGACGAGTCTTACTTCTGAAGTGGCCGTGGTAGCCAGAGTTAAACTGAAATTAAAATATGAACGATAATTATATCATGTAATTTATATTCAGAGCAGGGACTAGAGGTGTCATGACGAAAGTTCATTTATTTCCCTGGAACAGCCAAATGTATTAATTTTATTTGTTTTGAGCATATGCAACATCCTATTAAAATACTTCTTTTCTTGTCAGACAATACTGTGTTAAGAAATGCGCCCACCAGAAAATCAACTATTTTAAGACCGCATCGAAATAATTCATATTTTTACCAGAACCGATATGCAGATGCGATACTAGGGTGCATCGTATGCCCCTATATCTTCAAAACTTCATGCACTTTTGCATGATTGTTCCCTTGTATCGTAAAAGAAGCCCTGCAAAATTTTAGGGAAAAATTCTAATGCCAAAGGGTGGCAAAATAGCCTTGAGAATTCAGTGTTAGTTCATATTTTAGAGATTCGCGGTTATAAATGATATTGTCATTTGAGTGATTTCTGGATGGCACAGTTAGATTCCTTAGAAAGAGAGCTTTAATTTGAATACCAACATTAATGGCTTCCATTCAGGAGAAGCCGCAATTGTGTCGAGATATTTTCTTTTTTATTGGGAAAAATGTGATAAATCAAAAACAGGATGTTAAAATGACTTTGGAAACTCAAAGAATTCTATGAAGTGAGGATGTGTTCTTCTATATCATCTGATAAAACCTTGATTGAATTATGATCTATTCAGAAGAAAAAGAGAGACAGAACGGTGTCTAAATCAACTGTTGTAATTCTCATATTTACATGTAATTTATGCAAATTTACACATTTGAATTTAATTAATTACTATCTGAAAAACATATTACATTTCCTACCTTCTTTAGAATAATGTTTCTTATGTTTTATTCTAATGCTTCTGTTAAGGTTAGGCAGAAGTTTACCCTTTAAGTTTATTTTTCGAAACATTTTGTCATAATAGTAAGAAACTTTCGACTTTCCGAAAAACTAAAGCATGAGAAATTTTCAGAAATATTGCTTCCTACCATTCAAATTAAAGACAATTTTCTTCTCAGAAGGATGGTATATGAATTGAAATCATACAACAAAACATAAGCTAGATATTTCTAACCGCCACTTTCCAAAGCATCATTTTTTGTCAATTTTGGACTCAACTTAAACACAAAAGTGCCACCCTAGGGCAACATCCGATCTGATTTAAATTTTGAATGAGGTGTTTTTATGGGCAAAGGTGCACTGGTGGAAAGTGCAAATGAAAAAGACATTTTTAATTTTTAAGGGGCAAACGATGCACCCTATGAGATACCTTTTTGTTGCCATTTCCATGTGCACATCTGATCTTTAAAAAACACTGTTAGGCCTTCTTCAGTTATTAATATTATATCTATTGACACTCTTTTTAAAATTGAATAGCGCAAATTGGATTTGTCTTTGGTTGACCCTGCCACCCTTGTTTCCTTGTGGCATCCCTGTGCCAACTAATCCATCAGTCTTTCCACCTATACGCAGTAAAAGCCAGGCACGGAAGATATTGATCAAAATCCTTTGGAAAATTGTACGACAAGAACAAAATTTTGGAACAAGGGAAACATCAAAATGACAAATAAAGGACCATAATTAACTTAGTCATTAAGTCCACATTACAGGATCTTGTTTTGTCAAGCCTGCTAATTACATAATCCTTCAATGTACTTAATAGTAGGCCTGTACACAATGGTATTGAGCAGTTATCACAGTTTGTTGTCTACCACTAGTCAATGCACCACATCCCCAATGCTTTAACATTGAAAAACCACATTTTTAACAATTATTTGATGTTATACAGATACAAAAGATGAATATCAGCACTCACCCAGCTTCCAGTGATCTCGGTCTTAGCCATCTTATTAGTAAATCCTTGAAGAAAACATCTGAAGAAAAGAACAGAGCACAACAGACCACTGGTTGCTAAGGGTTGCAACTGTTTACTTCACTTGCTTCGTTGGAATGGTTCAAACGTTGGTTACTAGAGCATGACTGATCAATAGAAAGATCAATCGATCAACTGATCCTGTGAATGGCAGGGGATATACATAAATCAGTGTTCAATAATTAAGACATGCATGCTTATCAATTGGATTGTCTTTAAGAGATTTACTTCCAGTTGTGGTAATATTAGATGTACAGTATCAATATCATGGACATGATAAGCCTATTGAAAAATGTATTGATTTTTTATTGTAGTTAGTTCACCTTCATTGTTCAAATGAGTTACTTTTAGACAATCTCTGTAAAGCAACTAGAATTGTCTTAAAATGGTTCCAAGAAAATGGTATGAAGGCCAATCCTTCAAAATTTCAATTCATTGTCTTTGGTAGAAAAAATATCACTAGTACTCTAAATTTAAATGAAAATATTGAAATTAGTTCTAGTCAAGATTTTAAATTATTAGGAATTACTCTTGATTCAAAACTTGATTGCAACAAACATGTCTCCCAAATTTGTAGAAGATTTGCATGGCAATTGTGTGCTCTGCGAAAAATTTCCAAATACTTAAGCACTGATGCAAATATGTACATTTTCAAGTCATATATTGCCAGTAATTTCAACTATTCTAAAGTAGCTTGGCATTTCTGTTCAAAAAGAAGTAGATTAAAAACTAGAAAAATTACAAGAAAAGGGGTTACGAATTGTATCTGAAGATTATGAATCATCGTAGTATGATCGTACGATGCATTATTGTGTAAACATACCTTCAAATCCCTACATGTAAACAGACTTTTGTCATTACTGCTTGAGGTATATCAAGCTCAGTATGAATTATCACCAGCTTACATGTGTCAATTGTTTAAAAGAAAAACAACCAGTTATGATCTTGTCAACAAGCATCAAATTGAAGTAGGTAACTACTCTGTATGGACTAAATAGTTTGACTCACTTGGGCGCCCCCTTGTGGAATAGGCTACCCAACAATGTAAAAGACAGTGAGGATGCCAACCTCTTTAAAAAAGCTGTCTCCAAAATTGACATTTTAAAACTGGAGAGTTTGTATAAGTAGTCTTCTTCTGTTTTTACAATTTATTTGTTATAATTGTTTTTAATTTTTCCGTCCTATGTTGTTATGATTTGATTTTTACTTGTCCTCATTTACTTATATTTTTTAATTTCTAACTAATTTGTCTAAACCTTTTACATAATATTTTTTAAATTGTTTTTAATTTCGGTGACACTAGCCTAAGGCTAAAGTTTATATGTTTTGTAAAACCGAAAAGAAATAAAAATTGTCTATTGTCTATTGTCTATTGTCTATTCATTATTGTTTACCTTTTTTGGCATACTTTCATCAGTTGTAAAATCTGGAATTAGACAAAGACAAAATGATGTCTTAATAATATTAAGACGTGTAATAGGCCTAAGAGAATAACAAATTGATTTTTTGTAGACTTGTAGACGGGTTTAGGCCGAAACCCAAGGTTGTTGGCCTCTCACAAATTGTCGGGAGGATGGAGGCTCCTTATCATCCTTCAGGGTTGGTGGAAGATAATGATTGTTTAGATTACTTCTTCCTCTAGCAGCTGGCGAGAGCCTTCCTCCTCCTGGTGTCGAAATAGCGCATCGTCGAGAGGTGGTTTAGCAATAGCGGGCGTTAGTGGAACTCTCCTTTTTCCAGCTCTCCTGTGTTGACGAGCAGAATAAAACTATTTCCGGAGACATCAGAATGGAGCCAGGGTTTCTAAAGTCCGTAACAAAGTCTAATCAGCCTGACAGTTCTGGAATAATTTATGGTGGCAATCCATGCTAAACATTCCATTTAAGACTCGGCAATGCAAATCCGTAATGTTTTCAATGGATTAAAAGTGCCCTGGGGCCTGGAATGCCAGCTTCACTGACTCAGCAATGGTACAAAATGGCAGCTTGTCCCCGGAAATAGTTTTATTCTGCTCGTCAACACAGGAGAGCTGGAAAAAGGAGAGTTCCACTATCACGGCCTATAGTGCAGTGCAAGTGAACTCAAACTGTATCAACATAGCTTGAAAAATGATAGTTAGAATAGACTATTGGTAATTTCTACCTGCCCACGGACCATACAAAAATCCATAAATAAAATAATGACTGGACTAACGGATAACTCCTGTGCTAACTAACAACGAAAAAGATGAAAAGCCCATGTAAGACGAGATCCCCCACCAAACAACACGTAAACAAAGGATGGACCAGCCAGGAGATGTCTCAGATGTCAGGAAGGTCTCAGCGAGACTCAGGCGACCGTTCCCTTTGATGTCTTGATAATATTAAACATGTAATTAGACAAAATAATATTAATATATTGGTATAGAAGATTAAAAAAAGAAATGCTGAATTTTTGGTCAAAAAGGCGTTTCTTTGAACTTGACAAAACAAATTGTTAATGCACGTCCTAGAATGGTTGTTGTATTTATTCGTGAAAACTTGATGCATAAAACGTGGTTAACTAAAATCAAAATAAGAAATACAAGGTAAAATAATAATAGGTTCAGTTTACAAATATAACCAAAAAATATAACTAAAAATTGATAGATGAATAAACATTTATGGCCACTTACAAGCTATTTGTTTCTGTCTGTCAACTCCAAATAGCGTACTATTACCATAAGTGAGAGTGAGGCTCAAGAGCCATGCAAGAGAGATGACGTCACCATGGAGACGATGCCATCAAGCTGATGCTGGCTCCATCTATTGCAATGTAGTATAACTAACAAATTAACTTAGAACATTAAAATCAAACTTATAAAACATAAAAAATAAAAATTATAAAGTTTACAAATAATATATAGATAGTGGATGGTGAGGAGACCAATATTGAGTTTTATTGGCCGAAGCAGTAATACTGGTCGAGGCCGTTATATTCTACACCAAAATTTTCTGATTTATTATGATGGTTTGTGAAAAAAGTATAAAAAAAACGAACCATAAGTTTTGTTGATTGAGATTCTATTATAAAACAAATGAGCATCCCTATACCAACACCGATGAAATCAATTTTTCTAATTTTTATGATATTCAAACAACTTTCACAAAAGATCCTTTTTAAACTACCACCCCCCCCCCCCCCCCCTGCCACCAACTCCTGTGTCTATGAAACCAGCAAAGTCTACAAAATACTGAAGCATAAACCTGTCAATTTGCGTAAAATTAATCACTATCAACAGCTCTTGAACTGGAGGAGGGCTAATTGCACATTTTTAAAATCTCGGTAGATAGTCTACATTGAAGCTGACATCACAAGGCCCTGATCTGTAGACTGTATTGAAAAGAAATTAAACAAGAAAAATAAACAAAATATAGCAAGTTAGGTAGCAAGATAGATATCAAGATTGAAATCAAGATAGATAGCAAAATAGATCCGTAAATAGCAAGTCAGACAGATGAATAGATAAATAGTTGATTTAAAAAAACGAGTATTATATCACAGAAATCTATACCAGTTTGAAAGAATCACATTGTACACAAATATACGTGAATATTATCGTCTTATATCTGTTTAGTTGGGCTTCATGAAATAAAACATCTTTCACAACAGTTTAAAAACCTTTGGGAAGGCCAGCAGCACGTGCATTGCTTGTACTCCGCATAATCTCTGGTGCAGACTTGTGATCGAGTGGCTCTGTCAATGCAGTGACGCAACAATGCAAGTGCATCTGTACTCAGGACGCCAATATTACTTTCTGCGCGCCAATAACACTTTTAGACGCCAATATCATTATTGGCGTGGCACGTGATTGATTTGACGTCACCTCATTGGCTCAAAAATTTTGTTGTAGAATATATATCTTAATAAAGTTCATGTTCTTGAGCCACATATCTTTCACCTTTAGGATTGAGGAATCTGGGTGGCCTACGACTGCCAAATTCGCACTGGGTACTTACATTGTCCCAAAGAGGCACCAGAGGCACTTTTGGTAGTTCAACGGACCTAAATTTGTTATTTCCATCTTTTCATGTGCTGCAGCAGTTTTGAAAATCCAGCCTTGAGCGTCATGTTGATAGTCTGTTATGCACATGCGTCGTAACCAGGTAACCGTCCGCCATCATGAGGCTCTGTTATGCTACGTTGAGTTGCCTAGCAACCTTAATAGGGCATGACATCATTGAGATAAAGAGCACTTGGCGTGACGTCACATGTATGTTAGATTTTTTGGAAACCAGTAATCATCCACCAGTCACCACCAGTCCAATTCCAGTTCATTTGCATACTAAATGTGGCGGATTTAACAGTGCACAAATCTGCCGTTCCTTGCTTGCCTTTACGTCATTGTGAAAGGGCTTTAATCCAAGTAAAATATGTTGGCTAAATTATATTAAAGTAGACTCAATTAAGTAGTCTACTCAGGTCACTGCATCAAGTAACCCAGCTGACAATGCACATGAAGATCACATGATTAACAAGGACAAGGGGGTAAAATTGATGAACATGACAATTACCCCACATTTAAACATTGTGATGCCCGTCTGTCACCAGATTATCACTTGATAATTTTACTTAGATTAACATGTGAATTTAGATCTCAACAGTGTGTGACCCAGTGGGCTTTTCTAGTTATATTATATTCTGCATCAAAATTTGTAAGCCAATTAGGTGACGTCAAATCAATCACATGCCACGCCAATAAATAACGATATTGGCGTCCTTAAGGTGACTCAAGCGTGGTAGTTTGATCATACAGATTTTTCTAAAATTTTGCACAGGTAGTCTATGGGACCAATACATTCCAAAAATGAAAAATAAAAAAATTTCACCGACTCGTTTGGTTGCCATGGTAACAGCATGTTTGGCCTGATGACTGCTTAAAAGTTATAAATTGAGTTTTTGGTTATGTACCACAGAATAAAGCATTACATGTATTTGTCACATAAAAACGCCAGAAATGTCTTCCCAAGGATGTAAACCAATACATTTGCCACAAATTCGAAGAAAAAGGTTAAAATACTTTTTTCTCTAAGAGCTCAAAGGGCACAAACACACTAATTAATTGCAGATTTTGCATGCATCAATTTTGGCAGTAATCAAATTTTAGGAAAACGATCATACAGATTTTTTTTAAACTTTGCATATATCATAAACAGGTTATTGTCAAACAAATGTCCAAAAATAAAAAAAATTCACCGAGTCGTTTTTAACTGCAGTACCATGACTATGCCAATGTCAATTTAAAGAAATAAAGACAATTTTAGACACAGTTGACTGAAATTAGTTGAGAAAATTCTTTTGATAAAGACCAGAAGCTGAAACTTTGAATTAACATAGAGTAGGTGTTACTGCATTCAATAAAAAAATAATTATGCTTCTAGCTGCATTAGATCTCATTTAAATAGCAAATTACTGGCTGCCATGCTGTTAAAAAAAAGAGAAAAACATAGCGTCACCACTGCTGCAGGCCCTGAAAAAGTTGTGACGTTACCATTTTCTGCTCTCTTTTATTATATTACTAATAGTAGACATTGCTGGCATCTTAGACAATGGGGATTGGGAGGGGGGGGGGGGGTTCAAAAGGATCAATTGTGAAAGTCCTTTGAATACCATTAAAATTAGCTAAATCTGTTTCATTGGTGTTGGTTTTATAAATATAACCTGAAATGGAAATGGTCTTTTTTAAAGCTTTTTTTTTTTACTACAATAATGAATATAAAATCGGAAAATTTTGGTGCAGAATATAACAAATAGTAGATGTTAAGTCGACCAATATTGAGTTTTATTGGCCTCAGCAGATAATATTGGTCTCGGCCTGCGGCCTCGACCAATATTACTGCTTCGGCCAATAAAACTCAATATTGGTCTCCTCACCATCCACTATCTATATAATATTCTCCACTCGGATTGGTTCAGCCTATCACCAGCGAGTATTCTTGGATAATATCCTTGCTGTATTAGGCAGAGAAAAAGTTATATTGGACAGTGAAAAGTTATATTGGACAGTGAGAAGTTATATTGTGCAGTGAGGAGTTTTATTGCCATGTTATAGGTCCGTGAGGGAGGACCTGAGAGGAAGCACCTTCTGCTGTGCCCTGCCGCAGCAACAGCAAGACAAATTTTTGTGTTTTTCTTTTTTAGTAAAAAATTAATTGCACGCCAATGGGAAGACACAGAAAAACACAAATGATGTCAAAAGTTGCGTATTTATCAGGACAACAATATTAAGCAAATGTAATATTGCTTACATAAGTTATGGGACCATGATAGGACATTGAGTGACAAAAAATGCACTTTTTCAACCATTTTTCGCGTAAATGCCAATGTTAAAAGAAAAACATTGTGCTATAGAATTGAAATAAAAAATATCAAATATAAAGAAGCTTCTTGGTTATAGAATACAGAATCAGAATATGTGAATTTTATATTTTTTTGGCTACCCATTGCTGAAATAGGACGAGTTACATTTTGAAGAGAATTCTGCAGTTAAACAAAAATAAACACGAACTGGCTTTCCAGCACAGTCAAAGTGTTTAAACCTATTGCTTTAAAAGTGGGTTCATTTATGGAGAATATAACATTAATATTAGATGGTAAGTTGTCCAATATAGAGTATAATTGGACTCAGAAAAACTATATATAGCTTTTCTTCGTCCAATTATACTCTATATTGGACTCCTCACCATCAAATATTTATATAATATTGTACAGCGCCCCCATGAAGGGGAACACTTCAACACTTTAAAACTTCGACAATATAGGGAGGGAATTCGGACGCATAGATCGCTAATGTTGGCTCCCTCAGATACAGATGAAATCCTCATATTTCTTTGTTCGCTTGTTGATGTGTTAAAAATACAGTTTCACTGATGTGTATGGGTTATTCACCACGGCATTATGTGCACCTCAATAATGGAGAACACAACTAAACCTCCTTTATTTTAGGCCAAGCTCCCAGAAAAAATTTCATCACTTTGCAGGGATGGTGCTGCAGATTGCAGTAAAATACGGATCAGAGATACTTAGGCCTAGTAAGAAAATGCAGATTGGGTCGAATTTGCAGAATGGACCGAATTTGCATAAACGGATAAATTTTAAGTATTGTATACACTTCCCATAATTGCATGTTCTCCATAATTGAGTAGTTTAAAATTACTTAAGGAGAGGCCTGCAATGCTCCATGTGTAAACAAAACACTGATTTTTCACGGCATTAAATTTAAAACTATTTGTTTACATTTTTGAAGGAATTTATCTTTATACGAGGGGTTTTCCAAAAGTTCTGTCCTACTTGCCATAACTTTGGCAATATTTAATACAGAAACATGATATTTGAGTCAGATAATATTGAAGTAATTTGCAAATGATCCTCAAAAAATCAGGTCAAAGAAACAAAAATAAATGCTTAATTTGTTACCATGGAAACCGAAAGTCTTGAAATGCGGCCCAGGGCACTTTTGGAGACACCGATTCACTATATCTTGTCAAAAATTGAATTTTTACCAGGGATACAGAACAAGAAACCTATTAAGAATAATCCCTAATATTTCCCAAATTCTTGGAATAATGAACTTGACACTGAGCACATTTCCTGTAACCTTATATCCCTTATAAAATCAATGCCTCAAAGTCCTCATATCGAGATCACTGTTGGTGTTTCGCAGACTTTTTGTACTTTACGACCGATTTTCCATAATTTCATAAGTTCTGTCCAACCTGTTGTAACTTTTGATAGACTTTATACAGATTTTTGGCTCAGTTGTGATTGACGTAATTTGCAAATGATCATAAATCAGATCATAGAAGTAAAAATAAATTGTTTATCTGTTGCTATGGAAACCATAAGTCATGAAATGCGGCAGAGATCTTGTAAACAGACCCATACTTGATATATCTTGTCAAAATATGGTGTTATTACATTCAAAACATTCATAGCTATTTCACAACTCCCTAAACTTATGACTGGGACCCTGTAGGCCTGTATGTACATTTTTCGTGCTTTCCAACCATTTCTAAATAAGATACCTCGGTCTTCGCGTCAAGGTCGGTTTTGGCATTGTCAAGTCTTATTTTCTTCGGTTTTCCAATGTGTTCTCTGCATTCAGAGAAAAAGTTTGTGCAATCTTTATTTGGTTCTGTCACTCATACTGTCTTCCTCGTATGTATGACAAAAGGTTCTTACCCTCCTGCTAGTTTTTATCCAATTAAATTTAAGATATATATATATATACAACAGGCATACATGATGCCATCCATACCCCCAAAAAGTGCTCATCTCATAAAAAAACTGGGAAACTACATGATTTGGGTAAAGTAACTGAGATGTGACAATAATACCAGTCTCTATTGCTATTAATCATTTTACAATTAACTGATTATATTTCATGAAAAAAATATATGAATATACTTTACAGTAACTCAAGACACAGAAAATGCAAGCAGGTATTCAATTAGTTTTTATTTTGCACTACAAAGTCTGGGCCGCATTTCATGACTTCTGGTTCCCATGACAAACATTTATTTTTATTTGTATGACCTGATTTTTTGGGTGTTGTTTGCAAATTACGTCAGTATTATCTGACCCAAATATCATGTCTCAACATCAAATCTAGCGAAAGTTATGACAAGTTGGACAGAACTTTTGGAAAACTCTTCGTATACGTTGGGCTTATAATGAAAATTACAAAAATTTAATTAATTAACAGAATAAGTTATATGTAAACTTATATGTCAAAGTATATTAAATTGTGAGACAACATAGCTTTGAAGGAAGTTTTATCTTTAACATATTCTGGGAATATAGAGTGCCCCCCTCCCCAACCTATATGTGAAGTGCCTGGACCAGAAAATGTGGAAGTGCCCCCCCTTACCTCCCTATCTTTTGAATGAAGCTGAAGAGCATACAAGGATTTATTTGTGTAAAGTAAATACGACAGTGAACTGTTTACAACAGAAGCAGGAGTCTATACCATGGCACTCAGCACTTTACAAAATTACTCTGAATATCTAATTGAGAATTTTGGAGATGAGAAATTCTTGGAACACATCTACTCTCACAAATGGAGCATTCTTGCAGGAACATTTGCAGTTTACCAAGCCTACAAATATCTCACAAGACCCAAGTCAGTTGCATTTTATTTTTAAACACATATCAGTAAATTGTAATATGTTTCATATACTGTGTGCAACTGTGCATGCTTATAGCTATACATGTAGTCATGCTATATGCATTTATACTTAGTACTCTAAAAGCATAATATTATACCTACTGTTATCTGTTATTGAAATTTTAAGTCCTAGATAAGGCATATATCTAAATGTGATATATATAACAATTTCTTGTGTGCAAATATCTTATTATGATGCATTATAAATGCGTATATTTTTGAAAATTCATTGAATTTCTTGTCTGGATATTTTATTCATTTATTGATTTGCATGATCAATGGAAAAGATTGCCTTTTCTCCAATTAGGTCAAGCTGACCCAGTTTAGACAGGGGTACAGTTGGGTTATTCCATTTTGCTGGGTCACCCTTTCATAAATTTCTAGGAGTTGTAAAGGTATATATCAAGCACACAAGTACAGGGTTACATATTACGCTTTTATAAAATAGCAGCCGTCCTAAATATCCAGCTGAGACTTGCTTATTTAAAACTATGTCAAGCTAACCCAGTTTTGAGAGCTGTCAGGACATGCAAGCAGTAGTGTTGGGGTTAACCTGTCCCAGATGTTCTACCTGAGAGGTAATGTCAGCATGACATTAGGTGCATGTGTTACATGATGTGTATACAATTATGAAACCGACTTGAAATAAAGCAAAGCGGGAAGCTGTGCATTTTTAGTTTTAAAAAGATATTTTCTCACACTCTTCCACATCGACCGGTACGTCTTGACAGGCCCAAAACATGCCTTTTTAGGGAATTTATTTGGAAACTGTATCTCGTCTTTCTATAAAGATGTATTGGCCATATTATTTAAAAAATAGCACGCAATGCATGCATAGGGTTCCTGGCTTATTCCATTATTTGTATCACATTAATTATCTATTGAGTTATGTACAAAAAAGAGGGAACATTAAATTACATGTTAAAACTGCATTTTCTTCTGTTATTTATGTGAAAACATTTTAGGCCTATTGTTTATTTATTGAAAAAGAATCCCCACTAAGCTTCAAACACTTTGACATAAAATTCCTTTGAAAATATTTATCAAAACTAAATAAGCCACAATTAGATATCATAAGAAAATGACGTTGTTTTGTCTTTTATTTATGAAATGAACTTGCATGCAACTGTGGTAATGTGGTATGCTGTCACTACTCACAAGAGGGCAGCACAGTCAAATATTCATAACCAGTTTTTGTGTGAAGAATTTACAGCTATCTGAAGAAATATGTTGAATAAAAGTCAATTAAAGCACTGAGAAGCACAATATTGTAGCCAGGGATGCCCAAGTACCATTTTAATCACAAGGGCACATAAGTTTGACTTGTTATTTTTTCTGTGGAATGTCTTTGTGTGTACACCAACTTTGCCTGCTGACAGGAAATGATTCTGATGACAATGGTCTTGGAAGGAATTCCAAGGGCCCAAAAATTGATGTGGTGTGTAATTGGTGTTTTCCTATCTTTTTCTTCTATTTCCAGAAACCTACCTCCTGGCCCTAGAGGTCTGCCTCTGGTTGGTGCCATGTTTTCGCTTACGATGAACATGCACCTCGACTGTTTGAAGTGGACGGAAAAGTACAAGTCCGATGTCGTTTCCTTCTACCTCGGCAGACAGTATGTAGCTTTACAATCAATATAAATTCATATTATAACTTTAACAACAAAATAAATTGATTTGATATGAAATTTATCACAGAAGAAATATACCAATATTATCAGAAATACTTTTAAAGAAGGCATATTATATCACAGGCCACACAATCATTCTGACACCAACTCACATTCCCAAAGCCAATATCATATTAAACACATAAGACTGGTGGCTGTCAGAATGATTGTGTGGCCTGTGTATTATATCAATTTACTTTTGAAGGGACATAAACACAAAATTCACATTAACTTGCAAATAAATCATAATAATTCATTACAAAAATAACATTAACTCGAAGCCAAATCTATGTTACAATACGAAAATTAATTTGGCGAAATGTAAATAATACAAAATGTTATGTTGATTAGTATGAATTCTAAGATCAATCCGAATCACATTCAAAATACTGTAAGATTCAGTTTTCTGTATGGTACAATTATTAATTCGCAGACTGCACTGTTTGGTAAAATTGACATTGTGGCCCTTTTCCATTTCCCATGACACCAAGGGGGGAGGCCTGGGTTGGTCTGGTGGTAGCGTGCTGGGCTGCCAATCGCTGGGTCCATGGTTCGAATCCAGCTCTTGCCGGGTCACCTGGGCCTATGTTGGATGGCTGTTTCAAACATCCCTTGCCTCAGTCCTCCTGTCCTAATTAGCCTACCAAGCGCATAAATACAGGACGTAAAGTCCCAATCATCTGTCCATCCCCTAACACCAAAAACATATCATGTTTTGTGATATTTCAGATTAAATGTGATCCTCAACAGTGCAGATGTGATTAAAACTGCCTTCGTTAAATCGACTGACTTTGCCAACAGAGATTTGACAACCAAAGAGGATATAGACTTACATGAAGGTAAGATAGATAGATAGATAGATAGATAGATAGATAGATAGATAGCCTGTAGATGTTTCAAATCAATATTGCATTGCCTAGTATTACATCAATTTTCCAATAATACAATTTGAAGTATCAAAATAACTTTACAATATAATTTGAAGTGTAACATTACTTTTCCCATGCAATTTGAAGTTTCACATCAATTTTCCCATACCTACCATTTGAAGTAGGCCTACCTTATTAATTTCCCCATACAATTTGAAGCATCATATGAAGCATCACAATGATGATACACATTAATTTTCCAATATAATTTGAAGTATCACATTAATTTTCCTGTATATTTTGGATAATTATCACATTAATTATTTTTAACTAATCTGCAGTACGCACTACGCATCAATTTCCACATTCAGTATTAATTGCAAATGACCTGGTTTCAGAGCTCTTTGGATCACACTACAGTGAAGAGTACAAGAAACTGAAGAGCTTCATGCTGGCGTCAGTCAAGAAACATGGCTTCGGCACACCGAGATCAGAAGAGAATATGAAACGGCAGTTAACGCAGTTGATCGGCCATCTTGAAACCCTTCCGGACGGAACGATAGACCACGAAGGAATGAAGAGAATCTTGATGAAGGCTGCTGTTGGGGTTATCATGAAGATTATTGCCAATCAGGAGTATACCTTTGACGACGCCGACCTGGAGGATCTGATGTCTCGAGTCTCAAACTTCATGGAGGTTTTGTTTAGGAATGGAATAATCAGCATGTTCCTCGCCAACATATTTCCCGCCTTCATCATGTGGATCATCAAGAAGAAGTACACGAAAGACAGCCGGGCTGCCCTGGATCATTTGCGGCAGTTCTTCAAAGTGCTCTACGAGGTATTATCAGTTACACCCTGCTCATTTCGAGGGTACGGGAATATACACCACGAAGGACTCCATACACCACGAAGCCGAAGGCTGAGTGGTGTATGGAGGTCTGAGTGGTGTATATTCCCGTACCCTCGAAAAACTAGCAGGGTGTAACGGTTTTATCCTCAGACTTCTTGTTTTATTGATGCCCATAGATTATCTTGCAAACTGAGTCTGAAATGTTTTTCAGTAACAAAGCAACAGCATTGTGACGTCATCACCAGAGCTGTCACCTTGATGATGTCACAATGGCTCAAACAATGGCATTGTGACGTCATGACTATTGTTGCTACAAGGATGACGTCATAACAATCCTATGGTTGCAATTGTGACATCATTGTTTATCTCATACACCCTGTCTGGTGACGACAGACAGGGTGTACGGTGTCTCATACACCGCGGCTCTCGCCCAATCAGAATCGAGGATTCACACTGGACTGAGGATAATGCCCCTTACTACATGACGCTATGGTCAACAGCTAGGTCAAAGCAAACTTAAGAGATTCTTGACACTGTGTCCCCAAGCAATATAGTTCAGGATTTTCCCAATTAAAAGAAAACATAGGCTGCACAGCAGCAAACCTTCAGCGAAAAAATACCATTCAAGGACACCATAACACCATAAAAGTGGTGTGAACCACAGTGGAGGCAATATTAGCAATAGTGGCCCGATCTTGGTCGGAGATTATCTATATGCCCCGCCATATGGCCACCTGCATGGCAGGGTATGTGGAACGATGGAAAGACCTTACTAGACCAATATACACAAAATAATTTATGAACCAGTTTCATGCATAAACAAGGAATAAGTTGTGAGGTATGGGTCAGAATGTTTCAAAAAGCATTAAGAGAAACTGTGAAGCAGACCAACAAAGGGCACTGAAATATTATATAGGGAATGTATATTAACTTTCATCTATTGACATATAATGATGGCCAAGTTTTGGCTTGAAAACAAAAAATAATAATTTTAATATTTTTTTGTCAATATTTCAAGATGTAGAGAATATCAATGAATCACACCCACAAGAGACGCAAATTTATCATATAGGTGACATTTGTAACAAATTTCATCCATGTACCTGCAATTGTGACCAAGTTTTGACCCGAAATGAAAAAGAATTTAATAAATTTTTCTCAATATTTCAAAAAGTATAGAATATCAATCAATCAGACCATGAAAAGACACAACTAGACCATATAGCCTACATCTGTTAAAAATTTTGTCCATGTACATGTAACAGGGGCTGAGTCCTGGCCCGGAAATGAAAAAAAAGAAAGTTTTTAATATTTTCGTCAATATTTCAAAAAGTACAACATATCCATCCATGAGACCATCAAAAGGCACAACTGCACCATACTGGCTACACTTGTACCAAATTTCATCCGTGTGCATGCAATACGGGCTGAGTCCTAGCCCGGAAACGAAAAAAATAATTTTCTTATATTTTTCTTAATATTTAAAAAATTACAAAAGTTCTATCAATCAGACCATCAAAAGGCACAACTAGACCATACAGGCTATATGTGTACCAAATTTCATCCATGTACATTCAATAGGGGCTGAGTACTGGCCCGGAAACTATCAATCCGCCCGCCACCCGGACGCCCGACCGCCCGACCGCCCGGACGCCCGCCCGGCGGACAGACAACTTTTGACCAAAGTGATAACAATACCTTCTTCGAACTTCGTTCGCTGAAGGTAAAAAGCACATGATTGTACAGCAAGGTGGGGAAAACATTTTAAGACAAAGTCAAGATAATTCTGTTCGATGAATTTTGAGTAATGACATTTTTAAGATTTTAGTTGATCTTATTTCATACCTATATTTGGTGTAGAAAGTCATTTTATTTGGGAAGAGGTTGTTTTAAGAGAAAACTATTAATTGAATAATATTCTTCTTTTATCTGTGTTTGTATTAGGTATCATGTCAAAAATAGCATGCTTATATATATATATATATCTTAATATTTAACTTACTTCATTCAGGACCACAAATCCACCCTGGATATGGATAATTCACGAGATTTCATGGACGATGTTTTAATCTATAATGCCCAGAAGCCGATGTGGAGCGATCTTCAGATGACGGACTCAGTGATGATCATTACTCCAGATGCCATTGATACAACTAGTAGGTTCTAAGAAAGACTTTAACGATAAAGAGGTATGGTTTTATGTAAGTGAAAAAAACCTTTCAAACAAAGATGCAATTGGTCCCAAATTTGCTAATGCAGACATAATGCAATAAAAAACAGCATTTTGTGTCTTTCTAGCAATGGGCTAGGATGGTCGTGAAGTTGAAAGAAATCTAGAATTTTAAGACTTAGAATTTCCAGCAGACAAAAAGGGTGTTACAGGGCTGAAGATAAACAAGAAGATAAACAAGACTGACATGGCAACACAGCCCTTTTAGAAAGGCGACTTTACAATAATTACGATAATGTTTGAGTATCTCCATTTGTGATATCGGACGTCAGATGTGCCACGCAGCCATATGAATTTGCATATTGAATATTTGGGGGAGCTGAATAAGAAACTGTACTGGACACTATAGAAATGCAATGCAAAATTTGCTCTGACCTAATTTGGCACTGAGTATGCCCGGGAGTGACCTGATTCCACTGAGCATGTTCAGACCTATTGAGCATGTGCAGAGAACAAAAACAAATGGTGGCCATTTTGAAATTTTCCTTATTAAAACTTTCAAGGCCAGTTTTCACTACAAGCTACATGGGGTTCACTCATCAGACAAGGCTCATATTAATATAAATTTTGTAAGGAATTTTTTGGGGTGGGTCTGATCAGTGAATGTTATGTAGCTCACTTTTGGGTGATAATGGATCAAATTTTACCATGAATGATAAGGACAGTTTTCATAGTGCTGGATGACAAAAATGGAATATTTCTTTTTCAGGCAACCAAATAGGTTGGGTGCTGTTCTATATTTGTTGGCATCCTGAGGTGCAGGACAAAATGGTGGCTGAAATACAGAAAGTGTGTGGGGACAGAATGCCAGAATTCAAGGTAATGACATAAAACTAGGTCATTTTAATGTCAATTGTTTGTCTGTAAATATTTTAATAATCTTATATACAAAGTTGTACCAATCCCCAATAGAGACTGCTAGATGACCACATAAGGAGCGGTTTTACAAGACAGGGGCCACTGTACTAGATAACCACAACTTTGTGAAAAAAACTGACTCTCAGGAAAGTTGATCACTAAAAACATTGAGAGTATGAAACAGTTGATATTAAGATTTTATTACATGTTCAAACATATTTTTCAGGACCGCAGTAAACTTGTATATTGTGAAGGAGCCATGTTGGAAGGCTTGCGAATGAGCTCAATAGCTTGTCTGTCAGGTCCCCACATCAACATTGAACAAGTGGAACTCAATGGATTCACAATTCCTAAGTGAGTTATTATACTCTTTTTATTGACATTATTGTGTGCAATTAATGTCAATAAAAAAGCATATTTTCATGTAGAAGCCCAAAAATAAAGGTTGCAATTTAAAATAAAATGACCTGAAATCATGATTAATTTGTGATTTTAATTGAGTTCATGTTTATCTTTACCAATCAAATAAATTGTTTTAAATAAATTGTTTTTTGTGTTCTAACTTGCAGAAATACTCAGGTCCAAGCAAATCTGTATGCTTACCATTTCGATGAAAAGATATTCCCAGAAGCAGACAAATTCAAACCTGAAAGGTTTGTGTCGTCCGAGGGAAAGTTGGTGAACTCGGAGAACGTGGTTGCTTTTAGTACTGGTAAGTGTTGGAAATTTGGTTTGAGCCAGTTGGCACTGGGCATGCCCAGATGTACTAAGCATGTGCAGAGAGCAATAAAAAATGGTGGCCATTTTGAAATTTCCCTCATTCAAACAAACAAGGCCAGTTTTAACTATAAGCTACATAGGGTTCAATGATTAGATTTTGTTTGTTTGTTTGTTTGTGTTTTACGCCTCAGCAGCACCTTAGTGGGCTATATCGAGGCAGGCGATCGCCGTATGATGATGAGATGAGAAGTCTGTGAGTCTGGTACATACCCTATTAATTCAGGGATGCCCAGGGTCTTTCAGTTGCCCCAGCATAGAACACTGGATACAACCCGCCTCCATTTAATGTTCCATGGGCTCGGACTAAATTGAGTTCCGGGATGGGATTTGAACCCACGCCCTCAGAGCCAGTGGTGGTGCAAACAAGCACTCTTAACCATTAGGCCACGGAGGAACTCCTCACCGATTAGACATGTGGCTTTTATGAATCTATGATTTATTACTTTCTTCTATGCATCTCTGATTAGTGATTTTCTTGTAGCTCACCTTTGGATAGAATATTACCTTGGATGATATTGAGTTAAGTTTTGACAGTAGGTAACTGTTAGTTTGAGGTTATCGCAGGGGAGTTATGTGGTATAACCAAACTGCTCAAATGGTGCCCCGATTACCAACACTGCCAAATTTTATAAAACATGCATTGGATAATTCATTATCTTTAATTGCTTCATGTCCTATGCTCATGCACACTATGTCATTGGTAAATGTTAGTGAATGGGTCTCATCATGAGTAAGATTGATTTCACTTCATTTTCAAATGTCTCTCTGATTATCCTTATATTAATTCTCTGGACTTTTTGGGTGTTATCCTGGGAAGATGTTTTACTATATATATATAATCTAGTCAAAATGTTTTTAAAAAACTAGTATAAATCAAAAAAGTCAAACCATTTCCATCATGTTTTTATTCCGTCCACTCATGTCATTATGTATGTATATATTCATCTTTCCAAATACAGCAAATCAAAATCCTCATCTGTGAAATGTTGGCTCATTAACTGATAGCAGAAAAAAACTGGTAATTAACTGGGCTAAGAGATTTGGTGTTTGACAAATGTAATGTACATTGTATTTGAATTGTATAGGCACTTTAGAGAAGAAAATATTCTAAACACTGTTTACAATTATTGATTCGTCATTATTTATTATCTTAATTCCAGGCCACAGAAAGTGCGTTGGCGAATCGCTGACAAAGAGTCAGACATTTTATTACATGGCAGGACTCGTGCAAAAGTTCCAACTGAGTTTTGTCGAAGGACATAAGCCAGAAACAATGGACACGGACAACATGTACCGGGCTCCTCCAAAACACAAAATGAAGGTTGTAGCAAGATACTAGGGTTCAAGAACTCTTAATAGAGGGACGCAACTGCTATTCCTTACACTGTCTTCCAATTACTCATACTATCCTGTTAATAGGTATCTCATTCAATAAATCTTGAATGAATTTGCCCCAAGTGGCATTAATGAAGTAATTACTGAAATTATAAGACTTATTAATTTGATATCATAATCATTATTTGTTGTAAAATCAAATTTTATAATTAATAAGAAATTGATTAAAAAAATTTTTATCCACTAAGATTTAATAAAGATTTCAGCAATACGAAGAATTAAGACATTTAACGCTGTACCATATATTTATTTTTCATGTATGTCTGCCAGTTACATCCAGAATTCGAGATTCTTGAATATTGACTTCTAACATAACACAAATGTGTTTTGCAGACAGGTATTATACTCATTGATGCAACAAAGTAATGATTATTTGTTATACCTAATGTATTAATTTATACCATTGTAGGCCTATTACTTTAGACTGTATTTATTACGAATTTTGCATAATTCAAATGTACATATTATTTGCTGTAGTATAGAGTACAATAAACTTTTACTTAAAGTCATGAACTTTCATGATCATGCTCAATGGCTTATATTGTTATGCTGATGCATAACCAGAAGACTTTCTCAAGATTTAAGGGTGTGCTAATTTAGGGAAGAAAAGCAGCCATGATCTACCCTATTTTTTGCATTAGGCACCCGGTGGCCAGATGTCATGATGAGATGGGCTGTTTATACACTGTAAATTCTGAAATTCTGAGTTAGCTGAAATGATTGAGTGAGACGGTTGCACAATTTGTTTGAGCCCTGATAGCTTGCCGTTTTGAGTTATGATAATCTTCATGTTGTTATAACTTGCTAACAACAAGCTATCTTGGCTCAAAGGAATTGTGCAACCATCTCACTCAATCAATTAAGCTTACTCAAAATTCAAAATTTACAGTGTATAGTTTAAATAATTTCGAGATCTTGTCAGAAGCTTGTTGGTATGGGTCAGCACAATACATTTAGCCCGTATGGTGAGTTGCACAGAAACTGCTACTAAGCGGCAAAAATGGA
This sequence comes from Platynereis dumerilii, assembly GCA_026936325.1. NCBI lineage: Eukaryota > Metazoa > Annelida > Polychaeta > Phyllodocida > Nereididae > Platynereis > Platynereis dumerilii. Next base: position 7,282,107 of record JAPTHN010000009.1, read on the forward strand.
GGAGTTAAGACCACGTTATTGCATTTTTAGATTAAGTCATATTTTGATGGAATTTTTATTAAAATTGGTTACTTTTGGAGGGTGTGCGTGGGCTGTGTATTAAAGGGGTGTGCTTTTAATACGAGAAATATGGTATGCGTTACTTTGGAGATTGAAATCAAGACTCGATAACTGCCCCTGACTATAATACGTGTAAAATGAATAATATATTGTGACCTTACATATGTAGGCCTACATTTATGTGGTCAAGTATGTCAAAATCAATCTGTCTGTAAAATCACCCATTCATTTGTCAAAACCTCAATAGCCATCATAAATTTGTATCCTTTCAATTGACTAACTACACAAAAATTTCTTTGATTCAATAGGCCCAGTCGTAGGATCAGAACTTTGCAATAATGCAAGATTCTTTATTGTATAGTCTCAGGCTGCCACAAAATGAAAGAAGATCTGATCAAACCACATGGCCTGATATCCTGAAATGTAAGCCAGTCTCTCGTTAGGTTGGCAGTGATGTTTGACGAGTGTGCTAGTCAAGGATCCATACGGTCCATAGTTCTTCTTGTTGGTGTAGATTACGAAAGCCTGGCCCGTGTCCTTGGGCATCATCTAAGACTCTATCCCAGTGATGTATTCATCAGCATCAAACAGAACAGTTGTCACATTGGGAGACATGCTTTTGTGTACTGGTCCCCAGGTGGAGCCGTAGCGCATCTGAAAACTGAATAGGTAGAACGATGCTCTGTATATGTTGGGTTTCTTTTGCCGGAGAGAGTATTATACACAATTTAGTTTTGGCCAAAAAAAAAATTATTTGCAAAAATACGACCTAAATTCAAGTGCTGCATTTCCTTTGTTGATTAGTGCATAATTCTTCAACCCTTTTATCATGGCTGCATATCAATTTCTGCTCACTTTCAGTAATTATAGACTTGCACAACAAAAGCAAAATTGATTACTTGGTTACGATTACTATGCCCCATTCAAAGACAATGTCCACTTTGAACCCTGTGACAGCAGGGGGCACAACAGGATCGGAGAAGAACGTTCCTCCTGGGCTTATTCCAATTTGCACTGTCCCACATGATTGTCTTGCTGCAAAGAGAAGAAAAATGCAAATATTTTTCTTTTATCAATTCTTGGTAAAGTACCATATTATTTTTTTATTGTTTTGCTTTCTTAGTGTAACGAAGTACATACTGGTCACAAAATGTGACATGTGCGACCTTGCGGTTATAAAATGTAACTTGCTGGACCTTGTGGTCATTAAATGTAACTTGTGGGACATTGTGGTCGTAAAATGTAACTTGTGGGACATTTTGGTCATAAAATGTAACTTGTGGGACCTTGTGATCATAAAATGTAACTAGTAGGATTTTAAGTCATTTAATGTAACTTGTAGGACCTTGTGGTCATCAAATGTAACTTGTGGGTTCTTGTGGTCAAAAGATGTAACTTTTTGGACCTTGTAATTATAACTTGTGGGACCTTGTGATCATAAAATGTAATTCGCAGGACTTTTTAGTCATAAAATGTAACTTGTAGGACAATGTGGTCATAAAATTTAACTTGTGGGACCTTGTTGTCATAAAATGTAACTTGTAGGACCTTGAAGTCACAAAATATTACTTGTAGGACCTTGTGGTCATAAAATTTAACTTGTGGCCCTGGGTTACAAAATGTAACTTTTGGGACTTTGTGGTCATAAAATGTGATTTTTGGGATATTGTGGTTATAAAATGTGACATGTGGTCATAAAATGTAACTTGTAGGACCTTTTGGTCATAAAATGTGACTTCTCGTACCTTGTAGTCATGACATGTAACTTGTGGGACCTTGTAGTTATAAAATGTAACTTGTGGGACCTTTTTAGTCATAAAATGTAACTTGTCAGGGATTTTGGGCCATACCGTCTTCACAGCTAGTCCCTCCAAAACCAGTGCCAGTGCAGTTGCACCAGGCTGAGGCTCCAAGATTGACGCAAATGCCATTGTTGAGACAAGTGATGTAGTCACAGGGAATCTTTTCTACAAAAATACAGAAGGAACATAACATTACTCTCAGAAATTTTGTGTCAATGATTTCGATATTCGTTTGCTATGAACTACTGAAACTTATGCACAAAATAGCTTCGATTATTAATTAACATTCCTCACATAAGAGATTTATACATTTTAAAACCAAAGATACAACTTTGTAAATCTGATGCCTCTGCTCTCCTTGTCTCGTGTTGAGAATTTGGGAAGCTTCAGCCGAATAGGTCAATTTCAACGGAATTTGTAATATACGTTATATTAATAATAGCCCATAATGTTTACAATACCACGTGAAAAAGCAGTGCATGTATCCCATGTGGTATTGCATTGTATACTCAATGGTTTTTGCATACTCAATGGTTGGATGATGTCATCGCATTGCTCAGGATCTCTTCAACTCATGAAGTACATCTCAAATACCACCATACCCATTTGGTCTTATTATTCTTCAAAAATCAATTACGTCTTTGTAACCAAAATACAAGCATTAATTGATTTATTTACAAAATGATTCAGTAGCATAACTAAATTTATGACAGTTCTTTAGAGGAGCGGGACACAAAATTTCAAGAAGGTAACCCTCAGTTATAATTGAGTATTTTATTTTCGTAAGTTGGTAACGGGCCACTTTTACGTCGCCACTGTTAGTTATCGATTATTTCTCAAGACCAGCAGTTTTTTTTAAGTCGTGTCTATTATGGCCTATATATGAAACACGAAAATATCTATCCCAAAATAAATAAATATAAGGCCTCTATGGATGTCTCTCAACCACAAATATCAGAAGTATAAAGTCACACTAACTTTTCTCACAATTGAGTCCTTCATATTCTGCTGTGCAATTGCAATAAAATCCAGACTGGTTCGGTTGACATATACCTCCATTTGCACAAACAGGTAGGATTTGATTTTCTGCAAAAACAATACTATAATTTAAATACCACATGACAGGATTCAACCCCACCCCTCACCCTAAGGGATAACGCCAAAATAAGAACATGTTATTAGAGGTAGTGAGGGGGGAAAATGGGGGGAAGGCGGGGAAAGGAGGAGGTTATGTGAGTGAAGCGGGGGGCAAGTGGGAGGAAGCTGGGAACAAGTGGGGGGAAGACGGCGGCAAGTTGGCGTAAGTGGGAGGAAAAGGGGCAGTAGGGTTAATTTGGGGACAAAATGGGGGAAAGCTGACCTTGAGGGAATAAGAAAAAGGAGCAGGGGATCCTGTCATGAGATACACCAGACAGTAAAAGCAACAATAAGATAGGACAAGAAGATTTGTAAAAGATGTTTTTAGGTCATAATATAAAAACATTTCAACAAAAATAAGTTTCCCTTTTTAAAAATAAGCTTGAATATCTCAAGGATTGCTCATCTGGTTTTTATGGAAGTGAGCCTACCCCTTGGTAATAAAAAAGAATAGGTGCATCGACCAAATGTAAAATTCAGTTCAGAGTCTGTTACTTACCAGCTGTCGATGCATTTGCAAATGTCTTCTGTGAAAATAGAAATTAATTAAAATGTATAGAATCTATCTTTATGAAAAACATACATGTAATATACAAACTCTATTGGCAAAAGATCACTGTCATTTTTACTCTAGGCCCTCGGCATCACACAATTCTATTGGCCACGGTGCCAAATGGGTCTTTTTACATTTATATACGTTTCAGCATTCTTATTTATACAATCACTACAGCCTATAAAATGTGGAGAATTAAAAAAAAAAAATTCTCGTTTGCAGAACAGAAATCTACCATACGAGTAGTATGTGCTAAATACCCTAGATGTGCCTTTTGGGGTCTAAATGTTCTTACAAAAATTGATAACAGCAAATTCAGCAAAAATGTGAAAAAATTGTATTTTTTCAATGCTCTGTGATTCTGTCACTTTTCGAGTCAAACCTCTGAAATTTGGCAACTAGATGTCTGAATTATACCTCTTTAAATGGCAAACACATTTCGAGGACCAAACTTAAGAAATTAAAAAAAACAAAAAAGAGTGAATTTCTGAAATTTTTCTGGTATAGTTTAGCTTCTCACAAATTAATGGTAATGAATAAATTGATAAAACTTCAACTAATATTGCAGTTAAACATTATTTATTATTAAAACTATATATTAGGAAGCAACTTTTATGGCCATTACACCGTTTTATGCAATTTTTGTGTTGATACAGCAAGTTCAAAATGCACAAAAATATGAAAATATCCATCTCTCAGCTTTTTCCTTTCTCATGTTATGTGAAGGAAAATACAGAGGCGAGTGTATTACATGATTTCCATACATACGGTTGTCATTTTGCCGTGTTCAAATTGAGATGTATTGGGAAATTGCTTGTTTATAAAAACGCACATATTCTTCTGATTGTAGAACATCCGGTGGTAGAACAGCTTCTGAAAGCAGAGGGTATGCTGCCACACAGCTTGTGTTTTGGTACCCAAAGGATACCATATCTTCACTAATTTTTGAGGTAGTTTCCCTGTAATAATTTTTTTTTCTTTATTTATTTTTAATCTTTTAGTGTTGTTTTGTAGATTTGTATGAAAAGACTTGTGATATAATGTTTAGCAACAATAATTAGTAAAACTCCATTATCAAAAGAAAATGAATCATGCTATGAAAGGGAAAATATGAAAATATGAAGACAAGTACTTACAATATCACAATCTCTCTCATAGTAATCCCAAGAGTTCCTCCTTACAAGAGAATTGCAGGTCAAATTGTCAGCACTGTGGCCTATTTCGCACCACAGACTTCCACCAGAATCAAAATTAAACTTCTGACATTTGCCGTCTAAGAGACATCGCAGAGTGCATTCCTGTTGGTCTTTTGCTGGAATGATTTTGTTTGGTCAAAATGATCTTTTTGTTGATCCATATTTGCAGAACAGACCATTTGGCGGATGTGAATAAAATTGTTACAATGGAAAGTAGAGTGACTGCGAAGAATCCACACTTTTTTCTCATTGTTATATCAAAAGTCCTCAAAGCAGCGCTGCCAATAAAGTTTATGAATGACACAATTGTAATGCTTCAAGTCATCCAATGGATCAGATAGGTGTGCACGCTCTCGAAATGTCTCAGTCAAAGCACTAACAAAAGTTACAATTGAAGTTAAGAGGCAAAAGAGAGTGACCTATGAATATTTAAACATAATTGCAACAATTCTCTAGCAATTGGGACGATTGTAACCAGTGCACTTATTAAGTCTTCCAGCTCTGCTGAGCAGGCCTATTGTGATGCACACCTGCAGATTATCCGGTGTGTGACTCTGTGCACCAAATCATGTTAAAACTATGCACTGCATGGATCTGTTTCTTTGCAGTATGCTTTCTTGTGACACACTAAAAGCTCTTTTCAATTATGACAGATCTCTGTAACTTCTACATTGAGTATTTGGTGTTTTACTACATTTATACAGACCTCCACCACGCTGCACAGTGTCAACACATACGTAATACTATATTTTGGCATTCTGGCAGACTTATGTATGCACTCTCTGAGTGTTCGTTCTTGTTTGCAATTACTTACGTGTATACACCCTGGGTCCCTGCCTCCCTGGCTCATAAATATGGAATACTGCAGCAATCTCCATAGAAATTAAATATTTCATAATTTTGACAACTTCTGCTGGAGCACAATAAAACATGTTATGATGGTCTGATTCAATCATAACTATTTCCAGTGACCTCCACTGGGGAGAGCATTTCTGAATCAGTAATTAGAACTCTTGCTTCAGCGTTATCCTCAGTTAGAGCTATATACAGACAAAATATAAAAATTCAGGAGGTTTATGAAAGTGGGTTGCATCTTCCCAAACTGCATATACAAACAATGCATACAGCCACAATTTTAGTCAGATAGACCTATTTCACTGAACATTGATCCCAAATAACTTTTTGCAATCCTGCGATTCTTCATTTGCTTTTCACATAGGAAATATAGGCCTACAGTCTAAATCAAAAAACACCACTTTCAAAATTTAAACTGATAGGATGACAAAGTTACACCTGGCCCAATCAGAGGCAAGGGCGGGAGATTTCTTAGCCAATGGGATTTAAGTTGGGGTCAAGACCTGTTTGATAAATACCAGCCGTACCGGTATAGTCTGGCTGGTTCCCGAACCGGTATTCAAAACAGCACTTTCAGTTCGGTTCAATAATGCTATATCCAGCTAAAAAGTTGTTTTATTGCCTAGATTTGACAGGAAATATGTCCACAAAATCATGAACTGAACTCGAGCACGTCATCATCTTGACGTCCGCTCTAGTGTGAGATCAACTTTCTGGGCCAAAAATTCGATTTTTCGGGAAGCGGATTTCTCTAAAATGCGGATCGGCCCAAATTTGCGGACCGATGGTATGAATCATGTATTGATCAAGTGTATCGATGATATGTATCGTATCGATTTTGTGTGACGATATAGACCCCTAGATTTAAGTATTTCCCTCTTTTCCCCTAGTGTTAACTGAGAGAATCATCAGTGAAATTGGTCTATTACCAAACACTCATACTGAGCTTTAATATTTGAGCTTATAATACTTTCCATCACTTCAGCAAAGATTCTCTGGGTGCTTTCCATGTCATCCAGGTTCCTTTTGAAATACGTACGTCATTTGCAATGCAGTCTTTATTGTAAGCGAAATTATGATGAATTAATGAGAAAATTATTTTACGGGTAAGGACAATTTTAAAACATTTGTGTAATGCCAGGAAAAAAGGAGGTGGACAGATATGTATATTGGACCAGTACCAGCCAAAATTATACCATTGTGGGCATAGGCAAATCTATGATTGTGGGGCTTTCAAAATTTATGCCTCAATAAGTCTGAATAACACTTACTTTCGGGGAGAAACATTTGACCGAATTTCAAGATCTAGATTTGTGCTGCTGTAACTTTTTATAGTCCTACTTCAAATGGCATAACATCGGAACCTTTGATACTTTTGATATATTTATTATATGTTCATCATCTGCCTGAATTTTAATTGTCTTGCCGAAATTTCTGGTGTTCACAAATTTTGCTGTTACCTCTCTGTTTGTTATGCCTCTGTTATGCCTCTGTTATGCCTCTGTTATGCCTCTGTTATGCCTCTGGTATGCCTCTGTTATGCCTCTGTTATGCCTCTGTTATGCCTCTGTTATGCCTCTGTTACGCCTATGTTGTATGTATGTTACATCGATGAGACCAGTGATGGGCTGATCAATAGTAACAGTTTCAATAGAATGCTACATGTATATACCGATTATCTTGCCCTCTAAAATGTTTGACCATACTCAGTTGCTATGTCATCATTGTGCACTGATCAATGCAAAATAACAGAGTCACAGGCTTACTTGTGTTTTTTGAGACGTTCTGGTCTGTTCTGGTTTTTTTTTCTGTCTTTCAATGAACGGCACTAATTATGTCTTTACCGTACTTGAATTGCTGTAATTGACAAAACAAAAAATTTACTAGTTAGACCACAGGCTGAGGGCCCTGGCTGCAAAAATTTTCTCATCAATCTTATTATTTTATATTATTAGAGTATATAATAGGCCTTTAGAAAATGCTCTTCTTTAAGTGTCAACGTTGAGGCGTTTTGGCTGTAGGCCTGATTTTCAAATTTTTTGCTGAGGCTTATTTTCACGAAAATGTGATATCACATTGGCTCTTGTCTACAGAGCCTATTTGCAATGTGATGTTCATTGTTGGCAGGTTTGAAAGTGAAGTATCTTCCTGATCATCATAATCTGATGCTGGTTTGACTCTCATACGCCAATAATTTTAGGTTTTATAGGACTTTGAAGACTGAATATATGTACGTTTTTACATGAAATCTCTCAAAAGATATAGATGTAGGGGGAACCGGGGCACATTGAGACCCGGCGCACTGGGGGACGGTGGGGTTTTCTTGGATCCTGGCAAGGTATATGATATGGTAGTGCCATCATATCTTGTAATTTCACATCCTGATGTTTCCATGGTTTTATAGGCAAATTACGGCCATGTGCAGAAGTTTATTTTCCTACTACTAAAGTAAACATGGACGGGTTCAATTTGAACCATTCTGTGGACAATCCATGAACAATGAGGCTTTCTCAGTGCTTGGAAGCATTTTATATTTCGTAACAAACAGTTATGAATTGCTATCGTGATAAACACACTCACAGGTGCCTGAGAAATTAGCATTTTGGTGTAAAAGTCATATCGGGGCTCATTGGGATAGTGAATTCGGGGCACATTGGGACGCACTTAATATGGCAGAATATAAGTGTCCAAGTCAACTGAATGACCTGGGACTGGTATTCAGGCCACAGTGAAGAGAGGTATAGTGGATTACCATGCTCTGTGAACAAATTTGTTGCAAAGCACTGTGTGTTACTTACATAGATGTCCGCACCCAGGACAGTTTATGTTAATTGTTTAAAACTGTTTAAAGTTATTAACTATTGGCACTACAAGGTGTTTTAAAATGCACTGTATATTGTGTTACACACTACTTATAATGTAATATCTATTGCACATGGAGTGTTAAAATGATTTTTTAATTGATGTCCCAATGTTCCCCGGCGTGGCACATTGGGACAGTCATTTTTACAACTCACATTTTGCACTCTGGCTGCAAAAGGGTAGGTGCAGTCTAGTTTATCATATCTTGCATTTAAGCTCAATTTTTTGGTGATATTCATCCAAACTTCTGAGTTCTTCAGTACTTTCAGCATTGAGCAAAATTAGTTGACGTCAAAAGCGTCCCAATGTGCCCCGGTTCCCCCTACATTGTATAACTTTCTGGAACATAATGTATTATAGATAGATGTATTAGAAGCCTTGGCACAGAAAACTGTATAATATTCTCAGCTATAATTTGATGTATAACTGGATTTTGTAGTCTCAATAGCAAGTCATAGTACCGAAAGGAGTGGCGCATTTCACTTTCCATTTTTTGTTTACCACACTACTGCAATGAGCATAATGTGTAGAATGCTTCGCTCTCTGATCCAATTAGACCAAATCTACAATGGACATGATTAGTTTCTAGCTTCTCTGATTGACAAAGCCAACAGATTTTCTGCCTGCAAAGGAAAAAAATTGAACTTATCCATGAACTTCCATGTAATTGACATCATAAAAAGATCGAGGTTGTTTTTTTTTTGCCCCATACCAACCACTCTTAGAAAAAGTGCCTCAATGAGATCTGAGTAGCTGGAGATCAATTTGTCCAGCCCAAATCATACTATCCCATTTACAGATATCTCATTAATGACAGAATTTGAGTGAATTTCAACAAGTGGCATTGAAGAAAGCTTACTGAAATTGTAAGATTTTTTAATTGGATATGATATCATTATATTATATATACAAACTAATCAATTAATCTGAACTTGATAATGAAATTCCAGATCTACCTCGATTTAGTAAAGATGTTGGCATTAGCAACTTGTATATTGACTTATAAGATACTTCAGGTATATGTTTCGCAGACTGGTATTATTAGAGTTCTTTGCAGATTGGCGGTCCACTAGAAAAAAATAATTGCTTCTTTTCAATTTTGAAAAAACTGGCTTCACCACATGATTAGCAGTTTTCTGTTGGTCTCCTTCATCTTTGATTAGTACCTTCAGTCATTTAATTAGTTTGTTTGTTCATACCTATGCTGCTTGGCACAATATGTACTGAATCAACTTATTAACCATTTATAATTCGTCCATTCCATTCAGACTGTCACGAAGTGGAAGAAGATCTTATCAAACCACATGGCCTGATATCCTGAAATGTAAGCCAACCTGTCGTTTGGCTGGCAGTGATGCTTGACCAGTGTGCTGGTCAAGGATCCATATGGTCCATAGTTCCTCTTGTTGGTGTAGATTACGAAAGCCTGGCCCGTGTCCTTGGGCATCATCTTGTAAGACTCCAACCCAGTGATGTATTCATCAGCGTCAAACAGGACAGTCGTAACATTCAGAGACATGCTTTTGTGTACTGGTCCCCAGGTGGTGCCGTAACGCATCTGAAAACTAAACAGGTAGAAAGCTGCTCTGATATTTTAGGCCTAACAATTTTGTTTTGGCCAAAAAAAAGTATTTGCAAAAATATGACCTAAAATCAAGTGCTGTATTTCTTCTGTTGATGAGTGCATAATTATTGTCACATCGGGAGACATGCTTTTGTGTATCTGAAAACAAAATAGGTAGAAAGATGCTCTATATAACAATAAGGTTTAGGCTAAAAACATTTATTTGAAAAATATGATCTAAAATCAAGTGTTGTAGGCTATTTCTTATGCTGATGAGTGCATAATTTACAACCCTTTTCACATGGCTGCATATAAATTTCTGCTCACTTTCAGTAATTATAGACTTCCACAACAAAAACAAAATTCATTACTTGGTCACGATTACTATGCCCCATTCAAAGACAATGTCCACTTTGAACCCTGTGACAGCAGGAGCCACAACAGGATCGGAGAAGAACGTTCCTCCCGGGCTTATTCCAATTTGCACTGTCCCACATGATTGTCTTGCTGCAAAGAAAAGAAATATTAATATTTTCTTTTATCAATTCTTAGTAAAGTACCAAAATTTTTTTTTATTGTTTTGCTTTCTTAGTGTAACGAAGTACATACTCGTCACAAAATGTCACATGTGCGACCTTGCGGTTATAAAATGTAACTTGTGGGACCTTGTGGTCATGAAATGTAACTGGCTGGACCTTCGGGTCATGAAATGTAACTGGCTGGACCTTGTGGTCATTAAATGTAACTTGTGGGACATTTTGGTCATAAAATGGAGCTTGTGGGACCTTAATGTGATCATAAAAATGTAACTAGTAGGATTTTAAGTCATTTAATGTAACTTGTAGGACCTTGTGGTCATAAAATGTAACTTGTGGGTTCTTGTGGTCAAAAGATGTAACTTTTTGGACCTTGTGATTATAACTTGTGGGACCTTGTGATCATAAAATGTAATTCGCAGGACTTTTTAGTCATAAAATGTAACTTGTAGGACATGTGGTCATAAAATGTAACTTGTAGGACCTTGAAGTCACAAAATGTTACTTGTAGGACCTCGTGGTCATAAAATGTAACTTGTGGCCCTGGGTTACCTAATGTAACTTTTGGGACCTTGTGGTCATAAAATGTGACTTTTGGGACATTGTGGTTATAAAATGCGCCTTGTGGGACCTTGTGGTCATAAAATGTAACTTGCAGGACCTTGTGGCCATAAAATGTAGCTTGTAGGACCTTTTGGTCATAAAAAGTGACTTCTCGTACCTTGTAGTCATAACATGTAACTTATGGGACCTTGTAGTTATAAAATGTAGCTTGTAGGACCTTTTGGTCATAAAAAGTGACTTGTCAGGGATTTTGGGCCATACCGTCTTCACATGTGGTCCCTCCAAAACCTGTCCCAGTGCAGTTGCACCAGGCTGAGGCTCCAAGATTGACGCAAATGCCATTGTTGAGACAAGTGATGTAGTCACAAGGAATCTTTTCTACAAAAATACAGAAGGAACATAACATTACTCTCAGAAATTTTGTGTCAATGATTTCGATATTCTTTTGCTTTGAACTACTGAAACTTATGCACAAAATAACTTCGATTATTAATTAGCATTCCTCGCATAAGAGATTTATACATTTTAAAACCAAAGATACAACTTTGTAAATCTGATGCCTCTGCTCTCCTTGTCTCGTGTTGAGAATTTGGGAAGCTTCAGCCGAATAGGTCAATTTCAACGGAATTTGTAATATACGTTATATTAATAATAGCCCATAATGTTTACAATACCACGTGAAAAAGCAGTGCATGTATTCCATGTGGTATTGCATTGTATACTCAATGGTTGGATGATGTCATCGCATTGCTCAGGATCTCTTCAACTCATGAAGTACATCTCAAATACCACCATACCCATTAAATTTGGTCTTATTATTCTTCAAAAATCAATTACGTCTTTGTAACCAAAATACAAGCATTAATTGATTTATTTACAAAATGATTCAGTGGCGTAACTAAATTTATAACAGTTCTTGAGAGGAGCGGGACACAAAATTTCAAGAGGGTAACCCTCTGTAACGTGACAGTTATAATTGAGTATTTTATTTTCGTAAGTTGGTAACAGGCCACTTTTACGTCGCCACTGTTAGTTATCGATTATTTCTCAAGACCAGCAGTTTTTTTTTAAGTCGTGTCTATTATAGTCTAAATGAAACATGAAATAACTATCCCAAAACAAATAGATATAAGGCCTCTATGGTTGTCTCTCAACCAAAAATATCAGAAGTATAAAGTCACACTAACTTTTCTCACAATTGAGTCCTTCATATTCTGCTGTGCAATTGCAGTAAAATCCAGACTGGTTCGGTTGACATATACCTCCATTTGCACAAACAGGTAGGATTTGATTTTCTGCAAAAACAATACTATAATTTAAATACCACATGACAGGATTCAACCCCACTGGGCCCACACTGTAAATTCTGAAATTCTTAGTTAGCTCAAATGATTGAGTGAGACGGTTGCACAATTTGTTTGAGCCATGATAGCTTGCTGTTTTGAGTTATGATAGTCTTTATGTTGTTATAACTTGCAAACAACAAGCTATTTTGGCTCAAAGGAATTGTGCAACCATCTCACTCAATCAATTAAGCTAACTCAAAATTCAAAATTTACAGTGCACCCTGAAGTGGCTGTCACACCTTGACGATTTGGGGAACGTGTGAGGAACTTACTTGAAACGTTGGCATAAGGGACAGAAGGGCTGATCCAGCCATGTACAAAACGAATACAAACCGTGTTTAAAACGAGTACAAAACTTGTTAAAAACGACTACATAACATGTAGAGAACGTGCACAATGCGTGTACATAACGTAGGCCTGGCTAGTGACAATTTATTGAATATTTCTACAATTTATTGGAGGAGAAATACAACGTATGGGGGACGTCCTGGGCGTGTAAGAAACGTTTGAGAAGCGTGGAAAACGCGTGGAAAACGTTTGAAAAACGATGATGATTTCTTATAACGTCCCTATAACTTATCCATTCCTTATCATCAACACGTTGATGTGCGTCAATGATTTTTGAACATGCTCAAAACTTTTTCCCAGCTGACAAAAACTGGTGGTTAACTGAGAGTTATCACGTGAAATTGCCCCTCAGTTATCATGTGGAAAACTGATAGGTTATTGCAAATGCTAACCACGTGCTTTCTCACCAGTTAACCACGTGATTTTCTGGGGGCAATCTTCACCAGTTAACCACATGATTTTCTGTTGAATATCTTCACCAGTTGACCACATGATTTTCTGGTGAATATCTTCACCAGTTAACCACATGATTTTCTGGGGGGCAATCTTCACCAGCTAGAATTATTTGAGAAGAGGCAAAATCTCCCACCGGTTAACTTAGCTCCTCATCAAGCCAGTCAACTCAGACTGTTTCAAGCAAATATCTTGGGCTTTCAATAGCTGTGGGGCTGAAGTAAAAGCCACAAGAACTTGCTGAAAACTTGTCACTACCAGTGTGATGCAGTGAGGCTCTTTTCAGTCCTCTTAATGGGTTACCAGAATCAAAGATAGCAGTCATACATGATTCACATTTTGGATGACTAGTCTTTAGTGATAATAACCAATATGTGCTCCTTTTTGAGCTAATAAGCATCATTCCACCATATACTGTGTATTAATTCAGATTTAGAAATCATAATCATTTGTTTAATTAGTTTAAACTCAGTTAAAGTAAACTTAGTGCGGAACTCGGTGCACAGCTGTGTTTCTAGTACGGGTGGCTCCATCTATATTTCTTGGGGGTAATCTTCACCAGTTAACCACGTGAAGAATAACATGTGATAACTATCAGTTATATCATGAAGATGGTCAAGCGTTAATCTGGTGACATTCATCACTTGGTTATCCCGTGAAAATATTGGGGATAGACACGGAAGTCGACTCTGTAAAGTCCACTAGTGAAGTCATAGTTAGGTTCCCAAGCAGCAAGTTAATGTTCAGTCTGGTCAAGTCAGACTTGAGTCAGCTAAAGTCAATCCATAGTTGCATAACTTAGCCAATTTTCATCTCACAGAAATGGTTTTGGTACCATTCAAAAGAGCACAAGTATTTCTAACTATTATGGTACTTTGTAAAGTCTATAAAACATAAAAACTCCCTATAAAACATAAAAACTCCCTAAAAATTTACACATTTGTGTATTACACAATAATCCGTGTCCGAAAATTTTGAAATTTCCGAAGTTAAAAGTACTGTTGAAAATATTTAACTGATGGGCCCTGGGATATTGCACAAAGTCAGCTGAAGTTTGTTGAAGTCAAGTGAAGTCAGGGTTCAACAACTTAGCTGACTAGTCAGTTGAAGTTCTTGTAAAGCAAGTCAGAGTTTTAACTCTGACTGACTTCGGGGTCTAGTTGGGGAGTTTTTTCATGTAGAAAAACACGTGATAACTCTCAGTTATGTGGTGAAGATGGTCAAGCGTTAATCTGGTGACATTCATCACGTGGTTATCCCGGTAAAATGTTGGGGAGTTTTTTCACGTGAAGAAAAACATATGATAACTCTCAGTTATGTGGTGAAGATGGTCAAGCGTTAATCTGGTGACATTCATCACGTGGTTATCCCGTGAAAATGTGGGAGTTTTTCAAAAAACACGTGATAACTCTCAGTTATGTCATGTTCACCAGTTCCCCCCCGTGTTTATCACGTGAAGTTCACATGCATTGTCAGCTGGGTTAGCTCTCTGGACGTATGACAACCTTTTTCAACGTTCATCTGCATGTTTCTAACGTTTGAGAAACTTATGCATAACTTACTTGACTTACAAGAAACGTTCACCAGCGTGTTAAGCACGTTGTACACACGCAATCTAAAATGTCCAGGTGTGACCGGGGCTTAAGGGATAACGCCAAAATAAGAACATGTTATTAGAGGTAGTGAGGGGGACAAACGCGGGGAAGGTGAGGAGAGGAGGAGGTTATGTGAGTGAAGCGGGGGGCAAGTGGGAGGAAGCTGGGAACAAGTGGGTGGGGGGGGGGGGGAAAGGGGGGCAAGTTGGCGTAGGAGGAAGGAAAAGGGGGCGGCAGGGTGAATTTGGGGACAAAATGGGGGATAACTGATATTGCAGGAATAAGGAAAAGGAGAGGGGGTATATCCCGTCATGAGGCTACCAGACAGTAAAAGCAACAATAAGATAGGTCATGTGTCACAGTATTAATTATGATTCGGGGCAAGAAGATGTGTAAAAGATGTTTTATGTCATAATATAAAAACAGTTCAACAAAAATAAGTGTCCCTTTTTAAAAATAAGCTTATAGCTCATCTGATTTTAATGAAAGTTGGTTGAATTATAATTATAGACCTACATATTGACCCAAATTGTGTGTATTTGTATCTCATTGGCATTATTCCTGGTTGAGCCAGAGCAGCCTTCGAGTGAGCCTAACCCTTTATAATAAAAAAAGTAGGTGCATTGACCAAAAACAAAATTCCATTAGAGTCTGTTACTTACCAGCTGTTGATGTATTTGCAAACGTCTTCTGTGAAAATAGAAATGAAATCGAAATGTATATAAATCTATCTTTATGAAAGACATACACAATATATATATCGGCAAAATCTACCATGTCATTTTTACCCTCGGCCATCAGCGTCACACAACCTGTATATATATATGATTTTTGACACATGAATGGGTCTTAAAACATTTATGTGTACTTCGATTTTTATATTCATGCAATCACTACAGTTTTTATAAAAATATTGAGAATTAAAAATTATTTTTTTTCATTTACGGAGCCGGAATCGGAAACGGTTATACCTGTGGACATGAAAATCTACCATAGTATTTGTTAAATACCCTCTAGAGATGAGCCTTTTGGGGTCTAAATGTTCTTCTGAAAATTTATAACAGCAAATTCAGTGAAAATGTGAAAAAATCGTATTTTTCAATGCTCTGTGATTCTGTCACCTTTCGAGTCAAACCTCTGAAATTTCGGCATTTAGATGTTTAAATTATACCTCTGTAAATGGCTGAACACATTTCGAGAACCAGACTTAAGAAATTTATAAAAACAAAAAGGCTGAAAAAAGTGTGAATTTCTGACAACAAAACAGAGTAAAACTACAATATCAAAAGAAAATAAATCATGCTACGAAAGGGAAAATATGAAGACAAGTACTTACAATATCACAATCTCTGTCAAAGTAATCCCAAGAGTTCTTCCTCACCAGAGAATTGCAGGTCAAATTGTCAAAGCTGTGGCCTATTTCGCATTGCAGACTTCCACCAGAATCAAAATTGAACTTCTGACATTTGCCGTCAAAGAGACATCGTAGAGTGCATTCCTGCTGGTCTTTTGCTAGGATGATTTTGTTTGGTGAAATAGATCTTTTTGTTGATTTGTACTTACAAAAAAGACCGTTCGACGAATATGACTGAGTCAGTGTGATAATGGACAGTAGAGTGACTGCGACAAATTCACATGTCTTATCCATTGTTGTCATTTGTTTTTCAAAGTAATAACTGCTAATAATGTTTATGTCAGACAAATTTATCACAACTCAGCCAGCGAATCACATAAATTAACATATGTGCTCTCGGAATCTCTCAGTCAATCTCTCAGTCAAAGTGCTACTGGAAGGAATCATCAGTTAAGCGCCAACAGAGGCAGCATATTATGAATATTTAAACATAATTGCAACAATATTTTAGCAAATGTGACAATTGTAACCAGTGCATTTAGTTTGCAACTACTAATCTCATTGAAAAAACTTAAAGACCAATGGAAATAAATCATTGATTTGAACTGATTTGAACCTGGGAAAAAGAAATGTTCTTGCTTAAATTGAAAATCAAGGCACAATAGCGTCCAAAAGTGTTAGCTCACCCGAAAAACCTTGATTATCTACAATTGCCTTATTGGGTGCACGGAAACAATGAAAGTAAACACTATCAAATTTCACACTGTAAAACCAGCGGCATCCTTCTATTGCAGCTACTGTAATAAATGCAAAAAATTGTCCTTTAATGGTAGAAACTGGCTTTTTTTATGGAAGGTCTCGTTATTTTAACAGTAACTGCCATAAAAGTAATGGGGGCTGCATGGATTTACACATAGAAATACATAGAACGGACATGAGGCTGTATGACGCCACCTCGAGATGAGGTCACCAAATCCGCCAGATTGGAACTGCCCTGAGACATTACGTCATTGTGACATCACAGCAGGAGCAACAAGATGTTGTGTTTGGCTGATTGTGACGTGATGCCATTGTTACTAGTGACGTCACCATTATTAGTGCAGTTCCAAGATGGTGGATTTGGTTGCTTCATCTGGCAGAGCCTCATGACCATTCTATGTATTTCTATGGATTCACAGTGAAGAACCTGACACTCATAGACAGATCTCAGATTGAGCTTCTGAAACTTTCAAACAATCATCTATATGCGTAACAGAGGGGGGCACTAAAACTTCAGGCAAGAAGACTGAAAATTAGAGCAGATGATAAAATCAACATTACTGAAAATAATGCTGCATTTGTAACCTTCTAAATCACATGCTGTCAGTATGGGATTGCACCATTTCTGTGATGCTGTGATGAAATGTTCTCTTTGGCCACAGTACCCAATAACGAAAATTGCTTACAAATGCACTGACATATTGCATATGTCTGCAGTAACAGTTAAACAGTTGGGATTCGAACCCAGGTCTGGATCGACCTACTCTGAGAATCAAACACTTTACAGCACTGGGCTTGCACTCATGCTACCAGACTGAGAGTGATGTTCAGGTCCCAGGGTCAAGGTCATGTTATGGAAAAAATGGCACAACAACAATAATGTGGAGTATTTCACTAAAACATCCTGATTGACCAAAATGCTTGAAAGAGAGGCCTCATGGCAGGATACACCCTCAACCCCCGGGGTTACCACTGTTTTATCATGGGGTAACTGAGGGTAGTTGAGGGATGGCGAATTTGGTTGAGGGGAGGCGAGTTCATTTGAGGGGAGGCGAGGGGATGTGAGTTTAGCCGAGTTTACTTGAGGGCAGCCGAGTTTACTTGAGGGCAGCCGAGTTTAGTTGAGGGGAGGCGAGTTTAGTTGAGGGGAGAAGAGCTTAGTTGAGGGGAGGCGAATTTGGTTGAGGTAAGTTGAGTTTAGTTGAGTTTAGTTAAGTTGAGGGTAGTTGAGAGAAGCTGAGGGTAGAACTTTGCGGGTGGCGGAAGTGAAAAGGGGTAAGTTGAGGGTAAAAGAGGTTAAGTTGAGGATGCTGAGTTTATGAGAGGGTTTGGGGGGTGTATCCTGTCATGAAGAGCCATTTCTTTCCTTAGGTCATGAGCCAGTTTGGTGAAGCATATCAATTTAGAACCATACAGCAAGTTTCATGTTTGTGGATACACCACAATGTGTTTACCCCTGACCAAAATAAGGACAAAACCAATGTGAGTGCAAGGGCCGCTCGTAATAATAACAACTTCAATTCCACATCAAGCTAACGTCTTCCCCAAAAAAGGTTGTTTGACTAATTATATACTCAGTTGCTATGTAATCATTGTGCACAGATCCAAACACAGATCAATAAGAAAATCTCAGAGTCATACACCTATTTGAGTGTTTTGAGGCATTCTAAACTGTTCTGGCATTTTTTCTGACTCTCAATGAATAGCATTGTTTGCGCCTGTACTGAAATTGCTGTAATTGACAAAACTAAAATATCATAATTAAGAGTCCTGATGACATTATCCTCTGACAAACTTTGCCCACATTGTTTATATTATAATCTTTTGCTGATAGTCAAATTACCTGAGAAAGTGGCACCTAGGACCATCATCAGTCTTAAGCCAACGTTCCTTTTTTTAGGGCATTCTGCCCTATTGTTACTGTCCTTCTCTGGAATCTTGTGGACTAATTTTGAGACAAACTACTGCACCAATTTCATTCAAACTTTGTACACAGCGTTTTATTTGCCTATGATTGTGTTGATCAACTTTACAGGAACATGCACATTGTTTAAATACCATTTTAGAGACCCAGGAAAACCATCCTACAAAAACTGGAAAGAGGGAGTCCTAGTGATGTCATTCAGGGGCTTTCCCACATTTGTCAAAACAACAAGAGGTCAGCAATTAGGAAAAAACACTGCTGCATGCTTCATCAATGTGTTGCTATACCTTTTTATGCCCTGTTATGCAGTAGCAACATAACAGTTAAACAAGATAACCAGGACTTTAGATCATAAGTAAGATGATGTGCAGAATGCCCTTTAAAGTGCCTTGTGCACGTTATTTTTTAGTCATAAGGTTGTGATAATAAGGCAGCATGGCGTGCCCCACCACTCTCGCTATATAGAGAGTCTGATCAAGACTGGAACATCATCATTGTGGCCCATTGGGTCCCCTCAACTGCCCTCGGCCTCCATCAACTGCCCTTGGCTCCCCTCAACTGCCCTCGGCTCCCATCAACTGCCCTCGGCTCCCATCAACTGCCCTCGGCTCCCATCAACTGCCCACGGCTCCCCTCAACTGCCCTCGGCTCCCATCAACTGCCCTCGGTTCTCCTCAACTGCCCTTGGCTCCCCTCAACTGCCCTCGGCTCCCCTAAATGTTTTTCAGTTTTACCCTTATACCCTCTGCTTCCCTCAACTATACCCTCGGTTACCCCATGGACCTGAGGGTGTGTCCTGCCATGACGCCTTCCTATACACTTTAAACTCAATGATCTTATCAGTGCACTGGTGCAATTGTTTCTCTTGCAGATATGATATGTAAAAATATGTTCAAAACTGTCAGAGAAGCATTAGATAAAGCTTTACAACAACGTTTTTTACAATATAAATCCTAAATTGAGGCCAACAGAGTCAAACGGATAATGCCATTAAAGATTCAGTGTCATGAGTGCAAATATAATTCCATCCACATCCATGTGCAATATACAATAACAAGCCTCATAGACTACAGTAAAAATATCACAGCTTCCTTTGATTGTCTGTCTGCACCATTGCTTCCTGTATTTGTCTCACTTTCTTTGCCTGTCACAACCAACTGTAGCAAAATCGCTCATATTTCAAAATGCACACCTTTTGACACAGATTAAAAACCAACTTCTAGTGGAGGTATGGCAATGAAACTGATCTGGCTGAATATTCAGTCCTAGGGTCTTGAATGTTCCACTTAAAAATAAAGAGAATCAACTGTATCGGGCCATACTTTGTGAGACCGCTCCAAAAAACAAAATTTCACCAATTTGAAACACAGTGACGAAATTATATTTTAGTTGCATGCCTTTAGATATGCCATTTTTGGGAAATTTTGCTAAGATGTGTTAAATACATGTCTCTGAGGCATGAGCAGATGTACCGAGGAGTGTATAATTTCTTTCTGCAGTTCTGCAGTTCTGCAGTTCTGCAGAAAAAAACCGCAGAATTCTGCAGTTTCCAAAAAAAGTGCAGAATTCTGCAGTTCTGCAAAAAAACTGCAGAATTCTGCAGTTTCCAAAGGAATTGCAGAATTCTGCAAAAAAATTGCAGAATTCTGCAGTTCTGCAGAAAAAGTGCAGAATTCTGCAGTTCTGCAAAAAAGCACATTTAAATTTCTTCGTCCACCTGCATATTCTGCGATAAATTCTGCAGTTTGGGAGTGAAATTGCAGAATAAATTCTGCAGTTTGGGAGTGAAATTGTAGAATTCTGCAATTCTGCAATAAATTCTGCAGTTTGGCAGGAAACTGCAGAATTCTGCAATTCTGCAATAAATTCTGCAGTTTGGCAGGAAACTGCAGAATTCTGCAATTCTGCAATAAATTCTGCAGTTTTGCAGCTCCATGCAGTATTTTCTGTGAACCTCTGGTATTTAATCCAGCTTATCAATTGCAATGCATCTGCTAAGTTCTGACTTCTTCGACAAGGGTCTTGCCACTACCCAGGAAACGTACGTTGGTTGGGGGGGGGGGGAGAAGTAGCTGTTCGGGGGTCGGGGGGAGGTCTAGGGTTTTGATGCTCGTCTGTCCCTGCAGCCTCTCTGAAAAGTTTCTGCAGCAGTATCTGTAGTTCTATAGGAATTCTGCAGCCTGGGAGGTTTTATGCACTTCTGCAGGTAGGAAGCTGCATATTCTGCAGTTTCAAATAAACCTGCAGAATTCTGCAATTCTGCAATAAATTCTGCAATTTGGGAGTGAAATTGCAGAATTCTGCAATTCTGCAATAAATTCTGCAGTTTGGGAGGAAACTGCAGAATTCTGCAATAAATTCTGCAGAATTCATGCAGTATTTGTGAACCTCTGGTACAAGGGACTTGTCATTACCCAGGAAACGTTGGTTAGGGGGGGGGTAGCAGTTCTGGGGTCGAGTTGGGGGGGGGCTGCTTCAAAATAAACCTCTATGCCTCTATGGACATTTTGACACTCTGCTCGGCCAATTCTCAACCAAATTTCACTCTGAAAAAAGTGGTGGATACCCTGCAACCAGGTCTATTTACTACAGTTGTCAGTCTTTGTCTGTCGTTGTTTCTTTTTGCCGCACGGCACTTTTTTCGGCGATCGGTAAGCTCGTAAAAATGTCATTTTACAAACTGCTGCATCAAAATAAACCTCTATGGACATTTTGCCACTCTGCTCGGCCAATTCTCAACCAAATTTCACTCTGAAAAAAGTGGTGGATACCCTGCAACCAGGTCTATTTACTACAGGTGTCAGTCTTTGTCCGTCGTTGTTTCTTTTTGCCGAATGGCACATTTTTTGGCAATCGGTCAGCTCGCAAAATGCATTTTTGCGAGCTGACCGATTGCCGAAAAACGTGTCGTACGGAAGAAAGAAACAACAACAGACAAACACTGTCAACTTCAGTCAATAGATCTGGTTGCAGGGTACCCGCAACTTTTTTCAGAGTGAAATTTGATTGAGAATTGGCCGAGCAGAGTGGTAGAACAATGACTAATCCACAAGAAAACAAAACATGCAAGTGCTGCTCCCCACAATAGTGGCGACCTGGGAGAATGGACACCAAAAGAAGAAGAAGAAGAAGAAGTCCATAGCAGTTCACTTTGAACTCCTGCTGTTGTTGTGTTGAAATTTTTTTGCAGAATTGCAGAATTCTGCAATTTCACTCCCAAACTGCAGAATTTACTGCAGAATTGCAGAATTCTGCAGTTTCGTTCCCAAACTGCAGAATTTATTGCAGAATTGCAGAATTCTGCAGTTTCCTCCAAAACTGCAGAATTTACTGCAGAATTGCAGAATTCTGCAGTTTCACTCCCAAACTGCAGAATTTATTGCAGAATTGCAGAATTGCAGGAAGAAATTTAAGTGTACTGGATGTACCAGGCATTGATAGATATGATATATCAGGGCTTGCAGATCGATTCAATCCATCCATATACTAGCATATGACCATCATCCCAAGTCATACCATGACAAAATGGCCCATAACCTTTGCTGATTCATGAATACTTAATTAACTGACCCAGTTTTGGCTCAGCCAATCAGGGACTGCTACATCACAGTTTGAAATTGTTGCTTCTGTTTCACACAGTTACAAATGGAGAAATTGTGTATTGTTGAAAGGTGCTATCACAGTTCCGAAAATTCCATTGAATTATGTATTTTCACAGTTCTGAAATGAAACTGTTTGAAAGTTTGCTTGCTTGACACTGTTTTTCTTAGTTGCCAGTAATCCTCTAAGTGTCCATAATCGGACTAAATCTGCATGCAAAATGCTTATGACCTAAATAAGCAGCCAATCACAGAA
The DNA here is from genome assembly GCA_026936325.1 of Platynereis dumerilii. Classification (NCBI taxonomy): domain Eukaryota; kingdom Metazoa; phylum Annelida; class Polychaeta; order Phyllodocida; family Nereididae; genus Platynereis; species Platynereis dumerilii. The sequence goes on from JAPTHN010000009.1 coordinate 7,304,870, forward strand.
GAGGTTGGAAATAGCAGAAAGCCCTGTCCATTTTAGCAGGGCTTATACCACTGTTTGCTTTTTCTGGCCAATCAGAGGGCAGGATTTCGCTCTGATATAATGCATATCACAGCTCATACACCTGACCATGATATTGCATGCTTGGCTGACTACAAGTTGACAAAATTGAAGGAAACACTGAAACAAAACTGACCAACAAAGGATTAAAACTGAACAACACAGACAGTAAACAAGGAGGAAGATTGTATCAAGTGTAACTGGTCTCAATAAAAAGGCTATATTCACTCTTTTTTATAAATACCATTATCTGAAATAATGATCAAATTTAAGGTCACTTGATAAAATAGTACATTTGGGATATATGTAAGCTGCAAAAAAAATAGCGGAGCAGCAGACCAATAATTTTGGCCCCATTTGGCAAGCTCAAAGAATTATATTTTCTTCTTAATTCGGGGGCTGCCGCCCCCGAACCCCTGCTTCTTCTTATTTCGGGGGCTGCCGCCCCCGAACCCCTGCTCTTTGCTTTCTGTTATTTTTCAAATGTCTTTCATAATTTATAAATAACATTTGCTAAGCCACTGTAATAATCAACCTCCCCAATGTGACCTTGGCTGAAATGGCTGCACTATCGACCTACCTATCTATCTATCTATCAGTCTATCAATCTATCTGTCTATCTATATCTATCTATAAAATTAATCAATGAAATTAATGTATTGTGTTATTTCCATCTATCTATCGATCTTTCTATCTATCTTTCTGTCTACAAAATTAATGTATTGTATTATTTCCTGAGAACAAAGAATTCTGACCTGTTGCCTTCAGGGCTGCCAACCTTCAAATGAACTGAGGAACATGAATGTGCAACAAATACAATGAAATTTTGTCAAACAAGAAGGATTGAAGGCAAACAAAGGGATTTAAATTAATTTGTTTTGTACTTAGTGGTATAAGTTAGATAACACCCTTGTTTGTGACAATATGCAATAATCCTCGGGCTAAAGCCCTCGGATATATTGCATATTGTCACAAACGAGGGCGTTATCTATTACATATGACCAGTCCAAGAAATTCCCTGGACATGCATGTTTTGATATATTTGTCACAGGTTCCATCAAATTTGACAGTTGACTATGGAAAACATTTTCTCAAAATTCACAGTTATTGTTGTGTGTCGTTAGTTCTATAAGTTGCACATTCTTATGTGTTTTTATTTCATGTCTAACTGCTAAAAGCACACATAGTAACAAACAATGTATAACAGTTTGTGATCACTGCTATGGTTGTATTGTAATTGGAATTTGTCATGTGACTTTGGAATAGGCTCCTACTAGTTTTGTATTTCTTCAAAATATGCAAATAATATAAAAGAGAAAATATTTTGCATGGAAGAACATTATCAAAATAAGTGAGATGTACAAGGTCAACTATTGCATTTGCACCATATCTGTGTGTTATTTGCAAAATGGCTCTTCTTCTGCAATCCGCAAATTCGATTTTCATACGCTGGTATTGTCTTATAGGGTATTATTGGTATACATGCGCGTGCTCTGAGTACCAGGACTCACCAGGTGTGAGAAAAAAGTTCAAGTCAAAATATTATTAAGAAATTTGTTTTCATTGCATTGAACATTAATATTTTGAAAGTGAAAGTGACAATCGTTACAAAAAACATTAAAATCCAAAAACAGAATTGATGATATCTTGAGATGTTTCAGATAACTCCCTGAAATTGACTGAACTGGTATTCCAGTAGAAAAAGTTCCAGTCGACATTTAACACAATTTCTTAATTTCAGAATGCAACTTGCAAGTCTGATTCCAAAATTTCCTACAGACCATGCTCTACAAATAGGAAACTGCCCTATAGCTAAAAAATGATTTTTTGGAGCTAGCCTTATGCGCCACCTTCTGGATAAAAAAAAACAATATTTGGGTAGCAGGACAGCGTTCTGTCGGATTTCTATGCTGACCTGCAACCGGGAAACCACATTTACTTGTAATCATGCATATCTCTGATTGGCCATTTTGTTAAAAGACTGATATCAGGCAGGACAGGAAGGAGGCCTCAACAGAACATTCCACCTTCTTCTGCTGTTCTCAAATATGCATAATCAAGTTACTCCTCACAATCATCCTGATGCTGACTACATTTGCCCCAAGTGCCATTGAAGAGACTTTTACCAAAATTATGACATTATAAGAAATGATGTTTGTTAACTTTGTATACCAACATGAAACCTATGTAATTTCATTTCACCTGCATAATTAAGATCACATCAGAAGAAACAACTGTCAATTCTGTACCATTATAGTTATTATACATTCCGATATTAAGTTTATGCTTCGAAATTGGGTATAGATAACATACATTTACAAGTAACAGAAATATTTGTTACAGACAATATGTATCATACAAAAAGTCCTCTGTGGAAATAGTTTTAAACACACAATAAAAAAACTTCAACAGTGAATAATAACAAAAAAATGACTGTGCTTGTCATAATAGCTTAAATATGGTTATACTATTTGCTATGGTTCTACTATTTGCTACTTATAAACATAAACCTCAAATAAGATCAATTCGTCATTCATGAAATGTATTAATGTCATCTAATTCACAGGGTGTAGAGGCTAATTTTACATTAATCTTTGTGTTCAGATAACTTCAAAAGTGAATACAGTAGCCAACTTTCGAAGTGGATCAACATTTTTCATATAATATATATATTAAAACAAAAAAATATGAGTAAATAATCTTAGTGCAGTATGTTGGCGTGATGTCTTGGCAATGTTTTGGCCGACAAAACACTAATTTTTTACCCTTCAAAACGATGATTGTTTGTCATAAGGTTCAAAATGGTCTTAAACACTAATAAGCAATGTCGACCTTAAAGGAAAATAGGTTATCATTTCTTTTGTGACTGTGCAATAAACCAGGCATTGTTTTGTTAACTCAATTGAGCTAAACTTTTGATTTGACATTCCACATTCACTGTTTTCAAAAATCTGTGGCTTTTTCAATGGATATGAACAATTTCACCCAAGCGGGGGAGCCACCGGCTGGGGCATACTTCATCAAATGACTGGAGAAAATTTGTTTTTCAATCATATTTAGTAGACAATTGAGGACTTCTTTTTTTAACATTTTCACAGTTTAGGTTCCTTCGGTCCAATTCGACATTGTTTGAGTGACCAAGGCTCTGAAATCACCACTCTTTTTTGGTCTACAGTGTATTCACTAGAATGTGACAAGTCGTTTTGCGCCTTGCTTCAAACAATCGTGTCTGGTGACCATCAAAGTCACTGAAGCCTAACAATCTCGTTCAAGCACATTACTAAGATATCAAAGTTAACATTTCACGCAAAACTATGCAGCAACAACAACTGATGTCAGAATTGCTACAAAGTGAATTCTGGATCCACTTCGATTCGAAAGTTGACTACTGTATTAGAGAGTAATGCAGTTATCATGTCCATTTATACAGTCGTCAATGATTGAAGTGGATCACAAAAATTTGGATATGATCCAACTTGTAGGCTCTCTGCTGTGCGTAATGTTGATTCTCGCATAACCAAGTATCGCTATGCCAAAAAATTATTCATGTGGGACCATATCCCGTTTGTCTGTGAACTTGTTTATCACATTTAGGTTTTTTCAAAAAATTTGACATAACCCATGTTTTGCACAAAAGCACAGGGCGGCATTTAAAAGTGTTTGACATGGAGCCCTATACCCCAAAAACGTGGTCAGTTTATCTTCATTTTTAAACTTTTCACAACACTTTCTAAACGTTGCATAACTCACTTCATGAATTAACAATAAATTCTCCGGTTTCAAGAGTCAGCTCTCTCCATCAGCGATCAATAAGGAATTGACCTATTTCACTGAATGGCCTGAACACTGACCCCAAATAACTTTCTTTGTAATTCTTCGATTCTTCATTTGCTTTTCACACGTAGGAGATGTATACACTCTAAGTCCAAAAATACAACTTTAAAAATTTTAACTGAAAGGATGACCAAGTTATAAAGCCTTAAAGTTACATTAAAATGCACTAAAAATACTCTAGCTTGGGGACACCTTAGCTGGACCAATAAGAGGCAAGGGCGGGAAATCTATCAGCCAATGGGATTTAAGTATATTCACCCCTTTTCCCCTAGTGTTAACTGGGAGAACCATCCATGAAATCGGTCTATTCACAATGAATGATTGCCTCAGACTGTCACAAAGTGGAATAGGATCTGGTCGTACCACAATTCCTGTCTTCCTGAAATGTAAGCTAGCCTATCATTTGGCAGGCAATGATGCTTGACGAGTGTGTTGCTAGTGTCTCCAAATGGTCCATAGTTCCTCTTGTTGGTGTAGATTAGGAAACCCTGTCCTGTGCCCCATGAAGCGAGTATGTAGGCCTCGATACCAGTGATGTATTCATCAGCGTCAAACAGAACAGTTGTCACATTTGGAGAAAGTACTTTGTGAGCTGGTCCCCAGGTGGAGCCATAGCGCAACTGAAAACTGAAGAAGTGCTGAATTAGCTAATGCACAGTAAAGGGCTTCCTGACCATTATTAAACTTCACCTATTACCATAGGTGAAGTTTCTTGTTTTCGTAATTATTTATTATTATTTATTATTATTATTATTATTATTCTTTCACCCTAACCTACCCTCAAAAAATTCATGAACGGAGCCTCATATGCCCTCATTACATTCCCCGAGTTTTTTTGACCCCGGACCATTTTTCAAGGTCACAGGTCACTTCAAAGTTGGACTTCAAAAATTTTAAAATGGCAATAACTTTTTCGTTTATTGCTGGATTTCATTGTCCTTTTAGGAAGTTTGTTAAAAAGCCTTTTTACATAATTTGACCCATTTTCGTGAATGTGGGTCAAGGTCAATGTCCCGTATGACCACTTTTGGTGTTTTATGGTTTTTTCTTATGCAATTGCACGTTTTTCATGCAAAGTGGCCCAAATTGTGGCAAAATGTTGCTTGACTAACGGGACATCTGCATGTGTATTGTGTTTGCATTTCTTGGGCCGGATTATGAGTTACGTAATTTTAAACATTGGTAAGTCATCAAAATTGGTGACCTTCGTCATTTCACCATGAAATATCGATTTTGGCTTATAACATGCTATAGTAAACTGCTATTCTTTTTTGCCATTCACCCCAAATTGACCTTCACATTTGACCTTGACCTAATTTTTCAAGGTCAATTGGCGAATACCAGTGCAAAAATGTGTTTTTTTCAATGACCTTGAACACCATGCAATTTTCATATAGTTATTTTGTTTGTGACTGATTCAAGTACTCATTCAGATGTTTTTTATACGAAGAATTCATATTTCAAGTTAAATCAAAATGGCTGTCATTTTTTGATTGCCTACTGTGACCTTAGTATTTCAAATACAGTTATGAAATTTGGTACAGGTATTGGCTTGTGGGTATTGTTCACGCACGTGTGGAGAAATTCAAAATGTTTGACACAGAATGGCGGCCATTTTGGAATCGCTCATTGTTACCTCAGTATTTCACCTAGAGTTATGAAATTATGTACAGGCTTGGTACAGGTTATGGTCTGCGGGTATTGGTCAGGTACATGTACAATATTCAAGTACTTGTCAATGTACTTGTCAATGTACTTGTCAATGTACTTGTCAATGTACTTGTCAATGTACTTGTCAATGTACTTGTCAATGTACTTGTCAATGTACTTGTCAAAGAACTTGTCAATTTACTTGTCAATTTACTCGTCATGTTACTTGACATGTTACTTTTGCATTGAAATTACTTTCTACAAGTACTTTTCAAATTACTTTGAAATTACTTTTCGAATTACGTTTCAAATTACTTTTCAAATTACTTTGGAACTTTTCAAATTACTTCTGTCATTTCGTTTTTTCGTTTCGACCAATATTTCTAGGTGAAGTTTTGTTACTGCTTGCAGTTACTCATTTCTAGTTTTATCATTATTATTTTAGACATTTATGAAGCGCCTCAACCAGAGAACCTGCTCTGTGGTGCTGTACATATAGAAACAAAATATAAAATCATAGACAAAAATGAAATGTAAAATGTAAAAGTCCAAATATATGGGTTATAAAATGTAAAAACTGTATGTGACACATTAAAATTCTAAAATACCTAGTCATTCAATTCAATTTTATTCCATATGCAAAAAGGATACATGTATTCAAACAATAAAAATAACAGTTACACCTGGGGGCAGATGTCGGGTGGACATATTTTGCCCAATTACAATACATAAATTGAGTAATACAAATAGGGAGAACATGAACAGGATGAACAATAACAAGTTGTTTTTTTTTTTAAAGAAAACAGAAAGACTAGGGCTAAAAATAAAAACAAATTGTAGGATTAATATTATTTGATATACATACATTAAGTTTAATAAGTGACAACATATTCAGGAAGTGTACTGGTGGTAAAAACAAAACAGGAAATAGTTTACAGAAAATCGGGTAGGTTATTAATATTTAAATATTGTTTGGTCTTTTTTTTAAATGAGTTTAAAACAAGGCAATTACTGATCAAAGAAATGAAATAATTGTCATAAGAAGTTTGGCGGTGATATGAGCAGGATCTCAGTTTTGGCATCGTTAAGTTTAAGATAATAGGATGACCAACATGAAAATTGAAAAATTTCTGAGTCTCTGCTCAAGACAGCCACAGGATCAAGGGTGCCGGAACAGGGGGGGCAGGGGGGGGGGCAAGGTTGCCCTTTTCATCTCAAAGAAAAAACGTTATTATGCCTTAATTTACAGTGAATTTAGGCAAAAGTACATAAGTATATATTCAAAATTGTTATTGCAGCTACATTAAAATATTTTCTCGCGAATTAGATTTACCCTTTCTCGCCCGACCACCCCTGCCACCCTCGCTTCCTTCCGGCACCCTTGCACAGGATCAGCGCCAGATCTTAGCTTTGAATGTCCAGGAGGGGGGGGGGGTTGGGGGTAATTAATCTTAATGTGAACAGTACCTCAGTGGTTTTGTAGCCATTACCGAGATTGATATTTAACAAGGAATTCAACAGCATATATTGTTTTTATTAATATTTCACATTTTTTACAAGGCTTAGCCATTGCTCTTGATGTTTTATTGGCCTTTCTAACTTATTTCTACTGTCAATAAAAATATAATTCGGATAATAATCTAACTTAAAAACTTCCATTTTTAACTCTCAAAACTTTCATTACTTGCTTGCCATTGTAATTCCAAAGAAGACGATCTTATCCACTTTGAACCCTGTCACAGGGGGAGGCACAACGGGATCGGTGAAGAATGTTCCTCCTGTACTTGTTCCAATTTGCACTGTCCCACATGATTGTCGTGCTACAAAGAGAGAAATACATTTGCTAGAATCACTGGTGGGGAAAGATAATAATTAATAATAATAACAACAATCTAGCCATGATATCTGTGCAGTGAATGCCAGCCATTATGATTGTCCTGCACTCTTAACAGAAAAAGTTCCTGATGGTAAATATAAAGAACCTCCAGCCAAAAAAGGTTCTACATTATTAACGCTTCGACTGAATCGAAAAGGTTCAATACTTTGTGGGAAGGCCCTATGATAGGACCCTATGCTTCCTACTTGAGAAAAAGGGGTTCCATTATTGTGGGAGTTCACTGCAGCTGGATTATCTAAGTGGTGTTTTTGTCTGCTGTTGGAACCATTTTAAAAGTTTAATAATGAACCTTTTAGGGTTCCTTATCTATACCAGCTTATAGAACCTTTAAGGTTCCATATAAGCTCATATAAAACCTTTTTGTTAAGAGTGTGGAACCATTATTTTCATCCTTCCTCCTTGACAATTTTTCAGGCCTGCCATATGACAGCCCTAACATTTTCTTTTGCATACATCTGTTTGCCTGTCTTTCTGTCTGTCATGATTGAGGAAGATTTGCCGCACACTTTCTAAGACAACACAGTGTCCTTGAACGAAGTCTAGGGTTTAAAAAAATGTGCAAAGAATCTGTCAACACAGCGTTGTAGTACGTGGTCTCAGCTTCGATTTGATGTAAAGATCTAAAAAATCTGTTTAGTTGGGAAAATTTTGAGAAAATTGAAATTAAAAATTTTTAGTTTTTCACACCCTTGTCGCATGCAAAATATCAATTTTAGAACTATAAAATAGCATTGCAGTGTTATCGAAATATTACAGCTTATCTAGTTATACATTAGGTTGCTGAATCAGGTGAAAAATTATAATAAAAAGCACTTCATTTCTAATTTTCACATCATTTTCAACATTTAGAGGTGTTGCAAACTCACCGAGTCATATGATGTGTCAAATCAAATATTATAAACATGGCCATTTCGGCTTTATTATTTCTTTAACTAAAGAAAAGTCGCAAATGAACCATCAAGGTGTGAGAAAATGCCTTGTTAAATTCATTAGTGAGATAAATTGAGATTTTTAGCATTTCACCAGTTAATGTTTTTCAAGTGGGATTCACAGAAACATCTGTAAAGTTATCCGACAACAAATAGTTGACAAATGTAGGAATACCTACTGTCTGCATCTCGCAAGTGTGCATCTTTACCGCAGCTTTGCATGTACATAGTATTTGACATCCAAGGAAATAATATATTTTTATAGAAGTATTTCTTCAAATCAGCAAAAATAACTCCATGTAAGTGGTCTAATGGCTGAGATGATCTCTTCCAAGTTTTATTACAATGTTTCTGTCGATATTGAAATGAAGGTAGCAATTTTAATGGTCTTCTGTAGAATTTTATGTGCCTTTTGACCTGTTTTTGCCAATCGTTAAGATTATTTCGTGAAATCTAACGGTTGCTTACTTCCAAAATTCAGTTGTTCAGTTTTAGCATGCACAGATAAACAATATTAATTGTGTGACCATGGAAGAGAATCTGCTGACTATCAATTCAAAACTTTGTCAATTGCACCAAGGCACGCTATAACTGAACAAATGAATTTTGGAAGTACGTAACCACTAGATTCCATGAAATAATCTAAACAATTAGCAAAAAAAGACATAAACGAAGCACTCAAAATTCTTCAGAATACCACAAATTGCTACCTTCATTTCAATATCGACAGAAACATTGTAATAAAACTTGGAAGAGATCATCTCAGCCATTAGACCACTTACATAGAGTTATTTTTGCTGATTTGAAGAAATACTTCTATAAAAATATATTATTTCCTTGGATGTCAAATACAATGTACATGCAAAGCTGTGGTGAAGATGCACACTTGCGAGATGCCGACAGTGGGTTTTCCTACATTTGTCAACTATTTGTTGTCGGATAACTTTACAGATGTTTCTGTGAATCCCACTTGAAAAACATTAACTGGTGAAATGCTAAAAATCTCAATTTATCTCACTAATGAATTTATCAAGGCATTTTCTCAAACCTTGGTGGTTCATTTGCGACTTTTCTTTAGTAAAAGAAATAATAAAGCCGAAATGGCCATGTTTATACTTGATTTGACACATTATATGATTCGGTGAGTTTGCAACACCTCTAAATGTTGAAAATGATGTGAAAATTAGAAATAAAATGCTTTTTATTATAATTTTTCACCTGATTCAGCAACCTAATGTATAACTAGATAAGCTGTGATATTTCGACAACACTGCAATGCTATTTTATAGTTCTAAAACTGATATTTTTCATGCGACAATGGTGTGAAAAACTAAAAATTTTAAATTTCAATTTTCTCAAAATTTTCCCAACAGATTTTTTAGATCTTTACATCAAATCGAAGCTGAGACCACGTACTAAAACGCTGTGTTGACAGATTCTTTGTACATTTTTTTAAACCCTAGACTTCGTTCAAGGACACTGTGACAACTCAGCAGGATTTTTCAAATTACCGCAACAAAAAAATGATTCGATTTTTGTGTAGATCCATGCAGCTGTTATGGCAAAACGACTGGATACAGTTTTACTTTCTACGCAGGTACTAATAAGTACCTAGTCTGCATTTAGTGCTTCAGTGACCCTGAGCTATAAATAGCACAGGAAACTGTTTCCCAGAAATCTCTTCATTGCTGGGAGAATAAAAACACAAAAGTTTACTTTCAACAACCTTTCTGTTGTAAGACTGTTGCATTGGGTTGTAATAGCGCTGGCCCGCTGGGCCTTCGGCAGATTTCATGAAAAGTGCTCTCAGAGGGTACCTTAAACTTTCCAACCCTTTTTTTATCTCTCTGTTGCTTCCTGAAGCAAGTAAACCTATTACTAAGTACATCTGTGAGCTAATGAATAAATATCAATAAAATAATCCTCAAAAATGTATCTTTTTGCTCTTAAAAAGATTTTTTTTTATCCCTCATGAGGACAATTTTGGACGGCCAAACTTACTGGTGATCAGACGTGCTTACTTTGGCACTCTGTGGAATCTGCTAAAAACCAATTCAGGAAAAAGTAATGATATGTGATTGATAGAACACATCTTGAAAATTATTTTGGAACCATTTTTAATTGTGTTGGTCATTATAAAACTTGAAAAAAAATAAAAAAGACTGCTAATGTAACTCAATTCCGTCACAGGACACTGAGGTTACATTAGCAACTTTACGTGGGAATTTTTCTGTGTTCTTGCTACTTATGACAATTTCAAATATGAAATTCTAAAATTTTATTGAAAAACGTGTCTTATTTGCCTATATACATCACCAAAAATATAAACGACTGGGTGTGGTAGCTGTTTTTTTATTGCTAATGTAACTACATTTTCGCATCTGTCCATTTCATAGTGTTACATTAGCAAAATTTGTCTATATAAATTACGTTAATAAACACATGATTAGATCTCAAATTTTTTCTGAGTTGGAAGCCAGGTCTCCCAGGAACAGGCCAGGGGTGGTACCCTGCTGGTGATTTCATTTATATTGCAGTAGGATCAGCATAAAAAATTCCGTCCTCCATCATTTAACGTTGTTACATTAGCACAAGGCCATAGTTTTAGTTACTCTGATCTACCAATCCAACAGAAGACAGTGTTTACCCATGATTTTATTTAATGGATTGACACAATAAAATATTTAGATTTCAGCTTTTTTTTTGTACTGTCAGCTATCCTTAGAAACAGGACATTGAGAAAATCTGAGAAGCTACGAATCAATTTTGTCTGCCCTTATCAGTATGGTGCTAATGTAACTTGTGGACAAGTTGTGGTAAGTCATTTTGCAGATTTTCGTGAAATCTGCCCTTTGCACTCTAGCACAAAAAAAGAGTGCTATCTCCTTAATAAGAGACTGTGACGGACCAAAAACTTCTATAACTCATAATTGTCACGTGAGTGTTTTCCTTTTTAGGAAATGTCTTTATGACTAGCCACTGAAATATGTTTAGATGTAGTCACTTAATGACTATATATTGATGAAACATTTTGTTTAATAAGTAACAATGCATAAGGACTTTGTTTACTGGACTTCACTCGATATTACTCATTGATCTTCAAGATAATTGCAAAACTGCTATTGATCCTGTATTTTAAAAGTGTGTACTGATATACAGTGGCGGAGCTAGTGGGGGGCAGGGGGGCAAGTTGCCCCCCCCAGACAACTTTTTGGGGAAAAATGGGGAAATGGAGAAAAAAATGGGGAAATGGAGAAAAAAATGGGGAAATGGACCAAAATGGGGAAATTGAGAAAAAATTGTGAAATGCGGGAAAGTGAGGGGGAAAGGATGGGAAAATGGGGAAGAAAAGGGGAAGACAGGCATGGAAAAAGAATATAAAGAGCAAAAGATGTTTTGGGGGAAATCCTGTTGAAATTCTTTCGGGCACTTTATTTGAAACTTCGAAGTATGACTACTTGACAAATAAACAGGAACCGGTAGGAGAGACTTGTATGGTGCATATTAGTGTGAAAATTGAGGTATTTATTATCTATCTAAATAGTAGTAGTAATGTATATCCAGTTGGTCTTTATGGTCCGCATGATTTCACTCCTAACATACGAGTTCATGAAGTCTTAATGATATTTTGGCCAACAGCAACAAACAAGAATAAAGACTTTAGTAAAACTTTTGAAATCAACGGTCTAATAGACAGGTCAATTTGAAGAATGACTGTAGAAAATGCTGCTGATGAACTGGAACGTGTAATCAAAAACAAAATTCACCTAGCACTGCTGCTTGATAGAATCAAGCAGGAATTTTCAGACAGATTTTCTGATCTTAACGGCTGTCAATTAATTGAACTTTTTGAATTTTTTCCCTGCTTATTGCTCATGCTCACAACACCTTAATTGGCAAAACGTTTGCTTCTTAAATAGCCAATGGCTTTTTCAACTTGAGGATGTATCTGCCTGCCTTGGTTTTTATCTGAATACAGTTCTACAGATTCCATGAATAATGAATGACACAAATGAGTCTTTGTCATAATGGATCAAGCTCCAGTTTATAACATTTTCTCCTTTTTCTAAAGAAGTTTTAACTTGAACTCAGCAACATTAAAAATGCACAACCTTTCAAAGTGTCATAACCAGCATCATCATATTCAAAGTGTTCTCATGTTTTGTATGCTTTATTTGAGATTTCAGTGAATTTTGTTAAAAGTTCTGAACCGTGTCAAACATACCCCATGTCGTCGATAACATTTTGGGGAAATCCAGGGTCATTTGCCCCCCCCCAGAGAAAAATCCTAGCTACGCCACTGCTGATTTAAACAGTAGGGGAGAGCGGGGCACAGTGAGACACTTTTTTTATTTTCAAGTGTTCCAAAATGTTGGCAGTAACGAGTTAAATGAGATCAGGTCTACATTATAGGTAATGACGTTGGGTATATTGTCAAGTAGTTTCAGGTTCCTACCTTTTACAGGTTTGGAGAAATTTTGAGTTACGTCCATGCTCGTTAAGTGTCTCACTGTGCCCCGTGGGCCGGGCACAGTGAGACAGCAGGCGGGGCACAGTGAGACGGGGCATCTGCTGCCATAACCGCCAATCCTCGGGACCTGCAGAATTGTTCCATCAATTGTTGCTACAGAAACTACTGTACTCTTATAAAAGCAGCTGGCTAGGTGATTTTTTAGGTCCGTTTTTGAGCATGTTTCGAAACTTCATCGCACAGGACACATGCACGACTTATTTAACCTGCCGCACCTGTTACATACTCATCAAAATTCATTCTGATGCTTCTCTTTGAATATGACTCACTAAAATCAGGAGTTTATTGAAGGCATTTTGTTTTGAATAGTGAATTGCAAGCTATGCCTTACATTCAGGTCATTTCGAGTGTATTTTACCATGTCTCACTGTGCCCCGCCTCCAACTGTCTCACTGTGCCCCACGCAGCGTTCTTAATAAAATTTTTGAATCCTGCGGACCAGATGCCTGTATTGTGGTTCATTATCTCACTAAACTAAGGCAAATAATCAAGGTTTGAATTCCTGGCAATTGATTTGCGTTATACCATTTTTCTTGGGAATTATAACAAAAAGTCATTTAGCAAAATTATTTACTTTTACGGGCAAAAAACCCAATTATTGAAATTCCACTCTCGATACGCTGTGTAGGCATTCCGGATATAGGTCAGACTCTCATTTACTTACTTTTTGTACTATACAAAAAAGGGTAGATCTGTAAACAGTACCAGCTAGACGCTACGGGCTTTGTCTCACTGTGCCCGCCGTCTCACTGTGCCCCGCTCTCCCCTATAATGCCTCATCCACAGAGAGACAGCCGTTCTACAAGCTGGTTGGGAGACAACGTGCATGGATGCCGTTCCAAAATGTCAGAACACGTCATCTTCCCAGACGAAAACTCCAAACAGATAGACAGCAGATCTTTCTTCTCAGCACAGGCACTTTCTAGTTAGTTAGTTAGTTAGATAGTTAGATAGTTAGATAGATAGATAGATAGATAGATAGATAGATAGATAGATATCTACAAGCACCTCTTAAAGTGCTTGCACGTTATCTCTTTTTATAAAATGAAAGACCTTACCTTGCTGACAGGTGACCCCTCCAAAGGCAGTGCTTGTGCAGTTGCACCAGGCTGAGGCACCAAGACTGACGCAAATGCCATTGTTGAGACAAGAGATGAAGTCGCACAAATTCTTTCCTACAAAGCAAAAATATTACATAGTGCACTTTTGTGTCAACGAATACAATTTTTAACGCAATTTCTGCTACATGATTGAAGGCATTGCTCAATCAATTATGCAGTCCCGTAAAATTTGATACTTCAGATTCTGCATGCAAAACAGCTATATTTTTGTAACCAAGACATATGCATGGCCCGTTTTCACCAACATGGTATTAAGAGTTAAGCCTGGTGTTAACTCCTTTAAGTCCCTTTCACCAAGAGTGTGCTAAGTGTGTAAACCTGTCAAGGTTCAGTGAATCATACGCATTGTCACCAAACTCAAGGATCAGCCATCTCAAACTGATTTGGTGTCAAAAAGTGATTAGGCCAATGAAAACAGAACATATGTTTCTTATGAGATGGCATGACAAATCAGTATTATAGGCCTTTGTCTATTATATTCTCATGTTTCTCTAATTTAACAGTCATCAAAGATTTTTTCAAGAAAGATATGTCACACCATGAGATATAAAGTTTGCAAACCAAGAACACACACTTACCTAGAAAATATACTTGTTGAAGTAACTGTTGCAAATATACTAGCCATACAGCATTAAGCACGCGATTTAAAAGTATTTCATGTATGAAACTATGTTTTTATAGCATTTGCCTATGATAGTCATGACACCAAATAGAGGCAATTCTTCTGTGCTGAGTTGTACAAAACCTCTGCACTTGTTGTTGGTCTTAGCACAGGGGTACTTTCGAAGGGCAGGAAATTCGGACGTGGGTGCAATCTATGCATCCTATAACCCCCCCCCCCCCCGGAAATCGGGCGATTTCGGAAAATTCCAATTTAGCCTCCCGTGTGACTGGTACACTGGGCATACGTACATATATGGGTTTTAATGAAGCGATTGCATGACTAAAACGCTTCACAATCCTTGAAACTGAGGCGACACTGATACCACTCAAGTCACCAACGACTTGTTGGTAACTGCCGGTAGAAAAAAATCGCAGGTACGTCAGCCATTCTGGGTACATCAGATTTTGAGGACCCTTATCATAAGATAAATTCAAAGGGATTCAACCATTATTGTAGTTTCATTGTGCAAAAATGCATGACCAGCTGATTTGTATTAATTTATTGTTTGAAGGGAGAGGGCTAAAGAAAATACATTTCTGTCACCAACACTGGACAGACAACTAACTAATTTTCTTTTTTATAAATTTCCAAGTCCACCCCTCTTTTTCTCTTACCTTGTCATGTGGCCATATTTGGGAACTTTAGAGATTAATTGTGTTTGTAGCAGTTGAGTTGTTTAAATACTATGTGCAGACTTTCACTCAGTAAATGTTCCTTGATCCTGCTCCGCTTGAGTGATTGGCTTAGCCAGACCAGGTCTTAGCTAAGACCTGGCATAACTCTTAATACCATGTTGGTGAAAACGGGCCATGAAGTTTTTCATCAAAAATTCAACAATTGGTTTGAAACTTTTGAGCAAGTCAATTTATTCATTTATTTTTAGAGTTATTTGAAGTTAGAAAAATATCACTTAATTATTTCAAAAACCAAAATGTCTGACTGATATAGAGTAGGTCGGGGCATGCAGCCCCCCTTAACTTCGAGGTGCGATTTGACCTACTTTTTATGGTCGATTATTTGAATGCTTATGCTGTCAGGAAGGGATCTCTTGACTCTACTAATAACTAGTGAAACAAATGTCTACCAATTTTAATAAAGGAGTTACAGCCATTTTTGTAAAAAATTTAAAATGGCCTTCTTACCCCACCCATCGGGCAAGAAGCCCCCTTGTTATAATCCTATGGCATTTTTTTTTGCGAGCGCATTCAGCCTAAAAGTTATTTCTTAGGGTTCTTCAATAATTTTTAAGCCATTCTATTCACTTTTTCTGAATTTCAGAATTTTTCTGTTCATAAATTTATTTTTTAATATCTTTTTGCCCTGTTTCAATATCGGGCCAAATTTTTTCTATTTTAATTAGTTATTCTATTAAGATTTAAGGTAAAGTACATATTATTAAATGGTTCCTGAAGCAGCTTCGACCCCCAGTGAAGGGGGCTCATGCTCCATATCATGTGGGGCCTCTCGCCCAAAACCCACATATTTTAATTTGACCTCTGTATTTTGTACTAAAATGCAAAAAAAAAGATCCAAATCATATTTATGTGATGATCATAAAGTGAAGCAATGCAGATATCCATTATACTTTTTAAAATTTTCAAAGTTATTTCTGACAACCCCTTTCAAAAAATTAGTAAAAGTTACAAAAACCATGCACTTTTTTGTGTCTGTAATTTCTACTATGGTTTGGTGCTGTTTGCCCTGAAAATTTGTGACGTCACCTAAAACTCCTCTATAGCTTCAATCCTATCAATAGATAAACGCACCAAAAATGTAATTTTGGATATCACCCTGGGGGGCCTCTCACTTAACCCGGGCTTCTTGCCCCGACCTACTCTACACTAAGTATCCTGTTTTGGTCAAAAAGAGGGCTAAAGTCAGTCGGTCAAATCATCAGTCCTCAAGGAGATTTAGATATAAACAATATAGAAACTCATTTAAGAGACTATGCTGGGAAATATTTTGAAATACCTAAACTGAGAAAGAGCATTCCAAATGAATGGAAAAAACCTAACAACTATCGGGAAAGAACAAAAGTAACCGAATTGTCCATAAATGAGTTCTTGGGTACTATGGTGAATATTGACATAAATAGAAAGGTCAAACTGGAAAATTTGACAAGTAGATTAATTTATGAAATTCTAATGAATAACAAAGATGTTAAAGTATGTAGTTTTAAGTACTGGGAAGAAAAGTTAAATGTTGTAAATGATAAATGGCAAGATTATTTTGAAATATGTGTTTTCAATGAATTATTGCCTAGACACGTTTCCGATTTCAATTGGAAAATATTCCATGGGATTTTAAATACTGAAAAACGACTGGAGCGTATGAAATTGTCAAATGGAAAATGTGTGTTTTGTGAAGAGATAGAGACAATTCACCATATGTTTGTCGACTGTATTGATTTGAATGTCTTTTGGAAAAATGTGGAAAACTTGGTTAAAGCTGTTCTACCTACTTTTAATATTGATAATATTTCAAAGATTTTAGGCTATTCAGAGAAATGTAAAAAAGTGGAAAAAGTTTTAGTAAATTTCTTTCTCTCAATTGGACGATATGTACTATGGAAAAGAAGAAATTTGAGGAGATATGAAAAAAGAAATGAGAGTATTCAATCATGTATTAGTTGGTTCGTTAACGATGTGAAGTACCTTATAAATATAATTATGTCTTGTAACAAAAAGTATAAGCGGTATGGTAAACTTCTAAAAGAATTTCAAAGGATTTGATTATTGTATCCATCTATTTTCTAAAATTTTGTTATTTTCGTTGAAATAGAAAATTTGATGTGGATGATATGATTTTTGGAGCCCTGTATATAATTCAATGGTAAAATGTATAGATATATAATATTTTTATTGTAATTATTATGGTGTTATGGTTTTCTGGCAATTGTATATAATATGGGTTACACTGTTATTTCATAACTTTGAATCATATGTAATTTATTTCTATTGATTAGTATGAATAATGTGAAATATTGCTGACATCTTTTTCTTACAGCCTTGAATATCGTAAAATTTTAAACTTGTGAATATGTATGATACCTAAATTTTTTACATGTTTTCTTTTACTGATGTTACTGAATAAAAAAAAAATTTTTAAAAAGTATCCTGTCTACAAGTTGACCGCTGTTTCATTGCCACTGCTTTTTCCAGCTTTGGCAGAACGTGTGTTGTCATATGTTGCCACCGAGTGGCTAGACCTGTTCAAAAAAGACTTTCTATTTTATTTTAATGCAGGATGCAGTGATTCCCATTCTCCAAGCTATAGAATGACCAAATATGACATTTTTTTCAATTTTGAACTTTGGGAGTGCCTGCCTCATGAGCCATGAAGTTTTAATGTTTAATTTCATCAAAAACGCCAAAAATATCAGAGGGGGTGTTATATTTCTCCTCATATCTTTATCAGAATTAATTGTAGAGCAACATGGATGGTGTCATATGAAAGCTTGTCAAATTACCTTTCCATTGAGACCTATAACTTGGTATTTGAGATATTTTCAGTTCTCTTCAAAGCAGAAATGTTTAAATTTTAGGAAAATTTCGATGTCGATTAGTGTATTCTGCCTCATATGCTAATCTAAATTGATCATAGAGCAGCATGAGTGGTATCATTTGAATACCTGTAACGTTGTCTTTTAATGGACACCATTTTTAAAATTATTTAGATAGTTCTCATTGTCTCTGAAGCAAAATTCCTCCCTTTCAAGGAGCTCCCTGCTCGATCTAAATCATTGCAGCACTGCATTGACCAGAAAATTTACAAAATCTTTTGTCTTATTAAATAATTTCATTGATATTGTTTCCAAGTTATTGGAACATTTTAGAGATACTTTTACCATGTCCTTATAATGACATTCTATCCAGGAAATACGTTGTTGGATTTGTGCTGAATCGAAATTACCTTAGCACATTCTTGGAACAAATGTACGACATATTTTAGAAAATGCAGTTAATCTTGACTTAACATTTTGAGCAACAGCATGCCACAGTTGTCAATTCTTATAATTATGCTATTATATATCTCTATAAGTAACCAAGTGTCCATCTTGTGCCACTAAATTAATAATGACTTTAATCATGTCTGAGGTTGACAATTCAAAGATTAACACAATATTGACAATAACAGGTCTATGCAATAAAATGTAAATCACTCATGACTTAAAACTATCTTACACTAATACTATGACATATATGAGGGCCCAATATCACAAATATAAATTGAAATAGTAATTGCAGTGCAACACAGTTCCACACATTGTATGACTTGTTAAAGGTAGCGGGAGGAAACTTAACACAACTTCTGTATGTGGGGTTTCTAAAACTGTCCACCTACATACCATTATATGCCCCAGCTAGAAAATGAGTCACCCAACAAAACTGTTCTGGGTATGTTGCTTTCTGGTAAATTTTTATTATTTTATGACTTATGTTTAGCAATATTGATTTATTGTTTAAGCAAAACTGTGTGTCAATGTAACGGACTTCCAGCCACTCTGCTCCACATGTTGTTCTTGATCTTTCCAAGTTTCTACTGGTTTAAAATCCATCATATACTTCAAGGTGTCTGAGCTCAGACAATGAGTATCATCACAATGCAATAAAATCCAATATTGTGTAAATCTTTGAATTTTCAACCTCAAACATGATTAAAGTCATTATTCATTTAATGGCACAAGAAGGACACTTATTTATAGCACAATTATTAGAATTGACAACTGTGGCATACTGTTGCTCAAAATGTTAAGTCAACTTAAACTGCATTTTCCAAATATGTAGCACATTTGCTCAAAGAATATGCCTAGGTAACACTGGCTGTTGAAAAATAACGATACTAAAGTCATCGCTAATGTTTGTTTCGATTTAGCACAAATCAAAATACATGTATTTCCTGAATAGAAAGTCATTATAAGGATATGGAAAAAGAATTTCTAAAATGCTCCAATCACTTGGAAACAATATCAATGAAATTATTTAATAAGACAAAAGATTTTGTAAATTTTCTGGTCAATGCAGTACTGCAATGATTTAGATCGGGCAGGGAGCTCCTTGAAATGGAGGAATTTTTGCTCCAGAGACAATGAGAACTATCTGAATAATTTTAAAAATGGTGTCCATTTAAAGACAACTTTACAGGCATTCGAATGATACCACTCATGCTGCTCTATGATCAATTTAGATTAGCATATGTGGCAAAATACACTAATCGACATCAAAATTTACCTAAAATTTACACATTTCTGCTTTGAAGAGAACTGAAAGTATCTCAAATACCAAGTTATTGGTCTCAATGGAAAGGTAATTTGACAAGCTTTCACATGACACCATCCATGTTGCTCTACAATTAATTCTGATAAAGATATGAGGAGAAATATAACACCCCCTCTGATATTTTTGGCGTTTTTTATGAAATTAAACAATAAAACTTCATGGCTCATGAGGCAGGCATTCCCAAAGTTCAAAAATGAAAAAAATGTCATATTTGGTCATTCTATAGCTTGGAGAATGGGAATCACTGCATCCTGCATTAAAATAAAATAGAAAGTCTTTTTTGAACAGGTCTACCGAGTGGCACATGCACAATTCCGCGAGCTTCAGCGAGCAGTCTACATAAACTCAGTTTGAGGAACTCACAAAATTTTGTCTGGTAGAAACCAGGGCTGTTTCTCAGTATTCTGATGGCCTTGTCTACTGCCTTAGAGAATGTGATTGCTGAGTCCTACTCTGGTTTAACTCAATGTTGAATAGAAACGTTGTGCATGTGCAATGAAATTGGGACTATTTCTTTGGAGCTGCAATACTGCAGCATTCAAAATAACTTTGTGCCAGGTGGCAGCAGCGTGCAGTTCTCATTTTCACCAGACTGCTGATAATCATTAAAAACACAACATTGTTAAACGACAAATTAAAATTTTCTAAAGCTTTAGTTTCCCAATAATGATCAAATTTGGTACGGAGCTCATGAATGGTCAGGTTAGGCATATTGAAAAACGGTTAATTGCTTTTACGATACAGAGTGGAAATTTGATTGAGTTCAGTTTGAAACATCAGTTCATAAACTGTACTACACTGGAAAAAGCAGAAATGGAAATGTTGGTTTTGTGGCATTAACCTTATGAAATTTTCACATAACAGGCACAAGTCCTAGCATTTTTTTAAAGATTTTGACAAAATGCTCCTGCAGGTAGCAGATCAGCATTGACACTTCAATTTTATTAATTTGATCATCTTTAATTGTGTCTGGGTTAAATATCCCATTTTCTATTCTCATCAAGGAAGTGAAATGGTAAACGTCCCTGCCTGATGAAAAAAATTGTGGAAAGAACAGCAAAGTTACTGACATTAATGATCAAAGGATCTTGAAATTTTGTGACTTTTTGACAATAGCCTCGACGATTTAAGTGGACAGAAAAGTATAACACTTAGGGATGTGAACATTTTAGAAATATACCTGATGGCAGCGGCTGGGTTTGTGCATTTTATTGTGATACTTTGGCGGGAAGTAGGCCTACCATTTTTAGCCATTTTGCAATGTTGCATTTTTAATGCTTGTCAGTGTATATTATCATAATTTCAAAAGCAAGCAAATCGAAAGCATAAAATCACACTCACTTGTCTCACATTTCGGTCCTTTAAAGTCTACAGTGCACTTGCACGAAAATCCAGACTGGTCCGGTCGACATTGGCCTCCATTTGTACATAGAGGTAGGACTTGGTTTTCTGTTGAAATGAAACAACATCATAATAACAATTCCAAAAGCATAAATATTTTAAAATTGGTACTTGTGTTCGCAAATGATGATTGGGAATATGATAAAATAAAATAAATTAGGATTTCTTTACTCTTTTGTTATTAAAATAGTTTATCTTATACCAATGGCTGCCAAGATTAGCTGAAAAGAGTAAAATACGAGTGCAAAGTGTCAGGCAATTTCTCTAGTACTAGAAAACCCGTTGCAAGCATGTATTTGAGCCATTTAGGCTAGGATGTGTTTGCCTAAATATGACAGTCGAGGAGGACATAATGGTGGCAGCACTTGCCTGTGAGCCTGGCCCATGCTGTCACCTGGATAGCTTGACAGAAAGCATAGGACCCAGTTGTGGACATTGATCAAAAGTTGAAGGGAAAGGTGTGAAATGAAGGTGTACGTTAAAGAAGGAAGGAGTTGTTCAAGTACAGGTAGGCCTACTATTGCAAAACAAAGTAAATGTCAGTGATGACACATGCAGCGTTTGACACATGCAGCGTTTGATTAGTGTGATGAGAACAGGGACTGAGTTATGCTTGAGACATGAACCCTAGAGAGATAGCACTTTTATGTTTGGATTCTGTGTTTGGATTTTATGTTTGGATGTTTGGATGTTTGGATTAAAGCAGCGAGGAATTTAGCCCAACAGCCTTGATTCTAAATTTCATGTAAAATTGCTTAAATAAAGCAATTTGCAGTACCACTGGAGGTAAATCCTTTGAATTTAAAACTTCAATTCACTCCAAATTATTCATTTGTGAGAATAGCTTCAATTAGAAATCTTTCCAGCCCTCAAGTCCGTTTCTGTGATGCGACAGTAAAATGTCCCATTCAGTCAAAATCCCCACCACTGAAGATTGCTTCAAAAATGCTATACAAAATGAGAAGGAAAGTGTGATTGTATTTCTGAAAGAGCATAGCAAGAAAATGATGCAGTGACCAATACTCAACAATCAATTACACACAGATTCTTACCAGCTATTGACACATCGGCAAAAGTCTCCTAAAATATTGAAAAATGAAATGCTATGAAAAGCAAAGAGTAACAAGGCAGCAGAATAGGCTATGACGCCAATTAGACATCAGAATAACAGGATTGCATGTAGTTAGTTTCAAAGAAGAAGCAAGAGCTGGTTATATACTTAATTAGGCCTAACTCAAAGATGGCATTTCTGTCATCAGAATGAAATGTTGTAAAGGTGGACATTTAAATGAGTACTCACAATTTTGCAGTCTCTGTCATAGTAATCCCAAGAGTTCTTCCTCACGAGAGAACTGCAGGTCAAATTGTCAGCACTGTGGCCTATTTCACATTGCAGACTTCCACCAGAATCAAAATTGAACTTCTGACATTTGCCGTCAAGGATACAAAGCAGGGTACATTCCTGTTGGTCTTTTGCTGGGATGATTTTGTTCGGTGAAAATGATCTCTTTGTTGATTTGTATTTGCAGAAAAGACCACTTGAGGAATGTGAATAAGCCAGAGTTGCAATGGAAAGCAGAATGACTGCAAATAATTCACACTTTTTATCCATCATGACCAAATGTCTTGAAAATCAAATCATTGCATTAATTTTACGACAGACAAGTTGATATATATTAAGCTATCCAACAGATTAAAAAGCTTATATATGATGAAATGTGTTTTCAAAATGTCTCAATGAAAGCACTAACATAGACAATCCTGAGCTATGTGAGGCAAAATATGAATATTTTAGAGTAATTGTGCAAATTATCTTATAATTGTAACAATTATAACCAATGCCAATATGCTGAGTGCTTCTCATTGAAAACTTAATTTAAGTCCAAGTTAAATAACTTCATTGATTCAGTGACTCCGCAACTTTAACAACAAAGTTATTTTAAAATGACTCATCTATTATTGAAATGGCAATCATAAACTCGTAATTATTATTTCATCAGCAAACTTTATAATTCTATTATATTATTATTTATTTAGCAAACTTTATTATTCTATATTATTATTTCATCAGCAAACTTTATTATTCTATATTATTATTTCATCAGCAAACTTTATTATTCTATATTATTATTTCATCAGCAACTTTATTATTCTATATTCGTTCATTACATGGTAAGCAGGGCTTTGGAGTCGGGTGATAACTGAACCGACTCCGACTCCCGACTCCTTTGACTTTATGAAAAGCGACTCCGACTCCGACTCCTTGGGTCTCTTAAATTACGACTCCGACTCCGACTCCCGACTCCGCTTACCGGCACTTTTGCACATTAATATTACATGATTAACAGAGAAGAAGAAGTCATTCTACAAAGTTTTCAGTTGATCTTGCACATGAATACTTGCTTAGGAAGTTTTATGTAAAGTTTGGGGTTCATTTCACATTTGTGAAACTGTGTTTTTGTAAATTATATCAATTATTTTTAGGAGTCAGGAGTCACCACTTTAATTTTCGACTCCGACTCTGACTCCAACTCCGACTACACCTGAAAATCAAGGTTCGACTCCGACTCCGACTCCACCCAAAAACCTCCGACTCCACGACTCCGACTCCCGACTCCGACTCCAAAGCCCTGGTGGTAAGTGCAAAAGTTCTGGGTTTGAAGAATATGAATTTTTTTTACCATCCTGTCTGTGCTTGTTAATCTCGAATTTGTGGTCTGTTTATCATCACAGTCTGTGGTAGTTATTAGGCCCCTACTGGTGGGTCATATGTAAGCAAGTTTACAAATTACAAAATCAAATAAGAAAATTCCTTGCCACTATAGGAGTGCATAATATATATATGATTTTACATAAACTATCAATTTTTCGTTATCTGAAGTTCTGAAGCCCAACAATTTTTTTATCTTTGTTATTGTGTCGTTGTAAAGAGTTCAACAAAAAATAAGTCCTCCTTCACAAAAACTCTAGCACAGTGAACCTGAACCAACTTTGGGGTTAAAATAATGCCCCAGCATAACCATCTATAAGCGACAATTTGTAGCTTAACATCTTACGAACAAGCAGATGTAAAAAAAATAATTAAAAAAAATCTGTCTGGAAATTTGTGAGATATCGAAATTTTTCAATTTCTGGTTTGTCACATTCCGTTGTTTTGGTAATATTCCATCTAATTGGGACATTTATAGAAAATTTAAGAGTAATATTGAGACTGAAAGTTATGCGTTTGTGAAAAATTTTTAAAAAAGGTTCATTAATGGCCCAAATATGCCTTGGTATACTACCTCTAAATATATAGAAACGGACAGATTTAGGAACCAGACAGTGGAAGAAAGATTATGTCAAATGTGAGAATATAGCTTAATAGAGAATGAAACCCATTTTACCACAAAATAAAACAATAGAGATACAGTAGTTTAAGAACCTTCCCAGCCATTGAACAAGCCCATATTACATGATTTACATCTAAGACAGTATTTTGCAATATATCACACATCAGTTTGAACGTTTTAAGAAACATATAACTGTGAGTATTGTTTTGTGAGTATCTCACAAAACAGATTGAACTCACTCCTAACAAGGAGAGACAAAAACTGAGCTCAGATCAAAGCCATTCACCAAGAAAAAATACCCTCAACTTCACAAAATTATACCAAAATTCAGTAATTTCTGACAGAAGATTAAGAGAAAAACGAACATTTTACCCAATCTTTAGGCGTATTAAATACACACCATATCTGGTAAAAAATAATTCTGACGCTTTTGAGTGGATAAAGACAGCCTTAAGCTAAAGATTGGTACCAAATATGTAGGTATCCAGGCCCTCAATTGGCCAATTTATCACAACAAGAAGTGTCCGACTTAAGGTTGCACCCCTAAGTGTCCGACTCAAGGAAACCCACCTTACTGCTTGCCCCCCCCCCCCAAAATTACACCGCCGCAATGAAGTGGAACAAATTTGCCCCAAGTGGCACTAAAGAAGCTTTTTACCTGAATCAATGACAATAAATAAATGATAAAGACATGTGTATTAAAAAACTGTATATAACAATATGAAACCTGTGTATCTTCATTTCACCTGCATACTTTGGTGTTTTATGGTGCATTCAACTGCAGTATGAGTAATAAAGTAAAAAATTATCACTCATTTGAATTCCAAACAATCTTGTATGAACCTTTATCCTCAGTCCAGTGTGAATCCTCGATTCTGATTGGTTGAGAGCTGAGGTGTATTATCAGTTACACCCTGCTCGTTTCGAGGGTACGGGAATATACACCACGAAGGACTCCATACACCACGAAGCCGAAGGCTGAGTGGTGTATGGAGGCCTGAGTGGTGTATATTACCGTACCCTCGAAAAACGAGCAGGGTGTAACGGTTTTATCCTCACACTCCTTGTTTTATTGATGCCCATAGATTATCTTGCAAACTGAGCCTGAAATGTCTTTCAGTAACAAAGCAACAGCATTGTGACGTCATCGCTAGTGCTGTCACCTGGATGATGTCACAATGGCTCAAACAATGGCATTGTGACGTCATGACTATTGCTGCTACAAGGATGACGTCATAACAATCCTACGGTTGCAATTGTGACATCATTGTTTATCTCATACACCCTGTCTGGTGACGACAGACAGGGTGTACGGTGTCATACACTGCGGCTCTCAGCCAATCAGAATCAAGGATTCACACTGGACTGAGGATAAGACACCGTACACCCTGTCTGTCTTCACCAGACAGGGTGTATGAGATAAACAATGATGTCACAATTGCGACCATAGGATTGTTATGACGTCATCCTTGTGGCAACAATAGTCATGACGTCACAATGCCATTGTTTGAGCCATTGTGACATCATCCTGGTGGCAGTACTGGTGGTGACGTCACAATGCTGTTCCTTTGTTACTGAAAGACATTTCAGACTCAGTTTGCAAGAAAATCTATGGGCATCAATAAAACAAGAAGTCTGAGGATAAAACCGTTACACCCTGCACGTTTTTCGAGGGTACGGGAATATACACCACTCAGGCCTCCATACACCACTCAGCCTTCGGCTTCGTGGTGTATGGAGTCCTTCGTGGTGTATATTCCCGTACCCTCAAAACGAGCAGGGTGTAACCAGGGGGGGTCGGAACTGCACCACGTGATCAGTCGTGACGTCACCAGCAGAAATCAAGAAAGTCGCTCATTTGGACTGAGACCTTCGTGGCGTCAACATCTCAGCAGGGGATTCCCCGTGGAGCGCGATGCTTGTTTTGATAAATTGAGGCCAATTCGCGCTGTTATTATCACTGGAGGTTAGTAACCATGTTATTTAGCTGGTATGTGATTGAGCGAGTCTGTTGGCATGTTGATAACTCGTATACGGTAGTAGTCTTGTAAACTCAATTTACCCATGTTTAAAATTATTGCAATGATGCTGCTTGTGATTTGACAGTCAAATTTGCCACTTTTCTGATAATATGGGAAGAGCTGGCACATTTTACATGGACAAACGATCACAAAATTAGTTAAACGCCTACAGTCAATTTTCCTTTAGCATGACAGTGCAAAAAACGTCGATTGGCCATTACAACAAGAATCCGCGGATTCAAAGCCTGGCTCAAGTGGCAGTGATGACGGCAAATATGTAGCAACGCTGGTGAAATAGTTAAGCCTACTTTATGGTTTGGAAATGGCAGAGAGAGGTGGTTCTGAATTGCGGCAAGTAACGTTGTTTCATGTACAAAATAATATCCAAATAACCACATATCAAATAACCACGAAAAGAATGTGTACGATTTTTTCAAATCGTGAAGTCGCCCAATTGCCTCCTTTGAAAAAATTGGCGAAATTGAAAAAAGTCGTTTTTTTATCTAAGAAAACAATTTTTTTTTTTTTTTTTTTAATTTAGGGAAAAAAAATTGTAAATCTTGGAACAAAAAATGTTTAAATTTGAAAAACAGAAGTTGCCCAATTTCCTCTTTTTGAAAAAAAAAAAAAAATTAGTGTAATTGAAAAAAAGTTGAAATTTTTTTTTTTTTTCAAATCTTGGAAAAAAAAAAATTTGGGAAAAAAAAATTTTTTGAAATTGAAAAAAAAAAGTAATTTCCAAACATCTAGCTACCCTAGCAAACCAATAAAACTTAAAAACAGATATATTAAACCTATGGTTATTGAACAGTAGAGTTGACAGACAATATTTTCAGACCATTACTCCTGAATTAGCCTGGTGAGCCAGGCTAAAAACGGCAACTGCACTCTACAAAAACGGCTATTTTTGTAATGACCAAAACGCCTACACTATAAACAAAAGAATAAAATGGATTTTACAAATTCATGGTAAATCTCAAAAGATAATGATGGTAAGTGAGTCTGACTAAGTTCTGTAAACAACAGAGTTGTTCCTTTATAAACAGTAGACTTTTTTGACAAGATAGTTGCATGTTCTCTTATAAACAGTAGGCGTTTTTGACAACACAGTTGTTACTTTATAATAACTAGGCGTTTTGGTATAGACTTGTAGGCGTTTTTGTATAGACTTGTAGGCGTTTTTGACATCTATTAGTAGGCGTTTTTGCGTTGCCGTTCTTGCATTGTCTGAAATCACGGTAGGCGTTCTTGTTGTAGACGTTTTGACTGCTAATCATGGAAAAGTCATGGAAAATCAAAATATTTTGAAAAGTCATGGAAAATTTTTACTATGATTCGCGCCATAATTTAACAGATTTGAGAGCTTATGCCTTATGGTAGTTGGATTGTTGATCGGATGGTTGATCAAAATATTTTGATTCATCGCATGAGATCGTTTCAGTAAGAATCTCGACCTCAATGAGTAAAACATTGGTCTGGTCATGGAAAATCCGAAATTTAATTGTAGTTATCATGGAAATAAAAAAGCATTCCTTCCTGAGGCCCAAAAATATGATGGAAAAGTTAAGAAATGCCACTAATTTTCGCCACATGTCAATGTCATGGTCCATTCTACAAATACGGCCTGACATGATCGAGTGGCGAGTGCAATATCATATGAAAATTAATTTGCACGAGGAAATGAATATTTTTTAACGTTTTCAGTTTGCACGATAATAAGTGCCATATTTGTTTTATTAGCCTACATGACCACTATGCTTCTGTTATGATGTTCCATTCAGCAGCTTAAAATAGGCCTAGTGTTTTCTGCAAAAGAAATCTGCCTAAGAAAAATTTCTTTTTGAAATTGTCTTAATTTATGTAGCCTATAAGTACTATAGGCCTGTATAGGCCTACTGAATATTTGAGAAACATTTTTTTCTGAAACCAAATTGGAGAACAAATAGTTGGAAGAAAAATATTGGGGAAAAAAAATATATTTGAAAAGTTAAAAATTATGCTTTGGAAAAAAACTAATATCGCCACGGAAGTATGATTTTATTCCGTGAATATCGCACCCTAACCATTCAATTTATGAGTTTTTATGATCTTGTCATGTGACTTATTTTGGCCAATTAGCATTGCTCTAGTATAGTGGCAAATTGGCAATGTAATAAATATTGTGGCGACCAGCCAGCTGTCAAAAAAATGACAACCGGAAGTAAAATTCCGCTAAATTAACGCATAAAGATGCCGACACGTTTCGTAAGATTCCACAGCCTACAGGGCACCTAGAGACTTGGGGATTGGAGCAAAATGCACCTAAAATAATTCCTGATATGAAAAAAATGGTTTCAGACAGATAAAACCCCAAAAACAGATCGAAACGAGCCGTTTCGCGCACGAAAAAAACATTGCGATTCTTCAACTTTCAACACCACTCAAGCTGATGCATTCTACGTCCGAAAAATGACTAAAATAAGTTAACAGTCGACCAAAACGGACTCAACAAGACAACAAAACCTTGCTGAACTAATTTCTCAACATACCCCAAGCTTATCCTGCTTCAAAATCGCCGGAATAGGCCAAGAAAGACGGGTCTTCGTCGCAAATCATTGCTGACCTCGAAATGACACCAGAACTAGGTCACTCAGACCAGAACCGGGTCAAGTGGGCGTGGCTTGTGGCGCCAAAGTTGATAAAAGGGGGCCAGCGCCGTGCTCGAGATTCATTCGTCTGCTGACTGCCAAGCTGTCAAGATGTGAGAAAACAGGGAAAATAGCTAAAATCCCTGCTTCAGAGCCCTGAAGGAGCTCAGAAATTATGCAAACAGCCCCAGAAAATAGCTGGAAACTACAGAATGCCAGGGCAACCTATTTCTAATTTTCAAGACCTCAACAGTGTGAATTTTCAAGTAAGTCTTCAGCCTGCTGTTCCCAGGGTAAAACCGCGTGCTGCCACGCACAACCGCGTGCCTCCCACGCACAACCGCGTGCCTCCCACGCACAAGACTTCTGCAGCTCAGCCAGATGAACTAAATAATAAACACTAATTCTCCAGAGCTCTTACGGAGCTTCTTCATTCTGCTGCCTGCCTCCCACGCACAACTGCGTGCCTCCCACGCACAACCGCGTGCCTCCCACGCACGACCGCGTGCTCCCACGCACAAGACTTCCGCAGCTCAGCCAGATGAACTAAATAATAAACACAAATTCTCCAGAGCTCTTACGGAGCTTCTTCATTCTGCTGCGTGCCTCCCACGCACAACCGCGTGCCCCCCACGCACAACCGCGTGCATCCCACGCACAACCGCGTGCATCCCACGCACAACTACGTGCCTTCCACGCACAAGACTTCCTCAGCTCAGCCAGATGAACTAAATAATACACACAAATTCTCCAGAGCTCTTAAGGAGCTTCTTCATTCCGCTGCGTGCCTCCAACACACAACGGCGTGCCTCCCACGCACAACTGCGTGCCTCCCACGCACAACAGCGTGCCTCCCACGCACCACCGCGTGCTTCCCACGTACAACTGCGTGCCTCCCACGCACAACCGCATGCCTCCCACGCACAAGACTTCTGCAGCTCAGCCAGATGAACTAAATAATAAACACTAATTCTCCAGAGCTCTTACGGAGCTTCTTCATTCTGCTGCGTGCCTCCCACGCACAACTGCGTGCCTCCCACGCACAACCGCGTGCCTCCCACGCACAACCGCGTGCCTCCCACGCACAACCGCGTGCTCCCACGCACAAGACTTTCGCAGCTCAGCCAGATGAACTAAATAATAAACACAAATTCTCCAGAGCTCTTATGGAGCTTCTTCATTCTGCTGCGTGCCTCCCACGCACAACAGCGTGCCTCCCACGCACAACCGCGTGCTTCCCACGCACAACTGCGTGCCTCCCACGCACAACCGCGTGCCTCCCACGCACAAGACTTCTGCAGCTCAGCCAGATGAACTAAATAATAAACACTAATTCTCCAGAGCTCTTACGGAGCTTCTTCATTCTGCTGCGTGCCTCCCACGCACAACTGCGTGCCTCCCACGCACAACCGCGTGCCTCCCACGCACAACCGCGTGCCTCCCACGCACAACCGCGTGCTCCCACGCACAAGACTTTCGCAGCTCAGCCAGATGAACTAAATAATAAACACAAATTCTCCAGAGCTCTTATGGAGCTTCTTCATTCTGCTGCGTGCCTCCCACGCACAACTTCGTGCCTCCCACGCACAACTGCGTGCCTCCCACGCACAACAGCGTGCCTCCCACGCACAACTGCGTGCTTCCCACGCACAACTGCGTGCCTCCCACGCACAACCGCGTGCCTCCCACGCACAACCTCAAGAGGATTCAGGCGTTGAAACAAAGACAATAAACTTTAATTCTGTGAAATTATTAGCCATTGCAGTGACTTTGGACCTCCATGCAGTTCTCCCGTGCAGAAACTTTTATCGTTTGGATTTGGGACTTTATCTTGTTGGCCAGAATTCTAAAAGAAAGACAATTTGACATATTTATGCAATTCCATCACCAGAAGATCAACTTATGTTGTTGAAGAAATTTGTTGTGAATAAATCAATATGAAACCACGCTACCCGAGTTACGTCACAAATGGTGGCAGCGGTGGGATGTCGCTGAAGCATTACGACATCCAGTGATCGAACACATGCTTCATTTATAGATCCTGAACATTGAACATTTATTAACAATTGACAAATAAATGGCATTCAGTCAAGGGGTTACCACTCGTGGAAAGGAGGCACAAAGACAGGCTCAGGGATACGATTCCGATCAGGAAAGTACCGTGACTTTCATTGACATGAATGAAGTCAATAAGTCGCGGTCGCAAGCGGATCAACGCTGCCCTTCCAGAGACATTCATGGCGACTATGACAGAGACAGAATGCACAGTCCAGGTCAAAGCAGGCAATCTCCTATTCCACACTTCCATGAGCGTAGAGGCAGAAGATATGCAGAGCAAGAGGAATATTCTCCAACACACGGGCAGGCTCAATTCAGTGCTAATTCCATCAAATTAACTCTTCCAAAATTTGATGGAACTGGAAAGTGGAAGACTTTTATCAATCAATTTGAGTCCATAACCAGTAATTGGACTGAAGCCACGAAACTTCGCCACCTACTGGCAAGTTTACAGGGAGAGGCTGCGGATTTTATTTTTGAACTTGGCTTGCAGAGAAGTGAAGATTACCAGTTCATTGTTGAAGAGCTTCACCAACGGTTCTTTGTGAGAGAGACGCCACAGACTGTTGCCAGGCAGTTCTATCGCAGGCACCTACGGCAAGGGGAAACCCTGAAGCAATTTTCTGCTGAGCTGAAAACACTCATCTTGAAAGCTTTCCCAAGGTTGGACCGAAGCACCATGGATCAAATGCTGATCAAACAATTCTTTGATGGTTTGAATGATGATGATTTGAGGTACCATGTGGAATATTTGAAGATGCCACGCAGATTAGATGAGGCTGTTGACCTTGTCTATGAACATGATGAGTACAGACAGATCAAGCGTGAGCACAAGGGCAAGGTGAAGAGTGTGCAGATTGAAGAAGAAGATCAAAGCAAAGAATCTTTACAAGATAAAGTTCAAGATCTGCGGAAGCTCCTCCAGAAAGTTATGGACCGCATGGACAAGCTTGACTCCAAGAAACCTGAGAAAAAGCAAGCACAATCCAAGACTTGCTACAAGTGTGGACAAACTGGACACTTCCAACGTTTTTGTGGACAATCTAACCTTAAGGAAGACCAGATCAAGACAGTGACTTGTACTTGCTCAGTAGAAGCTGATCAACACTCCTCACTTGGTGAATCTGAGGATGAGATTGATCAAGAAAATTCATTAAACTAAAAGAGGTCACTTCTGACGGCCGAGAAGTGACCGGAAAATTCCAAGAAACAGGTTCCAGAAGTATTAGCGGAAATGGAGAGAAGTCAGACATTTGTATTATTGCTACACCTTCTATGAGTATGCGGATTGCCGGAAAGGTTGAGGGGTTACCAGTTGAGTTCTTGGTGGACACTGGGGCCAGTTGCACGTTGGTAACGCAGAAAATCTTCAGAGAGCTGGAAGGACGAGCTAGGAAGAGAAGGATGGCGGCCGAACGGGCACTTCAACTTGCAGATGGGACTCCGTTGCCAACGTGCGGTGCAATGAAAGTCCAGATAGCACTGGGATCGCAGACAGTAGAGCATGTAGTAATTGGTGCTGACATAGAAGAAACTGGAATTCTGGGATTTGATTTCCTACGAAAACATGATTGCAGTCTACGTATTCGAGACCGAGAAATAGACTTGAATGGAACAAGGATTCCATCAATTCAGAAATTGGAAAAGGCGACAGCGATTGCCCAAATTAAAGATGCAGTGACAATTCCAGTGACAAGCGGACTGTTATCAAGAATAGTTGCTGAAGAAATGTCCCCTCAGAAAGACTCTGTCACAGGTGACCCCTTTTGGCGTCACACAGAGAAGCATAGACTGAAAAGTGCTGCAACTCTAAGTTTCACCAAACAGCCGCAGACACTGCTAACTGCATCAGAGGCCTCTCGGTTGATCTCATCAGAGCCAAAGACTCCCTCAAGTGGATCACCCTCTATGCCTCAAATAGCAGAGACAGAGAGGCCCCCTGCTAAGCCTCCATTTATGGGGAAACCATGAACCTTTAAAGGCCGCTCCTGTTACAGTTACTGAGTTCTCAACAGTGATCTACATTAATTCGTATATAATTAGAGTTCCTGAACTAATATGAAGACTAGATGAAAAGTTGACTCTTTAATTGTTGTTGTTCAAGCCTTCAGTTGAAACTTTCCATAATTCAGATTTCTGCAATGCAGTCCTTAGGGACAAGCCCTGACCAAATTCCCGCAATGAAAACTCATCGGAATGGCAGTCAAGAAACATGCCACCATGACGTCACGTCAAGACAACACACATGAATTTCAAGGCAAGATATCTGAAGCGCCCCCTGGTAACGTCACGTCAAGACAACTCATCGGAATTTCAAAATTGAGAAAAATGAAACATGCCCTGGTAACGTCACGTCATGACAACTCATCTGATTCTCAAAATTGACAAAAAGGAAACATGCCCTGGCAAAGTCACGAAAAGACAACTCATCAGAATTCCACAGATCCATTACCTAGTAATGGCTTTAAGAACGGGGGAATGTGGCGACCAGCCAGCTGTCAAAAAAATGACAACCGGAAGTAAAATTCCGCTAAATTAACGCATAAAGATGCCGACACGTTTCGTAAGATTCCACAGCCTACAGGGCACCTAGAGACTTGGGGATTGGAGCAAAATGCACCTAAAATAATTCCTGATATGAAAAAAATGGTTTCAGACAGATAAAACCCCAAAAACAGATCGAAACGAGCCGTTTCGCGCACGAAAAAAACATTGCGATTCTTCAACTTTCAACACCACTCAAGCTGATGCATTCTACGTCCGAAAAATGACTAAAATAAGTTAACAGTCGACCAAAACGGACTCAACAAGACAACAAAACCTTGCTGAACTAATTTCTCAACATACCCCAAGCTTATCCTGCTTCAAAATCGCCGGAATAGGCCAAGAAAGACGGGTCTTCGTCGCAAATCATTGCTGACCTCGAAATGACACCAGAACTAGGTCACTCAGACCAGAACCGGGTCAAGTGGGCGTGGCTTGTGGCGCCAAAGTTGATAAAAGGGGGCCAGCGCCGTGCTCGAGATTCATTCGTCTGCTGACTGCCAAGCTGTCAAGATGTGAGAAAACAGGGAAAATAGCTAAAATCCCTGCTTCAGAGCCCTGAAGGAGCTCAGAAATTATGCAAACAGCCCCAGAAAATAGCTGGAAACTACAGAATGCCAGGGCAACCTATTTCTAATTTTCAAGACCTCAACAGTGTGAATTTTCAAGTAAGTCTTCAGCCTGCTGTTCCCAGGGTAAAACCGCGTGCTGCCACGCACAACCGCGTGCCTCCCACGCACAACCGCGTGCCTCCCACGCACAAGACTTCTGCAGCTCAGCCAGATGAACTAAATAATAAACACTAATTCTCCAGAGCTCTTACGGAGCTTCTTCATTCTGCTGCCTGCCTCCCACGCACAACTGCGTGCCTCCCACGCACAACCGCGTGCCTCCCACGCACGACCGCGTGCTCCCACGCACAAGACTTCCGCAGCTCAGCCAGATGAACTAAATAATAAACACAAATTCTCCAGAGCTCTTACGGAGCTTCTTCATTCTGCTGCGTGCCTCCCACGCACAACCGCGTGCCCCCCACGCACAACCGCGTGCATCCCACGCACAACCGCGTGCATCCCACGCACAACTACGTGCCTTCCACGCACAAGACTTCCTCAGCTCAGCCAGATGAACTAAATAATACACACAAATTCTCCAGAGCTCTTACGGAGCTTCTTCATTCCGCTGCGTGCCTCCAACACACAACGGCGTGCCTCCCACGCACAACTGCGTGCCTCCCACGCACAACAGCGTGCCTCCCACGCACCACCGCGTGCTTCCCACGTACAACTGCGTGCCTCCCACGCACAACCGCATGCCTCCCACGCACAAGACTTCTGCAGCTCAGCCAGATGAACTAAATAATAAACACTAATTCTCCAGAGCTCTTACGGAGCTTCTTCATTCTGCTGCGTGCCTCCCACGCACAACTGCGTGCCTCCCACGCACAACCGCGTGCCTCCCACGCACAACCGCGTGCCTCCCACGCACAACCGCGTGCTCCCACGCACAAGACTTTCGCAGCTCAGCCAGATGAACTAAATAATAAACACAAATTCTCCAGAGCTCTTATGGAGCTTCTTCATTCTGCTGCGTGCCTCCCACGCACAACAGCGTGCCTCCCACGCACCACCGCGTGCTTCCCACGCACAACTGCGTGCCTCCCACGCACAACCGCGTGCCTCCCACGCACAAGACTTCTGCAGCTCAGCCAGATGAACTAAATAATAAACACTAATTCTCCAGAGCTCTTACGGAGCTTCTTCATTCTGCTGCGTGCCTCCCACGCACAACTGCGTGCCTCCCACGCACAACCGCGTGCCTCCCACGCACAACCGCGTGCCTCCCACGCACAACCGCGTGCTCCCACGCACAAGACTTTCGCAGCTCAGCCAGATGAACTAAATAATAAACACAAATTCTCCAGAGCTCTTATGGAGCTTCTTCATTCTGCTGCGTGCCTCCCACGCACAACTTCGTGCCTCCCACGCACAACTGCGTGCCTCCCACGCACAACAGCGTGCCTCCCACGCACAACTGCGTGCTTCCCACGCACAACTGCGTGCCTCCCACGCACAACCGCGTGCCTCCCACGCACAACCTCAAGAGGATTCAGGCGTTGAAACAAAGACAATAAACTTTAATTCTGTGAAATTATTAGCCATTGCAGTGACTTTGGACCTCCATGCAGTTCTCCCGTGCAGAAACTTTTATCGTTTGGATTTGGGACTTTATCTTGTTGGCCAGAATTCTAAAAGAAAGACAATTTGACATATTTATGCAATTCCATCACCAGAAGATCAACTTATGTTGTTGAAGAAATTTGTTGTGAATAAATCAATATGAAACCACGCTACCCGAGTTACGTCACAATATATATACTGAATAATCATTGGCAAATAATTCAGAATAAGGGACAGGGTAAATGTGTAGCATGATGAAGACTCACACTGACTCCCTCTTTCCGATCTCATCAAACAACCCTTGTGAGTGCCCAAAAGTCTGGAATTGAGCTTAGACGGCTGCACTTATCTATCTATCGAAATGTCTGCTATTTCTCGAAGAAGGTGAATTGGCGAATCTGTCATTTGGGAAACCAATTCAA
The DNA here is from genome assembly GCA_026936325.1 of Platynereis dumerilii. Lineage (NCBI taxonomy): Eukaryota > Metazoa > Annelida > Polychaeta > Phyllodocida > Nereididae > Platynereis > Platynereis dumerilii. Next base: position 7,341,417 of record JAPTHN010000009.1, read on the forward strand.
TTTGGGAAACCAATTCAATATGGTCTTATTCAAAGAGACCATTAATTATGCTTATTTTCTGTAATGTGTTCTACCAACAGTCTTTGTTTTTCGTCTTACAGTGGATGAGAAGGATTCCGGACATGCCTGCAGAACTTGATCCACGATGAATGACGTAAGAAGGCAAGATATGTATTTCACCAAGACCGATTTAATGCCAGCTAACCTTTATTTGGGACCACGACAGCAACTGGAAAACTGAATTTCTTGAAAAAAATTTTAAAATTTTCCAAAACACAAGCATTTTACCCCTTTTATGACCATATATGGTCATGTTTATTTGTTTGTCAGAAGGGCCTTATTTCCCTACATAAACTGGTAGAATTTCATTTTCTTGCATCAAATCTGTCTCAAGTTATGCAACTTCAAATTTATTTATGGCAGTTTTTAATTTTACTGCTTTCGTTGTCATGGTAACCATTTTTCTGAAAACTGTCCGAATCGATTTTTCTAAAAACCATATATCTGAAAACTACAGAAAATTCTTAACAATACACATTCATTAGTTTGCTTGGCGCTAAAAACATAAATAAAAGTGTGTCAGCTCTTGGACTAACTACTCTGGGATCACAGCTTCCAAAAATCAAAACATGAACAAAATGGACTCAATTCAATAACGTCAATTTGAAAAAACTCCTATTGTTATTATCAATGATCATGTGACAACAGGAAATATTTGATTGTATTTCATTTTAACCTTGTAATTTTTTTTTGTACCTGGATCAGACATTGCCTATGCCCAGTTCTTGCCCCAAAATGTGTTCCAGACCATAAAATTATAAGTAACAAAGTCTGAGCCTGTTGCTCCAAAAATTATTTGCAAGATTATGGAATATTTTGGGTGTTTAGTATTTATAAATTTAAAAAACTGTTGATCAGGCAACATCCTTCTTTTTTTTTTTTTACTTAAAAACGTTGGTATGCTCACAGGGCAGGTGACCAAAAATGTTTAGAAAACATCAAAACACTAATTTAAAGTTAGTTCATTTCTCCAGATAAGATTACTTTTGTAGAAATTTGCAGATGATAAATTTAACTTGCCACCAACCCTGCCACGATCATTTAATTGCTTGGAAATGTTGGAATTCAGGGGGGTTTTTCCTCGGCAAGACAGCATTTTATTTCTCGATTATTTAAAAACATTAGGGCCCATTGGAATGTCTGACCTAGGAATTGAAGAACTAACATGCTTTGTGATTGTTGCATCACCATAAATGTGCTCAGTGCTCACAACAGCTGTATGTCAATTTTGTGTTTAAGTAATGTAATAAACATTGACTTAAAGTTTATTATTGTTTGTTTATTAACATGTAGCATTCTATGAATTTTATATATAACGCATACAAACAGTTATTTGATGGCCTTCAGACATTCATTGGCCCAACAGAGGCATTTTGTTAAATTTTTTGCAGTGCAAGTTAACTTCACTCAATTATCATTGAACTGTGACAATAACGAAATAATTGCATATGTCTGCTAGATTTACATCATTTAAGAAAAACATAATTTTTAGGCATACTGTCGAAGTGGCTATTGGCATGTGCAGTGATAAGCCAAGATTTACACCCACAACAGGCTACTGTAACTACCTCCAGCGAGATATATGGAATTTTTTCCACTTTCCTCCAATTAATGTGCCGGGCTAATGAGCTATATTTTCAAGCTTTTTACTGTTTTTGGTGGCAGTGCCATTTTCAGTGCCGATGGCTGTTTTGGTTGCTGTCCCTGTTTTTGTGCCAATGCTATGTTTGGTGTTGAAGGTTCTTAGGTTCAAAGGTTCTTGGGTTCTTACATTATTAGGTTCAAAGGTTCATATTTCCAAAGGTCCTGAGGTTGCCAGGTTATTACGTTCAAAGGTTCTTGGGTTCTTACATTCTTAGGCTCAAAGGTTCAAGGGTTTCACGGTTCAAAGGATCTTGGGTTCAAAGTTTCTTAGGCTTAGAGTTTCTTGGGACCTTAGCTACTTTGGTTCAAAGGTTCAAGAGTTCTTAGGTTCAAAGGTTTGTAGGTTCAAAGGTTAATATTTCCAAGGTCCTGAGGTTGCCAGGTTCTTAGGTTCAAACTTCAAAGGTTCTTGGGTTCTTACATTATTAGGTTCAAAGGTTCATATTTCCAAAGGTCCTGAGGTTGCCAGATTATTAGGTTCAAAGGTTCTTGGGTGCTCACATTCTTAGGTTCAAAGGTTCTTAGTTTCAAAGTCCAAGGTGCTTAGGCTCAATGGTTCAAAGGATTCCATGGTTCAAAGGATCTTGGGTTCAAAGGTTCTTAGGCTTAGAGTTTCTTGGGACCTTAGCTACTTTGGTTCAAAGGTTCAAGAGTTCTTAGGTTAAAAGGTCTTTATTCTTAGGTTCCAAGGTTTATATTTCTAAAGGTCCTTAGGTTGAGAGGTTCTTGGGTTCTTACATTCTTGGGTTCAAAAGTTCTCAGGTTTTGAGGTTCTTTGGTTCAAAGGTTCAAGAGTTCAAAGGTCTTTAGGTTTGAAGTTCAAAGGTTCATATTTCCAAAGATCCTGAGGTTGCCAGGTTCTTAGGTTCAAAGGTTCTTACATTATTAGGTTCTAAGGTCTTTAGGTTCAAAGGTTCTTAGGTTCATATTTCCAAAGGTCCTGAGGTTGCCAGGTTCTTAGTTTCAAAGGTTATTGGGTTCTTACATTATTAGGTTCAAAGGTCTTTAGGTTCGAAGGTTCTTAGGTTCAAAGGTTCACATTTCCAAAGGTCCTGAGGTAGCCAGGTACTTAGGTTCTTGGGTTCTTACATTATCAGGTTCAAAGGTCTTTAGGTTCGAAGGTTCTCAGGTTCCAAGGTTTATATTTCCAAAGGTCCTGAGGTTGATAGGTTCTTGGATTCAAACCTAAAGACCTTTGAACCTAAGAACCTGGCAACCTCAGAACCTATATAAATATGAACCTAAGAACCTTTGAACCTAAAGACCTTTGAACCTAATAATCTAAGAACCTGGCAACCTCAGGATCTTTTGAAATATGAACCTTCGAACCTAAAGACCTTTGAACCTAAGAACTCTTGAACCTTTGAACCCAGGAACCTCAAAACCAGAGAACTTTTGAACCCAAGAACCTAAGAAAGTAAGAACCCAAGAATCTCTCAACCTAAGGACCTTTGGAAATATAAACCTTGGAACCTAAGAACATAAAGACCCTTAACCAAAGTAGCTAAGGTCCCAAGAAACTCTAAGCCTAAGAACCTTTGAACTGAATATCCTTTGAACCGTGGAACCCTTTGAACCTTTGAGCCTAAGAAACTTGGACTTTGAACCTAAGAACCTTTGAACCTAAGAATGTAAGAACCCAAGAACCTTTGAACCTAATAATCTGGCAACCTCAGGACCTTTGGAAATATGAACCTTTGAACCTAATAATGTAAGAACCTAAGAACCTAAGAACCTGACAACCTCAGGGCCTTTGGAAATATGAACCTTCAAACCAGAAGACCTTCGAACCTAAGAACTCTTGAACCTTTGAACCAAAGAACCTCAAAACCTTAGAACTTTTGAACCCAGGAATCTAAGAATGTAAGAACCCAAGAACCTCTCAACCTAACGACCTTTGGAAATATAAACTTAAGAACCTAAAAACCTTTGAACCAAAGAACCTCAAAACCTTAGAACTTTTGAACCCAAGAATCTAAGAATGTAAGAACCCAAGAACCTCTCAACCTAAGGACCTTTGGAAATATAAACTTAAGAACCTAAAGACCTTTGAACCTAAGAACTCTTGAACCTTTGAACCAAAGTAGCTAAGGTCCCAAGAAACTCTAAGCCTAAGAACCTTTGAACCCAAGATCCTTTGAACATTTGAGCCTAAGCACTTGGACTTTCAAACAAAGAACCTTTGAACCTAAGAATGTGAGAACCCAAGGACCTTTTAACCTAAGAATCTGTCAACCTCAGGACCTTTGGAAATATGAACCTTTTAACAAAAGAACCTAAGGACCTTTGAACATAACATGTCTTGAACTTATGAACCTTTGAACTGCTTTGAACAAAACCTAGGGTCCCAAGATCCTCTAAACCTAAGAACCTTTGAACCCAAGAACCCTTTAACCTAATGCCCCTTTCACACAGCTTGAGTTCAAAAGTTCTAGGTTTAGAGGTTCTTTTGCTCAAAGGTTCTTAGGTTCAAAGGTTGTTAGGTTCAAAGGTTCATATTTCCAAAGGTCCAGAGGTTGACAGGTTCTTAGGTTCCAAGGTTTATATTTTAAAGGTCCTTAGGTTAACAGGTTCTTGGTTCTTAGGTTCAAAGGTTCTTAGGTTTAAAGGCTCTTTGGTTTAGAGGTCTTAGGTTCAAGAGTTCTTAGGTTCAAAGGTCTTTAGGTTCTAAGGTTCATATTTCCAAAGGCCATATTTCCAAAGGTCCTGAGGTTGACAGGTTCTTAGGTTCAAAGGTTCTTGGGTTCTTACAATCTTAGGTTCTTTGATTCAAAGGTTCTTGGTTCAAAGTCCAATTCTTAGGATCAAAGGTTCTAAGTTCCGTGTAGGTTCAAAGGTCTTTAGGTTCCAAGGTTTATATTTCCAAAAGTCCTGAGGTTGACAGGTTCTTGGGTTTTTACATTCTTAGGTTCAAAGGTTCTTGGGTTCAAAATTCTTAGGTTTAGAGGTTCTTTGGCTCAAAGGTTCTTAGGTTCAAGAGTTCTTTGGTTCAAAGGTTCTTAGGTTCACAGGTCTTTAGGTTTGAAGGTTCTTAGGTTCAAAGGTTCATATTTCCAAAGGTCTGAGGTTGACAGGTTCTTACGTTCAAAGGTTCTTGGATTTTAAAGTTCAAAGGTTCTTGGGTTCAAAGGTTCTTAAAGATTCTAGGTTCTTAGGTCCAAAGGGGTTCTTAGGTTCAAAGGGCTTAAATTCAAAGTTTCTGAAGTTCAATGGTTCTCAGGTTAAAAGTTCAACCTGTAAACCTTCGAACTGAAGAACCTAGGAAACTTTGAGATGGAAGGGGCTTACTGGTACATCGGGTCGGGGAAGGGGGATAAAATAAAATGCGGACACAGTGGCTGCAAATTCTTATTTCTTAATTCTTAGTTATCATTGTTACTTCTTATTTCTTTGTTCTTGGTTCCAAGTTTGGATTGTTGGTTGACCAAGATTAGCTCAAAGGTTCCTAGGTTCAAAGGTTCTTGAGTTCAATGGTTTACAGGATGAACTTTGAACCTGAGAACCATCGAACTTAAGATCCTTTCAATGTAAGAACCCTTTCAACCTGAGGACCTTTGAACCTAGAGGTTCTTAGGTTCTAAGGATCATATGTTCAACGGTTCTTAGGTTAAAAAGGTTCTTAGTTTCAATGGTTCTAAGGTTCATAGGTAGAAAGGTTCTTGGTTCAAAAAGTCCAAAGGTTCTTAGGCTCAAAGGTTTTTAGGTTCAATGGTTATTAGGTTCAGAATTCTTAGGTTCAAAGGTCCTGAAAGATTCTTGGGTTCTCAGGTTCAACTGTTCTTAGGTTCAAATGTGCTGTGGTTCAAAGGTTCTTGGGTTGTAATGTTCTTAGGTCCTTTGGTTCAAAGGGGTTCTTTGGTTCAAAGGGATTCTTAGGTTTTTGGGTTCAAAGGTTCTTAGGTTAAAAGGTTCTTGAGTTCAAAGGGTTGAACTTTTCATCCTCAGAACCATTGAACTTAAGAACCTTTGAATGTAAGAACATTTCAAACCTTAGAACCTCTTTGAACCTAAGAACCTTGAAACTATTTGAACCTAAGAATTTTTAAATCTCTGAACCTAAGCACTTTGAACCTATGAACCATTGAACCTAAGAACCTTTGAACCCCTTTGAACCTATGAATCTTAAAAGCTTTCAACCTAAGAACCTTTCAACCGTTGAAAAGACCTTTGAACCTTAAACAGTTGAACCCAAGAACCTTTGAACCCAAGAACCTTTGAGCCTGAGAACCTTGGAACCATTTGACCTAAGAACCTTTGTACCTTAGAATAATAACCCAATACCCAAGAACTTCAAACCCTAGAGCCTTTGAACCTAAGAACTGTTGAACCTGAGCATGAGAACCTTTGATCCCTTGAATCTAAGAAGCTTTGAACCTAAGAACCCCAGAACCGTTGATCCTAAAAACCTTTGATCCAAGGAACCTTTGAACTTATCTTGGTCATCCAACAACCCCAACTTGGAACTAAGAAGTAAGAACTTTATTTTATTTTATCCAGCTTCCCCGACCCGATGCAAAAGTGACCCCCCAACTCCTCTCCCAATGTGCGGTTCAAAGAGTTTAAAGGTTCTTAAGTTTAATGGTTATTAGGTTCAAGAATTCTTAGGTTCAAAGGTCCTGAAGTTCAAAGTTCTTGGGTGCTAATATTCTTAGGTCCTTGGTTCAAACGGGTTCTTAGGTTAAAAGATTCTGGAGTTCAAAAGTTGAACCTTAAACCTCAGAACCATTGAACCTAAGAACCTTTGAATTAAAGAACCCTTTAAACCTTAGTACCTTTGACAACCTTTGAACCTAATAACCTTTTGAACCTAACAACCTATGCATTTCTAAATCTCTGAACCTAAGAACCTTGACCCCAAGAACCATTGAACCTAAGAATATTTGAACCTATGAATATTTAAAGCTTTAACCTTAGAACCTTTGGACCTAAGAACCCTAGAACCTTTGAAAATACCTTTGAACCTAAGGCCTTTGAACCTAAGAACTCTTGAACCCAAGAACCCTGGAACCATATGACCTAAGAACCTTAGAACCCAATAACCCAATGATCTTCAAACCCTAGAGCTTTTGAACCTGAGAACTGTTGAACCTGAGAACCTTTGAACCTATGATCATTTGAACCTAAGAATCCTAGAACCTAACAACTGTTGAACCTAAACCCTTGAACCAAAGAACCTTTGAACTAATCTTGGTCAACCATCAATCCCAATTTGGAACTAAGAAGTAAGAACTAAGAAGTAAGAACTCAGAAATAAGAATTTTCAGCCAATGTGCCAGCATTTTATTGTATCCCCCTTCCCCGACCCAATGCAACCTTGACACATACCTCCCTCCCCCGATGAGTGGTTCAAAGGTTGAACTTTGAACCTCAGAACCATTAAACACGAGAACCTTTGAATGTAAGAACCTATATAAGGACCTTTGAACCTTAGAAATCTTTTTTCCTTTGAACCCCTTTGAACCTATGAATCTTTAAACCTAAGAACCTTTAGAATGTAAGAACCCAAGAAACAAACCTATCAACCTTTGAACATATGAACCTTTGAACCTTCGAACCTAAAGACCTTTGAACCAAAGAACCTATGAATCCAAGAACCCAAGGACCTTTGATTCTAAGAAACCTTTGAACCTAAGAACTCTAGAACCCAAGAACCTGGTAACCCTTTGAACCTAAGAGCCTTTGGACCTAAGAAAGAGTGAACCTAATAACCTTTGAACCTAAGATTATTTGACCTAAGAACCTTTGATAAATGATAATAAGAACCCCAGAACCAAAGAACCTTTGAACTAATCTCGGTCAACCAACAATCCCAACTTGGAACTAAGAAGTCCCCTCCAGGCTTACGTATTTATGACGGCAGCATAATGCAGCAGCATTGCTATAGAATTGCAGCCACAACAAAAAATAAGGGGATTTTTTAGGAAGTTTTCGAAGAAATTTATAATTAATTTCAAATGATAAGATGCAAATTTCAAATTTTTAAAATGCCATACAAATATAGGGATTTACAGGTATTTTTGGCTGAAGCCTGAAAGCTTGAAAATATAGGGAAATACAGGGAGCAACAAAAATATAGGAATATAAAGGAAATATAGGGCCGCTGGGAGGTCTGCAAAGTGAAACACACATGAAGCTTGCATGTACACTAACCGCTGTGCAACAGAGCTACCAGTAAGGGTATGACTAGAATTGTTAACAATTTGTGCTCGTAACAATTGCACTTCAATGAAATTAACGATTGCGCCAAAACTTCACAAACTGAATTCATGGCATTTATCTAGTCTTCAAGAAAGAAAGAAATTAACTACAGAATACACATATAAGATTGTGAAAACATCAAACTTTAATCAATAGATTTTTTTTTAGATACAAGTTTAAATCATACTTTTAAAACATTCACCATATTCCGTTTAATGCAGCCCTTGATATGTGAAAATTTTCGATATAGTCTTTATTTCTATGAAGCTTAGAACTGAAGGGACACTATTTCTTGTTCCTAGCCTGCGAGCTCTCGGGAGTGGAGATCCAAGTGCTTGTACCCTCGGCATCGAGATCTCACTCACCACAGCAAGGTGCTGACTACGACGGCGAGGTTTGTGAGACAAAGTTGAGATCTCGCGGGTAAAAGATGAGCTTTCGCAGGAAAGGACCTGGCAGGGCTGGCAGGTTTTGCGGCTGAGGGATCAGACCCTGCTGGTTTATAAATATAAATTTACATACAATATGTAAATGCTAAAATTTACACCGTTGCACATTAATGCAGATTTAGCAAATATGTCACAGAGTAATTTTGTGTTGCATACATAGGGCAACAGATTTAATTTGCGCTGCAGGATCAGTGCTTTCTTTTCCACCCTTCTGTGCATGTTGAGTTAATCAATACTCCATGAGAGAAGACATGCCATGATCATCTGAAAATAGTTAGAAATTAATATACATTAATTAAAGCTTATAAAAAAGGTTCACATTATGTTCTACATAAGAAGTTGGAAGAGATCAAAATTTAAGAAAAATAAGTGTAATCTGACTAGGCCTTCGGGGCCAACCAGATGAAAGTTGGCTATTGGTCTTACCCCTCGGATGAACTTTTTTTTCATTCACGAAGCATCGACGAACAATTTTTTTTCGCATCCGAATGCACGACACATTTTTTAATCGCAATCATAACATTACAGTACCCTTGCTACCAGTGGCGTCCCTATAGAGGGCACGGGGGGAGGCACGTGCCCCCCATATGGAACCTGTGCCCCCTCAGGTGCCCCCCCCATATGAACTTTCCAGATCTGGCTAAAATATACAACCAGAGAATCGCTTGCCCCCCAGACCTGTGCGCCCCCCGCTCGAGACCCCCCGACTCCACTGCTTGCTACACTTGTAAACAAACAAGTGTTTTTCAGTGTCACGTGGGAAACAAACTTTTTTTTCCACAAAAAAATGAAAAAATCCATGGCCTCCCCACCCCCAAAGATCATCTGGTCGGCCCCTCGCTGAATAGAATAACAAAACTGTCAAAAAAAAAATTAATGAGCCTAAATGTGAGAAATTTATCTGATAAATTCCTAGGAATACATTAGCCTACAACAGTATCATGTGCACCTACCTCATAGCATATTCAATGCTGACAACTGCTGACAGCAGTGTTGCTGCTTCATGACATGACAATGACAGTTGGCAGCATCAACAAAAATAAGGCCATCTTCCAAGGCATCAATGTGGCTTAAACCAAGAGGTTCTTAGAGGTTCCTTCAACTTTTAAGATAGCTTGAATCCTTATGTAACTGTTCCAGTAAAAACTTTCTGAGAACCTCCCTTGTTCCTGAGAACTGGAGGGAATTCCATCATGAATTTTCGGCACTTTCTGTCAAAAATGAGATCGACGATTTTCATCCAACTTTGATGCAAAATATCACAACAAATATGGTATGCCAGGTTCTGTGAAGTTGTCACACGATGATCCATGCTTATTAATGCTTGAAATTCCAGTCAATTTAAAAGTTTCTGCACTTATATAAACCACCATAATGACGCATTGACGATGCAACCACTCAACATGTCTAGACCGCCGCCATTATTTTGTTTTCAATGCGACGTCATCGAGGTCACGTGGTGCAGTTCCGACCCCCCCTGGGGTGTAACTGATAGTATTTTTCCTTAACATTATGAATATCATCCTTTTTGCAAAAATTTTTGTTCTTGTTCTTATAATTAGTCAGTTGTGGTTGCTATCCCTCTGTTGTACATATATTTCCTCTTTATATTTGACTAATGCTAAGACACCACAGGAAGTGTCACTGAAGCAGAGAACTAAATGTTGATGTGAAGATTAGTATAGGTTATTCACCTAGGGAGAGGCAATATGTGATTTATCCAGCGAGGGCGTTAGCCCGAGCTGTGATAAACACATATTGCCGATCCCGCGGTGAATAACTGGCTTATACCATAAGACAAAACTGAAACTTGTCGTTTGTTGCTGTGGTTTTTCACAGCTTCACTTATTATTCTCCCATGGGAGGATAACTGGACAACAAAGAATATGGGTTTTATTGCAGTGAAATACTGGCTCATGATTGGCTGACAGAGGTGTCGAATGGTATAAGCACCTCATACATGCAGTTGCATTTGGCTTGCCAAAGCTGAGAATATATTTTGTTGTGCTGGCGAAGCTAAAGGAACTATAAATGTAGAGAATTACTCCATTTGAGACATCGAGGATCCCCGACAGAGCCTTTGGTTGTGCTCAGCCTTTTCCACAGTCCACTGCAGCCTGATGTTGGACATCTGTTGAACATGTTGTTGAACAACAGCTGAACATAATTCCTCAATCTGATACATTTGGAGCAGGAAAGCCTGTCCTTACCTGTGTTTCAGGCATGATGAACATTGATGTGAGTCTTTCATTAAAACTTCTTCATTGCTACTATTTGAGCATCTCCACATGACAAGAAATTGATTAGCCTTGCCACCAGAAATTTCAGAAACTGAAACAATATGCAGCCATATTATGCAGCCATCTTCAACATCATCACATGCAACTGATTCAGACAAGAAGGAGTTCCAAGAAGATTCATATGTGGCTGAATGACACTTTGTTTTCATCATTAATATAACAAATTGTGTTGTTGTCCATATTTGAACTGAACATTGAAGATGCCTCTATTCAAGAAGCTTACATTTGATTTGATTGATTTATTCAAAAGAACAACATATTTTTAAAACAATAGGTACAGCTGTTTATTATGACCTCTACTTCTATGTACAAATTTATAAACTTCTTCCCTATCATTTATATTGAGATTTGTATGACAATTAATTAATTTGTTAAACAATATTAAATCAAAATTTTTTCTTCGAATGTCTAATGAATCTAATTTTGAAAAATGTAGTCTTTCTTCATACGAAACATTTTCATAGTTCAATATACGTCTGGTGAAATACCTTTGCACCTGTTCTACTTTGTCTTTAATACATTCAATACATTGTAGTATTGGTGACCAAGCCTGACTATTCTAAAAGTGGTCTAACAAAACAAATAAACATTTTGAGATAAAGCTTGTAATTGTGATTCTTAAAAATTGAAAATTTTTTATAAATAACAAAATACGCTTTCCTAGTAACATTAATACAATGGAGCATAAATTTCAAATTTGACAGGATAGTAACTCCAATATCATTAATGTTGTTGACAGTTTCAATAATTTCATTATTCAATAAAAAATTAAAGCTCACTTTGTTAATACCAATAGTCAACAGTTTCGTCTTGTCTGGATTTAAATCCATCTTCCAAATGTCGGCCCATTTAGCAACATTATCTAAATCTTCTTGTGGTAACATGCAATCATTTACATTTTGAATAGACTTGTAAAGTTTTGTATCATCCGTATATATACTAATAGTATTATGTTTGACAAGATTTGGCAAATCTGATCAGTAACACAAAAATACAACAGGACCTAACACAGTCCCTTGAGGGACTCCTGCTTTAACATCAGTTGCGTGTGAGACTGCATCATTAATTTTTACTTGTTGAAGTCTTCCAGCTAAAAAGTTCTTTAACAATTGCAAAGCACAATCTGATATCCCATATCTCTCTAATTTGTACATGAGTTTATTATGACATAGGGTACTTTGTCAAAACATTTCAAATAGTCCAAAAGTTACATGGCCAATCATTCAAACATTCCAAAGATTGGTAACTGCCGATTTTTTTGGCAGAAATCCATGTTGAGATTTTGGTATGATACCGTAGTCCAACAATTGAGATCTAATACTACGTTCCAAGATTTTACATACAACGGTAGTTAAACTAACAGGTCTATATTGTGATTTACATTGTGCATCACCCTTCTTGTACAATGGAAAGCACATGGCATATTGTAAGCCAAAACTAAATCTGCACTTAATGTTGTGAAAATTTAGGTGAGATATAATTGATGAAAATTCTTTGAGAGATAGCACAAGCCGTATGTTGTCATGATAATATTCTACCTGTACAAATGTGTTCAGTGCTCTATCCTCATAATTTGTAAAAATCCAAAGACGGTGGTTGGGGCGGGGGGGGTAACACCATGTATAGGTGCTTGGCTGGTACTGCCTATGGCGTACTGTATATGGACTAGTTATATCCCGCCTTTGAAAACAAGGGATATAACTGACTTATACCTCAAACACAACAAAATAAAACAAAAACTTAAGAGATTTAAAAAAGAAAATAAAACAAGAAGGATTTGAGAGAAAAAGAAAACAGCAACAAACAATTTGTCACCAGGGATTAATTTAATGACATGAAAGCATCTGAAAAGAATCACGTTTTATATACTGAAAATTCTTTCAATAAAAGGAATTTAAAAAAAAAAGAAGCAAAATGTGGAAAAAAATGTAAAATTTGATGAAAAAAAGTGAAAAGAAACATCTCGGGGGGAAAATGGCAAAAAATTTTGGGGTGAAAAAATACTTTGAAAAAAAAAATTTAAGGGAGGGGATTGGAAACTTTTAAAAAGTGTAAAAGAAAAGGATAGGAAAAAATAATTTTGGTAAAAAATTAGGGGGGGGAATTGGGGAAAGAAAATGGTGGAAAATTGAAGGCAAAAGATAAATTGTGGACAAAAAATTGTTAGAAAATCAGAAGAATATATGCACTTGGATTGTTAGGTTGCAACCATCAGATGAGAAAGGGGGGTTGGAGTTTTGATAGACAAGAAATTATTTATTTCATGGAAACCGCAGCAGTAATTGGGCCTATTTATTTTGAGTGTATGACGTCCTCAAATATTTGTTTCTAAATGAAACTAAATACCTCCACCACTTATTTCAAGGCTACTCAAAAGGAATTAATTTATCTCACCAAAACTAGACAAACAAGGAATTATTTACTTAAAAAAGAAACTTCAAATATTCTTCCCCCTCCCTCAGATCTAATATGGTTGACCCCTTAGTCATGTTATTGATATTAAAATCTAAATTGGGGTCAAATTGAAGGATTAACAGATTTTTCATAGGTGTTTTATAATACTTTTGTTTTATTTTTGTTGAAATTTTGTTGGTAATTCACTGTTTGGTACAGTTTTGCTGTTTGCGTTATGAGCTTTGTTAAACAATGAGGCTTATATATCCTACATACTCCCATGGGCGTATAAGTGAACAACAAAGAATATATGATATATACCAGCCAAATACATGCTACTGATTGGCTGATGGCTCATAGGTATGGTATAAATTTACATAAACACTGCCCTATACATTATAATAAACAGTTAAAAGTCAATTTTGCATTAAAATTGAATATTCTGATGATTGACTGCTGCAGTTGTACTTTTTCACCATCATTGTAGAACTTCTATTTGGTCACCAGACATCCTTCAGTCAGTTGATCCCAATACATGTATGCATGTTCTTGTCTGGCAAGCCCTTACAAGCGTTCTCATAGGCTGCCGGAGTGAGGTCGGGTATGGGTCAGGTAGCACTTACAAGCATTCTCATTGGCTGCTTGTGTCAGGGAACTAGGTCATTTGCGGCTGCTGTGAGATCATGAATATGCATGTATTGGTTGGCCTACATACAGTCCACAACACTGCTTCAGGAAGCAGCATCATAACACCATGAAGTTGTGCAACATAAAGCTACATAAAGTAATATAGAGCATCATGGAGTATCATAGAGCAACGTAGAGCAACATAGAGCAATATGGAGCAACATAGAGTGCCATGGCATCATAGAACATGGCATCATAGAGCATCATTGGAGCAACATAGAGTATCATAGAGCAACGTAGAAGTTATAATGCTGAACATGAGAGTTCATTCACTATATCCAGGATGGACAGGATTAAGGAGAACCAAGATCTACTATTTGATGCCCTGTATATGCTTGACAGGAAGAAAACTAAACAAATCTTGTCAGATCATCCTGAATTGATCAATTTGAGATACCACGATGAACGAGATCAAGAAGTTGTCACTCCTTTGATAGCAGCAAGCCCAAGAGGTGAGTGTGAAAGTTTTCAATTAGAAGCTGCCCATGATTATATTTTTTGAAGAGCTTCTAGCAAGGCTTCTATTTAAGATAGATAGATAGATAGATAGATAGATAGATAGATGTGGTAAGTGCAGCCCTCTAAGCCCAGTTCTGGGTGCTCATGAGGGTTGATTGATGAGATGGGAGGGAAAGAGCAGGAGTCCTCAACATGTCACAATTTACCCCATGTGATGGATCTTTTACCTAACCAGCACAGACACTGATACAAGGGGCCACAAATTTGACGTCTCATCCAAACGACCTCCAGTTGGGATTTTGCTCTTGAAAGTTTACTGAAAATGTTGGGTTCCCCATCCAGGGTTTGAACCCATGCAGGCAAAGATCTTCAGTGGAGCAGCCGGGCACCTTTATCACTCGGCCACCCATCTGCCTCTATTTGAGGTGTGACTCAATGCAAGGTGGGTGGTAGAGTGGTTAAGGTTCCCACCTGCTCCGACGAAGGCCTTTGCATAAATGGATTCAAAATCCAGTTAGGAAAACCAAATTTTCAGTGAAGCTTCATGAGCAAAATCCCAGCTAGATGTTATTGGAATGAGATGTTAAACTGGCAGCCCCTTGTATCACCCAGTTAGTGCTGAAGTTTATACAACATTTGACCCATGTTATAAAACACTTTAACAGCCAAAGTAACATTAAAAAATTTTTTATTCAATGTTGGAGATCTTGTTCGGCAGTGTCTGTGCTGGGCAAGCAAAAGATCCCTCACAAGGGGTAAATGTGTAACGTGTTGAGAACAAGCAAAAGATCCCTCAAAGGGGGTAAATGTGTAACGTGTTGAGAACAAGCAAAAGATCCCTCACATGGGGTAAATGTGTAACGTGTTGAGAACAAGCAAAAGATCCCCCACAAGGGGTAAATGTGTAACGTGTTGGGAACTCAAACTCTCTCTCATCTCATCAATCGACCCATGAGAGTCCCCGTGCAGAAATGGACTTACTCGTAAGTGGGCTATACTTCCCATATCTATCTATCTATCTATCTATCTATCTATCTATCTATCTATCTATCTATCTATCTATCTATCTATCTATCTATCTATCTATTTGAGGTTGGCCTCTATTGTTTCAATGATAAAAGATATGAGTGTCAATGTTACAAGTATCTTCTTACATTTCCTGTGCTTGTCTTGATATCATGATCATAATCTGTTTTGCAGGTTGTTTGAAATTAGTGAAACTTCTTTTGGATAAGGGAGCTGATATTTTAGCCACTGGTAACATCCACCCATCATACCGACCAAATCCAATAACACCTTTAAGTTTTAGTCACTCGGGTTTACAATTCGGAGCTCTGGACGATGTCTTTCCTCTTTTCGCTGCGGCTACATTTTTTATGCTTGGAGAAGAGAACATAATCAAGGCACTCTTATCAGCTGGAGCAGATGTCAACCAGAGGAACGCAATAGGACAAACAGCACTGCATGTCATCTGCACGAAGGTGACCATTAGAGGAAGAGCAGGTTAGTCAATCCAGTTTAGGAAAGTTTCCATGCAAACTAAACAGAGGATGATATTGGAATGGGGTCATTTTATGTTGAGTCAACAAATTTCTGAAAACTTGACCCCCTCAGATTCATCTGAAATTCTCAGACATGCCTTTAGTGGTGTAATGGATGGGTTGCAATGTTTCAGCTTTAAGGGGTATCTTTGCTTGGGTTATTTCAGTAGCAACACCTCCAGAACTATATCATCCAGAAACTTCTTATCTTAGATTTAATTTGACAGAAAAATATTTTATTGACATCATTTATCATGTTTATTCTCCACAGATTCTGATGGGGGTGACGAAGCTAAAGAATATTCACTTGATGATGACAATTATGGTCCCAACAAGAAAAAAATGAAATCAACAGTTATAAAGATGTTATTAAAACATGGAGCGGATGTTAACATGTGCGATCACCATGGAAAATCTGCCTTGCACTATGCAGCACAACATGGAAATAAATACTTTGTAAAACTTCTGCTCAAAAAAGGAGCGAACGTTTACTTGAAAGACAAATTTGGTCTGACAGCCCTGAACTACGCTGCGACTCTCGACAAAGCATTAACGATAGCTCTGATCGACAAGTACAGTTTCCAAATGGACCAGATCATTCAAGCTTATGAATGTGTTGCATTGAATGGCTTTTCAGATTATTCAATAGATTATGGACTGTTACAAAAGGCCACTCTTCTGAGAGAGCAACACGGAATTCCAAAGACAGTGCTGCCACCTCTTGAATGTTTTGGTTTTAAGAGAGAATGGCAGACAATCAAAGAACTGGAGGAATATGGAGATGATTTCAGTCGACTCTTAATACCATGTCTGTTAGCGAGAGAACGGATAAGCCAAGAAAATAACTTTGATGTTTCACCAAGGAAACTGATCTACAGACGTAAGTTTATTCTTAACAACATGTTATAAATGTATCCCATCATAAATGAGTAACTATCGGACTGTCACAAGAATGTTTTAGATTTTTTAGTAATTTTTGAGATAATGATTATTTTGCAAACAACAAAAACACAAATTATTTCTTTGTTTGTGGAATATATTTACATGTTATTGACCAGGAGGTGACCAACAGATTATATGAACTGCCCTGGTTCAATCAGAGGGCTGACTAACTGGTGCTGTCAGATGTCATAAGTCATTAATGAGCTGTCTCAGAGAAAATCATGCAATATCAGGGAATTGGTTCGGATGACGTTCTCGGAATGGTCTAAAATTTTACGTACTGACCAGACCACCTCTTAAACGAAGAAATGTGAAGTTGGAACTTCAAAATTCAGAATACTCTTCTCACAGGGGGGCCTCAAAATAGAGGTGTTGGGAAGCCATTTTTCACAGAAATCCTCATTTCTTCAACAAAAAAGTGGTCGATGTTCAGCCCTCTCTGGATGATAGAAAAAATTAACAAGAACTATCCAAACTGGGTTTGGATGAAGGCTAGCATTGTTTTTAACAATAAATCACCTCTATTTATTAATTTCACTAAAAAGGCTACTTTGGGGGGGTCACTCCAAAACTGCAGATTTTGTGTTTTTCAAAATTTGAAAAACATGCCATTATTGGAGGGCAATTTCTCAATCTTGTGCGGGTCTAGGATTGACAATATCTAGTTAGAAAAGTAGCAGAATACTTGGATTTTAGATATCTGGTGAGAAAACCGTGGGAAAATTTGAATTTTTAGAAAATTCAGCCATTTCAAAAATTGTATTTTTCCGAATTTCCGTAAAAAATCATGAAATTTCCATAGTCAAAAGGTCAAAGTAGTACCAACCCTATTATCATCATTTTGATTGAAATTAATGAAAATCACAATTATTCAGTAAATTAGTTAAGTTTCATCTTGAAAAAAACATTATTTTGTATCAAACGGCTAATTTTCAAAATTTAGTTTTTCACAAATTTTGATAAGTTTCGGGAAATGTATCAATTTTGTGGGCCTATGTCTGACATAGTAACACTTCCATGTTAAACAATTTCCATGATCATTCATGGAAAAACACCTATATTTAGTAAATCAGGTGAGATAATTGTGGGAAATAAAGGAATTTTGAAAATATGGATACTCCAGGGGGGTCACTACGAAACTGCAGATTTTGCTGTTTTTCAAAATTTGAAAAACATGCCATGTTAACAGGGCAATTTTCAAATTTGTGAGCACTTATATTGACCATATTTGGTTAGAAAATTGGCAAAACACTTGGATTTTATATATCTGTTGAGAAATTTGTGTGAAAATGTGAATTTTCAGATATTCAGTCATTTCAAAAACTGTAATTTTCCGAATTTCCGTAAATAATCATGAAATTCCCACAGTCAAAAGGTCAATGTAGTACCAACCCTATTTTCATAATTTGATTTTAAATAATAGAAAATACGATTATACAGTAAATTAGTTGTAGTTTCATCTCAAAAAGTAATTCATTTGTATCATAGGGCTAATTTTCAAAATTTAATTTTTCACTAATTTTGATAAAGTTGCCGGAAATGTATCAATTTTGTTGGCCCAAGTCTGACATCGTAACACTTCCATTTTAGCCATTTCTCATGATCATTCATGAAAAAACACCTATAGTTAGTAAATCAAGGGAGAAAATTGTGGGAAATGCAGATATTTTGAAAATATGGATACTCCAGCGGGGTCACTCCGAAACCGCAGATTTTGCTGTTTTTCAAAATTTGAAAAACATCCCATGTTAAAGGGCAATTTCTCAAATTGGTGAGCACACATATTGACTATAGTTGTTCAGTAAATTGGCAGACTACCTTGATTTCATATATCTGGTGAGAAATTTGTGGGAAAATTTGAATTTTCAAAAATTCAGCAATTTCAAAAACTAATTTTCCAAATTTCCGTAAAAAAATTCATGAAATATCCATAGTTAAAGGTCAAAGTTTTGTCTACAAAAATAATCATTTTGTATCACAGGTCTAATTCTATAAAATAAATTTTCAGAAGTGTTATTGAGTTCCGATAATGTTTCAACTTTGTGGGCCTAGTAACACTTCATTTCCCACCAAATTTGCTTATCACTCTAATTTTTTGTCCAATTTTGATTATCAACTAAGTGTTGTCATGATTTCTTACTTGGGTGATCCGTTTCAGTCATTAACTTTTAATTTTTATTCACTTCTTAAAATATGGAAATGATTATTTTCAATGTTGGATACATTTATTTATATGTCGATTTAAATCCTTGACATGTCTCATTAGAGGTTGTTATAGACAAGACTGAAATTTTAAGGCTATTTTGGAAGGTATTTTAGGTATTTAAATAAATTACTAAACTTAACTGTGACTTAAATATTAGCTCCATTTTTTATAGCAACTACTGGAACTTCCTGTTTAGGCAGTCACAGTAGATAGATAGATAGATGGATATGGTAAGTGCAGCCCTCTAAGCCGTTCTGGGCATTCACGAGGGTTGATTGATGAGATGGGAGAGAGAGCAGTCCTTAAAATGTTACACACATACCCCATGTGAGGGATCTTTTACTTCCCCAGCATAGATACTGATACAAGGGGCCGCCAATTTAACGTCTCATCCAAATGACATCCAGCTGGGATTTTGCTCATGAAGGTGCACTGAAAATTTTAGGCTCCCTACCTGGGGTTCGAACCCATGCAAGCCAAGACCTTCAGCGGAGCAGGCAGGCACCTCAGCCACTTGGCCACCCAGCGGCCCAAGACAGGAGTACCAAACAGAATGAGCTGTTCTTTTGCTTATATAACATCATCACCACTGTAAGAAATTGTTAACTTGTAAGAATAAATTTATGACAATGGTCATTGTGACGTCATCAGACATGAACTGCTTGATCCAGGGAGGAGCTATCAAGAAATGCTAACGAAACAATTAAATAATTATAGTGATGAATTTACCTTCAGGAGAATTGGTATAAATTGTCAGAATTTTCGGCGATTTCTCATCGTCTTCATCAGTGAATGTGCTGTGGGGCTGAGTCATCATGCGAGCTCTAGTACTCTGTCACATTCACGATGAAGACGATGCGAAGTTGCCAAAAATTCTGACAATTTATACCAATTCTCCTGAAGGTAAATTCATCACTCTAATGAATCCGGACTCCGGAGATCGAGAATCTGCATTCAAAATAAATAATCTCATCTTTTAGGGTAACTCCAATAACACTCATGAAACAATCACCTAAATCTTGACAGCATACATTTGCCATTATGTAACCCTGTTTTAAAAGTCCTTTTGTTGTCTAGGGTCACTTTGCAAAAGTTCCATCAAATGACCCCAAAAAACCATCACATTGACGATGACAGAAACAGCGGAATAAATAGCGTTTTGATGAGCATCAGCAGCAATGGTGCATTGATGTGCATGTCCGATATATACCAGATGGCATTGGTGTCACTCACTCTCCCCAGGCCTGTTGCCACATAGCATTTAGCCAGTCCAAAATTATTATTTCTTAGCAAAATTGTGATTGCACTGGAAAGGGGAGATTCAAGAAAGTGCATTCTCTAATCTATTCTTTCTTATTCATCCTCATTTAATCTCACTCCTTCTGCCCACCCTGCTGGGTCCTCAGGCCGCCATCTTGCTAATCTCTGAATGAGGCTCAATGGCTAATCTCAGAATGAGACCTGACATATTTCTGTGACTTTGGTATAGTGCCACCTCCAAGAAAATCTGACGATTTCCCACAATTACCTCCCTATTTAGGGGAGAAGCGGATGATCTTTTGGTTTAAGGGGCTTTGGATTTTTGGTGAAAAAAAAGTTTGTTTTCAAATCGACGCTGAAAAAAAGTTTATTCAGCATATGAAAAAAAAAACTCTGTTTCCAACTCTAGCTACTACCTGGGATACCGTAATGTTAAATTTGCGAAAAAAGAAAAAGTCTGTTGCTCTCCTACACATAAAAAAATTGTTCGTCGACGTTGCAAACGAAAAAAAGTTTGTCACGGAGTAAAAATCCATAGCCCCCCAAAACTATCGTCTGGTTGGCCCTTACTTAATAGAAGTGTTTTAACATGAATGATTACTGAAGTATTACTATGTCAGACAAAACTGATGAATTTACGGTAACTTTTGAAAAAAAATCGAAAATGCGGTCAGTACTACTTTGACCTTCTGGCTATGGAAATTTCATGATTTTTTTACGGAAATTCTGAAAATTTCAGTTTTTGAGAATTGACATCTTCCCATAGTTTTCTCACCAGATATATAAAATCCAAGTGTTCTGCCAATTTTCTAACAAAATATGGTTAATATAAGTGCTCACCAATTTGTGAAATTGCCCTCTTAACATGGCACGTTTTTCAAATTTTGAAAAACAGCAAAATCTGTTTCGGAGTGATCCCCCCTGGAGTATCCATATTTTCAAAATTTCTTCATTTCCCACAATTATCTCCACTGATTTACTAAATATAGGTGTTTTTCCATGATTGATCGTGGAAATTGGTTAACATGGAAGTGTTACTATGTCAGACATAGGCCCACAAAATAAATACATTTCCCGGAACTTATCGAAATTTACAAAAAACTAAATTTTGAAAATTAGCCGTGCAATACAAAATAATTGGTTTTCCACATGAAAATTAACTAATTTCATTAATTTCAATCACAATTATGATAATAGGGTCGGTACTACTGTGACCTTTTTGACTATGGAATTTCATGATTTTTTACGGAGATTCGGAAAATTACAGTTTTTGAAATGACTGAATATCTGAAAATTCACATTTTCACACAAATTTCTCAACAGATATATAAAATCCAAGTGTTTTGCCAATTTTCTAACCAAATATAGTCTATGTAAGTGCTTTCAAATTTGAGAAATTGCCCTCTTAACATGGCATGTTTTTCAAATTTTGAAAAACAGCAAAATCTGTTTCGGAGTAGATCCCCCCTGGAGTATCCATATTTTCACAAATTTCTCCATTTCCCACAATTATCTCACCTGATTTACTAAATATAGGTGTTTTTCCATGAATGATCATGGAAATTGTTTAACATGGAAGTGTTACTATGTCAGACATAGGCCCACAAAATTGATACATTTCCCGAAACTTATCAAAATTTGTGAAAAATATGTGAAAAATTAAATATTGAAAATTAGCCGTTTGATACAAAATAATGTTTTTTTCAAGATGAAACTTAACTAATTTACTGAATAATTGTGATTTTCATTAATTTCAATCACAATGATGATAATAGGGTTTGTACTACTTCGACCTTTTGACTATGGAAATTTCATGATTTTTTACGGAAATTCGGAAAAATACAGTTTTTGAAATGGCTGAATTTTCTAAAAATTCAAATTTTCCCACGGTTTTCTCACCAGATATCTAAAATTCAAGTATTCTGCTAATTTTCTAACCAAATATTGTCAATCCTAGACCCGCACAAGATTGGGAAATTGCCCTCAAAACATGGCATGTTTTTCAAATTTTGAAAAACACAAAATCTGCAGTTTCGGAGTGACCCCCCCAAAGTAGCCTTTTTAGTGAAATTAATAAATAGAGGTGATTTATTGTTAAAAACAATGCTAGCCTTCATCCAAACCCAGTTTGGATAGTTCTTGATAATTTTTTCTAGCATCCAGAGAGGGCTGAACATCGGCCACTTTTTTGTTGATGAAATGAGGATTTCTGTGAAAAATGGCTTCCCGACACCCCTATTTTGAGGCCCCCCTGTGAGAAAAGTATTTTGAGTTTTGAATTTCCAACTTCACATTTCTTCGTTTAAGAGGTGGTCTGGTACCTATGCAAAATTTTAGGCCATTTCGAGAACGTCATCCGAACAGCTCTGCATGATTTTCTCTGAGACAGCTCATTAATGCCCTAAAAATCTACCCATCCACCTTAAGCTGTGACATATTTGATCCATACCAAGATTATACATTCTAAACTTGATGTGACAGATTTGTTTATTGCGCAGATGTGAATACAAAGAAGGAATTTTTCTGTAAAGTTATCTTGCACGTTTTTTTTCTTAATTTTTTTCAGTTCACGAAAGGGGTCAAATTTCTCGGGACAGGAAGTTTCTCAATTCACGAATGAGGTACTGGCTTGATCGAATTTCATACTTTGGACAATATTTGCACTTTGCGGACTTGATGATCATGGGAGATGTTTCTCTGTGGAGCGCCATAGAGTATGATTACTCTCTGTCAAACGATGTCCTGTTGAAGTTTGTAGTGGTTGCGATAGACAGTTGTTGTGTCATTCAAGATCGGCTGAATTCTGAAACAAAACCAGGGTGTGTGCAGGAGTTGATTAGTGTCATGGAACACATTTTGGTTGTCATAGGAGCAGTGATCTTGCACCTGATGAAGAGAAGTGACAAAAATACTGACCAGGACCAAAACAGAAAATGTGGCCAAGAGTTTGACAGTGAAGTCAACTATAGAATTGCAAAGGTCCTGATAGATGAACTCTTACATCGGTGTCCTACGGTGTCAGCACCCCTCGATGGCTATGCCTCGCCAGTTCTTAATTCACTTTTTAAAGGCAAAAACAGAAAGCCGCTTTATAGAACTTTAACTTATCATTGCATCAGGTATAATTATCAATTGGTAAGGATGATTATAGAATCAAACCAATGCAACATAAATGCTAAGGATTCCGATGGAAACACCATTTTGCACATTGTGATGCTTGGCTTACTACTTGAAAGTATTGACGATGACTGTAAATATCTATTTGGGGAAATAATGGATACAGCACTAGAAATTGTCCAATTTTTGCTTGTGAGTGGTTCTTATCCTCATGCAAGGAACAAGGAAGGAAAATATCCTGAAGATTACCTGAGGGAAATCGAATTTCATGAATGGTTAATGAGATTGCATCCAGACCTAACCATGGTCCATTTTGACGAATTGCTGATGAAGTATGACTACACTCTGACATTGAAATACCTAGCAGCAAGAGAGGTTGTTAATTTCAAGAGGTGTTGGTCAAATTTGTAGATTTACATTAAAGGGTGTCGAAATTCTTTTCACTATTTTTGTGGAACAACCTTTCACATCGAATAACTATATACCATGCCTTTTTAATAAAAATCATTTTGATGTTTTGCAGCCATGCTAGTTTACATCCAGTTTCCAGACTTTGGTGGTGCTCGCATAACAATAAGAGGATTGAACTGACCATTATGACCCAAATTATGCCTTTTCCATTGAAGGAGATATATGTTTTATGAGACAATTTTAATTGGAATATGGGTCAAAATTTGAAAACAGTGAAATTTCAGTCAGGAAAAAAGTCGATTTGAAATCAGGTTTAAAGGAGTACCTTTCGATTTATTTTGGTAGGTAAAACAATCACCTTTCATTGTACTTTGATGTCCAAGGGTCAGAAAGCACAGTTTTTATGTGCACTGGAGGTAATTCCGGGGTAATACTTTTAGGCGTCATTAACATCACGCATTAAAAACCCCCAATATTTCTCAGAATTCACACAATCATATCACCTCGACTAATCCAGAGGGAGTATGAGGTACAGACAGAACAGTCATATAAAAAAAAGAGTCCTGCTATCTGCCTGACAGCCACCACAATGAAAATAAATGGCAAATAATTAAAATTTTCATTTTTTCTACACTTCCATTAAGTTTTTCTTTCACACTACTTGATTTCAGCACACCAAACTCTATTTAGTTACTAAATTGTACACATGTCAAATGATTCCCGTCAACTCGTGTTTTAGATTATTGTGTGAATTTGTTCTTTTTATCATTACAAGAAAGATTTAAGTTGTTGATGTCCAAAGATTTAGTTAAATCTACCGCAGAATATTTGTTTAAAGCTTTCCATAGAAGAAGAAGTTTTTTGTTTAAATAATGTAAATATGTGAATGTTTTAATATTGTAAATAATATTATGTGATTGTAAATGTTTTAATATTGTAGCTTCCAGAAAATTTGTTGTTTAAGTTACTTTTGAATTGTTTTGATGACTTGTAAGCCCATATAGGGCTGGGTGTATATTTTTTTACACAGGTCAATAAAGAATTTGTCTGTCTGTCTGTCTAGCTGTCTGTGAAAAAAGATCCTGTGTAAAACTTTTTAAACTTCAAATCAAGCAGTAAACACCCCCAAAATTAGCTATTTCTGATCTGTGATTCTGTGACGTTACTGACAAAATATGACGCTTATGGCGCTAATGGCTGGTAAATTACTCCTGAGCCTCTTATTTGTGCATATAAGTTAGTAAAATATCATAAGTGCAAAAATTATTTAAAAATGTAAGAAATTTTATTGCTTTTATATGTATGGTGCACCCAGGAAGCTTACTGCAGTAGTATACTGCTGCAACCGTGCAAATAAATCAGGACTTCCAAAATGCATGTGACGTCACATTTGCCAATGACTAGTGTCACTTCCGTTAGGATTTCAAAGTGATAATACCAAAACTGCCATTAATATCACACACAGTTTATTAAAACCATGTTAGTTAATGACATGTGACGTTAATGACAATTTTAAACTAATATTTCCTTGAACCAGTAAATAGATTGTATGATGTCAATCTTGGCTTAAATGAAGACTCGTGTACACCAAAGCAAAGTTCCACTCTCATTTTTGTCCAGATATACATTGCCAAAATTAACCAGGAGGGTGTTTGTTAATGAAAAATCAAGGTAGGACAACCGACATGTTGCTATAAATAATGTAATTATCTATATTCTGTGCAGTTTATGGACTTGCAGATGATTTAGTCAGCTGCTAGGGTTCTAATTGTCAACAAAATTAAATTGGTATAAAAAAATGTTTTTCAGTTGATTTTTTATGAGAAAAATAACTGGGTGTGATGTTAATGACATGAGATTGGAGACAAAGACACAATTAAGAGCCCCCTGTTGTTGGGTAACAATATCAGTCAAGCCATTGGCTTTGGAATTTGAAAGGGTCTTGGTCAAGGTCCAATTGAGGTGCAAAAGAGGTGGATTAAGGTAACAAGGAAAATTATTTGAGGTTGTTTGTAAAGGAAAATGCTAGTGGAGACAGGCCATCTTCAGGGGAGTAGGGCACTTTCATTCAATTTTTGGAAGGGATAAAAGTTATCTATCACACATTTTTTGTGCCAAATATTTTGCTGATATGTTTCTCCAAAACAAATGACCACCATGAACCCAGTATGTACATTCATGTCCATGAGAATTGCTCTAGGACACTGGAGACAAGAATATCGGCTTTAAAATTTTTTAACCAAATCTCTTTTTAAATCAAACACTGCACAATCGCCTGTGATGCTGCACAGTCCCTCTTGCAAAATTTAAATAAACTCAGCCTGTTGGTGTTGACTGAGAACTTGTTTTTGAATTTGGGATTGGAAAGCTTAGTAAACATTTATGTCTGTATTTTCAATTTTTTAAATTCTGTTATATGAGCGCAGCTCATGGCTGCCGAAGGCAGCCATGAGCGAAGCTCACTTAGCACAAGGACAGCTCATTCTGTGTGGTGCTCCAGTCTACAGTGACTGCCTAAACAGGAAGTGCCTGTAGTTACCATAAAAGTGGAGCTAGTAGTTTAGTCAGACTTTAGTTTGGTAAATAATTAAAATATCTCAAACATCTTCCAAAATAGCTTTAAAATTTCAGTCTTGTCGTCTAACAACCTCCAATGACATATTTCAAGGATTTAAATCAATATGTGTATCAACATTGGAAATAATTGTTTCCATACCTCTGATTGTAAGAAGTGACTGAAAATTAAAAGTCAACACAAAAGTTAATGAATTAAATGGCTCACCAAGTAAGAAATCATAACAACACTTAAGGTTACATAATCTTCATTAACTATCAACAAATTATGTAACAGTCTAATAGTAAACAGTCATCTCTGAATAGCTATGGTTTTATTGATCTCAGTTATGTAACATCAACAATTTAACATAATAGATCCAAATTTATAGATCTAAATTTAACACAGATTTGAATTACACAGCTGTCAGTGCTATCTATCTATCTATCTATCTATCTATCTATCTATCTATCTATCTATCTATCTATCTATCTATCTATCTATCTATCTATCTATCTACCTACCTATCTAATCTTATCTATAGATAGATCAGATCTTATCTATATATTCTATCTATCGACCCATTTGCCCAGTCCTTTAAAAAGATAAACTAGCCTTCTGCATGGAAAGTTGAAGATACTGCAGTAGTTCTATGACAATGCTGCGCGAATTTCATGGCAGTGCCATTTACATATTAGGTTTTACCTTTCATATTTTGACAAATGTTTCATTATGTGACATTTTCTCTTTTCTAAAAAACGTAAACATCATTGCTTTCATGAGTCAAGTTTCATATAATTAGATAAAGACAGGACACAGTCAAGTCCTGCATTGTGATTGTCTTTACAATGACAAATTAATGAACATCTGGGATTTTGCATCATTTTTCAGGAATTTCTGTCTCAAACACCAAAATGTCAAGGGCTGAAATGTTTCCAAGCATGTTCTAGTTCAAAGTATTGGGAAGAAAATTTTAAGAGCCATTATGGAAATTATAGATCTACAAAAATAAAAGTTATGTACAGGTTGCGAAACTGGTCCAAATATTATGTTTACATAAATGCTATCCTAAATTATAATAAACGGTAAAACGTCAAATGTTATTCAAACATTTTAGTGAACTAATAACGCAATAATATTACATTTGCTCTATCTTGAAGACTAATGGACTGGTGCAGAACTCACACATTAGGCCTGTGCATTTGAATATGTCCAGTTGTTTTACTTTTCATCATCATTGTAGATTGTAGAACTTCGATTTCTGCGATTTTTGGCCATCTACTTCCTTCAATTCAGTCAATTGATCCCCAATCAGTCAGGGTTGGGCACGAGTACACTCTAAAAAATTTCAGACAAAATTGGTTTTTTAGATTCAAAATGGTTTTTTGAAAAACCAAATTTCAATGCAAAAAACCAAAATGGATTTTTAGAAAAATCCATTTTGGTCTTTTGCATTGAAATTTGGTTTTTCAAAAAACCATTTTGAATCTAAAAAACCAATTTTGTCCCGACCATTTTTTAGAGTGTACACATGTACTCGTGTACTCGTGTGCTCGAGTACATTTTTCCAAGTACTCACATGTACTCAGTACTCTTGCCAAATCATGAGTACAGTACTCGTACTTGTACTTGAGTACATTGCTAAAGTACTCGTACTCATAGTGAGTACATCACGAGTACAACTGAAGCTTCAATAGAATCAGTGAAGTTCAGTGGGTTTCAGCCAGCAGACATCCTCCCCACGCAAGCCCTGCTAAAATGGACAGGGCTTTCTGCTATTTCCAATCTCTTCTGTGATTGGCTGCTTATTTAGGTCATAAGCATTTTGCAGGCAGATTTAGTCAGATTATGGACACTTAGAGGATTACTGGCAACTAAGAAAAACAGTGTAAAACAAGCAAACTTTCAAACAGTTTCATTTCAGAACTGTGAAAATACATAATTCAATGGAATTTTCGGAACTGTGATAGCACCTTTCAACAATACACAATTTCTCCATTTGTAACTGTGTGAAACAGAAGCAACAAGTTAATTAGGTATTCATGAATTAGCAAAGGTTATGGGCCATTTTGTCATGGTATGACTTGGGATGATGCCAGCAGATTCCAGCCTGACAAGCTCTTATACATTACAAGCATTCTTATTGGCTGCTTGAGTGAGGTCAGGCATAGGTCAGCTAGCACTCACAAGCATTCTCATTGGCTGCCTGACAGTGCCGGTGTGAGGCATGCAGGTCTTGGGAGGCTGCTGTGAAGATCATGAATATATATTGGTTGACCTATATATACCCACAACACTGGCGGTGTCACTGCTTGCAGGTAGCAACATCACAACACCATGAAATACGGCAATGCAGAGCATCATGGAACAATATAAGGCAACATGGAGCAATTTGGAGCAACATAGACCATCATAGGTATTATAGAGCTACACAGAGAATCATAGAATTTATATTCTGAATATGATATTTCATCCACTTTATCCAGAATGTACAGGATTAAGGAGAATCAAGATCGACTATTTGATGCCCTGTATATGCTTGACAGGAGAAAGACAAAACAAATTTTGTCAGATCATCCTGAATTGATCAATTTGAGATGGCACGATGAACGAAATCAGGAAGTTGTCACTCCTTTGATAGCAGCAAGCCGAAAAGGTGAGTGTGAAAGATTTTTGGAACTACCCCTATTTTTTAGGAAGTGTTTCCAACAGGGCCTCTGTTTGAGGTGGGCCTCTTTTAGAGGTGTACCTCATTGCAAATTGGG
Source organism: Platynereis dumerilii (assembly GCA_026936325.1). Taxonomy (NCBI): domain Eukaryota; kingdom Metazoa; phylum Annelida; class Polychaeta; order Phyllodocida; family Nereididae; genus Platynereis; species Platynereis dumerilii. Next base: position 7,370,404 of record JAPTHN010000009.1, read on the forward strand.
TCTATATTCGGGCTCGGCCCCTGTTGTTTTTTAAAATGATACAAATTTTTAAAAATCCATGTTGGTTTTGCATTGAAATTTGGTTTTTCAAAAAACCATTTTGAATCTAAAAAACCAATTTTGTCCCGACATTTTTTAGAGTGTATATATATAAGGATCTTCTCACATTGCAGTTAATTTATCTAAACTGGTGGACTCAAAGGAGACCTTTATTACAGTTAGGGCCCTCAAAGGCCTTTATTTACATTACCAATAGCCTCTATTTGATGTGCCCTCTATTTGAGGAAGCATTTTCAAAAAAATTAATATATAAGGTAACTGTAACTGTGGTTCAAGCAATTAATTAAATATTTGATATATTTGGAATCATACACCATCAGAACAATCAAAAGTACCGACAATTGCAACATTTTAGACAACTTTTAGGTAAATTTAATCTATTGCGGAGTCAAATTATTGTTGCTGGTACAAACATCAAAAGAAATAATTTATAATATAGACACTAATCTGTCAGTATAATTATTTGTACTACTGGAGAAAAGTGAATTTTTAAGACACTTTTGAAGGTGAATATGTCATGTTTTGTTAAATTCGAAACTAAATCATTGATAAGAAGCTGGTCCCACTTGACCTAATTTCTGCTGTCGACCATTGATGTTTAGACCATCACTGCACATATTTTTGAAACTCTCTTGTGCTCAATTCGCGCGGATATTAATTCGCAACATGTCTAGGCCTATTTACATGCATATCTAATTATATGTGTTCTGCCTATCTTTATGCCCGCAATGACAAGAAAAATTAAAATACCAGATGATCTTTTCTAAACAACCACAATCAATAAGATAACACAAGAATTCCAATATAGGTACTGTCTGTTACCCTCAGCCTTTTTGTGCAGGAACATCTCACATGGACAAAAATGTTATTGATTTCTTAAAACATCGAAAAATACCTGAATCCGTTACAGTGCTAGCAGCTAGAGTGGTGGCATTGATCAAATATTAATAGGTAGTGGTTAGACTATTGTGTACAGAGAGATAATGTTATGGAGATAATTTGTTGGCATTGTAAATCACAAAACTTATGAGGTGAACATGATGGCTTTAAAAAACCAATACCTGTGAAATTTACGCCAAAGAGCTATTCTCGGATAATAAACCATTGGTTCCCCTCAATTGCACTTCTGATCTATCAGTTAAATGTTATAAACAAACTGGTTGCCATGCTGTCTTGTTGGGGTATGATCACATAATGCTGACACTATGTCACTGACACATAATATTAAATTCTCATTTCAAAACTCTGTGTATTAAAAAAGTAAATATAAGCCGATTTATATACACCGCAATGCTAGAGAATATATAGGCCTATTTGTATTACAGGTAGATACATGTATGTAAATCTGCAGTACCTACAACAATGCAAAGACACCTTTAGTTTCATGCGTGTATAGGAGATATATGTGAGCTGCGGGACAGAAAAAAAAAATCTCCATTTCCTCAAGCTCTCAAATATTATTGATAACACACACAGAAATTCAAATGCGGTGGGAGTTTCAATGCTAACTGAGCTCCATTTGCCTGGCCACTTCGCAACGTCACTCTCACCAGGTGTCTCGCTGTCAGTATCTAAATATAGCACACATCAGTTGCCATACAGTGGAATCGAACCCTGGACCTCAAAATTACAAGGCCAGCATGCAATCCACTCAGCCACTGAGATAATACTATACATGGCATTTCAGTGTGAAAAAAATCTTCACACCAGTGGGGATCATAACATTATGAAATCTTTAATCAAGATTTAAGGGCAAGGCAGGAATTGGAGGTGTAAAGAGCAACTCGATTATGCACATATGAGAACAGCAAAAGAAGGTGGAATGTTTTCTTGAGGCCTCCATTTCCTTCCTTGCCTGATATCAGTCTTTTGACAAAGTGGCCCATCAGAGACTTGCATCATGACAAGTAAAATGTTGATTCCAGTTGCAGGCCAGCATAGAAATCCCACAGAACGCTGTCCTGCTACCTAAATTTGTATTTTGTTTGCAAAGTTTTCTAGAAGATGGAGCTGAAGGCTGGCTCAAGAAAATCAATGTTTTGCTAAAGAGATTTATCTATGTGTCACCTATCTATGTGTAACCTATCTGCAAAAGAATAATAAAATGATCATATTCTATGCTTGGTCCAGAATAATATTTGTCTTATTCCTTGTGCTGCTATCACATTTCCGGTGTATTGGCTTGGTATTATGATCACACTCTTTTTGCAGGTTGTTTAAAGTTGGTAAAACTCCTTTTGGACAAAGGAGCCGATGTTTTAGCCACTGGTCACATCCACCCATCATCCCATCCTGATCCAATAACACCACTAAGTTTTGGTCACTCCGGACTAGAGCTACAATTTGGAGCTCTGGACGATGTCTTCCCACTTTTTGCCGCAGCTACATTTCCTATGCACGAAGAAGAAGATTTACTCGTAATCAAGGCACTCTTATCAGCTGGAGCAGATGTCAACCAGAGGAACGCAATAGGACAAACAGCACTTCATGCCATCTCCATGAAGTGGTCCTTTAGGGAAAGAGCAGGTTGGTTGACACAGTTCTCAAAAAGGTTCCCCTGCAAGCTAAACAGAGGATGATATTGCAATGATGAATAACCATGCACTTAATTGCCTATTACTTAAGGGAAGGCCTGGGTAGGAGGAAATCTAACTTCTTGGAATGTCAATCTATCATTTTATAAATATGCTCATTGTAAATAATGGGAAAAATTATATATAATTCATATTAAAAAATTAAGTATCTTTAGAAAAACCATTATTTTACAAATATGTTTAAGTCTTAAAATTGTAATGCAGAATATAATAAATAGTGGTTGTTGAGGAGACCAATATTGAGTTTTACTGGCCTTAGCAGGTAATATTGGTCTCGGCCTACAGCCTCGGCCAATACACTGCTTGGGCCAATAAAACTCAATATTGGTCTCTTCACTATCCACTATCTAATATATGTAGGCTACTATATGACGTAAAACTATCAGTGGAGGATCCAGACACGACAGTCTGGGGGGGCGGACGTGTTTCGACATTTGTGGGCCTGCATTATCGCAATTTTTCAAAATGCTACTTTAAATTTCGGTGGTCTAAGCAGTGGTGTATTTAGGGGGAGCCATTAGGCCATGCCCCCCCCTCAGGCCAAAAATTAACATGGGAAAGATAGGAAAAGCCGCGGAGTGCCCCATATTCACCCCATATAATGGCCCCCCCTCAGGCCACTTCTAGATACGCCCCTGGGTCTAAGGGGGGCCCAGGCCCCCTAGGCCCTCCCCTGTATCCGCCACTGACTATTCTATTGAAATATCAGTTGATCTTGTTTACTTTTGTTTATTCTGCACAGATTCTGATTGGCAAACCGAAGAATATACACTCGAGGATGACAACTATGGTCCAAATTCGAAAAGAATGACATCAACAATCATAAAGATTTTATTAAAACATGGAGCAGATCCTAACATATGCGATCACCATGGAAAGTCCGCCTTACACTATGCAGCACAACGTGGACATAAATATTTTGCAAAGATTCTGCTTAAAAAAGGAGCAAATGTTCACTTGAAAGACAAATTTGGTCTGACAGCCCTGAACTACGCTGCAACTCTCGACAAAGTATTAACGCTAGCTCTGATTGACAAGTACAGTTTCCCAATGGACCAGATCATTCAAGCTTATGAATGTGTTGCATTGAATGGCCTTACTGATTATTCGATAGATTATGGACTATTACGAAAAGCTACTCTTCTGAGAGAGCAACATGGAATTCCAAAGACAGTGCTGCCACCTCTTGAATGTTTTGGTTTTAAGAGAGAATGGCAGACAATTGAAGAACTGGAGGAATATGGAGATGATTTTGGTCGACTTTTAATACCATGTCTATTAGCCAGAGAAAGGATAAGCAAAGAAATTCACTTTGACGTTTCACCAAGGAAGCTGATCGACAGACCTAGCAGCAGAAATGGTTAAGTTTGTTACCATTTCAATTTTGGAGGGCATTATGGGGCATTTTCAGCTGGGGGCAGAAACCATTAATTTAATAATATTATACAATTATGGACTTGGGTTGAGGTCAATATCAAGTTATACAGACCTGACCGTTGATATTGAAAACCCCTCCCCCCCCCAAATACTGAATGCATACGGAGGCATAAGCATGAGGCAGCAGGATGAGGCAGCAGGTAAAGCCTAATCAGCATACAATAGCATCTTGTGATTTATAGACATCAGCAAGATTTTTTCAGAACTAATTTGCTGAGCAAAACATGCTTTAAATGCCCAGAATTATTTTTTAGAGCCTCAAAGACTCTTCGGCTTCAGGGCGCTTCTGGCCGACCGCGGTTTGGCCTGGCAAAAAGGGCTTCAACCCTTGGGCCTTGCAATTGAGAGACCCCCTTAAATAACAGGGCCTATTTCGACCACTGATTCATACGTAGATTATCCATTTGCAACTTGATGTGACATATAAAAGCAAAATTTTTCTGTAATGTTATCTATCATGTTTTTTTAATCTAATTCTTTTTTTTTTCAGTTTATTTCAGTGGTCAAATTGTTGGGAACAAGAATTTACTGAATTCACAAATGAGGTACTGGCTGGATCGAATATCATATTTCAAACAATATTTGCACTTTGCGGACTTGATGATCATGGGAGATTACTCACTGGAGTGTGCCATAGAGTATTATTACTCTCTGTCAAACGATGTCCTGGTGAAGTTTGTACTAGTTGCGATAGACAGTTGTTGTGTCATTCAAGATCGGCTGAATTCCGAAACAAAACCAGGTTGTGTGCAGGAGTTGATTAGTGTCATGGAACACATTTTGGTTGTCACAGGAGCAGTGATTTTGCACCTAATGAAGAGAAGTGATAAGTCTATTGGTCAAGAATACAACGGAAGATGTGACCAAGAGTTTACCAGTGAAGTCAACTATAGCATTGCAAAGGTCCTGATAGATGAACTCTTACATCGGTGCCCAAAGGTGTCAGCACCCCTCAATGGCTATGCCTCGCCAGTTCTTAATTCACTTTTCAAAGGCAAACATAAAAAACCGCTTTATAGAACTTTAATCTTCCATCGCATTAGGTATAATTATCACTTGGTAAGGATGATTGTTGAATCAAACCAGTGTGACATAAATGCTATGGATTCTGATGGAAACACCATTCTGCACATCCTGATGCATGGCTTGCTTCTTGAAATTAAAGACGGTGATTACAGATGTATGTATGGACATTTAATTGACACAGCGCTTGAAATAGTCCGATTGTTGCTTGTTAATGGCTCGTACCCTCACGCAAGGAACAAGCAAGGAAAATATCCTGAAGATTACCTTAGGGAAATCAAATTTGATGATTGGTCAATGAAAATGAATCCAGACTTAACCATCGCCCATTTTGACGAATTGCTGATCAAGTACGACTACACTCTGACATTGAAATACCAAGCTGCAAAAAAGGTTGTCACATCCAAGATTCCTTACAAAAACCATTTGCCACAGGCGTTGGTCAAATTTGTAAATTTACATTAAAGAGAGTTGACTTTTTTTGTTTTTTCTCAAAATGTTCTTCATGTGACATTGCATTGTGTATTATCATGACTCAAAAATGAAATGTTCATCATTGATAAATCTTATAAATTTTCAAATTAAGGGCAAGTTACTTCACATGTCATCAGCTGTATGTTCTTCGAAAAGCTTGGTTTACAATTGCATGTCTATTTCCAATGTTTCATGTTGTTATTATTTATTAAATTTTCATTAGTTTTGCTTTAATGTTTTGAAAAATGTTTCATTATGTGACATTTTCCTTCGTCTGTTAAAAAAACGTGAACATCATTGCTGTTATGACTCAAGTTCTGAACCGATGATCAGTTTTGTATAATAAGATAACTACCCAAAATAGTCTAATACCTGCATTAACATTGCCTTTACAATAACAAAATAAATTTAGGATTTGCATAATATTCCCAGAATTTCTGTCTGCACTCTATACAGCATTTAAATGTTAATGGCTGAAATACTTCAAAGTATATTCTCTTTTCAAGAGCTATACAGTGTCGCCTATAAATAAGTGAAACGCATGATATTGTGCCATTGCATCAATGTCAAACATCCTCAACCAAACTGCTTGTGGAGGTATGAATTCTCATCCGATGAGAGGAAAACATTGGGTCATAAAGGCCGATATGTGAGGCATGTAGGACAACAATGGCAGGCAATTTTCTCTGCTGTAGTCGGAGTTAGGTGTGGGTCAAAGTCTTTGATAAGTAAGTGAAACACAGGCCCAATGTTAAATCATAGGGAAGGGTGGTCTACTTACTTATCAATTTGATAAGTATATGAACCACCCTTCCCTATGAAATAACATTGGCCTGTGTTTCACACCCTGCCTGAATCTTTGAAAAACTGGCTCTTAAATTTTACAGTCTGTCACTTTGATGTAGAAAAAGAGTGGACTGTTGCACTGTGAAAATGGCACTTTGTGTGTCATCATGCTGATGATTTGTCATGATCATACCCAACAATGTTAATTTGACTTAAGGAGGCTTATCCCGCATGTTGGTGACAGCCAAACGAAAGGATTATGCATCTGATTTTCACTCTAAAATCAGTTATGACAAGTCAAATATCCTTCTCTTGATCATGATTAATCAAACAGCCTCTATGTTTCCCATGTTGAAAGAAGAGAAGACCTCACTTCATCAGCTATCATGAGTCATGAAGTGCCATTTTCACAGTACAACAGTAACTCCTTTTCATAGCAAATTTCCTGGCTGTAATTGAGGTAGAGCCAATTTCCTGCACTAATGCATAAAATTTAGGTACACTGTGCTGCAGCAAACCCTCAGCATTTCCATACATTGCCTAAAATGTAAGATGTTTCTTCTCATAGTAGTTTGCTGTAGATATCCTCTTACTAAAGCTATAATTAGCTAATTGTTCCCCTTTTTTCCCCTGACATCCACAGGATTACTTATTTCATGGTTTTTACATGACATTGTTCAGTTTTATTGATTTTTAAAGGACAAACAGAAGCTTACAGAGGGCCCACAACAAGAAGTTCCATATTGGTGTACTGTGGTGCCCTCTATACAATACCACTGCTGCCATCTGACGAATATCAACTGTAACTACTTTGTCATCCATTGTAAATAGGTGCTTGATCCTGACACTTGATCACTATAAATGTGTCATGTAGCAAGACCAAGGTGTAAATAGAGCAACTTTTCAGGTAAGTGGTGTCTGAAGTATCCATGCACAAATTGCATAGTAGATTTAAACTTGTCACTGTTGAATTAACTCACAATCAGTTTAAATGATATCGGTGTATTTGAAAGTTCTTGTTGACTTTACATTTACCCAGCATCACACCACTGGGTGTTGGACTAAATATATGTAGCTACATTAGTCTTCTTTGTGTGTAATACCAATGTATAGATTTTAACAACTTGGGCATTTTCATATAAATCAGTAGTTGATTGTAAAATCATAAATTTAAGGTGCAATCGAAGTACTATTAGGTTTTGACATTAATTTAATGAGTAATATATTCAATAGTTCAGCTGTTCAGTGGTTGACATAGCCTACTTAAATTTAATGACTAATAGTCATACATATATGATCATTTTTTTGATAAGGTTTGTCAGCTGATTTGTATCTTTTATATGTTGGAATTAATCATCCTGCTATCTCTAATTCAAAGAGTATTCAGATAGTGAAATGTCTGAAGAAAAATATATGCCTGTCTCTCTACTTGCCTATGTATATCAACATAACTATTTATAGATCTGTTCTCTGTTATTCTTTTTTTTGGCTTCTTTCTTATTCAATTTTACTTTATTCTATCTTTTTGAGTGCTAATAGCACTTTTCTAAAGTAAAATTGAATAAGAAAGAAGCAAAAATAATAATGTGCAATGTCTGAATGTCAAGATATAGGTATGGAAAGCAGGGGGCAGCTGGCCCTGTTATAATACAGCAGTATTGTAAGTTGACAATAAATCGGGGCAAAGGGGGGCGTAGTCTGAAATTTTGGAAAAGCTATTTTTTTAGGGTTTCGGGCAAAAAAAAATGTTGGCAAATTTTTGGCCCCCCCCCCCAAATTTGTTGAACTCCTATGCCTATATATATAAAATATTGGGTATAGAGGCCCATTTGCCCAACAATGCACTCCCAAGTTGTTGCATTTGAATTAAATATATGTGTAACTTCTTTTATGTATTTTCCTTCAACAAAAATTTTAGATGTCCCACAATGAAAGTTGTAAAGCTATTCAAACCTGAATAGTAGGGGAAAATGAGCGTTCTCTGCCACTTTTACTGTGCAAAAAAATGTGCAACTTGTTTTGGCAATATCTCAGCAACCATTAGACCTAGAACAGTCTGGTTAAAAGCATTAGAAAGCTCTGCTCAAGACAAATTACATAGGTCTATCTATTCTCTTATAATTGTGATGATTATTTTTTGAAAAATACTGATCACTACCATAATTTTTTAGAAATGGTCAAAGCTAGTTTTGGTCACTGAGCTGTGATTGGCTGATAATCTGAAGTTGTGGAATCTTAATTTAGAGGAAGAATATATATGCCGTTTGTGCAATTGTGACAATTTGTAATGGGTTTTAACCTTTTGGAGGATATTATAATTTAAAAATTCAAGAAATTTATTTTCATCTTTGGGTGGTGCATTTGCTCTAGCATCATCTGTGCTGAGAATCAGAGCTGGGGGGTCTGTTGAACTGCTCCATCTGGAGCATTGCTTGCCTGCTCCAGAGCATTTCTCCAGCTGCTCCGGAGCATTGCTCTGGCTGCTCCTATTGCTCCTACGGCTGCAGGGCATTGCTCCGGCTGCTCCGGAGAAGTGCTCCAGTTGCTCCAGAGCAGTAGGAGCAACTGGAGCAGTGCTCTGGAGCAGCCAGAGCAACAGGCGCAGTGCTCCGGAGCTGCCGGAGCAATGCTCCAGAGCAGCCGGAGCAGTCGGAGCAGTCGGAGCAGTCGGAGCAGTCGGAGCAATGCTCCACAGTAGGAGCAATGCTCCGGAGCAGCTTGAGCAATGCTTAAAAAGAAAAAAAAATCCATTAAAACTTCCAAGCAGTTTCTAGGCCATAAAAGGGTCAATGACCTGGAATGTCAAACTTATTGGACGAGATGCTAATAAGGGACCATTCAGAATTTATGACTGGGAGTTTTGCCTGAAGGAGTACTAATTTTTTCGAACATGTTTCAAGGGGGGGGGTATGAAATTTGAACATAAGAAAAAAAATTTCCCAAAATATGCGCAAAAAGTCAGCAAATCTGTCCATGCAATCATCCAAATTAATATGTAAATGCCAAAGCATGAAGACGGGACTGCCTTTACGCAAAGAATATATTTTAAAAGACAGACTCTAAATTGTAAATTTTTATTCGAACATTTTTGGAAAAATTTTTTTTTGAACATTTTACGGTAATTTTGTTTTGTTTTTTTTTCAATCTTCTTTCATTTGGATTTGTTTTTTTAAAAATTTTTGGTAATTTTTTTTTTCCAAACATATTTGGTGATTGTTTTGTTTTGGAAAATTTTTCGAGCATTTTTGGTAATTTTTTTTTTTTTTTCGTATAATTTTTTTTTTTTCGAACATTTTTGGTAATTTTTTTTTTTTTCGAACATTTTTGGTAATTTTTTTTTTTTTCGAACATTTTTAGGGTAATATATATTTTTTGGAAATTTTTTTTTTTGGAATATATTTGGTAATTTTTTTTTTTCGAACATTTTCGGTAATTTTTTGTTTTTTTTCGAAAATTTACAAATCGAAAATTTTTTTTGTTTTTCGAACATTTTTGGTAATTTTTTTTTTTTTTGAACTTTTACGGTAGTCACGCGTGATGAGAAGGAAGTGCCAGGATAATATTATGGGATGTCTGAATCACTTTTTTTGATTGAACCATCTGGCTGGTTCACTCCTCGCATGTTTTCCATAAGGGACAAGACACCTCGCTCCGCTCGGTGAGCGGGTGGCTCTGTCCCGTCTATAATACACGGGATGTAATACAATATATGTTTGTGTATGGCTTTGTTTCGGTGGGCTACTAATAATCCTGCTAAAAATTTTTCATTAATCTTAAGAGGTAGGGGAGACCAGGGCATGTTAGACCTCGGGGCACGTTGGACCATGTCAATTTTTTAATAAGACATACAGAGTTATTCAAAACCCCATTGAAGAGACCTTTTTGTGGTATGCCTTTTAGCCAAAAAGTTCCATAAGGGTTGAAGGAAAAGTGTGAGTTCCATTTCATGTTTCCCAATATTCGGCACAAAACTGACTTTTTGCAAGTCTCGATTGCTATGTCACCCCTCCTAAAGTATACATGTGCTATCTAGTCAAACAAGTCTCTTCAATTAAAACTACCATCACTGGAGTAAAGTTTGAAATAAGTTTCCTGAGTTTATTATATATTCAACCTTGTCATTGAGACATGCACACTTGCATAAGAAGTTGAGACGGGGCTGGTTGGACCAGCATGACCGGGGCATGTTGGACCATAGTAAACTTGATTGACTGAAAATAAATAATCCTCAGAATGCCGGCTCAAGTGAGCATGTCTTAGCTGTCATGGCTATCATGACGGGTCACTAAGTCTCTCTTTGAATTATCAGATTCTTGTGGTTGGCTGATGAAAGATCTTTTTATGACCAATGTAGCCCTTGTCATTGAGATTTTGATAATTTGCATTTATCCTTCATTAAATTTCATTTGTTTTATATTTCAGAAAATTTGTTGATCTCTATGAGAAACCATTCCAAAAATGAATTTGACGCACTTCTTCTTCCTCTGCATTTTTGCGACGATATCGCTGATATCAGCAGAAACCATCAACGTTCAAATAGATACTGCTAAACCAATATTTAAAGTATCAGAGAGATTCATAAGCATCACCTTGGATCAAAGCATTCTTGGCCATAAGCCTCCGTTTGGACCTCTTAACTTCAGGTGAGATTTAGTTACACATTATTTTTCACTCATCTGTTTTCCTTTGGGTCTTTTGCTATTATTTAGTCATCATCAGCGGTGGCATCGTGCCATCAGAATTTACGTGTACTTGTACTTGCCAAATGCCCATGTACTTGTACTTGTACTCAAGTACCATTGATTGTACTTGACCCCAAGCCTGCCCGTGACCATATAGTAGTATTTCGGTTATGAGTTAATAAAGTTAGTTTCCAGAATTACTTGTGTTTGGTGACAATGCATTTGGACATCCAAGATGGCTGCCAAAAATAAATTTGACATGCACAGGGTCTCCTCAACATATTTTTGGTCATGGTTAATTGGTTATGCAAATTATCTATATGCCCACTGCCATGCCATCTGCTTGTCTGCCTGCCAGTGTATGTAAAACCATGGAAAGGCCTGACTAGACTAATTTACACACATTATGGTGCAGTTTCAAGCATGTACAGTGCCGCCCGTAAATAAGTGAAACGCATGACATAGTGCCATTGCATCAATGCTAAACATCCTAAGCAAAACTGCTTGTGGAAGCACAAATTCTCATCCGATGAAAGGAAAACATCTGGGGTCATAAAGGCCAGTATGTGAAGCATGTAGGATAACAATGCCAGCCAATTTTCTCTGCTGTACTCAGAGTTAGGTATGGGTCAAAGTCTTTGATAAGTAAGTGAAACACTGGCCCAATGTTAAATCATAGGGAAGGGTGGTCTACTTACTTATCAATGAATTTGACCCATACCTAACTCTGACTACAGCAAAGAAAATTGGCTGCCATTGCTATCCCACATGCCTCACATATTGGCCTTTATGACCCAATATGTTTTCCTCTCATCGGATGAGAATTTGTGCTTCCAGAAGCAGTTTGGTTAAGGATGTTTAGCATTGATGCAATGGCACAATATCATGCGTTTCACTTACTTACAGGCGGCACTGTACAAGGTAGGCCTATGGTATCGGTTGTGTGCTGTGGGTCAGAAACCAAAGATATGTTATATTTTTTCTCAATCTTTCGAAAAGTATAGAATATCCAGCAATCAGAACATCAAAAGGCACAACTGGATTATATAGGCTATATAGTATATACGTGTACCCAATTTCATCACTGCAGGTACAGGCAATAGCTAGGGTCTGAGACCTGGCCTGAAAACTTAAGTTCGCTGAAGGCAGAAACATTTGAAGCTAAATATTAATTATTTTAATTTATTTGATTGATTTCAGCCTCCCACGTGTAAAGACCCTACTAAAAGGCCTGTCTCCAGCATGGCTGAGATTTGGAGGAACAACAACGGACTCGGTGGTATTCTCAGATATCAAGAAAGACGTCTTTGAAGCTGCTGGGGTCACACCTACTCTCAAAACAATTACTGGTAATTGAAATAAATTGTACTGTAAATGTATAGGGGAGACCGGGGCATGTTGTTTCAATTTTTTTATTTTTTGACTCTCGGTCGATAACTTCTTTGAATATTATACGTAGCACTCTGTAATAAGATATACTATTTTTAAGTGATTTCTTAACATTAATTTTATTCAATTGTAAAGTTTGGAAGTAAAGTAAGTCCTATATCTGTCTTCATTGGAATAAGATCAAGAAGGATATGATATTACAGTGCCGCCTGTAAGTTAATGAAATGGGTGATATTTTGCCATTGCCACAATGCTAAACATCCTCCACCAAACTGCTTGTAGAAGTATGAATTTTCATCCGATTACAGGAAAACCTAATGGGTCATAAAGGCCGATATTTGAGGCATGTGGGATAACAATGGCTGCCAAGCCCAATGATATTTCAATGGGAGGGTTGGTTCACTTACTTATCAACGACTTTGACCCATACCTAACTCTGAGAACAGCAAAGAAAATTGGCAGCCATTGTTATCCCACATGCCTCAAATATCGGCCTTTATGACCCAAAAGGTTTTCCTCTCATCGGATGAGAATTCATGCTTCTACTAGCAGTTTGGTGGAGGATGTTTAGCATTGCTACGGTGGCAAAATATCACCCGTTTCACTAACTAACAGGCGGCACAGTCAGGGGCGTATCTAGAAATGGCCTTGGGGGGGGGCATTACATGGGGTCAATACAGGGCGCTCCGCGGCTTTTCCTGTCTCTTCCATGTTAATTTTTGGCCTGAGGGGGGGGGGATGGCCCAATGCCCCCCCTAAATACGCCACTGGGCACTGTATATATGTCAATATCCATGTGTCTCCTCTTCTATTTCTATAGTGGCAGAATTTGACAGCTTGGCCCAAGCATGTTACGACAACGGTCTCCGGTTCCTTTTCGAATTTGACCTTCAGACGAGATATGGCGAACAGTGGGACCCAACAAATGCTTTGTATTTATTGGAATTCATCTCTAAGCAAAAATATGCGGATAACATGGATTTTGAATTGGGAAATGGTTGGTATGACTCGTATGAGGAATGCATTTTATCCAAAAATATAGCGGGACATTGTTCAGATGAGGTGTTGGCTCTCTCTCTCTTTATATTAATAATTAATCCCATTGACCAACACGGACATTCATTGGATCATTTGGATGCACTTATGTATCATCCATATATCAATCGATCTGTCTATCTATCTATCTATCTATCTATCTATCTATCTATCTATCTATCTGGCTATCTGGCTATCTATCTATCAAACGCAAGGTTTAGTGATCAATTATTGGCAGATTATATGAAAATTTCAAACAGATCCTACAGTATACCATAAAATTTTTAATAGTGACCATTTCAAACTCCTTCAAGTATACAGGGTTTCTATAATCTCCTTACTAAATTTATACACATCTCCATCAATTTTCGATGTTATAAAAATTGTTTGAACACGCACCACCAGACATAAATGTTTGATATTCCATTTATTTCAGAACCAAACGATTATCCGGTGCACCCTGGCTGGTCGACATTCAATGGAACGAGAATTGGACTTGATTACCAGATACTCCAAAGGATATTGAGAAAATTGAATTTTAAGACGGCAGCCATTGTTGGTCCTGATACGTCGCCTTGCAAATTATTTGGAGAGTGAGATAATTTTACTCTTTTCTCTGCGACATAAATTCCATTTACATAAGGCCTCTTATGAAGAGGTATTAGACATACACCTGACTCTGGTTTGTTTTGGTTTACTTCCTCTGCCCTTTGCCAGGTCAGGTTCTGGGATCTCAACACTATGCAATGCACCAAACAATTGTTATATTGTGTCTTTTCTCATGTAGGGCCTAATTTTATATGTAATGTATATGATTCTAAGTTTATTCTTGGTGGAAGGGTTTAGCACTTACAATTTTGATTGTCTAACTTTTCAAGCTACGGGTGCTGAAGTAAGGCTCGGAAATATGTACATGTATATCTTCTGCCATTAATTTTTTTCGGTCAGTATATTGCTTTCTTAATTCTTTTTCATTGATCTGCTATTGCTTTTCAGATTTGTCAAGACGGCCGCCCATAATATTACAGCTGCTACACTACACCAGTAAGCAACACTTCATATCACTTACTGCCCATACATATGCATATTGCATAACTCAAAATTGCATTTGGCAGAAATAACCATGTCCAAAACAATGATTAAAAGCTCTTCTTCTTCTTCTGTAACGCTCTTCTGTCCGTTAGGACATAGCGCGGCTCCGGAGAACCATGACTTTTTGGATTATTTAATCAGGGAGAATGACATTCTCCCTGAAAGTAGCGAGGAGTCACCCTACACTGCCGGCTTCAATTGTTTTCAGCTGTTTTGTCTACTGTTGGGCTGCTTGAAAGTGGATGACTTGTGAAAAATTGTTGTCTGGGCTTTCAAATTTCAAAATGGCATTCGTTGCCAAGTGCCAGAAGAAGGCCTCCACCGATTCTTGAAATTTCTGTGTTTTCAGTGCCTCCAACTGTCACAATTTGAAACAGAAGACTATCACAAAGTTTAAACTGCTTTGGGCTAGGCACTTAGATGTTACAAGACCCGAAATAATTCATAAAATCAGTAGAAAAAGCTCTACAAACTGTAAATTACTCGAGTAATCAGTCAGTAAAAATTAATATTAATTTGATACAATTTAGGTTGTTACTTCAAGTTGTTACAATTACTGAAATTCCAACTGATGGGACAACTATGTATCCGATACCAGCCATCAAAATAACATTCAATATTGATATTAGTAAACTAAGTTCCATATTGCCTTTTCACAGCTATTACTTCCGAGGGCCTGGCTCGAACGCCACTGACTACATCAACCCAATACATTTCGCTTCTTACGAAAACATAGTGCGAAACGCAAAGAACTATATTTCCGCAACTTCTCGTCCTGGTTTACCCCTTTGGAATGGAGAGACAAGCGATGCCTACAACAGCGGAACTAAGGACGTATCGGACAGATTTGTGTCTGGATTTTTGTAAGTTTGCTGGTCTGCATATTATATTGTTCCTGGAGCAAGGGGTTGATATACTACAATGTGTGGATTGATATATATATGACCTACACTCTCCTACAGTGCTGCCTGTAAGAGAGTGTAAGTAAAACAGGTGATTTTTTGCCATTGGGTCAATGCTAAATGTCCTCTCTAAACCTGCTTCTGTAAGCAAGAATTCTCATCCAATGAGTTGAAAACATATTGGGTCATAATATACTCATGTGGGATAACAACGGCTGCTAATTTTCTTTAGTGTACTGTGAGTACCGTAAGAGTCAAAATCTGTGGTAAGTAAATGAAACACAATGCCAATGTTATTTCAATGGGAGGAGGGGTTCACTTACTTACCAAAGATTTTAACTTTCTGTAGAGTAAATAAAATTGCCAGCCATTTGTATCCCGCATGCCTCAAATATTGTCCTTTACGACCCCTCGTTTCCTTCTCATCAAATGAGTCCTTGCTTCCACAAGCAGTTTGGTTGAGGATATTGATCCAAAGGCAAAACATTACCCATTTCACGTACTTACAGACAGCACGATGTATATGCCTTTTTCCTGGAAGGAATCGTGAAAATATGTATACCCGTATTCTCAGCCTTTTAGCTTTCCAAACATTACAGTCACCTCCGACGACCTTCTTCATGATATTAGACTACTACAGTTTTGATATTTTTTTTATAATTCCCAGGTGGTTAGATAAACTGGGAGTATCTGCCAAGATGGAGATGGGAGTCGTCATGAGGCAGACATTTAACGGAGGAAACTACGCTCTGGTCAACGATTCTATGCTGCCAAATCCTGTGAGTACGAGTCTATTTTTCATGGAACAAAATGAAAATGACGCCAAATACAATGGTATGAGTTTATGAGTTACATCATTAAAAATTATTACCTACATTAATTTTAACAAGCTTTTAAGAGGTAAAGAGACTCCTTGGCTATACAAAGTCATATTGATGGAAAGAGACTCCTTGGCTGCAGATATTCACTGAGCATTACATGATGAGGACTCCCTGACTGAATGTCTAAAGTTTGGAATGTCATACTGGTTGGGATCACTGACCTTATCCCCCTACTTGAATGATTCTGACCACTTATGACCTTGACCTAGTTTTCAAGGTCACAGGACCCAAACAGTGGAATTTATGACCTTGACCTAGTTTTCAAGGTCACAGGACCCAAACAGTGGAAGTTATGATCTTGACCTAGTTTTCCAGGTCACAGGACCCAAACGGTTGAATTTATGACCCTTGACCTAGTTTTCAAGGTCACACGACCCAAACAGTGGAAGTTATGATCTTGACCTAGTTTTCCAGGTCACAGGACCCAAACGGTTGAATTTATTACCTTGACCTGGTTTTCAAGGTCACAGGACCCAAACAGTGGAAAACCTTGTGGATAGGATAATTCATGAACGCCCGAAGATTGTCCCTGCACCCAATGTAAAGCATCTCACATGAGTTACATCATTAAAAATTATTACCTACATTAATTTTAACAAGCTTTTAAGAGGTAAAGAGACTCCTTGGCTATACAAAGTCATATTGATGGAAAGAGACTCCTTGGCTGCAGATATTCACTGAGCATTACATGATGAGGACTCCCTGACTGAATGTCTAAAGTTTGGAATGTCATACTGGTTGGGATCACTGACCTTATCCCCCTACTTGAATGATTCTGGCCACTTATGACCTTGACCTAGTTTTCAAGGTCACAGGACCCAAACAGTGGAATTTATGACCTTGACCTAGTTTTCAAGGTCACAGGACCCAAACAGTGGAAGTTATGATCTTGACCCAGTTTTCCAGGTCACAGGACCCAAACGGTTGAATTTATGACCTTGACCTAGTTTTCAAGGTCACACGACCCAAACAGTGGAAGTTATGATCTTGACCTAGTTTTCCAGGTCACAGGACCCAAACGGTTGAATTTATTACCTTGACCTGGTTTTCAAGGTCACAGGACCCAAACAGTGGAAAACCTTGTGGATAGGATAATTCATGAACGCCCGAAGATTGTCCCTGCACCCAATGTAAAGCATCTCACATGTATAATACCCCCTCCTCCCCAACCAGTTTGAATATTTGGATTCTTGTTCACAGTGTCTGCATTCTTTCAGGATTACTGGTTGTCGTATCTGCACAAAAACCTAGTCGGTCAGTTGGTATTGGATACAACTTTAAAGAGTGACATTTTCATTAACAGCGCATCAACAATACGGGGATATGCTCACTGCTCAAGGTAAGATTTTAAATAAGATTTTAAATCGCAATCCATATAGCTCCAAGAAAATACATTTGAAAGGATAAACTGTTAAGGCAGGCCCACATTAAAATCCACCATGGGCCATGAAATTTAACTTTTGGAGTAACAGAAAATTTCTTATGAAAAACATGAATCTGCTGACAAATTGGGTAAAAGCGGTCTTTTGAAATATTCCAGTTCCACACAGATTGACCCATATATCGTGCGATGTAAACCCTACAATTTTGAACTATTATGAGAGACTAACGCAACCGTTCATGATAAGTAACCTGAATGTGCCAGAGAGTCATGATGACGAGAGGACTGCAATGCAGATTATGGAACTCTGTGATATTTAATTTGATTTTCTTTTGGACAATGATGAATGCAAATTGATTTTACACTATTCATGCTGTCATTGATTGTTTTTACATGAGAATTTGAATTGTTTTTAACTGTCTTTTTATCCACTTTACATTGTATAATGTATTTTATATTCTTATGCCATTTGCGCATGAATAAATGATATATATATATAATCCATTGACCTTAATAGATATAATTGGAAAATGACCAATCCCTGCCGGGTATAAGATGCAAAAATCATGGGTGCCATGCTCACACCTGCAACAGCTAAAAACTCCTCCCCGTGCAATGCCACTCACCTAAACTGTCCACCTATCCTTATTCATCTATCCTCTCCTTCTGATAACAGCCAATAACAGTGAAACAGCTCCCTTATTTACGTTTTCTGCCTCTACTGTTTTTCCCCCACCAGGGGCGCATGCATCTCCATCGTAGTTCCGCTATTGCTCACGTTTAGGACTGGCGCCACCGTCTGCCTTCCCGCCAAAAAGATCCACACACTTCACTCTCACCTACTGCTCTTCACTTCTACCTGGCTCAACCACTTCTCCTCATCGTATCTTCCTCATCTTACCCTCATTTTAAAGCTCTTCTCAAGCCCATTCCATCTGTCAATGTCTCAATGCCCATACACTTTTACCTATTTCCCTAATTCTATACATTTCCATCAATCCACATTTCCTTTCAACAGATCTTTTCCTTTCCTTACGAGCCATGCCCTCAATTACAAGCTCAGGTGTAAGTACACTTGCCTGTACCTTACACCAATACATATGCCAGTGCCTTTGTAACTTCAATTCCTCTACCACAAATCTTTCCATATTTTACAATTATTACTCAAATGCTATTTCAAATGGTCAGCATGCAACACGGGGCCAGATGCCCATGCAGGTAGAGGGGGGGGGGGGGGTTAATTATTCCTCATTATAGTCCTGCTCCAAATCATGGGTAAATCTAGTTCCCAATAAGTTTATAAAACCACTGCTCTCTCCTGATTGCTTGGTTAAACGCTGATCTGTGAAATGTCTTTAAATTTTGTTTGGCCATAATCCAAATTTAAGCACTATCTAGGACAGTGGCTAGGGCAGTTGGTGCATTGAATATATCCCTGTTTACCCTGAAAGGCCTCATGGCGGAAACACCTTCCACACCGTCTCATACTCAGCTTAACCCCTTTCACCCTCAGCCTAACCCTTTTCAGCTCCGCCACGCTGTAGTTACCTTTCAGCTCCTTGCCTGCCCTCGTCTACCCTCAACCAACCTCACATGCCCTCATCTAGCCTCAAATTCTCTCACCTAGCCTCAGCTTTCCTCAAGTCCAATCGGCTTCCCTCAACTACCCGCGCCTCCCCTCAACTGAACTTGGCTCCCCTCAACTACCCTCGGCTTCCCTCAACTACCCTTGCCTCCCCTCAACTACCCTTGCCTTCCCTCAACTACCCTTGCCTCCCCTCAACTACCCTTGCCTCCCCTCAACTACCCTTTGCCTCCCCTCAACTACCCTCGGCTTCCCTCAACTACCCTCGGCTTCCCTCAACTACCCCAACTACCCTTGCCCCCCTCAACTACCTCGGCTTCCCTCAACTACCCTTAGCTTCCCTCAACTACCCTTGGCTTCCCTCAACTGCCCTCAGCTTCCCTCAACAACTCTCGACTTTACCCTCTGTTCCCTAGCCTACCTTAGGTTACTCAATCATAAAACAGCAGTTGCCCGACAGTAAATACCCATGCCATGAGCCATGATGAGGCCCCTGAATGATTGAGATACTTCTTTAATTGTCATAACAAAAGGTATTTTACTTTTCAGGACCGTTGGAGGTGGAGTTGTATTCTATGTACTCAGTGTGGACAAAAACCCAGCTACTCTCAAATTTGACGCAAGTTTAGGAAAGGATGCTGATGTCTATTGGTTGACCCCGGAAGATGGGACCCTTTTATCACAGTAAGACAATCTAACTTCATAATTCTGTAACTGAGGGTTTGTGAAGCTATTACGCTTTAC
Organism: Platynereis dumerilii; assembly: GCA_026936325.1. Classification (NCBI taxonomy): domain Eukaryota; kingdom Metazoa; phylum Annelida; class Polychaeta; order Phyllodocida; family Nereididae; genus Platynereis; species Platynereis dumerilii. Next base: position 7,390,469 of record JAPTHN010000009.1, read on the forward strand.
GTCCTGTATTTATCGACTTACTAGGGTTAATAGAAAACGTAGAGACCATGCTACCACAGTGGTGAGGCGAGAAGCTTTCTTGTTGCTGGACTACGGGTTGATCGGACCTGGAATCAGTCCCGGGTCCTAAAGCTCACCAGCCTATAATGCAACCCAGGCCAAATTCTGTACCTGCAGCGTATATGAAATTCCCATATCTATAGAAATAGAATGGGGACCATATCACATGACCGATGCTTTCTTTTTTAGAAAACCATTTCTGGAAGTTAAAACCTGAAAAACGTTGACAATAATTAATTATGTTAAGTTTTTTTCAACATTTGGGCCTGTTTTATAAGATTATTTATTTATTTAACTCACCAGATATACAAAGAAATAAAAACACAGAGGGATATTCCTCTGTGATAAAAGTTACCTGCCATTTATTCAGAAGCATAATAATATTACTTTTGTCTATTTTCAGAACTGTCCTTCTAAACGGAGAACCTCTAAAGCTTATAGGAGACTCCTTGCCGCCTTTGAAGCCAAAAGAGGTCGACATTAGCCAAGGATTCTCTATTCCACCTCTCACTTTCGGGTTCATCCTTTTTCCTTATGCCAATGCAAAAGCTTGTCTGTGGTGAAATGAAATCATTTGATATATTTTTAGAAAATTTATTGTATTCTGCATAAGCTTGTCAACAATAGACACTAAAATATTGAAAAATTTTAAATGTTTTTGCATAATCAAGAAGAGAGCAGAGTGTAGAGGCACGTAACACGTTACATTGTTTTATTACATGACCACTATGCTAGAGCGATGCTGATTGGCCAAAATCAGTCACATGACGACATCATAAAAACTCATATTGCATGGTTCGAGTGCAACATGAGATTTTTTCCAAATATATTTTTTTACAATTTTTTTTTTTCATATTTTTTCATATTGCATGGTTAGAGTGCAATATGAGTTTTTATTAAAATGTTAATAAATTTTCATATTGCACTCATATCATGCCGTATTTGTATAATATTTTACATCTTGTTTCAACATAATGAGTCAAGCAACAGGAGGACAATTCCGCAAAGGAGGCACTGGATGGGGGGATATGGGGGACAGGGAACTCAAAAGTAAAATGATCAAGGGACAGGGAATTCAAAAGTAAAATTGCCAAGGGACAGGGGGACATAAAACTCCATTCAGCGCTGAGGGACAGGGAACTCAAAAGTACCATTAGTAAAATTGCAAAGGGACAGGGAACTCAAAAGTAAAATGGCCAAGGGACAGGGGGACACCAAACCCCATCCAGAGCCTCGTAAAGTCCTATGTCTCACACGGTGTACGTTTGTCACAATGACATTTTGCCCTCAACTCCTGTTAAATCGGACTGAACGGCATTGCCCACGACATACTATTTTATTGTAACAATTTGGGATGCATATTTGTATCAGGATATTTTAAAACACTTAGGTTTAAATAACCGTTTTAATTGACAATTTTTCTTTGAAGTGGTCAATCAGCAATAAATGTATATATTACAAATAACGTGCATTTCATTCGGCCATATTTGTTTTACAGAATACAACCAATTCATTTATTACTATATATAAAAGGCCGCACATAATTGATCTTTAGCTTCTCGGATCCTCTCAAGGCACTTTTTCTAGGGTCGGTCGGTAGGACAAAAAAAAAGGTGAAAAAAAATAAATTTTATAATGTCAAAAAAAAATTTTTTTTTTTTCCATCGGCTGGAAATCTATTGTGTCGGCGGGTCCGCGAAGCTAAGAATCAATTATGTGTGGCCTAACTGTGGCAAATATTAAGTTAAGAATCAAGTGCCTAAGGCTTAGCTAATGCCCAGCATTGTCAATTTGTCAGTGATCTCAGTGTGATCGATTTGTTAATTGTTATAACTTTATCATTAACTTAGATAAGTGGTACAAGGTCAATGTACCCATGAAAACTGGAATCTGGAAATGTAAATACACATGGATTGCTATAATAAATTTGCTAAATGTTTTTTGTACTCAGTTCTTGAATCTTTGATTTTTTATGGTAAATTGCTCCATGTTTACTTATCTAACATATTTACAGGCAAAATATTCAGAATTTCCTGAGACATAGGCCCATTCCAGATATGAGAAAATCTGTTCACCAGAGCTACAAGCCTACGATACTAAATACCTATATAATTGTGAAAATAAGGAACCTTCTATACATGGCCAATTGTGCAGCGTACGTAAAACGTACGAAGCTCTTTCTTGCGCGTATTTCGTACGTAAATTGGATGTTTTTACGTACGTAAAACATACGTAACTTTTGAATTTCAAATGGATTTCATACGTGTTAAGTTGGTTTTAAGGGCTTAAACTTGATTTTTTTTTGCTTTTTTTTAGATAGGCCAATGCAAGGTCTAAACTTAAACCATTTTCAATAACCGCATTGCACTAAAATGGCTGTAACTGAAGAGTACCTGTGTGAAATTTTTATGAATTTGTACGAAATTGTACGTATTACGGATCGGCTCTTTTTTGCGAGTTTCGGGCGTAGAATTTATGTACGTAATCCATACGCTGCACAATTGCTAATGCACAGCAGCCCGTTTGCCTCTCCAAACCAAAATAATTAACAAGAAGGGATTTACATGCTTCTGGCAGTCTGGTGAAAATGGGAACTGCATGCTGCTGCCACCTGGCCAGGGGCACACCACGACCAGATTTAGAGAAAACAAGCTAGGAGCCTGAAATTTTGTTTCTAGGTGTTTCATTAGGTAAAGACTGTAAAACAGCCCACCCTACGAAGCATGTATCTATTATTCACTTTTTGGTACTTGCTAGCCAGCTGTACTGAATTGGGTGCTAGCCAGCCAGAGGACATTTTGAACCTGTTGCTAGCCAGGCTGAGTCAACTGTACTGATTTTCCCAGCTGGGAACTTCAGCCAGCTGACAAGTACTTTCCCAGCTGGCTATTGTGCTAGCCAGGTTACATATAAAAAATTCTCCCAGCTGGCAACAAACAACTTATAGATCAACTTAATAAGCTCTTTGTATATCCCATTTGAATAATTTAAATATAGATGTGCATTGGTGGGTACACAATGATCACTGCATCATTAGACTCCATTCAAAGACTGTTCCAGGATATTTCAGGATGGAACTTATAAATAAATTTACAGGGCCGCAAGGGGCATTTCTGAAAAAGAAAAAAAAATTCTCACAGCAATCCACGCTCTTTGTTATGAGAACATCGCCAGCACAAGTGACATCCATGCAACATTCAATTCTCAGACTCTTTTCTGCTGAAAACCAGTATTCCAGAACCACCTGATTGTTTTTGCTGTTTTCACCTTTTCAAGGACTTCTCCAGCACATTTCAGGACCAATTTTTTAAAAGACTTTTAACAATTTTCAGTGACCATGGGAACACTGCTTGTATAACCACAAAAGGGTGGTCTTATAACTTAGGGACCACTAAACACATGGCAATGATATGACAGGGCTAACATATGGATTGTGACATTGTGAACTGCCCATAATCAAGGATGCTTCGCTTAGTTTGTAGAGGTTTCTGGGTGCCTAAATAAAATGGCAGCCTAATACAGCTGTACAACTATTAACAATATTCCTGAAACATAATTTGTCTAAAACTCACCAGATGACAACACCAGTCACTGATAAGGTCATTTCTCCATCAGTGTGGTTTCAAGATTGAACAGGTCAGTAACTGTCAGGGCCAGGTGGGATGTGACAGATAGGAGTATGCTTAATTAGCAGCTTTGTAAGTGGTCAGCTACTGTTTAGGGCATATGCAGGATTGAGGGGGGGGGGGACCGTTATTTAACTATGTTTCATCCTTCTAGCCTATCCCTTTACCCTTGAGGATCTGACAGACCATTCATCTGATTTTGTAAGTATGCCTTGTGCGTACCTTAAAGCAAAATCAATTGCCTTCAACAAATATTAGTACATATAATGTAATATGTAAATGATAACTTTTATTTTCATCATATTCAATGTATGAAAAGCTGTTATGTTATTAGTTCCAAAAATTTGAAGGACAGATAGATGTAAAGAAAAATAGAGAGAAATTTAGACGAGAAAGATAAAATAGATCAAGAATAGAATAGATATAGATAGATAGATAGATAGATAGATAGATAGATAGATAGATAGATAGATAGATTGATAGATTGATAGATTGATAGATTGATAGATAGATAGATAATCAATAATCAGGATTACAGATAAATAGGGTTATAGGTAAATAGAATAGACAGATTATCCAAATTACACTGAGAGCTGCCAAGTTTAAGTCTATGCTAGATTGTTGATATTACATAATAGTAATAGAAAAACAATAACATGATTTCCAAGTAAATCAATTGCTCACAGTTACATAATCAGCAGTTTTTAAATATTACGTAACTTTAATTTGTTTTCTTGTTGTCTGTTTTGAATATGAAACGAATCACATGTTAATAATATGATTTAGCTAGCTAATGATTAATAAAACTTCTCTGTGCATTAGAGGGGGGGGGGGCTATTTCATGTGTTGGAAAATGTGTTTCTGACAAATATTAGCTATCCTAGTGGGAGGGGGGGGGGAGCAAGAATGGGGTATGATGGCTACAGGGGCAGGGGGGGGAGATGGGTGCTCCCCTGGAGTCCCTCCTCTGCCCCTTCTCCCCCCCCTCTGGTTATGCCACTGCATAATATTCTCCCATACTAATTGCTTTATCTGTTTCACTGAGGATATCAGTTCGCTAAATACTTTATCACCCTCCTTATCTGGAATGAGGAAATAGTGATGATATACATTATCAGCCACAGGCTTACATTCCCCACACATGAACTGGGCTGGCAATCAACCATCCCACATTGTTACAGTAGATGAAAAACATGTGCTTACAGAATTGGACTGAAAATTAATCAATCATGTTCCTTGTGAGGTCATTAAACCATCCATGCCATGTTCAACTCTATGACATGTAAGCAGTTTGTGAGGTCATGTCCTATAGCCTACTTCCTATGAACATTATGAACCACAGTCACTGACCAAGTCATATCACTCTCCAGTGAGGTCACAAGTTGCTCAATGACAAATTGACTATAATATAATTTCAATGTATTTGATAGGACTTGTTGTGAGGTCATTGATGCTCAATTGCAGCTGAATGTAAGTACTCATCATTGGTCTACAGTAAATAGAATCAGAATAGTAAGCACAAGAATCAGAATAGTTTTTTATTTAACACTTTTTATAATATTATTTGCTTTGCAAGATATAATCCTCAATATGCATATAAGACATATAAGATATTTGGTTAGTACAGAAAATTTGCAAAGAAACAATTTGCTTCTACAACTTAAGCAGTTCAGTTCAGTTTTGACTGAATGGAGGATTATTGATCACCCATTTCACACACTTACAAGTGAAATTTGGTATAGGGATTTACTTAGGGGACCCCCTCAGAAATTATTGGAAAAATCAAAGATGGATGCCAAAATGGCCGTCTTTTGAATTGCCCACTGTGACTTTACTATTTCACTTAGATTGATGAAATTTGGTACAGGGATTCACTTAGGGATTCCCCTCAAAAATATTTGGGAAAATCCAAGATGGCTGCCAAAATGGCCAACATATTTTGAAATACCCACTGTGACTTTAGTATTTCACTTAGATTTATGCAATTTGGTACAGGGATTCATTTAGGGGTGCCTCTCAAAAATGTTTAGAAAAATCCAAGATGGCTGCCAAAATGGCCACCATATTTTAAATTGCCCACTGTGACTTTAGTATTTCACTTAGATGTATGAAATTTGGTATAGGGATTCACATAGGGATTCCCCTCAGAAATTTTTGGAAAAATCCAAGATGGCTGCCAAAAAGGCCACCAATGTTATGAATTGCTCACTGTGACTTAACTATTTCACTTTGATTTATGAAATTTGGTATGAGAATTCAATTAGAGGTATCCTTCAGAAATTTTTGGAAAAATCCAAGATGGATGCCAAAATGGCTGCCACATTTTGAATTGCTCACTGAGCCTTTACTATTTCACTTTGATTTATGAAATTTTGTACAGGGATTCACTTAGGGGTTCCCCTCAAAATCTATTTGAAAAATCCAAAATGGCTGCTAAAATGGCCAACGTATTTTGAAATACCCACTGTGACTTTAGTATTTCACTCAGATTTATGAAATTTGGTATAGGGATTCACTTATGGATTCCCCTCGGGAATTTTTGAAAAATCCAAGACTGCTGCCAAAATGGCCACCAATGTTTTGAATTGCCTACTGTGACTTCAGTATTTCACTTAGATTTATGAAATTTGGTAATTGGTATAGGGATTCCCTTTGGGGTTCCACTCAGAAATCTTTGGAAAAAATCCAAGATGGCTGCCTAAATGGCCGCCATATTTAGAATTGCCCACTGTGACTTTAGTATTTCCCTTACAGTTCTGAAATTTGGTATAGGCATTTGCTAAGGGGTTCACCTCAAAGTCTTTATGGCTTGCAGCAAACACTATCAGTCTGGTAATCACTGCTCAATACAAAACAATCCATGTAATAATATATAATTCACCCTCTTCATGATTTCAATCCCAAATATACAATCGCCAAAGGCTGGTTTTCGATCCATGGATTCTTCTTTCATTGTTTAAATTATTGACCCCAATTTTTAAGAATTCATCCCAATATTGACCCCAATTTTTAAGATTTCATCCAAGTTCATAAAATTTTCACTTTGTGATGCTAAGTTGACCCAATCTATCTAAAAAAAATGTTATAAGTCTGTATGCAGCACCCATCATGAAATAGTGTCTATTTTACTTCTGCCTGTATTCCATATATATTTCTGAGCAAGAGTGTATTTCCCTTGTTTGAATGCAAACATCCACTGTTTCATTTGCCATTTACAAAAACTCTTATTCTTAAGTATTCTTAACCTTCCTTCTTTTCACCATTATACACATATCTCTTCACTCTTCTATTCTTATGTTTCTCACTTTCCATGACTCATTTCATTCCTCTGATCTTTCCTTCCTTTGCCTGACTTCCTAATTTTCACAACTTGTCTTCATTTCTTTGTCTGCTCCTTTTTGTATCATTATTATCTTCCATCTTCCATTCTTACTAAGTCTTCTTCTCTTCCTCCCCCTTTTCTGAGGAATATGTAATTTCTTTCTGCAGTTCTACAAAAAAAGCAAAATTCTGCAGTTTCAAAAAAAATCTGCCGGAAGCTGCAGCATTCTGCAGTTCTGCAACTCCCTGCATGATTTCTGAACCTGTTACTTCCTGTAGTTTATTGCAATGCATCTTCAGACCTCTCTGACATGGGGCTTGCCGCTACCAGGGAACGTGGTGTGGGGGATTGTTGTTTGGGTGATCGGAGTTTTTGGTAGTTCTCTGTCACTGCAGCGTTTCTGAAAAATTTCTGTTGGAGATATGCAGCCTGGGAGGTTTTATGGCCCTCCGCAGCTCTGCAAAAAAAACTGCAGAATTCTGCAGTTCTGCAAAAAAAAAAAAGGCAGAATTCTGCAGTTTCAAAAAAATCTGCAGGAAGCTGCAGAATTCTGCAGGTGGGCCATTCTCAAATTTCGGGACAAAGGGTATAGCAAAAATGTCCTGTAACGTAGGGGACAATGTGTTAACGGAGGGGAATTTTGATGTAAAAAATTGACTGCAGGAACAACAACAAAAGGAAAAACAATAAAATATTGGTGTTACTATTATTTTCAGAAGTACTTCATCTCATATCAGTAGATTTTTTGGTCCAAATGTCGATTTCTTATTTTGATCTGGTAACGGAGTGGACGGTAACGGAGGGGAACAATTTTTTGCTTTTCGCTCATTACTGCTTTTTATTTAGGAGATAAGATAAAATAATTGCAGACTATTAAAAGCTGTCACACTCAGCAATACATGCATGAAATCACTCTTTAAAACTATCATTTGGTAAGCTTGGAAATGAAGGAAACGGAGGGGACATTTTGGTGAGACCAAAAACATTTTCTATGAATATTTTGTCTTAATTTATTGAATACATGCTTTATGAAGTCTGCAAGGCAGTGGTACTATTGCGCACATGCGTCTGATGATATTCATTGAAAATAGCTCATAAAAAAGAATAACGAAACCGAGCTATGGCAAGTAACGGAGTGGACAAAAAAAATGACAAAAAAATTGACATAAATTAGTGACATGTTTATTGTATCAATTTAATCAATGAAATAAGACCAAAAAAATTTGAATGTGAACTAAATATAAATTCAAAGTTATATTCTCATGAATTGTGCAAAGAAACTTTGAATATAATGGTACATTAGGAGGAAAATAAACACTCGATTTTGTCATGTCAGGTCCAGTGACAGGGAAAAACCATTGATTTTGCACGAATTCCTGTACATAATGCACAAAAAAAAAGGTCCGATGAATGACTTTTTGTTCCAAATGCAGTGGTCCTAAATAGAAATATGAATGACAGATGCAGAGTGATGCTTCAGATATTAATCGCGTTCAAATTAATGTCAGGGAGCTAGAGTGACGCGAATTGTCCCGAAATTTGAGAATGACCCAGTTATGAAGCTCCCTGCATGATTTCTGAACCTCTGTTACTTCCTCCAGTGTATTGCATCTGTACAGTTCAAACCTCTTTGACATTGGGCTTGCTGCTACCAAGGAAACATTGATTTGGGGGGTTGTGGTTTGGGGGGGTCGGGGTTTTGGTCATTGCAGTGTTTCTGAAAAGTTTCTGCAGCAAAATCTGTAATTCTGTTGGAGTTATGCAGCTTGGGAGGTTTTATGCACTTCTGCAGCTAACTGCAGAATTCAGTAGGAAGCTGCAGAATTCAGCAGTTTAAAAAAAATCTCCAGAATTCTGCAGTTTCAAAAAAAATATGCAGAATTCTGGAGTTTCCTACAGAATTGCAGAATTTTTTGCCGAAATGCAGAATTCTGCAGTTTCCTGAAGAACTGCAGATTTTTTTTGCAGAACCGAAGAATTCTGCAGTTTCATGCAGAATTTTGCAATTTCCTGCAGAACTGCAGAATTTCTGTCCAACTGCAGAATTCATTGCAGACGAGCACCAAAACCCACCAAAACCTCAGACCTCCAATTGACCCCCAAACTGCAAGTAACGTTTCCTGAGTTGTGGCAAGTCCTTGTCAAAGAGGTCTGAACTTAGCAGATGCATTGCAATTTATGAGATGCATTCATAGTACCAGAGGTTCAAAAATACTGAATGGAGCTGCTGAACTGCAGAATTTTCTGCAGAACTGCAGAATTCTGCAGTTTCCTGCAGAACTGCAGAATTTTTTGCAGAAAATGCTGGTGCAGGAAGTAATTTAAGTGTACTGCCTTTTCTTTTCCCTTTTCCATTTCCTCTTTCAGTTTCTTATTTTCTCCAAGTAAGTTTTATAGCACATCAAATCTTGCTTTTAATTTGAGTCTTTAGACCTTCATACACTGATAGCTTAATTATTATCTTATCTGGAAAGACACTGTGTGAAGTTAAACAGATCACCAAAGGGTTATCAGTGAGATCAGCTTACCCTGAGAAGCAAGCAGATAAATTTCAATGAGCAGGAAGGGCTCAACTGATAAATGTGTGATGCCAATTACTGTGCACATGTGCAGTGATATATGGCTACAGAAGCATTGGTCCATGAACTGACCTCAATGTCCTGGATGAACTGGACTGAAGAAATAAAGTCATTGCCAGTGTTTATGAAGTTTATTATATATGTATATATGCAAGTTTTAACTGAAAACTTAATTTGTGGGCTGCACCTTTAACATCATCCATAGATAGATAGATAGATAGATAGATAGATAGATAGATAGATAGATAGATAGATAGATAGATAGATAGATAGATAGATAGATAGATAGATAGATAGATAGATAGATAGATAGATAGATAGATAGATAGATAGATAGATAGATAGATAGATAGATAGATAGATAGATAGATAGATAGATAGATAGATAGATAGATAGATAGATAGATAGATAGATAGATAGATAGATAGATAGATAGATAGATAGATAGATAGATAGATAGATAGATAGATAGATAGATAGATAGATAGATAGATAGATAGATAGATAGATAGATAGATAGATAGATAGATAGATAGATAGATAGATAGATAGATAGATAGATAGATAGATAGATAGATAGATAGATAGATAGATAGATAGATAGATAGATAGATAGATAGATAGATAGATAGATAGATAGATAGATAGATAGATAGATAGATAGATAGATAGATAGATAGATAGATAGATAGATAGATAGATAGATAGATAGATAGATAGATAGATAGATAGATAGATAGATAGATAGATAGATAGATAGATAGATAGATAGATTTCATTGATTGACTAACTTATCAATGGATTGATTGATTGTTTCGTTTATTATAAGTAGACCATAGATTGATTTATTGATACGAAGGATATTTAGTTAGTTAGTTAGTTAGTCAGTTAGTTAGATAGATAGATAGGTAGATAGGTAGATAGATAGATAGATAGATAGATAGATAGATAGATAGATAGATAGATAGATAGATAGATAGATAGATAGATAGATAAAGATTGATTACATGTTGTTTACTCCAGGTATCAGATGCACATGATAAAGAATTTCAACCTCATTCCTCTCAGAAATTATATATCAATGACGTTTGTTACAACATAAATTTTAAATATTCAAATGAATGACAAATATGATAATTGGAAATTAACAGCTAAATAAAACTTCATAGAAATATGTTGGACAAATTCTGGTATTATATTGGCTTGTAGTACATAGCCTTTATTACGGATGATTTCATATTCGTAGACTAATCAAATAACAAAACATTTTGCAAAATAGTGGTCATCAGAAAGTCCCGCAGGTGCTTAGTCAAGCTGCTCATACATTGGTTGAGGGGGGGGGGATTGGAGTTTTATCTGAGTGGCTACTCCTTTTTCACATGCTTCAAGGGAGCATATATATATACTTATGTGCAGTCTAATTTTGAAAGAAGTGATATCATATTATCTAAATAATAACACAGAGGTGTATACCTGTTTTTATTGATGCCTCAAAGGCTTTTGACAAGGTCAGACATGATCAACTATCTAGCATATTGATTGACAGAGGCATGCCTCCTATTGTGTTACGTATGATGATGGACATGTATAAAACGTCAGTAAGTTGTCCAAAATGTATTCAACACAAAATGTGCCCATTTTTATGGCAGTGAGGCCTGGCGTTTCTCTGATGCTGCTGTTGCAGAGTTTCAGACGTGTTGGAATCGCTGTGTGAGACGTGTTCTTCACCTGCCATATACAACACACAGACGTTTTCTGCCACAACTGTTGGAAAGACCTACAGCGCTCAGGCAAATTTATGCGAGATTCATCAAGTTAGTCATGAAAATGGAGAAAAGCAAGAATGAAAAAGTGTCTTTCCTAGCTCGTATGTGTAAAAGAGACAGTAAGAGTGTGATTAGCAGCAACATCAATGTGATTAAGAAAGAGTTTGACTGTGATACGCATGATGTGATTTTTAAAGGCCAGAGACTATTGAAATTAGTTGAATATTGTGACTGTGATTTGATATCTGTGATAACGGACATGTGTGATTTGCGAAGCAGCTGCACACATGTGCTTTTATTGAAGGTTTTTATGCTAAAGAGCTTGATTTTATTTTTAATGTTGTTTGTACCATATAATTGTTTTTATTTCTATTGTCGATTACTGTCTATTTTAAAATGTACTTAATTTTATTCCATGTATTTCATATATGTATGTGAATGAATAAATGATTTATATATATATATATATCAGGCAGCAATGAACCAGACGAAAGGAAAGTAATAATCAAACAAGATCAGATCAGACAAGCAATTTTCAGACAAAGAAAACTCAGTCAAGAAATACTCAGACAAAAACCTATCAAACAAGAGATAAAAGGACAAAGGGTGTTCTAAAAGAATACTGCATATTTCCCCAATGGGGCTGTGTCGGCCTTACGTAAGCATCACTTGATTCACTTCCTGGCTACAAATGGATAATTCACAACAAGACTATAAAAGAAAGTATATGACACCAATATTATAATAAGTGCCGTATTTGTTTTATAACATGACCACTATGCTTCGAATATAATGTATCTGAAAAAAAAAAAAGTCAGAAAAATCAATGTGAATAAAAAAACAATTTTGGAATTTTTATTATTTTTTTATGAAAACTCACATTGCACTTTAACCATGCAATATAAAAAAATCTGAAAAAATAGTAAAATTGTAAAAAATATTTTTTGGAAAAAATCTCATATTGCACTCGAACCATGCAATATGAGTTTTTATGATGTCGTCATGTGACTAATTTTGGCCAATCAGCATTGCTCTAGCATAGTGGTCATGTAATAATATGATTTTGTGAATTAAAAACTCAAAAGTCACTTTTGGAGGCCACTCTTGTCATGTCTAGTCATCCTAATTATGATATAAAACACTTGTCAGATCTTGTGTCATGTTATCTGATAATCTCTAGTCTTGTCATCACATATCCTGCCCTTGTCCAGGGAGACCCAAGACCCGTCTTCTCATCATAACAAGAAATTCTTTAAAAAAAGAATTGTAGGGACCTGAGGTTTCTTCAAACACATATTTTATTTTCCAAATGTTCAAATAATGTTTTATGTACATGTATGTGTAGTTGCATCAATACCTCAAATGTACCACTGTTAGTGTGTGATATAACAAACCTAATACATGTTACATCATGATTAGGCATGCCTAATTACAGGTGTTATAAACATAGACAGCAAACCAAGCAATGAGAAGCCCTTTTAAATTCTTTGTCATGAACATGAAATTTCTATTTCCATTACAACAAACTAATTGTGGCTTGCATGATATTTGGATTATTACACTGGCCAGTTTGTGAGAAGTTGAATATCTAATGTTCTCATACAGTGTTTTATTTTATCACTTGCTTATGTTGTCTCAAATGTTTATACACTTAGGCTATATAATTTTTTGAAGGAAATCTCTATGGGATAATATTATGCTCCAGGTGTGCTTTGGATATGGTCCCCAATGTATTATGCTCCAGGTGTGCTTTGGATATGGTCCCTAATCACTCAACCATGACAGCTCCCAAGGTCATGCAGTGAAGGAGCTACTGAGCATAAAGAGGGGCAAATATATACTTGATTTGTAAATTGTAGTCACAGTTACCTTTGCTGTAGCATGAGTATCCTCCTAATATTGGAGGTAAATTTGGAGGGTACTCCTGCTATAGGGAAAGTATATCTGCAAGGCCAACTTCCTAGTGGCCCCCTCCAGAAACTCAAGAAGCTCCACCACTGCAGTACACATAAATTGATGACAAATAGCACTTGGCTGATTATTTTTGCCCCTTTAGTTAGGGACCTCCACTGTCAAATCTTTCCTCATTTGGAGCTTATAACACAGATCTGAGATGGTCCCTACAAAAAAATACCCCTTAACTGCTGTTCTGTTTAACTATGTTATAGATTTTGACTATAGATTTGCACAGAGTTTAGTGCGGACGATATGAACTTCCTTTCAAAATCAAGTAAATGTATCAGTTAATAATCACTAGGCCTATATGATATATAGAACAGCCCACAGTAAAAAAAATAGATAAGAAAGAGCAGTCTATGTAAATTTCTGTCTATGACAGATTATGTATAAATGCAACCCTAGCACCCTTGGTAATGGGTCTTCCCATCCCATAACAAGTATCCTTAAAAAGGGTACTGTATCGATTTTATCATGAACATGAAGGCATGGGGTGTGTAATTAAAAAGTTTTAATATCTAAAATGAGTAGGCATTTTTATGAAACAAATCTCCCCCCTTGTTTCATGCATATCTTACTTAACCAGGAAAGTTGCAAATAAAATTAAACTTCAGTTATTTGAATTAAAATGGTACATTTTGTTTTTTTTATAATTGCTATGTAGAAATCTGCAAATTTGTTTGTACAATTGAATTAACTGTGGTCAACGTGTTTGTTTTGATTATGTTATGCATTTCTCAAAGCAATTATATCTTTTAATTTAACTTCACACCTATTCAGAATTAAAGAAATTTTAAATGTGTGTAATGTTGTGCTTGAAGTTGAAAACAAAGTTGATTTTTAACATGTTATATAAAATGAAAGAATGTTATTAAAATATATAATAATATTTAGGCCTAAAAATAACCAACACTCATTTTTAAGCAATGTAAGAAATGTGAAAAAAAGATAGATATATACATAAAGGTAGAAGAATTGGCTGCATACAGGTGAATAGATAGATTGATAGATCTATAAAGAGATATATAGATAAAGAGATATACATGTATAGATAAAGAGATAGATAATCTTTAATTTGCAAAAAGTACCCCCCTCCCTTGCAAAAAAACCCTAGATATTCCACTGTTCTGTTTTGGCCACTGGGTTTTAGCAATTGAAGTTATATCCTCACAGCTTAATGCACAGACATGCTTATTTGCGAACTTTATACTGCAAGTAGAGCAATTAATGAGTGCACTAGATTTTCCTAACCTTGATGAATCAATGTACTGTACAGTATACTTACATGTAAGATTTTTGGAGACATTAATACAAAAAAAATCACGCATATTGGGAGAATTGGTCTAAATAAACAATTCTTATTATCCAAATTTGATGAAATTTGGATTTGATCAGCCTACATATTTTACAACCGACAGTGCAAGTTTTGATAGCATTTCCGTAAAGATTAGCATGGTTAATTTGCTTGTAAATTAGCGAAATGTCATAAAAAATTGAAAACTAAAAGTTCAGCTTCTTGGGGCAGGTAACACTGAAACCAAGAATGCCAAGAAATTGTGACTGTGAGAGACTTCTCTCTGTCACTTGTATTAGTGAGATTGACAATATTTGACACAAGAAGTATGGTATTAGCTTCTAAATATGCTTTCAAGCACACCAAATGTTTGAATTCTCACACTGAACCCATGTAGGAAAGCACTCCTGCATGCCAGATTTGGCGAGGGATTCAGGAGGCAAAAGTGTGTTTCCCCAACTACATAAGGACTTGTGAAAGCATGGATTCATTAGTATGAACAAGAGATCAAAATGGACAGCATTATCCATCCTAGCTATTCCTGTGACATGTTGCTTTACATAAGTCCTGGTTTTCCCTTACTTTAGTCCATGGGGGCTATAGTTTCAGGCACTGGAGGAGAAAAGGCTTTGGATGACCGAAATTCTTTCACAGAACTTTTTGAGGACTTCAGGGAACATTTACTTCAATGGGTCAGGTGTATAAATCAATGCTTTTGGTGAGCTTGGGAGTATTTTTAAGGCTAATATTATGTTTCTTGTGTCTAATATTGTCAATCTCACTAATGCAAGTGATAGGGAGAGGTCTCTCACAGCCAAAATTCATTGGCTTTAGTGGTTTCAGTGTTACCTGCCCCAAGAAGCTGAACTTTCAGTTTCCATGGCAACCACAGAATGACTTAAAAATGTCCAAATCGTCCAAAATTTTGGAAATCCATTCAAAATATGCTGAATTTTATCCTGTGAAAAATTCATAGTCCTGGATTGAAAATAAGTGTCCATATAAAAAAAAGCCTCAAACTTTCTGAACGCCCCTCGTATAGTGTATTATATCTGTCAAGATAGCTCTGGCAAAAAACAGTTTCCAAGCAAATAAGAGCTGAATGCTAAGGGTATGCTGCTGTGCAGTCTTATTCCCTGGGTGGCCTCTCTGCAGCGATTCCTATCTTTAAGAGGTCTCCCATGCCCCAACATCTAAAACTGTGTACTGTTAAAGATATATTACTATCACTGTTTTTTGGGAAAATAAAATTAATCTGAGTCTGAGTCTGGTATTCATTCATATTTAAGCTAAAACATTACACCCTCTAATACCTGGGGGGGGTACAAGGCCCCCCCCCCTTTGTCAAATAAATACTTCATATTGCTATTTGGAAAAAAAATTAGAGACTTCAATGTTATAAGTATTGCTCCCCCCCCCCTTTTGAAAAATCCTGGATCCGCCCCTGGATTTGAGGCCCTTTGACCCCCTTTGACCTTGGACAATTTCAAGTGCATCACCCTTGTGCACCCTGTCTGGTGCAAGTTGCAAGTTGCATCTTGGGAAGTCACATGGTGCCTGCCATGCATGGACTGACCAGTGCTGCAGGTCACAGTCTACACATGTGCTTCCAACAGTAAGCAGCTGATGATCATCATCTTGTTTGAAGAGTGTATCATTATCCCTATTCTTATATGCTGCAACAATGTCAAGGTGAGTCTTATATACCTTTTTCATGCTGTTCATTAGCATATTATCCTGCTTTCAACACATTCAATTTATAGATTATTTGTTTAATGATGAGGCCGTTATGTTCTTTTAATATATGATATAATTAGCACTTTTTTGGAAATGTTAATTATATAATAGTTTACATAAGTTGCCCACTTTCAATGAACCTGAATTAGTCTGAATTAAGCTATTGTGTTCTTTCAAAGTATTCTGTTTTAAAACTATTACATGTATTGTACATGTATGTAATTCAAGAGTCACTTTTATAAATTATGCATACTATGCATGACATTGCTTAAAAGAAATATTACCAAAAGCAAAAGAAAGTCATACAACATTGCCTATTGAATGCCAATTTTTTTTAAACTTTCTTTTGCTACTCAGAATAGTGATTTTTAAACCAATGTAAAGGACACTTTGTTTTCAAGGAAACTCAATGTAATGATAAATTTGTTCTTGTTTTAAGATATACAATAGTATGTAGATGACACATGATAAATTTACAAGGATATAAGTTGGATTAGACCATTGGGGTACAAACTTAGGGTACAATAGATATCAGTATCAGCAGTTATAGCCACTGATAAGGGCATAATGGGACAACTGCACCTGTTTTCAGTTATCCCATGGGGAGAGAGAGGGGGGGGATGGGTGACATGTAAATTTATGGCTTTCTTTATAAGATAGTGCATTCAAGACTGGAATTCATTAATGAACTGGAAAGGAGCATTGTCTTATAACTGAGACCTTTATCAGAATGTCAATATACAGTCAGCACAAAAATTACTAGCACATTTTTATTTTTTATATTTAAAAAAAAACCAAAAAAAACATAGGATGCGCGGCAGCAAACCATCAGCTTTCAACACCTATTCCGACACAGGTGCAATCTGCATGTTTTGTAACAAAGCAATTTCCTCATGGACATGTTTCTGAATTTGAACAAGGTAATATGACAAAAATATGTACGAAAATAGCATAGTATAACATTAGACAGGAAAATGTTGAGAATATGAGTCTTTTCACATTTGCATTCTGCTATATAATGTCCATTAAGATTAATTTGCGAGAAACTGAAATGCAGGGAAAATGTCATAAATCCAAAACATTTTTCAGTTTTTAATGGAGGTGTGTTAACACACCGCCATTTATGTAGTTGGGTGAGAAAGGGGGCTAAGAGAGTGGGTGAGAGAGGCAAACTTTAGGCGGGAAATTCGAAATAGGAGAAGAAAATCTGAAATCACTCTTTGCATGTTTTAAATTTTCTCCAAATTGCTAAATTCAGCAAAACTAAAGATGCAGGGCTGTTATTTGAGCTTATTTGTGTTGACCTGAAGTAAGTCTAAGTACTCCTTTTATCAGTTTTTTTGTTTGGTGTTTGCTTGTTTGCTGTTTACATGTTTGCCTTCCACCATTTTGAAAATAATGTGTATTGTGTTTTGGGTATGCAAATGAGCTGTCCACCATTTTGAAAATTATGTGTATTGTGTTTTGTGTATGCAAATGAGCTGACCTGGTGACATTAAGATGTGTATTGGTTGGTTTTCTGAACTGGAATAGATAGATAGATAGATAGATAGATAGATAGATAGATAGATAGATAGATAGATAGATAGATAGATAGATAGATAGATAGATAGATAGATAGATAGAATCTGATAGATAGATAAATAGATAGATAGATAGATGGATATAGATAGATAAATGGATAGATAGATAGATAGATAGATAGATAGATAGATAGATAGATAGATAGATAGATAGATAGATAGATAGACAAGGGTGGATTTCATGGATACATTTTAGGTATTGGATAGATATAATTGCATGAATTAGATGGATAGATTATATAGATCAAATAGATAGAATTCACAGACTAGTAAGATTACACAGATCTATCTAAAGGGTTTAGTAAGCCACGCAATAGGTTGCAATTTGGTACTTGAAATAATTTATTCCATGATCCAAAATTTCCGGGTTGGGTAAGCTAAGTTGTAGCACACTGGGCTGCAGTCTCACTGTCTGGGAAATCACTGTCATATGAGGACAATTGCAATTTCAGCTAAGTCCTGGCCCTGACAGGAACCCGAAGGCTCCAGAGAAGTAGGGAACTGTCATCAGCTGCTGATGACTTTGCACTACTTCACAAAATTGGATAGAATAAGTCCCGCTACTGTCATGCTGCTGTGTGATGAGGATAGCTGCACAGAGATCAGACTTGCTTCTGATACCCAGCTGACCAACCCCGCAGGCCCGCCCACTCAATCATCTTTTCCTAATTATGTAATGGATAGGTTTGCAAAATTTATAGAGTTAGTTGATACTGTGATATGACATTATGCCAAGTTTGGAAGTGATAGAAGCAGCAGTTATTTTTAAAGAGCCTGTCAAAGATGATTTTGAGCATTGCCAAAGTCATGACTGGGCCATGACACTTTGAGAGGGTCATGGGATGGTTATGACAGTGCTAAGGTGAGTGTTATGTGGGGCTGAAGACATTGCTCGTCTTGGCCTGATTAACGCTCTCGCCAGGTCACCTAGGACAGCAGTTTCATTCGTCCTTTGCCTCATTGCTATCTCTTCTTCATGTCCTAATCAGTCAGGGAAATTATCACCAGCTGATGACAATCAATGTCCTCAGCCCCACATGACAATCACCCTAGCACTGTCATCACCCTCCCATGACACTCTCACAGTGTCATGGCCTAGCCATGACTTGGGCAGTGCTCAAAATCATCTTTGACTGGCTATTTAAAAAGAACTACTGCAACTATCACTTCCAAACTTGGTATAAAGTTGTATCACAGTGTCAACTAACTCTATGAATTTTGGCAGACCTATCCATTACATAATGGGGAAAAGAACCCGAAGGCTCCAGAGAAATTAGGAAATTGTCATCAGCTGCTGATGACTTTGCAGTATTTTGTGAAATTGGATCAACCCCACGCACTCAATCATCCTGTCAGGGCCAGGACTTGGCTGGAATTGCAATTGTCCTCATATGCTGGTAAATTCCCTGACTGAGTGTAAATAAATACAGGGTGTATAGCCCCAATCATCTATCCATCTTTCCAAAATATCCATGCCAATCCGTCATGACATTTCACCTCATTTCAGCTCTTTTCAAAGTCTGGATTGATAGATTTTATTGATCGAGTTGGTCAATTTGACAGTCTATAAATATAAGTTAGCTGGCAGTGGTAGGAGGATTGACAGGTGTATAGACATGTTAGTGAATAAGTAAGATCTTTATTGACATGATAGTAGGGAACTAAGCAGGTCTTAAGATAAATATAGGGAGTATCCGTGGCAGCTGGGTGGCCAAGAGTTGTCCGTCCAAAATCCTGATATTCTTTGCATGCCTCAGTTCAAACCTGGGGCAGCAAATTTAGAATATTTTCAGTGGAATTTCAAGATCAAAATCCCAGATGGGTATCATTCAGATGAGATGTTAAATTGGTGCCTCTTTGATCTTTTTCAAATAGGGTTAATGTGCAACATGTAGAGGACTCAGTGTTCTATCTCCCATTGATGAACCACTGTAAGCAACCACTGCTCTTGAAGGGCAGCACTTGTGCATATCAGTCATATCTATCTGCTAATCTATCTATATCTATCTATCTGTCTATATATCTAATTATCTATATGTCTATATATCTATATCTATCGGAATAGTTTTAGCAGCACAGGACAAATCATCTGCTGGATTCATGGTGTGTGAACTTAAGACACAACACCACCTCCATTTTGAACCCCTGGGTTCTTGTTTTGGATTTTATCAAAATTTCATATGATTGACACTCCAAATGAGTTACGTCATTTAAAGAGCCATAACTTAGACGTCTAAATGCTAAATTGCAGGGATTTTTAAAACTCCAAAATTGAAATCATGGAGAATTGCAAAAATCCATATTAGGTCTGTATTGAAAATAACATTGACAAAACTATAGTTGTATGTTTCATAAGGGGCCGACCAGATGATCTTGGGGGGGGGGGGGGGCTATGGACTTTTGGTTAAAAAAAAAGTTAGTTTCTCACTTGACACTGAACATGCTGAAAAAAAAGTTTATTCAGCACGTGGAAAATGAAAAAGTTTGTTTTCACATGTAGCTAGGGCACTGTAATGTTAAAATTGCAATTTAAAAGTTTGTCGTTCATTCCCATGCGAAAAAAATTGTTCATCGATGCTTCGCAAACAAATAATAAATTCATACGAGGGGTAAAATCGATCCCCCCCCCCAACTATCATCTGGTCGGCCCCTAATTGTCGGCCCTTTATGTATATACCTATAGGGCCTACTCTGTGATCACTATGAAGGCTGTGGAAAGAATTTTTGTATTTTGTAATGAGATCTCCATCAAGATTACATTGGGTATTCTCTCAAATGTCATTTCAATTTGTTCTATGTATGTTAACTTAGGTATTTACACCTATTTCAGTGGCGGAACCAGACATGGTATTTGGGGGGGGCGGGGGGTGGAGGAATTTTTGTAATGAGGTCTCCATCAAGATTACAATGGTATATTCTCTCAAATGTCATTTCACTTTGTTCTATGTTTGTTAACTTAGGTAATTACACCTATTTGTCTCAATGTTTTCCAAATGAAGCGCATTATTGTTTTTCAAAAGACAGTAGTCATCACAATTTCAAATAACTTTCTATAATTTATTGTCAGTCATTGTAACTCTCCTTTGAGGATAAGTAGTCTGTTTGATTCAGTTACAGTTCATTGAAGCATCTATCAACCAGTGCAGACCTGTATTACTTTCATTTTCCAGGATTTTAGCGAAAAACATTCACAAGTCGATGAGCACTAAAGGTGTGGAGAAATGGCACAAGGCCTTTTATAGTACACAGCAAAGGAGCAAAATATCCAAGAAGAATGATGGAAGAGTGCACTGTAAAAGTTCCCTTTCCAACAGCTTCCACAGAATCACTACTTTCAATTTCGGTGAGTTTTTCTTCATTTGTCTTAACAATGTTATGTCATCATAAAAATATACATTAGGGTGGTCCAAAATTGTATTTAAAACAAATTCCCTAAATCCCCACTTTGAAATTTAAAATTGATGATCACATAAGTAAAAGAAACATGTGCAACATTTCAACAAGATTGATTAATATTTGGAGGTTGCACAAAGCATTTGAAATTTATAATCTAATCTACATTTGCACTACCAAATAATACATGATTTTCAACAACCGCTAAAAGTGAACATTGTTTTTTGTGTTCTTTGGTATATTTGATAAACTTGACATGGTTAATTAATATCTGGAGGTTATTTTTATTCGATATTCTCACTTTGTGAAATACACCCTATTTTTGCCGGGTCAAACAAATTTTGTGACACAAATGGTTCACAGGGGCCTCTGAGACTCCATCCCTATCTATGAACAGGAAAAGGTCACATGGCTTGCACCAGACGATAAGATGTACTGAATTTTGGTGTCAATTGCACCTTACCTTGTGGAGAAGCAATATCTATGATCAATGACCACCAGAAATAATGGAATGTATATCAATATGTCTAATTTTATTTTAGTGAAAAATTACAAAAATTAGTAGATTTCAGAAACATAATTTCAAATTTGATAAAATTGAGTGATATCAATTTAACTACTTTTTCAATACAGCGTCTGAGACTTTTTTTGTTGTATAGCAACATATCCCATAGGATTTTCTTGATCAGGAAAAACTAATGGTCAGGGTTAGACATTTTCGAAGTGTACCTGGAAGCTGAAGTTGTACTGCCACAATTCAGCTTTATGGGACATGTCGTAAGTGCTAGTTATATCCGCATTTGAGGTAATATGTGA
This sequence comes from Platynereis dumerilii, assembly GCA_026936325.1. Lineage (NCBI taxonomy): Eukaryota > Metazoa > Annelida > Polychaeta > Phyllodocida > Nereididae > Platynereis > Platynereis dumerilii. The sequence goes on from JAPTHN010000009.1 coordinate 7,412,602, forward strand.
TAAACTGAACCAAATTAAAAACGCAAAACTGTTTCTAGGGCTGTATTTTTGTGTTTAAGTTTCAGATGGGCTTTTGAGTTTATGTATATGTATAATCAGATGTCGAAGAACCCAGTTGCTTAAAATCACAAAATTGTGACCATTTCTTGTGTGTGTTTGTTGCTGAGTTTGTCACATTGGGGTATAGCCACTGGATGGGGGTATTAGGCACCCCATAGGGCCAATATAATGATTTCATTTGAAAGCTTGAATAAAATGATGAAAAAGGCCACACAATTCACTTCAATAAGTGTCATATAACTTGTTAAAAATTTAGGTTTTCGGGAAGTCAGACCGAGTTTGTCACACACAATGATATTCCAATGCAGCAATGCAACCATGGAAACAAGTCCTCAAACAGCCTGTACAATAGCTGTGGCATCAAAAAGTCTTACAGTCTATCAGAAAGACCCAACACAACCTCTATAACAGCTTCACAGGTAAAAATTGGCATTGTGTTTGCCGGTGTGCCCTCCTTTTGCTATTCTCAAAACCCGGCATCTGCCCCCGCAAGAAACGTCATGCGGAGGGCACACTTGGTAATGCTGCTTGTCCTATGGCTGCTATACAAGGTGTGTAAAGTCCTTTTTTTATTGACCCTGAACCTTTTACCACTCTCAGACTGTTTTAGGACCTGTTTCCACAGCTGCATTCTTCACTGGACTATCATTGTGTGTGACAAACTCTGACATGACTTTTCAAAAAGCAAAATTTTATAGTCTGTTTCCCCTGTGTTGAGAGCGGCACTTCAAACAATTCCTAAACTGCAGATACAACAGCATTGACAAACCATGAACTGTTTATCACTCTGGAAGCCGTAGATGTCCTGGTGACACTGTATGTTCTTTCTGTGGCATAGCTATTCAAGAAAGGGGGCATAAACAATTCCTTTGCCTCTACTGAACCCCCCCCCCCCTAAAAAATTTAACAGCTATGCCCCTGGACACTGATAGAGCAGGTCCAGTGTTGATGCTTTATGAGCAACAGGTGTATCAGCACAAGATAGAGCAATTTGTGGTGTCAAAAATGTCACCAAATATGGAATTGGATCTGGTTGTCTGGAACTCTCCACTCTCAACTCAGGGGAAACACACTATATGTTATGTTAAGTGATTACAACTGAAGTGAATTGAATGGCCTTTTTCATCATTTTCTTCAAGCTTTCACATGAAATCATTAGATTTGCTCTGTGGGACCCGGGATTCGAACCCATGCAAGCAAAGACCTTTGGTGGAGCAGGCAGGCACCTAAGCCAGTTGGCCACCCAGCTGCATATATAACTGACTTATACCTTATATAAAACAAAATAAAACAAAAGAGATTGAAAAAACGAAAATAAAACAAGAAGGATTTGAATGAAGTAGAAAGCAGCTACAAACAATTTGACAAGTGGGATTAATTTAATAACTTGTAAATGTCAGTTTGAAAAAACAATTCTAAAGGCAACATGGTTGACATACATGTATTTACGAAGGGTTTTCCAAAAGTTCTGTCCAACTAGTCATAACTTTCCCTATATTTGATGTAGAAACATGATATTTGGGTCAGATAATATTGAGGTAATTTGCAAAATAACTCCCCAAAAATCATATCATAAAAATAAAAATAAATACTCAATCTGTTGCCATGGAAACCAGAAGTCATGAAATGCGGCCCCGACTTTGTAGTACTCACTTAAAATGAACTGAACACCTGCTTGCATTATCTGTGGCTTGACATAATTATTGAATTGAAGTAAATTCATAATTTTTTTTCATGAAAATGATGAAATACAATGTGTTAATTGTAAAATCATTAATAACAATGGAAACTGGTTTTATACATCTCAGTTACTTCACCATCACTCATGCATTTTCTCAGTTTTTTACAAGATGAGAAATTCTTTGGATATGGATGACATCATATATATCTGTCACATTTCTTCATTTAAATTGAATATATCTGGCAGAGAGAGTTAGAACCTGTTATTACCCTGGGTTCCCCCAGCGTCATTTCATCTGAAAAAACAGTCTGAGAGATTTTTGGAAAAAAGTTTTCCTGGCCTTAATACAGGTGTGGATGTGGAGAAGTGGGCCATTTTGTGTTCATATAGAGATGAACTAAAATGCGTTGTGGAATTGGGGATAGTTTGTTGTGTTTTTTATATTTTTTAATAGTTATGTCATAGATCGTTTGAATCATGAGGGGCTGTTTTCAAGCTGACTTTGCATTGTAATATCGCCCACATGGCGATCGTCCATGCGTTTCAAGGAAGACCAATAATGCGTATGGCAATTGCTTTTATGCAGTGCATCTATTCTCAGAAGCAGTCTAACAACGCTAATTACAATTCTGCAAGTTCTAAACCCTTTTCTGACGCTCAGTTTACCAAATTGCCGTTGAGAAACAGCACTTGAAGTCGATGTGACAGGTGTCAAAGCTGATTGCACTTTGATCTTTAGGGGCCGACCAGATGATCTTTGGGGGGGGCTAGGGATATTTGGTGAAAAAAAAAAGATTGTTTCCCACTCGACAAAGAAAAAAAAAGTTTGTTCAGCACATGGAAATAAAAAACAAAGTTTGTTTCCACCTGTAGCTAGGGTACCATAATGTTAAAATTCCGATAAAAAAGTTTGTTGCGAGTTCGCAAGCAAAAAAATTGTTACGCACCATGAACAAAAAAAAAGTTCGTCCCGGGGGTAAAGTACATAGCCCCCCCAAACTATCATCTGGTCAGCTCATTAGATTTCATCAGATCGAAGTACATTATCATTTCGTATTTAGTCTGATGACATATGACTAAGATTACGAGTTAAGACTGAGATTAAAGACTAAGACTGAGATAGTGATAGTAAATTTCCAAGTGCTCTCACACAGTGGGATTTTGATGTATATAAGCCAAATTGAACATGTGCATTTTATAGACCAACCTACATGAAGTAACAGGCTCGTTTTCTTTTAATGTCGTTCAGGCCCGAGGGGGGTAGTCACAAAAAAAAGTTCACTTGCTCTCACGGAGTCGGCTTTTGATGTATAAAAGCCAAAATTAACATGTGTATTTTATAGACCAACCTGCATCATGTAACGGGCTCCTTTTCTTTTTAATGTCGTAAAGACCCGAGGGGGGTCTCGTAAAAAAAATTTTTTTTCTGCTAATTATATTGCTGGGGGTAACCTCGGGGGAAGGTACATTGAAATTCTATATTTTACAAGGCCCAAGGAGGTCACCTCGGAGGGGGGGTACTCGCAGGGGGGTCTTGTAAAAAATATTTTTTGGTAACTAGATTGCTAGGCTGGGGGTCACCTCGGGGGAAGGTACATTGAAAATTCTATGTTTTACAAGGCCCGAGGGGGTCACCTCTGCCAGGGGTGTACTCGCAAAAAAAAAATTTTTTTTTTGCTAATTATATTGCTAGGCCTCAGAGGGAGGTACATTGAAAATTCTATATTTTACAAGGCCCGAGGGGGTCACCTCGGGGAGGGGATACTCGCAAATATAATTTTTTTTTTTTTGGTAATTATAGCCTATTGCTAGGCTTGGGGTCACCTCAGTGGGAGTTATATTGAAAATTTTATATTTTGCAAGGCCCGGTGGGGTCACCTCGGTTGGGGGTACTCGCAAAAAAATAAACATTTTTTTTGCTAATTATATTGCTAGGCTGGGGGTCACCTCAGAGGGAGGTACATTGAAAATTCTATATTTTACAAGGCCCGAGGTGGTCACCTCGAGGGAGGGGATACTCGCAAATGAAAAATTTTGTTTCCTAATTATATTGCTAGGCTGGGGGTCACCTCAGGGGGAGGTATATTGAAAATTCTATATTTTGCAAGGCCCAAGGGGTCACCTCGGCCGGGGGGGTACTCGCAAAAAAAAATTTATTATATTGCTAGGCTGGGGGTCAGGGAGGTACATTGAAAATTCTATATTTCACAAGGCCCGAGGGGGTCACTTCGGGGGGGGGGGGGGGGTACTCGCAAGTAAAAAATTTTTTTTGCTAATTATATTGCTAGGCTGGGGGTCACCTCAGGGGGGGGTTTATTGAAAATTCTATATTTTGCAAGGCCCAAGGGGGTTACCTCAGGGGGTACTCGCAAAAAAAAAATTTTTTTGAATTATATTGCTAGGCTGGGTGTCACCTCGGGGGAGGTACATTGAAAATTCTATATTTTAAAAGGCTGCAGATGGTCAACTCGGGGGGAGCACTCATAAGAAAAAAAAATTTGTTGTATCACTAGGCTGGGGTCACCTCTGGGAGTACTTATCAAATTATACATTTTACAGGGCCCGAGGGGGTCACCTCAGCAGGGGGGGGTGCTCGCAAAAAAATATTTTTTTTGCTAGTTATTTTGCTAGACTGGTTGTCACCTCGGGGGAGTACTTACAGAATTTTAAATTTCACAAGACCTGAGGGGGTCATCTAGGTGGGGGGGACACTTTGCCAGGTATATTGCTAGGCTCGGGGTCATTTCGGGGGAGGTACTTTTAAAATTTTTTATTTTACATGGCCCGAGTTCATTTACTGCACATGTCCTTTCACAACATCTGTATCCAGTAAATTCTACTAATACTCTTAATATTGACCTACACCTTGACTTCCTGTCACTGCCAAAAATACTTCATATGTTCTATGTAATGCAGTGGCCAAATGGCAAAGGTTCTCTCATAACAGAAATTCATTCCTCACTTCTTCGTCAAAGCTTACCATTTACATTACCCCACCAAGTCAATTTTCAAAAAATTATTTCAGCTCCGATCGAAGAACATTTTAGCACCGCGCCGGTTCTAGTTTTTACCTCTATGATCTGATTTCTTTGGGATCGTTTGTAAATTACCTAAATATCAACTGACCTAGATATCATTTTTCCTATAAAATCTAGCAAAAGTTATATCAGATTGGACAGAACTTATGGAAAACCCGTCGTAAAGAACAAAAAGTCTGAATTATCTGAACCAATATCATGTTTCTGTACTAAATATCGCAAAAGTTATGGCAAGTTGGACAGAACTTATGGAAAACCCCTCGTATGATATGAAATTCTTGCATATTCTTTGATTTGAAGTGAAAATTTCACACAAAATAGTTTGAATATAAAAAAAACCAGGAGAATATATGGAAAAATGTTGGTAGTCTGATGGCAGGCCAGGAAAGCTCACTTTATCCGTCCAATGACTTCAAAAATATTTTTCTGGTAGATAAGCTCCTGCTAATCTTCTTCTTCTTGAGGCAAAAAGTTGACTAAACAACCCAAATTTAGGTTTTGGTGTATATCTTACCATGGCCGGCACATGACCTTCCAAAAAATGTTTAAAAAGTGGTTCAACTGACCCCACCCACGAGGCTGGTTGAACCATCCAGTGAGGCTAGTTGAACCATTGGAAGGATGATGGGTGAAGTGTGGGGCTGCTGCAGTCCTTTATTTTTTGCAAAAATGTTGAGCTAGGACCAGAGCATGTTTAGGCTAAACTTGATATGTCTCACACATTTCTTTCTGTTCAAAGAATAGCCTGGGGCCAGTTGAATCATTAGAGCTCATCAAGTCAAAATCACTATAAATTTGTCTTGTTGGTGCCTCATGGGCAGTGGCGTGTTTAGGGGGAGGGCCCTCAATTAATATGGAAGAGATAGGAAAGGCTGTGGAGCGTCTCGTATTCACCCCATGTAATGGCCCACCCTCAGGCCATTTCTGGATACACCCCTGCTCAGGGGATAACTGTCCTTTGTAATCTCAGTCACTTAATGTCTTTCTTACTAATAAGAAGCCAGTAATTGCTTTAAAGATTTTTAAAAAAGTGAGATGAGATATTCCTTAAAATTGATCCAGGAGTTGAGACGTTTTTGGCACATAAATCTGGATAATTATGTTGGCTACACCTTTGTAACTAAAATGACTATCATTCCAGCTGTGCCCAAGTCATTATAACACACAAAAAATAATTAGAGTATAATTGAATAGCATACTTTTTGATATTTTACCTGATAACATTTTCCTTTCAGTAAAAAAGAGCAAAAGTGGAAGATGAGGACACTGGAAGAACCCCATGTAATGAACTAGGACCAGCCTTGATCAGGATTTAAATGTAAGTGTCTAAAAAAACCTTTTCTTTGATACATATATATAACCCTCATCAAAATTAAGTAAGCTGTCCATCATTATCTTCATTTGCTCATACTGATGTGAATTATTTTGTACCCAGTGAAGTAGGTTTGAGAGAGAGACTAACAGAGATGATGCAGAGATATGAAGCAAGCGTCACTGTACCAATGTGATTTTGCATGATGCATTTGCTCATATTGATGTGAATTATTTGTACCCAGTGTTAGGCAGTTGGTTTGAGAGAGAGAGAGAGGCACACAATGATTTTGCAGAGATATGAAGCAAGCGTCACTGTACCAATGTGATTTTGCATGATGCATTTGCTCATATTGATGTGAATTATTTGTACCAAGTGTTACGCAGTTGGTTTGAGAGAGAGAGAGGCACACAATGATTTTGCAGAGATATGAAGCAAGCGTCACTGTACCAATGTGATTTTGCATGATGCATTTGCTCATATTGATGTGAATTATTTGTACCAAGTCTTACACAGTTGCTTTGAGAGAGAGAGAGGCACACAATGATTTTGCAGAGATATGAAGCAAGCGTCACTGTACCAATGTGATTTTGCATGATGCATTTGCTCATATTGATGTGAATTATTTGTACCCAGCGTTACGCAGTTGGTTTGAGAGAGAGAGAGGCACACAATGATTTTGCAGAGATATGAAGCAAGCGTCACTGTACCAATGTGATTTTGCATGATGCATTTGCTCATATTGATGTGAATTATTTGTACCCAGTGTTACGCAGTTGGTTTGAGAGAGAGAGAGAGGCACACAATGATTTTGCAGAGATATGAAGCAAGCGTCACTGTACCAATGTGATTTTGCATGATGCATTTGCTCATATTGATGTGAATTATTTGTACCCAGTGTTACGCAGTTGGTTTGAGAGAGAGAGAGGCACACAATGATTTTGCAGAGATATGAAGCAAGCGTCACTGTACCAATGTGATTTTGCATGATGCATTTGCTCATATTGATGTGAATTATTTGTACCCAGTGTTACGCAGTTGGTTTGAGAGAGAGAGAGGCACAGAATGATTTTGCAGAGATATGAAGCAAGCGTCACTGTACCAATGTGATTTTGCATGATGCATTTGCTCATATTGATGTGAATTATTTGTACCCAGTGTTACGCAGTTGGTTTGAGAGAGAGAGAGGCACACAATGATTTTGCAGAGATATGAAGCAAGCATCACTGTACCAATGTGATTTTGCATGATGCATTTGCTCATATTGATGTGAATTATTTGTACCCAGTGTTACGCAGTTGGTTTGAGAGCGAGAGAGGCACACAATGATTTTGCAGAGATATGAAGCAAGCGTCACTGTAAGAATGTGATTTTGCATGATGCATTTGCTCATATTGATGTGAATTATTTGTACCCAGCGCAGTTGGTTTGAGAGAGAGAGAGGCACACAATGATTTTGCAGAGATATGAAGCAAGCGTCACTGTACCAATGTGATTTTGCATGATGCATTTGCTCATATTGATGTGAATTATTTGTACCCAGTGTTACGCAGTTGGTTTGAGAGAGAGAGAGGCACACAATGATTTTGCAGAGATATGAAGCAAGCGTCACTGTACCAATGTGATTTTGCATGATGCATTTGCTCATATTGATGTGAATTATTTGTACCCAGTGTTACGCAGTTGGTTTGAGAGAGAGAGAGGCACACAATGATTTTGCAGAGATATGAAGCAAGCGTCACTGTACCAATGTGATTTTGCATGATGCATTTGCTCATATTGATGTGAATTATTTGTACCCAGCGTTACGCAGTTGGTTTGAGAGAGAGAGAGGCACACAATGATTTTGCAGAGATATGAAGCAAGCGTCACTGTACCAATGTGATTTTGCATGATGCATTTGCTCATATTGATGTGAATTATTTGTACCCAGTGTTACGCAGTTGGTTTGAGAGAGAGAGAGAGGCACACAATGATTTTGCAGAGATATGAAGCAAGCGTCACTGTACCAATGTGATTTTGCATGATGCATTTGCTCATATTGATGTGTGTTATTTGTACCCAGCACAGTTGGCTAAGTTCGGAGAGAGAATGGAAAGGCACAAAGGTGACAGAAGGTTAAAATGATGACTCATAAGATATTGTGTCAAGCATTTTTGTTTTTGCTTGCTGATATTCTGCTAAGGTTAATATTTCATCACACAACATTTCTGTGTTACCTTCAGACATGCTCCTCAACAAAGAAAACCAAAGTGAAGTCTTATGCCAATGACCATTTGCAATGTGATGACCGATGCCATTTGAATGTACATCACGTGAGTCTGCTATTTTAGTCCTTTACCATGTTTAATTATTTCATATTAGGCTACAAATATCCTACTTATCACGGTGCCAACAATATAGATATGTTGGTTGCCGGATACGCTGGCAACAATGCGATCTGTTCGATGTCAGGGAGGGACAGTCTTCTTGACTCAACTACAGTGTACCTCAAATGAAGAGGTCCATCTAAACACAAGTACTCCATTAATTTCAAATATTAAATTCAGTTCATTGCATAAATTTGATATTTGCTATGTAAATTTTACATTTGTACCAAAGTAGTTGTTGTGAGATTATGATCTATTTCTACATCACTGAGGTGACATCACAATACTTTGACATAGCAATCTGGTGATATCACAAAGCTTGTTAGATTGGTTGTTTCAATGCATCATGTTGTCAAAACGGATTGAAAAAGTTATCCGAGCTTGAACATTGGAAAAACAACCCCAAAACAACATGAAAATGTGACAAACAATGATTGACTTAATATTTATTGCTGTAAATAAAGCCATGGTCTCAACACCCCCCTCTAATGGCATGTGCAAGTGGCTGTTGGACAAGATAAAAATGCATTACATTTGGTGAAAAGTAGAAAGTGATTGAGTCATCATCCAATCCTGATCTTTTTAGCCCCCATTTTCGTGAAAATCACCATAAGAGCTCATAAAGTCCCAGGATTCAAACACTAATTTTTTATCAAATCGCTATAAATTTACCTTGTTGGGTCCTCGGGGGACAACTTTCCTTTGTCATCCCAGTCACTTAATGTGTTTCTGACTAATAAGAAGTAGGGCTCTCATGATTAACTGATTAATCACCGCCGATTCGATTTTATTAAAAAATCGATTCCAGCTTGCAGAATCAATTAATCTGTCATTTGCATGTTTCTATCTTGAAGACACTGTATGGCTCTAAAGTTCCAGGTGCTAAGTGTGAATTGCAACTGGATTGGTCAACTGGACTGGCTAATTGGATTGGTTGTACCTGATTGAAGTAGTTTAGAGAAAATGAAGTGTCAAGATGAATTGCAATTAGCATTTTCAATGGAATATCCAAGTCTCTAAGCTCTGCTTTAAGACAATGATGTGAAAAGGAAGAGAACTTTTCCCAGTATATAGAATGATGGGAAAACGGCGATTAATCGATTACGAATTTATTTAAGGCAATAGATTAATCTATTTTGAAATTCTGTAATCGTAATAGCCCTAATAAGAAGACAGTAATTGCTTTGAAGATTTTTAAAAATGTGAGATATTCCATGAAATTGTTGCACTAAAATGACCCAAGATTTTCCAGTAGTTGAGACATTTTTCGCACTTAAATCTGGATAATTATGTAGGCTATCCCTTTATAACTAAAATAACTATCGTTCCAGCTGTGCCCAAGTCACTACAACACACAAAAAAAAAATTAGATGTTCTACCTGATAACATTTTCTTTTCAGTCCAAAAGAGCAAAAGTGGAAGATGAGGACACTGGAAGAATGCCATGTAATGAACTAGGAAGTACCAGCCTTGATCAGGATATAAATGTAAGCGTTTAAAAAAACCTTTTCTTTGATATATATATAACCCTTATCAAGATTAAGTAAGCTGTCCATCATTATCTTCATTTGCTCATATTATGTGAATTATTTTGTAACCAGTGCAGTAGATTTGAGAGAGAGAGACACAGAGATGATGCAGAGATATGAAGCAAGCGTCACTGTACCAATGTGATTTTGCATGATGCATTTGCTCATATTGATGTGAATTATTTGTACCCAGTGTTACGCAGTTGGTTGGAGAGAGAGAGAGGCACACAATGATTTTGCAGAGATATGACGCAAGCGTCACTGTACCAATGTGATTTTGCATGATGCATTTGCTCATATTGATGTGAATTATTTGTACCCAGTGTTACGCAGTTGGTTTGAGAGAGAGAGAGAGAGGCACACAATGATTTTGCAGAGATATGAAGCAAGCGTCACTATACCAATGTGATTTTGCATGATGCATTTGCTCATATTGATGTGAATTATTTGTACCCAGTGTTACGCAGTTGGTTCGAGAGAGAGAGAGGCACACAATGATTTTGCAGAGATATGAAGCAAGCGTCACTGTACCAATGTGATTTTGCATGATGCATTTGCTCATATTGATGTGAATTATTTTGTACCAAGTGTTACGCAGTTGGTTTGAGAGAGAGAGAGGCACACAATGATTTTGCAGAGATATGAAGCAAGCGTCACTGTACCAATGTGATTTTGCATGATGCATTTGCTCATATTGATGTGAATTATTTGTACCCAGTGTTACGCAGTTGGTTTGAGAGAGAGAGAGAGGCACACAATGATTTTGCAGAGATATGAAGCAAGCGTCACTGTACCAATGTGATTTTGCATGATGCATTTGCTCATATTGATGTGAATTATTTGTACCCAGTGTTACGCAGTTGGTTTGAGAGAGAGAGAGGCACACAATGATTTTGCAGAGATATGAAGCAAGCGTCACTGTACCAATGTGATTTTGCATGATGCATTTGCTCATATTGATGTGAATTATTTGTACCCAGTGTTACGCAGTTGGTTCGAGAGAGAGAGAGGCACACATGATTTTGCAGAGATATGAAGCAAGCGTCACTGTACCAATGTGATTTTGCATGATGCATTTGCTCATATTAATGTGAATTTTGTACCCAATGTTACGCAGTTGGTTTGAGAGAGAGAGAGAGGCACACAATGATTTTGCAGAGATATGAAGCAAGCGTCACTGTACCAATGTGATTTTGCATGATGCATTTGCTCATATTGATGTGAATTATTTGTACCCAGTGTTACGCAGTTGGTTTGAGAGAGAGAGAGGCACACAATGATTTTGCAGAGATATGAAGCAAGCGTCACTGTACCAATGTGATTTTGCATGATGCATTTGCTCATATTGATGTGAATTATTTGTACCCAGTGTTACGCAGTTGGTTTGAGAGAGAGAGAGAGGCACACAATGATTTTGCAGAGATATGAAGCAAGCGTCACTGTACCAATGTGATTTTGCATGATGCATTTGCTCATATTGATGTGAATTAGTTGTACCCAGTGTTACGCAGTTGGTTTGAGAGAGAGAGAGGCACACAATGATTTTGCAGAGATATGAAGCAAGCGTCACTGTACCAATGTGATTTTGCATGATGCATTTGCTCATATTGATGTGAAATATTTGTACCCAGTGTTACGCAGTTGGTTTGAGAGAGAGAGAGGCACACAATGATTTTGCAGAGATATGAAGCAAGCGTCACTGTACCAATGTGATTTTGCATGATGCATTTGCTCATATTGATGTGAATTATTTGTACCCAGTGTTACGCAGTTGGTTTGAGAGAGAGAGAGAGAGGCACACAATGATTTTGCAGAGATATGAAGCAAGCGTCACTGTACCAATGTGATTTTGCATGATGCATTTGCTCATATTGATGTGAATTATTTGTACCCAGCGCAGTTGGCTAAGTTCGGAGAGAGAATGGAAAGGCACAAAGGTGACAGAAGGTTAAAATGATGACTCATAAGATATTGTGTCAAGCATTTTTGTTTTTGCTTGCTGATATTCTGCTAAGGTTAATATTTCATCACACAACATTTCTGTGTTACCTTCAGACATGCTCCTCAACAAAGAAAACCAAAGTGAAGTCTTATGCCAATGACCATTTGCAATGTGATGACTGATGCCATTTGAATGTACATCACGTGAGTCTGCTATTTTAGTCCTTTACCATGTTTAATTATTTCATATTAGGCTACAAATATCCTACTTATCACGGTGCCAACAATATAGATATGTTGGTTGCCGGATACGCAGGCAACAATGCGATCTGTTCGATGTCAGGGAGGGACAGTCTTCTTGACTCACCTACAGTGTACCTCAAATGAAGAGGTCCATCTAAACACAAGTACTCCATTAATTTCAAATATTAAATTCAGTTCATTGCATAAATTTGATATTTGCTATGTAAATTTTACATTTGTACCAAAGTAGTTGTTGTGAGATTATGATCTATTTCTACATCACTGAGGTGACATCACAATACTTTAACTTAGCAATCTGGTGATATCACAAAGCTTGTTAGATTGGTTGTTTCAATGCGTCATGGTGTCAAAACGGATTGAAAAAGTTATCCGAGCTTGAACATTGGAAAAACAACCCCAAAACAACATGAAAATGTGACAAACAATGATTGACGTAATATTTATTGCTGTAAATAAAGCCATGGTCTCAACACCCCCATCTAATGGCATGTGCAAGTGGCTGTTGGACATGATGAAAATGCATTACATTTGGTGAAAAGTAGAAAGTGATTGAGTCATCATCCAATCCTGATCTTTTTAGCCCCCATTTTCGTGAAAATCACCATAAGAGCTCATAAAGTCCCAGGATTCAAACACTAATTTTTTATCAAATCGCTATAAATTTATCTTGTTGGGTCCTCGAGGGATAACTTTCCTTTGTAATCCCAGTCACTTAATGCGTTTCTGACTAATAAGAAGTAGGGCTCTCATGATTAACCGATTAATCACCGCCGATTCGATTTTATTAAAAAATCGATTCCAGTTTGCAGAATCAATTAATCTGTCATTTGCATGTTTCTATCTTGAAGACACTGTATGGCTCTAAAGTTCCAGGTGCTAAGTGTGAATTGCAACTGGATTGGTCAACTGGACTGGCTAATTGGATTGGTTGTACCTGATTGAAGTAGTTTAGAGAAAATGAAGTGTCAAGATGAATTGCAATTAGCATTTTCAATGGAATATCCAAGTCTCTAAGCTCTGCTTTAAGACAATGATGAGAAAAGGAAGAGAAATTTTCCCAGTACATAGAATGATGGGAAAACGGCGATTAATCGATTACGATTTTATTTTAGGCAATAGATTAATCTATTTTGGAATTCTGTAATTGTGATAGCCCTAACAAGTACAAGAAGACAGTAATTGCTTTGAAGATTTTAAAAATGTTAGATATTCCATGTAACTGTTGCACTAAAATGACCCTAGATTTTCCAGTAGTTGAGACATTTTTTGCACTTAAATCTGGATAATTATGTAGGCTATCCCTTTATAACTAAAATAACTATCATTCCAGCTGTACCCAAGTCACCACAACACACAAAATATAATTAGATGTTTTACCTGATAACATTTTCTTTTCAGTCCAAAAGAGCAAAAGTGGAAGATGAGGACACTGGAAGAATGCCATGTAATGAACTAGGAAGTACCAGCCTTGATCAGGATATATATGTAAGTGTCTAAAAAAACCTTTTCTATGATATATATATAACCCATATCAAGATTAAGTAAGCTGTCCATCATTATCTTCATTTTCTCATAATAATGTGAACTACATTTTTTAAAGCTGTAGATATGAAACTTGTTAAGCCGATGCGTTTCAGGCTTCATTGGATAAATGTATGATTCCTTCAATGTGGAAAACTTCTGAAATTGTACCTGTGCCTAAAGTAAAAATTCCACAAGTTAAAAATGATTTAAGACCTGTTGCCTTGACCTCTGTATTAATGAAATGTTTGGAGAGTTTTGTCAAAAAGTGCTTATGTAAGCAGGTTCAACATCTGTGTGACAAACTACAGTTTGCCTACAGCGAAGGCAGAAGTGTTGATGATGCTGTGACAACTTTGTTGAGTTCTGTTAGCTTACATATGGATAAAATTAAAACTTATTCTAGAATTTTGTTCATTGATTTTTCAAGCGCTTTCAATACCATCAAGCCACTCATCATGATTCGCAAACTTTATGACATGAATGTAAACAGTAATCTTACAAAGTGGATTTTCGACTATTTAACTTTGAGGCCACAGTATGAAAGACTAGGTCATGTGAAATCTGACATTGTTTAAACGAACGCAGGTGCCCCACAGGGATGTGTATTATCCCCACTTTTGTTTACATTGTACACAAATGACTGTATTAGCAATTCCAAAAGCTGCATTATGTTTAAATATGCTTAAGGAACTGATAAAGGATTTCAGGAAAGATTGTTATGATCATGCTGCATTGATTGTTAAGAACGAGAATGTTGATATTGTTGAAAGTAATAAATACCTTGGAGTGTTTATCGATAACAAACTTTTTTTTTTCACAAAATTGTCAACACTTGGTATGTTAAATGTATACGCAGAGTTTGTTATCTAAGGCAACTAGTCAGTTTGAGGGTTAGTCAAAAAATTTTGACACTGTTCTATAAATCTATTATTGAATCGGTTCTATCATTCAATATTATCTCTGAATTAGTTTGAACCCTGTGCTGCGAAGTTTGTTTGAGAGAGAAAGAGAAAAGCACACAATGATTTTGCAGAGATATGTAAATATCTCTAATCGCATCATAAATTAAAACCATTTGCCATTTTTCACCTTTTTGAGAAATTATATTACATTTCTGGTCCCTTTCGTTGGAATACATTATAGAAGGGAACACAGTCTCAAAAAATAGTGAGTGAAAGCACTGAATAACCTCTTCATCCTCTGTAAGATTTGGCGCAGCCAATTCAATTGAAAATTTGGTTGCATTTCACTTTTAATCAGAAATTTGCATTATTCACAGTGCTTGAAATATACAGAAAATAGATCACGTCATCAATTGTGCACACTAGAATCAATTGTCGCTCTATTCAACAATGATTATTGGGTTAATTGTAACAGCCATAATATATGTGTCTTTGTTTGATTTATAATTAGATTTTTCTGGCTTTTGCTCCAGCTCTACCTGTTGACAGAGAAATCCTCATTGGAGGCTGAGGCGGCTAATCACTTGAGGAAATGTAAGTGTGCCTAAGTCTTACCCTACCAAAGGTTTGATGCGATAAACATATTGTGGTTGTAATTAGGGTGTGCCAATTTTTTTTGCAAATGCAAGAGGGCTTAGTGCTAAAATACATCATGTTACCATACTTAAGCTGCTCCCGAAATTAAGATACACATGACTTCTTCTTGCTGGGCAAATTTTTTGAAGAGGTCTTAATTAGGTTTAAGCTTATCGATTTTTGCAACACATGCCATGGTTGGAAAGGTATCAAAATGTCATTCACTTTGCATACCAACAACATTGGTCTAAAATGATATCTCAGCTCCTGTCAGAATAATTTCACCTGTTCAAAAAAAAGTTTTTATTTAACTGACAATTGCTCTGATTCTCCAAACAGTGGCATGACGTAATAACACTGTTTTTATAATTATTGATCATGAAAATTCCTGTGTTATGGGCTGTGAGGCTTTCATGTAAAATTGTAAATCTATTATAAATCACTGAAAATATCTGAGGCAGGATGTTACATGTCATATTGTATTTTCATTAGAATTGATTACAGGTAAACATGAGAGGTACCTCTTAATCATTCTGCAACACTTTCATAATAGGCATAGATGGCAGGGGATAGAATTGGAAACGCAATTTCTTGTGGAGTTTTTGGGGAAAAAATTTTGATTTAGATCGGTAGCCATTTAAGGGCAGTTTGGTAGATATCTCCATTTTCGAGAAGCTATACATGTCATTGTTTGTACTTTGTTCATTTGCATTCAGAAGTCCTGGCAATTTCTTATCAAATATTGTGTTTCATGTACTGCCACTTAATCTGATCACTGCAGCTATCTTTCTTAATTTCATTGTAGGGCCTACATTGTAATATTTATCAATTCCTCCATCTATCCTTTCATCCATAGTCTTTTATTTCCCAAAAATGCACTGTTGTACATGGATCTACAGATGTGATTTTTGTGTCTTAGTAAGGATTTATGCCCACTAAGAAAATGTGAACACATAGAAAAATCTCTGTAATATGTACAGTATTATTAAGAACTGTGTGAATATACCAATAGTTACTCATATCACGTAGCTCAAACTTTGCACCTTTTTTGACCGCAAATGAAAAACTGACTGCAGCATAAATATCAGAGTCCACATGGCTTCTTGATCATCGGGGGGTTCATCCCCCAACTTCACCGGTCTATCCATCTAATAATATCAGTTTGCATGTGGTTGTACACACAAGCACCAGAATCCCTGTCTCTGTTCGGGACTGACAAGTGGCAGCAGAATGCTGACAGTCCCTGGAAAATCGAATTGGCACAGTGCCCCTGAGCAATCTTTAAGTTTAAAAAAAAAAGGCAAGAAGACGAATAGCACCCGGCTTTAGAGCAAGGTCAGGAGAACATTTTTAGACAAAAAAGAAAATATTCTCTTGGGGAAATTTTGAGTTATATCGATTAAAAATTTTTTGGTTTATCACACTCATATTTCAATGCTGAAACCGGGGCATAGGCCTTGAAGGAAATGTTTTAGATCAATTGCAGGGACAATTGTTGATGGAAAGACAATATCATTGATTTCTTTAACCATTGCATTTGTGTAAAACATTTTTTTGCCTAAATATAGCGCACAGAGTGTGACAAACACATGTGACTGTTTGCTTCAGACCAATAGTACAGTGATGGGCAAGTTAGTAGCCTTCCAACATTGTCAGCGGTAATCAGACTAAATCAGTGGGATTGTTTCTGAGTAGCTCTGAGGGGTTAATTGTATATAGGTTGGATTTCAGCTATATTGATTAGACCTATATTGAGAATGTTTTACGTAAACACACCACAGAATGTTGTTTACTGTGTTGTTATAAGTCATATCTGTGAAGTTTCATTTACCAGCATCCTCAATGGTCCTTTGGTGCAGAAATTACCTTTTTGCATTTCTCTTTCCCAACAGTTTTTATTAGATAATTAATTTTTTTTTTTGTCCCACCATTGCTCAATTATCAACATACACCGTTGTGTGCACACTCATGACAATTCAAGCATGTTTCAATGCCAAATCTCTGTTTGGTATAAATATCAAGCTAATTAGGGTCTCACCTGTATAATATGTTGGTCTAGAATCTCTGGAAGTCTTTTCAATTCATTTTTTCATCCTAAAATTAATACACTCAATGTCACTCATGCAGTCAACATTAATACATACAATGTCATACATATGGTTCCAAGACAAAACAAGCCATCCTTTGGTTTATTATATATATATCATTTATTCATGCTCAAAATAGGCATAGTGTACAAATATAAAATGCATTAAAAAATTATGTAAAAGTGAAAATGATAGGAAGTACATTAATATTCTAAAATGTCTTGAAGGTCTCACAAAGAAAGTTATCTATCACAGTCTTTTGCAGCAGAGCATCTCGTACCTCAATTATCTGAGCAATAGTTCGTTGGTCATTTTCAGATAAATCAATTTTAAAATCATGCAATTTAAAACCATTGAAACGATCCATGTAATTAGAACCATATCTCTCAAATATTTGCTGCATATTTTGACAAACTATGCTAGCACTGTCTATCAACATTGTCACTGCCAATGATGCAACTCGTGCGTTCTTGCTGATCATCATGTTCAAATGAAGCCTGTAAAAACGCTTGTAAACCTGGTCCAACACATGCTGTCTGTTAATGAAGCCTTGCATGTATTTTGTGTGTGTGCAACATGGCAAACCAAATACCCGCCGTACACCTTGGTTCCATGCAGTCACATATCTACCAACTTCAGAGTCACTGAGCTGCCAGGCTTCTGAACCATATAAATGAGAGCACTGACTGTTGAAAATTTCTCTCTTAATTGCAGGATCCACTTTCATAAATGTTGAGAGTACATAGTTTGTTCGACCAATCAGATCACCCCTTTTATGAGCAATTTCATCTGCCTCTTTTAGGTCGCAACTGATGTAATTTCCGAGATGTTTGGTGACATCAACCCACTTAATGACTTGTCCAGCAATATATACGTCTGGTGGAGTACTTCGAGATCTTGTGATGTGCATTGCAACCGATTTTGTGGGATTATAGCGCACTCCAAATTCTTTGCCGAACAGTTCGCACTCATTGAGCATCTTCTTGAGTCCTTTTACAGTCGGACTCAGTATTGCAAGATCGTCGGCGTAGCTCAGAGCTCCAAAATAATTGTTACCGAGTCTGCATCCCGAGCCACATACTTCAAGGCGTCGCAAAAGAACATCCATGTAAATGGTGAATAACACTGGTGAGGCTATTCCGCCCTGCTTTTCACAATTAAGAATTCCAAATTGCTCTGAGAAACAACCATTCCACACAGTCTGCAATTTCTGTCTTCTATAAGAGTCAAGAAGTATCCGAATGGCCACTGCAGGAATATTCCTTAAAATATTAAATAATTTTTCATAACTGAGTCTATCAAAAGCCTTGCTCGCATCAATCATCCCGACAAACACCATGCTTCTGCTTCGCAAATAATATCTGGACACTTCCTTTAGGGCTAATGTGCACATAGTCGTTCCGTGTTCACTTTTGAAGGCATATTGCATTTCTGAGGTACTCAATAAATCAGCATACTTTCGCAAAATTATAATATCATGTATTTTTGATAAACAGGAACTAAGAGCGATGCCTCTGTAATTGTCACTGTTGCATAAATCTGACCGAACATCTTTGGGTATTGATGACACTGAAGCGGGCAGAAGCTCATCTGGCACGTGACCATGTCTGGTTGCGGTTGTAAGCAACATGGCTAAAATCAGATGCAGTCTTTTTGGTGCACATTTGATATGATCAGAGATGAGTCCTTTTGTTCCATCACTCTTCCCACATTTCATCTCATTGATAGCTTTTGAAATTTCACTTTGAGTAATGACGCAGTCAGTGAGCTGGTCCTTTTCTGTATTTTGACGCAGGTACTCAGTTATGTATTCCTCACTGGAAGGCACAGATGTGTATAAAGCTTGGTATTTCTCCCTGAACAGATTAGCGATACACGTATCTGCATATTCTGTCCTGCCATCTATCATGGGTGCCACTGTTCTTGTTTGTCTCATTTTCTTTACCTCACTCCAGAAATCTCTGCTTTTGTCATTAACAACATTTGCAGCCATTCTTTCCAGTCTTGTATATTTCTCACGACGGGTTAACCTGCGTGCAGCATAGCGATACAGTCTCTTGGCCTCCCGCATCATCTCATAAGTTGGACCATCATTTGGCTCCCCTTCAAGCAGCCACTTAGTATGCCAATAAAGAGAGTCATCTTTGTACGGTTTAACTAATTCTGTCCACTTTGCTTTTTGTTGAGATATCCTTTTATGTTAAGGAAAGCACGTCTTTCCTGCCTTCAAGCAACACACACTAATCATCAATCTGATGTCCATGATCTGTATCAACAAAATATAAATCCAAGCAATAAGCAGCTACAGGAACTTGGCCAGCCTTCAAGAGTCTATCCAAGTGCTTCTGATAATTATCAACATGCAAATCCATCACTTTGTGCCATGCGATGCGAGCTTCCAGGTGAGCGTTGTCAGTCTCCACATGGCGCATTGCCTGAATATGTGCGAGATAAAGGTCAAGATTGATGGGCTGATGATTAGACATATTGTCATGCAGTTTCAAGACATCCATTGACTTAACTGAAGCCATCACATTATCAGAACATAGAAAATGATCAATTTGTGACCTAGCAGTCATATTAGTTGCAATATAAGTGTCCACACGTTTATCCATCCAAGCATTGGCCATCAGATTTCTATACATTAGAGAAATAAGGTGTTGGATGTGGGCATTGTTACGCTTAAAGTCAACATTAAAGTCACCACCAAGAATAATAAATCCAGGAGCGTCACGACCAATCATCATTTCTATTTGATCACATACATCCATAAAACGGGCGTCAACATTATTAGCACTGTAACTGTCATTAGGTATATACACATTGCATATCAACGCTTCAGATGACCCAACTGCAAGTTTCACAGCACATAACCTTCGGTGGTCTGCCGCAGAATGGCGAGTCCACCTGATGGTCTGCCTGGCAATAATTTGACAGTCTCATCAACTCCACAAACGGTACGCACCAGGTAATCCAGATGGATTGTTAACACCTTATGTACTGTCGATCTAATAGTAAAAGTCTCTTGTCAGAGCAAGATATCCGGTTTTTCACTCTTGAGAAGATCACGGATGAACCGCATCTTAAGCACAGACATCCCTGTACTGTTATACAACAGGATCTTAAACCCCATTTTGGTTTGTATGGTTTGCTTGGCTTTTTCTCAGAATGAAAATATCCCACTTTGATGCCACTGTGCCACAACTGCCACATGTCAGGAGACATGACCTTACTCTTTTCTTTTATTGGAATGGTTATCTTAAACGATCTGGTCCTCCACTCAGGTCTTGACAGCATTGTAACCTCCAGTACAGTCACACCTTCAGCTTCAATGGCATCTTTAATGTCCTCGGACTCACTCTGAGGGGAGACATTCCATATTTTAATGTCCATCACAGTGGGTCCAGCAGTAACTGATTGGGATCCAGATTGCCTAGCACCTATGACAACAGGCTTGTTGCCTCGCCTACGATTATCCCTACGGCCTTGATGTTGCCATCCAGTGTTACCTGCAGCAGGCATCACCATATTATTGGTAAGTGCTGAAGATGATCTATTGTTTTCTGTAAAACGCCCAGGAGGCTTCTCAGGAGCCTGATGTACTTGCTGCTGCCTCAAATGTTCTTCAGATGGACCACTTTCAGCAGGTTTTGGCTTTGGCCCTTGTGGCTCTCTCACATCCCTCGGCTGTTGTGCTGAAGCTTCTCCACCACTGACCTCTTGCGCTGGCGCAGTCACTGCTGCATAGGTTGGCTTGTTTTCCAGGGCAGTAATCTTGGTCTGCTGGGTCTTGAGGTCTTTGCTTTTGCAGCTAACCTTGGATTCCACTTGTTTTAACTGGTTTTCCATGCGAATCACTCGATCCATTATTGCAAGCCTGCTCTGCTCCTCTGGAGATGCCTTTGGAATTTTTCTCACATCATCGGTCACGAATATCGGTGCTGCAGTCTCATCATCACCTAAGTTCTGCAGCTCAACCATCGCCCCACAGACGTCATTTGCTTCAATGTCCCTTCTGTCTCTGTGCGCAGAGGATGCCCTCGTACCCAGGATGTCCTTGAAATTCGGCAACAGAGACCTCACAGCATCCTGCATCAGATCCCTTGCTTCATTGATTTGATTGTTGTCAAAATTCAGTAAGATTGCATCCTTCAATTTTGATCTTGATGATTCATTCACATAAGATGCCACATTAGTAAAGCATTCACCAAGAAGGCTGGCCTTCCTGCAGCATTCCCTGCTCCTTGCACTGCTGCACCTTTTTCTGCACAGCCACTGCACAGAAGAGTTTCATATTTTTCACGACATTCATCGCACTGTCTCTTGGTCTTCGTCATGTTTGTAAACAATATAACACAAAACAATGCACCACTATAATATACTGAAGTCCACTTTAATCCACTGAGTAATCAGCCGATTGCACAACACAGTTCAACAACAACACACTGTTGTTGGCAGCTTTTTTCCCAAAAAGTGCTATTTTTCAGGTGAAAATTCCTTGCCACCACTAAAATGGTACTAAATCCATATTTTCAGAAATTAAAATTTAGTAATGTCAATTGCATTTATGCTCACACGCAATCCTGAGATTTTTGGTAATTATACAATTTGTACTCCTTCAAGATCCACACGAAAGTCCATTAACGTTTTTCAGCTCTGCTAGCATGTCAAGTCTCAGGTAATCCTATTAGCATTGTGAACAGATATACATTATTAACATGATTTTTTAAAGACAGTAGTTCTAGTCATGCTCTGTGACTGTATTGATTATTCATAAATATCAATGATATAAAATATCCTAAAAGCTACCTCTGAGACTACATTTTGTCACGAAAACACTGCAAAATACTAAGAAGAAAGGCTGAGCTAAATTCAAACACACACAGAAGCAGTTGAAGAAACAATAGAGTCAATTTAGCAGGGTTAAATACATAGTATTTTTGACAAACATACAGTAAAGTGAGTTTGTCACACACTGCACATTAACTTTTGATAAAACATGTTTCACACACATATTATAGTCACAGTGATTAAAGAATACTGTCTTTCCTTCAAAAACTGTATCTGTAAATTACTTATATAACTTGTATCCACTTTTATGACCCCTTATTTAGACAAATTTGGTATGACTCAAAATTTTCCCAACAGAATTTTTTTCGTTTTTGTCTTAAAATGTTCCCCTGACCTTGTTCTACAGCCGGGTGCTATTCGTCTTCTCGTTTTTTTTTTAATCCTAAAGATTGCTCAGGGGCACTGTGTTGGGTCAACAATAATTTGATCGGTTTTTGACAGATCACAAGATCAGGTCGCACAACAGCTATCCATATTACTACGCCAAACTACTTTCACAAAGCATGGTTGCTGGCAAAGATCCAGTCCACCGCTTTGAATGAAAATGTTTGGAAATCATGACTCAAAAAGAAAGTTTTGAAACTTCAGCATAAACTTTGCCTGTGAAAGCGATGATTTTACTCATCAGAAGTTTGATGGTATTCCATCTACTTATGTCATTTATTACATGTTAAATTGTGGTCAGAAAAATGTCCAAAAATAATGCTCTCTCACTTATTCACGTGTCCATACAAAGCCAATGTTTTTTCTTTGTGATATCAAAAATGCTCATTTGTATTTATTCTGTTACTTCATGGAGATTCATTAACTCGGACAACAATATAATTTAAAATTTCATTAAAGCTGTGTGACACTCAACAAAATGTTTTGTCCATGCCACAAGTGGCCCCCTCTATACTGGCATTATATGTGAGCTACAATGTATACATCCTCCATGATAAAAAATAGTTCCAACTTAACTGGGTATTTACAAGCTGTCTACCTAAAATTGAAGCCATCCAAAGTCAGATTAGACACTTACAGAGTTTTTGGAAATACACTAAACCATCACTAAATGATGGAACCTGTCCTGGTTTCCTCCAGAGATTGAAATTCTGTTGACCACTCACAGGAGCTCGTCAATTTTGCACCCTAGGTGGCAGTAAATAGCGGTCAACTTGTACTCAGCCAGAATCCTTTAACTACAGGGAAACAAGAAGTGTACCGAAAGAATCATGTGATTTGTGGCTCAGGTGGTCTTGTGACAAGTGATTTTTCTAAGCACCATTTAGCACTGAATGTAAATATCTGCCAAAGTGAAGACAACAATTGGTTATCACTTTTCATTAGGCAATAAATAAGTGATCAAGTTCAACAAAGCAAAGATTACATAGTTTCACAGTTAGGGTAATGTGGCTGTCTGACATTGCCAGACAATGCACTGTCTTCTGTCCTGTAAAGATTACCAATATTGTAAAATATTATTCCATTTTAAAGTGATTTTTCTACATACGTATAGGCCTAATAAGAAATAACTGTCATCAGCTCTATCAACTGACAAAATAGCTGAGTGAATGACTGAATCAATTGGGTGAGGGCTAGCCAAGTGGCAGTGTGCTGGTCTGCCAATTGATGGGTCCAGAGTTCAAATCCAGCCCTTCTAGTAATGGATAATGACCATATAAAAAATATACATAATCAAATGTATATCGTAATGTCACAATCTGAAAACGGATGTTAATGGTCTTGGCTTTGCAGCACGCCCACCAGCCTCTGCCATGAAGTGGTTTAAAGGGTGCTCACCTGTGTGAATAATCTTTGACCTGGGTTATAGGGTGCTCACTTGCACATAAGCCTGAAACCGTTTTTGGATTTTGTCACCACAACAGTTTAAAATTTTTAATTTTTACATTTCCTGCTGACATACATGTAGCAACCATTGGTTCCGACTAAAGGGCCTCATCCCTCCACACCAAAAGAAAACATTAGGTTGAACTTTGGCATATTCATAAAACTTGAATACCTTAAATGCATGATTTGCATTAACTCAAATTTCACTTTTGAGAACTTGTATGAATCAATAATAAATCTTGCAGTCGAACTATTTGATCTAAATTTATGCACAACTAAGAGAACATGTGTAAAAAGTTATTTGTTTTTGATTTGATAACAATTCCTCTGATTTGCATTACAGGTGGTTGTTTCTGGTGAACGGAGAATACTATAAAAAGGGTGAAAGAAGTTTACTGCTATGAGCCAAACGTAGAAGGTGTGTATTTGTCCCAATGTCAGGCCAATTGCTTGTTTGGCATATTCAATTTGTGTCATATCTTTGACCTAAACCAACTTAAGACACCCAGTTCAAACCAATTTTGTCAAAATACGTCTCTATTATAATTAAAAACCTTGTCAAATACTAATTTTTTGACAAATTTAAGTTATTGAATGAGTGGTGTTATATAGCATTTCAAAAAAAAAATCTGATGCCCAAACAAAACGCAGTCCCCATAATTCCAAATTTCAATAGTCAAGTAAGACGTATAGTCTAGCCAATGTGAATCCACCAAACTGAGCATCACAGTTTCAACTCAGTGTCATAGTGAAAATTGGGTCTGGGAAAACCCATTCAAGTTTGGCATCACAGCCTCTCAGCCAATGGGCTGCCAGAACAAATACACATCACATAATCCATACTTTTACGAACAAAGCCTTCTGTTTATAGAAGTTCCATCAAAGTTTAAAGTTGTTAATTAGCAAGTTTGTAGATTAATCAAACAACTCTGTGGGGATTATAACAGTTGTCTACTGTGAATGTCCCCACATCTAGGCTAGTAGATCTAGCTGGGCGATTCCCTAAATTCAGATTTCCAGGTTTGACACTTTAGCAGCTTGTGTAGCCCTACCACCATACCATAGTTATTTCATTGTTATCCTGACATGACTCAGGCCAAGTAATAGGGGTATCAGACAAGCCACCAACAAAAGCTCCAATTGCAACAAGAGTTGGACTACCGTAATATGGGGGTGAACTGGGACAGAATTGGCCGTTTTCCTGCCATAACATTGGCACTAAACCTCCCAAAACTGTCAAAATAGTCTAAAATTATGTCCAGGCCGTAGATTTAACTATCCCTGACAGCATTAACTGATACCTATGTTTTTCAAGGATTAAGGCTGAGAAAACCACTGTCCCAATTCACCCCTCACTTTGTGGTGAATCGGGACAGGGACTTACACAGGCATTACAATCATTTTGAGAAAAAAGCTTGTCACTGCACTTATTGAATTTATATTGTATACAGGATACATTTAGCAATGTGAGCTTTTTGTAAGAAATTATAATGCCTGTGGGGACTTATCTAAATAACTATACCCTATCAGCATGCCTCGGCGGCCCAATGTCGGCCCAAAGCCGGTCCGATGCTGCTGACATCGAACCGACGCCAGGCCGACGCCAGACCGCCGAGGCACGCTGACAGGGCTATAGTACTCTCTGCCCTGTTTAATTGATTTATACTTATGAAGAAACATTAGAAAACATGCTTAGCATCCCAAAAAGTCACTTTTAGTAAAATTTTTAATTTATTATGTGGAAAATATTCAGTTATTAATTAAATGTAATAAATCCTTGTAAATTGGCAAAAATGTAGCTATCTGCTAATTTTACAGGTGATGGATAATCTTGGACTAAATCCACAACAAATGATGCCAATTTCAACAATTTAAACCCAAATTCCATGGAAATAAGCTGGATTGAAAAGTAGTAAGGTTTTTTTAGGCCAGCTCTGTAACTCTGCAGCTCACTTGGATCCGAACCCATGACCAAACAGGCAAAACCCCACATCTCAGCAACTCTTATGGTCTCTTAAAACTATTTAAATAGATTTGGACTATAAACTCCTGATTTTTCTGCCTTTATTTGATGTTTTATTGAATATTTTTTTATCGGGTTCCAAAAGTACACATTTATCACTATTTTGGCGTAGTTTGAACTTCCTATAGCATTTCTACAAGATTAAAATGATTTTGCAGCATGGTAGTACCCCGTCCAACATTATTGTTTTAACATTCCATCACTAATTTTGTTTATTGAGTTATTTCTGGCTGCCGAAAGTTACACTAAAATAACTCTTAAACTGACTGTGCTTTACTGGCTTTTGAATATAGTGAGTACTAGAGTACCTAAGTTTATGATTTTTTCCGTAATTGGCCACAGCTATATACTTGAAGTTTTGTGAGAATTTTATGTCTGTAGCTTCTATAGTTTATGTGGTACAAGGAAAGTTTTGACCAGTTTGTAAAAATGCAAATTCTGCAGGTCAATGTTTAAGGTGCTGCAGTTCCGTAGTGCCTGCAGGTAGTATTGTGCAAATCGGTCTGCATCTTTATTGTAATACATTCTAGAAACGTGCAAAAAATCAAGTCCCTATAACAAGTAGAAGTTATTGCTTTTGAAAGATTATCCCTATTCACCCAATATTACGGTATATCAAAATATCAGCGTTTCGGACGTACATCGCTACACAAGCTGCTAGAGTGCCAAATCTGTAAATCTGAGTTTATGGAATTGCCCGGCTGCATTTGGCAGGATTGGAGTGGTCATTGCCTGTGATAGATCATTGGGATCACAAATGTAATGCTTCCTTCATTATAGCAATGTTTGAACTATGATGCATAGTTTACTGTCAGCCCAATGGCTATCAAGCTGTGATGCTGTGGTTGTAGGAGCTAACCCTGATAAAATGCTTTCTCTGACACTGATTTGAAACTATGATGCTCAGTTTGGTGGATTCACATTGGCTATAAGCCGGAGAATCTGACCGAGTTTAAAATGACATCACAGCTTGTAGTCAATTTACATATTATTGCAATGCTAGAATAGAGTCATCTCTGACATCACAGTTCAACAGCATAGAAAAGAACTTCAGATTCCATGTAAATATGAGGAGGTCTGTAAAACATATGAACAAGCATTTTAAAGCCCAATGCCAGAAGAATCAAGTCATTTTCACAACTAAATATGACAGGTGGTCGACTTTCAACTAATTTTGGTGGAGCAGGTCACATGTTCTTGAAAAAACTATATATGTGTTGAACAGTTGAAGCCAAAAATACTGTAAAAAGATACATCTACTTGCAGATGGTACAGATAGTTGTCTAACATCCATAGAAAGCTTTAGTTCAATATACAATTAATGGCAATAGTACAATTCTAAGTGCTTTAATTATCTAATAAATGCAGAAAGAAGAGTAAAAATTTAGTGAAAATTGCTTTTCCCCCATTTTGGGGTGGCCATGTTTAGAGGGGGCAAACTCAAAAGTTCATCCCTATATTTTTCCTGTAACCTCCCAAATTCATTTTCTATATGTTCTCAGGATTTCATAAAGCATTGGTTCGTTAAACTGTGAGGGGGGGGGGGGTTGCACATGCACCTATTTTGGCCCATGGCCTATATGCTTTAAAAATATTTATATTCTAGATATTCAGTTGAGAGGGCCTCAAAGACATCAAACAACCGAAACATTTTTGAATATAGATATTCACCAACAAATAACTTCATTTATTCACTATGCCGAGTGGTTCACTGTGCCCCCATAGGTCTGACAATGAGACCAGGTTCTAATTTTTTCAAAATTGCTTAAACTCAAATTTTCAAAGTTTTGTGTAAAAACTAAAAATGAAGTTGCTGAAGTGATTTTGTAGTCTATTAGGCGGGCTTGAAAATTACATCATAATTTCTGTTTTAAGTTGAACATAGGGTGTCTTTTTTTGCAAAATCTAAAATTTTGATAAAACAGGCCTGAGAAAGACAGGAAACGGTCGCAGTTGAATGATTTTTCGTACGATTATGCTTGTTGACGATAGCATCGATGCCATCAATTTGGTTTTGGCAAAAGTAAATTGCAAAAATATGTGCTATATATTAAATCAAGTGTTGCTTTCTTTTGTTGGTGGGTGTATATTCTAAAATTGTTTACGCTTATGACAAAGTCGATTGATTTGGCCTAAAAAAAATTAGCTGCACTTAGTGCATTGAAGTTTTGCTTCCATGGTAACAGAAAATCGTTATAAATAATTCAAAGAGGTACCTTGAATTTGTACTATGAATACTTCATTCAGCAGCTATCAGAACATTCTCATTACCCTGTTGCAGTTACAAATAAATGACATGAATAGTCTAACAAAAGTTAAGTTGCACCATTGTGTAGCACTTTGAGACTTAGTACAAATAAATGCTTATCACTAAACATTCTTCATAATGTTTTTTTTGCTGTTTAGTCTATAATTTTCATTCTCTTTTGAGCTTTGACATGAGTTTCTAATTTTAAGAATGAACACTTCTATTTTTACCGTTTTTCTTCTCTTTGCAGTTGCTTGATGTCTCCTACTAAGACACTGGGTTCAGAAGAATGGGATGCTACCTGAACATGATGGATGGACTCTGAAATTTTGAAATAACAATCAGATTTATCACTAAATTACCAACAAATGCCTAAGTTTCTGTAAGACTTCTCTGTCACATAGTTAAAACTATATGTCAATGAATAGAATATTGCGTGATATGTGGATAATTTTTTGTTATTTGCGTTATACAAATATCATGCTTGGCACTAAGTTGTAAGTACTGGCAAATTTTAAAAAATTACTCTACTAGCAAATTAACTCTACTTGAGATGTTGTTGTTGACTGTGTCATGGTCATGCTTGTGAATTGTTTGCATTGTTTTAAAATTAGGCTACTGTTATTGTATCTGATAACAGGTTAATATAATGAATGTATTAGTCATCCAATTTTGAAGATGAAATATCCAAAGTATTTGTTCTTTTTCAATTAACCCGTTCATTGATACTTTTGAAGAAGTGGTTCTGTTACAGCTGATTAGTCAATGCATAAAAGCTCAGGGCTAATATTTTAAATATCATACTCTTATCCTTATTGGAATTATTCTCACTGCTAACAAAAATCAATTTGATAGGCTGTGATATTACAACTAGGTACTGCCTGAGATTGATTTAGGAGCGACCATTTAATAATCAGTGGGGGTTTTGAGTTTTCCTCGGCGGGAAATTATTTATTTTACGGTGACCGCGACAGTAATTATTCATTTCCAGCATGTAAAGTCTCTGAATATTCATTCCCAAATCAGGCAACACCTTGTCAAGAAATGCCCCACCAGAAATTATTTATTTCAAGACTGCGCAATAGTTATTTCATTCTACAAAGTTGGCTCAGCAGCCCCAAAACAAAAAATTAACTGCTGGTTGGCTGTTACACAATCGCTGGTTCTATACTGATAGCCTATCACTCATTGGTCCCCACATTTATGCACTCTACTCTGGTGGTTGCAAACTGAGGGTGCTGCCACCTTCAGATTATGAAAAAAGTTCTTCACAGTTGCTGGTGATGACCTGTGAAGGCACCAGTCGTGAAAAATTGTTGTTTTCCGTGTGTTCTCCCAATTGTTGTTGTTGACCTTACAAGTTGTGATCAAGGTTCATATTATTTCCAAGGTGGGACGTATTATTTTTGTCGGCCTATATGTAATATAGGGGCCAACTCTGTGGTGAGCCTGTCACGTTGTAGAAAGGATTTTTGTCCAGGCATTTCTGTCAAAACCACACTGTTAACACCCTATAATGCCATTCCAGTTCCGTTAATGTACTGTAACTTAGGTTCCGGTGGCCTGAATTTACATGTATCAAGAATCAGCAGTAGGGGGTGACCATTTCATATCCAGAGAGGGGGGAGGGCTTGGAATTAGCTCTACACCCATGGATGTAATGTTACCAATGGGTGTAATGTTGCCAATGGGTGTAATGTTGCCAATGGGTGTAATGTTGCCAATGGGAGGAATGTTGCCAATGGGTGTAATGTTGCCAATGGTGTAATGTTGCCAATGGGAGGAATGTTGCCAATGGGTGGAATGCCTATGGGTGTAATGTTGCCAATGTGTGTCATGTTGCCAATTGTGTGATGTTGCCTATGGGTGTAATGTTGCCTATGGGTGTAATGTTGCCTATGGGTGTAATGTTGCCTATGGGTGTAATTTTGCCAATGGGTGTAATGTTGCCAATGGGTGTAATGTTGCCTATGGGTGTAATGTTGCCAATGGGTGTAATGTTGCCAATTGGTGTAATGATGCCAATGGGTGTAATGATGTCAATGGGTGTAATGTTGCCAAGGGTGTAATGTTGCCAATGGGTGTAATGTTGCCAATGGGTGTAATGTTGCCAAGGGTGTAATGTTGCCTATGGGTGTAATGTTGCCAATGGGTGTAATGTTGCCAATGGGTGTAATGTTGCCGAGGGTGTAATGTTGCCAATGGGTGTAATGTTGCCAATGGGTGTAATGTTGCCAAGGGTGTAATGTTCTCTATGGATGTAATGTTGCCAATGGGTGTAATGTTGCCAATGGGTGTAATGTTGCCAATGGGTGTATTGTTGCCAATTGGTGTAATGTTGCCTATGGGTGTAATGTTGCCTATGGGTGTAATGTTGCCAATGGGTGTAATGTTGTCAATGGGTGTAATGTTGCCAATGGTGTAATGTTGCCTATGGGTGTAATGTTGCCAATGGGTGTAATATTGCCTATGGGTGTAATGTTGCCAATGGGTGTAATGTTGCCTATGGGTGTGTTGTTGCCGAGGGTGTAATGTTGCCGAGGGTGTAATGCTGCCACTGGGTGTCATGTTGCCACTGGGTGTCATGTTGCCAATGGGTGTAATGTTGCCAATGGTGTAATATTCTCTATGGGTGTAATGTTGCCAATGGGTGTAATGTTGCCCATGGGTGTAATGTTGCCAATGGGTGTATTGTTGCCAATTGGTGTAATGTTGCCTATGGGTGTAATGGTGCCTATGGGTGTAATGTTGCCAATGGGTGTAATGTTGTCAATGGGTGTAATGTTGCCAATGGTGTAATGTTGCCTATGGGTGTAATGTTGGCAATGGGTGTAATGTTGCCAATGGGTGTGTTGTTGCCAATGGGTGTGTTGTTGCTGAGGGTGTAATGTTGCCGAGGGTGTAATGCTGCCACTGGGTGTCATGTTGCCAATGGGTGTCATGTTGCCAATGGGTGTCATGTTGCCAATGGTGTAATGTTGCCAATGGGTGTAATGTTGCCAATGGGTGTAATGTTGCCAATTGGTGTAATGTTGCCAATGGGTGTAACATTGCCAATGGGTGTAATGTTGCCAATGGGTGTAATGTTGCCTATTGGTGTAATGTTGCCAATAGTGTAATATTGCCAATGGTGTAAAGTTGCCAATGAGTGTAATGTTGCCAATGGGTGTAATGTTGCCAATGGGTGTAATGATGCTAATGGGTGTAATGTTGCCAAGGGTGTAATGTTGCCAAGGGTGTAACGTTGCCAATGGGTGTAATGTTGCCATTGGGTGTAATGTTGCCAATGGGTGTAATGTTACCAATGGTGTAATGTTACCTGTGGGTCTAATGTTGCCAACCGAGGTAATGTTGCCAATGGGTGTAATGTTTACCAAGTGGTTGCACAGTTTTTAATGCGATGTCGTGCACTGGTAGCAGAGCTATGTTTGTGCATCTCATGCACTCCGTTCTAGTTTTTTTTTAGTCAATAATTTCTTGCTCATTTTTGATGAAACAAATTCTTTCTGAACAGTCTGGTCTTCAAATACATAATTCCTGGTGTAAGGGGGTGACCATTTTATATCCTGGGAGGGGGAGGGCTTGGAATTTTTTTTTTAGTAAATAATTTCTTGCTCACTTCTGATGGAACAAATTCTTTCTGAACAGTCTGATCCTGAAATAAATCATTCCTGGTGGGGATACATTTAACAGCCTGGTGTTTCTAAGTTAGGGGCAACAATTTAATAATCGGGGGGGGGGGGACTTGGGGGGGAGTCTCAGCAGGAAATTATTACTTATTTTTGTAAATCGCTTCAATTATTTGGCTGACATTTCGTCCCTGTTGGACAGCAATCCATGGGCCAGACAATCCCTTAGCATATGCAGCATCTAGTTTACATCATAGGACTACAAGAATTTTCTTAATCCCCAATTCACACCAGAGGGCAACAACTGTTAGGGCCACATTGCACCAAAGAGCAACAATTTTGAGGGGCGTAATGAAAGTACACATGAAGAGTAATTATTTTTATCATAAAAAGACTTTTTACTGCCATGTATATCAGAGGGTTATTTCTTGGAATTTGGGCACTGGAAACGTTGGACCAAGAAATATTCAGGCCTCATTTTTGGGCCCTTTGCTTGGGAAAATTGCCATTGAAGAGCCCTATTAAACCGCCCAAATTTGTAGATAAAATATACTAGGAACTCCTCCTTCACCCCCAAAGGATATTTGCAGGTTAGCTTATAATGATAGCTATATTAATATCTTTGAGGAAATTATTTGAATGTTCCATCAGTACTTAAAAATGGCATTGTACATACCTAATTCATTATGAAAACATTGTATCCTTAATTTGAAATTGAAATGTATCTTGCATTGTGATGAATAATTTCAATATTAATTTTTAAATACTCTCTATCCTCTGATCCATAATGTGAAATGGTTTTATCTTCAGAAAATTAAAATAAAAGTTGTCAAATACTCTGCAGGTAAGACCATCTCACATCTTCACAATTTCTTTAATGTGTGTAAAAAAATCAATATAATAATAAAAAGCTTAACCAATATTTATTTGTCTTTTTGTTATTACTGACAAATAGTTCAGATGCATATTTTTATAAAATTTATTAATGATAATACTTCTCGGAATTTCTTCGATTTGGTATAAATTTATACCCAGGCCAGGGGCAGCACTAGCAAGAGGCATACAACCTGTCTGCCCATATCTGTGAATAGAATAAGCCCAGGGGGCAGCACTAGCTAGTAGCAATGGGCATAATCTGACCTATGCCTGATACATTTTCAAATATGGCATTATGGTCTATACTCAGTAGGCCATTTAAAACAGGGTGCAATATCCACAATGTTTGTCACCTTGCCAAGCATAAGACCTATAAAAAATGGCCAGACAGTAAAGGCACATTTCACAAGGGGTCGGGGGAGGATGAAATCCCCCTCCCTGGCATAAGGACAAATCGGGGCAAGTCCTGACCAATATTAGGGCAGATCCACTGCCCTGGTCACACCCGTAACATGTTAAAATTTCAGGACTAAAAGCAGCAGCCCCACTCCCACAAAATGATCCCATACGCCTGTGCCAGATAGCCATGAATATTTCCAGCTAGCAAGGTAGCTTTTGAATGTTCCCAGCTAGCCAGCCAGCCAGCTCTCCACATCTCCGTATATGTGCCAGCTGGCAATTTACCCAGCTGGAAAGTATCCAGCTGTGAAAAAAATGCCAGCTGGGGAAAAAGTTATCCAGCTGGGAGATTATCCAGCCAGCCATACTGTAGGTGAATAATAGATAAAAGTGAATAATGGTCATGGTGTGCCCTTCCCTGGCACAAAAGTTGATTTTGTATTGTACATCATTGCTGTCCCAAGAAATAGTTCCAATTTCATTTCACATAATTTCTATTCAACATTGATGTATACCAGAGTCAGACTCAGCAATCACATTCTCTAAGGAAGTAGACAAGGCCATCAGCACACTCAGAAACAGCCCCAGTGTCTTCCAGACAAAATTGTGTGTGTTCCTCTGATTGAAATGATGGGCAATTCCGTAAACCCAGATTTACAGATTTGACGCTTTAGCAGCTTGTAGAGCCCTACCACCATACCTTAGCTATTTCATTGTTATCGTGGCATGAGGCCAGGTAATAGGGTTATCAGACAAGCCATCAACCAAAGCTCCAAGTCCAACAGGAGCTGAGCTACATCAAAATATCAGGGTTTCGGACGTACATCATCTGATATACGTCCGAAACGCTATATATTATGATGTACAGGGTGAGCCAAAAAAAAGTACTTCTGTAAATGAACTTTAGCAATTACACACTGCCGCTAAAAAGTACACAATCTTCGTGGAATTACACACAGAGATGTACCTTCATATTAACAAAACATTGCTAAAGTTATTTTGTCCTAGTTGCAAAATTGACCTAACAGTGACCCTTAATATAACCTATATCCTTGAAATTGACGTCCTTTGAAGTTTTTGTCTGTTTCTTGCATAAATTTTTTTTTCACAGTCAGCTAAAAGCTTCAATGTCTTAAAGGTAATGCCTTCCATATTTGCCATTGTGATTTAGTCATATTGCAGTAAATCAAGGCTTGGTGAGAAAAGATTATTTCTGATCGAATTTTACCAACATTTTGACTGACCATTTTTGAGATACTGTGCATGGGTTTTATCTAGCCAGAATGTATATTTGGTCGTGTGTCGTGATGTCCTAAAATTTGAGAAATTTTACATTTATGTGATGATTACATATCTTGTACTTGCCATCACTTATTATACATCACTGGAATGCTTAGCTTCTATTGTTTCATATCAACCTCAAAAAATTAATCTTCCTTACAGAATAAGGCTGTTAACCACCAAAAACCTTGAGAAAATAGGTGATTTTTTTGTGTCCCCTGTTACATCAGCTTTGAAAAAATCATCTTAAAAATGAGATTGCATGCCAATGACTAAAGATATCTTGTTCTGGTTTTCTCTGTAGTAATACCCAATTTCACATAAAGCCCTAAAAGCTTACATCGTCTGTCTAAGTATTATCATACCTTCTGTGGAGCCCTTAATGCAAAGCAACGTCAACCTGTCCCTCTTGCCGAAAAAAATCAACATCTTTTTTAAAATTTAGTCTGAAACTGTTAATAGTGAAGCTAGAAACTTCAAACATACATCAAATAAATGCTCATGAGTTATACTTTCAATTGCATATCTCAGATTTTGTGTGCAGCATGTCTAGTTTACCCTGAAATTATTGTAACACCTGAAAAAAACCGTCAAGTTGGAGAGGGGTTATAAGTTTCAAACCATCAGAACTCAAACCAGTACAGTCACACAATGTGGAAAGTGCTATTGTCCAAATGCTCATAAATCAGGGTTTACTGTGGTATAAAATATGGTTAGGTTTACAATGATTTTGTGACTTCTGTGATGCTCTGAAAAACCCTGAAAAAAATGTAACGCATGCACGCGTTTTGTTACAGATTTTTATGCTGGCTTCATAGCAGTGTAGGGTGAAAGCACAGTAAAGGCCTCAATTGCATTTTGATCAGATAAAAGTAAATTTAGGGTCCTATAAACCAATTTCTGACATAAAGAAGAAACAGTGCAGTATTTAAGCTTAATCAACAAGTAAATCTGAGAAATTTTGGCATTTTTCATGAGCATACAATTAAAACCATGCTCTGGGCAGACCTTTAAAGTGGGTATAATTTGTTAATTTTAGCATGTAACCAGTGGCCCTTTTTCTGAAGCACCATCTAATGCTGCAATTCTGTAGCCTAATATTTAGTTCACATTCTGCCGGTGACATTATCTGTTTACTGTACCTCCCTGGCCTTCTGTAGGGACCATTGGCTGACTTTTCAATATGATGATTATGGCAGCCATGACGTCCAAAGAAAAGGTCTGCTTGTAACCATATTTTTGCAAATTTACAGTCAGGGGTTCAAAAGGCTGGCTGGAGGGTGTTTTTATGTAATAATTAACCGAATTTGGTGCTTTTGTCGAGATATGATATTGGTTTAATGAATTTAAGCAAAAAATTTCAAATGGCCACTGATGATTGTAAGATACAAGAAGCTTTAATGGCTAAAATCGATGTCCGTCCATTACGTCCACAACTGATTTTTTGGTAATTTAAATGAATTAAAGACCAGCTAACATGTCAACTGAGATAGAAATGCATGTCTATCTCTCCCTACCTATGTATGCAACTGAAAAACTTAAAAACAAAATGAATTTAACTTATACACTGGGCACCAGGCTAAAAAGGGTAAATGTCCGTCCATTACGTCCACACAAATGTTCAAATTAGTCTGGGGGCTGATGTTTGGAGGTCGGGTATGTCACGAATAAAGCAGGGATACCATGTTTAGTGACAAATTTGGTTTATTTTAGTGAATCCTGGCAAGGCTCAAAAATTTAATTGGTCACAGTTCATGCAAACTGTCCATATCACATCTGCGAAAACTGTCGAAAAGCCAATGGTCCACTTCAGCAGAAAAACCTAGATTTTCATGGAACTTTCATAATGTAGTTCATAGCAGCCCAGAAAATACCTGTCTTGATTTATTAGACAAACATCATTCTGTATTCTACACATTATTAGGTTTAAAGTGATGTACTACACTTGCACTTCTGATGAAAATAATTATTAGGTCATAGGGGCCAAATATTGAGGCGCTTACTGTGCTTTCACCCTGTACTGGACTTCAAAAATGACCAAAAAGTGATCAAACTAATGAGTAACTAGTCATAATTTACTTTTGTGCCCTCATATCATGGAAAAGGGCAGGAATTTCTATTAAAATATAAGGATTGCTCTGAAATTACATACTCACTTGTGATATTGATATCTTATCACCGCACAAAAATTGACACCGGAGATATATGTGAGATGTCAAGTAAATTTTCAATAATTATTGAAGTAAGATGTTCAAATTAGTTCTTAGGTATATTGGTAATGTTTTGAAACCTTTTACTTAAGATTTTGAGATGAACTCAGACTTCTAGCTTATTTATACATGTGATGCTTGAAAACGTTTAGTGTGGGTTGCTGTATCATAACTTTGTGGATCTATGTCTTAGTTTTGGAGCAGAAATACTTCTTTATACTGCTCAATTCAGTAAGATCAATGTCTTGGCCAACTTCAGTGAAGATTTCATGGTGTTACGTTTAGTACTTTGTATTTTACAGCAACTTCAGTGGAATGAAGTAGTTTTCGAGCTAAATGCATTTGAAGTCTGGATTTTACATTGATTTATGTGGAGAACGAATTAGTTAATGCCATATACAGACCTAATTATTGCATAATCATGTTGGATTTTGGTTTTAATTGGTTGTCCTGAGTCTATTTTAGACATTTTTGAAGAAAACCATTTTTGGTCCAAAACAACCATGTAACGCAAATTGTACGACCTTCTGACATGCGACCATCTATATTCAGAGCATAGTTGGTTCACCTGTAGCTGTGATTTGATGTATTATTCATCCAGGTTCACTATATACTTTATCAGCTCCTTTATGTATAATGAAATATTTGGCTGTCTGTCAACCACCTGGTTAGTAATTGCCCAAATTCCACAAATATAATGTACACTAGAGGACCCCCATGCTTCTTGGAATAAAGAGATAGGCCTACAAATGAGTAGCAGTGTGCAGTATTGTGGTTTATCATTGTGGCGCTGACATGCGTTGGCCTCCAGTGTAAAAGATGATTGGAAAGGTGTTGCCGTCTGGCGAGTGGAGGATTCCAAGAACTACTGTAGGTGAAGAACTCATAGATGTTAAGTACTGTGAAGGTAAAAATCCGTAAAGGAAGAGTAAAGAGGAAGATTGATGTATGACATGGCCTGATCCAAGGATAATTGAGGATTCCTATGCAGAAAGAAAAATCAGGGAAAAAGCGTAATTTCTAATATGGATTAGGATATATAGAATTAGCCAGTCGATAGGGGAAAGTAGAAAGGATTGAAATTGTGTAGTTTTGTTAAGTTGGTTTTTAGTGTCCTGATTTATAACAAAGAACCTGTTTTGTATTGTTTATTTGATGCCTCCCTCTTCTGAGCCCAGGGAGAAGAACCAAGTACTACCATGGCAGGCACGTGAATAGAGCTGTGTGGATAGCATACATGTGTGGATGGGGTGTTAGAAGTAACAGATAGTTCTGTAAAGATAAAAATCTGTAGAGCTTTTGAAAAGATGAAGATTGATGTATAGCATGGCCAGATTGATCAAGAATTGGCGATTTGTATACAAAAAGAAAATCTGAGCAAACAACAAAAATATAAGATAGGATAGTCCTGAAACAACTTTTTTTGGTTTTTACAGCTGCTTGTTACAGCTGCTTGCAGCTTGTATTACGGGAGGAGTTTCAGGAAAACTTATGACAACTCCCCTGGTCGTGCTGTTTCACCTATGTCATTAAAACTTTGCATACAGTCTAAATATAATTTTATCTTGCTTCTATCAACTTTTGGTAAACTTCTGTGACATTTAAATTTTTATTTACGAAACTAAAATGTTCGTTTTTGGCGGGAGTTTCAAATAATCAGCTGCAGTGAAACCAGCACCAACAGCAGCAGCCAGATCCAGTGTTTGCAGATTCAATAGAAAGAATGAAGGGAGAGCTAGGAAGGGATGAAGGGAGGAATGAAGGAAGGAATGAAGGAAGTAATGAAGGAAGGAAAAAATGAAGGAAAAAAGAAAGCAAAAAAGGAAGGAAAAAAGGAAGGAAAGTGTCTACAGATTCAAATCATTCAATGAAAGAATGAAGGAAGGGATGAAGGAAGGAAGGGATGAAGGAAGGCAGAGGGAGAAGGAAGGTTATGAAGGAAGGCAGGAAGGAAGGAATGAAGGACGGAATGAATGAAGGAAAAAGGAAGAAAAAGGGAAGGAAAGTAGGAAGGAAAAGGGAGGGGGAAAGGAGGGAGGGAGGGTATAGGCTACATGTAGGCAGATAGATATATAGATATATAGATATATAGATAGATAGACAGATAGATAGATAGATAGATAGATAGATAGATAGATAGATAGATAGATAGATAGATAGATAGATAGATAGATAGATAGATACTTAGATAGACACATAAATAGCCACGTACATAGACACATAGATAGGCTAAGTCATGTCAGGTACCTGCCATGGATAAGTCTATCTACAAGCAGCTGTTAAAGTGCTTGCACGTTATTTTTGTAGTATGTCAACTACATTTTCTGTCAGTATCATGACAATACTTGTATTAAAGTATTGTCAGTGATTTTCTACACAAGGAGAGATTGGTGGCACATAATGACCAATCAAGTCCTCATATCTCCATTACACTCGCCACAATTTCAGAGTTAGGCATAAAGCAATTCATTCTTAAGGAACGAGGCATATGTTGGGCCTCAACGCTTTATTATAAGACACTTTCTGGCTTTACTTTTCAAATATATCCTGCTAATGGGAAATAATCTATCCTAGACCTGGCATATTATGCCCTGCATGACCATTTGACATTATTCTAGGGGGTTCTGATGTTTTCAGGACCACAGTTTCCTGTGTCAAGCTTCTTTGCATACCAGTCAACAAATTTCAATCAGTTTTTTATATCTCCGACCACTCATATTGACATTTTCAACAGCCTTATTCATGCATCCTCTTCAACTCGGCACAGCAAAAATCAGGGACAACTCACACTTTGTTATAGCAGCAAGGCTATGCAGGTATGTCTGTCTTTTTCGCCTTCCAAACGCAATGTGGTGATGATAACCAACAAAATGAGCCATAAATCAAAGTCCTGTGGCAAAAATTGATTACCTTATGACCACTTAAATCAGTGTCTACTTTTTTTTGGTTCACCCTGTAGCTCAGCTCCTGATGCACATGGAGCTTTGGTAGGTGGCTTGTCTTATACCCCTATTTCCTGGCGTCATCCCTATATAACAATGAAATAGCTGAGATGTAATGGTAGGGCTACACAAGCTGCTAGAGTGCCAAATCTGTAAATCTGAGTTTACGGAATTGCCCTGATGTGGACGCTCACAGGAGCTCGCGGAATAGCACACTAATCACTAGGTGGCAACACAAGACAGCATATGTTCTGATCTGTGGCAATGCAAGAGCAGTCCACTTGTAGACAGCGCTTCTGGAGTCATCTGGACAAACATTTTGAGACTGAACTTGCCACTGGGAAAATATTTCACGAGATCACAAGGTCATCCACTGTCCATACGCACGAAACAGTACTCAGTTGCAACTCAACATGACGGCCAAACTTGGATTTAAAGATAAGACCAACTAAGAATCCAAAGAAAAAGACAATCTGGAAGAAGAGCTCAGACTTCTGTTGAGCCAAATGGTTTAGAGGAATCCAACCCCATTGCACAACACAAATTCAACAAGAATAAAACTTTTCAAAACATGTCGAATTCGAATGGACTTCAAGCATTTCCCCCCCCCCCCCCCCTAAGTCACAGAAGATGACTAAGTCACTTAGTCAAGTTATTGAACATCAAGTCAGTCATCCAAGCAGGACTTGGGACTGGCCAAGCTGAGCAAAGGAATTGGGCATTCTGACGCCACAAAATGAAGCAAACAAAGAAAACAAGCCGAACTCTGGCACAATATGAAACCACAACCCAGAGCTGGATGATATTCACATGCTTGCTTGTAAACACAAACATTTTTAAAGTTTCAATTTTAACTTAGAACCTTTCTCAGAAATTTAGACAAACCAAGAAGTATACATATATTTACAAATTGATAAATCAATCTTCAGTTTGGAATTGCCCTTGCCCACCTCAGCCATCGATTGGTAGTCTCCCATTCTGCACTAAACCAAGAGCTAAAATAAATCAGCATTGAAACCATAAAATCACATGTAAAAGCTCATAAAACAACAACACACAATAATTTATTTGGATTAATGAAACAGTCTTTATTTCTCAAAGCTGATATCCGAGATCGGGGATGTTAAATGCCATGAACATGGCTTTGTAACACATTCCGTTAAATTTTAGTTGTCGTACAAATAGTAGCAAACAAAAACCCAACTTAGATGGTCGTCAACAATCAAATTAAGCGTTGGTTGGTATTCTAACAACTGATCAAGACAATATACATATATCGCATATCTTCATATATATATATAAACTTCTCTCCCTGTCAGTACCGATGTTACAATGACTCAGCAAGTTTCGCTGAGCAAAAAAAATTAAAATATGTTCCTGGTATTTTGTTCACTTTTGCTATTTTTTTATGCCTTTTTTTCGGTTAATACTTTTTTTTTAAAACACAAAGACCATTCATT
The DNA here is from genome assembly GCA_026936325.1 of Platynereis dumerilii. Lineage (NCBI taxonomy): Eukaryota > Metazoa > Annelida > Polychaeta > Phyllodocida > Nereididae > Platynereis > Platynereis dumerilii. The sequence goes on from JAPTHN010000009.1 coordinate 7,453,694, forward strand.
CAGTGTGGGGCAGAGCGAATTCTGAAACGACCAATATCCGACTATCTCCAAGAATATTTCCAGAATATTGAATCGCACGTACATGAAAATGTCGCTAATTGGTCGAATCGATAGCACTCTCCCCCCAAAACTTCCCTTAACCTTATTCTCCCTTTCATACAACTAAAACGAACAAACTAATACTACACAACTACAGTGGGTGCGAGGGGAAGTCGGAGGTCAAAATAATTTACAATTTTTTTGTTATGAGGATCACTAGAGGCCAAAAGAGACCCTTTTCTGCGACGTAGCATTTCCCCGATTGTTTTCGTGTTAGACGGACCATCGGACAGTGTTTCAACGATCCATTTCATCAAGTTATCCTTTTTTTAATTTTTCAATAATTTTTCGTTATTTTTTCTGCATTTTTCATTTTTTGTCCACCTCCAGAGTCCCCCCCGCACCCCTAGTGTATATATCATCATGTATAAATCTTGTCTTAGGCTAAATACATGAGTGAATACATGACATTTCACATTGCTATTTCCTCATCTCCGTAGTAGTAACGTGTGTGTGGTACTTGTTTTGCATCATCATAAAATAGTTGACAGTTGTAATAAGACAAATTTTTTTATGAGAAAAAAGATTTTACAATTTTTTTCAGGGTTTTTTTATAAGCGTTTTTTTTCGTGTTTAACAATCAGTGACTCAAGATTCCCTTCTAACTAAAAATTAGCAGAAATCTCAGCACACGTCCTCCAGGTGGCGTAACTAATCTCTTCCCCTCAAATTCTCTTATTTTTCTTCTCTCTCTGATCTTAAATTCTAGTAAAATGAGGAGAAAGGTTTACTTAGCCACCCAAGAGAACCCAACAGTAAAATAACCTAACGAGAAATCTAACAAGATGTTGACTGTATGCTATTAAGCCAGCTATTAATTAGCTATCACTAATCAGCTGACTATTACCTAGCTGCAACCTTATGGTCCCTGCTTTTCCTTAGCTTGGTGTGCTTGGAGCACAGCAACAGCCTCCTCAACCTGAAAGCAAAAATAGGAAAATAAATCATCTAGTTATTACATCTGAGGAACTCGGAACATAAAACTTATATCAGAGACATAATTTCTCCCATGACTAACTTCCTTTAAATCACACCGTGGATCTTGGGACTTCAAATTTAATTTACAATTTAAAATACAATTAACTCGGGCTATAGCAGCGTGAAATCGCGAAAGTGTCGGAGAACCCCCAAATCGAGCCTCTTTCAATGATAATAACACAAGTAACAAGTTTTATTCTGATGCTGGCTTAACTTTAGCCATGACCTCAAGTCCTCAACATACTTCAGCCGATTACCATGAAACCCCTTAATAGCTAGTACTGCACAAGACGACGGATAGATGATTCGGGCTTTACATCTGGTATTTACGCATCAGGCAGGCTAATTAGTACAAGAGCACGTTACGGCAATGAAGCAACTGCTTTCCAACATTATGTCCAGGCGATCAATCCCACTATAGTTGGAATTGAACCTAGGACCCAGCTGTTACCAACTGAGCAGTCTGAGCAGACCCCCATCCCCAACACTGTATTAACCACTTCTACAATTGACCTGGACCTCATCAAGAGGATAAATTCTCCAAACTTTCTATCTATAGAGCATAAGTTCTCCAAACTTTCTATCTTTAGAGCATGAAATCTCAAACTTTCTACCTTTAGAGCATAAATTCTTCATTCTTTCTATCTTTAGAGCATGAATTCTCCTAAGTTTTTAGCTTTACAGCATAAATTCTCCCAACTTTCTATCTTTAGAGCATAAATTCTCAACTTCCTATTTTTAGAGCATGAATTCTCCAAACATTCTGTCTTTAGAGCATAAATTTTCCAAACTTTCTATCTTTAGAGCATAAATTCTTAACTTTCCATCTTTGGAGCATAAGTTCTCCCAACTTTCCATCTTTAGAGCATAAATTCTTCATACTTTCCATCTTTAGAGCTTAAATTCTTCATACTTTCCATCTTTAGAGCATAAATTCTTCATAATTTCTATATTTAGAGCATAAATTCTTCATACTTTCCATCTTTACAGCTTAAATTCTTCATACTTTCCATCTTTAGAGCATAAATTCTTCATACTTTCTATCTTTAGAGCATAAATTCTTAACTTTCCATCTTTAAAGCATAAGTTCTCCAAACTTTCTATCATAGAGCATAAATTCTCCAAACTTTCTGTCTTTCAGAGCATAAATTCTCCCAACTTTCCATAATTAGAGCATAAATTCTTCATGCTTTCCATCTTTAGAGCATAAATTCTCCCAACTTTCTATCTTTAGAGCATAAATTTTCAACTTCCTATTTTTAGAGCATGAATTCTCCAAACTTTCTGTCTTTAGAGCATAAATTTTCCAAACTTTCCATCTTTAGAACATAAATTCTTCACTTTCCATCCTTAGAGCATAAATTCTCCCAACTTTCTATCTCTAGAGCATAAATTTTCAACTTCCTATTTTTAGAGCATGAATTCTCCAAACTTTCTGTCTTTAGCATAAATTTTCCAAACTTTCTATCTTTAGAGCATAACTTCTTAACTTTCCATCTTTAGAGCATAAATTCCCCAAATTCTCAATCTTTCTCTAATTACCTTAGCCTTGAGGGACTCGCGAGACTCCAACATGTGGAGCAACTCGGAGTTGTCGATCTCCAACAACATGCCAGTGATCTTTCCAGCCAGGTCGGGGTACATGGTCTGGATGAGGGGGAACAGACGTTCTCCCAGCATCTGCTTCTGTTCCTGTGGAGGGGCGGCTGCCAACATGGAGGCCGTCAGAGGCTCCTGGCCTTGCACGTGCACGGCTTGTACCTGGAAGATAACGATTACAGATTATTGGGGGATATACAATTAAATATAAATCATGCAAGACAAGGATAGCAATTAAGTGACAACTGTAACACTTCTGGATAATCCTCTAGTACTTGTCCGAAAATACTCCCGAAGGAGTTAAATTGCATCAAATAAACATATACACACTATGACTCAACACATCCGTCTGAAAATCTTATAACATTTGAATGCATAATAAGCTAAATTTTTACACATTTCAAACGTCATTACTGCTCTACTTTTTTGCAATATCGAACCAGATTCTGTAATTATCAGAAGCCAATATTCGCAGCTTCAGACTGTGAACAGTCCCTTCCATTTTAGAGCACTGCTTTTGAAAGTGTTGACAAAATGATTTCAAACTTAGGTTTACAAATATTTGATGAATTTATCGAGAACACACAATATTATGAAGGCCTTTGAGTCTGAGAGCCTAACAATTTTCTTGAAACCACTGAGGATTCCTTGGTAACTAGTAAAAGGTGACTTTAAAGGCCTATTTAGTATTACCGGTTGCTGGGGAGCATTGCGCATTGGAGTGTTGTACTTGAAGTTCTGCGCCTGTCTGGGTGGCTGGGCCGTGGGGATGGGAGCAGCACCAGGTCTTGCAGCTTGGGGTTGGCGAGTTCCGGCCGTGATTGGACGAGCGTTCATTGCCTGCCTTACTGGGTTTGCCGTCGCGGCTGCTGCAGCGGGCATGGCTTGTCGGAGTTGCGCTCCTGCGGGCATCGTCTGGAATCCAGCGGTCGCGGGCTGAGCGTTCCTTGGCATCTGTTGGGGTGGCTGCCATCTTGGGGATGCCCCTCTGACCTGTGCCATCTGGGCTGGGGTGAAGAATCGCTGTTGAGCCTGTGGCATGGTTGGCACGAAGTATCCTGCATTGCCAGGTTGGAACATCTGTCCCATCTGCTGGTTCTGAAGAAGAGAGGAGAACTTGTCAAAATCATCAACCATTCAACATCATTTCAACTAGGCCTAGAAGGTTCACAACTTATAACTTTTAAAAGAACTCCCAACTTACAAAGAAAGCAACAAACTGCTGTGCATATCTTTTTAAATATATTTTTCAGCAACACAAAGAAACTCAGTATAAAATGTAATGCAACACCATTGCTTGTTAACTTCTATCGGATTTCTAAAACCTATAATTCCAATAATCAACTGGCAAAATTATCTGCACCACTTAACTTTTAGAAGTGATAAAGGGCAATATATTACATACATTTATGCAAAAGCCTTTTTTAACACCATTTTGAACTAGTTCGGCCCTTATATATTATTCATAAGAAGACAATTAATCAGTTTCAAGTTTCGACTGACAAGAATTCACTCACTGGATCCTCAAAGAATCCCGAACGTTTTGAGTACTACCAAATAGGCATAAACTTGAAACACATACCTGAAGACGCATACTGGCCAATCGCTGCATGTACTGAGAGGCAAGATGGGCCTTCCTGTCCTCCCTCCTCTGAGCCAGGGCAACATACAAAGGTTTCGACACGAGGATCCTGCCGTTCATTTCTGTGACAGCCTTTGTAGCTTCCTCCGGAGAGCTAAAGCAGACGAAGCCAAATCCTTTGCTGCGTCCCTCACCCTGCAAGAATTAAATATAGTTTAGAAGTGATCGGACTATTCATAACAGTGGTAGGTCTTGGCGCCCTTGAGCCCAGGAAATTCTAATGGCTCGGAGACCATACCTCCCTCGAGACACATAAATGGCTCCAGAACCTCGGGAGTATGGATTCTAAACATCGTTAAGAGCTACATCAACTAGAGCTATGAATTGTCAGCTAAAATATTAAGGAAATGTTAAAGAACCAGGTGTTCTCAAAGAACTATCGGATTCAATAATAACTTATTAGTGTAATTTTGGCAGAAACTGAGCCATTTTGATTGACAGCAGATAAAGATAGCAGGAAAGGTAACTACACATCCTGCCAGATGTTTCTAAAATCTACCAAGGATCACCTCAAAATTTCAATGATAATTCTTACATAAGTTAACCATACAGAGATATAATTTGAGCTTCACAAAATAATAATTTATGTTTTAATTACAGATATAAACATGACATACCTTGGCACCTGATTCAGTCATGACCTGCGGAAAGAAGAAAGAACACATCAATTAGAAATTCCATTCAAAACAACCAAATTTGGAAAAAACAAATATTCCTTAATTCAATAACTAATTTTACAATGCAACAATTTGCACAGTAAGTAGTTATTTAGTTGTTCCTTTGGCTCTGAACCACACAATCCAATCCTTTAGAGGGGTGACCGTTTTACCAAAGTCTTTCTGTCTCCAACTCGCCAGTACACCAGACATTCTCTTGTAGGGTGCAATTAAATAGCAATTAGGAGTCAGCCAATTGCTTGGCCGTATCTGAATGTTTGATCTCCCAATGTATAGGAGGCGACAAGTATAATAGACTTGCAACCAGGGTGACATTGGTTAATTATTATATTCATTACTGCATTTATGACTTCCGAAAAGAGACATACTCTTTAATACTGATAAAAATACTAACAATTTACTCTAGTTCCAGATTTTTAAACAATTAACAACATACTGGAAAGATTAAGGACCTAATTTCTAAGGTTTTATCAACAAGATATGGACATACATATTTAAATTATACTGACAATATCGGGGTTCGCCATATTGACACAGACTTCAGTCGCAACCCTATACCAGCTTGATGTTAGGTGAATAATTTACAGAAATATCATTGCAAACATCATAACACAGGCTTTCACAGCTCTGCTCTTCAATAAATATTACTACTTCTCCATTAACTAAGCATTCAGCATCTTATATTGTGATTTAATAAACCCGAAAAAAGGATTATACATATTAAACACAGCCTAATCACTAAATACTATAACACAACTTAAATTATCTGGTTTTACAAAATGCTTCCTCAAAATTGTCAATATCCCACTCAGCCGTACCTTAGCACTGGTGATAGTACCAAACTGTGAGAACTCCTTTCTCAATCGTTCGTCGTCAATACCATCGTCCAAGTTCTTGACGTACAGGTTTACCCCCTGGTAGCGGTTCATTCTCTCCAACTTTAATCGCTCAAATTTGTCCTTCAACTCAGCTTGTCTCTCGGCTTTCTTCTGTGCTCGGCCGACGTACAATGTCTTGCCGTTCATCTCTTTGCCGTTAAGGTCGTCTACGGCCTGAAAAGTATCAATTTAACATCACAACATATTCAGAAGTTCATTAATTCGCAAAGATAATCATATTGATAAGAGACCTGGTTTTATACCCCAGGTAGCAATATACAGATACTTTTGGCATCACTGAATAATAGTGATTACCTTCAGAAAAGGTTGTAATTTCATTATCTACTCTCTGGGTTCTGGAAGACCTTCATTGTTGCTTAGAATAAATTTCTACTTTCTCATATTTGGATAATTTTAACAAGTGATAAAATATACTCAAAACAAAGGAAGTTTATAGCTAAAAACAGCTGAAAGTTAGACACAATAGAGCAACCATATTTAATTCCTGCTAATAGAAAACTATACTCTACTAGTGTAGCACAAATATAATGTTATCAGAAAACATTGTATCTCATTATAGGAGTTTTAATTGTGGATGAGGAAGTATCATTTTATAAAGTCAAATGCCAACATTCAATAATCAGACGATATTCTACATGAAATACATCAAGTAAGATGCATAAAACATCATTTAATTCCAAAACTTCTCATAAATGGTCGCACAACACAAATGATCATCAAGACACCAAAATAGTCAATTGATATCTTGCAAATCAGTTGTCAAAGTGACCATTCATGAATAAATAATTACCCTCTGTGCTGCCTCGTGGTCCTCAAAGCTGACGAAGCCAAACCCTTTTGCTTTTCCATCTTCCCCAGTCATACAACGTGCGCTGACGATCTTTCCGTATTTCTCGAAGATCTCTCTGATCTTATTGTCATCATGTTCTTCGCAAAAGTTCTTGATGTAAACATTTGTGAAGTTCTTGGCTTTATCTCCGAGCTGTTCTAACCTCTCCTTCCTCGACATCCACCGTCCTACGTACACCTTTTTGCCGTTTAACAACATGCCGTTGACTTTCTCAATAGCGTTCTTTGCTGCTTCTTCTGTCTCGAAATGGACGAATCCGTAGCCCTTTGAGCCATTGTTGTCCATGGCAATCTGAAAAGATAACAAGAACATTATAAAGTGCATTCAGACAAGGAACTCCTTCCTTTTGAGGAATTCCTAATTGGCCATTTAAAGAAACTCAATTCAACAGAGAAATATCACTTTGAACAGTTTGTATATGACCTTTGCATGAATCATTGAAGGAATAATTTAGCAATTTACTTCCCTCTGTATATAAATGCCTTTTTTCAAAACTCTACCAACACATACTTTTGAAATATAACAATTACTCAATTGCTATGAGAAATTAAGAAAGGCTTACTGGTTCAATTGTGTTATCTTTAACTTTTTAAGTAACCAAGGGAGAATTCAGAAACTTAATAATACATTAATGATTTTACATTGCAACATTAAGCTTTATATTTACCCTTCTATGTTGGTTATTCAGATAAATTGATACTTCAACATTTGAAAGTCACTTTTGACCCATATATAGTCTAAACCAAGGTTCAATTAATACCACCAGTCATACCTTGCAAGACAAAATGTTTCCAAAAGCGGAGAATGTGTCGTATAACGCTTTGTTGTCGATACTTTTGTCTAAGTTCTTAATGAAGACATTTCCTACGCCAGACTTTCGCAAAGAGGGATCTCGCTGTGACCACATGATTCTGATAGGACGACCTTTAATTGTGTCAAAGTTCATTGTGTCTAGGGCTCTCTCAGCTGCAAAGAAAACGGAGAAAACATTAGGTCAGATTTATTACAACCAATATTGGTATTTCATCATCTTTCGAGACTTTTCAATAACCATTGATACCCCAGGGACTCGGGAAGGATTTTCTTATTACACAATATGGAGCAATAACCATTCCATAAATAAACCCTTGAATCATTCAACATTGGCAAATATACACACTATTTCAAGTTACAAATGCCCAAATTTATTTCAAGTTTAGACAGGAATTTTGGCTTCCAGATAGGGAAATGCCAGCCTGCATTGTACATAGTACTGAAGGTATAATAACAGAATACTAGAACCCATGATGATTATTTTATGGGTTTATTTAATGATATGGGCCTGTCCACACACATCACATTGATCACGTGGAACTTTGCACATGTGGACATGCTGGACAATAAAAATATTCGGGCGCCATGTTGGTTTTAAGGTACAACACAATTAAACAAACAGATTAATTACATTCGGGTTTGTTGTATGGTATTTAAATAGTTCTCACCATCAGCTGGCTGTTGGAAGTTTACGTAGGCATAGCCCAGAGATCGTCTTGTGATCATGTCCCTGCATACTCGGATGGACACCACGGGTCCAGCTGTGGAGAATTTCTCGAATAATAAAGCCTCTGTGATGTCTGCGTGAAGATCCCCCACATACAGGGAAGCCATAGGGTAGCTGGGTCCTGCTGGATTCATCTTGTCGCCTTTCTGTGATCTTCTAGAACAATATTAACTTGCAACTCCGTATACCTTCACTGCTGGTTTCAAAATGGCGACCACGTTGCTTCTCTCTTTCCAATCCTTCGTCACTTTCAACTTGATATTCAGCTTCGAGAAACGACTTTCTGTTTCACTAATCCTAATGTGCTTGTAGCTTTTGTTATTTTTTTAAATTTTTTTGGTTTTATGTTTTTATAGATATTAAAACAACAGTGCTGTGTGACGATGAAGTTCACACAACACGTGTAGTACCTACTACGAAATAGCAATGTGAGGAGAAGGACGCACAGACACGTTCGTCGCCCTTTTATACCATGACTCAAAATGACGTCACCATGGAGGTTCCCTCAGCTATTTATAGATGGAGGGGATTTCCTTGCTTTATTTCGCTCTGCACGGCTTATAGATAGCATTTTTTATGGTTTGCGAGTTTAGATGATGATTTGATAATTCTGAAATTGTTCACTCTTAACATAAGCAAAATTGTCTTTTTTCGGGAAACATTTAATTGGCCACAAGGTGGATCACTGCATAACTGTTAGGTGACGTAGCCCTCTGGCGGATTATGGTTTCATTGCGACAAATGTGAACTCTTTTGGCTTTTATTTTTAGGCTAATAAAGTTCTAATTAAACCGCTTTCAGAATTTTTTTCACAGTTGGATTTGACCAAAAGCTACCTATACAATTACATGGTTCAAGAAAGATCCATGGCGTATTTTATTTAACAAGCTGAAATATGGTCATGCAACTTTGGGGGGGGGGGGGGTTTATTATTACTAATAATTAGGCCTAAAATCTCATTATCTTTGTTAGTCAGGTACCTACATTCGCTTAAATAGAATCACACATTGTCACACTCTAGACAATGGTTTACCCTACAAGAAGCTGTGTATACAAAGAAGCCACCCCATAAGTTATCTGCTGTTTAATTAGGGTCATCCAAGACAATAGGGGTGTCTGGGGCTTCAAGATTAATTGTGCATCGACACCTCTGTTAAGTCATTCTTAATTGCAATTAAAGGAAGCTGAGACAGATCTTGTGCAATCAATAACAATTCTATATTTTGATGTATAACTTTAAAATAATACAGATATTTACATATAAGTAAGATGGCCAAGAAACTAGTAAGACAACTGTATGTAATTTCATGAGTTACATAATATATAATAGCATGCAAAAAATACATACACTTTTGGAAAAGTCTACATTTTACAACTAAATATAACTTCTAAATTTGCAATCATTTAACAGGTCGTCAGCTAAAATAGAAAATTTACAATAGGGCACAGAACATTTTACATTTTTTTACAAGCATTTATTTACAAAAGTCAACAAGTTTACAAAGCTTTACATGCATTGTTCAATTGGAAATTGGAATGGCATGTCACAACATGTTCAGAGACAAACTTTTGCAGTGTTTGTTTAAAATAGTTTCGAATTAAAGTCTAAATTTATCTTAAATCAATAGTAGAATTGATCACTTTGCGATTTGTTCGGCGAGAAAGAAGTGCACCTTTTTATCTCCCCCCGAAGCAAGAAGCGGCAATCTCGCATGCCAACTAATGTCAGTAACAACCAGAAGATCAAGAGAAACAAGAACCTGCTTCGTACGAGTATTAATGACCCGTATTTGGGATCCAGGAGATCCAACGGAAGCGAGGAGGTGATCGTGAGACTTCGACCATCTAACTGCCACTCCACCATCAGCAGATATAACGCGACTGTCAGTTGGTTGGCTGGAGGTCGACGTGTCAAATTGAAAACAGTGGGGTCCAGCCAGAGCAGCGACTCGGAGCAAATTACTCGAACACCAATCAGCAGAGAGCAACGGAGATTCCCCACAATCGAGCGACATGATTCGCTGCTGCGTACTGAGGTTGTAAAATCCGATAACCCCTCGTTTTTCAGCCACCATTATTTTGGCGGTGTCTTGCGCCAACCAGCGAATAGACATTCCTGGGGAATGAAGCGGAAGACATAACTCTTGTTCTCCCTGCACCGACCAAATCCTGCAAGTGTGGTCGTCGCTCACTGACGCCACCTGGTCCCCTCGGTCTGGTTCATAAGCGACATCATTAACGCAGTCCGAATGTCCGTCAATTTCCTGAAAAAAGATAAATGATTAGAAAAGAATATAACTTTCAAATAAATAACTGAGGTTGACATGAATAGGCCTGATTTATTACATTATTCAATACCTACCACACTAGTAACATCAGTTTTTAGATCAGCTGAATATATTCTCAATTTCTTGTCAGTGGCTGCAGTGCAGAATTTTATCACCCTGGGAATAGTAAGGAGGGAAGCCTCGGGACTCCATGCAAATGACGTCACAGGAGCCCTCTGGTGGAAGTCTTGAAGATGAGTGAAACTTATTCCTTCTTCACCTGGGTCATCTTGAAAACTGCATGTACCAACTGTCACTCTAGACTGTGTCACAATGGCAATCAGGTCAGCAGACCAGTCGTAAGGGCAGAATTCAACAGCCTCTACTATGTCATGACACTCAACAGTGTAATGGCTTTGTATGTTGTCCTTCTCTGGCATTTTGACAGCTCCAAACACGTGAAAACGAAAAGTTTACAAATTTGCCGGTTCTGGAACTTCGCCCAAAATGCAGCCCGTTTGTGGTAAAAGGCTGGTGGCGCGGAAAATGAGGCGCCGGGATAACTTTCCCGCCAAATGGTGCATGTGCTCGACAGTGGTGCTCAGTTGAGAGCTGTTAAGACTGTTGAGCTATTGGGTACATTCGATTCGATCTACTCTAAGTACTCCGGAAGTTACGTATCTACTCCAGGAAGTGACGTTTCTACTCCTGGAGTAAACTACTCCAAGGTTGGTCCAAATCGAATATAACAGAGTAGTTAGAATCGTCATAACTTGGGGGTTCCCTAGCAATTAGAATTCCGTAGTTGATGGCAATTACGACGTCAATTGACACCCTCAATCGATTGCTCTTTTAAAATTTATTGAATTGAAATACGCAAATTCACACCAGAAAAAAGCAATTAGGCACTAAATCAAAGCTTCTGAAGTGTCATCTATCTTTGTAAACAATCCTACGTCATGGGATATCCCAATTTCTTGGAGTACTTCCGATCTACTCCAATCTACTCCAAACTACTCCCGGAAGTGCAAAACGAATGATCTGGAGTGAACTACTCCACTCCAGGAGCACTTTGGAGCAGCAAAACGAATGTACCCATTGACTCAGTTCCAGCACCGGTCAGTTGCCTTCTGGCCTTCTGGACACTGAAGGCAGGGAAGCTTTGCATTGTCTCGTTAATAAAGTGTAGAGTGAGACATATTTTTGACTGATTAGGGAGTATGGACCTTTCGGAATTTTGTTAAAATCATTTTAATGTATTATACCATTCGACACCTCTGTCAGCCAATCACATTATAGTATTTCAGGGAATAATTCCCATATTCTTTGTTGTTCAGTTATCCTGTCATATGTTTGACTGTTACGTGTTTGTCTCAATCTCATGGTATAAGCCGGTTATTCACCTAAAGGCCTCGGGTGATAAATCACATATTCCCTCTCCCGTGGTGAATAACCTTTACTAATACCTCCCAATGCTAGATGGAGTATCATCGAGAATGATGAAGTCCATTATCTACGCATATAGGCGTATCTGGTGGGGGGGGGGGGGGGGAGAAGGACGATGGGTGCAATCCCCTTTCATCTGATAAATCCTTCATATTGCCACTAATTGGAAAAAAAAGTACTAGAATCTAGAGTCTCCAATATTTTCAACTCAGTCAGTCACATTATGTGATAAACTATTCGTTATATAGTGTTTTTTAGTTGGAATTGGTAAACTAAAATTTACTAAATCTAACTGAGAAAGTATATCCAAGCCTATCTGAGTGATCAAAGAACCACTTAATTAAGTAATTTGGAAAGTGGATTATTGATTTTTTTTTCTTTAAATAATCGCAATTTTGAAAAATGTGAATGCCTTTCACCCTTTTTTGGAAATAATTTTTTTAAAAGTTGAATTTAGTCAGTTGTAATTTATTCAATATGAATCAACAAGTTGGAGTTGAAAAAACTTTAATTCTGCCAAGTACTAGTTGGATTAATCTCTTGAATTTCTGTTTTGTAAGTCATAACTCAATTGATTTTCAACTGACTCCTGGGTCCACTGGGTCTAGCCCCTGATTACTACCCACAGATGATGTATTACTGAAAATCCATTATTTCAATGTATTTTATAAATCTAAGTCTGGAAAAAAATGTCATTAGCAGTAGGTCTGTGCTTGCGCGTGGGGGGGGGGGGGGTGTTGGGACTGGGGATGGAGGCAACGCCTAATTAAGAAATAACTCTGTCAGAAATTATTTTAACTTAATTCCTAAGAAGAATGTATTTATTTACCAAAAATTACAAGATATTAATCCAAGCGGCAAGCGCAGCTATGCCATAGAAAGTAGAATTATCCCTGAGCACTGTTTCTAAAACGAGCTAAAAGGGGTGAGCCTCATGTAGGGTTTTTTATTGACATGTAGGCCTATTTAAATAAAAGAGCTACTTGGAAGTGGTATAATTACCCTTTTTTCATAAAATCAGATGATTAGATCTGTCACCCAGGGGTGCCGGAAGAATCGCGGGCAGCAGGGGCGGTACGTCAGACGAAAAAGGGCAAATCATATTCGCACAAATTTTGCGTGACAAAATTGGAATAGCGTCCGGCCAGGACATCACAAGCAACACCTAAGCCAACCTCACTTTGATAACATCTCTGTGTATGTATGCATGTAATCAAAGATGTAATCTAAGAGGCTGAAATAAACCTGTCTGTCTGTCTGTCTGTCTGTCAAAAAGAGGGTCAATAATAATTTGAAAATATACTTACTAGTTTGAGCTAAAATTGATGAAATGAAGCCTAATAATATTTTTTTCTTCAAAAGGGCACCCTTGCCCCCCCCTGCCCCCCCTGCCCCCCCTGCCCCCCTTTGGGCAAGGGCAGGAGGGGCAATTGCCCCCTGCCCCCCCCCCCCCTGTTCCGGCCCTGCAGAATAATTGTACTATTGCTATTGCAGAGATCTATGCTGATCTATGCCAATGAACTTGAGTCTAGTTCATTGATCTATGCAGTGATAAACTTTCTGAAGATGGCTAGTTTATGACATTTTCACCAGAGGGACTGATTTGCACGTGGAGGGGTGCATTGTGGGACAGGTGCCAAAACATGGCCTGCGTTTTGCGAAGTGCTGTGATGTGTTGACATTGGAAAATTGGGCAAAATGGATCTACCAAAAGGAATAGCCTGCAAAATAGGATACATATAGCGAAAGGAGAGTTTCTTCATTGGATTTACCAAAGGGGGAGTGTTAGAAATCGAAAATGGCGTCCTCAGACAAGGTTAAAGTGGCCCTCAGGGTTCGGCCGCTGAACCGCAGAGGTAGGAAAAAAGGATTTTTCCCGGTTGAGAAAAAATCGTTTCTTAAAGATGGATTTTACTCATTCTAGTGATATTTATTTACAGAAATCGAGATGGGTACAAAGTGTGTGGTGGATATGGACGATACACAGACCGTTTTGTACCACCCCACCACTGGTGTGAAGGAAACGTATGTATTTCATGATTTTGACAGTTCATTTTTGTGTGCTTCATTTTTGACAGTTGTCTGTGTATTAACTGCTGTTGTGTATTGAGCATATATACCTTACTTTGAACTTAGAGTGTAGTATCAGCTCATTGCTGTATCAATTAAGTGCAATTAGAGAGATATACCAATGAGCTTCTTTCAATGGGAACCAACAAACCCATAGCCTGGGTTATGCAATGACAGGACTGTTGGGTTTTGTGTCAAAACAAACACAACCCATTTGATGTATTGGTGCAATGTGACTATCAGATCTACATAAATACAACTACATGTGACATTTCAGCTTTTTGGCTTCACTAATAGGTGCCAATTGTTGAATGTTTGCATAGCTGTCATATCATTATTGTGTTATCAAAATTGAGGTTATTAGAATTTATATGCAGCCCATTGTAATAGATCTGTAGACTTCAGATGAGTCAAAATTTGGCAATATGTCAAAATGACTCAAGTCTAAACAGTGCTGTATTTTATATTGTAGGCTTCAGGCATCAATTCTACAGCCTATACATTTCTTAGAACTGATATTGATATGAAATCATAATGATAGAGTCCACTTGGATAATCACTAAGAGCCTATATACCAGAATATGTCTATCATGATTTTATTCAATGAATTGATCTATTTCCTAACATTACAGTGATAAATTTCAAAATTCCACTGATCTTAGATAGTTTATTTTTGGCAGTGAGATCAATATATACTTCTCTTATCAAGATTAAAGTTTAATTTTAGACATTTTAATCTTGAATTTTAAGTATGCGTTTAAGATATAAATTATATACATTTATGTTCAACAAAAGTTGTCTACTTTGTAGAATAGATAAACATTTCTTCAGGGTAAAACCTTTGAAGTATACATACCTATTTAGAAAAGGGGCACATACAAATTGTTACCATATAACTAATAACAAGCCTCTAGAGGTTTTACGCCTACCAAATTATGTACCGCTGTATGTACCGCATTTAATGATCAATAAAAAAATATATATATAATAGTTAAAAGGCGGTAGGGTTTGCAACTTTTGGGCACTTGTGGGCTAAACCACCCTGCTCAAATGTTTGTTGGCGCCCATAAGTGGCATAAAGTGCCCAATGCAGCTAAATAAAATTTCAAATCACTGTGTTGGGACAAGGCAAGGTCCTTCCTTATATATATAGGATTTATTAACATATCGGCAATTTTTTTTTTGCAAATGATGTTTATCAGAATGTACTGAGTTAAAGCTTGAAATCCAGGTATGTGCATTCATTGCATATATATATTATGATATTATTTTGTGGAGTGTATTTAGGTCATGATTGTCAGAAGTTTTGAACATGTTGAAGCTGCATTCAAACTGCAACCTGGCCGATTGTGAGTCATCGTATAGAAAATTTATTGATGTCCAAATTGTCCATCTGTCCGAAGGCTTGTTTCTCAGATTCAGCGCGTGATTTGCACAAAAAAAGTATATGGTGCACAAAAACGATATACATACATGTGTATATTTTGAAAATATTTGCAGTATAACTTGATTGGCTTGTTCTATTTAACTTGAAAATGAAATATGCATGCAGGCTTGATTGGATTTCAAGACAGACAGAAAGACACTGTCAGATAGATAGATAGACAGATAGACAGACAGACAGATAGACAGATAGACAGATAGATAGATAGATAGATAGATAGATAGATCATACAGAGATGGATCATGTAAATACAGAGATAGATCATGTAGATACAGAGATAGATACATGTAGATCAATATTTAGATAAAGAAATATAGACAGATAGACAGACAGATGGAAAGGTATATAGATAGATTGACCAATTACTTATAATAAAATAATGTTAAGTTGCGAGGAAGAAACTTGA
Source organism: Platynereis dumerilii (assembly GCA_026936325.1). NCBI lineage: Eukaryota > Metazoa > Annelida > Polychaeta > Phyllodocida > Nereididae > Platynereis > Platynereis dumerilii. Next base: position 7,469,611 of record JAPTHN010000009.1, read on the forward strand.
GCTCAGTTGGCAGGGCTCTAGTCAAATCACTGGGTCCTGTCTTCAATTCCTGCTCTGACGGGTCACCTGGATCTGTGTTTGGCAACAGTTTCAGTCATCCTTTGCTCCTATGGCTATATAGTGTCCTTTGTAATTAACCTGTAGACCACCATGGTGCGTAAATACAGAATGTAAAGTTTCAAATTCCGATCATCCATCCACATTACACGAAGGTGCCAGTGAATTTAATTGACTGAATTAATATTTTACAAAGTTAAGTTCTAGTAGTTGAGGTCAGAAACATTTACCGTTGTTTAACATAGCTACAAACCCCTTTTTGAAACCCTAACACCCCTATTCATTGTAATTCTTAGGTATATCTTGGCCAACCCTTGGGCGTTTTGTATTGGGTTGTTAGCGGTTAGTCTGTGTTGAAAGCAAGCAGACATAGATGCCGGACAGACAAGTAAATGTTGTGGATAGACAGAAAACTGCAAGCTATAGACTGTGAGAAGCGTCTCCTATTTGTTTGCAATGGCAGCGACCGACTATCATAGACTATGTGATGTTATTGTAGCTGGGGTCGATGATATGTCAGATATGCTTGTGTTGTAAAACTCCCACTTATGTTTATGTGCAGTTTAGGGTACAGAACAGAGAGAATATGTATGGGACTCTTTGGTGTTCGCCCCTTTGAACCCTGTGTTATCTTTTGTATTGATTTCCTGTCTGTTTTATTGGAGTTGAGGGTGGCAACATTTTGTCTGAGAGGGCTGCATTTGATTTTGATCAGATTATTCTCCGAGTATCTCTCTCTCTATCAACAAACAATGTATTTACATTTACTTCTATATTTCTGTTTGTCTAGCTATCTTTTCTGTCTGTCCATCTATCAATCTACATTGATCTATCTATCAATCAATCTATCTATCTATCTATATATCTATCTAACTTCTATCTAACTCTCTACTATTTGTCTGTCTGTCTATCTGTCTATCTATCTTCTATCTAACTCTCGGGGGGAGGGTTGATCTAGTGGTATTATGCTGGGCTGCCAATCGCTGGGTCCAGGCTTCGGGTCACCTGGGTCTATGTTGGACAGCTGTTTCAAGCATCCTTCACCTCATTGCTGTGTCCTCCCCCTCTCCTAATTAGCCTACCAAGTGCATAAATACAGGACGTGAAGCCCCAATCATCCATCCATCTATCTAACTCTCTACTATCTATCTATCTATATATCTCTCTGTCTCTCTATCTTTCTATCTGTCTATCTATCTATCCATCCATCCATCTATCCGTCTATCTATTGATCTATCTATCTATTTATTTATCTATCTATCTATCTATCTATTTATCTAGGGCCATCTATGATCTATCTAAGCTTGATCTGAATTATCTAGCTATCCATTATAACCCTGCCAATCAAATTAATCTTTACGTTTGAACCTGTAATTTGCATATTTTTGCATACCAATGTCAGTATAATTTTGCAATTTTCAAAATTCCTAAATGTGGGAGTGTTGTTATCAGTTTGTGAATTGATGAGAGTCTAGGTCAAAAATCAATTGAGAAGCACTGAATACACATGTCGATTTTGAACTTGTATTTGTTGATATAAAATTTGTGTAAATCATGAAATACATAGATGTTATCAATTTTATCATTTTCCATATTTAGTATATATATACTGTAGGGAGTGTAGGCCTTTGGTAGATAGGAATATTTTGCTATGATATACATTTTAAATAACTTGGAAATATTTATTTTGCTTTTAACATGGTTAAGGTGTATTTATTGATTGATTTATTAACTTTCAATCATTGTTACAATATATATACAACATGAACAAGTGTTACTAAAGTAGTATTTTAAAATTCAGATGTTTTAGCATATTTAGGAGTGTTCTTGAAAATGTTGAAAATCTCAACATGAATATATATTTAAATTAATTTTAAAAGAAGATAAAACATACATACAATTTAATTCATAATGTTTGGTTTGAAGTTTGAATATTTGAATATGAAGAGATAAAATTTGTTGAATTCCTTATATCCATGAATAATTCAGTGCTACCGAACAGCTTTTATTATGCTTATAAAGATTTAGTTTTTTATGTCAATAAATCTTTTTGTGTTTTATTTGTATGTTTTATTGACTTGGTGACAACGTTTGCTCTTCAAATAAAACTTTGATATGTTATCAGTTCATGGAAGAATTGTACACAAGTGAGCTCAAATTGATGTGTACTGTTTATAATCATAATGCAATTAAGGATATTATTGATTGATTATTATTTAATTTTAGGGGTTTTCCAGTTCCCAACATTTCTCTCATATTATCAAATTTAGTCTAAGTTGTTCGAACCACATGATTTTATGGTTTGCTGATAATTTTGCAAAATAGATCTATATAAATATTATCTAACATGTTTCTGCATTTATTATTTATCTGCATTAATTTATTGATTGTCATTGCTGATACAGTGTTACCACACTTACTTGAACACTCAAGTTTGTGTTCGCAATATGAAGTCGCCAAGATTATCCACAGTATAAAATTTATAAAATAAATCTTTAAGATTCTAGTTTAAGGACAGTTTCGATCTCTGGATCTCTTATGTTATCAGAAGTGAAATGTTTGCAAACAAAAGACTTTCTGTGTGTATAATCTATTAAAATTTATAGTGTACACAGACACATATATAGAGACAGTGTTTAGACAAAGTTGACTCTATGCTATAGTATGCTGAAGTATGTTGAAGTTTAAATTTAGCCTGCAAACATTATACCTATGGCCATCGAGTATAGTCGACGATTAGTCGCTCCTAATCAATATATTGTTATCATACGACTATATGTTAATGTATACTCTATATATGTGTGTATATACACAGCATATTTTGCTTGCTATGGGTGTAGCATAGGGATTAATATTTAGAGTGTTATTTTGTGTAAACATAAGTTTAGTCATCGAAGAAAGTATGTGATCATCGATTCGTTAAAAGAATTTTGCATAACCATGATAACTGTTCCTGTAAAAATTTGAGACATTAGATAGGAGTATTGATTGATTGATTGATTGATTTATAAATGGATAGGCAGATTGATGTATAAACAGATTGGTAGATAGATTGGTAGATAGATAGATAGATAGATAGACAGATAGATAGATAGATAGATAATTAGATAGATAGATAGATAGATAGATAGATAGATAGATAGATAGATAGATAGATAGATAGATAGATAGATAGATGGGTAGACCAACAGAAACCAAGACAAATAGACAGACAGATTGGATCATAGATAGAAAGTTAGTGATTTACTAGTAAAAACAATACATTGTAGTGAAATTTATCATTTACGTCAAGTCTGCAAGTTAATTGTCCGCAAAAACCATTTTAATTGTTATTAATGTCTTTTTTATACGTCATTAAAATCTAAGAATGTTATAAAATAGCAACTAGCAACAAAGCCCATATCTTTTTTAAGTTCTGTGGGTGTTCCCATTAGACATTAACCCTATCTCAGAGATTCTATGGTGCCTTCAGCAAGCCCATATGGGCTATGCACATGATACAGCCCAATTAAGCTTGTATACACATTGCTCTATTGTCAATGGGCGATAAGATTTGTGACAATATCGTAACTGTAAAATGTCCTATTAACATGATTTAGAAGGTTGTCTATCTGGGTCAATGTGGGTCATGTTTGTCCGTCTCTTGTGTGTCTAACTCTCTTGTGAGCGTTATAATTTTTGTGGGCACCAATGCCACTCCTTTGTATATGTCCTTTATATACCCAGTATATATCGATTTTTATAAAGCAATCTTTTTTGAAAGTGTTTTCTCAAAGTTTCTTTTTTTTAAGCAAATTTGTGTGTGTTTTTTGTCTTTTGCTGATATTTTTTTATTAATTCTACCCTGGTTTTTGGAGAAATCTTTCTGTTTTGTACTTTCGAATGCATTTTTGTAATTTTTCTAGAGTGTATTTTAATATTTTTGTCTTTTTTTTTTAATCAGACTTTTTCAATTTCTCAGTCTTCAAAAACCCTCATCAAATATTTATTTTAGAAACTAGGCCATTGCTTCATTGAATACAGTCTAATGTTATTTGTGTCATCGAAATCAAATTTGATATTCGCCTTCCTGGAAAAATAGAAAGTGTTCATGCTTTTCTCTTTGTAATTGCTATGAATTATCTTTTATAAATTTGAGGAGGGTCAATGTGATTTTTAGAATAAAAATATGGCAAGATTTGTTAATGTAAAGGATCCAAAAGATAGAAAATTGGATGAAACGTTTTGTTGAATTTCAAGAAATTCACAAGAATATATTTTCTTATATGTCTACTATATGATATGGATGAATAATTATGAGTTTGGCTATACAGAGAATAAATTTAAGCATATTGAGTGGTTGTAACTGTCTTAATAGCTCTAATATTATAAATTACACTGATTACAATCTTGAAGTCAAGGAAGCATGTCAATTTATATAGAAATATTTTGGCAAAACTGACATTTCTTGTTAATTATTCCCCTTTTTAAGATAAGCATATGATAAGATTATATTAGGCATTTTATAGAGTAAATGTTAAATAAAACATGTAAAATAAGAAACATAAAAATGGATAAAATGTTAGATTTGTATTCAGTTTATCTTTATTTTATTTTGCTAGACACAATGAATGAATTAACAAGGATTACTTCTTAAAAATAAAGGCTTAATATGTGAATTTTATGTTATGATATATCCATATGATCCATCTTGATTAGCCAATGATCAGTAATGAGGTGCCAAAATGCTGCAAAATTTTTTTTTTGCTTATTTTTGTCTCATTACTCTCATACTTAGGACAATGGCAATACTTGTCTTTCAAATAGTACAGCTTAGTAGTGAAATATCATGTTATAAAGTTAAAAAAAAATTTCCCATATATAATATTTAGCTATGTTTTACTTGAATTGTACATCTGCAATCTGTAATATTAAATGTCCAGACATTTGGATTTTTGATTCAAAATAATGATTGGAATTTGCAATGACTCATATAATTCATCTGAAATATATACACATGTGATATACGTTGTTTTTTTAATTATTTGCTAAAATATGAGCTGATATTAAATACAGTCATTCATATGCTCTGCATTGACATGCAGACAAAATTGCAGTGATTTTAAATTGGGAGTTTTCCGTTTTGTCAATATTAAATTTATATTTTTGGCATGATATTAATTCTATTAAAAGTATCAATTTTTATTAAATTGGGAAAGAAATTCTTAAAGTGAGATATGGGATTATATACATACATATATATATATGATATATAGATATATCATTATTTTCACTAAATCATAGGAATTCCTACATTGTAGAAGTCAATAAACTGCTTATAATTTGATAATCGATAATTCCTGTGATGTACATTCCTCATTCCTCAAATCTGCCACGTGCATCAAATTTTGAAAACAGTTCCTTATACAACTCGTAAAACAATGTACAAGTTGTGATTAAGTGGACATGTTTGTGTATAGTCTGATAATCTAGATTTAACAGTGTTTGCATTCTGATTTTGAGTATTCTTCATGGTAGTTTACATGTGGTTTGAATGTATAATCATTGCTGGAAAAAAATGTAATATTTTTGGTGCGCTGGAAAATTTCCAAATTTTTATTTGAATTGTAGAAGGAAGATATCAGGATATGTGAATAGCATTTCATGAATTCAACAATTCTCACATTTACAATATTTTGGGTATCACTGGGTATATTTGCTGCTAATTATGTGTCATTTATTAATAGATCCCTTGTAAATTGTTGTACATAGTTATATTGGCTGCTATGAGGGTATTTTAGCTGTATAGTGACCAGTCCCAATACCAGAACACCTCAATTTATCTTTTATGGATATTCATTGATACGTGCAGTCTGGATTTAGTTAAACCCAATTAGCAAAATTTTATTTCATTTTTAATCCGAAAATACTTTCGACCTCATGTGATAGTGTGTTGGTGGTTTTTGTGGTTTAAAAAAGTTAAGTGTGTGGTATTTTAGCTGTTTTTGGTTTACCATGATGATGCTGTTGTTACTTGTCAATGGGAATTTTCAGTAATTGTCCTAAATTAACCGTTTCTAGATTATTCAGTGATTGCGGAACATAGTAATTATTTTTAATGTAGTTTTGCCATAATTGATTATTGCCAATTAGTTAATATTTAATATCAACGGACTGATGACTGATAAGAATCTTTAATAGTTAAAAAAATTAAAAGATGTTATTTTTAGGTTTTAACTTTATTTATATATATATATATATATATATGTAGGTCACAATTTAAAAACAAAAAGATAAAATTAAATAAACAGTATTAAATGATTGAATAAGACTATTTTTCTTTTGTAATTTAGATCCATATTGACATATAAATTTAGCCAATCATGAAAAGAAAATACAGAAATATCAAACTAATGACTCAATCTAGAGAGGACTCAGCTTGCTACATGCAAACTGCATTGAACTTTATTGTAAACATGAATTTAGAATTATAAATATTGTTATTTTTTAACTTCACCTGTTACTGTATAATAATCATGATAATGATATAGATTGTTAAATCAATATTTCTTTTTCCAATATTTTTTTTTGGAATTTGTGTTAGATCTATAATAATTATGTTTATTATATCATTTGATATTTTCCATTATGGATATGTATACATTGTTACACTGGAATGTATGTTATTAGATATTTCTATTCAGTGATTTTTTTTATTAATCTTTTTTTTTTACATTTAGTTTTATGGATAATCAATGGTTACTAGTGTACATATTCTCATGAAACAGTAAACAACATAGGTGAATAGCATGAATAGACTTATATAAGTTATATTTTGCACATTTTGATGTATATATCTACTTAAAATTGCCAAATTATACTGGTAAATGCTACTAAAGCCATAGAAAATGCATTAAACAATGTTAAAGTAGTTGAATGATAGGTTTATCCACTTTTAATGACCATGTTGAAATCTATCGTTTTCCTTGACCCCTGTATATATTTCATAATGGCTGTTTTCTCAATATGTCCTAAATATTTTGCTTCTTTTTTCCTTTTTACAAAATCGATACTTTTGACATGAAAAGATTCAAAAGAATACTCATCCCACAAAACTTTTTTTGGTGTTTTTTAAGCCTCTGATATTTTTTTGTTTTAAATTGTTTTGCATTATATATTGTCATTTTCTTATTATACTACTTAGTACTTGGGCTTAAGTTGATTTATTTAACTCTATCTATCTATCTATCTATTCAACCGTCTATTCAACTGTTTAACTGTATATTTAAGTATGTATTTATCTATCTATCTATCCATCTATTTGTCTGTCTAACTATCTATCTTTCTATCTATCTTTCTATCTGTCTGTCTCTCTAGCTGTCTTTCTATCTTTGCCTTTCTTCCTTAAAAAATCTAAATACTGAATTAAAGTTGTAGAACTAATTGATGTACACACAAATACTTCTTTCATGTGCTAATTGCTGAATGAAATGCAAATGTAGATGTCTTTAAAAAGTCTTTAAGAATAGTGCTTTAAAATTAAACCCACTTTCTACACTAATCTATGCATAGGCAAGTTGGATGCCCCGCCCTCGGGGCAAGCGGAAGTTTGAATCTTAATTTCTCGCATTTAATTGAAGATCTTTAAAATTAAACTGGTCTGAATTAACTCTATACTTTGTGATAATGTGATGTGCCATCTTCCTATCTCAGTCTATCCATTTATTTACTCAGTTTATTTATTTTTGTGTTTATATGGATGCTTGAAATTAACATATTTTAGATTCCCAATTGACTGCCTGATGATGATTAGAGTATTTTTGTCTCAGAGATTTCACACTTTCCATATAATTTACATAAGGAAATTTACAGAGGTCATCATTGTAGATTAAATCTTAATTTGATGTATATTTAGTTGTCAAATAACTATTTTTGTCTATTAAATTAAGGTAATTTCGTTTGAAAAATCAATGTTACTTGTATTCATTATCACATTTCTTCGTGATTATTGTTCTAAAAATAGAATTATTGTCGTTTCCTTATTGGTTACTCTCCTAAATTAATTATCCACAAGAAATAAATTACCATGGTGATAACTACTGTCTCAGATACTCCGTAGTCAATGAGTAGGCAGCGAATTGAGTGTTGCTTTTCTCAATTTAGACATTAAGTTATCAACATGTTCAATTTCATACATTTAATCATGACTGAATATGCAATTGTCCATATTGTGTATCCATCCAATTCACCAATTTAGATATTGGCATTAGCATGATTTGTGGCAATAACTACATCATGAAATGAACTCAATCAACTCAATTAAATGCTATCTCTGGTTTCAAACTCATGCCTGTATATGTGGAAGTTATCACTTATCAGTCTGGGAAATAACCATGTGCTGAGGACTCCGAAAGTCCTCAGCCCCAGAACACTATCACTCCAGCACTGTCCTCACTATGCCATGACCCTATTAACATGATTAATGGTCCTAGCCTGACCAGGTGGGCTGCCAATCGCAGGGTCCAGGGTTCGAATCCAGGTCTTGCCGGGTCACCTGGGCCTATGTTGGACGGCTGTTTCAATCATCCTTCACCTTATTTCAGTGTCCTTCTCCTGTCCTAATTAGCCTACCAAGTGCATAAATACAGGACGTAAAGCCCCAATCATCCATCCATCCATCCTAGCCTAACCAGTACTCTTGAGTGCTCAGCATCATCTTTGATAGCCAATTTAAAGATGTTCTGCTGCTGTTATCAGTTCACTAAGGAGTTGCATCAACTTTCTGTGTGCATTTTGGTGTACATGTAATAGCAACTTAATTTTTACGTCATGCTGGACAAATATTTTTGATCATGCTGACCAACAAATTGTTGTGTCATGGTGGATACAAATATTTGTTTCATGCCAGCAAAAATTTTCTATCATGCCGGACGAATTTTATATAATGTCATGCTGGCAAAATTTTATGTCATGCCAGCAAAATTTTATGTCATGCCAGCAAAATTTTGTGTCATGCCAGCTAAATTTTGTCATGCCAGCTAAATTTTATGTCATGCCAGCAAAATTTTATGTCATGCCAGCAAAATTTTGTGTCTTGCCAGCTAAATTTTATGTCATACCAGCCAAATTTTCCGTCATACCAGACAAATTTCATGTCATACAGACCATCTTTGATGTCATGCCAGCTGAGTGTTAGTGTTAGTGCCAGTCGAATGTTCATGCTGGCCATATGTTTTGGAGGCAGGAGAAACAGAGCAAGTTGAGCTACCCAGTACATGGCTTAATCCCTGTCCTAAGCAAGTTTGAGCAGGCAATTAGTGAGGTGGTCTAGGCCGAAGTTTAGCCTTGAGAGGAATTAGCTGTCACCAGCACACAACAGAGTGCCATGAGGCATTGCAGGAAGGGATTGGCAGGGAGGGATTGAGAGGGTGGATTGAGAGGGAGGGATTGAGAGGCAGGGATTGACAGGGTGGAAAGGAGTAAAGGGTTGATGTTATGGATTGAATGAAAGGATTCATGGACAGACAGAACATTGAGCAAGTAAAAACAACAACAGAAGGCTGGAGTGGAGCTTTGTGGGATAGATGGATGCAGATAGATAGATAAATGGTTAGATTGATATTGATAAATATAAGGACCGATGGTTTGATAGGTAATTAAATACATTAAATTGAGAAATTGATACATAGATGGATGGATAGATAGACATATACATGTATAGAGAAATAGATAGATAGGCAGTGAAATCGACAGATATCAGCTAGATGTGGGAAAAATTGGGGATCTATGATTTGGTAGATACATAGATACAAAGATAGATAGATATATATTTGGATAGATAGCTCTATGCGGTATATAGGTAGGAGGTACGTAGCGGGCAGCTGGATAGAAAAATGCATGCTTTTTCATTTATCTGATTTGTGATTTTTCTCATTCATAATCAATGAAAATGTTGGATATGAATCTGGTTTTCTATCAATGGAAGCCAATTATTGGCAATTAACGAATTCCACTTGAATATTGAATGTCATGTCTCCAAAGTAGCTCTTTGTGAATCCCAATTATTGAATGACTTGAATTATTGGAAGAATGAACAATGTCAATTCATGGAACTCCTGTGGATGGAATGTCAACCTCGCAGTGTGTGGCTTGTTGTAGTGCAATTGTAGCACTTGGATGGCAATGCATTGACAATAGCAGAAACAAACTGCCGCAACTGTGCAAATGATGCAGGGAGGTCTGTGGCATGGGGTCTATGTGGATCTACTCAGGATTTGGCTGTGAGGGTGCATTTCTGGGGAATTCTGGCCTTCCTGCTATGAACAGAACATTGTGATTTTGTGGGGTTGGGTCAAGTTGAGCTATGCATGTGGATTGTTAAGGGCTGGGAAGAAAGATAGTGCATTAAAGTAGTGAGGATTTGTTACTGTGCAAAGTAGTGAAGCCGTACTTGAGCTATGGTAAGGTATAAGTGGTGTCATGATGTTTAGGCATGCAACACAGTCATAGTGATAGTGTATGAAAGTAATGATGCTATGTTGAAATGGTGAGAATGATTTGTAGTTTGATTAATTTCAATTTGTGCATGTGGACTTGCACTGATAAAGTGATTTAGAACTTAGTAATGAATTTACTCAACAAAATAACGGTTTAATATGAGGTGTGAACTAATTCAGTATATTATTTGATAAGTCAAAGAAGCAAGAAGACACTGCAGTAGCTTATTAAGGCTGGTGAAGCCTGAATTAGTGAGATGTTGCAGTTCTGGATGTTGTAGAATCTACCAAATCAGTGAGCTTATAAATCTATTCAATTCCAATTATGGGCTAGCATGTATACCTTGTCCCATACAGCTATAGAGCTTTAATAATTAGTGAGTCAGACTCCTCAGTGACTACTCACTACAGAGCCAGTAATAGTGAACGTCACTTAGCCCCTACTAGCAGCTGTGTGGCTGTGTGTATGAATGAGTAGTGTTTATGGATGTCAGCCTGTCAGCCAACTGATTTAATATTCCCCTTCCTGTCCCCTGATCATGTGAATAGCAGCTGTTTGTGCGTAGCCGGTGCTTTTAGCAGCCATGTTTTTTGGAGGCGGACATGTTTGGTGGGGGCTATGGCGGCCATGTTGGAAAGGGCATGTCACGATCAGTTTTAGTTTGGTTCAGTTCGGTTGTTGTCGTTTGGTTATTCAATGCTCTAAGCATCAAAATTTTGTGAATCATTGAATGGATTATTGGAATATTAGGTCATATTGGAAGTGGCTGCCATATTGGTTAGGGCCACAAGGCAGCCATCTTGTTGCCATTTCAGATACACTCTGATTTGGTGGCCATCTTGGAATGACAGTCATTTAAATGATGATTACTTGTTCGGTTCATCACCCATTTGACCACGCATATATACTATTTTCAGTATTTTGTTTCCATGGTTTAGAAATGGACAGATAATCCTTTGAATATGGCCGCCATCTTTGAAAGGGCAGACAAGTGAATCCATTCCATGTCTAGAATATGCCTGCCATCTTTGATGGGGCAATCTAAATGGCGAGTTTGGTGACCAATGACCATTTTGAATGGCTCATTTAACCTATTGTCCCTTTGTCTAAAGTGTCCATGCTAAACATGCTAAATGACCTATTATGTGGATTACTCCCATAACACTTTCCACAAATGCCAGCAATGCTCAATGGGGTCGAGCACTCAAAAAATTATCGTTTTGGATCATGCGAAGTCTCGGTGCGCTTTGCACTAAAGCTCGGTCTCACTCCGATGCTGTATTATGTAAAGCATAAATGAGAATCATTATGTAAAGCATTATGTAAAGCATAATGTAAGGCATCAGGCAAGCATAATGTAACAGCACAGAGCATAATGCAGCATTATGTGGCAGATTACTAAGCCGTGCTAAGGTCCTGCTTTATGTAGTGCGTAAAGCCTTCTCGACATAAAGGGCTTCGCTAAAGCTTTATGCGAAGGTGCGCTTTCCTTTGGTTTATGGTGTGTTACCGTGTGCAGTGTCATTAGCCCTCTGTTCATATTGTGTATATGCACTAGATTGTGATAGGTTTTAAAAAAAAATCTTTTTTTATTTTGAAGAACTTCTTGAATTAAAAATCACCAATTTGGAAAGAATTAGGTGCAAACAAGTAGACCTTCAAAGATCTGAAGGGCTATGTATATAACAAACAACAAAGTAACAAGAAAAAGCACCGAAGACTTTACACTCAAGTGCTCATTACCTTAATGAAGAACAAATGACCTCTAATCTAGATCATTTGTATTTTTTAACTGATTAGTTTCTTGTGAGTAATTGCCTATGCAATTGCACCTTGTAGGCCTATGTGTATGTCTTATGCATGTTATGTATAGACAAAGATGGTTAACTAAGTCAGAAGTATGAATTCACGAGATGATCTTTGATAATTATGCAGGTCAGGTAGTAATCAGGTACCAGGAATATATATGTTAACTTATCAGCTGCTTATATAGTGTATCCTGGCATTACTCTTTGCTTTGATTTCACCAAATGCATAAATACAGGACGTAAAGCCCCAATCATCCATCCATCCATCTTTGCTTTGATTTCAACCAGCTTCGTTGTCTTGATTGCCACATAGTTTTTCATAATATTATAACAAAACAACCCAAGTCAGGGTCACTGAGTAACAATATCACGAGCTGTTGTGTGAATTAATATCACTCGAGCCCGCAGGGCGAGAGTGATATTAATTCACACAACAGCGAGTGATATTGTACGAAGTGCCCTGACGCGTGGTTGTTTTGTTTTTATCACCTGGTTTTACCTCAAATTTTCAATTATAAAGAGACTATTTTCTGCCATTACAAAAAATGTGATGTCGCCATGGAGCAACAATGGATGTGACGTCACAATCCTATTGTTTTGGCCATTGCCTGGTTTGTGACGTCATCAGGCATCTGAAATGCCGCTGATGTCATAACCATTGTTAAAAAATATCGCCCTTGAAGGGTGGTATTTTTTACAATATCATAGGCCCTGATATTTTGACTGTAAACAGTGATATTCACAGCCAACCAGGTGATAAACTGCAAGAGCAGCGTTTTATCAATACAAAAGAACTTTAGTTGGCTCCTATTCAATTGATGCTCAGCCTACTATACTGTTACATGATCCTGTACTAGACTTCTGAAGGAACTGTTCATTTATTTATTCAGCATTAAGTGCATAAGGTGCTCAGCTGGAAAAGCTTGAATCTCAATCAGCTATATTGAGAGCCAACCACCTTTGGAAAAGACAGACATAGCATTCTTGGTTGCCATGGTAACAGTTTACATTTTGTATACAAATTACAGCCTTTGGCAAGTAATAACAGTTAGCAATAGCAGCATGACGTCACTGACGTTGTTCTATAGCAATTTTCCCTCATTATGACATCACAGTGGCCTTAGGGGGTCACATTTGTATTGTCAGGTGAAGCCAAAATGGGGCTGAACCAGAGGATTTGATTTGATTTGATTTGATTTATTTATTCAAAATAACAACATATGAACAATACAAAAACAATGGGAGTTTAAGTAAAAATTGCAACGTAACTCCCACTAACTGGCAGAATTAAACATTTTCAAATTAGTTATAAAATTCTTGATTGACACTGTATTAATAGTTCTTTCATCTAAATTATTCCATTTATTTACAATTCGATTGCTCCAAAAATATTTTCTTTTATCAGTACGGCTATAAAACACATACAGCTGTTTATTATGACCTCTACTTCTATGTACAAATTTATAAACTTCTTCCTTATCATTTATATTGAGATTTGTATGACAATTAATAACTTTGTAAAACAATATTAAATCAGAATTTTTTCTTCGAATTTCCAATGAATCTAAGTTCAAAAAATGTAATCTTTCTTCATACGAAACATTTTCATAGTTCAATATACGTCAGGTGAAATACCTTTGCACACGTTCTACTTTGTCTTTATTACATTGTAATATTGGTGACCAAGCCTGACTAGAATATTCTAAAAGTGGTCTGACATAACATATATACATTTTGAGATAAAACTTGTAATTGTGATTCTTAAAAATTGAAAAAAGTTTATGAAGAACAAAATACGCTTTCCTGGTAATGTTTATACAATGGAGTGTAAATTTCAAATTTGACTGGATAGTAACTCCAATATCATTAATATTGTTGACAGTTTCAATAATTTCATTATTCAATAAAAAATTAAAGTTCACTTTGTTAATACCAATAGTCAATACTTTTGTTTTGTCTGGATTTAAATCCATCTGCCAAATGTCGGCCCATTTAGCAACATTATCTGAATCTTCTTGTAATAATATGCAATCATTTACATTCTGAATAGACTTATACAGTTTTGTATCATCACTTCATCAGCATACATACTAATAGTACTATGTTTGACAACATTAGGCAAATCTGACGAGTAACACAAAAATAAAACAGGACCTAACACAGTCCCTTGAGGGACTCCTGATTTAACATCAGTTGTATGTGAGATTGCATCATTAATTTTTAATGGAGGTGTGTGTACACATCTCCATTTATGCAGTCACTTTGACAAAATGGAAAGTTTTGGCGGGAAATTTGAAATTTGAGCATTTTCGAATGTCTTTGGAGCCCTGACTTGGCAATTTTGTTTGGAGAAGTTTGGAATCAAGAATGCACCTTAGCTTGATTATAGAGCAAGCATCTGACATGGGAATGAATAGCCGGTATATTGTTATTTTGCCGTGACTTCGTTTTTATCTTGCTTGAATCCACTACGGGCAGCATCACACATTGTGTATTGGCCACTGTGCCTAAACTATTGCACTTGTATATATGATATTTGGCATATGAATGGGTCTTGTAGAATGTATGTGTCTTTTGGTGTTCATATTTAAGCAATTGGTACAGTTTTTGTAAAATATTGGAAATTTAATTATTATTTTTTTTTCCTTTCCGGAGCAGAACTCCAAAACAATTGTACCTATGAACATGAAAATAGGCCATATTATGCGTTAAATACTCTAAATGTGCCATTTGGAGGTCTTACTGCTCTTAGAAAAATAAGTAAGAGCAAATTCAGCAAAAATTTGAAAAAAATGTTATTTTTTCAATGCTCCGTGATTCCGTCGATTTTGGAGTTAGACCTCTGAAATTTTGCATTTAGGTGTCTAAGTTATACCTCTTTAAATGACTAAACTCATTTTGAGGTCAAATCCTTTGAAGTTTTCATAAAAATCAAAAAACTAGAAAAATATTGGGATTTCTGATATTTTGCTTAAATTTTGATATGATGCATCATATTAAAGCTCTTTTCAAGTTCTTTCGTGGAATGTATTGTTTTTCCATATCGCATCTGCCACATGGACATTTTGTGGCTTGAAAGTGGATTATTTGTAAAATTCTGAAATTTAGCGCACTATTAACAACAGCTGGTACTGGCACTCATATCAGGGAAATAGTCAATTTCGGGGCATATGAACTTCAACTTAGGACACGACACCACCTCCATTTTGAACCCCTGGGTTCTTGTTACTTGTTGAAGTCTTCCAGTTAAAAAGTTCTTTAACCATTGCAGGAGTGAACAGGAGAAGCCAAAACGAGGCTGCATAGAAGCCTCTATTTGGTGACCACCCAATTAGAGGTGAGAATTGATAGTTCCAGATTCTGAGCTGTCTTTTGGAAATCACCTTCTATATAGGCCTAGCTCTATATATGCCTTGGTATCTAGATCTACTTTTGTTCTGATGGAATCTGATCTGCATATTTATCAGTTGGCAAAGATGCACCTCAGCAGGTTCTTGCTATGCTTCCCTGTTGGTCCAAGGTTCAATCCTCAATTTGTGTGACATTAAATTTGGGTCCTTTTGTGTCTAGTGTCTAATCTTGGCATGTTGTAACTTGCAGATCCAAGTCCCTCACATGGGGTTAATGTGTAGCATGTTGTGGATTCCTCTTTCTTGTCTCATCAAGGAGTCCTCGCAAGTGGCAATAACTTAAGTTTGAGGACTGCGCTAACCAAAAAGTAACAAATTATTTAGAAAATATATATATACTTGTGATCAGCAGATCATAATGAACACTACCAAAGCACCTACATGTACCATTCAATTCATATAACCTACAGCTATCTCACACCAGTAAACCATCTCTTTTAGACACTATTTGTCATTCACATCTTACTAATAAGGCAGGGGTTAACAACACAATCCATAATAATAAAAGGACTTATCCTGGCCATTCAGAGACCATCCATTATATGGACTAACAAGCATAGCCCAATAGAGACCACCTAGGGCTCACAAATCAACACGAAACACCAAATAGGACCCCTGCCTTTTCTGAAGCATGGCCTGTGTTGCCCTCAATTATAATGACAAACTGGGTTGGGTTTGTATGTAGATATAATAATTATGATAAAATGTACATTTTGTAGGAGAGATAGTGTAACCCTCTATGGCAAGTTTTTGGCTGGGATTTATTTAGATAGTTAATTCAACAACAAAGACAACATATACCGGCAAACAACTTTAATGCCTAGCACACCAACTACACACAAATCAAACACATAAATCATAAAACATAAATCACAATCATACAATCACAACATACATATCTAATCAATCATACAATCAACAAACATACAAAACAAGATAAAGGCAATTAAACCAGTACAATAAATGTCATGATCTTAAAGATCAGAGTCCCACATTAAAGTTGTTTATGTCTAATTAGGGTGGGTAAAGGGAGGGAGATTATAGCATAATTGCTAGCAGCAGTGCAACATGGCAGCAAGTGAGGTCAGAGGCCAGGGTGCACAGGCTTATCTAACCCCAACTGATTAGCATAGATAATCAGTGTCCCAGGCATTGGTCAAGCCAGGACAGCTCCCTCTGTTGAGAATTAAAACAGTTTACAAGTAAACAGGTCATAGATAGATTGATATATTGATAGATAGATAATTAGATAGATAGATAGATAAATAGATAGATAGATAGGTAGATAGATAGACAAATAGATAGACAGATAGATAGATAGATAGACAGATAGATAGACAGATAGATAGATAGATAGATAGATAGATAGGCCCTGGGCGCTAGCGAGGGTTGATTGACGAGATGAGAGAAGGAGCGGGAGTCCTAGACATGTTACTCATTTACCCCATGTGAGGGATCTTTTACTTGTGGTAGCATGTGGGCTGCCGGTCGCTGTGTCCAGGGTTCGATTCTCGCTCTGGCCAGGTCACCTGGACTTATGTTGGACGGCAGTTTCGATCATCCTTTGCCTCATCACTGCTCATTGCCATGTCTTACTCTTGCCTTATAGATGGATAAATAGATAGATAGATAGATATTGTAAGTGCAGAACATGAAACCCCAATCATCTATCCATCTTGATGTATGCATTTTTCAATAATTCCATTTATGCAGCTGCAATCATGGTAATAGTTTGGGTTTACTCTTCTATTTAATTCTCTGTGTGAGTTTATTGATCAATTTCTCTGAAGACTCTCACACCAGAGAAATGCACATTGTTGCAGCTGTTTATTGTTGTCTGACCTAGATTTTTGAAGTCTGATACCTTCTCATATAAAAGCAAAGCTTACTTACAATATACGTGCTGTAGGAACATCAACACATAAATATGATAGAGATAATTGGAAATGATGATATGGCTGCTGAGAATGAACTTCAGATAATCCCCTCCTCTTTGATCATAGAACATTGTAGAGGTCTGATATATGAGAAGAGTAATACTAACAGTAATTCTGATGTCGAAGTAACCAGATCAAAGTCTTTTGTGTAAAAGGAGCCATGTCTGGTCTTGTGTAGCTCTTGATCATGTTGTTTGGACTGTAAAAAATATGTTTCTGTAAATGATTTCTGTTATGCGTGCTGGGCTTCCAATCGCTGGGTCCAGGGTTCGAATCCAGCTATTGTCAGGTCAACTAGTCCTATGTTGGACGGCTGTTTCAATCATCCTTTGCCTTGAGCATTGCCACTTTTCCTCCTCCTGTCCTAATTAGCCTACAGAGTGCATAAATACAGGACGTAAAGCCCCATAATCCATCCAGACTAATCTCTAGCACTGCTATCTACCCTGCTTCCATGTTCCAAGTATGCTGCAACTTTCTTTTTTGGCCACTATTTCACACATACTACAAATACAAAACTCATAATGTACCCTTGATGTATGTAAACAAATCTATATTTAGACTATAAGCCTCTTCATTGGTGCCTGGATAATTTGACAGTCTGCAGACACACAGCTGTGCTGTGCTTTTGTTTCTTGGAAACACAATAATGTATCCTGAAAAGGCCTGAATATTTACATTGATTCTGTGGGTAGAAGTAGATTGATTCACTGTGAGACAATAAGCAAGTAAATGGTTCTGCCACTGGGGTAAATATATTGTAGTATGTACTCTTCAAGAGTCTTGTCTTGGGAACTCACTTTAGTCCGAGCCCATGGGACATTAAATGGAGGCGGGTTGTATCCAGTATTCTATGCTGGGGCAACTGAAAGACCCTGGACATCCCTGATTTAATAGGGTATGTGCCAGACTCACAGTCTTCTCATCTCATCATCATACGGCGATCGCCTGCCTCGATATAGCCCACTAAGGTGCTGCAGAGGCGTAAAACACAAACAAACAAACTCTTGTCTTGACTTCAGCCTGTATAATTCTATTCCTCAACCTGGAACGTGGTCGTCAGGTGGGAGTAAGATCTACCAAGTAGTCATAGTTAGCATGTACAGTGGAGTTTCAGAATTTGCTTCTTCGCAGTCGAAATATCAAACTTTGGCAGACTTTATGAGAAATTATGAGAAATTTCATTACAAAGGTAACAATTGATATGACACATTGACAGTGTGTTGCATGAAACATGTGAAATGTTTAATCCTCAACATGAAAACCTCCTTGTGGAATACCTGCAGACTACCACCCACAATCAAATACATGAGGTTGTTCGCAAGACCCCTGTCCGCCACACTCCAAGGCACTAGCAGTCCACGTTTAGTTAATACCGGTTTCGGATGGAGTTCAACGGCCTTAATTTGCTGAGAAACTTATACTGTCCTCTTTTCTATTCTTTAGATCATGAATGGCTAAAGAGACACTGTGTGGACTTGGGCTCAGCACTTTGGCTGAGCCATTGACTCAAAACGAGGCTCTGTATTCAGTGGTATTCGCCCATTTGGCCTCAATCCGAGCTCTAATGCTAATTTGCCCACGTACGATGTGTTGATTCAAGGGGTTTTCCAACAAAAGGATGCCCGGCTCGAGGAAGACCCTTGTGCTTACAATGAGGCAACTGTCTCTATTGTAGGGTACTATGGGGTAGTGTGGACATGCTTCACACATTGAACAATGAACAAAATCTCACATATTGGAGAATGCTGAACTAATTGAATTCTTATTGATCACAATGATCAGAGTACTCAAATGAAATCGCTGTTACACAAACAGAAGCAACAAACACAAACAATTGAATCAATTAGAAACAAGATTATCTTCTTTTTTTTTTTGAAGAGTATGTGAATCAAAAAAGGATCTTACTTATCCGAAACCTGATTTTAACCGGAAATGTACATATATTATATAGATAGTGGATGGTGAGGAGACCAATATTGAGTTTTATTGGCCGAAGCAGTAATATTGGTCGAGGCCGTAGGCCGAGACCAATATTACCTGCTAAGGCCAATAAAACTCAATATTGGTCTCCTCAACATCTACTATTTGTTATATTCTGCACCACAATTTTCAGACTGATAAATATTTATAAAATACTTGTTTTTCTGAAGATACTTACTTTTTTTATATGACATATGCTTAATTTTTCCCATTATTTACAATGGACATATTTATAAAATGATAAATTGACATTTCAAGAAGTTAAATTTCCTCCTACCCTGGCCTTCCCTTAAGTAATAGGCAATTAAGTGCATTGTTGCTGCTTAGAGCATAAGAGCATAGGGGCATGCCAATATCACTCTCCACACACCAATAACACTTTTAAGACACCAATATCATTATTTATTGGCTTGTCATGTGACTCATCTCCTGGTACATGATTGGCCTTAAATTTTTGATGCAGAATATATATATATATTATTACTTTTTTTCTTTACACCCCTCTGCGCACCGAACACGCTGGATGTACATCAACTCTGATCTGGATAAAGAGGTCGACATGACCTGCGTCCAGAACCACTATTGAACTACTGAACTTACTTCACAACTGCACAAAAACATGTCGCGAGGTCCGAGGTCTGGCTGTATCGCTAAAATTGACCACCAGAAACAGTAAAATTGGAAGTTCTGATTTTAGTGTGTCGGGGTGTTTCCAACGTACAGTTCACTGTATACTGGTGTATATCAGTATAGTGTGATCTGTATTGAGTTAGTAGTGTAACAGTTCAGTCAAGAAACCAGCATCAATTATTACTCCTATTGTCTCTGAAACACCAATTAAACAGCATCAATTGATTAATTGATTTGTACACTGATGCAATTATACAAGCATCCAGAATGTTATGACTCACATATCTACTATTAAACATTGTATCCCACATTTGATTATTGACTGGACCTATTAGTCATAGTACATGGTATTAGCACTTGTATTATGCCACTCATATTAGCAGCACCTCAATTGTCTAGGGAGTTATTGAGACACTTTCTGCCAGGGAGAGAACTCAATCAATCAAGGGCTCCACTAATTGGCTGCTAACAGCATTAACATTAGGGTGCATCAGTTGCCCCCTAAAAATTAAAAAGTTGCTTGATTACCTTTGCCTTCTCCAATATTGTTCCTTTTGCCAAAAAAACATGTCTTGTAAAGTTTCAGAACAATCGGAACATGTTTAGGGGTGGCACACATGCCCCAAAGTTTGTCCTCATATGGATGAAAAATATCTCATTTGAGAACCTGCGGTTTGCAGTAATTCACTAAGTAATTGTTCCAGAACAACAAGACAGGCACCATGATGTAGAGGTGAAAGAGAGCTTCAATTTGAGTACCAGGAAGCTATATCTCCGATTAAAACATCCATTACACTTGTCTTTCAATGATACACAAATTACAACGAAATTGCATTAGGATATTAGAAAATGCTGTGCATCTAAAAATAAATGATAAGTTGATGTAATGCTATTAACACAATAATTATCATTATGTCAAGTGGGATATTCAGATATAAAGTCAATTAAAGGACATCTTAGACATTTGTATATTTTTATCCATAACATTTGAGTTTGCACATTGTATTGCATTTTGAAAAGTGAGCCCAAGAATAGAATATTGTTGCTAACTTCGGAGGCTCGGTGTGCCAAACTTCTATTTGATGGGAAATCAAATGGGCATGTTTTGAAAAATCACAAAATAAGTTACAATGTATTGTGCACTGAGGTCAAACCTTTGTCAATAGGCAAATGACACAATTCCTTCGAAATGGTCCTATCGAGGACACTCATCCACGATGGGCACAGGATTTGTATTAGTGCTTAAATTATTTTAGATCAATTCAATTTTCTATTCTGTAATAATCTAAAGATCCTAGTAACTGATCTATAGAGGAAAATTTACCTTTGCCAGATCACATTTAGTGTTTTAAGAGCTCTGTACCCAGAGTTCAATCTATCATATAAGCTTATATTTTGTGTTTTCATAACTTTTTATAAAGTGAATGGTTTTTTCTTCGCTCATCATTTTCTGGCCATAGATAGAAAGAAATTATTCTTTATTGTACAGGTTTTTTTATCTTTATAAGTTGGGAGTCAAATCTGAGGCAGGTCAATTGAATCACCGGTCCAGCATTTCCCCTAGTCAGTTGTGAAAGTTGACCCAAAAACTTTTCCAAGTTACAGCCAAAGTCAAAAGCACTAATTTGTCTTCAGATGCACGTACATGTAAAGGAGTTACTGCCAATTGCTAGCTAAGAGAGCCTTAACAGCAATGTCTATACATATGCAGCCAGATTTTTCAGTATGACAAACTTAATTTTAAAGCTAATTAAAACCACTAAGCTTTGACAACCTTACAAGCCAACAAATGGCTATGAAATATGACACGGCCGGCTCCTCATCCACTGAAGCTTGATTGAATCAATTATTTTACTTCTGAGGTAAAACATACAAATTGGCCTGTCCATTGAGCCCCTGTTTCAAACACCATACAGGTATATTTGCACTGCTTGGTGTTTCTTTTCTTGTCAGAGATAAGACGAAACTAATCTGTATTATTTTATTTCAGTGATGTTCTTTTTCGGTATAACATGTCTGACAGAACATGCTCCAATACAATCACACCAAAAATATTGAATAATTGAACAAGCAAAAAACAAAATGTTTGTTGCATAAATCTATGTGTCTGTTAGTTGGTAACTAACACACAAAGAATTAGGAACGTTGTTGAATAATTTATTCTGTTTACATCAGCACATGTATGCATTTGTGAAATTGCAAGTGACCATGAAATGGTTCTCTTAGTCATATACCCATCATGTTGGTATTCAAATTGAAGCTCATGATCAGAGCTACAAGGTGATATCACTTTTAATGCTCTTGGATTAATAACCAATGAAATAAAACAAACCGCGAAACCGATAAAATGGCAGAAAATGCAAAAATCCTAGAAACTTCAGTGCAAGTGTGCCACCCCTAAACGTTGTCCAATTTTTCTGAAACTTTACACAATGTGTTTCTAGTATAAAAGGAACATTCCTGCAACTGGCAAGGTTTCTCCTTAAAAGTTGGGGCAACTGATGCACCCTAATTAGCATGGTAATACATCTGCATAAAGTGACACAATAGCTATACTGGAATATGCTCAGAAGTAATAGCATTAACGTTTAGCAATAGATATCAGCAATAGATGGTTGTTCTAGAAAAACAGCTTAATCAACTTAGAGGGACATTTCAAAAAATGAGTCAATGAGTGGCAGTGCATTATTAGATTAATATATTAACAGATTTGAAGTTATGTTTCAGAAAGATAGGCATGTTTTATCAATAGATGGATAGATACTAATACAGATAGATAAGTTGTCCATTGCCTGGTCAGGAAGATTGATTCTAATGCCTAAATTTAAAGACACCCAGCTAGAAAACTAGGTAGATTCCAATGCCCTAAATCAAAATAGATAGAAAGATAGATCCTAGTGGCCTAATTCAAAGTAGACAGAAAGATAGATTAAATTTAATGCCCAAATAAGGACACACCAAAATAGATGGATAGACAGAAAATATTACATTTATTTTAAAATGATGTCTCTATTCAAAGACTTGACAAATGTTGTTACGTTGCATCTCTGATTGTCTGTGTGTGAGCATCTATCTTTCCATCTGTCTGTCTGTCTATTCATCTATCTTGAACATACAGATGCAGGAGATATAACCTTAGATATGCCCAGTTACATCAGTCCTTTAGATGTCTGCCCCCATTGAATGCTCCCATGTTCTCAAAGTGAAGACTTGTCCCAGATTAGGTTTGCAGACCGTGAATGCTTCTGCCACAAAAAGGAGGGGATGTCCTCGGTGGAATCAATATCGCGCTCCAAAGCAAATACGGGATGTCGGTGCGGAATTTAGCGAGGGTTTTATCCCGAACTTTACCCCTCTCGGCTCTCGTGGAGGGTCGGGGCGCTGAGGCTTGTGGAATCGTCTGAATCGACCAAATGTATTTGCGCATATTTTTGCGATTTCATATCCGATATTTCAGCGTCGTATTTATGTCACATTTTCGTGTGTCGCTGCGAATATCCGACTTCAATATCGTCTCTTTGTCACATTCGGTATTTTCATATTTTTGCCGTTTCCTCTTTCTTTGCCACATCCCTCTGTCATATTTCGTGGCAGAAATCTTCCGAATGGCCAGAGATATGGAAAATATGGAAGTATTGAGACGAGAGCCTCTCGGGGTGATCTTTCAATGCGAATCATTCGGTGTGAATTTGAGTATCATTATCTAGCCAGCTAACTGTGAACATGATGAAGGAGGAAGAAGACATTGAAGTGAAGCAACTACACTTATCTATTTCTATAGACAGACACATTATAAGATCATAGATTTGACCCTTGTATCAGTGTCTATGCTGGGCAAATAAAAGATCCCTCATATGGGGTAAATGTGTAACATGTTGAGGACTCCTCTCTTTCTCTCATCTCATCAATCAACCCTTGTGAGTTTCAAAAACTTTCATTGAGGGCTGCACAATCAGATTATCCATACCGCGATTATCCTCCTACCTTTGTCAATTATGTTCATATTTTAAAAGATAATAAAAAGCCATTTCAATCATATATATATATATTACTGTGCATTCCCGATGCTGGAGCGAATGGCCATTATGGGTGAAATGTAAATCTTGGAATATTTTCTGGATAAAATGTAATTTCAATGAAATTGAATGCTCTCAATTTTTTCTTGTGTATATTTTGTGAGTCAGCAG
Organism: Platynereis dumerilii; assembly: GCA_026936325.1. Classification (NCBI taxonomy): domain Eukaryota; kingdom Metazoa; phylum Annelida; class Polychaeta; order Phyllodocida; family Nereididae; genus Platynereis; species Platynereis dumerilii. Next base: position 7,494,099 of record JAPTHN010000009.1, read on the forward strand.
CTGAGCTTGGGCATATTCAAAATCACGTATATCCATTTTCACAAAATTAATTTTCTAGATTCACAAATATTCCAGAGCATCTTGTTTCAGTGTGTTTGAAGAGCCACAAAAATGACAAAATATTCAGCAGATAGCTTGGTAAAATGGTGATAGAAGAATGCCTTGCTTGAGATGGTTAACAGATTTTTCTCCTTCACAAATTGCCCCCATTTGGTGCATGTCCCTTTGGGCCTCTGCAGGTCTGTACCCCACTCATCTAATTAACTTAATCAACTTAATTTGTAAGTCTAGACTTATTAGACTAATCAGCTGGACACCTGCTAATTTACGGTAACATCATCTTCACCTATCTTCGCCGTTAATGTTTGGGGGTGAGGAGGGTTAGCTCATTGGTTTAGTGCTGGAGAGCCAATCACTTGGTGGCGGGTTCAAATCCAGCTCTTTAACCAGGTCACCTGTACCTATGTTGGACGGCAGTTTCAATCATCCTTCAACTCATTGCTGTGTCCTCCTCCTGTCCTAAGTAGCCTACCAAGTGCATAAATACAGGACGTTCAGCCCCAGTCATCCATCCATCATTACTGACTGTGTCCTCCTCCTGTCCTAATTGGCCCACCAAGTGCATAAATACAGGACATTGAGTCCCAATCATCCATGCACCTTAAAGTCAGTCTGAAACATACCGAAAATTGACACAGTCTCACAATACTGTACAGAAAAGCACTAAAATAATAAATCTTGTGTTTTTTTAAATCTAGAACTGAGCAATGTAGCTTTGCCTTATTCAATATCCCTTTCATCAGTCAGGGAAATTACCAGCATATGAGGACAATTGCAATTCCAGCCAAGTCCTGGCCCTGTCAGGATGATTGAGTGTGTGGGGTTGATCAGTTGGGTCTCAGAAGAAAGTCTGATCTCTTTGCAGTCATCCTCACCACACAGTAGCATGTCAGTTGCGGGACTTAATTCTATCCAATTTCATGAAATACTGCAAAGTCATCAGCAGCTAATGACAATTTCCTAATTTCTCTGGAGCCTTCGGGTTCTTTTCCTCATTATGTAAGGGATAGGTCTGCCAAAATTCATATAGTTAGTTGACACTGTGATACAACTTTATACCAAGTTTGGAAGTGATAGTTGCAGTATTTCTTTTTAAATAGCCAGTCAAAGATGATTTTGAGCACTGCCAAAGTCATGGCTAGGCCATGACACTGTGAGAGTGTCATGGGAGGGTGATGACAGTACTAGGGTGATTGTCATGTGGGGCTGAGGACATTGATTGTCATCAGCTGGTGATAATTTCCCTGACTGTTCATTATTTCTTAGAAATTCTAGCCTGTGAACTAACTGCACAACAACCCTTAGTAATGTGCAGAAAAGCACTTATCTTGTTACGGTCATCTACAACTAAGTTCAAGTCTCACCCCGGGAACTCACTTTAGTCCGATCCCATGGGACATTAAATGGAGGCGGGTTGTATCCAGTGTTCTATGCTGGGGCAACTGAAAGAACCTGGGCATCCCTGAATTAATAGGGTATGTGCCAGACTCACAGTCTTCTCATCTCATCATCATACGGCGATTGCCTGCCTCGATATAGCCCACTAAGGTGCTGTGAGGGGCATAAAACACAAACAAACAAACAAACAATCATCTACAACTGAGCATTTTACTATTCCATATTCCTTTCATTATTTCTTAGAATCTCTATAGCCTGTGAACTAACTGTATACAGACAAAGCCCAATACTGTACTGGCAAACACTCATCTTGTTACATAGATCCAGAAACTGACTCAGTGAGCTGCTGACTACTAAGCACTGCTCAGAAGACAGTCTGTAGCAGATCTAGAATCATTCTGGAATAATTCTAGATTCATTCTAGATTCACTCTAGAACAGACTGGAGACTCCTCTAACTTGAGGTCTAAGAGCTCTTCGCTTTCTTAATCAGGTTACACACTGACAATTCAGGGGCTTAGAGTTACTTCCCTCTGTCCTCTGTGAGTCTCTGTGTCTCTGTCTCTTTAAGCGGCTTACAAGCCCAATTCTAAGCCCGATTCTATGCCCAATTCTAAGCCCAATTCAGTCCGATTCCAAGCTCTAGTCTCGACCGATGTGTGTGAGGCAGTTGGGTGGTTTTGAACGCTATCGGGTCAGATTTTGTTTTTGGTATTCCAACTCTTTAACTTGGACTTGTCTAGAAAGCAGGCCAGAAAGATGTAAAAGAGCGAATTCATTTGAACTAATTTCTCTTATAAGTATGATTGTCTGAATTATAAATTTCTGGCCTGGCATGGCAGCCCCATTCTCAGCCCAGTTCTATGGCTGATGCCTGTTCAAGGCTTGGTCGGTTTCACCATTTTTGCTAATCCGCATTTTAAGCCGAGTTGGACAGAAAGAAGTCCTGACGAACATAATGGAACAAATTGTTTTGAACAAATTTCTTTCAGCCAAATTGTTTCGAGACCCTCCTGAGTATGCCCTCAAGATGTTGCAGAAATGCACTAAAAGCGTTCTCAATCTGTTGTATTCCCTTCTGTGAGATTCAATCCAAATGTAACATTTTCTGCCAGACTGCCAGTTTAGCGTCTCATCTGGTTTCTCATCCGAACAACTGGCAACTTGGATATTGCTAGTGCAGATCAACAATATCTGGGGTGAAGTGAGGCTTAGGTCAGTGGTGGCGCACTGGGCGGCCAATCGCTGGGTCCCAGGTTCGAATCCAGCTCTTGCTGGGTCACCTGGGCCTATGTTGGACGGCAGTTTCAATCGTCCTTTGCCTCATTGCCATGGCCTCCTCCTGTCCTAATTAGCCTACCAAGTGCATGAATACTGGATGTAAAGCCCCAATCGTCCATCCACCTCCAGCGCAAAATCAAACCTTCGACCTTTAGCCGAGCAGGCAACTGGTGTACTCCTGAATAAGTTAAATTAGAGTGAAGAAATATTTCATCGCCAATTCCATGACAAGACCAATCAATTATGAAATTGCAGTGGCGGATCCAGACACGATAGTCTAAGGGGGACCCGGACTTTTTCGGCATTCGCGGGCCTATGTTATCACAATTTTTCTTCAAAATGCTATTATTAGTCTTGGTGGTCTAGGGGGGGGCCGGGCCCCCTAGGCCCCCCCCCCTGTATCCGCCACTGAATTGTGATATTGATCGTTCGATCGACAAATACGCACTCATTTCTCTCAAATTCTTTGGGACGGTTTACTAGTGTATCAACACTGATGAAAGGAAGCTGAAGCCAAAATAGACCGATTTATTTTGAGTATTTATGACTTCAAGAGCAAAGACATTTGATCTTCTGCGTACAAAGTTTGTGGTCTCTAATTATACTGTCTGGTTTCGCTAAATGATGGTAGTAGTTGGTTGTTAGTAACTTGTTACAACTTCTAGTAATGGGATATTTCTTGATGTCTTCAGATTACTTTGAGAATTTACTCGATGCTCAGTATTAGCTAGACACCGATTTGGAGGGTTCTAACATGCATTTTTGTCAGTTAGATCCCTCCCTCCGGATCTAACTGAACCCTCCAAATCAGTGTCTAACTGACTTAGACATCATATGCTTCTTCTATATACATTTTAACTTATAATTTTTGCAAAATAAACAATAATCTGAGTGTTTGTTTGCTGTTGTAAACAGAGATAATCCCTAGCCGGGTGCTAACATGCACATTTGTCAGTTAGATACCAGCTTTTCCAATGGTATAAGTATCTTGGTGATGTCTAATGAAAGTTAGAGGCAGACATGATGGTTCGGCTTAAATTCTACTTACAGGGCAAATACAATATTTTATTTATGAATCTACCAAAGGAAGAACGACCTTTGACAAATATCGTTAGATATTGTTGGCACTGGCTGCCTTGCGAAACTATTATTTCTGAGCTTCTGAGCTGAAGTTATGAAACAAATATGGACGTATGGTCAGACAAGAGTGGTCTGAACTGGTTTAATAATTGGTCCAATCCGATACCGATACTGCTTAAATTTGGTAGTGGATCGGCACTTATTCCAATACTTGGTATCGGATTTGTGCATCCCTGTTCGAAGGCGGTTTTATTATACAGAGGCCACTGAGGAAAGGCGTCAACATTTCACAAATCAGTCTTTTGCTATTGCCATTGCAACACACTGGGGTCACTTTACCCACAAAATATTTAAGAATTTTAGGCTCAGTAGGTTGCTGTCAAAGGAGGAAAGTGGAAGTCCTCTACTTCAGCAGTTGAGAATAGAAAGATGCAAGTCTAACAGAGATATGCAAAACTACACAAGATGCAAGGCTGTGCAAGCCCCGAGGAATGGAGGAAAAATGCAAAACACCAAGAGAGAAAAATAGGAGAAGAAAAGAGTAGGAACTAAGACGAATAGATGAATGCGAGGATATCATTACAGTGCAAAAATTAACATCAAAGATGATGCCAGTGTATTTTCAAAGATGGTGCCAAACTTATGTATTGGCTGGAATCCGCTGGATGCTTTATTGAAAACTTTGTAAATTTGATGCAAATATCTGAGCAGTCAGGGAAATTACCAGCATATGAGGACAATTGCAATTCCAACCGAGTCCTGGCCCTGACAGGATGATTGAGTGTGTGGGGTTGATCAGTTGGGTCTCAGAAGAAAGTCTGATCTCTTTGCAGCCATCCTCACCGCACAGCAGCATGTCAGTTGCGGGACTTAATTCTATCCAATTTCACGAAATACTGCAAAGTCATCAGCAGCTGATGACAATTTCCTAATTTCTCTGGAGCCTTCGGGTTCTTTTCCTCATTATGTAATGGATAGGTCTGCCAAAATTCATAGAGTTAGTTGACACTTTGATACAACTTTATACCAAGTTTGGAAGTGATAGTTGCAGTAGTTTTTTTTAAATAGCCAGTCAAAGATGATTTTGAGCACTGCCAAAGTCATGGCTGGGCCATGACGCTTTGAGAGTGTCATGGGAGGGTGATGACAGTGCTAGGGTGATTGTCATGTGGGACTGAGGACATTGATTGTCATCAGCTGGTGATAATTTCCCTGACTGCTGAGTGCAGGGCTTGATTAACTTTGTGTGGAGTCAAATGCATATCTGCTTCTAAGGATTTGTAAATGTGTGCTCCAGACTTATCAGACTCTGAAAAATTGTATTGTATTCCACTTGGGATATATTAAAGGTATTGAACAACCTTGTGCAGAATATTGAAAAGTACGAGCTGAACAGCTAAATGACTAATTAAAATGTTGGCCTTTTGGAATACTCTGTTCTTGAAGCGAAGACAAATTTTATACTTTGGGTAATAAGCAGTTGCTATGGATGCTGGGCGAAACCTTCTTAAACCATGCTAACCATTTTGGGATGTCTGAGGTTTAGGTCTAATGGAGGATTCGGCATCAATGCTTTTGGAAGATCCGTTACATGTGGTAAATGTGTAGCATGTTGGTGAGGTCTCCCACTGTCTGTCCGCCACATATAGGTCAAGCTCAATGTGAGACTTTCAGACGAGATGCGACACCGAGGCTTAGGTGAGGATATCTGATAGATTTAAGGGTCTAACGCTGGCAGTCACGTAAATGAAACCTAAGATCTGATGCAGATTGCTCGACTTGTAAGTCAGACGCTACAGGATTCAATGAGGACAAACCAGTGGCAGATCCAGACAGGGTCATCAAAGGGGGTGGAAGGCGTGTTTCGACATTTGCAGGCCCGTGTCATCACATATTTTCTTCAAAATGATAGTCTCATCTCAGTGGTTTAGGGGCCCGCCACTGTAAACCTACAAGTAATCTTATGCCAGACCCAAGTCTGATTAGTTCAGATGCAAAGCATACGAAAGATGGTACTCTCACAAATTCAATGTCTAAATAATACAGGATTGAAGGAATCAAGCTGCGCCGTTAACTGCAATTATTATAATATCGAACCCTTCCATGACAAATCAGCGACAATATCTGTCTATCAGCTGACACAGCGATGGTGTTAATACTGAAAGATTTAATTGTGGAACGATGACGACAACCTTTCCGCGAGACTGGATCTACCAATTCTCCTAAACCGCTAAAAATGCTGTCAGAAGCCGCACTGACAGGCCGACAGTGTCTGACAGTGTCTGACAGCGAAGCACCCACCCAAACGCACTCGACTGGCATCTAGTCCATTGATTATCCACACTGGGCCAGCATTGCCCGGCATCCCAGCCAGAGACATTTGCATCAGGAGCAAGGGTATCCAAAGCTGAGGCAGAATATGGGCAGAAATACCCCAGGCAAATCCAAGCATTAGACCAAGGCATCAAGCCACTGCATCAAGGCAGAGCGTCAAGCCAAACTGCTTGAAGCAGATGCAGTAAACAGAGCAATGCAGAAACTGTAGCATCATTAGAACCAAAACTGTTGTGCAATTCTGCATAGAGACAAAGCATGAAGTTAAGCTGCTAAGAGTTATGCAGAAAGTTAAACAAAGCCAAAACAACCCTGCATCAAGCCAGAGCATGAAGTTAAATTGCTAAGAGTAATGCAGAAAGCTAAAACTTATCATTGCAGCCAAAACAACCCTGAGCCAAGCTAAAACGTATACTAAGAGTCGTGCAGAAAGTTGAAACTAAAGCATCATAACTGTCAAAACAATCCTGCATCAAGCCAAATGATGAAGTTAAGGCTTAAGCTGCTAAGAGTTATGCAGAAAGTTAAAACATAGCCAAAACAACCCTGCATCAAACTAAAGCATGAAGTTAAGCTGCTAAGAGTTATGCAGAAAGTTAAAACATAGCCAAAACAACCCTGCATTGTTCATCAAGCTAGGAAAGTCCTGAAGTTGAAACTGTAGCAACCAAAACAAGCCGTTGCATCAGCAATCAGAAACAAATTGCAGCATCATATTAAGAACGGCACAGAAGTTAAATTGTGTAGCATTATTTCTTCCAACACAAACTTTCATCAAATCAGCATTCCGTATCAAATGACCTTGCATCGAACTAAGGCATGAAGGAAGCTAAGAGGAAAAGAAGAAGTTGAAACTATGGCAAGTTACAACAAAAACAACGGCCACATCAAGCCAAGAACTTGCGGAAGGGTCCAGAAAGTTCACACTATGCAATTATTACTGCCAAAACAATCCTGCATCGGGCAGAAATTAAATTTAAGCTTCACTGCAACCAAAACATCTCTGCGCCGAGCCTAGCACCATGCAGTAAGTTGAGACTCCTGCATCATTACAACAAAAACAACTCTGCGTCAGGATGGTCAAGCCATCATTCCAGCAAATTAATACAACATCAAGCTGAAAATAAAGTTAAGAGTAATTCAGAAAGAAACTAACACATTATTACTACCAAAACTACCCTGAATCTGGCCAACCTTCCAATACAATCAACCCAGCATCAAACGTAAGCGTCGCACCAAGCAAAGAACAATGCGGAGAGTTGAAAATAATATTATAGCATCATTGGAAGCAAAACAAGTTTAACCACCCAGCACAAAGTCATATTAAGCCACACCGTTAATATACGATCAAGCTATTAAAGCAAAATAGAAAGTATAGAATTATATTATAACTACCAAAACGACCCTTCATCAGACAAGTGTTCCTGCCAAATCAACCCAGCATCAACAATCAAGCTGAAGCATGACATCAAGCAAATAGCAATGCAGGAAGTTGAAACTGTAGCATCATCACAAGCAAAACAACCCTGCATAAAGCGAGCATTAAGCCAGCACCAGCAGACTAGCATCCATGTATATATATGTAACTGCATCAGTTGCCTGTATTTTCTCAGACAACATCAGCTGGGATCACTGATCAAGGGTAGCATCAATGCATATGTAACTGAATCACTTGCTGTAGCCTGGTTTGGCTCTTGACAACATCAACTGGCATCACTGAGGATCAAGCTTGCTTAGGGTATAGCTGTGCATTTAGGCCAGACATAATTGATCTTTAGCTTCTCCGATCTTCTCGAGGCACTTTTTCTGGGTTGGTCGGTAGGATGAAAATTTTTGCTGTTCAATTTTTTTTCGTAGACAGGACTTCAGTTGGATCTGTAAATCTGGAAAACAAAAATGTAAATATGAGGCTATGCTTCTGTCTGAAGATGTGAGGTCTACAACTAGCTGAGTCTTTGTATAAGGTGAAGATCCCTCACATGGTAAATGTGTCGCTCGTATGTTAAGGACTTTTGCACTCTCCTATCTCATTGATAAACTCTGGCCTACTCTGACCAGTTTAAAATTGACAAGAACTGGGCTCAGAGGTCTGCACTTTCCAAATCTATCTGTTCATGTCTTGGCATCTCTGCTGCTGGTTTTATTGAAAATGTGGCAATACAGGCTGAGACAGTGTTGTAAGACTTAATGTGTCAGGCAGTGTAAGATCTTCGGCTGGCAGTGAGTTGGGAGGCGCCCGGTTAAGCAACACGTTCTCATTCCCACCGCTCTTTTTAAAAATCCATCAATCGCCCGTCAGCTGCTGCATAGCCTCCGACCAGCCTCTGAACAGCCTCCGAACAGTCTCTGCGTAGCCTCTAAACAGCTGCCTCAAGACCCGCCCTGCATCATACGCAGTCTATCATCCATCTTGGCCATTCCCACAACTTCTTCCATTTGACCTGCATTTCGTATAAATCCAGCATATATATCTTTCGGCCTATGCTCTTTAGCATATATTCCCAAGCTGGCCTTTTTCCATACCACATGATGTGATGTCTGCCCGTGTGCGATATCAAATCCATCGCAGTTCTCTGTGGCTTAGGTGGTTTGTCTGTATCTTCTTCTTCTTCTGTTACGCTCTTCCGTCTTTCGACATAGCGCGGCGCACCACAACCTGCCAAATATTTCTATTTTTAGCTAACTCTTCATGATCAAAACATTCATATGTGTAATTATTCCTACCATTTCCATTTACAACTGTAACATTTATACTTAGCTTATCAAGATCTTTGTCCACTAATTTCAGCCAGGTCTGTTTCTGCCCTCCCCTCGGTTTTTGAACATATTTTCTCGCTTCCCTTAGCGCTCCCTTTGCTGGGGTTTCTTCCGGTAGCCTCAATAAATGTCCATACCACTGTAATCTTCTTTCTTTAACACTCTTACTCCATGGATTTAACTTGGTTCTTCTGTATAATTCTTCGTTTGATATCCTATCTTGCCATTTTATTTCTAAGATCTTTCGCAGCATTTTTCTTTGAAATACGTCAACGTCATTCTCTATTTGTTTAGTCACTGTCCATAACTCGCAGTTGTATAAAAATATACTTTCTACGTGACTACGGAAAAGTCTGATTTTAACCTTTTTTGACACTTTCTTGCTTTCCAAGATTTTCTTCAATTGGTTATATGCAGCTATGGCTAAAATTTTTCTTCTGTTAATGTCATTTCTTGTGTCTAGAAGGCTTCCCAAATACTTGCATTTTTTCCAGCTTTCATCTTCTCCCCTTTTAACTTCATATTCTTCTGTTTTACCATCATTCACTTGTAAATTTTTCTCTTTTAAAATAACTGGGACTGTTTTTCTTATATCTTCAATTCTCTCTTTATCATTCGTTATCCATGCTGTATCATCTGCGTATTGTTGATCAATCATCAATAGTCTACTGCTGTACTTTGTATATCTGTGATCTTCAATGTGTGGTGGTATCATGATTCCTTGTGTTGATTTCAGAGCTTCGGCTAAATATATAATGAAGAAGATTGGACTCAGACAATCACCCTGTGGTACACCCACATTTGTGACAATCTCTTCTCCTAAAGTTTTCCCTATTCTGACTCTCAGCTTGACGTCTCCAATCAAAATCTTGATCATGTGCAATTCATCTTCATTTAGTATTTCTTTCAAAGTTTTCATCAGTTCAGATCTCCTAACTGTATCGAACGCTTTTGACATGTCTAACATAAGTAGAATAATTGAATAATCTTGCGATGTTATCGCCTTTTCTGCTAGTATCTTGAAACTGAAAACTAGTTCTGTGGTACTTCGTCCTTTCTGATAAGCTGCTTGAGTTGATGGTATTTTCTCTAGGAACTTGTTTAGACATCTCTTCAACATACATATCGCCAGAATTTTCCTCAGTATTGATAATAAGATGATTGGCCTAAGATTTCCTGGGGGACCTGCTTTTTTTCCTGGTTTTTGTAGTGGAACGAGAACACCTTCTTTTAATTCTTTTGGATACATTCCTGTTGTTGCAGCATGATTGTATATCTTGGCTATCTCTTCACATATTTCATCTGGACTGTATTTAATCAATTCTCCATAAATTTCATCTATCCCAGCACTTTTTCCATCTTTTAGTCTTTTGACAGCTTCTTTGATTTCTTCTTTACTAAATTTTACATCCATCTCTTTCGGATCAATATTTTCTATTTCTTCTTCCATATCTTTGGTAAACATCTCTTGGAAAAAATTTGTAACAATTCTTGTTTGTTCTACCTCATCTGTTGTTTTTCCATTTTCTCCATCCACCAATATCTTCTTTTTTCCTTTAATTCTTTGCAGATCTTTGACTACTTGGAACATTCTCCTTGAATCACTTTTTGAGTCTTCCACAGCTTCTACCATCTCCAAAATTTTCTTTTGCTCTTCTTCTTCGAGTTTCTTGTGAATTTCTTTCATAACCTTGTTTCTTTCTTTTCGTAACTCTTCTTTCTTTTCTTTACTTTTACTTGAATTTATGTTATCTCTAATCTTCATCTGTCTTTCTGACAGTTCTTTAATTTCTTCATTTTCACTTTTTTTACTTTTGTCTTTTCTTCCTACAACCTCTTCTGCAGCTTTGGTACAGACCTTGACAATTTTCGTCCATTTATCTTGGCCAGGATTTGACGCTTGTATCTCTGCCAATTCATTCTTTATTTTATCTTGATATTCTCTTTGATTTTCATCTTCTCTCAATTTTTCTAACTTCAATTTCGAATTATTTTTCTGAGATTTCATCTTGTACCATTGAAAATTGAATTTCGCCTTTACTAGTCTATGATCTGTGAAAGTTTCTATACCGCTATAGGACCTTGAATCTTCAACAAATCTTTTCTGATCCACTCTTGTCATGATGTAATCAATTTGATTTCTATAAGGATTTCTTCTAACTTCTCCACTCTTATCTTTATGATCTTGTTTTCGCATTGGTGCCTCCCATGTCGTTCTATGTGCCATTTTATGAGGAAATTGTGTATTACACAACACAATGTCATTTTTCAATAACGTTTCTGCCAGAATCCTTCCCGACGAGTTCATTTCTCCCTTCCCATATCGTCCTATAACTTCCGGAAAATCTTTGTGGCCTAGTCCTGTCTTTGCGTTCATGTCTCCTCCTATAATACAAATGTCTCTTTTACTAACGGAGCTGATGACTCTTTCGAGGTCTTCATAATAGTCTTCACGTACTTTCGGTTTGTCTGTATGCCTTACGTTGAAAGTGTCTTGTGTTTAAAGGGGTTTCACTAAGGTCAAGGATTTGACTTTAGGGCTGGACTTGAATGGTTTACTTTAGGTTTCACTCTAGGGTTTTACTCGAGGGTTTGAAGGGATGACTAAAGCTAAGGATATAGGGTTGGGGATTGATCTAAGTGTTTGATTCAAGGCTCCCCATGCTTCATGAAGGTTTGGCTCAGGTTTTATTTGAGTTTTGTTGTCACTTCAGGGTTTGATTTGATTGATTCTCTTAAATACGACTTTAATGTTTCACTTGGTCAGGTTGACCAATATGATGAACACTTTCTGGCTTTGCGTTTCGTGGTTCCATCAGATGGTAATTTATGCATTGGTAACTCGTAAGTCAAATGCAAGTTATTCAATAATCAAGAAATGTCAGTCATGTCACTTTAAGGAAGATTTTACTATTTATAAGTCTAATCCAAGACTGAATTTTGCTTTGAATAGATGCTCTGGAATTTAGACACCAATCAATGAATCTAGTCTGATCTAACCTGACCCACTTGCCTCTAAATAGCCCACACTGGTGCTGATGGGGCGTAAAACACAAACTCACTCACTCACTCACTCACTCACTAACCTGACCCACAGAGTCCCACAGAGTCATCTAGCCTTAGTGGCACTCATCTAGCTGTAGTGGAACTGGAAGACTCATCTCTGGTGCATTAGCCTTGTAGCCTTCAGTGTTGGGTCTTTCACTGCTTGTATTAAGTCTTGTATGGGAGGCTTAGGGTAGGAAGGAGTTGAATGGATGCTATTGGGGGCTATTGTGTGGGGTGTTGGGCTCTGTAAGGCTCTGTTAGGGTTGCTTGTTAGTGGAAGCATCCGAGCTGAAATATCTGCTACAGTACTGTGTCGACAGTAATGCGCCATGCCTCGCCATTGATGAAGCTTATTGTACGGGCTTAAGTTGCTTACGGGTTTTCGGAGACTGTGGTTAGAGTCTTGCATACTTGAGCCCTGTAATTGTGTTACAGACTAAGTCATGATGGTAGGGTTAGTGACCGATAGTCGGTAGAAATAGTGCAGCCCTCCAAGGCAGGTTTTTGTGTCACAATCAAAAGTTGATTAGTCTGAGAGAAAAGTAATATGCATGTTGCCCAGTGATGTGGTCGAGACGAGGACACCCAAGACCGAGACAAGGCCAAGGATATGGTATCCGAGACTGAGCCAAGGCGTAGGCCATCAAAATATGGCCCCGATGAAAGCCTCGAGGATGGCGTTGAGATGAGGCCAGCCTCGAGATCTCCAAAATTACTTCGTTTTAAATCTGGCATCCGCTCACAATGACATATTAATTTCTGATGAAATATTTCAGAAGGTGTGCCTATGAAACCATATGTCTTTTAAAAAGTTTTATGCAGGTCTTCCTCAGTAATTATGTCTCAATAATCTCTGTCCTGGATGTTATGTTGCACTGTTCTAGAGTAGAACACATACAAACATACAAGGATGATGTCATGAGGATAAGCAGTGTTAAATGCTCTGACATTTTCTGTTCTCTCCTTTGCACTTTTATGCTGTATCACAAAATGTCAAAAATCGTGGAAATGCCATTGGGTGTGTTCAGACGGTGTTCAGCTGTCTCATGTCTCATTGATGGCTGTTGACATTTGCTCTTTAGCATTTAGTCTGTCTACTGTGACTAAATTGTGACTAATACTAGGAAATTTGTAGCTGATTTTGTATCTATTTTGAGGATGTTTTGAGCTTCTAGGAATTGCTGCTTTTATATCCTTTGGCTTTGTACTAGCTATGTATCTTTTATATCATTTGCACTGGCCCAGTGTGACTCCCAAATCTACAATGTTTGCTGGCACTAACAACAGCAAGAGGACACATGGAACTACCGTTGTACAATATCAGACACTGGATAGAATTTGTAATTCCAACGTGTTGTTTTCAGTACAACTGGATAATCCATGCTGGTGAAAATGGGAACTGCATGCTGCTGCCACCTGGCACAAGAGTTGATTTTGTATCCTACAGCATTGCTATCCCAAGAAATAGTTTCTCGGCAATCGCATTCTCTAAGGAAGTAGACAAGGCCATCAGCACACTCAGAAACAGCCCCGGTGTCTTCCAGACAAAATTGTGTGCGTTCCTCTGATCGAAATGATGTTGACGCTCGTAGGAGCTCACGGAATAGCACACTAATCACTAGGTGGCAACATATATTCTGATCTGCCAAGGCTGGAAAAAGAAGTGGCAATGCAAGAGCAGTCCACTTGTAGACAGTGGGTAACCCATTTACCCGAGAAGTTTCTCCATTCTTGCATTCGCTGACTTGGTGGCCAATTTGGTATGGGCATTGATGTTGTTTAGAAGAGACACTAAATTGGCAGCCCGGTAGTCCCTTGAATCAGTGTCTACTACCTACACTCCCTCCCTCTACAGTGTAAGGGTTAGGGTTGGTCTAGTAGTAGCATGCTGTTCTGGGTCCAGGGTGCGAATCCAGCTTTTGCCGGGTCACCTGGGCCTATGTTGGACGGCTGTTTCAATAATCCTTTGCGTCATTGCTGTGTCATTCTCCTGTCCTAATTATAATAACCAATATAGTGCATACAGTGCTTTTCCTAGCCATTAGCCACATTACCATTGGCTAGTGCATCCTCCATGTGGCTAATGAAAATTTCATATTTTGCTTCCAAATTAGCAACACATTTATACATTTCACTTAAAATTGGTCTTTGTGGCTAATTGAATTTTGGTCCCAGGGAAAGCACTGTGCATACATACAGGACGTAAAGCTCCAATCATCCATCCACCCATACTTTTCTACCAACCAACCTTAGCACTCCCTCCCATCTACAATATACCAGAGATGCTGCATCAGCAGGCCAGTGTTACCCAATGCTGTTGTAAGGCTGCTGTTTTCTGCCTCCACTAATGGTTTCTAGGAAGCAGAACCTCTTAGTCTCTAGATATCTAGGGGACTCTGGAATCAACAGGTTTTCTTTTTTTTCCCCTGCAGCTTTTATGCATTCAGACAGTGTTGGATGCCTGGATTACTCTTCTCTGATATCACTGGAAATCTCTCAAGACATCATTATGATGATAATGATGAGTAATTGATGACAGTTGCTATCACGTTCTCAGCATCATTTGGTGCTATTAGGAGGCTAAGTTACGTTTGTGATTCATTGTCAAATGAGCATGATGTGTAACAGTTATTCTGAAGAATTAATAGTGGTGTTGTGTACTTTATGCTGGCTGGTGGTTTTACGTACATATTCTATGATGGTTTAAAATCACTGGTGTGATTGATGATCACTTGAGCAGTGCTGAGGATATAAATCATATTGTCAACATTTCAAGAATGATTTCTGTGTCGCTTAGCAGCTGCTTCGGCATTTAGGGATGTACCGAACCGATACTGAGGATCGGTATCAGGGCCGATCCAGTGCTCACTAAAAAGCAGTATCGGATCGGATTGGTAGCACTACTCTATATATAACCAATGGTATCGGTATCGGAATGGTATCGGTATCGAGGTATCGGCAACAAAATACCAGGATCGGTATCGGATCAAAAGTGAAAAAGTGGTATCGGTGCATTCCTATCGGCATGTGGACTAATTGCGTTGGTTATAGAATGCTCGGTCTATCTATAATCTTTCCATATGTGAGCCTTAATATTTATTTCTTTATTTAAAGAAAATCTCATGTGTATATTTGATGACATATCCATAAAGCTCTTTCAGTATGCAAAACTTTGAAAAGTCTGCTCACTGCTGCTCAGAACTAAATGTGACAAGCTGTGTGAATCAGGCTGGAGCTAACAGAGTGTAATGCAGTCTAACAAATCCAGGGGGTCACTCTTGCCATGACTTGGCATAACTTGGCATAAGCTGCTTTTTGTGAAACCTCTTCAGAAAATATCTCCTTCAGCATTCAGGAAACTTCCCTCTTAGCTCAGGGAAACTGTAAGCTGGTAAGTAGTTCACGGAGTCCTTCGAAAAACAGTTTTTCGCAGATGTTTTTGCGAATCAGTATTCGGCACGAAAGCCACCCATAAGATTATACGACCAAGTGTCAGTTTATGGCCCATGGCTTCTGTCCTCTCCTGAGGCGGTTTAAGACTATGGGCGGTTTCTATACATTGGCATTTCCTTCCGATGGGCACTTCGGCAGCCTCAATGAGATTTGTTGATTCTATGTGTTAGGCGGGTGATCTCTCAATTTAGGCTCTGATATTGACTTTAGGCTTGATATTCTTGTTCGACTGCCAGTTTCTGTCAAGCAGTTAGGATGACCCTCACATGGGGTAAATGTGCAACATGTTGACTCGAGGACTCTCGTTCTCTCTCTCATCTCATTAGATTTAATCAACCCTCGTGAGCGCCTGGAACTGCGCATAGAGGGCTGCACTTACCGCATCCATCCATCTATCTATCTATCTATCTATCTATCTATCTATCTATCTATCTATCTATCTATCTATCTATCTATCTATCTATCTATCTATCTATCTGTCTGTCTGTCTGTCTAGCTGTCTAGCTGTCTGTCTATCTATCTGTCTGTCTATCCATCTATCTATCTATAGGACTGTCTATTTATCTATCCCGCTATCTATCCCAGTTGATTATATCTCTCAGAGTTTTATGTTCATCCAGTTGTAAATTACATGTAATCCCTCCCCCATCTGTATATTCCCCTAGTTACATCCTTCTGTAAGCTTTGTAGATCAGAAGCCAGGGAACATCGGAGAACAAAGAAATCTGGTCATGTGATGCTGCAGCTATTTACTCAGTCTTAGTTTTCTGCTGTTGTCTTGTATTGACAGAGGCAGGGTTCCCCCTGAGCAAAGCCAAAGAGATGCACTAATTACAGGGAAGAGTACAGGCTGATGTTGAACAGATATTGGTAAAATTAGGCCAAATTGCCTTGTTCGGAAGGTTTGTTCCAGGAACTGGGACTGGGTAATAAGGCGAATACATGAAGTTGGTGAACAGATGTACACTGTACATGTTGTATTAACAAAGGGAGGTGGTACCAGATGGGTTTGTAACTGTTTCTAGATACATTGGTCCCTGTGTTATAAGCATGCGCCTTCTATGGTTATGAGGGCGAGGGTTGGTCTAGTGGTAGCATGCCAGTTTGCCAATCGCTTGGCCCAGGATTCGAATTCACCTTTGGCCCATGTTCACTGTTCAGTCAGGGAAATAACTATCCGGCCAGGGTAGTCGATGTCCTCAGCCCACCACAGGACACTCACCCTTGCGCTGTCTTCGTCCTCGCATGACCTTCTCAAGTGTCCTGGTCCAACCAGGACTTAGAACCTGGTGGTTCCAGAGAAGATACTGAAACTGTCATCGGCTGCTGATAATTTTGTGGTTTTTCGCGAAATGGGATATAGTAAGCCCCGCTACTGTCATGCTGCTATGTGTTGAGGATGGCTGCACAGAGATCAGACTTTCTTCTGACACCCAGCTGATCAACCCCACACACTAAATCGTCCTGTCAGGGCCGGGACTCAGCTGTAATTTTAAGTGTCCTCACCGACCTCATGTGACAGTTGTTTCACAGACCGTTGTTGTCCTTCTATGGTTCTGAAGTGGTCTCTTGTGTGATTTGGTCTCGTCTTGGGGTGCAAGATGTTTCGGGAGTCTCTCGACGTAGGTACTACTGTATCTTGTTTTAGAAACAGCCGGGGATTGGGGATACTTATAACACTCTTCTGCAAAGTATCTAATAAGAGGTATCCAATCTCAGGAAGGATCTAAAATATCTTAATAACAGAGTCTAATACGACCCTCATAAGACTCCTATACTTCATTCCAGCAGAATCCATGGCTACTGGCTGTCCAATTACACTCTGTAATGAAAGATAACTGACAGGGGCCACATCTGAGGATGGGAAAATTAGCCCAGCAATCTGGTCCTGTGTAGTGTACATCAGAACAGTGTAGAATCTGATGAAGGCCAAGGCTGTACAGGGTTAAGAGCTACTCCTTGTTGTATCCCTCTGCTGAATCATATCTTATTCCTGAATCCTTAATCCCTTTCCAGAATTTTACTATGAATCATATAAACATTATTAGATTATAACAAATTGTTTTTGATTGTTTTAATAGATCCTTGTATTCTCCCTGCCAGCCCATATTAGCAGGGACAATACTCGGGTCAATACAAAACAGTCAATGTACTAATATGTTATTATTAGGGACGGAAACCGGTTCACTGTATAGGCCTATCGGTCGTACCAGTTCTTTCCGCTGGTTTGATATCCAAAGTCGATGAAATAATACACTTTTTGTTCGACCCAACTCTACCTCCACATGCCTAATTTCGAGCTAAAGGTCAATAATGACTTTATTAAGTCAAGAATATGAAAAATCGCCAGCAAAAAATTAATCGACCTTTGCCTAGGTTGCAACCTACTGCGAAATATTCCCAGACCAAAGTATGCTTTTAGCCTGGCGGAGTTTTCGGAAAAATTCACTAAATTGCAGATCGGGCTGAATTTGTGGATCGTGACCCAAAAACGTATCAACGGTACATATCGTATCAAACTTGGCAAACGGTGTCCATCCCTAATAATTATCTCATCACACTGTAGCCAACTGTTCACCATTCATAAATATATTGTAGAATATCTGTTTTAATATCCACTTCAACGTGTGGAATCTTGGCTCTGCTTCTACTATTTACTTGTAGACAGATTTCTGATTAGATATAATTTGACAACGAGACCTATAATTGCAGGAATTTGTAATTTGAATCTTTGATTTCTTGACATGAGCTATGTGAGGCAATCTGCTTGCAATTCTGCTTGCAATTAGAGCTGGAGCATTGTTAAGGTTTCTTGGAGGAGTCTTTGATTACTGTGTAAAAGCTATAAAGCAAAAATCAGATTTCTGGAATTGGGAAAGGACAGACAGACAGACAGATAGAAAGGTTATGTCTTGTGAAAGATAGATAGGATGCCACAACTGAAAATTGAAAGAAAAAGCTATACATCGAAAATCAGATTGTTGCAATTTGAAAGGAGAGACAGACAGTCAGATAGAAAGGTGATGTCTTGAGAGAAAGATAGATAGAATTAGATATCATTCAAAAGGATATAAATGAATTAATTACAAGCAAGATTATGGAAGCCCAACACTGAGGTTATCATGGTTATTAAAATAGATCTCGGATTATACGGGAGAATTCATTTTTAAATTCAATAAATTACATATACTTGATAGATGTATTATACATTTTGAAGTGAAAATTGATAATTGAAAGAAGGAGCTATAAACCAAAAATCCGATTGCTGGAATTGGGAAAGGAGAGACAGACAGACAGATAGGTGATGTCTTGAGAAAGATAGACAGGATGCCATAACTGATAAGAGAATAAAATGGATGAAAGAAAAGGGAACTAAAATGAGATTGGAAGCTGAACTAATTAAATTATGGCAGCTAACTATGATTGTTGAAAGAAATCTCGGATGAGGCAGTATTTTATTCTGGAATTCAATAAATACCTGATATATTATACATGTCTGAAGTGAAAGAATTGGATGATATACTAAAAGAAAGAACGAGAGATAAATACACAGGGAAAGAAAAACAACTAGACAAGAAGGGAAGAAAGAAACTAAACAAGAAAGAAAGACAACATATTATGCAAGCAAGGGGAAGAACAATTATACACGAAAAACAAGAGAGAGAAAGGAAGAAAGAAGGAATCTAAGGAATAGAATATAATTGAGAATCAGCCATTTTATCAGAACCAAAGTGACCTTCTGTTTGGGTAAAAACTGATTTGGTGTTGAGGCAGGGAAATAAGCAAGCAATAAGGAAAGAAAAATAAGAAGGAAAGAAAGAAGGAAGGAAAGAAGGTAAGAAAGAAAGCAGGAAGGAAAGAAAGAAACTAAAGAAGAAGAAAGAGAAACTAAAATTTAATATTAAAGTAAGAAATGTGGAATCCCGCAGCTTATTTGAGAACCAGAAATATTGTTTTTTCTTTATTTTAACTTCATACTGTTCATAGTTCAAAATACAAATAAATTGAAATAATGACAACGATCTCCACCAGTGATCTGAAAATTGAAATCTGTGAGATCCCCTGTCTATGGACCTCACAGCTTGTCACATCCAACTGCATCTTCGAAATTGCTGTGATGACGGAGTAAGCTCTATGATGATGCTGTCTTGTAGTTAAAGGCTGCTGGAGCTGAAACCGTTGCCATGGCAACCAGTAGAGATGCTACCCTGCCTCCCTGCACCAGCGTTTCTGCATTTTCACAGACACATCAGCCTCTTATGCTTATGGACGATTGTCATTGAATTGTATAAATCAGCTTCTCACCAAAATATTAATATTAGGTCTGTTTTGGATGAAATCACCCAATATAGGATGCCCGTTCCAAAGTCTTTAATTTTAAAAATGGTAAATTTGCAGACACATTTGTTACATATCAGTTGTGCATGATTCAATACTGATATTATAAGTTTATAAGCAATATTTTTGAAAATAGATAAATTCCAGAGAATGTAAGCAGTATGTGCACTGCAAGTCAAATAGGATAGATAATGTTGTGCAATTTAATTGTGCAGGAGATCGGATAGCATCGGATAGGATATACAATCGGATAAGGATGGAATAGGACAGATAATGCCATGCATTCTTAATTGTGTGGGATAGGTTTGGATTGGATAGGATATGATAATATAAGATAGGATAGAACAATGTAATCTGATTTGCTAGGTCAGAAAGCCAATGCAATTTGATTTGCTAGGTAATATATCCTACAAAAGGAGTGAGACACAGCATTGGTTAGAAAGGACCAGCTTGAAATTCTGGAATAAGAGGACAGGATAGAAAGGATCATACAATCAAACAGAATAGGCCTACTATGGGATGGCACAGCATAGCATAGTAGAGCACAATCATACTTGGGCTCTCCTCTATTTATGCAATTATGCAGGATGCCCATAATTTTGACAGCTGTGTAGTGTGGCTGTATATTAATGCCTTGATTGTACCACATGACTGTGCCCAGGCATAAGGCTAGCTAATTTCCTTGTGACATAACAACTTCTCTCTATATAATGAAGGAATTTTGTCAGGCAGAAAGGGGATTCCCCTTTTGTAGGATATGTGCCTGCACGAGATACGTAGGTGGATGTAAGAAAGAAAGAAAGAAAGAAAGAAAGAAAGAAAGATAGATAGATAGATAGATAGATAGATAGATAGATGGATAGATGGATAGATGGATAGATAGATAGATAGATAGATAGATAGATAGATCTATGGTAAGTACAGCCATACATGTCCAGTTATGAGCATTCCACGGGGTTCTCAACAGGTTACACACGCCATGTGAAAGATCTTTAACTTGCCCTGCACAGACACCGATACAAGGGAGAAGCAAGACTTTGTCTGGGAGGGCTGCACTATCCTATTACCTGTGTGTCTCTAATCATTATGAAACAAAAATAAGTATATTGAAGCAAAACCTAAAGAGATAGAATTCACTAAGGTAATGGTAAAACTGGTTGATGCACCTAAATTCCAGGGGCTTTGTGAATTTCTTCTTTTTTTATTTTTATGACTCAGCATATTAATTCTGGTCCATTAATTCACTGAAAGTGGTGAATATAATCATTGATAATTTCTGAATATCTACACACTTGTACGAAGACAAAAACACAAAAGATTCCCCAACAATTGAGTTAATTTGGCAAAATATTTAACAAATCTCTATTATTATGCCCATTGATCTCAAGTGTCCATTCAGCCATTATTTGTTCAGATAATGGCAGACTTGAGAACTTGGTACTGTTCCAAATTATCCATTCAGTTGTTCAGATTTTTTTCTTTTCATTTATCCCATTTTTATGTTGGTTGTTCTTTGTTGTTATGGCAAGAATGAAACACTGCTTGCTTTGTCTTCATTGGCAATATGGGTCTGTGTTCTGTTGGATCATGGTTATAGCAAAAATAAAGGTATTAAAAATCTGAATTTATAAGAATACAAAAAAGGTTTGACCTAATTGAGCTTTTACTGTTTTGATCTTCGGGATCACTAAAAAAAAATGTTTTTGTTTTTATTTTGTAATTCTATGTTATTGTGGTAAGAATATGCCAGCCTCATATTTTGTGTTTGGTCTACAAATACGGACAGGCTATACGAAAACTATTTCGCAAAATTTACCGGAATAGAAGGCTTTTGTGATCTGACTCCTGAGTGTTGGATATTTATCGCTTTTAAGACATGGGCCTATGTAATATGTCTTTTCTGCAAAAACCAGAGTCTTCTTGTCGCAGACATAACATATCTGTTTTTAATATTACATAGAAGAGAAATATAGCATTGCAGATGAGAATTTCTTGACATCTATAAATGCAGCAATACTCTGATATATCTTTGAAATTATTTTCAGTGCACTAAGCATACGAGTGTGTTTGATGCACATTACTCAAGCACGACATCATTTTATACATCTGCGTGTTTTGCAGCTGACAAGCCTAAGATGTATAAAAGATGCTACCATCATCAAAGGAGTTATAAATAGAGTCTTTACGGACAGATATACAGAGACACATCAAAAAGATAGACAGTTTTGCACTTTGACAAGCTGTCAAGCTCGTATGGTATGACCTATTTTTGTACACTCAGTGCAAATGCTGTGCTTGGTGTATCTGTAGTGTTTATACAGAGCCGCAACCATGACATGCCTATAGATTAAAATGTGAAGATTTGAACACTAATCGCTGATGGATATGTAGACAAATAGAAAGTTATTTAGGACATTTAATTGTTTACATATTTAGAAAGATAATTAGATTAATACTTAGATAGATATTGGCATATATGCATGTTACCTTAGATAGATATTGGCCTTTATGCATGCAATAGGCAGATAAAAATTAGATAGATATATCTATGTAAGATAAATTATCATAGATTAGATCGATAGATAGACCAGACAAACAGAAGATAGATAGATAGATAGATAGATAGATGATAGATAGATAGATAGATAGATCGAAAGATAGATAGATAGATAGATAGAGATAGATAGATAGATAGATAGATAGATAGATAGATAGATAGATAGATAGATAGATAGATAGATAGATAGATAGATAGATAGATAAAACAGAACTGGACAAATTTCAACACATTCTCCACATATAATGAAATACGTTCTTTATGGACTTTTGTCACCTGGAAATGAAGGTTGTATTTAATTCTGAAGGAACATGTACAAGATAAAGATTGTCATTCATTCTCCGATATAGATATGCCTATAGTATGGGTAAGTACCCAAAATGAACCTGCTCTCTGCTGAATTGGCCTCTTTGACTCTTATTTTCCCTAAATAAAACCTGCAATCATGTAACATTGAACTTCTAATGAGATGCTGGGACTTACATACTGATTGAAGCTACAGATTTATGTCGAATTTAACATAATCAAATTATCATTTAATTGTATTCTGGGATGTTACGTCTACCAGTCAAAAATTTTAGTGACTAGGTTATTATAGCAACTTCCTTCCCCTCCTTCCTTCTCCTCCTTCCTTCTCCTCCTTCCTTCTCCTCCTTCCTTCTCCTCCTTCCTTCTCCTCCTTCCTTCTCCTCCTTCCTTCTCCTCCTTCCTTCTCCTCCTTAAAACCTACAGTATTACTACAAGACTTTCAGAAAGGGCCTCTATTTGAGGAGGCCTCTATTCGAGATGGGCCTATATTTGGGTCTGCCTGTATTGTTTATTGTACAAGAGATGATGAACTACTGTGCATAGTAAAAGCATGGTAACTTCTTAGTTAGGCCTGCTGATCTGGATCACTTACAGGACTCCAGTTAGTTTTATAATTTCAGGAAAACCATTGATTGCATGTTTTTTAAATAAAACACTGGGGGGGGGGGGTTGTGGGGTTATGACATTAAAATAATTTCTTTATGTTCATGAAGAAATAGTGACTATCTAAGGCATGGAGAATATAATTTAGTTGATTTGGTGGTTATAGCATGTTAAACATGACTAAAAGCTATCACACATTATAAGACAAAACTTTTGAATAGGCAGACCTAATCAACTGCTAAAAGGTTTAATTGAGTTAATGTACATTGTACAAAATTATAAAATCAACATTATTGTGGTACATATATGGTTGTTAAAATGAAGTAGAACCAAATTTGGTGAATTATTTATTGCTAATTTGAGATGGTCTGAGTTTTGATAATTAAAATATGGCAAAATTAATTGTTCAATTCTGTAGGAGTAATACAGTCTATTAATATTGAATATAACTTACAAATATGTAAGTAGGTCAGCTATACTTATCTAATAACTGCTATTTTACATGTATTACAATGGAAGGGTTGCAATAAGTGATAAGACACTGCCCCTATAATATTCTGACAATGACCTGAGCAATGATGCATTCAATGGGTTACATAATCAGTGAAGGGGTAATGGAAACACTATAATAATACAACTATTTTATAAAGTTTTTAAAAATAAACTATGTTGAACAATATATTACTGATAGGCTTGTGTTATTTTTAAAAGTCATGATATTTTTTTTAATGTCATAATGAAAAAATGTATAAGATTAACAACATTTATGGATAAAGTTAACCCCCCCCCCTCTCCCCCAACCAAAAGGGAACAGCCATGGAATATCAAAGCTGCAAAGGGGGGCGGGTCATTAAAATTAATAACCCCCCCCCCCCCAAGTGGCGGATCCAGTGGGCACCCCCCCCCCCCCCCCCCAGACCACTGGTTGGATCCACAACTGTCTCCCTTAAGAAGTATGGCAGTATTTCTATTTTACAAAAAAAACAAAACATTACCAATGATTAATTTACTGCCATCTGCCTCCCCCCCACCAACAAAATTATCGGATCTACCTCCATGGATTGACTATATTTCAACAAACCTACCAAAATTTTGGAAATTAGGGCTATAGGATTCAATATTGATATTACTGAAAAATAAACCCCATATGCAATCTTTTTTACAAAAACAAGGTAGTATAGGTCTTTCATTTATGCAAGAATAAACTAATTCCTAAGAAGAGTGATATTCATTCTGGCTACTGGTCTTGAGTAATTACAGTTTAAATGAATATATGAAGATTGTCCTTTATTTTCACCAATAGGTTAAATAATGAAATACAGTATTTAATTTGCTTTTGCAATGAAGACCATCCTTCAATTTCATTTTGATTTTGAGAGAATGAAGACCAGCTTTTATTTTGTAGAAATCTAAAGAAATGAAAGCTGGTGTTCATTCTCAACAGTTCTATGATCTATACATGAGAATGAAGGACGTCCTTTTTGTTCCTTCAGAATGAACACCGGTCTTTATATTTAGGTGCAAAAAGTCCATGAAGTACGTATTTCATTCTGGGGTGGAGAATGGGCTGACAAATTTATAGGTAGTACGGAATAAATAAAACTAATTGTCTCTCAGAATTAATACAATGTCTTTATTTTGAAACTAGAACACCTTAAATCCACGGCTGCCTTAATTAAGGTCAATTACTTCCATAACTTAACCATCCTTCTTGCTAATTTAATAATTTTTAACGATCTTGTTTTTGTGTCAAACAACTGCTGATGAAGCACAAGGCTAAAATTCCACTTAAGAATTCATCTCAGAATTTCATAATCCATTAAGAGACGCCAGGTGGTTAGGAAGCAATTTTCTCATTTTCTAATTGCTCAAGATCTTTCTTTTTTTAAGCTCAAGTATTGATTTTATTAAATTATTTCACTTAATTGTCCTGACTTCACCACATAAGAAGTGTAAATTGATTATAAAAACAAAGAACAATGAATGATCATGATGAATTGATGATGTCTTTCTTCCAGAGATGGGTATTATGTTTTTGTTTTTGATTAAGATATGTTGCTCTTAACAGGATGTAATACTTTTTTGTCACAGGATATAATTTTATTTTTGTCATCTTAAATAATAATTTTATTAAAACAGTCAACAACTTGTTGACAAGCCTACTCAGGATATTATAAAATGTTAAAGAGTGTATATATTACTTCCAATTGGATAGCATTAGATTACTACAATATAATATTAGTAGATCTTGAATTTAGTATATTCCAGATATAATATGATATGTCTTATCGGAGAGCATTATGCCATTACATATTTTGTATTTGGCAGTCTGCTCCAATTTTGGCCTATAGGTCTATTCTATTGCATAGCACTTCATCACTGTGACATGGAGATGATGGAACCCTACTCAATAGAATCAATAGGGCTACCCAACAGATAACATTATTTAATAGATCTAGAAAATGTGATCTATAGAATTTATCTATTCCTATTATAATACAATAGAAACCTAATAGATTGGAATATAGTCGAATAGAATAGAAAAGATGGCATTACTATTACATAGAGCCCTCTTCAATAGATTCAATAAGGTGGCAATAGAGTCAGTGCATTAGGTACAACTCTATTCCTCTCAAGTCTTTTACTTGTAGTCTCTACTGTCAGTCTATCGTCCAGCCTATCGGGGGTGTGAAGGTATAACAAGATCTATAGCATTTGATGTGGTTGAGGGGGGGGGGCTGATTAATTTAAGATGCAGTCGACATCTCAACTTGGGCTGAAGAAGGCTTCTGATGTACTTGGCTTCAGTGCACTCTGCAGACTGTCAGTAGTGTAGCAGCTACTGCACTCAGGTGACCCTGATCATATGCTGCTGTCAGGTTTCAAACAAAGATGATGTCAGATTGGAGATATGAACAAAAAAATAGATTGTCAAGTTATTAGAAATAAATTGGTTTTGAACGTCTGATTCTGATATGATCTTATACATATTGTGAAATCAGAATTGTTCCTTTCTTTTAAGTTTTAAAGTTACACGAAGTTCCAGGCCCACAATATATATTTCATTTTACTGGATTAAATTGTATTATAAAATTGTTTTGTATCAAAATTCCCAAAAAGGCTTCATCAAAAGTTCACAATATTGCTGATGCGTTATTAGCAGGGTTGGCACAAAAAGCCCACCCCCCGGGTTTAACCCGGATTAAACCCGGGTTTAACCCGGACCGGGCAAAATGGTGTTTTTCCCAAAAAGTGGTCAAAATCCGGGTAAAATGGCAAATTCTCTTAGAATTTGCTTGCAAATAGCAGAAATTGGAAAGAAACAATGCTGAAATCAGAGAAACTTAAAACAAATTCATTTAATCCAAAATAGATAGCCTTATTTTGACACTGAAGTGACTCAACTGTCCAACTGTTCAACTGTAAATGTAAGCAACAATAAGTATTATACTATTAACTCGGTCTGATTATGTAATTATTAAATCATGAGTGCATCTGCAAAATTTGTGAAATCATTGATTCACCACTGTATCACCAGTCCAGCTCCTCTCTACCCCTTAGGTGACGGTAGCAGGAAACCAACTTAGCTGCCTTTTCCAGGCCAAGACGATTTCTAAGTTTTGTTTCATTTCTATCAGTCCGAAATTAGAGAAAATTCGCTCTATTGAGGCTGAACTTGCCGGCATATTCAGAAGCTTCATTGCAGGCGTACTGAGGGCAGACTTCAGAAATTTTAGCCAGTGTTCAAATCAATAAAACCCGCTTTTAACCCGGATTTTGGGAAAAAACCCCGGTTTTAAACCGGGTTTTGACCGGTGGGCCGGGCAAAATGAATAAAACCCGGTTTTTTTCCAACCCTGGTTATTAGAGTTTATTGTCCTTTCGTATTTTGAATCAATTATTCATTCATTTCTTGTTGTATTTTACAGACTAAAAATTATTCGGTAAGTTACTCCTTTTTACTGGGAGTTTATGGTACTCTTGGCATTTTATTTTCTGGTATTTTGGTGATTATCGGTGATATTAATTCTACAAAATGATGTGTTTTATGAAATATCGAAACTATTGGTTTGTTCGGATTTTGTTTGGTGATGACAGTTCTGTTTGTTTCTTTAAATCTGGTTGACGGTTTTATAAATATGATGTTTTGAAATTATGGCTTTGGGATTTCAGCAGGAAGATAGAAAGCTTCCATTTTCTCAGGATGAATGTTTATCATTTGATATAAATTTATTCTTGAAGACTTGAATGATGAACCTTCAAGCCGCAGGGCTTTGGAGTCTCGAGTCAAACTCCATTATTGTTGACTATTGATTCTGAATCCTGATTCTTACTCCTGATTCTTACTTGCGACTCTGACTCCATGACTCTGACTCCATGACTCTGACTCCACGACTCTGACTCCACAACTCTGACTCCACGACTCTGACTCCACGACTCTTGACTCCACGACTCTGACTCCACGACTCTGACTCCATGACTCTGATTCCATGACTCTGACTCCAGACTCTGACTCCAGACTCTGACTCCGTGACTCTTGACTCCATGACTCTGACTCCATGACTCTGACTCCATGACTCTGACTCCACGACTCTGACTCCACGACTCTGACTCCACGACTCTGACTCCACGACTCTTGACTCTCAACTCTTGAGTCACTCTGTCTGACCCTGGAGTTTGACTGTGCCCCAAATCTGAGCGCATGACTTTCTACTCTTACTCTCGACTCACCCTAAACTGTTGACTGTGACTCCTGACTAACTACTCTGACTCAACTACTCTGACTCTTGGTCCTCACCCCGACTCATGATTCTTGACTCCGATTCATGACTCGGTTCTGACTGTGACTCCAAAGCCCTGGTTCAACATTGTAAACTTCTTCAACAATTTGAAATGGATTTATGTTGGTAAACGTATAGTATCATCAGATACATTTATTATTGTCACTGCTTCCTGTTCACCCAGTGGCGGATCGAGACAGGGTCATCTAGGCGGGGCCCGGCAGTCTTTCAGCATTCGCGGGCCTGCATCGCGGCGTATTTTCTTAAAAATACCATTATTAATCTCAGTGGTCTAGGGGGGGCCCGTGCCCCCTAGGCCCCCCCCTGTATCCGCCACTGTCACCAACAAGATATGGTAGATATCAGATACTACAAAGAACGAACATGCTCAATGGTTGTTTTCTTGATAAATACTATTCCAATGATCTCTTGATCCCATGATTGTGAAATTACTCAAGTCAGACTATCAGCCTCTCTTACTTTAGGGAGAACATGGCGTGCACAGATTAATTTGGCATGTCAGGATATCCGGTAACTAATGCTGTTTAATAAACAGAGCCATTTGTTCTAATATTAATGCTACTTGTCTACTCAGGTTGGTTTTCATTCTGTTTTGGGATGATCAATAGGATTCTGATGATGTTTGGCTTTTAATCTGTTTTATATTGGATGCCTTTAAATAAATGTACATGCAATTTTGTTGTACTACATGTGGTTGAATGATTCTAAACTGGGCCATTCATGAGATCAGAACAATCTGGACCAGAACTAGGCCTAGCCCAACGATGAAATGTCTGCAACTCGAAGAAGTTATAAGTAAAGGTTATTCACCACGGGAGAGGGAATATGTGATTTATCACCCGAGGCCCTTAGGCCGAGGTGTGATAAACACATATTCCTGATCCCATGGTGAATAACCGGCTTATACCATGAGACAAACACTCAAACAGTCAAACATGAGAGGATAACTGGACAACAAAGAATATGGGAATTATTCCCCTGAAATACTGTAATGTGATTGGCTGACAGAGGTGTCGAATGGTATAACTGTTTTTATTGTTTGGATAATTTGTATAAATTGGTTTTACAGTAGACAGTTGGCTTAGTTGGTAGAGTGCACGCGGAGCTCCAATCGCTGAGTCGGGGGTTCGATTCCCTCGCTGGCTGGTTCACCTTGATGTTGTTTTTCGTGTTTGTTTGACAGCAATTTTAATCATCTTTCACCTCTCTCCTGTGTGCTGCTCCTGTCTTAATTATATATCCTACCAAATACATAAATACATGACATAAGGCCCCAATCATCCGTCCATCCATGGTTTCACAGTGGATTCATAGTATGGACATAATCTTGGTACTGTATGAAGAAATAAGAAACATTGGCGGAAATGCTAATGAAAAATAGAAAGACATGAAATACAAACTGAAAGATAGAAAGAAGGTCTATAAAGATAGATCCTGAAGAAATATAACTGGAAAGAGCAAATAAGTCATCACCAGAACCATCAATATACTCCTTTTAATACCAGTGTTAACAAGAAAACAATCATGTTAAAAAATAAACAGACGTTGTTAACCCTAAAGCTTTGCTTTGGGTGATTCACACTAAAGTTAATTTGAATAATTTCCATGTAATTATACACGGCTTCCCCCTGTGTCAAAGCCAATCAGTGTTAATCCAAGTTTACATTGACATGGTGTGAAAGGGTGCGCCCTTTGCCCTGTGGATTTAGGGTGTCCCTGGGGGGGGGGGGGGGTTGTATTTCTTATGTCACCATATTCACCCTTGGGAGGTCAGGAGTGCTACTGTTTATGGTAATTTCAGCAGTTTCTGTTGTATTGTCTTCTACAACACAGACACATGATACAAGTTAAATGCAATAAATACAACCCCTATCATATATCCATATATATCCAACACATTCCTTCTTAATGTGATGGTTACTTTAATTAATTAGCCTGCATCCTCAAGTAGCATTTCGAAAAAAAGTCTTAGGATATATTACTGTTCAAAAGAATAAAAAGGTTCTATAGCATGCAAGCATAGCTGCCGTGGTTCTATTAAGGTTCCTCAAGTTGAGTTTAAAATGTACATTCTATTCCATCCTGGTACACTCTAAAAAATTTCAGACAAAATTGATTTTTTAGATTCAAAATGGATTTTTGAAAAACCAAATTTCAATGCAAAAAACCAACATGGATTTTTTTAAAAAATCCATGTTGGTTTTGCATTGAAATTTGATTTTTTTCAGACAAAATTGGTTTTTTAGATTCAAAATGGTTTTTTGAAAAATCAAATTTCAATGCAAAAAACCAACATGGATTTTTTTAAAGTTTTTTAGAGTGTATCCATATAATGCTGAGCACTATACAGATTCATGTTGATCTGACGCTGCTTGTAATTTGTGGCTCAGATTTGAACTTGGATGAGTCTTGCATGAACTTGGATTACATTGGATTACAGTGTCTTGCACATGGATTAGTATGCATTAGGATCGGTTGCACATGGATTACTTGTATTGCACTTGGCATAAACTTGGATTCTCAAGGTATAAACTTGGCTTACGATGTATTTCTCTTGGCCTGAACTTGGTTTTCTCTTGGCACTTTGATGATGAATACAAATGAACAGCAATTAGGGGATACTCTGCCTAAATGAAATGAAGGGCTTGTAATTTTGCATTCACTGTAAAGAACTGATGTAATTTGTACAGGAGAAATATAAGAGGTCTTCCTGTGCTTACTAGATATTGCTTTGTAGCTTTTCTATTCTATTCTGAGGTACTGTTTACATCTTGCAGTTGTTGTAGTTTTAGCTCAGTTGGTAGTACTCTTGGTATCAAATTGCTGGGTCAAAGGTTCGATTCCAGCCATGGGGCGGGTCATCTGGACCTATGTTGGACTGCGGTCCAATTCGGGATGCTCCGACATCACTATTTCACTTTCAATCTGATACTGATTCAGGTATTTTCATTGCCGATACCACCAATACTGCTCTGATACCGATGTCATTGGCATTGGTTATTATATGGAGCAGTGCCTCTTGTCTGATACTGCTTTTTGGTCCTAAGTCAAGTCACTGATACCGATTCCTGGTATTGACATCGGAACATCTCTGACTCCAATTTTCCTTCTCCTCATGCCATTATGGCAGTGTGCGTCTCTTATGTCCTATAATTAGTCTAGTGCTGTGCATAATATGAAAATACAGGACATACAAGCCCTAATCATCCATCCTTTCTAAGCAGTTCACCAACAATGAATTACAATACATTGTATACATGTAGTTTTCCTTCAAATGCTTTCACAGTGCTGTCTCTGTTTCTACATGTTCCATGCATCCAAAAGGTGTATGCCAGGGGACAGTTTCTAGACCCACACTACCCATGCTTCAGTAATTGTAATGGGCCTTTGGGGAAAATCTCTCAACATCAACTGACATTGCTCACATTGCTGTGGATGCCTTTTGCAATGCTAATGTCATATTCACAACAATCTGGCAATGTGAAAGGATGTTGCAGAGATCTTTTGTTGTTACACTAAAATAGCCTATGGGTTTGTCTGATACTGTTCATGTTAATCATTGTCATTCAAATAATGCAGCGGCAACATTGATTTGTTGCTGATTTTAAAAGCATCACAATAAGATTTACATAGAACATCACCTTAACATATATTACACACATTCTCTGTAGGTTGTAGAGATTTAGGTTTTGGGAATAATTGTGTGAACAAATGTTGGATTCAAAATAATTTAAAGAAAATATGTTACGATGCGGACTCACAAATTCTGAAACACGCCCCAGGTTCCTGACTGTTTAGAATTTTGTGTCCGAATCCGCCACTGATATCATCAAGATGTTATATGTGTGTCAACAGCAAAAAAGTTAGCTTTATTTTAGTGGCACTTGGTTCCTTGGAACTATTATATGTTGAAATTAGAATATAAAATGGAAAATTGGTTCTTCAATTAACTGTCTTGTTGTTGAGCTCCTGATTTATTCTATTAATTAAAGAAGAGCCATAGGCATTTGTTCTACTTAAATATAAGCCCGGGGTGGTCTCCATTAATTTCCTGTCTTTAAGTCCCTCATAATTAAAAGTATGTTGGAAATTTAATTAAGTATCAGAGTATGCGGGGATAGTGATGACTTAAGGCAGATATAGGACCCTGTTAGGAAAGAACTGAGATTGAAAATTATTTAACTCGAAACTTTATTAAATATAGCGACTGACAGTTTAACTACTAACTAATAAATTTCTGGACACGATTCTGATGACATAATATGTGAAGTTCTGATCGAATAACTTTTAGGAATTTCTCATTGATATTATTCTCTTTTAAAACAAAATCCTCAAACTTCAGTCAAAGTTTGTAGGAAAACCTGATAAATTGGAATCTTGTGAATTTTGAAGTCATGTGCCTTGGAAACTCTCCTCATGGTGTAGTGACTAGATTCGTACAATGTATCTATGCATAAGGAAATGTTGAATAATTTTCTGTTGTCAAAATAATTATTGTGGTTGTACGAGGAATTATCACTTTGCATTGGTTTGCATCCCTTAGAATACGTCATTTATTTAATAACTTGACTAACTTAACATTCAATCTTGTTTTGAGACAAACGACTGTTTTGCTTTGCCAAAATCACACAGACTTAACCCTTTTCATGTGACATGTAGTTCCTACTCTAGCACATCGCAGTTTGTCTGGAAATCCCAACTGTGAATCAATCCAGAATGTACTCCCTTCACCTTTAACGAGTTCTACTACAGTATATCTTTTACTAGTTCTAGTGCAATGACTGCTGCTCTGTTGACTGCTCAGCAATATAGTGAATGGTGCTGACTGATTTCTGATAGAGCACCTCGACCTGATGTGAGTGCAATTTTATGCCAACACTCTAAAAAATTCCAGACAAAATTGGTTTTTTAGATTCAAAATGGTTTTTTGAAAAACCAAATTTCAATGCAAAAAACCAACATGGATTTTTCTAAAAAACCAACATGGATTTTTCTAAAAATCCATGTTGGTTTTGCATTGAAATTTGGTTTTTCAAAAAACCATTTTGAATCTAAAAAACCAAATTTGTCCCGACATTTTTTAGAGTGAAGAGTGTTGGGAGGCTATCACTTATCTCAGCACATTTGCTGAGCACTTACTAACTATGGGACTAAGGCATCTAGGACTGAAAGCATAGGGCCTAAGACTCATACATGGTATGGTTCAATGCCCTGTCGTAGGAGTTATTAGTTGATTTCTCGAGCGACATCCCAGCTGGTGTCACTTGGAAGGGATTTTGAATTGGTGGTCCCTTGTATCAGTGTCTGAGTTGGACAATTAAAAAGATCCCTCACATGGAGTAAATGTGTGACATGTTGTAGACTCCTCTTTTGCTCTTCTCATCAATCCTTGTGAGCTGTAAGAACTTGTTTTGAGGGCTGCACTGATTATGGCTTATTTTCGCAGCTTTATAGCCTTATATCAGATGGATGGATGATTGGGGCTTTATGCCCTGTATTTATGCACTTGGTAGGCTAATGAGGACGCAAGGAGGACATCACAATGAGGCAATTGAACTGCTGTCCAACATAGGTTAAGGAGATCGGGCCAGAGTGAGAATTGAACCCAGGACCCAGCGACAGCCCAATGTGCAACTACTAACCCAACTACTATTGTCCATACATTTTAAAGTGTCCTCTCCCTGTCCTAATCAGTCTACCAAGTCACGCAGGGTTGCAGTGATTTAAATCAAGTGATTTAAATCTTGATTTAAATCATGATTTTTTTCTATAAAAATCATGATTTATTTGATTTAAATAGATTTATTTGATTTAAATCGTTTGATTTTTTTATAAAAATCAATAAAAATCGCAACTCTGACCAAGTGCATACATTCAGGACGTGAAGCCCCAATCATCCATCCATACATTGTATAATGCATATGGAGTCATGAACTTTATCGACTATCGGCCCCATTTCTCCTCCTATCTCTGCCTTCAGGGCTGTAGGGTTTTACTACTGCCTGCTCTCATAGATAAGGCATAGATAAGCGATTGATGGAATGTTTTGGGTATAGACCTAGGTAATAACAAACATGTTTTGGATCTTAAATAACTTAGATTGGGGTCAATTGCCTCACTTTGGCAGTGAGGAAAAGTTAGATAAGGAAGGTTGGTGGTGAGCGATTGGAAAGATAGATGCCTCTCGTATCAGACTTTTCTGTCTGACTGTCAGTCATTGCTGCTGGTGATTTTAAAACTATTCTAACTTCAGGACTGATGCGAAGTGTAAACTAGTGGTATCTGTATTGAGTAGATTTTATTAATCCTTTCGATATACAGATTATGCTTTTCTCTTATTCTGATATATTATATTGTATATATATATGGTCTTTTTATTCAGACATCAGTCAGCACCGTTCACATTGACCGACCAATAAATAGTTTTTTGACCTGGCAACCTGCTAGAAATTCATTGGTCTATTTTTTTTCTGCCAGATACTTGGCAAGTTCTTGCATTTGGGCTTGCAATCAATCTATGTATTGG
The DNA here is from genome assembly GCA_026936325.1 of Platynereis dumerilii. Classification (NCBI taxonomy): domain Eukaryota; kingdom Metazoa; phylum Annelida; class Polychaeta; order Phyllodocida; family Nereididae; genus Platynereis; species Platynereis dumerilii. The sequence goes on from JAPTHN010000009.1 coordinate 7,528,644, forward strand.
CCTCTGTGATCTAGCAGTGGACATACAACAGTGGGGGAAATTATCAGCAGCTCATGACAACTGGAAGTCGTGAGCATCTCATGACAAGTGAGTTAGTGGTCCACTAATTGGCTGTATCACCCAGGTGTCAGCACAAGTCTGCCCCAACATGTCCACCCCAGCCTTCAGAAGTTCTGCACCCCTCCACCCCCCTCTATTCACTGAGAGGGTTGGGGGGGAGGGAGCCAGGGTCAAGAACTACACAAGACAGTTGATGAAGTGACACAGCTGCTCCCTTCACAAAAATCACCCCCTTCCCAGCTTGGACAAGTTAGACCAAGCTCCTTGGTAGTTATGCCATGGAACAATCACACATTGGTCCATGGTTGTGCCCACTAAATGCTTCCTACATTCACCCCTTTAACACACACCTCTCTAAATTCCTGCCAATAAAATTTTAATATAATAGTGTGTATGTAAGAATAGCTAAGCATGTTATTTCATTTATTACATGTTTAAACACTAAAATGCTAAGTATTTTTGGATAACCTCACTCACCTACATTACCCTAGTAATTTAATTCCTGTTGCATAGTAAATTCCTAATGGGTGTAAAATGCAGTTCAGGGAGATATTAGTTCACTGGATATTCTTAGGTTCACTTGACAAGAGGAGAGGGCTGTTTATTTATCTAATCAGTTACAGACCCTGACTCAGTACCCCCCCCCCCCACATGGCCCTGTAGGAATTTGTAAAGACAGAGACAGCTCTCATTCTTTTTTCTTCTTCCAGGAGTTCATAAAATGTTATTGTTTTCCATGATCAGTTTAACAAGCAACCCCTATAGATCTATTTATTAAGCACAACATTCAGTCACCAGTTGTTAACAAAATAAACATGCTGTCCCTTGTGATGCCTGTGCAATTATTGTTCACTTTTCATTGGTCATTTATTAATGTCATAGGTGTTTATAAAAGTGATAACTGGTAAGGCCATTTGTGTCCTGACCATTGTGTGACTTTTTGTTCTCTAAAATTTGGGGTTATAACACTGTTGTCCTAATCTCACCCATCTCTTTAGGATGTTAAGACTGACTGACCTTTTGATTAATTTTTACCTGTTTAGAGAACTTAGCTTTCTGTCTGAGATATTTGTGTGCCCACTATTCAATTGATGTGAGGTTATAGGTTCAGAGTCACTGAAGGAATGGCTCACAATACTCAACTTGCAATTAGCAGATCAGCATGAGACTGTCCTGGCTGGCAGAGGACAGGGTTCAGTCCTGGTTGACAGATGACAAGTGTGTGGGGCAAGAGAAATTCCACTGGACAACCAGTATATCATGTGTAGTGGCCAGATAGGTGTGAAATGTGAATACAAACAGATACCCAGCAAAATCACCCATGCATCGGCCATCTAATCATGGACTTATTTTCACTCTAAAAACTATCTATACTTATCTCTATCCTTAATTATGCATGCAATTATTGTGTACCAGTACCCCGTAAGCTTATGGTACTGCAGGGGCGGATCCAGAAAATTTTGGATGGGGGGGGGGTTACAACTGAAAATGTACTGAATAATGTTTTTTTTTTTAACATTAAAATGTACTGGCCAAAGGGGGTGGGGGGTTTGAACCCCCTAAACTCCCCCTCCCCTGGATCCGCTACTGCACTCAGTGAACTATGTATACTTAAATAATGAATATATTTTGATAGGCCTGGATGGTAGATCTAGATAGATAAATATAAAATGTAGATAGATAGATAGATAGATAAATTGATAGCTGTTATTGATTAGCACAATGAAAGATAGTTCTCTATAATTTATTGATAGCTGTCATTGATTAGCACAATGAAAGATAGTTCTCTATAAATTAATGAACTTAAGAACAAGTCACTTCACACCATCAGATTTGCATGGCACTGAAAAACTTTCTAATCAATAGTCTGTATTTTATCTTCAATGATTCACTGTTGAAATTATGTGGAAGCTTATTTTCCCAGATGACAGAGCTCTGGGAGACTGACTTCAAGACAACAACCCTCTCTATATCCCAAAGAGGTCACATCAGGGGGTCTTAGAAGTTGACAGTGGAATGCCTATCATGTTAATCAGCTGAGTTATCACTATCAGGATTTCTTGGGTGACAAAATGAGTATTCAATAGCATGCATGGTAGATACAGGGGCACTGAGCTTATCAAAGATTGACTACCTCTTGAAATTTCCAACATTTTTGATTTGTGATTAAATATGCCTGAAAGAGGAGTTAGCATTCTTACTCAAACTGAATTAAAATTAAGGCTTATAATGTGTGTTGTTTTCTTATGTTAAAATTAGTATGAATTTATGATTTTTAATTCTAAAAACATCAGGTCTTAGTATTAACAATTATTGAAAATATAAATATCTAAAAGTACCAGTTAGTAAGAATTGTCAGAACATAATTCTGTGTTTTATTTTATTTATTCACAGGGAAATAAGCCTACCTCTGATGCCTATATTAATTGCCTATATGTCATCAAGATATGTTGTGCCATTCAAGCTTTCGTGACATCACAGTATTTAATGAAGTTTTTAATTACTGTACTTTTTAGCAAATTAATAGACAATAATAAGCACTCTTCTTGCCTATAGACTTAGCTGTTGGTTCAAACTGGCACTTATATGTGACTGCTTTCATTGTACTGTGTAGTATGATTGTACTGCATTTACAAGACTGCTTTCATTGCACTGCAGTCTATAGGAATGAGTTATGCAAATGATCACCAACAAGTATGCAAAAAATTAACTCACAAAATGGAGAATGAATGTTTTCTTTATAATGTGTGGTTGGAGTTCTTGTTTTTATGGATTAATAAAGTAATTTAAATTGATTGAATAAAAGTTCCTTAAGATATATTAACCTTAGGGGAAGGCCCTAAAACCCCCCTAAAGATTCTCTAGAGTCTAGACCCATTAAGCAGTGCCTAGAAGGCCCTCTTCTAGGGAAGCATATTAGGGCCATAGTTGAAAGAAAAACTTTTAAAACTCAAAATTTTGACTTCCGAACTCAAAATTTTGACTTGCAAACTCAAAATTGTGATATATTCAAAATTTCGACTTTAAAACTCAAAATTTTGTATTTAAATTCTTGAAATTTTTACTTTTGGAGTTGAAATTTTGAGTTTACATCTGAAAATTATGAACTTATTTCTCAAAATTTTGTTTTGCTTTCTAAAAATTTTGTGTTGCAATCACGAAATTTTGCTTTATTATCATGAAATTTTGTGTTTCATGACTCAATATTGAAAAGCAAAAATTTTAGTTTAAAAAGTCAAAATCTTGAGTGTAGAAGTCGAAATTTTGGTTTTACATGTCAAAATTGTGTGTTCACAAGATAAAATTTTGAATTTTTAAGTCGTAATTTTAAGTTTGGAAGTCATAATTTTGAGTTTGGAAGTCAAAATTTTGAGTTGGGAAGTCAAAATTTTGAGTTGGGAAGTCAAAATGTTTAGATTTTTTTCATACACTTCCATACTCTTTCCCTGATAGACCTAATATTTTCCCCTCCCCTCCCCCATTTCACAGGTATGATTCTTAAGTGATGTAGTAGAGATCAATTCACAGGTGTCCTGGAGTCTCTGTCACAAAAGCAAAACATCATAATCAGGCCTATCATACTCATTTTAGTAAATCAGACCACGTTTCATAGTGACAACGCAGAACAGAATGTTTCCCAACAACCATTTCTCTCTATATGTCAGTGCCACAACTTTATTTAAACATAATGCTATTTTTATCAACAAAAAATATGTCACCAGAGCATGAGAAACTGATCAACAAAATAACTCCATATAGTGTGGCACTGGTTTGTTACTGTGTCATGTTAAACAACTTCACCTTCTGAAAAGTGAGACTTCCTCAACTTTCAAGGCACATTTATTTGCTGTTTACTTTCAATTGATCATATTTTAGTTCATTTCTGGATTACTTGAATCAGTAAGAGCATTTGATGGCAGCTCAACCTCCCTGAACAGAGAGAAGATGTTTTGTCTTAAAGTTCTAAGCAAGAAATCCTTATGATCAGCCTTCTCTACAATTGACCCTCTTTATATCACTGATATATCTCACTTGGGGGGGGGGGGGGGGGGGGTCTACTAAGACCCTTTGGAGTCTTAATGGAACTTGACAGAGGAATGTGTCTCAAGTTAATCATTTGAATAATCACCAGAGTGACCAAATTAATATTCAATAGCCAGTGGAAATTTCCATTGAGGAAATGGATTCTCTTTCAAAATCAACATAAACTTGGAATATGTGTTATAATGTGTACATTTAGTCCTTTAATACTGACTTTAATTAATGCATCAGCCTTTTCTACAGTTTATACGAATTTTGCTTACACACTTCACAAAATTCAATGTTCTGCAAGCATTTCTCCAATTATCAGAGTTCCATGATATGGGAAATTTCCCAAAATGGACCTGCTTTCTGCTGAGTTGAGTTTTGGCCAATTTGACCCGTGTTTTCCCTCAAAGCTTATAAATCCTGCAACACAGAAAGTTTCAATTTTGATACAATGCAGGGCTTCAATGCAGATTAAAGGTGGAATGTCTGCAGATTTGTGTCGAACTTCTCATTGACATTTTTACATATTCTTGGTAAAAGATTGGACTAATCAATACTCAGATTCCATAGTATACACTTATTGAAGCAAGAAAATTTATTATTTCGTTTTTAGTATAAGCAAATAATATCGGTGCAGGGAAAACATACAGCTATTTTACATATAGCTGCCATACTTCTACAATTTCAACAAAATCTGGGAAGTGTCATAGTGATACACAGTGTAAAGGAGTGGATTAAACCATAGAGAATTCTCTATGATTAAACAGCCCTAAAACTGCTGGCCAGATAAGAATTTTCCCAAGTGTGTTTTCTTGTCCATTTTACTCCTTAGATCAGGAAATATATCAATAAAAGGGTGATAAGTTTTAAAATGTGGAAAAAAACTTGTAAAGGATTATTTGGTATGGCCTAGCTTTCATTTTAGAACATCTCTGATTTTGGAAGAAGTTGTATAAATGTGGCTGTTCCTGCTGTATTTTGCAATCAGTATAGCAGTAGTAGTAGTAGAACATTTATTGCTTACTGTACACAAGATAAAATTTAGATCCACAAACATCTGGTGCACACAAAAATATTAACAAAAAACCGCAAAATTAGTGTCCATAGGTTCTGAAGGAATTTGTCGCATCATAGCAGTATCTGCTCATTGCTCTACAGTCCAAATTACACATGAGGAAATTTAAACAACAGTTACTGAAGTCCAAATTTGAGAAAGTGTCTCTTGATATGCTGAGTCAGCGTACACTGACCAAGTGCATAATAATAATAATAATAATTTTATTCTTGTATAGCGCATTACATGGCATAACGCATCTCAATGCACTTTGACAACAAAATTACAATGATAGTATGTATAAATAAAAACATAAACCACATAAAATTATTTACAATAACATAAACTAAAATAGTGAGTCTTGAGACCTTTTTTAAAATCAACAAAGTCTGTTTTTCTCCGAAGATAGGGCGGCAGCTCATTCCAAAGTTTAGGGCCTACTGTAGCAAATGCCCTATCACCGTAATTTTTCAAAGTTCTCGTTGTTGGTCGAACAAGTGTGATGGCGTCACTACTCCTGAGGTTACCTCGCCCGAGGACTTGATGTTTATTAACTCCTTCAGATAAAAAGGAGCCACTGACCAGTGAACACATTTGAAAATAATACAAACAATTTTAAAGTTTATTCTAGCTCTTACTGGCAACCAATGAAGTTGCTCCAGAATAGGACTGATATGCAGGCGGTCTCTCTTCCTAATGCTGAAAACTAATCGAGCCGCTGCATTTTGAATGGCCTGTAATTTACGAAGTTGGTAATCCTGAATGCCAATAAGTATGCTATTACAACAATCGAGACGTGAGGTAATAAAAGCGTGAACCAATTTCTCTGTCATTTTACGATCTAATAAGTGTCTAATCTTTCCTACCCTCCAAAGGGAATAGGAAGCAGCTTTACAGATGTTTGCTACCTGCTGTGACATAGTTGCATTTACATCGAACATCACTCCTAAATTTCTAACAACAGAAGACTTTTGAATCACAGATTCACCTACATGAATAACATCGCAATCAGGAGGAGACCTCTTAAACCGTGAAGTAAAGCAGACTATCTCGGTCTTAGCATCATTAAGGGCTAAAAAGTTTGCAGCCATCCAAGTTCTAATATCTTGTATACAATTCTCAATTCTTAATACAGAATCAGGAGTTTCACAACAAATATATAACTGCGTATCATCAGCAAAAATGACTGTTCTACAGTTGTGCCGAGCAATTACTTCTTCAAGTGGTGCAGCATACAACGAAAACAACATAGGTCCTAAAATGAAAATGCATGTAGTTCTGTCTGAACGACAACATTGCTGTTTCGTTCTGGGGAGGAGATTCAGAATGGTTTGATGGATGAATAGCTCTTATTTATTATTACAAGATTATCCAGAGTAGTCTAATTATCACACTGCAGTCAGGCCTAGTTTTGGCACATTGAGTGGATGGTTGATATTTTCAGAATACCCATCTTGTACAACCCCCCCCCCCCAAATGAAAACATGCTCTTGAGCAAATTGGCCAGATACGTTGACTCTGTACATGGTCTGATATATATATAACTATCTTGAATCATAGATTGCTCATCACATTTCTAGAGCATTTTGTAATACAAGTTCAAATTTCTAGACAGAGTTGACCCAATTACACAATTCCAATTGTTGTGAAGCTCATTAGGTTTAAAATTGGGGTTTTCGAAATTAAATCAGAAACTGAATAAGTAATTATCCCTTGTTGTAACATAGGCATGTCTTGTTGCATGCATTAATACTTATCTAAGTCACATGTCTTGTAGTATGCATTAATATTTATCAAAGTCACAGAGATATCTTCCTGTGGGTTATAAAGGAGAGTGATATTGCATTTTTTTATCTTGTAATCATGAACCAACCACAGGGTGTTATTGTTCCATGGTGTAATTTCCTTTGCTATGCTTGGTAATGATAGGTATGGTCATGCGTCATGAACTGGTCCATTTTGCGTCGCAGGTCAAAAATGTCTATTTTTTCTATTTTGTGATATATCGTCACAGAAGCATAGCACTATACAGTGTTTCAAACAGAACTTAATTATCTTGTATACTTATCGAGATATGGGCACTTTTGTGCCTCCCCCACTCATTGAAATGTGTAGACTTAAGGGAAGGTTTTTAAGGCTTTTCTCAATATTGATGTTTTTTAGTAAAACGTCTGTAACTTTTCTACTACTAAACCCATTGTAATGGGGTTTGTTGCAAAATGATTCAGACTAGTTCCTCTAATGATACATGTATATGTTGACATTTTTTAAATAAATCCCATTGAGCCATATGAAATCTTGACAACTAAAACTGATGTTTTTTTCTTTTAAAATTCCTCTAAAATCCCACATTCTACTTGTGTTTCCAAGTGGAATTCACCAAAGAATTAAGAAAAATTATATTCCCTTTAACTAGGCATGTTCTGGACATTCGTTGTCCTTTTATGAGCCAGCTCATCTTAAATGTAACAAAATTACAACACAGGAAGATTTCTGGTCCATGGATCAAAGTGATTGGGAATTAGCATAAGAATGATGAATAGATAGATGGATATATCGATAGATAATGTAAGCACAGCCCTGTATGGCCTGTTGTAGCTACTCACAAGGTTACATTGATGAAATGAGAGAGAGGTCAGGAGTCCTCAACATGCTGCACATTTACCCCATGTAAGGGACCTTTTCCTTGCCCAGCACAGGCTCTAATACAAGGATACCCCAATTTAGCAACTAATCTGAATGACATCAAGCTTGGTTTTTTGCTTTTTAAGGGTACATTGAAAATATTTGCGATCACAAACTACATCATTTTGCAATATGCTTCTGTAGATTACTGCTAAGGTTGAGAATGACATCTGCTTGGCTTTTCCTGAGAAGCACTCAAATACCCCAAGTAAGACATCTAAAGCTTAGCACATGAACTAAAATAACTCTCTGAAAAAATAAACCATGATTTGGACTGTGCAGAGGGGCTGATTTCTTCTTTTCACAATATTGCTACACCGACTCCGCTACACCGACTCCAGATCCACCCCTGATTCTGACTGACATGCTTCAACGTTCTGGGCAATAGCGCTTTATTGGTTTAAGTAAAAGGATAACAGTTCTGCAAACTAGAGAATATTTCCTTTCGTCTGATGTCAAAGATGTTGAGATAACTTAGATAGAAGTGGTAGAAAAGTTCTATTGAATATTTCGTTTTGAAATTTTGTGCGACAAATCCACCATTTTAGCAGACCAGTTCATGACATATGACCGTATAGACTGAACTCAGGTCCTTGGACCTCTATATTCAGATGTTGAAAACTGCATGCTTTTATGTGCTGTAGTTCCAAAGTTACATTACAATTGAAATTTTGAGTGAGGCGGGTGAGATATATTTAATCAGAGTTCTTCCCAATTAAGATGAATGTCACTAAGATGTCCAGGTGTCATAGAGGGTCACTTTTCTCATTTTGGCCACAAGTGGATGCTGTTGGTGCATGCTGGCCTGGCCAGAGGGGGAGTGCCATAGCTCTGGGTGCCACATGTGGGGGGGGGGGGCTTACCAAAAAAATATCATTGTGGTTGTATTATGCTATTTAAATAATGAAATTGTATTACAGCAGGACTTGAATGTGTACATAGATAAGAGCTTGGTTTTTTTTTTAATATTATTAATATTTTTTTTTTTTTACAGATTACTTCAGTCACATATGATGTGTAATAATACAGTCTTTGTTCATAGCACAGGTCTATAACTCCCTTATTAAATATGACTGTATGTTTATAGTGAGCATCTGAGCATCTGAAACAGACAAAGGTTTGTGCCCCAGCACATTTATAGGAAAATGTGGTTTGGGGGTTAACAAAATGGTATGTGACAACCAGCCAGACCATGGCCAAATAATTGTGGGGTTTATTAGCTTCTACATTCAGATTATCTGTGGTGCTCTCCTTCCTCCAATCATACAGATGTATATTATTTTCTCCAAAACAACGTAACTGGGGAAGGGTATTGTTAAGACACTCTACCAACCTACATGAATTAATATAAGGAGAGGTGTCAATTGGATAATCACCTCAGCTCTTGAAAGGCTGTACCGTAATATAGGGTGAATCGGGACAGAATTGGCTGTTTTTCTGTCATAGCATGGACAAAAATCAATCTAGAAATCAAAATTTAGCGCCAAATTGTGTCTGGGCACAAGGTCTAAATACTCCTAGAAGCCTGAAACGATATCTTAAATCCCCATTGCTCCAGTCCAAGAAAACCACTGTCCCAACTCACCCCATACTTCGGGGTGAATCGGGACACTCTATTATTTCCACTATTAATACTCCCTACCTACTTAAGGTGATTGTTCCTTGTGAATAAATATTAGAAAACATGTTCAACATGCCAGAAAAAAAATTTGAGGAAAATCCTAAATCATTGATAATATGCAGATTTAAAAAAAATGTGATAAATGGCAGAAAACTATCAAAAACTGTAGTTATCTGCCAATTTTGCCGGTGATTATCAATTCTGGACTAAATCTATAATAAATGATGCAAAGTTCAATAATATTTATCAAAAAGCCATGCCAGAACATTCAAATGAAACTTGGTAAAGTCTATTTTGATTATTCCCGAAACATTGCCATTGACCTGGATCTTAACCTGTGACCAAACATACATAATCCCACATCTAGTCTACTATTCTGGTTCCCTGATACCATTTCAAATTTTAAAAAAGTTTCCAGCTAGTTTGATGGCTCTGGTGTTTATATTTTTTTAGGAATATGCAAAGTTTTTCCAGCATGTAAAAATTCAAATTATGCAGGGCCAAGTTTAAGGTGCTGCAGCTCCTCACTGCCTGCAGTTAGAAGTATGAAATTTTATCACAATATGCGCGTATATGTGTACTATACATGTACCAAAAATTAATTCCCTAGGTTGAGTAGAAGTGGTTGATCTTTGAAGAAATAATAGACATCCCTGTCTTGTCCCGATTCACCCCTGTGTCCCTATTCACCCCATATTACGGTAGTGGAAAAAAAAAAGATAATCCTTAATTCCTAATCATAATTATTGGACCTTTCTTAATTGATCAGGCTAAATGACTGGGACACTCCCTGGGCTTGGGGTGTACTCAAAAGTATATCATGAAACATACCAAGTTGAACCCCAACAGAAGACACCACCTTGATAAGTTACAGATCCATGATTTCAATTTTGGACCTTTCTTCCATTTTATTTGGTGGGGGGAGGAGAGTGGGGGTGGGGGGGCAAAGAGATGTGTGTAGATGCAGTGGAATATTGGCAGGGGTAATTAAGGAGTGTCTGATTGGCCCTAAGAATGACCTCCTGGGGGGGGGGGGGTGGCCCTTGGGGACCAGGAATGACTGAGCACACATTGCCCTGACCACCAGACATACAGCATGTCAATGCCAGTCACATGGACACATACATAAATGTATAAATGGATTACAAATGATATAAAGGCTAGGAATGTCAAATATATCAGAATGAATGGATTATGCCACACCATTTATAAGGATAAGGATTTCTTTGTTACGGTGATAAGTGATACACACAAAATGAGAAAGCAAAAACTGCATTGACATATAATTGTATATATGGATAGCATCTCAAGGGAAAATATTTGTGAAATAATATCTGAGACGGCCAATGCAAAGTTTGACAGGTATACATGGAATTACAAAAGGAGTGGATAACACCATCCTCCAACACTGTGCAGGAGGGTGGGATAACACTGGATTTCACAATAACTTTGCTGAAGTCAAGGAAGACATATGGAAAAGTTCAATAGTGATTCAATTAAATAGAAAATGACATTTAGGCTATTAGAGGTGAGTGATTTATGTTATAGGCATGTTAGGTATTCTTTTATAAACAAAATGATAGCAGGTACTATGTATTATATGCTGTGAGGTGTGAATGTCCAGGTCATTAATTGAATAGCAGTTGCATCAATGCCTTATAACAATGGGTGTTATGAGGTGCTGGTTACATGAATACATCTTTATCCATGGAAGTGTCAAAGTTGCTCCCTTCACCACTCTCTAGGGTGAGGCAGAGGGGGTGATGGAGGACACATGTGCACTGCACACTTGTGCATGTCAATCAAAGAAAGTGACCCCCTGTCCTCTGGTGTGATTTTGATAAACTAGCAGATACCCTTCAGCTGCTGCACCCCACAAAATACCCCAAAGTCATCAGTCCTTGATGACAGTACCCTTATCATTTTCTGGAGCCTTCGGGTTCTTTTCCTCATTATGTAATGGATAGGCCTGCCAAAATTTAGAAAGTTGGTTGATACTGTAATACAACTTTATGCCAAGTTTGGAAGTGATAGTTGCTATAGTTTTTTTTTAATTGCCTGCCAAACATGATTTTGAGCTCTGCCAATGTCATGGCTGGGCCATGACACTTGGAGAGTGTCATGGGAGGGTGATGACAGTGCCAGGCTGAGCGTCATGTGAGGCTGAGGACATTGGCTGTCATGAGCTGCTGATAATTTCCCCTACTGTACAACCCAACATTATACAGTTCTCAGCAGCCTGGCCTCATATTATAGAACATACTCGCTTTCACTCCGGAGTAACCTTATTCCTGACCAACTCACTTTATATTCTGGCAGACTCACATTTATAATTTATTTATTTACTTACTTCCTCACTTTTAAACTTGCTCACATTAGCAATTAGTGACATAATTACCCTCCCAATGCACTTAATAGACCTCATTGTTGTGTAATCCGTCTGTCCTCATAAGAACAAAATGTGCATAAATACAGGGCATAAAGCAGCAATCATCCATCCGTACACTTGAAACAGTAACTCGCTCATTGTGACTCCCAATCCCTCACCAGAAACTTCCTCACATTATGTGCTCTCTTGGTTTCACTACCTCACATTATGTGCTCTTAGTGTCACTACCTCGCATTATGTGCTCTCTTAGTGTCACTACCTCACTTTATGTGCTCTCTTAGTGTCACTACCTCATATTATGTACTCTCTTGATGTCACTGCCTCACATTGTGTGCTCTCTTAGTTTCACTGCCTCACATTATGTGCTCTCTTAGTGTCACTACCTCACATTATGTGCTCTCTTAGTGTCACTACCTCACATTATGTGCTCTCTTAGTGTCACTACCTCACAATATGTGCTCTCTTAGTGTCACTACCTCACATTATGCTCTCTTAGTGTCACTACCTCATGTTATGTGCTCTTAGTGTCACTACCTCACATTATGTGCTCTCTTAATGTCACTACCCCACATTATTTGGTCTCTTAATGTCACTGCCTCACATTATGTGCTCTCTTAGTGTCACTACCTCGCATTATGTGCTCTCTTAGTGTCACTACTTCACTACCTCACATTATGGATTTTGCAGGCAACCTTATACCATGTCATACAGTTATCATATATTCACATCTGAGTCATTCAGAGGCCCATTGGCTTTTGCATGCCATCAGACATATTTCACCATTTTCCCCGAAGGATAAAATGCCAATAGCTCGATGTGGGAGTTCCAATACACTGTGGAAATACATCTATGAGGGTTCACAAAAGGCTAGGGGTATGGTTGGCTCTTTGGTGAATGATATTAAAGGTGGAAGTGACCAGAGGAAATTGCTGTAATATGCTGTAATTGGTTTGACTGTATTTTCTGTAAGGCCTGCAGGTTGGCTTGAATGGCCTCCAGTCCTCTACCCTCTAGTGTATTGAGGACATAATAATATGAGGCTGTGGATGGGGTGTGGAGAACAGGGAATTCAGAAGTAAAATGGCTAAGGTACAAGAGGAGAAGTACTTGTGACAAGTGCTGAAAATCTCAAATGTGCAAGCTTTAGCTGTCACTGCCTCACTGGCTGTGAAAATGGGTCAATAAGTCTCTACTCTCTCAGTTTTTGAATTGTCAAATTCTTGTTATATATTCCACTTTGCCAAACTTCTCATCACACAAAGATCCTGCTATATTATGTACCATTGGCTACTGATTCTATCCAACCAGAATGCTTAGAAACGGAGAAGAAACAAGACCTAGAAACCAGTAGAAAGGCTGTTGTTGCAAGAGAAAAAGTACTGTTTCTGGAAACCAATACCAGCCCACTGAGTCCAAGTCCTAGACGACAAAAACCAAGAGAAAAATCCAAAGACTTCTTCTAGCCTCCTAGACCAAAAATCACAAAAACCAAGAGCAAGAACCCTGAGCAAAAACCAAGAGAAAAGGCCCCCCAAGAGCAAAGAAATGCTGTGACCAAGAGCAAAGGGAAAAGAGCAAAGACCAAGAGAGGATGTTCAATGGCGTGACATGGATCTTCCATTTATAAGGGACTGTTGCCCTGGGGTGGTGGCATGGGGGTGGCATCTGGGTGGCAGATCATAGCAGAGGGTGGCATTGGGGGCAGAATGTGGCATCTTTACTTTTCTTTGGGCAGCTCAGGGCATTTTAGGTAACAAGAGGGTATCTGTGCTCTGTGATCTGGCTAAATATCAGTGAATATGCAGGGTAAATACTGCCTTCAGCAGTTCAGCTGCAGCTTCAGGTGCTATGACTGTCATCTCTTCTGCAGTTTCTGTGATGTTCTGAGAATGTAAAATTGTAAGAGAGAGCATCAGATATGTAGTAATTGCATTGAAAAGTGGATAGAGGATAGACTAAGTACACTTGGTAACGAAAATGACTTTCAATGCCTGGATACTGAGTTCGATTCCCGCTGTGGCCTTAGCAAGTTGTCACCTCGACCTAATAAGCTCCAAGTTGGACATCAGTTTCAATCATTCTCTACACTTCTGGTCCACCTTCTGTCCCGATAAGCCTGTTTATAGTGTCAGGTGTATAAATACAGGATGCAAAGCCCCCGTTGTCCGTCCGCAATGGAAAGGGAAAGCTGCGATAATCCAGAAATCTGTTATATTGACTTTATGCTGTCTATCCATGTCTCTTCTTCCGTTGCTTTCTCCCCAAATATCCACATAATAGTAACCCTCCTCCCTTACACCTCTATTTATGTATTACACTAGAATGTCTAGTAGTCCCCGGATTGATCCGTCCAAATACTCTAGCATAGTAAATTGCAGGAGGCTACAGCCTGTAATCTTGGTGGCTCAATATAAATGCCCAGTTGACAGCCAGATGACACATCTTGACAAGCAAAATGAGAGACAGGCACTGTCCGCCATTACACAGATGAACACATGACAAGTACATCTATCCCATAATGCCTTATGTCAAAGCAATGTCAAGGTCACGGAGGCAACCAATCAGAAGCAAGGACACATATAGTCTATGATTGGTGATGATCTAGACAGCCAATCAGACGCAAGGTCACAATTAGATAGCCAAGGATACAATTAAACCACCAATCAGAAAGCAATGACCTAATTAGACAGCCAATGAAAAGCGGTGACAATATTAAACAACCAATCGGAAGCAATGACACAATTAAACCGCCAATCAGAGGTAAGGACACATTTATACCATTGTCACACCAATAAGAAGCCTTTGTTCAGAAAGGCAGTCGGTCAGAAGCAAGCAAAACCATGAACACAATGAAGCCCAGATGACCAATCAAAAGCAAGGACGCAATTTAAAACATGATTGAACAGCCAGTGGGGGAAAAAAAGAAGACACAGAATAGAAAACCGATGAGGCACAATTAAAACATTAGACAGCCAATAAGACGCTCTGATATAGTCACATAGTGACAACATCATTACAGACAGACACAAGCTTATTGGATTGGATCTGTGTTTGCTAATTATGGACAATTAATTTCATTAGGAAGTTTGGCTTCAAATGTCTAGGAGCCCTCTCTATGGCTCTAATCTCTGTTCAAGCCTGTAATCTGTGCTCTTCCGAACATTTCTTAGTCTTACAAACACAGAAAATTAGATATGGAGACTTTATAGAATGTAAGGGTGGGGTAATCAAGGATGAGAAGATAACTTGATGAACCTAGCTGCTTTGAAAAACAAAAAAACTATCTTAACGAAACAATGACCCTGAAATAGAATGACCCAGAACAAAGCTTCCCTTGGCGGTAATATCATCCGTTCTGTGGACAGTTCTTTATAAGGGCCCAGTATGTTACAAAAGGAGGACCGTACTTGTGCTAGTTTACCATTTGTACGACTGGCTTGCCAATCTAGACCGTACTATTTACTATTGGACTATTAGAGACACAATCCCATGAGCTTGATACAAGGTCCCCTAATGCCCATGGCTCTCGTGCTGTGATTGTGGGGCTTAGAGGGGAACCCTGGGGAACTCCATTCGACAAGGTTGCATTTGTTGGTGTAATGAATTACAAGTGTTCTAGTGAGGTGAATGATAGGATGTACAGGTTGTAGAAGAAGTACTGCTTGTCATTGGATATATGTCGCGTATATGGATATCGCAATATCACAACTTGCAATAATATATATATTTATATCCGTATGGCTGACTGGTGCAATATTTAAAGTTAGGAAAATATGCATTATTGAGGAAAATATACGTTATTAAGTGATATAAGTACAAAAAAATCAAGAAATTTCTATTCTCTCGGGTTACTTTGTTCCCCCAGACAGAAGACAGGTCCCAAATTTAAAGGAAATCTTGTGAACTATCTGTGCAGGATGTGACACCACAATCATCCATCCATCATAGAAGTGAACCTTGTAAAGTATAATTGCTACATTGCATCATGTAGGATTTATGGTTGCTTCAAAATTGTATGCAGACATTAGATGATATTCTACCAAATTAAGTGATTTTCTCATGTATGTATCTCATCCATGAATCCATTATTATATTAGAAGTAGACACCTTCATGGCAGAATATAGTATCAAATATGCATGAAATGTGTATGAAATATCCTTAACAAATTATATAGTCTTGACCATCAGCTTGTTATTTGACCAAACAACTATCATGACAAACTCAAACTTCCCCTAAACAGCTGTATAATCATTAGTCATGTGTAATCAATGCATCTACACTTGTATATATGTGAAATATATAGAAAAGGTGTACACAGTATGTATATTTTTCAGTGCAAAAGTGGCCATATGGATAGAGCTGCACAGCAAGATTTTATCAATTTGAAATATGAACTTGTATAAATATTTAGGCTCAGATTGGCTTGAGTCAAGTGTTAAATGTTAAATGGGAAGGCCTATATTGATAAATTTTTGTTGACATAGATATATATTTGCAGTTTGTGCAAGCCGAGATGGCATTCGTCAAATTCTTCGTTAATGATATCATGTTTCTCGGCTACTAATGTGGAAATGAAGAGTTGCTTTTGCATTTTGCAGTTTGGCGCATGTCAACACTGATTGATGGAAATGTCGAAATCAGACTAAATGCTGATGATATGAATCATTGAATCATCTATGCATGAACTAATTACTAAATGACAATGAATGACTATGTGGAGAGTCAGGATTAGCTCAGGTAGCAGTTAGTATAGCTCTCGGGCCTACCAAGCGCTGGGTTCTGGGTTTGATACCAGCTCTGGCCCCTAATAGTATGTTTGATTGCTGTTTCAATCATCCTTCGCCTCATTGTTATGTCCTCGTCCTGTCCTGATTAGCCGACCAAGTGCATAAATACTGGACGTAAACCTTCGTAAACCCCAATCATCCATCCATCTGTGGTTCTCTCTACATACCGGGGGGAGCCTATGTTTCAATCGTACTTCGCCTCAATGCCATGTCCTCGTCCTTTCCTAATTAGCCTACCAAGTGCATAAATACTGGACGTAAATCTTCGTAAACCTAAATCATCCATCAATCTGTAGTTCTGTTGACAACTCCCAACTCCTAAGTCATCCCATCTTGTGAATCCAGCAAACAAATGTCTAAATGGAGAACACGGCAGCATAATTGCCAAGTGGAATCCGATTAGAATGGATTAAAATTCAGCACTTGATGAAACCTTCGATATGGAGTCTGCCTTTTTTAATAACATGAATATGCGACGTCTCGAAATGCTGCTAAAATTCTACTGCAATTCTGCTGCAATCCCACCTCGATCCTCATCGAATTTCTGCGTTTGACGATGTTAAGTAGAGCTCGGCTGAGTTAGGCATTTGGTTTCGAGTAGGTCTGCCTCTTGCTCATTTTTGTGAGACTCTTCATTTTCTATTCCTGCCTTCTCTTTTTCTTGTTTTCTAATATTTTGCTTTTTTGTGGTCTGTTATTTCTGTCACTTCTCATTTTTCATGACTCATATTTGATATTTCTCAAATCTTTACAAACCTAATCTTGACGTCCACTTAATAGTCCTTATGCCTTTTTTCTGCGGTATTTTCTGTCCTACTTTTTCTCCTCCGCTTCGCTTCTATTTTTCTACCAATTTTCTCTGATTTTATTCCTTCTGTATGCGACACACGCTCTACAGGAGTCCTCACTCCACTCCGACCAATAACAATTAGATTTGCTCTTCGCTGCGGACCTGCTCTCGACTTATTTGCTGCGGGGCTGCTCTTTTTCACTCATGTAAATGTCTGATGTAAATAAATGCCTTGGAAAGGCTCATGTAAATGTCAAAACTTCTGTGTTTGCTGGTTACAATGTATTTGTTTGTCCTGAAAGTGAATCTGTCTTATACATATAGCATATTCGAAGTTTTTTGACCACCAGAATTATGGAAAACATTCTAGTACAATTATACTTTAAGAATTACTCATAGTTATGATATATCTAGACACAAATACAGTATGTATATGTTTCTCTCTCAAGTCATTGTCCACATATTGAAGGAATATTGATTCACTAATTTGTTTGCCATTCATGACTAAACACACTTATCAAAATCATTTACCCAAAATTTAGCCACATTTTGTTACTATCTTCCAACCTACAAATTTCCCTCAGACCTATGCCACTACACTGTGACTGCAGTGTACAACAAAAATAAAGTTTCTTTCCCTTTCCCATCCTTACTTTTTACTTTTTGTCATTTTACAATCCATTGTTTGTGGATGAGTATGGGACATGTCAATGCATATAACTGCTACTCGAATTATTCGAAGTCATTCTATTGCTAGGTAGGGTGTTTCCAGTATAGCAATTGCATCTACCGTGAGCTGTGAAGTCGCATTCCGTGAGATTTCAAACTTTTCGATGGATATATGAATGGATAATTGGGGCATTACGTCCTGTATTTATGAACTTTGATAGGCTTATAAGGACAGCAGGAAGACTCAGCAATGAGGCAAAGGATGATTGAAACAGCCATCCAACATAAACTGTTGTCCAGAGCTGGATTTGCACTTGGGACCCAGCGATTGACACTCAACTGTTGCAATGTGCTCCAAAATATAAGCAATTCCGCTGTGGTTAAGCCACACACCCCGCTCACTACCCCACCCTCTTGCATTTCAGAATAAACATGAAAAAGAATCTATGTGATGTCTGCTGTTTGCCTGTAATGTTTGGGGTTTGACAAACCAGCGGAAATTAAAACTGCTCTTGCCAATTTTGCCCTCCAGCTATTTTAAAATTATGTTTGCTCGACTCTCCGTTGAAACTTGGGATTGCCACGACACAACTTCAACAGAATGTGGAGTTGTAAACCTTAGGTTTCTAATATTCTGTGAAGTTACTCTAAAAACTGTTAGTTATGAAGTTATCAAGCTTTTTGATGTATTTAGATGTCTTTATCGTGTTTATACGGAGCACACAGAGGAAATTAGGTTAGAAAATATTGCTGGGCAGTTGTGATATTTTCGGTTTTTTTCTGACCTCAATTAGGGATGTTCCTTTACCGATACCAGAATCGGTATCGGTGGTATTGGAGCGCCAAAACAGTATTGGTATCGGATCGGTTTTGGTAACAGTTTTGGTTATAGACAAATCAAGAAAAATAAGAGTAGTCTGCTATTTTCATGATGTGATTTCGCAGTTAAGCGCCAACTACATTTTAGATGGCTCGCATATGGGTAGAGTGAACTGCTTTGACAGATAGATCATAGATTAAAAGACAGATAGATCTCATATCTGGCAATAAATGTGTTGAATGATTGGAACTGTTACCGCTTTCATCTCTTGTGACGGAAAAAAGATTTTGAAAAACTGAAAACCCTGAACTGGCACCATTGACTCTAAATAACAAATTGAACTCATCTACTTTGTAGGATGACTTATGGTCCTGATATTGCAATACATCATATGGAATATTTCATTTCAATTCTATGGATATCATACAGAGAAAAACCACTCTACTCCAGTGGTACTCCACCCAATTCACACGATTGACCTTTGAGGCTGCTTAGTATTGTGGACAATTTTTGAGCTTTTGTGCTATAATATGATGATCCATAACAAAGCCCTGGGCCCTTAGATCTATCTGTCTGCTTGTGCCCTTTTCTGCTCTGAGCCTGCAGGGGGAGGGGTTCAATGACCTTGACCGGAAGTAACCGTTGCCAGGGGCAACAGATACACAGATAGGGGTGGTCTGTGGAAGCTGCCTTTGAGAGACAGAGGCAGGGGGAGAGAGTGAGAGAGCAATATACCTAATGGACCAGAGTACTCCATCTATCAGATTCTATCAAATTTTATCTCTCCAGATGATTTTGTAGATTCAAACTCAATTTGTCGGTTGTACTATGTGAATCGTACATGCCGGCTGGCACGCCATACAGCATTATATATTCTATTGGAATCTCTTTGAGAGAAATGGAAACGAGCTATTCGTACAATGTTAGTATCTCTGAAAATGTTGTTGGGCTGATTTTGGGGAATAGGGCTCTGTAGGAATTTATGATATAATTTACTAATGACCTTTTCACGAATTTTATTTTACCTTTCTCTCAAGATATTTTCATAATGGATCGCCCAATCAATATCTATTTTCAATAGTTTGGGATATTCCGATGTCAGGTATTGGTATCGATGGTATCGGCACCAAAAATCGGTATCGGCATATCGAATCTTAGGCTCTGTTCCTTATATAGCTGATGGTATCGGTATCAGAATGGTATCAATATGTGTGGTATCGGCAACAAAATACCAGCATCTGTGTTTTTATCGGAAGTGAAAAAGTGGTATCGGAGCATCCCTAATTATGTCTCTTTGTCTTTTCTCGGTTCTCTAGTGCAGAATTTTTGTCAGAATAATCTGATTTGTCCACCCTGTCAAGCTGAGTCTCTATACAACATGTACAAAGGGTTAACAACTCAGCGGAGATCTGAGATTCTTTTGTAGAGCCCTCAGAGCAATGCTGAGAAAAAAGCAGTACACTGAAACCAGGAAGCAGCAATCCATCATATGCCTTGTCAAGGCATGTCTACTGTTTCAAGGATGATAATACGCAATGTTACTTTTACGAGGAGTGTACTATTGGATAGAACAAGTCTGGGACTGTCTGTGTCTCCTTTAAGATGGTGCTGATGGGGCGTAAAACACAAACTCACTCACTCACTCTCCTTTAAGATCGCCTCGGGCTCGGCTCCCGTCAAATTATGGTTGGTGAGTTATAGGCTTTATGTCCAATATTTCTGCACTTTAATGCGTACAAGCAGGATTTGGACTCGAAAAGTCAACTCTATTTTTTGAACGACAAAAATGTCATAAAAATTTGGTTGATATGGACTCCAATGGACCTTTGGTGTACCCTTTATGACTTCTCCGGGGATAGGATTGGGAGGTTAGCTCAGTTGGCATTGCACTAGACTGCCAGTCGCCCGGTCCCGGGTTCAATTTCAACTCTGGCCGGGTCACCCGGACTTATGTTGGACAGTTTCAATCATCCTCAATGCTGTGTCCTCCTCCTGTCCCAATTAGCCTTCCTACTAACAGACCTACCAAGTGCTTAAATACTGGATGTAAAGAAATCGTCTATTCACCCACTTATTCTGATATATTTATACATCAGCAAGAATAACATTAGTTATGGTTATTTAGCTAAATATCACAAATCAACCCCTTGACACTAAGTCAGCTAAATCAGCAAACATCTTACTGAAGTCCCTCAACATGTCACAAGCAGCATTACACACCGATTACTAATTAAGCCGTATTACTAGAGCTTGGAGAGGATGATGTCTTAACCCATCATGGACCTGACATGATCTGCTAATGCCATCTCAGTGCTGTAGCAGCAGCTTGCAGAATACTGGATGGGGCTCAACACATGCTTAATAGGTGTGTTAATGTCCAGAGCAAATATCCAGCATCTGAGGGTGCTCAGAGCTATACAGCAAGCTCAGATGTGTCTTGCTTGTTGCTAAATGATAAGGCATGATAATGCAAGTTCTCAATAGCTTAAGTCAAAAGGGCAGAGTCAGAAATACAGCTTTTTTATATGAAGCTGGCACACTTTTATAATTTAAACAAAATCTTGGAAGCGTCATAAAGGAAGGTATGAAACAATTTAAAGAGCCCTAAAACTATTGACAAAATAACCTTTTTCTCATGACCCCAAATGTGTTTCTTGTCTATTTTACTTCTTAGATAGGAAAATCTACCAACAATGTGTGAAAAGGGTTATGGGTTAATGTGGGAAACAACTTGGTCAATAGTTTCAGGACTCAATTGTTTGATAACTTTCAGTTTAGAACATCTCAGATTTTGTTGAAGTTGTAAAAGTGTGCCAGCTTCATGCAAAAGAGCTGTATCTGAACATCGATGCTCAATACCTCCATCAGACTGAGTATAATTTGGTGACATATTCAACCTCTCCTGAGCTGAGTCTGTGCTTTTGATTTCAGTTGTAGAACCAAGCTCAGTTGACAGTGCTCTTGGCATCCAATCCCTGGGTTCCTGGTGCAATTCCAGCTCTGGGATGGTCAGCTGGATCTATGTTGGACTGAAACAGTTGGACAGTGGTTTCAATCACCCTTTACCTCCTTGTTGTGTCCTCATCCTGTCCTATTAGCCCCTTTAGTGAGGAAATACAGGATGTAAAGTCCAACCATCTATCCACCAACGCGGAACACTGGATGGAGCTTAATAGGATGGTGTTTAAAGCCCAGAGCAAATAAGCATCTGCATGAAAGGGTGCTCAGAGCTATACTGCAGGAGTTTTGAACAGGTATTTGCAACATGTTGGATTGTTGGTAGGCCTATATCATGTATGTTGACAAGGAAAAATCTTTAGCCCTGGCTGTTATGCCTCCTGTATGGTTTGATTTGAGACAAATTGAATTTGTTTACAAGTGTTGCTGTACATGATTTTGTGCTGGAAATAATTGATTTTGCAATATGCATGATATTTGCTTGTGCCTTGGCTATGTCGCACTGAACAGTTTTGGCTGTAAAGTGCCTTTTCTCTTCTCCAATCCATCAAAGAAAGATGTATAACTTGGAACAAACAGACTGTGCATGTGGCACGGTATTTCATCATTGTGAAGGGAAGAATGTCTATCATGGCAGCTGGCTTCCAACTGAGGTTCTGGGTTCGAATCCCATTCTGGCAGGGTCACTTTGGTGTTGGACAGCAGTTTCAATCATCCTTCACCTCATTGATGTGTCCTCCTCCTGTCCTAATTAGCAGATTAGCCTACCAAGTGCACAGACCTAAATATAGGATGTAAAGCCCCATATCAGCCAACCACCCTTTCCATGCTACCAAACAGTAATAACATGGAACACATAGGCTGATTATATGAGAGTTTAAGTCTATTTCATTCATTGTTGTGAATTCCAAACTTCCAGTTTAATATATTGTGCTGAATATACACAACCAATATAATGTGTGTTTGTTACTACCAGAGGCACCTTGACCTCTGAATCAACCTGTGTATTTAAGATGTTGATTACAGAGACTTGAAGGTCTAGTGGGAAGATTAAGAAAGAAGATTGAGAGGAAAAAAAGTTAAAAGGTTTTTGTGGGAACAGGTGCTCTTAGGAAATAAGCCTTTATAAGGTTACTGGCTGATGGAATGGGATGGGATGCAGGGCTGGAGAGAGACAATAATAGATGTAGATTTGAGATGGAAAGAGCAACTACTACATAATGTATAGGCATATCTTTCATAATTTACTCTATATAATGTGGAACTGGTTCATGATGTTCGTACAATTCCAGTTTCCTGGTTCCGTTGCAGCTGTAGTCGTGTCACCTTGATGTTAGGCAGCTGTTTCAAACATCCTTCGCCGCATTGCTGTGTCCTCCTCTTGTCCTGATTAGCCTACCTAGTACATAAATACAGGACGTAAAGCCCCAATCATCCATCCATTTAAGTGTCACTACCTCAAATGTGATTGGGGCTTTACGTCCTGTATTTGTGTACTAGGTAGGTTAATGTATTATGTGCTCTGTTATAACTTATGTCGTTCATATGGGTAAAACCAGTACCTCATTGTTATTGGTTATGAGGTACTGGTAAAACCCAAACACAGGCAGTCTGAGATACTTTGCAAAATCAAATCATTTGCAACATGAAGTCTAGCAGTGTTCATAAACTTGTCTAAAGAATCAACCATAGATCAAAATGTCTCGTGAGTAAACATTGGGCAATTTTGGTAGGCCTACTTCAGATTTAAAGATTTAGGTCAAATGACCTTTTCTTGTCCAAACCATTGGCGTAGCAGCTGCACCATAGCTACTTATAACATGTATAACCAAAATGGCCTTGATTCCTGCAATAGGTTGTTGTTCAAATATTCATAAGACAAGAAGTAAGGGATTATCAATCATATTACCCAACTCAACATGTCTCCATTTGAAGGATAATGAAGTTATTCCCACATTAAAGTTTGATACGTTTTCCTGGAACTGAGTGATAGCAGTTCCTAACATGAAAGTGAAATTCCAAGTTTTGAAAATGGAGTTATTCGAATGGAATGCAATTATGACGTCATTAGTGGCATTGTTTCTGATTGTGCTATTGTTCTACTGATTGTGCAATATGGTGCTACTGATTGGTGCAAATGGAGATTTGGTCTGGTTCAATATTTTAGGAATGATTTCTGTTAATCTGTGAAAATCTCTCAGTCGATCAGTCAATTAATAAATCTTATCTATCTATCTATCTATCTATCTATCTGGCTCAATCATGTTAATTGCTTGTTTGTTTAAAACTTGCTTGCTAACTTGCTTGCCTGCTTCATTCCTTCCAAGCCTTCCTTCATTCCTTCCAAGCCTTCCTTCCTTCCTTCCTTCCTTCCTTCCTTCCTTCCTTCCTTCCCTCCTTACTTCCTTCCTTCCTTCCCTACTTACTTCCTTCCTTCCCTACTTCCTTCCTTCCTTAAATCAATTCAGCTTATCACATGTGCCAAACACATGTTGAAAATCATTCTTTCCTTAAAATAAAAGTAAGTAGAAAAATCTCATCTTTAACTGTGAACCACATTTCTGACAGTCTTTCTGTGAGCAGCAGAGGTGTCTTAGAACCAGCAATGATCGATTATAAATCGATATTATTTTGATTGATGCGAAGTGTGATTGATTGGGGACATTTATCGCTCATTTGAACTTGTAAGTCTTTTCTGGGGGCTGTTTGGTTGGTTGCTTAATTTGGTCGGTAGGTGGCAATGGTTGGTCTATAAAATCATTTCAATGTACCATGCCAAATTAGACTGATAGATTTCTTTTGGAACAGTTTCAATCAAGAGTTCTTTTCTAGAATTATATATAGGCCTACTCCCCTGTATACTTCTTTCCATTATGTCAAATTCAGTAATTCTAGTCTGTTCGGAATAGTCTGGTGACTCGATTTTAACTAATAAAGTCTAGTCTAGTCTAGATCTGGTTTGTTATTTTAAATTTACCATGTAGGCCTAGTCTGCTCCCTTCTTTCTGACATGTAGGCTTCTATTCTATTCTATTCTATTCTATTCTATTCTATTCTTCGATTCTATTCTTTTTGTACTCCTATTCTATTATTCTTTTCTATTAAATTCTATTATTCTATTCTCTTTTGTTCTATTATATTCTATTCTAGACTTCATGAATTTCTGATCACACCAATCGTGTTTATGAAGCTTGTAGAATTATAATATTGTTACGACTCAGCTGTGCGGTGGTTTTAAATAATTTATTGCAGTTCAACTATGGCGTTGAGGTTAACAATTTTAGGATAATGGATAGCAATTTATTCCAAGTTCTTTATCTTAGTCTATGCAAGTGGTAGCGTAATGTTTCTCAGATTAAATAAAGTGTCTTATTTCTTATGGACTTCTTTTGTTGGAATTGAAATGTCTTGGATTCCTATAAATAGGAATAGGAGTCTTGAATCCTATAAATTGGAATAGGTCCTAAATAAGAGTCTTGAATTCCTATTAACAGGAGTCTTGGATTCTTTAGGAATAGGAGTCCTGAATTCCTATAAATAGGAGTCTTGAATTCTGTGTTTCAATTTCACAGGGCAGAATAGGAGTCTTGAATTCCTAAACATAGGAGTCTTGGATTATTTAGGAATAGGAGTCTTTCCTATACATAGTCTTGAATTCTTTAGGAATAGGAGTCTTGAATTCCTATAAATAGGAGTCTGGAATTCCTATAAATAGGAGTCTTGGATTTAGAATAGGAGTCTTGGATTCCTATAAATAGGAGTCTTGAATTCTTTAGGAATAGGAGTCTTGGATTTAGAATAGGAGTCTTGGATTTCTATAAATAGGAGTCTTGAATTCTTTGGGAATAGGAGTCTTGAATTCCTATAAATAGGAGTCTTGAATTCTTTAGGAATAGGAGTCTTGAATTCCTATAAATAGGAGTCTTTTGACAGCCAAGTCTTTAAAAGTTAGTTTTCTGGACTTGAACTTCACCAAATGGCTAGAAACTTCTCTGTGATGTTCAGGACCTAGTAGTCTTTGGTTCCTAAAAGAATTTAAATGCCAAAATGTATTTTTAGGACTTTTTAGAGTTATTTTCTTTTACTGTTACAAACACGTCCACTCCTGTTGAGATCCAAACTCTCAATGACGGCTGGTTGCCAGGCACCAATGAGGTGCGCGATTTTCGCGGGGCGAATATTTCGTGAGACACCGGTCTCTAAAATGACAGAAAACTTGAAATCTCGATCTGATAGCTGGATTAAATAGGCCACACGGATCGAAAATAAGGTCTGTCATATTAATCCATCATATTGATCTTGTTGGCTATCTTCTCTGCTTCATTTTGCACTTTGTTTGGTGTTTCTACGGCCGATATAACCGGAGAAATCTTCCGTTTTGCCCAGCGCTTCTGCTGTTGTCATTTGATAGAGAGCAATGCCGCTGTCAAAATTAATTGTCAAGACGACTGTTCACTACAATATACTTGAGTTCGCAAAGGACCATATATGGCATGACCCAGATGCGCGAGAGCGAGGCATTGACCCAGTTGTGAGTAAACAAACCAGCAGCATGTGAAGAAAAGATGCAAAAAGCAGTGACTTGCGGCAGTAAAATGGCTCTGCTGACCTTAATATTCATCCGATTTACAAAAGAAAAAAAGTGACATGGAGGAAACAATATTCCCCATCATCTGGCCTGATAAAATTTGTTGTTACTACAAAAGCTTTTGCGCATGCAGCGAGTGAACTTTGATAAAGCATTGTTTTACTTCTGTAAAAGACTCACTGCTATGAAATGATTGAAGTTAAAAATATTGTTTTGATATCAAAAGATGCCTATATTAAAGCACAACTTTATTTCAACATTTCGTACTCCTAACTGTATTTGTCTCTTCAAGACTGAGCATTAAGTCACCAAAAAATGCATATTTTCGAGATTTTTTTAGATTTTCTTGTTTTCGGAGGTAAAAAGTCTGCTATGAAGTTTCAGATAAAAATATAAAATCTCATCTACCATCAAGGGCTATACTTCCCCTATCTAAAACTGTAAAAATTATTTTTGGGAGTTCAATAGTTGTTGTTAAATGATGAGATACTTTAAGCATGCACAAAGTGAGTTATGACGTCAGAATGCTAATTTTCAACATTTTTGAGAAATTCTTGTTTTCAGAGGTTCAAAGTCTGCTATGAAGTTGGATAAAAAAAATGAAATCAAATCCATCCTCGCAGATTCTTAAAATGTAAAAAATATTTTTGACTGTCCAATAGTTGCTATATGATTCAACATGCACAAATTGAGTTTATTAGGACGTTAGAAGGTAAGCTTTTCTTGCAAGTTGCACACCACCTAGCTCATGCAATTCAGTTTTTGTGGGACCTCATGGTGAATATATAAGCCTTAGCTCTATATATATGTTCATTACACTTCAGTCTTCTTGGGTAAAAGGTACACCTAATGTAATATATCTCAGTATTCTGCGTGCCATCTTAGCTACTCAGTCACGTAAAGAATGAAATTACGCTCTGCATTGCCATAAAGGATGCTGCGTCATACTATGATACTGTCTATCCCACTCAGTATCTGTCTGTCTATCTATATGGATCCTGTGATGCATGGTACATGTAGGCCGACCTAAATATACCTACACAAACATCTTTAAACCAATGTATTGAGGCGACTTTTTGTTTTAGAAATTTTATAAAAAGTGAGAGCACTTGGCATTTATCTTGGGAAACTTGTTGAATACTTGAAATCCTTATTGTAAGGCCGATTTATCTAGAAATAACACGAAACTTTACATGAACCCACATGTCAAAATCACATGAACACGGAAACTTCAGCCCTTGACATCATGCACTTCGAACGAACTTTTCAGCAGAATTAATTGTCCTTAAAAAGTTACGTCAACAATCAGGAAGTTATTTTTCAGAAATATTGACCAGTAGCCTACCAGTTTGAAGTACTGCTTCTAATATTAACACATATATGCAGTGCTATCAAATTAGGTGGAGGAGTAGATAGGAGTAGGAGATAGGAGCAAGAGGAGGAGGAGATGGGAGGAAGTTGAGACAAGTGGATAGGAGGAGGAGATGGGAGGAGGAAATGGGAGGAGGAAGAGACAAGAGGAGAAGGACATAGGAGGAGGAAATAGGAAAGATAGGAAATGAGAGCAAGAGGAGACAGGGTGGGATGAGATGGGAGGAAGAGGAGACGGGTGGCAGCTAGGAGAATGAGAAAGAGGAGGCAGAAGGAGGAGATGGGAGGATGGGAGTAGGAGGTGGGAGAGGGAGCAGGAGAAAGGAGAAGGAGGAGATATGAGGAGGAGGGGATAGGAGGAGGAATGAGAGAAAGAGGTCACAGGGGGAGGTGGAGATAAGAGTAGATGAGAGCAAGTGGAGGATGAGATGGGAGGAAGAGGAGACAGGAGTGGCAGGAGACTGAGAAAGAGGAGACAGAAGGAGGAGATGGAAAAAGGAGGAGACAAGGAGGAGATGGAAAAAGGAGGAGATGGGAGAATGGGAGTAGGAGGTGGGAGAGGAGATGGTAGGAGGAGGAGATAGGAGGAGGAGCAGGAGATATGAGTAGGAGGAGATATGAGGAGAAGGGGATAGGAGGAGGAAATGAGAGAAAGAGGACACAGGGGGAGGAGGAGATAAGAGGAGATGAGAGCAAGTGGAGACAGGGGGAGGATGAAATGGGAGGAAGAGGAGACAGGATTGGCAGGAGACTGAGAAAGAGGAGGCAGAAGGAGGAGACAAGGAGGAGATGGGAGGATCGGAGTAGGAGGTGGGAGAGGAGATGGTAGGAAGAGGAGATTGGAGGAGGAGCAGGAGAGAGGAGTAGGAGAAGATATGAGGAGGAGGGGATAGGAGGAGGAAAGAGAAGTTTAAAGGAGACAGGAGGAGGATGAGATGAGAGGAAGAGGAGACAGGAGTTGCAGGAGGCTGAAAAGGAAATGGGGGAAGGAGGAGACAAGAGGAGATGAGAGGATGGGAGAAGATGGGAGGAGGAGGAGGAGGAAGAGGAGGAGGGAAGAGGAGGAGGGAAGAGGAGGAGGGAGGAGGAGGAGGAGGAGGAGGAGGAGGAGGAGGAGGAGGAGACTTAGAAGGAGGAGACAGGAACAAGGGGAGATATGAGAAGCAGGAGACTGAGAAAGAGCAGACAGGAGGAGGTAATTTGAGAAGGAGAAGAGAGATGAGAGGAGGAGAGAAGATGAGAGGAGATGAAAGGAGATAAGAGGATATGAAAGGAGATGAGAGGAGATGAGAGGAGATGAAGGAGATGAGAGGAGATGAGAGGAGATGAGAGGCAATGAGAGGAGATGAGAATGGAATGGGTGGGAGTAGTCGACCGCAGGAAGTAATGGGAGATAGGAGAAGGAGGAGACTGAGAATGAGGAGACAGGAGATAACGAGATGGAGAGGAGGAAATGGAAGGAGATGAGTGACGGAGAGAAGATGGGAGGAATAGGAAATATGAGGAGGAGACTGGAGTAGGAGGAGACTAGGAGGAGGAAATGGGATGAGCAGATTGGACATAGGAGAAGGAGTAGACAGAGATGGAGTAGGTGGCAGAAGGAGTAGACAGGAGAAGGAGGAGAGAGGAGAAGGAGGGGACAGGAGAAGGAGGAGGAGATGGGAGAAGACATGGGAGGAAGATATGGGGAAGGACGAGATGAGAGAAGGAGGAGGAGACGGGAGAATGAGGAGATGGGAGGAGAAGATTGGATGAGGAGATGGATGATCGGAGGAGACAGAGAAGGAGGAGTCTGAGAAGAGCCTGGAAAGGAGGAGATGGGGGAAGGACACAGGAGAAGGACAGGAAAGGAGAATGAGGAGATGGGGGAGGAGATGAGGAAGAGATGGGAGGAGGATGAAATGGAGAGTAGGAAATGGGAGGAGGAGATGAGAGAAGGCAGAGGAGACAGGAGGATGAGGAGATGGTTGGAGGAGACAGGAGTACGTGGAGACAGGAGAGGAGGAAATGGGATTTGGAGATGGGTGCTAGGAGGAGACTGAGAAAGAGGAGTCAGAGAAGAGACTGAGAAGAAGGAGTATGAGAAGAAGGAGTCTGAGAAGAGGCTGGGAAGGAGGGGATGGGAGAAGGAGACAGGTCTGACAGGAGAAAGAGAAGGAGAGGACAGAAGAATGAGGAGATAGGATGAGGAGATGGAGAGGAGATCGGAGGAAGAGATGGGAGGAGGAGGATATGGAGAGGAAAATGGAGAAGAAGGAGATGAGAGAAGGAAGATGAGATGGGACAACGAGGAGATGGGAAGATATGATCGAGGATGGGTGGATGAGATAGGAGGACCAGGAGAAAGAGAAGGAGGACATTTGAGAAGGAGGAGATGGGAGATGGGGGAGATGGGAAAACCAACTATAGAAGGAGGTGTAATTAAGGTTGGCAGGAGGAGGTAAGAGCCAGGCAAGCTTAGACAGCAAGGGATTGTCAAGATTAACAAGAGGGACAATCATAAGATCACAAGGAGGCAGGGGGTGGAGGCAGAGGGAGGAAGCAGGCAGATGAGGATGAGGGAAGAGGCAGAGAGAAGGGGCAGAGGAAAGAGGCAGACGGAGGATCGAGGCAGATGGACGAGACACACAGAGGAGGTAGAGGATGGAGACAGAGAGTGGAGGCAGAGAGAGAAGCAGGGATAGGTGGCAGAGGTAGGCGGCAGATGGAGGAGATAGATGAAGGAGGCAGAGGGAAGAGACGAACGGACAAGGAAGTGGGAAGAAGCAAAGGGTGGAGATAGAGGGATGAGGCAGAGAGGATCGGCCCCGGGGTAGATTGAGGAAGCAGAAAGAGGATGTTGAAGGACTAGGCAGGTTTAGAAGGCAAACAGAAGAAGCAGAGGGGAGGTGGAAGAGGCAGAGGGTGGAGGCAGAGGATGGAAGCAGAGGATGGAAGCAGAGGATGGAGGCTGATGTTGGATTTAGAGGAGGAGACAGAGGCAGGATCAAGGCAAATGGAGGAGACAAAGGGAGGAGGCAATGCCTTGCTTTGATTGTTGAATGTAAGGGTTTGCTCTCATCCAGCCTATGTTTTTTTTCTAAAGCGCAAATTTATCGTAGTATCAAGACTTCGTAGAGATTTGCCTAGCAAAATACAGGCATAGCAATACTTTTGACTGATGATCCAGCTGGAGAACATAGTAATGTAATGTATTGATGCTAGGCCTACAACTGGTAATGTTCCTGCATGCGGTCCATGAAATTTTGGGTAAGCCTTCCATATCTCCTCAGGGCAGCTGCAGAGCAACGCTCACAGGCAGAGATGAAGAGAACATCAATTACCCAAGGTTCCTATGCCCTTGTATTTCTCGATTGCCGTCTGATGAGAAGACTGGGAGTCTGGTAAATACCCTATTAATTCAGATATGTCCAGGGTCCTTCACTTATCCCAGCATAGAGTACCGGATACAACCCACCTCCATTTATTGTCCTATTAAAATGAGTTTCCGGGGCGGGATTTCATTATAAATCAGGAACTATTGGGACTCTTCAGGATTATTTTTTACATTTGCAGAATCTGCACGAAAAGCTGTTGGTGGTAGATGAGGTTTATATTTTTTCTGAAACTTTTAATCTCTAAAAAGAAGAATGTCTAAAAAAAATATTTGAAAATTGGCATTTCAACATGTACCATAACTCACTTTATGCATGTTGACACATCATAACTCAGAAACTATTTGACTCCCAAAAATAATTTTTACATTTTTAGAAAGTGCAAGTTTAGCCCTTGGTGGTAGATGAGATTTTATATTTTTTCTGAAACTTCACAGCAGACTTTTTACCTCTGAAAACACAAATTTCCCTAAAATGTTGAAAATTTGCATTCTGACGTCATAACTCACTTTGTGCATGCTGAAAGTATCTCATCATTTAACAACAACTATTGAACTCCCAAAAATAATTTTTACAGTATTAGAAAGTGGAAGTATAGCCCTTGAAAGTAGATGAGATTTTATATTTCTTTCTGAAACATCATAGCAGACTTTTTAACTCTGAAACCAAGAATTTCCCATAAATGTTGAAAATTGGCATTCTGACGTCATAACTCGCTTTGTGCATGCTGAAAGTATCTCATCATTTATCAACAACTATTGAACTTCCAAAAATAATTTTTACAGTTTTAGCAAGGGGAAGTATAGCCCTTGATGGTAGATAAGATTTTATATTTTTCACTGAAACTTCATAGCAGACTTTTTACCTCCGAAAACAAGTGTTTCCGAAAAAATCCATGCTAAATCAAAGTTGACTCGCTCAATGCATGAAATCATCTCTAGTAACAATAATTTTGATAAGCCTAAGTGCTGAGGAATATTATTTCCTCCGTGACGGTTTTTTTATTTTGTAAATCGGATGTATATTAAGGTCAGGAGAGCCGATTTTGTGTGACAGGTCACTGGTTTTCCCACCCTTTTGCATGGGCTGCAGCAGTTGTTTACTCACAATTAGGTCAAATTCAGAATGAGGCTGTCACTGCGAACCCAAGTATTATGACATTGTCAGACTCATAATAATGAAGACTATTTAGTAAACCATGTTAACTTTAGCCTTAGTCAGTAACTTACCATGAGATGACTAAACACACCATAAATACTGTGAGTACTTTCATGGTAAAGTTAGTGAGGTCACTTTGAGGGGCCCTTTTGGGTTGCTAAGGGTCAATTGTGACAGTTTGGGGTCCCTGAGGGAGTTTTATCTGGCACAGCAGTTGCGGGAAACTGTGATTGTGTGAAGTGCCGCAGTTGTAACTAAACGGGGCAGACATGGCGAGAATGGGAGTGTTAGAAGAGATAGTGGAATTATATGGAATTAGTACAGGGTGTTTAAGAGGGAACATTTTAAGGTTAAGGGTAGAAGGTGCTTATAGTGGACTGGTATAGTATTGTTAGTGTACCTACATCAAAGAAAAGGTTTAGATAGACTATGTTTGCAAGTCACAATCAATCTCTGACATTAAATTTCAGTTAAAATAAACATATTAGCAAAAGGGACGTGTCAATGACAGTCTTCTATAGGGACTATGGAGAAAAAGATTATTTTCAAATTTACTGACAGGGGGGGGGGGAGGGTTGGTCCAGTGGTGGCCTGCTGAACTGCCATTCGCATGGTCAAGGGTTTGAATTCTATGTTGGATGGCTGTTTAAATCACCCTTCGCCTCATTGCCGTGTCCTCCCCCTGTCCTAATTAGCCTACCAAGTGCATAAATACAGGACGTAAAGCCCCAATCATCCTTTCAACAAAGTTATTGACAGACTTACTTTTGGGTAAATGTGTCTTTTAGACGCTTACTGCTACCATTACAAAATACAAGTACTGTGTGTCTTTTCTTTCTTTTCCACAAAAAAGGAACAATTAATACCTTAACACTCCCATTCGTGTAAAAAGGACACACCACTCACACCAGTAAATCTGTTACAGTTCCTGGCTATAGTACACTCTGTTTGCCACTTGTATTAATCCATAGAGGACTCTATCGCAGAGTGGTACCAATCAAAACCAATCAATGGCAGCCAATCACTATTCCAATCACTCTTATTGTGTTTTTGTAGTCTTTTTATGTTTCATCTATCTTTTGATTTTTCCTTCTGATTATTTTCCTTTATTTTTATTTTATTTTTTTATTCTATAAGTTCTTTTTCCCCCTCTTTTTGTCTGTGTTGTTTCATTCTCTCTGTATTTGTTTTTCTCATTTATCTGTTTTTTGTTTGTCTGTCTTTTTTCTCTGTGTTTGTATTTGTTTTTTACCTAGAGTAGTCCTCTGTGTGCTTGGAACCAATTTGTCTCTCTCAACAAAACGATTCACTATCCAATACTGGAGCAATCATTACCAACTGGGGGAAAAATAGAAAGAATGGCAATTGATAGAAATAGGTCTAAGGATTTTTAATGTGACCAATAATATAATGCCAATTAGATATGGAATCATTAAAATAACAAATGCAAGTTAATTTTGATATGGTGATGTTATTGACACACAGGAATATGTCATGTAGCGCTAGAAAAAGAATAGAAAAATGAACATGTTGGCATTGTTGGGAGAATTTTAGTAACAAAGTAAATCAGACAGCAAAAATGGAAACTGGATAAAGATTCTTAAATGTGACTTGGGAGATTAAATCATTAGAAAAATGACAAAAATTGGCCGCAATGAAATAAAAGTATAGTATTTGTTGATATAAAAGATATTAGTGAGGAAGGAGATGGAAAATAGAACATAAATTATGGAATTGGGACGAGAAGTCTTAATATAGAAATCTTATATGAAGGAATAGCTCTTGGTGCCATTAAAAGCCAGTCTAGTACTTCTACGTCAACAATTCCTGGAAACACCATCACAAGTCAATTTGAATGTCATAGCCTATAGCAGGTCTGCTGACAAAAGGGGCTTGCAAGAGCTTTGATTATTTTATGAAGAACATACTTACACGGAATGCACTCTTGAGAGCATACATTTTCTGAAAAGAAAATTTGTTTTGGCACAATGTTTATCATATAATATATAATATTATGTAGTTATTTTCTGTCATCTTCACCTGGCTTGGATTGGGTTAGGCTGCCAATTGCTGGGTCCCGGGTTTGTATACTGCTCTTGCTGGTCACCCGCGTCTTTGTTGGACGGCTGTTTCAATCATCCTTCGCCTCATTGCCGTGTCCTGTCCTAATTAGCCTACTAAGTGCTTAAATACAGGACAAGACATGTAGCCCAAATCGTCCATCAACCAAACCAACCATCTTTTCCTTGCTCACTGGCAGCATCATTTAATTATACATGTATGCCATGCATATTTCCAATTACAATGTCATATTTTAGTGTTTCCAAGTACAGCCTTTTAATAGCTAGTCTATTTTTGGAACTGTGGTTTTAATCAGCCAACATTTTTCTATGTGATGCCACAGCCAAAAACAAAAAATATGGAAAAAAAAGATATGGAAACCAAAGAAGAAAATGAAAATGAAAGCTCTAATTGCCATCATATAAATAGATCAAGTTCTATTGTACTTTTTTGTGTAAAAACGTTATGTTGGCAAATATAATTATATATCATATGGCTAGCGGAAATACTCGCTTCTCATTGGCTGACAGCCGTGCAATATTATACAGTTATCGCACAGCACCGAGTGCAATATCAGTTTTTATGGCACCGAGGTGACTAATATTGCACGAGGGCGCAGCCCGAGTGCAATATTAGTCACCGAGGTGCCATAAAAACTGTTATTGCACGAGGTGATGTGCAATAACTGTTATATCATATGGTTTTTTTGTGTCAAATGCAAAGAAAAGGGCTGGAATTCTTTGTCCAAACTTTTTTTGTGTTTCTTTTGATTCGCCTTTTAACAATGTATCTCGTCAAAAGGCAATAAATATTTCACTCACAAAAAAAATGTTCACACTTTCGGAATGGAAAAATGATTTACTTGATGATGGATTTTATTTTAGATTTTATTCTGAAACTTTATAGCAGACTTTAGACCTCTAAACACAAAAAAATCGGCAAAAATGCTGTTTTTCGGTCACTTATTGCTTTATTCTGGAAATAAAAATAATATAATCAGTACAAAAAATAGATATCCTGATAGCCCTTAAAAAGATGCATCTTTTGCCGCAAAAACGAGCTTTCTAACTGCCTCCATTGCTGTACAGTGCACTTTTTACTAAAATAGGAAAACACAAATTGTTTGCCGGCCTTTGGCTGCAGCAGCACTGAAACGTTGTGCTTCCTCTCAGGTCCGTCCAATCTCTCACATGTTAAAATGACCGTGCAATATCAATGCGTGCAATATCGTAGAATATTGCACGGCTGTCAGCCAATGAGCAGCGAGTATTTCTGCTTGCCATATGATATTATACGATATTGCACGCATTCTATTGCACGATCATTTTAACATGTGAGAGATGGGACGGACCTGAGAGGAAGCACAACGTTTCAGTGCTGCTGCAGCCACAGGCTGGCAAACAATTTGTGTTTTCCGATTTTAGTAAAAAGTGCACTGTACGGCAACGGAGGCAGTTAGAAAGCTCGTTTTTGCGGCAAAAGATGCGTCTTTTTAAGGGCTATCAGGATATCTATTTTTTTGTACTGATTATATTATTTTTATTTCCAGAATAAAGCAATAAGTGACCGAAAAACAGCATTTTTTCCGATTTTTTTGTGTTTAGAGGTCTAAAGTCTGCTATAAAGTTTCAGAAAAAAATCTAAAATAAAATCCATCATCAAGTAAATAATTTTTCCATTCCGAAAGTGTGAACATTTTTTTTGTGAGTGAAATATTTATTGCCTTTTGACGAGATACATTATAAAAAAGGCGGATCAAAAGAAACACAAAAACAGTTTGGACAAGGAATTCCAGCCCTTTTCTTTGCATTTGACACAAAAAAACCATATGATATAACAGTTATTGCACATCACCTCGTGCAATATCAGTTTTTATGGCACCTCGGTGACTAATATTGCACTCGGGCTGCGCCCTCGTGCAATATTAGTCACCTCGGTGCCATAAAAACTGATATTGCACTCGGTGCTGTGCGATAACTGTATAATATATATATATATTATTTATGCATTTCTTTCTCTTTCTTTATTTTCTTTTATTATATAATTATTTTCTGTCTCTAAATATTTTTTGTTACACTTCAGAGCTCTAGCAGCAAAAGCACCCCATAGGAATGTTTATTGATTCACTATAACTATCAAGTAAAAACTATGGAATAGTCTCCAATTACTAGCAATTAAATAGCATACTATGTATTGACTGTAGATAGTGCTTAGGCCTGTTGTCTGCTGTTAGTCTGAAAAGCAGAGCAGTGTCCCTTTTCAAGGCATTGACACTCTCACCAATGACACAGCATGATGTAGAATTTTGACATTTTGTAGAAAAGGTAATTGCTGACCTATAGCAACCTGTAATGATTTGCTTGTAGCTTACTTGTAGGCCTATTGACTTTATGGAAATAGGTCTTTTAGGTGCTCCATGAAATATAAGTCACATCGATTTTCAGTAAGCTGAAATGTAAGCTTGATTGTGCAGCTAAAATGGTAGACTGTTCAGTTTTGCTGATTTGACAATTCTTCTAGGCCACCTGATCAATTGATATTCTAGCAGATTTTTGATGCTGATGGTATGAGTATCGACTGTACTGAATTAATGAATGCCAAATACAGTGTTGGTTATTGGTTAAGTTTGACTAGACCTCATCTTTTCCCTCCGCCTAAAAGTCTCACCGTCGACCTTTCTATAAGTTAATATCATACAGTATTTGTACTGATCGTCATAACAGAGGTTTGGTTGTGACCAGAGCACTATGAATATGATCAGAATATCTGTGGGTTCCGTTTGCGTCGTTGCAATCCCTCAAGCTGTTTAATGCGTCAAAAATACGGCTCTCTGATTGGTCAGATTGCCGGAAGTCGGCCGTTGGCGACGAATGTCACGATTTTAAGTTATACTAAAATTTTGCAAAAAAAAATTAGAAAAAATTAGATGCTAGTCATAATTGTGACATTCGTCGGCACCTTATTATCGTCCTATGATTCATAGTGCAGAGCAAGGTTCGAACCTGCATTGTCATGCTTACAAGGCAGGCATGCCAACCTTTCTGCTGTGGTTGTAGAGTTACTAAAAGTGCAAATTTGCACTGGTGCTTGAGGTACTGCGGCAGACTAGTTCAGTGTGGTTTTCTAGTGCACAGTTTATGGTTACCTCTCTATCCTTGCTTTTACCCGATTATCTGCCAGTCTATCTACTCTTTACCTGTATATCTCTAACTCAACACATGCATCTCATGCACCTTTAACCTGTGGTCACTATCTATGGCTGCCACCACCTTCCCCTGCCACAAGCCAGACAGAGCGTCTCCAACCAACCGCAAATTGGTATTTTGTGCAGCTGACACCAGCCCTCATGGATCATCCCTGGAGCCAGCTTAAAAGGAACGTTTTATGCCGCCATTTTTGCACTCCTCTCTTTCAAAGTCCATTTATTGCCATGTTTTATTCTCTGTAAGTGAATAAAATATTCCATCTATCATCTGTGATGTTCTCTAATCCATAAGGAACAATTCTGTCGCCATCTGAACTCATTTTGACCTTATTTCCCCCCTAGTGGTGACTTATTTATCACTCCCTGACCCACATTAAT
This sequence comes from Platynereis dumerilii, assembly GCA_026936325.1. NCBI lineage: Eukaryota > Metazoa > Annelida > Polychaeta > Phyllodocida > Nereididae > Platynereis > Platynereis dumerilii. The sequence goes on from JAPTHN010000009.1 coordinate 7,566,642, forward strand.
GACCTACTTTGCCCTGATTGGATTAGCACCCATCTCCATTGCTGATAGCTGCTACAAACTGCTCATCATCTCCCATTGTCATAAGCTGATGGCTCTTTTCCCTCTGCTATTTGCACAACTGTCCCTGGCTTTTACCCAGCCCTTGTATTGTTGCCATAGAAACGGTGTAGCAGCTCCACTAACCCCCTTTTATGGTAAAGCCGAGATGCTTTATTCGCCTCTATGCAATCACGTAGCTTTTAGCCTGGGAAATGCTCCATATGTCTTCGTTCAGTCGCAGCTTTTCCTGGAATCTTTGTTTTTCTTGCATTATTATGGATTTCGCATTTGTTCTGAGAAAAGACAATTGCTGCGGCTGTATGATGTTTCTGTATTCTTAGAAAATGGTGTTTCTCTTTGTAACTTGGCGACTGTCTTTAGACATTAGTGAGAAAAGCGGGTTAATACGATTACTTTTATGGCCTATACCTGCACTCTGATAGTGGTGTATGCCATGTTTCGTGCTGATTGCGACCAAACCTCTAGTTATAAATGACCGGAGCAGGGTTTGAGCCTGAAAGCTCATGCACAAAAGGCAAGCATGCCAACCAGTATGTAAACACAGTGACCTCATTCAGTAATGAATATTTACTTCAGACAATAACTACTAGATTTTAAGATTTAGTCTCCTTAAATTATGGAAGTTTTAAAAGTAAGATTTTTACAGGAAAGTGAAATGTTCATGAAAATGAGAAATTTGTGGAATGAATATGATAAACTATCGAAGGGATAGCTGGATAGGGTTATTATTTATTTAATTTGGGCAGCAAGACTTCATTATTTACCTGTTCTCTTATTTAATATAGAACTTATGACAGGCTTCAAGATCTTGGTCAGGAATTACTGCCAAACTCACCACTTTCTAGCATACACAAAATTTATTCCAATTTTAGCCTATCTTATGTAAAATTTTCTCAGGAATTCAATTTTGAAGAAAAAAATGCACCCACTCTTTTATTTTGGAAGTTACACCCCTATTTGTAAAGCCCCCCTCAGTGGGGCGCGCTAGATACCCCCAAAATATTATAAAATTTTCTGTAGGTCTGTGGCTTCAGTAATAAAGCTGCACTAATACTACTAATAAATATACTTGAATTCTATGATGATCCATGAAAAAATAAGATGACTACATGGGTATGAATTTTTTGTTTAAATGACAAACATTTTGTGGTCCTAAGTCGCGGTTTCTTATATTTCGCTTAGTATTCATTTCACAGGAATAATTTTTACACCATTAATCTCAGCAGAAAATAAGCTTCATTTTGAGTACCAACAACCTATATTTCCGAGAAGTTTAGCCCAAACCAAGGAATTACCTTTTTCAAAAATAAAATTCTAAATAACTTGCATTTTTTTATGGAGGCAGATATCGAAAAAATAACACAAACTCGTTTTAATGTAAATATCTGCGCATAACGAGTTTGACTTTCAGACCTGTATGACAAAAATTGACGAAATGCAAGTTATTTAGAAAAATGACATATTTTTTTCACACATCCAGAAGTGAAAAGCAGCGGCTTCATGTTTTGTATGTGTGAACCTAAATACGCAAAGAAAGGACATTTTTATGTAGTCTGTTGCCTTCATCTGGTCCTTCTGGACACATTGGTATATAATTTATGTCCATAAACATCTCGCTGACATTGAAAAAATAATAATCAAACAGGAGCTTCACCCCATTTTAATAAATTGTTTTTACTTTTGTCACTTGACGTTTTTTCAATATTCTGTTCAGAGACCCACATATATTGGTGCAAATTACTAAAACTGGATGCCATTTTAAACTTTCGACAATAGGGAACGTCATGGTACTTTCAATAATCATGAAACTTTGATATCTAGCAAAAGAGAGACAGTCAAACTTTGATGTCTGAAAAATGTGTCACCAAAAATTAGCATTTTTCGCACGTTTTTTCACTTAAATGATAGGATAGCAAATTGAGATCATTATTAAGACAATTAAAAAGGTCACCATCAGAAAGAGCACAATTTTTTACACAAGATAGAATATATTTTAAAATCTATGATCAGTTTTTGTGGCCTCGAGAATTTTTTCACACTTGTGGCAGTAACTCCTGACTAAGATCTTGAAGCCTGTCTTATTTGTCAGTTTGTCTATTATGTACTTCACTATTGGGTTCAAATCTCACCCCGGGAACTCACTTTAGTCCGAGCCCATGGGACATTAAATGGAGGCGGGTTGTATCCAGTATTCTATGCTGGGGCAACTGAAAGACCCTTGGCATCCCTGAATTAATACGGTATGTGCCAGACTCACAGTCTTCTCATCTCATCATCATACGGCGATCGCCTGCCTCGATATAGCCCACTAAGGTGCTGCAGAGGCGTAAAACACAACCAAACAAACAAACAAACTTCGCTATTGGTTATTCTGGGTTCAGTTTGCATCTGTCTTTGCTGATAAACCATACTTCAATTCCCCACCTGCCAATAACCAACCGTACTTCACAAGATAGCCAATTTCCAGTACTTCCTCCCTTCCTTCATTACCAGATACATTTTTGAAGGTAACAAATTGGGGGAGCTACTCCCCCACTCAGTGTGGCCCCAATTAGTCCAGTGAGAATTATTAATTGGACTTTCCTCCCCGGAATTGCATGCGCAAACAAATTAATCTTGCTGTACCCGGTGAATTATGAATAGCGCATTATTTTGGCACACGTTTGGTAACGCTAGATCATGATATGAATTGCGACTCATGAACGACTATTTTAGAATCATGCTGTAATGATACAGTAGGGAGGCAGTTGTCTCAGTCAAAAAATTGCATCTTGTCAGTTGGTAGTACTCTGGGCTTCGAATCGATGGGTCCCGGGATCGAGGCTTCCAAGTTAAACTCTGCTCGGGTCGCCTTGACCTATGTTGGACAGCAGTTTCAATCATCTTTTTGCCTCATGGCTGTGTCCTCCTCCTGATCTTATTAGCCCAGTCTGGTGAAACTGAGAACTGCATGCTGCTGCCACCTGGCACAAAAGTTGATTTCTATGCTACAGCATTGCAGTCCCAAGAAATAGTTCCAATTTCATTGCACATTCACAAAATTTCTATTCAACATTGATGTATACCAGAGTCAGACTCGGCAATCACATTCTCTAAGGAAGTAGACAAGGCCATCAACACACTCAGAAACAGCCCCGGTGTCTTCCACACAAAATTGTGTGTGTTCCTCTGGTTGAAAGTTGGTGGACGCTCGCAGGAGCTCGCGGAATAGCACACTAGTCACTAGGTGGCAACACAAGACAGCATATGTTCTGGTCATTGGCAATGCAAGAGCAGTCCACTTGTAGACAGTAATTAGCCATAATAACCAGCTGATAACTGGTATAGGATGAAAATCCAGTCATTCCTCCCATCTTATAATCCCAATTTATCCATATTGATTTTTTCAAATAAAAAGATTGGAAAAACCACTATTGTGGGTTTTCTTTTGTTTCTGCTTTTTAAAACAATGATTGAATCATTCAATTGGCTGTGATTGCTTTTCTAATTGAGACTAATGCTTGTTGTAATTGCTTTTGGCATTAGCTGTTAATTGGTTAGAAGCAAGCTTGCTATGCCATGAGCTATGGGCTGTGAGGGAATTGGTGAAATATTGTGATTTTTCATGTGATTTTCATGTTTTTCTCATGTTTCGCGGGGTCGTTTGATCATTTCAACACATTTTAGCCTCAAAAAAGTCATAAAAGTGGCATAAAAATGTCGTAAAATGGCAAGAAAATGATAAAAATTGTTACAAAAAGTATAAAACATAAAAGAGCTGTAAGGCAGGATGCTGTTAGTTCAGATGAGGCTGAATTGAGCAATTACTGACTGAAAAGAATCAATATTGGGATACTTAATAATTGCCATGAGCTGTGGATGTTTACTGGAGGTATGAAATGCCATGAATTGGTTGCCAGCATGGAAGGGCTACATTCATCATTTTGAGGGCAGACATAATTGATCTTTAGCTTCTCGGATCTTCTCGAGGCATTTTTTCTGGGTCGGTCGGACAAAAAAAAAAAAAGCTGTAATCTAAATTTTTGTAATGTCGATTTATAAGTGTGGGTAAGCTCAATTTTTGTTTTCCATGAGCAGGAAAAATATTTGGTCGGTCGATCCGAGAAGCTAAAAATTAAAAATGTCTGGCCTGAGGAGTGAGAAGAGATTGTCATCACATTATTTCATTGCAATGTAGTTGTCAATGTTTTCTGGTTTTCTCTCAAGTTTCAGTTAAATCACTGCTCAAAATGGCTCCTAGAGCCTCAGAATAGCTGAAAAACTATTGGGATTGCCATTAAATCACCAAATTGGCTTAAATGGCTTAAAATGGCATCTAGGATAGCCACTGAAATGGCTTCAACAATACCACCCAATGGCATTGACAATGGTGACAATGCCTCAAAAATGGCTTAACAATACCTAAAATGGCTTATTCTCACTTTTTGGTGTTGCTTCATATCTTAAATTTCTACATGCAAAAACTGCTCAAATAAAACTTAATTGAAAACCTATGTCACTGTACTCATCTATAGATTGTCTGATGAATTACTATCAGTGTGTATAAAAAGGTGTGCCATCATTAATCATGTTAATTTAAATGTGAATGTGATTTTAGCAGCTTTTAGGCCTCTTGTCTGCCTGAACATTGCTATAAAATCTATAGGTGGGTTAGAAATGGCATTGCTGCACAGAACTACAGCATTTCAGCAGATTCACCAGTAATCAATTGAATTACTAGCAATTATAGGTGGGCCTGCTTTGGTCTATATTTAGAACAGTAATTAGCCTGTCTCCATTCAGATGAGCCAAATGTCTGGTTTGGGGGAAAGCAGGTCTGTGATTGGAATAATTCAATTAATTTGTGAGTATGGTGGATAGATAGAGTGATAGGTATGTAGATGGATAGTTAGGTAGATAAGAAGATTGATTGATGGATTGATTGATTGATATCATTAATGGATGGATGGCTTGATTGATGGATAGGTGGGTAGATAAGCAGATCAGCTATATAGAATAGATAGATTTGTGATAGATAGATAGGCAGGTAGATACTAAATAGCTAAATATGCAAACCTTTATAAAGCTGCCAAACTTGACTGACATACCTTGTAACTTGTAAATTTTCTGTACTAGTATACTGTTATGCATTACTGTTAATATATATAGAGGTGATGTTATACAATTGATACTATAGTTTATAGTACTACACTACAATGTAACATACTCTAGCATGTTTATAGCACACACTACAATATAGGAATATAGTCCTGCTCAATGTACAGTGCACATGTGCAATGTTGTAAGCCAATAAATGTGATGGGTCATCCTTTTATGGCTGGATTGATACATAACAGGCTCAAGTGCCCCATGCTGTCTGCAGGCTATTTTGTAAGGCTATTCTGTCTGACTGTTCTGTCAGGCTTTTCCATGTTTCCTGTCAGGCTTTTCTGTCTATATGTTGACCTTTCTGACTATCTATTCTCTTGGCTGTCCTGTCTGTCTGTGTCTCCCCACCGTTTAACTTTATTTGTTATCTTTTCTGTCTATATGTTGACCTTTCTGGCTATCTATTCTCTTGGCTGTCCTGTCTGTCTGTGTCTCCCCACCGTTTAACTGTACCTGTTATCTTTTCTGTCTATATGTTGACCTTTCTGACTATCTATTCTCTTGGCTGTCCTGTCTGTCTGTGTCTCCCCACCGTTTAACTTTATTTGTTATCTTTTCTGTCTATATGTTGACCTTTCTGGCTATCTATTCTCTTGGCTGTTCTGTCTGTCTGTGTCTCCCCACCGTTTAACTTTATTTGTTATCTTTTCTGTCTATATGTTGACCTTTCTGGCTATCTATTCTCTTGGCTGTTCTGTCTGTCTGTGTCTCCCCACCGTTTAACTTTATTTGTTATCTTTTCTGTCTATATGTTGACCTTTCTGGCTATCTATTCTCTTGGCTGTTCTGTCTGTCTGTGTCTCCCCACCGTTTAACTTTATTTGTTATCTTTTCTGTCTATATGTTGACCTTTCTGGCTATCTATTCTCTTGGCTGTTCTGTCTGTCTGTGTCTTCCCAGTCTATCCCCTGGCTGTCTAGCCCTTTTCTGGCACTTTATTCTATCTTTTGACCCTCCTTTATGAAAAACATTAAATTTTCGTATCCTATCTTTCATTCCATAGTCTTATTATATCCCTCTGTCCTGCCAAGCAGGTTTGCTTCTGTATAGCAAATCTGCTTTCTGTCTTGCAAGATTTCAGTCTGTCTTTCAGTAATTTCCAGGCATATTCTGTGCTGAAGTCTCTGTCTTGTCTTCAGGCTACTCTGTCTGTCCTGCTTCTCTGCCTGTCTTACTAGAATCGTAGAGCTGCTTTGGGGGTTGTTTTGTAAATCGTAGACTATTTTGTTGTGTGTAATTTGTTTTATCACTTTTATAGCAAATGCAGGAAAGTCTTTTGACTTCTTTTGACAATAAAACATATTCTGCTATAGGCAATAGTTCCATAAATGATCGATCTGTCGTAAAATGAGTATTTATGTTAGTCGTTTTGGGCCATTTTTGATGCTTTTTGACTTCTGGCATTTTATGGCATATTGCCCGATAGGCTAGATAGCGGCATACCCAAGGGAGAGGTTTTGATAGTTTTAAAGCTCTTTGGATGCAGAAAACCATCCCTAATACCCTGCGCGCACCCACATTTAACCCATAGGCAACCTATAGGCACCAAAAAATGTCCAACTCTTACCCTTGTGCACCCCAACTACCCGAGGGGATAGGTTGTGATCTTTATTAGCGATTCGATGTCGAGTGCAGTATCATAAAGCCGAGGCATCTGAACCATCCAAATCTAGTCTTACTGACTTAACCCTGCACAGTGCACTGTTCACTGCAATAGAAGGATGAATAGACATATAAAAGATTGATATTGAACATGTTGAAGCACAGAAATAGGAATAAGGGTATTTAACTCCGTAGTACATAGAGGAAGATCGAAGTATATTTAGTAATGACTTAACCCTTATGAGAATGAGTAAACATACAAAAGAATTATGTTGAAAAACAGAAGGAGCACAGACTTTGAAGCACAGAAATAGCACAGAGGACTAACAAGAGGAGACATAGAAAGTAATTAACATTATATTAATTCTGAAAAGGAAAACAGAGAACATAACTTGAGATTGACTTGTCAAATGAGAATAGATTGTTAGACTGTAGAGAAGAATCAGAGATAGAATCAAGCAATACCATAGAGTAGATATAGAGAGGCCAATAGAGTTTGCAGCATAGAGGAGATATACAGACAAGGGCTTTTATCCCATCAGAGAACCCCTTTGTCATTCCGTTATTATATCTATGATGCTGCATTTCTGATGTGCCTATAATTCCATCGCATCCATAAAATATATTTGTTGCGGATGTTGCCAACTTGGCCTGTGGGCTTACCATGCTTATAGAGATTCAGAAAATCATATTGTGAAATTTGGGTGTAGGTAGGCTATTTGTATAATGGATTCTTAGTTTATAGATATTTTATCTGATATTTGCCAAGATTGCACAAGAAGCAAGGTACTTAATGTTGATATGAAAAAAAAACCTAACAAACAAATATTGACTACCAAATGTGATGTTTTTGGAGATTTTTTACATAAATTATATTTATACTAGCACTGTGACATTAGGTCACTTCTAAATCTAAGTACTCTTCATATTCATTAAGGTATTTTTTGGTTAGAAATTTACAGACAGATTGATATATGACTTGTTGTGGAGATTAGTATTTTAGACACAATGAAGCACAATTTTCCGAACTGTCAATGAAATATTTTTGCAACTGTCAATTTTGAAATATTTTTGAAAATATATATTTAACATGTTCGAAGTATGTCTATAATTTGTACTTTGTATTATTTTAATTGCAATATATGCTTTATATGTACATGAATGTTTTGAAATGCTTAAAGTGATTGCAATTATGTTGCACTTTCATGAAAGATGTGCACTGTTTGCAATTGGAATTTTTTGAATGACACATTACATGTATGTTACTGCTTTGAATGAATGTTTCATCGTAAATTAATTGCTTTTTAATATTATTTTATAATATAAATTTGCAGGTCTGAAAAACATGAGGAATATCATTATGAGTCTACACAGACTAATAAAAGGTGAAATAACACTCAAAAACACCCCCAAAACACTCAAATTACACCCAAAAACACTCAGTAGAACACTCTATCGGCACAAAAACACTCAATTTTAGATGTCTAATAGATTCTAGATCTACACACCCAACACATCCAATCACTGTACAATTTTTGATTTTTCACAAAAACACATTTTTTCAAATTTTGTAAATTTTTTTGACATTCAAATTTTTTTTAAACTTATCTTGATTTTTTTCCAATCACGAAGCGATTTGTGTCAATTCTTGATTTTTTAGAGTGCTACTTATTCTCTTATTTCGATCAATTTATTGAGAACTATTTTGATTACTCTTTTAGATATTGTGCTATAATTTCTATCATTCAGTGATTGAATTTTGTAATCAAATTTGAACTTTCGTCAAAAAGAAGCGAAAGACTGAACTGTGATATCTGATTGCTACAAAATGCCCAAGTTTATCGGAGAAAATTTATATACGGTGGCTTTTTAGAAAAAGTTCAAAATTGGAAAGAAAAAAGGAAATTTTCTGATTTTTCAGAGTTTTAGAAAATATAAACAACCTTGACATTTAGGTCTATACATTTTTCAATAAGAAATTCCCTGTTATTTCATGCTGACATCGTAATTCTTGTAAATACATTGTAGTTAGTTTCACAAATGGTAACATAAGGTAGACCTAAGTTTCCCTTTAACGTCAAATTGCTTTTTCCCCAGATTTCCCCGTCAATTAGCTAAGCTGGAAAATTTCAGTTTCACCAAACACCAAAATGATCAGATAGATAATTAGCTTCATCCTACTTTACATGTTGTCAATAAGTAGCTGTCAAAATGTTAGGTATGATATCTAAAATGTATGACAGATAGATATTGTGTGTTATTTCTTAATTTATATGTCTAGATTTCAGTCTTGATGTGTCATATTTTATGTGGAGCACCTTTCGTTGTCTGATTTTGGTTACTCGTGTGATAGTCTGTACCCGTAGGGTCGTATTTTGAATATATATGTTATTTGTCTCAAAATGTGACTGTTTAGTTTTAAAATAGTGGTGTCTGTATCAGTGTATGATTTGCTCAATTTTGAATTTATGAATTTTGAGAATTTGAAATATGTCATTTTGAGAATTTTAAATGCATTTTGAATTTTTGCTAACTATGTCTGTGCAGCTTTGCAATGTTTATTCTTTCCAGGTAGCGTACAATTCCTCAATTTTTGATTTAGCATTTTATAAATCGGATATTGTTTTAACATGTTTAATCGTTAAATTGTCTCTTCAAGTTAGGTAAAGATGCTAAATGAAGGTCAAAAGTACTATTCTGTGGTTTTCAATATCTTTTTATTTCATGTTCAGCGAAACTTAAAATGAAAAAAATTGTTTCGAATTGAACGTCCTTGTATGTGAGATATTTCCATGTCTGTAAATACTTAATGAATTTTGCTGGGAACACTAGAGCTCAATGGGTATAGGGTGAGGTATTAGTTTAGTTCTGGGTCATATGTTTAAGACTCCCATTCCAAATTCCTGCTTACAAATTACATTTTTAATTTAATTTAAGGTAGGCCTATCTTGATTAAATTGGTAACAGGTTGAATTAATTATTATTAAAGGGTTGGCAATCATTTCTATGATAGATTTGGGAAATGTCACAAAATTTCACCACAAAAATGTTCTTTTGAACCAATCCGGTTTCTTCAGTCGCGTAATGACTTCAGGTACTGATTGGCGAGTTCTATGATTTGATTGGCTAACGGAACAACAGCATCAATCAACATCCCCTGTTTGACGATTGATTTGTGAAGTGACCTAATAGCTGCCAGTCCTGAGTGTTTCTGAACATGCTCAGAGAAATTAAATTTCTGAAAGATGTCCTTGTTTGACACTCCCATGATCTGTAAATATTTTAAATCCAAGAGGTGTTCCAAATAGAAACACCTTTATTGTTAGTGTGTGATAATGTGGCTAAATAGCTGGTTGCCATGGACGCTGTGAACTGTTGCTATGGGTGATAAGAGCCATAGAGTAGCCATAGAGTGGACATAGAGTGGCCATAGAGTAGCTTTAGAGGGCATAGATGTTAGTCTTAGCTCCCTCTATACTCCACACTGTGATTGAATTGCAGTTATTTGCAAGTCAAAAGTTGCCATGGTAACCAAAATGAGCTTGTGTACCCTGATGCATGTGATTAGGGAACAGAGGGAATAGGAATATTAGGATAGAACAGGTGGAATTAGATAGAATGGTTTGCCTGGAATGGGATAGGTTGGATTGGGATTGGAACAGACCGGTCAGGTGGAATTGGTTGGGATAGGTTGAGATCTATTGAATCAGATGTGGATGGGTCAGGTAGAATCGTAGGTTGAAAGGATATTTATGCAAGGTTAACTGGGAAATAACAGACCTGTTGAATCGGAATAGGAGTATTACCACGGTGTGTCACACTGTGATAGAACAGACTGAATTGTATAGGATGGTTTGCATTGAATATGATAAATTATATTAATGTTGGAACAAACCTGTTGAATTGGATGGGTCAGGTGGAATTGGTTGGGATATGCTGAATGGGATAGTTCTGACAGGCTGACAGGGGTATAACAGGTTGAATTTGGATAGCAATATTGGGATAGAACAGGTTGGATTGGAATCATTGGATGGAATGCCATCAGCATTCTAATCAGAATGGTTTTCAACATTGTTCAAGGCAGACCTGTTGAGCATGTTTAGTGTTGAATTGGATAGGTCACTGGAAGTGGTTGGGATAGGGTGAATGGTATAGTTCGACAGGTTGACTGGGAACAGTGGATTGAATTGGGAACAGAATATTAAGATTATTGCTTTGGTTGGATACTAGCGTAACGCCCGTGAAAGCTTGCATGTGAGGGAAGGAGAAAATAAAGGATGTTTTGAGTAGCGTAAGGGGTCCGTGAATTAATAGTATGATGATTACCAATTTGTTGATTCAGGATTTGATTAGACCTGTTGAATTGGAACGGGCAGGTGGAATTGGCTGGGATATGTTGAAAGGGATGGTAGTAATAGGTTTGAATTGGCAGTGCAGGTTGGACTGGATAGAATGGGTTGGCATACTGGGTGTACTGGGTATACTTATCTGTTAGAATATTGTAAGCTCCCTTTCGGTTTATTTTTACGAAATGACCTAGTGCAAAATGTACAAGAGTATAGATAGTACAGACTACTAGAATCTTGGATATGTTATGCAGCCTTCTGCTATTGCTGGACTTTCCATTATTCTGCCTATTACCATCTCTGACTCATGTCCGTAATGGAAATTGATTCTTGCGATAATTCGGAATGTCAGATATGGTCATAAAGATACAAGGTTGCTCAGTTGGTGACGCATCACTTTTATGAAGTGACTTAGTCGCAATGCTACGAACTGATGAATGTTCAAATTTTCTATCTCTTTTGAAATTCTGAGTACTTGATATTCTATCAGAATCGGATGTTCAAATTAGATTATTTGCACTTTCTCGATTGTGGAATTTGACATAAATATAATTCAATTTTTTGGCCCAAGGTTGAGGCCTGCAAGCCAAAATTTTTACATAATAATGCATTTATTTTAATGGTACCGGAAAAAACTAAAGATGCATCCATTCGAAATGTGTTTTCGATTCATTCCTATTGGAAATCACGAAGGCGTATGAGCGATGAGGTGTATGTTTACTTCTGATACCAACTGTAGTCCTGGTTTCACAATTTCACATGCATAGGTCTAGTAGTCCACACTGGTCTGGGCTACATTCACAACAGAGTACGGTAAAACTCTTTTGAGCCTGGAATGACCAAAATGCGGTTTGAACATAAAAATAAGATCCTTTGTACATAATGTATTGTGGTATGTTGTTATATTGTGTGGTGGTTGTTGTTTGAAATGTCAATTCAGTTTGCCTACCAAGATTTTAATCAATTATTTTTCTTCTCTTTGCAGCCAAGACAAAGATGCTGCCCCTAACAAAAAGTCGCCGAAGGTAAGATATACATGCAACCATTGTTTCATTTAGAATATTTATTTATTTTCCAAGATTCTTTCAACAATTTAAATTGATATCCAAAATACTGGTGGTGTAACTGTAAAAAGACAATGTATCTTTAGATCATATGAAGACTATTGTAATTCTAGGCAAGTCTTTGCCCTGACAGGATGATTGAGTTTGCGAGGTTGATCAGCCTGGTGTCAGAAAAATGTCTGACCTCTGTACAGCCATCTTCACCCCACACCAGCTTGTCAGTAGCAGGACTGATTATCCCAATTTTGCTAAGTCATCAGCCCCTTGTGACAGTACTCTTGTTTTATCTGAAACAATCTGGTTCTTTTTGTGGTTATGTAATGAAGAGTCCTGACAAAATTGACAGAGAAAAGGTGAGACCCTGATACAACTCCATGCAAAGTTAGGCAGAGATACCAGCAACAGTTATCTTTAAAGTTTTAAACTGCCTATCAAAGATGTTATGATGATGCTGAGCACTGAAAGAGTCCTGGTATAGTGAAGATAGTGCTGGAGTGAAGAGTCCTCTGATATAATTTCCCAGACTGATTATCTAAATCTCCCTTTCCTAGGAGATCACTGATGCCATTAATGGGTGTGTCAGGTGCAATTTGGGTTTAAAGTGACACAAAGTGAGTGCTAGAGCCTCATTAAGAAAATGTAGTATATGACCACAAACATTCAGGTAAAAAAGAGATTACCATACTAACTTCACTTGTCGCTGCTGAGTTGATGGAGGCCTGTGCTTTCAATAGATGGGTCTCTGGTTTGATTCCATATCTGGCTTGGTCACCTGGACTAATGTTGGACAGCAGTTTCAATCATCCTTCTCTTCATTGTATTGCTGTGTCCCCCTTATGTCCTAGTTGGCCCACCACAGTGTGTAGAACTCACAGGCAACGGTGAACAGTTTTGTGGCACCAACCTTCCGATATGTATAGAGACAGAAAGTAATTCAGTAATCATGTTTACCATGATGGTAAATGTTCTAATTTCAAGTTACTAATCTCTTCTTTCTTTTTTCTATTTCAGGTTTTTGCCTTTGACCACTGTTTCTGGTCAATCGACAAGAACGTTCCAAAATTTGCAAGTAAGTAATTTATCGCTAAAATATTAATTTCTATATAAAAACCTGGTTTTTTTTACATGACCTTTAAGGTAAAAAAGATTGTAAGATTTTGTTCTTCTGTAATATTGAGTGTTTTTTCATCTATTTGTAGTAGTTTATTTTATCCTTTGGAGAATACGAAACTAAATTTGGAAAATACTGCTTATCACCTTGACAAGATGGGGACATACTTTTTTAGCCACTTTCATTTTGTAATTCCACACAAAGCAAAATCAATGAAATATTTGATTCTTCGGTGATATTCACCATTTTCCATCTGTTTATGATTAATTATTCCCTCTCCCTTGTGAGAATTCGAAACTTACCCGAGAAATATTGTTTGTTGTCACCTTGAGCAAAGTGGAGACGCCATTTTACAAACAATTTTATTTTGTAATGGCTACGAAAAAGATTTGACAGCTTTTGTAACAAACCTAATGGATGTCCTCAGAAGACGTCAACCTGATCACGTTGAATAATTTGTGGTAATGGTTTCTTGGTTTTAAAAAAAAACTTTTCCAAATTAATTAATGTGTCTTTGCAATTAGAAGATTGATAAACAAGTTTTTTTAAAGACTTTTTTCGAAGTTTTATTGTTCCCCTTGCCTTAATCAATACGAAATGAATATTAAATTGGTTAAGATTGATTTTGATGGAATTAATTTTTGTCCTTTTCAGGTCAAGAAAAAGTGTTCGCATGTCTGGGGCAAGATATCTTAGAACGAGCCTTCGAAGGTTACAATGCCTGTATATTCGCATATGGCCAGACAGGTAGGTTTTTTTCTGCAACATAAATAATTCTGCATTTTTGTTGAAAAGTGGTATGCTTCTTTTAATCATATTGAAACATGCATAATATCTCTGTATTTTATTCTCAGTATCGGATTCTATTTTAACAATATCCAGAAAAAATGTGAAGCTCTTAAAATGGGTCTTTAGAGAATGGAATATACTTAAAGTCTGGTGATGCCAAGTTTTTCTAAAAATTACCCAGATAGGAATTTATTATTGAAATTTTTAATTGTCAAGATTGTCACAGTATTTCAAACTTCTTATATTTTCATTTATTACCTTTATATATAAATTATGTGGAAACATGTCCCTAAAGGGGAAATATTATTGCATTTAATGATAAATAATGATGTATGCCCATATTACAAGGTCAAGAAATATAAATGTTTACTCTTTTCCATGTGCTACCAGTCACTGGGTCCAGGGTTCGAATCCAGCTCTTGCCGGGTCACCTGGACCTATGTTGGAAGGCAGTTTCAATCATCCTTTTCCTCACTACTGTTACTGGCCTAATTGGCCTGTCAAGTGCATGTAAAGTCCCAATCATCAATCCATCCATCTTAAATCTGAAAATGTTGGAAATCCAGGATCTTCTGTTCTGAAAATCATCATTCCAATACTTCAATCTATTTTTCCAGGCTCGGGCAAATCATACACGATGATGGGCACGAACACCGAAAAGGGAATAATCCCCCGTCTCTGCGATAAACTATTTGACTCAATCGCCCATGCAACCAACAGCAGCAACAGTTTCAAAGTGGAAGTCTCGTACATGGAGATATACAACGAGAAAGTGCGAGATCTCCTCGACCCCAAGGGGTAAGTACATCCATTTTATTTTTGGTATTTTCGAATGTTTTTTTTTTTAGATTGTTTGGTAATTGTTATTATCGACAGGGAACACTCAGGACACAGAAAAGGAAGAAAATCAGGGTCCGTTTAGGGAAAATTATTTTTAAAAACTTCCTGAATGGAAAATCAGAGAATTTTGACATTTGGCACTGATATAAATTCTTGGAAAACACGTGGAATTTGGTTTTGCTTGTGATATTGTGAAAAGAGCCCTCTATTTTCAACCAAAATGACTAAAAGTCTCATAGTTTTGGGGATTTCAATAAGACATCGGTGTGCGGGAATAAGTTCAGAGAAAACATGTGGCAAACCAGAAAAAAAAGTAGAGTAATTTTTTCAGGCCTCTAAAAATATAGTAGGATAACTACAGTTCTTATCCAATTGGAAATCTAATTGATAACTACATCAGCTAAGGCCTTTAGATACGAGAAATTGTTTATGATGTATTTATCTGTTTTGACTCAACTTTGTTCAGGAGAATTCATGCAAAGTTTAGATTAGATCTTGTTTATGTTTTTGAAGTTATCTAAACATGCTGTTTCACATGAACAATATATAATATACAATGTATTATAATGTATTATGTACATAAGACTTACTGTATACAAGAGCGCTTCAATTTACTTGACATAAAATCGAAGTGCTTCTCTTCAATCATATATCATATATCAAAATCATATTTCATAATCATACTTTTTCAGATTTTTGTAATTTTGAGTACATTAGATGTTTACGAAATATGTGCGATACATTTATTGATTTTTGTATAATAGCAAACACAGGCTGTAAGTACTAATTGCTTTTTAGGTCGACGGGTGGAGATGGTGATTTTTTTTATTTTTAAAAATTCCATTGTCTGAATTTTTATTTATGATATGGAGGTTCTGATTTATCACTTTAATTGCTCTACTGTCTGATGATATTTGAAGCTCAAAAAAGTTTCTGGCTCCGGTTAATGTTTATTTTTTGGTAAATTTTTGGTGAATTGGTTTGGCTTCTCTGATGATATTAATGCTGGATACCTTTTCTGGTTATTCTTTTAAATGTTACCTGAATCTCCCTGGTTTATGGTAAAGTTGTGTATTCCTAAGGTTGGAATATATGTGAGAAATATAAGTCTCAAGAAAATTGAATCTGTGAAATAAGATTGAAAATATGATGTGCCTGAGAGATATGAGCCCTTGCAAAATATGGCCTTCATAATTTGGCTGTGAGACCTTCAACAGTGGTAGCGCATCAAACCTCTGGACCCCGACGCAGATCCCGGGTACAATTCCGAGCCTGGGATAGTTTAAATTCAGTGTTCTCCATCATATAATCACTATGTTGTCTGTACTCTATATAAATTTTCTGCATATATTTGACTCAAACTTTAGGATAATATGCAGTTTCAGCTGAAAGGCTTGGATACATGATATATTATATTTTCTTTTATTATTTAAAACTGCATCACACAATATCTGTAGTTTGCTAGTACTTCCAAAAGCGAAAGGTATTGCATGAAACATTTCTAGGAAATGCCTACGGCAATTTTTCAGTTGAACATTTTAAGAGTAAATACTATATGTACATGATGTATATGATATATGAAGCCCGAATGCTGCAGTACATAACTTCTTTCCATTACTATCTCCATAATAACTCCACTGTGATATGACAAAGTTGCCAAATTGACAAATACTGCTTCAAGGCACTCAGTACATTATGTGGAAGTTTTGTCTCGTTCGTTCGACCTTGGTAGTCTTCGGTACATGTACAGCTCGCTCAAGTTCCTATGTCTCAAGGCTGTTCTAGTTATGTGCTCCAACCAATGTCGACAATGTTCTGACTATTAGTCGCGGTTTTGTTCTGTTTTAACGATGTTCTGTCCCAACTCTAAACATGTCCTGAATCTCTCTGCTGTGATACTTGTAATGTATCACGGTATGTTGAGGTTTTATGTCCTCGTTCGCTGGCAGTATATTCCAGTTGTACATCTCGATTGTATATCCAGGATGGCTGTATCTCCCTACTATTCAGACTGACTATCTACTGTATGTCCCTGCTGTTTGTCCTGGTCCAATATTGTGCAATCATCTGGAATCTAGATGTATTTCTTGCAATGTATGTCCCGTCTGAAATCTGAGTGTTATCTTTAATCTGAATATCCTGGCTATTGAATTTTTGATAGTACACTGTATATCCTGACTTCATGCCGTCGCTCTGGCAAGTAGAGCCTTTGCAACTGTTTGTCTTGTTAATGTAATATTTCCTAAATACATTGCTTATGTATTTCTTGGCTATATTTCAACTTGATTATATTTAGATAAAAATTAAATATAGGCCTACTTGTCCACACCTATATGATAGTAGATTTCAACTTACATGGTCACCCAATATATTCTATGTATCACAAATATATTTCCCTCCCACCATTCTATCCCGTCTATATGTGCCAAGTCTCCTGACGGTATAAATCTCCCAGCTACATGTCTCAGACTATACATCTCTCCTGTATGTCTCCTTTGATATACGTCTCGTTGGATTTATCTCCAGCTCCCGGCTATAGGTGTCTGGCATCGCAGTGTGATTTACGAACAGCCTTGTCTCTTTGAAACTCACGACGTATAAGAGTGATGATATTCTTTCAAGCATTCTCTTACATTATTTCACTTTCTGTGCTTTGATGATGCTTTTGATACATTGTTTTCTATATGTTTCTTGAAGGTTGTTTTTTGTTGAGTGATGTGTCAAATTATGGTATATATCTCAGATGTGAGAGTTTCAGACTTCAGAGACATGGCTGTGGCAGTGTGGCTGCTTTGTGCGGTTTTAAGATTGTTGAAATCTTTTGAAAAGAATGTTCGATGCTGTTAATCAGAAGGATTGTTCTTCTGAAAGGTATCTTTTCCAGTGTTGGAGGTCTCGAGGCCGGCCTCGACGACATATTTTGATGGCCTCGGCCTTGGCTCGGTCTCGGATACAAAATCCTTGGCCTTGCCTCGGGTGTCGTGGCCTCGACCACAAAACTGATCTATTCGCCAGGTACTTATTTAAGATAATTTGAACACAGTTATATTGCTAAATTTTCACATTTTCTAAACTATGCTCTGTCTTCTGTAACACTTTTCTGTCCTCAGGATTTAGCGAGGTTCGTATATGCCATGACTTTTTCTTGATGTTATAACTTATAAGCCAGGGGAAAATCTCCCTGAAAGTAAATTAAAGGAGTCAGCCCGATTCACCTTATGCTGCTGGCTTCAATAGTTTTCAGCTCTTTTGAAAGTGGATGTCTTGTGAAAAACAGAAGTCTGGGCTTTAAAATTTCAAAATGGAATTTGTTGCTGAGCACCATAAAGATTACATATATGCACCAACAATCTCTCTGTGATATGAGTGGCTGTGAATTAAATGAATCTTACAATGAATGTGTCTTATATGAATATCCTACCAGTATAAGAATTTTTATGCCAAAAAAGTTGCAAATATGATTATGAAGTATCTTATCCAATTTTCCAAGATCAGATACAGCATGTACAGAGAGAAAAGAAAAGTGTACAACTTAACACCCTGTGTTTAACTTGCCAAACATCAATATTGCCTGACTTTCATCCTTGGAATGGCATTTTCTTCGGGTAGCCACGTAGGCGCCTTTCTTCGACTCCAAGCGTTGTCTTATATCGACTAATGACCTTTTTTGTCCTTTCTTTTGGCCACCCTGTTGATTTTCCCTCCTTTTTAACCGGCCAAAGGCAGGTTATTAGAGGAGGGCTTAAACGGATTTTTGGTGAAATGGGACTCTTGTCCACTTGTCCATGTGTAAATGTGTCCTGTCCATGTCCATGTCCATGTCCACACTTGGCTTGCCCCTCTGAACACAGTGCTGCAACCCAGTGAGCAATGGGGGCCAATGTCAAATATGGACCTGCCCATTATGAATGGGGGATTCAGGTAGCTGTAAGGGGTTACCATGGTTACAGGTGCAATGAACAGCTGCAGCCAGCAGTGGGCCTGTGAGCCTCATTGGAGAAGGTGCCCCTGTGTCAGGATTGCTTATAATTCCAAAGCACTGTGAGAGTCAAACCATTTCAGTACTTGTGTTTTAAAATAATCGTTCATGCCTAGATGAGGCATGTTTGTTCAGTGGATCATTATGTTTGTATAACACTTGGCATTGTCTACTTCTTCACCAGCTTTCTGTACAGTGCTATGATGATACAGCCTGTAAATTTGATATGCATGAAATGAGTGTTTGCTTCCCACAGATTTTGGCACTCTTTGACTGTGAGTCATAATAACTGATGAAGTGTCATCTCCCCAAATTTATGTTCATGCCTAGATGAGGCATGTTTGCTCAGTGGATCATTATGTTGTATAACACTTGGCATTGTCTACTTCTTCAGCTTTCTGTACAGTGCTATGATGAAGTTATGTACCATTGCCAAATTATTCCTGCAAGCAATGTCTATACTATCAACACCCATCCACTAAACTCCACCAAGAGACCAGAGCCTTTCTCAGTGCATTTCTCATTCTGACATAATATTTTGACAAACTTTATCATTACAGCCTGTAAATTTGATATGCATAAAATGAGTGTTTGCTTCCCACAGATTTTGGCACTCTGTGACTGTGAGTCATAATAACTGATGAAGTGTCATCTCCCCAAATTTAACATCCATGGGAAACATAGAGGCTGTTTGATTAGTCATGATGAAGAGAAGGCTGTTTGATTTGTCATGTAACTAATAGAGTAAAACTATCGTGACAAATCATCAATATGATGATACATGAAGTGCCATTTTCACAGTGCAACAGCCCACTCTGTTTGGATATCAGTTTTACAGATTGTAAACTAAAGTAGTGTTTTAATTGCAGTCTGCAGAACTGGTTGCAAAAAGACGCTTGCCACCACACATAAACGGACCTGTAAAAATTCTGGCCCACTGTGACTTTAGTATTTCACTTAGATTTATGCAATTTGGTATACGGATTCACTTAGGGGACCCCTCAGAAATGTTTGGAAAAATCCAAGAAGGCTGCCAAAATGGCCACCATATTTTGAATTGTCCACTGTGACTTTAGTATTTCACTTAGATTTATGCAATTTGGTATACAGTCAGACCAAGAATTATTCAGACGCTTGCTGTTTTGTTATTATTTTGAAGGAATTACAGAGGAAGTAATGAAACATGCAGTCAAAATCATCTTTGGTATTAAGTGAAACCTGTCCAATACAAATTTATTGCAAACTATCACAAAATCAGATGAAAATAGTTACTTTTGTTGAAATCAGGAACCAGAAATTATTCAGAAACTTTTACAAAAATGTAGAAAGTTAACTATTTACTAATATTTATCCCAAATATTGCAAATAAACTACCATGTGATCATTGTGGCCACATTGGATGACAGGTGTGATCATCAGTTAAGAAAATGTTGATGAATATGTGAGATAAACATCTGATTCAGTATATCACATTTTCTTGACTAATGTGCCTGAAATCTGTTAGATCAATTGGAAATATTTAAGAATATCATAAAATGACAATTATTAACTGTTCTATCAAAATAAAATTGTAATACAGGCATACTTGAAAATTTGTATGCACTTAGGTATTTTCCTTTTGTTTTAGGCTCCAACTGCTTTCTGAATCCTTGTCCACTGAGCCACTGCAACTCATCAGATCACTTAAAATTAAGTTGCATGGCCTTCCTAAGGTTGTCCACTCTATTGCGTATACAGAATAGCCCATTTCCACCAGTTGTTTACAAATGATATGCCATACTGAAACTATAGTGTGCTTTCATGGAGCAATGTCGATTGGAATAGCATTGGAATAGCATTGAGGCAGAAGAACCTAATTTTTTCCCCCTTCCCAAATGAAGTTCAAAGTGCCCCACTGAGTTGCTGTTCGGACCCTGCATGGAATATAGCTTGAAATAGATAATGAATCTTGCATTCCGAAAATTTGTTAGATTTTGGTGCCACATGGACATGTTTTTGTTTTGGTAAAGTTGGACAAATAGATACAAAAGCGACTGAACTTAGTACGCAGCCTCCAGTGTTTCATATTGTGACTCAAAGTTTTTAAGAATACAACTCTAAGGTAAACTAAAGCAATTTGAATCCATACAAGGCATGTTTGAGGCTAAAGAGTGCATGAAAATGTGAGAAACTGGATGTAATGTTTATCTCCAATATTTATCCCAATTTTCTCAATTGACGGTCACACCTGTCATTCTATGCAGTCGTAATGGTCCCTAGGTAGTTTATGAACCTTATTCTGATATAAACACTTACAAATAATAGTAAATAGTTCACTTTCTACAACATTGTTAAAGTGTCTGAATAATTTTTGGTACATTGAGTTAACAAAAGAAGCTTTTTTCACCACATTTCTTGCCAATTTGCAATAAATTTGTTTTGTACAGGTTATATTCAATGCCAAGGATGTTTTCGATTGCATGTTTCATTGGTTTACTCTGTAATACCTTAAGATAATAACATAACAGCAAGCGTCTGAATAATTCTTGGTCTGACTGTGGGGGTTCGTTCCCTAAGAATTTTTTTTAGAAAAATCCAAGATAGCTGCCAAAATATCCACCATATTTTGAATTGCCCACGGCGACTTTATTATTTGGTTTGGCCCAATATGACTTACAGTTCTGAAATATGGTATAGGCATTTGCTAAGAGGTTCCCCACAAAATTTTTATGGCCTGCAGCAAACACTATCAGTCTGGCAATCACTGCTCAATACAAAACAGTCCATGTAATAATATGTAAATCACCCTCTTCATGATTTCAATCTCGAATATACAATCGCCAAAGGCCGGTTTTGAATCCATGGATTCTTGTTCTTGTTAGTTTTTTCTTCTTTTTTCTCTCATGTCTTTCATGTATGGTAGGGCATCCAGTCTTGTATTTAACATGCAAAATCCAGGGTACTACCTGGGCAGCATGACCTAAAAAATACACCCAAAAAAGAGAGAAAAGAAATACAAGGTACTACTTAAAAGGAATGTGTTGCTTTTAAAGTGAAATCTTGCAATTAACAAGAAGGGGGGAACATGAAATACCTTTGATAACTTACAAAAGTCTCCAATTGAAGGCAATGAATTTCTGAAAAAAAAAGTATGTTTTCTATTTGGAAAAGTTGTACTTCTTGTCATTGAGTTGGAGAGAAACCCGGAATTAAAAAATTATCAGTGATACTCTAGATAAGGAAAGATGACATTTTGGGTGTTATTGCAAAAGTTCCATCCTATCCTCAGATATTTCATTAACTGAAGCAACTTCATTTGTAAATTTGAAAGAGAAGAACTAAGTGTTTGCCTTCATATAGTAAAACCAAAGTAGTGCTATTTTCAATATCTGTCCAACTGCAGTGTGTTACTACCAGATCATGCTTCCAAAGTAATGTACCACATGTAATGATTATGTGATCAGTCATCTATTTGATGAGTAATCTAATGGAATTATGGGAACAATGCACATGTATTACATGCACACAAAAAAGGGGGGAAAAAACTACATCAAGCAGACACACACAATACTTAATGAAAGTTAGTGGTTCACTAATTGCATTATTGCATTTTGCATTGTGACTCAAGAATTACATTGGAATTACAGTAGAATGGAGGAAGAATGAATGAGACCATGTTATCAATTAAGTGAGGATCAATTATGCATTAGTGGTAGCACCTGCTAGGCTGAGGAGAAAGCTGGAGGGAAGCTGTAGAGAGGCTGCTGTGACATTTGTGGTGGTCTTGTGTTGGCTTTCTTAATCCTGAGAATGGAATTGTGGTTTTACTGTCTTTAGAAGCAAGATGATTTGAATCAAGGCATTTTCTTTGGTATTTATTGAAATCATGTGCTTAGAAGTATGCTGGGCTACCATTTGGTTCGAGGCTCGATCCCCACTCTGGCGAAGTCACTGGACCTATGTTGGACAGCAGTTTCAGTTATCCTTCGCCTCGTATCTGTGTCCTCCTTTCCTAATTAGCCTACCAAGTGCATAAATACAGGACATGAAAAAAATAATAAAGCCCCATCCATCCATCCATCTTAATCTAGAGAATGGCATTGTGATCTACAAAATTATTTAAATCAAGGCATTTTCTTTAATATTTATTTGAGATCCTGTAAGTGTGCAATGGGAAAGTCTATGGAGAAAGAAAACCTCCTTGGTTCATCCCTTGTGCATCCAACATAAAGACCCCAAATTTATCTCTCTCTCTTGATATAATTCTGAGAGTCGAAATTATGATAGAGAAGTTCAGGAGAGCAGTCATCACAATTAATTTCATTCTCTTCTGGTATGCAGTATGCATGCATATGGCATCTTATGATTTACATATTGTTCAGTCTTTAAGATTTTTGCAGATTCTTTGCAGTTCCTGTATCATGATAGCACCCCTGTATTTTATCCCTCTGCACTTTGCATCTCCTGATACTACTTTGGGTGATGCATACTTCGCATGGTATCCCCAGGGGCCTCAAAATGATCACTCACACAAACACACACAAAACTGGTCTCTCCCTCCAATTAGAGCACAAGGCTTTGCTATGGACTCCCTCTTCGTTGTCCAGGGTCCAGAAAATGGCTATAAATAGATTTTGGAAGGTCTCATTCAATAGTGGAAAGTTCTTGGTCACAAGGATGGAAATTGAACTTACCAAAATAAGTCACCATTTCATTCCAGGGTCCTGAAAACATGGAAAATGGCTATAAATAGATTTTGGTAGGTCTCATTCGTTAGTGGAAAGAACTTGGTCACAAGGATAGACTAGGAAGTTGAACTTCCAAAATAAGTCACCATTTCATTCCAGGGTCTAGAAAATAGCTATAAATAGATTTTGGCAGGTCTCATTTAATAGTGGAAAGTACTTGGTCACAGAGGATAGAAATGGAAATTGAACTTACCAAAATAAGTCACCATTTCATTCCAGGGTCCAGAAAATAGATAAAAATAGATTTTGGTAGGTCTCGTTCAATAGTGGAAAGTACTTGGTCACAGAGGATGGAAATGGAAATTGAACATACCAAAATAAGTCACCATTTCATATTGAAAGAAGTTTGGAGGCTGTTAAATCAAAAGAGGGTTGCACTTTGATTTGTCTGTCTATCTTCTACTTTACAGCCTTGCATCGATCCAGGGTAGATCTAAAAATATCTTTGTCCTGTTGTGGAAAGTACTAGCTGAAGAGGGTTGTATTTTTAGTATCACTTGTTAGCACTCTGGGCTTCCAAGTTGCAATCATGGGTCCTGGGTTTGATTCCAGCTCTGGCAAGGTCACCAGGACTTATTTTGGACAGCAGTTTCCATCAACCTTTGCCTCATTGCTGTGCCCTCTTCCTCTCCCAATTAGCCTACATTTAGGATAAGATAGATAGATAAATATTTTATTTATGTCTCACCCTGTATACAACAAACTAAAAACAAGTGAAGCCCCAAGCCCCCAGTCATCCTTCTATTTGTCTATCTTAGCATACACTTTAATTGTATCAACTTATCAAATAGGAATCATAATATAGGATTCATTCCATCATATTCTGACCACACGCAATTTGTCATGTGTTCTGTAAGCTACATGTTAAGTAACATGCACACACAAAGTCTGGTGATGAGTTGATCACATGTTATTTCAATTTGCCAGCTTTGTCAGATCATCAAAATACCAACTGCAGATCTTTCTTTATTGTGAGTAAGGGGAATGCTGGACTCAATTCACTTGATATTTTGGCCACTGTCCATTTGATTATATATCTTTTGATATGTTTCAAAGCATGTTGAGTCATCCCAAATATATCTTTAACTATAGATATTGATTGAAATTTCAAGCTTCAGGATAATGACCAGCGAGTTCAGCGATTGACCCACTCAACATATATATTCAACATCACATAGGCCGTTGTTTGTATTGTGTAAAGCCATTGAACAAACAAATAATTGAAAAAAATATTGATATTTATCATGTTTATGTGGGACCTTTAAGTACAGTATTTTGAATCTCAAGTTTTTCGAGTTGTGTTGTTTTGGATTGCCACACTTCTTTTATAATAGTATGCCCATGATTGTGGAAAAACAGAGGGGCAGGTGGGGAACTGCCCTAAAATCTGGCGGCATTATGAATTAAATATGGGCCAAGGGAAGACACATTATCCCCACTGGCCAAATTGTATAAAATTGCTCTTCTCTCATATTATGTCTATGCAGTGGGACTGGACCATCTCTTATTGGTGCAATGCTAGATTTTTAATCACTGGTCAAGAGTTCCAATTCCTGGCCTGGGCAAACCATGTTACACAGAAGTTTCTTCCTTTGCCAAGACAAGAGTCCTCAAACATAATTGTGATGGCACCTGTTCTGATTGGCCATTTGTCAATACCATGTGACTCTGCTCTCTTTTGCTTTGCTCTGATTGGTCGATGACTGCTGCTGACATGTCATGCGACGTTATTTAACCTCTGACCTCATTTCCCTATCTTTGACCTCACAAGATCATTAGGTCAGCACCTACTAGGCTTCTGGTCTAACAATATCATGAATATAGAACCATAAGACAACTCGCCAATTTTAATGTCTGGTTCAAGACATCCTGCTGGGATTATACTAGTGTAGAGTGTCAGCTGACCTTTCAGGTTTCGATTCAAATTTAGCCGGGACGTTCAGGGAAGCAGGCGAATTAATGACTGATCATGATCATGTTCTTTTCTCAAATTCAGGTTGACCCCACTTTCCGTGATCTTCACTGCATCAATTTTGTAAGAAAAATGATGAAGGTGATAATGTATTTCATACAGTTTCTTTAATGTAGGCCTACAGCCTGGTAACAGCCAAACTATGATATACTGTAGATGGAGCATGTGTCCAACTTTAATTTGCTGTAATACTGAAACCATCGGGCATTGGGATTCTCTCTCTTGCCAGGGCTATTAGCAAGACTGTTAATGTTTCATTAATGTAGTCAGCCTTTTGAGTTTGAAGTCACTCTTGGAAGCAGAGGAAAGGCGATGAAAAGTTCAGAGAACATAATTAAAAGTTATTTCAAAATTAATTAATTTCCCACACATTGCACTAAATGAAATATCACCTTCACTTTGTGGATCATTTTCTCAAAGGCAATGTGAGCACCTTTCATTTCTTTGAATGATTAAAGGAACAATTAAAAAACTCATCCAATATTGATTTCTCTGTCATGTGTGGAAAGATCAGCTGTCAGTTGCAGAGGAGCTGATAGAAAATGGCAAGTTCAAATGTTGAAAATCTAAAATTTAAATGGTTGTCAAATGCCAATTCATTGAATGTTCTACTAAATGTTGGGCATGCCGGGGGAGGGTTAGCTCAGTACTAAGCTGCCAGTCGGTTGGTCCAAGGTTTTATTCCCGTTTTGGCAGGGTCACCTGGATTTATATTGGACAGCAGTTTCAGTCGTCCTTCACGTAGTTGTGAGCTCCTCCTGTGCGAATTAGCCTACCAAGTGCGTAAATGCAGGATGCAAAGCCCAAACCATCCGTCCACCCATCCATCGTTGGGCGATATTGAACATGTACCAAAATTACCTCTGATTGGATGAAATAAACATATCCTATTGAAGCTGAACTTCATGGCTGAGATTGCCTTTTTCATACAGTTGTGATTGTGCCTCAGACAGTGTTATTTATAGTACAGCTGTAGGTACTCTGGTACTTGCCGCTACTGCACAAGACTACAACATCCTACTAAACTTCCTATACCACATACCAAAAGTCAAAAACACAAAGCAAGCATTTACTCATTGACAGGTCACTATTACAATTGTTTTGTCTCCATTGCTAGTTAGGCTTTTTTGTCTCTTACAAGCCACTGCCAGACTGCAGCGTACAAGTATCCTTACTATACAATAAATATCAAGTCCAAAACACAAAAAAAGCAAGCATTTGCCCATGGACAGGTCACTTATACATTTTTCGTCTTCATTGCTGGTTAAGACTTTTTTGTCTCGTACAAGTCACTACAAGCCAGACCGCAGCGTACCACCAACGTTCCTATACAACATGCCAAAGTCTTAAACACAAATTAAGCATTTACTCATGGACAGGTCACTATTGCAATTGCTTTTGTCTCCATTGCCAGACTTGTCTGTCTCCTACAAATCAACACTAGCCAGACTGCAACATGCAGAGTTCAAACCTTCATGCAGAGGCAACATACCAAAGCACAATGCAAGCATTCACTCATGGACAGCTCACTATTGCAATTGTTTTTTTTTTGTCTCCAATAGACCAATACTACTTCTATATATTATATTGTTTTCTGCAGACTACCAGATTCCCATCCCTCCGGCAGACTCCCAATGTTCCAAGTACCATCCAGTAGCCATTTCCCCCGGGGGATGTCGTAATTACCGGCCAATTGTTTGTCTGTTCGCCTGATTCCCCAGGGGCCTATCTCTCTTTCCATCTCTGATCGGTACAAAACCTTAGCGTGACCAACCACTTCTCTGGCCTTTAACCTGGCGCTCGATTAGTTTCTATGGCTGACTCTTGTCTCTTGTGAGTGTCGTACTTTCAATGATTAATTAATTGTTTTGGTTGTTATCCATACCTTAACATGACCATTAGGTATAAATTTATATTTGTCAGTGATGGCGCGGCAGCTTGAAGTACTACCATCAGTGACCGAGTATTAAGGCTGCACGATTTAAATCGCTAATTTATCATTATCGAGATATCAAGTAGTGCAATAAACTTATCGCAGAAAGTGCTATAAATACATCTTTATAATTTTCAATATTTTTAGCAAAAAAATCCATTTATTTTTGTGAAATTGCAACTTTTAATGAAACTGTTGTATATGCATTTATCCCATGATTTATCAACATCGCGATATGACACTTATTGCATGGCGTATCTCAGCCTATTATTGTTCTTCCCCACCGAGTATAACACTTTAGTTTGACAATATGTTGATACAATGTTTCTTCTTCTTGCTGAGTGATTATTTGGGTAGTACTCCCTAATTGTGGCATTGTTTGGATGGGATTTTGTGTCTGGATGATATTCCCTAAAAATTATTAATTCTCTTTTTAATTTATGAATTTTTGCCCAAGTTCTTGTTTTGTTAGAAGGTGATTCACAACACTTTCTCCCTGGCAAGAAAGAATCAAACGACCAGGAAGGTGCACTGAAATTGTATTATCTGTAGTATTTTATTTTGTAGGTCTAAATTCCGTAATAACAAGGATAAGTATGTGTCTAATCAGTAATTCCTGAAATGTCTCAAAGTTCAAAACTTCATGATAGAGCTCTGTAGATTTCATGGGAGAACTGTTGTCTCTTTCTGTCTGCTTGTTCTTGACAACATCTGTCTCTATATCTAGCTGTCCTTATTTCAGCCAATGACATACCTGCTTTCAACAGTCCTCAACAGTCCTTGCCATTGATTGGCTCTCTTGAGCTGTCTGGAACTTGATTGGTGGATTGAAGTCACATGATTAAAGTGGCTGCTCTGATTGGTCGTTTGTCAATACCATGTGACTCTTTGCTCTCTTTTGCTTTGCTCTGATTGGTCGATGACTGCTGCTGACATGTCATGAATCGTTCTTTGACCTCTGACCCCATTTCTTGATCTTTGACCTCTTGAGGTCACCAGAGGTCAGCACTTGGCTTCTGGTCTAATATAGAGCTCTTTGCCTCTGGAAAAGCTTCAAGAAAACTGAAAATAGGCTGTCAACCGTTGATGACTGAAAATATAATCGGGGATTTGGAAATGTGTCTAGTACGGTGTTGGAACTACAATATGCAAGAAAAGGCAAACTTTCAATGTTTAGAAAGCGACGTCTCAATATGCTGTCTTCAGAATTCTTCTCAGTTAAGCAATTAAAAATTATGGATGCAATTAGTGGTCTATCAATTAGCAAATTCTCATGCTTTCTCGCTCTTTCTCTCAAAATCTTCTGAAATTTAATAATTATAACATGTGCGTTTATTTTTATGCAGTGAAATAATTTTAATCATCCAGCAATGTGATTGTTTAAAAATAAATAAATTTTGATTTTAACTGTAAAAGGCCTATATTTTGATGAAATGTTGAACTTTCAAAACTGTTATCTTTCATAAATTTTAGTATTTTGCAGTATTGATTCGTTGCTCTTCAAAAACAATTTTAATTCTATTTCAAATTTGACTATTGAAAATAATCCAATGTTATCTGTTGGATTACTATGTATGGAGAAAGTGTCTATGAGTTGGTAGTCTGCTCAGCAGAGCATTGAGTTTGAAAAAGAGAACCGCTCTGAGGCTGCCTCAAAAAGAGAACAGCTCAAAAAGAACCTTTCTCGGAGTAGCCAATGGAACTTTACTGCGACAAATATCAAAGATGGAATCTTTTCGGAAGCATTTGAAAAGGTCCATAGATACCGAAAGCGACCGACCAAGCGCCTGAGTGGTTTAGTCAGTTTGACGTTTGTGTCTTTGTTACTTTAGAAGTTATTTCTGTGGACTGTGAAATCTACTTTGCTTGACTCTTATGGGTTTTTGTCCCTTTATATTTGTCTGTTTTTTGCACTTAGCTTCTCTGATCTTTCATATTTTAGGCTTCTGGAATGGAAACCTATATTTATTACATTCAGCAACTCAGTCCTGGTTGCTTAAATTTTGGTATTCATGTGCCTATGTCAGCAGAGTTAAAATTCTGAGATTGGCACAGATTTCTAAGAAGATGTTTTCTTTTGACAATGTTGTAACTTGTATTGAATTGAAATTAAAAAATTACGTATCAAAAGTGCAGTGCTTTTAGGCCACTCTCAGGTTAATTGATGAAGAGAGAGAGCATGAGTTCTCAACATGTCACACATTTAGCCCATGAGGGGGATACTTTACTTGCTCAGCACAGACACTGATACAAGGGGCGCCAATTAAACGAAGGACCCTTACTAGCCACCTCATCAGGAAGGATCCTTAATAGCTGCGTGCTGCTCCCATTAGGTTGAGCTAACTCGGCGACCCGGGCATGCGTACACCGTAAGAAGAAGTCTCCTTCAAACCTTATCCTGCTGTTATGTTGCTCATGAAGATCTACCAATAAATTGTTCTCTGATCTGGAATCAAACCTGGACCTTTTGGTGGAACAGGCCTAAATGCTTTCTAAAGACCAAGGCCTAAACCAACTTGGCCACTTATCTGCCACAGTTATCAGGCTATATATTGATTTGAAATTTTATACTTAAGGTAACTGCATGAACATGAATAAAATTTGAACATCTCCAATCTCCATTCTCCATGTGCAGTTCTAGAACAATTTTACAGATTATTGTTGCATGTAGTTGTCATTTGGGAGATAAATTTGCAAGTTGTGTTGTCAGCTCTGCCCACCTCTGTCTGGTGGCAGAATTCTCATCTAATGAGAACTGGTATAATCCCTTAATCCACCTTAATCTGGCTTAATCCCTTCACTGAATGGAAAAACGTAAGCCCGCCATGGCACCTGGAAGCTCCCCTGACATGATTTGTATTTTTGTCGCCATCGGCAGATATGAATTGCTCTAATGCTCTTATTCATATTCCTTATTTTACGTTAGAAGCTTAGAATATTCGCTATGTCACATGGAATATATGCCATTTATCCCATGACGAAGCATGTTTTTTCCCTCATACAAGCCTTTTTCCCTTGGTGATATTTTTAGAGCGGGGAAGATCTCTAACCCTCTTCCCTGAAACAGAGGGAAGATACAGGCCTTTGTCAATTTGGAGGGAAGATATCAGTCTAGCAGGGAAGATACCAAATCTGAGCCATCTGATTGGCCAATTCAGAGGGAAGATATCAGCATCTCCAATCACCATGATGACGTCATGGAGATACAGCTCTTGGCCATGCAGTTGTGATGTCACAAAATTATCTGACGTTGTTATGCAACAATGGGTAGTGATTGTTCATGTCATGACATCACTATGGGCTGCTGATGACGTCACAACAAACAGCTGCTCCCAACTTAGGGAATTTGAAGTTATCACACTAACATTGTGTAAAAATCACTGGTAAAATTATTGCAGGATACAAATAAAACCCCATAACAGTGTATTTCACAGCTATGAAAGTTATTTGTGTCAGGTCTGCTTCTGAATTAACACTCGTCATTTATTTAATTTATGGGGGATCTATTTATTGAAGGTTTAACAGTCAAAAATAAAAGTCATGGGATAAATAGGTTATAACATGGCCAAGAGCCTTCGGGTCTCGGGATGATACAGGGTCTCGGGTGATGATACCAGGGAGATACAGCTCTTGGCCATGTAATAACCTATAAATTTCTAGATTTTTTTCTTTTTAGTTCATGTCTTCATGATTTTTTGCAACGTGATATTAAATGTTGCAGAAGTTTTCCAGCTAAGAGTGTGAATTGTACACGTATGTGTGGAATTTGTTGACATTCTTCTCTTAGCTTGAATCGTGTTTCGTAGGTTGGAAGTATATTTTTGGTTGCTTGAGATGTGTCTTGTAGTTTGAAAAAAATGTCTAGAAGTTTGAAACAAATGTCTGGTAGCTTGAAACAAATGTCTGGTAGTTGAAGAAGTGTCTGGTATTTTGAAACAAATGTCTGGTAGCTTGATACATTATGTCTATTAACTTGAAATACATGTCCAGAATCTTAAAACTAGTGTCTCGTTGCTAGAAACAAATGTCTGGTAGCTTGAAATACATCTCTGGTAGTTGAAACAGGTGTCTGGTAGTTGAAACTATTGTCTGGTAACTTTAAACAAATGTCTGGTAGCTTGAAAAAAAATGTCTATGTCATGGTAGCTTGAAACATGTAAATGTCTGGTAGCTTAAAACATATGTCTGGCTGCTACAACTAATGTCTGTTAGGTAGAAAAATGTGTCTGTGTCTGGTAGCTTGAAGTTGAAACATACAGTACAACCCAATAAATTTTCCGAATTCCCATGCCCTCAGGAAGATGCCCTCACATCAAACCACTCACTCCTATGCTAGGGCACTCAGATGCACTCACTTGCATGCCCTTCTGGGGAAACCCCTTACACTCCTGTCCTCTGATGCTAATTAAACAAAATAGTATGAAAGCTGTTGATTGTAATTTGGTTGCATAAATATAGACAAGTTCAGTGTTTGGCACATATGTTGGAACAATAAAACCACCACCAAGATCAATTAAATCAAATTAACATAATAATTTTTGTATGTCTGGTAGCTTGAAATATAATGTCTTGAAACTTGTGTTAGGTGGCTGAAGTACATGTCTGGTAGCTTGAACTATATTCTTGGAAACCTTTTTAACAAAAAGAAGAGATAAGAGTAGAAACCAGATCCCACTAAATTGTTCGACATTTGGAAAATTATTTAAGCATTCTGTCGAATCCTGTCCGTATATTAGGAATCACAGTGGAAGCCAAATCAAGAGAACAATGTGCTCTATTGTTCATATGCTTCATTGTTTACTTTGGGATTGAGCGAATCATGGAGATTGGGGATGATTTGTGGATGAATGGCAGGAAATAGGACCTAAGTGGGTCAAACAAATGCTGGGAAAGTAATGTGAGACCGATGATTAAAAATATGAATCCAAGCATCAGTAGGACAATCGCATCATTCTATGGTTCCATATGGGAAGGGCAACTAGCTCAGGTTGTGGTTAAGGTTCCAGCTTTTCTGCTGAAGGTCTTTGCCTGCATGGGTTCGAACCTGGTTGGGGAAAAACCTGGATGGGGAACTTTTAGTGGACCTTCATGAGCAAAATGTCTGCTTGATGTTGTTCGGATGAGACGTTAAATTGGTGGCCCCTTGTATCAGTTTCTGTGCTTGTCTACAAGTAAAAGATCCCTTACATGGAGTAAATGTGTAACATGTTACGGACTGTCGCTCTCTCTCCCACCTCATCAATCCACCCTTGTGAGTGCCCACAACTTGGCTTAGAGGGCTGCACTTACCATATCTGTCTACCATTCTATTCGAGCTCTAGCCAGGTAACCTTTGCCCAATATTAAACAGCAATCTAAATCATCCTTTGAACACTCAGGAGCATTGTTTATGTTGCCTCGTTCTCCTGTCCTAATAAACCAACCCAGGTGCAAAATAATTTAAATACAGGACGTTAAGCCCAATCATCCATCCACCTACCATATTCTTTGTTTTACCATCTATTCTTTCATTGCAGAATGTACTTTTCTTTCTCTCTCTACTTTCCACGAATTCCCTTTCTCCTGACATCTCTACTTTTCTCTTTCTCATTTCTCTAAAAGAGCATGATTAGTTCCTTTTCAGGCTTCATGATGACAATCGACTAATTAAGGGATTGCTCTGAAATGTCTGAAATGGCAATCTCTAAAATCCTCGCTCCCCCAAACCCCCCCCCCCCCCCCACTCTCATTTTCTGAAAGAGCTCTTGTTTTTGTACTTGTACTTTCCAAGAATCAAAATATCGGAAAGGAATCCGGATTCATAAAAAGTATGTTGTTCGGACGTCATTTGCAGATGTTTTTGAGCGACCAAGATTTTTGTTCGTTTCGGTTTGTTTTTCCTTCAAAACCGATTTTTCTCCTATTTGTCATCCAGGCACTCCAGACGAAATAAAATTGTTGTGATCAGATCAAATTGTTGCATTCGATATAATTATGACAATAGAATTGTTGTATTTGGATGAAACTGATGCAGTCGATAGAATGGAATTAATGTTCAGTAATAAGTGTATGCAGATAATGCAGGAATGTTACAATCTGAAAAGATTTATATTTGGAATAGAAATAGATAGATAGATAGCTAGATAGATAGATAGATAGATAGATAGATAGATAGATAGATAGATAGAAATGCAACCCTCTAAGGTACATTAGATAGATAGATAGATATGGTAAGTGCAGCAGTCTAAGCCCAGTTCTGGTGCTCACGAGGGTTGATTGATGAGATGGGAGAGAGAGCGGGAGTGCTCAACATGTTACACATTTACCCCATTTGAGGGATCTTTTACTTGCCCAGCATAGACAAGGATGCAAGAGCCGCCAATTTAATGTCTCATCCGAACGACATCCAGCTGGGATTTGGTCATTTTGCTCATGAAGGTCCACTGAAAATTTCGGGTTCCCCACGCGGCGTTCGAACCCTTCAACAGAGCAGGCGGGCTCCTTGCTCACTCGGCCACCCAGCTGCCTTTAAGACTATGGCCTGTTCTGGTTTCTAATTAGGGTTGCTTGATGATTTGGGAAAGATGATATGTTACACATTAACCCCGTGTGTTGGATAATTTACTTACTGCATAGACTGCGACACAAGGGACAGCCAGGTTAACATATCATCCAAACAAAAACCTGCAGAATCGAGTGTGATTTTACTCTTTTAGCATTAGAATGAAAAAGTTGATTCCTTATTACAAATTTGTCGAAACAAACATTCACGATTTTATAGGTTAACAATGAAATTTGGCATTCAAAGTAACAGAAAAAGTGTAATTTGTAATAAAAATATTCTGCGATATCATTATCTTGTTAAATTTGTGGGAAATATTATTACTTCCAAATTGGAAGTTCCAATCCAATTCCTTATATTACAAGAACATGCATTGTGCAATAAAATGTCGCATTGAATAATTGTTCATTCAAAATAAAATTGTTGCATTGAATAGGAATGCTGCATCACATACATGTCATGTCAAGACGATTTGTAAAATTTTCTCACATTTTGTTAATTTTTTTCTTGTGTTGTTACTTGAGATGTTCCAATGCCAATACCAATACCGAGGTATATATTTTTCAATATTTGGCATGTACACGAATTTGTGTACCTGCAAAAACGAACATTTACACGAATTTGGCATTCGTGTAAGTGTGAAATATTGCAATTCACGAACTTGTGTTGGTGCAAAAACGAACATTGGAACCTTAACCTTGGCTAAAACTAACTCTAAACCTAATTTTAACACTAAACCCTAATGATATAACACTTCCACGAATGTTAGTGTTAGCAGATACACGAATGAATAATAAAGCACATACACGAGTGTTAGTTATTACATGTACACGAGCATCTATGCTCGTTTTTTCATGTCCACAAATTCGTATATGCTCGTTTTTACACCTCCACGAATTCGTGAACATGCCAAATAATGAAAAATTTATACATGGAGTTAGTGTTAGCAGATACACGAATGAATAATAAAGCACATACACGAGTGTTAGTTATTACATGTACACGAGCATCTATGCTCGTTTTTTCATGTCCACAAATTCGTATATGCTCGTTTTTACACCTCCACGAATTCGTGAACATGCCAAATAATGAAAAATATATACATGCAATACCAGGTATTGTTGGTATTGGCACCAATATTGGAGTAGTATCGGTTACAAAATACCAGTGTCTGTATACTAGTCTGTAATGAAAAAGTGGTATCAAAGCATCCCTGTTTGTCTTTTATGAAGAATGCAGGGACAGGGTGGTCAAGAAAAAACTTTACAGTCTTTGGCCCTTGAGACACGACTCGATAAGTTCTCATCCAATCAGTCTCATTCTTGCATGAAGTTCCGGTTGGTATCTCAGTATTATGTTTCTACTCTTGATTAAAATTTCAATAAGGTGTTACGACAGGAGACGCATTTTGACAAACTATGGTAGCTTGCAATTTCTATCAACCTTCTACTCTTTCAACACCCCAATGGACTGGGTTTCAATCGAAGAAAGCTGAAATCTTGAGACCAAAGACCTCTGAAGAACTCTTAAGTAACTGAAACAACATGAAAGCAATGGTAAAATATTTGAATTGATGGCAATACCTTGTATCCGGGACAGCAAAATGTGTGCAAATGGCCTTTTCTAAATTTCTGCAAAATCATAGCTCAAGATTACAAATCACGTCCCAGGAGAACAAAGTACAGGTAATATGTCGCCATGACCATCTTCTTTACAATGGAAAAGATTGGATAATAATAAACAGACAAATATATAGAGCTATGCCAAATAAAAGAAAGAGAGTACAGTTTTTTCTTGACCACCCTGTACTTAAATAAAATGGTAAACAATTTCTAGAGATTACAGGGAGGTGGATGAGCTTTTTAGCACTCTGGGCTTCTAATTAATGGGTCCCGGGTTCGATTCCAGCTCTAACCCGGTTGCCTGGAATTACTTAATATATTGGACCATGGTTTCAATCATCCTTCACCTCATTACTGTTTCCTCTCTCTGTCCTAGCTAGCAAACCAAGTGCATAAATACAGGACATAAAGCCCCAATCAACCATCCATCCTGTGGCATCCACTCACCTTTCCCATTATCAACTGAAGCAATATTTAAATTAATATTTAAATTTTATGTTCCCATTTTGCTGCTGTTAAGCTTTTGATGTCCATTTAATCAGATGTGACAGCTTCTGAAATGTGAAACCTTTCATTTTATTAGTTTTCCACCTCTTCTTTGTTATTTCTCTTTTTCCTCTCATATTTTCTCTGTTAAATTTTTTCTCTTTTTATTTTTCTCTTATTCTGATTCCGTGCAAATTCTCCTCTCACGCAATATCTCCATACTTATACTATAGTGCGTGAATACCTTATTCACATTTCTATGGTTTCATGAATGTGTGATATATTGTATCATGAATTATTTCTATTCACATTTCCTCTG
This sequence comes from Platynereis dumerilii, assembly GCA_026936325.1. NCBI lineage: Eukaryota > Metazoa > Annelida > Polychaeta > Phyllodocida > Nereididae > Platynereis > Platynereis dumerilii. The sequence continues at coordinate 7,603,181 of JAPTHN010000009.1, forward strand.
ACTTCTATAGCTTGATACATTGTGGTTTCTATTACAAAGGCATTGTCATTTTGCCACTAAGTGATATTTACTAATAACCTGGAAAATTACATTAAAAATCTATTAAATTACACAAATGTCAGATGTGATAAATGACACTGAATTATGACATAAACAAAAACTATTTGCATTGTTTTGCAAAGTAGTAGGCCTAGCACAAATAATCAAATTGTGCTTAACAATGTCGAATGAATAAAATGATACCATAAAATATCACATATAGACCTAAGATATGGGATACAATATTAATTCACAAAATATGATATGCAACAAAATTATGATAGATGGTATAAAGTAACAAAAATGATGAAAACGAATCGTATCAAATGATATGGAAATGATTAATACATATTTCTTTGTTTGCTTTCAAATACAATGAATGTTATGCATTAGGCTTCTATATATATTTTAAAAATTACATTACTTTTGGCATTCATTTTAATTTTAAAGCAGGTCTACTTTCTTGTTGCTGTTATTTTGGAGTGTTATGTTTCATTAAGTACTAATACTTTTATTACAAAGAGTCTCAATGCTACTGGGCTGGCTCTGAAGCTATTTTCAGCTTATGTAAGAATCTAAGATAGGTGCATAGGTATATATTTTCATATATTTATTTGAGATATTGAAAGGATTATATGCCTAGTTTCTGTCTTAGAATGTATGGATTATACACTTGCATGGTTATTCTGGGGCACAAATTTGTCCCAGTTGCGGTTCCTTGTAAATAGCATTAGTTGTGCTGGACTGCTAGTGTCGCACATGCAAGATGGCAGGGCACTAGTGGCGATATTGAATGGTATCAGAAGAGTCATTTATGGGACTTTCTGTACTTAATACTTATTTACCTATGATTCTGTCTTTGTGACATAGCAGTGATAGGGTAAATGTGTGCATTCGCTGTGTGCATTAGATTCTTGTCGATGCTGTCTCAAACTTTTAAGGCTCTTACTGTGCTCCAGTCAACATGAATTTATCTAAATGAATTTGCTTCAGGACACTGCATAGACCCGATTCTGTCGTTCTATGATATATTTCTTTCCAAATGCATCTATCTATCTATCTGTCTATCTGTCTATCTATCTATCTATCTATCTATCTATCTATCTATCTATCTATCTATCTATCTATCTATATCTATCTTTATGTGATTATACCCATCTATCTATCTATCTATCTATCTATCTTTCTATCTCTTTCCATATATGTCCCCTTTCTCTTCTGTCCTATTCTATCTGTTCTATTTATTCTATATGCCTCAGTCTTATCATCTTTCTTGCCTATCTTCATGTCTGTCTGTCTCTCCTCTCACACCAAGGCCAAACCATCAGTAATCTGAGGATGATTAGATTTTCTCTCTGATCACTTTTTGCCCTGTTACCTCCATGTCTGGTCGTTGAAGATTTCTGTTAAAAATTTCTGTTGGAGATTTCTCATTGAGATTTCTGTTGGAGATTTCTGTAAGAAATATTCTTTACAGATTTCTGCAATATCAAATCTGATCAAATCTTGAATTTTGTTGCTCGTGTTTTTGGATTGATTTCTGTTCTCCTTCAAGGTAATGTTGACCAGATTGAATTAGTGTTGTCAGTAGGTTGGTCCGGAGGTAAGGGAGTGAAGATACTATGGGAGTACAAGGACCCACTGCCCTCCCACCTTTTCTAGGATCATTTGTGACAGTTGAAGACAACATATATGTCTGAGGCTGCAAGATCGACAAAAACATATATATAGCTGCTTCAAGTGTGATGGTCTATAGAACACTTGAAATGTTCGAACCCACGTCTTACCGTGTGGCCACACCTAACTGGTAAGTGCACTTGACAACTGGCTTTGAGGGCGTGGGTTCAAATCTCACCCCGGGAACTCACTTTAGTCCGAGCCCATGGGACATTAAATGGAGGCGGGTTGTATCCAGTGTTCTATGCTGGGGCAACTGAAAGACCCTGGGCATCCCTGAATTAATAGGGTATGTGCCAGACTCACAGTCTTCTCATCTCATCATCATACGGCGATCGCCTGCCTCGATATAACCCACTGAGGTGCTGCAGAGGCATAAAACACCAAACAAACACACAAAACCGTGTGGCCACACATCTAACCAGTGAAGCCACTCAGCTCAGAAGCCACAAGAAAACAACAACTATGCAAATGACATAATGACATTATGTTCACTAAATGACAAGTGTACGACAGGCTAATGTTTCAATCACAATTCTATTGTGCTGTTATTTTGAGTGTTATGGCCTGTATTGCGCAGTTACAACGATGAAGGCCATACCACACAACACACTACAAAACAATACAATAGACAGGGCCTGGCAGGGTGTATGTCAGATGGTAAATTCAATAAAGTGATGGAGGAGCCTTGCAGAGGGTTATCATTGGACCTGAGTGATGTGTCAAGAATATAAGCAGAAGAATCTATATCAGCTTCTACCAGAATTTATCAGTTTATGGAGGATGGACCTTTGTGTTAGCAGTTTAGAGGCATATATTTTATATAGTTTTTGCTCTAAAGTGTGTAAAGGCTCAATACTCAGCTGGGTGGCTGAGTGTAAACCTGCTCTGCAGAAAGTCTTCGCTTTCCGCCTTCATGGGTTCAAACAGTGATCCTAAAATATTTTTGGTGGACCTTCACATCAAAATTTGAGCTAGATGTAAGGGTATCATTTGGGTGAGATATTAAAATTACAGCCCCTTGTATCAGTGTCTGTGCTGGGAAAGTTTGATCCTTCACATGGGGTTAATGTGTAACATGTTGAGGATTTCCGCTCTCTCTCCCATTTCATCAATGAACCCTTTTGAGCACCCAGAACTGGGCTTATAGGGCTGCACTTACTACATCTATCTATCTATCCATCTATCTATCTATCTATCTATATATCTATCTATCTATCTATCTATCTATCTATCTATCTATCTATCTATCTATATGTCTATCTACTGCTATCTATCTATCTATATACCTATGGTATGCCTTGTACATCTCTGGTTCAGCTGTGAGTGTTGTCGGAAGGAACCCCGCTTCATCAACTCCGAAGGAATGGAGTTAGTGAATCAGTAAAGTTCACTGGAGCGTTGTCTCTCTGACGGTGTTGACAAGACTTGGTTAAGTTCATTTGCTTCTATTTGCACTTTAAGATGCCACTTTTCTCTTGTACAGTGTTGTTGAAACTATAGGCCTATATATAGTGTTTGTTGACAATTTTAGTAAACATCAGGTGAATTTGGCCAAGAAACATTGGGAGGAACACTGGGGCTGATAAATACAGGATGTAAGATCTCAATCATCCATCTGTCCATCAATCGACAAAGAATGAAGTTAGGCATACTTTTACAAAAAAAGTTAGGCCCAAATTTACAAACAAACCAAAAAGTAAGGCCTACATTTACAAACAAATTATATCATTGATTCTTTTAGTCTGTATAAATTGGACTCTTTTGAAGATGATGTTGCTTCATATTGTCTATTTTGCTTCTGCATTATTTCTGGGTGTACAGTATCACAAAATATTGTTCCTGTCATCTTTAGTTAACTGTTACCAAATATGTTACTTTGGTGTTTTTCAATGTTTTTGCCATCTATGGCTGTAGGCCTATCATTGATCATTGCCTGTATCTTGTTACCATGGATGTTTTTGTGGGAGTTGTTTTTTCATTTTGATATGTCATACTGGAGCAGTATTATGATGTTGTTTTTGTGTGTATACGTATCAATCTGCCTTCGTTTGCACGGAAAGACACCTACCCAGGATCCTATGCCTCTATTCGAGGTGCACTTAGAACTGTTCCAATCGCTGGTTCCTGAGTTCCAGTCTAGCTCTCATCTGCACCTATGTTGGGCAGCAGTTTCAGTCTTCCTTCGCCTCATTGCTGTGTCCTGCTCCGGTCCTCTTCACCCTGCCAACAGTGCCAAGTGCCTAAATACATGATGTAAAGCCCCCGTCATCCGCCATCAAGTTATTTCCAACTCTGGCAAATAGGAAATACAGAAATATGAGGAGGTGTCATGACATACAACTGTCACAAAAAGAAGTTAAAAAAAGCTAATAATAAAGAAAAAAAATTGTGAAAAAAAAAAGGAAATAGGAAGTCCAAGATGAAACTTGTCCTTGGTCTGGCGTTTCCTTTCTCCTTGAGTTAATATCTTTTTTTCGTACTTTTTCCTTTTCCTATTTTTTTCTCCCTATTTGTAGGGCACATCTTTCCTCAGCCTTGAGTTCAGTTCATTTTCCCATTAGAATGCAACAAACAAGGACACTCTAGATTTTGTGGGGGTTTTTTTGTGTTGATTTATTTTTTTTGCCATTTTGTTGTTGGTCAATGGCTAAAGCTGACAATATGGTCAAAATAGATTCTATGTTTTGTGTGGTCATAAGAATTATCTTCTTTAGTTGAAGAACCTGGATATCTGAAAGGGTTTGATAGATATATCCAGATGTGCAAACGGTTTGGTTGAAATATCTAGAAATGTTAGTTTCATAGACATGTCCACATATATATATCTTAATTCATGGGTTTTCAGAGAAATAGCTGGATATCTGAATGGGTCAGAGAGAATGGGTTAGGGAGATGTACCCGATATCTAAATTTGGTTGTTAGAAAAATCCGGAGATCTGGATGGGTCAGAGAGAAATATCTTAGTACATCTGAATAAGTTTGAGGAAAAATCCGAATATCTGAAAAGATTAAAGAGAAATATCCGGTATCTAAAATGACAATGACACATATTTTATTTAGCTCTTACAGTGTACAGTATATGGTTTTACAGACAAATTGATAATTAAGGAGCCAGGAGACCTCCAAAGACAAAATTCTTGTCGCTATCGGAGGGCCACCTTGTGGTAAAAAAATTATTAAAATTATTCTTAGTATATTGAAGAGGATATTATCTTACAGTTTAATGATGTAAATGCTTACTACTTTTGAAAAAACCATGACAATCTCTGTTTTTTTAAAGTGATTTTGTAAAATAAAACAATTAAGATTAAGAAAGTGAAATGATGTTAAAGATAATGAGGCAATGCTTTACCTACCTGAATGCAAGACAGCTTCTGGATCACAAGAGGAGACTGATGACCCGCAAATATAACAATTTGATATTGAACAATTAATTTCATACTGATCTGTAAGATTCTGTTTGACATAAAACTTAAAACCATCAAAACTGTGAGTAAAGATTTTATCCTTATATTTTGAAGACATATCATTAAATACTATTGGGTACCTGTAACTCATACCATTTCTTGCGAAGTCATGTCTCACAGCAGGAACGGGAAGGTTTCTATTTGAGTGACGTGTGGGGTAGTTATGAGAATAATTATATAAAAGAAATTTTTCAGAGTAGAAATATAGTGGAAGCATATTATTGTTTAATTTATAGCAGAATTTAAGATCTTGCAGTGCACATAGATCAGGGATTTTCAAAATATTGTAGTACTTGAAAAGAGGACTTGTGTGAGCATTATATTTTGCTTTAGCTATTATTCTCAATGATTTCTTTTGTAGCTTTATCAATTTATTTGCCTTCCAACCCCATATAATCAATCCGTAGTTTAGATAAGAAAGAATTAAAGAATTGTAAATTATATGTAATACTTCAGATGGTACAAAATTCTTTAGCCTGTTCATTATACCTGTTGTTTTTGACATCTTTTTAGAAATGTTATCTATATGTGGTTTCCATTTCAGATTTTTATCAATTATAAGGCCCAGAAAGTTAAACTCATTTACAAATTCTATTGGAGTCTCTTCCATTACAAGATCTGGCAATGAAATTGTGCGTTTGGCTGAATGGAACACCATTGCCTTTGTTTTACTAATATTTAAAGAAAGTTTATTCAATTTCAGCCATTCAGTTATCGCTTTTAATTCGTCATTGATACTTGCGGTTGTTACATGGTCATTTTCAAAAACATTTAAAGTGGCTGAAAGTGTTGTATCGTCAGCATATATGACGGGATGAAATTTGTCAGTAGCATTGATTAAGTCATTTGCATAAATTATAAAAAGTAGAGGGCCTAGTATGGATCCTTGAGGGACTCCACATTTTATTTCAAGAAATTCAGAAGTAATATCATTCATTTGTACGTATTGCATTCGATCAGTCAGATAACTTTTCAAAAGATCATACGAGGTATTTCTAATTCCATAATGTGACAGCTTAAACATCAGAATTTCGTGATCGAGTGTATCAAAGGCCTTCGAGAGATCTAAGTAAATGTTAATTGGAATTCTGTTGTTATCCATTTCATAAATGATTCTGTCTATTAATTCTAAAGCTGCTAATTCTGTGGAATGTGACTGCCTGAAGCCATATTGGCTGTTGTAGAAAATTTTGTTTTTGGTGAAAAAGTCATATATTTGATTATACATTATTCTCTCGAAGACCTTTGATATACTTGGAAGAATAGAAATAGGTCTATAGTTGGAAAATAGTTGATCATTGTCTTTTTTGTGGAGAGGTGTAACTTTAGCTATTTTCAACTGTTTAGGAAATGCACCATGTTCTATTGATTGGTTAATTAAGACTTTCAAGGTATCTGCAAGTTCAAATTTAACAAATTTTAGTAGTTTATTCGAAATTCCATCATGTCCATAGCTAGATTTTGGCTTAAGAGAATCAATTACTTTTATCAGTGTTATCGTATCTACTTTTGTGAATTGAAATGACTCCAGAATTGGATGTTTCATGTAATCTTTGAACGATTTGTTTATAGGCATCTGTATTCCTTCTGCTAACTTTGGTCCAATTTCTATGAAATAGTGATTAAATTTGTTTGTAATCACTCTTTTGTCAGAAGTTGTATTACCATTTACTAAGAAAAATTCAGGGAACTCTTGCTTATTTTTTGTTTTATTCATTATTTCATTAATTGTTGACCAAGTTTTCCTGATATCACTCTTGAACATTTCAAATTGGTTATGATAATAATTTTTCTTTGCAATTCTGATACTACTTTTAAGAATCCTGTTGTAAGTCTGAAAATTTAGTCTCCTACTATTATAATTAGGATCAATTGTGTCAGTAGATTTTAGTAAGTGGTACAACTTATCTTTATATTTTATAGATTTTAGAATTCCAGCAGTTATCCATTTACTTTTTTTGTGTCTGTACTTATTGAATCGAACAGATTTTGTCGGAAAATATTTATGAACTAAATCTTGTAGAATAGAATTTAATCGATCATAGCTTATGTCAGGTGTTTGGCCCAAAATTTCATTTAGTCGTTGTGCAGTAGATGGACTTTGTAATTCAGTTTTAAAGCCAAGAATTGTGGTATTATTATAAGTTGTAATCTTAACATACTTTTTCTTTTCATGATTTCGGTTTAAAAGATTTAAGCTTATAAAGTAAGGCAGATGGTCAGAAATTTGATTAATGATGATACCAGCTTTAATATTATTAAGTCTATCAGATATTTTAATGAAAAAATTGTCAATTAAAGTTCCCTTTCTTTCAGTTAGACGAGTTGGAAAAGTAATTTTGGGAATGTAACCATTTGAAATTACCGACTCAAGAAATTGATTCACACAGTTTACTTCTTTAAATTTCAGGATGTTTAAGTTAAAGTCTCCAGTTAGTAACACATCTTTGTTGTTTCGAAAATGATTGAATACTACATTTAGCTCATTTATAAATGTTGTAACATTTTCTATTGTTTGACGAGGAGGTCTATAAATATTTCCTATAATAATTTTAGTGTTATCATGATAATTATTTCCTAACATAACTTCTATGAATTGCCCGTCCCAACTTTCAGAGTGTATGAATTTATCAATTTGATTAAATTTAAACATTTCACATATATATATAGCTACCCCTCCATGTGCACTGCTCGATCTACCAGATGAAATTAGGTTGTATCCTTCTATTTGAAACAGAGAAAGGTCACTGTCTGCTGTGAGCCATGTCTCCTGCAAGCAAATGGCACCGAGTCTGGAATGAGAAGAATTGTAGAAGTTAACATATATTTGTAATTTTTCGAATTTGGCTGCTAGAGACTGACAGTTTAAACTAATGACTGTAAAATTATTAGAAGTATTCAAAACAAATTCTGTAAAACCTGAGTTGTCATAATGTGGTGAAAGATCTAACAAGGTGGGTTCATCAGTGTCCTAAAAGGGTTAGAGAGAAATATCAGCAGTGAATGGGTTAGACAGAAATATCTAGATATATATCTAAATTGGTTTGAGAGAAATATCCGGATATCTGAATGAGTTAGAGAGAAATATCTGTAATGGTCTGACCTCCGCTTCGCTCTAAGCACACTGGCCTATGCTCTTCTCAAGTTGAGACTCAACTTCTGTAATACATGGGTTTCTTCTGGGACAATGTTATATTGAGATATGGGTATATTTTATATTTACCTTGCAAGAGGCTGCAAGTCCCGGAAAAGGGGTTTGAATTTAAGTAAAGCTTAATTGAATGTAAAGACATCTTTCCTTATTGTTCAAATGAAATTATTACTTTTTTTTAATCAAATCAAACATATAAAGAAAATGACATCTATATATAGGGAGTTTTACTATTGATCATTTCATTTTACAATGTTCAAATTTTTTATAATGATATTGATTTTTTTTTCTCCAGAAAACTGTAGTCTTGAAGAGCCATTATTATGTTCTTCTTTTAAGCTAAAAGCTTGTTGCATCAATTTTTCATCTTTTGTTCATCATCCTCAATGAAATACCAGCTGAGCCAGACTGCCTGGAGCCATACTTTTTTCTCTTGACTTCTTAAGCCCACAATTTGTCAATATACCTTGCAAATATATTAATTAATGTACAAAAATACTCATTATGTATATATGTATCTTTTTCAGAGGCAAACAGCACCTAAAAGTGAGAGAGCACAGTATTTTAGGACCGTATGTGGATGGATTGTCAACTCTGGCTGTGTCATCCTTTGAGGTGAGTTGTTCAATATTAACACAAGGGGGCGACACTGTACAGTGAAAAGAATGCTCAGAAGAGCAGTGATGGCTCGAGAGATGTGGAGAAAAGAAAGATGCTGTCTAGCTTTGTGGAAAAAAGTCTCACCCAGACAGCAATTTCTTCCATTCTGCCAAATTCCTGAATAGCAGGTTTCTGACTGCTAAATCTTAATTTGTGACAGCTGTCTCATATTCAAATTGAATGTAATTGACCTATGCTTTTGAACTCTGTGCATTTGAGTCAGAGCCCCTTGGGCATCCTTTGCCACACGGAGGGTGCCCAGCTGAGCTTGTTATTTCATTGTAAGTCACTGACAAATCTGGGTGTTTCTCAAAATCTGAGTGGCATCTTTCTCAAAATCTTGGCATCCTTCTCAAAATCAAGGTGTCTCGGACTATGCGAATCTGGGCCCCTGATTGTTGGCCTGCAATGTACATGTGCACATGGCAATGAAAACAAGCATACTTACCATTAATGACATATCTAGAAATTGCCAGAGTTGAATGAACAGCAATTTGTGTTGCTTTCTTTTGAATCTTTTCCCTTGTTAATTTGGGCCTCCTCCCCTTAAATATTGTCACTTCATGCCGTAAATACTCCTTCCAATTCTTCAAATTGAATCAGACAAATTCCCTTTTTAAACACCGTCTCTTTTCTCGCTCAGGACATCGATGGCCTCATGTTGGAAGGAAATAAATCTCGTACAGTCGCAGCCACAAACATGAACAGCGAAAGTAGTCGGTCGCACGCTGTGTTCACCATCATCCTCACACAGACCCTGACTGACTTGGCTTCTGGGGTGAGTACGCATTCATTTTAAAGGAGGGCATTCAGGGGGTACCAATATACCCGGGTACAGCAATTACATGGAATTCTTATTTACCCTTTCTCTGATTGGATAGCATGGATTAGGTATTGACCAATCATTTTGCTTTAATTGCTGTCATATTTCAAGTGCAGTGGTCAATATATCATAACTTTGTTAATAATGTTCCGATTTTCATGAAAATTTCAGGATTTATTTTTAGTGGAATGTCATACATTTTCCTCGAAATTAACATTACTATATGCACTGTTTTAAGTTTTTGGTTTTTTAAGAATTTCTGATAGCTGCTAATGAAGGGTAATTAAACTGTAATTAGGGTTTCTGATTTCAATGTAATTCGGAATTCCTTTGAAGTGGACGGTCCTAATGACCCTCCAGCTGTAGATTTCATAACCAATCAGCTCACAGCAGTTCATATTCAATTTTTAGTTCAGATTTTCATTAAAATGGTATTTTAATGGTCTTAAAATGCCCTGATTTGCTCAAAACTGCAGTTATGCATTCCTTCGTTACGAAATATCATGTGGTTGAAGAATGGAGTTGTTTCATGCGGTATTATTACTGGTATTGATGATTTTAACTGAGGAGAGTGGGAGATGTTGACTGTTTGAGTGCCAGAATCAGAATGAAGGCTACCCCATTTGGGTCCTTTTATAGGTCCATGCCCTCCTTTAAGGGTCGTGATCCACTTTTTAGATTTTGAAATATTCAGGGTTCTCACTAGACAGAAAACCGGGAAAATGGTGAAAAAAAATTCCCTGCATTAAAAAAAATAAGAGAATTTGGCTTCAAATTCAGGGAAATCAGAGGGAATGTGGGTTTACATTGTGTAAATGTGTGAAAAAAGCCCTCTATTTCAAGCGAAAATGTATGTAAGCTGATATATAAATATTTTATTTAAACAAATTTGATGCATTTGATCTTCCCTAAAGACTGGCTCTCAGTGCCTCTGCCACAGAGAGTCACTCCACCTGGCATAGGCAAGATGGTAAAATGATCCAGAGGGCTTGTAGAGTTTGCAGTGTTGATATTATTTCAAGACATTTATAATTGTTGACTGTCGAACAGTGGATCATGGCTCTTTGACACAATTTTGTGTCCTTTTTACCTTTTTAAAATGCATGCTTAATTTACTTGATTTTGAAATGTACTGTGGTTGCAAAAAGAATGGTTGTGAACTAGCAAAAAAAGGAAGGTTCAAATTTCAAATGATTATAAGAACGTCATCATTAGGCCTCTGTGGCAATCAAGTTTGCAAGATATTCTTGTGGTAAACTATGTGCTATACATTCTTAAAAAGTGAAAATTGTACTACCTGATCATATAGTGTGGGGACATGCACGACGAAGCTGTGTTCAGCTCAACTGTTCAGTGTGTTGTGATAAACATTCCATTGGAGTGAGCGTTTCTCCATTAACACGAGAGGGAGCTTTAGTCAAGTGAGTTTACAGAGGACGCCACGAGTCAGTAACTGTTGTGTGAGCCTGTGGATGTTGTAATCACAGACTGGTACAATCAGATGATTATGCCACAGGCTCTGAGCACCTAAACTTGAATATTTGCTGACTTTGGGGATAGCCTTTGAATAGCCAAAATGGCTTATTTCAAAGGTGCAATTTCTCTTTGTTATCCATTGGTTTTTTTGGTAATTTTTGGCAGTGTTCAACCTTGAAATGTCTACTTTTGGTGAATTTTGGCAATTTGGTGATTTTGTCAAATGTCAAGTAAATGTCATATTCGATATTATCATGCCACCCTCTCTCTCTCAATGAGACTCCATCCCAACTTTTGTGCACCTATATAATGAGTGTGCACTACCCCCACCTCCACAAGGCTCAAATCCCACCACTCCCACATATAATTGTGACATTTTATGATTTCTCTTTTTTCATGAAATCAAACCAGACATCAGCTCATGCTTGGTACCATTCTTGCAGATGACACACAGTTTCACAAACTTTCACTACTGGTGCTGAGCTGGACTTATTTTATGGGAATCAGATGTTAAAACCCTGTCCAGTGTCTGTAGGTGCCAGCCAACCTGCCCCCCTTAAAAATCCCCCCCCCCCCCCTTACCCATTCCACCATCCAATTGGGTTTTGAAATAGTGCCAAGCCCCCACACATCACAGACCTACCCCCCCCCCCTCATTTCACATCACCCCACCCACTTAAATGCATAATTTTATGATTATTTTGATGACGTCACAGACCCTAGGTCCCATGATCTGCATACAATAGTGACAACAAAAACCTTCGATTGCCCCAAAATACACAAATATGACATTGTTTTAATGGACAGTGTGGTGTCCCCCAAACGAAATGCACCAAGGAACCTCTCCCCACTTTTGGAACTTTCCAATGTAAAAGTAGTAATAATGCTGTCCATCCGAAATTCTGGGTATATTTCCTCCAATGCTCAGTGGTAGCGTGCTGGACTGCAAACCACTGGGTCCCGGGTTCGAATCCAGCTCTTGCCGGCACCAAGCTGGGCCTATGTTGGACAGCAGTTTCGATCTTTCTTTGCCTCATTGCCGTGTCCTCCTCCTGTCCGAATTAGCCTACCAAGTGCAGTACGTAGAGCCCAATCATCTATCTATCTATCTATCTATCTGATTCTATCTTGATCTATCTTTATCTATCTATCTATCTATCTATCTATCTATCTATCTATTTGTCATTTGATCTGTCTCTTTTCTATGTGGGGTTTTGTGTGATGTGTCAGTAATTTGTAACACTTTAAAAACAGGACACTGAGGACAGTCTTTTTAAATGAGATCAAATTCATTTCACTATTCTAAATTCAGAATTTAAATCTCCAAATTAAACTATTGGGTTGACAAAACAATTGAAGACCTTTTAAAATGTATTCTCTATTTCTCTTCTTTATACACTGAAAATTCAGAAGTTCTAGGTGGCCTAGGCCTGTCTAATTTAACAAAATCATGTGAATGCATGACAAGTTAATAAGCTCTTTAGCAATGAAATTTGGTTGAAATAAACTTGGCATTGGAAATATTAGTAATTCACATAATTATTTCTGTTTACCAGAACTTAAATTGTTTTCCAATACGTTGCTAAGTCAATGGTCAAGTATACACAACCACTTCTGCAACAGTGCAACCTGTGAGGAATATTTTGTGAAATTTGCACTGTCAAAGATAATGAAATAAACATATTTTTGGAATTAATTGTAATCTAAAAAAATTTTTTAAGTTCACTATATATTAAATGGTGTCCAATATGTATAAATTGAATTGGTGTCCAATATGTTACTATATCAAAGATGATAAGATAAAACTTTTAAGTGTGATTATTAATAAAATATTTCAAATATTTGTAGCAGCTCCTATTGACAAATAATATTGTTTTATACAAATGTGTGCAAACTCCAAAGTGATTGTTTAGTTCAAAGGGGGAGGTTAGCTCAGTGGTAGTCGGTAGGTCAAGGGTTCGCATCCTGCTCTTGTCGGGTCACCTGGGCCTATGTTGGACGGCTGTTTCAATCACCCTTCGCCTCATTGCTGTCCTCCTCCTGTCTTAATTAGCCTACGAAATGCATAAATACAGGACGTAAAGCCCCAATCATCCATACGTCTATCCTGACTAATCCTGAGCATTCTGACTATTTTCTGACTACCTGTTAAGTTCTGAAGAGTATATATTTCTCCTTCCTCATCAGTTGTAACCTGTTGCTTGTGACAATGTCTCTACTGCCATTGTGTCTAATATCAAAAAGTGCTTTTCAAAAGACTTTGGATATTCCAAATAGCACTATGAGGATATTTGAAAAGGTCAAATATCCCCCAAGACACTATTTGGATATTTCATCAGACCCTATTTCATCAGATGATATTCCATCTTAAGCTTTGGCTGACTGTATGGAGCTTTGGCAGACCGTATGGAGCTTTGGCAGCTGCCAATTATTCTCCGGGTCCTATTTTTGGTTCCAAAATATCCAGCAGAGGGGGCTTCAGCTTCAGAGGCCTGGATACATGCTGCACTTCATGTACATTGAAGTGCCCTCTTTTGTTGTAGAAGAGATGGCAGTGCATGACAGCCCAAAGTTCTAACAAATAGTGTCCAAATAGTTCCTTACCATGAGACACTATTTGGTCACTATTTGATGTAGAAGAGATGGCTGTCAATATACTATGACAAAGTTTCTAACATAGCACATCAGAACTTTTGGAAAAGTTCAGTAGAAAATGTGGCTTGGTTGCACTTTTTGGATATTTCGTTAGGGATATTGGCAAAGCATGGTGAGGGGAGTAGATATTGTGACAAAGACCTATTTTAATGTCTGGCATGCAAAAAGCAGCCCGATTTGCAAATCGGGCATGTAGATCTTTCGGCTGTAACACCTGTAACTCATTCCTCATGTGGTATTGACTCCCATTTCTCTGTCTGTAACAAGTCTTGCACTACTGATTCTGTCTATTATAGTTTTCCTTTGAGGGCAAAATGTTCTTTTTATGTAGAATTTGACCAGTGGCTGTTCTAATCTCACTCACAGACAGTTTTAGTGCCATTTCATGCCACTAGGGGGCAGAGGGCACAAGTAATGATGTCATTTTACCCCTTTCAAGTGTTTTGACCAATCACAGCCTGCCTCCCAGACACACCCCCTTTGGTTGTTTGAACTGTCTCCTGTTTTATTTATCTAATGTCTAAACTTCCATAATGCCTGAAAGGGGTTGTAGGGTGCAAAAGAGACTAAAAAGTGTGATCTTGGAGTGGGGGTTTCTTACAATTTGTCTCTTAATCCAGGATGCCTTAAAAAAAGGTCATATGACAAAAAAAGACCCTCAATCTTTTGTTTTTGTCAGTGCAAGAATCTATAACTTACATGTATGACTCTATTGTCAATTGAATGTCTATTCGTATAAAGTGATTCATATACTTATTTAATATGTACATGTAACAGGAGAATTGGTGAATTCACCAATCTTAACTCAAAATGACTTTTTAAAAAATGATCTTTTTACTAGCTTTGCATAGTACAGGGCTCCCAGCGGCCCTATATTTCCTATAAATTCCTATATTTCCCTATATATTTTTTGCTCCCTATATTTCCCTATATTTTCAAGCTTTTTGCCTAAAGTAAAATCCCTATAAATCCCTATATTTTCAAGGCATTAAATTAGCAATTTCCATGTTTTCATGTGACATTCAATAGTGTTTACTGTTTAGCGATTGTCAGGAAGAATACCAGAATTCCAGGTCATTCCTTGGTCAGTATGCCAATGTATCTTGTCTCGACACTGGTCAAATCAGATTCAGTACTTTCTTTGGATATGCCGAGTTGCCGATCGAGCATTCGACCAGTGAATTTGATATTAATTTGCCATACATTTGAAGCCGAAAAGCCCTTTATTTTCCCTATATTTTGAGTCCCGAAGCCCTATAAAGCCCTATAAATTTAATTGAAAACTTCCTATAAAATCCCTATATTTTTTGTCGCAGCCGCTGGGAGGCCTGATAGTATCTTTTTTTCTAGGATGTTGTCCTTGTTTTCGATTCCCAGGGATGAAACTTCAAAATTGTGTCCTTGTATTCGATTCCCTAGAATTAGCAAGGAATGATACTTGACAAACCTTGGAAGAGGATGTTTTGGCTACACTGTAGAAAAGCCATGGACTGAAAAATGACTCTCAAGTCTCAGATGACCATGTCTGTGACAAATAGTAACAACACTGAATTATTATTTTTGACAATATTAAAATAATATTAAGCACTAAAAAGTGCTTCTGCCAAAAATGAAAATGAACCAACTTGTGAAATTTGATATAATCCAATCAATCCAAGATGAACTGATGTGATTTTTGGAAACAATGTAATTTTCTGTCATTTTAGGCAACAATACAATTTGCACTGCTGTGATTTTAGGAAACAATACAATTCTAATATTACAAAAGATCTTGATCAATAGAGGATATCGACTCTATTGTATGACAGGGGGCTGCATTGTGGGTCGAGGGTCAAGAAAGGGGGTAAAACCATGCTAGAATGTGATGATCTTGATGATTCATTGGGGGGGGGGGGTGATCTAGGGACTTCTTGTCTAATTTGGAAAAGCCATTCCTCTATAATTGACTCTGCTTGTGTTTGGCTATTTGTCCTGGCATGCTTGTCATAATCCCAGCTAGTATTGGCACAGATAGATTGACAGACTGCCAGAAAAAGCAAAAAAAAGAATATTCGCAAAAAAACCAAGGTTGCTGTTGTCTATTATTGATAAGGATTACCATATTATCAATTGTGATTATTAATATTATGCAGTTATGGCTTGTAGCATGGTATTGTGTACAGTGGCTTTTTTTCAGACGGGAAAGCTTGTTATTTCGACATGATATGTCATTGGGACTTGGCATGTATCTGATTGACTAGAGGAGAATGTGTAGTTTTCAGAAATATATGGTTTGCTATGTGTTGGTTGATTCGCCTCACCATAAGTCAAAATTCTGCTTAAAAAAACGCAATTTTTGCCTTGTTTATAGCTTATTCACAAATAGTATTGCTTATAAAGGGTAATGCTTTTGATATTTTAACAAACTTCAATATGAAATAATTGTTTCAGTATTACAGACTGAGACAGAAAGAAAATATTTAGTTAAAAAAATTATCGTTTTACAGTGTCAGCGTTCACCAAGAGAATTTTTTACATGCAGACGTCACATAGTTTGAAAACAATTAATTTTCTTACATGCACTTTTGACCTCTCCTGGAATATGTATGCGTTATATATGGAATGTTGCTAATGGCTGCGTGGAAGCCCCATAGTATCCCTCTTCTAGACCAACACTTCTTCAGTTCCTGAGATTGCTATAAGGGCACATTTAGGATACTTTTGCATTGCTTATGCAAATGTTCACAAGTATGTCACGTTTTACAAATTTGTAGGTTTAGGTGTCGAACTTTTAGAGCTAAGGTTGACATTTTTTTACAGATATTTATGCATCAAACTGCAATACTGGATAAAATATTAAGTCTCTGACTATCATATAAAACTTGTTAGAGCTGACCTTAGTGCATTCACAAGTACGTCGCGTTTTATGAAATCGACACTTCCTGCTGCTATGCCACCATGGTCATGCCAGTAGCATGGATACTTGTGAATAATCATTAGCAAATATATTTGAGAAGCAAAAAAATTTTTTTTAGAGTAATCTGAACTCAATTTTGCGCAAAATTTGCATATTTTTAAAAATATGATAAATGAGAGAAAATTGTCAAAAACCATATTTTTCTCCTAATTATGTAATAGACAGATAATTTTGGATTAAATCCAATATCAATAATGCCAATTTGAATTATTTTCTTCAATGGACCATGCATTTATGTTCAAATGAAAATTACTTTTTATATTTGGGGAGAGTCAAAAATCTGCTATTAACTTGGAACAGAACCCAAGATCCAACATCCAAAATCGAATATAATGTCTAATAATCTGGTTCCCTAGAACTATTTCTAACTGATTTGGAACCAAATTTCCTTATTTTGATAACTTCATCTCTATATTATATCACATGATTTCTTGTTAATTTCAGGGAATTTACTGTTATCGCAATATATAGTGTTTAATCATCATTTACCAATTTTAAAAGGTTAAATTGATTTTCGACTATGTTTTAACCATGTTAATTATTCATTTCATATTACTTGACCCCAATTTCGCTTTTTGTGCATTTACCAATCATTGGCTTTCATCCAAAACTAACACTAAAATTGACTTTGGCTTGGTTTTGTTGAGCATAGTCAACACTGTTATGGCTATGGTTACAATTTTTTCCAAAGTTGTTCAACACTATATCATGAACGTTTCCTGGTGGTTTGGTGGCTTTAACACTTGTGCTTTTTGAGGCACAGGTGTTTTGCCAACTGTGGAGAATTCAATTTTTGCAGGGCAGAGCTAAAGGCACAGCCCCTCACCGCCTGCAGTTAGAAATGTAAAACCCCAGCAAAATGTACTCCAGTATGTGTGTTATAAGTGTTCCAATAATTAACTTCCTGGATTAAGTGGAAGTAATTTTTTTTTTAGAAGAAATAAACCATATTCCAGTTCTGTCACGATTCACCCCAGTGTACCGATTCACCCCATATTATGGAACAACGAAAGCTCATTAAGCTCAATCCTTCTGGATTTAGTTTCCCTAATATATTAGCTATCAAAATATAAGAAGCAGTTAATTGTGCTACAACTTTCATTTTTCATCATCGGTGGCCAAAATGTGTACACAATAGTGTGCTACAAGCCTTATACAAATATCCTTGGAGGGCTTGGATAATGGATATCTAGTCTTATCCGACCACCAAGGCCAATGCTTGATTCTGATTGGTTGAGAACTGTGGGTATATATCCTGTATCTGTCAGGCTGCTTGGCCTGTACAGATATTTTCTGTATCCTGCAGTGATGACGTCACAATCGCTCATAAATTATCTGACATTGTTATGCAAACAATGGGCAGTGATTGTTTGTCATGACGTCACAATGGCATGGGCTGCTGGTGACGTCACAACAATCTGCTGCTCCTAACTTACAGAATTTGAAGTTTTCAGACTAAAATTTAGTAAAGACCACTGATAAAATCATTGTGGGATGTAAATAAAACCCCATAGCAGTGTAATTCACAGCTATGAACATCATTTGTGCCTGGTCTGCTTTTGAATTACAGGAATTCGCGTTGAATTAGACTTCTCAGCCACTTGGAGCAAGCAGTTTGGCTGTACGTGACGTATGGTAGAAAACTACTCATGTATGACCAATATTCATTCAAGTTTACGGAAATGTAGAAAGTGTGAAGTTGAATTAGTTTTTGTCAGCTTGTGCAGTTTATTTCAGTTATATGCAACTTTAAACAAGCTGAAACTGAAATTTTGTAAATCACAGATTTCGTGGGATTCTTTTTCATAATCTCCTGTTAATCATCAAATTGACAGTCTGATTGGTCAACAATCTTTGATGAACACACGCCTCCAATGAAATGTGAGACTGCATTTGGAAAAACCAGAACGCGTTAATTGTGACTGGCTATATATATATAGAATTAAGGCACAACATACAAAATGGAAGATCAGTGAATGTTTGCACATCAGGTCTATTTATTGCGTGAATAGATAGATGGAAGGAAGGAAAGAGCGAAAGATGGAAGGAAAGAAAGAAAGATGAAGGAAGGAAGGAAGGAAGGAAGGAAGGAAGGAAGGAGGGAAGGAAGGAGGGAAGGAAGGAAAAAAGAAAGAAAGATAGATAGATAGATAGATAGATAGATAGATAGATAGATAGATAGATAGGCCTAGATATATCTATCTATCTATCTATCTATCTATCTATCTATCTATCTATCTATCTATCTATCTATCTATCTATCTATCTATCTATCTATCTATCTATTATAATCTATGTATCTATCCATCTACTTTAATCTATTTAAATCCAAATATTTTAATCTTTATATCTAATATTTATATCTAATATAATATTTCCATCAGACTGTTTGACGATGAAGCTCATAAAAATGCGGTCTGACATGTTCAAATACAGTGCAGCCTGAGCAGGTATAAGTCAAGCTCATAATCCAAATAATTAATTCACGTGTAAACCAATCAAAGTTCTAGCATTGTTTTAGGACTGAGTTATAGACAACACGAAAAAATCTTTATTTCACAGTTATGGTTTGTATTCGACACTTACATCTTGTCAGTTTCATTGACAGCTTGGTATGTTTATATCTGTGTATTGCAGCTCAGATTCAGTGTGAGAATGGACTGTATTGCTACCACACGTCATGTGGGCTTCCATACGTCATGTAACAAATAATTTTATTAGCAATTACTCATTTATTTTCCAGTCTTGAATCCAGTGCTTGGTGGCTACCGTTGCTGAAGTAATATGCCCTATTACCAGGCCTAAAATTATCGGATTTATCTTGATAGTTTAGGTACAATACTGAAAATACAAATTTTGCTTAAGAACAAATCAATGGAAATCAACAAGTCAACTTCAACGCGAATTCCTGTAACACCCATCATAGGTCTATCTGGCACTCATGATGTTTATGCCTTTGAATGACATTTTGTTATGGGGGTTTATTATACCATGTGGTCGGATAAATTCGTAATTTGTTGTTTGCTTTTGGCAGATACAGGATTTACCTTCCCTCAGATAGCTGTATCCGGGCTCAGCTTCGCTTCGCCCTGATACAGCTATCTTCGGGAAGGTAAATCCTGTATCCGCCAAGCAAACAACAAATAACTAATAATATCCTTGGATAATAGATACTGGACAGTTAGATATATAAATTTTAAATCCCAGCAGTACAAAATTGCATAGATTTAATTTATTGAATGGACATAAGACATTTAATTGTCTTTGGTGGTTTAAATTGGAAGGTAGCTGTTGCTAAGAAAATAGATTTTCAACAGGGGCCTATTTTTTATCAATTTCTTCCATAATTGCATTGAATTCACAATTTCACATACCAGTTTGGAATATACCATACACTACCAAACATCTTCACTGACTGTGTATCTGATGTAGATAATTACAGTATATGTACATTCTCAGTAGCAGAATGCACATGCTACCCTCTGATAAGATACTTGCCTCTATCAAGTGTCTATTTGGGTTAGGTGTACCTTTATCATGGCATGCCACTGTTTTATCTTGAGACATCCAGCAGCTATCACTGACTATCAACATGATGCTATGAGGGCCTATCACTATAGTAACAGGCTATCAGTTAATGATTCATTCTATTTTCTGACTGACTATTTCCTGACTAATCCTGAGGGGGGTTGGTGTAGTGGTAGCATGCTGGCCTGCCAATCGCTACGTTGAGGGTTCGAATCCAGCTCTTGCTGGGTCACCTGGGCCTATGTTGGATGGCTGTTTCAATCATGCCTTATTGCCATGCCTTCCTCCTGTCTAATTAGCCAACCAAGAACATAAATACAGGACGTAACACCCAAATCATCCACCATCTGACTAATCCTGAGCATTTCTGACTATTTTCTGACTAACTTGTTCCAATGAATGGCTACTATTCTAAGATGACCCCCCCCCCTTAACCACACCCCAGACATAACTATCTAATAGCATGGAAGAGCTAATCTCAAATGCATGGATCTAGCCCCCCCCCCCAAGTGGATTAATAGGGATTCTCAATTGGGAGATAAAATGGGTTTTGTTTGGAGGGGGAGGGGTAGGGGGTGTAGCATGGATAGTGATAAAGTCTGATAGAATTTTCATGACTATCTTGACCAATATCCAGGTCTTGCAGTTAAGGTTGCCTGGCAATGACTGCCAAGTTCTTCAATTTTTCTGGAGATCCACTACACTGTATGCCTGGGTGTTGCAAAATGCTAATGCTGAGTAGTAATGAAGTTTTGAAGTTTACAATTAGTATTCTTTTGATATATTAGCATTTAGATATAAATTTGGTACTTTAAAAAAGTGTAGAAATATAATTAATTAGTTGGTGGGGTGCAAACTGCAGATTTTTTACACTAAACCTTCAATGCCATAGATAGATAGATAGATAGATAGATAGATAGATAGATAGATAGATAGATAGATAGATAGATAGATAGATAGATGCTAAGGACATCTGGATAGATAGGAATTACATCAGGATAGATACTATCAATGACATCTGGATAGATAGCAAGGATACCTGGATAGACAGACGGCTGGACAGACATCTAACTATAGAAGAAGATAAATGTAGATTGTCCTTTATTTACTTGCACTTATTGTACTTACAGTCTACCAAAGTAATGCAGCATACCATTGGATCCACCTGCACCTATCAGCACTAGACAGTCAGCATACCTTTCTCTATGTACCCTCTAATTATGTATTTATAACAATGTTAGGCCTATATTAACCTACTATGTGCCAGCCTATGCCTTGCTATGCACTGGTATGTTCTTGCTGTGCTATGCAATGTTTACATTTCACACAAACAGTCTTAATATCTCTTTCTTGACATGTGCTTCCATTTTGCTCTAGACCAGCACGAGGCTAGCAGACGAAACTAGCAGACTGAGAACCGAGAAGAGGCTAGAGTAGCTCATCAAGTGATGACGTCACCACTAATTGTGCATCACGTGCGTTCTCTCTGTTCGTTTACGTCTGCATCCTGGTTTTTGCCACATTTTTGGCACAATATCAGCCACATTTTGAAGGGGGTGGTGAAAATTACGTAAGAACTTACAGAGAAGGGTTGAAACAGAGATTAAAACCTTGATTAATGTATTCTATAGGGGTTTACAGATTATGTAATGGCATGGAATGGGGGTAATTGAATTTTGATGAGTAATTGTATAATGACCAATTTGCAATTTTGGGTTACTGACTCTGTCATGATATGGGTTGTGAAATGAAGTCACATGATTAGCTAGAAATCTCATAGGTTGTATTTGGCAAAGATTAAATTGATACTACACATGCAACTTTGTTATTTAAATAATTAGGCCCAGATCCACTTGACCTTTTTTGTCTGAATTTCCCTCTAAGCACTTTTAGGATATTTCAGTTGTAGTAGTCCATGGACCTCAGCTGAAGGATGATTGATATATGATTTGATTTTCAAATAGTCAATGAATCAGTCACTATAAGTCAGATTGTCAATTAGTCAGTCTTTTGACAGTTTATTAGTCAGTGTATGAGTTAAGTAAGTTAGTCTGTCAACAATGTCAATATTTAATTCTTTAATACCTATACACATTTGGCAGACAAATCAGCTGATTTCAGGAATTCTGACCCTGCTATTCAATGCATTCCAGACCCATCCAAAAATAATAATAAAGGTATCAATTTCTAAATTGGTTACAAATTACAGATGACTTATGAATATAAGTATTATGAGACAAGTCGTATGTACAATATACCATAATGATATGGATATATTACAATATGTTATCACAGAAGATTGTATCAAACTTCTCATTAAAATGATATGATACTTTTGCCCATGGTGATGTCAGTGGGCACCTACAATCTGCCGGAAATGTATCTGTGATGTATCTAGATATATTGAAATGTGATAAACTTATTTTGCAGTGTGCAAGACTTTGCTGAATGTTGAATATTTTACTATACATATATGACTAAGAAAATGTTTCTTTCTTTTTTTGATACACACTGCACAGCCTTATTGATTAAATTTGAAACCGAACTTAGGTGGAAATTATTTTATTTAGTGAATTTCTACACAATAAACTCAAGAGAGCCTGAAGTTAAGATGGTCTAATATAACCCTGTTCTAATCAAGTCTATCAAGCATGGCATGATTCATCTATTTAATGTGTGGGCTAATTCTTTCATCTAATTAATTTCTGTGAGAAAAGTGGCCCAGTGTTCAGATGGTTGGAACACATTTAGTTTTCACACTTTGTGGGCACCAGTCCTGGGTTCTAACCTCACTTGTCTGTGGTCAGTCATGCATGAAATTTTTGCTCTAGGCTTTTGGAGCAGACCTGCTGGTGTTTTTTGATGTGGAAAATTTAACACATGCTCAGAATTAGCTAAAAACCCCTAATTTTGATGGTTTACATCAATAGACAATGTTGGCTTTGATACCTCAAATATCCATAGGTAGTTGTTGCTTTCCAATTAGTTATGGAAAATTAATAAAACGTTTTTTCTGTTCTCTTTATAGTTTCTCCTGTGTAAAAAAGGATATCTAATGGTTTTTGGCTCTCTCAGTACCTCATAGCTGTTATCTAACTATCTAAGGACCAGAACTAGCTCAAAGTGTGCATTATTTTTACCCTCGGCAATGTATACATTGCCGACGGGTATTGTAGTTACTTTGGGAAAATTTGTCCGTCCGGCGGGCGGGCGGGCGGGCGGGCGGGCGGGCGGGCGGACGGGCGGGCGGGCGTCCGGATAACGGGCGTCCCACTTGTGTATTGGGCAGTACTCCAAAACTATGACATGTATATTTCTCATTTTTGGTACATTATTGTATCTTTTATCCTAGGTGTGCCTTTTAGGGGTCTAATCCACATGGCATTAATACTTTTCTCACAATTATTGAAAAATGTGAAAAAATATTTTTTTGTGTATTGGGCAGTGTGCTAAAACTATGGCTTGTATAGTTTTCATTTTTTGTAATTTATTGTATCTTGTACCCTAGTTGTCCATTTTAGGGGTCTAATCCACATGACATTATAACTTTTCTCACAATTATTGAAAAATTGTAAAAATATAATTTTTTCTATTTCCAGAGTAGAACTCAAATCCTGCTATACTTATGTCACTGAAATCTGCAAATAGTGTGCATTAAATACCAAGATATGGCTTTGTGGGGTCTAAATGCTCTGAGAAAAAAAAGGGCTGACAAAAATTCACAAAAATGTGTAAAATTACTATTTTTTTCAAAACAATGTGATTCAGTCTATTTTGCGTTTTCATCTGTGAAATTTTCCTGTTAGGTGTCTAAATTAAAGATTTTTAAACATCTCAACTCAGTTGGAATGTTGATTCTATAAATTTTGTAGGAAAAGCAAAAAACTAGAAAAAATACGGATTTATGCAAATTTTCCGACATCTCTGTCTAAAATGCCAAGATGATAATGGTTGGATTATTAACATTTACAACATATTATAGTTAACATACTATGAAAGAATATTTACTTTTTGTGCCACTCTTCATCAAATATTATCGATTGTAAATATATAATTTGGACCTTGACAGCAGTAAGCATATTAAGAAACATGCATTTGATTGTTTAAAAATATTGACAAGAAATCTTCAACTCCCAATTATAACTTTATGGCTTAAATCTAACCTCAGTGATGCCTCCTTTTATTTAGATTTTTGCATGAAAATTAAATATGAACAAATCAGACCGATCAGCTAAGGAATTAGGCCACTGAATACTGGGTTATTAAATAATTTGCTTGGCATGTTACAGAACCCTAGTTTTGCATATTTCATTGTGTAATTTCACATCTTAAGATATTATTGGATAAATGTGTCTTTCAATTGATTTCAAAACTCATCCCAATGATATTTTAGCATTTTGAATGGAACAGATATCTCCTTTGGTTATGGGGGTACAGTATTACATAAGATTGTGTCAGAGGTATTGTCTGCCCTGCTGATACTCTCCCATGACCAAAGTCAAGAGGGGACTGCAATCAGTTACACAACACACTCTGCTCAACCTTCAAACAAAATTTTGTTGTGTTGTTTCTTAAAAATCTGTTCAAACTGCATTGATTTCACCTTACTTTTTATATTTTGAATATAAAATTAAATTTTCCACTTTGATTCACAAAGCTGGGCTTTCTGAGAAAATATCCAAGCAACACTTCTCTTTATGACATCAGATTATGCAATGCTCCTCCCACAATTGCAGTGGCTTCTGTCTGAGTCTGGGTGTTACATAACATCTTCAACTTTCCCATAAAAATGAAACTTATTAATACATTTTCTTAAAGTGTACTTAAGGAAACTGATGTTGTAATTTCTTCATTTAGTTACAATTTTCAATTTGAATAATGAAAAAACAGCAAAGTAGAAGCCAGGGATAATGCAACAGGCACAATAATTCTTTGAAACAGTAAAGTAATTCACTGGTGCCAGCTCACAAATGTGCATAATTTTATATAGCTATGGCAAAGATCAGGGCTCTTGACCATCTCATAAACATCTCTTTGTGACAAGTTATTTATTGGTACTCCTACTCAAGGTTTCATAGAAAAAACAAAAATTGCTGTATGAAAAAAGATCAGCAATAAATGAAGAGTTTCATGCTTTATAGATGACCTGTTAGGTAACTGGGAAAAAAGATAGAAGAAAGATCGATCTATAAGTTGATAGA
Source organism: Platynereis dumerilii (assembly GCA_026936325.1). NCBI lineage: Eukaryota > Metazoa > Annelida > Polychaeta > Phyllodocida > Nereididae > Platynereis > Platynereis dumerilii. Next base: position 7,628,817 of record JAPTHN010000009.1, read on the forward strand.
AAGAAAGAAATAATAAATAAAGAGAGAAAGGTAGCTAGCTAGGTAGCTAGCTAGCTAGCTAGATAGATAGATAGACAGATAGATAGATAGATAGATGGATAGATAGATAGATAGATAGATAGATATAAATATAGATAGATAGACATAAATATAGATAGATAGATAGATAGATAGATAGATAGATAGATAGATAGATAGATAGATAGATAGATAGATAGATAGATGGATAGATAGATAGATAGATTTGTCCCAAGCTGGCACACAAAACAAAAAAAACCTTAATTTCTGTTGAAAACATTAAGTCTTCATTCTTAAATAAAAACCTTGATTTACAATATCATTATAAAACCAATTTTAATCCTGTACAATTTTTAAAGCTTTACAATGATTCAAGATTCCTATACATTAATATAACACCAAATCCAATCATCAACTGGAATTCTTCTTTTTTTCTCAAATTATTCTTTTTACAAAATGCACAAAATCAGCCATAGGCCTACTTGCCCGAATTACATGATCCCAATTCCATTTAGACTAGTAGATATATCATTTTAAGTTTAATCTCTTGGTAACCATTGATTTTCAGTGATGTTTCATTGGACCCCCCCCCCCCTCCCATCACAGTGGCACACTTCTGAGATGTGTGAAGTATGCCACCCTCCATTCTTTTGTCAGGTTACATAACATCATTGCATAAGGTGATTAACATATCTGGGGTACAGCAGACAATAGCCAATTGGTTTGGGTGTTAAGCAGCTGAGGAGGGGGAATAATGAAGCCCCTTTAAGAATGTCTGCAAGGGTAATTTGTAAAATGTTGTAATTTAACTGAAATTGTTACAACATCAATAATTTACTTGGGCTAAATTCTAAAATGTACTCAGGATCAAGATGATGTAGAACTGAAGTCAATGAAACTGTTTGATTAAGTTTACAGACAGAACTTTATTGAACTGATAGATGTCTAATTTATTGTTCAAACAATAGCTACCCTTATTGCAATGCCCCATTGCTCACAATAGACAATGCATGGCCTGTGTTTGGAGCGCATTTTTAAAGACAATGGCTAGTGCTAGAATTGCAGTTAACATTCATGAAAATATATTGAGTTATTCCATATTAGAAAATATTATCAGATGACACTAAGATGGGTCACGTTTTTCAGTCAATTTGTAAATTCTAACAACTTAAACTGCCTATATAATTATTATATATAGTCTCAGTTGTATGCAGTTTCATGAAATTGTCATTCTATCTTTTCTGTAGAAATTATGAAACATTTTAATAGCATAACTGATAATAGGATTGATCAAACAATCAAAAATCAATCAATTTATCAATCAATCTATCTATCTATCTATCTTAGCAGTCCCCTACATGCCCTGATCGTTTTCTGGCTGTCTTTATCTCAATTATTGTCCATTCTAGCTGTCTTTATAATAGTCATTAAGGCCGATTTCAGCAAAATAGCTAAGACCAGGCTTAAAAGTTAAACCTGGTATTAACTGTTTTGCTTACTAGGAGGTGCTGCCATTTTGTCACTGAATTTGACCCTGCAGTTTTAATTTGGAACTTCTTAGTCCAGGTCTAAGGCTTAAACCTGGCTTAACTCTGTTGGTGAAATCGGGCCTATCTGTCTATTGCGCAATGCATTGTTTTATTTTCCTGTCTATCACCACTGTATATTACATTCAGACAAAAATAATTTTGATAAAAAACCAACTTTCTAAAATGGTAGCAATGGCACCTTCAATTTTTTGCCTAGTGGAAGAGGGGACAAATTACTGTGGGTAATCCATGCTGGGTAATATTATTCTTAATATTGTCACCGAAGCCAATCTTCTTGAATTAATTTTTTTTTTTTCTCAAATTGCTCTTTCATGAAAAGCACAGATTTTGCAACAGGCCACCAATAGGCATACTTTCCTGAATTTCATTATCCAGATTATACCAAATTATACCACTTCTAGAGTAATGTCTTGCTAATTGCTAGCCATTGATCTTCCGTTCATTTGATCTTGTGCCAAACTTACCAACTCCTTGCCCATATTTTAACTGTTTCCCCTCTTTTTCTTTTTTATGGGGGGGGGGGGGGGGGACCCATCACGCAAGCTGATTGCAAGTGGATTTTGATTCCCCCCAATACAAAATGTCAGACATGAAACTTTTTATGGTATTTTGCTCACAGTTCTTGGCCATTCAATGCAAGTTTTTCAACTGGAATTTCATTTTCATGAGGATATTAGAGTACCGAGTGGGGTACTCCCTCAATGTATCCCACTGCCTGGAGAATAGCTGAGTAGCCGAGGGTATGCTGCCGCGCAGCCTATGTTTTTATCCAGGAGTTAATTTTGTTGGAAATTCCCTTCACATAAAACTTGCTTGAACTCTTAATTTTTAAAACACTTTCTTCAAATTAGAATAAAATAGAACATGTTTCCATTGGACACATATGTTACTTTAGGCTACATGTACTCACTTGGTGTATTTTTACACCTTAATATATGCAATCAAGGTGAAGTCTCTAAGGAGAGACACTGTATAAGACATTTTCTTTCTTCTTTTCTTATCAGACTAATAGATTTATTAATCTAGGTAACTTTTTAGTTATACTTTTAATTAACTTATTTTTACTGTCTGGTCTTTTATAGGGCAAGATTATTAATGCATGGATTCATACAAGAGGCTTTGTATTTTTATTCAGGAGACTTTGTGTTTTTATTCGGTGGTGAAATCTGAAATTACGTGGAAGTCTTTTAAATTTCATTAATGGAGCTGAGGCACTATCTTTTAGAAACCGAAATTTTGTATTTCGAATACGCATATTTTTTGTACTTGTTTCGAAAGAATTTGAATGAATATTTTACTAAGTAAAATTATGTTTTATCTGTGATTTTAAAGGAATTCGTTTTGTAACATGCTTCATTCATTTATCAAATTTCTCCAGTTATTATTTCTAAAAATTCAAAACTATGCAATAAAAGTATTCATTATGATGGCACTGTAAATCTGTCCATGAGTTATATGTATTAATTGGCCTACAGTTACAAAAATATGTTAATTAGGCCATAAATAGCTAATCCTATTGGCTAATCTTTTTATACAGGGAGTAACCAATGTATAAATAGCCTTTATGAGCAGCTATAGCTGTTATTTTCATGATGGTTAACATTTTTGGCATATCTATATAAAATGAATTTATAGGCCATTGTAATTAATAGACATTTGTAGGTTATTGGTGTACATTTCACTTTGAACTGTGACTTTATTTGAATGATAGGCCTATTTAATTGTCTAGTTTACTGGGTTGGTATTTGACCTATAAGTACTGATAATGTACTTATATGGCCTATATAAACAGATATATGGTGTATTATGCATTTTTGAAAAATATTGAAATATTGGATTTTATCTCTGATTGTGATATTGTCCTTCTTTTCAAGCCAAAATAATTTAATTTGATGCATTTTATAATAAATTCAGTACTACCAACTCTTGAAAGATTTGTATCATTTTAAAATATTTAAAGATATGTTTTGTTTTAAAGAAATGAGGAGAATCTACTTTATTTTTGTCTATTTTTACATCCTCGCACTGTAATTCTGTCACTATGGCAACAACACTAACTTCCATAAAAGCGTTTCATGTTTTGGTTATTTTTGGAGGTTAACGAAAATTGGCAAACAATGTCAAACAGTTTTCGACATCGTTATTGCATGATATTCACATCAGAAATGAGAATGTGTCAGTTCCAGTAGATGGTTAGATCAATAATTTAATATAAGAAAAAGGTTTGACTTGTATCAACACTCTGGTTAGGAGATAAGAATTAAGTCAGATATTAGAAAGAAAGATGATATAATAATTCTAACATAGACCAGGCAGTGCTCTTAAAGAGTGCATAGTCTCACAAAGTTCAGCAATTGCCCTCAAGTGTAAGAACAGAGAAGCATAAGTCTAAGCTAGATCTTGTAATGGATCACGCAGAAAGTTTGTTTATCGATATCTCGGTATCTTCTTCACAAATTGACCGATCTTTGTGGAAATTGGATCATATCTTCCTTATGCCAATTGTGAAAGTCTTACCAAGTACCAACATAGATGATGCAGTAGTTTTTGCACAAGACAGGCAGACAGATAGACAGACCGAATGACAACACAGATGAAGGCTCCAAGTCCCTGCCCAAGACAGATGAGCAAGTTTTTGTGGTCCAGTTGGAAGATGATTTTGTTGTTTCTCCAGAGAATTCTGATGTTGTGTGTTCAATTCTGAGGCTGATTCCAGGTAGGACAAACTTTTGTTGTGCAATATCTTTTCAGTTAAAGGAATTGTTAAATTCAATGGTTTGCAAATATGCTCTATGCTCTGGTGAAGGTCCACTCATATGAAAGAACAGGTAACGGTGCTCAGTGCAAATTGATGAGACTTTGTCAATAGACCTATAATCCCTGTTTGTATGTGATTGTATAATTTTACAAAATTGGCCTTCCTATATTGTGTTAGTCATTATATATATCTATAATCTATTAAAAGATTTCAATGTCCATTTGAAATCACTTGAACTAACTGTACCATAAGGAAACCAAAACATAAGAAAACACAAGAAAATGGGAAAATGATTGATTTATCCCAGAAATAATATGTATAGCTAGTTACATATGTGCCTTACAATTGTTGACAATGTATATTTATGTTCAGTAAAGCAATTATCTGGCATTTAATTAGTTATGTACCTCGAAAGACAGTTTTCTGGTTTTTGAGCATTTTGGTGTTTTGTATACAAGATTGTTTGTTGTTTACATACATATATTACTTTTTAATAATTTATGGGTTTGTACTTGGCTTAACCAAAGAAATGACAGAAAAATGTATCAGAAAAGGAAAAAAATGTGAAAAAAGTAAACTGTAGCAAAAAAATGGGGGGACCTGATTGAAACTGCAAAAGACAAATCTTGTCTAAAAAAAAAGAGGTAAATAGGTAGGTTTTCTTAATAACCACAGATATACCAGTACTGCTTTTAAACTCATAATACTCTCTCAAGTCTCATATATGGACTATTATTCAAGAAGGAGGTTCGGTCTAGGTTCAATGAGTGGGCCATATTGCAAATATATTTGCAGAAATTGTTAAAAAAGTGTTGTCCAAACAATTAAGTTGTACTTTTGATTGATCACTTCTAAAATTCAGTTAGCTTAGCAGCTTAGGGAACATTTGACAGCCCATGAACAATGATGAATTAGCATTTTGATAGAAAGAGGTCATTATTGTGGTTTACGTAAGCAAAGTGTTTTGACATCATTGAAAATTTTAAATGTGTGTTAAAATTTTGATGGTCTGTAGAGTCCGTCGATAGGGGTTTAGACATACATGCTTTTGCAGGACTTAACATTCTTGTGAACAAAAAAGTTAGTGTCCAATTAATGATCGGACCGAATCAAAGTTCTGCGTTTGTTTTAGCAGGTCGGTGACAAACCGTACATAGGTATTAAAATTTATGCTTCGATATGCTCTGGTAACTAAAACTTTCTTTAAGAACTGGTGCAAAAGCAATTGGCTTAAACTGACTGAAGTAAGGTTTGATCAATGCAATTTATTTAACCGTTCAATATGAATGTTTGTTCAACACTCCATCAATCATAGTCAACTCTGTTTTTCATTCTCATTTTGTCTTGCCCGAAAAATTGGTCTGTGACTGAAAATTTTATCCCTGTGTCTTTCGGCGTTCTTGGTGGCGAATATTTTTTGGCCTGTGACCATTGGCGGCACATCATTCCTGCAAGACCATCTTTGTTCCAGGAAGTCTTTACTTCTGAAACATGTAAATCTTTCCTCAGTTACAAAATTTGTTTATCTGAACATTTTTATGCAATTTTAACCCAGTTCCATTATCCTGAAGTAATTTCACAAAACAAAGGTCTGCTAAAATAAGTTCAATTAAATTGTGCAATAAAATTGTCAGAAAAAGAAAACCTACAGAAAAACACACCTACACTGTCTTAATATATCTTTAGAAATATATACAAACCTTTACTGTTGGGGGTGGGGACTTATGTAATATATGAAGTCCCCAGTTGGTACCAATTGTGTAAGCTTTTAAACATTTAGCAAAATGGCCTAGAGGTAAAAACATGAAAAGGTTTGGATTGAACCTATGACCTCAGTAGCACAAGTGGTAGAGAGTTAGTGCTTAGACAAATAAACTGTCATTGAGAAAGGTGGTCTTTTTGTAATGGGAAATCCAGGCAGGCTGGGCAATGGGAACTGACTACAATACCAGTACAGTGAGAATACATTGCTAGAAAACAATGGAGTTGGTCTCTTTCTGTTAAAAAGATAAACTTTTGAAAAAAAATTGAAAAATGAGGGAAAATGGTCTGATGTCACAAAAAAATGGCCACAAAGTTGTTCAAATAAACAAAGTTAATATTCTAAACAGTTCTATTGCATTGTGACGTCAGAAGAAAACAACCAAGAAACGGATAGATCTGGTTGATTTTACCTTCCATGGTGATATATAGATAAATAGTCGGATTTATAGATGCAACGATTCCAGGCTTAAGAGAATGGTACCGGGTCAACTCCAGCTCTGGCTGGGTCACCAGGACTTATGTTGGACAGCAGTTTCAACTTTCAACAATCCTTCTCAGTGCTTTGTCCACCTTCTGTCCTGATTAGCCTTCAATGTGCATGAATACAGGACGTAAAGTGCTGACCATCGGTTTATTCGTTACTGCAAACAGTTCAGATAACCAGACAAACCTGACATACTTTATATCTATCAAGCCTAATCATGGCCCATAAAACTGTCTACCTGAAATAACAGGTGTGTTGTAGCTGATGTAATAATTTCTACCTCTGCTTTTGTAGTCAAAAGCAACTGCCAATGTAGACTACCACCATCAAGGATAACCAGGCCTAATAGTTGAATGTCCTGTGTTGTTGGAATAACCCTTTTGTGAGTGCATGATGATGATCTAAAATCTCTACTGGGGGGGGGGTAATTTTCCTGCCTCTAATGGGCACATTGCATGTTTACCCCTTTTGCAACAGTGATGTAATGAGCCAGCCTCACAGATCCAAAGCAGACCTGGCCCCACTGATCAGTAGGTGATCGGTAGACTTGGCTATCTACCAGGTTAGGCCAGATGTAATTGATCTTTAGCTTCTCGGATCTTCTCAAGGCACTTTTTCTAGGGTCAGATTGAAAAAAAGAAGTTGAAATCTCAATTTTTTATGTCAATTTAACAAAAATTGTCAGTTCGCTCAATTTTTTCCTGTAGTCAGAAAATATGTTGGGTCGGTCAATCCGAGAAGCTAAAAATTAGAAATGCCTGCTCTTACCAATGAAATGGGTCAATCCGGAATGATTTAGAGCAATGTTTGTGTTAGCAAGTGAAATGTCCCACACATTGGGTAACTATGTATTAAAAATTAAAACGAGATCGATGACCATGTTAAGTTGGTGAACTTTAGATGCTAAAATTTGAAAAAAAGATTGATTTTGATTAAAATCCATGTTTGGGCAGTGAAAGACTCCCACAATCCCACATTATGAATTTTGGTAAATATCAATTAAATCAATATCAGATCACTGTCTTCCCTGAGCTGAAAACAAACTAAGAAGTTCAATTTGAAATGTATGCCAAGCAAAAAATCCAACGTTGAACGTATGAACTTTTACGTTTTAATTTTGATTCCTTTCTGATCTAATACATCAAAATCTGTCAAAACTTGCTTAGGAGGGTTTATACCTACCAAATTAACCAGGCTTGCCCAGTAGTGCAATTTTGGACATTGTGAAATTTTGATCCGTACATTATTGCGCATAGTGCATAATTTTGAGTAGACTCACAAATCGAAACATGTAACAAAGTGCCAAAAAATTGCCAATATATCAGTCTATTTGTACCTTATACAATTTCATGTTATATCATATATGTTATATCATATATTCAAACACATTTATTTATTTACCTTGTTTACAAACATAAGCATCACTAAATACAACACGTCATCCAACCCCCTTTTTGGAATTGTTGCATCTAAACTTTAACAGATGTCAGCAGATATTATATTTTTCTGCAATTCTTCCATGTGGTTTACATATTTTTGACATCTCATTTTCACAATGTCTGACTTGTCTTTGGCTGACCAACTTCACATCCATATCTGGGTGGGTATCTTTTATTTTACTGAATATTTTCTTGCGATTTTATCGAGTTATCCCAGTTTTTCTTAAATTAAGTGACTTTTACGTCTTTCAAGACTTTTTATAACTCTTCAAAATGTTTTTTTTGTGTCCGTTTTATAATTCTTTTTTCCTAATTAACAAAAAGAAATAAGGTGACTTTTTGAGGTACTGTTTATTTACATGACACTGTCATACACTATTGTTTTCAAAATGGACCTATTGTTTCACTGTTTATTTTCTCATAGTAATTCCCATGTGAATTGTGGTGAAAAGTACAATATCTGTTCCAAATCACTGAATTTTAAATTTACAAAAATAAATATTCCCATTAATTTAAGGATCGGATATACACGGCAGATTCCGTAAATTGTAGTTTTGTTATTCTCTTTCACCAATCTGTTATTGGTTGTTGTACTTATAGTTTACACTACAAAAGTAATGCGAAATGATGAAAAATATATATAAAGATCAATGTTATTGATTCATCGATAAGAGAAAACATCGGTGAATGGATGATATGGGGCTTTAAGTCATGTATTTATGCACTTGTCAGGCTAATAATGACAGGAACATGACCAACATTGAATGATCATTGAAAATTTTTTCCAACATACTCCCAGGTGACTCAGCAAGAGCTGGATTTAAACCCGAGACTCTTCGATTGGATACCCAGAACTCTACCAACTGACTAACTTCCCGGACAGAGAGAAAAGAACACACAATAGAAACATTGGCAAAATGAACAGTTTGTAAATTGCGACTAAAAATTTTTTAATCAGTTGCACTCGTTAATTTCCCTGTACTCAGAAGTTCACATTTTTGACCAATTCCTCACTTGGACCATTTTCGCAACTTCGTCATTGACATTTTTGTAAATTCTTGATGCCATTTTACAATTTTTGCCTATTTCATCAATTTAGATTTCAAAAGTGACTGACATATTTGCACAGACTAGAGCTATTAGCCCATAAATCATGATTTGGGTGAAATAGTGAAATCCTGGTTCCAAGTATTTCAACAAAAACGCCTGAAATACTACATAAAATGCCAATAAGTCTTCTCCTTTTTTTGGCTGATATGTATTGAATTGTATTTTTTTACTATTAATTTTTTTTTTAGTTCTCTGAATCAAATGTGATTTTTAATATCTATTTTTTTGGTATCATCGCCGTTAAAATGTAATATACCCTGTCATCTCATTTTAACAAAAATTAAATTTGGGACAATTGCATAGTAGTGACGCATATATGACATTTCTGGTGACTCAAATTCATGTATATGATTATACTAAATATACTCTTGGAATTTGGTGTAATTCTCAAATATCATTGTAAATTCACATATATGTGATTGTAATGCTACAATTTTAATGTGATGTAAATGCTCCATGTAATTTTACAAATGTAAATTCACATTTATAAATATATATATTCTCTTATATATGCTCCCTCTATATCCATATGTATTGAAGTACTTTATGTAATATTCCTATCTGTATGGGTTTTGTAGCACTCAGACCACTTACATAATTTGCAGTCATCAGACAGTCTGAATTTTGTCTCATTATATCAATTCTATGACCTCCAAAGTTTTGTTTTAAATATTTTTTCTATTTTTTGACTCTCTCAAATCTATTGTTTAAATTTCTGTGATTTTAAGTCTTTTCATAATTTTTTATAATTTTTTTCTTGTGATTACAAAATTTCAGTCTGAAAATGTCATGATTTATAACAATGGGGTTGGATGGGGTGCATCAGTACTTGGAAGATCTTGCAAAAATATGAAGTTTAATAATTAGTTGTCAGTCACTGACTCTGTTGGATAGTCGTCTATCTGTCTTTCTTGTCCTTTATCTATCTTTTCTTTTATCTATCTTGTAAATTTCTTTAAAATTCTATTATGATCGAATGTGTCACTGTCAATGTAACTACGTCAAACTGTTTTGTCAAAATTCTTCTCAATTTTATTTTTATAAAAGAATATGTCAGAGCGCTGTAATTAACTTGTAAGTTAAGCTTTTAAAAATTTTGAATAATTAATGGGTGCTTTTATTCTGATGGAATAACCTTTTTGTTTGGAATTTTTAGCATAGTATCTAGACTGTGAATAATTTTTGGTCATTTTGGCCAAGATATCTTTTTTATTGATGGATTGAAACACAATCTTGAAAATGCAGAATCTCTTGAAATTGCAAACTTGGGACTAAAAGTGCTCGGAAGGGCCCCTGCATCCGCCACTGTTTTGCTACTTTTAACTTTCAATGAAAAATCAACATATAACTTCACTGTCTCCATTATACTACCAGTATTTTTTGTGACTTTAGTAGTCTCATCTATTTGCAATACAGAGGTCCTAATGGCCTCAAATACAAGGTTGCATGTCAAAATGCATTTCATATCAAAATTCTCCAAAACTCTTGATGTTTCAGTGTAATATCTTTTGATGTCATGATATGCAATAAAGTTATTATGAACATAATGGCCATTGTCATGCTGTATGCTGTAGATAAATTATCCTGAAAGATTTTTCTAAATTTTGTCAAATATACAGAGTTTGTATTGTTAGTTGACAGTGATACTCTTTGATACAGCCAAGTTTCCAAAAAAAAGTAGGATAGCTGTAGTCTTTTTTTGCTAATACTTAAATTTTATGAGAGGAAATTTGGGAACATTTATTCATTTTTCGTTGTTTTATAACATAATTTAAGTTGCCCTAGAATTTAATGATTTTGGTCTGACATGAATTGCGCACCGTTTCTCCACAAAGACCTAAATAGTCACTTCTTATATCATTTTACAATGTTTTGAACTTACATATAAATCTCATTTTTGTGTAAAATTTAATTTGGTATATCATGTCTATGTGCCTCAACTTTCTTTGATATCCTACAATCTGGAATATTTTTTGAAATTGTTGCAAAATGTATTCGTATTATGATGTATTTTATTGTATTTTGACGTCATTGCTTATGTCTGTTACACATAACAGTAGTTTTGAACATCATGCACTTCAATCATAGTTCAGGAGAACACTTATTCAAGTGCATCTGTGGCACTTAAACATGTTGAATTTCTGTGATCTCCTCAAATTTATTGAACATCCTATAAATTTTGAGTAGATGACTAGAGATGATTTAAATGTTGGATTTTTGCTACCAGTGATAAGGGTCATTTGGTGGAATCGACTCTCAAAAATGAAATAATTTCTGTTGCAAAAGTCTAGTACAAGGTACATGTTAGAAAGATGTACATGTACATGAATCATTGGTAGTATACTTCTGAAGTTTTTGAAGGAAATGCTAGACAAAAAAAAATCAAAACCAATCATAAATTTCGCTAATCCTGTTCCAGTTTTTGGAATAGGATATCTTGTGTTTACTTTTTCATAAATTATCTTTCAATTATCAGTTGTTATAAAGTTAATGATAAGAAGAGTTGTTAATAATTATATTATAATTTGTGGTCTGTCATTGCAGTGTTATCATTACAATAAATTAAAGTGAATGAAACATCCTAGTAATGCAGTATCAGAAAGATTTTTTTACTCCGAAAGTTCAAATTGAAGTATAATTGTTGTAGTAAATTCCTTCCAAGTACCTTTTAAGTGTGTACTTGATCGGCATCATAAATTCACCGCGATTCGATCAGCTGATCATATGCTAGAACTAGCAACAATATAGTGGACCGATGTCACTCAGAGAAAGTGCCGATGTTGGACAGCAGTTCCGAAACTTACTAACACCTGACGCCTTATTGCTGTGTCCTCCTCCTGTCATAAATACAGGATGTGAAGCCTCAAGCCCCAATTTTCCATCCATGAAAGATAATTGTATGGATCCAGATAGATGCACAGAAAGATGGAATTATTTAGCAGTTAAGTTGAAATCAAATTTTGAACCTGGTTGATGGCTAAAAAGCTTTGAACGATTGACTGATATCTTTATACCTTCATTTGGTGTAAGCTGAAACGGGTTTGAGTAATAGTGAAGTGAAGAAGTAATTGTGAAATTACTGGAAATAATTATCAAGTAAAAAAAAAAAATTAAAATTATTGTAAATAATTATCAAGTAACATTGGCCTGATGCTACACCAGCTGTATAGCTGTATAGAGGCCATTTTGCTGTGAATTCAGCACAAATTCTTGACTTCAAGGCGAATGTCACTCTTCCACAGAAATTACAATATATGAAGGCCAGTTTCAAATACATAAGTACATGGAGCAGTGCACGTACTCTTTCATAATTGTTTTGATGATGTGTCACAATCATATGTACTGCATATATGCATGGTATACCTTCAAGGCTTATCAAATACATACATCATCTGCAAAGTCTATATTGTAATCCCCTCCTTAATTATTTTGTATATAGTACTGTGAAGAGCAATACTTGAGCATATGTGTGATAAATTTTATTTGGATTTGAAATTTTTAATTTCTTTTGTGATAGTCCCAATTTCTTTGTCCTATTGGTATGTTCATAGTTTCGCGTCTGTCTTTTTGAAAGCTATGATGTTTTTGACAATTTCCAAAGTTATACATTTTTTCCTTCATGGGAATATTCGATATATGATTTTATGTGGCGATTGATATTCATACTACGTAATCGCAATTACATGGTATATACCATGGAAATTTGCTGAGATATTTCATATTATTTGGCAAAGCAGCCCCCTCATTTCTCTGATTGCCTCATTTATGTTGTTGGTGTGAGACAATGAGATTACACAGCCCTCTATATTCTGAGCTTTGCCGTCAATTCAAAGGGAACACCAGACAGTTCCCTCTGGTATAATGTTCGTCCGACAAAATCTGACTCAAAACTGGCAGCTGCGTGAATCCCGACAGCATTTTTCGGTCTAGTATAATGTATACAAGGGGAGTTAGCGTAGTTCTAACGCTTCTGCTTTCCATTTGTTGGGTCCCAGATTAAATACCAAATCTGGGCAATCCGGGTCACCTGGACCTATGTCGGACAGCATTTTCAATCATCCTTCGCCTCATTGCTGTGTCCACCTCCTAACCTTATTAGTTTTCCAGCAGTACATGTCAAAATTTTCTATTTCTCTATCTTTTGCACTTCTGTAGTAAAACTCAAGACAGTATTTTAAAGTTTTAACTTTTATTGACTTCAAAATATTCATAAATATTTCATTTCACATGTATGTCTCAAAGTTCAAGAACTGATCATTTCATCTGGAACTTTTTTTTCTGGAAATAATGAGTCTTTCCACAAACTATATCATTTATATCTGTACACATTTGTAATTGCAAAATATGATGATGTGATACTATTCTTTATTACATAATATTATACTTATGCTGATCATGTACATCCATTGCTTGAAGTTACTTGCCAGTTCGGTTACATTGTATTAAGTAATGACATGAAATTATATAAATTAGGTCATTTATAACAAACTTGGCCTACATTTTTATTTCACTTAATGCAATTTCTTACCATGAAAAAAAAAATTACTTGTAAAAAATATTTATTCACAATATACAGCTGAATATATATTCAAATCACTATAACGGTGCAGTTTAAATTTTAATGGCTAAGCAGAAGTTATTTGACCACAGGCATTGAGAAAGATCTATGAACTCAAAATTAACAGATTTTAATAACAAGAATTGTATATAACCTTCACATCACAGTATTTCTACTTTTTAATTGTGAATATTTCCTTTTACATACATTCTGCAAAGAGTGGAGGAATTACATAAAACTCAAGTACACCAAAAACTAATATATACACTATATACAAAATTGTACATTCAATACAATAAGAAACAGTTTTATACATCAATTGAATAAATCCTAAAGAACTAATAATAGTTAATAACAGTAATTTTTAAGACATCAAAATACGATAAACAGATCAACTAGCAAAGTATTGAACAGCTTAATATTGAACAGGCTTATATTGAACAGCGTATTGATTAAATATTGATTACATATTGGTATATTGGATAGGCAGCTAAATTGATAAACAATTGGCTTATAACTTAAAAACCTGTTCTCGGTAAGTCAATAAGTGACAGACCTAAGATCTTACTGAGCTCCTTTAATTATTAACTTGATGGTTAAATATAGAAATTCAAGCTTATGAAGCACTATAGCTTAGTATATAAAGTAAAATCACACTGAAATTACAGTTTTCTCTTGAAATATTTAAATACAGATTTTGAAAAACTGTCGCTAACTCCTTAAAAAAGTTTAATTGTAAGTCTTGCAGTTACTTCGGTTGGCAAACATACTTTGCACATTTTAGAGAAGAGTATTTGCGGACTCTTGATACAGAGAATGGGAGCCTAACACTGACTTTCCATTTGACGTTTTTTGGCATCCATGTGCCTATTTTCTATACTAATCAGAATCTAATAAATGGACATGGATGCAAAGTGGGACAAATGGATAGCCAGTAAGAATAGTGATTTCATATCTTTGATATATAGTACTAAAGTTTGTTCTTCAAAATAAGTGATTCATTAAATTCTCCATTTCATACAAAAATTCTAATAAACTGGCTACTTTCTGTTGTAGACAAGGGGCGCTGTCCGTTTAATGTCCTAATAAAGTATTATTTCGAACTATATTTTGAGATCCATCCTTGTATTGAAAGTGTATTTCAAGCATTTGAGATTGTAGTTGTCATAGTCATTCAGAAATAATGTATTTATTTCAAGACATTAGAATATTTCGAACAGACTAAATTCTAAGATTTAGAAGCATCAATAGATTATCCAGTGATATCAACCACAAATATGGCTGCTTCATATATATCTCATATCTTTAAAATAACTGAAATAGGTAATCACACTCTTTCTATCATTTTTTGTGGGTTATCTACTAAGTATCTACGTTGTGACCATTTCGTATATCACCAAAATATATGTCAGTATTTTGTAAATCTTTGTTATATCAATATTTTTTTACCAGTATCGCTTATTCACATTCATGCATTTAGAAAAACTTGAGAAATTGTAATGTCTCACATGTAGAACATCCTATTTTTCCCTAATATGCTTATAAATCTAACCATTTATGAATCTGATGCACAATTTTAGTTAACCTGTACTGCAAGTTCATAGCATTGCATATTTAATGCATATGTCAAGGCATACATTTGCAAGTTATAATGCTAGCATAATTGCATATTCCCTATTAACATGATTAATAATCACCTGCAATGACTTATATCTAATGCACTGTACTCGTAAAAGTGTATAAGCCACTGTGAACCTCATTTAATTGGCATTAATTGCATAGTGCACAATCAGTAATATCATAAATTTCAAAGTATTCGTTAAGATAACTTATGATATACATGTCTGTATTAACATAAACATATTATCAAATATATAGTCAATCATGCTCACTGGCTACAGTATAGATTTGCAAGTTTGCAATTTGGTAGCGATTAAAATATGATTATTGCAAGAAAAGCATAAATTTATTATTTATCAAGCTATTTATTTGCATTTAACATTTATGTACAATATCAAACAGCAAAATGACCATTGCTTTACATGACTTCACAGTTGCTTCATGGCATAAAACATAAAATTCACACTTCTAAATGTCCCCAACATTATATCCCTTTAAAATGACTCAGTTTTCAAAATTTGTAAGTCTTTTGAGAAGGTAATTATACATACGTCAAAAGTGTCACAAAGATTTCTTCAAATTTCTTTGGTGTCAAAAAATGACTATGTACTTCTGAACGACCTTCAATCCTCATACATAGTCACATACAGTAATTAGAATTAGTAGGATCCAGATTTTCAATTAAATAAATGTTCTAAAATTCCGATTCGTCGTCATCCCATTTTCGTAATGAAGTGAGATAATCCTTGTACCGATTAAAATAAATTCAAATGATAAAGTTAACTGGGTTTTATTGTCCATGTTTAAAGTTGTAAGTTTTTTGGCTTACCAAGTGTACGGAAAGTCCAGAGTTCTGTTGTAAAAGATGTGTGTTTCATATAACAACAGTCATTCAGTTCAATTTAATAAATAAATTGATTTCATGGATGGATCGAAATGAAATAACTAAAGAGATGAAATTCAGTCTCATACAGGGGAGTCGTTTCGGTCGGTTGTTCCGTTTAATTTTGCGACCTCTTGGTCATCCTTGAGTTCAGTGCCGTAAGCCTTGTCCTTTCCGGATAGCTTATTGTCTTTTAGCTCCTTGACGAGGGCTGTCATGGATTCTTCGTTGTTTTTGGGAGCACCGTTAGCAATGCCGTTTTCCTTGTGGTTGGGAGAGTCTACTTCGTGCTTGAGGGACTTTCTGCGTGGTCTAAAGACGAGGAGATATACGAGGAGGATGATCAGAGCGAGTAAGGCGATCACACCGATTATCACAATACCAACAATAACTCCGCGAGAGATTGGGGGGTTTCCTTTAGTAGCTTGGGCGGAAGGGTCGTGAGGAGCAGCAGTTGTGGCTGGCTGGAGCTCCTCCGACTCATGGACGTCGTGTCGTTCTGCACCTGATTTGCTGTGGACTTCTGGTGCTTTAGCAGGAACTGCGTAAACGGAATCATCTTTATCTTGAACTGTGGTTGGTTTTTCTGTTGCTGTTGTTTCAGGATCTTGCTCTGGTCTGCTGTTGACTGGTTTACGATTGACTAATACAGGAGCGAAAACCTCAGCTGTGGTGGCTGCCGTTGTCCCATCAGAAGCCGGAAGCAGTTCCTTATCTTGTGTTTCGTTCAAGGCATGTTGGATGTTTTTGGGAAACTCTGTAGCGAAGAAATCTACGTCTCCCGAGCCATCGTCTTGAGATTCTGTGGTCGTTTCATAGGATTCTTCGCTCGAGAATACACCATCAACTGCTTCTGTATCCTCTACTGTGTCTTGCTTTGTTGTTTTAATCGTCGGCGTCGTGAAAGTTTTATTCGCCTTTTCTTCCAAGCTTGGATCAACGTCTCCTGAAAAGTCATCTAAAACATTTTCGTCGTTATTTTCCAACTTCTCCAACTCTGCCTGCTTCTCTAGGGGCACTGTAGTAAACTCGTTGCCATTGACAACCACCGTTGCCAAGGTCATTGCCACGGCAACCGCCAACAACAAGTTAATCCACGATGGAGCCATGACTGTCTGATAGTGTCTGCACTGCTGGATTCTGTACTGTACGTGCGAAACTGCTTTGATAATCTGTTAATCTCCTAATATGGAGTTAATCACAGGCTCACCAGTTTTCTGTTAATCCGTGTGACGTTAGTGCTCACTTGCGCTACTATTCCACTGGTACCCAATCGAGTAGTTATCTTGACTTCTGCGACCAATTCTGGCTGCTAGTCTAGTGCAGTGTCCTTATTGATTCACGGAGTCCTTGGTAAATCCTAATGTATTGGAAATCCGCCGTTTATCGAATGATTTCGCACTTTTCCGCTTCACCTGGAAAATTAAAGAAGAAAATGAGTTAATCGAAGTTAATGAATATTGTATGTGCAATGTGTGTTCCAGAAATGAGTATTTGAGCATATTATCATTGATCCAAGACTAATTAAATGATTGGTTAATACTAATGTGTTTATTTGTAAATTACTTCACACTTATGCTAATAAGAAAATAGTTCTAGTAAACAGAGATAACCTGCTCCATATCAACTAGAACATCTCAAACCAACATTCGTGGAATCATATTAATGAATATCAAATTAACAATTCAAGAGTTCTTAAAAATGTACTGATACGAATGTAACAAATATCAAGATCTTATAAACCTTGTATCCATGTACTCTCAGGTTATAACAATGGCTATTCTACCTCAAATAACTGATCATACTCAACATGCTCAAATGAGATTCTGCTCAAAACATCATGTTACATGCACAACCTCATTAGCATAATGTTACCCCATCACATGACCTGGCATTTGCATGACGTTCCAAATAAGGGCAAAGTGTTATTGATCTCATGTGCCATTGATAGTTAATGCTATTGGTATAATGATGTAAGGATATTATGAGTTAGTAACATTTGTGTTTTAGTAATTTCAGGTAACTTATCCTGTAGACTGGTGTAGAGGATAAATTGATGATGCATTCATTGATAAAAATAATTCAGATTATCTTTTAAATGCCTGATTATCTTTCATTATGCAGTGAAATCCTCTTATTTTGCTCATTTCAGTTGAGTTTAGAGATTTATTAATTTTTTTAAATCCAAAAACTTATCAAACTTATCTTTTTACATTGTCCGCTATCCTGGAGATGTCAAATTATAACATTATTTTGATAAAGTGATGTTTTTTATATCCAAACTCCACATGACACTTAAATGGTATAGTGATAATTTTTGAAAAATATGAATTACCTAGAATTGTGAGCTTGTCACTGATATAGGTGTAATCAGCTTGCAGTCCCATAAGGATATGAGGTGAATGATAAGCCAGGTGTATTGGTGTAACAGATTGTAATTTATTACTAAATTATTAGTAATTTAATAACTACTTGTATTATGGCTATATAAGTATGATGGATTTTCATGTGAATTAATACAAGAAATTCTTTCAAAACTTACACTTGTTGGTACAACATTAATGAAAATATTTTGATACATGTATTCAATAATTCTTTCAATGACTGTGCAGACTAATTTCACAAACATATTTTAATTTAACTACTATATAATTTGTCATAAATTGTATATTTGAACATTGAACATATTTCCAACTCAATATTTCACATTTAAATTGAGTTTTTTCAATATTTAGGAATTTTCTAGTGTCACATGAATATTACAAAATTATACACCCCCAAAAATATGCATATAATTACAATTTTATGGCTTGGCAATTCCATGATAATTATTACCTAATTCCAGAAGGACGTTTTTACAACCAAACAATTGATTTAGTAGCTCATGGAGATAGTACAGAAAGAGGTTTGGTGCCCTAAAACAACTCAAACAACGAAGAAAATAAAAATGTCACATATTTTGAATACTTTAATTTGGATTCTTGAAATAATTTTGCCTTTTTTATGGAATTGTTAATTTTTTTTCTAAATAAGACAAGACGGTTTTGACTTATATGGGGCAGGGAAATTGAATTTGTTTACTTTTTCATTATTTTCAACTTTCTGTTCTTATACAGATGTAGTTTACTCTGATACCCTCTTTATATATTCTTTAGAATAAAATTGAAACATGAAGTTTATTAATGTCTTGTATAACCATGATAACACTCAATTTTACATTTTTGGTTTGACCCCATGGTCAGTATATAGGGTGATTTGAAATTTGAAAACTCATTACTACTTAAAATCTATACAAAATCTTGTATATATAAATTCATATTGACAATATTCTTCTAGATTTCTTTAGAGAACATTTCCTTTCTAGCTGAATGGGCATAACTTCAATTCATTGTCTGGCCTGTAATAAGTTTTGTCTGTTTTAGGAAAAAGTCGTGATAAAAACACTACTGTTATGACTTTGAGATTTTTTAGCCATTTCTTTACAACAAATTCTGGATGTTAACACACATGGAACAGACACTTGTAGGTCATGGGAGAGAGATTGGTATTTAATAGATAGATAGATAGATAGAAATATCGATTACTTCGATTAGAATAGGTGAAGAGATGAAATTAGATAGAAGAGGTGAAGAGATGGATAGATAGATAGATAGACAAATAGATAGATATATAGATAGATAGATAGACAAATAGATAGATATATATATAGATAGATAGATAGATAGATAGATAGATAGATAGATAGATAGATAGACAGATAGACACTACTACTAGACAGGCAACCAGATAGGTGAAGTAAAAACACAAAATCTATTTCAGATGAATGCTTATTCAACTTACTTGATGTAGGTTATATGAATACAATGCTAATTTATTTTATTTCATGGATGACCTTGTCTATTGTAAACCACTGAAATATAGATATCTGTGAAGATGTTACACCTATTATGAATTCAATTTCTAAACTAACATTTGTTTAACTTTTAAGTTCTATGTAGCTTACTTTATTCAATAAACAAATAATACACTTACTAGTTCACATTTATTGCCATATCATAATTATTATATATTTGGTTAATAGAAATAGTAGCTAACATTTGTCATAATTATGACCCAACAAATGTGTAGGAGTAAGCTATTTAGATTGAAGAATATTTATTAGTTTATTGATCAAGTTAACATGGTTAAGTATTATTGCTATTTGTAAACTATCATTGCTATTTGTATTAGTTAAGTTGTTGAAGTGCTGAGAAGTTGAATTTCCAAGAATTTTGAAGCTTTTTAAGTTTTAGGTGTGATGAACCCGTCACATATGATTGTGCACTCTTGCATTCTGGGATATTAAACCTTAGTTTTGACAGGTCAATTGATATGATTTTATAATTTTTTCTTAACTTTTTTTCTGAAATTAATCTTATGCCAAATGCCAGTGCATATTCATACAGCCATTTTAAGATCTTTATGGGACTCTAACAACCTATTGCACAAAATAAATCGTAATTTTCCAGTTAATAAATTCTTTAATTCACTTATTATTAAGAATTATGTACTTATATCTTTTATTTTGTAAAGCTTTTATGGTCCACTGCCAAATATGGTAACCTTTTCAGCTACTTATTTGCTATTTTATCAAATTTTTACACAATTTTTGTGTACATTTTTATGCAGTTTTTGTCATATCTTTATATATATCTGCTATCCAAATTACCTCCATGCCTTAAATTGTGGGAAAGTGCATCCCCCACTTTTCAATAACTGCTTTCACATGACATGAGCCATGAATTTAGGATTGTAAGTGCCAGTTATATATAGCCTAAAACAAGACTTATATAATACAGAATCATACTTAATTCATAGCTGTTATTATATATTAATTAGCTTATTATCTCACAATTTCTTGACTCCTACTAAATCATATCTGAGAAATTAGTATGCACTGCCAAAACAATTTGGCAAGCAACTAAATGCCTAGTTGTTGAATATGACTTCACTAATGAAATTGTATTTCCCAATGAAGAATTACAATGTACTAACAACTCAGTGAAAACCCATCTATTATCTTTGCCAACTCTGCCCGTTGAATTTCTAATTATAAGCTGCTAATCAACTTGTTTCCTGTCCAAATCAATTTAGCATGTTCTGAAGTGATACTTAATTATATAATGATGTTACATCATCATACATAACATTGTCATCATTGATCATTTCAATGTCATCATTTTACAGACCCAATTTTCAGCTTAAAACTTTAAATTAAAATGTAGATCACATTACACTTCTTGCCTAATCAAGTTAATGAACTGAAAACAATGAACAATTGACTAGATACATGGTGTCATGATGGACTTGATTATGTGGACTTTTTCTCCTCCTTTTCAAGGTTTTTGTATATTGTTTGGCTAGAAAAGGAATATTTTATATCAATAAGACAAATTTCTTAACCTTCACGATAAATATGTGTCATTTTACAAAGTTGACTTACTCAACAAAGATCTAAATATTTCAAAGTGCCATGGTACAAATGTAGTTATTCCTGCATTGTACCTAATAGTTTAAATCTATAAATTAAACCCTTTTCTGAAGCTATATATGATAGATCTGTATGTGGTTGTTGATTGACGTTAATCTCAGAGATATTGTTGTCAATTTGTCCATCGTAAAACCATTATTGAAAAGTCACATATTTATTCATACTATATCTATCTATCTAACTCTATTTATCTGTATCTATTCTTTCTGTCAAGCTGTCTGTCTATCCATCTTATTTCTATCTGTTTTGCTATCTATTTATTTTCTTATTTATCTACCAGCCTATAAAATACTCATTTATTTCCTGACTTCCTATACACTCCAGATGGCTGTGGTCAGTGAGATGGTGACCAATCACTTGACCACTGATGCTGCCCAATGTCCAGTCATTTGACCTCTGACCCTTGACACCTGGGATCCACCCTCAAAGTCCACCCCAAACAAAGTCCACCCCCTCTTCTAACCCTATTGTCTTACAGGAATTCTATCAGCTTCTGATGTTCTGTTTCATGTAAACCATGTCAGGGTTCAGTTACTGAATGTTTGGAAGAAGAAAGGTGTCTGAAGATAGTGTTGTAATAATGCTGTATAGAGTCAAGAGATATTTAGATAATACTCATCATCATATTTATATATTGTTGCATTGAAGTTATCGGCACATTTGGTTGTCTCACTCGACTCGTCGATGTATCACCTGGTCTCGAAATGACAAGAATATACATGTCTTGTCTATCTTACCTAGATCAATTGGTCTATCTATTTGCTGTTCTGTCTATCTGTCTCTGCATCAGTATATCAGTTATCTATCTATCCACCTATCTACCTATCTATTTATCAGATATCTATCCATCTGCTTGTCCTGTCTATCTATCTATTTGACTATCAATCGTCTTACAAGTCTACCGATCTATCAATATATACCTCATGTCTTTGAATATATATATCTGTCTTTCCATATGTCTATCTATCATGCATCTTTCCTGTCTGTCTATTTCTTGGTATATCTATCTATCTACATGTCTCCCCGAACATGAGCACAATTCGGTGAGGTGAACGTTCGGTAGTGGGTTGCGTGTGGGGTCCTTGTCCGACAAATGGGGTGAAATGTTTGAAACCGTCCTTGGTTTAGAGTTTAGACACGAAATATTTTGGCTTCTGGGCCGTCCGGGTGTGTTTGGGGTACAAAGGGTTTTTGCTGAAACAGAGAGCCGAATATGATATGGGGTGACCCAGTTTTTGACAATGATGACATAAGGACTATTACGTAAGATGGTTTTTCGGAGCATTTGAAATTTCGGATGGTTTTGGCGGCAACTACTAAGTATTGGTGATCTGAATCAATGATAATGATATAAGATACTTCGGAGAGAAAGCTGACACAGCAAAGGCCCATATTTTTATGAAGGTTTCCTCAAAATGCTGGATGCAAGGTACTTCGAAGACAAAAAATTTCTTGATTTCAAGTTCCGTTTCTCAGTTTCAAAACTTTGAGCCAGAATTTATTTGTTTAGACAATAGTAGGACCCCTTCGGATCACCCAGTATCAAATTTTCGGCTTTGCTTCTTTAAATTCATGTAAAAAGTACCAAAAAAAGTCAACCAGAAGGTTATGTAATGCCTGAGTGTTACTTCAGAACACAGGCGACGTTAAAAATAGGAAAAGCGCGAAAGTGATATTGAGCGAAAACGAGTCTCCCAAGAAAAAAATATTGCAGAGAGGCTGAAAAATTGTATATATACAAAGTGCGGAGGCCTGTCTGGCGAAGTGCGAAACTGTAGTGAGGCTGAATGGAAAAATTACTGTAAAAATGATGAACAGAACAAAAAAGTTCTTCAAAAAATATTGTAAAAGAGCTGAAAAAGTCCTCGTAAAAAGGTAAGCGAGATGACAAAAAGTCAGAACGAAGATTTTTCTTCTCTCACTTTGCAGGATCCATTGCTAGCACTAGATTGAAGAATGTTTTCTTGTTTATACAAAAATTGCGGAAAATGTGTCTCGTCATACTATAGGGAAAGCGATCTTTATTATTCATATACATATCATATACGAATATATATATGTATATGTAAACGTGGGTGTGAGAAGCGTTCAACTTGCAGGTTAAAAAGTAATTCGTACATGTACTGGTTACAAAAACTTGACCAATGTACAACTCTACGTTCTTCTCTAGACTGGTGGTACCAGTTCTTTGTAAGCTTGAGAGTACTGTCTGAACCAATGGTACTGACCGTACTTTTGAACATTTTCTCTATTAAGTTTTATTGATGACTTATCCAAGCTTTACATTTATGGAAAATAAAGACTATGGCTGACAAATTCAGTCTCTTGTCTGAAGGAAAGAGGAGGTTCTGAACATGCCTACAACATTTTACTTTATTGTGTATGCAACACATTTTGAACTATTAAAGTGTCTGAACATTTCAAATTGCAGTATCAATACATTTCGATCTAGTTTCGTAGTGATGCAAACAGCCTGAGGAAAAAGATTTTGGATATGACTCTTACGCAGTTTGTAAACGTAATCTGCTTGGCTCATCTCAATATATTATCTATTTCGAAGTATCGGAAGTGTTAGTTACTTTTTCATCAATTTTATTTACAATTTTTTCAACACGACCTTCTGACAGCGATTCAATATTTTGACGATTTAATGTCCACAAAATCTTG
This sequence comes from Platynereis dumerilii, assembly GCA_026936325.1. Classification (NCBI taxonomy): domain Eukaryota; kingdom Metazoa; phylum Annelida; class Polychaeta; order Phyllodocida; family Nereididae; genus Platynereis; species Platynereis dumerilii. Next base: position 7,653,198 of record JAPTHN010000009.1, read on the forward strand.
CTCCAGTAACTAAAGCATACACAGCTGCTTTTATTGGCAAAATAAGATTTTGAAAAGCTTAAAAAAATCTAGCTAACTTATTAGGCAGTTTACAAGTTAATGGACTTCAAATATGATGAAATAAGTTTCAAATAACCTTATAACTGTAGTGTGTAATTATGGACAAGCTGTGCAGTTTCAACTTCGACTACTCAACAAAATTTTGTTTGATCAATGAACATGTTTTCAAAATGCATGAGTGCCATGTTGTGATATTACCATTGAGGGTCCTGTAAGATGATAATTGGGGTAATAAAAATATTTGATATTTTGTGCAAATTTCAATATTCTAAATATCCATTTGTTGAAATTGTTATATTTGGATTTTACTACACATATTTTTTTGCCCTGGATGTGTAGATAAAGGGTAGATAGGTAGATAGATACGTAGATAGATAGATAGATAGATAGATAGATAGATAGATAGATAGATAGATAGATAGATAGATAGATAGATAGATAGATAGATAGATGGGTAGTCAGGCAGACTGACAGTAAGCCAGGAAAATATATCATTTTGATTATGAAAAAATATATATTTGTGAATATATTTTTTATCTTCAATGGCTAGGCTACTAGGGTATATTGTGGCAGATAGTTAGCTATATGGCTAGACAGACAGCTGGATAGTAGATAGCTACATAGATAGTTAGATATAGATCTAATCTGTGGTTAATTAATTGATTGATAACATATCTCATTTGGAAGCATTGATACCTGACTATGACTACCAACCATGTCCAAGATCTTGGTCAGGTACTATCTGATAGATAGATTGATAATCTGATATGGAAACCAGCACCTGTATTACAAAATCGACAGAAAAATGTGAGGAAAAAAATCTGCCTTTAATTTCTCCCAATATGATCCAATATTGTGGTCAGTATATGAAACATTCTCTTTTGTCACCAAATTGAGGCTTTATGAAAAAGATATTGAGGGCAGTATATCTCTTATGAGAGGGCAATAATTTGTCGTATAAATCGTCATATTGGACCATATCTGTGGTGTTTTTATTGTGATCTTGTGTTTCTGTGCAACTAAGCTGCTTTATCTATCACATAATTTCTTGAGCTTGTCAATCTCTGAGAGCAGAGTAAATAGAGGAAAATACAAATAAGAAATACCAGGAATTATGAATTTAGATTTTTATGTGAAGGGAAATCACCTGGAGGTTGGGTGATTGCATCATTGTGTGTCCAGTGAAGTATCAAGTATATTGTTGAGTATAATAATGATTTCTAATGAAACATTAATAAATTAGCAGTTTCTTGTACACAGGCAGGTTAAGACTCCATACTTTATAGATGATTAGGGCTTACCACCCTGTATTTATGAGGAGGCGGGTTGTATCCAGTGTTCTATGCTGGGGCAACTGAAAGACCCTGGGCATCCCTGAATTAATAGGGTATGTACCAGACTCACAGTCTTCTCATCTCATCATCATACGGCGATCGCCTGCCTCGATATAGCCTACTAAGGTGCTGCTGAGGCATAAAAAAACACACACACACAAACCACCCTGTATTTATGCACTTGGGAGACTATTTTGGACAGGAGTAGGAGATAGCAATGAGGGAAAGGATGATCGAAACTGCTGACCAACATAAGTCCAGTTGACCTGACCGGAGCTGGATTCGAACCCAAGACGCAGCGATTGGCAGCCACTACCAAAGTTCTGAGCTAAGCCCCCTCCCTATCTTAAACTTGGAAACAGCTTTAGTACCTCATCATTATAATTTGATCAATAATAGCTATAGTCAGTCTGTAGTTGATCAAGAAATTACTGTAAAAACTAGCGTCAGTTTTGTAGACTTCATAATTGTTTTAATCAGCTTATATTTGAGCAGCTGCTGGAGGCAGATGTAATAATGAAATGAGATGGAACACTATGTAACAATTGTATATGATACTATAATGACTCTATATTGATTACTAGCCTAGATATATGATCTAAAAATCACTTCATTAGTACAATAGCTAATTTATATGTCCATACAACATACCATGTAGTGCAGAAATACATGCCCTTCAAAATATGATAATTAAATTGTAACATTTCTTAGACACATCTGTATGATGACTATGATGTATAAGGGACAAACATACAAGTATAGGCTACATGAACACATACATGTATATCAAAGCCAGATTATTTGTTAATTTGCCTCAGAAATAGGCCTACAGACAAGTTGCATCTTGGAAGTTTCAATAGTTTTTTTTTTAAACATTCAGAAAATAAATAAAAGCAAACATGTTTTAAGTCACATGCCATATATTGCCTTATTAAAAAGTTTCAAGTGTTTCTTTTACTCTAGGACTTCTATAATTTACACAATTTTGCTTCTTTATATTGAATTTCTCATTTGAAAATTGCCTTTTAAAATTGGTAATTTAGAGCCTTGTTTAAGGCTTCATTATAAATACAGTGTCAGTGTTCTCAAAGTAGTAAATTTCATTAATGAAATATTTTTTCTCACTTTATTTCATATTTCTCCATATTTTCTTTGAAGTTTACTCTGTTGACTGTTTATAACATTTTCCATATGTGAGCAATTGCCTCCCGCCAATTAAGGGTGCTAATTAGCTCATTACCATAATAGATTATATCCAGACAGGGTGCTATTTATCAAATTCTATCACTCAAAGGTAATTAAGCAGAAGCTAGACTTGAGTATGGTAAAATAATTAAGAAATTTCAATGTAGTTGTACGAGCATTTTTACACTTTTAAAATACGATCTTTTTTTAGTTATTAACTTATTATAGTAACATCATTACATCAAGTAAAAGCTATTGTTTTAATTGCTCTAAATTAAATGTTAGTTACATATGCTAACCTTCAATTGTAGGCTATTTCTTGGGACAGTAAATTTTAAAAGATTATTGTTGCACTGATAACATTGTCATTTATTGGCATGTAAATTATAGCTTACTTTAACAGAAGTTGATAATTATAAATCATCAAGAAAATAAAAGCCATAAAAGAGGCACTATAAATTAGACTGAATACAGAAAAGCAAATGCTGTTACTGAATAAGTGCTACAGCTTTTGAATCATTGCAACCCCTAACCCCTTTTCTGCTTAATTCCTAATCAACCCCCCCCCCCTCACTTTCATTTCAAATATAAATGTAGCTAGAAAGGTTATTTCTAAAGTTGCACTTCTAATTTTATTGCTTTATTCAACTGCCTTGCTTACCTTAGTTATTTCTTGAAAACCTTTTAAATTGGAAATCCTTTTTCGTAATATTTGATCCAGAGAGGTGTTTTAACTCCAAGTGTCACTAGATTTGTGGTACTCATCACACATGGCTTGCCTTTGTCATCTGTGGTGGCGCCACCAACCATGCGCGCCTAGTGGCAGCTTCTGGAACTAGAGTCTGCTTTTTGTTGGGTGCAAGGTTGGGTGATTGGAATGGAAGCATGTGAAGAAGTTCTCTTGATTTAGCATGCAATTGCATTTATTGGGATTTTCGATGACAAGTACAGGTCAGATTATCCAATTGTGTATGCAGATTGGAACAGATATTTTTTGCAAAGAAATACGAAGTAACTCAAGGAAGTTAGGATATGGTCATCTTTGGAAACTTTGGATCAAATGTGTTTAGGATGTGTTATGTTTATCACATGGAATTGAAAACAAATCACACTTTATTTATGACAGAAGCAGTAGAAACCCCAATCTTAGGTCACAAATAAAGTGTTGTTTTTTTATTCAGGGTACTCTGACATGATAAATGATCCTAAAAGCCTGAGCCTACCCTTAAAAGGAGAAAGTGCCTTGGAATTGGAAATGCACTCACTGTAAAAACAAGGATGCTGGACATCTTTTAAAAGTAAACTGGGCCTACAAAAAAAGGTTGTTTAAAAATGGGGTTTTTAGGCTCTTGCACTGTGTGACCCTGTATGACAGTATTAAGGTCAAGAGGTGCAATACGTCAAGACCCAGAAATAATATTTTCTGAAGACTGGATCCTGTCTGAAGTAATACTGCAGCAGCATTTCTTTTGTTTACAATAGTATTACCGTACTTGTTTGATCAATTGTGATGAAAATCAAGGATGTTAAGTACTTCTATTGCTTACCACTTTTGAAGCTGCTACAATTTCTTGTTAAATTTATTGATTTCTGTAATTAATTGTAAAATTGCCTAAAATGGAATGATTATGAGATTAGTGCACGTGCACTGGAACGTCGTGACGTAGCCAATCAATAATTGACCTCAGTGACAGGAGAGTGCAGAGTTGCAGACGACAGGAGGCACAATTTACTGGAGGGTAGAAGGGGAAAATTTGGGGTGAAATCCAAAAGTTAGGGTGTGTCGGGGGGGGGGGGGGGGGTGTTATCTACTATCTAGACAGTGAGTGATTAAGTGGGGGGGTGGAGTTGCAAGTTTCACGGAACACGTTATGCATGAGTAAACAAACGGAGGTGTCCAAGTCACGCCTCATTAAAATTCAATCAATTTGATAAATTCAACATATCCTGATTAGAATTGATAGGAATTAGGTGCAAAATGCTGCTGTTGGCATTCTAGTTATGAATATGTGAAACTTCAGATTGTATGAATTTGATGAGATTTCTCAATTTTCCAGTAGGCCTACATTTATTAGTTTTGCTGAAGTTGCTCAATTCAAAATGAATTTCAATTGCTAGATTTGTGAAATGACTGATGATTATGCTGCCAAAAACTGTAGAAGTGTCATGCTGATTCTTGGAACTGTACCATCCGTTACATTTTGCAGAGTGGCATTTTAGCTTCACAGAAATTATTGCTGGCTGGGATTGACTGTATTATAATCTACTGTCTACACATGCCCATAAATGTATTTATTGCTTTTTTGATGGAGAGTGCATGTGTCCTGTGTGAGTACCAGCACTTCTAATTTCGTGATTTTTTTTTCTGGAGGGTGGGGAGGGGGGGCTGTTCCAATAGGGCCTGTGGTTAATCCCTTTCATGTATGGAAGCCCACAAGTGCACTGAGTGACCTGATTTCAACTGGTGCAACTTGCTCAGTCTGTGATGATGATGCTGGAGATGGGGTGATGTGCAGATGCATTCTGGGAATGCAGGGGGGGTGAAGATGTTTAGAACCCCCCCCCCACCTTACCCCAGACGCAAAATGTCATGGTAACGTCTAATTAGAATACCCACAACCCTGGTATGGGATTGGAGGGGTGTAGGCTGAAGGGGGGACCAAAATCACAACAATAAACATTGAATCACCTGTCATAACACTGGGGGGGGGGGATCCCAGGATCTTTCACAAAGTGATAAGAAATCCAATATTGAGACTAAATAGTGATCTCCTTCACTCCAGTAGATTCTGTGTTGGTTGTGACTACTCTTGACTAGGACCTAGGCATCAAGAGAGGCCAAGGCCCAAGCAAGCAGTGACTACAATCAATACTAATTTTTGATTATCATTATGGTTTAAAAAAAAAAAAGTTTTACTCTTATTATCTGTTATGTAACTTCGTATATAAATGACGATAATACAGTATTAAATATGCATGTTTTAATATAAACTTTTTCATAGATCAAGCAATTCTCAAAAATTACTGATGTTATGATATATATATAATTGATGTTGAATGTTGTATTTAATTGCTGTGACTACTCTTGACTTGGACCTAGGCATCAAGAGAGGCCAAGGTCCAAGCAAGAGACAATTGCAGCTCTTTTTTATTACTGAGCACAAAGTGCCATTAAATTTTTTTTTTTTTCTTCGGGATATTAAGGGGGTGCACCCACCTTTTAGGTCATGGTATTTTATACTCGGGTGCATCTCCATCAAATTGCAACTTGCCAATAACGCTGAAAATTTTATATGTGATTGTATGTTTTTTTTTTGAAAATAATAAATCAATCAATCAATCAATCTCTGCAATGGCAGATCCAGACAGGGTCATCTAGGGGGGCGCGGGCATGTTTCGGCTTTCTCGGGACTGCGGTGTCGCGTATTTTCTTCAAACACTATTATTAATCTCAGGGGTCTTGGGGGGGGGGGGGCTGGGCCCCCTTGCCCCCCCCTGTATCCGCTACTGCTCTGGGTGATCTCTTGGAGGGGGGGGGGATAAATCAGATATTTCAAGATCTCGATCTACATGTACATTTTTGTAATGGTAGGGAAATTGGAATCTACAAGCAATTAATTTCATTGCCAAATGTACTGTAGCCTGGGCAGTATTATTGTATTATTGATATAATGATGAAGATAGGCCTATTTGCAGTTGCTATTGTGAAGTGATGGGCTGAGAATACTGCAGTTGGCGGTGATAGCGGGCTATTAATATTTTCTGGTAGTAATAGTAGTAAAGGTAGTAGGAGCACCTTGTGGTAGTAAAAAGTAAAACGCGAAACTAACAGACAGAACATGTTTTATTTATTGTTTTTATCTGGGAATTTATTTTGCCAGTCTTTTTGCAAAGCAGTAATGTGGTGTTAACACACAGCCACCCTCAGAGCAAAAACACAGACAGACACACCTAAAAACATAGACAGAGAGACAAAAATGTAGACAGCACTACCTGAGACAGATAAATGTTGTCTTCAACCCAATAAAAGCTATTGTAGGTAGCCATAGGGATGTAGTGCATGAAATAATAGGGGTTATATTGGATACCCTTGAAAGTCAGACATCCCCCCACCCTTTGGACTCTTGGAACTCCCCCCCCCCTTCCCATCTTCTTTTTGGAACTCCCACTGTGACGTCATCTACTGGCTAGTGTTCCACACTAGTATAAACACTGTACTTCTGCTTTATATATTTTTACACAACTTTTTTGAAGTTTTTAGACTGCTCTTTTTTGTAACTTACCTTTTAGCTTTATTTACATGTCTCACTTATATGTTTTATGTATGTTATACTTTTTGTCATAACTTTTAGTAAGACGTTAGGTTACCCGGTACAGTTTCAACCTTAGTGCATCTGCCTACATTGTAGAATGTGGATGATTGGAGAATAAGCGTATCTGGATAATAGCAAAGGGTAGGTGGGAGCTATATGCAGATATGCAGTAATGACTAACGGCTATAGGTCGACGTGAAAGAAAAAATAATTAAATTTAAAAGTATGGCACTATTTTTGTCAATATTGTCATTAAATGGCGATCTTTAGTGATCCAGTAAGATCCCTTTGGTGTCAGTGCCATGGGTAGTGTTTTGTCCGTCACTTAGTTGCCAGCAAAGACTAAAACCACTGCACCAATTTCAAGGAAACTTTACGGAATTGTTCCAGTTATCATTACAAATAGGTGGTGTGATTTTGACAAAGATTCGTCAAGGAGATTCAGAGTTATCGGCAAATACAGCTTACTACCGGATACCAGTGTATTGCTTAATTTGTTCAGACATCTACAATAAATACATGTAGGTGCCATATTAACATGCACTGTTAAATTTCCTATGTTTTGGTACGTAATGCCCAATAGATAGATTCCTGGATAGATAGATAGATTGATAAGTAGATAACAAAGAAAAAATAATAGCTTAATTTTGATCATTTGTGGTCCAGCAATTCTACGCTAATTTAATCTCTCTGGAAATAAACTCAATCACCATTTACCCCTGGCATGTCCCCCCCCCTCCTCCTCTCAAGCTATCAATCCCATCATATCAGGTTAATAAGCAATGTACTTTGGGGAATTTAGATTAAGCTGTATACCCTCAGGGATAAATTGATACAGTATTTGGGTTTAGCATACCCCTCCTTCCCCAAAGCAAGTGCACTAATTAACTGAATTGGCCCATTGTGTAGAGTATTCACTCTATGTAACAGATTGTGGGTTCAAACCCACAAAAGACAACAATTTATGTACTGGATCAATATGATTAGCAAATAATGAATAAATAAACCCAAATAAATAAATAGGAAATATATCATCGTCTTCCATACTCTTATTGTGTGTTAGTATTATGAGCAAAAATTGATTTTAGACAAATACATAATACTTCATGTCCTGATATTACCTCCGGATAAATATTGGGGTTATGTATCCTAGAAATAAATGTACTTTATGTGGAAAATATTGAATTTAGAGGATATGTATTGGTAATTTATTGGTAATTTATTTAATGTTCATGAATACATATTGAATACTATTACTCATAAATGTACTTCTATTGAATTGCTTATGTTCTACAAAATCATTGAATTTATTTTGATAAAGATATATTTATTAGATAGCAAATGTGCAGTGTATTTTCGAGAAAATATACACGCTAAACGGTTCGAATTGCATTTTGAACACCAAAAAATTCAATTTGGCCATTTTAAAGAAATTCGTGGAAATATGTCCACACATTTGGTGTACTGTATTATGGCCACCCAGGATCAATGGATGATATGCAATTCTTTTCAAAATATATAGTAGTCGTCAGAAAAATACAAAAATATATAATTTATGGATTTCCCACACCCTAGTATTTTCATATGTGTGACGTCACAACCTGGAACAAAGAAGAATTACCACAAAAATTGCAAAAAATATCAGCAGACAATAGATCACATAAGATTCCAACATGTGTAAACAAAAAAGGTAGTTGCATTAGAACATCATGAAAAGAACATGAAAAGAACGTAAAAGAACAATAGAAAGAACATTATCTCCTTTTATGGACATGTACCCACCCTAAATTCATCCTATCTACCCCTGTTATCCCATTATCTGACTAGGCTATTATCCTATTCTTGTCATTTATCTCTTTATTATCTAGTTCTTCTCCAAATTCCTATTATTTTAGCCTTTGGAACCATTGAAAGTCAATAAAATGGAATTGAAACATTTATTTTGAAGAGAAGAGTGAAGAATCAATCCTATCCAAGGAGATGATCACATGGACCCTAGAAATTGTCTTGTTTACATGTTCAAGTAGGTTACAGTGCTGAAATCCTCTTACCATGTTTGCATGTTGTATTCATTCGATTACTGGCTTCCTTTAATTAGAATATTTGTAAGTCCCCATTCAAAATATGATACAAGGTCTCCATGACCACCAATTTTGCATTTTATAAAACTCAGGGCTTTGGAGTCGGAGTCATGGAGTCGGAGGTTTTTGGGTGGAGTCGGAGTCGAACTTTGATTGTCAGGTGGAGTCGGAGTCGGAGATTAAATTGGTGACTCCTGACTCCTAAAGATAGTTAATATAATTTTACAAAAACACAATATGAAATGTATCCCAAATTGTAAATAAAACTTCCTAATTAAATATTCATGTATAAAATCCTATGAAAACTTTGTAGAACTACTTTTTCTCCCCTGCTAAACATGTAATGTCTATGTGCAAAAATGGCGATAAGCGGAGTCGGAGTCGTAATTCAGGAAACCAAAGAGTCAGAGTCGGATTCGCTTTTCAGAAAGCCAAAGGAGTCGGGAGTCGGAGTCAGTTCAATTATCACCCGACTCCAAAGCCCTGATCAAACTGATACATAGTTGCAGCTTATGCCATATTTATAGAGTCTACACTCTACAGTGGCGCTTGTAAGTAAGTGAACCCCCCCTTCCTATTGAAATTGCTTTTGCCTTGTGTTTTACTTACTTATCAAAGACTTCAACCAATATGTTACTCTGAGTGCAACAAAGAAAATTGGTGGCCATTCGCATCAGACGTATTTCAAATATCGCCCTTTATAACAAAATGGGTTTTCATCTCATTATGTAGGCCACACCAAAATAATTTTATGGATGACGGATTCGCCGCCCCTAAAATGGTGAATTTGAAATTAAAATTAATTTCTAATTTCATTTTGCGCCCGCATGGATTCAGAGAGCCTGGAATTTTTTTTTTTCCAGCTCAAATGAACATAAAAACACAACCACTAGGTGTACAAAAATGGTAGACCCCATTTTAGAAATCGCAGATTATGCTCAGCTTGCTCAAGGCAGATTGGTAGTTGTATAGATGGCTTTTAAATGTTTTAAAGACTGTTAAAAAAGTAATTGTTGAATTAATCAGAACCATTGTTAGTTTGTTTTTGGGTAGCACATATAAAGCTTTATCTTGCCTTTGCAACTCTAACTTTACTAAATATGTTTTGGGCTTTGCTTTATCAATTTGATTGCCTGCTTTTGTTAAATTATCTGTTTTACCTGCCTCATATAGGTAGATATGGTAAGTGCAGCCCTCTTAGCCCATTTCTATATGCAGCCCTCCAAGGCCGGTTGATTGTTGAAATGAGAGCCCACACCATGTTACATATTTACCTCATGTGAGTGATCTTTACTTGCCCAGTATAGACACTGACACAATGATGCTTGAAGAAGCTGCGACATACACCAGGGATTTTTTTCAAGAAGGTTCAATAAAATTTTTGATTCCCCATCTATCAATACGACAAGAATGAGATACTGAAGAATTTAATGAAAATATTAACGGATCTAGCCCTATATAAAGAATAAATTAATAACAATTCTTTAAAACAATTTTCAATTTTTTTTTTAAGCTTGTAAATCTAAAATATTTCAACAATCAAGACAGGTCTACCAGAAGGTCGTCAGAACAACAGGTCTGGTTGGACAACCGACAATTAGACAAAAGACACTCACTGCTAAAAACTGTCACTCACTTTTAACTCTTCAAGCTTGAAGAATTGAGCTTCATGAAGACCTTTTAAATGTTTCGCTCGCTCGAAACTTGCACCATTTTGCGAAGTAAATTTAAAATTAAAAGAAAATTATTCGCTCGCTTGCATTAGACAATCTGTCAAAAATTAATCTAAAAAATAATTTTTAAAAAAATTTCGCTCGCTCGCTCCATTTTTTTCTCCAAAAAATCCGTCATCCATAAAATTTATTTGGTGTGGCCATAGGACGAGAATTCTTACTACCACAAGCAGTTTGGTTGAAGATGTTTAGCATTGACCCAATGGCAAACCATCATCTGTTTACTTACTTACAGGCGCCACTGTATATGTTTACTTTTGATAGTTGTGATTCGACTACAGTGGCAGTGCTCGAATCAATGCGTTTTCATGAAAATTCATGTGCCTATCCTATATTCAAGATTGTAATAAAACATTTTTGAAGTGAATTGGGCGTGATACTCAATTACCATGTTACATCAACCCACAAACTCATCCCTTGAAACAAACAGGCTGTTTCCCAAACTCATCCTTAACAATTGCTTTACCATCTATTCTATGAACTTGGAAGGGCTTGGGTTGCACAGTTCCAGTTCTTGTAATGTGTATTTGGAATCCTGGTAAGGTGGAAAAGATGTGTTTTGTAAACAAAGCATGTCAGTTCGACAGAGCATGGTGACCACAGGCATGGACCATTTGGAAAGGGGTGGGGGCAAATCCTGCCTCGACATGTAAGTAGGGTTTAGAAAATTGTGACTAAAACTCATGCAGGATATTCTATTGGTCTGAAGTCTGAAACTATGGACCTTTTCAGTGAAGTTTACACAGGTCAAATTCTAGGATATCTAGGATATGTGTATTTTTTATCAAGAACTATGCTGTGTATATTTTATAGAATTGGCCTATTTCCTTACCTTCACATATCCTACTTACTAAATATATTATTGACCTATAATAGGTGCCTAGGTCTTAAATGACTAGACCGAAAAATGCTGTCGGAATTCAAGCAGCCGCCAGGCTTCGTTTTGAGTCAGATTTTGTCGGACTATTAAATGACTAGTTAATCACAATATCTATCAATACCCATTGATCTGTAAGCAACTTACAGGTTCAATGCTATACCTTTCCCTTGGTACCTACCTATACTTTCAAACATATACTGTGCTTGCAATTGGCAGAAATAAATGCAACACACATTTGATGTAATGGGGGCCCAAAGTGTGACAAACTCACTGATAGGCTGATGTTGCTGCAAACAATGTCCGTGTCAAGAAGATGTTTTAACCACAGATACATTGGATCTCCTTGTTTTACTCCATCCATGGGTGTATTATAGATCAATGCTCTATGTATACATGTATAATTTATGAGACTCTCTCTCAAAAATGTGTTGCAGTTCAAACTATTTGATCTCATCCTTTTAAAGCTGACTTCTTGGTCTTTTTGTACACCATTTCTTTAGCATTTTTGCATCAATGAACTACTTCCTACTGAGAAAACACAGTGACAACTTGGATCACCATGGCAGACTAGCAAATTTCAACACTGGAGGCCATAATTGGAAGCAGAAGAAAGGAAGATCGACAAAACTGGATATAACTTATAGTTTGTTATTGGAGTCTTTAAGAATGTTCTTTTTAAAAGAACGTTTCTAGTTGACATTTTGGGATCAAACTTGTTTTGTTTCTTGTTTATACTCAACACTTCTGACCCTGACTGACTTTAACAAACTTTGTTACAAGATATCTTGTTTTTGATGCAATTCTTTGACTTTTTCACAGACTGTCCAATTACTATGCTATTGCCCATTGGGAGTGGTGGAATGATGGATTGATGGAAAATAGTGAATACTTGTAACCAAACCAAAACAGAGAAAATATTTACTCGATTCATCTTGCAAGCAGACGTATTTGTAAAATTGGTCCCTAATTTGTTTCTTTCCTTCTTCTTCTTCTTCTTCTTCTTCTTCTTCTTCTTCTGTTGTGCTTGTTCCCTTCCCTTCCCTTCCCTTCCCTTCCCTTCCCTTCCTTCCCTTCCCTTCCCTTCCCTTCCCTTCCCTTCCCTTCCCTTCCCTTCCCTTCCCTTCCCTTCCCTTCCCTTTGTAGGCCTATTCTTCTTTTTGCTGTATAACTCAACCCCTGCCTCCCCTAGTCTCCTACCTATCATATTCTTGGAGCTTCTGGGATAGTGGTTATACCTTCTGACTTTTGTTTATGTTGTGGGTTCTATTCTGCTCTCACGTGACTTGTATTACGTCACATTACTGTCACATGACCTGGCAGATCAAAGATGGCGGAAAGATAAGCCGGAAGATGATAGTGAGAGATGAAAGAGAGAGGAGAAAGTGAGATGAGATGGAATAGAGAGGTGTGAACCATCTCTATTTATCTCTTTATACATGAAGTGCCAGCTCTGTAGTGGGCAATTGAGGTACTAGAGATAAGCTTCCCCATATCTTAGTACCTCTGCTGTGGCAGGTAAACCTATCCCCCTGATTGGATAAACTGGGGTAGGGTGGCTCTATGGGAATCTTAGGGTGCTGATATGTTGGATATATTGGATAAGGTTTATGTTCTATCCTGTTCTATCCTATCCTATCATATCATATCCTATTAAAAAATATATATAATATGACTTTGACAGTTGGCAGTCTAGGAAACTAGTTGGGCTAGATGCAATCCTATCACCTGACAGTGGCTTTGAGATATCCATAAATCCTTTCTATGTTTCCAATCAAATCTCATAAATAAATCTTCTTAATAGTACATATTTCACAATGTACTGCTCATCTCTGGACATGATCATTGGGTAGGAAAATTAGCTGAACACTTTCACAGTCAAGTGCACAGTTAGCACAGTCAAACTAGTCTAGTGCATGGGGTATGATAGTCATTGAAGGTACCCAGTCAGTGAAATCATACACTGATGCTTTCAGCTTGGCTGAGTGACTGTTTCCAAGTGTTTAGTAATTGACAACATATTGAACTTCAGTCAGCAGTTGCCCCTCTCTCTGCCTGTGGTCTGGGGCTTGTCCCTTGGGTAGTGGTCTATGGAGACCCACAAAAGACCCCCCTAGATGGTATATCCCTGTGGGACACCAGTTGCAATTGATGGGTGCACCCAGTGACACCGTTGCCATGGTAACCAATATCAAATGGAGAAAAGTCGGAAAAGAATGAATCCAGATGAGCGATAATGCAGTGTAAATACAGTGCGTTGCTAAGGAGTATAAAAACAAACGTAAAACAGTTTAATGATGAAAACAGGTGCATATGTCTATTACCATTGCCACAACCAGTACCTGGTGTATTTTCACTGTAAAAGTAGTAAAATGCCTAATTGCCAAAATATTGCTGAAGGGATCCAGTCATGAAGTAGTTAAATTGAATGAAATGTAGTCTTTTAAAAAGTATGTTGTCTGTTTTTGATTAGGCTTTCTTTGACTAACATCTCTAAGCAGTTATGTAATTGTCATTTTAGCCCTGGTGTGTTTTGATAATTTTATTGTTGGAAATTTTCAAGCAACAGAACAAAACCAATTACAAAATTTAATGTTTTTGGAAATACCAATTGTCTAGAATTTCCCCAAATGATAAATGTTATCTATTGTGACTATTTTGACATTTCACTTATCATTGGTTCGATTGTATTCATGTATGAATCAGGTATAAATCAACTTGCTATCTGCTAGCTTTCAGTCTGTCTGTGTAAACTGTCTGTCTATCTGTTGGCATTCATGCATGCAGCACTAACTAGGTGTTTAGCACACACTCAATACATCACTTGTGACACCCTGGCCACCTAGAGAGGGGTAAAGGAACTAAAGTACTTGGATAGCCCTTTTGTGTCAGGCTGTGCAGTGTCAAGTGGAGGGGAATGATGGAAATTATAGACACCTGCTGAGTGCTGATCAAGTCAGGTCTGAGGAAATATCCTCTCTTGCTGGCAGGGGAGGGGGGAAGGGTTGGTATAGTGGTAGCATGCTAGGCTGCCAACCGCTAGGTCCAGGGTTCGAATCCAGCTCTTGTCGGGTCACTGGGGCATATGTTGGACAGTACTTCCAAATCATCCTTTGCCTCATTGCTGTGTCCGCCTCCTGTCCTTGTTAGTTGACCCAGTGCATAAATACAGGACATAAAGCCCCAATCATCCATTAATCCTCTTTTTTGCAGGCCAAGCACCAATTAAAAACCCTTGCCGATCAAAGATTTTGCAAAAAAAAAGTCATGAGGGGCCAATCAAGAAACTGCACTTTAAGTGCTGGGGGCTGACCTCAATGGAGGCGCAATTTCTTAAGTATTTCAGTTGATTGCAAAAAATTCAGGACATAAAGGCTTATGACCCTCCCACCAACTGACTACTGTTAGATATACATTGATGACTATTCATTTATAGTACTAAATATTAAAGAAAATGTATATCTTTTATCTATCTGCCATCTTTCACTTTTTTCTTTCTATCTACTGTGTATCTGTGTTGATCAGTTCCTAAATGACCTTACAATTAATTGACCAATTCTAAATATATACTGAACATAAATATTGCACCTCATGACCTGACGAGCCAATACCAATGTTGTTACTTGGCCTAATCAACCAAACTTCCTCTTAATTAACCAAAAACTGCACCTAACCAAAGACCCTTACTGGGGAAGAGGAGTCCCTCGGGGTACGTTATAAAACACGGACCGGACCCGGACCCGGACTGGACCCGGACCCGGGCCCGGACTCAGTCACGGACTTGGCAATTATGACAAGCTAAGCTATTATGGTCAGTGCTTGACCATAAATACACTGACCAGTACACCCCTTGCACAGCCACGCATCTTTTTCATCTTTCAAAATCCAGATCTCCATTTTCTTTCATTGATCTCTTGTTAATCATATATTTTCTTTGTTGCTGTCTTCCTTCAATTCTTTGTCTTGTAAAGGAAAGTTCAAGGTGGAGTTCAGTAGATTTTTAAAATCACCATTCGTAAAAAAAATGTAGGCATATCTGATAGTTTTGATCAGGCCAATTGGACAAAATGGTAATGAGTGCATTTGACCTATGTCAATCGAGAAACAAATGACAATTTAATCTATCTATCTATCTATCTATCTATCTATCTATCTATCTATCTATCTATCTATCTATCTATCTATCTATCTATCTATCTATAGAAAACGTCATTGTGACCTATTCCTCAGTAATAATAATAATCCATGTTTGTGCCACTGCTCTTCTGTACTCATGTTGCTATTATAATTAATCTATCTATCTATCTATCTGTCTATCTATCCAAGTAATACAAAGAAAGTATCAAAACAATAACAATACCACGGAATACCACACGCATAGGCCAATAGCTGTTTTGCTTTCACAACTTGTCCCTATTTAACATAGCACTGCTGATTTTGCGTTATTCAGCAAGGCCACAAAAAGTAATGGAATAGGATAGATAGACAAATCCTTAGATAAATAGATAGATAGATAGATAGATAGATAGATAGATAGATAGATAGATAGATTCAAATAAAGCCATAACCTGAAATTCAGGGAAAGGGGGGGGGCAGGGGGTGCCAGAGCAGTTCAAGTCACCCGAGATATAGACGACATAATAAGCAACACCATGCAGCAGCCCTCTTTGATCTTTCTTGCCTAACAAGTCTTGAGTCCGGGTCCGGGTCCAGTCCGGGTTTTATAACGTACCGTCCCTCGGGGCCCAAGATGGGAGTTTTGAAGAAATAGACTGTGGTTAATTGGTCCAAGGTTAGAACAATGTTGACTTAATGTTGTTACTAATGTTGATGAAAGGAAGTCATTAAATGGTGATGAGGACAGAGAAATTTTGCTGTCATGTTCTTCTCGAAAAAGAAAACTTCTACAAGATTTGATAGAAGAAATATTTGCGGGAAAGTCATTGAAAAAGTCACTAACAAATTTGTTGTCCGGGATGGTATACAGGAACCCAGTATACATATATATAGTTGTTTGTTTTCCTGTTGCACAGTTTCTGATTTTACAATATAAACTGCGCATATACATTGTTGGGGCCAAATGTGTTCACTTTTTTGGGTGCAATTTATAAAATTAGGGCAATAAAATTTAAATTTCTGGTGAAAAATTAAAAAAAATGACTGATACTACTTCAATTGTTCTTGATAGTTTATGTCATGCAACATGGCATGAGGAAAGCAGTAAACATGAGTTAAAATATCATTGACTTTATTATTTTTTACATTAATTGAAGAAATTAGTGAAATTAGATATGTCGCAGTGTATTAACCTTTTTTTGGAATGAATAAGCATGTCGTTTGGTCAAACCAACTATTGTGTTCAAATTTAACATACAATGAGTCAATGACCGGTCAATGTCATGTCCAGCAGTTTGTTTTGATGATTGAGAGTGTTTAACCCGTTTTATGAAATAAGAAGCGACAATGTCAACATTTATGAAGAAAGATGGATATTAGAACAAAGTTTGTGAAGTCCTCTTGGGTCAACTTTAATACTTTAGATAAATTCTTCCAATTACCAGTAATCGTAGATTCCAACTCAATGAAAAAGTGCTTGGAATGAAGACAAGATGACAAAAATTCAATTGTGTGGAAGCAATAATTCAACCAATTTGATAAAAAAAATACACAATTGTTTTGTTGTTTGTGAGTGTAGATTTCCAATCTCCGGATCCATGATAGAATGATGAATTTACCTTCTGGAGAATCGTAGAAAAATTGTCCATAATTTTCGCTGTTCTCTCAACAGCTTCGTCAGTGGTCTGGTTGTTTTGTTGTTGTTACAAGTTTATTTGGAAATTAAAAAGCATTAATATTACTGGGAGTCTTATACCTGCATTACCTGGTGACAGGTGTGATAAACCAAAAACAATCCAGTGAATGTGATAAACCTGAATGATAACAGGTGTGAGAAACACCCCACATGATGTGACAAACTTGAGCATGACAGATACAGCCAATAAATTACAGTGATGATGAGAATTGCCTTTGAAATATTTGATCAATCAGTGCAAGCCTGTAGTTTTCCATAGCCCTAGGCCAGAGCATGGTAGTTGACAAGCTTGGAATTGCTAATAAGTGAATTTGAGTAATTTCTTGTTTCATGAAATGCACTGGAATGACCTACTTACCCTGCTGACCTCTTGTGACCTTGCATGACCTAATTAGAACCCAGATGACCTAGTTTGACCCTGGTGACTGGCAACATCCCCTGAGGGGTCTAATGCTATCTTTACTCTGATGTTTTTGGAGGATTTATTCTGTAGATTATTTGTGGATTGTCAAAATTCTTAAAATATTGGATTTACTGATAGATCACCAGGAGTTTATCACTTCTGAGTGCAATATGGCTTCTTTCAGTCTAGGGTGTTAAATTGATAGTTCCTCCTGGGACCACCAGGTCTCAAAGGTCGTTATAGGTCATTTGGGGTCATTCAGGGGTCAATATGGCACCTGACCTTTTGACCTGATGTCCCGGATGCATAAGGACGAAATTGACAAGGGCCAGTTGGATGCTTGCAGAAGACTTGTTAGCAACACTGCCAACACATGTGGTGTCTGTCTCTGTCTATCTATCTATCTATCTATCTATTTGTGACAAGCCATGTGAAAAGGGACCTTAGGGGTGAAATTATGAAAAATGAGTAATGGGTGGTAAACAGATGTGTAATAACTGTAGTTTATAAAAATATAAAAGTTTTTGAAATACCTAACATTTTTGGTCTGATACATGGTATTTTAAACAAGCATGTCTATCTGACAGAAATCATCCCTAGAAAGTGTTTAAGTAAGGCCAAGAGATAAATAGCCATGAAAGCCTAGTCAGGAAAATAGGTTCAGAGGATCTCAATCAAACTTTCCATACATTCTAAATTTTTAGAAAGGTGATATTATCTTTTTTTATTTCAAATTTTTTTTTGGTTGCCATGGAAATGCAGTTGCTCCTAATGGAAAATATTTACCATTTTTAGGTCTTGATTCGGGTGATTTTCAACTTTTTTTAAATAAAATATTTCAGTTTACATACAAATAAGTAGTATACATATATGTGACCTGCTCCACCAAAATGAGTTCAAAGTAGGCATCATACATTTCTCAGAAATGAGCAAAATGTGTCAAAAGGTCACATTTTGATGTTTTTTATCTGTTGGTACCACGTTTTAGCAAAAGTAATTTTCTTTGAATATTTAAAACCATTTAACCAAAAAGTTGATTTTAAATTATCTAAATTGAGTGTCCCTATTGATTTTTTTTAGTTCTTTAATTGTAATGGCGGGAATTTCAAATGCCATTTTCTCAAAGTTTGATTTTCGTATCATCGATGTTTGAGGTGCCATATCTTTGGATTGGATGGAGATATCAAAACATACTGAACACCATTTTAAAGCTTAATTCCAGGAGAATAAAGTTATTTTCATACCTAGATATGACAGGAGGCCGACTTTGAACCCATTTTGGTGGAGCAGGTCACATATTATATCACATAAATCCTTTTGTTCAGTGTATTTTAACAAGGCATAACACATTGGCACCTTATAGCTGGAGCATATGGAAGTGCTTTTAAGCAACAAAAGTAACAAATTTGCATATATATATCCGAAAGAGTGAAAACCTGACAGTCAAACACCATTATAAGAGTCCAAGAGAGCAACTCTTCAGATCATATTAATATCTGTCATAGCTGTTTGTATTTATTTATTTATTATAATATAAAGTGCCGTTTTATTTCACACCAATGTTACATTATTTCGAAACAAGAAAGAATTGGTGCATTGCCAAGCAGAGGTCGCATACTACAATTGTTAGTAAATTAAAATACAGTTTGCCTCATTTAGCACACCTTCCAGAACTATAGGGACTATCTATTCAGAATTACTGGATACAATGGGTTATCAGTTTTTCCCAGTACCGACTATTGCTGATTTGTATGTTTAAAAGGGTGTGCCATATGAAATTTGAACAGAAGAAATATAAAACATTGCGCATGCACACCAACTTCATCAATGCCTTTTTATTCACTAAAGTCCAGGACAAACAGTCCTTGCATGTCCTTGATGCGTATATGTATTACAGTATGTGTATTGTTTTGAATGTCTTGAATTGGCATAGTCAGAACTGAAGGGGTGATACTGAAGATCCAAATGAAATCTAAAGACGAGGTATCATTTTTTACGACAACTACCTCCGGCAAAATTCCCACCTACTCAGGCCCATGCAGTTGTATACTCTGAACGGTCCCTAATCTGGCAGTGACAATTAAATAAATCAATGAACTGTTATAGGTTTTATTTCTGCAATTCATGCTATATAATATTCGGTGCAAAATGAACAGTGTTCAACAGCAACTTCAATCATTGAACATTTTTTAAAACAGTCCCTTAACAAAGCAAAAATTGGATAAAAACCTGGGGTCCACATACGCATTCATTTTATTTGGGGCATTCAGGGCGGCCATGATATTTTGTCACTATGTCATTTTGACTGTGAATATTTCAGAAAATAAAATTTGAATACAGTTCACGTTGTTCGAAAAAAATTTTTGGTGATATTCAGAATTTTTTGAGGAGCAAGGAGTCACCAGATTATTTTTCAACTTCATGTCTGACTCCGACTCCACCTTAAAGTCAAATTTCTACGACTTCACCCAAAAACACAAAAAACCTGACTCCATGACTCCAGACTCCGAAGCCCTGTCTGTCACAGATAAGCCTTAATTATTTAAGTTATTGTTATCATATATTGTCATTGCTGATACGTGGATAATATCATTAAAGGCAGTTGCATTTCATATATACAAGTGCCACTTTGCTGCCACTTACAAATGTAGTTTTGAACAAGGAAATTTGAAGGTGCATTTGTGCATGTAATTTTACTGTCGATCTAGCAATCCCTGTTCAGCTATCTATCTATCACTTTCTCTTACTTCCTTCATTGCTTCCTTTCTTCTTAATTCAAGATTTTCCAGTGCACCCAAAAATTTCAGGGGAGTATGGAGGCCAATTTCCGACACATTTGAGAATTTAAGTTGCATAGAGATATGTGTCCTATGAACTACACAGCATGCATAAAAGTGTGGCAAAAACCATTCTTACTCAAATGTTGCACACTGACACTGTCTTTGTATTTTTAATAATTGCTATCTTTTATCAACTTTTGGAATATTGCATTAAAAATGCAGCAAAATGTCTCTGATACATAATGAATGAAAGTTTCTCCAAACCAAATACAAATGGCTCCTCTTGTTAGAGCACCCTTAAACTAAAAGCCTCATATAAAGTTTTTTAAAAAAACAATCGGGCGAAATTTTATCATATTATATTTGCCACTAAATCAAACAATTATGAACACTGCCAATCATTTTGGTAATTCATAAAATTGACTCAGACAACCTGCTTATCGATATAAACAAACAAAAGTTTTAATAAATACATCTATAGGCATCTTGGCCTTTGGTATTATGCAACATATCCAACATAATATACTTTTTTTATTTTGTAGTCCTTTTATTGTATAAAATAGATATATATGGCTTAAAGAGAGTATATATAGGCCCACAATAAGCCTATAGGCGTAATATTAGTTGACCACTCTCACCTTTAGAAGTTATCAAAAGTTATTTTATGCTTTTAATAGCTTTTTAAAATGATCTGTGGCCGTTTATTTATGGATCAACTGGAGGTTATATTAGGCCAAAGTTTAAAGTTAAAATGTTTACTTATTTTCTTTTTCTAAGTTTCTTCTTTTTTTCAATGAAAGTTAAAATTGCCATGCATGCTGATCGTTGGCACTGGTCAATCTGTGATTATAGGTGGAGCCACTTGTGCAGCAAGTAGCTTCCCACTGACTCCCACATGAGAGTTATTGAAACTGGGTTATAGTTCATTTACCAATAGGTATGATGTTTAAATATGAATGTTGATATAGTTTAGAGTATAGAAGTGATAGCTAGCACAAACAGAAGCACATCTTTAAAATCTCTAGTTAGTACAAGTGATCTAAAGTTTGGCTAGAACAAAACCACAATCTTTGATCTGGGTCAGGCATAAAGGCTCAATGAAGCCTAACATTGCATCGCAAGATATTGCGATCCCAGGGAAGTCCTGTAGTGTCTTTATTTGCATGCGATGCGATCTGAAATACTGCAACACGGGACTTCAAGATTTGATGGTTAAAATATTGTGTATTGTTTTGGGAAAGTGCACTGTAACGTAAATGCATGTAACGTAAATGCATGTAACGCACATTTTGTAAGTTAGGTTAGTGAGTTGGTGACGTCAACTTTCCCGGGCACTTTCTGTGAGATGACGTCACCACCCGTAAGGTCCCTTTTCACGTGGCGCGCCACATTTATCTATCTATCTATCTCTGATTTCCTTATCTTACCAATCCATCTGTCTATATATTCATCTACCTATCTTCTTCTTTTTTTTAATCTGTCTATATATAGACCTGTCTGTTTATCTATCTACTATCAATCGCTGAGTCCCTGGTTTGATTCCAGCTGTTTATCGCAATGGGCGGAGTCGCCTGGACTTATGTTGGACAGCCGTTTCAATCATCCTTTGCCTCATTGTGGTGACCTCTTGTCCTACCATATTGCATAAATTACAGGATGTAAAGGCCCAATCATCCATGATGGCATTTATCTATCAAGCTATCTGTCTATCCAACATATCCTTGAACTTTTGTGTCAGTTTACCATCCCCAAATATGATGACATAATTCAAAATGGCATGTATTTACTATTTCGTTCTAATTACGTAAGAGCACGTGGCATTTGAGGGTCATGTGACCTGGGGAGACATCTCTTGACTGGTAGGGTGATGATGTTCCAGGATTTGCCATGGTTTGATGTGGTAGGGGACCAGTCTAATTGCTGGGCTCCTATCTAATCACTCTTTTGACATGTCTGATGACAGTGCCATTATTGCAAAATCTAAATCAAATGCACTAAACATTTTTCCTCAACTTGTTTTATTTTTTCAAGTTTGACTTTAGCAAACTTTGACATTTTCCAGTTTGGCTCTTTAATTTTGATTGATTGTTCAGAATATTTTGTGACGTCATTCTTGCCCCCATTTTGAGCCACTTCAGTAATTTGTAAATTCTTGTAATGGATTACATCATAGTATTTGGCATGATTCTTGCCAATGTCCATGCTTACATTTATTGCACTCTTGAGTCATGCACATTCATCTATTTAATTAACTGTCTGTTTATATTACACAATGTTAAAGAAAAAATACATTCTATGATGTCAGTGATGTTATTGCAGATCCTGCCATTTTAGGTCTTACATTGGAAAGATACGATTTTTGACAGAAAAGGACATGTGACATCACTGAGCATAACTCACTGACATGCAAGTGTAGGTCTATTCTTATGACATCAATGATGAGTGGTATGACCCACTGACATGCAGGTGTAAATGACATCACTGAGTAATAACTCACTGACATGCAGGTGCTTAACATCACTGAGGATTGGCATGACTCGCTGACATGCATATGACATCACTGAGTAATAACTCACTGACATGCAGGTGCATATGACATCACTAGGGAGAGGCATAACTCACTCACTGGGGAGAGGCATTACTCACTGACATGCAAGTGCTTGACATCACTGATGAATGGTATGACTCACTGACTTGCACTGCACAAAATATTCAATTTCCCATTGCAATCTTGAAATCAATCCCTTTACTTCAAGAATCTGACATTATGCAATTTCTTCTTTCTTTTTTTCCGGGTTAGGGAGGAGGTGTTTTTTTCCCAATCAGTGATATTGGCCTCTATTATCTTAACCTGCTTACCAAGGATGTGTTGAAGTCCACTTGGAAATCACTTTCGTTCCAGTACAGGTTATCATAAAAGCAACAAGTTAATCATTGTCATTTGCCAAATTATTTTTTGTTGAGGGCGAAACATAATCTCAGTGCATATTACCATCTTGCCATGGTCATAAAAATTAAAATAACAAAATTAAGAATATAATATTATTAGCCAGAGAATTTGTTTTTGCTGGATAAATATGCAAAAATATTGCACCTGTATTTGGCTGAAGATTGCATTTTCTGTAAAATAAACAACCATTCCAGATAAACAGACATTTCTTTGCCTGCTACCAACTTTGAGGTTTTGTTTATTGGCGCATCAATAATCTTTTGTCTTAATTATAACTTATTTATCATCAAGACAATGTACCTTAGCTCTTTACCTTGATGCCAGCTTCATAATTGTATTGTCAAGATGACTTAATCACACTTTTCATAATTTTGTTAAGTGTTGAAAGTTATTTTAACAATTACATCTGAACTTTTGATATATATATTATGATATGATATGAATGAGTTTGGGTGGTCTTGGTATGTGTGGCATATCCATCTATCTATTTCTATTTATCTATATATATTTATCTATTTATCTATCTATCTATCATCTTCTTCTTCCACCGGTGCTGATGGGGCGTAAAACACAAACTCACTCACTCACTCACTATCTTCTTCTTCTTGTGTAATTATCATCCGCCTATTTGTCAGACGAACCTCCAATATATCTATCTATCTATCTGTCTATCAGATTCTATCTATATATCTAATCTATTTATCTATCTGTCTATCTGTCTTTCTATCTGTCTGTGTTTCCCAAATCTAGCTTGAGGGAAGATGTATTGTATGCAGTTTGAAGGCCAATAATTAGCTGATGCCCTTAGACAAAGGTGGGAAATTTGTCACTAGATGACAATAAAATGAACCTAAGTACTAAAAAAAACCTCTTAACTATATAATATATCCTGGTTTGACAATTTTATTAATCACTTTGGCAAATAAAGCCCAACTTCAGGCTAAACAGGTGTTGGTGTTGGTAAACATGGCTTTGAAGTAGTTTTTTCTGAAAATTTTGTGGTGGACCTGTTATATTTTATGGGTGGCTGTTTCAGCATTACATGGTTTTTAGGCTGGTGGGATTTTGGACCTTGTGGTACTCTCTGAATGGTTTTGTACTGGGATGGTCCAGGAAATGTGTTGAAAAAAGAAGAAACTAAAAGATGGAAGTGGAAATGTTTTTGGATGTACTTTTGTTGATTGGAGCATCATTTTCTTCCTGTACATCCTTGAACAGTTCACATGGTTAAGGTACTGCAGTTCAGGAAATTGTATGTTGGAATGGCTAATTGTTTTGTAATTATTTGTCAAATTAGAGGAAACAAAGTGGAGGAAATACTTTTGTGATTTAATTTAAACGAGGATGCTTTTTTTAATAACGCTTTATATTATAACCTCAGTACAATAACATTGTTTCATTAGTATTAATAACCCTTCTCACCCATGCAGTTTGCAACAATTCCTTTCTAGTCCTTTGATCTTTCCTGTCCTCCCCCACCCCAAAGTTCTCCTTTCTTGAGATGTACACCAAATGTACCTCATCTGTCAAATGTGATGGAATACAACTTGTTGAATGAACCAAAGACCTTGAATTATAACAAGACATGTAACTCTGGGCAAGACATGTAACTCTGGTCAACTGGTGAGAGTGTTGGAGGTGCCCTAATGCCCAATGCACACTAGCCTCGCATACGAGGGCATCGCATACGATGCTGTGGCAACCCCTTTCTGCCACAAGGTCGCAAGTTGATACACACTGAGGAAATCTGTTGCAACCCCTGGTTAAAATTGGGGTATTTTACTGTATAAACAAGGCTCCAACCCCAGTTTACCCCTTGTTTTAGTCTGCGATGGTGTCACAAGTCAGTGCACACCAGAGAAACTTCTGAAAACCCATAAAATACCCATTAAAAGCTGCACTGGGATCGCAGAATATCTAGCAGTGTTAGATATTCTGCAACGACCTCGCAAGTCAATTAAATAGCATCGCAACTTGGTGCACACTGAAGAAAAAGGGTTGCAACACCCTCGCATGCGACACCATCGCAGAAATAATACAAGTGTGCATTGGGCATTTACAGTTTGTATCTCAACATGCGAACCACCCTGCCAAGACAATCCCTGCCCACAAAGGCTGCAAAAGTAACTATCTGGGGTAAAAATTGGATATTCATGAGCTACTGGTCATTCCTGGCATGTGACATTCCTGTTGTTTTAAAAATGGTGTATGTATGGTTTTTATGGGAGTTTATCGCACTATCTTCTCTCTAATCAGTCAGGGAAATTATCACCAGCTGATGACAATCAATGTCCTCAGCCCCACATGACAATCACCCTAGCACTGTCATCACCCTCCCATGACACTCCCACAGTGTCATGGCCTAGCCATGACTTTGGCAGTGCTCAAAATCATCTTTGACTGGCTATTTAAAAAGAACTACTGCAACTATCACTTCCAAACTTGGCATAAAGGTGTATCACAGTGTCAACTAACTGTATGAATTTTGGCAGACCTATCCATTACATAATGAGGAAAAGAACCCGAAGGCTCCAGAGAAATTAGGAAATTGTCATCAGCTGCTGATGACTTTGCAGTATTTCGTGAAATTGGATAGAATTAAGTCCCGCAACTGACATGCTGCTGTGTGTTGAGGATGGCTGCAAAGAGATCAGACTTTCTTCTGAGACCCAACTGATCAACCCTACACACTCAATCATCCTGTCAGGGCCAGGACTTGGCTGGAATTGCAATTGTCCTCATATGCTGGTAATTTCCCTGACTGCTAATGCTCAAAATAGCCCATCTGTTATCCATTAAGGGGTTGCTATTTTTGTGGTTAGCAAGTTTAAGGCTTCAAAATGACCTCCATATAAAGATTCCTTGTCCTCAACTTGGAAGGTCACATAAATTATACCCTTAGGGTTTTTGAATCCCGTTAGCTGATTGGCTGAGAAGGCGTTTAAACTATGTCAATGCCTGGAATAGTGGCTGAGGGCTACTCTGTAGGCAGGGTGCCTGCATGGGAGAATGCGTTTCAGAGGCAGAGACGCTATGCAATACAATCAACTTGCATCAATATGGGGTAATGGGTGATATAGATTCCTTGCAATTATGTACTCACACTTAAAAATTCCATTTGGTCTAGGTTTCTGATGTTGCAATGTGCTCCAGTGACATGAAGGAGCGGAATGATCACTGCGAAAAGGGCACCTGAACTAGAAACGTTCACGCAATGGTTATAAGAATTAGAGTCAACTTTCTTGTTAGAAATAGTCTTTGATTGCACATGCCTGCAGCTGTTTGAAACTTCTGTCTTTGAATATTTGAGACAATGGTAGATCAGGTTTATATGTTGTGTATAGTATTGTATACAACATAATACTGTTGCTTGACCTTGCAGAAGAGAAACTGTTCAGCTGTACAGAAGGTCAAGGTCCTCTGTTTGCAAAGTCAAGGTCATGTAACTGTCAAGTCAATAACATCTTTTGATGACCATTGACAATACAACAAAACTATTCAGAGAATGATGGAATTGAAGGATTTCAGCAGAAAATGCGAATAACAACAAGAAAACCTTTCTTTTTTCAATGGCAATTTTTCCAAAATGGTGTGGACCTACTTTGTCAAATTTTAGTGATTTACCATTGATTTAGCAGTAGGTGATTTATTCTACAAGTTGATATATATATATATATATTCAACTTTCAATCTGTCATGATGTTGCACACTAAACGAAGAAGATTAGAAGAGTGGCGACATTATAAAATGTACATTTTGATGATGAAATTAGAATTTGGCATTTATGTTGTCGATTCCACTACTGTTATTGGCATGCCAAAAACGCAACAAATAATCAGCAAGCATTTGGACAACATTCAGGCAACATTCTGGAACCATAAGGCAACATTGAGCCAACATGTGGATCTTGAATCTTGGGATTCTTGGTGGTCCAAGTGGTTGGTGGCTGGCTGCAGCCTGCAGGGTAGGGCCATTCATTCCAGGATAACTTTTGTAAAAAGTTTAAAAGCACAATTTTGGATTTCTGGAAATGTGGAAAATTGATCTGATTTGGGTGGCTGTTTAAAGATAACAGGGAAGATTAAGGAACCAAACATGATAAAATAATCAGAGATAGGACAAGGGCCCACAAGTTTATTTATCCATCTGTTTTGGTAAAAAGTAATTTTATCAAAATCTTAAACAATTCTCTGAAATAATGGTGATAAAGACCCAACCCTTGATGTTGATTGAAACATTTTTGAGCACTCTGTGGAGGTTTATTGATCTTGGTCAAGTTCTTGTTATTTTAGCCATGTCTGAAGTATTTTTCCTTAATTGTGGCTAATAGAGTTTGAAAGATGGTTAACCTACAAAAGAAAAGAAGATGGCTGGTCAAATAACTGTTGTTTCCAGTTGGTTGTTTACCATGACATTGAAGGGGAGAGGGATAGCTAAGTTGGGAGCGCTTTTACCTCCCAATTGTTGGTTCCCGGGTTCGAATATGGCTCTAGGTGACACAGATCTGTCTATGTCTGACAGCAGTTTCGATGATCCTCGCCTCATTGTTTTGCCCTCCTAATCCTATCCTCAGTTCTAATTAGCGTAGTAAGTTAACAAATACAGGACGTAAAGACCTAATCATCCATCCATCCAACTAGACTGATTGATATGGACTGCTGATACAACCAATACCTCTGTTGTTGACACTGTCACAATTAATCAGTCCCAGTGCTGATGTCTGTGTCCTGACTGATCTCCATAATTGGCCTCTTTCAAGGTGATACTGATCAGATACTCTGGTGTAAACTGATCTTTGAACAAAGTTTAGATTGGCAGACGTCATGCTGGGAAGTTCCTCTTTTGCTCACCAGGGGTCAGGAGGGGTCAATTATCCGGGCCCTTCAAACAGAGAGGTCATTTCAGTATTGAAGGGCCACTTGGCTCTTACTGTACATATATCCAGTTGGATAAATAAAGACTGGACCTAGGTTATTGATAGAAAGACAGATAGATATGCAGATAGATAGACAGATGATCCCAGTTGCCTGAAGATGTCACGTATTTTGTCTTTGATTTTAATTGACATATTGCATCACTTTAATTCCCTTTAAATGACAGATAATTATGTAATCATGGCCTTTAAATATTTATGTGAGTTGCATTTTAATGTTTGTAGATTAAAAGTCATGTCCGCCATCAATCATACAATGCCATACATGTGTAAAAATTAAAACAGTCAGTCTAGGGTTGGACCTTTGTTAAGTGGAAATATATTCTTACTTTCAAAGTGTGATTTTAATTCTGAAATGCTATTGAA
This sequence comes from Platynereis dumerilii, assembly GCA_026936325.1. Lineage (NCBI taxonomy): Eukaryota > Metazoa > Annelida > Polychaeta > Phyllodocida > Nereididae > Platynereis > Platynereis dumerilii. Next base: position 7,682,025 of record JAPTHN010000009.1, read on the forward strand.
AGGTCATCATTTTTCAGTCTGAACATGAGGACTATTATGACATGCCATCACAGAAATTTGCCTTTTTGGCAGATATTTGAATCAGATTTGATTCCAGTCCAGACAGATGATAATGTGAATGACCAAGCCCTTTAAATTGAAGCCCAATTTTCCAAGAATTTAAAGAACATTTTAAAGTCTGGATTTTGAATATTTGGAATATTGAATGTGGGCTGCATTTACTGAAACTGTGACTCAAAGTTTGAAAGTTGTTTTTTTTAGTTCAGAAATTCAGAATTTTAAACAAATTTAAAACTTAATCTTGACAATGTGGAATATTGAAATTTTGGTTGCACCTCTTGAAGCTGTGACTCAAAACTCAAAATAAAAAATTATTTGAGAAATTCATGACATCTCCAGAAAAAAGTGAACACAATAGTGGGTGACATTCTTGGAGATATCATATCTTCTAAAAGAATAAAAAATGTAATTCAAACTGAATAATTGACACTTTTCTCATGTATTTTGTTTGAAATCCTTCAATTTGACATCTTGTTCTTATTTTTCCATTTTTTATGCAAACTATTTTGACATTTTTTGCCTCTGATGGAAACATTTTGTGATACCCTTTCAGATAATTGAAAATGATCCAACCCAAAACAGATGTCAGACATGAAAATCTTTCATAAACTTTTCGTAAAAAGAAACAAAAAAGTGTCTTGTTATGACTTAAAAAGATCATGTTACAACTTCAATAATTCAAACAGTCTGGTTAAACATGTTGACAAGGTGCTTGACAAAGATTAACTTGATTTTAATGTTAAGAATTAAAAGTTTTCTCAAGATTTTGAATCTGTGCTTATTTGTGAAGAATTATTGAAGTATTTAGTTATTGTGGAGTGTGTATTGTCCTGATTGTTCCAATAATGAGGATTGTCCTGATTGTTCCAATAATGTTGATGAAACCTTTCAAAGCTACAATTGTCAAAATTTACTGGCATTGGTATTTGAAAATGAAAAAAAAAATTCATATGAGTCATATATGACTCAGAATGAGCTGTTCGATCATTATACATACATAATATACTTATAATAAGTATATATGCCCAGGTTGCAACCGTTGCACTTCAGTTTTTGTTTGACATTTCACAATTAATTTTGATTTGATGACAGTTTTAAATTCCATTTTGGAATTCTGAAATATTCAAAGTATCCAAGTACATGTGTACTCCCTGGCCTATTTGAACTTTTTGTCAAAGTTTTGTTTTAATCTTTTTGGCATTTAATTTTTGTTCTGTCTTTTATTTAGGATAAATGGCACATGCAGGCATGTAAGACCTGTCATAGTGGATACACTGGATTGGCACTTTGACAGAGATTGATGAAAAAATACAAAGCCAAAATAAAAAGAATAACTTTTTGTCTGCCTTGCGGTAATACAGTACCTCACATCCTATAGTCTGCCTGCTGTACCACAAATTGATTTATTTTTTGTAATGACTTAGTAACACCAACGCACATCTGTCTAGCTGATGGTTAACATCATGGAGCAAAAAGCACTAGACCATTCACAATGAAACTTGGATGAGATGTTCTTCTTACTGTAATGAAGTAGTGGTGAGATTTTGGAGGAGATTTGTCAAACAGATACATAGTTATTGGCAGTTACAGTTTTGCATATATGCCGCCCGTGCCAAACAAGCATCATGTTGGTTGTGCAACAAATTGCTGGCCCAATCTTACACTAGAGGCACTTATGCTTTGAAGACGGCCTTCTCCTTAGTAATATTATAGACATTTAGTTTATTATAAACATTAATTAATATGCTTTTGAAACATACAGACTAGTCTTGAGACTACATTATTGATGATCATCTTCAGTAATATTTAAGTTCTTAGCTCTGATCTCAACTGCATGACCAGTTTAACATGAAGGCATTATGTAATGCCCTTGTTTTACCCTCTCGGGAACAGCTGGTTAAGTGGAGGTTTGCTTCTGTCTGGAAGTCTGACTGAAGAAACAAGAGGATTACCAGAGAAAGAGAACAGAAATACATGCTATGAGACAGATGTAGTTCAGAATATATATGTAAGTGGTTATGTGTTGAGTTGGGAGGTTTTGCAACCCTCCAAAACCAGTATTTGCCCATGTCAGACTAGATTAGTTCATGAGAAAGTGACCCAAAAACACAAAATTAAGCTCATGGCTCAACGCTCGGCTGCCAACTGATGTCTTAGGATTTGATAATGATTTCATCTGAACAATATACAATACATGAAAAGTGTTGGGGTAACTCTCTACAAATCTGTTCTCCTACAACTTTCTAAGTTTCCATACATTGTGTCGACCTGAAGTATACCTAACCTTCTTTCGAAAACATCAATACAAGATGGAAGCACGACATATAACATATATGCCGTTTGTCCTCCCATTAATTGACTTTCTCCTAATTCTCAGCTATTCGCATTTATGTTCCATTTACTAAAGTGGTCCTCATGTGCCGATTATCTTCTCGATGACTTTCTTCTAATTCGCAGCAATTCGCATTTATGTTCACACATTTTACGTACTTGGCCGCTCTCAACAATGCTCAGTCTGTGCCGGGTGTACCGAGAAATGTGGGATCATATGCGAAATGAGTGTTTACAAGAACAATACACATGTGTGGGGCGGTTTATCTTAAAACGTGAGAGGCACAAAGCGTTGTTTATAGATTTTTGTAGAAAAACGAAAGATTATCTCCTTGGAATTACATCTACCCCAGATGCCAGGGGTGTCCACCAGGGGGCTGCTGGTTGGCTGAACACTGGGTGACGTCTCATGGGCTGTTCTCAGGGCAGGGCCAACAAAAATGTCTGCAGTTTTTCAATGAATACTACTTCTTTTTTGAATTTTTTGCGCTTTTTGATTTTTATTTTATACTTTTTCTGGGGGTGGGGTTACAAGGGAGGGGCAGGGGCCGTAGGGCGGGAGGTTGCATAAGTTTTCTCCCATAATTTTTTGTGTCAATCAAAACTTTCTGACGTACTACTTATGGTTCTGACTTTCTGTGAGAATTTGCGAAACCCCAAACTTTTTACATCAAACTGCGCATTTAATTTGTTGTAGACATCAACTCACTTTTGAAAATATTGATTTGTTTTATGCTTTAAAAAATGACGAATGATTCCCGATAACTCATGAAAATATTGATTTCTTAATAAACGAAATAACTGATTCCCAAGAACTCAAAATATTATTAGGAAGTGCTCTTTGCTTTTGATTTTATTGTTCACAACCATTCTTATATAATGCAACTTTATTATTTCATCTATAAATGTCCAAAACATTTAATTTAAATGCGTGCTTAACTTATTCCTTCTGATCCTTTTTGAGTGATCAGGGAAATAAGTTTTTAATGTATAAGTGTGATACTTTTGCTTCCTGCGCATTAGTTCATTTGAAATGATTGTTCTATTGTCTTTTATTACTTTTAAAAATATTTAAAATCGATGATCTCTTATATTTTTCAGGTTTCGGGAGAGAAAGTATCCAAAATGAGTTTGGTTGATTTGGCGGGAAGCGAGCGAGCCCAGAAGACGGGAGCCGTGGGGGAAAGGTTGAAGGAAGGAAGTAACATTAATAAGTAAGTTGACTTATATTACTTTATTCGTTTCAGTGATGTATTTCATAATATTGGTTCCTCTAAATAGCCCATACTATTGCTGATGGGGCGTAAAACACCAACTCACTCACTCCATAAAATTGAGAAACAGATTTGTGGTGGCTCAGTCTGGGCCCATTGTACATACAGCTGTTTGCACAATCATCAAAGGCTACCTTGGCTAAGCAAGCTGCAATTGTTTTATCAATTTTCGACTGACTATGTCATATTTTAAGAAATTACCAGTCAATTACTAATCGAGTTAGCTCAGTCATCCAGACTACAGTTCCGCTAGCTACAAACATCTGTGGAAATGAGATAATTTAGAGGTGCTGTGAAATATTGTTGAGCAATGCACCAATAAAGTTTGATTGTTACGACACACTGCCAAAGGCAGTGGTGGTTACTGTTATAACTGGTCAAATGAACAGTCAATTGTTAATCCGGCCAAATGGCTGAATTGGAAACTCTAAATTTACAGTTCTTAATTGAGTTCTACTTGTCATTGGTTCCGAATATACCACACAAAAAATATTACAGATATACGCTGAGGGTTTGCTGCTGCGCATCCTTTAACATGCTCTCCAAAGAGGTCCAAAGAGATTTTGTGAAATACTGATTGAAATTTACATCAATTGATCCAAAAAGAAATGGGGCTACTCTAGTTCATGTATTACATAATTGACCATTTAATGGTTATGACACAGTATTGGTGGCATATTTTGGGGGCAATCCTACAAATTTGGACTCATTTCTATAAAATTATGCAAATTGTAGAGAAAATAGATTGCAGGTCTTTTTGACATTGTTTGGAATTTTGTGAAGTAGATTCATAACCCAAGAGACATAAATTTCAATTCTGTTCACCCTATTTGAGTTGAGCTAAAGGGGGTAATTAATGAATTCATTTTGAGTGTGGTCCGATTTTTCACCCCTAAATGGACCAATGAGCATGCAGCAATTTGGAACGTAACCATGGCAACGCATCACGCCATAATGGTGGATGCTGAGACATGTGTTCTGCAGCCGACCCCCCCCCCCCTACCTTACTGAAGCAAAGCTGTAGTTATTCTCTGAGGAACATGTAATATTTCATATTTTACTTCGATATTTATTTAGGGTTAACATGATCTTATAGTTGAGTAATAAATCGTCTTAAACTTGTGTCTGGAGCAGATTAATATTTTACCATGATGATCTGTGGTGACAACTCTATGATTTTACATATTAAAGCCAATATCTTGAATAACATTACAAGTACTCTTAAAAGTTTCTAATTAAAGATAGGGTAGTATCTTAATATAATTTTTTGTTGGATTGGTTCTATGTTTCACTGAGGTTTCATTAACTGTAGTGTATTATTACTATATACAAATCTGGGGGGGGGCGCACAAAAAATCACACACAAAAGGAAACCCACAAAAGCAAAACAAAAAAAAAGCTTAAAAACAAAAAAAAAAGCAAGCAGAAAATAGAAGAAGACAATGTGTTTAACATTTCCCAACTATGCTTTGAGGTTTAGCCTACAAGATCAGAACAGTTAGACTATAACATGTAGTATTTTATTGAAGTTTGACATTTTGAAAATAGTAGCATCTGTGCTGTCTGGCAGTGTCCTCTGTCTGGCCAACAAATTAGGGCATGTCACGTGACTATCCCTGCCCTCTTTATGCCCTTTTCAAGCACAGTTTACTCTATTTCTGGGTTGCAGATTTTACAGTCATTTTAGGGACATGATTTGAATTTTAAAGCTGTCATACTTGCATTCAAGCAATTTTGGCCTGGCGTCCAATCATATGTCTATTGATCTATCGTCAATCTATCTATCTATTATTATTCTATCTATCACACATCTATCTGTCCATCTGGATCTTTCTATCAATTTACTGCCTAGATCTATCTGTCGAGCTGTCTATCTATCTATCTATTATCTATCTATCTATTTATCTCTATCACTCTATCTCTCTCTACATATATCTATTTGTCTATAAGCTGTCTATCTATGATCTTTCTATCTTTCACCTTAGGGCTTTTAACTCACTCACTATATCTTTAATCTGTCTATAATTATCATATTTCTGATTATATTTCCATGGCTTTAATAGGCCTACTTCCAATAATAGTGATAGCTCTAAATATTACTCGTGAATGGATTTATCTCTAGCTATTGCTCTATGAAATCTGATATGAGGCCTCCAATCATTTGTCAGTAAATTGTCACCCATATTTGCACCCACAAAACCCATAGCCCAATACCCATATATTTGGTTTCCAAATTCATTGCTTCATTGCATGTGGAAATTAATTATGTCAACCAGAGGCATAATCAGACACATGGCCATGTGCCTTATGGTAGATACCTAATCGTAGGTTGCTTTTATGTTCAGTCATATTTGAGCTATTTGTGTGATGGGAAAAAATTATTAAATTAATCTGAGACAATGGGACATTGCTGTACAAATTGTATGGTTGATTTCAACTTAAGTGGCACCATTATTACTGTCAGTCTACTATTTCAGTGTAAAATGTGTGCTGGTATCCTAATTGAACAGTGGTGGCATCACTTCTCTTTGATGTGTCGAGGGCATCAAGTGCAGACATGGTCTGATTTCCACTGCCTACTGCTGCCCCCTTGTGTAAAGTAATATCTAGGTAGAAATGATAGATACATCGTTGTATTGTTTGTTTGTTTTGTTTGTTTGGGTTTTACGCCTCTGCAGCACCTTAGTGGGCTATATCGAGGCAGGCGATCGCCGTATGATGATGAGATGAGAGTCTGGCACATACCCTATTAATTCAGGAATGCCCAGGGTCTTTCAGTTGCCCCAGCATAGAACACTGGATACAACCCGCCTCCATTTAATGTCCCATGGGCTCGGACTGAAGTGAGTTCCCGGGGTGAGATTTGAACCCACGCCCTCAAAGCCAGTTGACAAGCGCACTTAGCAATTAGGCCACGGGGGAACTCAGATATATCATATCATTGTAAATATACTGATTGATTCATAGATAGACACTATTAGACAGATAGATAGATAGCTAGATAGAGCGATAGATCGAAACAGATAAATAGATAGAAAAACTGATAAACTGCTTGAACATTTTTAGAGTAATAGATAAACTGATAGGAAAACTGATACATAAACTGCTGGACAGATAGATAGATCAAGATATACAACTCGGTAGATAGATAGATACAGAAAAGCCTCGAGTGACTGCATATTCACTGCTTCGTATGCCCCTATATATATTTCAAGATAAGCCCCTGATGGATTCATAGATAGACTGATAGATAGATAGATAGATAGATAGATAGATAGATAGATAGATAGATAGTAGATGGATTGATAGACTGACAGAGATATATAGAGATAGATAGAGATAGATAGACCCATTTATGTTCACCCTCTCCCCCCCCTCCTCCCCCCTGTATTCATCTTGGCCACACACAGCATTATTTTGATATCTCCCAGAGATATTTTGTTGTCATAATGTTTAGACTGGCAACAAAAAAGATGGCAACTCAGTGCATTGACCCCTGAGAGTTTCTGGGGGAGTGGGTGGTTATGGCACTGATGCTATTTGACTGTAAGATAGTCATGATGAAGAATATTTTATATTTTGAATCTGTGTGTAAAAAATATGCTCACTTCATTGAGCATAATATAAAACAATTCTACGAGGAATTGAAAAAAAAAGTTAATTTGAAGGCAGACTCATGGTCCTATTGATAGCAAAATTTTTGGGTGAAATCAGAAAAATTTCTAACAGACCTTTTAAAACTTTTGCTACCAGTTCGGAATGTGAAAACTGAAAACTATTTGCCAAGTTCTTGGAAGAGTTTGTCACACCATTTCAGTCCTCACCTTCTGCCACTAGGAAGTGTCAGGGCTTGGTTGACTACTCTCCCCCTAGTGTATAATTCTTGAACTAGAATGGAATCTTTCTGTTCTGAAGAAATTTTATGTTCTGAGTGTGTTTGACAATGAAGTAGATTGGTAGAATGTCAAACTGTTTGTGTAAATGTATTAGCAGTTGAACAATGAAAAATATTCAGTTGACTGTCTGACAAATCATTACCATTGCCTCTGTTCATAGACATACAAGAGGACCCATTGGCATAGAAACCAGGGGGGGGGCATTCCCCCCCCTTTCTATGCTCTGCCTATATGATCTAGGAACATGTGATTTCTTGGAAGAAGTGAATTCATAAGAAATTAATTGACCAGTTGATCCTATCTGTCAGGCAGATTCATGCTCCTTATGAAATTTGAAGAGTTCCCCCATGGCCTAACTGGTAAGTGCGCTTGTCAACTGGCTTTGAGGGCATTGGTTCAAATCTCACCCCGGGAACTCACTTTAGTCCGAGCCCATGGGACATTAAATGGAGGTGGGTTGTATCCATTGTTCTATGCTGGGGCAACTGAAAGACCCTGGGCATCCCTGAATTAATAGGGTATGTGCCAGACTCACAGTCTTCTCATCTCATCATCGTATGGCGATTGCCTGCCTCGATATAGCCTACTAAGGTGCTGCAGAGGCGTAAAACACAAACAAACAAACAAAACAAAATTATGAAATTTGAATTTCTTGTCTCAAAATTTTATAATTACTTTTCAGGTCCCTCACAACTCTGGGTCTAGTAATATCAGCCCTTGCAGACTCACCGGCAAAAGGAAAGAACAAATTTGTGCCCTACAGGGACTCAGTACTAACATGGCTGCTAAAGGTAAGGAAATATATGTGAACACTTAACCTAATTTGCATTATGTACTACTCTTATTGCTTTTACTGTCCATCTTTGCGCATGCATGCCAGGATGATGCCAATGCAGGCCTATGTGCCTAGACTTACCAGTTCAATAATACATGAAATTACCTCCACAAAAGAAGGAATAACTCGAAGAGTAATAACCAGAAGCTTCATGTAAAAAATATTGGTAATCATGCCAATAAATGGTACCAAATCACATTTACCACCTCTTTGGGTGGATGGGGAAATTTGACCCCGTGAAAAATTTGATGACCTGTGTAAAATTAAAATCAGTTTCCGACTAACTTTTTAAAATATTTAACTTTGTGAACTTTGATTAAGATCATTTTTCTTTAGGCAGACACGAAATATCAAATATTGCTTCTATTAATGATTAGATAATATGATACCTTGATTAAGATTATGTTTCTGTTAAAATTTCCAGGACAACTTAGGAGGAAACAGCAAAACAGTCATGGTGGCCACGCTGAGTCCTTCTGCAGACAACTACGAAGAAACGCTTTCGACATTACGATACGCAGATAGGGCCAAACGTATCGTCAATCACGCTGTGGTCAATGAAGATCCGAACGCACGTATCATCAGAGAACTGCGGGAGGAGGTGGAGATGTTACGGAAGATGCTTAGTGCAGCTCAGGTAGGATTACAATTTTGTTTTACTAGAAAGTTTTGTCGACGATATCTTATAATTATCTAACTTTGTGAACTGTATGCATTTGTGGGCATCTCTACTCATACACTACAAGAACACTTGAAGGATATGTGTAAATGATGTGATGGTTCATGGTTGTATTGTTTGATGATTGCAATTGATGTGAAGATTGATAGAAACTGGTCATTTGACACTGTACAGAACTATTCAGTCTTCAGCAGTTACTACATACCATGTCAGGATTCCCTAGGTCCGTGAAAATTCTTAAGAGTCCTTAAAAATAAGTGATCCTGGAGGACCAGGAAAAGTCCTAAAAACTGCTAAAACACAGGTGGTCCTGGAATCCTGATTATCATCAGAGAAAATTCCTTTAAAATTCAATGTTGCATGGATGTTGAGTTTCGTGGATGTTGAGTTTTCTTGAATGTGCTACCTACATTCTCAAAACAGTGTTAAATTTTTGTGAGGAAGTTGTTTCAAAAATGCCACTCAGAGCCCTTGAAATTTAATAATACCTGGTATTCATCCTTGAATATATCCTGGAAAAGTCCTCTAGTTAAGTTTTCAAATTTCAGGGCCCTCTTACTGCCACCTGTGGGTGGGTGGAGGGTTGGTCTAATGGTAGCATGCTGGGCTGTCAATTGCTGGGTCCATGGTTCGAATCCAGCTCGTGCCGTTTCACCTGGGCATAGCTATGTTGGACGGCTGATTCAATCATCCTTTGCCTCATTGCCATGTCCTCCCCATGTCCTAATTAGCCTGCCAAGTGCATATGCAGGACATGAAGCCCGGATCATCCATCCATACTGCCACCTGGACCACTTCAGAATCCTTTCCCTCCTTCAAATAGTTACCAATGAACAGTCTCTACTGAGTACTGTAACAGTAACACTACAGCTGACTGTAATGGCTAATGACTCTTTCTACTCATGCTTAAAATGCTAATTGCTGCACAAGTTGAGGGGTCATCTCAAGGTCACTAGCCAAGTTTAAATTGCCCAGGGTATTTCTAAACACCTCAACTCTAGTCTTGCTTGGCCCAATTCCCTTCCCCAAACAGCTGTCCAAGAGTTTAGAAGTGTTTAGGTGTTAATCAAGCCACTAAGGGTAATGGCACTTGACTGACTTGGGGAATCATGTCAGTTGGAAATTAACTTGGAAATAGTGAAATGCATGAGAAAGTCCACTGAGTCTGACTGTAGTTCTCTGGGCTTCCAAGTGCTGGGTGGCAGGTTCGATTCTCGCTCTGGCTTGGTCGTTTGGACTTATGTTGGACAGCATTTTAGTCACCCTTCAGCTCGCTGCTGTGTCCTCCTGCTGTCCTTAATACCATACATAAGTGCACAAATACAGGACATTAAGCCGCATCCAATCCATTCCATGAAGGAAGCCGATGGTCATTGGTCAGAAAGCTTTTCGCCCGCTCAGCTGAAGGTCTAATTTTTTATTTCCATTTTCGGAACAATTAATAGACGTTCCCATCTGGATGTTATTTGGACAAGCCATTTGATTGGCAGTTCCTCCAGTGTCTCTCCGTTGAAGGTCTTTTGCCTGCATGGGTTCGAACCCCGGTTGGGGAAGCGAAAATATTTTCAGTGGACCTTCAAGAGCAAAATCCCAGCTGGATCCTTTTGCATGAGACATTTTTAGTGTCCCCTTGTATCAGTGTCTATGCTGGGCAAGAATATCTCACGTATGGGGTAAATATGTGACATGATGAGGGCTCCCTCTCTCTCTTCCAGCCCATTAATCAACCCTTGTGAGTGGCTAGAACTGAGCTTGGAGGGCTGCATTATCCATTCTTTCTTGTTTACTTCCTGAATATTTAGATAGTGCCTTTTAGAAGCTTCTATCTTTTAATACTGTCCCTCAATGTCTTTTTGAGTCGCAGTCTCTTTCCTCAATCAGTATGCGATGGAATCTTCCAATCAATTAAATTTCTGGGTCCTGGGTTCAATTCCAGCTCTGGTTGGGACTGCTGGATCACCAGACCTGTGTTGGACTGCAGGTTCAATCATCGTTCACCTCATTGCCGTGTCCCCTTCCTGTCCTTATTAGCCGACTCAACTCACTGAAGTGCATGAAAACTGAATGTAAAGACCCAATCATCCATCCACCAATCAACGTAAAATAATATCAAACAATAAAGTTTTCACTGTATCATTTTTGCTCTGATAAGTATTCTCAAATATAAAAATAAAACCTCTCTCATCCGTAACATTGGTGATAAAAATTCTCTGCTAGTGCCCCCCTCCTCTCCGTGAGCACCTGGCTCAGCAGCCGGGATGCGGGGGACTGAAGATGGCAAGATGCTTCCATTCTAAGCCACTGTGCCTTCTATGTAGCATCTAAGAGCCACAGCATATATGGAGTTAAACATTAATGGGATGCTAATTTTATGCTAATTTATTCAAGTTTAATGAGATTGCTATGATGTGAATATTTGGAAAAATTGCATTTTTTGCAGTTTCTAAAAAAGTGATGATAGTAGATATATACATGGATCTTATACAGTGATAACTGGTGGATTTAACTTTACCATTTAAAGAATACCTTTGGATTGGATAATTTGTATAGTTTAAATAAAATATACTGTACAAAATACATGGTACATGTATATATTTTTTGTCAGAGATACCTTCGCAATATCAGATTTTTAAATTAAAGTTTTCTTTCCATGTATAATTGGATTGTCCCTGCAGACATATATGTTTGAAATGAATTTTTTATCAAATTTCATTTCAATGTATAAGTTTATCTAGGATTGTTTTCTGGAATGAAAAGTATCCTTCTTTTGGAAGTAATTATGTGAAATGAATTTGACTTCACGACAGAAACACAGCTTCATATCTTGCCTGTTGGATAGATAAATAAGTACATTTCCCTGATTTCCAACTGAGGCAGATGATATTGGATAACTGTGATTGTTTCTTATTTAAAAACATCAAATTGGAAACACTTCTACTATATTTACTATTTTAATAGTTGTCCAAACATTTCGCCAAGAGAAAAAAATTTAAATGATTACAAACATATTTTTTTTTGTAAAACCTAATGCCAAAATGTAGCATGATAGGCTCACATATGGCCTCCATACTGAACTGGAGTAATTTAACCAATTTGTGAGACTTTTTTCTAAGTTTATTTGTGCAATTCGAGAAACCTAGTTTGTGGAAAATATTAACATGCAGAAATGGGAGTCACTTAATTTAAACCATTGCACAATGTGCAGCATTTATACTTGGAATATATGATATTTTAGAAAATAACAGATTTGCATGACACAACTAAAATAACTATTTATAAAAATAACTAACAAATAAGAAAATATGTCAAATTGTTAAAAAGTACATCATTTGCACAACATTCATATGAATGTATCGGTGAAATGGATTAATGTTCTCATGAACTTTATTATTAGGTGCATACATTCATTTATACTCCCTAGTGACTGACCATATAGTCTAGGGCCTTATGTCAGAAAATATGGGTTCGTGTGCGTTAAGACAAGAAGTTTGACAACATATTCCATTTGAAAGCAAATTTTATCAGCTTTCCAATGGTATATGTTGGCAATTTTTATTTTTATTTCTTCATGGTCAAATTGCCCTCCAATAATAGGCCCTATTTTGGTCGATTTTAGTTGATTTTCGCCTTTTTTTTTGCCAATTCTAACTGTATCTTCAGAGATATTGCATTTTCTGGGCTTTTTTTGCACTCTTACTTGTGTATTATATACCATATGAAAGGATATTTTCTCAGCTTTCAAACAGTATATGTTCCAAATTTTTATTTTGACCAATTCATGGTCAATTTGCCCTAGAAAGAAAAGGCCATATTTTTACCTGTTTTCTCCGTAATTTTTGCCCCTTCTAATGGTATTATCAGAAATATTACATTATCTGAGCTATTTTTCACGCTCACTTTTGTATTATATACCATATTAAGGGATATCTTCTCAGCTTTCCAACGGTATATGTTGGCAATTCTCATTTTAATTTCTTCAGGATCAAATCAACCTGCAAAGAACAGCCCCTATTTTCGGTGATTTTTTCCATATTTTTTCCAGTTCCAACAGTTTTTTTATAAACATTACATTTTCTTGGCTATTGTTCTACTATCCCTTTTGTATTTGATAGCAAATTAAAGGATATTGTCTCAGCTTTCCAATGGTATATGTTGCCATTTTTTATTTTGATGCATTCAGGATCATATCATTCTCCAAATATTAAGCCCTATTTTCCGCAGATTTTTCTCTGTATTTCTGCCAATCTAACAGTATTTTCAGATGTATAGTATTTTCTAGGCTGTTGTTACACTCTCAACTGTTTATTATATGCCATATTAAAGGATATTTTGTCAGCTTTCCAATGGTATATTTTGGCAATTTTTATTTTCATGTCTTTATGGTCAAATCACCCCCAAACCGTAGGCCAAATTTTTTTCCTGATTTTAACTGTATTTACACCAATTCCAACAGTATTTTCAGATTTATTACATTTTCTTAGCTGTTCTTGCCTTCTCAGTTGCACTAGTGTATCATATACCATATTAAACAATGTTTTCGCAGCTTTCCCATGGTATATGTTGTCAATTCCAATTTTGATACATTCGTAATCAAATCACCCTCCAAAGACGAAACCCTATGTTCGCCTATTTCCTCCGTATTTATGTCTAACAGTATTTCAGATATAATATATTTTCTCGGCCGATGTTCCATCCTCACTGGTGTATTATATACCATATTGAAGGCTATTTTCTCAGCTTTCCACTGATATATGTTGGCAATTGTTATTTTGATGTCTTCATGATCAAATCACCCACGAAAGAACTGGCCCTAATTTCGATGATTTTCTCCGTATTTTGCCGATTCTAGCAGTATTTTAGAAATATTACATTATCTGAGCTGTCTTGCAATCTCACTCGTATTGGTGTATCATATACCATATTAAAGGATATTTTCTCGGCTCTCCAATGGCATATATTGGCATTTCCGATTTGATAAATTCATAATCAAATCACCCTGCAAAGAAAAAGCCCTATGTTCGCTGATTTTCTCGGTATTTTTTTTCCAATTCTAACAGTATTTCAGATATGTTTTCTGGGCTGATATTCCATACTCACTTTGTTGTAATGCCATGTTGAAGGATATTTTCTCAACTTTCCAATGGCATATGTTGGCAATTTTTATTTTGATGTCTTCATAGCCAAATCACCCTCAAAACCACAGGCCCTTGATGATTTTCTCAGTATTTTTGCCGATTCTAACAGTATTTTTTGAAATATTTCATTATCTGAGCTGGTATTGCACTTTCACTTGCACTGATGTATAATATACGATATCAAAAGATATTTTCTCAGCTCTCCAATGGTACATGTTGGCAATTTTAATTTTTGTACATTCCGGATCAATTCACCCTCCAAAGAATAGGGCCATATTTTCACTGTATTTTCGCTGATTCTTACAGTATTTTCAGAAATATGACATTTTCTGAGCTGTTCTTGCACTCTCACTTGCACTTGTTTATTATATACCATACCAAAGGAGATCTTAGCTTTTCAATGGTTTATGTTGGAAATTTTTATTTGACATCTCTGATTCTCTATGGTCAAATATTTCTTCAAACAATTGGTACTGCCGACATGAATTTGTTCAGTTATGAAATTACACCTTGTTTAATGTCCCATGGGGTTTTTATGGTGGCCATTTTAAAGTTGTAGTTGACAGCAGTAAAACCCCCTATAGATATTATAAGTTTAATATCTCAAATGAAAGCTGACATCAAGGGCTATCCATCTACATCCATTTTGGATGATTAGGAATGAGTTATCTGGCGATTAGGATAGGTGGAATTGAAACTAGATGGCAGAATTTTGTGTTTTCGAGGAGATTTTTGACACTAACGGCAACATTTATTTGCTTCAGGAGGGTTGACAGTAAATATTGACAAGAAAAGCAAGGTACCAAATGAAAGCTGACATCAAGGGCTATCCATCAACATACGTTTTTGGTTGGTTAAAAAGGAGTAATCTAGTGATTGAGATAGGTGGAATTGAAAATACATTGTAGGATTTTGTGTTTTTTCCGAAGAGATTTTTGAGACAGACAACATTGAATTTAGCTTTAGGAAGTTTACAGTTGTAGTAACAGGGAAACCGAGGTGCCAAATGAAAGCTGACATCAAGGGCTATACATCAACATCCATTTTGGTTGGTTAAAAAGTGTTAGTGATTAGAATAGGTTGAATTGAAAAAGCATCGTAGGATTTTGTGTTTCCGATTAGATTTTTGACACGGAATGCAACATTTATTTGGCTTTTGGAATGTTTAACAGGTAATAACAAGGAAACAAAGGTGCCATATGAAAGCTGACATTAAGGGCTATTAATCTACATGCATTTTGATTAATAAAAAGTGAGTTATTCAGTGATTAGGATAGGTGGAATCAAACTACATGGAAGAATTTTGTGTTTCCGGGGAGATTTTTGACACGGACTGCAACATTTATTTGGCTTTTGGAATGTTTAACAGGTAATAACAAGGAAACAAAGGTGCCATATGAAAGCTGACATTAAGGGCTATTAATCTGCATGCATTTTGATTAATAAAAAGGGAGTTATTCAGTGATTAGGATAGGTGGAATCAAACTACATGGAAGAATTTTGTGTTTCCGGGAGATTTTTGACAGTGACCGCATTATTTAATTTGGTTTAGGAGTGTTGACAGTAGTAGTAATAAAAAGGAAACCAAGGTGCCAAATGAAAGCTGACATCAAGCGCTATCCACCCACATCCATTTTGGTTGGTTGGAAGGAGTTATCTAGTGATCTGATTGGCAAGATGAGAAAACAAGAACCCAGGGGTTCAAAATGGAGGTGGTGTAGTGTCCTAAGTAGGGCTTGGCGATATTGAGAAAAGTTGTGATATATGCGATACTGCGAAAAATAGTTGCAATAATTTATTGTGATATCGATATTAAATAAGATATCGATATTAAATGAGATATAAATAATTATTGCAACATCATCATTGACTGACAGCATCATTGACTGACAGCCAATCTTCAGCAACACAAAATCTGCTCAAGCCATCAAGGGCATAATTTCCTTTCACTTTGAGACCCAACTGGAGAGAATATAATTTTCTTGATTTTCAAGAACTTATAAAGGTTTATTTTATTTAATATTTATGTTAAACATTGCATCAGTGAATGATTACTGCGATATGGATATTGCAAGTTATGATATTGCGATTTCGATATTTTTGCAATATATTGCCAAGCCCTAGTTTTAAGTTCATATCCCCTGAAAAAGACTATTTCCCTGAGTGCCCAGAACCAGCTGTTGCGAGAATCCAAAAGTTGAGAAAAATATCAGAAATCCCAACTTTTTTCAGTTTTTTGGTTTTTAAGAAAATTTCATAACATTTGCCCTCCAAATGAGTTAAGTCATTTAAAGAGACATAATGTAGACATGGAAATGCAAAATTTGAGAAGTCTAACTCCAAAATTTACAGAGTCATGGAACATTGTAAACATTTTTTTTTTTTCACATTTTTTCTGAATTTGCTGTTATTAATTTTTGTAAGAGCATTTAGACCCCAAAAAGAAAAATTTGGGGTATTTAACGCATGGTAGATCTTAATTCCCACAGGTATAACTGTTTTGGAGTTCTTTTCCGGAAATGAAAACTTTATTTTTTTAATTTTCAATATTTTACAATGACAGTAAGCGATTGCTTTAATATGAACACCAAAAGGCAACGCTATAAGATCTAGTCATGTGCCAAATATGCAAGTGCAATAGTTTAGGCACAGTGGCCAACACACAATGTGTGATGCGGTGATTTTACCCACAGTGGATCCAAGCAAGAAAAAAAAGGAAGTCACGTCTTAATTACAACATGCCTGCTTTTCATCCTATGCCATATGCATGCTCTATAACCAAGTTAGCCTCGCTTCTTTTACTCAAAACATCTCCAAACATAATGGCCAATTCAGGGCCAAAAAGACATACTGAAAATACTCAATTTTCCCCTCAAAACATTCCATTATGTCACTGTGACTGCATAAATGGAGATGTGTACACTCCTCCATCAAAAGTCCACCCTTATCTATCTATCTACCTATCTACCCATCTATCTATCTATCTATCTATCTATCAGTCAATAATCTATCTATTCGTCAATTTAACCATTCATATATCTGACTGAAATAGTAGAAATAGGGAGATTTATAACTATTGAAATCTTGCCTTTTGTGACCTAGTATTATGATGACATAAATTTCCAGATCAGAAAACTGACCAATACACATCCTAGTGCCACCCTGACATAGTTGCAGCTCAGCTCATTTGCATAGACAAAACACAATCCACATAATTTTCAAAATGGTGGACAGCTCATTTGCATACACAAAACACAATACACATAATTTTCAAAATGGTGGACTGTAACACAAAAAAAAAAAACTCCAAACTATCAAGTCATTAATGGACTACTTAGAATTATTTCAGGTCAATAAAAGTAGGCTGCAATAATAGCCCTGCATCTCTTGTTGTGTGCAATTTTAAAATTAGGAGATACTTTGAAACATGCAAAGAGTAATTTCAGATTTTCTTCTAAAATTTTGAATTTCCCGCCTAAAGTTTACACTCTCTCACTCACTCTCTCACCCACTCTCTTACCCCCCTTTCTCACCAACTACATAAATGGCGGTGTGTTAACACACCTCCATTAAAAATAGTTTTTTTTTTATTCCATTCATTTAACATTAACAATGCTGGCAGGACAATAAATTTGAATTATTAAGGATAGAGTCTAATGATTTCGGGATGAAGATGATATACAATTCAATATCAGGAAAATGTAACAGTACTATTGAACAGTGAATCATTAAGACTGCGAACATATTTGAACAGCTATATCATTTAGAGGTTTTCACATCTGTTAATCATCTCATTTTAGTTGGCATGCATGGAGAACTTTTATTAGTACATAATCATTGTAATTTTCATAAAAACTATGGCAAAAACATATTAGATGACAAATCAACACTTTGTAGTGCCTATACCAAGAAAAAGATTAAATTTCAGTGTTTTTCTCCTTGCGACACATGCATTGCTTGACAACCTTTGCTAATTGCGATACTGTAATTATTGCCAAATTATTTAAATCATACTGATATGGTTAAAAGTATGAAAGTCAAACCCCTACAACCCTTTTTGAGCTATTCTCAATGACCAATGGGTTACATGAAACATCGCTGAAGGAGAAAAAACATGAATTTTTATTTATATGCTTTAATAATCTTTAATAACCCCTAATGTAGAATAGGTGCTTTTGGCATAATAAAAACCCCGAGAGTCATTAAAAAAGACTCAATTTCAACACTGAAAAATATTTTTTGATGGCAGAACCAATAGTTAGAGGAAACATTTGACCACAGAGATGTCAAAATACAATTGCTAATTTATACCTTTGGAAAGTTGAGATACTAAACTCTAATTTGGTAAACAATACCACGAGTGCAAGTGAGTGTCCTAGAACAGCTCAGGAAAAGTAATATGTCTGATAACAGAATGGGCAAAAATAGATCTAAACTCAGCAACATTAAAAACGCACACTTTTAAAAAGGCTAAAAATAGTACTTGTTCTATAGATATCAAGATGAAAATTTGCCCACTTCTAGAAGTTGCCATCAGGTATATCCACGAAAAATTTCAAATCTCCAAGTGCAGTACTTTTGTGTCAAATTAAGTTGTCGGAGCCACTGTCAAAAATGGAAGTCACAAACTGCAGTTTAACACAAAACGCACAATTGGAAATATTGGTTTTGTGGCATACTGGATGGGATTGATCTTATGAAAGTTTCACATAACAGGCACAAGACTTCCAAAAGAGGTCCCACGGAAGTTTTTGAAAAAAAAAGTCAATGATAAAGCAGATTTTGAATTAAAAACTCAAAGTTTACGAGTTCGCATCTTCAAATGAAGCATGTGAACCAGAACTGTTAAATAATGGGGGTTTTATGCATGCCCAGGGTAGAAACACACACACAGACAATCATTCTATATCAATTGCCTCAAAAATCTGAATAAAACATCGTTTTTTAAGGTTTTGACAAAAGGCTCCAGTAGGGGGCGTGTCAGCATAGACACTTAATTTTTATTAAATTCATCCTCTTTAATTGTGGTTGGGTCAGATGTCCCTTTTCGCTAACTCATCAAGGAAGGAAAATATAAACTTTCCTGGCTTATCAAAAAAGTTTGTAGAAAGAACAGCTAAGTTGTTGAAATTAATGATCAGAGGAAATTGAAGTTTTGTGACTTCCATTTTCGACAGTGACCACGACGATTTAATTTGACACAAAAGTACTGCACTTAGAGATTTGAAAATTTTCGTGGATATACCTGATGGCAACTTCTAGAAGTGGGCAAATTTTCATCTTGATATCTTAAGAGAAAGTACTATTTTTACCCTTTTTAAAAGTGTGCGTTTTTAATGTTGCTGAGTTTACACCGAAAATCAGTGAAAATATGGCTACTTTTTTGGAGGCAATTAGATCATGAAGACACAGAAATTAAAATTGCCAACATATACCATTGGAAAGCAGAGAAAATATCCTTTAATATGGTATATGATACACAAGTGCAAGTAAGAGTCCTAGAACAGCTTAGAAAAAAAAATTTCTGATAATAGAATGGGCAAAAACACACTGAAAATCAGCGAAAATAAGGCCTATTTTTTGAAGGCGATTTGATCATGAAGACACAAAAATTAAAATTGCCAACATATACCATTGGAAAGCTGACCAGACATCCTCTAATATGGTATATGATACACAGGTACAATTGAGAGTGCAAGAACAGCTAAGACAATGTAGATATTTCTGAAAATACTGTCAGAATTGGCGAAAATATCGTGGAAATTGGAAAAAAGCGGGCATGTAGTTTGGAGGTGATTTGACCATGAAGACTTCAAAATAAAGGTTACCAACATACACCATTGGAAACTGAGAAAATATCCCTTAATATGGTATATAATACTCTAGTATGAATGGAATATCAGCTCAGAGGCTCAATATATCTGAAATATTGTTACATTTGGCAAAAAAGCGGAGAAAATTGGCGAAACATAGGGCCTATTGTTTGAAGGGTGATTTGATCCTGAATCTTTCAAATTCGAATTGCTGACATTTATGATTAGAAAGCTGAGAAAATATCCTTTAATATAGTATATGATACACTAGTGCAAGTGATAGTGCAAGAACAGCTTAGGTAATGCGATATTTCTAAAACTACTGGCAGAATTGGTGAAAATATTAGTGAAATAAGCAAAAGTGGGGCCTATGGTTTGGAGGGTGATTTGACTATAAAGACATCAACATAAAAATTGCCAACATGTACCATTGGAAAGCTTACAGAATATCCTTTAACATGGTATATAATGCGAAAGTGAGAGAGTAACAACAGCCTACAAGATGCCATATATCTGAAAATACTGTTAAAATTGGCACAAATACAGAGAAAATAAGCAAAAATTGGGCCTTTTCTTTGGTAGGTTATTTGATCCTTATTCATCAAAATAAGAATTGCTGACATACACCATTGGAGAGCTGAGAACATATCCTTTAATATGCTATCAAATACAAAGGTGAGAGTGGAAAAAATTTCCTAGAAATTGTAATATTTCGGGAAAAATACAGTCAGAATCAGCAAAAATAAAGAGAAAATCGGCAAAAATAGTGCCTATTATAAGAAGGTTGAGTTGATCCTGAATGCATCAAAATGAAAATTGCCATTATATATCATTGGAAAGCTGATAAAATATCCTTTAATATGGTATATAATACACAAGTGAGAGTTGAAAATAGCTGAGAAAAAATGTTATATTTCTGACTATGCCATTAGAATAGGCAAAAACACGCGGAAAATCTGTGAAAATATGGCCTTTTCTTTCGAGGGCAAATTAACCATGAATTTGTCAAAATAAAAATTTCAGACATATACAGTTGGAAAGCTGCGAAAAAAATCCTTTTATATGGTATATAATACACAAGGAAGGGTGCAAAAAACGCTCAGAAAATTCTATATTACTAAAAATACTGTCATAATTGGGAAAAAATAAGGTCGAAAATCGGCTAAAATCAGCCAAAATAAGGCCTATTTTTTGGAGGGCGATTTGACCATGAAGACATCAAAATAAAAATTGCCAACATATACCGTTGGAAAGCTGAGAAAATTACCTTGAAAATGGTATATGTTGGCAAACTTCTTGTCTAAATGCCCACCAGATTACACAAGGCCCTGGACTAATAATGGTGAAATGTACAATTTGGAGTAGCATTAGTGTTTGATTTTAGAGTCAAAGCTTTACTTGATAAGAGAAGGGTCTCATATTGCTATTAATGGAAATATTAACAAAAATTGAGACTTTCCATGACAGAAAAGGATGGATACCAAACATCGAATACAAGGAGGTGGGTGGCAATAGTTGAAGAAAAAGATTAAATTAAATATAATCTGATTATTTTTAAAAAGTCTCAATTATTGTTTTGTTGTTTTCAAGACTATGTGAATGAGTGTCCTGTACTGTAATCTTGTAGTGGTAGGTATATGGAGAGTGTATCCCTCGAAGACTAGCACTTGCCACTCACAAGGGTTGATTGATGAGATGAGAGGGAGAGTGGGAGTCCACAACATGTTACATGTTTACCCCATGTGAGGGATCTTTTTACTTGCCCAGCACAGACACTGATACAAGGGGCTGCCAAGTTTTAAAACAACGAAATGTCACATTCGAATAACGTCCAGCTGAAATGTTGCTCATGTAGGTTTATCGATGAATTGTTCATTGACCATAAGTCAAACCCGAGACCCCAAGAGGTACATTTCGAATGCTTTGACCAGCCCTTCTACCAACTGGACCAATCAGTTACTTTTGGCGCAAGAGTATAAATCAATGAGTTGTGCTAGAGTATGAATGAGTTTATATTAGAAATGTACGAAGTAAAAACAAAACAAGTGTATTTATCAAAAGAAACATCGACCTTTCACAGTGGGGCTCGCCTCATTGCTCCCTAATCGGCCTATTTGGTGCAAAAATACAGGACATAAGACCAACTAATTGTTTCAAAAATTGAACATTGATTGTGACCAAGAATTTACTAATGATTGTGAATATCAGACACTAGTTATAAAGATTATTTTCCAGTATATGCTGCTATCGCATATTATTTACAAAATCTCTGCGTACAATAGCTCTTCGCGACATAAGATGTACTAACATTGTGTCTTTACGCAGTATAAATATGAGGTAGTGTTGCTCTATACCTTTTGTGGGCTTTTACAACACCTTCACACCAAATTAGAGGAAATGAAAAGGAATTGATCCAAGATGGGCTACTCTGCCCCCCCCCTTCTCCAACCCCCCCCCCCTCCTCTCTAAATCTGGAAATCTTGTCTGCTGAATAATTCTATTCCTAAGGGTAAAGGTAGACCTGCAAAATGCTACAATAAAAAGCTTTAGTTAGAGTATAGTTGTACCTTTTACAAAGAAAGAAAATGTAAGAAAAATCATTGAAATGCAGGAAAATGGTCTTGTGTTGTCAATATCTTTTTGATTTTTCTGAATTTTTTTCTTTCTTTTCCCCCCTGAAATATATGTTACTTTGTGTGCTTCTTGTTCTTTTGTAGTATTGCCCACTTTTGTTGTGGTATGTACATCAAAAGAACAGGTGTCAATAGAATAGGTGGAGAATAGAGGAGGAATAGTGTTGGATAATGCAATGGTTGCATTCAATAAACACCTGTTAGGTGTATCCAAGAAATAAGAGAATTGCAATCAATTACTTTATGTGGACCTTCCAGAGCAAAATCACTACTGGATGTTGTTCAGATGAGATGTTAAGCATGTTAAGAGTGGTAGCCCCTTGTATTTGATAAATGGAGGTGACTGTACAATTGGATGGATGATTGGGGCTTAAATTTCATATTTATGTACTTGGTAGCTAATAAGGACAGGACGAGGGCACAGCAATAAGGCGAAGGATAATTCCTCCAGAGCAGCTTGCTGCTATGGAGGATTGTACAGCTACGCTACCAGTTCTGTCAGCCTTCATTTCCTGTGTTCGTTTAACATGACATATAGTGATTTACTCAAAACAACTCTATTTTCTCATCCACCTCTGCACACACGGCATCCTAAAGGGCCAGACTGATGTGGCAGATAGATTAGGGCTAGATCTGTCTGTAGCAACCGTAGACAGATGCATACAGTGCCGAGAATAGGCAGAAATCACTAAATCTGATGCATTTGACTGCTATCTGGCCCACCTGTCTGTAGCTTAGGGGGACCAGTCCATTGATGCATAGAGTCAGGGCCTACATAAGCTCTTGATAGAGTAGCTGGTTGCCATTGGATTGAAGCGATGTGATTGGTTGATGTCGTCTGGCTGGTTCCCGCCGTCTTTGCTGCTGTGAACAAGTAGTGTTTGGGCTTCCCGCTAGGGGGACACTCTCCGTAGCCATTTAACGTGCAAAATGCGTACAGTGCAGCCTCTCTATTTCGCGGTCCTCGGGAGACATACTTTGCTGACCGCGATGTATCAGAGGTCCTCTCTATTTCGCGGTCGACTGCAGTGCCCCCTAGCGTGTATGACGGCCGTATGCGTTCAACCATGACGGCAGGCCGTCATTGCTTGCTAAACTGCTGAATAGCATGATTGGTGTTTAGGAGCATTAAATGACACACATGTAATTGGATTGTTAGTGTAATAAAGGAATTTGCAATGGCAGTTGAGTAAGCTGGATTACAATTAGCATGTTTACCCCCTTGGTAATCATACAAAGAACTCTATATTCAGGTGTGAGCTGTAATCAATCTGGTCGATTGCTATTAGCAAAGATTTGCCCATTATTGGCATGATGAAGCCAAGAATTTTATTTCAGATCCATATCTTGAGCATACATTGCCGTACAAACATGTTTGTAGTCACTCTTGGGAAAGCATCAGTACTGCAGCTGTAGGCCTACATTAAAACATGTAGGCACAATGATTAGATAATTTATGTGATGTATTAGGACTAATGATTATAGTGTGATCCTCAAGTTCAATTGACATCTTTAGCAAATCTATCTGGATAGTACCCATATTCTCAATTGCCATTAACCCAACTCACCTCAAAACCCCTGTAACTAGAAGATAAGACTAATTACTTTTGAACCCTGTTATATAAAGGCAATTATATATTGCAATCTTAACACTTGATTCATGCAGCAGATTAACTTCTGTTGGCTCAACTGCTCCGCTCTGCTGTGTGTTGTGAGGCAGTCAAGCGCGACACAACGTGATGATGCAATCCAAGCCCTTTGAAGTGCCTGCCTTGTAATTGGGGGACATAGGGGCATCGCGAAAAGGGAGGTTCGCGATATAGAGAGTCGCGATATAAGGAGGCTGCACTGTACCAGCGCTAGTGGATTTGTATGCTGTGCTAGGATGGTGTTGGGCTTGCCATGGTTGTCCTGAGTTGTGATTACAACAATAAAATCATATAAAGGATATTTGTGTGTAACCAAATTAGTGTTGTAGTGATCGACGAAAATATTGCCGATGATAATCGCCACTGTCAACATCGATTTTATATTTTAAAGCTCTTGAAGAGATCTATTTAACACAGCAAGAATTATATCTGTATGGCTTGTGTTATAGTGCAATAATTGTCAAGATTGAGGTTATTTCTCAGTAGAAAAATAATCGATTTAGGATCGATTATCGAATCAGAAGGGTCAATGATCGATGTTGAAAATCTGACCGATTCCCATCACTAAACCAAATACAGTTAATGAATTATGATTATATCATTATTGTCATAAATGTAGCTTTATTGAGATCGGTAGAAACTGGGGGTCGGCCTGGGTCGCCTCGAGGGGTCGTCTCGGGCGGTCGTCTCGGGGGGTCGCCTCGGGGGTCGCCTCGGGGGGGGGGGTTGCCTCGAGGGGTCGCCTCGGGGGGTCGTCTGGGGGGGATATTACTCTACATAACTCAGTATTAACACGACTTGTCAAGCCCTACAAACTTTCATCTCTCCCAATTCAACATAAGTATCAATCAAAACACTTTTGTGCCGAGAATAGTCAGAGAAATCGGGCATTTTCAATGCATTTTGACATCCCAACTTCGCCATGTTGAACAAAAACAATCAAAATTTCACTGGCCCTGACGATCTGCATTTCAGCCAAACAACACCATTACAAACCCCAAATGTCCTCTGAATCTTTGCTTTTCATCTTTATTTTATAAAATATAATCTAACATTGCTTGATAAAGACATTAAAAAGCCACACTGGTAGAATTCATGACAACTTCCAGCAGTGCAGGCTGCCATGCCATCTTGTCCTTCTTGCTCAGTTCACTAGGACTGCCTCTTCCTGTCTCTATTGGCCAATCAGAGCGCTCTATTGGGGAGTCCCATGACGTCATATCGCAATGCTACAATGTGATTGGTTGGATCCTGCTGGTGTGCTAAATATAGCCACCATGTGCTTGGCACCCTGGATTAGCATGGGCAACCTTCTGCATGCAGGTGTGCAGTGTTGTGTTGTATTCACTATTGTTGTGAGATAAATTATCTCACAATATTCTGGCCATAAGGTCCAATTCACCTTATGTCTCCCCATAGACCATGGAATATATCTGTGAAGCTGAATTTATGTAAGTACAGCCAGTGAGGTGGTCACTTCATTGCTCAGTTTTGTGACTTCTGACAGCTGACAAACTGACCTGACTTTTGACAGCTGACAAACTCAGCTGACTGGTCTTGGTTTTATGTTTGCCTTTGAGTCAATCATTAGACTAGCACAGGGGGGATAATTAGACTGGCAGGTTGCAGTGCAAATGATTCATCATCATCATCATACTTATATTTGTGTTAAATTTTTCGCCCCCTACCCCCCCCCCCTTGCAGGCTACAGCCCTGAAATCCTTACGATGCTTCTCACCACAAATGGTTCATATTTATATTTATACAATTATGCACACTGCACAGTTCTATATCATACAGAAAAACCACAAGGAATACACGAGTGAGAGAATATTGGTTGAGCCCAAGAAATAAATTATTTGCTGCCATTGGCTGACCCTGGCGTTTTCAGGTATAATGCCTTCCAGGTTGTACTCAGCAACTGCAATTGTCTTCTAGCAGGAGCATGTAGCCAATCTGTCAATGCAGTTGCTTTTTGTCTTGCCCTACGCTATCTTGCTCTTTTAACTTCTCTATGACGCATATTCATTCGGGGATGTCCTGCACCATGTCCAGGATCTTTCCGTTGCCCTAACACAACATTGGACTAGGTGGGCCGGGGCCAACCCAACTATCCAGCTCTGGAGGTGCACATTCCATGTGCTTTTCTAGTTGAAACTGCTGTCAAAGTAATGACATCCCAACATAGGTCAAGGTGACCCGACCAGAGTGTGAATCAAACCTGGGACCCAGTGATGGGCAGCCTGGTACACTACCAACTGAGCTACAGTAGACCAATTTCACTGATGGTTCTCCCAGTTAACACTAAGGGAAAAGTGGTGAATACTCAAATCCCATTGGCTAATAGCTTTCTCGCCCTTGTCTCTGATTGGTCCAGTCAAGGTGACTCCAAGCTTGAGTATTTTTAGTGCATTTCAATGCAATTTGGCTTTATAACTTGGTCATTACTTATTAAAGTTGTGTTTTTGGATTATGAGTGTATAAACCTCCTGTGTGTGAAAAGCAAATTAAGAAGTGTTGAATCTCATACACGTTCTTTGGGGTGCATGTTCAGGCCATTCAGTGAAATAGGTCTATTCTCCTCATATTGCAATAGAGGAGAACTCTGCAACATGCAAAATGCAGGAAATGTTCAATTTGGGTTAATACAATACCCCATGGCATGTTAGACAGCGGTTAATATTTCTGTAAATGTATTGGAGCGACAGTGTACCAGGACCCCAAAATAGAATTAAAACTAAACATTTATGGTTCATCATTATTTAATTCAGTTCAATTTATTTCCCCTCAAATAATGACAATTGGTTTTTATGGAGGAGTATTTAATTAATGCATCATGAGATCAAATTTTGACATTTTATAGAAACATGTTATGTTGGTCTGAGATGAGTTCGCTTGATAGCCAAGTTGTAAAATGTAGCTCCAAAGTTAAGTGTTTTGGACAATGCTCCCTAGGTCGTGGGTTGCTATTATATTGACCGAGATTAGCTCAAGTTGTTGTGATCTGGCCTTCCAATATTTGTAAGCTCCTGTGGCGATTTCAGCTTTGTCTGGGTCCCTTGGACCTATTTGGACTACAGTTTGTTTCAGTCATCCTTCGCCGCATTTCTGTGTCCTCCCCGGCCTAGTTAGCCGACCAAGAGCATAAATACAGGACATAATACCCCCATCATCCATTTGTCCATCCTCTTGACCCAGTAATAATCATACTTGACAAAAAATATAATGCTCTTATTATGCTTTTAGTGTAACCAAAAGCCCAATCTTGCTTCCAATTTCCATATCTCAAGCCTTTGCAACCAATACTATGTAACAGTAATACATCATAGTAAGGGCCTATTAGAACCACTGTCACAGTCCTGCCACAACATCTTGGGCAGTGGGCAAGCTACAAATATTTGGGTCCCTCGTGGGGGATATTAGGGCCCTGGACCAATTGAGGCGACAAATGGGCCTAGACGTGGCCCCAAATGGGTCGATTAATGGCTGGATGAATCCGGGCGCATTTAATTTTGCATCAGTCAGGATCTTGGAGGATTTCCGTGGAATTACTTGGAATTATTGGTCCGCGGTGCCGTTCCAGCAATGGAATTAAGATCCGTCTTAGTTTATGTAACTTAAGATGGCAACTTGATTGATGTTAAAATGGTTGATTTTAGATTGATGAGGCCTCGTGGTTCAAACCGTGTTTGTTTTAGACTAATTGATGTTCAGTGTGGTTTGATCCAATGATTAGTATGGCTTGATTGATGCTCTCTTGTGGTTTAATAGATGGTTTCGTTGTTGACAAAAAGACTTCGTATCATTTTTGCAGAATAGTTCATCTAGAGTGGGTCGGGGCAAGAAGCCCAGGTTAGGTGAGAAGCCCCCCCAGGGTTATATCTAAACTTACATTTTTGGTGCTTTTTCTTATCGATAGGATTGAAGCCAGAGGCTTTTTAGGTGACGTCACAAATTTTCAAGGCATTCAGCACCAAACCATAGTCGTAATTAAAGAAACAAAAAAAGGTGCATGGTTTTTGTAACTTTGATTAATTCTTTGAAAGTGGTTGTCGGAAATAACTTTGGAAATTATTAAAAGTATAATGGATATCTGCATTGCTTCACTTTATGACCATCACATAAATATGATTTGGATCATGTTTTTTGCATTTTAGCTCAAAATATAGAGGTCAAATTAAATATGTGGGTTTGGGGCGAGAGGCCCCACATGGTATGGGGCATGGGGCCCCCTTCACTGAGGCCTCGAAGCTGCTTCCGGAACCATTTAATAATGTTTACTTTACCTTAAATCTTGATAGAACAGCAAATTGAAATAGAAAAAACTGGCCGAAATTGAAACAGTGCAAAAAATATTGAAAAATAAATATATGAACATAAAAATTCTAAAATTCAGAAAAGGTGAATAGAATGCCTTAAAAACGAT
The DNA here is from genome assembly GCA_026936325.1 of Platynereis dumerilii. NCBI lineage: Eukaryota > Metazoa > Annelida > Polychaeta > Phyllodocida > Nereididae > Platynereis > Platynereis dumerilii. The sequence continues at coordinate 7,710,756 of JAPTHN010000009.1, forward strand.
AGAAGAACCCCAAGAAATAACTTTCAAGCTGAATGCGCTTGCAAAAAAAATTGCCATAGGATTATAATAGGGGGCTTCTTGCCCGATGGGTGGGGTAAGAAGGCCATTTTAATTTTTTTACGAAAAGGGCCGTAACTCCTTTATTAAAATTGGTAGACATTCGTTTCACTAGTTATAAGTAGAGTCAAGTGATCCCTTCCTGACATTATAAGCATTCAAATAATCGACCACAAAAAGTAGGTCAAATTGCACCTCGAAGTTAAGGGGGGCCGCATGCCCCGACCTACTCTACTGGAACTGATTGGTTGGTTTTGAGGGATTTGAGATTGAAGAATAATTTCTCTTCCAAAGCTGATATTTAATAAAAAAACATTTAGGTTCTACTTTAAATTTTTGCTCTCTTGGATCTCTTCCCTATTGAGTTTATTGCCTGATCTGTGTGGGTGGCTGATTAGTTACGATGCAGCCTGCTCCGCTGAAGGTTTCACTTGCACGGGTTTCAACCCTGGGTGGAGATTGGAGAACAAAAATATTCAGTGGACCACTGGACTTTCATGAACAAAAACCCAATTTGATGTCATTCCAATGAGACATGAAATTGACGGCCCCTTATATCAGTGTCTGTGTTGGGCAAATAGACGATCCCTCACATGGGGTAAATGTGCAACAAGTTGAGGACTCTCGCTCTCTCCCATCTCATCAATCAACCCTTGTGAGCACCCAGAACTGGGCTTAGAGGGCAGCACTTGCCATATCTTTCTGTGTCTGTCGCAAGTCCAAAAGTAGAAAGACTTATTGTGGCAACCATATTGAACTTACCGATCCTTTTATAAAAATGTTCCAAGCAGCTCTGGTTTAAAAAGCTTGGCACCTAATGTCGTAATCAGTATGTCAGCCACTACCTCGCTTCCATTTATCTTATTCCAGCCTTCGTCTTAGTACGCCAAACGCGCTATCTAAGTCAAGAAACCTGCTGGAAAGCTCTTCTTTATGTCGTTGGTAATTACTGTCGGTAGAGAGGCTCCAATGTTTACTTGGCCAGTCGTGCCACAAAAACGACTATTTTTATTTAGAAAAAAGACGTTACCATTGAATCCTTTATCTTCTGGTCATTGACAACCCGTCAAATATATTCAGGAGGTGACCGATGTGATCCTTCGTTTAGAGATGAATCCTCTTCTGAGCATTGAAGGTAACTGGTGTTCCCTGCAAAATCTGTTAAATTCAGTTTTCAGGCAGATTTTATAAAGTTGATAATATACACTTCTCATTGTAAGTTTTGACTGCTGATATACGGCATGGGTATTAAAAGGTAAAATATAGGAGGAAAGGTACTAGATGTGGCAATTATATGCATCTCACTGGGGCATCAATCACTGTGGCCGAGTTGCTTCTGAGGTCGTGTAGAGATAACTCCTCTCTGAGTTTAAAAGGTGGCGTTCCCTTCAACTGACAATGTGACTGATGTGATCCTTCGTTTAGAGATAACTCCTCTTCTGAGTTTAAAAGGTAGCTGGTGTTCCCTTCAAAATCTGGTAATTCGACTTATAGGGGAATTATACAGATGATTATATACACCTGTGGCAATTATATGCACCTCACCCAGGCATGACTCACTGTGGCAGAATTGATAAGGTCTTTTAGAGATAACTCCTCTTCTGAGTTTAAAAGGTGGCGTTCCCTTCTACTGACAACTTGTCAAATATACATTGTATATGGGAGGTGACCTATGTGATCCTTCGTGGGAGGTAACTCTACTTCTGAGCATTGAATGTAACTAGCGTTCCCTACAAAATCTGATAAAGTCACTTTCAGGTTATTATATAGATGATTATATACACCTCTCCTTGTAAGTTTTGACTGCTGATATCTGGCAAGGGTAAATGGAAAAGATGAGAGAAAAGTAGGGATGCACCGATACCACTTTTTCACTTCTGATCCGATACCGATACTGCTTTTTGTTGCTAATACTTACCGATACCTTTCCAATACCGATACCATTGGTTAAATATGGAGCACTGCCTCCGATCGGGTACCGATACTGCTTTTTGGGCTCCGATACCTCCGATACCGATACGGGTATCAGCATCGGAACATCCCTAGAGAAAAGGTAACAGCTGTGGCAATTATATGCAACTCACCCAGGCATCACTCGCTGTGGCAGAATTGCTCAGGTCATTTGCAGTCATTGCTGTGGAAATCACTTCAGATCAGTGTCTGCATAACTAGAGAATAGCGGCTAAAGGCTTATAAATGACCCCTGAGTAACCCTGAATGGCCTGTGAATGAACGATGAATGAATAATGGATAGCTCGTGAATGGCTAATGATTGACCTTTACTGTAAGTGTTGGACCTTTTCGGCTCTTTTAGACCCTCTTGGCCCTCTTAGACCTTAGTGACCTTATTGGACCTTTTTTGTTGTTCGCCATATGAGCAGTGTCTTGAGGTCTTTATTGTTTCTGGATACTGTTCTTTCGCGGTTGCCTGAACGACCATCATTTCAAGGATTTAGATCTTTCAATTCAGTTGGAGTTTTGTTCTCAACAATTGTGTGTTGTCTTATTGGAAATTTTCCCCTTCAGATCCTTTATTGCTTCTATTCTATTCTGAAAATTCCGTATTGGCCCTATTCTCTTTTAACTTTCTCTTTTGGGACTATAGGGTTTTATCTCCTACTCTCTGACCTTCCGCTTCTTCCAGGCCATTTTATTAGACGAGCAGAGCTCCGTCTCTTGAAATACTAGATCCAGTGAGGATCCGGTTGCAAATCTCGTTCTCATGCACGGCCTGCAAACGTCAGATTGATGCGTTTCTTACCTGCCTAGTCAGGCATCTAAACTATGAGGATGCGACATGCGATTCCTGATGCATTTCCGTTACTTAAATCCCCTTTTAATGGCTTTATTTCAAGTGTTTACAAGGCATTTCTCTCGCGATTCACGAGGCAAATACCGGAAGTAGAATTCTGTGTATTTTGTTCTTGCCCACAAGAGGGGGCGGACAGTGCTGCCACCAGCGCACCTGGTGATATGTTTGGGTACTACAATAACAATCTTCAGATGATCATGGATCTGCTTCTGGATGAGGAATAATATGTAATCTGCCAAAGCAGGGGAGAGCGGTAAACAGGTCTGGATGGCCTACAACGCTGTTGTATTTCTATTTGCCTGTACTCTGCGCTGATCTATTGTATTGCCTACATTACAATTTATAGGCCTATAGGTAGTGGTTCGGTTGAGGTCAATATCAGGTGATATTCACCGAGGCAGAATGCCGAGGTATCACTAGTTCAGGTCTGTAAAACCTGAAGTCCACAATTGTTTTGCTGACAACTTTTTTTGGAATGATTATTTTTTTAGAAGAATTGTTTTGAATTTTTTTTTTTTTGCTTCCCTTTTTTTTCTGTTTTTGGATTTTTCATTTTTGGGGAATTTTTTTTTTTCAGAAAATTTCTTTTTTTTGGAAAAATTTTTATTTTTGGGGAATTTTTTTTTTTTTCGGGAATTTTTTTTTTTTCGGAAAATTTTTTTTTTTGGAAAATTTTTTTTTTTTCGGAAAATTTTTTTTTTCGGAAATTTTTTTTTTTTCGGAAATTTTTTTTTTCCGGAAAAATTTTTTTTTTTTTGGAAAAATTTTTTCGGAATTTTTTTTTTTTTCCAACGGTGGTGGCGCTTCCATCGCTAAGGCCTCTCGTCTCCCTCTGTGACTGAAAAAAGGAACTGAAATTCTGTCAAAATCACTTTTGTAATGCTTGCCATGTGTTTTTCTCTTGAATAGCTTTGGAGTGGGCATTCTAAAATTTTAAAATATTTTTTCATTGATATTTAAGTTAGTTCAATAAATTTTTTCTATTGCTTTTATCACTTTCCATTTTTACGAAAACATGGCTGAGAATGTAATGTCAGAAGTTCAGTGCCAAAAAACAAGATGGTGGTCAGCCCTTTTAATTGAAAGCTTCATATCCACACTTTCTCAGTTCATACGTGACTAGTGTGGGAAGGATCGCTAAGCGATCGCAATTTGCCGCCTTCGGCGGCAAATTGCTCTCGCTTACCGCTCTAAAATGAAGGCCTGCTTCACACAAATATATATAGGCCGAATAAGTTGGATATTCATCATTTGCTCTTGTCTGCGACAGGATGCAGGTGCTTTGGATATCATGGTGGACATTGACGGTCTAAGTGGACAGCAAGGTCAAGCAAGGCAAGTTCAATGGCAGAGCTCAAGGCATGAAGGCCTATTATGTGAAAATTGCTGAGGAAACTTTTTAAATCTCTGTTAAGTGAAATGATAGATACAAAATTTGGATAAAATAGATAGATATGTATAGTATTCTTAATGAATTATTCACACACAATTTCCAATATGCAATTGGTGTAATCATGTAAAGGAAATAAAATTAACACAAACATATAGATACTAACATACATACATAGGTAGATAACATACATACATAGATACATTAATAGACAGATAGATAGAAGTAGTGCTGCAAATATTAGTCTAGCTTTGGGCACTCACAAATGTCAAAGGACAGAATATTTATTACAGCCAGAGAAAGTAAAGTGATCACATTTGTCTGTTTAAGGACATCAATATTGCCACCACATGTCATAAACTAGTGGTAATTTTGTTATTGGAAGATACATCTACACCACTGGCGAGTTCTTTTTTTTCTCATTCACTGACTTTAGCTGGAACAAATTGTAAGTTGGCCTAAATTATTGGGCCTCAATTACTGGATGTTATTAAGTAATCAATTTTGAAATAGTTTATGCCAGTAGCCACTGATATCAATCAATGACATATATCAATGATATCAAGCATGTGATACCAAGCAATGATATCAATATTGATGACAAGCACAGATATCAAGCAATGATATCAATGCCCGATAATCTAATTATTGATTTATTTAGAAATTCATACAGAGTTACAAAGTTAGGGGCCAATCACTTACTTCCCTGGGGGGGGGCTTAGGCTTTTCTTACACGAGGAATTAAAATTATTTAATTTGCGGTAACGAATTATTAAGAGCCCACATATTCATCATTCCTATCAAGCAACACCTTGTTCAGAAATACCCCCACCCATATCATTTATTTCAGCACCACCCAAAACTAATTTATTTATCTCACCAAAACTGACCATGAAATTAGAATTCATTTCAACAAAACCCCAAGCCCCCATCCCCCTCCTTAACTGGCGGCCCCCTAAAATCGCAAAACATATCTATGCCAGCTATCAATGACAATGCAATTTCCTTTTATTTATAAAACCCTACCTGAAAATTGATACACTTGTACTTCGATTTACACTGAGTATTGCTAACTATTTAGACTACCTTTCAATAACAAAATGTATACCAGCTGATGTTAGTATTTATTGCGATAATTTTACGTGGGTCCACAGTTAATACCGCTACTGAATTATTCGACGACCACAACACACACACGTGTACTCCACTTACTGGGGAATGTGGGGATACTGCATGCAGCCAGCCGATGCACCCTATATCACATTCCAACAATCACCGCCTACCACCTGCTCGTCTTGCATATGAAAATATGATCCCATCTAGTTCCCCCTTCTGGCCATTTTCATTTTTCTCTTCCTGCCCTTTCTTGCTCTCTGTTGGCCCTTTTCTTTCTCTCTCTTGATCCCTTTCTGTCTGTCTGCTGGCCCTGTTGTCTTTCTTGTGGCTCTTTTCTTTCTTCCTGGACTGTCTCTCTTGCTCCTAGTCATATTCTCTCTATCTCCTGGTCACATTCTCTCTGGCCCTTTCCTCTCTGTCTTCTTGCCTAACTCTCAGCCTCTTACGATCCTTTTCTAGCTCTCCTTATCCTGTTCTCCTATGGCTCTGTCTCTTGGCTCTTTCGCTCTGTCTGCTGGCCCTTTTCTCTCTATCTCCTGACCTTTTTCTTGTGTCTTCTGACCCTTTCGGTCCCTTTTCTCACTGTCTTCTGGTCCTTTTCTCTGTCTCCTTGTCCTTTCCTTAATTTCTCTTCTCTTCTCTTCTCTTCTCTTCTCTTCTCTTCTCTTCTCTTCTCTTCTCCTCTGTTCTCTTCTCTTCTCTTCTCTTCTCTTCTCTTCTCTTCTCTTCTCTTCTCTTCTCTTCTCTTCTCTTCTCTTCTCTCAGCTGCTGGTCGTTTCTCTTTAGCCATATTGACCTGTGGACTCAATGACCACCCCTTTTGCATACCTGATGACTTCTCCTAGCCTGTCCTGTCTCCCTCCTATCCCCCATGGCATTGTTAACAAGTCAAGTGCTTCAGCGGCTGGCCCATTTCCCTAATGCTTTCGATCGCAGCTCCAAGTGTTGACATCCATGCTAAGTCGTGCGCTCGTTTAGAATTTGAGAGATGTGTCGCCTATAGATTTCAAGGTTTATGGACTTAGGGTATTTTAGGGTTTATCGACGCAGGGTACTATGGGTATGTGGTAGGATTAATGAGAGAGTAGAATGAGTAGATAGATAGATTTGGTAAGTCTAGTCCTCTACGACCTGCTCTTGTGCTCATGAGAAATGATTTGCGAGATGAGAGAGAGAGAGTTCTCAACATGTTACTCATTCGCCCCATGTGAGGGATTTGTACCTGCCCAGCATAGACACTGATACAACGGCCGCCACTAATTTAAAGGGACGCCACTAATACAAGGGTCCGCCAATTTTAAAGTTGTCCTCCTGATGACATTCAGCTGGAATTTTGCTCTTGAAGAGTCACTTAAAATCTTTCTCCACCCGAGGTTTGAACCCGCGCTGCCGCAAACCTTCATAGGACCATCGCTGGACTGCAGCCACCCAGCAGGTGGTAGGTTCAAATCCCACTCTTGCCATATCATTAGATCACCATTATGTAACAGATATGTTTGAGAGTGAGCATAATGTGAGTACATAATGTACTCAATACTACTCATCCCTTATACGCAACAATTATCATAATTGTTTTAGAATAGATCTATGAAATTTATATATCTAGGCCTATATTATAAGGAAACAGGCCACCAAATCTCTTGACATCTAATCCCAGATGGTCATATTCTGTCTGTCATATGAGATGACATTCTCTGCAACCCTAGGCTTAGACATCTCATTCATCAAATTTTGAGATGTTAGGTGATATTAGGCTGCCTTTGCTATCAAAAATAAATGCAGTTTCATTTACTAATGGAATGAGCCCTCAGACTTCTCAGATTTCCCTTTCCCCATCATTTCTCATTATGGTAATTGTTCGATTCTGACCCGAAGTCTAATTGTAAGTGCCCATTTCCATACCCATAGAGCTATGTTTAGTCAAAAATACAAAAATAGTATTTAGCTTTTTCTGTGATCAAAACGTGAGTCACATTTGAACTGGAGAACTAGTATTCGTAGTTCTACGAAGACTTTAAGACATTGTCTCTTCATGTCAGTAGGGAGTTCCCCCGTGGCCTAATTGGTAAGTGCGCTTGTCAACTGGCTTTGAGGGCGTGGGTTCAAATCTCACCCCGAGCCCATGGGACATTAAATGGAGGCGGGTTGTATCCAGTGTTCTATGCTGGGGCAACTGAAAGACCCTGGGGCCTGGGCATCCCTGAATTAATAGGGTATGTGCCAGACTCACAGTCTTCTCATCTCATCATCATACAGCGATCGCCTGTCTCGATGTAGCCCACTAAGGTGCTGCAGAGGCGTAAAACACAAACAAACAAACTCCTTATAAGTGTACCACAGTTCATCAATGTAGGACCTGAAGCTCCAATCATCCGTCTTGCTGCTCATGCTGAGTGACTAATGTGATGAGAGAGATCCAAAACATTCTGCACATTTACACCATGTGGGGGATCTTTTTCTTGCCCGCACAGGCAATGATACAAGAGTCAGCGACCCACTGAAACGTTCTTTTCAATGAAATTTAGCTTGGATTTTACTCATGAAGATCACCAATAAATTGAGAATTGAACCCCGGACCTTCCCATGATCATCCTTGGAAGACTTTACCCACTAAGCCAGCTGATAGAAATTAGATCATTTCTTTTAAAAACTCGCAGAGCTTCTCAACTACTCTCTATCATGGTCCAGAAACTAGGAGAGTCAAAACAATCTTGATACATTTTATTACATATATATACATAGCAACTATATTGTGTCTTACAGCAAGAAGCCATAGTGTGACCGACTTGTCATAAAGGGAATTGCCAGATTTGTCACTGTCAGTAACAATACATAAGTGGACAAGTTATTTCCTGAGACTCTGTACGCCACAGTCCTGATATATCTGTAAATCAGTTTCGGAATCCATCTTGGCAAACTATCATGGGATGTCCGTCACTTTTTCCATCAGTTTTCAATCTTGTCTCGCAGGAAATCTCCCAAAGAAATCTCAGAAGAGATTGTTGATGTGGACTGTTGGATGTTATTATAAATGAAGATAAGAGATAGAGATAGAGACGTTACAACACTAAGTAACTTTCAGTACATATTATTGACTACACATGTCTCATGGTAAAAAGCTATGGTGTGACCGACTCGTCAGAAAGGGAATTTCCTTATTTGTTACTGTCCATTACAATACATAAGTGGACAAGTTATTTCCTGAGACTAGCAAGATTTCCTTGACAGATTTCCTGTGAGACAAGATTGAAAACTGGCGGAAAAAGTGACAGACCTCATATGATAGATTGCTAAGAAGGATTCCATAGTAGATTTATTGATATAGCATGTGTAGGATGCAAATGTAGGGCACAGATGGGCAGATGTGATTATACATGAAGATATACAGATGTGCAACATACAGTAACTGTCAATACGTAGTAACTATACATGTCTTATGACGAGAAGCCATAGTATCACCTACTTGTCAGAAACAGAATTGTCAGATTTGTCATAAATTGTTACTGTCTGTAACAATACTCAAGTGGACAAGTTATTTCCTGAGACTTGCTAGCAAGATTTCCGCGACAGATTTCCTGTGAGACAAGATTGGAAAAGATAGAAAAAAGTGACGGACAATTGGACATCCAGTGATGGATTGCCAAGACGGATTCTGAAACAGATTTACAGATAGCAGCTCTGCTGGATGCAGATAACGGACACAGATGAACAGATGTGGATACATACCAAATAAAGATGGGAAATCGTAGGGATATAGACTATAGAACAGATGGATATATATATGTTTCAAACAAAACACAATTTAAAAGTTAAAACTTACCTGTTAAGTTTACCCTGGATTCTGTTGATCTTTGTGTTCCAGGAGGAGTTCATACGAAATCTCAGTAATGTTGCAGATGTACATATAGTATACACAGATGCAGTTAGGAAATCTTTGACACTGATTAACATGAAGGTGAAAATACTGATAGAAGATGGGGATACAAGTTACAGAGGGGATACTGATAGTATTTGGAGATAACAATAATGATATTCTTTATTTAGCCTTAAAAAGGAAATTGTTTGTGATACAGATGGAAACTAAGAATGAACAGATGTTGATTCTGATGATACAAAAGAAAAGACAGATGGAAATACCTCTTGGCAGGTGACAGACAAAAATGGAAATACAGATGGAAGGTTTGGATACAGAATTACAAATGGGATTCAGATGGGAGTGAGCATGATTTCAACCCAGAACCTTCAACATACAAAATCAAATTCATAGCTTACTATCCACCAAGTGCTGCCCAGCTCCAGATAAGTACACAGGAAGATGCTGAATAATGTTAGATGCACTGGATTCAGAGGCTGGGGTTGTCCACAGATGATGAGCAGAGATGAAGTTGAGATGAATCTTGAGATTCCCAGATTGACAAGGAGATTAGTTATGGATCTAGTTTGGAGCTATGGTGTGGGTCCTTTATGGGAGAAACCCCGGTCTGTGGGGAAGTTTCCTGAACAGAATAGAATTGGGTAGGGTGGGTGGGTTGTGATGATGATGGTGGAAAGTAGTGATTGGCTGGGCAATGTAAGTATAAGTTGTGTCTACATATAATTTTAGGCTCCCTGGATTGATACTATGATTGTACTACGCTTGGCTTTGCAGGTCAAGCGTAGGAGTATGTAAAATAAAATTATTTTCATAAGATTTCTGTTATTAGTCGAGGGGAGGGTTGGTCTAGTTGTGGCATACTAGATTGCTAATCATTAGATCTAGGGTTCGAATCCACCTCTTGGCCTGGGTCTATGTTGGACGGCTGTTTCAATCATCCTTCATCTCATTTGCCGTGTCCTCCTCTTGTCCTAATTAGCCTACAAAGTGCATAAATACAGGACTGGAAGCCCCAGTCATCCATCCATCCATCTGTAGTGATTAAGAGCCTAAGCCATGTAGACTGGTGTTGGAAGCCGGTGCGTAGTATTTTCACCTCGTTGCTGTGTTATTCTCCTGTCCTAATAAGTCTACCAGAAACCCTAAATACTACATATGAAGCCCCAATCATCCATCGATTAATGGCAATGACTTGTGTAGTCCTGAAGCTTTCATCGCTTGATGTGTTGTTAGGCAGAAACCTTGACTCCACTCCAAATTGATGAAAAAAGTTCTGGGATTACGATTCACCAATCCACAACTCACAAAGAGTCCCTTTTGAATAGAGATACTTGCTGCTTTCAGGGTTACTTCCGCTGACAAAAATTGGACCTGTAATTGTCTGATTTGTGCTCTAAATTTGCCTGCCATGAGAATAATAGAAGTCTATCATTGCCACATTCTGCCAGAACCCTTCAAATTGAGGTTATTTCCAACCCATCCTCCTCTGATTCAGTTCTGAACTGATCCGGATACCTTGATTTGCCATTCGTTGATTTGCTTCTGTTACCATGACAACAATTTACATATCGCCATGGCGACACAATTGTTCGTGCCCCTTAGGATGGCGATGAAGAGCGCTTAGACCAACGAAGACAATAGAATCAATTAGGGACACCACGAGCTGTTTGCCACAAAATGGTATTTCCTGTCCACAAAACCACAAGACGGCCATTTTGTGTTTTTTCTTCGTTTCTCTTTGGTTTTTTGTCGCTGCAGGAAAAATGGCATGAAAGAATATGAAGAAAAAGATAATCTTCCAAAAGTTTGGGCAAGAAAGTATGCAAGAAAAAAACCAAAGCCTTTGCAACGACTTAAGCTCGTTGCCTCCTTCCGTTCGTGGTGAAAACTCTTTGAAAGCAGTTGGCTATATACAACAAACAAGTTGGCCAAAATCAGCCTAGGCTTTTGGGGAATTGCCCAGCGTTAGGGATAATGTTGTTGTTTTCGAATGTGCTGTTTTAAAATAGATACTGTCAACTAATTCCAAATTTATGAAAAATTTCTGGGATTACGTTTCAGTTTCATTTCACCAACCCCACCCAACGACAAACCTTTTGAAATAGAAGAGCTTGCTGCTTTCAGGGTTACTTCCGCTGACAAAAATTGGACCTGTAATTGTCTAATGCGTGCTCTAAATTTGACTGATCCGGATACTTGATTTGCCATTCGTTGATTTGCTTCTGTTACCATGACAACAATTTACATATCGCCATGGCGACGCAATTCTTCCTGCCCCTTAGGATGGTGATGAAGAGCGCTTAGACCAACGAAGACAATAGAATCAATTAGGGAAACCGCCAGCTGCTTGCCGCAAAATGGTATTTCCCGTCGACAAAATCACAAGATGACCATTTTGTGTTTTTTCTTTGCTTCTCTTTGGTTTTTTTGTCGCTGCAGGAAAAATGGCACGAAAGAATATGTGGAAAAAGATAATCTTCTGAAAGTTTGGGCAAGAAAGTAAAGCAAGAAAAAAACCAAAAACTTTGCAACGACTTAGGCTCGTTGCTTCGTTCCGTTCGTGGTGAAAAGTCCTCTCTTTGAAAGTGGTTTGCTATATATAGAGAACTTTCCTAATTAGATGGGCAATTTGTGGAAAAGCATCCTGAAGACCAGTGCTATTTTCAGCCTAAATATCGCATAAATGCTACAATATAGTTTCCGAAAAAGTTAAGATTGTCTGATTTTTGCTATAAATTTGCCTGCCATGAGAATAATAGAAGTCTATCATTGCCAGAACCATTCAATTGAGGTTATTTCCAACCCGTCCTCCTCTGATTCAGTTTTGAACCGATCCAGATACCGTGATTTGTCATTCGTTGATTTGCTTCTGTTCCCATGACAACAATTTACATATCGCCATGGTGATGCAGTTCTTCCTGCTCCTTAGGACGGTGATGAAGAGCGCTTAGACCAACGAAGACAATAGAATCAATTAGGGACACCACGAGCTGTTTGCCACAAAATGGTATTTCCTGTCCACAAAACCACAAGACGGCCATTTTGTGTTTTTTCTTCGTTTCTCTTTGGTTTTTTGTCGCTGCAGGAAAAATGGCATGAAAGAATATGAAGAAAAAGATAATCTTCCAAAAGTTTGGGCAAGAAAGTATGCAAGAAAAAAACCAAAACCTTTGCAACGACTTAAGCTCGTTGCCTCCTTCCGTTCGTGGTGAAAACTCTTTGAAAGCAGTTGGCTATATACAACAAACAAGTTGGCCAAAATCAGCCTAGGCTTTTGGGGAATTGCCCAGCGTTAGGGATAATGTTGTTGTTTTCGAATGTGCTGTTTTAAAATAGATACTGTCAACTAATTCCAAATTTATGAAAAATTTCTGGGATTACGTTTCAGTTTCATTTCACCAACCCCACCCAACGACAAACCTTTTGAAATAGAAGAGCTTGCTGCTTTCAGGGTTACTTCCGCTGACAAAAATTGGACCTGTAATTGTCTAATGCGTGCTCTAAATTTGACTGATCCGGATACTTGATTTGCCATTCGTTGATTTGCTTCTGTTACCATGACAACAATTTACATATCGCCATGGCGACGCAATTCTTCCTGCCCCTTAGGATGGTGATGAAGAGCGCTTAGACCAACGAAGACAATAGAATCAATTAGGGAAACCACCAGCTGCTTGCCGCAAAATGGTATTTCCCGTCGACAAAATCACAAGATGGCCATTTTGTGTTTTTTCTTTGCTTCTCTTTGGTTTTTTTGTCGCTGCAGGAAAAATGGCACGAAAGAATATGTGGAAAAAGATAATCTTCTGAAAGTTTGGGCAAGAAAGTAAAGCAAGAAAAAAACCAAAAACTTTGCAACGACTTAGGCTCGTTGCTTCGTTCCGTTCGTGGTGAAAAGTCCTCTCTTTGAAAGTGGTTTGCTATATATAGAGAACTTTCCTAATTAGATGGGCAATTTGTGGAAAAGCATCCTGAAGACCAGTGCTATTTTCAGCCTAAATATCGCATAAATGCTACAATATAGTTTCCGAAAAAGTTAAGATTGTCTGATTTTTGCTATAAATTTGCCTGCCATGAGAATAATAGAAGTCTATCATTGCCAGAACCATTCAATTGAGGTTATTTCCAACCCGTCCTCCTCTGATTCAGTTTTGAACCGATCCAGATACCGTGATTTGTCGTTCGTTGATTTGCTTCTGTTCCCATGACAACAATTTACATATCGCCATGGTGATGCAGTTCTTCCTGCTCCTTAGGACGGTGATGAAGAGCGCTTTGACCAACGAAGACAATAGAATCAATTAGGGAAACCACCAGCTGTTTGGCGCAAAATGGTATTTCCTGTCGACAAAATCACAAGATGGCCATTTTGTGTTTTTTCTCTGCTTCTCTTTGGTTTTTTTGTTGCTGCAGGAAAAATGACACGAAAGAATATTTGGAAAAAGATAATCTCACGAAAGTTTGGGAAAGAAAGTATGCAAGAAAAAAAACCAAAAACTTTGCAACGACTTAGGCTCGTTGCTTCGTTCCGTTCGTGGTGAAAAGTCCTCTCTTTGAAAGTGGTTTGCTATATATAGAGAACTTTCCTAATTAGATGGGAAATTTGTGGAAAAGCATCCTGAAGACCAGTGTTATTTTCAGCCTAAATATCGCATAAATGCTACAATATAGTTTCCGAAAAAGTTAAGATTGTCTGATTTTTGCTATAAATTTGCCTGCCATGAGAATAATAGAAGTCTATCATTGCCAGAACCATTCAATTGAGGTTATTTCCAACCCGTCCTCCTCTGATTCAGTTTTGAACCGATCCAGATACCGTGATTTGTCATTCGTTGATTTGCTTCTGTTCCCATGACAACAATTTACATATCGCCATGGTGATGCAGTTCTTCCTGCTCCTTAGGACGGTGATGAAGAGCGCTTTGACCAACGAAGACAATAGAATCAATTAGGGAAACCACCAGCTGTTTGGCGCAAAATGGTATTTCCTGTCGACAAAATCACAAGATGGCCATTTTGTGTTTTTTCTCTGCTTCTCTTTGGTTTTTTTGTTGCTGCAGGAAAAATGACACGAAAGAATATTTGGAAAAAGATAATCTCACGAAAGTTTGGGAAAGAAAGTATGCAAGAAAAAAAACCAAAAACTTTGCAACGACTTAGGCTCGTTGCTTCGTTCCGTTCGTGGTGAAAAGTCCTCTCTTTGAAAGTGGTTTGCTATATATAGAGAACTTTCCTAATTAGATGGGAAATTTGTGGAAAAGCATCCTGAAGACCAGTGTTATTTTCAGCCTAAATATCGCATAAATGCTACAATATAGTTTCCGAAAAAGTTAAGATTGTCTGATTTTTGCTATAAATTTGCCTGCCATGAGAATAATAGAAGTCTATCATTGCCAGAACCATTCAATTGAGGTTATTTCCAACCCGTCCTCCTCTGATTCAGTTTTGAACCGATCCAGATACCGTGATTTGTCATTCGTTGATTTGCTTCTGTTCCCATGACAACAATTTACATATCGCCATGGTGATGCAGTTCTTCCTGCTCCTTAGGACGGTGATGAAGAGCGCTTTGACCAACGAAGACAATAGAATCAATTAGGGAAACCACCAGCTGTTTGGCGCAAAATGGTATTTCCTGTCGACAAAATCACAAGATGGCCATTTTGTGTTTTTTCTCTGCTTCTCTTTGGTTTTTTTGTTGCTGCAGGAAAAATGACACGAAAGAATATTTGGAAAAAGATAATCTCACGAAAGTTTGGGAAAGAAAGTATGCAAGAAAAAAAACCAAAAACTTTGCAACGACTTAGGCTCGTTGCTTCGTTCCGTTCGTGGTGAAAAGTCCTCTCTTTGAAAGTGGTTTGCTATATATAGAGAACTTTCCTAATTAGATGGGCAATTTGTGGAAAAGCATCCTCAAGACCAGTGTTATTTTCAGCCCAGATACAACATAAAAGCTACAATATATAGTTTCCGGAAAAGTCGAAAATTTCTTTCATAAAAACAGTCTGGCATAAATCAGCCTAAGCTTTTAGAGGAGTTGCCAATGTCAGTTGGTTGTTTTCCATCACCCTTCCTATTCAGCCTACAAAAGCGCATAAATACAGGACGTAAAACCCCAAGCATCCGTCCCTCCTACGCTGCTAAGCACTTTGAACATCAAATTCCATGTCTGTACTTATATTGAGATACATTACTGCTCTAATTGAACGAACCATTAATATCAACTTATATCCGATTACTCCTATTTCCACTTTCATTAGTATTGAAAGGATGATATGTAACATAATTTCAAGTGGATGAATATTAATGGATAAAAAAGACAATCATATGCCATAATCTGAAGTATATTGATGAAGCCTATTATTCTCTATCTTCTCTCCGAATCTCATACGACAGACATCCATCATCATTCTATGCCAACATGTCGTCAAGTGGCAATTTTGACTAAAGTGTTTCTCAATGCGGAGATTGTACGATGACAGTTTATTCATGAGTTAAAGAAGAGGGACTTATACTCCTTGTGTTTTTGTTTGTAAAGCCTTTGTATGTATGAAATATTTGTTATATTCTGGGTCTCAGAGTGGTTGAGGTGCCAGCCTGGTCCGCTGAAGGTCTTTGCCTGCATGGCTTCGGTTGGGGAATTCATCCAAACTTTAAGCAGACCTTCATGAGCAAAATACCAACTGGATGTCGTTCGGATGTGACATTAAATTGGCGGCCCCTTGTATCAGTCTCTGCAGGGAAAGTAAAATATCCCTCACATGGGGTAAATGTGTAATATATTGATTATTGAGGACTCCTCTCTCTCTCTCCAATCTGATTCATCAATCGACCCTCATGAGCAACCGGAACTGGGCTTAGAAGGCTGCACTTGCTATATCTATCTATTTATCTGTTATATTCTGTTGGATGAAAATTCTATGACCAAAAAGATGCTGAAAAGGGCTTTTGAATCAAGATTTCCATGCTGTAGCATTCTCCAGGTTTGGTGATTGCCATAAGATGATGAGTACTGAGAAGACTTCTAGTCTGTTACATACTCTCTTCATTCCGGGAATCAGGGATGTCCACCGGTCTTTCAGTAGCCCCAGCGTAGAACACTGGAAAACAGCCCGCGTCCATTTAGTGTCCTATAGGCTCAGACCAACTTTGGGTGCTCAGACCAAATTGAGTTCCAGGACGGGATTCGAACCTACTACCTCAGAGCCAGTTGTTGCACAAACAAGCACTCTTATCCATTAAGCCACATTAATCTATGAATCAGTTGGAATGAGTGCAAATGTTGATCACAGTCTCTTATAAACATTGATATAAGTACTTGTTGTTGCCTCGAACTTAACTAAGCTGCAATTTCAACAGCTTCAAGATAAAGTGAGTCTGAGCCTGAATTAAGCTTCTTTAGTGCTGAGCTATATGTAGGAATGTAGGAGAGCTTACCAACCTACCTGTGAACACCTATTTAGGACCTGATGAAATCCTGGTCAGTCGCTACTCCGGATATTTCTGCAATCACCTGCTTACGAGGGGGATCAGCTCAGTCGGTATTGCTTCCAATCGCTGGGTTTTGGGTTCAGTTTCAGCTCAAGCTCAGGCACCTGGAGCATGACCCTAGCATAGTTATTAAATTTCTCTGTCTGGAGTCGATTAGGAGGATATGTATGCCCAGGATGATTGTAACTGCTGTCCTATATCATTACACAGGTCCCCCGTGACCTAATTGGTAAGTTCGCTTGTCAACTGGCTTTGAGGGCGTTGGTTCAAATCTCACCCCGGGAACTCACTTAAATCTCACCCCGGGAACTCACTTTAGTATGAGCCCATAGGACGTTAAATGGAGGCGGGTTGTATCCAGTATTCTATGCTGGGGCAACTGAAAGACCCTGGGCATCCCTGAATTAATAGGGTATGTGCCAGACTCACAGTCTTTTCATCTCATCATCATACGGCGGTCGCCTGCCTCGATATAGCCCACTAAGGTGCTGCAAAGGCGTAAAACACAAACAAACAAACTCCTTCCACTGTCACAAAGTGGTCTCTTGTGGGGGTGAGGTCTCTCATCAGGGTGCGAAATGCACTAAAAGTGCTACTTATGCCTAGTTCTCACGACGGCGATTTGAGAGCGACGCATCAAGAGAAGTCATTTCTTGGAAGGTTGTGGCGTAGAACGTTGGTTTTGGCACATTACGTAATCAATTAGTGTCATGTGCGACGCTTAAAGTTAGTAGCCGCGGTGAGTCTTGAGGTGTCCGCGGCGCTGCTTAAGCTTTCTTCGCCGCGTTCCGCCTCTCTTTCCTCAGCGCAGTTCCAAACAGACGCGTCGCACTTTGTTTTGGAATTCGGCGAGGCTGCTTTTACTTCGCCCAATGTTGTTTCCTCTTACGCCGCTGATGGTTGTGAGGCAGCTACGTCTGAAATTGGCGACCTGCGACGCATCAGAAAACCTTCGGCGTACACCCGAGGTAAGATGCGTCGCTGAAAATGACAGCCTCGCCGAAGACTGTAAGGATGCAACGCCGCATTTAGGGACTTGTTACTGCGTAACTTGATGGTTCATCGTCGCACATGCATTCATAAAGCGCCGAGGACATTACAGGCGCGTCGATGCTGACCTTCTTCGTCGTCCTTGCCTTAAGCAGCGACGAAGGTCTCTTAAGCATCGACGAACGTCTGTTGTTGCAGCGCTGCGGCAAAGTGTGTTTGGCTGCTGCAGGAGTCACTTTTGGTCATTATAAAAAGGGACACAGAGGACCTCCTTGCTTCATTTGCTGATTGCCCTTCAATGAGAACACAACGACTGCCTACTGAACATATGCATGATGAATGAAGAAGAAATTATTGTTGTGGCTGGTGCTGCTGCTGTTGCTATCGGAGCTGTCTATTTGAGACACAGGAGGAGGAGGGCCAGGAGACAGAAAAGGTGGTGGATTCGCAACTGGTTGCTGCAGAGGGAACAACATGGTCACTTCCATCAACTGCTGCCTGAACTGCAAGTGCGTGACGTGTCCGGCTACTACAACTACACTAGAATGCCCCCTGCCATCTTTGCTGAAATCCTGGAAGCTGTTGGACCACTCATCGCTAAGCAAGACACCAACATGAGGAGGGCTTTGGAACCTGGTCTGAAGTTGGCTATCACCCTGCGGTACATGGCAACAGGAAACAGCTACAAGTCCCTAGCTTATGCTTTCCGTGTGGCACCCAACACCATCTGCAACTTCATCCCTGAGGTCTGCCTTGCCATCGTTCATGCCTTCGAAAGACAGCTGGCACTACCCACACAGCCTGAAAGATGGAAGGAGATAGCCAAGGCTTTTGAGACGAAATGGAACTTGCCCAACTGCATTGGAGCTCTGGATGGCAAGCACGTCGCAATCCGATGTCCCAAGGCTGCAGGCTCCTTGTTCTACAACTACAAGGGATTTCACTCCATTGTCCTGATGGCCCTCGTTGATGCCGACTACAAGTTCATCTATGTGCAGGCTGGCTGTCAAGGAAGTGCATCTGATGGCGGCGTCTTCAGGGACACAGTACTTCGACAACTCCTGGACGAGGAAGATCTAGGCCTACCACCTCCAGAACCTCTACCTGGCACAGAAGACAATCCTTTCCCATATTACATCGTGGGTGACGAGGCATTTCCCCTGAAGACATGGCTGCTCAAACCAGTGCCAAGAAGGAACCTTGACATTGCTTCCAGAGTCTACAATTACAGGATTTCAAGAGCCAGGAGAGTGGTGGAGAATGCCTTCGGTCTGCTGTCACACAGGTTCAGATGCTTCCTGACCACCATGCCCCAACGACCTACAAGAGTGACATACATCACAATGGCTGCTTGTGTTCTACACAACATTCTGCGAGACAGAGTAGGCGTCCACCATGCCCGTGACAATGAAGTGATGGACAGAGAAGATCCACAGACACATGACGTCGCTGAAGGAGTTTGGAGGGGAGACCGTCAATTGCATGACCTAGGAGAACCACTTCGACACGGAAATGCCTCCAGAGATGCCAAGGCTGCTCGAGACTACCTACGTGACTGGGTCAACAGTCCGGCAGGAAGTGTCCCTTGGCAGTTGGAGAAAATCTGAAGAAGATGCAGACTATCTATTCAAAACAACAAAGCCCAGGCCCTTTTAAGGGCCACCAAATCCTCCCAATTGAGCTGGCCATGTACACATCCTATGTTGACAAAACAAGCCCAAAAATCAATCAATCAATCAATCAATCCCTCCATCCATCCATCTATCTATCTATCTATCTATCTATCTATCTATCTATCTATCTATCTATCTATCTATCCAAGTCCAATCCCTGCAAAGTGACGACAACTGCTTTTCTTTTGCTGCAGTGTATATATGTAACGAGCATTGTGTTCCATCTATCAAGCTATCTATCTATCTATCTATCTAGCTATCTATCTAGCTATCTATCAAGCTATCTATCTATCTATCCAAGTCCAATCCCTGCAAAGTGACGACAACTGCTTTTCTTTTGCTGCAGTGTATATATGTAACGAGCATTGTGTTCCATCTATCAAGCTATCTATCTATCTATCTATCTAGCTATCTATCTAGCTATCTATCAAGCTATCTATCTATCTATCCAAGTCCAATCCCTGCAAAGTGACGACAACTGCTTTTCTTTTGCTGCAGTGTATATATGTAACGAGCATTGTGTTCCATCTATCAAGCTATCTATCTAGCTATCTATCTAGCTATCTATCTAGCTATCTATCTATCTATCTATCTAGCTAGCTATCTAGCTATCTACCTGCCACTTGCCCTAGACAAGTGAAATTACAAAGTGATGCACTTGTACTAGTGCAACCAACCAACACAAGTTTTAAAAGCAAAGCACTTGTACTAGTGCATTAAATTTTAATTAAGAAATTCATGCACTTGTACTAGTGCAATAAAAATATGTTTATACCAAAGAATGCAGCACTTGTACTAGTGCTGCACTTGGTATGTTTTGGGGCAAAGAAAGGGGGAACTAGCACCTTGCTTTTATGAAGGTGATTACTTTTAATGAAGGCCAGGACCGGACTTTTGTTTTGGGGGACTTTTTTTTTGGGGGACTTTTTTTTGGGGGATTGTCAACGTTTTTTTTGCTCTTTTTTGGCTCTTTTCGGTCAACACAAGCTCTTTTTTTTTGTCAACATAAGATGTGTACGTGGCCTGCCCTTTTGGGAGGATTTGGTGGCCCTTAAAAGGGCCAAGGTTTTTTGTTGTCTTTGCTGCATCTGGTCTTCTACTTTCGTGGAGAAAGGAGACTGGAAGTCCAACTGGGCGAAGGGGAAGGCTGGTGCTGGTGATGGGCGGCCGGTTGACCAAAGCTGGGTCCAGGGGGGTAGCCGTACTTCTCGGGGCTCTCCAGAGCATCCATCATCACTGTCATGGTGGAGTGGCTGGGCTGCATCGTGGTGTAGCTGGGAGTCTGCCTGGAGGATCCTCCTTCCCTGGGCTGGTGCTGCTGGTAGTGATGGCTGCTGCTGGAAGCCTGGTGATGGTGCTGGTGGTGGGCTGGCACATACGTCGAAGAAGGAGGAGGAGGAGGTGGCATCTGCAGGCGCTGAGGAGGATGAGGAGGCTGGAAGGTCTGCTCCTGATGATGACTTGACTGGCGGCTGGCATGATCCATCTCACTCTCCCTGTCCCAGAAGAGGGCGGCCTCTGCAATGGTCCTGACCATTTTCCTTCGGACTTCAGGGCTGGCGTGCACTCCCACGTGGTACAGGTCCTGGCACCTCCAGTACTCCTGCTCGGGTGTCAACTCCTGGTGGTCGGGGCACATGTTGCAGCCAGAGCCTTTCAGGATTTTCTTGGCGGAGGACATGGCTTGCATGCTGCCTGCGATGACGTGCATGGCGGAGTGCATGGCTTCATCTCCTGGGGCCTTCCTCTTGGTTCCCTTGGCAGCGGCTCCAGGCTTTGGTGCTCCAGGGAAGACTTGGGACTGCTGGCTGTCAGGTCTGTCCTGTGCTGGCTGTTCAGGTGGCAGGTCCGGCATGTCATAGGAAGCTGGCAGGGAATCCTCAGGGTTGTAGCTGTCATCATCGGAGTCTGAGGCTGGCCGGTTGGCAGACAGTTGAGAGATGGCGGACAGCTCCTTCCCTGGCTTGTGGACGATGGAGTCCTTCAGGAACCGACAGTTGTTCAGGATGTACTCGTCCCTCTCTGTGAGCGTCTCCTTCCTGGCGGCTCCTGAAGCTTCAGGCCTGACGAGTCTGGAGAAGTGAGTGCGGACTGTCTTCCTCCAGTTGAAGATGTCCTGGGAGGTGTACTTGGGGCCCAGCTCCTTTGCTTTTTCTGTGTCCAGCAGCAGCTTCTCGTTCCCCTTGTAGCCTCTGGTGCCCTTCATGTACAGCACAGGATGCTCTTTGTACCAGTTGATGAGGTCATCTTCTTGTTCAGCTGTGATGCCCAGGTTGTTCCTGATGTTTTTCTTGGGGGCCTTCCCTTTGCCCTTCTTGCCCTTGGACTTGGCTTCAGCAGCTGCAGGGGTCTCATCAGCAGAGTCTTCTTCCTCCTCGAAGGTGTCCTCATGGATGGCCACTCTGTCTAGAGCAAGAACAGGCTGGCTCTCTGGTGTTTTCTTGGGAGTCTGCTTCGGAGTCTGAGTCTTCTTCGGAGTCTGCTTCTTTGGAGTCTGCTTCTTTGGAGTCTTCTTTGGAGTAGACTTGGCAGTAGGCTCTGGAAGACCCGTGGAAGACTTGGCAGCAGGCTTGGCAGCAGGCTTGGCAGCAGGCTTGGCAGCAGGCTTGGCAGCAGGCTTGTCAGCAGACTTGGCAGCAGGCTTGTCAGCAGACTTGGCAGCAGGCTTGTCTCCTTCATCAGTTTCAAAGAGTTCAACTGAAGAATCTTCGTCTGTGCTGTCTTCTGGCCGGCCCTCGAAGATGGTCTCGCTGACGACAGTGGCTTTGGTGGTTGAAGTGGTGGTCTTCGTCTGGCTGCCAGCTGTAGTGGAGGTGTAGAGCCCAGGTAGAGAGAGGTCTGCCATGGCTGTCGTGAAGAAGGCAGTCACTGCAGCATCTGAAGGTTCATGGAGAGGAGTTGCAGCTGGAGTTGTAGCTGGAGTTGTCACTGGAGTGCTCCCAGGAGTGTGGAGTGTTGACCTGGTGCTGAGCTTGGTTGGTGCCCTGGTGACGACGGTGCCCTTTCTCCTCTTTGGTCCCATGTTGTAGCAGCAATTTGAAGTACAATTGTAGCAACAAAAGTAGCAGCAAATGTAGCAGTTGATAATAGTGTCGTGGATTCTAGGTGTGTTCTGGTCGAAGGTCTGAGTGGGTATGGTGCTCTAAACTGGCCTCCTCTATATATATGCAGGGTGCGGACCGCCTCTTTCCCCCTCCTTCGCCCCCCCTGCTTCGCTGCTGCTGCCCCAGCCGCTGCGCAAAAAGAGGGTGACATGCAGACAAAGGGTTGATGCTAAAAATAGAACAACGCATGCACTCAGGCGCCACTCTGTCTGCTGCATTGGGGGTCCAAAAGACGCGGCACGCACCCTCTCACGTGCGTCGAACATGTGTCTTTCTGCGACGCGTGTCTGAAACATGTGACATGAAGCAAGAGCTTTCTGCTACACTGCTGTTTCTGCGTCGAAGCTCTTCTTTGTGCGCCGTATCTTAAAAAATCTGCGGCGCGCACTGATTTCTTTTTACGCTTCTTCTTGCTTCACCACTTCTTTCCTCGCAAAGATTCAACCGGTTGAATCTTTTTTTCCTGCATCGTCAAATTTCTAGGAATTGCGTAGAAAGACCTCTTAAAACGACGCATGCTGTTCCTGTTGCGCCGTAAAGCCAAAATTGACGGCGAACATGCTCAAATCTTTGCCCTTTCCTGGAAATATAAGAAACGCCGTCACTTAAACCCTCTGTTACGTCTCCGTGAGAACTAGCCATTAGTGTGGGAGAAGTCGATCTTACAATAGGGGGTATTACAATGCAAGTACCACTGTATATGTACTGAGTCAAGAAATTCAACCCAAGTCAGCACAAGTTTTGGGTGGATTTTCTCCGAAGTCTTATAAGTATCTGACAATAACGATTGCTACGCCTTGGATTGAGACGTGTCAAATCAAAAAGACCTTTAGACTCCGTATAAAACTTTTTCTCCAGATAGCTCTGACTCCTACGACTGTGTTATTGAGGAAGACCATTGACTGTCAAATTGGACATCTATGTTAATGGAAATGCCATGTGGATGGCTGTGTATAGTGACCCTCATAGACATTAGTTGATAGGCAGTCAGACTCAGAATCGGGAGAAAAAAACTTGTGTCATTTACGCTCGATTGTATTTCTACTTATCAGTCTGGTCGGCTGTCTAGGTTTTCTGTCTATCTGTCTCTCTATATGTCTAAATATCTTTCTTACTTTCTGAGTTAGCTCTCTTGGTAACACTCTTGGTTTTGAACTGCTGAGTCCCTGGTTCAATTCAGGCTCTGAGCAAATTACTGATTACTGATTACTCCTTCTGTCGAGGGAGGGTAAGGGCAAGCTAAGTGGTAGTGTGCTGGGGTGCCAATCATTTGGTCCAGGGTCCAGGGTTTGGTCCAGGGTTCGAATCCAGCTCTTGCGGGTCACTTAAATCTATGTTACATGGCAGTTTCAATCATCTTTCACCTCATTACTGTCGATGTCTTCTTGTCCTAATTAGCCTACCAGGTGCGTAAATACAGGATGAAGTCCCCAATCATCCATCCATCATTACCAATTACTGACTGTGTCCTCCTGTCATAATTCGCCTACAGTGATGCAGAAGTACAGGATATAAAAACCAAATCATTCATCCTTCCTGCTCCTTCGCTTCCTTCCTTCCTTCTCTCATTCCTAATCAATCACCGGACTCCCATTCTTCTGTATGATATAATACAACTTGTCCCTGTAGAGAATAGTACCATGACAGCTCTTTTGTAGCTATTCCCAGAATATGTCCAATTATGAGTAACACGCAGAAATATCTACAATATATCTACTAGTGCCTGTGACACTATGCGAGTGGGATCTATGCCTTTATTAGCACCTATCTTGTATTAGCTATTGTCCCCCTATATGTCTTGATATATGAGTCTGGCCTTGGACTTGCTAAAATGGGTTGGTTCCTCGAATGGTATATGTTTTGTTGGTGCGAAAGACATTATGAAGAATATTGGGTCATATAAGAAACTTGTGCCGTCATGCGAAAGTTTGATATGAGGTCTTGATACCTTTGTGTGATATTGCATGTTCCCAAAAAAGGGAGTTGTGAGTCAGGGTCACGAGTCAGGAGAATATTTGGAAGAGTTATGTGTCAAAATAGGTGGAGTCGTACCATGGTTGTGGCTCGCTCGGCTCCTTAGCATAACAGCATGATCAACTAATCATGTATAATATTGTTATACATGTGGAAAAATTTATTCAAAACATCTTGGAAGTCGAATATCACAAAAATTCATGGAATAAGGAGTCAGATATAACATGGTTTTCCATAATATTCTTAAGCTGTATTCAGTCTCATCATTCATAATGAAGTATTATTTGAAGAATGGTGACTACTTCATTCTTCAACTCATTCATATCATTCTTATGTAAACCTATAACCAACAGTATATTTTTCGTCTAGCAATTATCTGCCGAACTAAGATCCTGTACTGAGAAATGCTCTTCGGATAAGTCTGCGTCAATTTTCACATCAATTGCAATTACAATGGTTTGCCAAATCTTAGATTGATTTAGTAAAAATAAATTGCATCATTATTGTGATTTATTGTCCATCTTATGTGTTATATATGTAATCTATATCCAAAATTGACATTAATTTTATTTCTCTATTCTGTCATCCATGTTTTATTTATGATTTCTTTCTTCCCTTTTGCAGATGAACAGGTCTCCGGACCTCCAGGACAGATTGGAGGAGTCGGAAAAGTTAATGAAGACCATGAGCAAGACGTGGGAGGAGAAATTGCGGGAGACTGAGGAGATCCACCAGGTGGGTGCTGATTAAATGTGGGTTAATTGTGGGAGAAATTGTGGGAAATACTGGAAGGCGATTGAAGAGATGTTCGGAAATACAGTTCATATACTGGAAGGTAGTTAAGGAGATGGCGGGAAATACTGGAAGGTGATCACTAGTTGAAGTAATGGTGGGAAATACTGGGGGGTGGTTGTAGAAATGGCAGGAAATACTGGAAGGTGATCACCAGTTGAAGTAATGGTAGGCAGTGGCGTCCCTATGGGGGGGCACGGGGGGGCACGTATGAACTTTCTAACTCTGGCTAAAATATAAAATTAGTATAGCGGGTGCCCCCCCCCCCAGAGAATCGCGTGCCCCCCCAGGTGCCCCCCCGCTCGAGACCCCCCAGTTACGCCACTGATGGTAGGAGATACTGGCAGGTTGTTGAAGAAATGGTTGGAAGTACTGGAAGGTGGTTGAAGAAATTACGGGAAATAATGGAGGGAGGTTGAAGAAGTGGCGGGAAATACTGGAAGGTGATCACTAGTTGAAGTAATGGTGGGAGATGCTGGAAGGTGATCAAAGAAATGGCAGAGAATACTGGAAGGTGGTTTAAGAAATGGCAGGAAATACTGGAAGGTGATCACTAGTTGAAGTAATGATGGGAGATACTGAAAGAATGTCAGGAAATACTGAAGGTAGGTTGAAGAAATGGCGGGAAATACTGGAGGGAGGTTGAAGAAATGGCGGGAAATACTGGAAGGTGATCACCAGTTGAAGTAATGGTTGGAAAAACTTGAAGGTGGTTGATTGATAACATATGTATTCCTATGTAAATGATATGATATGTATGCCTGCAGATTGATAATGTAAAAAGAGGGACAGTGAGGAACTGCGTGTAGAAAACATTGGAGAAATTGAGATGTTTGTTTTAGACAACTGGTAATTTTTTGGCATATTCGTGAATAATAATTTTTTTGCAAAAATGCTTTTTCAATAAGAGAAAGATGATCCTCACAATATTGTCAGACAATATCTTTTTTAAAATGATTTGTTATAGATCTGAGAGTAACAATAAAATATTTAATTACATTCCAAAAATAATATACGTAATTACGTTCCCAAAAGGAAGACTTAACGACCTGGTAATGCTACAATTTTATCAATTTAGGAAAATCATGCTATAGAATTTCATTTCATTTTGAAAATGTCGTAAATGTCATGAAACTATAGTCTACAGTCTAAATGTTCTTAGAAATTGGAAAAATGTTTTTAAAAAAACCACAGTAAACTGATTAGACATAATTGCGTCATTAGGATAGATCTACCTTTTTCTATATTGCAACTTTTCAATATTGGATAATTATCTTTATTGCATTTGTTCTCTTTTGATATGAGTTATGGAATCCTTATCTTTCGTTTGAAATATCTTAATCTTTATCTAGTTTTATCGGTTTGCTTATTATTGTGCTATTTTTTTGCTATTGAATATAAACAAAAGCCTTGCCACTGTTGACAGGTAAAAATGGAGGGAAAAATGACAGTGTATAGAAAACAGTTCTCAACTAGATTTTGCTTTTAAGATACATTCGTCTGTGTATAGAAGGGCGAGGTAACTACAAGTTGCAATTCTTGAAGTTGAGGTAGGAGGGGGGTGGGTCAGCTCTGTTAGTAAAATTCTTTGCTTCAGTCCTTGGGTCCAGGGTTTGATTTCAACTCCAGCTGGTTCACCTCAATCAATGTTGGACAGCAGTTTTAATCATCCTTTGCCTCATTGCTGTGTCTGCCTCCAAGTAACAAATCTAAAAATGTTAGATTTAGGTAGAGGAGTTGGTAACATTCTGGGCTGAAATTACTGGGTTCAAGGTTTGATTCCAACGCTTGCCGGGTCGCTGGAACCATGTTGGTTAGCAGTTTCAATCATCCATTCCCTCATTGCTATGCCCTCCTCCTGTCCTAATTAGCCTACAAGTGCAATTATAAATTCTGGACATAAAGCCCCTATCATCTATCCATCCATCTGGCCGGTTCACTTGGAACAATGTTGGATGGCAGTTTCAATCATTATAATCATCCTTCGCCTCATTGCTATGTCTTTCTCCTGAACTAATTATCCTGCCGAGGGCATAAATACAGGATGTAAAGCCCCAACCATCCATCCGTCTTAAGATTGAGATCATTTCTTCATATTTTGATCTTGAATACATTTCTCCATGTGCAGGTAATATAGCCTTGCTGGGTTTTGCATTAAAATTTTCAAATTGATAACAAAATGAAATGATATTGGATTTCGACATGTAATAACACATTCAAAATGCTTAATTAGATTTCTTTGTTTTTCTTATTAGATCAATATCGAATTAGTATTTGATTAATGTCATTGAAACCGACCTTATTGTTTTGCATAATTTATAATTAAAAGATGAATATGTATTAATTAAATCACAGAGGATTATAGTTTCAGATATTGTTCAATTAATTTAGCATTATTCTGTAAGATATATCTCTACTTAAAGACAATATTTGGTATGATTAATTCCCCAATGTAATCAGTGATCATTTTGTCTTGAATCTGCAATCTATTGTATTTATCCATGACTTAACTACCAAAAATGCGGTATCAGTATCAGATCGGAAGCCATTACACTGAATGTAACAAATGGTATTGTGTCAGAAAAACATCGGTATAGGAAAATACCAGCTGTAATAGAACAGTATTTTCTGTATTAAAGGCACACTGCTGAATAAAAGCCCACCCCTCCACCTCCATAAAGAACCAATTTTTATCAAAAATTCCATCAAAATATGACTTTATCCAAAGTTTTTAATGCAAAAATTATTAATCGCCCATCTCATTATTACATCTGCCCACCGGGCGCCTTGTGCAACAATAGGGTTCTTTACAGTGTGACATTAATTTGTATATGTATACACCTTATGGGAATATTTTTTATGATTTTTAACTGAATGAGCCACAGGCTCATTCAGTTCTTCTGGTTACTCTTGGCTGGTTCTCACCAGTGGCAAATTATACGCAAAATCTCAAGATAGGCAAGGAGTTTGGGCTTCTTAGTTGCTAGTTTGATGTATGGAGTGAATGAGCAAAAAAATTTGGAAGCAAAAATTAGATTGGAGTGCATTTTATGGCGTTTTTGATGATATTATCCTGATGCATTCCAGCCCTGACTTGCCTCTCCACTAGCCAGCCAAGAACTGGCAACCCTCCATATGTAAATATTGGGACTTTGCCAGGAATGCAACCCTAATGCAACCCATGCTTCAGTTATCAGCCACCTGTTGGCAGAGTTGCAAACTAGCCACCAGGCCACCTGTAAGCAGAGATGCAAAGTAGCTCATGCTTTGAGGCAATCCAATTGATGTCTGTTGAAGGAATTGCCAATAATTTTAGAACAAATAGCAAATATCTTTCATTGCCAAGCTGTCAAAGCGGACAGAGGTTTGAAATAGACAAAATGCCATCAAGTCTGTATTGATTACCATCACTTTTACCATTCCAGTCTAGGCCTATACATATATATCAATTTCTTCCATCATGAATATTTTGAGAATATGAAAATGTTTTTAGGAGTGAAGGAAAACATTCATCTGATATTTTTTTGTAAGCAAAATATAACATTTGAATAAATACTATCTAGTTGTACTCATGTGGAGTTATGTATACTATTGTATCATTTATTAATGCATTTTCTAAAAAGCATGGTTTGTACATATATGTCTGTAAATGTTAAAAAATACATAATTAAAAATGCAAAAGGTAAATCACTGCATAAACTGATAAATAAAATAAAATAAGTTTCATTGCTTGTTAAAAACTGTTCTGTCTGTATATTTGACTCCGCATTTCAGAGTCCTGAATTTGCTTAAAAACAGTCTTAAAATCATTGCAATTGAAATCTTTCTTAAATATACTGTTTAAAGTCAGTAAAATCAAGTCTTTAGGTGTCTCGGATCATTACAGTAGCCAGGTAGTTTACTATTCCATTGGTTCACTGGTAGTACCAACCTTGAATTATATATGGTGCCACTAGAACTATAGTTGCAATAACTGTTGCATGAACTAGACTAAGAGGAGGGGATAGCTCAGTTGGTAGAGCGTCGGGCTCCTATGGGGAAGTGCTGTGCCTGCATGGGTTCGGGCGTATGTATCTATTTGTTTACCGTTTGACTATATAATTTATCCATTTGCGTGAATGATAGACATCCCAGTCAACAGTAAGTGTTGCTGAAAAATAAAGGCTTTAAAAAAAAAAGTTATGTCTTCAGAAAGTCTGAGCTATTTTTTGTGATAGATTAGTTGTACAGTGTATAGTATACATACACACAAAATATGTGAGGAGGTATGCAGGGTAGCCTTAAAAATTTTAATAGGGTGTGTTCCTGACTCTCAGCCTTATCATTTCATTTATCACACAGCGATCAACCCTCAGCGAAATGACCAAGTGACAATGCTGAGTAATTATCCAGATCCAGATCCAGAAGTCTATAAACTGATAAACAGCTGGTGGTACCAACTTTGGATTATAGATGGAGCCAATAGGAATGTAGTTGCGTGAACTTGACGTGGTAGTTTGACAGTTAGATATTTTTTTAATTTTGCAAACTTAATCTATGGGACCTGCCCATTTGGCTAAAATATTTCATGTAACACTTCAAAGTACCACTGCACAATTGGTTTTAGTTTTAGCATGTATCAATTTTGGCAGTTACCAAACTTTAACTTAAGAGAACGAAGACGGATTCTGAAATATGTGCGTACATCATTTTTAAACAGTTGTAGTTTCAAATAAAGGGCTCAAAATAAAATAATCTCACTGAATCATTGTTTTGCTACAGTCCCATGGCTGTGCCTATGTCATTTAAAGAAGTACATGTATAGGTCATTTTTGGTGCAGTTGACGGAAAACAACTTTGGAAATGTTAAGATAAAGCTGGGAAGCTGTAACTTTAAAGGAGTTGAGTATAGACGTTGCCATGTTCAACAAAAAAAAAAGAGCTGCTTCTAGCTGCATTAGATCTTGTTTAAATACCAAATTACTGGCCATCATGCTATCAGAAAAATTGAGAAAACCATAACGGTATTTCTCTGATAACAAAGGGACAAAGTCATGTTCAGAGTAAAGATGTGTCTTCAGATTCCTTTTTTGGGCAATAATAGATCTGTAACCAAATTTGTACCTTTTTTCACATTCCAACAACATGTTTGCACAGATAGATTGGTCCTATGTTTGAAATTCAGAGGACCATGATTTTCTGAATATGTGAAAATGGCTTTCTAAACCTGAGTAACTTGGGTGGCTTGTGCTACCACATATCGGCATCATTCAGTTTTGCAACCCCTGGGTTCTTGTTTTGTGTCAAAAGTGCATTTAAGAAAGATGTATTGAAGCAAATTTGAACCTCCCATCTCTTTCCCTCACTGAGATACCATTTGAGAAGCGCCTGGGTGCGCTGATAAATGCCCATGGCAGTCGGAATGACGAATAATAGCTGTCGCGTTTGTAAAGATGAGGTATTATAGCAATTGCTAGGCGAGATATTGGTGTTAGGTGGAAAAGACGATGAGAAAAATGGACGAAAAGGACAAAAAAAGGATAAAATGCCCAAATGGAAACTGCTCGTGTGTGTCAAAGTGGTAGGAAATGGTTTATAGGGTATTTCTGTCATATTAATTGCATCTATCTGCCAGTTCATAGGTTTTCTTTTGATGTTCTCACATTTTTTCTGAGATGTGTATAAATTGTGCCCATTTGATGATATTAGATTACTTGAGAGCTACAAGAAGGTGGGGACTGTTAACTGTCCACATATTTTATTTTCCTGGCTCTATAAAAAGAAATATACAGACAGTTAAAAACATCCATATTCAATCAGTGTATATCTATCTGTCTGTCTATCTTTCAGTCTATCCACCAATCTGTCTTTATCTGCGTACTATACATATATCAGCTAATAATCTATCTATCTCTCTATGAAGTTACCAATTTTGCAGATTATGTAAGTGACACTTGATTCAACACAATGTACAGTGACTGTGCAAAAGTTTAATCCTGACCTTTGGAATTCCATAAATATAAGCTTTTCATCAAAACAGACCATTTGTGTGATACAAAAACTTTCATTTACAATGTACAATGTATCTGTCTGTCTATCTCTCTATCAATCAACAACCTATCTGTATTCAGGTATCCTTGCTACATTGTACTATGTCTTACCTTGAAACACAAGAAAGTAATTTCCACCTTCATTCAAGATTCAAGACATTCCTATTCATCCTTACAATTCTCCGTCAATTGGCCGACCCTGTTCTACATGCTGTATACTGCCACGGTGCACAATGGCCAGGAAATTGAGCTAGGGGCTGAAGAGAGTCAGAATTAGAGACATTGACAACAGACAGAAATGTTGTCGTCCATGATTGAGTACAGGGGTTTGTCAGTTAGTGGTAGTAATTTGTAAAATTGGCAATATAAGACCATTACAGATTGACGGAATCGGATAATTATATAAGCTCATTTTGAAGTTACTAGGCCACTAACTTATTGATATAGATATCCACTAAAATTAGGAATAGAATATTAAGATTGCAATTATGCTTAACAATATTTTTGATCCTCAAGAGTTGCAATTGATCACCTTTGCAGTTGCGATGGAGGTGTGAAAGGGGGGGGGGGTTAGGTACATTTGGTAGAACATCGGGTTGCAAAATGCTGGATACGGGTTCGATTCCAGCTCTGCCCAGGTCACTTGACTTATGTTGGACAGCAGTTTCGATCATCCTTCGCCTCATTGTAGTGTGCACAAAATATAGGAAGTAAAGTCGGAATCATCCTTCCATATTTTTGCCATTGCTTGCTGTGACTCTAGTGAGGACATCCAGGTGTATAACTTGTACCTGTTGTTGACTTATTTGCTTGCTATATGTCACTTTTTACTGTAAAATACCAAATAAACTAAACTGGAAATTGCCTCAACAAAATGTTTCTCACTATTTTCTCTCATTTTCCTTCCAGGAAAGACATGCTGCCCTGGAGAAGATGGGCATTTCAGTGCAGACTTCTGGGATCAAAGTCGAGAAGAACAAGTATTACTTGGTCAACCTGAATGCCGATCCTTCATTGAACGAGCTGCTCGTCTACTATTTGAAGGTGAGAAATTGGATTTTTAAAAAAATCATTAATTACTTTGGATGTTATTCAAGAAAATAAGTAATTGCTGCATTGCCATGTTGTGCCGTGTCACATGGGCGTGTAGCGGTAACATGCTGGACTGCCATTCGCTGGGTCCAGGGTTTGAATCCAGTTCTTGCCGGGTCACGTGGGCCTATGTTGGATGGCTGTTTCAATCATCCTTCCTCTCATAGCCGTGTCGTCCTCCTGTCCTAATTAGCCAACAAAGTACATAAAATCCTGGACATAAAGCCCCAATCATCCATCCATCCATGGCTCCAACAGGCGAGCGGGGTTGGTAATGCTTTCGGCTTTCAATCCCGGGGTCCGAGGTTTGATTCCAGCTCTTGACCTATGTTTGACTGCAGCTTCAATCATTCTTAGCCTCATTGCTGTGTCATCCTCCTTTCTTAATTAGCCTCTGAGTACATGAATACAGGACCTAAAACCTCTTTCATCCGTCCATCCATCCACATGGTACCAAGCAAATGATCTGTAATTTCTCTGCATTTTACCAACATGTATCACCACAACCACTGTGCACTGAGGCTATGTCTAGCTGCTAGCAGTCTGAATCTGATGACCAGACTGGTTACAATATCAGCTTCAAAGGCATTCTGTCTCTTTTACCTATCTTTAAAGTGATTTAATAAGTTTTATGTATATCTGGAGCTTAGAAATTATTTAAATGTAATTTCAATGTTACTGTACCTTAGGTAAATTTACTTGTAAGCACAAATTTACAATATAAATGCCAATTCCTATCCTTGTGTGCCCTAAAAGCTTTTTTTTTATTGTATTCTTACATAATAACGAAGTTATTAAACCTAGCATGCACTTCTGAAAAGTTGCTACTTCCTTGACGTTACTTTTGGAAGGTCGAGCTTTAAATAACTTCAACCTTGCGAGCCATATTCCAATTTATTTCAAAGCAGACGTATTATGAGCAAGGTTTCATGTTTCGATGCCAGTTTAATTAGCAGTTCTCGTGTTGCTAAAAGATTAAAATGTTCGGAACTTGTGAATTTGTTCTTAAGAGTGTTTCACCTGCAGGAGAGAGCCTTGTTGAAATGTAATTTCTATTTCCTACAATAATTGAAATTTTAAAAAAGTACGATTTTTATTTTAAAAGAATTTCAGAGGGATATTGTTAGATTGAGGGTTTTCCAAAGTTTGTTGAACCCACTTAAAATTGGTCTTTTGTTTGGAACTTTAATTGAAATTTCGAATTGTGATTTTCCAATTTGTCCTTTCAAAATCCTTTCTTAATACTATTGAATTGCTGGCTTTATCAGCCACGGACAACCCTATGGCTGGAAAGTTAGAAAAGCACAAGTTTGATGGCCAATACATTTAGTAAATTGTAAAAGTCATTCAAAAGACAGCAGTTTGGGATATTTGTTGTGGGTTGGGCTAGTTTTGAGCAAATTGATCTGTGTATATGGTATATGCATATATATATATTCATATATATATGTTTTAGATTTAGTTTCTCTTTGTATCTTTTGGTGATGTCAAAAATGCAAGTTGGTCAAATTGAAAATGACAAGAGCAAAAGAATGATGGAGAATTTATGTTGATCTTTTACAACCTCAAATGCTTTCTTATGGCCAACAGATTGTCAATTTCCACATCATGACAGTGCAAATGTTGAAAAATTCCCTTTATCTATGCCCTAGCATGAAAGCCATTCTTAAGAAATGTGGAAGATGATTCTCTATATCAATAGCAGTGTAGTGTTGGGTCGCCTTAGTGTTGAGTTGCTCTAAAAATGGAGAAATTGTCTTATATAAAGAGCATGTCTAGCTGTTCTTTGATCTAATTTTAAGAAGCTGAGTTATACAAGGCACATGTGTTGAACTTGGGCTTTGTATAGAATAACATTGAAAAGGCAAAAAAGTATTGTGTTGAATAAACTTTGTTCCTTTGTGCCTTGCCAGACTAAGACATCTTCTTTGTGTCTGTGTTAGCAAAATAGGAATGACGGGATGATAGAATTTGGTTTTCAAATTTTAAAAAGTTTTGAAACTGGATACCGTAATTAGGTTTATAATTCTGGGGTTTAACTCAGTCATTTTGCAGCTCACTTGGCTGCCAAATGCTGGATCCCAGGTTCAATTCTACATCTAGTCGCCACCTGGGTCCCCTACGAATGACAATTTAAGGCCACCGGGGCTTCGCACCCAAATTGGCCTTGGGCCTTTGGCCCAAAATAACACAATAATCATCATTGGGTCACCTGGTCCTGCATGTATGTTGAACTGTAGTCTCAATCACCCTTCGCCTTGTTGATGTGTCCCCCATCCTGTCCTAATTGGCCTCTTGAGTGCATAAATACAGGACATAAGACCCATTCAATGGTCCATCTGTCTTGGTGGCTCCTGTTTCTTACAACTAGACAACTTTGGGGACCAGCTTTGATTATTCGCCTGAGAAACCAAATCCACGTCAGTTGCTGGGTCCAGGATTCGAATCCAGCTTGGACGGTGTTTCAATTGCAAATTGCAATTGAAACACCGTCCAAGCTGGATTATTGCAATGTCCTCCTCCTGTCCTAATAAGCCTACCAAGTGCATAAATACAGGACGTAAAGCCCCAATCATCCACCAAATCCACCCTGCGCCAGGAGTGCACCTCGCCCCAGTACTATGGTCCTTACCTCATACCTTTCATATTAAGCCTTTAACAGTGCAAAAATACAGGATGTAAAGCCCTGTTACCTTGTGCCCCAACCCTCTATCACCGGTCAACAAGCTGTCCCCTTTGAGATGTGAAACGCCTCAAGTTCTCATGTCACGAGATATCGATTAATTGATTGATGGAAGGTTAATTAAGTCAGGTCCTTGAGTAAATATTGGAATGCGTTTAATCCGTTTATCTGTACTATTATTCTGTAAGAACATTCTGTGTGATCTTCAATAAGAGTCAATAATCATCCTCAGTCTATTATCAATTATTGTCAATTATTATCAATTAATACTCTATGGAGGTAAACATGTTTATGTCATAGCAGCGGTTGACCTTTAAGAGTATTTAGCTGCTGTATTGGCGGCCATTTTTGTGCTGCCATTTTGTTGCACCTGACCCTCAAAGCAACCCACTTATCACCAGCCAATTGCGTGCCAGCGATTAATGGACCCAACGCCACCTGGTGCCCAGTTATGAATCAGATGGAATGAGAACCTGGAATGGCCCTGTGGGCGTTTATTCTCGAATAATAGAGTGCCATCCCAGAATAATATTTGTCTGTAGAATATTGTTATGATGGTTCTGTTGCAGTACACCCATGTGGTTAGTATAACAACCCAGAAATGTCCATAATAGATTGTGTCTATTCAATTAAATTTTAAAATATAGATTGTTGATAGTATTGTAATTATTATCAGTTTGTCTAATAAAACTTTATATTTTTGTATTATTCTTAGACCTGTATTATTGATTAAATGGTGGAGTGTGGCCCTCTCTGCAAGGTTCTTGGTTCTTCTAAAAATATCCGACGGTTATGTCTCAGTTGTCCCAAAATCTGAATTACCTCTACACCTTGATTAACCTCATAAAATGGGGGCGGGGGACATTAACGTACCCAAAAGGAAACAAAATACTGGCCGGACCAAATGCCTGCCAAATAACCTAGTCTACTGTTCCCTAACTATTTTAACAGCCCATAAGTATAGGCTAAATCTCTTGATTTAGACCCATCGCTATACCTTGACATTCCAAAATATGGAATCATCTCTGTAGGTTTACCTGAAAGGAAGAAGTGATGCCCAAGCTGGAGGGACATTCCCAAAAGGAATCAACTTCATCACTATCTCTATATTTTGTATCTAATCAATTATTTCACTCTTTTCAGGACCACACCCTCATAGGCCGCCCAGATGCCCCTCGGGAACAAGACATCCAACTCTCAGGGTTGGGTATCATGAGCGAACATTGCATCATAGACCTGGTGGAAACTGACGTCTATCTCACACCACTAGAGGGCGCCAGGTGAGAATTTGAATGTTTTGAATGTAGAATTTGGCGAATTGGTTGATTTTGAAAAAGTAAAGTGATGAGCATCTAGCTTATTAGACAAACTATCAGGTTTTGTTTTCTATGATGCTACATGGGTATGAGGTGAGAGATTATTAAATTTTTCTCTTTTTCCAGAACTTGTCTCAATGGCCGAACGCTGACAGAAAGAGTCAAGGTCAAAAATGGCGACCGTATCGTTTGGGGAAACAACCATTTCTTCAGAATCAACTGTCCCAAAGCTAACAGTAAGTAGCTTTCTTTGTTTCAAATTATTTGTATTTTCAGAATATTATTATTGTTGTTTTTTGCGTAGATACAGGATGTAAAGCTCTAATCATTCTTTCTTGCGCATGGTGTTAAGTTGATGATCTGTTATTTCAATTAAGAGGAGAAAAACCAGTTTCGTGGCCAGAACTTAGATCATCGATAATCTGCTGACCATTACTGTGTCAATAGACAAACGTCATTTTCTGACAATTTCCGATGAGATGTCAGTTTCGTGTGATGGATCAGTTAATAAATTCTGTTGCTCTTTGCGCTGCAAATTGCGCATTGTTGGATTGTGTTGATGTAACTGTCAAGGTGTCGAGATTCTTGAAGGGAGTGTCAGGATATTGACAGTGGTTATACAAGCTGTAATGCAGATATTTTACTTCTAATAATTGTGTAGAAGTTATAGAAATGTCCATCTTCGTCAAAGTCTTGTATGTCTGTTAGGAATTTCAAATTTACAAAAGCTGATGGCTTGACCTTTCTGACCTTGACCTTTTGACCTTTTTGAGCCGGACTCACATACATTTAAATCTGGCTCGCAATAATCAGAACAATAACATAATGTCAAATAATTTGTCCTGATCAGCCTGCCAAGTGCATAAATACAGGACGTAAAGGCCCAATCACTCATCCATCCATATCAAATATAGTTATTGTATTTATAGACCTTATATTACTTTACATGTTGTCACAAGTTTCTGTATTTGTTTTCTAGGTCCCTCAGCAGAAACGCCCGAGCAGAAAATTGATTACGACTTTGCCCAGACGGAGTTGATGATGCAAGAATGTGGGGATGACCCAATACAAGAAGCAATCGAGGCCATTGAGAAACAGCATGTCGAAGATAAAGCAGGTTTGTGCAAAAACATTATTAAGGCCAGCCATAATGGATCTTTAGCTTCTCGAAATCTTCTCGAGGCAGGGGGGTTAGGGGGGTTGGTCTACTGGTAGCGTGCTAGGTTGCCAATCGCTGGGTCCCGGGTTCGAATCCAGCTCTTGCCGGGTCCCCTGGGCCTATGTTGGACGGCTGTTTCAATCATCATTTGCCTCATTGCCGTGTCCTCCTCCTGTCCTAATTAGCCTACACAGTGCATAAATACAGGACGTAAAGCCCCAATCATCCATCTTCTCCTGGCTCTTTTTTCTAGAGTTTAGGTTGGTAAAAAAAAAGGTGCAATTTCAATTTTTGACTGTCGATTTGATAAGAATCATGGGTCAGCTCTCTTTTTTTCCCCCGTAGACAGAAAATACATCTGCCTCTAGGAAGAACTGTTGGGTCGGTTGATGCGAGAAGCTAAAAATTTAATATGTTTGGCCTAAATGTATTTGAAGAAAAAAGTCAACCTATTTTTTAATTTTATGAAAATTAAAGAGTAGTACATAGAAAGAGCTAGAAGATTTTAGAATAAGTTTTTTCTGGAGTACTATCAAAATAAAAAGCTGTGAAACCTGTTGAAATTGATAATTGATTTACAAAATCTTAAATTTCTTTAAATATTCAAAGATAATCTTGTTTCATGTGACAATTTATTGGATTAGGAATTGTTTAAAAAATTTATGAAGAAGCCTCATAAATGCTGTGTCTCTAGAAAAAGATAATCTTATTCTAAATTTAGAATGTTGTAATGTTGTGACGTTTAATGCTGCATTTTTTGGGTTTCTGTGTCAGATATCTTTTGTATTTTTAGATATGTTTGTTTTAATGTATGTACAAGCTGTTTGAGGCATTGTTTTCTTTATTTGTTATTATATTACAAATTTGATCTGTAAATGTGGCTTCGATATCTTTTTTATTTGAATTTGTGTCTTCCATTTTTCAGAGGCCCTCGAGCGCCAGAGGCAGATGTACGAGCGTCAAATGCAGATGTTGCGGAATCAGTTGATGTCACCAAGTACCCCCAGTCAACCCTATCCTCCTTTCTTCGTCGATCCATTCGGTAAAGGGACCCCTGGCGCCACCACACCACACAGCAGCATGCACCCTAAATACCAAATATGGGCGCAGGAGAGGTAAGGCTTCTAATACTTTCGACATTGTAACTTTTTGTGTCAGGTATGCGGGTGTGTGATGGCGAAAGGACACTGGTTTATGAGCTTTTATGAATGTTTTTGAAGTTAAGATTATAAATGTAAAATGATAAATGTACTCCCGGTTAGAGAGATTGGTTGATGAAGACCTGAGTTCCACAATCATGGAAAGTCGGGGAAATTCATAGAAACGATTTCAGTTTAGAAAGACAAAAAAAATTCGAAGTCATGAAAACTTTTCAAGTTACTCAAGTTTGGCTGGAATTGTGTTGATCTTCTGGTAGTCCATGGAGAGTTTGTCGTCTCTCATAGGAACAACCACAGACAGAAGTGAAATGCGATTCAAAGTTTTGCCAAAATTCCTGCAGTATGCATCGCTATGGTAAAATCATTTCCACACAGTCATCAAGTTGAACAATCGTTGTGAAGAATAAGAACAGTACAGGAATTTATGCACCTTCTTCTATGTAATTCTGTAGATCCCTCAATTAGAATAGGTCGACCTAAAAATCAAATCTGAATCAATGTGATGAGTGCATGAAACTGATTTGAAATTCGCACGCATGATAGAGTTATGAATGTGATAGTTACTGAACAAGTATATTTTCATGATTGTATTTTGATGCTTTTTGACTACCTCTTGACAAAATAACTTGAAATCCTTTGAATGAATTGGATTGTGATCATTATATATAAAATAGCATTGTTCCCGCATGTTTTTTGTTAGACTAACAGAATGATGGATTTTTCATATATAGTTTGATGAACGTAATTTTTAAACCCGCTTTTATACATTTTGGATGTATCCGCCTTTATTTGAATTTTTAACCTTCAATGTTCAGTAATGTTTAGAATATTTTAGGGTCTGAGTAAGAGTTACATAATTGCTATTAGCCAAAGATAATGCAATTATGATTTAGAATTATGATTAAAATTTTCACATCATAATATTTGATGATATTACATTGAATATTGTTACATATTATTGCATATTTTGCATATTTATTTACCAATTTATTTAAATAACATGACATTTCTGATTATTTTTGGCCATTTAGATTATTGCGTTTCTTTTGTAACACCGAAAGGTCAGCCGAGTTTTGCCGTATTTTTGATATTTTGATATCGTTTTACAATTCTCACGTTTTCTTTTCGGTTCTTTAGACTAATTTGATAAAAAATTCATGTCTGATTTCGTGTTTCACATTTTTAATTCACCATTTCAATGATTTTTTTGTAATTTGTCTTTTTTTTTCGAAGTAATGTTTTGATCTTAATTTGCAAAATTTAAAAATTGATTATTTGCTGAATTATTTTTGTCACAGTTTTGCGATTTCTTAATATTCGTGTGACTTGTGAATCTGTCGTCTGTTTTGATAACTGTGATCACTCTCAATTTTCTTTTGTTTGTAGTAACGTTCATTATTTGAAAAATAATTCATGATATGCGCAGGCTCAACC
The DNA here is from genome assembly GCA_026936325.1 of Platynereis dumerilii. Taxonomy (NCBI): domain Eukaryota; kingdom Metazoa; phylum Annelida; class Polychaeta; order Phyllodocida; family Nereididae; genus Platynereis; species Platynereis dumerilii. Next base: position 7,750,902 of record JAPTHN010000009.1, read on the forward strand.
ATATTCTGAAGTCCCATAAGTTGTCTTATTACTGAATTACTTAAGTCAAAGGAGTTATCATTTATATGTAATAGTATTTTTTTTATTGTAAAGCCCTTTTTGAAAATTGTTATGGTCTTTTACAATTAAAATTCTAAAAAAATGAGTGTGTGAATTAATATTTTTAAATTGGAAAGTATATATCTCTTGACTTTGACAAATTTCTTTAATATTACGAGGTTTCAAGATAGTGTGTGGCATATTCCGGTCAAGTGTCAATTAGCCAATGTTATTGATGTTCAAGTTATTTGTAATTTTGTGGAATTCTTTTGCTGTCTCTGCGCTTTATGCAGACTCAAAGCTTTTTCAGCAGATTTAATATATTAAACATAGTAAGTTCTTAAAGGTCATGAAAATACAGAAATTTCTGATTTAAATTTTCCAGTCTGGACGATTATAGCCGAAAATGGATCGGTACCCAAGAAGTGGGATGGTACTAGAGAATAAATTTTGATTTATTAACATACTCTTGGGGGCCTAAGGTTTAATTTCTACTCATTAATTGATAATATTACTTTATTAACCTACAATTGTTATTTCTCAATTCTTAATTTTTGAATTCTGATTGCAATCGGCTTTATAAGGGAGGCTTATACAAGATAAAGTTTTTTTTTTAATCTCTTGCCAGCATTGCTAACTAATTTAAATCTATAGCTCTAAATTAAGCATTTCTCATTGAATTTTGTAACTTTGTACTAACATAAATTATAAGCACCTTATAATTGTTTTCAAGAAACTTTTATTGATAGAACTTCAAGAAGATAAACTTCCCAAAAATGTCCTTTTTTTGTGTGGCTCCTTTAGTGTGAAAAATGTTCAAACCTATTGCTCAGAATTTTGTATATATAAAGACCTCTGAAAAAATATATCAGCATAAATAGAATACAAAATCTTTAATACAGGGTAACTTAGACAAATTATTATGAAAAAAAAAATTCAATAATTTGATTCCGATTTTAATTTTTCTGTTTGTTTTTTCTGCACTTACTTTCCTTGCATGTGCATGCTATACTAATTCAATAAGCAATATGCCCTCGTCATTACACTATATTGTATATAAATTGTACTCGTTATATTGGTTTATATTCAATATACGTTTGTTATACTGAATATTGTAGTGTGTATTCACCTGTCGTGAAATTGTAGATGGTTTGTTGTTTTTATGTCTGCTTTTTCTGCACAAGAGCTCTTAAAATTCTAAAATTTGAAAGAAATTAGATAATTTACTACTGCTGCACAAGTGATACTATGCCTTGAAGCAAGCTTGAATCTACTAATTTGCACAAACTAATACACTTTACATGACTAGGTGTCTTGTCACTGTATTCATATACAGGGGATTACCTGGAGAATAGTTTGAATGCAAAAACTGTTTTACTTCTGTGATGCAAGATGACAATTAATTATAATTTCCTGGTTTTGTTCATGTTTATGATGTTATTTGGCAATTTAAGTTTTGATATCATATGTATTTTGAAACTTTCTCCATCTAATGTTTTTGGCGTGCAACCTAACAATCAATTTCTTTCATTCAACTGATAGGTTCTAGTTTTCTTAATTTGAATGCCAGACCCCAAAAATTGTGAAGTCACGATCATTGATCCATGTATATTCATGCATGTATATTCTAGGTACAAGATATCATTGCTAGTTGAAAGATTCTATTTCAATTTAATAAATTTATTTTTTTCCTTATTTTTTCAGGGAAAAACTTTTCAAGTCGAGTTTGGCCAAGTTGAAAGAAGAAGTTGTGAAAGCGAACTCTCTAGTCAGGGAGGCAAATTTCCTCGCAGAAGAGATGGGAAAAGGAACGGAATTTTCCGTCACTCTGCAGATTCCCGCGGCTAACCTTAGTCCAAACAGAAAGGTAGGAAGACAATGACTCAAAATATGGAACTCCTTGTAGAATTACCGTATTTTCTCTATTAAACGCCCAGTGGGCAGAAGTAATGATGCTAGGTCAATTAATAATTTTTTGCATAAAAAACTTAGGATAAAGTCATATTTTAATGAAAATTAGTTCCTTGTGGAGGGGGGTGGGCTTTTATTAGGGGGTGTGCTTTTAATAGAGAAAAGACGGTATGTAAAAAAAAAACTTCTAACTTTCAGGGAATGGCAGATGTTATCTGCCTTGCTATTTATTGACTGTACATTCTCCGTTATCCGTCAATTGTTTTGAACGGAAATGCCTAATCACTCTCTTTCCACTTGCAGCGAGGAGCTTTTGTCAGCGAACCTGCAATTCTCGTCAAGAGGAAGGCACGCAACAGCCAGATTTGGGCGATGGAGAAGTTTGAGAATAAGATCATCGACATGAGAGATTTATACGAAGACAGAAAAGAAAAGGGGCTGCCCATGAAGGTGGATGATGATGAGGATGATTTGCCGCTTGTTATTCCTAGTGATGGAATGGTGTGTTGCATGGCTTGTTGGTGATCTTTTGTTGCATTTGATTTTGTTTATAAGATAAGTAAGGCCACACATAATTGATTCTTAGCTTCGCGGACCCACCGACACAATAGATTTCCGGCTGATGGGGGAAAAAAATTGAAAAAAAAAGAAAAAATTTTTTTGACATTATGAACTTTTTTTTTTTTTGTCCTACCGACCGACCCTAGAAAAAGTGCCTTGAGAGGATCCGAGAAGCTAAAGATCAATTATGTGTGGCCTAATCATGATGAGACAGGGGGGAGGGTTGGTATAGGGTCTAGGGTCCAGGGTTCGAATCCAGCTCTTGCCGGGTCACCTTGGCCTATGTTGGACGGCTGTTTCAATCATCCTTCACTTCATTGCCGTGTCCTCCTCCTGTCCTAATAAGCCTACCAAGTGCATAAATACAGGAAGTAAAGCCCCAATCATCCATCCATCATGATTAGATAGACTTGTTTCAGACTCAGATTTGTCTATTTCTTGCTCATAAAAATACAGTAAGCAGTTGTTAAGGGATCATTAAGAATACGAGGAATTATGATCTCCAAAGTTCAAATTAAAGATACAAGTAATGATCCGTGTAATGGTCAGTTTCACTCTCTTTAGCCAAAGAAATGAGGAGATATATATACGCAAACATGCTGATAAAACTAAAGAGATATTCTGTTGTAAAAACTCCACTCGATGGCTTGTAAAGTTCGAGATATGTTTAATTTCAAAGTACTCTAACACTTTGATGGATTCTAATGGTCATTCATTCCCTATAAATTGCAAGGAGCGAGCTGATATTGTGAAGCAATAACATGTATTTGTGTGTTATTATTGATATAAGTAGAATTTGTGACGATACTTGGTAGTTTTAAAGACTGCTGATAAAATTGAATTGAAAATAATGCTTAGAAAAGAGCCCCCTCTTGGGAACAGCGAGTACCTTGATATGACCTCACAAACTTGTGTGAGTACCTTGATATGACCTCACACTTGTGTGAGTACCTTTATATGACCTCACAAACTTGTGTGAGTACCTTGATATGACCTCACAAACTTGTGTGAGTACCTTGATATGACCTCACAAGCTGTGAGTACCTTGATATGATCTCACAAACTTGTGTGAGTACCTTGATATGACCTCACAAGCTGTGAGTACCTTGATATGATCTCACAAACTTGTGTGAGTACCTTGATATGACCTCACAAACTTGTGTGAATACCTTGATATGACCTCACAAACTTGTGTGAATACCTTGATATGACCTCACAAACTTGTGTGAGTACCTTGATACGACCTCACAAACTTGTGTGAGTACCTTGATATGACCGCACAAACCTATGGTATCATCATTACATCTGCCTCTGTCTCCTTTACGCATAAATTATATCTGATTCAGAGACATTGAGACATGTTGAGAACTTGAATTATACAAATATCTCGACGCATTTTCAAATTTCTTCTCTTCATCATCCGAACCGAAGCATCAAACAAAAATATGAACTCCTAATATTTTGATGTCGACTCATCAGTGTAAATCTTTGATATGATATCAACTGAACAACAGAGAATGCTATCTGTGATGAAATGAAAGAATTAAAAGGAGCTATTCTTTTGACAAAGATCTGTCTAGTAATGAATTCTCTATGTAATACGATATTGTTGATTTTCTAATGAACTTCATGAGCTTTGATTATGTAACAAAAGACAATCTGTCAAAGTTATGAATAATATATTACAAAGATCTCATCTTATTGTAATGAATAGATAATAATTAACAGAGACCAAAAAGTGAGTTTTAAATATATTGGTTTTATGTAAGTAAAAGATATAATTATATTATCTTTTGGTAAATGATTAATTTTTTGTATTATCTTTTGTTTATGTCTTCTTTCTTAGTAATGCTGTGATTATGACTTTTTTAAGTTATCTAAATATCTTGTCTTAATGTTATAGAATGACGGTACATGTGGTAGTTTTATTTTAAGTATAGATTTCTCCTGTTTTTGCATTATTTTACCATTTTATTTTTGATTTATTCATTTGATTTCTTGTTCTAGTGGATGTGATACTTTTTTGTTTTATCTATGCATTTGAATTGCATTGCATGTATTAAATAGTGAATGTTAATTTGGCAAATTTTATGATATTTTGTTGTATTATAGATTAGCATGTGAAATTTGTTTTTCATAGAAAGCATGCTTTGCTGTGTTATGTTTCGCATTGTGATTCGTCTACTTAAATTTCCATGAAGTTAAAATTACTGATTAAGTATTAACGATAGCATTTTTATTGTCAATGCATCTTCTAATTTGTTAATATAACTGTAGTATGCAAGAGAACTAAGAACTAGAGATATGAAATTCTAAGACCATAAATTTGGAATAATGTTGAGAAGTTCTGTTTGTAAATGAACATTTAAAGAATATGAAAGTATAATAAATAAACTATCTCTTTAAGTTTTATTTCAATACTTACCAAAACAAATTTTGTTGCGGAACATAGAAACTTATCAATCTATTATCTATCTATCTATCTATTTGATAATGTATAATGTGGTCTTTACATTAATTATTTTTGTATTTTTTGAAGATTACTAACTCCTTATTTCTCTCTCAGGACCAAGGCCCGCCCAGCAAAGGAGATCCATTTTACGAATCGCAAGAAAACCACAACTTGATAGGAGTGGCCAACGTCTTCCTTGAGGCTCTCTTTTATGACGTCAAACTCGACTACCAAGTCCCCATCATCAGCCAGCAGGGGGAGGTACGATATTTCAATATCATCTCGTTGGTATGACATCTAAAATTGAGAGAATTAGTTGCTCGGGGGCGGGCAAGCTCAGTGGTAGCGTGCTGGGCTGCCAATTGCTGGGTCCAGGGTTCGAATTCTGCTCTTGCTAGTTCACCTGGGCCGATTTTTGACGGCAGTTTCAATCATCGTTCACCTCATTGCCATGTCCTCCTCCTGTTCTAATTAGCCTGCCGAGGGCTTAAATACTGGATGAAAAGCCCCAATCATTTATCAATCATTGAGAGAATTTGCACCTTGTCTGGTATTATTTTATTATTTGAAGGAACGTCTATTATAAAGTTATAGTGGTTCTGGATGCAGGATGGCTCCTCTGTGTCTAGATATTCGTCAATTTATAGGGAAGTTTTGAATTTGGTTGAAAAACTATGATGTTGGAACTGATGTGTGCTTGACTTATCGGGACTAATAACTTGTTACAAGCGGTGTAAAGTGGCAACACCTACGTACCTTTCTCGCTTTCAATTTCAAAACAGACACACAAGAGAAGAGTTAGGGCTCTTGATGGGGTTTGTCTTGGCTCCGAAGAAGCATGTCCAAGTGAATTTCATAATGCCTTTATACATTGAAACACACATTATTTCTATGTACCAGGTAATGTCTCTGATTATTCTTCGTTTCACACATTTAATTTTCTTCCACCAGGTGGCAGGACGTCTGCACATAGAACTCTGCCGAGTGTCCAGTTCCCTTCCTGACAACAATTCGGCCGATTTTGACAGCAACGACCACATCGACATGATCAACAATGAGGATTCTGTTGTTGTGGGCTCAAATATTGTTTGTAGGGTAAGTCAAATGTGTTTTTATTGACTTGTGTTCAACTTCGGTACTTGAGTGTAAATGCAGTCTCCTCGACGATGGTAGATAGTGTAGTGAAGCCCTCTAAAGCAAGTTCTGGCAGCTCACAATGTTAGTGTCTATGCTGGGCAAATAAAAGGTCTCACAAATTGTGTAAATGTGGACTTTTTCGGACTTCTCTCCCTTTTTAAGTCTCATAAATTTCTTGCATGAGAGGGCTACACTGAGGCTGTCATATAGTATACCCGCCTTTGCTACATTCTCAAGTAATACTTTTAAATTTATGCACTCAATGTTAACTCTAAAAAATTAAACTCTAAAAATCGTATTTTTATTGTGAATTTTTCTCATGATCATAAAATTGCTTAGTAATTCCTACTTTTCTGGAATTTCTGTACGCTTTCATTTCTTTTCTTAAGTGAGCTTGAAGGAGCAAAGGGTCTCTCTTGGACCCTCTCACATTAAATAATATGAATTAATAATCACTCTTTACTTCATTCGATTGTAAATTTTCCTGATTTCATTCCATTTTCTCCCATTTCTCTCTCTAGGTGAGCATCAAAGAAGCGAAGGGCCTCCCTCCAGCCCTCTCCAACTTCGTCTTCTGCCAGTATTCCTTTTGGGGTCACCCTGAGCCGATCGTAGTCCCCCCTCAAGTCGATCCAGATGTCCACAAACACAAGAACGACGGCGTCTCCTTCCGATTCGATCACAAAAAAGTAAGTTGTATAGTTTATTAGGTGTGTTTAAGAATTTAGGCTAATTTGGTGTAGTCCATGCAATTGAATGTTTTCTTTAACTTTGTGAGATGGTTTGTAAAGAGTTTGGCTGCACCTATGTTGGAGATCTTGACTTTAATTAAGCTGAGTTGTGATATATTTTAATACGAAGCTCATTTCAGCACCGAAAATTTTAGTTGGAATAGTTTCTAAAATGTGATATTTGTGTTATAATTTCCTGCAATTTATGTCTTGAAAACAAGAACAATTCATAAACTGGTTTTAAAATTCAGATACTTTGATGCTTCTTTGCAAACTCATTGTGGATATTGGCATTTGTATCTCTTTTGTATCCCAAGGCACAGTTGATAGTATACTTCTAAGTTCTTCATTGCGGACAAGGAAACAAACAGAAGTTCCAAATTTTTAAAATAAATAAAATCTTAATTTAGAATTTGAATTCCAATTGAAAATGTTATTTTATTTTTTTCAGGAATTCAAAATCAACGTAACAGAGGAGTTCATAGAGCACTGTACAGAGGGCGCTCTCTCCATGGAGGTGTGGGGTCACCGCAGCCCGGGATTCGTACCCACGATGCCAGGATGGGAGATCGACCACCAAGCCAAGTCACGCTCTATTATGGACAGGTGAGGCTATCTTGCTGTCTATCTTGCTGTCTATCTTATCTATAGATTTGTCTATCGGCATCTATTTGTCTGTCCAGCCTTCTGTGTTCAGTTATGTCTGTTTAGTTACATTGTTTGTTTTTCTCTCGTTGGAACCTTTCAAAATGTTATTAATATTTTCTTTTTCGATGTGTTTAATTTCCCAAACATATCTCTGTTCATTTGTTGCCTGTCTGTCTCTATGTGTATCTATCTATCTGTCTATCTACATATATCTATCTTAATTTTCATTTTCTGTTTTTGATCATATTTTGCTTTCTTTGTCTGCATGAATTTATTTTTGATATTTGATCTTCAGTGAAATGATCATTGAAGAATTAACGCAAAGGTGAGACATATCTGTAAGGGTGTCTTAGGAATAGGAAATCAAACTGTAGGCCTACAAGCTAGAAGGATAAGCTACTGGTTTAGTTAAGTATTAGGTTGGAAGAATACATTATATTATAAATAATAAAAGAAGGGGTGTTGTATGCTTGTCAACAGATACATCATTGATTGCTTGAATTGGTAAGATGCTTAGGTAGAATAAGTTATTTAAGTTCTAAATATAGGACATCAACAGAAGAAAGCCCAGCTGGGATTTGAACCTAGGTCTCAAGATTTAGGAATAAGGACATCGACCACTAGACCAAACAGTCACTCAATTTTAGTTTTGGTGTTTATAGGAGTCTAGACTCCAATGTATGAATATCTGTTCAATGTGTTTTTGCCATTTTTAAATGGCTTTGAAAATAAAATGTGTAGTATTTTCTTCTAAAATGATAACTTATTTTTTATGTTACCTTTTTGCAGGTGGAGTGAACTGACGAGAAAGATAGAAATTAAAACGGAGATTCATGAATTGAACGACCAGGGGGAGTACGTTGCCGTGGAGGTCATTCCAAAACCAGACGTTCTAACCGGAGGCGTCTTCCAACTCAGACAGGTAAAAGGGAAAAATGAAAATGGAAGAGGGTGGTAAAATACTTTTAGTACTGAAGTACTTTAATGTGACCAAACTTTGTTGAAGTATTAAATATTATTTAATATATCGAGAAAGGTGGAATCCTACTGTATTCCAAAACCAGTTAAAACGTTTCTCCTATTTTAAAAGGCCACCTGGAATAAAAGAGACTTGTAGAATGCAGTCACAAACATGGAATTGATAGTATAGAAGACTTTACAAGATTTCCACTGGCTTGAATACCTGGTTAAATTTGAAATTATGTCAAGGAATTTTTAGAGTTATCCAAGAATTTTGTATAAAGTCCAGGAATTTTTTGATTAGTCCAGTTTCTGTTATGTCACTTTAATGTTCACTGAGCTTTAGGCAAAAGATACACTCTCGACTCGCTATAACTGAATTTGTGTTTCTCTCTCTTCACACCAGGGTCACTCTCGCAGAATCCAGGTGGAGGTTAAACCAGTCCAGAATTCCGGGACTCTTCCGATAATCTGCGAATCCATCACTCACATCTCCATTGGAGCGGTTTGCGCTCGATCCAAAGTCCAGAAAGGACTAGACTCATACCAAGAAGAAGATTTGAGCCGACTCCGAGAAAAATGGTCCATGGCCCTCGACAAGAGAAGAGAATATTTAGACGAGCAGTTGCATAAGATCATGAACAAGGAAGGTGAGTAGAAATAACGCTTCTTTTGTTTAACCAGATGCCTCCGAGGCCTTATAGTTTATTTGTTAAGAGCACTCATTTCATGAACAAGGAAAGCAAGCAGAAAGAGGTCTTTTTTTGTTTGTAAATTTAAAGGGTTACCCTGAGACTTCAGAGTATCCTCATGGCCTAATGGTTAAGAGTGCTTGTTTGTGGCACAATTGTGCAACCACTGGCTTTGAATTTTGAGGTTGTATGTTCTAATCGCACTCCTGGTACTCAATTCTATTACTTGCATGTAAGTTTGTAACATAAAGCTAGAGCATGTAGAGATGTTCCTGCACTGAGGCAAGTAAAAGATTCACCTTTAGGAACCGGGAGTACCTTGGTGTTAGTTCACAGAGCTCTTTATATCATCTCATTGTTGTGTCACTGTGTCAGCCTCCAGCTTCAGAACCATTATCAATGAGGAACCACAAAATAATTTACATTTTAATCATGATTTATTGTAGAACAGATGCAAAAGTGATGTGATATGACTTCTCCTTTATTTTCAGCCAAAACGGACACGGACATAGAGAGAGAAAAGAGTCTCGTTGACCAGTGGGTTTGCTTAACGGAGGAGCGGAATGCTGTTTTAGTTCCGGCTCCTGGTTCGGGAATCCCTGGAGCTCCGGCAGACTGGAATCCCCCTCCGGAAATGGAACAGCACGTCCCAGTTATATTCCTTGATCTCAATGGTCTGTGGTTTTTGCTCAGAATTTTGAAAAAATAATTTTTTGCTGAAAAAAGTGCTGATGTTAAACAAGTCCTCATGATGCTTTGTGAATGTTTATTCTCTTCACCTTTGAACATTAATATTCCAGTAAATGATTTGAAGTGTTCTTTATTCTATTTTTAGCTGATGACATGAGCACCCCTGGTGTCAAGGAGGGACTACAAGCGGCCGGAATTAATTCTATCCTTCCAAAAGAACACGGCGCTAAATTCTACTTGCTTCCTTTCGTCAATAATGATGTAAGATATTATTTACTGAAATTTTTTTTTGTTGGGTTATTTATTGCCTTATAATTCAAATATGATACTTAACCTTCAAGCGTCGAAGCAGTATAACTATTTGACCACTGAATTGTAATGTTATCAAATGATTTTCAAAAACTATAATATTTGTACAAGTTGTATTTCATGTAGAATCGGCAGACCTTATACCTTTTAATTATTTAAAATTCACCAAAATATTTCTTTTACATTGTACATACATAGTAATTTTACCCCTTTCTTTACCCGCAGACCTGTGCTGTTGTCTCCTGGGACTCCTCAATCCACGACTCCGTTCACCTGAACCGACTGACTCCGACGAACGAACGAGTCTATCTGATCCTAAAAGTTATTGTCCGATTGAGTCATCCTGCGAGTATGGAGCTCGTCTTGAGGAAACGACTTTGTATCAACGTCTACAAGAGACAGAGCATTACGGAGAGGTTGAAGAAAAGGATCGGGAAATCTGTATGTATCGTATTAAGAGATGGATAGAAAAATGTATAGAAATTAGAAGTAGTATTGTAGGGGTTTAGACTTAGGAGATGGGTGGTACTGGTAGTCTGGTAGAATGAATCTAGTTTCAAATGAGTTCATAAACTCAAGAGCTCTGAGTTTCAATTTTGTCGGAGAAGAGTTAGTAAAAAAATTTACTCGATAGATTTGAAGTTTTTTATTTCTCTAGAAATATGTTCGATTAATTTTATGGGTAGCAGGTCGAAAGTTAAGAAATTGCAATTTAGATAGATTAGCTTAGCCTTGCTTTGTAAATTTAGTTTTTGGTATATTAGTTGACTTAACATTTTTAGAGTTTTTCCTGTCAAGTTTAGTTGGTCAATATTTTTTATAATTAATTAGTACACTCACACTTCATGTGGGTTGTCGCTTTGTAAATTTATATTTGTCAATTTAAAGAATATGCCTGACTTCTTTTGATTTCCTTGTATTAGAAGCTTTTTGGGCGAATAATTTAGAAAATAGTTTTGGTATATGAGTTCTATAATGCAGCTTGAAATTTTTGCATTTTTATCCTTACTAGACATTAGAAATTAGTTGTATGCAATTCTTTTTGCTATTTGATTTTCTAGTTATCTTCTAGTATAGACTTTTTATCAAAGTTTTTCATGAAGAGAGACTTTTCACAGAGACTTTTGAAAATTTTGATTTTGAATCTATCGAATTTTGAAAAGTTGAGAAATTACAAATTTTTATGGAAAATTGAGATGTCGTGAAGACAGTAAAGTAACACAATTTTCCAATGTAAAACTAGAATAAAAACCAAACATTAATTAAATATATATATCAGATGTAAAAATTTGTTTTGCAACATGTATATATATATATATATATATATATATTTCTTGCATAGAAATAATTTAACGTTAAATTAAATTTGCATTGTTAATGAAAATGACATGTACATTTTGACTGAACTTTTGATTTTGCCACGGTTAAATTTGCGCTGGTTTTGGCTTTTTCTGTCCCTAGTTTATGCCTAGATGTGGTTGATTTAATTATCATTTACTTTTAATTCGTGTAAATAATTTACTTATTAAGCTGCAATCTTTAAATATTTACTAATTTCTGTAAAAATCTGTGAATATTATCCAATTCTGGTTTAGTTTTGCTTTTTGCTTTCATTGGTGCTAGTCCATTTAGTTCATCTTTACAATTTGGGGATAGCTGGAAATTTCTATCTTAAGTTGTAGAATTATTACCTCATTTACACATAATTAAGAAATATATGTGCATATTGTGATTATATTAGATTGTTAAGGGTACCGATTGAAAGATGATGTACAGTTTAAGATGTACTATCATTAGTCTAGTAGTAGTATTATTAACCCTATGTTTTTCATGTATACTGTATATAATAGTTGATTTATAATTTAGGTTTAAGATTATTAATGTCACTTGTCTCGTTTTTACGTTATCATTGTTCCAGTCATTTTAAAAACATTTTTGATATGTTGCTCAATGCTCATACTGAATACCTCTTTCTGAAAAATATTTGTCTTAGATAGCGTGGAACGAATATAACTGGCAATCTACAAAAGTATAATTGAATATTTTCATAATTGAGTTTAAGCTATTTTTTAATTGACTATTTTGAGATATATAATATTCCCTCTCAACTGGAATAATGATAACTTTCGTCTATTTTATTGCACCTGAATAATCTCTGTTCTTATAATTTGATATTTAGTATATTTATTGCATAATTTGTTATTATACGCTGGGTTTTCTAAGAAACGAAACAAAATTGATCAGATTTTGATGATCCACGTCTGAAGCAGATTTTACGTAAAATTTTCCAGGAAATTTTGTGGTAGTTACATAATCATTAAAATTTTGATTACCATTACGATTTACTGATTTCTATTGGTCGTACTGTTTTCGTAAGACACATCAGATGTTTCAAATGATCTTTGCAAAGAATGTTTTCTTCAGTAAAAATAGGAAAACCCAGTGTAGTAATGTTTATGGTATAAGTCTTATTATCAGTATATCAGTGTTGGTTTAAATTGGTTTAACACACACGTTTTTCGTTTGGGTCACTATTCACGCTCAAGTAATCATCACTCGTATTCTGGTGGCCCTCTGGTGGCTGTTTTGGTGCATGCTGATTGGCTGACGCTTTTGTTAAGTTGTTTTTCTGTTACCGTGGCAACATCAGGTTCTGCAGAGTGTAACGGGGACGGAATATTTCCAGGATACTCTGTGCATCTCGGCCGTCACTTACGAGATCGTCTCCAACATTCCAAAGGTAAGAAGGACTTCTTATACCAGAAATTTTAGCATGTTTGGAGTTCTTTAGGATCTTTGCAAAACAGCGTTGGAATAAGGAATTGTATAATTAAGACAGTTCGACAGCATGTAAGGGGTACATGGGGTTGTTAATTAATTAACCCTTACTGGACTGGGCTGCTCAAACAAAACAATCTCCCTGGACGATTGTGACGTCACAAGCTGTTGTTTAGGGACATAAATGGTCCCTCAGGCAGCTAGCTAGGGATGCACATAAATGTCCTTTCAGTCCAGTAAGGGTTAAGCCCTGGTCTTTTCTTCTGATAGGAATATTTTGAATGAAATCTGTTTGTATGTTTTAAACAGTCCTGAAAATATAGATTGCATCATTGGTTGCATTATGAGGTCAAGTTCTTCGAGAATGTTTTCAATACATGTTTGACTTGTGAACTTATCGGCTTTGGTTGCTTGTTTTACTCATATGATGGTCAGTGGTCACAATAGATAGATATTTAAGAATATTGTTTTCAAATGTTCACAGTTATGATTCTAATTTCAGGCGTCAGAAGACTTAGAAGACCGTGAGAGTTTAGCGCAAATGGCTGCCTCGAATAACGAAGCGAATGCAGTGGACGGAGAGACTTACATCGAGAAATACATCAAAGGGGTGTCCGCTGTGGAGAGCATACTGACCCTCGACAGGCTTAGACAGGTAGGGTTCTTGTCTGGTCGTGTATCTGATAATTTACGGGATTCGGGAGCTATCATACTTTGTTGACTTGGGACGTAGCTCATTGGTAGGGTGCTGGACTGCTAACCTCTTGAACCTGGGTTTGATTGCAGTCTGGACAAGGGGGGACAACCTATGTTCAGCTGATGTTTCATCCTGTGCCAAAAGTGCAATTCACTTCATTAACGGGGTCGCTGTCTGGCAGTGTCTGTACTACTGTAAATGTTCCTTAATCAGACATAGTCTTTGGTGACGTGATATTATTGCAATTTTCTGTACAGTGTTCCCTGCCTTGTAAGACTGCTCCTTCTGCAGTCATGAAGGGTCCATCGTGAAGGTGCGGTCTCTACTTCAGTCATATCGCATAATTTTTTATGATTTTACTTTTGGAAGTTCAGAGATAAAAAGTGAAAAATCTGTCAAACTATTGGGAGTGTACCTTGACTCGGATTTTAATTTCAATGAACACATTTCCCAAATCTCGCGGAAGGCAACAAGACAACTCAATTGTCTGAAACGTGTGGCATATGCCCTGCCAATTAACATTAAATTACTCTTATACAAATCGTTCGTGATGTCCAACTTCAGTTATTGCCCTGCCGTATGGCATCATTGTGGAAGCAAGAATACAAATATGCTTGAGCGAATCCAGTTTAGAGCTCTCAAGTTTGTCTTTTCGGACTATGTCACCAACTACGCTGATCTATTACAAAGAGCGAAACTGCCATCATTAGAAATTAGAAGGCTGCGCTCAATAGCCATCGAGGTGTACAAGGCTCTAAATAAGCAGAGCCCTTCTTTTATAAACAACGTTTTTAACCGTGCAAATCATAGATACAATCTTCGTTCAGGCGGTTCAGTTCAAATGTCCCAGAGTAGGACCACTAAATATGGTCTACACAGTTTTCGGCACTTCGGTGCACAGCTATGGCACCAAATTCCGGGCGATATAAAATCAGCCTGTGACATTAAAACTTTTAAATCAATGATCAAAACATGGTCAGGTCCAAGTTGCAGATGCGCTTTCTGCCGTTAACTACTCAAATGACTACTCTATTTCCCTGTGACTATTCTATGTGACTATTTTATATTTCTATGTGACTATTTTAAACTGCTGCACACTGCAGTCTCGTGAAAAACTTTTATATTTCCATGTGACTATTTCATACTGCACACTGCAGTCTCGTGACAATTTTACATTTCCAAATGACTATTTTAACAATTGTCTATTTTTGGCTAGTCGATGACTAGCCCTTAGAGAGATGACAAAAAAGCCCGCGAAAATCGGAAATTCAAAATACCGTAATGCAGATCTGCCTCAGATAGCGCCTGTGGAGCCAGGAACTGTCTGAAAACCACCCAGCGGCCGAGATATGAGCGAAAACGATCGTCCACGATCATATTTACGATCGACAGAGCTCAAAACAATCCTGTGCGCTTGTCACCATGCATGCACCGCATGGTGATGAGGCGCAACGCTCGAGCTAGCGGTGGACCCAATGGTACTGGTGGGATCCCGCCAGCCGGGCGTATGACGCTCGAGCAAGCGGTGGACCCAATGGTACTGATGGGATCCCGCTAGTCGGGCGTATGGCGCTCAGTGATTACTGCATTAAGTTAGCTTAATGGAGTTGAGTGAGATGGTCGCACAATTCCTTTGAGCCAAGATAGCTTGTTGTTTGCAAGCAAGTTATAACAACATAAAACATAAAGATTATCATAGCTCAAAACGGCAAGCTATCATGGCTCAAAGAAATTGTCATCATTTGAGCTAACTCAAAATTTCAAATTTTACAGTGTGATTACTGGTAATAGCCTGTGATTAGTGATGCACGGATAGTGAAAATAGCCGGATACCGGATACAGGATAATCCGGCAACACCAACTGCCGGATACCGGATAGCAACCGGATAGTTGGAACCGGATAGTAAACATGCGAAAAAGGAATTTTTTCGGCATTTGTGGTTGATTATGAATATTTTTTATGAGAGCTGAGACATATTGGTCCGGCAGGAGGACTGTTCCTCTGATGGAATGTTTTTCGTTTTGTTCTGTAACTGAATTCTGATTTTGAAGATGGTGATTTAATGTTGTTGACTCTGTCGTGGCAACGTTCCTTTGGTTATTATCAAAATTTTAGCCTTTCATTAAGTTTTGAACATGCCAGATATCCGGTTCAGATATCCGGTTCTCCTACCCTCATTTTGCCGGATACCGGATATCCTGCAAATTCCACTATCCGGCCGGATACCGGATACTGTGCCGGATATCCGTGCATCCCTACCTGTGATATTGGCCTACATTTCGATTGGCACTGTGGAGCAACAAAAAAAATAGTGATAGGCCTATTAGTTTACATAATTTACAGTCTCAGCTCTGACTGCCTGATGATCAACTGAGTTAGTCGAAAATGGTCAGCTAAGTCTTGTGGAATAAGTTAGTCAGGTATGTTAGTCACAAATGCATGACTGACTTGGCTCAAGGCTCTACATGATATTACTGCAAAAACTACATGACAAGTACTAGAGCTTACTAGGTAAGCCTAACTTTAAATAATGTCTCTGACCCTGAGCATGATATGCAGTCTATATAGGCCTAGCCTTCTATGGGAAGTTGCTAATGGACATTGCCTGAAACAACAACCAGCACAAGATGACCAGGCAAAACAAGTAGAAATCATAACATAAGCTACATTTACCTTGATTCTTAAGATGTACTAAAAAGCCATTATCCTCTTTTTTTTCTCATCCTCTTTGGCATGTTCTTCTTAAAGCATGTCTTGTTGTACACTGGACTGATGTACCAAGGCTGGTCTTTATATACTATTTACTAAGCAGTGACACATTCAGAGTTGACAACTAGTTTCTAATGATTGCAATTACTCATTGAGCAGTGCCAAAGAAAATATCAACTCAATTGGGTTGAGTTGGCAGGTAGTGTCTGATGATTGCAATTACTCATTGAGCAGTGTCAAAGGAAATATCAACTCAATTGGGTTGAGTTGGCAGGTAGTGTCTGATGATTGCAATTAGTCATGGAGCTCAGTCACTGTTAAAGGTAATATCAATTAATGGCAATTGACTTGAGTTGGCAGGTAGTGTCTAATGATTGCAATTATTCATTGATGTGTGTCAAACAAAAAATCAAGTTATTGCAGTTGCAGAATATCAAAATTTTTGAAAGTATAACACAATGCTTTTAGTTAATTGTAATTATTTTGTGTTATATATTGTAAATTACACCACAGCGTGAATGAGAGTAAATAATTTAAAAAAAAGGTGTTCATTAGTGTGATATCCAATTGAGCAGATTATAGAAGAAATATCATTTCAATTGCACTTACATCACAAGTTACATGTCTTCTTTGATTTATTTTGTCTTCTATCAAATAAATTACAGCCCAATAGAGCACAATTTATGCAATAAGTGCTACAGTTTGATTTATCAGGACATAACTGTGTAAATAATTATACTTTTACCAATTTGGCCGTGTGGTCTTAATTTTACAACCTTACTTTCCTGTTGGATTGGAACTGTTTGGAATTTTTGGTTTCCAATATTTTGATTTCTTGTTGTACCACATCACAACAATAGCTTGTTTATGTGTAGGCCTATAAACAAACAGGCCTGAACTCGGTTCCATTTGTATTGCAACCAGTGCTGTTGTTAAGCAATTTCACACACAAGCTGAATTTAACACATTTATCAGACACAACTAACAAAACACAACAGATCAACAAAAATGTGCAGTTGGAAATGAACAAAAGTCAGTGCAACTGGTCTGCTAAGTGATAATATAATGATAAGTAATGCACAGTAGACTGCAGTATCACAGTCTGTTGTGTTTCATTGAACAATATTTAAATAAGGAATTTCATTTTAGACACATTGCTTGAAAACAATTTGAGATCAGGGCAATTAGACCTCTCTTTGGTTACTTAACCTTCTTATGATATCAATGCATGTTTTCACAATGTGTGGTTAGTAGGCCTAAGTAAATGTGCATGTCTATTTTGTGTATGTACAAAGTACAAACTTATGATTTCAAAAGATTTATAATAATATAAGTATCTTGGGTGCACATAGACTGCACAGTCAACACCACTCTATACAGTACACAGAATGTTTTGAGAATTTGTGGCTAATTTTTTCTGAAATGCTCTTTTTTTGATGATGGCCTTTGGAACAAAAATGCTGTCATACTGTGTAAATTGTTTGTTTTAACTGATGAGCTTCAAGAAATAACAGCCTTTATAGAGTTACATCTTTTATAATAATTTCTTCGAATCTTCATTTGCCTTTTCTTATGTTTTATCTTAATGTTTTCACTAAAACCAAAGCTGCTTGGCCATTCACTGTTGACTTTAATATCCTATTAATGATTAATACTTTCTGAAAACTCTTCTGTACATAATTCATCCCATCATTTTGCCCTTTGTTGTTTGTTGATTTTACCTTGTCGGTCAAAAGCTTTGTAGCTTGTCTTGCTTCTTTTTTCATCACCGACTTTAAATAAAATTTTACTTAACTTCAATTTCGCAGCTACCTGGTCTAAAACCTACCTTTTTTTCCACAAATTTCACATTATTCATAATTGTGATAACCATACCTGCAAGCCAGATGTAATATAAAGGAATATCGCTGTCACCCATTCGATGTTAATCACTGCTTCATCAATATAGGCCTTATACTGAATCGACTAGCCTTTGAATCCATGGATTCTTGTAACTTTATTTTAAATTCCTGTATTTCACTTGTTCAATTTGCACCTAGCTCGGTGTGAATAGCCCAGGTGGCTAATGTTTCTCTTTGCTCCTACCGAGGGTAAATAAATCTTGATTTGATTTGATTTGATTTGAATTCACTTACTCGTCAAGCAAGAGACTTGTGACTCACGGACCACTGAGTCGCCACTCTGTCAAGATTTTGTGCTTTGTATTTGGATCTGTCAAACTGTAATGTCGACATGTTGAATTAATTTCTTGAATATTTCAAATTTCAGGAGGTCGCAATAAAAGAACTCCTGGCAAGCAGAGGTCGACCTTTGAGAAAGAGCACCAGCGTTCCCAACATCCATGGGGTAAAGTCTATTTTTAGATTGTCGGGGATTCCCCCTTTTGTGATGTGTATTTTCTTCTGCATGAGAAGTGTATATAACTGGAATGTCAAGGGTTTTAATAATAGTCATCCGTTAATTGGAGTATTTTTATTCTAGATTTTAGAAACAGATATTAAATTTGGACAACAAAATTGACTTTCATATATCTTTTGAAGTAAATTTTCTACAGTTTTATTCAAAAACCTTTTGTCAACTATGCAGTCATCCACAGCAGAATTCTTTTGATGGAACATTTTCTACGGAGCTACTTCGGAACTTTTTTGTGTGTCACTATGTTAAAACAGTTGTTATGAAAATTTCCGGAATTGCAGTATTTCAAAGTTGTTTTTGTTTTTGCTAGCGCAACACTAATTGACTTAAAATATCTTTGTGTAAATTTATGTACATGGCAATTCCCAATTTATAAACCTTGACGTTTCAATTTGTGATTTTGTTGATCGTAACCATATTCTTATTTACATTTAACTGAGTTCATTTACTTTAAACACAAATATTAATTTCTTTTAATATGACATGCATTTCACCCAGTAGTATTAATGCATTTGAAAAGTACTACATGTTGAATTATATTAATTCTTTTATTTTATTAATAGGAATGTTATTTGAACTTGATGTGTTTATTTTGTTGGGATAGGCATGGCAAACAGATCTAAACTTTTATTTCAAATTTTATTTTAAAACATCTCAAATTCAATTTCTTGGTCTATTTCCCCCTAGTCACTTCATTGCTATGTCCTCCTCCTGTCCTAATAAACCTTCCAAATTGCATAAATACAAGACGTAAAGCCCTAATCATCCTTAAATCTATTTCTTTCTCGACCCGTCTTCATTTTTTGGACAAACCAACATTTGAAGAAGAAAATATCTTTTGGAAAAACTTAAATTTGCTGGATTTATGCGAAGTAATCATATCAGAAACACTTGTACATGTGGTTTTCTGCTGTATTTTCTGTATAGGGTAATGTTCTTTGAGTCAGACATTTTAATTCTGTACATGTTTAAAAAGTGATATCTTACTTGGCCTATGGCTTATTGAATGTCAACCAGGGCCTCAAATTAATTGTTTGACCCAAAAATCATGAGTAAAAGGGGAATTTAATCCCGTCTTTAGAGCCGTGGAAAACACACTATCGTTGATCATATCATGCTGATTTTTTTGGCATAGATAAAGGACATCTTGGGCTACAAATTGGTACAAAATATATTAGTATACGAGCTCTCAATTAGCCTGTGGAGACTAACAAAAAGGGTCCGAATCAAGGTTACCTTTCCTAAGTGTCTGACTCACAGAACCTTACCCTAAGCAATAAAATGCTCCAATAAAATCACTCCTGGGTCCTAGACTGTTAAATGCGCTTGTATGTCTCGAGATAGACGTCAAATCAGACTTTATTGGGCATCTTTCATATTTAAGGCAGGGTGTCTGCCAATCCTGGAAAAGCCTGGAAAAGCCTGGAATTTGGTTTCTCAATTTCCAGGCCTTGAAAAGCCTGGAAAAAACAGCATTTTGAACAAAAAGGCCTGGAAAAGCCTGGAATTTAGTTTGCATGGAAATAAAAATAGTCCACTGCTAAATGTTTGGTAATTTTTAGCGACGATCAGCCAAAAGTACAAACGTCGTGTTCAGAAAAAAATGTGTCTATTGTGTTGTTAGTTGATTAACTCCTCGCCAAATTGGCCTGGAATTTTTGCGAAACTTGGTCTGGAAAAGCCTGGAAAAGCCTGGAATTTGGTTTCAAAAAAGTGGCAGACACCCTGTAAGGGCACATGCTGGTCGAAAAATGGTGAAAATATTTTAGAAAATGGAAATTCTGATTTTGACAGTTTCAATAAATACAGATGTCCAGACAACAAATGCAACTGAAACTGCGCAAAAATTCCTGTTCTAACCCTGTAAACAACCTTGCTAATCTTACCTTTACAGTTAAAATTATTAAGAGTTTTATTTCCTTTTTTGCCATTTTCCGAAAACTGCAAATTTTAGTGACTTTGAGTGCTTACAAAAAATTCATCTCAAAAACCGCTGAAGGCATCATAATGAATTTTGGCATACTGCTTACTGACAAGTTTGCTTCCGCAATAAGGCTATTTTGAGAACTGTGTTTGGATTAAAGGTCGTGGGACAGCGATTCAAACCTGAAAGATTGTGAATTAGCTCCATTGTCCCATGTTCGCAAACCAAGAAAAACCCTATAAAAACATATTTTTGTCTGAAAATAGTCTTATTGCGGATCCAAATACCTCAAATTATGAAAATAAATGAGTTCTGATTATTCTGATAGCTCAGTCTTGAGATGAATTTTTGTTAGGCTGAATACTTAAAAATATGTAAAATTCTTTGTTGCCATGGCAACCGTAACCATGGCAGCTTAAAATTTCACGGAGGGTCATAATTTGGTGCCCTGAAGACCTGTGTAAAATTTCATAGCTCTAGCTGCAACAGTTTCTTCTTGAGAGCATACACACATTTTTCGACCAGCATGTGCCCTTAACACTTTTGGATTGATTTTAGCCCTATTCCACTGCCCTCTGTCCTTCCCGACCGCATGAGCATGTTTCTGTCAATGTCGTCACGTAGTCGTTTTCCTTGCAGGCCGTTAACATGTCTCCACTGGGTGGCCTCGACAACAAGGTGATTTATTCGTAGCCATTTATTGCTCATTTATATTTCATTTATTACTATTTTTACCTCGTAACTATTCAAAAACCTTTCATATCTGTCTGGAAACTTCACAAGTTTATGGAGCTTTTCTTGACTGGTGGAACAACTCTGAACTATTATTTATGATTCCTTAACGGTTTGGAAGATTTCGCAGCTATTTGTAACATTCAAACATTATTTTGAAAATTTCATTATTTTTTTTAACCTTTCTTGGTTTTTTTTTGTGGAAAAATTCGTATAATTCTGAACATTTTTAATTTTTTCAAACTTATTTTTGAGCGGTAAAACTCTCTTCAGGTAACATGATGGAAAATGAGCTTTTACATTTACCTTGTAAATTGTGACATTGTTCAACTGTCACTTTCAAATTTTGCATAAAGTTTCTTCTACTTTTCTGAAATATTTTTCTCGACTGCTATTGCCTATGCTTGACATAATATATCTTATTTCATTAATGTTATAAGAATATTTGAAGAACTTCGCAATGCTTTTCTGATGTTTGTTCATTCCTTGATTTGAAATGGTTTATGTTTCTGCATTTATGGTATACTGATAACAGTGGTGTACATGTTAACTTTTATTTGATGAATGAATATCTAAATAGATACTGTATCCTGTGTCAAAAATGCGCTGTCTAACAAAATCATCTATGAATGCCACCATCTGTAAAATATAATTAGAATATTATTTAATATGAATATTTATAAAGTGTATTTCTTTGTGGCTTTGTTGCCTTATAAATGCTCTTGAAGTCCTTCATTTCTATGTTAGCTAAAATTCTGCATATGTAACTTCATTTTACTTGTTTATAACTCAAATTTTCTTTAAATGATTATTTCTAATTTGTCTGTTTGTATTTCAGATGCGGTCAGACAGCATTCAAGACCTCTCTTACAACGCGGAACGTTTTGGTTCCATGCCGAAACACATTTCCCTTGACTCACTTCGCAGGGTCGGAAATGATGAAACGCCCCCTAGGGACAGCGTTTTGCTGCCGAATAAGCCCGCTGGGCCCTTCAATCTAGGTACGGTAGTGATAGTAGTATAGATTTTGTCTTTTCACTTTTTTTTCCATCAATATACTGTTGATATGACTTTTTTTATGTTTTTATATATATTTATATGTCTAATATGATTTTTTGGACAATTTTATGATATTTTATGACAAAATTATAAGGGTATTTCTAGATATTTTAAGGTATGAGTATTGAAGCTCCATAGTGAGTTGAAATAAATAGCCTTTGTTGAAAATCAGCTATAAACAGTCAATATCCAAAGGGCAGGATTAAGCTTATTCGCGGATGATCTAGAATTTCTCAAAATGCTTGAACATTTGATACCATGGAGAAAAGTAGGGGAGACTTGGTTAATTTGATCTTCTGACCAGTTTTTCTCACTCAGATGTAATCAGTCTTCTAACATCTGTTTTTACAGTTCTGTAATGAAATTGAGGTTGCTGAGACTTGTCTCTCATATAGAATTGGCTTCATCAAATTTTTGATCGATTTACTAGCGGGTCAGTCTTACCCCATTTCCAGTATAGATTAATTCAAGCTTCAGATGTAATTGTCATTTCAAAAAGAATATACTATTTTGACCTTTGATAGGTGTTTTTTACAATTTTGTAAAATGGTGTACTGATATTTTTGGTCCTGGTTGACTTGAAATCACAAATGTTATATATTGTATAAAATGGTTGCCATGGCAGCTTGCAATGTGTCTTAATTGATTTTTTGCACTAAGAATTTGCTTCCACTGCGCACGCATAACATACGGTTGTTCTGTAATTGCGTAAAACTGTAAATGCACAAACGAGCAATTACGCCATCGCTTCAGTCTTGCAAATTTATAACTTTTTTTTATCTCTTCTTATGACATTTTCGGTAAAATTGCAAAATCACTAAAGTGCTCCCAATTAGCAATTTGTAATTTGCCAAACAATTATGGTAATTTTTGTAACTTTTCGATCTGAATATAGAGGCCGACGGCCTGCATTCAGCAGCTTACCGAACATTAAGTACTATTTATGGAACGGAGAAATCCTTAGCTATATATTTCACTCTTGAGGTCTTGTTTCTCAATTCATTCGAAACTGTCCCCTGTATATTCCTGATGATCACATTCATATTGATAAATTAGCACAATTTGAGGTGCGCTAAGCATTTATTTCAATTATTATATATCCTAAGTCACAATTACATTTTAGATCAATTCTTCAGTAGATATATACTGATTTGATTCTATTATATAAATTATATCACCACATTTATAACAGTTTATACACACTTTTTACAAGGTTCACTCAGACTTATAAATGCAATTCTTGCTTATAGTTTCAACATTTTGTTGAATAGCTTTCATATTTTGAATTTTGAAAAATTTTTGAATAGACGTGAAGGTTTACCTTGTATTACTAATACCACCTTTCAAATACTATCAATCTACTGACCTCTATTTCCTCTGGCCTGTTTTACTTAAATTGTAGCTACTGCACATTGATTAAGATGTTCAAAATAATCATACAAATCTTTGTTGTTAAAAGATAGTATATCTGTATTTCGTGATATATATCCACGAAAATTCACCATGAAATTTTTTGAATGGAATTGATCAATTAAATTTCCTTATACTTCCTATACTATCCTTGAAATTTTTTGATTAACATCTTTTTCCAGCTCTTACTGATCCATGAAATGAGCACCTTCAATCCACTGAATTAATTAACCATGAAATTTCCTTGATGTCCTTGAAAATTAACCATGAAATTTCCTTGAATGAAATTTAACCATGAACTGAAATTTCCTTTTTGCAGCACGACCAAACTTCCTCAATCTACGGACCAATATTTATAACTCTGTTACTAAACGTACGTTCCTCTAACCCCCTAGTTCCTCTGTCTGCCACTAGGCGTCCTTCGTCTAGCTGTATTAACACCAGGAGTCGCCTCTGTTCTTTTAGTTCCGCGCATGATTGTTCCGTGTCCTTTTTCGTCTGTTTTTAGAATTTTCAACGTCGAATGACTCCGTTACAATTTGTGTCCTTCAAATTTTATTATCTATCATTATGTTGTGATGATATATTCACTTCCTCTGAGGGATTCGTATTTTTATTGTGATTTTTGGCTCATTTGCTGTCAATATAAAATTGAGGCATCTCTAGCACTAAAAGTGTAATTACTATCACACATGGAATTTTGACAACTTGGTATTTGAAAGAAAATTTTTTAGAAAAACTTTGGAAACCATTAGAGTTCCTTTCAAATCTATTTCAAAGATTTTTACAACGAGCCACAAAATAGTTTGGATTATCTTAGAAGTGCATGATTGGTCTTACTATACGTGCGTAATTAATTGTCCCTCTTTATAGAATGTTGCACGAAATATTTGTACATTGAATATTTTATTCTTAGTGTTGCATGATGATGTTCCTATTTGTTGTCTAATTTCTTTTCTTAATGGCAAGATGAAGGAGCAACTCCCTTTCCGAGGCCGTTATTCCTCTTAACCCTCTGATCCATGTTGAATTTTTATCTCTCAGGAAAATTTTGTTTTTGAAATCTTGACGATGGTTTCATTTGCCACATGTTCTGTTATGGGAGTGAATTTACTTGTATCTAAACTTTTTCCCTCTCAATCAAAGTTTTCAATACATACGGTTTCAGTATTACACTGAAATTTTGTTGTTTTAGACGAATATCTTAGTTAACAAGTTTTGGTTGCAAGTGTTGAAAAATAACCCTCTCGTCTTTATGACAAAGTGTTTGAAGTATTTCAATTCTCAAAATAGATGTTTCTGTCTATGGGAAGCCCCGTAACTTATTTCGATCCTATTTTGTTTTCGATCCTATTTTGTTTTCCATTATAAATGTTCTATCCAGCCACTATCTTCACGAACTGACATTTTCTCTTCTAAAGTTGATAGTAGGCCTATTATTCTCAAGTATGTGTTTTTCTATTAGTAACCCCTAACCTGACTACAATCGTATCTTGCCATCATATGTTGCCAATAATTATTGTTCTGTCAAACCACCATGCAATTGTATGTTGTCCACTTTCTCCGAAGTTTTGTGTCCAATTTTATTCCACCCTTTTAGATATTGGATTTATCTAATATCCAATTAGAACTTTTTGTATTCTACATTTTTATAGAGTAGCTATTTTTGAATTTTGACTTCACATCTTGTTTGATGAAATTTAATGTAGTGTTATTTATACAGTCAAGGAAACAGAAATGATTACTTTTTGGATATGAGTGATATGTCACATTCATGTACTTGACTGATACTCTCAAACAGTCAAAAGTAACCACTTCTCCTTGGCTGTTACTGTATGATTCTTTTTAGAATATATACTGGGGTAAAGTTGATTCACCGGGGGAAAGTGTGCCACCTAATATACCCCACTGAATGGCAGACATGCCAACTTTAATTGCTGACACAAGTTTCTTCAGGAATTTTGACACCTGTTTTAGTGAGCAAAGTTGGCATATCTGCCATTCAGTGAGGTAAATTAAGTTGGCCAACAGTCCCCTGGTGAGCCAACTTCACCCCGTTCTACGGTATGACGTGCTAGGTACATGGTTTGCCAAAAATTGAATGAGTATGTCAGATATGAGTATGTCAGATATGGGTATGTCAGATATTAGTATGTCAGATATTAGTATGTCACATTGTCACAAGAAAAAGGAGGTATTTCAATTTGAAACATTATCATTATATGAACGCTTTTGTTATACTGTGAAAATGTTAGTTTTAAGTATGCATCTACAACATATTAATATGCTGTGGACAATACAGCATGCAAAATTGATATGCTGATAAGAATATATGTTTCACTATGAAAGTAAACATATTTTCCTATATGTTTACAAATATACATTTTCGGAATGTTAATTAAGGCATTTTGGTAATATATTCAGTTGTATTACATAATCTAAATAACTCACAGTGTAACAGTAATTTATGGCCATTATGAAATACAGCAGATTCTGTATTCCGAAAAAGTTAATACCTCATTATTGTAACATTTTAAGTTATAAATCTAAAAAGAATAATTTGTGAAAATTTGAAGGTGTAAAAGATTTTTAAAGAGGGTCACTCAAACATTGACGACGTCACCACTTCGCTGTAGCGACATTTGTTGGGAAGATGGTGTATGATATTCAAAGTCATTAAAATTCTAAAAAAAAAAATCTTGGTATTTGTCACTTTCTGACTTCTGCACAGTCTGATCCTCTGGTTTGTTGTGAATGAAGAGCCTAAGATATCCAAGAATTGACTAATATAAGACCAATGAAGCCTATTATCACGCTATAATGAATCTATTCTAGTTGCTGATTAGTTATTCATTCTATTTCAGCCTCTCCAAAAGCCGGAGCGAGCCCTCAACCAACAAAACTAGTCAAACCAATGAGGACTTTGATGGAGGAACAGAGCATACGGGAGAGCAAGCCACTGCTCAGACAGGACGATGATGTGAGTGGAGAAACATCTAAAATATTAAATAGTACTTTGTTCAACATTTAGAACAGTGAATACAGCTACTCTTAAGGCCACACATAATTGATTCTTAGCTTCGCGGACCCGCCGACACAATAGATTTCCTGCCGATGGAAAAAAAAAATTTTTTTTTTTTTGACATAAAGTGACTTTTTTCACCTTTTTTTTTTGTCCTACTGACCGTCCCTAGAAAAAGTGCCTTGAGAGGATCCGAGAAGCTAAAGGTCAATTATGTGTGGCCTAACTCTTAGCTGGGTGTAAATTATAACTAGATTAGCCTCGTTGATTGGTCTGATATTTCTAAAAGTGGAAACCAGTTCATTACAAACATGGACTTTCCAAAATATATTTGGCCTAACTCTTAGCTGGGTGAAAATTATAACTGGATTAGCCTCATTGATTGGTCTGATATTTCTAAAAAGTAGAAACCAGTGCATTGCGGACATGGACTTTCCAAAAGATATTTTTACTTTCAAAATTTGGCTTCACATATTGACAAGAAGGTTAAATGGGGGTGGAAAACTAAAAAGCTAATTTTCATCTTGGTGTATGGAGGGCCCCGACCCTCAGGCTCCCCCTGAATCCACCACTGTCAAAGAGATATTTTGGTACACTAAATATGAAGATTTCAAACGAGATTAAATAAAATATTTCTCTTTTCCATTTTCAGTCTGACGAAGATGAGTTTGCGAAATTGAAAGAAGCTCCTCCAAAAGAGGGCGACGCCAGCCGTACAGGAGAGGACAGCGTAGAATCGGACGAATTCCAAGATTTTGAGTCCTACCAAGGAGGACAGGAGAACGCAGAATTGCCTCATTCTAATACTAACGATAGTCTCGTGAGTATACCTTACATTATTCCACTGAGGTCAAATACTGCAGTTTGCTAACCAATCATATTTATTTTAGGAAATGGTGTGTAAAAAAAACAGCATTTTCCATCTCTGAATGAAGTCCTTTTTTGCAGCTTTTAGGGTCCTTTCTTGTAAAGTTAGCTCTACATGTTGAAATTCATTCGAAACCACCTCAGGAATCGCATATAATGTCTTCAGACACGAAGTGTCCTTTTAAAATTTGGGGATTTCTGTGTTTTCACGCGAAATTCTACTGTGTTAACGATTTGAGATTCATTGACATTGAACAATTTTATTTTGCTGCTGATAATGCTCCCTAAAATGGCTCTTTTCGTCAAAGATTCCAAAGTGATCAGCCTTTGCCATTAAAAATTTTGTGCTGTAGGTTCACTAAAATTTGCCAAAGTTCCTTAAAAACCCTGTAGATGTCCAGGAGTTTCATAGGTTTACATTTGAGGGAACCTTGATTTCATTAAATTTAATGTAAAACTAAATATTTTAAAATCTTAACATGCATATCATTTAATCTCTTTGAACCATAATTTCAGGTTGACACACATGCGAAGAGCTACCCCTCCAGTGCGTCTTCTAGCGGCTATGGCTCCCAAGCGCAGTCTTCGCAAACACTTTCATCCGAAGACAACAACAGCGTGAAGTCGTTAGAGGAGGGAGAGAGTAATGCAGGCGGGGACCACCAGAGGTCAGCACAGGGCAGGACGACCTCCGAAAGTCAAGGGGAAGAGGAAGGAGGACAGAGACAAAGGTAGGAAATGTAATGCTGTTCTCATTGGTATTAGAGCACAGGTGTACAGGAGGGGAGAAGATGGGGAGCAGTGCTCCTCCCCCCTCCCAAATTTCAATTGTTTCCTAGCAATTTCATTTGAAATCTAGATCTCGAAATCGAAATGTTGCTCCCCAAAGTTCGCATATATGGTACTCCCATGTTTAGAAGATCATTTTGTCAATGAAAAATAATTGTGTGTGCTCCTGCAGACAAAGAAAAATATGGCTGTAAAAATAGTCGCGATTGGATACTGTAACCAATAAATAATTTTCGTTTTTGATTGGAAAACCATCTCTGCAAGTTAAGAATCTTGTAAAATGTTTGATAATCAATCAAATAAGATTATGGTTTTCTGAACTGACCTTTCACCGAGCCGAACTGCAACCATAAACTTCGCATAGTGATCGAGGATCCTGCATGTGTTCATCAAATATCACTCTGATGTTTTTCCCCATTCAGGTCTGACAGCTTGCTCGACACAGAGATCCCCAGTGGACTGGGCACTCCAACATTACTCAGCCCAGAAGTCATCCATAATAACAAGGAGACAGACGGACAGACGGACACCAGTCAGGCAGACAAAGATACACAGAGGAATGAAGCCAATACTAATACTGCTGAACACAAAGCTGATACAGGTATGACGATTGGTTTATTGATCTATTTATTGTTTTATTGGGAATATATTAATATGACTATCTAAGGCCAAGAAGGTGCAATTATATAGGATTTTATTGTAGGTACACGCACACCAGTGGCGTAACTACGATAGCGGCACAGGTTCAGGGTACCTTCTATCCCCTTCTCATCCCATATTGGTCCAGTGATCCCCCCCAATCCCGGTGCCCCTGCATATAAAAATTGATTGTGGCCTGGCTTAATAAATATGATAAGCACGTACCCCTCCCTGCCAACTCAAGAGTTTGTCTGGATACTAGTTTATAGATGGATAAATAGCTGGACACCCAGATAGACAGCTAACTTGATAATGTTAAAAGCTACCACAATAGACAGGTTAATCCTATTGCTTGAGATATTTAAACACCAGAAGCACGAGATTTGTAGATTCATTGTTGCTGTCAAGTAATACTTCTAAAACCAACAAATAAAGGAACAAACCTGGTGTAAAGTATTTCCCATTTCCCACCAACAGTCCATGCAATGAATATTCAAATGAATATTCAAGCTATCACCTCAAGTCATGATTATAATACTCTCTTCTCTTTTCCTACAGGTTCCAAGAAACTGAACGTGTCATCCGCAGACCCCTACAGCGAAGACATGTTGCAAGAGCTGGAGCAATTGGAAGGATGCGACGAGTCATTCAACATCTCCAAATCCATGAATAACACGATGAACACATCGCTAAATACTTCTATTAATACGTCTATGAGCACTTCACAGAATTTGGAGGAACACGAGGGGTCAGATGATACCATCAAGTCAGGTAATGATACGTTTGTTGAGATAGATAGGTAGATAGGTTGGTTGGTAGATAGATGATTAGTTAGATACATGGATAGGTAGGTAGATAGATAGATAGATAGATAAATAGATAGATCAATAGATAGATAGATAGATAGACTACTCTGTGATCGGTCTCGCTGTGGAGTTATATTGAGCGAGGTATATGAACTTGCAGGCCATTTACGATCAAAGTTTAACTACTTTTGAGAATTTTGCCTGTATGGGAGAAGTTCTGTATTTAAACAGGTTTCGATGACGCCACGTTAATGTTCAACCTCCTAAATTGGAGAGCGTTCCTTGACTTCCGTCACCTGCCATTCTACAGAGACTGAGACAGAAATTCGTTTTTAATGCAGGTGCGCATGCGCAACTGCATTATACCAGTCAATATAATGGGTTTTGTGGATTGGAACATGCACAGGCATATTGCTATCAAATAATGCATTTTCGTTTTTGAAAATCAGATTTTCCGTCAGTAGAGAACCCCTAGTGTTGTGCGCAGAAGCATTTTGGATGATGTAAGGGTTAGTTTTAGAAAGAAAATCGTATTTGTTTCGATGTGAGGTAAAATGATGCATTTCTGATGACCGAAAAAATAAGATTAAATTTTTTTGAATCCCCATATTTAAGAATGAAGAAAAACGTATGGAGAATATATATCAGGCAATCTATATACCAATTTTCGCTTTCAAAAGTCCAGCGGTTATTGCTCCAGGCCTGTTGAGAAATTGTTTCTGTTGAAAAATGGGTTTTGTGGATTGGGACGAACTCCATGATCTTTCCATCTGAATTGCATTTTCTTATTTGAAAGTCAGATTTTCACTTATAGAGAATATCTACAATGGTGTGTATGAGCATTTCAGATTATGGACAGGGTATTAAGACTTAAGAGACAGATAAAATATTCTCACCTGTAACCAAAATAACAAAAGTATGTTTTTATAATAATATTTTCTTTTTTCCATTTTCTATGTAATAAATAAGAAACGTTTATCTGAAATGTACTTCAGGCATGCGATATACCTATATTTTTGCTTTCAAATGTTTTTAGCTCCATTTCCGATTACAGATTATTCCGTAGATCGGATTTGTGAATTTGATGGAGCTCCTTGATCTTGTCATTTAAATATCATTTTCACTTATGGAGAACATCAACAATGGTGTCAAGGTGCATTATGGGTTATGTATAGGGTATTAAGAGACGGGTTTTCTCATTTGTTAGCAAAATTATGCTTCTCTTGCAGCCGAAAAAAATTAAATGCATAGCATTCCAATTCTCCCTTCGTGAGATTGGAAAAAAGGCATTTGCAATCGACATCAGACATTATGTTCACATATTTTGCGCTTTCAAACGTCTAGTATTTGTCACAGTCACACCCTAGTATAATCAGAGACAGTCTTGATCTCACCCACATTGATTTTTGGCCCAAATGCTGAGGACAGCATACATAACCCTAGACTTTCACATCAACTGTCAGATTTAACCTTGGCTTATTTCATGCTCATTTGCTTGTATACAATATCAAGATTTATATGAAAATCTAAGTCTCCAAAATATTTGGTCAAACACAACCCGGTATTAGTATATTGCATCTGCATTATGCAACCCGTGGGTTCTTGTTTACGTAAAATGAGCTAACATGGTGGCCCCCAGCCCTCCTAGGCTTACAGTTCACATGTAAATAATGAGAAAGTTTTCAAACACCGATAGTACATCTATGAGCGATGTAATAGGCCTACAAATGAACAACTAATGAATGTGGTTTTCTAATACATTTGAATGTCTCAAATTTTTCAGAGGTCAAACTTCGAAAGGGAGGCACAATGGAAGTCTCCCGTCCTGCAAACCTCAAGAAACTGCGGACAGAAACCAGGACGACAAAAGCGTCTCCGTCTCCTGTTAAACCGGCTCCTCTCAAAGCGACTTACCGACCCATGTCCATGCCGATTGATAACAGCCTCCCTGTTCATGAGGATGAGCCTCAGTCCGCTGATGAGAATAACTCTGGTAAGGTTTATCTCTTGTTATTAGGGGAAAGGGAGGGTTGGTCTAGTGGTAGCGTGTTAGGCTCAGGGTTCCCACGGTATTGAGAAACCGGGAAAAAGTCGGGAATTCTCATAAGTCGTTTTCCCGGTCGGGAAAGTCGGGAAAAAGTCGGGAATAAGATAAAACTGAGCCAGTAATTAAAATCACTCTATTATCGCCCACAGGAACGATCGTCCATGCGTGTTAAGTAGACAAAAAGAAGGCAATTAAATTGACAATTGCCTTTTGTAGTTACAGCAATAGTCTATAACAATGCTAATTGCAATTCCAGAGGACTCTTAGGTTCTTCAGCTTTCTTTCACCCTCAGTTTACCAAATTGCCATTGAGAAACAGCACTTGGGAGTCAATCTGACAGGTGCCATAGCTGATTGCATTTTCAAGATTGCACTTTGCTGTGCAGCTTTCATGTTCATAAATCTTGTACTTAAACGTGGCCTATGCTAAGATGCAATAACAACTGCATGTGATCAATTTACATTTTACTATTTTTTTGGGCAATTTTGGCATTTTTTCCTGGTTTTTAAAAAACGAAAATAGAGTTGGCTTAATGTTTAAGTCTAAGTCAGATATTCTTTCATGAAGAGTAACTTGAATGTGAAGTGGCCAATGGATGGATGGTTTCATATCATCCATGGGGCTTTACATCCTAATGAAATGCGGTTTGGCACTTTTGCAGAGATTGATCAATGGACATCTATAGTAAGTTTCATATAAACTTATAGATGTCTCCAGAAAATTGTGGGAAAGCTTGAGTACAAGATCTGCATTAAAACCCTTGAAAATTGGTTTTTGACCCATGGAAAATCCTTGAAAACCCCATGAATTTTATTCTTGGAAATGTGTGGGAACCCTGTCAGGAAAGCAGCGTCATTAGACAATAACATAGTGTGCACAGCAACAAACCTGTTGCAGACTGCAGTACGCTACCGGGCCTAGCTCTATTAATTACCATAGTTCAGAACTTATTCAACTGTGAATATAGGCTTTTGTACATACCAATAGCTAAATTTGTTATAAATACTTTAGAAATCTGGTCATTCTTCAAGCAAACCCTGATATTGATACGCAAACTTTGGTCTGGAAAAAGCTCGAGACAGTCTGGAAAAAGTCTGGAAATAGTAGGGAATTTTGAAGTTGAGATTTTGTGGGAACCCTGTAGGCTGCCAATCGCCGGGTCCAGGGTTCGAATCCTACTCTTGCCCAGTCACCTTAGCCTATGTTCGACGGCTGTTTCATTCATCCTTTGCCTAATTGCCATGTCCCCCTCCTGTCCAAGTGCATAATTATCTGGACGCCTCTGGCGTCCAGATTCTGTCTCACAACGGCCTACTTCCTTGTGTTTTTCAGTTTCCTGTTGGCTGAACATAAGACATAGTGATGTACACAGTAAACCCATCAAACTTACTTTATGTTGCACACACGTGATCCAAGTGACTCAGACTGATATAGCAAACAGATAGTGGATAGATCTACAGATATCACCCGGTGAATTGGTCCTTAACACCGAGAATAGCTGGAAATCTGTGTTGCAATCATGAAAATTACTGGATTCTAAATAGGACAATGTACTAGAATTATAACTGATATACTGTCCCTATGGCACACCAGGGAGGGGGGACCAGTCTACCAGAATCTGATATGCTTCAGCGCACACCCGTCATCAACACGCGGTAGCCACCTAGCATGCAAAATACGCACTAATGCTATTGGTTGAGAGAGCTATATAGATTTTCCGGTGTTCAACAACTAGATCATTAGATTGAAACTGGCATGCATAAACAATTTAAAAGGGGGTTAAAGAGCCCTAAAGCTATTGACCAACTTGTGACCGACTTATGCTCAGACAGGATGAACTGTTTTACAACCATGGCCTCATTCACAACTCCTTCTGACCTAAAGAATGGCTTTTTGAGGAAGCATACTACACTAGTCCATTTGTTAGACTAGCAGGGCTAGTCTTTAGGGATACTAGGTGTCGTCCAGTTCCGAGTCTACCATCTCCATGGCAACCACAGTAGTAGTACTGTCTATATATATACAAGGTGGCTACAATTTCTTCTTCTTCTTATTGGGAGTTCTCTCCTGTGTTTTGGAGCTCCCCTATTGATAGTTATGATATGGTCAATGATGTCAATCAATGTTAGTCAGCGATGTCAGCCGGGATATCAACCAGTGATATCAACCAGTGATGTCAGCCACTGATGTCAGACGGTGATGTCAGCCACTGATGTCAGCCGGTGATGTCAACAAGTGATGTCAGCCACTGATGTCAGCCGGTGATGTCAGCCACTGATGTCAGCCACTGATGTCAGCCACTGATGTCAGCCGGTGATGTCAGCCACTGATGTCACCCGGTGATGGCAGCCACTGATGTCAGCCACTGATGTCAACCAGTGATGTCAGCCACTGATGTCACCCGGTTGGCAGCCACTGATGTCAGCCACTGATGTCAACCAGTGATGTCAGCCAGTGATGTCAGCCACTGATGGTAGCTGGTGATGTCAGCCGATGATGTCAGCCGGTGATGTCAGCCACTGATGTCAGCCACCGATGTCAACCAGTGATGTCAGCCACTGATGTCAGCCACTGATGTCAGCCGGTGATGTAAGCCGTTTATGTCAGCCACTGATGTCAGCCACTGATGTCAGCCGGTGATGTCAGCCACTGATGTCAGCCGGTGATGTCAGCCGGTGATGTCAGCCGGTGGTCAGCCATTGATGTCAGCCACTGATGTCAGCTGGTGATGTCAGCCGGTGATGTCAGCCACTGATGTCAGCCGGTGGTCAGCCACTGATGTCAGCCGGTGATGTCAGCCACTGATGTCAGCCGGTGATGTCAGCCACTGATGTCAGCCACTGATGTCAGCCGGTGGTCAGCCATTGATGTCAGCCACTGACGTCAGCTGGTGATGTCAGCCGGTGATGTGAGCCAGTGATGTCAGCCACTGATGTCAGCCACTGATGTCAGCCACTGATATCAGCCACTGATGTCAGCCACTGATGTCAGCCAGTTATAGGATGATGTCAGCTGATGAAGTCAGCCGGTGATGTCAGCCGATGATGTCAGCCAGTAATGTCAGTCAGTGATGAGCTGAACAAACTGCTGATCGACCCCCTGCTAGTCTTGCATATGGAAATATGCTCCCATCTAGTTTGACAATGTATAGAAACAAAATAAAAAGAATTCTCCCATGATGCATATTTGTTTTAATAAAGTAAAGTGTAGTATACATAATCAAATAAAAGTTTTACTTTTAATTTGAAGTTTATAAACTTTATACAGTGTACTTTTAGTAAATGCATGACAGTTACAAGGGTAACTGTCATGGTAAATGTAAGCTGCATATGCATATACACATACACATACAGCAAGATTGTTGGGTAATTTGAAAGAGGTGTGAAAAGGGGTAAATACATTTACTCTGCCCTTGGTCCATTTTTTCTAGGTCAATGTGCAATGAAGTATGGCAATAGCCTCAGGGCTCTTTGACTTCGTTTAAATTATGCTATTGCTTTCTTTCTCGAACATCTCAGGTTTTATTGAAATCATAAAAGTGGGTCTGCTTCATGAAGATGAGCTGTATCTACCTTAGCTTAAGATGTCCAAAGCAATGATGAGCTGTGGGTGTGTATCTCCTCTGTCAGCTTAACACAACTATTTCAAGTTGTTAAACACACAACTCCATCACACACAATCAAAAAACTTCATGCATCGCTATGTAGCAATACATTTATTTCTCTCTCTTAAGGCCCATTGGCCACTATGCCCTGATAACTTCTGACTACTGCTATTATAATTCAGCCAACCAGACTACCAGACCAATATTATGTTACAATGTTCAGGTCAATTATCAGCGTCCAGATATGCAAATTGCAATTTGCCTTCTAGTTATAGGATGTAAAGCACCAATCATCCATCCATCCATAATTGCTTGCTATTGTATTGAATCATGAGCCTGAGGACAAGCTTGGTAACATGCTGATCTTGTAACCTCTCAGACCCCATTCAATTCCCGGCCTGGGAAAGAGAGGGGTGAGCTCAGTTGGTAGAGTTCTGCGCTTGGGTTCGATTCCAGCTCTCTTGGGACTATGTGAACTTATCATGACAACACGTTTCATTCATCCTTTGTCAAGGCCTCCTCCTGTACTAATTAGCTTACTAGGTACATGAATATAGGACGTAAAGCCCCAATCACCCTTCCATCCCGGCCAGGGTAACTCATGTCAGACAGAAGTTTCATCCGATGTCTAGAATACCCTTCGCTTCATTACTATAGTCCCTGCCTGTTCTATTATGCCTCGTCAGTGCATCAATACAGGATGTAAAGACCTGCAATCTGTAATTTAGATGTTGAAATTATTTTTCTCCTTGACAGATAACGAAGATGCAATGAGCATGTACTCGTTTGGCAGTCGAGCTGATCTGTCCCGCGTGGGAGACTCACCCGTCCCCACGTGGGTGCAAGTGGGAGAGCCAGTGATAGTGCTGTCCTCTAGTGGCGGGCAGAAGAACGGAACGGTGCAGTTCATCGGACCAACGGAGTTCGCTACGGGAACGTGGATTGGAGTGGAACTGGATCTGGCTGATGGTATGTGAATTAAACATTTTTGTTGGTCATTTTTAGCTCGTACCAATGAATGTTGAGCACAGCTCAGTATCTGTATGTGCACAGACTGCTTAGCTCCTCTTCTATTATGTACAGCATCTTCTAAATCTAATTGGTACCAAAATTTGCAAATCTTGTTTCCTGCAATTCGATATAAGTCTCGGCACTCTGCAGATATATTTATATGAAGATATGACGCTGGTAACATTCAGACAAGAGTAAACAAAGTTTCGTTTTAAAATGTTTACATTCTACCATGTCAGAATAGACCCATTTCAGTGAGTGGCTTAAACATTTGCCCAAAATAACTTTTTTGCAATTCAGTGATTCTTAAAAGGTCTATATAAACGTTCAACATCCAGAAACGCGACTTTCAAAATTTTATCTTACAAAGTAACAGAATTAGAGAACCTTGAAGTTACATTAAAATGCACTGAAAATATTCCTGCTAGGAACACAAATGCCTCGACCAATCAGAGGCAAGGGTGGGAAGCCTATGATCCAATAGGAATGCCTCTGCCTCCTAGTGGATTTTTCAAGAAGCTTCCATGAAAATCCACTATTGATGTGGTTTGTGGATGATTAGGTTTATTAATAGAGATGCAGTGGTCTAGTGGAAAAGGTGCTCGCCTTGGTAACTGACACGTTGTAGGTTCGAGTCCCAGCCATGACATGGAGGAACTGAGCAGATCCTCCATAACTTTTTGCTTCACTCCGTCCAGGTGTAAATGGGTACTTTGCTATAGGCAGTGATGTCGATTGTAGAGTGACTTAGCATTGTGGCGCCTTATAGTTATACGGCTACTTGGCTGCATACTCCCAGGGGAGTTGAGAAAGGCTCATGCTTGAACAGGCCTGCCAAGGGTGTAATTGTACAGTCTGTTGAGATGGACTCTGTCTATGTAATGGACTTTACATTTGACATTTACATTTACATTTAATAAGTTTTTTGATTTCTCGCTCTTTCAGGAAAGAACGATGGCTCAGTGAAAGGAGTACGATACTTCAAATGCAGAGCTCGGCACGGGATATTCGTACGACACGAGAAACTGATGATGGATAAGAAGCGTCGATCGAGTAGCGGCAGTACGGGCAGTCTCAAGATGAAAGCAGTAGCAGGCATGACAACGTCACTTCGTAGGTCTACGGGAAATCTGTCAGCGAGTAGTCCGGGGTCGAAAGATTTGCCCGGGTTCATGAGAGCGACCGCTGCCACTTCGCAGAAGTTCAAGTGAGCTCGAATGGGATGATTTATTGACGCTAAAAATCTTGCGAATGGAATTTTCGAAAGGATTAAAAAGGATTCTTTGAACCTGCAATCTATTTGCTGCAAGTACAAGAGATTTTGTGAAGAAACTATGAAGATATGTGAAGAAGGAAAGTGATTATGTGAAGAAGAAAACAGATGTGGTTTCCCAATATTTCGTGAAGAAAATTGTGATTTCAGAAATTTTGCAAAAGTTTAGGGTCAATTTCGCAACGACTTGCAAAGTTCGAAGTCATTTTTAGGAAGATTTCACAATTTGAACAAAGACTATAATTTATTATAAGATAAGAATCGGTTTATCCATGGATTATTTAATCATAAGATTAGTGTCCTGGGATTTATCCAACATATTTATCAAAATATGGACTAAGCCGGAAATGGCCGCAATATAATATATAAATATTATACAGTCTGACACATTTTAATCTTTCAAAGGGCGTGGTACTGTTGAATAAAATTTCTACTACATAATCACAGTTATGATGATGATATGTCATAAATATGATGATAAATATGATGATGGTTAGGGGGTGGTTTGTAAAAACATGATATGATAAATTGTTCAAAAACCATTTAATGATAATTAATGTCTCTACATCGTTGCCAATTTGTGTCTGTGTTATATTGTCCTGTACATATTAATGTATTATGTAATATTATTATGTACCGTTATCCTAACAATATTTGTGGTATGTTTGATTTTACTCTTAATTGTATTAATGATTATTCATAGTTATTACACAGGTCGTATTTATTGGTGAATTGGTGATGATTTTTTAATCTACAAATCTGGTCGTATGTGAATATTCTTATAACTAATGACTAACTCGAATGATCAATAGATGATATGAACGATATTATGCTCCGTGATGATGTTTCACATCTATAAAATTCGAAATGATTTAATAACTTAAATCCACTCAAAATCCTCATTTTATTCTTACAACAATCTGCATGAATTTGAGAATAACCCCGAGATTACGTTCAAATTTACTTTACTGCAGAACTGAGCGGTTGATAAAATTTTACAAAATTTTGTCACCAGGTGCTCGTACGTGAATGCTCACTTATATCAATCAAAGAAGTTCGACTTAAATAAGGAAATATCTTCAATCTACCAACTATGATTAATAAAAGAATTATGGAACGGATAAACCAATACTCTCCCAATAGTTAATATATAAATGTTTTAATTGCAATTAGATTTTAACACTTTAAAGAAATTTAGTTGTCAAGATTTTTTATAGTGATTGCAATTGGTCGAAAAAAAATATCTTGATTAATCGTAACTTAAACATTATGAGTAATGATTTCTATCTCAAACGATGTTATTGTACATATTAGCAGTAGAGTTGAAGATTAAAATGCGGAGAGAGTTCGAGAGACCTGGCATTGTGTTGTTGATAAATGGGAGAATTTGTAAATATTTGATTTTAATGAAAGTGTTTTAACTTGTGAAGTTAAGCGCTCAGTATTATCACTGATCTTAGTAGGACTCGTTTAAATAGGGTAGTGCGTTTATATCACTCTATTAGGCCACACATAATTGATCTTTAGCTTCTCGGATTCGTCTCAAGGCACTTTTTCTAGGGTCGGTCGGTAGGACAAAAAAAAAAGGTGAAAAAAAAAAATTTTATAATGTCAAAAAAAAAATTTTTTTTTTTTTCAATTTTTTTTTCCATCGGCAGTAAATCTATTGTGTCGGCGGGTCCGCGAAGCTAAGAATCAATTATGTGTGGCCTTACTGTCGATCATCCGATATCTGTCAATAACTCTTGTTGCTGCATACAATTGCAGTCCTAATTGCAGTTATAAAGTTTAATGCAATGTGAGTAATTTCGAATAAACAACCAACAACCAATAGTTGTATATAGTATGATTATCAGAATCATAGTCATTAGGAAAAAATCTTTGAACCAACTAGATAACGTCTATAATTGCAGTCACTTATGGAAAATCTAAAGTATTTCACCTTTGCTATATATATCTGATTGCAATTAGCAAATTAATTGGTATTACAATTAAAACCGATAGATTCTATTTCTGTACTGAATACTTTAAAATGGTACATTGTGACTATTTAATAGATACATGTATAATGTAACATTATGTATTATATTGTAAGTAGAAATTATGCACTCAAGTCTAGGTACGTGTATCATAAATTCATCTATCAAATTCAAACTGTCTATGAAACCCATAAATTCAAATGTACAAATTTGCATTTACCACAAATTCAAGTGTACAAATTTCCATGTACCACCAATTCAAAATGTACCATAAATACGGAAGTCCATCATTAAATTGAAATGCACGGGGATATAAATAATCGGCACATAACTTGCAGACTGTCAATTGATTTTACTTTAGAGCATGTCATTAAGTACACAGTTTTTAATTGCAATTAAATGTTATTGAAATTGTACATACCATTATAGTAACTCGAGAAGTCAGCGCCGATCGGAACTTATTACTCCTAAAAATCTGTCATTTCACAGTTTATCTAACGCCACGGCTCTAGATGTGGAATATTGAAAGCCGTCTTGGTCTATAAAAAGGCTCTTTCAAAATTTCATGAATGATTTTAAGTATTTCAAATGATTTGAAATGAAAAAAAATGTCTTCAATGATTTTATTAACAGAATCAGTTCTCTGCGATATTATATAATAAATATATAATATTGATGAATATTGAATTTTGAAGATCAGATTTTAAATATTGTGAAAATCTCCCAATCTCACAGATTTATGAATCATGGTGTAAATATTAATATTGAATATTATATTGAATATTAGTGAATTGTGTGTTCTTTGAATATTTGTGAAGATTGTGTGATGAATTAACATGCGTGATATCCTCAAATGACATGACTTATAATTTCAATATAATATCAATATAACAGTTATAACATCAATATAATTTTCAATATTTGAAGGTAATGAGACAAAAAGATGATTAATCAGAAAAGTCTTTGATACAATTGATTTCAAAATTATTTGAATATGATTTCAATATAATATCAATGTATTATCAATTTAATTTCAATGCCATTTCAATACATTCAATATTTGAAGGTATCAAGAAAAGTTTAGTTTATTTGAAATCTGAACAAAAGTCCTAGAAATTTATAATAGAGAGATTGTCAATACAATTAACACCTAAAGACTGAAGATTTATGATGTAATTTTAACAACTAGCATATCCCTGTCCGTATCATATTATATGTAGAATACAACCTCTATATTATAAATATACATTGTTACATTGACATACAATAGGGTGGACTGATCAGCCAAATATCTATGTATTGAATATTGAATTTGATATATTTAATATTTGAATTAACATTGAAAGGATATTGTATATTGATCAGATATTTAATTTTTGAATCAAATATACTGAATATACCAATTAATACTGAGCATATTCATTAAATATTTATTTAAAAAACCATTCCATGTTAAATCTGTCGAGTCATACTCTTGTAACGAGACATACTACTGAGTCAAGACTATGGAATCATGAAGGCTATCGAGTCATACTGCATAACTAATGAGTCTCACATATATGGCATTTTTATGAGAATAATTATTCTACCCCGTTGTCATGTTTTAACCATTTGAGGTGTGTGATTTCTAGGAAATGAATTTCTGGAAATAAAATTTCTAGGGAGTCAAATTTCTTGCTTGGAATGGGAAAGGACTAATGATATGCTAATTTATGATAATGATATGCTAATGTATATGATTATGTAAATGTGTACTCGTGTATTTTCAACACTGACATATTTGTAAGATAAATATTGATATATGATTATGTAGATGACAAGCTGTAATATAGTGTTTCTAGACTCATCATGTGGTGCCCCCTATGGAGTAGGTATTCAAGAGGTCAGAGTCGTCATTTATACTTAGGGTGTAAAAGGGGTTTAACACAACAGTTGACAGTAATAACACTGGACAGACGGCCTTATAAAAACTTAGGTCAGCATTTATCGCTGGGTGGAATCATTGCTGGGTGGTATTGCAATATACTACAGGTGGCACTCCAGTCGGCCTTAGTATCAGTGTCCTCCACAAGAGGTCAGCACTGAGTAAGCTCTGCGGCTGGCGGGAAGTTTAAATTTGATTTTAATAGAAAAAGAATGCTTGAAGATAGATAATGACCGACCATAAAGATAAAATCTAATGAATGTAGATTGATGTAGATTGATTATTATAGAACGCCCCCCTCCCCAAGTATATCTGACCACTCGCACCTCACTTCTCATTCAATATTTGTGCAAGTGACTATTTATATATATAACTCTTATCCTGTTATATTAATGCCTGTCT
The DNA here is from genome assembly GCA_026936325.1 of Platynereis dumerilii. Taxonomy (NCBI): domain Eukaryota; kingdom Metazoa; phylum Annelida; class Polychaeta; order Phyllodocida; family Nereididae; genus Platynereis; species Platynereis dumerilii. The sequence continues at coordinate 7,793,121 of JAPTHN010000009.1, forward strand.
CTGTCTATCCGTCTATCTTTGTTCCTTTCCGTCTTGTAGTGGTCCGTGTTTCTGTCCGTTTTTCCTGATGTATAAAAATTGTGCAAAGCGGCAAGACAAGCCGATGCTGGGTTTAATAATCGATGAATAATATGGTCGGAAAATGATGTTAGGGTAATTGCCATACAATTTATCATTATCATAAAAAAACACGATTATTTAATTCCTCCCAAAGGTTATGATTTGTTTATGTGCCATTCTAGATTATTTTTTATATTTTGTTTAATTGTTGTTTTCTGTACATTTTGGTTGTAATGATTAATTACAAAATGAAGGAATAATGATTACAAATTTTGAAGAACTGATCATGTGCTTCATTTTAACTTCGAGCAGTCTGACAAATTGATTCAAAATATTTTTGCATGGTAACATTTGTCCTCTAGGATTCTTCATAGTTCGAATTATAACTCCTCATACCGAGCAATTAAACTAAGAAGAATGTCGATGATAGGTGATGTAACTGTAAATAAATATCAAAAAGACCAGGTTTAAATTCTGGTTAATTGTAAATTTCTGAGCAGAAAGAAAATAGACCCAGAATTGTTTTCCTTTTCAGTGTGTCACTTTTGTGCAGGCCCACTGAAAAGTTTTAACTCTGATATGTTGTGTAAATTCTACAAAGAAATGTCAATAATAATATTTTACTTTGACCTCCGTGTTGAGTCACTGTTGACTAATAATTCCAATTTTCAGTCGTTTTTATTGAAGTCTCTGAATTTTGTTGCGTACAGTCTTTATTAATTCTCATTCACACTGACCGGCATTGATAAATTATTAGTGTGTTTTAAAACTAAATACAAGAAAATATTATTTTTGAAGTCGGAAAACCGCTTCCTCCATGGTTTTCTAAGTCATTTATGACAGTTTTGTATAGTTTTGGTTAAGTATGATAATTATTTTCTTCATGAATTTCAATTGAGACATTTTAAAGAATCCACACTACCGTCCCTTTGAAAAGGTCCAATTTATATAATATGCCATTAGACATAGGCTTACTACAATTCTAATTTTATCTTTAATAAACCTTAAGATACCTGGTTACGATATAACATGATAGCTTGTTAAATAGTGCATTGCAGTAAATTGCTAATGAAATGAGCTGATCAGCTATGATTGATAATTTAAAATTAATTTAAATATACCTTCAACTGATAACAGTATGGTGTATTATTTAGTACTTACAGAATTTTACTGTTCTAACGTAGAATTTGACTGTAATATAATATTATAATTATATTATAATGTAATATAACTATTATATTGTACCATTTCTGGTTTTGAGTCCTGTTTATTTTTTTAATTTTCGCTTGTGATCTTTTATCGATATTGTTTTTCCGAGCTGTGAGGATTTGTGTTGAATTTGCGACGATTTTGCGTTGACTGTATGTGATAGTGTTTCTGTCTTAATTGTCAATAGTGATGTTCAATATGATTGCCCAATATGATTGTCAAATATGATTGTCCAATATAGTTCAATATTCTGTATTATATTGAGAAACTGCTTAGCAATGTACTGATAATTCTTTGGCTCATGTTGCGCGTCTTTGCTAATTAAACTGAATGCCAAAATGTAAACAAAATGTAACAAACTGTAAACAGGCTTACTTGCTGTCAATGTGTTACTTGGAAATAAAGATATATAGCGGAATTGACGTGTTAACTTGTCATTATTCGGCCTTTTTCTAAGTCTCTTTTGCAATTTAGCCAAAGTATTTTGTCCTTCAGAGTGACTCCTTAGTTGCTCAAGACATGATTCTTACAAGGGCAGAAATCCTGCAGAAGTATAATATGTGCAGAAGTGCATGATTCCTGCCAAAGTAAACAATTTTTGCGGACTTGCGTGGATTGTCAACCAAGTGCATGAATTCTTGCAGAATTACATTCTTTCATAAATGCATGATTGTCTACATGCAATTTCTTGCAGTGGAGTAGATATGTTAGCTTGCAGTTGTGTCGATGCATTATCTGGCACAGTTGTCTACATGCAACATCTAGCAGTTGGAACTTGGATGCTAGATCTTATAGGGAAACCCTACGAGTCAGTGATCTGTTTGGTCAGATCAGACGAGGTGAGCGCGTAGCGCCCTCCGAGTCTGATCTGACCAAACAGATCACTAACGAGTTGGGTTTCCCTTTTATGCCACACCTTTAACAATATAGGCAAAGAGAAGCATAGGAATCAATTAATATATATTATAGTATGATAAAATGTTGATTTTAACATAATCTAAGCTAAATATGCTGAAATTGGGGCCAATTTGACACGCCAAAGTTTGCTTTTATGGGATTTGCTTTCCTGGACTTCATGGAGGTGTAGAACATCAGAAAATTATCCTATAAATTTGATACCTCCACATATTTTGCAAAATATTTTTCTTAGAGAACGCAAAATATTGAGGTGCTACATTCATATGTGAGAGAAAGAGAATTTTTTTAGTTCACAAGAATTGTCATTTTTGCACTTTTTCTTGATTTTTCACATTCACGAATTTGTGAAGGCGTCACTCAATATGTTTGAATGATAGAAAGATCAAACTCTCAGATGAGTTTGCTATGGTAGTGTCCTAGAGGCTCACCAAGTTTGGTATTCATAGACTAAATACTTTTAGCAAAAAAAAATTAAAACCTCAACAACGTTTTTGGCTTTTTAGTCGCTTTTTTGAACTTCAAAGGTTCATTCCCATTTGTTCTTCATATCGTTGGTTCAAAAAAACTATTCCGTGTATAGCACTGTACTTTTTCACAAGTGTCTTATATTTGCCTGGCAACACTAACGCAAAATTTTAAGTTTCTATGGTTTACTGGTGCAAAGCAATTCATTTTTAACCACAACAGAAACAAAGATTTTCTGATCAATTTTCACAACTTTTCCCCTACGTTTAACTACTTTTCCCCGACTTTTCTTTACCAATACCTCTGTTACTTTTTATCAGTTTTCCAGAAAGTCATGCCATTTTAGGATTATTACGAATATATACTGATAAAGGATTCCTGAAAGTTTGAAGGTGCTGAGATAATCATGGCCTGAAAAATGATCCTTTAATCAGAGTCATGTCATTTGAAAACTTCGCGCAGCGTTCACTACTCAGCAGGCAGCAAGGTGCTGTGTTGTGCTGTGTTGCTATGGTAACTAGAGCCCCTTTCACACAGACAAGACTTTGACAAGAGTATGTTGGCAAGAGCAAACTATCAGAAATCGTGAATTCACTCCCAGAGCATAGTTTTCACTCTCAAGAGTGAAAATTTCACTCCCAGAGTAACATAAGATGCTCCCAGATCATTGCCACACTCGTGGAAAACTCTTGGAACATTTTGAACAGTTTAAAATTTTCTGAGAGTATGGAATTGATCTGAGAGTGAAATTTTTACTCTGGGAGCATCTACTTTTGCTCTGGGAGTGTCAACTTTCACTCTGGGAGCAAAATTTTCACTCTGGGAGTAAAAAGCTATACTCTGGGAGTTAATTCATGATTTCTGAATTTTGCTCTTGCCAAGGTACTCTTGGGTTACTCTTGGCTGTGTGAAAGGGGCATAAGGTGTGTGATCTCAGCAGGCAGATCATACTATAACAAAACAACCCAAGTCAGGGTCACTGAGTAACAATATCACGAGCTGTTGTGTGAATTAATATCACTCGAGCCCGCAGGGCGAGAGTGATATTAATTCACACAACAGCGAGCGATATTGTACGAAGTGCCCTGACGCGTGGTTGTTTTGTTTTTATCACCTGGTTTTACCCCAAATTTTCAGTTATAAGGAGGGACTATTTTCTGCCATTACAAAAATGTGACGTCACCATGGAGCAACAATGGATATGACGTCACAATCTCATTGTTTTGGCCTTTGTTTTGTTTGTGACGTCATCAGACAGCAGAAATGCTGATGATGTCATAAGCATTGTTAAAAAATATCGCCCTTGAAGGGTGGTATTTTTTACGATATCATAGGCCCTGATATTTTGACTGTAAACAGTGATATTCACAGCCAACCAGGTGATAAACCACAGATCACACTCCTTTCTGGCTGATAACGCACTTGATGGGGGATAAAGATTTGCACTCATTGACACTACGTGACGTCACAAAGCCTTGACGTCACTACAGATGACGTCATGGTTGACAGATCACCATTATCCATCACCAGGTGATGCCACCATTGGGCATCCTCGTAACAGGACACCACCATGCACACCAACTGCTTGGGACCCAGATGCCTAGTCCAAGACACCAGATTTTTCTTCCTTGAGTCACTCAACAGATTCAACTGCTACTTGTTACCACCTGTCATCACAGTACTACTGGTTATGAGGGAAGTAAAATCTCGATTATCTCCTCATGTCCTCTTAAAAAAAAACCAAAAAAAAAACCTTAGGGCTCATGGTGAAACACCACAGCCTTATATGCTCTCAAACATATATATTTACTTATGGCCACAAACTCCAGATTTAAATAGCCTATTCAGCACGTTAAAAAAAAAAAAAAAACCAAATGGCTATTGAGTTTAAAAATTCCCATTATTATATTTTATAATATTTTCAACCACTAAAGATCTCTTTATCATTCCTTTTACATCTCGGTTATTTCAAACTCCATCTCCACTTCTGGAGGTTCAATTATTTGGATTTTCCATCACTATTAATATTTTTCTAATCAGTTCCAAAAAAAAAAAAAAAAAAAAAAAAAAAACCCCACTGCCTATCAAGATCAATCATTCATATTATTAAATTTATTATTTTCGACCACCAAATTTCTTAATTATTCCTTTTACATCCTTAAAGATGATCCTTTAACATCCATCCACCCACCTATTTTGGGATCAATTATTTACTACCAATCACCACAACATTTGTGATCAGTTGATATATATACATTCATATACTTCCCTCATCATTTGTGTGATACGTGATCAATTATATTCTTTCCGATCACCACTGATTTTGTGATCAATTATATTCTATCCGATCACCACTGATCTTGTGATCAATTTATATTCCTTCCGATCACCACTGATTTTGTGATCAATATGTTTTTTCCGATCACCACTGATTTTGTGATCAACTATTTTACATTACTTTCGCTGCACATATTAATTACTCTTATTCCAATTCCAGAGTCCAGCTCATCTCACCCATTCTCACCACAGAGGAGCACGTTCCTTCCTGATGGCGAATTTCACTGCGAATCTTCTCTTGGCCCTAACAAGATTGGATTCCTTCTTCGGTGGTTTCAAAATACTCACCAATTTTATCCTCTTTCTTTAAAACACTTAAACTACCTATATTCTATTATAATATTTAAAGTCCCTAATTATTTATATTTCTACATTTACTCACCACACTTATTTTTCAATTGTTTCTCAATAGATACAAGATTTCATATACTTACCTTATAGTATATAATTTTCCGGCACTATCAAATCTGTATACGATAATGGATTAATTTCTCTTTAATCTTACTCTTCAATCACATAAAAATGTTTAAAAATCAAAATCAATTTATTTGATTTATCTTAACTAACACAACTTTGCCTAATGTTTGCACTCACTCCTCGTGATTTTTATATTGATTTTCCAGATGCCCAAATCGGCAGATTGCCTTGATCCATCACGCCACTCGCGGCAAACAGGATAACTCATTACTGCCATTATTCATCCTCATGGTGTAATGCCACAGGATAATTTATTATTCCGGCTATTCATCCTCATGGTTTAATGCCACAGGATAGGTTACTACTCCCATTATTCATCCTTATTGTGTAATGCCACAGGATATGTAATTATTTCAATTATTCATCCTCATGGTTTTATGCCACAGGATATCCGATTTACTGTAATTTATCGTCTTCAGCCTTTAATGCTACATGATAAGTTCTTACTCCCAGTGTTCGTCCTCATGGTGTATGCCACAGGATAAGTTGTTACTACCATTTCTCATCCTCATGGTGTTATGCCACAGGATACGTTATTACTGCCATCATTCATGGTTTAATGCCACAGGATAATTAAGTTATTACTGCCATTTCTCATCCTCATGGTGTAATGCCACAGGAACTGTTATCACTGACATCATTCATCCTCAGGATTTAATGCCACAGAATAAGTTATTTACTGTCATCATTCATCCTTGCGTTCAATGCCACAGGATAACTTGTTAGTTTTCTCATCCTCATGGTGTAATGCCACAGGAAACGTTTTTATTCCCATTATTCATCCTCATGGTCCAATGCCACAGGCTAACTTATTAATCCCATTTCTCATCCTCATGGTGTAAGCCACAGGATGAGTTGTTAAAGCCATCATTATTTACCCAACCGTTCAATTCGCACTGGTTACCATGATTCCATGTCCTCTTTCTCTTCTGCTCCTCCTCTCCTCATCTTCTTGGCGCAACCCTCTTCGCGGGTTGTTTGGCCTGTCACTACGTTCCTCCCCAAGAAGTGAGGATTTTCGGACTTCTAATCTCATGTCTATATTCAACTCTTATGTTTGTTATTCATTTGTATACTCAATGTGTTCCATTTACAAATAATTTCAATGTATATATTTATTCGATTTACATATTTACCAAATTCATTTCATGTCAATTAATATTTACCAAATTCATTTCATGTCAATTATTAAATAAACATTTTAACTCCATCACTTGTCTTCGGAGCGTCTTCGACAAAAACACGTTTCAACGCAGTGGAACGCTTTTGTCGAACAGTGGAGAAGCCTTCACCCCCTCAAGCAGTCATACATGCAGGACGTAAAGCCCCACTCATCCATCCATCCATCCTGTCGTGCGGTCAGTCCGTCTGATCAGCGTTTTACTCGATCATCACGCTGCCCCCTAGCGCATGCGCCGTGGGATTTTCTTCTTGAAAATTTTTTGGTCCCACCATCCACCCCGGCGACCTCCCACTGTTCCTTTGATTTCTCTCTCCTGATATTGTACTATTCTGGACTTCGGACTATTCCTGCTGCCACTCTCTGATATTTGAATATTACAGAGTGAGGCCTGTCACTACGTTCCTCCCCAAGAAGTGAGGATTTTTGGACTTCTAATCTCATGTCTATATTGAACTCTTATGTTTGTTACTCATTTGTATACTCAATGTGTTCCATTTACAAATAATTTCAATGTATATATTTATTCGATTTACATATTTACCAAATTCATTTCATGTCAATTAATATTTACCAAATTCATTTCATGTCAATCATTAAATAAACATTTTAACTCCATCACTTGTCTTCGGAGCGTCTTCGACAAATGAATCATGATAGCCGACGAAGTATCATCTTCTCCACATTCAACATGAGAAACATAGAGACTGTTTGATCAATCATGATCAACAGAAGGTCATTTGATTTGTCATAACTGATTTTAGAGTGAAAATCAGATGCATAATCCTTTTGTTTGCCTGTCACCAACAGGCGGGATTAGTCTCCTTAACTCAAATTAACATTGAAAGTATTGGATACGATCATGACAAAATTTAATCTTGACTCACGAAGTGCCATGTTCACAGTGCAACAGTCCACTCTTCTTGAATATCAAATTGACGGACTGTAAAATGTATATCTCATAAATGTAAAATGACACTAAATATTAAACTGACCTGTAATGAATTCCCTTCTTGAAGTGCCAAATGGAATTATCAAAGAAGGTGTCATCCATGTGTGTGTTAGATTTCCACATACAAAACAAAGACTGCAGGTTCTTGGCCCAGTTTTTTTGACAGCCATACAAAGAGATGGGTCTTCTTGGACTGCACAAACAGCTGAACATTGAATTGTAGAACTTGTGTAATGTCTTTCATCACATCTTATATTGACTGGCATCGATTTCTTATAGTTTGTTTCTTTAACACCATTGCTGGCAATTGTATAATGGACAAAAAGAAATATTACAATCACTTGATTCATCATTTTGCTGATAAGATTGTACTTAGGATGTAAGATAGCTAGAGCTTTAAAAAAACAGAAATATAGCTCCTTGCAGATCAGTATTGATTTGACATCAATAGTTTTTCAACCCATAAATCCTCTTATCAGATGACTTGATATTGTGAAAAGAACAACAACTGATACATGTGTTTATATTCTGATGTGAATACTTTTCTCAACAAGAAACATAATCCACAATTTTGTTTTAAGAATTTGATGTTTCAGGCTGAATCTGAAGAGCGATGCAGTGTGTCATAGTATAATCTGAGATTATCAATCTCCTCTGACAAGTCAACAAGTTTTGCATTGATGATTGCAATTCTAAGACATGCAAATGTATATGTCCTGATGTGGTAATAAATGCTTCCAAGATAGCTCAAGATGAAGAATACTGGAGTTTGGAAACTTTGTACACAGGCCAGAACCTGAATGAGGAATTGTCTTAAATAAAGAATTGTCTCACATCAGTACATGTCTATAGTATATATGTATTTACTAATGACATCTAAGATTCTAGTCTTGTGACAAGCAAGACTCCAGAGACAAATAAGACTCTATAGACTCTTTTAGGCTCCGGCCTGTGCTTTGTACAAGTCCAATAGACTAATGAGAAAGTCAATAGACTGGTGTGTGTAACCAGGTAAATCACAACAGATTTTAAACATTCTAAAAGGACAACTAACTTGAGAAATTATTTTAAATCAATAGAAGATTACTTTTAACTGTGGCCATTATCTACACAAACACAGGGGTGCAATTTTCAGAGGAATATATGATTTCTTTAGAATGCACCTGCACGTGCAGAATTTGTCCTGCACGTGCAGAATTAGCCCTGCACGTGCAGAATTTCAACTGCACATGCAGAATTTCGCACGTGCAGGATTTCAGTATGCACCTGCATGTGCAGCATTCAGAGTGCACCTCCTGCACTAGATCTTTTCCTGCATGTGCAGGGGGTGGAGGGTTAGCTCAGTGATAGCAAGCTGAGCTGCTGTCGATCATCGGGTCCAGGATTAGAATCCAGCTATTGCCGGATTACCTGGGCCTATGTTGGACAGCAGTTTTAATCATCCTTTAGCCTACTTAGTGCATAATTATGGGATTTAAAACCCCGAAGAATATGTTTCTACAGAATGCACCTGCATGTGCAGAATTTTGCCTGCACGTGCAGAATTTCGCACGTGCAGAATTTCATCGGCACGTGCAGAATTTTGCATGTGCAGAATTTCACCTTCACATGCAGGTGCAGCATTTCAGTCGATCTGCACCCCAGCATGTGCAGCATTTCAGAAAGCACCTGCATGTGCGAGGAATATATATGATTTCTTTAGAATGCACCTGCACATGCAAAATTTCGCACATGCAGAATTTCAGGATGCACTTGCATGTGCCGCATTTCAGACTGCACCTGTATGTGCAGCACTTATGAGTGCACCTGCATGTGCAGCTTTCAGAATTTTGCATGTGCAGAATTTCACCTGCACGTGCAGAATTTCGCACGTGCAGAATTTCAGGATGCACGTGCAGAATTTTGCACGTGCAGGATTTCCGGATGCACCTGCATGTGCAGCATTCAGAGTGCATCTCCTGCATTAGATCTCTTCCTGCATGTACAGAGGGTGGAGGGTCCAATGATCGACAGCGGCTCAGCTTGCTATCACTGAGCTGCTGTCGATCATTGGGTCCAGGATTCGAATCCAGCTATTGGCGGATTACCTGGGCCTATGCTGGACAGCAGTTTCAATCATCCTTCAGCCTACCTAGTGTAAATTACGGGATTTAAAACCCCAAAGAATATGCTTCTTAAGAATGCACCTGCACGTGCAGAATTTCACCTGCACATGCAGAATTTCAACTGCACGTGCTGAATTTCGCACATGCGGAATTTCACCTGCACGAGCAGAATTTTGCATGTGCAGCATTTCAAACTGCACACCGGCATGTGCAGCATTTCAGAAAACACCTGCATATGCAGAATGTCAGAGTATCATGTATGTGTTGCATCTCCTGTTTATGCAAGGAGGGGAGGGTAATACATCAGTGGCAGTGTCACGCTGTACAAACGGACAGACTCAACGGCAGTTATCAGGCAAATATGGTAGTGAACATATTTTAAAAGAATAAAATTAACAATGTACATATAGTGGCTTTGATATTATGATGTTAAATGAAAGGAATTATTGCAGGGACATTTATCTGAACGAAAAATTCTATTAAAAATAACCCCAGGCATCTTGAAGTATGTTTACCAACTGGTGTCTCACTTTTGTCTTTGTAACTCACTTTTTAGCTATTTACAATGAAAAACTCAGGAAAATTGTGGAAGGGGTTAACAGCTAAAAATACAAGGCATTTTATAAGATCATTTTCAAGCTCCTATGTGCTTTATTAATGCACTAGATTAGCATTTCAAAATTTGCTTCTGCACGCACATCTTGATAGGACAGCCAAATAAGGCAGGCTTCACTCAGCGCATTGCAATAGTGCAATCAGAATTTGTTGATTGACTAGAGAGACATTTATGAAATAGTGTGCATAAAATGACCAACAATATTAGGAACACATTCATGTAACTTCTAACATCTTGGTATTAAATAATTAACCGCAAATCGTGTCACAGTGTGGAAATTTGTGCTATTTTTTTATTCTTTGATAACTTGATAAATCATTGAAATATGAAGATGTTGTGCACCCAGAATCATCAAGAGACGCAAGTTAAACTATCTAGACTATGCAAGTTTCAAATTTTAAATTTTCAAAGCATAATATTAAAGGAACTATTAGGCTGACTGCCACAATCATCACATCACTGCCGTTAAGTCTGTCCGTTTGTACAGTGTGAGTGTGTTGAGCTGCCAAGCACTGGGTCATAGGTTCAAATCCAGCTCTTGTCTGATAACCTTGGCCTAAATATGATGACATTTTCAATCTTCCTTAGCCTCATCGCTGTGTCCTACACCTGCATCTTGCACATGGCACATGGATGCAACTGCGGCATCAGGATGCCTTGAGCTATAGATCCCTAATTTTGAGGCCTCTTAATAACCATCAAACAGGTTATACGGGCTAGTGTCGTGCATTTCTATTAAATTCTTATCACGAAATTCACAAATTTCCGTGACAAATTTCAAAGTTCCCGGACTTTTCCCTGACCTTGAAATCCCTGACTTTTCCCTGACCAGTGGCAACCGTGCGAGCTATTAAAGTCATCACCAGAATAAAACAAAAACGTTGAAGAACTTTAGAGCTAAAAACACCAACCATAAATCATGAATAAATCAAAAACTTTAAAAAAGTTTTTACAGACAGCACGAGGTAATGTTTAGCTTTTTTTTTTCAGCTCCAAGCTACAGACATACATCTAAGCTTGGTATGTGGTATGTGCAGCTGCATGCTCCCTGAGCCCAAGAATCCTATCATACTACACATTTACCAATGTGAGGGATCTATTTCATAAATATGGCATACGCGCAGAATGATGCTCATGAAGGCAGACATGAATGGTGAAGGTCCACTGAAAATATTTTTGGATTCACCATCTGAGGTTCAAACCAATGCAGGCTGATCAAATCCCTCATAGACGCACATACCTTGGAGTGATCAGCATTTCTCCCACAAAGTCACGTTCTTGCCCATAATTATCTTGTCATAAAATATAAACAAATCATTAGTTTCACAACTGTTTATTCATGATATTTACAATATATTATATATATATTGGCCCAAATATACCCTTTCACACTGACAGGATTTTCTAAGAGTTATAGCTCACAAGTTTTATTTTGGCAGAAAAATTGACTAGATCCCAGGAAAAGGATAATAGCATCGCCCCTAAAGCTTACGAAGAATGAAATTCAAATCAGCATGCTTCCAAGTTCCGAAGCAGTCACAAATCTTCTGAGTCCATGTTTGGCAACCTGAAACCACCAATTTGCAAGCATTAATGACATGAATTAATTGAAACATAAAGAATAACACATGTAATCTGTACAGTTAAATAAAATACTGTGCACACTATATTGTTGCAAGTGTATTGTTTACAACACAGCAAAATAATAACCATTTTATTTATTTCATAAATTTACTTCAACCACTGCTTTAAAAATAACGTGCAAGCACTTTAACAGCTGCTTGTAGATAGACTTAGTATATAATTATCTATGTGTCTATCTATGTGTCTAAGTATCTATCTATGTGTCTATCTATGTGTCTATCTATGTGTCCATCTATCTATGTGTCCATCTATCTATCTATCTATCTATCTATCTATCTATCTATCTATCTATCTATCTATCTATCTATCTATCTATCTATCTATCTATCTATCTATCTATCTACCTACATGTATACCCTCCCTCCCTCCTTCCCCCCTCCCTTTTTCCTTCCTACTTTCCTTCCCCTTGGTGCTGGTTTCAGTGCAGCTGGTCATTTGAAATTCGCCCCAAAAACAATCATTTTAGCTTCGTAAATAAAAAATTTAATGTCACAGAAGTTTACCAAAAGTTGATGGAAGCAAGATATAATTATATTGAGACTGTATACTAAGTTTCAATGTGATAGGTGAAATAGTGCGACCTCCAGTATGGTCAGAACCTAACCAAAAATGCCTTGTGCAAAACAGGCTGCAAGCAGCTGTAAAAATTAGAATATCACGCACTTTTATCAAATTTTTTTTTGTTATTTCTGCATTTTGATTACCTGCATAATTATCAGACCTAAGATGAATAGGCTGGGAAGGAGACAATCAACTTGGTGTTGTCAATCCACTTGTCGCACATTCAAGTCCAGTGAAGCCTTGATCAAGGTGGGCTCTCACAGCAGTAATAAATGAGCCTCAGAGTCTGAAATTAAAAGAAATTTTCTGAAAAATTGTGCCATTATGGAGACCGGGAGCACATTGGGCCATTCCTGATATTTTCTTAATAAAACACACAGAGTCATCCACATCCCCAATGAAGAAACCTTTTGTGGTGTGCCTCTTCTAAAGCCAAAAAAATCCATGAGCATCGAAGGAAAAGTTTGAGCTCAATTTACGTTTCCTGAATCCTGATCTTCGGCAGAAAAAGTGATTTTCTGAAAGTCTTGATTGCTATGTCACCTTTTCTAATGGAAGACCTCTTCAGGCAAGTCTCATAAATTAAAACTTTCACCACTTGAATGAAGTCAGAAATAAATATCCCGAGTTAATATTATGGACCATGTCATTAAGGCTTGCACATTTTCGTACAAAGTTGAGATGGGGCAGGTCGGACAACAAGGTTGGTGGTCTCGAGGTCACAGTTTGATGGCCTCAGCAGTGGCGTAGCTAGAAATCCAAGAGTGGGGGGGCCAAGGGGGGGCCAGGGTCTCAATCAGGGGGGCCAACCTTTTGCGGCATTTTTTGGGCAATAAAATGGCAAAAATTTATGCCGCGACACAAGCCCTCTTCACAAACGTCATAGGAACATTGACGCTCATTTCTTCTAGAGAACACTTACTGCATTTACTGTTTAATTTAGATAATTTAAATATGGTACAAAAAACCACTAAATATTCTTTCATAATTACTATTTAGAAAGAAATGACTTTCTATAAAATCAGTTGGACAAAGTGCATAATGGTGATTTCAGCTGTTCAATTTGTTATGCACACGGAATGAGAGGGCATGTCATTGGAAAAATAGTATTTACTAATTCATAATGACCCTCATGATCATCTTGGGGTTGGGTTGTACTTACTTTTGAAAGAGCACGAGCCCTATCTGGACCAAATTTCCCTGACACAAGTCAATGACCATGCTTGTACATAAAAAAGAAAACCTCAAGTTTCATGCGATAATGCGATGTGACAATAATTGCCATGATACAAGTTTAACACAGACTTAAATTGTCTCATGAAATTAGTAATTTTTTATCTGGTCGTATCATATGGGTTTAAAAGCTAATAGCGATACCTGAAAATGACACAAATTCCAAAAATACAGGGATATTCCATGCAACACATGAAATATTCAGCAATTTGAACGAATCACTCTGGTTAATCAGTCTTGTCCAGAGATATTTCAAAGGCGCAACATTTCTTTAGCTCAACAATGGCAAGGGAAAGATTTTCTCAAATCACAAGATTTTTGATGTTGCATGGAACATTGGAACTGCTCTAGACACATAGGCATACCAAAGGGGGGGGGATAAAAAAAAAGGCAAACAATGCAGGTAAATAAACATAATTAAAAACCAATGGTTTCCGTAAGTGTATTTTAAAAATCTCGATCTTGAAAATTAGAGCAAATGTTGCTAGCCACCTTTAAAATTTTGGATCCATTCAGGTACGCTTAATGCCAGATATTTTCAAAGAAATTGACAAATTGTCAAATACCTCAGAACTTTTTAAAGTGCAACTGTCATTCTGGTGAGAATCAGGTATAGGTTAGCGCCGACTCAGGTCGCAAAGACGGACAAGCTCTGCTCAAATAATTTTTCAAATTTCTCAAATCTGGAATGGGGGGGCCAGTGGGGGGGCCACTCATCCATTTGGGGGGGCCTTGGCCCCCCCAGGCCCCCCCATAGCTACGCCACTGGGCCTCAGTTTCAGATGCCCAATCCTCCACCTTGGACTCTGTCTTGGAGTGTATGGCCTCGGATATTTGTTCGAGGTATGTCCAAGGCCAGCCACAATAAAGAGAGGGGGAGCTTTGAGTTTTTTAAATAAATAATTTCTTGCTCAGTTTTGGTGAAATAAATAAATTCTTTCTGGGCTGTCTTGAAATAAATAATTTCTGGTGGAGGTTTTTCTTAAGAAGGCGATGCTTGATTTAGGAATGAATATTTGGGGACTTTGGGTGCTTGAAATAAATAATTAGGGCCGAGGAAAACTCCAAGCCCCCCTGATTATTAAATGTTCACCCTCTAAAACAGTCAAACAAGATTTTTCTCTCAGTTTCATCTAATTTACTGTCCGTCTACCCACTCAAGCGACCTATCATCCCATATATATTTGTGTCTGACCAAATTCTTTTATTTTTATCCATTCTATGCCGAGTGCTGAAAATGAAACTGCCTTAGAAATGAAAATAATAATTTTTGTCCAATGGTCCTGAAAATTACAAATTCTTTCATGGAAATCTAGATACAAATTTCTGGTGGATGGACTATTTCAGTCTCCAATGATTGGTTCAGAATTAAATATTATAATTAAGTAGAAAACTCCCAGAGACTTAATCTGTCTGCCTCAGTTATTTGTAAAATTTAGGCGGGACTAATACCAAGCCCTCTCCTTTAAAAATGTAATGATTTCTCCAAAATGTCTTTGCTTCAGTATTTTTACTTGAGTCATTAACTACACATGGTTAAAATGAAAGAAATCATTAATATTGTTATATCCTTATTGCAAGTGATGTAATGGCTAAATGTCTATATGAATATTAATCCATCCTAAAATAGTCAGGCAGTGAACTGTAATTTTTCTTCAGTCAGTCTCAGTCTTGAAAGTTGAAAGCTCATGCCTTGGTCTCGATTTCTGTCATGTAGCGTCATGTCTTGGTCTCAGATGCCCATGCCCCAGACTTGCCTTGTATACTGGACAGTGACTCATTGGGAAAATGCAAGAAGTGAAATTTTTGACATTAATATAGACTTTATATATAGACTTTATATATATCATTCTGCAATTTCACATGAGTACTGTTGTGATTTGTGGGAATAAAATGTGATGTTTGCTTACTTCTTCTACCAAATGGACTTTTAATCTGTGGTCCAATGAATGTACCTGACATGAGGGTCCATCGTGCCCGGACTTGGAGGCATGTTGGACCACAAGGGTGCCAGAGCAGGCGAGGCAGGGGGGTATGGGCTAGTTGATCCCTTTTGATCTTAAGGAAAAAGCATTCTCAGGTCTTAATTTAGGCAAACATTTGTAAATATATATTTTGATTATTCAAAATTATTAATAAAGCTACTTCAAATATTTGTCGTACAAATTGCATTTGCCCTTTCTTTACCGACCGCCCCTGCCGCCCTCGTTTCATTCCAGCACCCTTGGTAGACCATTAAAAATCATATTTTCAGTCTTTTCTCCACAACTGCACAATGTAGATAAACTTGGTTTGGAATAACGGTATAGTAAATGTTTAGAGGTCAGTCTGTAAATACATTTATATATATAAATACATATTCAGAAGTTATCGCTCGAACCAACTAACCACGGTCTCCCCTACTTTTGTGAGTATTTCCTTTATGAAGGATATGACCTGGGCAGAGTCCGTGACAAGTGCCGGTATGCCGGTCAAAACCGGCAAAAATAGCGTGTGACCGGAAAATTAAAGTTGTTACCTGCCCAAATGGCGATGGATTGCTGGAGAGTCAATAAGCTGATTCAGCAACCAATGCAATTAGTTTTTTTTTTTTGCAAGGGCAACATGATTTAGTTTCCTGGCAACTAATAAGATAACTATGGCACCTGACGGTCCAATGTTTGGCCTGGAAAATACTGCGGTACGGTATAAATACTGGTTATCATCCCAACCCTATTAATCACTGCAGAAGCTGTTTTTCTATGCCTTTCTTTGATTGCCTGGTGCCGAGGATTTGCTGCCATACAGCCTACATTTCAATTTCTCTATCAGTCAAACTTACGAGTTTCGGGCTACTTGAAATTTATTCATTCATCGACTTGATCAGTGGCGTATTGGGGGGGCCATTGGGCCATACCCACCCCCTCAGGCCCAAAATTAACATTGGAAGGATTTGAGAAGCCGCAAATCACCTTGTATTGGCCCCATGTTATGGGAACACATCAAGAAGAAGAAGGTGGCCTTATTTTTGTAATTAAACTAAATAGCATGTCAGGACCAAAAACTTTTGGTGACAAGTTAAATTAGAGTTGAGACTGTAAGCTAAATTTAAATGAGGTTGGAGGAATGGGACGACCTGCAAGGCAATCACAAGATTTAACAAAATTCTTTTGGAAATAGCTGGTGCTACACACCACCAAAAATACATTTGGGGCTCAATATCAGTGTTTATATCACGTACCTGTTATACTTGAATAACATTACTATGGCATATTCCATTTTCTTCTGACATCAATGGTGATCAACGAAAGACTTTCAGTATCTTGCACTGTCTTGAAAGGCTTTTGAAACTGAATGGCCTGCAAGCATCATTCTGTAGAAGCAAAGAAATTAATTATTAATTTCTAAGAGGCCAAAATTCAGTTTTTCTAAATTGCTAATTTTTATTAACCAAATTGGCAACTACCAACAAAAGACAGCAAATCTTACCTGATTTTGCTTTTGTAACAAAGAAGCATTCAATCTTTTTTTCTTTCAGTCATTCTGATCTTCCATTGGACTCGACTGATTACCTAAAAATTAATTGAAATAACTATATTAAGCTCGTTAAGCCTACACATGTTTATTTTCCCCATTTACTCATGTTGCGTAACACAACATCATGCCTGGTTCACTCTGTAATTCTGAAAATATAGACTGAACAGTGAACATTCAATTTTAACGAGTAAGACAGCCACCAACCAATGGACAAAACAGAAAGCTACAGAACTATCCAAAATAGTCGGAACCTGTTATAATTGATGAATATAAGCAGCTTGAGAGGCTGGCGGCAGTGAACCGACTGCGATCCCCGATTTCCTGAAACACGACTCCGTAAATCTCTTGAATTTAGACTTTGACTATGACTCCTGGCTCCTCTTTTTGACATTATTCGGAAACAAGTTAAATGTAGGCCTAGTCTGCAAACAAAAAATTACTTCCACAATGTTTCCACAGGATTTTATACATAAATCATAATGTTTTGTACTTCGAATTTTAATACGGGTTTACATCGTTTTACAATGCCAATCAATTTAATAATTTTTTTGAGCTCAATTTGATTGATGAGATGCAAGAGAGAGAACGGGAGTCCTCAACCAGTTGTACAGTCCCCCTCCCCCCATGTGAGGGATCTTTTATTATCATAGACACTGTCATCAATTATTTCCACTGGTCAGAACTCCTTGGTAAATATAATCCCAGATACAATAAATGGATGTTGGGCTCTGAGTATTTTACTATATGTGACGTCATCTATGTTTATTTATTAGGTCAGCGCCCCCACCGGTCATGGCACGGCAATTGTTGTGACGTTACGTCAATATATCAGAGCGAGTCTCAATCTGTTCATGACGCTACCTGCAATCCTGTTGCCATGACGTCACCAGTTCTAGTTAGTGCTTGCCATGCCCGGTGAGGTCGCATGATAAAACGACATGACGTCACGTAGGCCAGATTCAGTCGTCAAGTCTATGATATAATTGATGCAACTAAAGACAATGTCATGTTCTTTACATAATTGCATGGTCATTTGCATAAAAAAGGCATTATAAAAATTGTTTAAATATTGATGGTCATGTCACACTGTGACGTCATTATTTTTTAAATGGGCCCTAAGATAAAAATAAAAGGATAAATATCTATATAGACATTCAATAGTTATGGAAATTTGAAGCACCACAAAACTACCAAAAATAGCGCGTATTGCGAAGTTGACAATCTAACTGCATTGTGCAAATTCGGAAGTCAGGGGTAGCCCAGACACCATGTAGCGACGACCAGTACACGCGAAAGCAAATTAATTTTGGTCAGACATTTTGTCTGAAGGAAAGACAGTTCTGATCAGACAATTTTGATATATCGATCAGACAAAATTTGTCTTCCTGTCTGTCTAACTTGCGACGGTATGACACAATTTAATGTTCATGCAGGATGATATTTTCCCCGAAGTAGGCCTACCTGGATTTTGGCCCCAGATAACATTAACTATGCCAAATTGCAAATTTGCTTTAATTTTTGGCTTGGAATGATGCGAGTTAGAATTTCTCTAGTTTTCTCTGTCTGTTTACAAAGAAAAGAAAGCAGTTGTGTATTTTGAGTAGGACAACACAACCGTGTTCTAATCTGCATTGGTCATTTGTTTTAAATATGGTAAACTTCTCATTGAATGATAAAGTAAATAAATCTTGTTAAAATTTGCAAATTTAAGCTAATTGGCAACATGAGAGTTAACAAAGAGTGAAGAACTGAGTTGTTGATTGTAATTAGCACTGACACTGAGTCAAGAATACTGTCACTGGTCCAGAATTGCAATTTAGTCAACTAACCAGCTAAGTGTCAAAAGAAGTTCAAAAATGGCATAATTGCAATTTAAAGACCTGCTAATTTTCTCACTTCAAACAACTACAAATTGCTATCTGCACTGCTGCTAAAAGACCCACAGCAGTTCCTGTCGGATTTTTAGTCTGACCACAGCCAGAGACAGGTTGGACAATCATAAAAACGATCGGCAAAAGCCGATTGTCCGACGTCTTTTGCGCGCACTGGCGAGGACTAGAGCGTGGCCTGGAACACTACTTTTTATAATACCAAAACAACCTGAGTCAGGATCTCTGCCTTACAATATCAAGAGCTGTTGCGTGAATTAATATCACTTGATACTGAAGGGCGAAACAGCAAATCAAATTCTCATAAAATTAGCAGAATAGCTCATGACGTCGACTTAAGGTGACTCAAGCATGGTGGTTTGATCATACAGATTTTTCTAAAAATTTGCACAGGTACTCTATGGGACCAATACATTTCAAAAATGAAAAATAAAAAAAATTCACCGACTCGTTTGGTTGCCATGGTAACGGCATGTTTTGCCCGATGACTGCTTAAAAGTCATAATTTAAATTTTTGGTTATGTACCACAGAATAAAGCATTACATGCATTTGTCACACAAAAACATCAGAAATATCTTCCCAAGGATGTACACCAAAACATTTGCCATAAATTTGAAGAAAAAGGTTAAAATACTCTTTTCTGTAGCAGCTCAAAGGGCACCAACACACTAATTAATTGCAGATTTTGCATGCTTCAATTTTGGCATGAATCAAATTTTAGGGAAACTATCATACAGATTTTTTTAAAAATTTGCATGTATCATAAACAAGTTATTGTCAAACAAATGGCAAAAAATAAAAAAAATTCACCGAGTCATTTTTTTACTGCAGTACCATGACTGTGCCATTGTCAATTTAAATAAATAAAGACAATTTTTGACACAGTGGACTGAAATTAACTGAGAAAATTGTTTGGATAAAGCTGAGAAACTGAAACTTTATACTAGCATAGAATAGATGTTACTGCATTCAATAAAAAAATAATTATGCTTCTAGCTGCATTAGATCTAATTTAAATAGCAAATTACTGGCTGCCATGCTGTTAAAAAAAAAGAGAACAGAAAATGGTAACATCACAACTTTTTCAGTGCCTGCAGCAGTTGTGACGCCATGTTGCTAGGCAACCAGGCTGCTCAGAAGTATGTTAGGTTAGGTTAGGTTAGGTTAGGTATAATACTGATCGCAGGCCCTTTAAGGGCCTCTATGATCAGATCTTATTCGATGATATATGTACATATGATGCGATGACTTGGACGGAAAGCGAACATCAGAAATATGGACGGGTTGAACTTGTGATGAATAACGGAATATATATAGTTGAACTTGTGATGAAAACGGAATATATATAGTTGAATATAAAGTTGAAACCGGTATATAATGATATTTACAATATATACAGTTCGAGTTAAGTCTTTTGTCAATTTTTCTTCCTATCAGCAGGAATAGGTTGAACAATTTTTTTTTTTTTTCCAATCAGCAGGAATAGGTTGATCTTTATATTATCTAACTTATGTGAGCTAAGGCCTCTCACGATGCCTCCACTCAATTATAAGCTTCATTTAAGCAACTGTGATATGATCTTATAGTATTTATAATTAATTTAATCTAAAAAAAGATTTAATAGGTTAAGGCCTCTCACGATGCCTCCACCAGATTTAATCTTTTCAAATACCATTAATGTAACCATTCACCAAACATCAATTCAGTCACTATTTTTGAGAACTAAGGCCTCTCATGATGCCTCCGCTCTAAATTATGTTAATATGCTAATAATCTGCTTCCGCATCATATAGAATTGGATGGTTTTCCCAGAATTTATCCAAACGATTTTTGAAAGCATTTAAACTAGGTGCCATTACGACTGATTCTGGTAGGTTATTCCATATCTTCGGTATTCTAACCCGGAAGGAGTTTTTTCGTAGATCCAATCTGTTAGCTCTTTCTTGAAACAGTTTTAGCTGATGTCCTCTTGTTGGAGTACTTGATTTCTTGAGGTCTATTGAAACTTCTGCATCATAAATTTGATGAATAATTTTGTATGCCTCGATGGCATCGCCACGCATCCTACGGAATCTTAAAGTTGGAAGATTTAGTCTCTTTAATCTTTCAGGATACGACAAGTTATGAAATCCGTTGATCTTCTTGGTGGCTGCTCTTTGTACCGATTCTATCTTCCGGATATCACCCTTTTTATACGGACTCCAAACAGCTTGACCATATTCTAGCGTCGTTCTCACCAACGTAACGAATAAAGGCTTAAATATATTTGGTTCCAATTTATCGAATGTTCTCCTTATAATGCCCATCATTCTATTTGCCTTATTTACTATGTTGTGTATGTGGTGATCAAATTTCAAATTGTTGTCAATAGTGATGCCGAGATCTTTCTCTTCCTGAATCCTTTCTAGATATGCTGTATTTCTTCCGTCTGTTGATGTTATAGGGAGTGTATGTGCAGTGTACCACGCTTGAGTCACCTTAAGGTGGCTCGCTACTCGTGCCAAGTGGTAGTTAGCGCACATTCACGCGCAGCCAGGCAGGCCCTATCTATCGTAACGTCACTACAGCAGCAGGGTTCTTCTGACACTTTTTTTCATCTTTTTTTAATTCTGAAAATTCCATGCGACGGCCGCTTCGTTTGCCATTTGCGCCGCTTCTATTGTGGTTAGAGACTTCTCGTTTGGAGCATTAGATGCGCTATAACGAATACTATAATCTGACAGACTTTCAGTTCTCTACTCTCATCAGAAAATTTCTGCAGGCGATTTTCGGCAAGCATGTCTAATTTCTCAAAAAAGACTCTGTTACATAAATAAATGTTTGTATCAATATCCAGGCCCGTTGGGTCATATGTCTGTATCATTATATTGTTCCTCACTTTATTTGGAAGCAAATGACAAAGATATAAAGAATTCTATCTCGTCATTTTTTTTTTGCTCTATGGTTCGTAAAAAAAATTTAATTTTCAAAATTGAAACTTTTTTTCCGAACCCCTAGAAAAGTTCTTTAAACTAAATATATTTCTATGGAATTTGGGTCAGCTTTTCCAGCAACCTTTCTTCTTTAATTCCATGCTTCATTTAATAACATAGGATGAATGGCCACTGAATGGCAGAACAAACTTCACAGTAAAAAAATTAAGAAAAAAATTGAGTTTTTCAGGTTTGCGTTGACTGACTTTCTTTTACATAACCTCAAATATTTTGAAAGAAAGGCTGGTAGCGACCACTTTTGTTTACATATCCTTGCTATAAACTATATTTTGGATCATTTTAAACTATTTTAAAGAAATCCTATCTTAGAAAGTTCACGAGTATCGAGCCACCTTAAGCAGTGGCATTACCAGGGGCAATTAATACTCATTACGCATAAGAAAAAACAAAAGGTTAAGGTGACAATTTTCCTACGGGGTACCTGGGGGGGGCACTGGTCTAATATGCAGGGACGTGCCCCCTATCGGGGCATCACATAGTCAAAGATAATGCTAAAATCAGGGCTTTGGAGTCGTGAAGTCGGAGGTTTTACGGCGGAGTCGGAGCCGAACTTTGACTTTCAGGTGGAGTCGGAGTCGAAAATTAAATTGGTGACTCCTGACGCCTAAATTAAATTGGTGACTCCGAAACCTAAAAAGTAATAAATATAATTTTCAAAAACACAGTTACAAAAATTCTGTTGATAAGCAGAGTCGGAGTCGTAATTCAGGAGACGTCGGAGTCGGAGTCGCTTTTCAGAAAGCCAAAGGAGTCGGAATTCGGAGTCGGTCTACTTAATACCCGACTCCAAAGCCCTAGCTAAAATATTGGAGTCCTAGTCTGGAGTAGCAATCGTGCAGTCAGAAGTGCTCAAAAGGAGTCAGAGTTGGTTTCCAGGTAGAGTCAGAGTCGGAAATTATTCGCTTCTGACTCCTCAAAATTATTTTACATATAATTATCATCTTTTTTTGACATTGTCATATCATATCAGATATATGTGTCATTATTAAAGTAATGAATAAAAAAAACATAAACCAATGTGAACAGTATATTAAAGTTTTAAAGAACAATCTTTAAAAAACAACATCTTTAAAATACCAAAAGGAGTCGGGAGTTGGATTTGGTTCACATGCTACCCAACTCCAAAGTCCAGTATTCAGCCGAGTGTATCAGTACTGACCTCTTTTAATTGGTTGCTATTTGGAACTGGACATTTCATCAAACTGCATCGTGGCTTGAATGTCGTTTCCTTCAGTTACATCTTGTTGTTTCTTGAGATATAGGCTGCAACCAAATTAGAAACAACAAAATCTTTTTAGAAAAATACAAAGTGGCTGTAATGATTACAAAATTTCGAATATTGAAATATTCTCTATCTTTCATTTATAATAGCTTTTTATTTCTGTATAAAAGGTGACATAAACAGTAATTATTTTTTCTAGCGTGCGACATCCCCCAGGTATTCTTTTTAATATTCAACTACCCCCCATAAAAAATACTTCCATCAGAAATTATTTATTTCAAGACTTGTGTGTAATCTTACTAAAATTCAGAAGAACGCATTTTCAAAGGGCGGGGCATCAAATTCGTCTCACCAGGAATACATTTATTTTTTATGGAAAAAGCGACAGATTAAATTTTTTTGAGTGTCTGACAACCTCAAATATTTACTTATAAGTAAAACATTGCAGAATGAGATAGTCCATCTACCAGAAATATATTTCAAGGATGATTATTCCAAAATTTTGTTAGAATATTCTAGCAAATTGTACTTTATTATTCAGCTGGCCTCGGACATGCCTCGGACAAATATCCGAGGCCTTTGAGTCAGAGACCGAGTCCAAGGTCATCGGAGACCGATACTGGGCCATCAAAATGTGGCCCCGAGGCCAATCTCGAGGACTCCAACACTGGCGCTTTCATATTACATCTTTAAGTTGAACTATTTTATGTCTGTTTTAACCTCAACTGTAATGCCTTACAATTTTACATCCAATGAGTGATGGAAATGGAATTTCCTTGGGGGAGCCCTTGGCTGTTGCGGCAGAGGCATGCCATGTCAAATTTTAAAAAGGGAAAAATTCCTGCCAGCAGAGTGTAACTTTGGCTTAGAGTACTTGACAGACTGGAAAAGCGACCGGGAAATTGTTTTTTCACCACTAATCACTGAGGGAGCTGTAGCAGGGAAGATCTCCCCCAGTCTTCTGATAAAAGGAGCTCAGCTCGTCAAGGCTCTCCCCTATTTCCATCACTGCATCCAATTATATTATACCTTGCATTACTTCCTCCCATTTGGAATACTGATCATTCTTCTCTTGTACCATTCTTCACCTGGCAGTAACTGAAAATCGTTCTGGCTCCTTCACAGAGCAGCTGAATCTTTCCATGTACAAGTACTTCAACCGGAAGCCCATGATCTTTCTGCCTCTCTCACCAATAAGCTGAAATGTTTGAAATTTTTTTTATTTAAACACTTGCATAAAAAAAAGCCAAAAATGTTTATTTATCAATGCTTCTGTAAAAACCAGCTAATTGCAAACAAGAAATCATTGTTGAATGGTAGAAGCTATTAAAAAATTTGAATTTTTTATTCTGGAATTTTCCAAGAAACACGTATGTCAAAAATTTCAAATATTAAAACCATCGAAACAGGGCTTTAATTACAATTTTAAAAGATACAGCAGGCATTGCCGGGCAGTACACATTATAGCTCCAGGATGAAGTGTCTGTCGCCTGGAAGGAAGTCAGGGACAGACACTGGGAGATGCCAGCAGAAATTTGTTATATTTTTACTAGGTACACGCTAATTTATATCAGTGCAGAGTTGTGTTATGTCGAGGGTTATGCATTTCCAAAATTTCTGGATCCCCTCCCCTTCCATGGAAGTGATAAGTGTTTTCAAAATAATAAGTTAAAATTTCAGGACAAATAGCAGCGACAGCCCCCCCCCCCCTTGCGTATGGTGATTGGCATCGGAGAGGTGATCTATTGGGGGGGGTCCATCATTAAGTCAATAAGCTTTCTGCCCGAGTTTTAATATCAATTTAAAAGACTACCAGACTTTTAGGGGGTTTTCAACGCCAATGGCTGAAGAAATTTAAGTAAAGTTTTTTAAGAACTTCAATAAAAAGATCAGACAATATTTGTGTGTGAAATATTTACTACTAAGCTCTACTACAAGTACCAGAATGAGGCTCATCTCAGTCATCTGTCTCAAAAACAGGCACAGGTTGAATTTTCAAACAGAGGCATTCAGACAATGTCTCTCTTGGTTTGACTATTTAGCTGACTTTTGATTGCAAGTCTTTTTCATGAAAAAAATGTGTCTTTTCATAGCTTTTTTGACCAAAATTAACTCAACAATAATTTTACAAAATTTGTTAGCTTTGTACAGGGATAATAAACAGTTAATGCCTACAAGTAGGCTACAACTGCACCTAGTTTACTGGCAAGCTGGCTTTAATTGTCTACCGGTTTAAAAAATACCATGTGCAGAATAATGTGGAAATTAATGATGCTCAGGTCCGGAACACAGAGGTCCGGGCCATCGCCATCTTTTCTTGGGTGAAATAACAGAATCTTCAGGGAATGGTTTTGGGGTGATTTAATGCTTTGAAAAATCTAAAAAAATGGAAGCATCTAGATTTTACCATTAGAAAACCCGTTGAATGCTTGAAATATTTTTATCAGGCCGATTTTTAGAGAAATGACATTGACACTGACAGGAAAAAGAATGTGTCAACAAAAATTCGGAAATTGACTTCGTGTGCTTCGGACAAACTTTTCACATTTAAAGAATTGTAAGAGTCCAAACTTAGCTCAAAATGTAGGATATTAAATTTCTATGACAATGACACCAGTTAGACAATTCTGCAGCCGATATTAACGGCGCTGTAGACGCCATGCTGCGTCATTTTGCACAAGAATTTGAAGAAAAGAATGGATGGCTACAGTAACTGAGCTCTGAAGAGAAAAACAGTCCATCAAACACTTAGCATGCTTTAATACTAAAGAAAATGTGAAGAGCTTTCATTATAAGTTTAACAAAAGTTGATAAGATGTCAATAAGATATCAAATAACAGGGATGACAACTCACCTCAGGCACTTGAGTTTGCAACCCATTTCAAAAGATTCCATCAGTTATCAAGCTTTCTTGAACACTTTTTCCATGGCTGGCAGGAGCAGAAATGAAAATAACAGATCAAGAGTTAGGTGAAAGACAAACATGCAAATTATGAGTCTCTATTTTGTTATTGTGTTAAACATGAAGTTTGTCAACTTACTGTTTCATACTATACTCCTTCGGTACTAGATCACTTCATGTGACAGTCAGTCCAAGCACAGGAATTTCTCTTGTAAATTTGCATTTCGAACATCCAGACAATTTAGAGAACAGGCAATCAGCTGAAACAGAAATTATAGACATTTTATGAATATTATGTTTTCACTGGCCAGTAAAGCATGAGTGGCATAATGGGATTGAAAATCAAAAACAAAATGTGGGCACGTCATGAACACTGCTGTACGCAATTGCATGTTAACTGTAATTCATACCAACTGGGTCTGGGAGAACTCTTATTATATAAATTTAGAGTGACAGTAAAGACTTTTGAAATATTCCACATAAATTACATCAAGATTTCGTCATCATGTAATTCTTTCAATTTTACATAATCCTGATAACTTATAGTTTATTAGTTTTTGTAATGACACATCAACGATGATGGTTTCCTCTATAGGCATTAGGGCTGCATGATAATAGGCTGGAATGCTATATGCGATAAGCAGGGCTTTGGAGTCCGAGTCGGGAGTCGGGGGGTTTTTGGGTGGAGTCGGAGTCGGAGTCGAACTTTGATTTTCAGGTGGAGTCGGAGTCGAAAAATTAATTTGGTGACTCCTGACTCCTTAAAAATATATAATTTACAAAACCACAGTTACAACAGCTTGAAATGTATCTTGAAATTTAAGCAAAACTTTCTGACCAAGTATTCAAGAACAAAAGCCAATAAAAATTTGTGGAAGTACTTTTTGCCCCCTGTTAATCATGTCGGGAGTCGGAATTTAGGCAACCGTCGGAGTCGGGGTCGCTTTTCAGAAAGCCAAAGGAATCTGGAGTCGGTTCACTTATTACCCGACTCCAAAGCCCTGGCGATAAGTAAGTGTCATATCGCGATGTCAATAAATTATGAGATAAATTCATAAACAAGAGATTGCCCTTAAAAAATGACAATTTGGCGAAAATAAATGGGGACTTTTTTATCAAAAATACTGAAAATTATTAAAATTTATTTAATGCACTTTCTGCACTTCCTGCGATAAACTTACTGCACTACTTGATATCTCGATAAACGATAAATTTGCGATTAATCGTGCAGCCTTAATAGGCGAGTCAAAATGAAATGTTTATCAGAGAAAATCAACAAATACTAACTTTGGCAGCAAAGGCATCAATTTAAACACACCCAGCTCCTCAGAAGGCCACAAGGTAGTCACGCTGTCAAATTTCACCTGAAACAATAAATACATGCATTTTACCCCCCCGACAGAAGTTAGTCAGGATGACATTCAAAGTTGGGTAGTCTTATGACTTTAATTTGCTGTTCTGAACTTTGACAATTAAAGCAATGGTAGTAAGTTATAGCTACAACCAGGTGTGATCATTATACAACTGAGGTCACTTAAGGCGTATCTAATTTACTTGGGCTAAAGCCCTCAAGTGATAAATCACATATTGCCTCTCCATGTCTCCAATGATGAACAACCTATACTTATTACTTTCGAGAATCTGGGAACCTACCTGACGATGAAAACAAAATCTAATCAAATGATAATATTATAACAATCACTGTGAATCACAGCTATAGGGCCTAATGCTGCTGACAAACAGCATGTCATGTGCAGTGAGTTGGGAAAATATTCACCTCCTTGACTTGAGGTTAGTGCAAGTTGACTGTATCATAGATGAGACCCCCGGGATGAGACCTAACCTGAGACAACCTGAAAACCTTTCAATTGAGTGTCTGCGCCCGGACATGTCCTGAATTATACAGGCTCGGTACTTGTGTAGCCTAATGTTATGTTCTCAATAACAGTCAAAAGTAGTCACTTGTATTTCCTCAACTGCATTTTCACTCAGCTGATAAATATTATAACAATATAAATATTTTCACAAGGCCTGTTTAAAATGTTTGGTCAAATGACTTTGCAACTTATATTTCCCAAAACAGTGGTAGCAGGGTAGTGCAGTGTTGAACCCATGGCCTTGTATCATGTGTATACTAGCCCCATAGATAGTCAGAGAACAGACCAGTTTTATATAGCCACTACCTTATATGTGAATTGCAATTGACTGACTTTCCATGCATGAGTGTCATGCCTTCAAAGTGTGAAGCAACTGAGTCTCAAGCCATCAATTACCAACTAGATTAGGCCTACACAAGGCAATCAATGATCAAAGTCTTGATCTCAATTAGGGATTGCCTGACATTTCAATGAAACCCTGACACTGACAGCTGCAGCTGGTCGCTTGCTACCAAGTTGGCAAGTGTTTAGGTCTGGATACTCAGGTCTGGGCCATCGCCATCTTTTCTTGGGTAAAATAACAGAATTTTTCGGACATGTTTTTGGGGTGATTTATGGCTTTAAAAAATCTAAAAAAAATATAAGCATCTACCTTTTGCCTTTAGGAAACTATTGAATACTTTTCCGATTTCCGGTCAACTAGGCGACAGACAACTAGGCTACAACACTACCAACTAGGCGACAACCAACTAGGTGACATACCACTACCAACCAGGCTACACTTTAGGGACAAGTAGGTGACAGCAGATACCATCCAGGTGACACATATTTTATTGGGGATACCAACCAGGTGACAGATCACTTTCAATGGTGGTCAATTAGGAAATGTATTGTCACCTAGTTTGATGTGTTTTGTGAATTTGTGTCACCTAGTTGGAACTGCTTGTCACCTAGCTTGCACTGGTATGAAATTTCCAAATTTCTTGTCACCTAGTTGGTACTGATGGGTGTCGCCTAGTTGGTTTGTCACCTGGTTGACCGTACACCCATGGACCCTGGTCCTAAACAAAACTTCGGACATCAACCTCGAGTGCTTCGGACGCACTTTTAAAATAGAAAGAATGGTCGTACAGAGCCGAAACTTAGCTCAAAATGTAGGAAATTTAATCTCCTAAACATTGGTACCACTTATAAGGTGCGTCAACGACGCAGCAATTGCACAAGAAAAGATTGGATGGATACTGAGCTCTGCTGATCTACCAAGTGTTGAGGTCGCTGGGCTTGAAAAATACTCACCTAACCTACATTTATAATTCCTTGTGAATTAGGAAGTCCATATTGATAATATTTACTTACTTGGCCTTCGTTTCACGGGATCCAGGACACTTTTCAGCTGGTGTCCTCTGCCTTCTGCCTTTGGCAAAAAGTAAACAAATCAGACAGGAAGTGAGGCAGCGTCTGCTAATATTTCAAAATTACGAGTCCTTGTACACTTCTTCTAGGAGGTGTCTTTTGGTGGGGATCATACAGTAGAAAATATAGGCCAATGTCTCCATTTTGACCAAATTTCAAGGATGTACACGTCCTCAGTAAAAAATGGCAGCAATCTAAAGCTGCCATTGGAATAGCATGGGACGGACGGTGGCGCCGCCAATCTGTTCAAACCTCCTCTGGGTCACGTCCTCACATTCCTGCACGTGCAAGTGTAGCTTGTTGCACGTCCAGCTTGTTGCACGGCGTGCTGGATATGCAGCTTGTTGCACGGCATGCAGGATCAGTGGTCGAAATAAGGGGGGGTCAAGGGGGTCTTGACCCCCCCAAATGCCCTTGGGACCCCCTCAAATGCATTTTAAGAAGGACCCTGAGGGGGTCCTGAAAAAAACCCCCAAATAGTGAACTTGGTAGGAGGAATAAGCACTGTGGGAATATAAGCATGAACCAGCAAGTAAAGACTAATCAGCAAACTACAACCTCTTGTGATTTATATACATCACCAATAGGGTTTTCAAAACTAATTTCCTCAGATAAAACATGCATATAAAGTGCTCGGAATTCATTTTTAGAGCATCTGAAACACTCCGGCTTTAAAGCGCTTCTGTCGTCCCCAAAATTCCGGCTTCAACAGCTTCAACTCTTCGAGCCTTGGAACTTGCAAGACCCTACCAAATAACATGGGATGCCGTGCTATATTAAGGAAATTAATTTTTGAAAAATTTCGCGAAAGGTGGGCCCCCCAGCTCAGACCCTGGCCCCCCCTTGGCCCCCCCACTCCTGGATTTCTAGCTACGCCACTGTGTGCAGAATTGATTGACACGTGTGCATGTGCCGTGCCATTTTAAGGAAATTAAATTCTGTTGTGATTTTTTGACAATTTGTGACATCCTGCTGGCGATTTTTAGCGAAACTGCGGAGCAAAAAGTTGATACATGGCATTCCTAGAAATGGCGGAACTCCGCCACGGCAGTCAAAAAAGATTCAGCTAGTTGAATTTACTTTTTGAAGCCGCCGAAGAAGAGCCAAGTTTTTCTCATTTTTGGATGTCCGGCAGGCATTTTTCTGGATCACACGAGTCAAAAACATGATTGGCGGGATATAGGGCCATCCCCTGTTCCTGCTGATCACTGTGCTGCCCCTAAACATTATTGTGCTGCTCCGGAAGGATAATTTGCAGCCACACGGGTGCATGGTTTTTGTAGCCATGCTATGAGGTTATATCATGGGTGGGGGAAGTATATCCCCGGTATAGTCACCCGAGACCCAGTATATCCCGAGACCAGAAGGGTCCAGGGTTATACTGGGTCAAGGTTGACTATACGGGGATATACTGCACCCACCCATGATGTAATATGAGGTTATCTTCTTGCCCCGCCAATTTATGTTCTTGCCCTCCGATTTATGTTCTTGGCCCATGCATGGTTCTATGCCTTTTAATTAATTATATTATTGTTTGCCGTTTCCGGCCACTTTCCCTAGAAATCATCTTAAGCTGCACTGCTGCCGTAAAAAGTGCCTCCAGATCATGCCGTGAGAAGTGGCCATTAGTTATACACATGATGCTTGAGAACAGTTTTTTTTGGGTTGCTGTATAATAAATTTGTGGATCTAAGTATTAGTTTTGAGGAAGAGATACTTCCATATTGAAAATCTTGCCCAACTTCAGGGAGAATTTTATGGTGTATAATAAAACATGCATAACCCTATCAGCGTGCCCTCGGCAGCCCAACGTCGGCCCAAAGCCGGTCCGATGCTGCTGACATCGGACTGATGCCGAACCGACGCCGGACCGCCGAGGCACGCTGACAGGGAAAGTACTTCAAATGTATTTTATAGGAGCTATAATGGAATGACATAGTTTTTGAGGAAAACACATATGAAATCTGGATTTTAAATTGATTTGTGTGGTGTAAAAATTTGTTAATTCCATATATACAGACTTAATTTTTGCAAAATCGTGACTGATTTTAGTTTTAATTGGTTGTCCTCGGTCTATTTTAGACATTTTTGAAGAAAATAATTCTTGGTTCAAATTGGCAATGTAACGCAAATTGTTGGTTCTTGTGACATGCGACTACAAGTACATTTAACGAATCTTCGCTACTTGGTCTAAATATAAATTTCTTTCATTGCGATGGTACCGATAATGGTTTAATGTTGTTCCATTGGTCTCCCAGTCAAAAATCCGAGGAGTATATAATTTCTTTCTGCAGTTCTGCGAAAAACTGCAGAATTCTGCAAAAAACTGCTGAATTCTGCAGTTCTGCAAAAATCTGCAGGAAGCTGCAGAATTCTGTAGTTCTGCAGCTCCCTGCATGATTTCTGAACCTCTGTTACTTCCTGTAGTTTATTGCAATGCATCTTCAAAGTCCAGACCTCTCTGACATGGGGCTTGCCACTACCCAGGAAACATGGTTTGGGCGATTGTTGTTTGGGGGATCAGGGTTTTTGGTAGTCGATCCTCTGTCACTGCAGGGTTTCTGAAAAGTTTCTGCAGCAAAATCTGTAATTCTGTAGGAGATATGAAGCCTGGGAGGTTTTATGCAGTTCTGCAAAAAACTGCAGAATTCTGCAGTTCTGCAAAAAGAAACTGCAGAATTCTGCAGTTTCAAAAAAATTCTGCAGTTCTGCAGCTCCCTGCATGATCTCTGAACCTCTGTTACTTCCTCCAGTGTATTGCATCTGCAAAGTTCAGACCTCTTTGACATTGGGATTGCCACTACCAAGGAAACATTGATTTCGGGGGTTGGTTTGGGGGGTCGGGGTTTTGGTAGTCCTCAGTCATTGCAGTGTTTCTGAAAAGTTTCTGCAGCAAAATCTGTAATTCTGTAGGAGTTATGCAGCTTGGGAGGTTTTATGCACTTCTGCGGCTATAACTGCAGAATTCTGTCGGAAGCTGAAGAATTCTGCAGTTCTGTGCTCAGGAAACTGCAGAATTCTGCATTTCTGCAGGAAACTGCAGTTATGCAGCAAATTCTGCAGTTCTGCAGGAAGCTGCAGAATTCTGCAGTTCTACCAGGTAGCAGTTTGTGGAATGACCTCTATCAAAATAAACTTCCATGGACGTTTTGCCTCTCTGCTCAGCCAATTATCAACCGAATTTCATTCAGAAGGAGGTGCGAGGTGCAGGTGCAGGTGTGAGGTGCAAGGTGCAGGTGTGAGGTGCAAGGTGCAGGTCCAGGTGCAAGGTGCAGGTCCACGTGCAAGGTGCACGTGCAAGGTGAAGGTGCAGGTGTGAGGTGCAAGGTGCAGGTGTGAGGTGCAAGGTGCAGGTCCAGGTGCGAGGTGCGAGGTGCAAGTCCACGTGCAAGGTGCAAGGTGCAGGTGCAAGGTGCAGGACTGGAGCTGAGATGCAGGGCTGATTGCACATTACATTCAATTTTAAGGAAATGAAATACTGCTGGTGTCTTAGGCCACACATAATTGATTCTTAGCTTCGCGGACCCGCCGACACAGTAGATTTCCTGCCGATTGAAAAAAAAATTTTTTTTTTTGACATTATAAAATTATTTTTTTTCACCTTTTTTTTTTTTGTCCTACCGACTGACCCTAGAAAAAGGGCCTTGAGACGAATCCGAGAAGCTAAAGATCAATTATGTGTGGCCTTAGCCACTTTTGTACAATTGATATGTGAAAATGACCCAGATGCAAGGTGCAGATAAGATACACAGGTGCAAGGTGCAGGTCTAGGTGCAAGGTGCAGGTGCAGGTGCGAGGTGCAGGTCTAGGTGCGAGGTGCAGGTCCACGTGCGAGGTGCAGGTCTAGGTGCAAGGTGCAGGTCCACGTGCGAGGTGCAGGTCTAGGTGCAAGGTGCAGGTCAGGTGCGAGGTGCAAGTGCCATTTTAAGGAAATTAAATACTGCTGAATTTTCATGCAAAATTTTGGGGAGGAAGACATACCAAATTGCGCCCGATACAAATATAATGAAGCACATAATTGCGAGATCAAGAGGAAATGTTGAAGACCTATCAACACATTATTTTACGCTGTTGTGTACTTTCAGTTGAAGTTAGGTAGAAAATTGAGGAAGAAATAATTACCTTTAAGTGAAATGTACTCAATCACTGGAGTAATCATCGTTCTTGGCTACTTTCTGAAAGAAACTGCTCTGCAAATGTCAATGAAATAAGGTAAAATGAGCAATCAAGTCATTTCAAACATCGTTATCCACAAAGTCATTTTTTGTTCAATAAATTGAAAAGTATGTCGATCTTTGAAGCTATGAGTTCCACCAGTCAAAAAGACTTTATATTTACAGATTTCAGTCATATCAAACATGAACTAAGTCGAAAGTTATTCAAATGCTCTCCTGCATATACACAATAAATACCAAACAATTATTATTATTATCATGTTTATTCGTAAAGAAATTCAAGTACATGGTAGGTAAATTTGAAATTTAAAAAATTTAAAATTAGTTTATAGTTAAAAATTCAATTAGTGTCTCTGTTTCGTCCCTTGTCAATTAATGGCTTTCAAGCAAACCGTCTCTCATCTGTGACAGTTCGATTACAGTGTGGGCAATTATTTTTGCATTGTCATCATTACAACTTGAGCATTGGAATCTCAAGAGACCATCAAGTCTGCTGGATGTCAATCCTTTCAAGTCAGTCAAAGTAATATTTGTCATGCTGCAGCACTTTGTGACATTTGCATTCAGACTTCTCGTTTTTAAGCGCTAGTTGCATGATGTAGGACACTAATCCGCATGCACAATTCAGTATACTCCATGTGAACTTCAAGTACCTGGACAGAAATAAATGTACTTCACAGAGCCCACAATTTAGCCCTTTCATAATCGAATTGTGTGCTCTTTGAGGTAGTCTCCAAATTTGCCTTGATATTTTCCTCCATGCTACATGAAACCTTGGTAGCGACTTAACTGGCAACAAAGTAACTCCATAAAAGGATGAACAGTAAATCTTGAAAAGTCTAAATTGAATTGCTGATGGTATGTGGCCAAATTTAGACCGAAATATATTGTACTGTCTGTAAAAAGCTGACAGTATTCCATCAATGTCTCTAATTTTTAGATCATTGTAGATCTTAAATCCAAGGTGTAATACACTTTTTTGTTCTTTGATATAACTTAATCCTACTCTGATCTGTTGTTCCTGGTATTTTGCCTAGGCCTTTCTAAAAACAATGTATTGACTTTTTTCTCCATTAAAATCCATGTTCTATTCATGTGCGAATGTCATACAAATGTTTAACATCTTTGTAACTCCAGATCTAGATGGGGCTAAAAGCACCAAATCATCCGCATAGCAGAAAGCTCCCATGAAATATGGGCCAATGTGACATCCATAACCACTGTCACGTAGTCTTTGCACTAGTACATCCACATAAATGCAGAACAGTAGGGGAGACAATACTCCACCTTGTCTGACCCCATTGGTGACTTTAAAATAACTGGTTCTAATATCATTCCATTTTATCCTCAAGGTCTGACTCTCATAGATATTCAAAAGGCATCTGAGATATAAAGGATTTAGACGTCTGCTAATCAATATCTCAAATAACTTCACAAAGTCCACTTTGTCGAATGCTTTCGACATATCTAACAGCAGGCAATTTACAACACTTCCTTCTGATAAAAATTTTCCAGCTACTTCAGTCAAGAGAGTTGTGCATAAAACAGTTGAGCTGTCCTTTTTAAACCCGAACTGTAAGTCATCACTACATAATAGCGCTTTCTGTTTTTCAATAAAAATAAGGTCATAAAGTTTTGATATACAACAGCTGAGTGTTATTGCTCTGTATTTGTCTGAGAGATGCAAAAGTTTAGACTTAGGAATAGGGCACATTGTACCTTGCGTAAGAATATCCGATGCAAAACCATGACATAGCATTGATGAAAAGTAAATGGCAAGTAAAACATATAATCTATTACATCCATGAATAAGACAGTCAGATGTTATTGCCGAGATTTTATTTAAAAATGTATAAACAAGTACTTTTTAATGCTGTGAAGACCTGCCTTTTGTTTCCAAATCAAGCATTGTAGCTCTTCAGAGTTGTCCTAACAGTCACAGGAACATATTTTACCCCATGTCAGAACCAGCAATTGATCTCCTGACCTATTTTCTTTTCTTGTTTGACAGATTTAGACTAATTTCAACAAAATTTGACTAAGTAGAACCAAGATCCATTATTTGACTAACACACTCTATTTCAAATGATTTTCAGGGTGTGAAGTAACTGCAATGATGAAATGGTATGGACATGTCAATGAGTTGAATCAGTTGAAGGCCTCTGTGTCAAGACTTTAATCGAGAAATTTTGGAATTGATTGGAAATTAGTTTGCCACCAACTAGCTTGTTGCTATCGGGCTTTTCGAATATGGCAACTTTATTTTATTCTAGGGCTATAGCTATGGGCTCTATACAATCGCCGACATTCAATATGATCATCAATACACTTGATCGATACAGAATTCGTACCATTGCTCAGCAAATTTGGACCAATCCACATTTTAGAGAAATCCGCTACCAAAAAACGAATTTTTGGCCCAGAAAGTTCGCACAAGAACGGACGTCCACATGACGACCTGCATGCTGCAGTTCACTTCATGATTTTGGGGGCATTTTCACTAAAATCTCGGCAATAAATGGCTTTATTTAGCTGGATATGGCATAATTGAACCGAACCGAAAGTGCTGCTTTGAAAACCGGTTTGGGACCCAGCCAGACTGTACCGGTACGGCCGGTATTTATCGAACCTTTGTAGTAAGTGCCCTAGTATCTATCCAATTCAATATTTTTTCTAATTTCATAATATTATGTACATGTATTTGATATTCGCCGACCCACGGGCGTTCAAGCTGTCCATCTCATCAGCGAACTTGGCATAACAACAGCTCATAAATTTTGAATAGACAGCCTGTACCTGCGATTGGAGTTGGTCCTTGATCCAACAGTTAGTTTCGGTAAAGTAAACATACCTGAATTTCTCTGACAATGTCACAGCAGTGTCTGAATAATTTCATTTGGCGCTCTGCCATCCTATTCTGTTTTGAAAAATTCATTTTCATGCTTGTTTGTGTTGTCTGCATACTGTGTGGTCTGCATACTGACAGGTGTAGCCACTAGCATAGCTTGCAGTGCTACAACCAGGGAAAATGACAGAACTAACAGCAGCCTGGTAGGCAGTAACTGAAGTTCAGTTGAGGTTTGAGGTGTGCATTTATGAAGTTTAATTGAACTGAAGTTCAATTGAGGACATTTGAGGTGTCAAGCCAAATTAAAATTTTTGTAAAATAAACAATAATTTGATAATTCTGGTTGTTTGTTTGCTGTTGTTATTACAGATTTCGTATAAGTGTGCCATGTTCCATGTGAATATATAACAGATCGGCTCTTCAGCTTCTTAGCTGAAAGCGACATGACAGCCTCATATCGATCCGGGGGATGACGTTCCCTCTGAGGATAACGTCGGGCGGGAGCTCCATCTTCATCTTCATCTCCACTCTCCTCTTCTTCGTCCTGTTCAGTAGGTTGATCCTCAGCTGCTATAGCTGAATCTTCCTCCTCAACAGTCCCATCTGGATCCTGCTCTGAAGCAACATCCGGAACTTCTAGTGCGTCGTCTCCATCCGAATCTTCATGCTCCGAAGAATCCACTGTAGATGCATCATCCTCAACTTGAGTCTCCGCAGTATCCACCACAGAATCAGATTTAGCATCTAAGCTCAACATATCTCCAACATGCAACAAGTGGTTGCGGTGCAAGGTGCGTCTGCGCCTTCTCCCCCCCTTCTTGACATCAGGCTCAACAACATAAACAGGAATATCCGGGTTAGGTTTCTCAATCACAACACATACATCAGGTTCCCAAACATCGGCTAACTTGTGCTTTCCTTGAAAAGCCAGTTGCCGCACTAGGACTTTGTCGCCTATCTCCAGGGTAGCGGCACGACATCTCACATCTTTCAGGAGTTTATGACGAAGCTTTGCAGACTCCGAAGACTTTCGTGCAAGAGCATAGGACTTGAGAAGCCTGGACTTGAGGCTTGAGACGTAGTGATGACTGTCATCTGGTTCAGACCGAGTGATCCCCATTGCCACATCTATAGGTAGATTGGGATGTCGTCCGAACATGAGATAATAAGGACTAAAGCCAGTGGCTGTGTGCGGAGTAGAATTGTAGGCATGGACCATGGGAGCAACATGTGATTTCCAATCAGCCTTGTTCTGATTTGGAAGGGTTCCTAACATCTGTAGCAAGCTGCGATTAAATCTCTCAGTGACAGGATTTCCAGACGGGTGATAGGGAGTTGTCCTGGATTTCTTCATATTTAACATGTCACACAGTTCCTTGAGTAGACGACTCTCAAAGGCACCTCCTTGATCCGAGTGTATGCGACTGGGAATGCCATAGTGCACAATGAAATGCTCAAAGAATGCTTTGGCAGTTGTAAGCGCTGACAGGTTACGGACGGGTACAGCTACTGCATAGCGTGTGAATAAATCGGTGATCACCAAGATGTATGGATATCCTCCTTTTGAGTTTTCAAGCGACAGGTGGTCCATGCTGACAACTTCTAATGGGTAGGAAGTGGGAATGGGAACTAGAGGTGCAGTAGATGGTGGTCTTTTCCTCTGTATGCAGCGCTGACACTTTGACACATATGTTTCAACATCTGAAATCATCTTGGGCCAATAAAATCTTTCCTTGCACAAGCTCAGAGTCTTATCACGACCTTGATGTCCTAAGTGATCATGTAATGATCGAAGAGCTTCAGCTTTCAAGCCGGCAGGTAGCAAAATCTGTTTCACCTCCTGATCATTAATAGTTACACACCGGTACATGGCTCCATTTTCAATACGAAGTCTGGGGAACTCACGAAGTAGTGGTAAAGCAGCTGAAGGAACTTGCGACTTCTCAGGTGATAACTGCTGTGCAACAAATGGGAAGAGAGGTCCTATAGCTGGGTCGGAACGTTGAGCCTCCTTCCATCCAGTAAAGGAGCTAGAAGCAAATGCAAATGTGGGCTCTGCAGGAGCGTCCTGATGCTGCAACAGATAACCCGCACAATGTAATTGACATACTGACTTCACAACATCCTGCCTAATCTCCACAGGCAGTCTGGAGAGTGCGTCGGCATCACGATTCTGTTGTCCACTGATGTACTTAATGGTGAAATCATAAGCAGCTAAAGCAGCAAGCCAACGATGTCCAGTAGCATCCAACTTGGCGCTCGTAAGGACGTATGTCAATGGGTTATTGTCTGAAAGTACTTTAAACTTGGCACCGTACAAATAGTCATGGAATTTCTCGGTGACCGCCCATTTAAGAGCAAGAAATTCAATCTTATGAGCAGAGTAGTTGGCTTCTGACGGGCTGAGTGTACGGCTGCCATAAGCGATGACTCTAAGAACTCCATCCTGCTTCTGATAGAGCACACCTCCTAGAGCAGTGCGGCTCCCATCAATATGAAGCTCAAAATCAAGGTTCCCATCTGCAAAGGCAAGCACAGGAGGGTGTGTCAGGTAGTACTTCAAATCAGTGAAGGCCTTTTGATGCTCACTATTCCAAATCCATGCAGGTGATTCAGCTCTGGTTTTCTTGTTACCACACAATAACTGGGTCAATGGCCTGGCGATGCGAGCATAGTCCTTTACATAACGGCGATAATAATTTGCAAATCCAGTGAATCGTTGCAAATCGACATGGTTTTGGGGAGTAGGCCAGTCTCTCACTTTATCTGTCTTTTCAGGGTCCACGGCCACTCCTTCGGCACTGACTACATGTCCCAAGTACCGAACAGATCTCTGAAAAAGTTTGCACTTTTTCGGAGCAAGCTTCAAATTAAAGTCACAAAG
Source organism: Platynereis dumerilii (assembly GCA_026936325.1). NCBI lineage: Eukaryota > Metazoa > Annelida > Polychaeta > Phyllodocida > Nereididae > Platynereis > Platynereis dumerilii. The sequence continues at coordinate 7,832,598 of JAPTHN010000009.1, forward strand.
TCTTTGAAACACAGATTCTAAATGTTGCAAATGTTCAGTAAAACTCCTTGAAAACACAATAACATCATCTAAGTAAACTTGAACAAAATTAGGAGAGAAGTCAGCAAAGATGGCGTCCATCAGTCTCTGGTAGGTTGCAGGGCTGTTAGTGAGGCCGAAAGCAAGACGGCGGAATTCCCAATGTCCGAGTGGTCCTGCGGTGAAGGCCGTCTTATGGATGTCATCAGGGTGTATTGGGACTTGATGATAACCAGATTTCATGTCTAGGACACTGAAGTAAGTGGCGCCTGAGAGGTAATCAAAGATATCAGTGATTCGTGGCAAAGCATAAGCATCTTTCTTGCTTATCCTGTTCAATTGTCTAAAGTCAATACACAGGCGAAGCGAATTGTTTTTTTTCCTAGCCAGTACCATGTTAGAGGCATAAGGGCTACATGATGGTCTAATTATGCCTGCATTGTACAATTGCTGCAAGTGATCGCGTACCTCCTTTATCATGGCAGGTGGAATTTTGCGGTAACGCTGCTTGAATGGCCGGTCATCAAGAAGATCTATCCTATGCTGCACAACATCCGTATATCCCACATCTGTATCACCCTTGGAGAACACATGCTGCCAGTTGTCAAGTAGTCCCATGGCGCTGGTAGACTCTTGGGACGACAAGTGCTGCAGGTCAAATTTGAATGCAGGTGCTGTAGCAGAAGTTGGTTCTTTGAATTGCACTGGTTCCACATCAGCAACTTCAAGTTGGGCACACAAGGCTTTGGACTGCAGGGTAACAGGCCGGCTGCTGTAATTGGCTATCTTCACTGAAATGGCATTACAAGGCACAACATGGTGATAAAGCATAGGCAGAACATCAAGTCCATCGGGCAATTTACTACCTGGTGATGAATCAACAATTACTGCACCAGTAAATGCAACATCATTCACAACAGAACAATCAACTGTGGTGACCATATTAGCTGGAATGGTGGTAGACTGGTCACAATGGAGTGATGCTATCCTTCCTTTGGTGCGTCGAAGTCTCCTTGTGTTCAAACTCAGGGTGCGGAAAACCATATGCCAGGCACTTGGGATGCGGCGCTGTCCTCTGATGTGGTTGAGTCTCGACAGCACATTGGTACCAATGATCACAGGTACCCTCTTGCCATATTCTGTGTCTTCCACAACAAGCAATAAACTAGAGAGCGATTCAGAAATGTCTAGAACATCAGGCACAATAGCAACTTGAATATAACCAAAGTAAGGTAAAGAATGTCCACCGGCTACTTCTACATTCATTGCACAGTCAATCGGAACAATAGGCAAATTAGCAAAATGTTTCATATAATATGAATGAACCATTGTGGAGATGGTAGCACCAGTATCAAGAAGAACTGAAGTCTTGATTCCTTGGATGGTTAAAGTGCTTTCACAACTCTGTCCAATTAATCCTTCTGGGGCGCTGGGTTGTGCGGCCAACAGTTGCCCCTCTCTGCTGGTCTGTACTGGTTTAACGGCTGGTTCTGGTTGCGACACACAGATTGGACATGCCCAATTTTTCCACAACGCCAGCACTTAGGTGGCTTCCTTGTAGTCAACAAGTTCATTTGTGTTGATAATTCCGCAATCTGTGCCTGAAGTTGAATCAGAGTGGGTGCCGAAGTGGTGGATTCTGCTTCCGGCGTCTCGGTGTCTGCTGCCTGCTGAACAAACTGTTTCGCTTTAGATTTTGACTTGCCCTCAGTTTCAAGAGACTTCTCAATCTTTCTCACTTCCACCAATAAATCTTCATAATTATCGATGCTGTCAAATTTATGACTCGAGAGTTCCTTCAGTGGATGTTTGAGGCCGCCCCAAAACTTATTTCTCAATGGCTCCTTTGCTGACTCCGTGGTGAAGAGTTTTTCTTTTATGGCAGGTGTAATTAGGTCCTCCAGTCTCCCAGACCAGGTGACAACATCTTCATCTGGGTACTGAGTGGCAGAGTAGAATCTGGCTAGTAAATCCTCTCCACTATCGATGGTGCCATACAAATGTTCCATCTTGCCCACAAGTTGTTCAATGGTGACGTCTGGGCCAAGGCGCACTGCAACCTTGCTGGCATCCCCGCGAAGTGACATCCTTGCGGCACTAAGGATTGCCGTTTTAGTGAAGCGCTGCTGATTCATGAGACACTGTAACTCATAAAGCCAAACTTCAAAGGGCACATGATCCGACTTGACAGGAGGGTGTCCAGAAAAGATGGGGACTTTCGGTAGAATTTCCTTTTTAGGTTGTTGGTCATTAGTGTTAACTACTTCAGGCTTGACATCTCCTCCGCCTCCTTCACCTGGTTCCAACCCCTTGACATAGTCCTTCATCCAATTGACGAGGTCATCCTTGGAGTCGAACTTCGGCTTAGCCCCCAACTGCTTGCAGACTTCCACCAACTGGTTCTTCTCCTCCTCTGAGAATTCCATGGTTGTATGTAACAATAGTGGCTAACTAATTCAATGACTATGGTAGCTATGAACAATAGTAACTATTACCTATGATAACTACCAACAATAGTAACTATCAACAATGCTAACAGTCAACAAGGATAACCACTACTAAACAATATCAATGAAACTTCAAAATATTTCTAAGTCCAAGTATTACTCTAAAATAAGGCAAATCTGTGAAAAATTAAATATCCAAGTTCACAATACGCAATATCACAATCAAACAATAATGTCACAACAAAAGCAAAACATTCATCAATTCAATAACCATCAATAATCATCAATGCAATCAATGGTCAACAAGAAATAGACATTCCCCAAAACAATCACATTCAACAAGCATAAGTCAATTTTCAATCCACAAAAAAATTGTAAAGTCCAAATAAATTCTCAAACGATCAAAAGTTGGTGAAAAATAATTCTGAAATTCAGAGCATAAATCCACAGGCAGCTGCAATCACGTAGTAATGTCAGTCTTTTAATTAAATTATTTTATAAGTGTTAAAGTTGAAGAAAATGTCCAAATTCTTCAAATTACTGAGTTTGACAGTTCATGTAAACAATAATATGGGCCAGGTCAGGTCATTCAGCATGTAAACAACTGGATTACTCAATGTTGCATAAGATTGCACAAGTCTATTAAAGTTCAGTGCTTTGACCTTCCAAAGTTTTCACAGTTATATACTGGCCTTAACAACTTTTGCTCCTGAGGATTAGCAGCCCTTAAGTCCTTAAGTGAAGTGTAGATGCAGTCTAATTTGCTGTATAAACTTGATCTAGCCAGCTGATGACTCCTTGTAGATTCTGCCAGTTCAATGGAATCCCCTGGAATGCTTCTTCTGGAGCGATGAGGGAATCCCGGACGAGCCCCCAGTATAACAGATCGGCTAGGAATCACCAGTTTCCAATCCAATGCACCAAGGCTTTAATTCCAATCCATAAATAAAACCCTGCAATATACATGAATTTATAAGTCATGTGTTCACCCACAAAATATATAATAAAAATATCATAATTGCATTTATCACAAATACTAGACCCACCTGAGCTTGGTCAGGGTTTACACTTGTATAGCACAATATTGAATATCGACAGCATGGATCCCAGAACTGGAAAATTACCAAGACTAAATATACCATGTGTTCTAACATAATTTCTGAATTAAACCAAACCAATAATTAATTCACAAATACAACCATATTGAATTTAGGCTAACAATAATATAAATTCAACTCACCTAATTAGCAAGTATTTTCAGGGACGGATTACCAATTAGGCTTGGTAGGCTGAAGCCTAGGGCCCGGAGCTCCAGGGGGGCCCGGCCAAAAAGGGGTAAAAAGTTGTGGTCACCAGCCACTCCCCAGCCTGTGTACACTTGCAGCTGCATGCACTTCCTGACCTTTTCTGTGAGAACACTGTTCCAAAGATCTTGAGTCATGCCAAAGATACAGCTAGTAGTCAACTACAGTAAAGATGAGGCATCTGGTTACACACAAGCTTATAAGGTCAAACTTATAACATATTGGGTGCATGACCCCTCACCCATTTACCCTAACCAGGAAACTGAGATGTTATCATTCAATGTATGGCATTTGCCACATCCTGGTATTTCTTAAAGGTTTATCCCATTTCTGCCTTGACCATCACACACATCGCATGTCAGAATACAGAAGCTGCTGTAAATGTAACCTGAACTTTTGAAGGTAAAACAATTTCATTACAAAAAAATTCCATGACCTTACAAATATATACTATTTCCACTCTTTGATAAACACCTAATTGTATCTTAGGATTGAATAATAAGGAGGGGTTTTTATATCAATTGGGCTACATGTATATTGAGTAATTCATGAGGTCTCACAAAGTTTTATACTGATAAGAATTTGATGTTCATATAAAAATGTCAGTTTTATAGGGAGAGGTCATACAGTTTTTTGTGTTGTGTAAAAATGACATCGAACAGGCTGCCCCTCTCTCGTTGTAGCTCCTTCTGAAGGTTAGATTGTTTGGCCCTTGTTGTAGGTCCTTGATATGGCTTATCATCACAAGTCAGGAGCCCAAAAGGTGAAGGAAAGGGAGATACGCAAAAAACGAGAAGAAGAAGTGTTATCGAGTAACACAAAGATCACTTCCTTTCTTTTCCAAGCTGCACCTCAGTCAGAGCCTCTGCGAGATGACCCACCTGTCCTTCAGGGCACCCTTGTGGAACCACAGGAAGACCATCATAAAAAAGATGAAGAGATAAATATGGATACAGATGAACTGTCAGTGGATCCCGAAATTGGCCCCATTATTTCAAATGACATTGCCTTATGGCCAGAAATTATTGACACTCTCATTGATCATATTCTTGAGTTTGGTACTGATAGGTACATCAATTCGGGGCTGATTTATCAATGTCATTAAGAATGGATGGGAAACAGAAAAGATATTTTTCTGAGTCACTATTTGCCCGTGCATTGTCAAATGGGGAAACAATCAGTCGGTCATGGTTGTGTTATTCACCATCAACAGGGAATGTATTTTGTTTGGCATGTCGATTGTTTTCAAAAGAGAGCAATTCATTTTCAAGACATGGTTATAATGACTGGAAAAATGCCAACAAACGTTTGGAGCTACATGAAAACAGTGCACCTCACAGAGAGTCAGTTTTGACCCTAACTCGACGTGCAAAAGGCAAAGGTAGAGTTGACAGTGCATTAGTCAGTCAGTATGAAGCTCAGTGTGCATACACCAGGGCTCTATTGGAACGGATCATTGCCACAATACTATTTCTGGCAGAGAGAGGGCTTGCATTTCGTGGCCAAGATGAGGTTCTGGGGTCCAAAACGAATGGAAACTATCTGGGAACATTAGAACTGTTAGCAAAGTTTGATCCATTTATGTCTGCCCATATTGAGAAGTATGGTGGTCAAGGCAGAGGTTCTGTTTCATACCTGTCGTCAACAGTTTGTGACGAACTAATCACAACCTTGGGTGACAAGACCTTAAAGGCTATTGTTGATGAGATGAAAGATGCCAAATATTTTTCAGTTTCTCTCGATTCAACACCTGACTTGTCTCACCATGACCAGCTATCTTGCATTATTAGGTATGTAACGGATCAAGGGCCAGTGGAAAGATTTTTGAAGTTCCTTGATATGAGAGGTCATAGTGGCAGTGACCTAGCCCAGAGTCTCTTTGCTTTCCTGGAGGAGACCGGCATAGACATAAGAAATTGCAGGGGACAGACATATGATAATGCAAGCAACATGTCTGGCAAGTACAATGGACTTCAGGCTCTGATCTGCAGGGAAAATGAACTTGCTATATATACACCATGTTTTGCTCATTCATTAAATCTTGTAGGACAATCTGCAGTTGAATGCATCCCAGAGGCTTCAAGGTTCTTCAGCTTTGTTGAAAATGTTTACACTTTTTTCAGTGCGTCCACACACAGGTGGGCCATTCTGGAGGCTAAACTAGGCAAAGACCACCCTGTGCCCAAAAATCTAAGTGACACAAGGTGGTCTGCACATTCACAGGCCACAGGTTCACTAAAAAGAAGCTATCTGCAGGTAAAGAGTGCATTGGAAAAAATTTCCAATGATAAAGATGAGAAATGGAAAGCTCGCCAAGAAGCCTCTGGGATTCTAAAAAAGTTAGAGAGGCTAGACACATGTATTCTCCTTGAGTTCTGGGCAGATATCTTAGAGAGATTTGACAAAGCTAGCAAGGTCCTTCAGGACTCTAAGCTTGATCTGAATCAAGCTGTCAGAGTCCTTGAATCTCTCAACGACTATGTCCAGAGTCTGAGGCAGGGGTTTCAGCAGTTTGAAGACAGAGGGAGAGAGAGATGCGGGGAAAATGCTGAATATGATATTGAAATGGTCAGAAAACGCAAGGTCAGTTCAAGGTTGAGGTTTTTTGAAGGTGATGCTGAAAGCACAGTTTTTTCTGCCAGTGATGGCTTCAAAGTTCAGGTATTTCTACCTGTAATTGACAAATTGCAATCAGAACTTGCAAAGAGGCTGAAAGCATATTCTGTGTTGAATGAGTTATTTGGCTTTTTGCACAAAATAGAATCTTTGACTGACAGAGATCTCAGGATTGCCAGTGAGAAGGTCATTCAGCAATACAGTTCAGATTTGACAGAAGTATTGAGCGAGGAACTGATTCATTTCAGGGAATATTTAAAAGGTGAGGAGAAAACCAGAAAAGCCTCAGAGATGTCCATGTACCTGCTGATTGTAAACAATGGGCTGAAGGAACTTTTTCCAAATGTTTTGATTTGCCTGAGAATCTATTTATGCATGATGGTGACAAACTGTTCAGGGGAGCGCTCTTTTTCTACATTAAAGAGAATAAAGAATTTTCTCAGATCAAAGCTGTCAGCCTCAAGGCTCAATAACTTGGCCATAATGAGCATAGAACCTGACATCACTAAGTCACTAGACATTCCTTGTGTAATTAAGGAGTTTGCTGCACAGAAATGCAGAAAATGGTGCATGAAACTTTGAACAAGTTTAAAAGTACAGTGTTAGAATTGTAATATTCTCTTTAGCTCTTTAGAAATTGCTAGATTTGTTACAAATGTACTAAACACCTTGACTGTATTTATGTTAACAAAGTGCATGCTGTCAGCAAAATGCTACTTTATCATGCCCTCCAAAAGACATTTGTTTTATAGAGCTTGTTGTATAGAGCATTGAAACTATGAATTGATAACAAATGAAATGTTTACTGTTCACTACTAAGTTTTAAAGTCATATGTAGGACCCATTATTAATCAATTTTGAATCACTTAAAATAAACTTGATAACATATGTTTAAGTCTATTGTTCATTTCACTTTTTGTGGTTTGGCTTTCAAGAAGCAGGAAGGAGGGGGGGGGGGTTGTGGTTAACTGTGACAAAGGGGAGGGGGCCCACTGATTTGGCCAGCCTAGGGCCCTTATGACTGGTAATCCGTCCCTGAGTATTTTAAAATATCTTCAAACATCACAAAGCAGGCCACATGCTTCTCACATGGCTTCTGTGTCAAAAAGTGAGTGGCAAATTATTCACTAGCACCACCTAGCTGCCAGCAGTTTCAACTAGAAACTGCTGCCCTCTTGTGTTACAAATTTTACTGTACAGTGGGGACACCTGTCACCCTGTTACAAATATATGCCCAGGTGATGTCAGTATTGCAATACTGACATCACTATTGGCACTCCAAGCTTGAGTGTTGATTCCAACTGCTACCAACAAGTCAGGCTTATGGGCTGTCTAAGTGTGAATGACAATTGATTAATCTGCATTCATTGGTATGGTAGTTTGATTCAGTTGGAGCAGGTGGAACTGATATGTTTGAGCCACTTGCTTGATCCATCATGGACATTCATGGTGTCCTGTTGTGAAATTTCTCATTGAGGGCAGCACCTTGTGGCTTTTCAGCCTTTTAGGTGAGATCTGCTCCAAAGAAACTGTTCAGAATTGATGACTGGAATGAGGATGATGGGGAGATTTTTCGGAAGTGAACGTGGCGGTGTTGCATGGGCATACCAGAGGACGAGAAATTTGGGGGGGGGTGGTGGGTAGTTGCTCCCCAAAAATTTGGAAAAGGCCAGACAAGGAGGCTAAGAATTCGATCATCAAATAAACATTATTGGAAATCCGTGATAAAGATGCCCCCAAGCAAAACTCCCCCCCCCTAGGTCTTAATTTCTGAATGGATCCTGAGTATATTATTTTGCCAAGACAGAGCAGCACATGATAACCTCTCAGACCAACAAATGAATGTGAGAGCGAATGAATTTGTTTTGTTGTAAAAGTGCTAAAACTGATAGCAGTATATATACACAAAATCCATGCATTATATATAGCTGGATATTGTAACTTTTCGATTTATTCAAAACATCAAACTGAATAATCAATGTTGAGCAACAATCTAACAGCTTATGTGTGAATTTGTAATGGTGTGATCAGTATGTGTTCAAGTGACACAGCTGAAACTGCGAATATACCAACTGTGAAATCATTATGCTGATACTGACATCACAAGAGCACTGTGGCAGTTGAAAAGAACATGGCACACTAATACGAAATCTGTAATAACAGTGTTAATCCTTAGCAGGGTGATAACATGCAAAATTGTCAGTTAGATAACAGCTTTTCGGAAAATCTTTTCCGATGGCATTTAAGTCTCTTGGTGATGTCTAAAACCGAGAAAATTTTGATCTGACTTTGTAGTGACTGATCAATTTTGGCCTCACTTAGATAGATCCCAACTCCATCCCCAAGGTTCTCCAGCTCAAAAAGCTTTTCCGGAGACTATCTCAACAGACTTATTGCTCTCGAGGGCCATTGAATGGACAATGGACCGGGTCTCCTTTCAACTGTAGTGTATGTTTTTCAAGAGCAGATGAGATTAGCTAAATGTTGTAAAAAATTCGACCAGATGATCAAATATGAATTATAGTACTGATCAATAGTTACCAGCACATTTTGTTTGAAACTGCATAAAATCGTGATCATGAAATATTAGAAACCGTTGCTCACCCTCTCAAAAATTCTCCTTGCTGTGCACCTATGAAAAATGTATGCATCGAACATGATTCGAACAAGTTGAAACTTATTACAGTCTGCTCTAAGTAGACCATTAATTAATATGCTTCGTAAGTTTGGATTTCTTCATTCCTGAAGTAGAAAGATTATCTTTTGTTTCACTAAATTCTCATGTTTCATAGGGTGGTACTCATTTCAATGGGAAAAATCAAATCTAATAAAAACCCCAATTTGAAAGTGGAAATTGATGACCACATCAGTAAAACAAGCACATGCAAAATTTTGGCCAAATCGGTTAATATTTAGAGGTGGCACAAAGCCCTAGAAGTGTATAATGTAATTCTTCATTCGCACAACTGAAAAATTGGCCAATTTCCCAGAATATTTTTTCCTGATTTTCTAGTATATGATAAAGTAGTCATGGCAAAGTAATATCTGGAGGTTATATTTTGTTTTATTATTCATAGTACCGTAGAACGGGGTGACTTTGAACAGCCGGGGTGACTTTGAACACTTTTCCGAAAAAGATTGATCCTCTGTGAATGCAAAGTTAAATGAGATACTGGAAGTATTTCACTTCTGATTATATTCCACTAAAGTCTAGTTTCTTTCTGCATAAAGTCATTGCGACTGGAATTTTTTTTCTTGATTTTGATAAAATAAACTCAGCATACTTATTTTTGCAAGATACCATAGCCTGTAAACTTCTGTGCCGACAACAGTACTGAATGACCCTGGCCTGATAAATACCTGCCTTATTGCAATGTCACTCAAATACTTCTCAAATCCACCAGAAACGTGTTGGAGGCAATTCAGAAAGACTGACAACAAATAATATCTATGGATCATGTTAAATTGTACCACACTTCGGGGTGACTTTGAACATCACATTGTGATGGCGAGCGCAGAGACCATCACATTTTCTGGTATGCTAGCTATATTCACGGAGGTATCATATTTCATAATACTATGCATATAATTCAACTCTTGAACACATATCTCACTGATATTAGGCAATCACTTAGCTCCAAAGGCACGGAAGTAGATCAAGAATAAAAGAGTCACAACGTATTAAAAAAACAGTGACAAATTTTCAGGGAAAGGCGATCAAGCCCTACACAATTCATAAATACAGATAAACATTTGTTTTCTGAGAATTTATGGTTTTCTTTCATTGAAACTCACTCTGTTCAAAGTCACCCCGGATCTCGGGGTGAGTTTGAACGCCCATTTATCCACTGACACTGGCATATACATGATGTATATCTCAAAATGCCGAAGCACATGTTAACTACATGCCAGTTTCCAACATTTTAGCCAATTAAATACTACATGGATCTTATATATTTTTAAAGATAAGAGAATTGAGGTGAAAACTGTTCAAAGTCACCCCGTTCTACGGTAAGTGAAATATTTGCCTGTTTTTATGAAAAATGGCTTGATAATTAACCTATGTACTGTCTATGCTGACCTGCTACGAAACTTTGTAAGTCAGAAAGAATATCAGGACTGGATTGGGTATCCGGGACATACTAAAAAAAAAGTTACTTGATCAAAATAATACGCTGTTATAGCAAGATTTGCAAATACCGATGATTTTGAGGTCTGCCGATGGGCAATCATATGTTAAACTTCAACGGCTTTGTGCCACCGCTAAATATTAATTGATTTTGCTGAAATTTTTACACAATACCTTCTATCCATAAGATCAGAATGCAAGATTCAAATCAGAGAAATTCAGAAGAAGGTGTTTTTGGACCACCCTACTGTTTCATTTGCTTCAGCAAAGCCGTAAAGTGAAGATTCTCTGAGGCGTTTTCTTATGTCCTTTAGACATAATTAAGTGAAAAGTATGGAAGAAACAATCTGGCTAACCAAGGTGCTTCTTTGTGGAATTCATTACCGTCTGTGATTAAAAATAGCTGTGATATAAATGTCTTTAAGAAAAGTATAATTACATGGAAGGGAGTTAGTTGTAACTGTGGCTTTGCCTAAATTGTACGATTTTAAGAATGTGATTATACACAATATTAACGATTTTATAAGACTCTTTCTGACGATTTTATGCTTTTAATCCTATTCTCATTGTAAATATTTCATCCCTCATCTGTCGTATCATTTGTCGGTAAAAAGCATTTTTTGCTTATGTTAACTGTTTTATATGTAACCCGACTATAAATAAATATTGACTTTACTTTACTTTACTTTACCTCCACCAAATTAATTTTCATTAAAATCCACTGACCACCACTTTCCAATATATTGGCAAAATCCTTGATGCGCTCGGAAACCTCTCTTTTAAAAGCATAAAAATCCTTTATTGAAGAAAAACCTGACAAAGTTATCCATATATCGAGACAAATTTCTGCCTGTGACAAAATCTGTGAAATTTCAACTTACCAAAAATCCGAAGCAAAAAACTTTTCCACAAAGTCAACTTGTCATTTGTCCTTAACGAAAGTAAGCAAATTGTCCATAGATCTCTATGACTTTGGGAAAACTTGACATGAAGTGCAGCTAATTATTCTGTTTATAGTTTGGATATCCGAACATTGCAAAACTTCATGTTAAATATTATTTCTTCTGAAGATGAAATCAAGAAAGAAGCAAGTGGTGTGAGCAATTTCTTGGAAAGTTTGTGTCTTACAGCAAAGCGCTTTGATTTAAAGTGGGCTGTGGCACTGTGAAAATGGCACTTTGTGTGTCATCATGCTGATGATTTGTCATGATCAAACCCAATACTTTCAATGTTAATTTGATTGAAGGAGACTTATCCCACTTGTTGGTGACAGCCAAACGAAAGGATTATGCGACTGATTTTTACTCTAAAATTTGTTATGAGAAGTCAAATGGCTTATTCTTGATCATGACTAATCAAACAGCCTCTATGTTTCCCATGTTGAAAGTAGAGAAGATGACACTTCATCACTATCATGAGTCACGAAGGGCCATTTTCACAGTGCCACAGTCCACTTTAATTCTATATCAAAGTGTTCCGCTGTAATAGTTGGGGAGCCAGTGGGCCAAAATGTGGAAAATCGTGGGGCCCGTCGGACAACATCACAAATTTGGTACCGTTTTGTAGCCAGGAACTTGCCCGTCAAAATTCAGGTTGTTGTACTATCAAATTGTGGTATAGGTTTTGAGATAAATGCGTTACCATGGCAACGATGTGCTATTTTCAACAGATTTCTGGGCAACAGTAATGGTATCTTTCTTTTCATGTGGAGGACTGCACAATAATCACAGCATCTTCATTTTTGGGTCAAATCTTCAGAAGGCCTGGGGCCTTCAAATGGCACTTGTAATTTATGGTTATGAAATATATCTGTTACCATGGAAACCATTTTCTGATGCACTCTATGAAAATTACTGACTTCAACAAGTTCTGCAATGCTGCATTTACACAATATTAGGTCTAATGACAAAATTTTTTCAGAATAAGTGCTATCATATTCCATTCTTGCTACATGTAAAAAATTATTAAGATGACATTATATTTAATGTAGCTACGGCAACAGAAACACATGAAAGTCATATCCGGTAAAATATCAAAATTTTACTCTCAGGCCCCTGACCTGGTTCAATAGCATACAAATATGATACCTTGTCGCACATTATAATTGTACCAATTCAAATACAGACATTAAGTTCATAAATTTCTTACCGTAACCATGGGAACCATTGAAAAATGCAATTTTTTGCAATTTAAGCAAAAAAATACAAATCTCTGCTTTGTCAAGCTAATTAATTTGTCTTTATTGGGCAGAAACATGAAAAATGATTATGCTATCATTTTCTCAGATAAAACTTGACACTAAGAAATTCAGTTTTTAGTTGTTGCCATGGCAACAGTTGAAATATGCTGTCCTTTCCACATACAAACAAAATGTATGACCTTAGATCTGCCTGATCATGTGAATTTTTATCAACCTGACAACAACTTATCAATACAATTATATTACAAGGGATATAAGCAGATTTATCATAACATGAATTTGTTACCATGGCAACCATCAAAAAGTACCTTTTAAAGCCATTACAACTTTGATTTCACATCAGGATACTCAATTCCCCATTTTATCTATGATAAAACATGAACAATGTTATATATGCATGCACACATTATCTTAAGTCAAAAGACAGTATAAATTTTGTTGTTTCTATGGTAACCACTATAAAGTGTGATAAATTATACTATTAGACTGTCCAGTCTTATGATCAGAGTATATAGAGCAAATTATTATAAGTTGTCATTGCATTCATCCATTAATGTTATTTTGTAAGGTGAGGGGGTTGGTCTAGCAGTAGCATGCTGGGCTGCCAATCGCTGGGTCCAGGGTTCGAATCCGGCTCTTGCCGGGTCACCTGAGCTTATGTTGGACGGCTGTATCAATCATCCTTCACATCATTGCCGTGTCCTCCTCCTGTCCTACTTAGCCTACCAAGTGCATAAATACAGGACGTAAAGCCACAATCATCCATTATTTGGTAATATGAAATCATGGAGACATTTCAATACGTCATGAAGGTCATCTCCTATTGCCGCTACTGTATTGTAGTCAGCATAATTTTCATTGACACAATACATCAGGCCATTTACAGATAATTATATTGTACATAACGGGTCCCAAGTCACCTCCCTTTGGGATACCCTTTTTAACAGTTGAACATTCACTTTTTTCCCCCAAAGTATCTCATTCTTTGTTTCCTGCATGATTTATAATGTCATTAGTCCGCATGCATTTGCAGAAAAACAATGTATACGCATATAATTTTAACTGGCAGGTGGCTCTGTCTGTTATTTAGATTTTGTAGGAGTTTCCAGGCAATATAAGGAGATACGGGTAGATGGAGATAAGAGAAGGCTGAGCTTAGAGCAGGTTGAGATAAGAGCAGGTGGAGATAAGAGCAGGTGGAGATAAGAGCAGGTTGGGACAAGTGAAGGTGGAGACAAGAGCAGGTGAAGATAAGAACAGTTGAAGATACAATTAGGTGGAGATAAGAGTAAGTGGCGATTAGAGTAGGCAGAGAGTAGGTGAAGGTAAGAGTATAGGTGATGATATAATTAGATGGAGATAATACAAGTTGGGAATTAGAGCAGGCGGAGATAATAGTAGGTTGCTTCAAGATAAGTTGGAGATAAGAATGGATGGCAATCAGAGTTGATGAGTTAGGTGGAGACAAGGGCAGGTGGGGATAAGAGTAGGTGGAGATACAATTAGGTTGAGATAAGAGTAAGTGGCGATTAGAGTAGGTGGAGACGCAATAAGGTGGCATTAACAGCAGGTTAAGATACAATAAGATGGCAATCAGAGTTAATGAGTTAGGTGGAGACAAGAGCAGATGGAGATAAAAGCAGGTTGGGACAAGAGAAGGAGGAGGCAAGAGCAGGTGGAGATAAGAGTAGGTGGAGATACAATCAGTTGGAAACAAGAGTAAGTGGAAATAAGAGTAGGTGGAGATACAATAATTTGGCAATAAGAGTTGAGATACAATGAGGTGGCAATAAGAGCAGGCAGGCAAGCAGAATAAATGGCAGGTGGAGTAAAGAGAAGGTGGAGATCAGAGAAATTGGAGATTCAAGGAGATGGAGTAAAGAGCAAGTAATAAGAGTAGGCAGGTACGATTAGGTGGAGAAATGCATAGATAGAGAAAGAGCAGGTATGCTAAAATGCTAAGTAATATTCTGTTGAAACATTTATTGATAATATATATTCAACCAATTTCAACTCCAGTCACCTGCAACAAAATTTTAGTTAAGTAAAGGCAATAAGGCATTTTTGTTGTGATGCTAATGACAGTGTGATGTAATGATAATTTGGGAAAAATCTTTGTTTGGACCAGTGCAAAAGTGGTAGTCTAGCAATATATGCATGCAATGGACTTATGAACACCAGAAACATGTTCGAAGTGATTCTGGCCCAGAAATATGCAGTCAAAATAGAGCTGCAAGGCATATGCTAATGACAACTTGAGATAGGACAACTGGCATGCCAACACAAATACTCAAATATTTTGGGTTAAATAATGATACAGAGCTACAGATAGTGCAGTTATTTTCTGGGATTCGCAAACAACGTCAGGCTTAAGGTTTTCTCACAGAATGTGTGTCCCTTTCATTTTTATTAAGAAACAAATCCGGTATGATGCTAACGACGCAATATTGGAGACCTTGAAAAAACAACCTCCTGCTCTTATACAAAATAATATTTCAGCTATTGGTAACTCGATTTTAAAAGAGTGATAGTCAAGTCTCAATGTATGGAAGAGTTTAATTGAATCAGGATCCTGCAGTAGTGTTTGTGACGCGATCTTTCAAAGAAAATGTTGGTGGAGATAAGCCATTTTCAGGGGGGTTGGCCACTTCAATGCTATTTTTGGATGGGATAAAAATAACCTGCCACATATTTTTTTTGTTATAAATTTTGCTAATATCCTTGTCTATGACAAATGACAACAAGAGGTCCTGCATGTACCTTCCTGTCATCATGAATTATTGTTAAACACTGAAGACAAGAATTTGAGACTTAGCAAAGTTCGACCCAAATAACATCTACAGATGTCTGGAAAGTGCAAAACTGACTATTTACAGACCAATGAATATATATGGTTATCCAGATGTCTGTATCACCTATATTTCTGATAATCCAGACGGGATCAAATGATATGATTAGTCCATTTGAGAGCCTTTACAGACGTCTGGAATTGTTCAAATTGTTATCTGTGCAGACCATCTGTTACATCCTTTGAAAGTGTAAAAGTCATTTTTCTGTACGGACAAAACTGATCAATGCAGCTGTTTGATTCACTATGAAAAAAGGCTAAAAATATAAAGATGTCTGGAAATAGGCTAAATGTGAAGCCTACAGACGTCTAGAAAAAGGCGAAATATAGCTTACAGATGTCTTAAAATAGCCTGTGTCTCTTCCACTTCTGGTCTGTAAGTGGTTTGAATGGCAGACGACGCATTCTACAGACATCTGGAAGAAAGCAAAATATATAGCCTACAGACGTCTGCATGGTCTGTAAATCTCAACAATGGCGCCGTTTTTTATAAAGAGCACAGATGTGTTAAAATAGCGTGTGTGAGGCTAAATGTGAAGCCTACAGACGTCTAGAAACAGACGAAATATATAGCTTACAGATGTCTTAAAATAGCCTGTGTCTCTTCCACTTCTGGTCTGTAAGTGGTTTGAATGGCAGACGACGCATTCTACAGACATCTGGAAGAAAGCAAAATATATAGCCTACAGACGTCTGCATGGTCTGTAATCTCAACAATGGCGCCGTTCTTTATAAAGAGCACAGATGTGTCAAAATAGCGTGTGTCTCTTCCCCTTCTGGTCTGTAAGTGGTTTGAATAGCAGAAAACGCATTCTACAGACATCTGGAAGAAGGCAAAATACATGGCCTACAGACATCTGCATGGTCTGTAAATCTCAACAATGGTGCCGTTTTGTATATACTAGAACAAGCACTTTTTCTTGTTTTCAATTTGCAAACTGGCTTTGCCACATCAATGACAGTTTTCTGTTGGTCTGCTAATCTTCTTATTTGATTAAGTATACTTTCAGTCATTTAATTAGTTTGTTTATTGTCACCTATGCTGCTAGATGTGATAAGCACTGAATCAACTGATTAACCATAACTGATACAAACAAAACATCTTTAAGCCAGTGACATCACACAACCAAGTTGAAAGTTAATTTTGAAAATGTTTAGACCGCTAATCCGCAAACAGCTCTAAGACTCATTTCAAGATAGATATTTTCTAGCACTTACCTTACTAATTTAGAATCAATAATTTTATAGTAAATTCCACAATACCTATGACATAAACATGAAATTTGTTATGGAACAGACGCCCACATCAAAAACTACTTGGTAATTTGACTGAGGGCTATTTCTGGGAAGTGCTGCACATGCAGATTCTCTGGAAGGTGGCAATAGACCATAATAAGACACACAGAGAAAATTGGACAGCCCTGAATGATGTCATAATTAATGACGAAAATATATGACCAGTTATCATGAGAGTAATCCATTCAGTGACATTTGTGGACACACGGAAGTGTAAATTGCAAAGAAAAAATGACTGAGAATGAGAAAATCCCCATGTTAAAGAGGTCTTCCCTGGGTTACCAATATAAACTAGAGCTGAGATACTGATTTTGATGTATATGCAAAGGTATGTAGCAATATAAATTTTTGGCTTTCATCGCGTATGCGAATCCCACCATAGACATTTGGAAGTGATAATTTACATCAATATATCAGCCGAGAAAGGATTATTCTCTGTTATAGCTTCGAGGATACATTGGCCGAGGGGGTTGAGGGTTTGGCATTTGTTTTGTTTGATGCTTACTAATAAGTTTAATAGGCTATTAAGTCAAACCTCGATTTGACTTCTCATTTTTTTGTAAGTTTTCTTCTAAATGAGTATCACTGATAATCAATCACTTTCAGTGTGATTTTCGTGAAACGCTTGACTGAAAAATGAGTCCTTTATATAATGATTAAGAATTATTAGGGAAGTCCATGTTAATTTCACTAACAAATCTCTGCCAATAATTAAAGCTGTTAGGAAATACACATTTTTGCTTCTATCAGTATATATCCCTGTAACATGGACAACTCTATTCATATTCATATAAAAAAAGTAACATATTTGTTCGAAGAATTTAGCATTTCCTTCACTTGAAACCACCTTTCTTGGCAAACTAAAGTAATTTATTAAATAATTTGATGTAGATATGTAGCCAGCATTGCTATTGTCATCCATAACAAAATTTAGCTCCTAGCACTTCTGATAATTCAACTGTGGTCATCTTTGAAGATCACAAATGTCAAATAATTACCATATTTTCATCAAGACAGCCAATTTCCGAGCCTATTTTTTTAAACATAATTGTGCCATTCTCATGGGTCACACTCTCATATTATGTAAATACATGAGTATTAGATGGGGTCAATATATTCTTGGCTTCAATATGATGTGTTTTCAAAGCAGTATAGTATCACATCACATCTTCTGGAATTAATTATACAGATACTTAGCAGCTGATGCCAAAATTACATTTTCGCTGGATGAGAAACATTGTGTTTACACCTATACTTTGAGAAGCAGAATAGAGTTATCTTCTTGCAGATGGTACAGAAAGATGCCTAACATCCATAGCTTTAATTTTGTATGTAGTTTATAACAATAGTACAAGTATAAGTGCTTTAATTTTCTAATAATTAAGTTCAAAGAGAAAAAAATACACAAAAATGGCGTTTCTGTCATTTTGAGATGCCTATGTTTAAATGTGATTAAACTCGAAGTTCATCCCTAAATTTACCTGTTATCTTCCAAGTTAATTTATTTAGGTTCTCAGGATTCCAAAAAGTATTGGTTTATTAAATTGTGGGGGGGGGGGGTGTATGTGGACCTATTCTAGACTGTTGCCTATCATATATATATTTACCACAGAAGCAGATTGGAATATCTGATTGAATCAGTTTTTAGGCACAATGGCTATAATGACATTGTTCATTGGTTGCCATAGCAACAAATACATTTTTATACTATAATCATTCCATTTGATTTTTTGTGTAATATTTCAACTAATAATGTGCTGAGTTTACCAACAATCCAGGAAGATCTGTGCTTTGATCAATGCCATTTTTTAATCTGACAAATTTTCCTTAATGCAAAAATTCAAAAGGCCCATTTCTAAGGTTGCCATGGTTTCAGCTGAAAATGAATTTATTAGAGTTATTTTTATCTGAGAAAATGATTTTATATCATATTCATGTTTCTGCACAATCAAGACACATTAGTTAGCCTAAAAAAGCAGAGTTATGTATTTTCTTGCTCAACTTGCAAAAAAATTGCATTTTTCAATGGTTACCATGGTAACAGTACGAAATTTAAGAATTTAATGTCTTAATAATTTTTTACATGTAGCAAGAATGGAATGTGATAGCACTTATTCTGAAAAAATTTTGTCATTATACCTAATATTGTGTAAATGGTAAATGCAGCATTGCAGCACTTGTTGAAGTCAGCAATTTTCATAGAGTGCATCAGAAAATGGTTTCCATGGTAAAATTATCTGCAAATGGCCTGATGTATTGTGTCAATGAAAAATTATACCGACGACAATACAGTGCGGTAATAGGAGATGACCTTCATGACATATTGAAATGTCTCCATGACTTCGTCTCACCAAATAATGGATGATTGTGGCTTTACGTTCTGTATTTATGCACTTGGTTGGCTAAGTAGGACAGGAGGAGGGCACGGCAATGATGTGAAGGATGATTGAAACAGCCGTCCAACATAAGCCCAGGTGACCCGGCAAGGGCTGGATTCGAACCCTAGACCCAGCGATTGGCAGTCCAGCATGCTACCGCTGGACCAACCTTCCCCCCCTCATCTTCTCTTATATTAAAATGATAACGTACGGGATTTATCTCAAGTTATACTCAATGCCTGACGTTCTAATTTGGCCAACACCTTCCTGGGCCCACTGAGGCAAAACTCTCCCCTTTTCAGGACCATCCAAGTCTTACACATGCCCTAATTGATGTAATTACATTTTTGCGTAGCAGACAATCCAACAGCTCTGTTGTTCCTATCTTAACACATAGTGCCACTGCCATACAATGCTGAGGTGCCACCTGTCGTTTTCTATTTTATTCATTTCATTAAGTTGCATCAATGACAATCTAAAAACAATACAATAACGATGGAACATCAACTTATACGCCTAAGCCAACAACAACTACCTGCATTGAAAACCACTTAAACAACCATTGAATGCACAAAAATGTACCAACCCATTACCATTACAGAAACCTGACAAAGAATCAAATCTTTACCCATCTCCTGTGTTCTGATCCATTCCAATCTACGGGTGTTCTAACTATTAATTGTTCAATGGGAAACATTATCATACAAATGCCCATCTATCTATCACTGGATTATCTCGGACCCATCAGTCAATAATTATACATCAATCCAGACTTATCTATCTATCTGTCCTGGCCTACCATTGTATTGTGTTGTAGTTTGTACCATTCAATCTACGGGCAACTGACTAGTACAAAATAACATTAATGGATGAATGCAATGACAACTTATGATAATTTGCTCTATATATTCCGATTATAAGACTGGACAGTCTAATAGTATAATTTATCACACTTTATAGTGGTTACCATAGAAACAACAAAATTTATACTGTCTTTTGACTTAAGATAATGTGTGCATACATATATAACATTGTTCATGTTTTATCATAGATAAAATGGGGAATTGAGTATCCTGATGTGAAATCAAAGTTGTAATGGCTTTAAAAGGTACTTTTTGATGGTTGCCATGGTAACAAATTCTTGATATGATAAATCTGCTTATATCCCTTGTAATATAATTGTATTGATAAGTTGTTGTCAGGTTGATAAAAATTCACATGATCAGGCAGATCTAAGGTCATACATTTTGTTTGTATGTGGAAACGACAAATATTTCAACTGTTGCCATGGTAACAACTAAAAACTGAATTTCTTAGTGTCAAGTTTTATCTGAGAAAATGATAGCATAATCATTTTTCATGTTTCTGAACAATCAAGACAAATTAATTAGCCTGACAAAGCAGAGTTTTGTATTTTTTTGCTTAAATTGCAAAAAATTGCGTTTTTCAATGGTTACCATGGTAACAGTAAGAAATTTATGAACTTAATGTCTGTATTTGAGTTGGTACAATTATAATGTGCGACAACGTATCATATTTGTATGCTATTGAACCAGGTCAGGGGCCTGAGAGTAAAATTTAGATATTTTACCGGATATGACTTTCATGTGTTTCTGTTGCCGTAGCAACATTAAATATAATGTCATCTTAATAATTTTTTACATGTAGCAAGAATGGAATATGATAGCACTTATTCTGAAAAAATTTTGTCATTAGACCTAATATTGTGTAAATGCAGCATTGCAGAACTTGTTGAAGTCAGTAATTTTCATAGAGTGCATCAGAAAATGGTTTCCATGGTAACAGATATATTTCATAACCATAAATTACAAGTGCCATTTGAAGGCCCCAGGCCTTCTGAAGATTTGACCCAAAAATGAAGAGGCTGTGATTATTGTGCAGTCCTCCACATGAAAAGAAAGATACCATTACTGTTGCCCAGAAATCTGTTGAAAATAGCACATCGTTGCCATGGTAACGCATTTATCTCAAAACCTATACCACAATTTGATAGTACAACAACCTGAATTTTGACGGGCAAGTTCCTGGCTACAAAACGGTACCAAATTTGTGATGTTGTCCGACGGGCCCTACGAATCTCCTTAAATATTGCACTTTTTTGGACCTGGCTCCCCAACTATAAGAGACAGAACAGTTACTGAAGCCGATTGAATTGTAGCAATCTTCACAAAGCAAATCCAGTATTGCTCAGTAAAGGTAGCATTTGAAATTCTACCCTGGAAAAGAAAACATACTGAATATAAAAGATATGATTTTCTCAACAAATCTTTACTCTGTGGCTTTAAGACATTTGCAGAAAACAATTTTCTCAAAAAATATTTACTTTATGGCCTTTGCCTATATTAATTTACCTTATTTAATTTTTTTATGGCATGATGGATTGTCATTCTCATGTGATCTGAGACTCACTGGCACTAAATGCAAAAGGAAACCGAACATGGCAAATGATGATCAATTGGCATAGATTTTAAGATATCTTGTTTACAGCGAAACACTTTGATATATTGAATTAAAGTGGACTGTGGCACTTTGAATCACGATAGCCGAGTCCAAATCATGGCATTGTTTGTCCCCATGCCAATTCAGATTACGTGATAGTATTAGGCCACTTAACGACAGTAATGCGTTTTTGGTAAACTAATATTCAGGGTCTATTTCATCAGATGGACCCAATTGCAGAAAAAAGGCAAAAAAAAACAAACAACCATCATTATTTCACCCCCCCTTCTTCCAAGGCCCGAATCCGCCACTGATGAAAAATACAATACCATGAATGCAGAAATTTACAAATCTGTCACAATGTGAATACAAGCAGCAGCAGTCAATTAACAGGTCTACATGTTGCCTGAACCATTCAAATACAAAGTATCACATCTAACCTTCCAGTAAATTGTCAACAAGGTCTCTAGCATCCAAAGGGAAAACCTAGTAATTCACATTTTTGGAGTTTCTTAGAAAATTGATTTTTAAGTTCCAGTCCTTGCAGTAAGAGATGGACTTACTGGGGTTTGCCAGGGTCATTCTGGGGTAACGAGCCACTTCATGAAAATCTAAACTTAATAAATATGTAGAAACATGTCTCAGAAGTCCTATTTTGGCCCAAAATGTGACTTACCAGGTTTTACCTTTGGACACTATGCCTGTATTTCCACAAATATCTTATCCAGTTCACGAGCATGAATATTCTCTGCCATGATGCCATCTTGCACTGGTGAGCCCTGGAATAGCCAGAGGAGGGGGGTGAGGGTTTCCCACTTGTAATGACGTCATTCCGCTCGCATGCTTGGTCAGAAAACTGACCACGAATGCGCGAAAGATGTCTGCCCCCACCGGCATACATGTGGACTCCCGGGCGCGCAATGTACGACGGGAATCCAGCGAGTTTGCTACCCACCTTGACACATGTATTTGTAAATATTGTAGCTGTCATTAAAAGTGGATATAAATATACATATCATTTTGGGTTTCTTTTAAAATTAAGGATATTTTTTCGATTTTAGTAGCAAACGTAAATTAAGGCCTAAAATTAGCATGGAAGATAAAGGAAATGCAGTGGAGTAATGCATATTCTCGAGATCTCCATTTCTTATGGCCCAACCCTCAGGCCGTTTCTGGATCTGCAAGTGAACTTCATGGGAGTTCATGTCATGGCATATTACAATCACTATTCTTCTCTCTCCCCTGTCCTGTTCTCTCCCTTTCTTGGCGCAACCCACGTGATGGGTTGTTTGGCGGGTCTCCTTGTTCCCACCAAGACGGGAGAGATCACGTTCATCTGATGGTGCCAAAAGACATATTTGTCGGCGTTCATGTACTCTATATTCTAGACTGTTTATGGGTCATTCTCAAATTTCGGGACAATTTGCGTCACATTAGCTCCCTGACATTAATATGAATGCGATAAATATCTGAAGCGTCACTTTGCATCTGTTATTCATATTTCTACTTAGAACCACTGCATTTGGAGCAAAAAGTCATTCATTAGACTTTTTTTAATGCATTATGTCCAGAAATCCGTGCAAAATCAATGGTTTTTCCCTGTCACTGGACCTGACATGACAAAATCAAGTGTTCATTTTCCTCCTAATATACCATTATTTTCAAAGTTTCTTTGCACGATTCATGGGAATATAGACTTGAATTTATATTTAGTTCATATTCAATTTTTTTTGGGTAAAATTTCATTGATTAAATTGATACAATAGTTGTGTCACTAATTTATGTCAATTTTTTTGTCCCCTCCGTTACTTGCCATAGCTCTGGTCGTTATTGTTTTTTATGAGCTATTTTCACTGAATATCATCAGACGCATGTGCGCCATAGTACCACTGCCTTGCAGACTTCATAAAACATGTATTCAATAAATTATGACATAATGTTCATAAAAAATGTTTTTGGTCCCACTAAAATGTCCCCTCCGTTTCCTTCATTTCCAAGCTTACCAATGATAATTTTACAGAGCGATTTCATTTATATGTTGCTGAGGGTGGCAGGTTTTAATATTCTGCAATTATTTTGTCTAAACTCCAAAATAAAAAGCAGTAATGAGCGAAAAGCAAAAAATTGTTCCCCTCCGTTACCGTCCACTCCGTTACCAGATCATGAGCAAGAAATCGACATTTGGACCAAAAAATCTACTGATACGAGATGAAGTACTTCTGAAAATAACAGTTACATCAATCTTTTATCATTTTTCCTTTTGTTGCTGTTCCTACAGTTGGTTTTTTACATCAAAATTCCCCTCCGTTACCACATTGTCCCCTCCGTTACAGGACAATTTTCCTATACCTGTTGTCCCGAAATTTGAGAATGGCCCTTATGTGCTATATACTCAAGACTTTACATTTGGTATTAATTCGAAGGTGCTATTCCATGGCAGACCTGACGGCGGAATGACGCAGGTCTGCCCATGCGGGGAAGATATGTTATTATGATGATTATTATAATTAATTAATTACATTTAATAAATATTTTAATCACCCGTCTGTGTCGGAGTTCTAGCTTCTCACAAAACTGCGTTTCAGCACAGCGCAACGCATTTGTGAAAAGCCACGAACGTAGATTTTGATGTGCGGCGTCATACCGCGCCAACAACATTGATGCGCATGCGCGCTCGCTCTTCCTTCTCTTCTGAATCGTTCTCTCCGTCCTCCCCATCTACCTCCAGATCTAAGGGTTCAGAATTGGCCTGATCTCTGTCAGCGGAATGTTGCAGGGTTTGGCGGGTCTCCTTGTTCCCACCAAGACGGGAGAGATCACGTTCATCTGATGGTGCCAAAAGACATATTTGTCGGCATTCATGTACTCTATATTCTAGACTGTTAATGTGCTATATACTCAAGACTTTACATTTGGTATTAATTCGAAGGTGCTATTCCATGGCAGACCTGACGGCGGAATGACGCAGGTCTGCCCATGCGGGGAAGATATGTTATTATGATGATTATTATAATTAATTAATTACATTTAATAAATATTTTAATCACCTATGACCTATGTGCATGGCGATTGGCTGATGCATCATTTCAAAAATCTTCAGAGCACCCAACCACCTATAGAGCAACTATTCAAAATCTAGAGCAGGAATGTCACACACTTGTGCTTTTTAAATTAATATAATGCGGTATTGATTATGGTTCAATAAGTTCATCCGAAGTTCTGGTGTCATATATCATTGCAGCTATGAATTGGTTGTTAATTTATGCCTGCCAATCACCATCCAGTACGAAAGTTGCCTTGTACACATTTGTCAGTAGATCCTTCCGAAATTTTTGTAGTCAGTTAACAAACCAGAATAATCATTCTGAAAAGTTTCATCTCCGAGCAAAGTGGTAAGTGAACATTTTCACGTGATATATTTCAGCGATGATATTACACCAAGGAATAGACATTCTGCAATCTAAAAAATTTCTGGACAAAACTGGTTTTTCAAAATCCAAAATGGTTTTTTTCAAAATCCAAAATGGTTTTTTTCAAAATCCAAAATGGTTTTCTCAAAAATCCTTATTGGTTTTTGCATGAAAGTTTGGTTTTTCAAAAAAACATTTTCCATTTAAAAAACCATTTTTGTCCCGAAATTTTTTAGAGTGTGTTCGCTTTGATTTTGTTTGATAACTAAATTTCAGTGTTAAAAATACAGGGAAATAACTATTATAATCCTGTCACAATACAATAAGGGGGACTTATGGGGTAATGTCTGATTGGATTTTTATTTTAGATAAGTAATTCCTTGTTTTTTTTAATGAAATGAATAAATTCTTTTTGGGCAGTCTTGAAATTAATAATTTCTGGAGGGGATATTTCTTACAAAGCTGTTGCATGATTTAGGAATGACTATTCGAAGACTTTGTGTGCTTGAAATAAAGTAGTTACTGCCACTGTTACTATGAAATACTTTCCTGCCCAGGAAAAACCACAAGCACCCCCCATGATTATCAAATGACCACGCCTAAACCGTTTGAAAGATTGCAGAAATTTTGAGAAATTTACCCGAATATTTCCAATAATTTACTTATATCTTTTGTGCTTCGGTGTATTCATGTAGCAATTGATAGAGATAAATTACTCACACGGTAATGAGATATATAATAAGGGGGGACCTTGGAGTATTCCTTGATGAGAAATCATTCATTTTGCAGTAATGACGACATTAATTATTTATTTGAAGTTTGCAATATCCTATATTATATCAGGAACATAACCTACTGAGCAACCACCTAATGCTGCCTGCTGCTGCTAGTGGAACCTGCCCAATGCAACAAAAAACAAGCTCGAAGATAGAGCATTTTCTTATAAATGCAGCACCTAACCTCTGGAACAATTTGCCTAAAAATTTGAGTACTGCACTCACATTACAAAAACTTCAAGAAGAATTTGAAAACGCATCAGTTCAAAAATCCTGGTCTGATCTGAGAAAGCGCTGATGAGCAGTTTATTGAAATCAGCGCAATGTTATACAAATACGGCATGATATGAGTGCAATATGAAAATTAATTTTCATATTGCCCGATAATAAGTGCCGTATTTGTTTTATGACATGACCACTATGCTTGCAATATAATGTTCCATTCTGAAAAAATTTTCGGAAAAAAAAGGTGAATTTTTTTTTTCTTTTTATCCAAAAAAAATTTAAAATTGGAGAAAACAGATTTTTTTTTTCAAATGAAAACTCATTTTGCACTCTAACCACTAAACATGTAATATGAAAAAATTTGAAAAGTAAAAAAAATCCTTTGGAAAAAATCTCATATTGTAGGCCTACTCCAACCATGCAATATGAGTTATTATGATCTCGTCATGTGACTGATTTTGGCCAATCAGCATATCATAGTGGTCATGTAATAAAAATGCATATTGTTATTGTTATCATTATTTGTCTAAATCAATTTGGACCATGTTAAGAAATACCCCCACCAGCAGTTATTTAACTCAAGACTATATATTCTTTTATTGACATTAATAAATATCACAATTGATACATATGTCATTTGTATATACATGTTATAAGAAAGTTAAAATAAAGTGAGCATATTGATACAAACATAAATACGAGTAATAGTATGCAAGATTAAAAGAAATACAAACTAGGTTCCAGCCACCCAAATAGTTAAAAAAATACTGTAGGTATTAAACAACAATAAATATAGATCATAGACAATAAAATACAAACACCAATGATACTAGCTTACAAATAGCCATTTTAGCTTATTTAAGAAAATTATGATTGATTAAGACCTAAGCAACAAACATACAAGTCAACAAATTTATACATTAATTAACAATGCTTGATATTTCATATTTCAACATTATATACCAAACATTCATTCAATTACATACATTGTTGCTTTAATATTGATAGTAGGAATGAAGGTAATCATTATTTTCATAATTATCATGATTGTGAATTATGACCATGTGGATGTAGGAGATATGTTGCTTTAAATTTAAACATCAGCCTGGAGTAAAAATTTCCCTAGAGCATTTAGTAGGTCAGATTCCTTACTTTTCATTATCTATGTAAACTTGTCAGTGTCATTCAAAGATCGAAAATTGTTGATAAGTTTAGCAGCTGTTGCGAACAGGTTTTCACGGATGTCAGCCTGTTTCAATTCGTAAACTGTGGGAACTTGTCCTGAATCTGGCAATTTTAGTAAACACCTTGCTGTTTTGTTGCAGCCTGAGATATGGCTCTAATCTACAATCAGTCTTAAAAAGCTTATATGTTCTAAGTTTTGGTTGCTGTGTACTATCATTTATGGATATGAATAATTGTTCCTGTTCTATTTCATAAAGTTTCAGTTTTACCGTTCTACAAATGCTGTCAATGCTAATGTTAGTATTGTTACTTGTTTCATACTCAATGTTGCAGGTCCTTAAAATGTGTGTTAGGGGAGGCGGGGGTCAGAGGTCACAAAATTCAGAAAAAGCCCCAGAACAGAGCAGGTGTTTGTTAGATCTGAATGACCTTTGGCAAAATTATATTATTTAGTTGACTATAGTTGTATCACATGATAGCTGTTGTGCTGTAAATAGGATTTAGTCAGTTCACAATTATTTAAGGCAAAGTCCGCTGTGACTTTTTACCCCATGTCAGGGTCAAGAAGTCATAACCATGGGGTAACAAGTCACATGCAATTTTTGTGAAGATACAACACTATATGAGGTAATATGCAGACCTAGACTTGATAGTCATCCTTGTGCATGAAATTTATAGTGAGCCTTCAAAAGCTATCGGCATGCAATTACAATGCACCATCAGTAAAGCCAACATCAGAAATTGCCCAAAGTTTGCGAAATTAAATTTTGCTGTAATGCTCTCTCATCAGTAATTGATGATAGGTGATGATAAGATTGTGAGCCAAGTGTGGAATATTTTATTTTCCTTAGCTCAGAATACTGACTTCCCCGGTACCCTATGGTAAAATATCACAGTGCTGGGGTGAAATGTCACAGTGTGACATTTCACCCCTCAGCTGTTTTTTAAATTCATCACATGATCATGGCAACTTGCTGACCAAATGGCCAAAGATGGGTTCACAGCATGAATGACAATTATCCACAAGACCTTGAAATACTAGCACAACTTCCTATGTCACAGTGACCAGACATTAAAAGAGAAAGTTCAGAATCAATAAAACCTGTTTGGGACACCAAAAATGCATGAGGTGGGTAAAAAACCACTTTGCACAATGAGTATAATTTTCATATTCCATGCATAGCCTACCTTCTTCTCATAAAAGTGTCCCAAATCATGATTTAAGCTTAAGAATTATGTCACTGCACTTTTTACCCCTGTGACTTTTCACCCCCTCTTCCCCTACTTTACTGAACCAATTAGTTTCATTAGCTCTGTTCGTATGAATATCTTTCTGAATTTGTAGACATCTCCTTAGCAGGCTACCATCTGGTGCATTTTCTAATCTCAGCCAATAATTGATCATCCTAACTTTTTGTCTAACATGCAGTGGAAATCTACCAGTTTCACCATGAAGGAGTGATTTTAAAGACTGCTCAGAAAGAATTCACTTATTTCTCTAAAAGTGGGTAAGAAATTATTTATATAGAAAAAGCGCTCCAAGCTCCCCCCCCCTCGAGATCTGATTGTCAATAACTAATTTGTTTTCTGCACATGTGCCAAATTTTATT
The DNA here is from genome assembly GCA_026936325.1 of Platynereis dumerilii. NCBI lineage: Eukaryota > Metazoa > Annelida > Polychaeta > Phyllodocida > Nereididae > Platynereis > Platynereis dumerilii. The sequence continues at coordinate 7,861,500 of JAPTHN010000009.1, forward strand.
AATCATGAATATTGATGTTTTTAGCTTCACATCACAAATATAGTATTTGACTAGGGAACATTTCAAGTAACATGTCTTGTAAGTATTATCTATATTATATAATTTCTTTTTTTTATTTATGCTCCCAAGACTTCTATCTATTGAGCTCACTGCAAAGGAACCTGAATTGACATCTCTCACTTTACAGATGATTTCATAATTGTAGACAAACAGACTTTATGTGAATTTTTTCTAGAACATGTATTCGATTGGGAAACCTGACATAAAAAAATGTGTAGAAAAAATATCACATTTCATGTTGTAAAATAGCTAGCAATCAAAAATCATTTCCTTGACCTGCCTTAGGAATATCATTGCGTTTCTGATAAGCAGTTAATTATTCAATAATTTATCGCGTTCCAAAGCACTGCAGTTACACTGAGTCAAATGGATGGAAGATGATATGCTTTTAAATCATCAGACTCATTTCAATATGTAAGGGAGCATACATATTGTAGATAGTGGACGGTGAGGAGACCAATATTGAGTTTTATTGTCCGAAGCAGTAATATTGGTCGAGGCCATAGTCCGAGACCAATATTACATGCTAAGGCCAATAAAACCCAATATTGGTTTACTCAATATCCACTATTTGTTTTATTCTGCACCACAATTTTAAGACTTATACATATTGGTAAAATACTTGTTTTTTCTAAAGATACTTAGTTTCGTAAATGAAATATGCTCAATTTTTCCCATTATTTACAATGAGCATATTTATAAAATGATAGAATGACATTTCATGAAGTTATATTTCCTCCTATACCCAGGCCTTCCCTTAAGTAAGAGGCAATTAGGCGCATGGTCACTGCTAAGAGCATACAAATGCAGGGGCACACCAATATCACTCTCCACAGTGTCCACACACTAAAGACACATTTAAGACACCAATATCGTTATTTATTGGCGCATCATGTGACTGATCTCCTGCTACATGATTGGCCTTAAAATTTTGATGCAGAATATTTGGAAAATGTATGCAAAACCAATGTTTAATTGCATGATGGAGACGGCTATATATACATATTCCTTGATAGAAGCAGCAAGTAAGCAAAATTTCTTGATCTGAATAATTGCCAAATAATTAAATGCTAATTAAGAAATATTATCTGAAAATTCAACAATATCAATGCTTAAATTCATCAGACACCAAAATATTTTAATACTCGAGGCGCTTCTCCACTTTGCCTCAATAAAACTGGATGAAAGTTACATGGACGTTGTCTCAACCCTGTCTAGCCCGGGACCATGTGTGATTATTTCAATTTATTTGGAAAGAAATAAAATGTTATGCCCCATTCTCACGGGAGATGACGGTAAGCTTTTTATCAACGGCGGCGCAGAGCCAGACGAATTCTTGCAAGATTTTCAGTTAGGACGGCGCGAAGGGCAATTATGTAATCAATTAAGGCTAATCGATAACCATGCAGCGAAAGCCACGGCGGGGTTCTTTTTGTTCCCTGCGGGGAAGAAAAGTTGTACGCCGTCATCAAAAGTTCGCCGGGGGGAAAGAAATTTCCTCCTCCTGCGGGATACTTTTATATCGCCCCGTGATATAAAAAGTACCCCGCAGGGAACCTATAACTGCCCCTCAGTGAACCTATTTCACCGCGGCGGACTATATTTTCACAACGCCGGGGATTGCTTTTACGACTGCGGGAATGGTTTTGTTCTCCACGGGGATGTTTGTAGGCCCGAGGGCACATCGCCGGGAATGAAAAGCATGACGCCGTTGTCAAGGGCACCGCGGCGGAGGAGGGCGCTGCGAAAGCCAATAAAAAGGGCCGCAGAGGGCCGCCTTGCTTCACTTGCTGCTTGACCTTTGAAGGGGACACTCCTGGATGCTGGACAGACATGATGGCTGATGAAGATGCTGGGGAAGACCTTGACGTTGCTGTTGTTGCTGCTGTTGCTGGTGCTTATTATCTAAGGAGAATACGGAGAAGGAGGAAGATGAAGAGATGGTGGATTCGGAATTGGCTGCTGCAGAGGGAACAACATGGCCATTTCTACCAGCTGCTGCCTGAATTGGCCAACAATGATGTCTCTGGCTACTACAACTTCTGCAGAATGCCTCCTGACATTTTTGCTGAAATCCTGGCTGCTGTGGCTCCTGCAATTACAAAACAAGACACCAACATGAGGAGGGCTCTGGAACCTGGATTGAAGTTGGCAGTCACCCTACGGTACATGGCAACAGGAGAGAGCTACAAGTCCTTGGCCTACGGTTTCAGAGTGGCTCCCAACACCATCTGCAATTTTATCCCCAGTGTCTGCATTGCCATCATGCGAGCTTACGAACATCTGCTGGCCCTGCCAATGGATCCAGCATCCTGGAAGGAAGTTGCCAAGGGCTTCGAGAAGAGGTGGAACATGCCCCATTGCATCGGAGCACTGGATAGGAAGCATGTTGGCATCAGATGTCCTCGGAAAGCTGGGTCAATCTACTTCAACTATGGCTTTGGTGGATTCTGACTACAAGTTCCTGTACGTGCAGGCTGGATGCCAAGGAAGCTCATCGGATGGAGGAGTCTTCCTGGACACAAGGCTGAGGGACCTGCTGGAAGAAGAACGACTTGGGCTACCCCCTGCTGAACCTCTACCTGGCACAGTTGGGAATCCTTTTCCATACTTCATCGTTGGAGATGAGGCCTTCCCCCTGAAGAGCTGGTTGCTGAAGCCTGTTCCAAGAAGAAACCTTGACATCCCCTCCAGAGTCTACAACTACAGAATTTCAAGAGCCAGGAGAGTGGTGGAGAATGCCTTCGGTATCCTGTCCCACAGGTTCAGATGCTTCCTAACTACGATGCCCCAGAAACCCGGCAGAGTGGCAGCCATCACTCTGGCAGCCTGCACTCTACACAATCTTCTGCGAGACAGAATAGGAATTCATCGAGCCATGGACAACGACGTAATGGACAGAGAAGATCCTGCAACCCATGAAGTCACTGAAGGACTGTGGAGAGGAGACCCCTTGCATGACCTTGGATTCGCTCCAGCATATGGAAATGCCACAAGACAAGCCAAACAGTACCGAGACTACCTACGAGACTACGTGAACAGCCCAGCAGGAAGTGTCCCCTGGCAGATGGACAGAATTTGAAGATGAAGCAGAGCAGCAGCAGCAGCAGCAGCAGCAACAGCAATTCAATGCCCCCCTTAAACAACCACAAATTAACCCAGCCCTTGTAAGGGCTTACCACTTCCTCCAGAAAGAGCAGGCCTTGTACACATCTTTATGTTGACAAACCCCCCCCCCCCCCAAAAAAAAACCCTCCCTGCAACAACTACATATTTTGTGACGTACATAAAATGGTAAATTTTTAGCTTTGTATCTATCTGTACAACCCATTTAAATCACTTTCACTTCCTCTCTATCTGCCTATCTATCTAGCTACATATCTGGCTATCTATCTGTCTATCTATCTGCCTATCTATCTATCTATCTATCTATCTATCTATCTATCTATCTATCTATCTATCTATCTATCTATCTGTCTATCTATCTATCTATCTATCCAAGTGCAATCCCTGCAAAGTGACGATAACTGCTTTTGTTTTCTGCAGTGTATATATGTAACGAGCATTGTGTTCCATCTATCTATCTATCTATCTATCTATCTATCTATCTGTCTATCTGTCTATCTGTCTATCTATCTATCTATCTATCTGTCTATCTATCTATCTATGCAAGTGCAATCCCTGCAAAGTGACGATAACTGCTTTTGTTTTCTGCAGTGTATATATGTAACGAGCATTGTGTTCCATCTATCTATCTATCTATCTGTCTATCTATCTGCCTATCTATCTATCTACACTGGTCTACAAGCAAAATGCTTCCGGAACAAAAGTAGTGAAACTTTTCTTGTATTAGGTCACCAATAAGGAAATGGTAAGTCAAAAGTGCAGATTGGCTCTAGTTTCCAAGATACAGTATAGTGCCAAATTATGAAATTTATGCAAAATTAGGCAAAAACATCAGTATATCAGATGGCACAGTGCATCCACAAGCAACCATTTCTATCCTAAAGCTTGTCTGCACATTCCAATACTTGCATCTTTAATATGTTTTTGAGTTTTGACACAGAATTTTTTTTTTTTTTTGGAATTTCACTCTTGGAGGTGCACAAAATGTATGTATGTAGACTAATTCTATGAACGGGAGCATCAAATTACTTTTGCATCACAAGCTGCATGCAATGGCTTCTAAGATCACATTTGTCAGATATCTCTACTCAACTGCATCACTTTTTCTATTTAGTGATAAAAAAAATATGCCTGGAATTTGTATGAACAGCCCAGAAAACTTCTATTACATTTGTAGTGAAATGACGTTTTCCTCACGAAAGTGCAACATTTAACTACAGTGGTTAGAAAGGCATAATTAATTACTCTGGTTGCAAAGCTGGAGTTCAGAACCCAATTTGGGCTCCCAGAATTGTTGTAAGACAAGTGCAACTAACCTTCAGAAGAGGCTCAACAAGAAAAGTAAACCTATGCCCTTTGAACAATGTTGAAATCTCAATGGTTTGGCGAGAACCAACATATCACAGTTGTTACAGTTGCTGCTACTTTTGTATGATTCCAGTTGCAATATGGAATAGTAAAAGAAAAGAAATGGACAGTGGATTATTATCCAAGTACTAAATCTATCAGCTCTGTGCCCTGACCTACATGGAGATGAATTCCTGTCCCTTTAGAATCACGTACACTTTGGACACTGCTGATTATCATGATAATAACCAGGATTCAGTTGGCCCAGAGCAATCAACACCATGTTGAAGAGAAAAGAAGGCATGCTAAGCTTTTCAGTCAGTCGTACCAGTTGTTTGGAAACTGCAAGACAGATAAAACTGATAATAAACACGTTCTGAATTCTGACAGAGCTCTTGGCTTCAATATGTCAAGTGCTGAAGATACAATTTTTGCATTCTGGATTTCTTTCCTTTGAACTGTGGAGAAGTAAGTGATGAACAGATTGAAAAATTCCAAGAATTATGAAGAAAAGGCATCAGGGAAAGTGGAATCCATCCATGCTAACTGACTACTGTTGGAATGTTGTCAGGGATGACTCAGTTGCTAAATACAATAGACGGGCCAAAAAGGGTCGCTCAGATGCAAAATAAGGGTATCTTTGCGGGTTTAAGTGATGCTTTAGCTTTTTTTCAAATGACTTTCAATCACCTGATGTCTTAAGATACTATTTCTTAACAGTGCTTGACAGATAAATAATTGCAACATAAATTTTCATAACATAAATATCATTTTAGAGCAAAAATGCCTAAATCTATTGAATAAATAGATGCGATTTTCATGTATTTCAAGGTCATGGTATATCTTCAATGCATTAGCTAACCAGAACAAGTTTCAACTGATTTTCAGTTCATCTTATCAAAATAAATGAGATTTAGCCACTTTTATCCCGGAAGCAGACCGACACCAAAAATTTGTAGACCAGTGCTATCTATCTATCTATCTATCTATCTATCTATCTATCTATCTATCTATCTATCTATCTATCTATCTGTCTATCTATCTATCTATGCAAGTGCAATCCCTGCAAAGTGACGATAACTGCTTTTGTTTTCTGCAGTGTATATATGTAACGAGCATTGTGTTCCATCTATCTATCTATCTATCTATCTATCTATCTATCTGTCTATCTGTCTATCTGTCTATCTGTCTGTCTATGTGCCTATCTGTCTATCTATCTATGTGCCTATCTATCTATCTATCTATCTATCTATCTATCTATCCAAGTGTCATCACTGCAAAATGACGATCACTCGTTTTTCTTTGCTGCAGTGTATATGCGACGTCCAAATATTTTCTTCTATATAGCTATCTATCTGCCTATCTATCTGCCTATCTATCTGTCTATCTATCTGCCTATCTATCTGTCTATCTATCTGCCTATCTATCTATCTATCTATCTATCTATCTATCTGCCTATCTATCCATCTATCTATCTATCTGACTATCTGTCTGACTATCTATCTATCTATCTATCTATCTATCTATCTATCTATCTATCTATCTATCTATCTATATTAATTAAAGTGGTGAAAAAACGTTAATTAAGAAAGCAGAAATGCCACCTGTACTGGTTAAGCAGAAAGTGAAAATGGGCCAAAAAAAAAAGAAGGGAAATAGCACCTTGCTTTTATGAAGGTGTTTAAAATTTACAAGGGCCAGGACCAGATTTTTTTTTTGGGGGAATTTGTCAACTTTTTTTTTTTGGGGCTCTTTTCATTTTTGCTCTTGTTTGTCATCGCAAGAGTTTTTTTAGTCAACATAAGATGTGTACGTGGCCAGCTCTTTTTGGAGGATTTGGTGGCCCTTAAAAGGGCCAGGGGTTTTTTTTTTTTCAGACGACTTGAACAGGCATCACTTCCTTGGAGAGGGCATGTTGACTTGGCTCCACTGGAACGACAATGGAGTTTGCCGCTGGTGGACAACTGTAGAGACTGCTGCTGCTGCTGTAGAGACTGCTGCTGCTGCTGTAGAGACTGCTGCTGCTGCTGTAGAGACTGCTGCTGCTGCTGTAGTGGTGGCTGCTGCTGCTGTAGTGGTGGCTGCTGCTGCTGTAGAGACTGCTGCTGTAGTGGTGGCTGCTGCTGCTGTAGAGACTGCTGCTGCTGTTGTGGCTGATGCTGCTGTAGAGGCTGGTGCTGCTGCTGCTGTAGTGGCTGCTGCTGTACTGGCTGCTGCTGCTGCCCAAAAGAGGGTCCGGGGAAGCCAAGCTTCTGGGGGCTGTCAAGCATCAGCTGGCTGAAGCTTAAAGATGACTGCTGCAGGGCTGGAGTCTGGCTTCGAATTGGCTGCAGGGACTGGAACTGGCTGCTGCTGCTTGGCTGGGACTGCAACTGCTGGCGTGGAGGCTGGGACTGCATCTGAAGACTTGGCTGCTGGGGCTGCTGGGGCTGATGCTGAGTTGTTGGAGGCTGCTGCAAGTCCTCGTTGACAAAGGATGGAGCTGGACCAGGAGGAGGGATGTATTGGTGCTGCTGCTGCCCTAGGATCATCTCCACATTCTCTTGCTGCATCATCAGGATTTTATCTTGGACGGCCGCCTGTACGAAGTAGTTGTCCGTCTGGCTCAAGGAGTGCAGGAGGCGAAGTCTCAGGGCACGGTTCATGTTCTTCCCAGATGTGAAGATACTCCTGCACATGTTCTGCAACTGGTGTACTTCTGGATCCAGCCTGTGAGCAGTTTGTGGGCACATGTCACAGAATGGTCCTGCCGGCTGAGGTGGTGCTGCTTTCCTGGGCCTGTCTGAAGTGTAGTGACCAGCAATTGAAGTCAGGGCAGAGGCCATCTCCTGGTCTGTGTCCTTCCTCTTCTTGGATGGCTTTCGTCCTGGGAAGACCTGGGACTGCTGCTGGGATGGCTGGAGGGACTGCTGGGACATCTCCTGGGAGGACTGCTGCTGGCTGGCTGGGAGGCTGTCATCAAGGTCGGGCATAGGATTGTAGTCCATGGGGGCATCAGAATCGGACGACAGGCGGTTACTTCCTCCTGGTCCAGTGAAGCTGGAGACTTCGACGGCACCCTTCGGAATGATGGAGGACCTCAAGAATTCACACTTCGCCAGGATGTACTTGTCTCGCTCGGACATCTTCTTTCTGCCAGCTCCAGAAGGTTGAGGTCTGATGCACTTTGAGAAGGTAGTCCTGATGTTGTTCCTCCATTTGAAGACTTTAGCTGCTGTGATCTCCTTCCCCACTAGCAATGTCAGTTCTGCTGCTTTCTCTGCATCCAGTCTGTCCTTCTGTCCACTCTTGAAGGTGGTTGAGCCCTTGGTGTACAGCTGCTTGTTTTCCCGGTACCAGTCGATCAGGTCATCCTCCTGCTCTTCTGTGATGCCCAGTCCCTGGAGTTTGCCTTCCTGTAGCCCTTCTTCTTCTCCTTGTGGACAAACTGGCCATCGGCCTCCTGGATCAGCTCAACCTCAGATCCAGTGTTGTCAGAATCTTCCTTTGGCTGGTTCTTCCCCTTGCTGCCCTTGGACTTGGCACCCTTCTTCTTGGGAGTATCTTCCTCTGTGGTGGCATCGTAGTTGGAGTCCAGGGTCTGCTGGTGGATCATTGCAGCTGTCAGAACACAGTCATCATCTTCATCATCAGCAGGAGTATCATCTGGAGGTGGAGGTGGAGGCTGGACTGCAGTCTTGGCTCGGGTCTGGGCTGGAGTGACAGGCTTGACTGGAGGCTTGACTGGAGGCTTGACTGGAGACTTGGCTGGAGGCTTGACTGGAGACTTGGCTGGAGACTTGGAGGTGGCGTGACGCTTGGCTGAAGGAGACTTGCCAGGAGTGCGAGGCCTTCCCCTTGGAGCAGTCTTGGTGGGAGTCTTGAAGACAGCAGCATCAGCCGACTGGGTGCGCTTGGTGGGAGACTTGACAGAAGCAGCAGCATCAGCATCAGCAGACTTGGGACGCTTCTTCTTGGCTGCAGCAGCAGTGGCAGGCCTGCCACGCTTGGTTGGAGACTTGACAGCAGCAGCAAGCTTGGCCAGGACTTGATCTTCAGCTTCTTCATCATCATCTTCATCCTCCTCATCAGGTTGTTGCAGCACTTTGGGTGGTGGCGGGCCCTCGAAGATGGTCTCACTGGTCACTGTTGATGTAGCAGTGGTCACTGCCACGATGCTGTCTTGCAAGCTGAACATGCTTGGAGACAATGTAACAGCTGTGTAGTCTATGAAAGGAGCTGGTGAACCAACTGGAGTTGAAGATGGAGTGGTCAGTGGAGTGTTGGCTGGATTGATGCCCTTGCTTGGTGCCCTCAAGGTCTTCTTCCCTCTTCCTCTGGGTCCCATCTTGAAGCAGGATCAATCAGAAATGAAGCAGGATGAATCAGCAATGAAGCAGGATCAATCAGCAATGAAGCAGGGATTCAGCAATAAAGCAGCAATTCAGTAGGCTGTGAAGCAGAGTGTCATGGAGTATAGATGCGTTCGTCTTGAAGTTCAGAGTGGTTATGGTGCTCTAGTGGCTGCTCTTCTATTTATATGCGAGGCGCGCGCCAGTGCGTCTCCATGGCTGACCCCCCTTTCCCGCCGTGGCACAAAAGGTCGACGCCGTGATGGTTTCAGTACCCCGCGGACAAAGGATTTTGCTAAAAATAGCCCCTCTGGCGCCACTCTGTCTGCTCCTGGAGGGGGTCCAGACGACGGCGCGAAGGTTTTGCACACGTCCCGGAGCATTTTCCTTGACGGCGGAGTGCAGAAGAACCGCGGGGTCGACCTTTTTGGCGCCACGCAGAGAATCCCGCTTGTTTTCCTAAACGGCGGGAAACTTTTTGCCCCTCAGTGGCGCGAAAACTTCGACGCAGTCTTACTTTTCTGATCGCGGCGTCGAACAATTTATCTGGTCTGCTCCCCCGTCGATTTTAATAAAATTTGTACTGGTTGAAACTTTTTTTCTGCTCCGTCGCGATTTGAAGTGACGGTAAGAAGCAGGATTCTCGACGGCGTGCAACCAAAAGATGTCCGGCGGGAAGCTAAAATGCCCCTGCGCGATACGTAAAAAGAGGAAATATTTTTCCGTCTCTCCTGAAAATACTTCGCCCCCGTTTCAAAAAGTTCTCCGGGAGCTGCCGTGAGAATGAAGCATTAGGCCCAGATGTTTTCACACTACTGTAAAATAACCTACTTGCTTAATTTTGTCCATATATCTCTCTGATCAAATCAAATTTATATTATGGCCTATAGTAAGGGGCCACAAAACTCCCAAAATCTTTTTTTTTTAAATTGTCGTAGTATGAACAATTGGTGGCCATCCTACGCCCAAATGTGATGCACATACTGATTCGTTGGTCCAGGCTCATAAAGAAGACTTAGCTATTATATTATATTAAACATAAATATATAGAATTATATTCGCACAGCGAAATGGCCAAAGGTCGTTTTGCGAAGCGAATTGGGCTCAAGAAAGGTTTCAAAAAACTGTGCTGTTATTGGTCTTATCATCAATTTTGGTCGACAGCAGGAAATTAAGTCAAGTAGGCCCAGCTTCTTATCAATGACATAGTTTCGAATTTAACAAAGCATGACATATTCATCTTCAAAAGTGTCTTAAAAATTCGATTTTCTCCAGTGGTATACCCTGTTCCTATAATTCAAGTGGAATAGTTAATTATTAGCCTTGACAAGCTAGATTTTTAACATGTGATTCATTTCATTTTAAAACAGACAACAACAGAACATTGCAAAATTTAAGTTACATAATCTTTATAAACTGATGATAATGTAACAGTGAGCATCTAATATATGTGCAAATCATGTTATTGTTCTTTTATTAACATAATACTATTTTGTAATAGTATGTAATATCAAAAATATAGCATAGACTCAAATTTCATGTATATATTTTTCATTATTTGGCATGTTCACGAATTCGTGGAGATGCAAAAACGAGCATGTACGAGTTCGCGGATGTGTAAAAACGAGCATAAGTGCTTGTGTATATGTAATAACTAACACTTGTGGATGTGCTTTATTATTCATTCGTGGACCTGCCAATACTAACATTCGTGGAAGTGCTAGATAATTAGGGTTTAGGGTTAGAATTAGGGTTAGAGTTAGTTTTAGGCAATTTCAGGGTTAGTATGTCCGTAATTACACCTGTACAAATTCGTGAAATGCAATATTTGGCACTTACACGAATGCCAAATTCGTGTATATGTTCGTTTTTGCAGGTTCACAAATTCGTCTACATGCAAAATATTGAAAAATATATACCTCCAAATTTGGCAGCTTTCAGTGTTGTCTGCCTTTTTACTATTTAACTGATTGTAAAATCTATAATCACATTTATCTATCTATCTATCTTTCTATCTATCCATAAATCTATCATATATCTATCATCTCTCATAAATTGATGAAAGTTATGGTCACACTATATATGTCCAACCAACAACTTTTAAGTGCTGAGCGAATTTCATGGTTGCGCCATATACATATTATAATGATGACTTTTCTAACACTAATTTTGATATCTAAAAAACATTTTTAAATATATTTTCTATCAAATTTAACAATGCATAGTAAGGTGTCATATATTGTACATTGCAATAGCTTACCTTACTTTTAATAGATTATTTTGTATTTAGAATTAAAGAAAAAATAAATGTTTGTCTTTTTCAATTTTGCATACAGATGTGAAGAATGCAGCAATTGTCTTGCCGGCCATATGCTTCGCCATAATGTGAGTATAAATGAAATGTTTTTAATTATACTACAGTCACCGAATTATAAGACCATGGCATTCCTATGTGGGGAACACAAGGGGAGCAGCGACTGGAGGGGAGGAGGGCGCACGTGCCCTAGTATTGAATTCCATAATTTATCATAGGCAATGAAGAAATCTAGAATCTTGAGCTTACACCCCCTCGCCCGGTGAGCCCTCGATATATATTTACTTTATGATTTATTTTAAAACAAACAATTAGTATAGTATGTGCCCCTCCAGAAAAATTGCGTGCTCCCCCAAGTGCCCCACTGCTCCTCCCTCGATCCCTGCGTAAGGTCTTGGAGGCACACTCTCTGCACAGTGGTAAAAAAAAACAGTCTTTCGCTCATGAGGCATAACTCAGTGAGTTCTTATCCAATCAGTCTCATTCTCGCATGAAGTTCAAGTTGGGATCTCAATAACCTGTTTCTACTCTTGGATCTAATTTTGTTAAAGCGTTAGGACAGGAGGCACATTTTGAAAAACTGTGGTACAGTGCAATTTCTATCAACCTTCTTCTCTTTCAAGCTCCCCACAGGATTGAGTTTTAATCGAAGAGAGCTGAAATCCTGGGACCACACTCCTCTCAAGAACTCTTAAGTTACTGTAAGAATTTGAAAGCAATAGTACAATATTTGAACTGATGACAATGCCTTGCATTCGGGACAGCAAGTGTCAAGTATCAAGTAGTTACTGGACGCAGGTCTTGGCATAGACCTCTATATCCAGATCGTAATGTTAATTTAAAGATCACAGTTTGTGCGGACGGAGGTGTACTGAAGATCGAACGGATGTGCAGACAAAGTGCAGATGATAGTCAATATAGATATTGATATGTAGAAAAAAAATGTTTATATACAGTATGTACATATTTACAAAAAACATCATCTGGATGATGATGTCCAATTATTTATTTAGCTCCTTCACGGGGGACTGCAGATTTGGGTGAATTATTTTATGAGTCCATGTTTACAGGCCGAACTAGCAACCGTAATATAGCAACTTTGTTGGATCACCAGTAATTTGTTTAGTAATACTGGATACGAGAAACTGGCCGCATTGCAACCGTATATAAATTGATATGCACAGTGTGTTCTCCAGTGAACTACAAGTACCAATTGGGGTCATGGTAATATGAGGGTGAAAAGTTATACAGACGTAGAATGAAATTGGCCTAATGATTGTATCTTATTGTAGAATCTTAGCTGCCAGGCAAAGTATACATTTCTTCCTTCCAGTGCTTATCTAACCGGTTTTTGAATGAGTCGAGAGTCTTGGCTTCAACTACCTCCGGGGCTAAGGAGTTCCAGTCATCAATCACCCTGTTGACAAAATTAAATTTACGGACATCTAGAGCCAGAGTTCTTCGCTTGTACAGTTTGTAGCGATGGCCACGTCTATTATCTTCTGCACGGGGGAGGCAAAGCTGTACATTCATGTCATATAGGCCATGGCTGTGTTTATATACTTCTATCATGTCCCCTCGACGTCGTCTATACTGAAGTGTTGGGAGTTTGAGTAATTTTAATCTTTCGGAGTATGAATGGTTTTTGAGGCCGTTTACCTGCCTGGTGGCATTTCGTTGAACGCCTTCAAGACGTAGTATTTCAGCTTTTGTGTGAGGGCTCCACACTGACTGACCGTATTCCAGTCGTGATCTAACCAGACTCACGTATAGTGGTTTAAATGTCTGTGGTGTCAACTCGATGAAATTTCTTCTTATCAGACCCATTATTTGCGATGCGTTTTGGATGATACTATTGATATGTAGTTTGAAGTTTAAATTATTATCAAAGATGACCCCAAGGTCTTTCTCGTGGTCTGTAGGTGGAAGATTTACTTCTGTTCTTGGGCCGTTTCCTTCGTTAGTATAGAGGTGTCTGCAGGGCAGGGTGGTAGTATTACTGGTTTTCTTAATGTGCAGTTGCTTATACTTTTCCGGGTGGAATTTCATTAACCAGTTGTCCGACCAATGCTGGAGTTTGTCCAGGTCTTCTTGTATGGAGTCATTAATCACGTTTGTTGATTTGTCGTAAATTTGAAAAATTGTTGTGTCATCTGCGAACATATATACCTTGGAGTTCAGTTGATCAGGCAGATCGTTCATGTAGATGAACCTTGTGGAACACCGCTGGTGACAGGTTTGGGTGGCGATTTACCACCGTTAATTTCTACATATTGGTATCTGTTGGTAAGGAAACTATTAATCCATTTGAGGAGATTACCCTGGATGCCATAACAGGAGAGTTTATGTAGTAACCTTTTGTGGGGGACGGTGTCAAAGGCTTTTTGTATGTCCATATAAATTGCCTCGATGTGGTTGCCTTTGTCCAGTGCATCAGTCCATTCGTCTAGGATATAGAGTAGCTGGAGTACTGTAGACCGCTGAGGAAGGAATCCAAACTGTTGTTTAGTGAATAGTTGATTGGTTGTCATGTGCGCCAGAATGTTGTCAAGAATGATTGATTCAAAGACCTTACAGGATATAGACGTCAGACTTATTGGTCTGTAGTTACCGCAGGCCGACTTGCAACCTTTCTTATGGATAGCTCATATATGGCCAATTTTCCAGGCGTCTGGAACTGTATCAGTTTCTAAGGATTTTGTAAGAATGATCTTTAATGGTGTAGCAAGTTCCATGGCTGCTTCTCTTAGGACTTTCGGGAAAATATTATCAGGTCCTGGTGACTTGTCAGTCTTAAATTTTCTTAACTTCTTGACAACTTCTTCCACTGTCACTTCAATTTCAGTCAGGGGGAGAGTGAAATTTCTATTTTCGAGATGTTCGTAGGAGTCATTTTCATCCGCAATTAGAACTCTACTAAAGAAGTTTCCCAGCATTTCCGCTTTTTCTTCATCGGTCTTGGCCTTAACACTTGTACCATCTGGTCGTTCTTCTAGTTCAGGTATAGATGAGTGCACTTTGGTCTTAGATTTAATGTAGCTCCAGAATTTTTTTGGTTGGTCTTTGACATTTTTTGCTATTGACTGTTCAACTTTGCGCCTTGATCTTCTCGTGATATTCCTGAGTTTGTTTCTCACCTTTTTGTATGCTCTGAGCTTGCCCTCGTCGTTTGTTTCCATGTATCTTGTCCAAGATCTGTGTTTTTCTTAATTTCGGCCACAGTGCTCGGGTCGAGATGTACGGGGTGCCTCTTGTTGCTGCGCCAGACATATTTATTGGGGACACAGTCGTTTTGTGCTGCGTTTACAATTTGTTCAAAAGTAGACCACATAGAGTTGACGTCATTGATTTGCTCCAACTTCGCTGTCCAGTCCAAATTTAATTTTTCCTTAAGACTTCCAAAGTTCGCTTTGTTCATGAAAAATTTTTTAGTTTTAACATTTGGCGGGTCAATGTAGCATTTGAATGTGAAGTTAATGAGGCAGTGATCACTGTTGCCGAGTTGACTACTAAAGTTTATTTCTTCGACAAAGTCTTCTTCGTTAGTGATCACCAAGTCAAGGATGGATGGTCTGTCGGATGCTCGTCTACGAGTGAGTTGGTTTAGTTTTGCTTCCAGAAGCAATCTTGGATTTTGTCGCGCAGAAGTTGACCGGGATTACCTTCAGGCCCATTTGTTTTCCCTGATTCCCAGTTAATATTAGGGTAGTTGAAATCACCCACTAATAGGACATGTGAAGCTCCATGGTTTTGGATATTGTCGAAGAGGTCAAGGAGGAAGTTATTGTTTTCAGTTCCAGAATTGGGGCTTCTATAGATATTGCAGAATTGTCATTATTTTTGAGTTTAATTGATAAACATAAATGTTCCTCGAAGTTTGTTTCCAGAGTGATTTCTGATACACTGAGCTCCTTACTGGCATATATACAGACTCCCCTTCCGAGGTCAGAATCTATGTTCTTCAAATATACGTCATATCCTTCTATAGACAGCTCGGCTTCTGTTATGGTGTAGCGGAACCTCTTTGGCTTGATCTCTGTTATAGCAATGATGTCCGGAATTCTCCTAGATGATATGATTCTCTCCTTTAGTTCATCTAGTTTGTTTAGTATGCAGTCAGAATTAGTATACCAGACTTGTATGTCTTTCTTGACTCTTGTTAAGTTCCTTCTGTTTTCTTTGCTGACTTGACCACTCTTTCTTTCCCTGGTTCTCCCACAAGTCTGAATAAAAAATTTTCCAGAGTCGGGCGTTTTTTCCTTGGCTTCATCAAGAATGAATTTCCTAACTTGTCTGATCGTTTTGGGGAGGTCCATGCCGATGCCTAACGACCATTCGGTGTCTTTTAGTTTCTTGGCATTCTTAATCAGGAATGATGAGGTTGTCTTGTTGTCAAGTTGAACCAATATGGGTCTGGCATTGTCTTGTTTCTGGCCTAAGCGTGTGATTTTCTTTATCGTTTCGGCTTGGAGATCATCCTTAATGGCTTTAAGTATTTCGGTGACTCTCGTTTTGTCTTCGTTTTCTTGGTCCTCTTTGGCTTCCGCGGTTCTTTCCTCAAGTTTGTGGATGATGAGGTTGCTGGCCCTTCTGTCAGCATCAGATAAGTCAGATATGTATTCCTTGACAGTGTGAAGAACTTCCGTCTTGTTGGTCTCTTTTGGTTTGATTTCTTCAATTTTTTTGTTGACAGCTTCTTCAATTAATTGTGTAGTCTCTTCGTTACGGAGCTCTTCCTTAATAATATCAGAGGCTTCCTCTCTGGATATAGCTTGCTCTTCAAGGATTTTCACCTTGGATTCCAAATCTTCGATGCGCTGCTGCATAAATACCATGTGGTTTCTCAAGGCTTTTGAAGCTCCATTGCAGTTGTCGCAGAACCAGCTGGTGTTGTCACTGCTATACACATTGTAGACATCTTCGGTGAGTTTGAGGCATTTGGTAGCATGCCACCATTGGAGACATACATCACATGATTGCGCTTTGTCATTTCTATGTACTTTGTTTTTACATATTTTGCATTTTTCTAGTTCTTTGGCATTATCTGGGGTAGGAACTTTCCATTTAGTATTCATGGTTTAATATGGGGAGGATAGACTTTCTACACAATTTGTCAGGTACTATGGGCTGGTTATATTGGATACTTGGTTCACTGGAGAACATTCAGGGGAGGCCGACTTGCAACCTATCTCATTAAGAGTAAGACATTTGACCCATACAAGACGTCTCAGCAGTCTGGTAGGACAGCATGTAGTGGGCTTTACTAGGTAGTAGGGCCGTACTTGCAGCCAATCACTTGGATACACATACCATTCAATATTCCCAGATATATATCTTAATTAAATCATTTTATTATGGCCGGCTAGCAGCCAAGTAGGGTTTTCAATAATTTTATGCAGCAACATACAGGTAAGTGTTTCACAGTATACAGGATAGCCAATTGGTCACATTGTCACATAGGCCGACTGGCAGCCTCAGAGTGAATGTTAAGTCAGAATGGCCGTCTTGCAGCCAGTATGTAACTTATTATGTCTCACCGATATTAGGTCTTGTGTATGACACTTTTGACTCTCTTGTAGTCGATCCAGACTCGGTCTTCGCTGGAAGTGGAGGAAATTGATTCTTGTGTGGTGTTGTGTACGGTAGTCTCACTTTCCTCCTCTTCTTCCTGGTCGTTGTCGATAGTTATTTTAAGGTTGAGCCTGAGACCTGATGTACTTGGTTGTGGGCTGTCCTCTCTGGTGGGTGCGTTACCATTAGTAGAGCCTTCTGATGACTGGTTTAGTAGTCTTAATAATTCAGGCCGACTGGCAGCCAATACAGCACTTTCTGTATGTTCAGGGTTGTCACAATTTGGCACGACAATCTTGAGACTGAGGACGGGTACTGCAGGGGTTGGAGGCGCACTTGCTGCTTTTAGGCTATCGATTTCTTCCTGTTACACATCAACAATTCTACAGAAGATTTTGTGCTTGAGTGTTTCATCGAAGTGTACTGCGTCCCAGAGACCTTTATCGGAGAAGCGGGTCGTTCTTTTGTAGATCTCGCGGTTCCCAAAATTTCTCCTTTTGAGGGAATTTACGAAGGTGTAATCTGCCACATTCAGGATTTTCTTTATTCCAGCCGCTATGTTGTTGTCGGTGATCTCATTGTTGGTGTTGAAAATATCTAGTACAAGAGAGCATTGCTGATCTTCTGTTCCGGGGGGAAGCTGGGCTAGAGTCAGATCATGTATTGTCCAGTAGTGTTTACCAATGCTGGCCGGGGGTATTGTAGCAATACTAACTTTGGCTGGGGACAGGATCTCTCGGATTTTGTTGATTTCACTGATGACTCCTTGTATTAACGGCTCATGTACAAACGGGCTTCTAAAGTATGACAGCCTGCCATCCTTTTTTATTGTAAAACTACAAATTCCAGCGATGATTGCAGCGTAGTCAAATTTTAGGTCTTGCACATTTTTTTCTAGGAAGACTCGCATGTCTTTGAAACTTGCCCCTTTGAGTGACTCGAAGCAGATGTTAGTACATCCTTCCAGATAGTAAGCAAGGTAGGCGTCGAGCCCATCTCCCCTGGAGTCCGTAATGATTAATACGTCCGTTGACATGTGTTTATCGTGTTACGAGTCCTGTGTGACCGAAATACAACAGTAATATAAGGCAAAACACGTGGGTGATGCACGGTGGGCCGTCTTGCAGCCGACGCAAATGAGAGTATGTGTTTCAGATTTGTCAGATTGTTTTTCAGAAAACCTAGAAGTCAGTATTTTTGGCCGTCTAGCAGCCAGATACAGGGTAAGCAGCAGCAACTACACACTATGGTTGGCAAAATAAATGAGGATTTAGGCAAAATTTAGTTGCAGTAACACTTAAAGTTCTACATTTGACTATGGGAAATTCATTTTTACCACGTGCTTTCTTCCCGCCCGGTGGGCGCCGCCATATTGGATTTTTTCCGACGTTCGTGAATGCCAATTTAAAACGTCTTTTTCGTTTGTAAAATGTGGCAAATATCACTGAAAGTGATTTCCAGATGATCTCCCAGTCGTATAACACACTTTTAGTTGGTCAGAAGATTCTTTTCCATATTATCCAAGAGCTAGAGAACCGATTTTGCAGGAGCAGTTGTGCACATCGTCCGTCTTCAACGCCGCTCAAACCGGAAGTCAAAATGTCCTTTTTTTATTTCTGCAAAATCAGAGCTCAAGTTCATGCATCATGTCCCAGGGGAACAAATTACATATAATATATTGCCATGACTATCCTCTTTACATTAGAAAAGATTGGATAGTAATTACAGACAAATTTATAGAAATATGCCATGGAAAGAGTGTAAAGTTTTTCCTTGACCACCCTGTATTGAGTTCCCTTGGCCTAATGGTTAAAGGTGACTGTTTGTTCTACCAGTCTGGCTGTGCGTCGTGGATTCGATTCCAACTCCTGGAAGTCAATTTGGTGTCAGTCCATGGGAGGCTGGTTGTATCCAGTGCCCTGTGCTGAGACAACTGAAAGACCCTGGACATTCCTGAATTAATAGTGGGTGTATCACACCTAACGTAGGCCCCCTGAAATTCGGGGGCCCCTGCCATTCGCCTCCCCAGGCTCTCCCTCTGCTCAGGCCTGCCACAATATAGTGACATGCTGTTTGGTGTTGAATAATGCCAAATTCAAGACTTAGATAGATAGATATATTATGGCCTAGTTAAAAAATAATGAAGCCAAACTGTGACATGACCATCAAAATTTTAAAATGTTTATGTGCATCAAATGACATGTCTAAGTTCTAGAAAATGTATTTACCATTTTGCTGTGGTTTGTGGAAATAACTGATGAAAGCCGAATATTACCCAATTTCATTTATTTTTATTTCTTTGGCAGTAAAAGAAAAGTAGAGTAAATGGTAACTTATCTTCAAACTAAATCTCATTTTTTGGCTGGATGACAAAACTCATATACTCTTAAGTCTCCATGGCAGTTTTCATCCAAACTCACCAAATACCTTAAGAGGAAAACAATATTTTTCGAAATTTTGTTGCAATATTAAAAAAAAAAACATTCATATTTTCTCCCCAGATGTACATATTTTCCTCTAAAATTATTTCACCTGTCCTGTGTTATGTGTCTGTATGTGGGCTTCGAATTGGTACCAAATAAGTGCCACCAAAGTGAATAGGAACAGAGCAAATTATGAAAGAAGTGTGTTTTTTAGCCTATTATTCCAGGCAAATAGCCACCTTTGGGTAATGGTGTGACACAAAAGTAAAAAAAGTGTTCTGGTTTTGACCCAAATCGATTTTATATGCATTATCAGTAATAACTGGACGAAGCGTAAGAGTAATTATAAAATTAAAGTGAAATTTGCATTGGTTATTGCCGTTTTCGACAAATTGACCCAAAATTTTGAGGAACGCTTCTCAAAGAGCAAAATTTTGATAATTAAACATTGCAACATACTCCAACTACAGGAAATACTGTGTTGATTATCACTACAAGTAATACTAGAATGATTGCTTTACTCCTTACAAGAAAACCATGAAAATATGATCAATATTTCCATAGCGTTTCGCTTGCGACGAAGTCCAATTTAGGAAATCTATTTACCACCAGAAATCAACAGCGGACCTGGGTTACTTGATTGTTTCTCAAAACTATACAGATTTTGCAATATTAAAAGACATGCCAGATTTAAAACGGAGCTTTTGTTGCTCTGTGGCACTACAAAGTATTTTGGGCATTATGCTTGCGACGGATTCACCTACCCTAGGGTGCCAATGAAATGCCAACTTTGGAAATGTCAAGGTCTTACCCGCTGAACTTTTTCCTTTTGGTCTTGGGATAAACTGTGTCAAATTTCAGGAAAATCAATTGATATTTAGAGGTTGCTCAACAGCACTGAAGTTTATAATGCAAATCCAATGGGGTTCGCAGTCAAAAATTAACTTACAAGTCCCAGCAGACACACCAAAATGAAAATCTATTGGAATTATTGGTTTTGGGACCCTCATAGTGTCCTTTCATCAAAACAATCTTGTTTCCGCAAAAATAATAATGATTAGGGCTTATATGGCAGCCATTTTGAAAAATGGCTACCAAGACCAATTTTTGCCCATAATTCTGACTTAAATTGACATAAGAAAACTACATTTAAAAAAAAAAAAGGTTTTATGTATATTAACCACAATTAATGTGTCTTTGTCACTTTGAACAAAAAATTTATCAGTTCAAGGCCAGTTGGAGCCTAAAATATAGGCAAAAATTCATTTTGGCAGCCATTTATCAAAATGGCTGCCGTATGAAGCCTATGGAATAACACAATGAAAAATGGCATTTTGATGAAAGGACACTACTAGGATCCCAAAACCAATAATTCCAATAGATTCATTTTGGTGTGTCTACTGGCACCCGTAAGTTAATTTTTGACTCCTAACCCCATTGGATTTACATTATAAACTTCAATGCCATTGAGCAACCTCTAAAAATCAATTGATTTTCATGAAATTTGGCACAGGTGATCCAAAGATCCAAAAGAAAAAGTTCAGGGGGTAAGACCTTGACATTTTTCTGTTTTTATTTTTCCAATGCATTTCATTGGCACCCTAACCTACCCTGCCATTCATTGGAATTTTTTAGTGAACTAAATTTTCCACAACCTTAAGAAGCTCCAAAACGAGTAAGCAGATATAAAACTAGGTCTCAAGGGCTGATTCAACTGACACATGTCGAAGGGACACAAGAGCATCCCAGATCAGAAGCGTCAAATTTTTGGAAGTCAAACTTTGAATCCAAATAGCTCAATAATGTCAACGCAGGCAAATATGGATACTTGATTTGATGGATTTATGAAGCCTGATTCCAAAAAGTGTTGGGAAATTGCTTTAAAATTCGTCCAAAATTGTAAAACTGGAATAATTCAAGTGATCAAAAATGTTATACGTTTTATTAGTGAAAAAAATGCTTGTTTTTCAAAGTAATTCAACTCTATCTCAATAACTATGAGACAGAAGTTCGTGAAATTTTCAGGATATTTGCACAAGAATGTACTTAAAGAAATATTGTACTATTTAGTTGTCACATACAGCCATTCTTATATTTTGAGACCCCTATAGAAAATATGCTGTGTGACTTCATTACAGTGGTTCCTGCATTATAAAGACCGCCCCTTCTGCGGTCATGAAGCGGTCTCTCCAGGGGGTGCAGTCCCTCGTCGGGGTGCAAAATGCACTAAAAATACTACTTAGTGCGGGAGGAAGGTGGTCACATAAGGCAAGGCAGTCTTACAACAGGTGGTCTTATAACGCAGGGGCCACTGTATTTTTGAACTAGGACAGGAGTTCTCATTTACCCAATGTGAGGGATCTTTTAACTTGCCAAGCACAGCACAGACACTGACAACAGGGGGCCACCAATTTGATGTCCCATCCAAGCGACAAGCTAGGATTTTACTCATGAAGGTCCACTGAAAATTTAGGGTTTACCATGCACCCGAGATTCGAACCCATGTAGGCAGAGACCTTCATCGTAACAGGCAGGCACCTTAACCACTGAGCCAGACAGCCACTTCCATGTAAAATTCAACTAGCACTTATAGGTCATAAACTTTTAGATTTTGGGTATATTAGGCCTATTCCAATCAACAGAATTGCCTGTTTACCATTTACACCGTTGCTCATAAACATGGAATACTTCAACATTCTCCATTGAAATTGATAATTTTAGCAACTTCTGGTCTGATTCAATGGTAACTACTTCCAATGACAGCTAAAAGGAAGAACACGCTCTCGTGTAAAATGCATGCTGCAGCTTTAACCCCAGGAAAAGTTACAGCAGCACGAAATATGGAAATTTAGGGGGTTTTTTAAGGTGAGGTGCATTCAACCAAAGATTAATAATTCTTGCAAAAAATGTAGTCCATGAGCCAGATCCCATATTTTCACAGATTGGTACTTGTTATCCATAATCTAATACACCTGAGGTGGCAAAATCTAATAGTGTTTTTCTGAAAGACATATGCCTATAGACTATAAAAAAGTTGGAGCCTAAGATTGGCGCGGCAGCTTAGTGGTAGTAACCAGCTCTTAAATATGGGAATCTGTGTCAGATTTGAGCACACAAATTATTGGGTGAGGGAAACTAAAATTGCTATATCTTCTGAATCAATGGACCAATTTCAACAAATTACCCCTCAAACTGTCTGGAATTTTGAGTGTTACAAATATAGGTCAATATATGACCAATATGCAAATTAAGTGAGTCATCAGAGGTCAAAAGGTACTAATTCCAGACCCATGCAGCAGAAATTTGTTGGAATTGGACAACTGGTTCGGGAGATACTACAATTTTTTTTAGTTTCGCCCACCCTTGAAACTATCGTTTTCAAATACCTGCCATATATTGTTATGTCCCATTGCCGACACATACATAAACTCTGCATTTTTAGATATAAAATTGACTTTCAAACTTGTTATTTATTATCCTTTCCCTAAATGACTTAACAAGTCCAATTGGTTTGGCAGCTATGGTGTTTGTTGTTTGATGAGGTGTTCGGATTTTATGCAGTGGTCAATTTTTGTGACCTTTCGACCTCTGATGACCTAATTTGCATATTGGTCATATAATGACTATATTTATAGAACCCACAAGTCCAAACATTTTAAGGGGTAATATGTAGGGATAGCACCATTGTTTCAGGAGATATAGCGATTTTAGTTTCCCCCCACCCTTAAAACGGTCATTTTCAAATATCTGACATATTTCGTCTTGTGCCAATGCTGAAACATACATAAATTCTGCATTTTAAGAATTAAACTTTACTTTGACACTTTTTATCTATGATCTGACCCCTAAATGACTTAACTAGTCCCATTGGTTTGGCAGCTAAGGAGTGTGTTTTTGGATGAGGGTTCATATTTTAAGCAACGGTCAATTTTCGTGATCTTTTGACCTCTGGTGACCTAATTAATTTGATTATTGGTCATATAATGACCTATATGTGTAGAACTTACAAGTCCGAACATTTTGAAGTGTAGTTTTTGGGGATAGGACCATTGGTTCAGGAGATACAGCAATTTTAGTTTCCTCCACCATCAAAACGGTCATTTTCAAATATCTACCATATTTCATTATGTGCCGCTGCTGACACATGCATGAATTATCCATTTGTTGGCATAAAATGGACTTCCATACTTGATATCTATAATCTGAGCCCTCCATGACTTACCAAGTCTCATTGGGTTGACAGCTGTGGCGTTTATTTGGACAATGGTTCAGATTTTCAGCAATAGCCAATTTTGGTGACCTTTTGACCTCTGACGACCTACTTAATTTGCATATTGGTCATATATTGACCTATATTTGTAAAACTCAAAATTCCGAACATTTTGTTGAAATTGGTCCATTGATTCAGAAGATATAGCAATTTTAGTTTCCTCCACCCCATAATTTGTGTGCTCAAATCCGACACAGATTCCCATATTTAAGGGCCGGTTACTACCACTAAGCTGCCGCGCCAATCTTAGGCTCCAACTTTTTTATAGTCTATAGGCATATGTCTTTCAGAAAAACACTGTTAGATTTTGCCACCCCGGGTGGTACCAATATCTGGTCTGGCTCATGGACTAATGTGGTTGAGGCTTTCAAAGATTGATTAGAGAAGATGACTTGGCCTTTACAATGGACCTTGCTTGCATTCACACTTTGAAATTCACTTTTATTTGACACTTTTTTTCCAAAAAGTATTCCATATTTATGAGCAGGAGTGTATAATTAAGTGAGTTTTACTAATTGTAAAACCTTAAATTTCTTAAGAAGAGCCCTACATTTCTTGAGTTCCGAACAAAACAAGGGTTTCAACGGCAGTACCTGTTTACATTACTAATGGAATTTATGTACAATCTACATATATGTTTTAGAATGGGTTTAATATAGCTCTAATCATTCTTTTGGGAGACATTTCAGTCTGACGACATACTAGCTTTAAGGTGGATTACGGTTCACTTTTTCCTCTTTATTCTGGGGATCATTAAATGATTATGTTTTTAAAGTCAACAATTTGAAATATATGTTTTTAAAATCGCCTAATTTGAAATGTTTGTTATTCATTTTGCTTTAAATTAAAAAATAATTAATATATATTTAACATATAAATTTCACACCGGGATGGGGTTACAGACAATTATTTAACTGAAACAGCTGCATGTCGTTGAAAACATATAGCCATGTGCAATAATAGTGAATTTTTAACATTTTGGTTTACACATTCTTCACATGTATGTTAGCATTAGCCCATTGATTCAATAAGGTGGGTCCTGGATAAATAATTTAATTCATTGAATCAATTTTCATTACCGTTTATGGGTAAGGTAATTTTCACTGTTTAATAATCTCTAGGTGTCATTAGTAGGCCTATCAATATGCAAATTGATGCCTAAATTCATTACCTGAAGAGCAAATTGATGACGAAGTTAAAACTACTAAATCCGCCTTAACCACAAGTGTATTACTATTGCTATTATATGTAGCATGATTTTCATATTTCAACTCTTTTCTTTATATTTTTCATGATCTAAATAAACATATAGGCTAATCATCTATCAGTAGGGGTTAATTACATTTTCTATATTCAATGTGTGACTTTCAGCCACTGTTGACTGTCCACTGTATCTATTTCATGTATACAAATGTACTGTATTTTCAGTGCGTATTATTTGTACACTTCTCATTTGTATATCACTTAATTGTGATAGAATAAACCCCTATCCCTATCAGTGCGCCTCGGCAGTCCAACGTCAGCCCGAAGCTGGTCCATCGCTGCTGACATCGGACTGATGCTGGGCCGACGTTGGACCGCCGAGGCATGCTGACAGGGTACTTGTTTATACCAAATATATATTGTATATGTTTGTTTTTGCTGACAACAGACTAATATATTTCCTATGAAGGTGTAAGTGTCCATATTGAGGTATATATTTTTCACTATTTGGCATGTACACAAATTTGTAAACCTGCAAAAACGAACATATACACGAATTTAGCATTCGTGTAAGTGTGAAATATTGCTATTCACGAATTTGTGTATGTGTAATAACTAACATTGCAACCTTAAACTTGGCTAAAACTAACTCTAAACCTAATTTCAACACTAAACCCTAATTATATAGCACTTCCACGAATGTTAGTATTGGCAGATACACAAATGAATAATAAAGCAGATTCGCGAGTGTTAGTTTTTACATGTACACGAGCACCTATGCTCGTTTTTTCATGTCCACGAATTCGTACATGCTCGTTTTTACACCTCCACGAATTCGTGAACATGCCAAATAATGAAAAATATATACATGCCATATTGCTTACTCTTAAAACAACAGAAACTTTGTAGAAAAAAAGGTAATTCCAATGTTATACCAATGCTGCGGTTTAAATCACGAAATCCATGTGAGACGAAATCCACTTTTTTGCAGTTTTTTTGCACTATAGACATAGACATAGACAATTTAGACATAGACATAGATTTATTGGTCACGAAAATACATGAAATTTGTTTGTGATGGCATACCGGATGATAAATGAAGTGAATACAAAAATAAATTTAAATAGTCTATGATGAAGAATTCAAGAGTCTAAGTGAGATTAGCACAAATGAGGGCCTGTATTGTTCTGTCCTAGCTTTTGGTATTCTGTGTCTTCTGCCACTTGGTAGCAAAGTGTATTCATTATGGAGGGGATGGTCTTCCTCGTTAATAATCTTTCCTGCTTGTTTGATGGCTTTTCGGTTGTAGTCAACTATCTATAAGGTCAAAACTATTTCCGATAAGTCTCTGGCATATTTTCCTGGGCTGGTCTAATTCGCTTCTCAGGTATTGAAGGATCAGTTTATAAAAGCCAAGCGAGGAGTAATTCAACACTGGGAGGATAGTGGCATTGAAAAGAGGGCAATAATGTCTGGGTCCACATTCAATCTTAACATACAACGTAAAAAATACAGCCTTTTGTTGACCTTTTTGCATGTTGTTTTCAAATGGTCTACAAAAGAAAGGCTGTTGTCAATATAGCTATAATCCTAGTACTTATACACTCCTGCTCATAAATATGGAATACGTTTTTGGAAAAAAAGTGTAAAATAAATGTAAATTTCAGAGTGTGATTGCGAGCAAGGTCCATTGTAAAGGTCAAGTCATCTTCTATAATCACTCATTGAAAGCCTCAACTATATTTTTTGCAGGAATTAAAATTTTTTGGTTGAATGCACCTCATCCTAAAAAAACCCCTGAATTTCCATATTTCGTGCAGCTGTAACCTTTCCTGGGTCTAACGCTGCAGCATGCCTTTTACATGAGAGCATTGTCCATCCCTTTAGCGGTCATTGGAAGTAGTTACCATTGAATCAGACCATCATGTGCTCCAGCAGAAGTTGCTAAAGTTATCAATTTCAATGGAGAATTTTGAAGTATTCCATATTTACGAGCAACGGTGTATGTATGCACCACCTCAACACTCATGCTTCACTTGGGTCTTCTGTGATGGCTCTTTTCTAAAATCCCAGTGCATCTCCTTTGTTTTCTGTACATTCAGCAGTAGGTAATTAGCATCACACCAGCCCTCCACCTTTGAGATGCTTTCAAAATAGCCGCTGTCACCCAGATCACTCATGAAACCTATAAGTGTCAATTTAATCATTCTTGGTACTAGATTTTGGTTTCTATTTATTTGACAGTGACGAGAACAATCCAAACAGCAAAAATCACCCATCGCTCAATTTTCAAACATAAGGTGCCTCAGTATTCAGGGGTCCATATCTAGTGTGACGGAATGGCAAGAATCACTCCATCACACTAGAAATGGACCCCTGATTGATAAAACACACTCAGTTTAAAGCTTCTGCAGTTGGTGATTTTTACTGTTTCAATTGTTCTCTTTTAAGTGTCAGACATATAGAAACTAATACTTGGCTCTGAGAGAGATTTTACTTAGACTTATAGAGCATAAAACTGCTTCTTAGCATCAATCCATCATGTGTGGATTTCATGAAATATGGATTTCTTTGTGATAAAGATATAAATAATAACATATGAAGTCCATGGAAATGTGGACAAAAAAATGAAATTATTAAATTCAAGTGATTGTCAAGAAACAGGTGTTAAAGTTTAGCTTTGTGCCTCTATTGTCCACTTGGGGCGTTTTAATCATTTTGGAGTATGCACTCTCTGGTTTTTGAGGCCAACAAGTGTATGACATCAGAGATGACGTCATGAACATCTGCACGTCAATGGCGGCGAGTGAATGATCATTTTTCACGCAAGGTAATGTGAGTTATTTTCACTACTACTGGTCACTTTTTGTTTCATTTTTGCGTGGAAACACATGGCTTTTCTAATTGTTTGATTGCATTCAACAATATCTTCATGTATGCCAGTTAATTATCATTTCAAAATGGGTTCTGAAGGAAATCTGGTCATTTACTGCTGTGTCATTCCGTCACAAAATCAACCTTATTTTTGTTGTCATGTATAGCATACTAAACTTGGGGGTGTGTCAAAGTAAGATTCTTCAATGAGACCACAGCAGAAAAAAAATCTTGCTGGTTTCTTTCAAATTGATGGTCAGTTAGTCTTTCTAGCTACCCTGTACGGAATGACATTTTGGCTGTGACGGAATGACACAATAGCTGTTGGCCTGCTGTTATCCTGTGTCTCTCGGCAATGAATCCATGTATAATAATGTGGTGGACCAGTTTTGAGAAGTACCTGATTAGAAGTACCACAACTTTGTTAGAATAAAGCCAGATTGAAGAGTTTGCAGAGGACTAATTATCCATTGGTCTCTAAATTTTTGCTTTTGAGATCCAAATCTAAATGGTTAATTTCTTTTTTAATTTAAGGTGAAATAGGCCTACATGCAATGGGTCCAACATGTGCTGAGCGCCAGAAGCGGCGGAGGGAAAAAATAAAAAATGATCCAGAGAAGTACAAAGAATACTTAGAAAATGAGTGTAAGAGAAAGGCAGAAGCAAAGAACAGTATGACAAAGAAGCAGAGAAAACTATTCAAAAAGAAAGAGAAGAACGCAACAAGACGGTACAGAGCACGCAAACTGCAGGAGGAGGAGGCAGAGGAACATCCATTCTCTTCAAAAGCAGCATTAGGAAAGGCCAAAAAAAGAGTTAAGGGTGCATTACCTAAGTCTCCCAGAAAGAAAAGGGCTGTAATAAGAAGTTTGTTTGAAGAAATATCAGATGCACAGACACCCTTGTCCAGAGATAAGACCAGTGAAATGCCGAAAGAGAAGCATCGCCTATCCCTTGATGATGAGCTTATTTCTGAAGTGATACAGTTCTACCACAGCAACGCACGAGTAATGCCAGGTAAGGATGATGTCATGACTGTCCGTACTAAATCTGGAAAGGAGAAAAGGACCAAATCTCATTTGGTGATGACAGTAGATGAGCTCTATCGTCAATTTCTCATCGACTTTCCAGATCTGAAGATTGGCCGCTCTAAATTTGCTGAGTACAGGCCACCCGAAGTGTTGCTTTGCTCTCAAACTCCAAGGAATGTATGCACATGTATTTATCATTCAAACGTAATCTTGCTCATGGAAAGCTTGCATAATCACACAAGCATTTACCTCTACACCAGAGCAGCGTTTCTGGAACTCAGTGCCTGTCAGCCACCACAGGAATCGTGCATGATGGCTCTGTGTGACGTATGTTCCAATGGTGATGTGCTCAAGAACAACTGCCAGCGAATGACATCAGACATAGACACATCTAAGAAAATAAAAGTTGGTCAGTGGAAAAGTGTGGAAGGCTACATTACCAAAGAATTCTGCGAAATGACCATTGAGGAGGCTATCCAGAAGCTGGTGGATAAAATGCCACATTTCATCCATCACATCCACATAAAGGAGCAGCAAGCCGAAGCCTATGAAAAAGAAAAAGCTGAAGCCATGAAAGCAGATAGTGAAACAACTGTAGTTCAAATGGACTTCGCTGAAAACTACACCGCTATGTCGCAGGTAGTTTTGTTTTTCTTAAACATATATACATAATATATGGTAAGCGCAGTCCACCTGCCCAGTTCTGGGCGCTCATTCTGATCAATCGATAAGATGACAGAGAGAATGGTGTCCTCAACATGTTGCACATAAAAGATTACCGTATATCTTTTTCAAATATATTTATTGATACACAAACTATGTATACATTTACAAATTCATGACTAGACTTATGTTTTCATTTACTTTGAATCCGGTACTTAACATATATATAATATTATTTCAGGATGAGGTTCAATCTGCACACTGGCGAACTCGCTCTATAACAGTGTACACTGTCATGGTATACTTCAGGGGGACCAGTTACCAATGGGTAATCTTGTCAGACTGCTTGACACATGACAAGTATGCAGTTGCAGCCTACACGCAAGAAGTTCTGCTTAAAATTTCAGAAAATAGAGCCATAGAAAAGGTATCCATCTGGACGGATGGTCCTTCCTCCCAATACAAGAGTCGCTTCATCTTTGCCTTTTTGGCAAAATTAACAAAAATGCACAAATTAAAGATGTCCTGGTCCTACTTTGCTACGGCTCACGGCAAGAGTGCCAATGATGCTTTGGGCGGCACAGTGAAGAGGCAGGTATTTAGGCAAGTACTATCAAGGTCAAAAAATGTAACAAATGCGGAAACATTTGCTGACGCGCTGGTAGCTGTTAACCGCAGGATCTCGGTAACCGTAATGTCAGAAAATGACATCAGGGAAATGTGTGAGGCAATGGAATTACCTAAAATTTGGCAAGAGGTTGGTGCAATCAAAGGGATTATGAATGTCCACCATGTGGAACCGAACGGAGACATGGTTTTGATAAAACAGCATAACAATGCCCTACTGAGTGAAAATCATAAGGTTCTGACAGTCGGAAATGGAATTGAAGGTGAGGGATCAGATGTCGAAGGCGAAAGACTGGATGTAGGAGGTGGAGGTGAGAGATTGGATGATGGAGGTGAGAGACCTGATGTAGGAGGTGGAGGTGAGAGATTGGATGATGGAGGTGAGAGACCTGATTCTATCAATTGGAAGAAAAATTGACAAAAGACTTAACTCGAATTGTATATATTGTAAATATCTTTATATACCGGTTTCAACTTTATATTCAACTATATATATTCCGTTTTCATCACAAGTTCAACTATATATATTCCGTTATTCATCACAAGTTCAATCCGTCCATATTTCTGATGTTCGCTTTCCGTCCAAGTCATCGCATCATATGTACATATATCATCGAATAAGATCTGATCATAGAGGCCCTTAAAGGGCCTGCGATCAGTATTATACCTAACCTAACCTAACCTAACCTGATGTAGGAGGTGGAGGTGAGAGATTGGATGATGGAGGTGAGAGACCTGATGTAGGAGGTGGAGGTGAGAGATTGGATGATGGAGGTGAGAGACCTGATGTAGGAGGTGGAGGTGAGAGATTGGATGATCGAGGTGAGAGATTGGATGTAGGTAGAGGTGAGAGACCTGATGTTACACCCCATAGGCTTGCCCTGCCCGATCACTTGATCGGGCGGACTTTGTCAACCATATGGGCATTTTTTTAATTAGCCAAAAGGCTTGCTCGCCCGATTAAGTGATCGGGCATCCTTTGTCACTGATACCAAAAGGCTTGACCTGGGTCAAAAGGCTTGCTTGCCTAATCAACTGATCGGGCATCCTTTTCCCAAAGGCTTGCTCTGGGCCAAAAGGCTTGCTGAATAGTTCCCCGGCCTTTCCAAAAGTCTTGATCTACCTAAATAACTGACCTGTACTTCCCTAAAGGCTTGACTCTATAAAAGTAATTGAATTCCTAAATACCTGCAATATCACTGTCTTTGTCACCCAAAGATTGTGTCAAATAGACATAGGGGACTATCATTGCAAAGAGCCAGTCAAGCATTTGGTCCGGAGTCCTATTTGCGCCTATTTGCGCCCGATTGGTTGCTCAGGCTGACTTTTTGCAAAGTTCAGTGACTATTTAGGAGGGGGGGGGGGGGGCTACGACGTCACAACGGCCTTGACCTTCGTTGCGTCAACACAGTTCTGAGGCAGACATGCATGCTGATCAGTGTTCCAAGGATTTCACATTTTATTTATTTTGGGTGAAGTTTTCAAACAATGCAATATCACCCTGAAGCAACTGATTGGATTATTCATGGACATGGTTGAACACATACGTGTGTTGAAGCTGGAAGTTCACCTCAACTCAGAACTGGCTGAACACCAAAGTCAACATGGTCAAGGAGGAGTTGCATGACAGTGCGGAATGCAGACTGCAGTGCAGGAATATATGATGGTAGGCGTATTGATTGATTGATTGATTTAGAAATTCAAACAGAGTTACAATATTAAATCGATGAAATGAAAATGTAACAATGGGTGAACTTCAAGGATGACACACAAAAGTCCGAAGACTTGTTTCCAGTGCGGTCCTGGAGTGAGGTGAAAAAAAACGCAGGATGGAGTAATTAAATTTATGCTCGAAACTTTTCATTTTATCCTAGCATGAATCCTTGATCCTAGCTATTCAGTCAGTTAGGTGTACAGGGGCGTATCTAGAAATGGCCTGAGGGGGGGGCATAACATGGGGTGAATACAGGACGATTTGTGAGTTTTTCCTATCTTTCCCATGTTAATTTTGGGCCACTGTAGGTGTAGGTCTGGAAACACAGGTCTGGGCCAGCGCCATCTTTGCTTGGGTGAAATAACAGAATCTTTAAGGCCTGGTTTTGGGGTGATTTGTGGCTTTGAAAAATCTAAAAAAAATACTAGCATCTACCCTTTGCCTTTAGATATATATATAATCTTTTATTGACATTCTCATATCATCACAGATACATATGTCATCAAAAATAAAATAAAACACAATGCAAACAAGAGGACTACATCACTACATCTATTCTAAAAGCTAATTAATTGTAATTTTACAGAGGCAAATTTACTTAAGTTGGTGTACAAAAAGTTTCGCACAATCATACTATTGTATATTCAGAAATCCATGGATTTCTTAATATTAAATCTTAAATCATCATATTTATAACTACTTAATAGGCTGGTCCCAGTCAAATTTCATTACTAATGTAATAATGTTATTCTAGCCAAAGTATTACATTCTATTAAAAACAACATTGAAATTAGTATAGAAAAACAACATCATTATCATTGAAATTAGTATAAAAAGCAACATCATTATCAAAACAACAAATTCTTTTTCAGAGCTGTGTGCTAGAAAACACAATCTATTCTTGAAATATTTTTATGAGGCCGATTTATGGAGAGATGACAGTAAATATAACATGTAAACAAAACTTCGGACATCTACCTCGAGTGCTTCGGACGCACTTTTAACATAGAAAGAATGGTCGTACAGAGCCGAAACTTAGTTCAAAATGTAGGAAATTAAATTTCTGAAACATTGGTACCACTTAGAAGGTGCTGCGCTCGATATTAAGGCCTCCAGAGCGTGCTGCGTCATTGACGCAGCAACTGCACAAGAAAAGATTGGATGGATACTGAGCCCTGCTCTGCTGATCTATAGGTGTAGTGTGTGGACTCAGATGGCAGATTTCAAGTCCCTAGGGCCTATATTTTTAGGCCTACGGTAGGCATAGAAGTTTTTGTGATCAGTCAGGACGGCTACAAACAAAAACAGCAACAGCAACCAGCTTTTGTTCAAGTTTCAGGTCATTTGATGCAGATTTGTAAATATTGCGACCAACTTAAAAAAAAACATATTTCTCTGTTACGGCGCGGATCCAGGGGACCCAGGGGGCGTGCTGCGTTCAGGGGGCACATACCCCCCCCCCTTTTCATCAGAAAAATCCTTGATATTGCTATTTTGGAAAAAAGTTTTCTAGACACTAATGTGATAACTTACAGTACTGTTACTTACTGATAAGTATTGCCGTGCCCCCTTTACAAAAATCCTGGATCTGCCCCTGATAGTTACTTTTGGTTAGCAAACATCCTTCCAGTTTCTGGCAAATCATTTCAAAATAGCAATTTTGATGATCGATTTTTATTTCAGGTCTTTGCAAAGCCGGGTTACCATCTTAGGCCTTAGCGGAAACACTAGTGCCGTATGACAAAAGGTATGCTTAACAATTTACTTGGTCTGATGCAGATACTGAGATGCAGATGTTTATAATAACTAGATAGTAGTTTTTAATTGTGCTTTATTGCAAGTACATTCTAAATAATTTAATTTGATGCCTCAGAATATCATAGATAATATATCTCCGATAATCATTTAAATTTTTTCTTCCAGGCACTTCCTTCAGTCGTCAGCGCCTTCACCGGCTGATCCTCTATCAAATGAACGGCTGCCCAATGCACGTGACAAATTCCATAAAATTTGAATGATAAAGAATACAAAAAAGGCTAGTACCATACGTCAAATCAAAATACTAAATCTAAAAAAAACAAAAACATAATTTTGTAGAAACACATGATAGATTTATATTGATTAAATATTAATTAATAAATTATCAAAAACGAATGCTAATCATACTGGTCTACAAAATTATATTCTTTTTAAGTGAGTTTTAAACCTCAACTGTCAAATCTATTCTAGATTACAATTTTTAATGTCAAAAATTATGATGCAAGGACAAGATGATCTATCCTGTTGTGCTAAGGTTGACATATATATAATTAATTACGAACCCATTTTTAAGCATCAGCTACAACAGTAGCTGATCGCTTTTTACAATCGTCGTTTTGGTCGCAGGCAGGCTGTTACCACACAACGTCCACGATTTCTCTATTAATCTGACGAGTTAACCAACCAAATTCCTCCTGGACCTTTATTAGCCCCTAACCACGAGACAGTGTTATATTCCGGACATACGAGTGCCTATATCTTCTGATTCAAGCCATTTTATTCACATCCAATCGAGCACAACCTTCTCCGGTCGCCATTTTTTCTTGACTGGATGCGCGTGACGTCGGCCAACTCCGGCATCTGACGAAAACACCCGAAGTATCAAATTCTCTTTTTTTGCGTTTCTCATTTGCCGATTTTGAATATTTCCTCATTATCAAAGTAACTTTATACACTAACTACAAGCCATCTACACCCTTGTTTTCATATTTTGCAATCATTTATTAAAAAATAAAATAAAAACTTGATCAGCCAATCAGGTCACGGCATTTCTCTGGGATTCCAATATGGAGGACGAGAGGAACAACAATTCATGTTTCCTGACGTATTTCATCTGCATTGATCATATACGGCTTTACACATGACTGTCAGGTATTTAAACTTATGAAGTTAGGCGTAATTAACATTGTACTATAGAAAAATATTTTTTCAAGACGACTTTTGGTCTACTCTGCCGTCATTTATTAATATTCTGTAATATCGCTCAAGCAGACTTTTCCCAAAACTGTCTGACTGACGGTCATTTCCCATAGAATTACGATCGGTCCGACAGAATTACCGACCTTGTTGGACCGTCTGACCGACTGCCCTTGTCAATTCATCAAAATAAGGCTGTTAAATAACTCTATTATCGCTCATTACGAACGAGCGTCATTTGCGTGTCAATGCAGCAGTTGACAATTGCTATCTTCAATGTAATCAATTAGAGAAGCATCAAATCATGCTAATTGCAATTCTGGAGGGTTCCTATAAGCTTTGTTTCACCCCCAGTTTCCTAAATTGCCATTGAGGAACAATAAATGAGGTGATGCTGACAGGTGTCAAAGCTGATTGCACTTCACAATGTAACTTGATAATAGACCTTCCCCAGCCATTGACTGATTAGAATTGTCTGATTGAGGGATTGAAATCAATTGATAAATAAATAACCAGGTTACACAGAATGTAATTCAAATACCACAACAGTAGTTTTGCCTCCTATCATTTTATCTAACATGACATTTCAAGCATTTTTTTTTATTTCTGCAGCTGATGCTTTACATGCTATGCATGGTATTTTTTTAGATACTCTTTGAAAATAGTCATGTGTTTGTCACTGCAAAATGGTATACTTAGACAGTAACAAAATCTCATTTGTGTTTGTTTACTAAGTACTCCCATTATTTTTTTTCAGCGCATTTTAACACAGAAGAGCGAAGAAGACTCTGTGATCCATTCACTGCACCTTGAAAATTGTGGTTCAGCTATTCAAACTCTTCAATAATTTTTTTCCTGCATGATCGCCCTGTTGATGTAATTTTACAAATAACTGAGAAACATGTACTCCATAAGCCAGAGCTCTGATCAGACTTGTATACTGGTCCCTGACTGGCGAGTGTCTGGACCATCAACTGTGTTCCCAATTTTTGGGCATTTGTTGCTATTGTTTGTGGACTAAAAATACAACACTATGTCAGTGCACTAATTTAATTATCAACGCAAGATATTTCACTCTTCAAAACACAGAGTGTAAGTAAGCTAATTGTGCCAAAACCAGGCAAGTTAATAAAAAAATAAAATTAGTATTGAACTGAATTTTCTTACACCTTGTGAAAAAAATCAACCCCCCCCCCCCTGATCAGTGATCACTGTGACGGAAATGACATTTCTCAGAAAATATGGGGCAACGTGCACGTGAATGCAGAAACGACGCCAATGTGGGCCATTGAATCCCAAACAACATCCAGCCACCCCCATAGACCACGTTGTCTAGATCCGCCACTGGTTTTCATTGGAATTAATTTTTTTATTCTTGTGGCTTGAATACTTAATAGTTCTTAATTCTTGTTATGTTGTTCAAGCTTCACTTGCAGGGTTGTTTGATTTAAATCATGACTGAAATCCCAATTTAAATCCATTAAAATCATTATTTGATTTTTATTGTTTTATTTGGTTTAAATTGTGATTTTAACTATGGTTGAAATTACTGGATTTAAAAAAAAGAACCTGTTTACTTGTGAATTAGTTAGGCCTATATTATGTGAATATTTTGTACCCGTTTCCCAAGGTAGAAGTGAATGTTCAGCAGAACAAGAAAATACTTTCCTTCAAAATTTAAAAAAGGGGTGCCATAAATAGCTTGTGTTCTCTGCAGTACTTAAAGTCACATTGGAGAATAACCATAGTATATCCCTTTTCTCATAAACATCGCTTTGTAATTTTCTGGAAGTTGGATGTCATAATGGTTAATGGCACGGTGGTTTATGAGCTTATATGATGTTACAACTCAAGAAAACTGGCTCCATTGCAGTGGTTAGCAAGTCTCAACTGTGGGTAGTACACATGGGTGCAAACTCCGAGCAAGACTCAGCAAGTCATGTCAAAACCACTTCAGCAGATTCTCTGGGTGGTCAAAACCACAAAACCAGACATATCTGCTTTTAGCTTTTTGGGATTGACTGACCCAACAGATTTTCTGCCTGTGGAAAACCAGTTTGAGCTCTCAATTTTTATCAAATTGACATAATTTAAAATTGAGATTATAGCTTCTTTTTCTTCATCCTACTAAGCCACCCAGGGAAACATGCCTCATGAAGATCTTAGAAGCTAAAGATAATTATTTCTGGGCTAAAATGATTGGTATGGTGGCCATTCAGTGAGCGCCAGTGCGGTGAGCAGATTTATCTGGAACGAGCACTTATAAAATCATTCACACTTCCGCCTTTTTCTTGTCAAGGTAAATTATTTTTCAAAGTGGTATAGGGATGTGTCAAGCTTGGTGGTGTAGTGGTTCAGGTTCCCGCCTGCTCGGCTGAAGGTCTTTGCTTGCGTGGGTTTGAACCCCGGGTGGGGAACTCAAAATTTTCAGTGGATCTTTATGTGCAAAATCCCAGCTGAATGTCGTTCAGATAAGACGTTAAATAGCTATAGGCTGCCCCTTGTATCAGTGTCTGTTCTGGGCAAGTAAAAGATACCTTACATGGGGTAAATGTGCTACATATTGAGGGCTCCCGCTCTAATCTCATCGATGGCTCCCGCTCTAATCTCATCGATCAACCCTCATGAGTGCCCAGAACTGAGCTTAGAGGGCTGCATTTTTCCTTATCTATCTATCTATTGTTGTAAAATTGGAGCAGACAGGACCAACAGCTGATCTGTCAATAGGATCAAGGTGACGCTGTGAGGACTATAGCATGTTCCAGCATGAGCCTTTTTCAACTTCCTGAGAGTACACAGCGAGAAATCAATATCAGCTTCCCAATATTAAATCACTCATCCATTTCCTACAGTCGAGTACTCATTTACCTCAAGGTGGAGTACCAGGAGTAGAGCAAAGAATCTCATCCCGTATCTACCAGCCATGGTTGGATATTCGAACCTGCAACATCTCAGGTAGTGAAATAATTTGCCAATAACGCAATCTGTAGAGCTACATGACCTGATAAAGACAGCAAAGAAGAGGCAGAATATTAACAAAAATTGCACTGACGCACTAGCCATTGTGCAGCAATTTAAATTTTTCAAACGATCACTGATCAAAATCCGACCCAAGACTTATTAATAAAGTAATAAAATGAAAATGGAAAATGATTGTAAATTGTAATAAAAAGTTTAATTTATAAATGGGGAATTCATTGCATTTCTCAGTCCCCAGTACTTTATGAAATACGCAACAGAAATTACAAGCAACTAGAATCAATTAACGACACAAGTAATTTTGAAAGATCAT
Source organism: Platynereis dumerilii (assembly GCA_026936325.1). Classification (NCBI taxonomy): domain Eukaryota; kingdom Metazoa; phylum Annelida; class Polychaeta; order Phyllodocida; family Nereididae; genus Platynereis; species Platynereis dumerilii. Next base: position 7,899,301 of record JAPTHN010000009.1, read on the forward strand.
CACAGACCTCAATAAACAATTCAAATTTTTTGGATGGAATAAAATTATAATTTCTCAAATGAATATATATATCTGTGGCTGGTTGATTATTTATTAGTAGTCATAATTTTTTACAATTCATGGTGGGAAATTATGTGTAGCCTATCATCTTTACATTATAATCATCTGGGCTTATCCCGGCTAAAAATTATCTGCCCTACACACAATTTTTTAAAACTCTTTTTGAGCATCTAATTAAATTGTGTGTAATTGACTTCAGTATAAAGAGCTACTTAAATGTTTAACCTTTCAAATAAGTTTTATTCTCTCCTTTCTGTTAAGATTTCCAATTTCTGCAACAGGGAGTCGGAAAAATATTTGTCGCATCAACCTGGAAATAAAATATAAAAAATTATAATAAAATAAAATAAGGTGCAAAAATCTAAATATTTCTTATTTACGAGGGGTGTCCCAAAAGTTCTGACCAATTTTTTTGGCAGACCTTTCTATTTGAAGTAGCTGTATGAAATTTTCACAGAATCAATTTCAGGTATCTCACTATCCATTTTGAAAATAAGGTACCTGTTCGAGCATTTTAAATAACTTTTCTGTCGCCATGGAAACAGAAGGTCAGTGCACCCAGCGCAGCTCAATTTTTTAGGCTAAATCCAAGTGTCTAGGCTTGTAAATAAGCAAGGAATTTACTGTAAATTTGCAATGGATGACCATGAAAAATATTATTTGGAAACCTAACAATATCTCAAAGTTTTTCATTTACATTTAAAGTCACTGTCACAGTTTAACCCATGTGCTGCGATGATCACCTGGGTCCTGCAAACTGGGCTGTTCCTAAATTCAAATTGTGGAATTTCAGTGTATTTGGAGACTGCTTCATTTCTCGTTATGACTATTCTATCTTTAATTTTTGAACTGGTATATAAATTTTAGTGTCACGCAAAGTTACAGAAGGCCAAATCTGGTAATTAAAGCAGATGAGACTGGGTTTTGAACCTATGGTTCTTGAGCACTGCCTCTTGACAGCAGATTGTTTCAGCCGAATCATCTCAAGCGCTGTTAGGCAACTGCTGGGAAATGCCTTTGGTAATTGTCGCAGCTGATCAGGTTGAAATATGAATAAATGTTTATAATCTAATGGAGGATATCTTGAAAGACTGCAAGCTTATCAGGAAATACATTTTCTTGCAATCATTAGCTTTTTTACTATAAATTCTCTGACTTTTTACACAGCTAATTTGCTGAATTTCGTCTGAGAAATTGAGCTGCGCTGGGTGCACTGACCTCTCGTAACCATGGTAACAGAACAGTAACTTAAACACTTCTTACAGTCTTGATTTTTTCAAAATAGATGGTCATGTACCTGAAATTTATTCTGTGAAAATTTCATTTAGCTATTTCAAATAGAAAGGTCTGCCAAAAAAATGGTCAGAACTTTTGGGACACCCCTCGTACTTATGGGAGTTGGAGGTTTTCGGGTGGAGACAGAAAAATCTTGAGTCAAAATTTAGTTTTCAGCCGGAGTCAGAATTAGGGATTCATTTCACATTTTTGTAACTGTGTTTCTGTAAATTATATTAATTATTTTTAGGATTCAGGAGTCGCAACTTTTCGACTCCGACTCCACCTGAAAATCAAAAATCGACTCCAACCCCAAAAAAATTATACAGTACTTCTTCAACTAACATATTAATGGAGAAAAACATATACACATACTTATCTGATCAGACAACATTTGAAATTATACACACATATATCAATGACAGATTTAATCAATATATATTCACACAGGTTTTTAAGAAATGATATCAATGCATGTGCCTCATAAACTTTTAAATACCATTCACTTTACAGATATTATAATACAAAAATACCCTATCAGTGGTGTGTCTTTGTTACACAACACACAACCATAATACCTACCATCTAGAAAGGAAAGTACATCGTTTCGAGCATTCGTAACGGGTGCTGTTCTCAAAGAAATTGGGATCTTCATGCCATTATATGCCTTATCACCCCTGAAATAGAACAAGCAACATTATTTATGCATTAAAATCTGCTGAACCAGAATATGGTAAAGTTCATCAATTGATATAAAGCGCCTGACAAAAATAAGCTCCTGGCCCTTGAAAAAGATATAAATGAATATCGTAATATTTTTTTATTTCAATTGCAATTTGCATCTTTGAATTGACTAATAATTAATATTTGTAAATTGAACTGAAATGGATCAAATCTCTTGGAACCATGTGACGCCAAGCAGCGGTGTATCCAAGAATTTGTCTAGGATGGATAAACCAACAAAAAAACTTCCCAAAAATACAGTTCAACCATTATCACTAAGATGACAGTGGACACTATAAACACATAACTTATTATGTCAACAACTCTGGCGATGAAAATCAACTTACAACAGAAGGTCTTTGTTAAAAAAATGAAGAAGACTAACACTAGAATTTCAGGAAATTTTATATCCTCTGGTGGTGTGCCAAAGCTAACACATTAGCAAAAAATACACATTTATAAGTACAGGGTCATACCTCATCATCCAATCAGACAAGCCAGAGCTCCATGTTTCATCCAGAAGAATCAGAAGTCCCAAGTTCAATGTCATGAAATGATGAAGCAACTTAAGCCATCCTGTCAAGAACATATGCAATCAAAAAATTAGAAAGCTAATTGAGGAGCCAATCATTTTCTTTATGCTAAACGGATTTGCAAAGAAAAAGTGTTCTGGTTCCATGTAGTAGTATATCTACTTTCGCCATATTATATGCTCACACTGTGCAGAGCAATTTTGGTTATTCATCTATGTAACATACAGAGAGAATATTGGCTATACAGACCACCAGAATGAGCTTAAAGTTGAATCCCACACTTGGCAAGAAATCTAAAATCCATGAGATATTCATGAAACTTTGCCAAAAAGTTCTTCAAAAAGAAAGCTTTCCAATTAAAAAAAACATTGGCGGGCTATCCAGCATAATTTTCGAACTATGATCTTTTCAAAATCGTATGTCATTACATTAAAACATACAGTAAAATACTAAAAAGTGTGGGATTTATAACGAAAAGCAGCATCACTCGAACAATATCCATGAGATATTTATGATAAATTAAAGGAATATAGCTGAAAACACACTTTATTGAAAAACAAGTCTTTGAAGGGGGGATACCGATGTTTTTTGAGAGTTACGTGGTGTACATTATGAGAAAATTATGAAAAACAGTTCAACAAAAATAAGTCACCCTTAAAATAAACTTGATTCCTTTCCAGATTTTTATGAAAGATGGATTGGATTATAGGCCGGTAAACTGAACCAAAATGTGTGCATTTATAATTCAGTGCCATTATTCCTGGCTGAGCCAGCTACCTTCTGTTTTCAAAAATCTGTGGCTTTTCCAGTGCGTATGACCAATTTGACCAAGCGGGGGAGCCACCAGCTGGGGCATTTTTGTTGAACTGTGGAGTACAATAGGTGGAGCAACTGTATTCTGTGGGATTCAACTTTAATAGCCCTCAAAAGGCACAAATATAATTCTCTATAAATCCAGCTAATTTTGACATGATTTCAAAGATAAGTCATTGTTTTTTAACAGGAATTTCCCTATCAGCGTGCCTCGGTGGCCCAACGTCGGCGCCAAGCCGGTCCGATGCTGCTGACATCGGACCGACGCCGGGCCGATGCCTGACCGCCGAGGCACGCTGACAGGGAATTGTATTTTAAAATTATTTTTAAAAAAGCCCTATAGTTTATGATCAACCATGTTTAATTTGATTGTTTTAACTTTGGTGGCATAGATTAGCAATTAGCACTTTACCATATTTGCGGCCAAATAGCCTACTGCATAGAGTCACCAAACTTGTCTTCGGGATTTGAGTTGGTTTCTTATCCACCATTATTGTATTTTCAACTGAAAATGAATGTTAAAGCAAAATTTGACTAAAAGGAATTATAGAATTCCTACAAATAAATTAATCAAGCATTAGTGCTAGTGAGCAGTTTACTGGAATAATTAGCGTTATATAAACAGCACCTGCGTAAACTTAAAATTACATCTTCCAATATCTGACATGGTAAATTTGAGTAGAGGAATTATTCATAATATATTATGCAATCAGACATCTTACCATGGATGGATTGATTTTCAAACGGATGTACTACATTTTCAGTTCCTTGTTCAAGGCTGCAGCCTAGATTCTGAAAAAGTTGTAAGGTGTGATAAATCATCACTGTCATCAATAATCATGCTCACAATTTTCCACCTTTAATCATAAATTAACTTTGAAACCTAACATTTAAAAAGTTCCATTGTATTTTGCCCCATTCATTCCTAACCCACTATTCTATTGGATAATTTCATAATTTGAAACAAGCAATTTTTATGAGTTGGCAAAAAAATTGATTAGATTGGTTGATTTGAACAGTTAGCCTAAAATTGGAGGTATATTTTTATCCAAATATGGCATATCCACGCATGCTTACCAGCGCACATACACGCTTTTTGGAAGCGTGGATGTGCAAAATTTGACACATACACGCGCGTGGATCTGCCAAACAGCGCACGCGTGTATATTTTTACTATTTTCACGCGCGTGGACATGCTGTACAGCGCATGAGTGAACATGCTATGCAGCGCATGAGTGGACATGCTTTACAGCGCATAAGTGGACATGTTTTACAGCGCATATGGGCAGTTCAAAATGTGACAAGCCTGAGGCAGTGGTGTAGCTAGAAATCCATCAGGGGGGTCAGGGTCTGATCCAGATTTTTCTTATTTCTTTAGGGGGAAATTCTGACCCACCTTGAACCTGTACTTTCTTCCAGTGGCGTTTCTTCCAGTGGCGTATTTAGGGAGGGGGGGGCATCGGGCCATGCCCCCCTCGGTCCAAACTTAACATGGAAGAGATACGAAACGCTGCCGAACGCCACATATTCACCCCATGTAATGCCCCCCCCCTCAGGCCATGTCTAGATACGCCCCTGTAATATTCCCAGAACAAATGTTTAATATTTAGGCCTAATTTAGGCTACTTTTTACTTACACAAGCTAAAAAAAAAATTGGCCCCTCCTCAAACTCCCATGGCTCCGCCACTGCTGGTGGAGCTCCTGTGTTCTTATAAATAAACTGCGCTGGATGGCATGTCCAAGCTTGCGCTGGATGGCATGTCCAAGCCTGCGCTGGATGGCACATCCAAGCTTGCGCTGGATGGCATGTCCACCATCGCATATACACGCATGCGCGTGAATGCAGGTCCACGAATGCACTGGATGACATGTCCACAGGTGATCGTGAATACATACACATGCGTGACTGTGCGCGCAATTCCACATACACGCGCATGTATGTGTGCTCACTACCATGCGTGGATGTGTCATATTGGGATAAAAATATATATGAAAATTGAGCTAATGTTTTGTTTAGTTTTAGAGTAATTATATTGTTAGAATTTTACAATTTGACCTACCCTGAGCTATAAACCAAAACAATTTGATTGACCATACAGCTATATGCCTGTACATGTGGTAAAATTATGGTGGTCATTCAAAATACCAGACATATTGGCAATTGTCCACATTGAACGGCGGCTCAAGATTTCACTAAAATTTAATGGGCATTGTCACGATGATGGCAAATTTTGGTCAAGATTTTGCTTGTGAATTCCTCAATAGTTACCTGTATTTTAGTCACTGCTTTTCAGTCTTGCGATAGTCAGGCCATTTGTACCCAGCTGCCAATTTAAGCGGGATCTGTGAAGAACTGTGATGCACTCCTGAAAATGTATAATCAGCAAATTTTATAGTAATATTATATGTAGGGAGAAAGTATCTTCCCCTCCTGGAACATACACAGTCACACATACCAATTATTTATTTAGGAGTAAAAAGACAGACCCATCCCTTAATGAGCTTACAACTACAAGTTATTCTATTCACTTAGCCGGCCAGCTCTGCCAATAGACTGACACCACTATTTGCAGAGCCTGACAACAATCTAATTACAAGTATGCGTTATTTACATATTGGAAACCTTTACTTGAAATTACAAGCATTAAATATTCAGCAACCAAAAGATTTGGCCTGTTTGGTTATTCTATTAAAAAAAGCACCGAAACTTACAAAAACTGTCTCCATGTAATCTACAACAAAACTAAGGCTTGCATGTAACTGACAATTTCAAATTTCTTATGTGTGTTATTAAAACCATTAGGCTTCACAGAATACTGGCTTAATACAATGTTTATTACGGAAGATAAACAAAAAAATTCCTTAAATATGGGGGCTTGGAGATGTTTAAAATTAATAAATAATTTTCTTAGTGAAGAAAATAAATTCTTCCTGGGCAGTCTTGAAATAGCTTGATTTAGAAATGAAAATTTGAGGGCGTCATATGATGAAAATAAATTACTGTCGTCGTTACTGCAAAATAAATAATTTTCAGTTGAGGAAAAATTCCAAGGCCCTGATTACCTAATGGTCAACCCCCCCCCCACCCCACTAACAATAAAGGATGGTCATAAGGCCCCAACAAATGTCACAATTATAACTGGTACCTTTATAATTTTATATGCAATATATGCATAGAACGCCACTGCATTTCAGCAACACAGAGTCAAGGGTTTATGGTCAACTAAGTAACAAACCAACATGCAAACTGCTGCTGCTTGACCTGATCAAGGCCTACATGTTGCACAACCGCTGGTGTATTACACAGGCTGCGCCCTGGCATCAGGGCTAACCAGGGCAGATCAACTGCCCTGGTCAGGTGTTAAATTTCAGGGAAAAATATAGCAGCCCCCCCCTCCCCGCAATATGCCGCAGCAGAGAAATTTACACTTACAGGTTTATTAGCTAATTACTAATTTAATTATCGCATTTTAAAATGTTTTGGTGTCTTTATCCCCGATTTTTGACAACAGTCCCTTTGGGTTCCGTTTGGGCGGTTTCAATACTTGATGTGTTAGAAATATCATGGCCCTCTCATTGGTCTGGTCACCGGAAGTTGGTAATTTCAGTGGGTTGCGACGTCTGTTATGAAGTTATACCGGGCGGCACGTGTCCTCCCCCGATATTGGACCTGTGCCCCCCATATGAACTTTCCAACGTGCCCCCAGAGAACGGTGTGCCCCCCCCTCGAGGTGCCCCCCGGGGGCCCCGCTCGAGATACCCCAGTTACGCCACTGGTGAAATGCACTGTGAAAATCGTCATTGCTCCGCTGGAGGCGGTGTATTGTGAGGGTGCCCATATTCTGGGAGATCTTCATGTGGGTTTGTGTGTTTGTTAATCGACTCCTGCAAATTCTGCATTTCATATCTAGCTGTCCTTTGGCAGTATCTCTTTTTTCCTCCCCCAGCATACCTGATTAAATTCTGGTAGCTATTCATGCCTGCTTTACTGAGAGATGACAACTTTGTCAATTACATCCCCTACAGTGCAGTCCATCCACAGCAGATTGATGTATGTGACATTTTTACACTAGATGTCCCCACTAGTTTCACTGAAGGTGTCACCACTAGGACTGTGGTGAAAAACACAGATGGCACTAGGAGCAATTAATGGAAGCTACAAACTGAATCACAGAGGATCCAAGAGGTTTCATGCCCATGAAATGTTTTGTTTGTTGCCACAGTCAAAGACGGAGAGATATATAGTTTAAATCTTCCATTGGAAAAGCTGTGTAAGTGTTTTGCTCAAGTGAGCTATGTGCCATGCATTCAAACTCGTTTTTCATGCAGAAACATCAAAACATTATCATGTCATTCACCTGACTGCATGACACTGTTCATTCATTTGTGACTAAATTGGTTGTGAAGTGTTATATGTTGATCAACAACCCAAGGGGTTTTGGCCTAAACCCTGTCTACACATGACCATAATATGCTTCCTTTATAAAGTCTATGTTTCTTCTAGGTCTTTTCCCATCAGTTGTGACATTTTATCCAGGGCATTTACTGCATTCAATTTCTTCTAACAATGATAAGTATTAACATTTAAGCCTTAAAAAACTGCTTCAAATGGTGTAGCATTTTACAGTAATGGAAGTTGTGAAACTGCAAATTTAAGTGGACAGCGGAGCATGTGCTCTCCGAGCGCCCGTTCTAGTTGATATTGCATGCAATCTTTCCCATTTCAGGAGTGGCCTGTCGGCGTCACAAATCCATCAAAATCGGCACCAAAACATCATTAAAATGTGATAAACAAATTTAAAATAATTATGCCATAATTTATGGTAACTCAACTACGGTACCCGGGAGTTTTCTATGTGTATATTAGATCAGGGGAAATCCGACCAAACACCAGTTTGCATGTTGTGCAATTGTGGGACAAACTGTACATTGTAATGAGTACTCACCATTTATCTCAACAGCTTTTCGTCTGTTCTTCAGCATTGTATAGCCTTTAATTAAGTTAAGACTACACAAATGTCAAACTGTTCAACCAACTTCATCAACGATGTAGTCTGAGACAAGTAAACAGATATAATTATGATGTATTGTTCTCCCTGGGCTCCGACCTCATTTTTTTTTCTATTTGTTCAGCAGGGGTCACTGTAAGCACTGTGCAAAGGAGCACTGCCATCTGGTGGATTAAGACGAAAAGAAAGATCATAGAGATCTCAAATAGTCAGCAGCGTAATGGGGAGGTCAGCAGGTGCATTCCCAAAAGGCTTGATCCTGAAATAGTCATCTAATAGTTCATTGACTTTTCAAAAAGTTCACCGGAACTTTTCAAAAAGTTCAAGTGAACTTTTCAAAGACTATTTGAGGATGAGGCCTTTAGGTATCAAGACTATAGGTAAAAGCAGGTGAAGGTGAGAGATTGGATGATGGAGGTGGGAGACCTGATGTAGGAGGTGGAGGTGAGAGATTGGATGATGGAGGTGAGAGATTGGATGTAGGTGAGAGACCTGATGTAGGAGGTGGAGTTGAGAAATTGGATGATGGAGGTGGGAGACCTGATGTAGGAGGTGGAGGTGAGAGACAAAATGTTGGTGCTTCAGTGTCACCCAATGCTGTTGCTTCTTCATCAAAAAGGCCGAAAAAGAAGGTGTGTAGACGAGCTGCAAAGAAGGCCAAAGCAAAGAAAAAGAAAACTTCTGAAGATAATGATGCCCAATGCTCAATGTGTCATGAATGGTTCACACAAGATCGACCAGGCAGCCAGTGGATTCAGTGTCCACTTTGCTTGAGTTGGGCGCACGAGGAATGTGCCGATATTGCAGGAACAGGCTATATTTGTGACTTATGTTCTGGTTAATTGAACTGATACTTTCATATGTTCTTGTTCATAATTAATTTCATTGAATAAAACTTGACAATTGTAGTTACAAAACTTAATTACAGTTTAATGACTATACAAATGCATGAATGTTCATATACTATGACATAAATTTGCTACTCTGTCATTCTGGCATGCATTTCATGAGGCAACTGTCATTCCGTCACAGTGTCTTTCATTGGTGTATTTCCCCTGGTTTCAATAAAACCTGTCCAAAACTGGGTTATTTCTGAATGGCAGCCAATTTCACAATTATACATTTCAGAATGCACAAATTTATGTGGTGAAAGAAACATTTGAAGAACATGTACAAGAAATTATAATAAAAATCTAATTTCCTTATAAGCCTCTTTTATTGTCATTCCGTCACACCAACAAGTCGTTGTTCAAAATATAGCCAGACTTGCAGATTTTCATATAATCTTGATTCTAACTTTCAAATACGTTCCACAATAGTTGGTTTGAGTGTGTTAGCTATATAATAGTGTCACACATGCTCATGTTTTATATGTACTGTCATTCCGTCACAAATGTGATGAGGTCTCTGTCATTCCGTCACAGTACCTATGCTTGGTTTATCTCCTAGCTCAAGCAAAAAAACAGTTAAAACTCCCTAATTTCTGAGTTGGAGACATGCCAAGAATATGTACTTTGAAATCAAATCAGCAAATATGATGAAAAAACGTAAGATGAGCAGGAATAATGAAGGATTCACAGAGATGATATTCCTATGTCCATTTCACTGTCATTCCGTCACAGCCACTGATATGTGTCATATATATATAATGACCATATATATGAATTTGTGTTAAGCTAAAATATCAAGATTCTGACATGCCTTAATGAAATATGTGTATTTATCAGTCTTTCTTCTCACTGTTTGGGTGTCTTTAATGGAAGAATTCACAATTTATGTTCAAATCTGTCATTCCGTCACCGTGGACTTCATGAACATATCATTGGGTAATTTCTCATGGCAAAATAGAATAAGTTAGTAGTTTTAAGTACATCTTTTCAAAAAGCAAGGCACACCCCCAGAAGCTGGAATATGGCATAACTTCTGACTGCACTGTCAGATTTTGGCATGAACAGGAAATTTACTTCAGGGTGCATGAACCATTATGTGTGAATACTATCAAAATATATTCACAACTCCTTGTGGAAATATCACCAAAAAAAAACATTGTTATTTCAACCGGAGGAAAATTCCACCTGGATGTCGTTCAGATGAGACGTTAAATTATTAGCAACCCCTTGTATCAGTTTCTGTGCTGGGCAAGTGAAAGATCCCTCACATGAGATAAAGATGTAACTTGTTGCTTAAAATGCCACGTATACAATGGTAAAGCTAACCACATCAACTCATCTAAGTGTATCTGCTGTAACAGTCCAGGTCAGAGCATTGAATACACTAGTAACAAGTATGACTACTACAGTGCCGCTTGTACAGTGTAAGTGAGTGAAATGCATGAAATGGTGCCATTGCATCAATGCTAAGCAACCTCAATCAAACTTCTTATGGAAGCATGGATTCTCATACGATGAGAGGAAAACATATTGGGTCATAAAGGCCGATATGTGAGGCATGTGGAATAACAATGGCAGCTAATTTTCTCTGCAGCAGAGAAAATTGGCTGCCTTTGTTATCCCACATGCCTCACATATCGGCCTTTATGACCCAATATATTTTCCTCTCATCGGATGAGAATTCATGCCTCTAGAAGCAGTTTGGTTGAGGTTGTTTAGCATTGATGCAATGACACAATGTCATGCATTTCACTTACTTACAGGCAGCCCTGTGTATCAGGCTTGGGCCTAATATAGTCTAATTTTAGAATATCATGTGTGCAATTCTTGAAATTTATGCGAATCCCTGTGTTCTTCTTTTTCAGATGTTACAAACTATTAGGAGTTTTGCTGATACATAACAATATCGAGATAGGCAACTTTTTCAACAATAATGATGCCAGTGTTTCTACACAGGCAGTTGCATTGAGGACAGCAACAACTGGTAAAACAGACAGCATAAAAAATAGTAAATGTGAAAAATGGAAACAGGACAGAATTAAACTATCCAGAATGATGAACAATATTTCCCAAAAGAAGGCAATCTTCAATTGTGAGCTGGAAAAATCTAAACAGGTTCACAATGTAAGAATCAATTTTTGTGCTTTCAACCATAATTTTTTTTCCTTACACTTGCGATCCACATGTAGAAAAATCAACTTGATATTTTATTCTACACTCTTGCTCATAAATATGGAATACAGGCAGAGGTCAAAATGTGAGTGGAAATTTAAAAACACCATTTCATAATGGGAGTTGCAAACAAACTTCCAACATTTTTTTTTCGGATAAATATGGGTCCATTCAACACCTCAAAGGGAAAATTTTATTAATTTGGAGAAAATCTTGACAACTGGGTTCAATAATGGAAATATTGAAGAAAAAAAAATAATAATTCCAGATTTTTGAAGGGTTGATATCACATGAAATACTGTTGATACATGAAAATAAATTACAATGAAAGAATAATTGGGGTTAGAATGAGTTAGTAACATAGTCCATGTTGATAAAGTACCCACTAGGGGTAATCTAGACTTCAATTTGAAATGGACTCCTATTTTTCTTGATTTGAGAATATTTTTTTCTAAAAGAGGTTTAGCTCCGAAATTTTAAGGGGTAGAAGGCAGAGGATACATATGTTGGATGCACAATTTCATTTGTCTCAACGATGCTTGATTTGGACGCAGTCAAGAAATATCACAATGTGGGAATTTGGAAAATTTCTTGAAATTTTGAAATTTTTAGACTGAGTGATTATTAGAAAAATCACTTTCTATGGACTGAAAAGTATACCAAAGAAGATATTCTTCAAATGACACCATCATTCTGGCTGGAAATTGATTATGTCATTCCCTATCAACTGTTTATTACAACACAACAATGTTTTGTTAACCATGATATCCGAACACACACCTGACATATACCAAGTCTCTTTTAGTCAGGCCTATTAATGATACACTTGCAAGGATGACGTTTAGCAATATTTTCTATGAATCCATTCAGTGATTCATAGTTTTTTGGCTGCTATCAATTGGAGTACTAACTTGACACTGTTGTGATATGACAAACAGTCAATAGCGAGCCATCAAATTGTTTGCAGCTCCCATAATGGAATGGTGTTACAAAATTACTGCTCACTTTTTTATATGTGCCTATATTCCATATTTATGAGCAGGAGTGTATATACGGATTTATTCAAATGAAAGTTTGTATTTTTCAAGATTTTATGTAAGATTTATTTCTTTGAAAAGTGCATAAAATCTAATCGTAATGATAAACTAAGAATTTTACCTTAAATGCTTCAATCTTTATGCAAATTCAATATATTTATCTAAATTTTTACAACCTTTATCTGAAAAGCATAGTCGTAAAGTTTCATATTTTACGCATTAATTAATAATACTTAAACTTGATATTACTACCCATGGCTAATGGGCACATCTACATGCATGTTTCTACATGTAGGTGTACTTAGAATGTGCGGCTGCAAACCCTTGCCAGCACAACTCTCACATATCATGTCGCCAAATTTTGGCCTAGTGTTTATAAAATAGTATAAAAACCAAGCGTAAATCCATATTTTCATATATCAATCAAATTTGACATTTTAAGTTAAATTCAGTACCACGCACCTTGTAGTATTTAGTGATGCTGGATGTCCATTGATCATTCATTGTATGACTTTCTTAGTTTTGCCTTTATAACGGGTAATTCTGGAACTTTATCTATATTTCTACAGGCTGTTTCAAAATCGGGTGGATGGTGTGAAAAAACTATCGACCCCGCTCACTACAACCACGTAACAGATGGAAAACTGGTGGAAGGGCTTGCGTTATTTTACGCTGGTAAAAATGTCGGAAGTTTTGGGGATGGTCGAGGACATTACAAAACAGCAATTGATAAAACAGGAAAAGTTACTTCTTACGACGGTAATGGTTTATTATGATTACAAAGTAGAAGTCCTGAATTAAATAGGGAATTCGTAGAATGTGTCTTTAACTCAACAATGCTCAAACACTTCTGGCTTAAATTGTATCACAATCTTCTTGTCTCTCCATCTCCATTACCGCAGCAGGGTGGCCAAGTGGCTTAGGTGCCTGCCTGCTCCGCCGAGGGTCTTTGCCTGCATGGGTTCCAACCCCGGGTGGGGAACAGTTGCATATTTAGGGGGGCCATTGGGCCAAGATCCCCCCCCAGGCCCAAAATTAGCATGGAAGAGTTAGAAAAAGTTGCCGAGTGCCTAGCTCAGCAGAGCAGGGCTCAGTATCCATCCCACCTTTCCTTGTGCAATTGCTGCGTCAATGACGCAGCACAATCTGGAGGCCTTAATACTGGGTGTAGCACTAACTTATAACAATGTTTAGGAAATTTAATTTCCTACATTTTGAGCTAAGTTTGGGCTCTGTACGATCATTCTTTCTAAGTTAAAAGTGCGTCCGAAGCACTCGAGGTTCATGTCCGAAGTTTTGTTTACATGTTATATTTCCTGTCATTTCTCCATAAATCGGCCTCATAAAAATATTTCAAGAATCCAGTGTGTTTTCTAAAGATAAAAGGTATATGCTAGTATTTTTTTTAGATTTTTCAAAGCCACAAATCACCCCAAAACCAGGCCCTAAAGATTGTGTTATTTCACCCAAGCAAAGATGGCGCTGGCCCGGACCTGTGTTTCCAGACCTACGGAGTGCCCCGTATTCACCCCATGAAATTGGCCCCTCCTTCTAGTGATTTCTAGATATGCCCCTGGTTGGGAACCCAAAATTTGCTGTATGTGGACCCTCATGAGCAAAATCCCAGCTGGATGTAAACAGTTCAACAAAAATAAGTCCCCCTTTAGAAAAACTTTAATATTTTGTAATGTACTGATCTGATTTTCATGAAATTTTTTAGTGTATAAACTAGCATATCAACGCAAAATGTGTGCAATCGTAGCTTGATGACATAATTTTTTCCCACACGAGAAAGTCGCGAGTGAGACTACCCCTCTTTTCAAAAATTTTAGGTTGTGTCAGCTGACACATAAAATCCCAGAGAAGCAGTGGAAAATGCATTTATCAGCAAAAGAAAAGATTGGAAAATTAAGAAATAACATAAAAAGTGGTTTCATTCATTAATAATCCAAATCTAACTTTATTTACTGGATGAAAGTGGGCTAACGTGACCCAACAACGGCAAAAACATCAACTTCTTGAAATCAGGGTTGCCAATCTTCAACAACAACATTAATACTCTGTATGTCCACCATAGCTGTTGCACACCTGTTGACATCTCTTTCTCATTGAAAACAATGAGTTTCCTTATCCTCTGTTCAGGTATGGCGGCCCATTCTTCCACCAGAATGGGTCTCAAGTCTGCCAGATCAGTGTCTCCTGCTATGGGTTTGCGTGCAGCCCGCTTTATCTGGTCCCACAGGGCTTCAATAGGGTTCAGATCTCGTGTGGGCAAAAATTATGTCATCATGCTACGATTGCACACATTTTGCGTCGATATGCGAGTTTATACACTCTAAAAATTTCATGAAAATCAGATCAGAACTTTACAAAATATTAAAGTTTTTCTAAGGGTGGACTTATTTTTGTTGAACTGTTTAGTTCAGATGAGATGTTAAATTGGCAGCCCCTTGTAACAAGGTCTATATGTGTAACATATTTAGGATTCCCACTCTCTCTCACCTCATCAATCAACCCCGTGAGCACGCTGAACTGGGCTTAGATGTCTGCACTTTCCATATCTATCTATCTATTTTTTAAAAGTAGAGGCCCAAAACAGTCAAATTTTTGTGTAATTTGTATGATATCTGTGGTAGTGGCAGTAGCATGATATGATTAGGGGCCGACCAGATGATCTTTGGGGGGGGGGCTATGGATATTTGCTGAAAAAAAAGATTGTTTCCCACTTGGCACTGAAAAAAATAGTTTGTTCAGCACATGGAAATAAAAAAAAAGTTTGTTTCCACCTGTAGCTAGGGTACCGTAATGTTAAAATTCTGATAAAAAGGTTGTCGCGAGAGTGCATACGAAGAAATTGTTCGTCGACGCGCCGCGAGCGAAAAAAAAAGTTCGTCCTGGGGGTAAAGTCCATAGCCCCCCCCCCAACTATCGTCTGGTTGGCCCCTTATAATGATTTCATAAAGTACCCATTCCAGATAAATTTGGCCACCAGTACAGAGGTATATTTCATGGGTCTAAGAAAAGGTAACTTGGCCCCCCCCTCCAAATCCTCCCCTTGACATTTAATGGTTGCCCCCTAAAGTGGAAGATTCGGTAAAATTTTTTCTTCTTTAATTTCAGCTTACGATGGAGGACCGTACTATGACGTAATTAGCAAGGGAGGAGTGAAGTACCTCGATTTGACTTTACCCCAGTATGGCTTGCCTTTGTACGATTGGGCCATGTCTCTAGAAGTTGCAGAGCATGTCCCTCGTGAATTTGAAGCGGTATACCTCGATAATATCGTTCGACATGCTAAGGAAGGAATTGTCCTCAGTTGGGCGGTCCCGAATCAGGGAGGCCATGGCCACGTCAATAGTCGTCCCCTGGATTATGTCATTGCAACACTCAAGAACGTGAGCTTTATTCACGATCAAGCTGCATCAAAGTTACTTCAGTCAAAAGCATCAGTCTCTTGGTTGCAAAAGAATATCAATGTATACAGAAGATCAGCAAAATCAACTGTTGATCTTGACGAATTGTAGGCATTAAGTCGTGAATATAATTATTAGCAGCATCAATTATTGTTCATCTTGTTGAATTGTAGGGATTCAATCACAAACATTTTAATGATATATCAGCAACATCAGCTGTGGATCTAAATGAATTTTAGGCATTAAACCACAAACATCTGAACAAAATATTAATAACATCAGCTGTTGATATCAGTAAATTAAACTACAAAAATTTGAACTAAATATTAGCGACATCAATTGTGGATCTTAATGAATTACAGGCATTAAATCACAACGGTTTGAATGGAAGATCCGCATTACTTGCTGTTGATCTTAATGAATTACATTTCAAAAATTTGAATAAAAGAGCAGCAATATCAGGTGTTGATCTTGATGAACTATATGGAATTAAATCACAAACGTTTTAATAATATATCAGCAACAGAAACTATTGATATGGATGAAATAAAGGCAATAAATAACAAACATTTGAACAAAATATCAGCATCAATTGTTGATCTTAATTGTAGGATTTAATAAATAACAAACATTCAATTTAAATATCAGCAACATCAATTGTTGATCTTGGTGGCTTACATGATTTAATAAATAACAATCATTCCAACAAAATATCAGCAACATCTACTGTTGATCTTGATGGCTTATAGGATTTATTGAATAAAAAACCATTTGAGAAAAATATCAACAACATTAGTTGTTGATCTTTAACAACAGGCATTAAATCACAAACATTTGAACTGCATAATACCTGTCTCTGTTCGGGACTGTCAAGTGGCAGCAGAATGCTGACAGTCCCTGGAAAATCGAATAGGGTCAACAATAATTTGATCTGTTTTGGACAGATCACCAGATCACGTCGCACAACAGCTGTCCATATTACTACGCCAAATACTCTCGCAAAGCATGGTTGCTGGCAAATATCCAGTCCACTGCTTTGAATGAAAATTTTTGGAAATCATGAGACAAAAAGAAAGTTTTGAAACTTTAGCATACACTTTGCCTATGAAAGGGATGATTTTACTCATCAGAAGTTTGATGGTATTCAATCTACTTATGCCATTTAGTGCATGTTAAATTGTGGTCAGAAAAGGGTCCAAAAAGAATGCATTCTCACTTATTCATGTGTCCAGACAAAGCTGATGTTTTTGCATTGTGATATCAAAAATGCTCAATTGTATTTATTCTGTTACTTTATGGAGATTTATGAACTAGGACAAAAATATAATTCACAATTTCATAAATGCTGTGTTACACTCAGCAAAATGTCTTGTCCATGCCACAAGTGGCCCCCTCTATACTGGCAATATGTGTGAGCTACAATGTATACATCCTCCATGATAAAAAATAGTTCCAACTTATTTTGGTATTTACAAGCTGTCTGCTTAAAATTGAAGCCAACCAAAGTCAGATGAGACACTTGCAGAGTTTTTGGAAAAAAACTAGACCATCACTAAATGATTGAACTGTCCTGGTTTTTTCCACACTGTCCTGGTTTCTTCCAGAGGTCGAAATTCTGTTGACCGCTCACAGGATCTCGCGAATTTTGCACCCTAGATGGCAGCAAATAGCGGTCAACTTGTAGACAGGCATAATACTATATCATGAACAATGTCATCTGATGTTGATCTTGATCGATGGCATTATATCACAACAATTGTGCCTGCCCAAATGGACAGCCCAATGTACCAATAATTATGTACTGCAGACAGAGGTTGACAAAGTGTAATTATTGATGTGGTTATTGAATAAGGATGCTATAGAAAATGACAGACATGTTAATTTAGTTAGCATTATGATACAATTTACATGAATGAATAACAATGTTTGGTAATTCTATAATTTATGTATTATATAGTTAACATCCTTAGGATGCATTCATCTCATAGTAATAGTACGTATATTTACCCGGATACATCTCCATTTCACACTTCGTTGTATCAAATTTATACTAATGCAATTGTTACAATTGTTCAAAAATTCACTACATATGGAAAATTAAATAAAATCTAAATCTAAACATCAACACAGCTATGAACATAATAAAGCAGCAATTCATCTTACTTTACAAGCAAATGAAATACCAACAATTGAATTATGTCTGCTTGCTTTTCACATAGATTACCATTTTATTTGTAACACAACTCAACATCATTCAACCATTAAATTTTATACAACACTGATATATAATATTATCTCTCAAAGCAAATATGTTATGCTATAAATAGGTTATTGTAATATAGTAATTTTGGAAGACAATTTGTTATTTATTGGTCATATACATAATAATGTTTTAAAACTATGTTTACAATGTATTCCTAGCGTAGTCAACTTGATTATGATGAAAGAAGCAGAAGAACACTTCTAAACTTTTCATGACTTGTCACATATCTGAATATGCTTTGAACATTTTTCCACCAGAGGGCAGATAGCTTTTCTTGTTTATTTTCATTGTAAAAGTACTAGAATCAACTGGCATGTTTGCCTCTGAATTTGATGAATTAATATGACTTTGATCGCTGTTTAGAGGTTTGTAATGTAATTACTGCTCCACTTGGATAATTGAGAGCAGGAGTTGAAGTTTTGGAAAATGTTTTGATGACTTGTCATGACAGATTCATGCAATCCTGGATTTAAGTCAGAGGTGCAGTTGAAAGGATTAAAAAGAGGGTAGTCAGGAGGTAGATTGCTACAGTAAAACGCAATGAATATTCTGAAATCCAACAGCCTCAGGAAGATGCCCTCACTTCCAACCACTCACATCTGTGCTGTGGCGCTCAGTTGCTTTCACTTAATTCCATGCCCTTCTGGGAAAACCCCCTACACTTCTGTCCTCTGGTCCTAATGAAACACAACATCAGTGGGAACAGCTACTGTTGATTGTAATATTGTTCAATGTTTTAAAATTATGCCGGTACTTCAATTTCCCCACTCAAGTCAATTACAATCAAATTATGATAATTAAACAAATGAACCTAATTTTCAATGACAGTTTTAGTAATTAGTAATTTTTCATTTATGAGTTATTTACACTATTTTAGTCACATTTTTTACTGCATGCATCTAAGTTATTCTACATATGGGATTGAAGAAATATATTCAAATTAAGATATTTGTAATTAATTGGGTATACTGCAAATGTAGATGGATAGTTTGGGTAAGTGGGATGTTTAGTTTAATAATTTATTAAAGTCTCACTCTGTAAGCATAAAAAGTACATAATAAAACATTTTTTAAAAAACAGACCATTCATTCAGAATTATGAGAGACTAAAAACATTTAAAATACTGAGGTAAAAACGATTAAAAACATTATGTTAGCACCATGAAAGATCTAAAATCCAATATATTAGCACAGGTTTTGGCAACAGTTTTTACAAGACTAGGTTCAGACATCAGGAATATTAATTTATCACAGCTGGAAAGATTATTAAAATTCACATTAATATCTAAGGCACACTGGACTAGAGCTTCTCTTTCACTTAAGTAACATGGACAGTCTATCAAAACATGGATTTCATTTTCTATGGCATTGTCATCACAGTATCTGCATAGTCTTTGCTCCTCTGGTTCATTGGTGTACCGGCCCGTCTCTACTCGGATTGGTGCTGTACCTGCTCTGAACTTGGCCATCGACCTCCGCTGATGTCTAGATAGTGGCGCAGTCACATATGATTCTGGCCCATACTCCAATTTGAAAAGGCGATACGTCCTAAGTTTATTTCGACCTGTACCAACTGAGGCTGTTTCTCTGCTTAACTTCTTTTTCCACTCAAGTGTGAAGTGCTCTTTAAGCCTGGATGTGATCATTTCTTTTATGTGCTGGAATCTAGGAACTGTCCCATCTATGTCTCCTGTTATACATGGAAGACCAATACTGTGGAAGAATGATATGACTTTACTTGCAGAGCTCTTTATTCCCCTGGAGACACAGTTCATAGACCATCTGTGGATTCGAGAATTGATCCGATCACCATTCATGTTGGAAAGGCGACACCATTGTCTTGCCACGGTGATCCATTGTCGTTCTCCTTGCATAGACCAGCCCATATCTCCCAGCAGGGCCGCAACAGGGGCTCGTTTTCCAACCCCCATAAAGTACCTCAGTGCTCTGTTTTGGACTGCCTCTATACACTGGAAGACCTTGTGGCCCCAAACATGTGATCCATAGTCTATTACTGGCTGTACACAAGCATTGTACAAATGCGAGAAGACCTTGTATGGAAATCCACCATAGATAATACCTTTTGCAATTAGAGCACCCAAGGCCCTGTGCGCAGCTTGGGCCACAGACTTAGCCGTAATATTATAGTCAAGATGTTCCGTCAGTACTAAACCCAGATATCTGTAGCGATCACACTTCTGGATTTCACTGTCTCCGAACTGGAAAACACAGCTGGTTTGACAAGTTGCAGGGCCCCTTTTAAAATGCACTACTTTGGTTTTGTCCAAATTTACAGTCATATCAGCTCTTGCACACCATGAGTGGAGTATGTTCAGCAGCTGTTGTAAATCATGCTCATTTTCAGTAAGCAAGACTACATCATCAGCGTATAGTAGTATAGTCACTTTCTCCCCATCCACATCTACTCCAAGGCCGGATGATTTTAGGTTAATAACCAGATCGTTTATATACAAGTTAAATAATTGCGGGGACAAGATGCAGCCTTGTTTCAGTCCTGAATTGACTGGGAATGTATTGGTAATGTCGGCTGAGGTCTATTTTGAAAGCTAGGATGAAGTGGGACCATGGACTAAGGTGACTTATTTTGTAAAAATGTTTGCAGTCAATTGATAATTCAGTCCATTATAATGATTATGGACTTTTTAGTTGTTGATGACTATTATTTCTGAGCTAACCATGACAAATAAAATACTAAATCATTATAATGATATTATTTATATTAAGGGTTCGGATTTAAAAATTATGATATTCTACTCAGAGCAGTGTGAATTTTAAGAATAAAAAATATATCAAGAAATTCACACTTTTTAAGTTGAAGTAGGTTGGTCAGACAATCATGTCGCATTCAGTACACTCTAAAAAAATTCAGACAAAAATCACAAAATTGGTTTTTTAGATTCAAAAAGGTTTTTTGAAAAACCAAATTTCAATGGAAGACCAACATGGATTTAAAAAAAAAATACATGTTGGTTTTTTGCATTGAAATTTGGTTTTCAAAAAACCATTTTGAATCTAAAAAACCAATTTTCAATGGAAAACCAACATGGATTTAAAAAAAAATCCATGTTGGTTTTTTGCATTGAAATTTGGTTTTTCAAAAAAAAGATTTTGAATCTAAAAAACCAATTTAGTCCCGACATTTTTTAGAGTGTATCGGTGGTGAGATCTCTCAAACGAAAAGTTAGAGGTGGCAGCCATTTTCTTTTATTGGGTAAAATTAATCTGCCTCATTCATACACTGTGTGTGTTCTTGTTTTCTATTATAGAACCAATTAACTTTCAGTAGTCTTTATGAATTATTGTTAGACACTAGGGACTAGAACTTAAGAAAATGTGCACACTTTGAAATAGTGTGTTATATTACTATGATATGTTGTAAAAAAAAAGACTTGCACCGCATGCCCTTTTCAATTTAAGCAAATTATCGTGACATGAATGTACCACACCAGTGGCCCTTGTGAAAAGACCAGTATATATACAAACTAGCTCCCTATTTATTCTAAATGACCATTTTTATAATATGTAATGTTATATATCAGGTTGATATTTTATTGAATGGGAATGTATTTCATGTTGAAGTTTATGCGTTCTGGGTGACTGAAGATTTTATTAAAATTTACAAAAATAATTATCGGTGATGTTGGTTTTTTAGTTTTTGGCAAAAGCCATCTGGTAAAGACAAAGGAAAGAATACGCCAACCACAGCATTAAAGAAACAATTGCTTCGTTGAGAACTACCAATCGCAATTGTCCAGACTGCGCGAACAACAAAATATCATTATTAAAATTATTACTATGACATTTCTACAGCTCTACGTACTTTCCAACCGAAGCTAACATATTGTATTGTATACATGCATACCTTTACATTTTACAATTATATGTTGTGGACATTTACATTCCATCACACTACTGACACACCCTTCGGTTCTTACCCTCACCCTTCCACACCCTTCAGTTCTTACCTCACCCTTCCACACCCTTCAAATCTTATCCTCACCCTTCCATACTTTCAAGGTCTTACCCTCACCCTTCTTCACCCTTCAGTTCATGCCTCACCCTTCCACATCCTTCAGTTCTTACCCTCCCCCTTCCACACCCTTAATTTCTTACCCTCACCTTTCAGTTCTTACCCTCACCCTTAATTTCTTACCCTCACCCTTCAGTTCTTACCCTCATGCTTCAGTTGTTACCCTCACCCTTCAGTTCTTACCATCACGCTTCAGTTCTTACCCTCACCCTTCTATGACACTGTTCAAGCACTAAGTTACATTCATGCGTCAATTGTGTAAAAAAAATACTGTGTCGCCAAAAATGCAGATATCAGGACCAAATTTGCTTTATCTGATGCAGAAAATAGTTGGCTTCAATAATAATATCACTTTTGTGTTGTGTATACATGTATATACTTTAAAGGTTCAATTCACTGAAATAGGACAAAAACATGCAAAAATAACTGATTTAGAGTGGGGAAAAAATCATAGATACTTTAAGGATTAACGCTTCATATTTGGATGATGATGGCTTCTTTACCAAAATGTTTTCTTGAGGCTCTCCCCAAGTTTCTTACCTATCCAATGATATCCACATTTTGTCAAATATGGCACTTATTTTGAAGCACCATCTAAAAATGTGATGCAGGGTAGGGTGACAATTTTGTTATGATTTTCTCACCTCTCAAGGAATAGTCAATCTAATATGACTATTGTGGCACCGCAGAAAGTTTATATTACACACAAATATTCCTTATTATGTAACATGACTTATATACTAGCTTTGATCGTCTGTAGTATCACCTATCTAAACAACAAAATAAAATAGCTTACCAATGATGGTCCTGTCAGTTCAGGACATGTCAAAAACATATGTAGCCCCCTAAAAAAAAACTTAATCTCAAAAAGTTCTTAAGATGATATGATGAAAATCAAACTTCGTTTGCCAAACTGAATTTGTTAAAAGAAGTTTATATTGGCAGAGCCAAGTTTTGGATACTTTTTGAATTTTTTTTTTTTTTTTTTACAACAAAGTTTTACTAGAAATTTTTTAGAAGTCATATTTTATATTCTGAATTTTGGCGTATTGATGAATTTTCTTGACAGATATGATTGCAGCAGGCACTATGAACATAAATAAACCTCCAAAAAATATGTTTTAATAAAAATAAGGCCCTCATTCTTTGGGGTTTGTATATATAGGTTGCAGGTTCTATAGAATCATTTATCTCCCACAAACTTGTAAATAACATGATTGTTTAAAGTACTCAAATATAGGTAAATTTACTCACACACAACATTTATTAACAGTTTTGTGCCTATCTGATTATTGCCTTAATATTTAAAGTTACAGTTTACTCCTTCCACCAAGGTGATGCCAAGAATTGGTTCTGCAACTTCTGCTGCATGGAAAAAGGCATTCCGAAAATTTTACCAGACAAATTATCATGTAGATATTTGAATATCGTATTGATTAATGATGTTAGTTTCTGAGAAAAGTGGTTGATGCAACTTGATGATGTCGGTCTGACCTTTCTAGCAAAAATAGTGTTTAAATTCGCTACAACTGATTTAATAACACGACAAAGCATGAAATTGATAACATTGTATTTTGAAGGACTAAAATCCCTAAGAAAGTATCTTTTAATTGCTGTGGTTGCAAATTTCCATCAGATTTTTAGGCAAGCAAGAGGTCCCTCTCATTAACTATTAATAACTCTTTAATGGTTTAATATTTTGTATTGATTTTTTCATATTATTGATCCTCACAGTTTTTCGCATATATTGCATGCACTTTAATCGTAAAATATGATGTTTTATTTTTTTAGACCCTATGACACCCAAATATAACTGAGAAAAGGAGTGAGTGAGTGAGTGAGTGAGTTTGTGTTTTATGACCTCGAGTTGTGTCCAATGTCCTCACACTCTAAAAAATTTCAGACAAAATTGGTTTTTTAGATTCAAAATGGTTTTTTGAAAAACCAAATTTCAATGCAAAACCAAAATGGATTTTTAAAAAAATCCATTTTGGTTTTTTGCATTGAAATTTTGAATCTAAAAAACAATTTTGTCTGAAATTTTTTAGAGTGCACTTCCCCGTTCACTCTAAAAGTAAATCACTAAAAATGAGCTAAAACTATGCAAAATCAATCAAATAATTACTTAATTATTGCTATGTTCAATGACATGTTAAAAGCAATCACAAATTTTAAAACTGCTTTAATTTATCTACAGAAATTAACTCTTTAATTTCTGTGGCAAATGAGAGAAAGGGAGGGTTGGGCAATGCAAAGGCAAGGAAGTGCTAAGAAGTGATAGGGCACTTGAGTGTGAGCTAGGGGAGACTGGGGTAAGTTGTGCCGCGGGGTAAGTTGTGCTGCCCACTGTTGGGGTGAAATGAAGGACTGTGTAAAGAAGGCAATGCCACTCATATATGCCCGCTTGGTCAACATCATTAGGCATCAAGAAAAAAATTTCCAAATATAATGGTATGAAAAGCTACACTCATAAATTCAATTTTGCTACTGAAAACTTGAAGTGTCGAGGACTGACATTTTTGTTTCTCAGTCATTTGGTATTTGTAATAAGATGATGTCCTTCTAGTAGGATGGAGGTTTATCTAGACATTTGTGTTGTTAGATTTCATCTCGCATTGTTTTTTTTATTTTTGGCAACAAGTTTTATCCAGAAAATCAATTTGGGGCCAGTTGTGCCGTTTTGATCGGGGTGAGTTGTGCCAATGGTATGACATAGGATTTGATTTTTTACTCATCTGTTTTTTTCTTCATTTGACAAAAGGCCTAAACATGTTGTTAAATAAGTCATGCCGAAAGGAACATGTGTATATACCACCCTCTAAACAATAAATAATTCTAGTTTTTGCAGCATTTTAAATTTTTACATAAAATAGCACATAAATGTTTGTTTTGTTTAATGTGACATATTAGACATAGGTTAAAAATCTAATACAAATGATCTATCTGAAGAAACGGGTGAAAACAAGGTTTTTTTGGAATAAATTAGGCGGAACAACGTACCCCGTCATGCGTCACAACTTACCCTGGCACTGGGGCAAGTTGTGCCACTTGACCTACTTTTTTCAAACACCTACCATGATCTTCCCAATGGTCGGACTGCCCTGAAACTTTGGTAGATTCTGGCCAACGTATTATATCTGACATCCGATTTTCAGATTACATGATTAAGCTTTGGTTTTTAAGAAAATCAGCCTGACGCAAAATATGGCACAACTTACCCCGGTCTCTCCTATCTGAATGGAAAAAAAATTGGATTGTGCTGTATATATACAGTTGAGGTCAAAAATTTGCATACAGACGGACAGGAAATAGTTAAAGCTGTATTACGTAAGTGCAAATGGGTCTACATATTTGGCAATTTTATTTCTTGTTTCTTACATATTGAACTTATGAATTTGACTATAATTGTTTCGTTTGACCAAATCCCCTTAAAAATACACAGCATTAATCTGTGAGTCATCCAAAGTTGATGGGTCAGAAGTTTGCATACACTCCGGGACCATGGTTGTATTATGCAATATTTATGCCTTTAATTGGAAAATATTTCATTGTTCTATCCTAGTTTGTAGAAAAAAAGTCTCAAATGTATTATCCTCAGAGTTCTGTTGAAAAAAATTGGTAAATTATGTCCATACAATAGAGGCCCCGGACACAATCTTTCACTTTCTCCGTGAATCTCCATGGGATCATGCAAACAGTATGGAGAAGATAAAAATATGCAAATTATATGAATGCACAATACTGGGTGTCATAGGGAGCAATTGGGAAGCATTTTAAATTGTTGTATCCTCAGTACAGCACATAGTTGGTCATTTTAAAAAACACAAGTTCATCGCTGCACTGCGGAGAACTGGAAGAAGAGCCAAACTGGTGGCAACTGACAACATAAAAATCATCAGAATGGCTAAACAGAATCCAAGGGTGACTAAAAATGAAATATGCAATGATGTGGGGGTGGCTGGGGTGAAGGTGTCAACTAACGCATAGATGAGGACATTACGTGGAAAAGGACTCCGAGGATGCAAAGATGGAAAGAAGCCAGAGGTGCGAGAATACCATGTGAAAATTTGTCTTGAGTATGCCAACTCTTACAAGGACTGTGTATATAGGTGTTGACATACCCAGGAGAAGACTTGACTCACTGCATGATTTTTTTCTCGTAGCAGTATTTAAAGAGGACTCTTTTTTAACTGTTTATATCATTCATCGCTAATCACATGTATATATTTTTCATTATTTGGCATGCTCACGAATTTGTGGATGTGTAAAAACGAGCATAAGTGCTCATGTACAGGTATATGTAATAACTAACACTCGTGGATGTGCTTTATTATTCATTTGTGGACCTGCCAATACTATCATTCGTGGAAGTGTTACAGGTTTCACTTTTAAGGTCAAAATCAGGTTTAGGGTTAGTTTTAGCCAAGTTTAGGGTTAGTATGTGCGGAAATACACATACAAAAATCCGTTGATTACAATATTTGACACCTCCATTATTGCCAAATTCGTGTTCAGGTTCGTTTTTGTAGGTTTACAAATTCGTCTACATGCAAAATATTGAAAAATATATACCTCCTAATAACCTGTCATACACATTATTTCACAGTGACGAATTGTCCATCAGAATGCAGACAAAGACCTTAACATAGATGAAGGTATGTACAGTGCCATCTGTAAGTAAGGGAAATGCATGACATTGTGCCATTGCATCAATGCTAAACATCCTCAACCAAACTGCTTGTGGAGGCATGAATTCTCATCCGATGAGAGGAAAACATATTGGGTCATAAAGGCCGATATGTGAGGCATGTGGGATAAAACGGCAGCCAATCTTCGTTGCTGCGGTTTGAGTTAGGTATGGGTCAAAGTCTTTGATAGGTATGTGAAACATAGGCCCTATGTTATTTAATAGGAAAGGGTGGTTCACTTACTTATCAAAGACTTTGACTCATACCTAATTCTGACTACACCAGAGAAAATTGGCTGCATTGTTCTCTCACATGCCTCGCATATCGGCCTTTATGACCAAATATGTTTTCCTCTCATCAGATAAGAAGTGATGCTTCCACAAGCATTTTTGCTGAGGTTGTTTAGCACTGATGCAATGGCACCATTTCATGTGTTTCACTTACTTACAGGTGGCACTGTATCTATACTTTTTGTAATATTGTGCAGAAATATCTAAAAAAAAAATGTTTTCATATCGGAGCCAAAATTTTCCCACTGTTGCATATACAGCAATGAAATGTTCAACATATATATCACATATACAATGTCGTAGTGCCTTTTGATGTGTATTTGATACTTTTTTAATGATTCGAAATACTTCAGAAAAATATAACAACCAACCCACAGCTCATACTTTGTACAATTTACATGCATGAAACTGTACCATAATATGCGTAAATTAGTCTAATAACGCCTTTCCCTGGTTTTACAAACCCTGACAAGCAGATGACCTGATGGCAGGGCAGTGGGCAAATAGAGATAACTGAAGGCCATGACTTCACCACTCTTGCATTATTTGCAGTTTGGTAAACACAAAAAGGTGTTATTCGCTGAAGGTTTGCTACTGCGCAGCCTATGTTTTAATATCATGTGCAAAACAAACTTTTTTTTCAATCCACTCCCCCTATGCCATAGTTTTCAGAGAAAAAGGTAAATCAAACATTCGCATGGCTATTATTTTACTGGTATGTATGGCGGGACAGATTTGTCATGAATAGGGAAGAAATATTGCATTTATACATAGAAGCATGAAACTTGGCACACAGTTAAAAAACATCTTAAAGAAAATATGTAGATAGGTAGCCACTTGACCTATGGCAGCCATTTTCCAAAATGGCAGCTAATTTTCTTATTTTCCTGCTTTCTGTGAAGTGCCTACGAGGGGTTTTCCAAAAGTTCTGTCCAACCATTCATAACTTTTGCTAGATTTGATATAGAAACATAATATTTGGGTCAGATAATATTGACGTAATTCCCAAATAACACCCCAAAAATCAGATAATATAGAAAAAAATAAATGATTAGTAACAATAATTGTTTTCATGAAATACAATCAGTTATATTTGTTAAAACTTTAATGACAATGAAAACTGGTAGTATTGTCACATCTCAGTTACTTTACCATATCCTGTGCAGTTTCCTATTTTTTATAAGTTCAGAAATTTTTCGGATATGGATGGCACCATATATGCCTGTCGTATTTCTTCAATTTAATTGGATGAAAACTAGTATAGCAGAGAGAGTAAGAACCTTCTATCATACATACAAGGAAGACATTATGAGTGATAGAACCAAATAAAGATTGTACAAACTTTTTCTGAATGAAAAAAGCACATATTGGAAGACCTAAGAAAAGAAGACTGGAAAATGCCAAAACAGACCTTAACATGAAGACTGAGGTGTCTTATGAAGGCATGGTTAGAAAGTATGGGAAAATGTATTTACGGGATGCCATTCATTAGTTTATGAAGTTGTGAAATGGCTTTGAATGTTTTTAATATATTTTGTTCTATATCTCTAGTTATAATGACATATTTTGACAAGATATATCAAGTATGTGTCTGTTACCAAGATTGCGGTCGAATGTCATGACTTCTGGTTTCCATAGCAACAAATCAACAATTTATTTTTACTTCTATGATCTGATTTTTTGGGGATCATTTGCAAATTACTAATATCATTTTTCTGTAGAAAATCTAGGAAAAGTTATGACAGGTTGGACATAACTTACGGAAAACCCATCGTAAAGTACAGAAAGTCTGCGAAACACCAACAGAGATCTCAATATGAGGACAATATATGAGGCATTGATTTTTAAAGGATATATATACAGTTAGAGAAAATGTACTCAGTGTCAAGTTCATTGTTTTGAGAATTTGTGAAATGTTAGGGATTATTTTTAATACATTTCTTGTCCTGTAGTCCTGGTAAAAATGAATTCTTGACAAGATACAATGAATCTGTACCTCTAAAAGTGCCCTGGGCCGCATTTTATGACTTTTGGTTTCCATAGCAACAAATTAACCTTTTTTTTAAATTTCTACGATCTGATTTTTTTCAGGATCATTTGAAAATTACTTCAATATTATTTGACCAAAATATCATATTTCTGTGTTGCAAAAGTTATGGCAAGTTGGACAGAACTTATGGAAAACCCCTCGTATAGTTTGACTGTATGAAAACAGTGCTAATTATTCCTTCTACAGATCTAAAAAACATTTGAACTAAGGAGTTTTAGGGTGGTCATGGTCCATTTTGTCAGAACTGTGGAAGAAATTGCAGCATTTTCGTGGTTTCCCATATTTTCGTGGGATCTGAATTGACATTTAATCAGACTACATATTTTAATTCATTGCAAACAGAGCTTCCAAATGAACGGTAGCATCAATAGTTTTCGTGAATTTTTGTCAAGATTAAACTAAAACCGAAATCTTAAAAAAAAAATTTATTTTATTTTTTTCCATTTTCATACCAAACCCATTGATGCGGGTACTAATTTTAAAGCTCTTTTTGCAAGGAATCCGAATATCTAACTAATTTTGAGATTTATAAAGAATTAGCGTAACCATGCGTAACCGCGAAATACAACATTTGAATCAATATTTCTACCAAAATGGATTCTAAAAAGCCTGAAAATAGTCTAGGCTACCAAAAAAAAAAAAAAATTAATGTACTGAATACCTAGAGAAGGAATAAAAAACACAGTTTGCATGTATTATAATTGTAGGAAATACACAGAAAGCAGCAAAATGGAAGAATTGGCCGCCATTTTGGAAAATGGCTGCCAGTGGCTACCTTAGCTAAATTTGAGGTGGATCCCTATCCAAATATATTCATATAGATGTTTTTTAAGTGTGCGCCAAGTTTCACGCTTGTATTTATAAATGCACTATTTATTTACATACCTGCCCCGCTAGTATCAGCCTTTTACTGTTATGTATATGTGCAGAGCATCTGAAAGCTCAATGACTGGTCCACACCAGGGGGCCCTGTTGTTAACTAGGCCTATAACATGATTTGTTGCACCCTGGTGCAATGTGCAATCTCATATATTGACGTGTACAAATTTGCTATCTAGTCAAGAAATTGTAATATACATACATACATGTATATATCTCTAATAAATTCAAAATAAAGATGAAATTGTTCTAGATAAGAATATACATTGAAAATATATGTAAAAACATCCACAGGCAAATACTGAAGCAGGTAGGAATAAACATAGGCTGTACAGCAGCAAACCTTCAGCAAATAAGAAGAATACAATTAGACCATAAAATGGGTGTGTTTACCAAATTGCAAAGGTGGTCAAGTCATGGCCTTCAATTATTAAGGGTTTGTAAAACCAGGGAAAGGCTTCATTAGACTGATTTGTACATATTATAGTACAGTTTCATGCATGTTCGAAATACAGGTTACGAGCTGTTGTTTTGAAACCAAAAAATATAATGCTGTTTTATTTTTCTCAAGTTTTTCCGATTTTTCAAAAAGTGTTCAGTGCACACCAAAAACACTAATAAATTGCATTGGTGATATGTGTAGAAAATGTCATTGCTATACATGTATATGCAACAGTGGGCAAGTTTTGGCTCCAATATGAAAAAATTTTTAAAAGATGTTTTTCCTCAATATTACAGAAAGTATAGAATATATATTAGTCAGACCATGAAAAAGCACAACAAGACCATAAGCCATATATGTATACCAAACCTTATCCGTGTACATGCAATGGTGACCGTTTCTTGAGCCAGATACAAAAAACGAATTTAATATCATCCATCCAACTTTTCGAAAGGCACAACTACAAGTTATAGGCCATATGTGTGCCAAACTTTATCCATGTACACACAATAGTGAAGGCGCCATAGCCCAAAAACAAAAACAAAAATTTATAAAGTTTTTCTCATTTTTTTCAAAAAGTATAGAATATATGTCAAAGAGGCCATCAAAAGGCACAACTACACAATATAGGCCACACTGTACTAAATTTCATCCATATACAAGCAATAGTGAGTGAGTCTTGGCTTGGACACGAATACAAATAATTTTTATATCTTTAAATTGTTTTTTCAAAAAGTAAGGATTAACTATCCATCGCCCATCAAAAGGCACAACTAGACCATACAGCCTATATTGTGTACCAAATTTCATCCCTGTACACTCAATCGAGGCCAAAGTGCTGACCCTGAAATGATCTATCCGCCCACCGCCCACCCACCCGTCTGGTGGACAACATTTAATAACAAATCAGTCCACTGAAACTGACAAATAGTATTTAGCTGACACAGCTTAAAAGAAGAGAAATATATTGTTGTTATGATAACCGATATCTCATCAACTCTCATATGATACCATCCATGTTGCTGTACGATTAACACAAATGCACAAATGTCCAAAAATATCAGAGTTATATTTTGCCTTTTGTAACACCCTCCTCTGACATTTTTGGCGTTTTTGACGAAATTAAATCTTTAGAACTTCATGGCTTATGAGGCAGGCATTCCCAAGGTCCAAAATGGAAAAAAATGTGATATTTGGTCATTCTACGGTTTGGGGAATGGGAATCACTGCGATCCGCATTGAAATAAAACTAGTAGACGGCCACCGAAGAGCGGTGACAAAACTTCACCTACTGTAGTACCAGTAACTCGAAATGCACACCAGTAGATGAGCTAGAAAAAAGTACATGGAAACGTACACAGGAATCCTACATAATCATGTAATACATTGCAATACATGCAAGCATGCAAAGAAACACAGAGACATACGAGTACATGAACCAATACATGACCCAGTACATCGACCATAGGACATGCACCAGCACATGCACCAGTACATGCACCAGTACATGCACAAGTACATGCACCAGTGCATGTTTCAGTACATGTACCAGTGCATGCACCAAGTACATGCACCAGGTATATTCACCAGTACAATGTACCAGTACAATGTAAAAGTACAATGCACCAGTACAATATACCAGTACAATATACCAGTACAATGTACCAGTACAATGTACCAGTACAAGGTACCAGTACATGGACTAGTACATGGACTAGTATATGGACCAGAAGGATGAAAACATTTCAAATGACTGCAATTTCTGAAATGATAAATGTTTCAGGGTCTGGCGATCTTTTAAACCGTCAGAGATACAAGAAAATGTTAAATAGGAAGCCTAGAGGAGAATGTGCGCTTTCCAAATCTGCTTTCAGATTCTCTGTAACTTAATTAGGACTGGAGTAACGGCCGATTGAAATTATGGTATAATTCAGAAATATGGACTTTCAGAAATCACTGAAAAAATGTAGTTTTTAACTTAAAATCACTTTGGAACATAAACGGTTAAATGGAAAAATAGGGGAACGAGGGGCAAAACGGGCTGCCTAACTTCGAAGGCTCGCTGCACGAAGGTGGTATATCATGCGAATGCCAAATAAGGTCTGATCCATGAAGAAGTACCAATACCACTTGCTCAAACACAGAAAAGTGTTTTTTTAATAGTTCCAATTCAAATTTTTCCCTATTTTCAAAAATGCAACTTTATCCCGTTTTGCCCCATGCTTGGGGCAAAATGGAATTTAATATGGGGCAAAATGGGAAGAAATAAAGTTGCTAAAGTTCTGCAATAAATCAGCTGTTTTGATAATAGCCTAACTAAAAAGCATGTTGACAAGCAAAAATGCATTAATTCAAGTCATTGCAATGTGAGAATATTGCAGAATACTAAGAGTAAACATAGCAATAAATTATGAAATCAACATCTCAATACAGGTTACAATTATAGCTGGGAAGTGATGCCAGTAATTCTACATTTTATTTTATTATTTGACAAATTATTTAAACAGAAATATTATGTTACAAAAGAAAAAAAAATTAGTTAAATTTTGTGCTAATGTGACATTTTTATGAATATTTACATAACTCTGATTTTTTTTAACAATTTAAATTGGCATTGAATTTGACTATGCTTTTTGAAAGGCAGTTACATTTGTTTCAGTTTCAACTATACAGGGTTTTACCACTAAGCCTAAATCCTATTATTACTGATGGCATGGATTAGATCCACAAATCTCTTGTGATTTTTCCAAATTTAGCCTGTTATATGACCAGAAAGTGTATCAAATGTCTCGAATGTCATCGTTGAATTGACCCAATATCAAGCTTCAACCTTTTCTAGGCTGGGATTGCCTTTTTGTGCTTCCCATTTTGCCCCCACAGGAGGACTCCATCTTGCCCCAACCATGCAGAGTAGATTAATAATGACCTACTTACACATGACTAAGCACCAGACTACATTTTTTTGCTTAATACGCAAGCTTAGTAGTCCTCTAATAACACTGACTATGAATTATTTTGCTGGGAACGTCATTGGAGGTATTACACCATTTCCAAAAATTAAGATTTTTTTAAGAAAATCGATCAAAAACTTCAAATTAACATAGCTGCATACCTGTAGCGTTCTCATCAACGAAACTCTCAGGAAAAGTTGGTCATGTATCCTATTTTATTTTCCAACCGAAAAATTAGAAGGCAGGTCAAAATGTTCCGAGAAAACTTAAAAAACCATTTTGCCCCACCGCTCCATTTTGCCCCTCGTTCCCCTATATAACTTCGTAAGGTTATGTAAATAGAACGTAGAAATATGTTCAATAAGGTTCATCAAAGAAAGATGAATCATTCCTTGTTAAAATATTGATATATTATGAAAATTTGACAAAAAAGATGAAATTTTCAGGGTCCGGCGATCTTTTTAACCGTCGGAGCTACGACAAAATGTTCAGAAAATGAAAACTAGAAGAGAATTTGGCCTTTCCGAATCTGTTTTCAGATTCTCTCTATCTTAATTAGGAGCGGAGCTACGGCCGTTTGAAATGACGCTATCTTTGAGAAATGTGAAAAAAAAATCATAAATTATTCGCTCATTTTTTGACCTTTTGACCTTTACAGTGCAACCTAGGTCAATCCGAGGACCTTGTAAATTTACAGGAAGCCTCTAGAGTATTGTAGCAAGTATGTCTACCATTTTTGTAACAATATCTTAATTCCTTCTTTGTTAAAAAATATTAAATGTCAAAAATGTTAAATTTTTTGACCTGTTTGACCTTGAGTTTGACCTTGAAAAACATTTTGTAGGTCAAAATAAATATTATTTTCATAATCACGTAGTATGAAAAAGGGGGGGTCAGTTATTCATTGTAACCCTGTACAATCAATATTTCCTTGTCAAAAACGCGGAAATGTGTCATTTTTTAACCTTTGTCGGTTAGCAATATTAAATAATTTTTCATAAATCTGGCGAAGGAGGTACACAAAATATGATTAGATATTATGAATAAACAGGCCAATGTTCATCTGTCACCAGTAAATCACGATGATATCTTGAAAATAACATGGTGAAAAAAATTGCTGAAAATGGCACTTTTTCAAACTCAAATGACCTTGAAAAATGAGGTCAAGGTCAAATTTAAAGGTCATTTTGGGCTTATTAGGTGTAAGTTTGGGGGGGGTTTACTATGACATGTTATGAGCTAACATCGATATTTCAAGGTGAAATTCTGAAGGTCACCGGTTTTGGTGACGCGGTATGACTTTAAAATTGCATAACTCAAGAACCGTTAACCAAAATGAAAAATGAAAAGTTGATGCAAATGTCCCTTGAGTTTGGGCATGTTTTGGCACCATCAGTATGACTCTACGACTTACGGATTCTGAGATCCCGCGATAGACCTTAAACCATGAAAATGGACTTTGTACAACGTGACCTTGACCTACTTTCATGAAAGTAGGTCAAACTGTGAAGAATGTATCTGGGACCTTTCCGTGTACCGGAAGATGAAAACAGGTAATAACCGGATGAGGTACATGTATTTGAAATATGGCAAAATCCGACTTTGAAGGACTCTGTGACCTTGAAAAATAGGTCAAGGTCAATTTTTTCAAAATGATTCTCTTGTATTTTTGTAGGCTCCGTATATGAATTTTTTGAAAATTTTCCGATGAAGTTTCGTCTGGCGGAAAAAAAATAAAAAAAATAATACCGATTACAAGAAACTTCACCTATGTGTAGGTGAAGTTTAATAATACCGATTACAAGAAACTTCACCTATGTGTAGGTGAAGTTTAATAATACCGATTACAAGAGACTTCACCTATGTGTAGGTGAAGTTTAATAATAATAATAGGTTACTTGTATAGCGCTAGATCCAGCATGATCGCTATATAGAATTTCCAATGTACCTCCCTCTGAGGTGACCCCCAGCCTTGCAATATAATAGGCAAAAAAAAAAAACGGGCATCGGTCAGCCTAAATTTCTTAATTATGGGCCGAGAAAGTTGTGCAATACCTCTATTTCAGATAAAATTGGAATGAGGAACTCATTTTTCAGGTTTTTGAATTGTTAAAACCATCCTTTCTTATGTTTTATTGAAAAAATGTCAATTTAGTAGATCGCATAAACACCGTTCACCACCTATCAAAATGACGATGTCACAGAGACAATGTAAAGGTACCATGTCGAAGGCCGTTCTTTAGGGAACATTCTCACGCCATCTCTGTCCAATATGCCTGGTCGTGACCTAGTTTTCAAGCAAATTGTGCAAAAGAGACATTTTATGCATTCTCTCGGTTAAAAATGATCCAATTTTCTTCATTTTGGCATGAGAGACAGTCCTACCAGTCTTCTCCAGTAATCTGTAGAGATATTTCACCATTCACTCAAAACCAGGGAGGCTAGGGTTACAGATTGCACCTCAAAAAGTCTCATAATGGGCGTTTTTTTTAAAAATGAGAGGCCAATAATGAAACTCGGAGTGGACGTAGCCTAGGATATGAGACAACTTTTGGTACCTTTTTCAGGTTTGTAAATACATTTTCCTAGATGCTACGACAGTTTCTAAAAAACCGAAAAGTGGAGGTTTTTCCCCAGGAATAAAGGACCAATTTCAGATTTGGTATTTTTTGCATGTAGGTCTGTTGGTCACCATTCCTAGACTGTAATTTTTTTTCACTGCTATACCTCCTTATAGGTTATTTAGAGGTGCCAAACGAAACCCTAATTCGCTTGGACTTACAAAAAAAAAAAAAAAAAAAAAAAAGCGAAATAAATTTTGTTCTTACATATTGCCTTTGTTGTGTCTGTTTCACCCCCCCCCCCCTGCTCACTCGCACTCTCACTACTGACTGTGTAACTTTGTGTAGGGTGGTGAAATGTCATCAGCCACAGTTA
Source organism: Platynereis dumerilii (assembly GCA_026936325.1). NCBI lineage: Eukaryota > Metazoa > Annelida > Polychaeta > Phyllodocida > Nereididae > Platynereis > Platynereis dumerilii. The sequence goes on from JAPTHN010000009.1 coordinate 7,935,777, forward strand.
CAGTACCAGCATTTGCATGTAGATGACCTTCTGATATCAAAGTCAAGGCCATTCATATTTTGCATTTGCTATCATAGGCCCTGCAGCTACTCCTGTGTGTGCCAAGTATCATCAACTTCCCTCCATTTAAATTGAAGTTCTAAAAAGATGATAACAACTTTTTTTTTTCGGGGAGGCCTCATGACACAGGATACACCCCCCTCCATTTTGTTATTCCTGTACTATCTGCTACCCCCCCCCCTCCATTTTACCAGACAGGTTGATCAGAAAGGATAATTCCTTCCTTGTCAAAAAATTGATATATTGTGAAAATTTGTAACATGCATACAGACAAGAATACAAGAATGTTTCCTTTACATTGAGTACATGCAAGTATGCACAGAAAAACGAGTACATAAACCAGTACATGAACCTGTGCAAGAACCATACATGAACCAGTACATGAACCAGTTCATGAACCAGTACATGAACCAATACATGAACCAGTACATCCACCAGTACATCCACCAGTACATCTTCTGCGATTTCTGAGAACATAGATTTTTCAGGGTCATGTGATCTCTTTGACCATCAGAAAAACATGAAATTTTCAGGTCCGGCGATCTTTTAAACTGTCATAGCTACTGCAAAATATTCAGAAGATGAAAACTAGGGGAGAATTTGGCCTTTTCAAATCTGTTTTCAGATTCTCTGTATCTTAATTAGGACCGGAGTTATCGCATATTGAAATTATGGTACAATTCAGGAATATGAACTTTAGAAATACCTAAAAAATGTAGTTTTTAACTTAAAATCACTGTATAACCAAAATGGTTGAATGAAAACATACATAATTTGCCAGGATTATGTAAACAGATGTTACAAATAGGTCCAGACAGGTTGATCAAAAAAGGATGATTCCTGCCTTGTCAAAATAATGATAAATTGTGAAAATTTGACAAAAAACATGAAATTTTCAGGGTCCGGCGATATTTTTAACCGTCACAGCTACGACAAAATGTTCAAAAATGAAAACTAGAGGAGAATATGGGCGTTCCAAATCTGTTTTCAGATTTCCTCTATCTTAATTAGGACCGGTGTGGTAGTAACCAGTGTCCAGGGACTGAGTGTCCTTTGGACCTTTATTCCTGGGAAATAATGTGTTAGGACAATCTATACTAGGCAAGAGTGACCGGGTGGACAACCGGTCCTAGGAAAAAAGAGCCAGCACGCGGGAAGATGTGTCCTGTGAGGAGGAAAAATAGACTATGTCCTGGTTCTAATGGTCCGATTCCAGTGTCCGGGATATTATATACTAGTAATAGTTGTCCATGTCATTTCTTCCTGGGACAGGATGCCCAGACCTTTGAAACTAAGGAACAATGGTCCTGAAAATAGATCATTGCAGACAGGGTATCCCAGGATAGAACATCCTGGAATAGCATTTCCTAGGAAAGGTAATCCAGACACATTTTCCTGGGAAAATTGGTCCTGAATCACAGCATTGAGGACAGTTTGTCCTGGGAATGAATTGCCTTGGTATCAATATTCCTGGGATAGTATGTCCGGACCATAATTCCCAGGAAAAGCTGTCCAAAAGGCCCACATATTTTTAATATATATGTGGGACAAGTGTTAAGTACTAGTTATGAAGAGTCAGGACATCTTTGCATGATATCTCAATGCTAGTGGCTCTAAAGCTATATCAGCTTTATATCAGCAGTTGCCAGAGGCAGACATAATGATGAGATGAGAAGGCTGTCCACATCCGGGCACTCTCTTTTCCCAAGGGCGCTGTCTCTTACTGCTACAATATGACATCATATGATAGGCCTGATACAGTATATATAGGCTATTGCTCACAGAGTATTGGTTTATAAGTGATGTCCAGTCGTATTCTGCAATAAATAATAAGGGTGAGAGACTGAGGGTAACAACCCTCCTCCATTCGCCATCAGGGTCGGTTGATATCAATCCTATAGTTGCTAAAATAAATCAATCATGAATTTGATATACAAATAATAATTTCTTTTGTTAAAACGATACTTTTGTGAAAATCAAATTTCAACGATAATTATTATTCTATTTCTTTTTTAATACTTTTATGTATTGACAGATTAATTTTAGTAAGAGGTTCACTTGCAAGTTGACTCCCTCAGGCAAAATTAATACAATGGTCAAGAAACGGGTCAAAATTTGAAAACCTTGAAACTTCAGCTGAAAAAATTTCGAAAATTTTTCGCTCCAGAAATGCCTTTTAAAGTTTGTAATGGGTAGGTCAAACAATCAGCTATCACTGCGCTTTCATGTCCAAGGGTCCCAATGCCCTGCTGATCTGTACTGAGGTGATAGACATAGTTGTAATGTTTTTCGACTGTCATTGAAATCACACTTCTAACTAAAAATCCAGACCATTTAGGGCTAAACAATCTATTGCCAATGATTAGGCAAGTGGCTGGCACATTTTGGGCAAGTTCCAGGTCTCTAATGGCAATCATTTTTGAGAAACTGCATTTTGATCAATTAAAATACCAAATATGTGTGTCATTAGCATCATGCCTATAACTTGAAATCCGTACCATTTAGAGCTGAATAATGTATTACCAACAAATAGGAAAGTGGCTATTCTGCACATAATGAGCTATATTTCAGGTCTCTATGACCAATAGTTATTGAGATAGAACAAATCCTTGAACCAGAAATTTACAAAAACAAACAAAAATACTCTTTTAATCAATATTTTGGATTCTGAGTAATAAAGATGATCTCCACTACTCCCTCCAGTGCCCCATGTCTTTGCTAAACCATATTTCAGATGCTAGACAATGGTAAATGTTGCTGGCACCCCATATTTGGTTAGTAGTTTCAAAGAAGAATCAAACTTCATACTAAGCATGTCAGATGCAAGGAAAATGCAAAAATGTTATGTAATAGTCTGTTGAAACATTTATTGATAATATATATTCAACTGATTTCAATTCCGGTCACCTGCAACAAAATTTTAGTCAGATAAAGGCAATAAGCCATTTTTGACATGATGCTAATGACAGTGTGATGCTAATGATAATTACAGTAAAAATCTTTGTAGGGACCAGTGCAAAACTGGCAGTCTGGCAATATGTGCATGCAATGGCCTTATGAACACCAGAAACATGTTCACAGTGATTTTGGTCCAGAAATATGCAGTCAAAATAGAGTAGCAAGGCGTTTGCTAATGACAAATTGAGATAGGACAACTGACATGCCGACAGAAATACTCTAATATTTTGGTTTACATATATGATAGAGAGCTACAGATAGTTAAGTTATTTTCTTGGGTTCTCAGACAACATCAGACACAAGGTTTTCTCACAGAATGTGTGTCCCTTTATTTTTTATTAAGAAACAAATCCGGCGTGATGCTAATGACACAATATTGGAGACATTGACACAACAACCTCCTGCTCTTATACAGAATATTATTTCAGCTATTGGTGACCAGATTTTAGAAGGCTGACAGTCAAGTCTCCATGTATGCAAGAGTTTAATTGAATCAGAATCCTGTACTAGTTTTTGTGATGCGATCTTTCAAAGAAAGTGTTGGTGGAGACAGGCCATTTTCAGGGGGGTTGGCCACTTCAATGCTATTTTTGGATGGGATAAAAATATTCTGCCACATATTTTTTGTGTTATAAGTTTTGCTAAGATCCTTGTCTATGACAAATGACAACAAGAGGTCCTCTATTGGTCTTCCTGCCATCATGAATTATTGTTAAACACTGGAGACAAGAATTTCAGACTTATCAAATTTTGACCCAAACCATGCTCATAATGCTTGTGATGTGATCTGCCAACCAACTTGACACAGTCTGTTGCGGATTCAGGGGGAGGGCCTAGGGGGCTCTCCCCCCCCACACCACTGAGATAGAAATAACATTTTGAAGAAATTATGGGCAATGCAGACCCATGAATGCTGAAACGACGACCACGCAAGCCAGTGAATCCCAAAACGACGTTCGGGCATCCCCAGACTATGCTGTCTGGATCTGCCACTGACAGTATAAGTTGTCCATACAAAAAGAAAAAGCATCTTTACATTTATTGCTGTAATTACTCAAATGATGTTGAGTGTTGTTATTTCATAAGTACAATCTTTCTGGTGCTCAGTGATGCATGACCTGTCCTCCTGTTAATTTACAAAATCATTCTCCACCACTGGTTCGAACTCGGTATCATTTGATTTCCAGGCTAGTGGCTTACCACTATGCTATGGGGGAGGCTGGGTTGAGCAGTGGGATCCACAGTTGGCATGAATTAAAAAAGCTATTTTTAGAATTGGTCAAGACATTTTATTCTGGTATTGAAGGACCAGACACTGAGTCCTACTATAGCTGTAACAGGAATGAATGTCCGTGGTCCGGGCATATATATGGATATTTATTACTAGGAATGAGCCACCAGGATGTTTCCTCCCAGGAATAAATGTCTGGATACTCAGTCCCAGGAACGAATGTCTGGATGCGTATTCCTGGGACAAGATGTCCAGGATATCTAATCCTGGTAGGGTACTCTATCCCAGGAATAACTGTCCATAGGATATTCTTTCCCTAGGAACCATGGTCCGTTGGACCATGGTTCCCAAGGACATCTATTCCTTTCACACCGGAGCTACGGCCGTTTGAAATGACGCTATCTTTGAGAAATGTGAAAAAAAATCATAAATTTTTCGCTCGTTTTTCGACCTTTTGACCTTTACAGTGCAACGTAGGCCAGTCCGAGGACCTTGATAATTTACAGGAAGCTTCTAGAGTATTGTAGCGAGGATGTCTACAATTTTTGTAACAATATCTTGATTCCTTCTCTGTTAAAAAATACGAAATGTAAAAAATGCAAAAATTTTTGTCATGTTTGACCTTGAGTTTGACCTTGAAAAACATTTTCTAGGTCAAAATTAATATGCTATTCAGAAAGGCAGTAAGTAACAAAGGGGGGGTCAGTCATGCATTGCAACCTTGTAGAATGAATATTTCCCTGTCAAATATGCAGAAATGTGTCATTTTTTAGCATTTGTCGGTTAGGAATATTTGAAAATTTTTCATAAATCCGGAGAAGGAGGTAGACAAAAGATGATTAGATATTATGGATAAGCAGGCCAATGTTCAGCTGTCACCAGTAATTCACAGTGATATCTTGAAAAGAACATGGTGAAAAAAATTGCTGAAAATGGCACTTTTTCAAACTTTTCTGGGTCAAATGACCTTGAAAAATGAGGTCAAGGTCAAATTTAAAGGTCATTTTGGGCTTACTAGGTGTATGTTTGGGGGGGTTTACTATGACCTAACATCGATATTTCAAGGTAAAATTCTCGAGGTCACCCGTTTTGATGACACGGTATGACTTTAAAGTTCCGTAACTCAAGAACCGGTACTGGCGATGAATAACAAAGACTCCCGCAGGTGTCCCGTGAGTTCGGGCACGTAATGCTACCATCGGTATGTTTATACGACTTACCGATTTTGCGGCACAGGGGCAGGTCTCAAACCATAAAAATGGACTTTGTACAATGTGACCTTGACCTACTTTCATGAAAGTAGGTCAAATTGTGTAGAAATTGTCTGGGACATTTTCATGTACTGGAAAGTGAAAACCGGTAATAACCGGATGAGGTACATGTATTTGAAATATTGCGAAATCCGACTTTGAAAGGCTCTGTGACCTTGAAAAATAGGTCAAGGTCACTCATATTCAGAATTTGTAATAAGGTCATAGTAGCCCATGTATATGATCTCTGTTTTCAAGCTCAGGGGGCATACAAACGTAAAATTTTAACATGACAAAAGTATTCATACAGCTGGAACACGCTGGGTATAAAGTGCATCAAAAGATTGAATTTCTATTCCAAATCATTTGTAACTTTCTGTGGCTTCTTTGGATAACCTCATTAGAAGTCCTGAGTGCTTTTTTGGGTGTTTTTATCTGTTTTGGTTGACCCATACCACCCTATAGCGCTGGTATCATTTTACCATTAAATGTATATGAAACTTCTGCAACGATGCTCGAGTTCCTCCGTGGCCTAATGGTTAAGAGTGCTTGTTTGCACAACCACTGGCCCTGAGGGCGTGGGTTCGAATCCCACCCCAGAACTCAATTTAGTCCGAGCCCATGGGACATTAAATGGAGGCGGGTTGTATCCAGTGTTCTATGCTGGGGCAACTGAAAGACCCTGGGCATCCCTGAATTAATAGGGTATGTACCAGACTCACAGTCTTCTCATCTCATCATCATACGGCGATCGCCTGCCTCGATATAGCCCACTAAGGTGCTGCTGAGGCGTAAAACACAAACAAACAAAACAACAAAAACTGCAACGATGCTCGCTGAGCCAAGCTAAATGCTTACACACAGTAAAACTTGGTTTCATGGCTTGCCTTAATCATTAGTGAAAACTCTCATTTGGACTAAAATTTACTTGTGGCATGCAGGTGATGATTTGCACATGATGCAAAAGACCTAGGATAAAAATTGTCCAAGATCCAATGCTATTTTCAATGTGCAAAACTTTCAAGACTTCGCTAGACATTTGTTACCCATGTCTAAATCTTGTAAAACCAAATGCAACTTCTTGTAGTTTCCATCAGGCACAACCTATTGCATAAAGAAAGCTATGATGGACCATTTGAAATAATGAGGTTATTCTTTACGGACTTAATGCCATCTTTTGAGAAATGTCATATATATACACTAGCAGTGTACCCGTCTAAAGACGGGTAGTGATTGCATGGACATTTGATTGTTTATTTACCCAATCAGGGGTTGTGTGAATATGTCAAGATGATCTCTGTAGGTAATAATACTTGTTTACAGAATTTAAATGAAATTGCTACTTCTGAACGCCCTCCCCTTTTGTTTGGACCTAGCATATGTTGGACAGGAATTTCAATTGTACTTCCACTGATCTGCCTCATTGGGAATTGGGAATTAGTGTGTGTGTCCCATGTAGTGTATAAACGCATGATGGTAAGGCGCAAATTAAGCCGCGCAATCAACCATCGAATGTGTCCTTCTTGAATCTTGAGCCATCCTGCAATTCCTTCGTGTATTCTTCGTCATGTTCAACACTTCTTCCATATTTTTAGACTATTATACCTATCTGTCGATATATATATTTAGCAATGTACCTGTCTTTCTAGAAATACGGAACTGTTGATATACCTATAGAGATCTATCTATGTAACAATGTGTCTATGTAATATGTGTATGAATGTATAGTATCTATGTACCTGTGTCTGTGTTTCTATGTGTCTATCTGTGATCTGTTTCTATCTTCTTTCTTTCTGGCCCACTTCCATGCTATCTACTTTCCTTTTCCCCTTCTTTCATCCCTCCCTTCCTTTCTTCATACCTTCCTTCAAGTATTTATTCCTTCCCTTCTTAATTCCCTCATTCCTTCCTTTGTGCATTCGTCCCCCCTTATTTCATTCTTATTCCCTTGCGTGACTGCTTCCTTAATTCCTACACTAATTCCTTTTTAATGGCTTCATTAATTCTTTCTTTCCTTCTATATTTTTGTAATGCTTTAATAAATGTGAACACTCGCTCTGACTGGTTGCTTCTGTTGCTCCTGCTTTGACTGCAACACTGCCAACAGGACAGCCATAATTCACGGAAAACTGGAGATTTTAGTAAATATTCGGAAGTTTTGATAAATTTGAAGTGATACAAACACAGTTCAGACATAGCAGGACACCGTGCTAAAATATTGTGACAATCAGGCAAGCTATAACTGAGAACACCCGTGAAAAAGGAATATGGCAAGGTGAATTTTATATAGGGATATAGATGTATACATTTAATGGTAAAATGATACCAGTGCTATGGGGTGGTGTGGGTCAACCAACGCAGATAAAAACACCCAAAAAATCATTCTGAACTTCTAATGAGGTTATCCAAAGAAGCCACAGGCAAATAGTGGTCTCACCATCACGGAAGCTGTCAGGGGAGAAATTAATTTTTTTTTGGATTCAGAAACATGTATAGATCTTGCATGCAGATAAATGTCCCCTAGGCACAAGTGCAAGATCTTGCATGTACACCGGCAATGCGCTAGAAAATACATCTACACTAGCACACCTGCTAAATTAGGTCTACTGCTAAATGTGCTAGGTGTTGCAATATATAACTCTGATTCCTGCTGAAATACAGAATTCCTGCAGAAGTGCATTGTACCTGAAAACTTAGTTAATTCCTGCAAAAGTACACAATTTCTGCTGAAGAACAGAATTCTTGCAGAGTTAACCCATAAAATTTCTGCAGAGCAGCAGAAGTTCATGGCAGTAGTATGAATTGAACAAAATTACAGAATAGCTGCAGAAGAGCATTAACATAATTCCTGCAGCAGTATAGAATTCTTTTAGAATGCTTGAATTCAGTAGTACGTACAATCCCTACTAAGTGTTAAATTCCTGCAGAAGTGCATGCATTCCCACTGAAGTGCTGTCCTGCAGAAATTCACAGACTCCTTCAGAATGACCATATTAACTCCTATTCCTGCAGTAGTGGAAAATTCCCGCAGAAGTTAAAGATTCCTGCAGTTGTACAGGATTCCTGCTGAGGTTACCTACATGCAGCAGTGCATGAATTCTCACAGAAGTATAGTCGAAAAAACTATGTCTGCCCTGGAAATGAATGAAATCCTGCAGAATGGCATGATTCCTGCTGAAGTCCAGGATTCCAGCAGAAATGTATGATTCACGCAGTAGTACAGAATTTGTGCTGAAGACAATTATAGAATTTCTGTGAAAATGTTTGCTAAAGTGCATGATTCCTGCAATTGTACAGAATTACAGAATTCCTGAATGAAGTCTCGACGAAGTGGCCAACAGATATGCATGGCACCTACACGGTGACGAAGCAAATTTTTCAAAATTTGGAATATTTCAAACTTCAGTCGAAATGAAAGGTTTTGCTAATTCATAACAAATTCATATTTGCAGGCCTTAGAAACAAGACAAAAAAGATTCTTTTTGTGAAGTTTGACTTGTATTATCTCCAATCAAAAATTCAATATGGCCGTCTAAACTTGGTGATGCTTTGAAAAAAGCGCCTTCATATTTTGAGGCCATGAGCCGTGAAGACAGTAAGGAGGACAACAACATCGTGGTAACAGGTCCTGTTAACCAACTATTCTAAGATACCCCACGCGGAAAAGTAAGTGGAATTAAGGTCCGAGCTGGAGAAGGGCCAGAAGTTGGCCGCCCAGAAGTCTCCGAAATTTATTTAAGTGGAAAATCCTGAACTTTCTTGGCCATAAGGCATGGGGAACCATCATGAGTCTGCCTATAGTTGCCATTGGGGTAATTCTCATCCAGCCATGGCAAAACATGACATTACTGGACCTAGTAGTATGCATCAGATCCATCGCACGAAAAAGAAATAAATCATAATACTTGTTTAATTCACCTGCATGATTATATTAGATCAAATATTAGTAAAGGTAACTTTGTAGGAATGCTTCTGCTTGACGTACAGAAAGCTTTTGATTCTGTGGATCATGTTATGTTGTGTGAGAAGATTGCTGTTGCAGGTATTGACAATACTTGGTTTAAGTCATACCTCACTGATAGGAAACAAGTTGTATCTGTGGGTAATTGTCAGTCATCGGCTAAAACAATATTATCAGGTGTGCCACAGGGCAGCATTTTGGGGCCGTGGGCCTATCTTATATATTGTAATGATATGTCGACCTGTATTTCCTGCAAATTATTATTGTATGCAGATGATGCTATTTTGTTGTTTAGTCATAAAAACATCAATGTTGCCATTTCTTTTGTTGACAATAGAATCCACATCAAAACGGTTTTAGTTTTTTTAAAAATTTAATATCGAGCCATGCTTCCTAATGTAGCCCATCATTTTTTCACCATTTCTATCTTCTGGTCTTCATGGAATCAGCCAAATGGTGTCTTTGGGGTCTTGACATATGATTTCAGGTCAAAATTTTGCATAGCCACTCTGGCAGCCTTGAGGTCCACCTGAAGCTCTTCAACCACCTCTCTCATGGAGGTTGCAGGTACCTTGTCAGTTTTGTTGTCAGTGACTCCAGGAATGCTCCATTCCTCTCTTAATTCTCTCCACAAACTCCCAGACATCCCTCTTATTCATTCCCATGATTGATTGCCTTTGTGATATTGCATTCCGGTCGTGAGGTCACTCTGACTATGTCAGGGATAATTTTTTAGTCCATTTGGCACAAAGCAAATCTGACCACCTCTTCCTTTTTGTCTCCTGAGGAGTCATTTTTAGTCACAGCTCATTCTAACCTTCAACAGGTATGGCTGATACCTTAATAATTATGCTGTACTCTTTTCCTGTAGATGTGAGGAGTTTTTTCAGCACAAGGAAGTTTATTGGAAATTTTGGTTCCCCACACTGTACAGAAGTATGATTTGTGTAGAATTACAGAATAGCTTCAGAAGTGCACGAACACAGAGATGCACGAATTCCTGAAGAAGTGCAGCGTTCCTTCTTGCTTGAGTGTAGATTTCATGAAGGTGCAAAAAGAGGTGTTCTACGTCAGTGCCTATTGGGTTTGTTTTTGTTGTCGTCAATTACACTGGAAGTCCTTTTTAAGGCTAAAAAACATAACAAGACTCTGTTTTTGAAATGTAGATATACAATATATATTAACATAACAAGACTCTGTTTTTGAAATGTAGATATACAATATATATTTTTACATGTTTTTTCATTCAGAAGGTTACAGGCAGTGGCGTAGCTACAGGGGGGGCAGGGGGGGCGGTCGCCCCCGCTGGCTCCTTCCTGACCAGGAAAGAAATGATTACATTGTCATCAAACGTTGCATTTTGCCGATGGCGCGCCTCTGCCGCGACAGCGATAATAGCTCCCCCGACAAAAATGTTCCATTTCCATCGCTGACTTGAATATTTTGCCCCCCCTGGAAAATTTCCTAGCTACGCCACTGGTTACAGGCTGTTTCATTTTATGCTTTCTGGACAGATTCCAATAAGTGCAGACTTTTTTTTTGCACTCTTTCATGGCTAATCAAACATTCTTTCATCTCAGACGGTCACAAAGTGGAACCGGATCTGGTCGTACCAATGAGCCTGTTTCCCTGAGATGTAAGCCAGCCTCTCGTTTGGTAGGCAGTGATGCTTCTCGAGTCTGTTGCTAATGTCTCCATATGGTCCATAGAACCTTTTGTTCGTGTAGATTAGGAAAGCACGACCCGTGTTGGCCCTGCCAGAGTCCCATGGTATTGTGTAAGCCTCAATCCCAGTAATGTATTCATCAGCATCAAATAGAACTGTTGTCACATTCGACAGCACAGGTCTGCGATTTGGTGCCCAGTTGGAGCCGTAACGGATCTGAAAGCTGAAAGAGTTTATTATAGTAGTGGGTCGGGTATAATGGGTTGCGGCCGGCGCTTTAGCTCAACTGGTTAGGCTGACTCAGAGGTTGCGGGTTCAAATCCCTCTCATAGTGGCAGTTGGCATTGAGGTGACATAGTCGAGTGCATGCACACGTGCTGAGTGTCAAAATCTCAGGGAAGTTGGGGGATATGGTATAGTGGGTTATCTATAACAGTTCACTCCTTAGTACTAGGCTTGGCGGCCGGCCCTTCAGCTCAACAGGTTAGACGACAGACCTTCAAGGGGACAAAATTATATTATAGACACCAGGGGCGGACTGGCCTATGTGGCAGAGTGGCAGCTGCCACGGGCCCATCCACTCAGGGGGGCCCATGCAAGGTGGCAAAAAATTAAAGTTACAAGAAAAAGCCAAAAATCAAACAAGTTCCTGCAACAAAATAAACTCAAAAGGACAAGGCCCTTTTACATGGGGCCCCCACTAGAATCACTATTTACCAAATTATGTATAGGCCTACTCAGCCTAGTATTTTGAAATAATGCTAAACGTAGGGGCCCTTGAATTATTTTGCCACGGGCCCGAAATGGCGCCAGTCCGCCCCTGATTGACACACTGCTGAAATTCATATCGCATACCCCTTCATTTTATGCGAAATGGCAAAATAAGCTTTCTGTTAAAATTTTAGAAAGATCTTTCTTGTGTAAGCGGTCCCCCAAAGCCATTCGGTTTCGTGCCAAAATTTAGAAAAAATTCATTTTTGCGTAATCGGGGTTTTAAATATCTCGCTTATTATTTGACATATAGTAGAGGACCCCACCATAGATCCCGTGACCAATTGAGTGGGAGCAATTTTTGAATGTTGATCCAAGTTTATGAGGTCAAAACAAAAAATTTTGGCCGGGGCACCCCTCCAGAAAGTGCGGGCTAACTCCACCAGGCGGCCATTTTCAAAATGGCCGCCGATAATCAAAATTTTGTTATATCTCGGCTTCTAATTGGTCTAGGATGATAATCTTTGGGTAAAATTATATGTTTTTGGGGCCAAGAAATTCAATGGTCACCATTAGAATTGTCTATGACCACCACCAGGGTGCAGAATAAGAAAATGTATGAGAAAAATAGCTAAAATACAATATATTCGGGCCGAAACCTAACACACACATGCAGAATCTGTAAAAGTGAGCAAATGACAGTTAAATTGTAATCTTTTCATACCTGCTAAAATTACATAGTGCAAAGGAATCATATTGTCACTCATCAGCAGGAAAAGTACAAACCCTGTGAGTTTGTGAGCTCATGAAAATTTGCAAAAATACATTAAAAAAACTTAAACATCTTGTCATAAGTACGTGTTATTATTAACTGAACACTTAGTAATCATTGCCATAGTCCTCATTTCTGTCATCTGTGCAACTATCTTCAGACTATCTACACTCTATAATTTCCACCTGTGCCATAGTGTCACTGAGATTCTCTGTCAGTGCAGGCTTGGCATAACGAATAGAAGTGCATCAGTCCTTCAAGGCATCATCAATTTCCAAAATAAAAGGGATTAAGGTCTGGTTTGTCAATGTTGAAGTAAAGGGGGATCAAGAAATTTCCGTACAGAACATAAAATTCATACAAATCTTAGGCTGTGTGGTTATTGCCATGGACTTTTGTCTGAGGTTCTTCTATGACAGAGCGATTGTCTGACTGATTTTTTCTCCGTACTTGTATTGGATAGTGAATCGAGTCATGTCATCTGGCATCCCTTTCTTGGCTGGAGGCCTAGGATGTACATGGTTAGCATGCCTGTCATGTCCAGGGGTTATCACTATAATGATTGGTATGATTGCTGTCCTCTGAATCAGCCATAGCAAACCTAAGACTGCCATTTTCCCCGAATCCTTGAGCAAAAATTGAAAAAGAGCAGTGTCATCTTCAATATGGCTGCATTTTGCCAAAGGTTCTAGACAAAGCAGTTAACTGCCTCTTCAGAAATATTAGAAGCTTTGTTACTTAAGGTGCCAAACAGCTCAGTCTACTCAGCACAATGGGGAAAGCTATCTGCTACTCTATTCGGAAGATGTCTCTGAACCCATTCATAGATTTCAAATGCATCCACACCAATCATTCACAATGTCTGATCAGCGTGGCTGCATGTGGATCTTCATATCACATAAAGCTTGTCTGACCATTCAGGTATATGCGGTTCCATCTTGTTTGTTTGCCTGTTCTGCTGATGGAACAGCTGTATGCCTCATCAACCTCAAGTCAATTAGTGCTATGTGGCCACAACTAATCTCAAAGGGCATCGAGATGGATAACATCTACCATTTTGGATTTCTGAGTCTACCTGGTTGTCACTTGTTATGTATTTGCATCTGTGATTCATCACATCTTCAAGTTCTACTTTTTTGTCATTCTTTATTCTCAGTTACTATACCTCACATTTTAATTTTTTCCAGTCTGTTCTCCTTTAGAAAGTTTAGAGGACTATAGTTGGAGTGCCTTTGTGATGTCATTTTATGCTCACATGAAATGATTTGTAGGAAGAGAATGATCTTTTCAGAGCAGTAAAAACTGCCTGTGGCCATCATTGTTTGTTGATTCAAAATCTTCACAAGACTGTCCTTAGTTGCTAAAGCAAATGGAGCACACTTAAATCTTAATGTCTTTCTGCAGCCAATCGGGCTCCGCTGGCTTTGACTGTGATTATGCACTTAAATATTCAAAGAGATCATTGGTCTGAAGCCTTACTAGTCATGATGAATAAACAGTATGATATCCATAAAGATACCAACAGGAGGAAACAGATGAAAAAATCTGTGAATGGATTCAGAAACACCTTCAGTGGAGCAGCAGATAGCTTTCCCAATCCTGCGGTGTAGATTGAGCTGTTTGGCAACTTAAATAACAAGGGCAGGCTTCAGAATTTCTGAAGAGGTAATTAACTACTTTGTCGCGAACCTTTGGTAACACAAAACTGATATTTCATAGGATCTAGCTGTGAGAATCACTACAGGAACAAAAGTGGCTGATAACAAATGCAACCATATTTGAGCTTATTCTGCTCTTTTTCATTTGCTCGCAGATTCAAAGAAAATGGCATTCATGGGTCTGATGTGGTTGGTTCAGAGGAAGCTGAAGTCATGAAAATGTCAATGAACATGTGGCTGACAAGGCCAGTGGTACACTGGGACTTCAGAGAAGGAATACTATCGTTGAGCTTTCATTCCCTTTGTTCAAAATAAGTTGCTGAAATTAGTGTGCCACTGTATGTAAACTCTGTCTGAGGAACAACTGCAGCTTTCTTCGATGGTGGCAAGATAGTGATGTTGGACAAGGCAACTAGCAAGGAAGCACAGACTAACCAGAATTCCTTTCAAGACAATAATATAGTAATACTAATATAGTATTATTTTATATAGTGCCCATTCCAGATAAATCTGCTCACCGGATCTCACCATACTGAACGGCAATCATACCAATCATTATAGTGATAACCTCTGGACATTTTGAATCGACATCCTCAAGTGTACAAGGCAGGCATGCTAACCATTGTACCATGGAGCCACACCCTAGGACTCCAGCCAAGAAAGGGATGCCAGATAACATGACTCTCTCAACTATCCAATACAAATATGGAGACAAAATCAGTCAGACAATCGCTCTGTAATAGAAGTCCCTCAGACAAAAGTCCATGGCAACCACGCCATGGCCTAGGATTTTATGGAAATTATAGAGTGTAGATAGTCTGAAGATAGTTGCACAGATGACAGAAATGAGGACTCTGACGCTGATTACTGAGTGTTCAGTTGATAATGACAAATACTTATGACAACATGTTTTAGTTTGTTTTACGAATTTTTCGCATTTTTATGAGCTCACAAACTCTCACAGGGTTCGTACTTTTCCTGCTGATGAGTGACAATATGACACCTTTGCACTATGTAATTTTGAAAGGTACGAAAAGATTATAATTTAACTGTCATTGCTCACTTTTACAGATTCTGCATGTGTGTGTTAGGCTTCGGCCCGAATATATTGTATTTTAGCTATTTTTCTCATACATTTTCTTATTCTGCCCCCTGGTGGTGGTCATAGACAATTCTAATGGTGACCATTGAATTTCTTGGCCCCAAAAACATATATTTTGACCCAAAGATTATCATCCTAGACCAATTAGAAGCCGAGATATAACAAAATTTTGATTATCGGTGGCCATTTTGAAAATGGCCGCCTGGTGGAGTTAGCCCGCACTTTCTGGAGGGGCGCCCGGCCAAAATTTTTTGTTTTGACCTCATAAACTTGGATCAACATTCAAAAATTGCTCCCACTCAAGTGGTCATGGGATCTATGGTGGGGTCCTCTACTAATAGTCAAGTGATGGAAATGGGGAGGAGCTCAGAGTAGCAGAGCTCCCTTGACCAAAAAAACAGGGGGAGCTGTACCCTGCTAGAGCTCCCCCAATGATCAGTGGTGAAATTACAATTATCATGTCACTTTTTCAGTCCTCATGGTATTTTTAGCCATAATTATGCTCTGGCGGAAGAAGTATTTCCCTTTTAAAAATTTGGAATGGCGAGCCGCTGTCGCATATGAGCCAAGAGCTCCCCCGACGAAAATTTTCCATTTCCATCACTGTGATATACAATGATAATATTTATACCATTGGTCTCATATCAGGAGACGACTTGGGCAGAAACCGAGTGGCCTTGGGGGGACCACTTAGACTTGAAGGATCTTTCTCAAATTTTAACAGCATTTTTATTTTAACATTTCACATAAAATGAAGGGGTATGCGAAATGAATTTAAGAAATTGCTTTTTTTCCGGCCACCCTATTCTGCGCGGCTGGAGCACGTGCTGGACCAATGCAATCGTATTTCCAATGCCCACCAAACGGAACAACATGTCACCATAAACAGCAGGCTGCAATTTATGGAAAATCATGTTTACTGATTCTGAGAAGGAGGGAGCTACATTGAAGGGGCACAGCCAACCAAATATTGAAAATTCCAGCTGAAAGAATTGTTTAAGTTTTCAATGGATGGATGGATGTTTGGGGCTTTACGTACTGTATTTATGCACTTGGTAGGCTAATTAAGACAGGAGGAGGACATGGCAATGAGGCAAAGGATGATTGAAGCAGCCGTCCAACATAGGCCCAGGTGACCCGTCAAGAGTTGGATTCGAACCCTGGACCCAGCGATTGGCAGTCCAGCACGCTACCACTGACCAACCCTCCCCCCAAAAGGAGATCATAGAAGATAACTAAACCTTTACAATGGACTAGTATTCCAACTCCAAAATGTATTCATTTGCCGCTTTTTCTCCAAATTAATTGGCCCATGTTTTCAAAACAATTGTTGGAAGTCTGGTCATAGCTCAAAAGTCAAAACAAAAATTGTGTCTTCAAATTTCAACTTGTTTTTTTATAATGATACCTGCCTACTATATTCCATATTTATTAGTATTTGGCATGAGTGAATTGCTCTGTTTCAGAATATTATTAATTGTTGCAATTCTTAAATTTATATATCATTTAAAAGATGCCACCTCTAGATTCATGACATCATCAAAAAGATGCCATATATCCGGATTCATGACAGAGTGTGAAAACATTCATTACTTGCTTGCTGTAAAAGTGCCTGCCCAGAGAACGATGCCAACTTTGAATCCTGTTACAGAGGGAGGCACAACAGGATCGCTGAAGTTTCTTCCTCCCGGACTCGTCCCAATTTGCAATATCCCACACGCCTCTCTTGTTGTAAATAGACATGAGAGAAAATACGAATAAAACAAACAATTTGTGGCCAATTAAGAAAAACAATACTTATAACATTGCAGTGTCTACATGTATGCATGAAACCTAAGGGTGAGGTACTAAAAATCCACATGAAACTCAAGGGGAGAGGGGTATCAATTTTTGACGGGAAATTCCAGAAAAACTCCCACCCCCTAGTCAAATAAAATTCTGATTGGTCCCTAAGAACAATGAGTTCTGTTGATGCTACGCCTTGGTAATGAAAAGGTAAAATCTGTGACTTTTTTAATCTTAATATGCTGTTGTAAAGACAAGCAATAATCGTGGAAGGCAAACGCCTGTGATAAAATCTAATACATGGGCCTTACCTTTCTCACAGGTTTTCCCTCCGAAAGCTGTGCCTGTGCAGTTGCACCACGCCGAGGAACCAAGAACGACACAAACGCCATTATTGAGACAAGTGATATAGTCACAGGGATCCTTCTCTGAAAATACAGGGAGTAAATTATGTTACACTCTGAAATTGTGCACGAATATTGTAATTGCATGATTGGCCCCCGGGGCATGATGGGCCCCCGGGGCATGATGGGCCCCTGGGGCATGATGGGTTCGGGCTCTATAACTGCAGAGAGTTGACATTTGTTGTTTGGAACACTTTTTGTGCAATGTGCAGCTTTATTGAGGAAAAAATTGAATAGCAATTTCTGTAGGCCAAAGGTAAGACGTCCATCATGCCCCAACTTCGCGTACATTGTAACATACGGTCAACAAATCTGAGTGCTTACAGAAATCGCTTGGGCGTGTTCCTTGTGGAGTAATATCCTTATCCATGCCTTATTATTCTATATAACTCATAGGCATTTTGTGAGGTCATTTCCTATACTTTCAATGCTACTATAGAACAGGTTACCTAGTAAGTCACAATCCTCACCAATAGCCATTGAGGCCCCTAGCTACAGTGTACTCAATGACAAATTGACTTTTCATGCAATGGATAGGGCAGTTGTGAAACCTCATCTGCACATTTATAACAGAGCTCTGAACAAGGCATCAATTAAAATCCAAACTCTAAAATGGGTCTACATTATAAAACCTAGTACCTAATATATCTTTCAGACCATATTTCAGAGCAAAGAATTTTGAAGTGTAAAATATGACTCACTTGTCTCACATTTGAGTCCTTTATAGTCTGCTGGACACTTGCATGAAAATCCAGACTGGTTCGGATGACATTGGCGTCCGTCTTCACATAGAGGTATGAGTTGGTTTTCTTGGGAAGCAGTAATGAGAAATTTCCCAAAAAAGATAATAAAATAATATCAAAAAATTTTTTCCAAAACACAGCAAAGAGAAATTACAAAAAAAACCATCATTACAAAAAAAAATATCCCAAGTTCCAAAAAAAATCACAAAAAAGAATTATTAGAAAAAAAAAATGCCATGGAACAAAACAGTTATGGACTTCAGTTTCGGTCAATATCAGGTTTTACCAATCAGGTCCGTAAATATATTATTATAATATTATTATAATATTATATTTTTTTGATGGGTGCTACAAAATAACAATCGCAACAAACATGCAGTCTCTCACTTACCAGTTGTATTAACATTTGCAAAAGTCTCCTGAAACGAAATGAAAATAATGAATACGAAAGTCATACAAACAGACCTATGTCCAGTTGTCCACTGACAAAAATGGATATGTATACATACAGAAAAACATAATATCTCTCACAGCAAAAAATCCACTTAAGCTGGATTCTTTATTCTTGTCTTGCCTTTGAAACCATGTCAGTGATTGTTCGCAGGTAAATTTATAAGAAATTGTAATTTGGTTGTCAAACTGTTGCTCCAGAAGTAAGTACAGTGCCGCCTGTAAATAAGTGATATGCACGAAATGGTATCATTGCATCAATGTCAAACAGCATCAACCAAATTGCATGTGAAAGCATGAATTCTCATCCGATGAGAGGAAAACGTATCGGGTCATAAAGGCTGATATTTGTAACATGTGGAATGAATAATGGCTGCCAATTCTCTTTTCCATGCAGAAGCATACTCATAGTAGGGTATGAGTCAAAGTCTTTGATAAGTAGCTAAGTGAAACACAGGCCCAATGTTATTTCAATGGGAAGGGTGGTTCACTTACTTATCAAAGACTTTGACCCATACCTAACTCTCACTACAGCAAAGAAAATTGGCAGCAATTGTTATCCCACATGCCTCAAATATTGGCCTTTATGACCCAATATATGTTTCTCTGATTGGATAAGAATTCATGCTTGCACAAGCAGTTTGGTTGAGGTTGTTTTAAAAGCATTTATGCAATGGCACACTGGCACAGTATCACGCGTTTCACTTACACTTTAGGGCGGTCCAAAAACACTTTCTTCTAAATTTCTCTGATTTGAATCTTGCATTGTGATCTTATATCGATAGAAGGTATTGAGTACAAATTTCAGCAAAGTTGATATTCAGAGGTGGCACAAGGCCGTTGAAGTTTAACAGGTGATTTTAGTATGTCAAGGATGCCCGATATAGTCCTGATATTCTTTTTGACTTGCAAAGTTTTATGGAAGGTCAGCATAGATATTACATAGGTCAATTTTCAAGCATTTTTTCATTAAAAACAGGCAAATATTTCACTTACTATGAATAATAAATCCAAAATAACCCTCAGATATTACTTTGCCATGTCAACTTTATCATATACTAAAAAACCACAAAAAAATATTTACTTCGGAGAAAGATCTGGGAAATTAACATCGGGGAGAGTATCACATCACAGATACGACTGTTTGCTGATGATTGCCTTCTGTGTAGAACAATCTCCACACCTGCAGATGCAGCTGCGCTTCAAGATGACTTAAATGGGCTAGTGGAATGGGCAAACACCTGGCAGATGAAATTCAATCCAGTTAAATGTTACCATCTCCATGTCTCGCGGAAAAAAGATTCCCCATCGTACAGTTACAGCATGTTGGGTATAGAACTCGCAAGAGTGAAGTCACAGGCATACCTTGGAGTAGAGCTTAGTGAGGACCTATCGTGGGGAAAACATATCAAGAACACTGGTGCCAAGGCGAATGTAGCCTTAAACTTCGTTAGGAGAAATCTGTATGATTGCCCTATGACCATCAGGGAACAAGCGTACAACGCATTAGTCAGACCACATCTGGAGTACGCAAGTGCAGTGTGGGATCCCTACCAGCAAAATGATATTGCCACGATAGAGAAAGTACAGAGGAAGGCAGTCCGCTTCACAACGGGAAAATATAGCCAGATGGAAAGCCCAACAGCCATGATGAACATGTTGAAATGGAAGACACTACACGAGAGGAGATTTGTAGCACGCCAATCCATGATGTACAAGGCCGTAAATAATCTAGTGGCAGTGAAAATACCACAATACATATTCCCAGCGACTGTGCCAACCAGAAACCAGCACGAGTACTCATACACGAACGTCAGGGCGTGCACGGACAACTATAAGTACAGTTTCTTCCCTAGAAGTATAAGGAGCTGGAACCTACTACCCTTGGAGGTAGTGAATAGTTCCACCATTGAAACCTTTAGAAATGCCCTATGGAGGCGGATAAGCGAAGGAAAACTTGTGGTAACAGCACCAAGAGAAAGGGACAGAGTGGTCCAATTGGGAAGAAGTGAGTATCGACAAATGTATGTGTACTGATTACTTGGCTGAAGAAAGGAGCGAAAGGTAGGGCAGCAACTAGCGGCCCAGCCCCAACAAAGGTGAAATACTGGTGAATATGTAGTGAAGGAACTGCACGGGCATGGATAGGAGGTAGGGCAGCAACTAGCGGCCCAGCCAATCACGTAGTGAAGAAGCAACATGGAGCAAGTGAGGCGAAACGGGAGGTAGGGCAGCAACTAGCGGCCCAGCCAAAGAAGAATACCAGATGCATAAATGTAAAACCATGTTACATTACTGATTGGAGAAGAATAAATCAGGCCAAACCGGGAATGTCGGGTGAATCTGCATGGTAAGGCAGTAATTAACGGCCCAGCCTAAAAATGAAGTAACTGTGAAGAATTGACAAAGTGGACAAGAAGACCCAAGTAGGTAGGGCAGCAACTAGCGGCCCAGCCATGCGGACTCAACCGATACTTATTGGATACTTAATGGATTATTGTCTACAATGTCACTACACAATGTTGCAATTATGGATTATATTAAAGGTTATAATGCCCTTTGAAATGCAGGATTACTGCCTTACTGGCCACGTGCGATTTAAGTTACAAATATTTAACATTTCACACTGTATATAAACTGTACATAGTGCACCGAACTGACACTTGGAAATAAGCACATGTACATATCACGCCACAGCACCATCACCGGAAGTCACCGCACCCTGTGTGTTATACTGCAGCAGCAGTCTACACAGTATCATCATAGAATTGACAATTTTTTTAGTTTTGCGAATGGGGAATTACATGATAAACTTCTAAGGCTTTGTGCCACCTCTAAAAATTAGCCGATTTGCTGAAATTTTGCATGTGTTTGTTTTATTTAAGTGGTCATCAATTTCTACTTTCAAATTTGGGGTTTTTGGAGATTTGATTTTTCCCATAGGAATGTGGACCACCCTATTATACTTACAGGTGACACTGTATGTATCAAAGGATTAAATCAAATCCCATATTGAATCATGACATGTATCAATGGATTAAATCAAATCCCATATTGAATCATGACATGTATCAATGGATTAAATCAAATCTATTGAATCATGAGACATCATCAACATTTACATTATGAATCATAAGGACAACTTTCACTGTGAAATGGCGGCTCACTTGCCTTATAAATAAAGAAGTAGCGTATTTATAAGGAAGAAGAAAGAACTCCCGACACCGAGTTTCTTTCATCAAAATCAAACGAAATAAATCATGAGGAAGAAGAAAATGAGTACTCGCAATTTCGCAGTCTTTGTCATAGTAATCCCAAGAATTCTTCCTCACGAGAGAATCGCAGGTCAAATTGTCAACTCCGTAGCCTATTTCGCAACGTAGGCTTCCACGAGAATCAAAATTGAACCTGTTACACTTGTCGTCAACTGCACATCTCAGAAAGCAATCATGGTGGTATTTTGCTTGGATGACTCTGTCTGGTGAAAATGATCTCCTGGTTGATTTGTACTTGCAGAACCGCCCACTTGATGACCGTGAGTAAGTCAGAGTTACAATGGAAAGCAGGACGACTGAGAAGAACACACACTTTTTGTCCATTGTGAACGAATATCCTCAAAGCAATCACTCAGTTATCACTGCAAGTAATAAATATAGATAGTGGATGGTGAGGAGACCAATATTGAGTTTTATTGGCCGAAGCAGTAATATTGGTCTACTCAACATCAACTATTTGTATATTCTGCACCACAATTTTCAGAGTTGTACATATTTGTAAAATACAGGTTTTTCTAAAGATACTTTATTTCTTATATGAAATTTATATACCTAATTTTTCTCTCATTATTTACAATGAGCATATTTATGAAATGATCGATTTAATTTCAAGATTTCCTCCTACACAGGCTTTCCCTTAAGTAATAGGCTATTAAGTGCTTCTTTGCTTCTAAGAGCATATGGGCACACCAATATCACTCTCCGACCTCCGCACACCAACAAACTCTTAAGACACCAATATCATTATTTATTTACGTGCCATGTGACTGATCTCCTGCTACATGATTGGCCTCAAAATTTTGAGGCAGAATATAGTTTTTATAGACAATTATTACATTTATGTTGAAGTAGTTAATAATGTGCATAGAAAATTAGATACTAATTTACAGTTTTAAGTTAAAGTTACGTTTTTGATACATTATGCTACACATATAATATGACTATCCCATTATCCATAATATCTTTTTAAAAATAATTGTTTGTAACCTGGAACATGCACTACTAGGGTAGGTTGATTTCGGAACTTCACCACTGGACAAATTGGGATAGTGACATTTTCACATCAGAAGGCTATATCCAAAATTTCAGGTCTCTAACTTGAATAGTTTTTTGAGGAAATGACATTGAATTTTTGACATTTTAAACATTTTCCGATTGTTACGCAAACTCGCGGTTACGTATAACTTTGTCATTTCTCATCATACAGAAATATAACTTGCATATTTGAGAAGGTCATAAAAAGACCTACAATTTGAATACCAACATGATGGGTTTCGGATGATTTTTCATCTGCACTTTTCATAAAATTCCACGATTAGTAGAAAGAAAGTCATAGAGTAGGTCGGGGCAAGAAGCCCGGGTTAGGTGAGAGGCCCCCCCAGGCTTATATCCAAACTTACATTTTTGGTGCGTTTATCTATTCATAAGATTGAAGCTAGAGGCGTTTTAGGTGACGTCACAAATTTTCAGGGCAAACAGCACCAAACTATGGTAGAAATTAAAGAAAGAAAAAAATGTGCATGGTTTTTGTAACTTTGACTAATTCTTTGAAAGGGGTTGTCAGAAATAAATTTGGAAATTTTTCAAAGTATAATGGATATTTGCATTGCTTCACTTTATGACTATCACATCGATATGATTTGGATCATGTTTTTTGCATTTTAGTTCAAAATATAGAGGTCAAATCAAAATATGTGGGTTCGGGGCGAGAGGCCCTACGTGATAAGGGGCATGAGGCCCCGTTCACTGGGGGGTCGAAGTTGCTTCAGGAACCATTAATAATGTGTACTTTACATTTAAACTTGATAGAATAGCTAATTAAAATAGAAAAAAATTGGGTCCAAAATTGAAACAGGGCAAAAAATATTAAAAAATAAAAGTATGAACAGAAAAATTCTGAAATTCAGAAAAAGTGCATAGAATGCCTTAAAAAGGATAGAAGAACCCTGAGAAATAACTTTTAGGCTGAATGCGCTCGCAAAAAAAATTGCCATAGGATTATAATAGGGGGGCTTCTTGCCCGATGGGTGGGGTAAGAAGGCAATTTTAATTTTTTTACAAAAATGGCCGTAACTCCTTTGTTAAAATTGGTAGACATTTGTTTGTCTAGTTATTAGTAGAGTCAAGTGATCCCTTCCTGACAGCATAAGCATTCAAATAATCGCCTATAAAAAGTAGGTCAAATCACATCTTGAAGTTAAGGGGGGCCGCATGCCCCGACCTACTCTATCTGATGATGCAAACCAGCAGTGAACAGGTAATTATTGAAAGAAGTATTTTACTTAGTCCTGGCTGTATTCAATTCTATGCCAGTTTACTGGATAACACTTTGACAAAGCATTGGAGGTCTCACATTGAGCCATATTGGAAGTATGGGAGAAGTAAGTTTCATTAGGTCAACCTATGAAATGGGCAGAGTTGTTATATCATTTTCCAGCTATATAATACGTACAGAGCTTAGTTCTAAAATAAATCAAAGATCAGAAATAGAAGTTCAATGTGCAAACAAGATCACAGCTAGCATCAAGCATAAAGGTTAATTGAGAGATATATACATTGCACTGCACACAAAAAGCTAAATAACTTTCTCTGTCTCTGAGCATTGATATTCTTTTTGAAATGTAATGTTGTCAATCCAAAAGTCATGATGTACTCTGTATGGCACCAGTGATGACATTAAGGGCTGTCTAATAAGCTAACCAGACCTCCCTATAACACCTCTAAGTTCCATTATAAAACGCTTGAAAAATATTTTTTATAGTACCTTAATTGTAGCAAAGCAGGGAAGTTTTATGTTACAACTTCCAAACGCCAGTACAGAAATATAAAAGCAATTTCCAATCAGGTAGTTTTTCTATTTGAACTTCTCTCTTGGTTTGAAGGTTGCCCTGGATTACATTTCTACTTTTTCAGTACAAAATAATACTGAACCTGATCCTGAAATGACTCATTGACAAATCAGATAACCTGTCGCCTATTTTAATATTTTTACAAGTTCTTCAGATCTGGGGTTCTATTCTGGACACCTGAGGCAATTATTGAATTGACAATGACAACTATATTACAATTCTGGGTGCTTCTCCTAAGATGGCTATTAATACCAGACATCTCAACAGCCAATAGAGTTACATGTACACCTATAATGTCATACTTTGATTTGCAAGTCATGCAAAAAATTGAAAGTTGTCACATTCTGAATTTACTGAACCTTCAAATTTGGCCTAGACCATTGATGTTGGTATTCAAAATGGAGGTCTAATTGAGCCCTGTCCAACTAAACCAGTTTAATTGTCTTATCTCTCAAATTTACTGAGTTATCCAATACCGCGAATCGGCGCGCCAAGCGAAAAATGTCTAAAAACTTGAAATTTCAAATCGATTTCCTCAAAAAAGTATTAGAGTTAGAGTCCTGAAATTTTGGATTCGGCCTTTTGACATGAGAATGTCACTATCCCAATTTCTCCAAAATTGAAATTCAAAGATTTTTACAAAATCAACCTACCCTAATGCGCTATACATGAACTACTTACCTTATGTTAGATGTGGACACTCCCTATAGTTTCCAAATTAAATGAAGTATTTCATAGATACAAATTGAAAATATATAGTTGTATATTCATGTGGTTGTAAACATATAAATTGTTGTATTAATAGATATAGATAATGATTATTATTAATAAGTTTTCTTTTGATATGGAAAACCAGTATATGGGTAGGGGTATCTATAGATAAGAGTGCATGTGTTGTTATGTAATCACAATTAATTGATGCATTACAGTTATCTCCTGTACCCTAAACATATAAATTGTTGTATCACTAATTAGATAAAGATTATTATCAATAAGTTTTCTTTTGATATGGAAAACCAGTATGTGGGCAGGGGTAGATAGTGTGATAAGAGTGCATGTGTTGTTACATTGTCGTATGTAATCACAATTAATTGATGCATTGCAATTATCTCCTGTACCCCAAACTCTAATAGATCTTACCAAGTGCTGTTGTGTTATCTTCTATCTATAAGTCTGTTCCCTTATATTCAACAATATCCATTTTGATAAATCAGCCTATTAATCCCAATAAAACAGAAAAAAAAACTTAGAAATATTTTTGGGGATAGAAACCTTTTAGTGACTCATCCTACTATTAATTCATGGACCCCTCCTTCTTTCCCAGCCAAAGTATAAGTTGCCCATCACAAAAACTTGTATATATGAAAACATAATGGGAGTTTGTCAACTCTCTGTTTTCATACTTAGATTTGAAAATGTTCTTCAACAAAATAAACAGTTCAACAAAAATAAGTCCTCCTTTAAGAAAAGGTGAATATCTCAAAGACCTCTTTGACAGTGTGCGTATGTACTTGTAGCTCTGATATTGCTTAATTTTAATGCATGTAACCCTATTTTCAAAAATATGAAGTTTTGGCTTTTCCAAGAAATTTTTACCAATAGGTGTTTAAACTCTACTCAAATTATTCGTTATTGCATCCAAGGAACCTAAGCTGTAAAACTGCTGCACTCCCTAGTTGTCTTATAAATATGATTGAGAAGCAAATTTTCTCCAGACACATGATGAAGTTTATCCAGCTGGTGACTCCCTCGCATGGTGAAATTGTTCATATCCATTGGAAAAGCCTGGGATTTTTGAAAACAGGGGTAGGCTCACTCGAAGGCTGCTGGGCCAGCCATGAGTAATGCCACTGAGCTATAAATACACGCATGTAAGGTCGATATACTCTCATAAAAATCAGCAATGGAATCTTTGAGATATTCAAGTTTATCCAAAGGGGACTTATTTTTGTTGAACTGTTTAGTTATGCAGTTGAACAACTGGAATACCCAAGTAAATTTCAAAAAGTATATGTTTTATAGTAAATTGAAGACGAAAAAAATATTCTGCAAAAATTCAATCAAATATACATAAATTATGAATTTATTTGTTGTTAATATCTATGGAACACTTCATTTATGCACAGTTTATAATTGGTGTACTCTATGTAAAATAAAACAAAAATAAGGATGCATAATGACGACATAACAGGAGTGATGTATGCTTCTCACAAACTGCATGAATGATGAATTTTAGTGCGCATAACTCGCATATATGGTGTAGTTGTGCCTTTCCAGAATGACACGTATTCTATACTTTTTGAAATATTGATAAACTGGCATTTCCCCGTGGAAATGGCAGTCAAAGAGGTATTTTCATTATATGGACCCCATAGCTTGCCTGTTGCAAGCTGGTAAATGGATAGTGAAAGTGGGCTCATTGGTAAGAGGTCATTTAAAGGGATATATACTTCGGAGTTAGACATAGCACACACATGACATGAAGGAAACATATGGTTTTGAGAGAAAACAATATAGTGGTGAAGAAAGCATCATGAAATTGGGTAACATGGCTCCAAAGAAATATTTGAGCCATAAAATGAGGTAAATGTGTTTTGGTTGCTATTAGAGCCCTGCGCAGGATGTCCCGTCCCTCGGGATCTAACGGGATACCGCAAACAAAATTCCTGCGGGACGGGACGGGGTGGGACTGCAAATGGCCACTGCGGGACGGGAGCGGGATCCTGCACTGGTTCAGTGTGTGGGAGCGGGGCGGGGCGGGACTTGGTTGCGGGACTGTGCGGGATTGTAATTTAAGCAGTTTCATGGAAAGCAATATTGCAAATTGATTGCTTGATGCAGAAACAGGTAATATGTAGAGTTGTTCTATTGTTTAGACATTGAATGCAATTTGGTCAGAGTTTGTTACCCCTTTAAATATGGGAATGCCCCTGTTTTGGGGATTCCCCAGATTCACTGAATATACAGGGACACCTTACGACAGAGTGTTATTATAATGCTAATATCAATGTAAGCTCTTGGTTGCACATCTTTTATGACGCTTAGATTCATTTTTTTATGCATCTGGGAGAAAATATGTGTTACGCTGCCAGCTGGGTTTCCAGCCAGCCCAGGCATCATTCAGCACCTCCCAGCCAGGTGACATAAATATTCTTTCCCCCAGCCAGCTGCCATAACTGCTTTCTCATTACCTGACTGCAAATATCATTGTTGTGATCGCCAAAAATTTATTCCCAGCTGACAACTTTGCCAGCTGGGAAAATCCTAGCTGACAGCCTGCCAGCCAGCCGGGCACCTGCTTCATAACAGATATTTGGTGTAACAGATCATGGGGTGCCCCTGAATATATACTGCAATTTAATTGTAAAATGGTAGTTGGCTTGAGATATACTAGCAGGGTTGGATTCAAATACAAATAAACCTATACCCTTCTAATTATTCTTCAGACATATGTACTAACTAAATGAGTTAAATGTTTAGTGATATATTTATACATATATATTACTAAATAAATTAGGCATATATATTACTAATAAATTTTGATATTTGATCACCAGAGGTCAGATTAATGTATCATTTCATTATTTTTTTGTTAGAAACGGGAATCCAATAAAAAGTAAAATTTAAAAAAATCTAAATTATTGCAATAAGAGAAATTAACTTATCAACTAGAAGTTATATGAATGAATGAATGAATGAAAATCTTTATTAACGTGACATGTGTATAAATACAATTAAGAACCAGTTATTTACAGTAGTTTTTTACACCCAGCCCTTCATGTGGGCTTATATGTCACAAAGGTAAACATAAGTTTAATCACTGAAGCGCAGCACTGTTATTATACAATAGTGTCTGTCTGATTTTCCAAGCATTACACACAAATTTTGCAGTCAGAATTTGACAGTCTCTATTCAAATAAACAAATTTTTCAAAATCATCTAGATCTACAAAGGAGGAGTAGGAATCAGACACATCATTATACAATTTTACTCTAATATCATTGTAATGCATACATTTACAGAGAAAGTGGAATTCGTCCTCGACGACATTTTGATTGTATTCTTTACAGAGTGGACAGAATCTTTCTTCCACTGTCATACCATGGTAACGTCCGATCTCGATCATTAGTGGGAGAATGCCTCCTCTAAATTGAGCATAAAGTGATCTTGCATATTTGCTAAGGGAGAGTTTTACATATGTTTCAGCACTCATGTCTGCTTTATATAGGTTGTAATTTCTCAATTTAAGCTTATCAAAACGCTGACTATCCCAGACAGTAATTTGCTTTCTGATAAGCTGGTTTTTTAGTGAAACAACGTCCAAAACTTCTAAATTCCTAATGTCAATTGCAATATCAAATTCGCTCAGGAGATTTGAAATCTCAAAACACCAGTTTTTAGTTACATTCATAGTTTTAAAATTGTACAGAAACAAACGTTTTGGCAGCCTGGAATCCTCCATACAAATCAACCTATTCCATAACTTCATCAAATTTAATTTCCTTCTAACAGAGCAACTTATCCATCCAATATCGCCCTCTATGGATGCAATTGGGCATAACTTATGGACCCCTAGGAAGTACCTAGCCGCTTTACGTTGGACATCTTCAATAGATTTGAAATATTTAAACCCCGTACCCCACTACAGTAGTCAAGAATTGGTGTTACTCCCGTGTTGAACAATTTGGTAAAAGTGCCCAATTTCATATCTTTAATGTTATAAATTTTGTTCCTGAGAGCACCTAAGGCTCTAGATCCTGCATCTGCCAAAATATTTGCAGTATAATTAAAGTCAAGAGATTCTTGCAAAAATATACCCAAGTACTTATAGCTATTTACAATTTCAATACTTTTGTTATTCAGAAAAAATATCTTATCTGTTAGCTGAACTCTCTTATGTCTAAAATGTACAATTTTGGTCTTACTCTCATTGACTGTCAAACGCCATTTTTGGCACCAATCTTCCAGGGCTTTTAACATTGTCTGTAAACCATTTTCATTCTCAGAAAGTAAAACAACATCATCAGCATACAACAAAATACTCAGAGAGAAATCACCCATATTAACACCACAGCCCAGGTCATTAATGATACACGTTATAATGTCTGATTGATGTTCATGTACAATAGGTACCCCTATTGCAATGCAACATTGCTCACAATAGACATGCATGGCCTTTGTTTGAATAGCAGTTAAAGACAATAGCCAGTGTTTGAATAGCAATTTAATAGCATTCAAAATGAATCAGGGTTATGCCATGAAAATATTGTTCTATTTCATTAGAGATGCAGACTGGACCGCCTTGGACTGGTCCGGTCCGTGGTCCAGCCCTGGACCGCCAAAATACCAGACCACCTACAAAAAACCGGTCCAGTGTTGGACCGGACCGGTCAAGTGCCGGTCCAGACCGGTCCAGTGATTTTTAATGTCATGAAGAGTATCGCATGAATTTTTTCATCTCCAAAAATGAAATTTATGTCATATAGCATGTTTTAACCCTCATTTTATCATAATTTTTTTAATGCCGATGGACCGCTTCTGAACCGGTCCAGTAACAAAATCGGACCACCTCATCCTGGACCAGACCAGGACCGGACCACTTTTGTAAATACCGGACCACCCTCTAAAAGGTGGTCCGGTCTGCATCACTATATTTCATACTATTAGACAGTATCACAGGCATTTGCAGTTAAGTCAGTTTCATGAAAATTTAAATTGCAATGTGAAATTGTGAATATAATCATGTGAATTATAGAATTACTGGATTCCTTTATATATATGTATACCTATCATTATACAACTGGTATAAGTTGGTAATAACTTCAGTTATATGAATTTTGATCTCCCTTGTATCAGTGTCTGTGCTGGGCAAGTAACAGATCCCTCACATGGGGTAAATGTGTAACATGTTGAGGACTCCCGCTCTCTCTCCCATCTCATCAATCTACCCTCATGAGGGCCCAGAACAGGGCTTGGAGAGCTGCACTTATCTATCTATCTATCTATCTATCTATCTATCTATCTATCTATCTATCTATCTATCTTGACAAAATACTAACAAATTCTACAGTTGAAAATGAATTGCACTTACAGTAGACGAAAAACAAGTGCTTACAGAAAAGCTGTTGGTGGCCATCAATGACCTCACAACATGCCCTTTCAAATACATTGAAATGAATTGTCAATTTGTCATTCAGTGTCTTGTGACCTCATTGATGAGTGGTATGACCTATACTAAATGCCTATAATTATATTAAACTTGATTTTGAATAAGTGCGGGACTGAGTGCGGGACTGACTTAGGCTGCGGGACGGGAGTCCCGCAAACATATGTCTGCGGGAGCGGGGCGGGACAGATAATGGAGAGTGCGGGACAGGACGCTGGTCCCGCAAAGAATAGAGCTGCGGGCGGGACGGGAGCGGGACTGGATTTTGTGGGACGGGACGAGGAAGGACGGAAAAATAAGTCCGGCGCAGGGCTCTAGTTGCTATATAATGAATGGATATAAATGTAGTATTCTATTCTAGTAGTGACTTATGAAAGCAGTCATAGACGGTAATCTGTAAATGTCGTCTTCCCCATGTGACCCTGTACTAATGCACATATTGTGTCCGATCTTTTAAGTATTCCTCAAAAAGTTTGTAAGCGACTACCCTGATTCCATTATGTTTTAATT
This sequence comes from Platynereis dumerilii, assembly GCA_026936325.1. Classification (NCBI taxonomy): domain Eukaryota; kingdom Metazoa; phylum Annelida; class Polychaeta; order Phyllodocida; family Nereididae; genus Platynereis; species Platynereis dumerilii. Next base: position 7,967,328 of record JAPTHN010000009.1, read on the forward strand.
TGTGGAGAAGAATGTTGTGATTTACTAAGTCAAAGGCTTTCGTGAGATCTATGTATAGACAACTGTAAAATAGTCTTCATCAATATCTTGGCGTATCCTATCACTGATTTCTTTCAATGCCATTTCTGTTGAATGATGACTTCAAAATCCAAATTGGTAATCATCGAAAACGTTCTATTGTGTTAAGAAATCATACAATCTGGTATATATTACTTGTTCTGTATTCTATCACCTTATATCCACGTCCAATTAAGGTTGAAAGGTGTGCTACAACAACCTGTTGGAATACCACAATCATTGTTGGATAGTTGTTCCCTGAAGGTTTGCTGCTGCGCAGCCTGTGTTTTTCTGTTCTCTTTCATTGCAAATCAACCATGAAATTAGTTTTTTCTCAGGCAGTCACAAAGTGGAATAGGATCCTACTGTACCAAAATGCCTGTCTTCCTGAAATGTAAGCCAGCCGCTCGTTTGGTAGGCAGTGATGCTTCTCAAGTATGTTGCTAATGTCTCCATATGGTCCGTAGTTCTGTTTGTTTGTGTAGATCAGGAAACCCCGTCCTGTGTTGACTGTGCCATCGCCCCATGACATAGTGTAAGCCTCAATTCCAGTGATGTATTCATCAGCATCAAAAAGAACAGTAACTGATGTGAAATTGAGAGGATGACCTCTGCAAAGTTGTCCCCAGGTGGAGCCGTAACGCATCTGAAAGCTGAAAGAAATTTTACAATAATTTGCTAATTCTAACACTGAGAGACTCAGAGCACAGGCAGAATGATCACATGCTTTGCGTTTGCTCTGTTCTATTATACGAAGGTGTATGTATCAAGCGCCCCCTATGGGAAAATGACGGCTGTTGTGTGTGGTTATATTTGCGGAATTAGCTATAAATAGTATTCTTGGGATATCCCATCACCAGCGGCCCTGTTTTGTGGTGGCTGGGAAACAGGCTAAAGTGCAGGAGGCATTGTGATTGATCTAGGTTGCAGTTTATTCAACAGATGGCTCTGTGATCTCCTAAATTTTGATTGGATGTCAGAGGGAATCCCCTGATGATGTATGTTGATGTTGGTGCACACAAAGGTAAGTTAGGCAAAAGAAGGTTTAATTTGAGCCTGAAAGCCTTGTGATGGATGCAAATCACCTCCAGAGGCAGCTGGCTGAGTTTATTTAAAACAACCTGAACAAATGTTTTCAGAGTGCTCCTTTAGCAATTTTAATCAATTTTCTCTATTTGCACTCCACCCGGTGGCACTTGAACCATACACCTTCCTCTCTATCACTAGAACTGCTAAGCCAATGTGATCATTCTGCCTGTGCTCAGAGAGCCTTAATGACCCATTAAGATGGCCAGTGACAGCAAAAGTATGCTCATGTGAGATTCTAAGCACTTGTCTCAAGTACCATACTTCATTGGGTATTGATCTTCATAATACAATAACTGTCCTGGAATAAGAATAGGACCGGTTTTAAGTCATGTCAAGCAGATCTCAGCTAGAGCACCTGAGTTGCAATACAAGTGACTAAGGGACCGTTCAGAATATATGACTGGGGGGGGGGTGTTTGGGAGTTTTGCTGGAACTTCCCACAAAAATTGATACCCCCCCCTTGAGTTTCATGCAGATTTTTAGTACCCCACCCTTAGGTTTCATGCATATTTTTAGTACCCCCCCCCCCCTCGACATACAAAGCCATACACACATATATATACTGTTATACACGGCCACGCGTACAGATTCGCGTCATTTCGCTGACTTTTGCGTGTAAAAAAGTCCAAATATAATGAATTTATGCGTGTTTTTAAACATTTTTTAATTGTTAAAATTTCTTGCCCCCCTTGGAAGTCTTGTCAAAAATCAATACCCCCCCTTGAAACACGTGTGAAAAGTTAGTACCCCCTCGTTCAAAACTCCAACCCCCCCCCCAATCATAAATTCTGAACGGTCCCTAACTGGTGTTAAAAACAGCAACTAGTCAGGGAGCCAGGCCAGAAAAATTGGAGTTTGGCTCAACCCGAGAGAGGACCACATAAGTTATATACCGTTTGAATCCCTGAATTCAGTAGTTTTAGAAACTTTATGTTTCAGTGAAAAATCAGTTGAGAGTTTTTTGTAATTTGGTTACCATGGCAACCTAGTCAGAAAATTATTTGATGAATAGAAAATGAATAAAACGCTCTCATACGGAGTGCTTTTCTTAGATAAGCGTAAATTTTCTTTTGAAATACATTTTATGGAAAGGCCCCCTTTAATTGGTCACATGACCTTGGGGTAAAAGGTCACATGACCAGCAGAGGAGGGAGTTAAAGAGGCAAAACTAGCAATTTTTAAGCAATACAGACTTAGAAGTTTGCCCTGGATAATGCAATTCAATGACACATTGTCAAATTATTGATATATGAGAGATGTTATATCATGCTTTCAAAAAATATGCCATTTGGCATAACTGCTACCATGGTAACAAAAATGTTTATCTTCAAAATGGCAGCCCCATTTACAGATTTAATTTAATTAAAATTATGTTTCTGATATATATTTGTTCTTTTACAGTTGAAAGTGAAATTTGAAATGTTGATTCATTAAGTATTGTAGGTGCTTAGCTTTAGTATGATTTTTATTGGGGTAAACGGTCACATGACCAGTAGGGGAGGGCTCAAATGGCTAAGACGGGCAGTTTTTCTGCAATATGGACACTATAAATAGGCACTTGACAACACAGTTTAATGACACATGGTCAAGGCATTGACATTTGATTGCCCTAATGTCATGCTTTCAAGAAATATATCATATGGTATTACTGTTACCATGGTAACAGAAATGTTTATCTTCAAAATAACAGCCGTATTTGTAGATTTAATTTGACTAAAATTATGTTTCTGGCCAGTGTTTGTTCTTTTCCAGTTGAAAGTGAAATTTAAAATGATGATTTATGCTGCATTGCAGGTGCATATCTCTTGTATGATTTTGAGTGGGGTAAAAGGTCACATGACCAGTAGGGGAGGGATTCAAATAGCTAAAACCAACAGTTTAAGACCAATTTGGACGCTATAAATTTAGACGACACAGTTCAATGTCATATTGCCTTGGTATTGATATTTTATAGATCTAATGCCATGCTTTCAAGCAATATGCCAGTTGGCATTACTGTTGCCATGGTAATGGAAATGTTCAAAATGACAGCCCTATTTGCAGAATTCATATCACTAAAAATTGTGAATTTGGCCTGTGTTCATTCTGTTACAATTGAAAGTGAAATGTTAAATGGTGATACATTCTGTATTATTGACACTTACATAGTTTTTTTGGGGGGTATGACTTTTAATGGGGGTAAAGGTCACATGACTAGCAAGGAAGAGAGATAGAAGGTAAAAATAGCAAATAGTAAGCAATTTGGTCTCCAGAAATTTACACTGGACGACCCAGGTAAATGACATATCCGAGGTATTGATATTAGAGAGATGTGATATCAAGCATACTCATGCTTTTAATAGATTGTTATTTGGCATTACTTTAACCATGGTGATGGAAATGCTCATCTTCAAAATAGCCTGTCAAATTTAGAGATTTCTCTCAATTAGATCATGTTTTTGTATGTACTCCTTTTGTTACAGTTAAAAGTGAAATTTTAAAAAAGTGATATATCTGTTTTGAGGCGCTGAAATTCCCAAAACTTTCAATGAAGTGCTAGGTCACATGAACAGGTGGAGATGAGGGGGGGGGGTTAAATAGGGAGAATTTAATAAGTGTTTATTATAAAATAGTATTGTCACTCTTGTGACATTTAGTCTTTTTTATCAGTTGGACTGAGAAGTGATAAAAATGTAAGCAAATTGCTCCCATTCTGGACGCAGAAAACATTGACCAAGAAATTCTAGTGGCTAAATCACTCCAGTTAATCAGTCAAATGCCAGTTCAGGGACTTGATTTGATCAACCAGCTCTTTGACAATTGAATTAATGAGAGGCTTTTTATTGTGTGATTGACTCATAGAACCCTAAATGTTGCTGGTATTGAACATGTTGAAGATTCTACAACAAGTTTATCAGCTCCTCAGAACTTCTTGGCATTTATAGGAATGTATATCAGTTACACTTTGCCAGAAAAGCCTCCTTTACCAACACAAAATTGAGCTGAATTGTGAATATGAAGTTAAGGATGTCAGAAACCCAGTCTATTAGCTGCACAAGCAAGTTCTCTCTGCAGACCAAGATTTGAGGTGTATTTTGCAATATTTGCATGTGGACGAATTAGCAAACCTGCAAAAACGAACATATAGAAGAATTTGACATATTATTGTCTTTCACAAATTTTTTGCAGGTGCAATTACGATCATTATAACACTGAACTTGCCTAAAACTGACTCTAAACCTAATTTTGAGCCTAAAACTGAAGCCCATAACACCTCCACGAATGTTAGAATTGGCAGGTGCACAAATGAATAAGGAAGCATATATTCATCTGTGTTAGTTATTGCATGTACAGTACTTATGCTCGTTTTTCATGTCCATGAACTCAAACATGCTAGATTTTATACCTCCGAAAAGTTGTGCACATGCTAAATAATGAAAAAAATATATGCATGAAAATGTGATATTTATATTAATTTATTGTAGTGCAAAAATTCCAAAGCACATAGGTTCAGGCATTTTAAACGATTAAATGATCCAGTCAAAGAAGTCGAGTTACAGGCCTGCAGTATATTGCTCCATAGAAATGAACACGGTAGTGTTGTGTTCTCAAGCTTACTAGTCCAACATCAAACCCACTGTACTAAAGAGACGGTCTCTCTAGCTAGAGAGTTAGAGCTGGGGTAATGCTTGAACACCTGGGGATCTTACTGGGGGTGCATGCAAGGTGAGAGTGAGCTATTTATAGACACACAGACATATCCAGTACTGCAGAGCCACCCTTGGTGGAACCTACAACTACATGATATGCCCCTTGTTAAGTAAGATTCACTTGTAGCCCATGTGTTAGGCTAATGGCTGAGACATGTATAAGCGAATCTTGGATGGGCTGCCCCTAGTGGGACTCGAACCCATGAACTCCCGGTTCGCCACCATGTTGTGTTCTCAAGCTTACTAGTCCAGCATCCAACCCACTGTACTAAAGAGACGGTCTCTCTAGCTAGAGAGTTAGAGCTGGGGTAATGCTTGAACACCTGGGGATCTTACTGGGGGTGCATGCAAGGTGAGAGTGAGCTATTTATAGACACACAGACATATCCAGTACTGCAGAGCCACCCTTGGTGGAACCTACAACTACATGATAATAGCTCTTGAAAAGAGAATATACTTTAAAGTATCTCAGCCATTAACATTTAGATGCTACATAGAGCGCAAACAGAAATTCTGGGAAGAGTATGCAAATCCTCAATTTATTTTGTTATTGTAAAGGCAATGTTAATGTAGGTAGTACTAGACTATTTTATGTAGTTATCTTATTATATAAAACTGATCATCGGTTCAGAACTTGAGTCATAACAGCAATGATGTTTACGTTATTTTAACATAGAGGGGAAATGTCACATGATGAAACAGTTTTCAAAACATTAAAGCAAAACTAATGAAAATTTAATAAATAATAACATCATGAAACATTGGGAATAGACATGCAATTGTAAACCAAGCTTTTAGAACATACTGCTGATGACGTGTGAAGTAACTTGCCCTTAATTTGAAAATTTATAAGATTTATCAATGATGAACGTTTCATTTTTTGAGTCGTAACAATACACAATGCATTGTCACATGAAGAACATTGTGAGAAAAACAAAAAAAAAGTCAACTCTCTTTAATGTAAATTTACAAATTTGACCAACGCCTGTGGCAAATGGTTTTTGTAAGGAATCTTGGATGTGACAACCTTTTTTGCAGCTTGGTATTTCAATGTCAGAGTGTAGTCGTACTTGATCAGCAATTCGTCAAAATGGGCGATGGTTAAGTCTGGATTCATTTTCATTGACCAATCATCAAATTTGATTTCCCTAAGGTAATCTTCAGGATATTTTCCTTGCTTGTTCCTTGCGTGAGGATACGAGCCATTAACAAGCAACAATCGGACTATTTCAAGCGCTGTGTCAATTAAATGTCCATACATACATCTGTAATCACCGTCTTTAATTTCAAGAAGCAAGCCATGCATCAGGATGTGCAGAATGGTGTTTCCATCAGAATCCATAGCATTTATGTCACACTGGTTTGATTCAACAATCATCCTTACCAAGTGATAATTATACCTAATGCGATGGAAGATTAAAGTTCTATAAAGCGGTTTTTTATGTTTGCCTTTGAAAAGTGAATTAAGAACTGGCGAGGCATAGCCATTGAAGGGTGCTGACACCTTTGGGCACCGATATAAGAGTTCATCTATCAGGACCTTTGCAATGCTATAGTTGACTTCACTGGTAAACTCTCGGTCACATCTTCCGTTGTATTCTTGACCAATAGACTTATCACTTCTCTTCATTAGGTGCAAAATCACTGCTCCTGTGACAACCAAAATGTGTTCCATGACACTAATCAACTCCTGCACACAACCTGGTTTTGTTTCGGAATTCAGCCGATCTTGAATGACACAACAACTGTCTATTGCAACCACTACAAACTTCACCAGGACATCGTTTGACAGAGAGTAATAATACTCTATGGCACACTCTAGAGAGTAATCTCCCATGATCATCAAGTCCGCAAAGTGCAAATATTGTTTGAAATATGATATTCGATCAAGCCAGTACCTCATTTGTGAATTCAGTAAATTCTTGTTCCCAACAATTTGACCGCTGAAATAAACTGAAAAAAAAAGAATTAGATTAAAAAAACATGATAGATAACATTACAGAAAAATTTTGCTTTTATATGTCACATCAAGTTGCAAATGGATAATCTACGTATGAATCAGTGGTCGAAATAGGCCTTGTTATTAAAGGGGGTCTCTCAATTGCAAGGCCCAAGGGTTGAAGCCCTTTTTGCCAGGCCAAACCGCGGTCGGCCAGAAGCGCCCTGAAGCCGAAGAGTCTTTGAGGCTCTAAAAAAGAATTCTGGGCATTTAAAGCATGTTTTGCTCAGCAAATTAGTTCTGAAAAAATCTTGCTGATGTCTATAAATCACAAGAGGTTGTTGTATGTTTATGCCTCCATATGCATTCAGTATTTGGGGGGGGGGAGGGGGAGGGTTTCAATATCAACGGTCAGGTCTTTAAAACCTGATATAGACCTCAACCGAAGTCCATAATTGTATAATATTATTAAATTAATGGTTTCTGCCCCCAGCTGAAAATGCCCCATAATGCCCTCCAAAATTGAAATGGTAACAAACTTAACCATTTCTGCTGCTAGGTCTGTCGATCAGCTTCCTTGGTGAAACGTCAAAGTGAATTTCTTTGCTTATCCTTTCTCTGGCTAATAGACATGGTATTAAAAGTTGACTGAAATCATCTCCATATTCCTCCAGTTCTTCAATTGTTTGCCATTCTCTCTTAAAACCATAACATTCAAGAGGTGGCAGCACTGTCTTTGGAATTCCGTGTTGGTCTCTCAGAAGAGTAGCTTTTCGTAATAGTCCATAATCTATTGAATAATCTGTAAGGCCATTCAAAGCAACGCATTCATAAGCTTGAATGATCTGGTCCATTCGGAAACTGTACTTGTCAATCAGAGCTATCGTTAATGCTTTGTCGAGAGTCGCAGCGTAGTTCAGGGCTGTCAGACCAAATTTGTCTTTCAAGTAAACATTCGCTCCTTTTTTAAGCAGAATCTTTGCAAAATATTTATATCCACGTTGTGCTGCATAGTGTAAGGCAGATTTTCCCTGGTGATCGCATATGTTAGGATCTGCTCCATGTTTTAATAAGATCTTTATGATTGTTGATGTCATTCTTTTCGAATTTTGACCATAGTTGTCATCCTCGAGTGTATATTCTTCGGTTTGCCAATCAGAATCTGTGCAGAATAAACAAAAGTAAACAAGATCAACTGATATTTCAATAGAATAGTCAGTGGCGGATACACCCAGGGGCGTATCTAGAAGTGGCCTGAGGGGGGGGGGCATTATATGGGGTGAATATGGGGCACTCCGCGGCTTTTCCTATCTCTTCCCTGTTAATTTTTTCGAAACACAAATGTCGAAACACGTCCGCCCCCCCAGACTGTCGTGTCTGGATCCTCCACTGATAGTTTTATGTCATATAGTAGGCTAGTAGCCTACATATTAGGGCCCTGCACGGGACTAGATTTTTGTCTCACTCCCGCCCGTTCTTTCCAAATCTGCTCCCGCTCCCGTCCCGTTCTAGGCATTACAATGATAAAATTTTCCGAATTTTGACCCACTCCCACCAAATTTTGTCAAGTTCAGTCCCGTGCAGGGCCCTACTACATATATTAGATAGTGGACGGTGAAGAGACCAATATTGAGTTTTATTGGCCCAAGCAGTATATTGGCCGAGGCTGTAGGCCGAGACCAATATTACCTGCTAAGGCCAATAAAACTCAATATTGGTCTCCTCAACATCCACTATTTTTTATATTCTGCATTACAATTTTAAGACTTAAACATTTTTGTAAAATACTGGTTTTTCTAAAGATACTTAATTTTTTAATATGAATTATATATCATTTTTCCCATTATTTACAATGAGCATATTTATAAAATAATAGATTGACATTTCAGGAAGTTAGATTTCCTCTTACCCAGGGGCCCCAGGCCTCCCCTTAAGTAATGGGCAATTAAGTGCATTGTTATTCATCATTGCAATATCATCCTCTGTTTAGCTTGCAGGGGAACCTTTTTGAGAACTGTGTCAACCAACCTGCTCTTTCCCTAAAGGACCACTTCATGGAGATGGCATGAAGTGCTGTTTGTCCTATTGCGTTCCTCTGGTTGACATCTGCTCCAGCTGATAAGAGTGCCTTGATTACGAGTAAATCTTCTTCTTCGTGCATAGGAAATGTAGCTGTGGCAAAAAGTGGGAAGACATCGTCCAGAGCTCCAAATTGTAGCTCTAGTCCGGAGTGACCAAAACTTAGTGGTGTTATTGGATCAGGATGGGATGATGGGTGGATGTGACCAGTGGCTAAAACATCGGCTCCTTTGTCCAAAAGGAGTTTTACCAACTTTAAACAACCTGCAAAAAGAGTGTGATCATAATACCAAGCCAATACACCGGAAATGTGATAGCAGCACAAGGAATAAGACAAATATTATTCTGGACCAAGCATAGAATATGATCATTTTAATAATTTTTTAGCAGATAGGTTACGTATTAGTTAGACACCGATTTGGAGGGTTCTAACATGCATTTTTGTCAGTTAGATCCCGACCGGAGGGAGGGATCTAACTGACAAAAATGCATGTTAGGACCCGACAAAGAGGTGTCTAACTGACTTAGACATCATATGCTCCTTCTATTATACATTTTGACTTATAATTTTTGCAAAATAAACAATAATCTGATTGTTTGTTTGCTGTTGTAAACATAGTTAATCCCTAGCCGGGCGCTAACATGCAAAACTGTCGGTTAGATACCAGCTTTTCCAATGGTATAAGTATCTTGGTGATGTCTAAACTTAGATAAATCTCTTTAGCAAAACATTGATTTTCTTGAGCCAGCCTTCAGCTCCATCTTCTAGAAAACTTTGCAAACAAAATACAAATTTAGGTAGCGGGACAGCATTCTGTGGGATTTCTATGCTGGCCTGTAACTGGAATCAACATTTTACTTGTCACGACGCAAGTCTCTGATGGGCCACTTTGTCAAAAGACTGATATCAGGCAAGGAAGGAAATGGAGGCCTCAAGAAAACATTCCACCTTCTTTTGCTGTTCTCATATGTGCATAATCGAGTTGCTCTTTACACCTCCAATTCCTGCCTTGCCCTTTAATATAGATTAAAGATTCCATAATGTTATGATCCCCATAGGTTTGGTCTGAAGATTTTTTCACACTGTAATGCCATATATAGTATTATCTCAGTGGCTGAGTGGATTGCGCACTGGCTTTATGATAATGAAAAATTAATGTCTGTGTTATAGGCTTAATTATTTCTTTTGTTGTTGGTTACAGCAGCAACAATTTGACTCTGCAATCATTATTACTGTCAATTCAAGGATGCTTTACTCCACCCAGACTACTCATTGCTTAGGCATGACGACTTGTAAGCAGCTTTCTTTCACTTCCTACAACATTGTCAACAACAATGAGCGATATTTAAGATTTTAAAAAAATTAGCGAGAAGACGACTAGCACGCAGCTGTAGAGCAAGGTCAGGATATAATTTTAAGACAAAAACGAATAAATTCTGTTAAGAAAATTTTGGGTTATAATAATTTTAAGATTTTTGTTTATCACACCCACATCTTCTGCCTAAAAGAGGGGTCATAAAAGTCATAAATAAGTCATTTACAGATACAGTTTTTGAAGGAAAGACAGTATTCTTTAATCACTGTGACCATAATATGAGTGACTGACCCCCCATAGTCAATAAAAACCTATATTTACATAAAGATCAACTTCATGAAATTTGTATCATTAAAACAACAGGGGCCCAGCCCGAATATAGACCCAATTTGCAATGAGGTACACCTCTAAAAGAGGCCCACCTCAAACAGAGGCCCTGTTGGAAACACTTCCAAAAAAATAGGGGTAGTTCCAAAAATCGTTCTCACTCACCTTTTCGGCTGGCTGCTATCAAAGGAGTGACAACTTCTTGATTTTGTTTGTCATCCCATCTCAAATTAATCAATTCAGGATGATTTGACAAAATCTGTTTAGTCTTTTTGCTGTCAAGCATGTACAGGGCATCAAATAGTCTATCTTCATTCTCCTTAATCCTGTACATTCTGGATAAAGTGGATGAAATCTCATATTCAGAATACAAATTTAGCGATTCTCTGTGTAGCTCTATAACTTCTATGATGGTCTATGTTGCCTCATATTGCTCTATGTTGCTCCAAATTGCTCCATGTTGCATTACATTGTCATGATGCTCTGCATTGTTGCATTTCACGGTGTTGTGATGTTACTTCCTGCAGGCAGTGTAATGGGTCAGAATATATAGGTCAACCAATACATATTCAATTATTCATGATCCTCACAGCAGCCTCCCATGACCTGCATGCCTCACACCGACACTGTCAGGCAGCCAATGAGAACGCTTTTGAGTGCTAGCTGACCTATACCTGACCTCATGCCAGCAGCCAATGAGAATGCTTGTAATGTAAGAGCTTGTCAGGCTGAAATCTGCTGGCTGAAACACACTGAACTTCACTGATGGACTATCAATTGACTGAATTGAAAGTAGATGGCCAAAAATCGCAGGCGCACCCCATGATCTGTTATACCAAATATCTGTTATGACAGTTGCCTGGGCCTGGCTGACTGGCAGACTGTCAGCAAGGATTTCCCAGCTGGAAAAGTTGTCAGGAGGGAGTCAATTTTTGGCGTTCAGCCGATGAAATTTGCAGTCAGGTAATGAGAAAGCAGTTGCGGCAGCTGGCTTGGAAAAAAAAGAAGATTCATATCAGCAGGCTGAGAGGTGCTGAATGAAGCTTGGGCTGGCTGGCAACCCACCTAGCGGCATAACAGATATTTTCTCCCAGTTGCATAAAAAAGTGAATCTAAGAGTCACAGAAGATGTGCAACCAGGAGCTTGCACTGATATGGGCAATTTGGCATGGGCGGCCATACTGATCATTGAGAGACATGATGTATCATGGCTAGCAAACGGCTTCAGTGCACCTGACAAATCAAAAGAAATGCCCTAGACATGTGTTTTGATAATTTATCACAGATTCCATCCAATTTGACAGTTTCTTATGAAATTCTTTTTATTAAAATTCACAGTTATTGTTGGGTGTTGTTGGTTCTATCAGTTGTAGATTTTTATCTACTTCTATCTTTTGTCTAACTGCTAAAAGCACAAATAGTAACAAACAATGTATAACAGTTTGAGATCACTTCACTCGATGCATAATAATTAGTATTTGTCATGTGATTTTGGAATAGGCTCCAACCAGTTATTTATTTCTTCAAAATATTCAAATACTATAAAAGAAAAAATGATTTGCATGCCACAACATGATCAAAATAAGTGAGATGTACAAGGTCAACTATTGCATTTACATCATATCTGTATAACATTTGCAAAATGACCCTGCTTCTGCAATCTCCAAATTTGAATTGCATACGCTTGTAATGTCTTATGGGTACTATTATTAGTATGCATGCTCATGCAATTTGGGCATTATAATAACGCACTATCATGAGGTGCCCCTGAAATCGAAGTTCTACAATCTACATTTAATTCTACAATGATGATGAAAAGTAAAACAACTGGACATATTGAAATGTACAGGCCTAACGTTTGAGTTCTGCACCAGTCAAATCAGTCTTCAAGATATAGCAAATGTAATATTAATGCGTTAATAGTTCTCTAAAATGTCTGAATAACATTTGACGCTTTATCGTTGTTATAATTTTGGATAGCATTTATGTAAATATAATATTAAGACCAGTTTCTCAACCTGTATATAACTTATATTTTGTAGATCTATAATTTCTATAAAGGCTCTTAAAGTTTTCTTCCAAATAATTTCAACTAGAACATGCTTGGAAATATTTCAGCCCTTGACATTTTGGTGTTTGAGACAGAAACTCCAGAAAAATGATGCAAAACCCAGATGTTCATTAATTTGTCATTTAGTCCATGAGCCAGACCAGATATTGGTACCACCTGGGGTGGCAAAATCTAACAGTGTTTTTCTGAAAGACATATGCCTGTAGACTATAAAAAAGTTTGAGCCCAAGATTGGAGCGGCAGCTTAGTGGTAGTAATCAGCCCTTAAATATGGGAATCTGTGTCGGATTTGAGCACACAAATTATGGGGTGGGGGAAACTAAAATTGCTATATCTTCTGAACCAATGGACCAATTTCAACAAATTACCCCTCAAAATGTCCAGAATTTTGAGTTTTACAAATATAGGTCAATACATGACCAATATGCAAATTAAGTAGGTCGTCAGAGGTCAAAAGGTCACAAAAATTGACTATCGCTTAAAATCTGAACCATGTCCAAATAAACACCACAGCTGCCAACCCAATGAGACTTGGTAGGTCATGAAGGGTTTATATTATAGATAACAAGTATGAAAGTCCATTTTATGCCAACAAATGGATAATTCATGCATGTGTCAGCAGCGGCACATAATGAAATATGGTACATATTTGAAAATAACCGTTTTAAGGGTGGAGGAAACTAAAATTGCTGTATCTCCTAAACCAATGGTCCTATTCCCACAAATTACCCCTCAAAATGTTCGGACTTGTAAGTTCTACACATATAGGTCATTATATGACCAATATGCAAATTAATTAGGTCATCAGAGGTCAAAAGGTCACGAAAATTGACCGTTGCTTAAAATCTGAACCCTCATTGTAAAAAAAACTCCTTAGCTGCCAAAGTAATGGGACTTGTTATGTCATTTAGGGGTCAGATTATAGATAAAAATTGTCAAAGTAAATTTTATGTCTAAAGATGCAGAATTTATGTATGTTTCAGCATATGGCACAAGACGAAATATGTCAGATATTTGAAAATGACCGTTTTAAGGGCGGGGAAACTAAAATTGCTATTTCTCCTGAAACAATGGTGCTATCCAAACATATTACCCCTTAAAATGTTTAGACTTGTGTGTTCTATAAATATAGGGCATTATATGACCAATATGCAAATTAATTAGGTCATCAGAGGTCGAAAGGTCACAAAACTTGACCACTGCCTAAAATCTGAACACCTCATCAAACAACAAACACCATAGTTAACAAATCAATTGGACTTGTTAAGTAATTTAGGGAAAACATAATAGATAACAAGTTTGAAAGTCAATTTAGACTGCAGAGTTTATGTATATGTCAGCAGTGGGACATAATAAAATATGGCAGGTATTTGAAAATGATAGTTTCAAGGGTGGGCGAAACTAAAAAAATTGCAATATCTCCCGAACCAGTGGTCCAATTCCAACAAATTTCTGCTACAGGTGTCAGGAATTAGGAGTTTTATACATGTTATTTGACCAACATTCAAATCAATTAGGTCATCAGAGATCAAAAGGTTGCGAAAATGTACCTTTGCTTAAACTCTAAGCCCTCATGAAAAAATTACACACCGTAAACGACAAATGTGACTGAATGTGCCACACACAACTGAAATGCATGTCTTGTCAATAAGATGAAGAGTTGATTCAAGATATAGTAAATAAATATAAAACAGGACTATCAAATTTGTGATTTATAGATGTCGGGAAACTGCTCCTCTTTGCTTCTGGCTTTTTTGACAACTGAAAACTAGACAGACTTAGAGTTTGTTTGTTTGTTTGTGTTTTACGCCTCTGCAGCACCTTAGTGGGCTATATCGAGGCAGGCGATCGCCGTATGATGATGAGATGAGAAGACTGTGAGTCTGGTACATACCCTATTAATTCAGGGATGCCCAGGGTCTTTCAGTTGCCCCAGCATAGAACACTGGATACAACCCTCCTCCATTTAATGTCCCATGGGCTCGGACTAAATTGAGTTCCGGGGTGGGATTCGAACCCACGCCCTCAGAGCCAGTGGTTGGGCAAACAAGCACTCTTAACCATTAGGCCACGGAGGAACTCTAGACAGACTTAGAGAACTGGGATCAAATGGTCAAAAATATGGCTCCTTTGCATTGCTTCGTTCCTCTCAATTGCATTGCAGATTTAGGCCCCACAATGGCCATGCACCTGACTGCCCTTCCTTCACAACACATGCCACACCACCCAAATACTATTCTGCAAAGCATCACAAAAAAATACTTCCACAATACACAAAACAATATGTACAGCTGCCTTAGCACCTGCAAGTACGCACACCACCAATAATCCCCTCCCAGTTTCCTCCTTCTGGTTAGTATCATCCCTTCTTGTTTCCTCAATCTTCTCTTTCTGCCTTCTCCTTCTTTGTCTCAGGACTCCTTCATAGTCTCCTACTCCATAGTCTCCTCCTTCATAGTCTCCTTCATAGTCTCCTCCTTCATATCTTCCTTCATAGTCTCCTCCTTCATAGTCTCCTCCTTCATAGTCTCCTCCTTCATATCTTCCTTCATGGTCTCGTCCTTCATAGTTTCCTCCTTCACAGTCTCATCATTTGCCTCAATGCTTCTATTATTTCTCCTATTCCCTTCATCTCAATATGTAGATGTACTTCTACCCTCCAAACGTCTTTCTTCTTCCATGTCTCCAGCTTCCATGCTTCCTCCAATCATCCTCTATGATATACAGTACAACCCAAAATAAAGTAAGAACATTCTCCGCCAGAAGTCCTCTTTTTACCTATTTTGCCCTCCTTGCCTTTCTCCCCTTCACCCCAAATCTCCTCACAACTACCTTAGTCTCCTCACCACAACCTTATCCCATATTAAGAAGTTAATAAGAACTCCATTAAGACGGCTAGCATTACATTTGCAATTAGCCCTGGGGCACACAAAAAAATCATACACAATGGGAGAGATTGAGTTTAAATTGTTGTTGGTTTAATGTAAATTTAATGTGATTTTAAAAGGTGGTTCAAAGAAGGTAAAGGTGGCTGATTCTTCCTTCCTGTTGGGGTTAATCATACTTTATATTGGGTTGTACTGTAGGGAGGATAGGGTTCATGAAAGGTAATTTTGTAGCAAGTAAAACGGGGAGAGGGTCAGAGGGAGGGGATTGTTGGATGGAGGCTTGAGGTGGTATGGGGTTATGCACTCGACAAGCTCATTGGGATAGGAGGAGAAAACAGAAATGGGGCAAAGGGATGACAGATACTGCTAGGCAATAGAGTGCCCTAGCCTGAATATAAACCCAGTATAGTGTGGTTGGGTGTTCAACATGCGCCACTGAGCTAACCTGCCTCCCAGTGGGTGACAGGAAAAGAGGCAGAGGGAGAGAGATAAGAAAGATGAATGACTCCAAACCTTTTCTCTCTGATTTCTTAGTCTCCTCCCAACATCCTTGTCTCCCCATCCTACCATGCTCTAGTAATGGACCCTCTTTCCTGGCTTTCCTCCCTTGTCACCACCCCCCCCCCCCTGCTGGCACAAGGGAACTACAAGAAAGAAGCATTGAGAAAGAAGGCCAAGGAGATAGTCATATCAAGGATGAGCAAAAAGGAGGATGAATATATATACAATTTAATGGGGCAGGGGGGGGGGTTGTGCACCCTAAGAATGAAAAATGTTTAGAATCAACCTTTTTGAATATATTGCCTTGTCATAATTAATGCTCAGGGTGCCCTGAACCACCTCACATAAGGTGCTTGGGAAGCACCCTGGATGCCCGTGAAAAAGAGCCGCTCCGGATGAAATGTTATAGCAGGTTATCAGTACTCTGGCATTGTTCCACTCACCGGCATATGTGACTGGAGGTGGGTCAGTGCCTTCGCCTATCCACAGCTGCAGACTTGCATGTCATTTAGGCACTGCTCCGCAATTTATGCAATAATCAAGCCATCCAATTATTTCATAATTCTGCCGATAGAGTCGAAGCATCCATGAAAGGTTGGGTGGTTCACCCCTTGAAGCATCCGATGAGACTCTACTGCATCCAACAATGTGCAATATACTCTTGTAGAGTGTACCTTAACCCTGTCAGCGTGCCTCGGCGGTCCGGCGTCGGCCCGGTGTCGGTCCGATGTCAGCAGCATCGGACCGGCTTTGGGCCGATGTTGGGCCGACGAGGCACGCTGATAGGGTTATCAATACTGATGCACCTTGTCACCTCTGATGCACCCCAGAAGTTTTCACATCCACCCCACAGGTGCTTCACTCCACCCTATGTACCTTTTTTCTCAGAATGTGGCTGGAGAATTGGAGAATGGTAGGATCGAGGAGACTGTGGGAAAGAGGAATTATTTTCTGGTACTTCCATGTGATGGAATCTTCTCCAAGCAAGGAAACTCAAATTGAGGACTTATGGATTTGATATACTCACCTGGTCCCTGGTGACATTTTTTACATTTCAGTGTTGTATAAGAAATATCCTGTAAAGCTCAATTTTAGGCATAAAATTGACTTTGACACTTGTTATCTATCATCTGAGCCTTACATGACTTATCAAGTACCATTGGTTTGCCGGTTACGGTGTGTAATTTTTTCATGGAAGCTCAGATTTTAAGCAAAGGTACATTTTTGCAACCCTTTGATCTTTGATGACCTAATTGATTTGCATGTTGGTCAAATAACATGTGCAAAACTCCTAATTCCCGACACCTGCAGCAGAAATTTACTGTAATTCAACCACTGGTTCGGGAGACATTGCAATATTTTTAGTTTCGCCCACCCTTGAAACTATCATTTTCAAATACCTGCCATATTTTATTATGTCCCACTGCTGACATATACATAAACTCTGCATTTTTAGACATAAAAATTGACTTTCAAACTTGTTATCTATTATGTTTTCCCTAAATGACTTAACAAAGTCCAATTGGTTTGGCAGCTATGGCGTTTGTTGTTGATAAGGCGTTCAGGTTTTAGGCAGTAATAAATAATTTTGCCCTTTCGACCTCTGATGACCTAATTAATTTGCATATTGGTCATATAATGCCCTATATTTATAGAACACACAAGTCTAAACATTTTAAGGGGTAATATGTTTGGATAGCACCATTGTTTCAGGAGAAATAGCAATTTTAGTTTCCCCCGCCCTTAAAACGGTCATTTTCAAATATCTGACATATTTCGTCTTGTGCCAATGCTGACACATACATAAATTCTGCATCTTTAGACATAAAATTTACTTTGACAATTTTTATCTATAATCTGACCCCTAAATGACATAACAAGTCCCATTACTTTGGCAGCTAAGGAGTTTTTTTACAATGAAGGTTCAGATTTTAAGCAACGGTCAATTTTCGTGACCTTTTGACCTCTGATGACCTAATTAATTTGCATATTAGTCATATAATGACCTATATGTGTAGAACTTACAAGTCCGAACATTTTGAGGGGTTATTTGTGGGAATAGGACCATTGGTTTAGGAGATACAGCAATTTTAGTTTCCTCCACCCTTAAAACGGTTATTTTCAAATATGTACCATATTTCATTATGTGCCGCTGCTGACACATGCATGAATTATCCATTTGTTGGCATAAAATGGACTTTCATACTTGTTATCTATAATATAAACCCTTCATGACCTACCAAGTCTCATTGGGTTGGCAGCTGTGGTGTTTATTTGGACATGGTTCAGATTTTAAGCGATAGTCAATTTTTGTGACCTTTTGACCTCTGACGACCTACTTAATTTGCATATTGGTCATGTATTGACCTATATTTGTAAAACTCAAAATTCCGGACATTTTGAGGGGTAATTTGTTGAAATTGGTCCATTGGTTCAGAAGATATAGCAATTTTAGTTTCCCCACCCCATAATTTGTGTGCTCAAATCCGACACAGATTCCCATATTTAAGAGCTGATTACTACCACTAAGCTGCCGCTCCAATCTTGGGCTCAAACTTTTTTATAGTCTATAGGCATATGTCTTTCAGAAAAACACTGTTAGATTTTGCCACCCCAGGTGGTACCGATATGTAAAAATATTGGGTCTGGCTCATGGACTAATTGTGAAGCCAATCAAAATGCAGGACTTGCGGCCTCCCAAACAAATTTGGAGAACAGTTAAAACATGAGCACAGACAATAATTAAGGTTTTGAAAAGTAAGGCCATTAGGCCAATTTCAGAATTCATATTGACTTGACAGCTTATAATATTTCAGCCACTAATCTCCATGGGAACCAATTTTTATCTGAATCTATTTATCATTTGAGTATTTTCTCTATCAACATTTTCTTTTGGCCTGTATGATTCAGACAATAAGTCAGTCATACCATATAGATGTCTAACAATAATAAGATGTTTAAAAAGCCATTTCCATTTTGCCATGATTTTCACAACTGATATACATTGTATGTTTATTTTCATAAAAATATACTTTAACAACTCCTGATAATCATTATAGTATTGAGTGTATAGCCATTAGGGAAGAAAAATAAAGTAAAATAATGTAAAATAACATCACAGTTAGCAGAATAAAGTAGATTTTAACTAAAAGGAGGTTTTGGAAAATAACATTTTGAAAGCATTTTTCTTCGTTAAAATATATCCATAATTTTATGACTGCTGCTTCTGATGTGTTCTGTCACTTAACCACCAACTGTGACTAACATAAGATTATGTAACAATTTCACAATGCAGAGACATGGAGCAGCCAAACCTGATATCCACTGAAGTCTCTACACCAGTGATCTTGGCTTCAGTCAATGAAAGGATAAGCAGGGAGGACAATTACCCTCTGACATAACATTACGTAATCAAGACCTCTCCGGAGCTCCATTCAACAAAAGCAAGTCTGTCTGATTCTTTTGCATTTAATTTTCATGCAAATAACTAAATAAAAGGGGCTGAAATTACTTAATCTTCTAAAATTTACATCACTGAGGTTAGATACTAGCCATTAAGTTATAATAATTGGGAGTTCAAGACTTAAGTGCAGACATTTTAAAACAAACAAATGCATGTTTTTGAATATGCTTAATGCTTTGAAAGTCCATTTATATTTCCTATTGATAATATTTGATGAGGAGTGGTACAAAATTAAAATTTAGACATTATTGTGGCAGATTTTATTATTATATGATTATTGAAAAATTCTAAATATTTATTTAATTTTACTAATATTGACCTCAGCTTTATTTCAACAAAAAATGTCAAAGACTGGTATGAAATCAGAAATGAAAATGGGCAGTAAATAGAAATTTTAACAATCTTTTGCATTTTAAATCAAAAATTTCAATGGAAAAATTTGCAACAACTCATACCATGACTGTGAATATAAGGTCATAGCATGGACTTAGTATAAATGGACAGAACACTAGTAACATGAGAAGGGCAATCAATCGTAATTCACTGTTATTGAATCAAAGAAATTCAAAGGGAAAGTGATTGAAAATCCTTAATTACCCCTTTACCTTTGATGTACAATGTGTGTAGCGCCTGAGACCTGAAATTCCAAATCTGACTTCCAAATAATTTTTGAGAAAATAAAGTTTTAAATTGTTGTATTGATTGAGGCTGTTGCTCCAAATTGCTAATATTTATATTGGATATAGTATATTTTATTTGGATTCTAATGAGATGTATTGCAATACAGTGAGACTCTTGGTTGATGATTTATAGACCATTTTCGTCCAACATTTAATTCATTGTACAACAAATTCCGTTTATTTCCCTTCAATGAAACTATAACCATCTTAAAGCTCTAATTTTCTCTTTCCAATGGTATCCAACTTGTGAGCGGCCAGGGGCGGCCAATAAAGATATTTTTCTTTTAGTCTTGGATTGACAAAAAAAAATAGCAGTCAGATTATTTCACTTTTGTTGTCAAGCCAAATGAACTCAGTAATTCAATTCTTTGTCTTCTTGCTGTCAATAACTGAAAAAAGTTGCAATATTTCATTAATAATTTTATTATTTTTGGAACACTCTTCATTTGACTGCTCTACTAGGGTAATTAGGCAATGAAAGTTCAATGGAAATGGTGTGATATTACGAGGTAATTAGGGTACCAGAGCTACACGTACACACATTGTACCTTTGAAGTACCATTGTGTTGCCTCCTCTTATAACACCTCCCTGGTCATAGTGTGTCTAACCACAATAAGCTTTAAATTTTACAGAATTTAACTATAACCATTTTGGCTTTTCACACAGAAATGTTGGAAAATTGCTATTTTTTTCTAATTTTTGGGCTTTTATAAAAATTCATAGGACCAACATTCCAGCTGAGTTGAGATGTTTAAAGAGACATAATGTAGACATGTAATTGGGAAATTTAATAGATTTAACTCCGAAATTGACTGAATCATGCAGGTTTGAAATAATAGTATTTTTTTCATATTATTGGTAAATTTTCCTCAGTTCAATTTTCTCACAGCATT
Organism: Platynereis dumerilii; assembly: GCA_026936325.1. Classification (NCBI taxonomy): domain Eukaryota; kingdom Metazoa; phylum Annelida; class Polychaeta; order Phyllodocida; family Nereididae; genus Platynereis; species Platynereis dumerilii. Next base: position 7,988,321 of record JAPTHN010000009.1, read on the forward strand.
TAGACCCAAAAAAAAAAACACATCTTGGGTATTTAATGCATACGATATGCAAATTTCAGTGTCAAAAGTACAGCAGTTTTTTAGCTATGTTCCAGAAAAAAAAAACATTTTTCAATGATTGTGAGAAAAGTATTTATGTCATGGGGATTTGACCTAAAAAAGGCTCAACTGGGATAAAAGATACCATATTTGCCCAAAAAATGATAAATACACATGCAATAGTTTTAGCCTGACACCAAATAGGCTACACAAAAAAATATATTTTCACATTTTTCAAGAATTGTGTGAAGTATTAATCTCATGTGGATTAAATTCCTAAAAGGCACAACTAGGATAAAAGATACAATAATGTCCCAAAAATAAAAAGTTTACATCCCGTAGTTTTGGCACTACTCCCAATGCATAAGTGGGACGCCCGTTATCCATTTATTCGATGTCACGGTTGTTCGACCAAAAAAAAAGTGAAAAAATTTCAACCCTCTTTAATGTAAATCTACAAATTTGGCCAACACATCTGGCAAATGGTTTTTGTAAGCAATTTTAGAATCAACAACTTTTCTTGCAGTTAGGTATTTCAATGTCAAAGTGTAGTCATACTTTATCAGCAATTCGTCAAAGTGGACCATGGTTAGGTCTGGATGCAATCTCATTAACTTTTCATGAAATTTGATTTCCCTCAGGTAATCTTCAGGATATTTTCCTTCCTTGTTCCTTGCATGAGGATACGAACCACTCACAAGCAAAAATTGGACAATTTCTAGTCCTGTATCCATTATTTCCCCAAATAGATATTTATAGTCATCGTCAATACTCTCAAGTAGTAAGCCAAGCATCACAATGTGCAAAATGGTGTTTCCATCGGAATCCTTAGCATTTATGTCGCATTGGTTTGATTCTATAATCATCCTTACCAATTGATAATTATACCTGATGCAATGGTAAGTTAAAGTTCTATAAAGCGGCATTCTGTTTTTGCCTTTAAGAAGTGAATTAAGAACTGGCGAGGCATGACCATTGAGGGGTGCTGACACCGTTGGACACCGATGTAAGATTTCATCTATCAGGACCTTCGCAATTCTAAAGTTGACTTCACATTTTCTGTTCTGGTCTTGGGCAGTACTTCTGTCGCTTCTCTTCATCAGGTGCAAAATCACTGCTCCTATGGTAACCAAAATGTGTTCCATGACACTAATCAACTCCTGCACACAACCTGGTTTTGTTTCGGAATTCAGCCGATCTTGAATGACACAACAACTGTCTATCGCAACTAGTACAAACTTCACCAGGACATCGTTTGACAGAGAGTAATCAAACTGTATGGCACTCTCCAGAGAAACATCTCCCATGATCATCAAGTCTGCAAAGTGCACATATTGTCCAAAGTATGAAATTCGATCAAGCCAGTATCTCATTCGAGAAATTTGACCCCTTTCGTGAACTGAAAAAAAAAAATTAAGAAAAAAAAAACATGTCAGACAACTTTACAGACAAATTCCTCCTTTGTACTCACATCTGCGCTATAAACAAATCTGTCACATCAAGTCGTGAATGTATAATCTTGGTAGGCCTATGAATCAAATATGTCACAGCATAAGGTTGATGGATAGATTTCTAGGGCATTAATGACTTCTGACATCTGACAGGACCAGTTAATCAGTACTGTGATTGAACCAGGGCAGGTTCATATAATCTGTTAGCCACCTCCATGTAAATATATTCCACAAACAAAGAAATAATTTGTGTTTTTGTTGTTTGCAAAATAATCATTATCTCAAAAATTACTAAAGATACTAAACTGCTTTTAGCACAAAAGTGATCATCGAGGTAAATACTTAAAGATTCCAAAAATCTAAAACATTCTTGTGACAGTCCGATAGTTACTCATTTATGATGGGATACATTTATAACATGTTGTTAAGAATAAACTTACGTCTGTAGATCAGTTTCCTTGGTGAAACATCAAAGCCAGTTTCTTTGCTTATCCGTTCTCTCGCTAATAGACACGGTATAAAGAGTCGACCAAAATCATCCCCATATTCCTCCAGTTCTTCAATTGTCTGCCATTCTCTCTTAAAACCAAAACATTCAAGAGGTGGCAGCACTGTCTTAGGAATTCCGTTTTGCTCTCTCAGAACAGTAGCCTTTCGTAACAGTCCATAATCTATTGAATAATTCGAAAAGCAATTCAATGCTACGCATTCATAAGCTTGAATGACCTGCTCCATTGGGAAACTGTACTTGTCAATTAGAGCTATCGTTAATGCTTTGTCGAGAGTTGCAGCGTAGTTCAGGGCTGTCAGACCAAATTTGTCTTTCAAGTAATCATTCGCTCCTTTTTTGAGCAGGAGTTTTACAAAATATTTATTTCCATGTTGTGCTGCATAGTGTAAGGCGGATTTTGCATGGTGATCGCACATGTTAACATCCGTCCATGTTTTAATAACATCTTTATAACTGTTGATTTCATTTTTTTCGGGTTGGGACTATAATTGTCATCATCAAGTGAATATTCTTTAGCTTCGTCACCCCCATCAGAATCTGTGGAGAATAAACATGATAATTGATGTCAATAAAATATTTTTCTGTCAAATTAAATCTAAGATAAGAAGTTTCTGGATGATATAGTTCTGGAGGTGTTGCTACTGAAATAACCCAAGCAAAGATACCCCTTAAACTTAAAGCTGAAAAGTTGAAACCCACCCATTACACCATTAAAGGCATGTCTGAGAATTTCAGATGATTCTGAGAGGGTTAAGTTTTAAGAAATCTGTTGACTCGACATGAAATGACCCCATTCCAATATCATCCTCTGTTTAGCTTGCATGGAAACTTTCCTGAAAACTGGATTGACTAACCTGCTCTTCCTCTAATGGTCACCTTTGTGCAGATGACATGTAGTGCCGTTTGTCCTATTGCGTTCCTCTGGTTGACATCTGCTCCAGCCAATAAGAGTGCCTTAATTATGTTCTCTTCTCCGAGCAAAAAAAATGTGGTGGCTGAGAAAAGAGGAAAGACATCGTCCAGAGCTCCGAATTGCAAACCCGAGTGACTAAAACTTAAAGGTGTTATTGGATTTGGTCGGTACGATGGGTGGATGTGACCAGTGGCTAAAATATCAGCTCCCTTATCCAAAAGGAGTTTCACTAATTTCAAACAACCTGCAAAAAAGTATGATCATGATATCAAGACATGTACAGGAAAAGTAAGAAGATACTTGTAACATTGACACTCATATCTTTTATCATTGAAACTATAGAGGCCAACCTCAAATAGATAGATAGATAGATAGATAGATAGATAGATAGATAGATATATAGATATATAGATATATAGATATATAGATAGATATGGGAAGTAAAGTCCATTTCTGCATAGGGACTCTCCTGGGTTGATAGATGAGATGAGAGTTTGAGTTCTCGACACGTTACACATTTACCCCTTGTGAGGGATCTTTTGCTTGCCCAGCACAGACACTGCCGAAGAAGATCTCCAACATTGAATAAAAATTGTTTAATGTTACTTTGGTTTTTAAAATGTTTTATAACATGAGTCAAATGTTTTATAATGTTTTAGAACTTCGGCACTTGCTGGGTGATACAAGGGGCTGCCAATAACATCTGGCTGGGATTTTGCTCATGCAGGTCCACTGAAAATGTGGGTTTCCTATCTGGAGTTTGAATACATGTATGCAACTTTAGGCATTCAGCGGAGCAGGCGGGAACCTTAACCAATCTGCCACCCACCTTGCATTGAGTGACACCTCAAATAGAGGCAGCTGGTGCCAAGTGCTAAAGGTGACCGGCTGCTCCGCTGAAGGTCTTTACCTGCTTGGGTTCATACCCTGGGTGGGGAATCCAGTAAGATGTGGAGAAGCCCCCGAGCTGCCGACCATCTGAGGTCTTCTATAGGATCCTCAATCTCACTCTTCATCGTCGGGAACCCAAAATTTTCAGTAAACTTTCATGAGCAAAATCCCAACTGGAGATTGCTTGGATGAGACATTAAATAGGTGGCTCCTTGTATCAGTGTCTGTCTTGGGTAAGTAAAAGATCCCTCAAATGGGGTAAATGTGTAGCATGTTGAGGACTCCTGCTCTTTCCCTCCCATCTCATCAAGCAACCCTCGTGAGCACCCAGAACTGAGCTTAGAGGGCTGCACTTACCACATCTATCTATCTATCTATCTATCTATCTATCTATCTATCTATCTATCTATCTATCTATCTATCTATCTATCTATCTATCTTCTAATTGAAAATCTTTCACACTCACCTTTTGGGCTTACAGCCAACAAAGGAGTGACAACTTCTTGATGTCGTTCATTGTGCCATCTCAAATTGATCAATTCAGGATGATCCGACAAAATTTGTTCAGTCTTTTTCTTGTCAAGCGTATACAGGGCATCAAATAGTAGATCTTGATTCTCCTTAATCCTGTCCATCCTGGATATAGTGGATGAACTCTCATGTTCAACATTATAACTTCTATGTTTCTCCAATGATGCTCCTTGATGCCATGTTCTATGATGCCATGGCGCTCCATGTTGCTCCATATTGCTCTACGTTGCTCTATGGTACTCCATGATGCTCTATATTACTTTATGTAGCTTTATGTTGCACAACTTCATGGTTTTATGATGTTACTTCCTGAAGCAGTGTTGTGCACCTGTATGTAAGCCAACCAATACAGTACAACCCAAAACAAAGTAAGAAAATTTTCTGTCAGAAGTCCTCTGTTTACCTATTTTGCCCTCTTTTCTCCTCTTCACCCCAAATCTCCTTTCAACTCCCTTTGACTCCTTACAACAACCTTAGCCCTCATTAAGAACTCTATTTTCAAAGCTACCATTGTTACTGTAATTAGCAGAGGTGTAAAATATAAAGTAAATCAAACACAATGGGGTGATTGAGTTGAAATTGGTGTTGTTTAAATGTGATTTTAATGTAATTTTAAAAGGTAGTACCAAGTAGGTAAAAGTAGGAAGTGATTCAGGGGTAGTCAAAAGGTGTGAAAGGGTAAAGTAGTGGCTGATTCTTCCTTCCTGCTAGGGAATTCGTACTTTATGTTGGGTTGTACTGTACATATTCATGATCTCACAGCAGCCACGAATGACCTACTTCCCTGACACAAGCAGCCAATGAGAATGCTTGTTAGTGCTACCTTACCCATACCCGACCTCACTCCAGCAGCCAATGAGAACGCTTGTAAGGGCTTGCCAGGCAAGACCATGCATGTATTGGGATTAACTGACTGAAGGATGTCTGGTAACCAAACTGAAGTTCTACAATGATGGTGAAAAAGTACAACTGGGCCTGCATTATTAATGCATCTTGGCGTAATGTGTGAGTGAGTTTAAAATGCAGCAGTCCATCAGTCAATTTTAATGCAAATTTGACTTTTAACTGTTTATTATAATGTAGGGCATTTATATGAATATATACCGTGTAGATTAGGACCAGTTTCAGTTTGTCAACCTACAGATTTATTCTTCTTCAATTCAACTGAGTTTTGTACTTATTCAATTAACATGCGTATCAAATCTAACAGATCTTTGAAGCCATATTAAACAAAAGAATTGTGTTCTTCTGTACATGTACAGTCTACTGGAACTGGCTATGTAAACAACCACAAGCAGCATGCAAATGAGCAAGATATGGCAGGGTGAACCTGTCACCTAATTGTTTTCTTTCATAGTACGAATCTTTCATGCGCATGAATACCAATAATACCCTATAAGACAATACCACCGTATACAAAACTAGTGGGAGCCTATTCCAAAGTCACATGACAAATTCCAATTGGAATACAACCATAGTAGTGATCAGAATTGAGAAATGTGTCAGAATTTGAGAACTTTAAATCTAAATTAAAGACTCACTTATTTGTGTCATACTACGGTTGATGTGATATTGCTGTGATACTGTTTTTATATAATTTGCTGTGATACCTTTTTCTTATCTAAGTCAGTAGTTTTTATCTCAGGGTTTTATTGTTGTTATTTTTATCTAAATTATTTATTGTCTGTTCACCATGTGTTAATTCATGTTGTACACGCATTGAGATGTTATATGTAATGCGTATAAGAAATAATAAATTAAAATTAAATTAAATTAAATTAAATTAATTAATCACAAACTGTTATACATTGTTTGTTACTGTGTGTGCTTTTAGCAGTTAGACATGAGATAAAAATATATAGGAGTCTGCAACTTATAGAACTAGCAACGCCCAACAATAACTGTGAATTTTGAGAAAATGTTTTTATAGTCAACTGTCAAATTTGATAGAATCTGTGACAAATATATCAAAACACACATGTCCAGGGCATTTCTTCACAGGCGGAATGATCACAATGGCTTAGCAGTTCTAGAGATAGAGAGGAAGGTGTATGGCTCAAGTGCCGCCTGGTGGAGTGCAAATATAGAAAATTGATTAAAATTGCTCAAGGAGCAGCCTTTCACAACATTCTTGTTGGTTCTGTGAGATAATAGTCTCTCAGCTACACTTAGAGATGATTTTCACCCACTACACTGCATTTAGACTCGCATTAAACCTTGTTTGGCCAATCTTACCTATGTGTGCACCCATATCAGCATACATCACAAGGGAATTCCCTTTGACAGCCAATCAGAATTTAGGAGACCACTGAGCCATCTCTTGATTAAATTGGAACCTCAGTCTGCCCTTTGGTGGGCATACTATAGCCTGTTTCCCAGCCACCACAAAACAGGCCTGGTGGCCATGGGATATCCCAAGAATACTATTTATGGCAACTTCAGCAATATGACCGCACACGACGACTGTCATTTTCCCATAGGGGGAGCTTGAGCAATACACCTTGGTATAATATAACAGAATAAGGGCAAAGCATGTGAACACTGCCTGTGATTTCTTGGACTTGTCATATGCTAGTATATGGATGGACTAAATCGATTAACAAGCCCTGATATATATGTCTATCAATGACTGGTACTTCCGCTCGTGGAATTGTTATGGACTAATAACAATAATATTGGATAACAAAATGAATGTTTATACTTTTAAGTTATCAGTGCCTCTGCAAGTTATACAGTGGACAATGGGAGAATCTTATCAAAGTCACATTACACGTTTAGATAATTAATCACACGAGGTGTTTTTGGCCATAAACAAAAAGCAATGTTTATGAGAAGTTACATAAGGCCTAGTTCAAAAATAGTGAAGCCAATGTGTGACATGACCATCACAATTTTAAAATGTTTATATGTATCAAATGACCACATAATATTGTAACAGACATGTCTTAGTTTTAGAAACTGTATTTACCATTTTGCTGTGACTTGTGGAAATAACTGATAAAAGCTGAATATTTCCCAATTTTATTTATTTTTATTTCCATAGCAGTAAAAGAAAAGTAGACTAAATGGTGACTTATCTTCAAATTAATCTAATTTTTTTTGTTGGATGACAAAACTCATATACTCTTAAGTCTCCATGGCAGTTTTCATCCAAATTCACCAAATATTTTATGAGGAAAACTGTATTTTTCGAAATTTTGTTGAAATATTAAGAAAAAAACTTACATATTTTCTCCCCAGATGTACATATTTTACTCTAAAATGATTTCACCTGTCCTGTGTTATGCGTCTGTATGTGGGCTTCGAATTGGTACGAAATAAGTACCACCAAAGTGAATATGAACAGAGCAAATGATGATAGAAGCGTGTTTTTTAGCCTATTTTTCCAGAAATAAAGCCAATTTTGGGTAAAGGCATGACACAAAAGTGAAAAAAGTGTTCTGGTTTTGACCCAAATCAATTTTATATGCATTATCAGTAATAACTGGATGAAGCGCAAGAGTAATTATAGAATTAAAGTGAAATTTGTATTGGTTATTGCCTTTTTCGAGAAATTGGCCCTAAATTGTGAGGAAAGTTTCACAAAGAGCAAAATTTTGATAATTAAACATTGAAACATACTCCAACTACCGAAATATTGTGTTGATTATCACTACAAGTAATACTAGAATGATTTCTTTACTCCTACGAGAAAGCCATGAAAATACGATCAATACTTTCCATAGCGTTACGCTTGCGACAAAGCCCCATTTAAGAAATCTGTGTATTTTACCACCAGAAACCAGTTGCGGACCTAGATTACTTGATTGTTTCTAAAAACTACACAGATTTTGCAATATTAAAAGCCAAACCAGATTTAAAACGGAGCTTTTATTGCTTTGTGGCACTACAAAGTATTTTGCTCGTTACGCTTGCGACGGATTCACCTACCCTGCTATTCATTGGAATTTTTTAGTGAACTAAATTTTCCACAGCCATAAGAAGCTCCAAAATGAGTAAGCAGTTCTAAGACTAGGTCCCAAGGGCAAAAAGAGTCAACTGGCACATGTCAAAGGGACACAAGAGCACCCCAGATAAGTAAGCGTCAAATTTGACTTTATTTTTGGAAGTCAATCTTTGAATCCAAATAGCTCAATAATATTGTTACGACTCAGCTATGCGGTGGTTTAAATCATTTATTGCAGTTCAACTATGGCGTTGAGGTTAACAATTTTAGGATAATGGATAGCAAATTATTCCAAGTTCTTTATCTTAGTCTATGCAAGTGGTAGCGTAATGTTTCTCAGATTAAATAAAGTAAGTGTCTTATTTCTTATGGACTTCTATTGTTGGAATTCAAATGTCTTGGATGCTATAAATAGGAATATGAGTCTTGAATTCCTATAGGTCCAAAATAAGAGTCTTGAATTCCTATAAATAGGAGTCTTGGATTCTTTAGGAATAAGAGTCTTGGATTCCTATAAATAGGAGTCTTGAATTCTTTAGGAATAGGAGTCTTGGATTCCTATAAATAGGAGTCTTCAATTCCTATAAATAGGAGTCTTGAATTCTTATAAATAGGAGTCTTGAATTCCTATAAATAGGAATTGGAGTCTTTTGACAGCCAACTCTAAAAGTTAGTTTTCTGGACTTGAACTTCACCAAATGGCTAGAAACTTCTCTATGATGTTCAGGACCTGGAAGTCTTTGGTTCCTTTAAGAATTTATATGCCAAAATGTATTTTAAGACTTTTTAAGAGTTATTTTCCGTGATTGTTGTGAACCCATCCGCTCCCGTTGAAATCCAAACTCTGAATGACGGCTGGTTGCCAGGCACCAAAGAGGTGCGCGATTTTCGCGGGGTGAATTTTTCGTGAGACACCGGTTTCTAAAATGACAGAAAACTTGAAATCTCGATCTGATCGCTGGATTAAATAGGCCCCACAGATCGAAAATAAGGTCTGTCATATTAATCTATCGTATTGATCTTGTTGGCTATCTTTTCTTCTTCATTTTGCACTTTGTTTGGTGTTTCTACGGCCGATATAACCGGAGAAATCTTCCGTTTTGTCATTTGACAGAGAGCAATGCTGTTGTCAAAATTAATTGTCAAGATTCAAGATTCAAGATTCAAATGTTTATTTATTGTCACGTTTGATATACATGTAACATTAGCTCCAAGGAGCTATTTTATGACATATCTCAAACAAAAATATATGAAAGAGAAAAACAATTGAAAACAATTAAAAACAGAAAAATCAGGTAAATTAGGATGGTAAAAACAGTTTTTGAGTAATAAAAATCAAGTATAAATAAAATAAGTTAAAATAATATAAAAACAAGACAATTAATATTTACAGCAGATTAATAATTTAGAATTGGTAAATGAAATGAAACCCAGGCACGTGAGCCTATTTACATAATTTGCATCTGCATCTATTGCCATTGTAGGCTTTTAGCTTGGACTTAAGAGCATCAATGGTGGTACAGTTTTTAAAGTCCACTGGGAGGCTATTCCATAATTTTAGCCCTTGGGATTGAAGCGAGTGATCTCCAAATCTTGTTGTCCTTGCCCTTGGGATTGCGAAGTTCGGTCCAGTCCTGGAGACCTTCTCCGATGGTGAAAATATTTCTGACATGTATTTCGGCCCAAGTCCTTTTAAGCACTTGAAGAGTTCACATTCTCTATGCGACTTTTTACAAAAGTGTAGAAGAGGTGAACAATAAATAAAATGTGCAACTATGAAATTTCTAAGTATAGCTAATTTACAATCTTCTGATAGGTAAGAGGTTAATCTCTTGAGTATTGCTAGTTTACTGTTTGCCTGTTTACATTTTGAGATTACATGACCATTAAGTGTTAACTCTTTATCAATCATAACACCAAGAAGTTTAGCTTCATTTTGACTATTTAAAGTGAGATTGTCAATTGTAACCAAGTGAGTTAATTTATTCTCTGATACAGTGGGACAGAGAAGCATAAATTGAAATTTTTCACTATTGGCTTTCATTAAATTATCTTTGAACCAATCTCTAAGAAGTACAAATGTAGTTTCTACTTTTGACAGTATTTCATTTTTGGAATTTGCTATCACAGAGGAGCTGTTGTCATCAGCATAGTTACTAGGAATAACATTTTCTTTTATCAGAGCCAGTAACAGATCATTGATATACAAGTTAAAACAGTGCGGTCCAATCACACTCCCTTGCGGGACAACTTTCGTAAGTGGTCGCCATTCACTAACAATTTGACCTAGTTTAACTCTTTGTGACCGTTCACTGAGGTAATCTTGAATTAGTTTAACAGCAGATTGACTGAAGTTATACAATTCTAGTTTTTCTAGAAGAAGGCCATGGGGTAGGCAGTCAAATGCCTTCGATAAGTCAGACATGATAATACCCACATATTTTTAATCATCTAGAGCCTGTCTCCACATTTCAGTTGTATGAATTAAGACAGAATGACAGCCATAATTTTTCCTATACGCAGATAGGTATGGACTGTAGACTTTCTCAAGATGTGGCTGCATTTGATGCATCATGATAGTTTCCATAACTTTAGAAAGGCTGGTTAGTACACTAACCGGCGGAAATTGGTCCATTTTAGTTTGGACTTTGCTTTATAGTTTGGACTTTGCTTTATATACCGGTGCAACCTCGGCCTTTTTCAAGCAGCTTGGGAAAGTGCTTGAATTTACAGTATAATATTTTTTGCTAAATTGCAAATGGTAGGAGAAATAATTTCTCTACTTGATTTTAATGCTTTTGGGGGTATGTTGTCGTATCCCACAGCTTTATTGGGGTTGAGGGCACCGAGTATTTTGCTTGTCTCATTGACAGTAGTAGGTTTGAAATTAAATGTAGATGTATCGCTTTTATTTGCCTGTGTTGATATTGTAGTGAACAAGACGACTGTTCACTACAATATCAACACAGGCAAATATGGATACTTGATTTGATGAATTTATGAAGCCTGAGGATGTAGAGATTCCAAAACGTGTTGGGAAATTGCCTTAGAATACGTCTGAATTTGTAAAACTGGAAGAATTCAAGTGATCAAAAGTGTTATGTCACGTTTTATTAGTGAAAAAATGGGGTCAGTGTAAAATGCGGACCATACCGACCATGCGGACCAGACATTCTGGCAGCCAGTCTGTTGGTTCAAGCCTTGGACCAACACTGACCAGTCTAGAGGGGTTAAATCATGCGGACCAAACTGTGCAGACCATGCGGACCAACTGGATAACAAAGATACATGATTTGAAAATAGATTTAATGAACCCAATGAAAAAATTAATTTGGTAAATAATTAATAAATAATTATTTTTCATAAAAAGGCAAACATGCTAATTGGTTAAAGTGGTCTGCATTTGGTCTGCATATAATATTGATCTAAAATATTAGATCTATAAATAGATAAAAATAATATCTTTTAATTTTATTAATGAAAAATAACGTGCAAGCACTTTAACAGCTGCTTGTAGATATATAAGTAAAAGTATCAATCATTCCAATCAATCTATCTATCTATCCTATCCATCCTTCTAACCATCGATTCCATCTGTTCCATCTCTTCCATCTATCTAATCTATTCATCTATCTAATCTATCCAGTCCATCTATCTAATCTATCTATTCCATCTATGTAATATATCTAGTCCTTCTATCTTATTTATCTATTCCATCCATCTAATCTATCTATTTCATCTATCTAATCCATATATTCCATCTATGTAATCCATCTATCCCATCCATCCATTCCATCCATCCAATCCATCCATCCATCGTTCCTTCCCTGTTTCCTCCCTTGCTCCCTTAAATTTCCTTCCTTATTTCCTTCCTTCCTTCCGTCCTTTACTTCCTTCCTTCCTTTACTTCCTATCTTCCTTTACGTCCTATACATTTGTGAACACAAGCTCTGCCTGGCATTGAGCTGCTGCTGATGCTGCCACTTTTAGTGCAGCAGCACACTCTGTACAATCATTTAAATTTCCCGGGAAAAACTAGCTTTTTAGTTGAGAAAATAAAAATTTGTTGTCACAGAAGTTTACCAAAAGTTGATGGAAGCAAGATAATATTCTATTCATGCCAAGTTTTAATGACATAGGTGAAACAGCACGACCAGGGCAGTTGTCATAAGTTTTCCTGAAACTCCTCTCGTAATACAGGCTGCAAGCAGCTGTAAAAAGGGATTAAAACATTTAAAAAATATAATTGAATAGGCAATATGTTGACAGCCAATTCCACTTCGTTTGCATCCTTGATTTCAAAGATCTGGTTAGATTTCGGTCTGCATTTGGTCTGCATTTGGTCTGCATTTGGTCTGCATTTGGTCTGCAGGTCTGGTCAGTATTTGGTCAGTATTTGGTCAGTATCTGGTCAGTATTTGGTCAGTATTTGGTCAGTATTTGGTCAGTATTTGGTCAGTATCTGGTCAGTATTTGGTCAGCACTCTGGTCTGAACTCTGGTCTGCATTTGGTCTACACTCTGGTCTGCATGATTTGGTCTGCATTTGGTCTGCTGATGTGGTCAGTATTTGGTCAGCACTCTGGTCTGAACTCTGGTCTGCTTGGTCTGCAGATCTGGTCAGTATTTGGTCAGCACTCTGGTCAACACTCTGGTCAGCACTCTGGTCTGCATTCTGGTCTGCATTCTGGTCTGCATTCTGGTCAGCATTTTATTCAATCATCAGGCTGATATATTGTCTGTATCTTGCTCATTTTCCGCTTGATTGGCTTTGTATTATTAGCCTGATTAAACAAGCAATGCTCCTCTGCACCCTCCTGTGTTTGTTTTGTGTCTGGTCCGCATGGTCCGCATGGTCCGTTTGGTCCGCATTTTACACTGACCTGAAAAAATGCTTGTTTTTCAAAGTAATTCAACTCTATCTCAATAACTATGTGACAGAAGTTCGTGAAATTTTCAGGAAATTTGCATAAGAATGTACTTTAAGAAATGTTGTACTATTAAGTTGTCACATAGGCCTACAGCCATTCTTATATTTTGAGATCCCTGCAGAAAATATGCTGTGTGGCTTCATTATTTTTGAACTAGGCCATAACCAATCTGTTAACAGTTTTTGGAGAATCCAATTAGTCCAATTCAAGGAGTCCCTCTGACACTCTGTATGTATCTAATATTCTGTACCTCCATAACATGACATTTGCAAACAGTATCAATAAAGTTACATGTAAAAGTGCACATGTATGGCTCAATTAGATTTAATGTAAAGCAACAAATTTGACCAAAGCGTCTGGCAACTGGTTTTTGTATGGAATTTTAGAATCAACAATCTTTCACAGTTGACTTCAGTTTGGCATCTTTTCTTGTGGTCTTGGCCCATGCTCCTGTCACTCAATCAGGAGCAAAAGACATTATAGCTGGATGTGGATCAAAGGGTGAATTAGAGCCTAGTAGAAGAGTGAAAGCTTTATATCTTAAAGCAAATAGAGAAGACATGTGTTTGTCAAGAAAACTTTATTCTTCTTATTACAAATCATTAATATTTTCTTTTTCATGTAGTGATATCAGATATTCCAAAAGGCCAATACCCTATTATCAAATTCATCTGAGAAGAGGCAAATCTCCAGCCAGTTGACTTGGCTCTTGATCTATGACCATCAGCTAACCATGAGTTTTGTCAGCAGGGAGAAACCAGGGGGCAGGGGAGGAGCTGCCCCCTAAAAATCTTGCAACATTCTAAATTAAAATCAAATTCTGGCAAAGATCTGAAAAATATGGGCAGAAAACCACATTAACCCAATCATGGACTGCCCAGTACCCACCCCCTAAATTGATCGCTTCTCGTTCTCCTATGCTGAGAAGATTCTAAGAGTCAATCATATTAATTTGAGAGGTTGTATGTGTGGAACTGTTTATACCACAAGTGATGGTGTGAATATCAGAAATGAAGTCCAACTGTTTGAGTCTTTCGGATTTCAGTATAACTTGTATGGCACCAGCATGTAAGTGTCCTGACATATCAGCTGACTTGCACTATGCCCCGCAAAATGAGGCTATTTTCATCCCAACCTGAAACAGAGCAAATATAGTGTAGAGATTCAAATACCACAAGGAGAGAGCTGATGGGTTATTAAATTGTAAGGTATTTGTATCGCTGTATCACATCTTTCGATGCAGGGCTGCACAAAAAAGAAAAAAGTTCAGAAACATATAATAAAATACAATATGGCAAACTTGAAAATTCAGTATCTCCTTTTCTGAAAACAATATTATCACCTCAATAGGCCTATCTTCAAAACATTCCTACTTTTGCTTGTTCCGGTGTTGTTTTTCTCAGATTCTCCCGTACCCAAAAAGCAGATAAGGAGCAGCCACTGCCAGCCAGCCTCTTGATGAGTGACCAACAATGACTGACCAACAGTTAGTGATAAACTGACCAACAGTTAGTGACCAAAAGTTATTGGCCAACAGTTAGTGACCAACAGTTAGTGATAAACTGACCAACAGTTAGTGACCAAAAGTTAGTATGGCATTATTTTCCCATATGTTAGTGGCCAACAGTTAGTGACCAACAGTTAGTGACCACCAGTTAGTATCCCACTGACAAACAGTTGTCACCAACAGTTAGTGAATATAACAGACCGACAATGTGATCAACAGTCAGTGACCAACAGACCAACAGTTTAGTGACCAAATTTCCTGTGTTTCTCTGAAATTTGAGTCCAAAAATTTTTCAAATTGCCTGATTTTTCCCTGCAGGGAATTTGTTATTACCATTTTCCCTGTTTACCCTGTCCAGTTGGGACCCTGTCTTAAGTAATTTCCTAATACCATTTTGAATATATTATTGTGATATAAATACTTGTTTTAGATTTTGAAATCTGTAATTACTACAGCCAGCTTATCTTAAAAAAAAAGTCATGTGCTGTGCACTAATGTGATAAAATGCAGTTCAGCAGATTAAAATGATGTCAGTTTCTGTGATTTAAAGAGTCCAGGGTACGTGTTTGGAAATATCTGATTGGGTGTATTTCTCCTAACTCCTCTTTTAAATCACTTGTGATTGAAATTATATTTCTAAACAAACCATGACAGAGCTAGAAACTTATGGTCTGAGGATGGGCCATTCTTCTTCTTCTTCTGTAACGCTCTTCCGTCCGTTAGGACATAGCGCGGCTCCGGAGACTGGCGGAGAGCCATGACTTTTTTGATTATTTAAATCAGGGAGAATGAAATTCTTCCTGAAAGCAGCAAGGAGTCACCCTACGCTGCCGGCTTCAATTGTTTTCAGCTGTTTTGTCTACTGTAGGGCTTGAAAGTGGATGACTTGTGAAAAATTAATGTCTGGGCTTTCAAAGTTCAAAATGGCATTCGTTGCTAAGTGCCAGAAAAAGGCCTCCGCCGATTCTTGAAATGTCTTTGTTTTCAGTGCATCCAATTGTCACAATTGATAGCAGAAGACGATCACGAAGTCTAAACTGCTTTATATTAGGCAACACACTTTGATGTTACAAGACCCGAAATAATTCATAAAATCAGTAGAAAAACATCTGCTGAATTTGTTGACATGTTGTCATGATGAATGTCGCCAACGGCTTTATAATGAGGATGAGCTATAGCATGCAGCAAATATGCGACCTCCTGTGGCGTTTCCTATCTCTTCCGCTTTAATTTTGGGCCTGGGGGGACATGGTACAATGGCAGTAGTGGATCCTGGGGGGGGGGGGTTAGGGGGTTCAAACCCCCCTTTGGTCTGTATATTTTAATGTAAAAAAAGAAAATTCCGATATTTTTAGTACATTTTCATTCGAAAACCCCCCCCGTCCGACATTTTCTGGATCCGCCCCTGAATGGCTCCCCTTAAAAACGACGCTGTACACCGTAGAACGGGGGAAAGTTGGCAGCCTAATTTACCCTACTAAATGGCAGAAATGGGACTTTTCTCACTGACACAGCCTTCTTTGGGAATTTCTTTGCCAACATTACCCCGGCGTCCAACTTAACCCTGTTCTACGGTACGAATTTTTGTGGGTGATACGGTTGTACAGGTCACTTACCACATACAGATTGAACTTTCCATGTTCATCCCAGAGACTCACTTTAACGGATGTCACTTTGTTTCTGTCAAGATATATCCATACGCAAACGTTATTGCCTCTGATAGGTTCAGTGTAAATCTGAAAATTCAATTGATAGACAGACAAATTCTTGTTTTCTGTTTTTAAAACAGCATGATCCAAAAGCTGTTAATTAAGCAGGGATGCCAGAAGAAAATGAGGGCGCCAGGGGCAGTTGAATAAAAAAGGCCAAATCCATGCAATTTTCATGGCCAAAAATGTTAATACAGTGTCAATGACAATAATGAATAAATACCAACTCATCTGAGCCTTAAACCCAAGGGGCACACAACGTAAACATGACGTTGCTAATTGGTGGAGGGTTAGTCTGTTGGTCACGTAGATACGTATGGTAGAGATTATGTTGCCACAACGTGAACACGACGTTGGGTTTTTTTTTAAAACATTGCCACAATGTTGCAAGCTAACATCGAATCCTTGACATTGCCTCACAATGTTGTAAAAATGTCGCCACAACAGCACATGCTAACGTAATATCTTTGATGTAATGTTGCTTCACAACGTTGCGACAACATAATTTCTACCATACAATTCTATGTCATTTGACGAACAGGGTGACATTGTTGCAACATAGATGTGCCCATATAGTCAGGTCACATTTTCAAAAAAGTGAACACCCCAAGGCATTTTTTAGTAGAAGCAGGCAACAAGTTGATTCTCATGTAAAATTTTCCGTTTTCCGTAGATTTCAAATTTCACTGTTGCCAAGCTGAAATATGACTCCTTCACCCCCTAATTAGCATAAAACAAGATGGCCATCGATTTCCTTTGTTTGGTGATAATTTGGATTCTACTTGCACTAGGACAACAAGTAAAAGGTGTATTTTGATGTTTTTTGACCTGCTGAGTTCAAATTTGATGACTACAAAGTTGAATTATGACTCCTTAACCCCCTAATTGCATAAAACAAGATGGCCGCCATCTTTCTCCTAATTTTCCCTTGTTAGCAATATTTTGACTTCTAAAAGCAGTGGAGCAACAAGCAGAAGGTGCATTTTGAGGTTTTTGACATCTTGAGTAGAAATTGGGCAACTGCAAAATAGAATTTTGACCCCTTCACCCACAATTAGCGTAAACAAGGTGGCCAAGAATAACCCCTTGTTTTGCAGTAATTTGTCTTTTGACTGCAATAGGACACAAATTCAAAAAAGCCTCTAGAATCTTTTTTCCTGGCATTTCCTGTTAATACTTGGTAGCAATGCTAGAAGTGGGCTATGGGGGGAGGGGAGGCTTTTATTCGGCATCTTGGTTTCATTTTTGCTAAAACTGTCAACCCTCCGAAAGCTAAATAAATGTTGCTGTCAGGGTCAAAAATATCCTCTGAAACACTAAATGCTCCCTTGTATTTTCAGTTTCTCCTATTCTAATCACTAAGTAAGTCATTTTGAACCAGTCAAGATGGATGTGAATGGATAGGCCTTGATGCCAGCTTTCATTTGGCGTCTTTGTATCCTTGTCACTACAAGTTTCATCCTCCAAAAGCTAAATAAATGTTCCTGTTAGTGTCAAAAATTTCATCCGAAAAACAAAATCCTCCCATGTATGATGTATTTACAATTTCCCCTATCCGAATCACTATAAAACTGACTTTTAACCGGTCAAATGGATGTAAATGGATAGCCATAGATGTCAGCTTTAATTTGGCCTAATCACTGGAAAATTCATTTTTAACCAGTCATAATGGATTTGGATGGATAGCCCTTGATGTCAGCTTTCATTTGGCACTTTGGTTTCCTTGTTACTGCAAATGTCAACCCTCCAAAATCTAAATAAATGTAGCTGTCAGTTTGAAAAATCTCTTCTCAAACACAAAATCGTCCCTTGCATTTTCAATTTCACCCAACTTAATCACTAGATAAGTCACCTTTAACCAGTAAAAATGGATGTGGTTGGATAGCCCTTGATGTCAGCTTTCATTTGACAACTTGATTTCCTTGTTACTGCAACTATTAATCCTCCAAAAGCTAAATAAATATTACAATCAGTATCGATAATCTCCTAAGAAATACAAAATCCTCCCATTTATTTTCAATTTCACCCATCCTAATAACTGGAAAATTCATTTTTAACCAGACAAAATGGATGTGGATGGATAGCCCTTGATGTCAGCTTTCATTTGGCACCTTGGTTTCCTTGTTACTGCGAATGTGAACCATCCAAAATCTAAATAAATGTAGCTGTCAGTTTGAAAAATTTCTTCCTAAACACAAAATCCTCCCTTGCATGTTCAATTTCACCTAACTTAATCACTAGATAAGTAACCTTTAACCAGTCAAAATGGATGGGAATGGATAGCCATTGATGTCAGCTTTAATTTGGCACCTTTGTTTCCTTCTTACTGCAACTATCAATCCTTCCAAAGCTAAATAAATATTACCATCAGTGTCGATAATCTCCCAAGAAATACAAAATGATATCATGTATTTTCAATTTCACCTATCCTAATCACTGGAAAATTCATTTTTAACCAGTCATAATGGATGTGGATGGATAGCCCTTGATGTCAGCTTTTATTTGGCACTTTGGTTTCCTTGTTCCTGCAAATGTCAACCCTCTAAAATCTAAAGAAATGTAGCTGTCAGTGTCAAAATTCTCTTCCGAAACACAAAATCCTCCCTTGCATTTTCAATTACACTTAACTTAATCACTAGATAAGTCATTTTTAACCAGTCAAAATGGATGTGGATGGATAGCCCGTGACATCAGCTTTCATTTGGCAACTTGATGGCCTTGTTACTACAACTATCAACTGTCCAAAAGCTAAATAAACATTACCATCAGTGTCGATAATCTCCAAAGAAACACAAAATCCTCCCTTGTATTTTTTATTTCACCTATCCTCATCACTCATTTTGACCAACCCAAATGCATGTGGATTGATAGCCCTTGATGTCAGCTATCATTTGGCATCTTGATTTCTTTGTTATCACAATTGTCAACCCTCCAAAAGCTAAATAAATGTAGCTGTCAGTGTCGAAAATATCATCCGAAACCCTAAATCCTCCCTTGTATTTTCAATTTCACCTATCTTAATCACTAGAAAACTCATTTTAACCTACCCAGTGGGATGTGGATGGATAGCCCTAGATGTCAACTTTCATTTGGCACCTTTGTTTCCTTCTTACTGCAACTATCAATCCTTCCAAAGCTAAATAAATATTACCATCAGTGTCGATAATCTCCCAAGAAATACAAAATGATATCATGTATTTTCAATTTCACCTATCCTAATCACTGGAAAATTCATTTTTAACCAGTCATAATGGATGTGGATGGATAGCCCTTGATGTCAGCTTTTATTTGGCACTTTGGTTTCCTTGTTCCTGCAAATGTCAACCCTCTAAAATCTAAAGAAATGTAGCTGTCAGTGTCAAAATTCTCTTCCGAAACACAAAATCCTCCCTTGCATTTTCAATTACACTTAACTTAATCACTAGATAAGTCATTTTTAACCAGTCAAAATGGATGTGGATGGATAGCCCGTGACATCAGCTTTCATTTGGCAACTTGATGGCCTTGTTACTACAACTATCAACTGTCCAAAAGCTAAATAAACATTACCATCAGTGTCGATAATCTCCAAAGAAACACAAAATCCTCCCTTGTATTTTTTATTTCACCTATCCTCATCACTCATTTTGACCAACCCAAATGCATGTGGATTGATAGCCCTTGATGTCAGCTATCATTTGGCATCTTGATTTCTTTGTTATCACAATTGTCAACCCTCCAAAAGCTAAATAAATGTAGCTGTCAGTGTCGAAAATATCATCCGAAACCCTAAATCCTCCCTTGTATTTTCAATTTCACCTATCTTAATCACTAGAAAACTCATTTTAACCTACCCAGTGGGATGTGGATGGATAGCCCTAGATGTCAACTTTCATTTGGCACCTTTGTTTCCTTCTTACTGCAACTATCAATCCTTCCAAAGCTAAATAAATATTACCATCAGTGTCGATAATCTCCCAAGAAATACAAAATGATATAATGTATATTCAATTTCACCTATCCTAATCACTGGAAAATTAATTTTTAACCAGTCATAATGGATGTGGATGGATAGCCCTTGATGTCAGCTTTTATTTGGCACTTTGGTTTCCTTGTTCCTGCAAATGTCAACCCTCTAAAATCTAAAGAAATGTAGCTGTCAGTGTCAAAATTCTCTTCCGAAACACAAAATCCTCCCTTGCATTTTCAATTACACTTAACTTAATCACTAGATAAGTCATTTTTAACCAGTCAAAATGGATGTGGATGGATAGCCCGTGACATCAGCTTTCATTTGGCAACTTGATGGCCTTGTTACTACAACTATCAACTGTCCAAAAGCTAAATAAACATTACCATCAGTGTCGATAATCTCCAAAGAAACACAAAATCCTCCCTTGTATTTTTTATTTCACCTATCCTCATCACTCATTTTGACCAACCCAAATGCATGTGGATTGATAGCCCTTGATGTCAGCTATCATTTGGCATCTTGATTTCTTTGTTATCACAATTGTCAACCCTCCAAAAGCTAAATAAATGTAGCTGTCAGTGTCGAAAATATCATCTGAAACCCTAAATCCTCCCTTGTATTTTCAATTTCACCTATCTTAATCACTAGAAAACTCATTTTAACCTACCCAGTGGGATGTGGATGGATAGCCCTAGATGTCAACTTTCATTTGGCAGCTTTATATCCATGCTACTACAACTGTCAACCTTCCAAAAGCTAAATAAATATTACTGTCAGTGTAGATAATCTCCTGAGAAACACAAAATCCTCCTCATGTATTTTCAATTTCACCCATCCACTAGAAAACTAATTTTAACCAACCCAAATGGATATGGATGGATACCCCTTCATGTCAGCTTTCAAGTTTCATGTTACTATATATACAATTGTCAACCCTCCAAAGCTAAATAAATGTTGCTCTCGAAATTTCCTCCAAAACGCTAAATTTATTCATTCTGTACTGGAAAGAACCTATTTTGAGGCCACACCACAATAACTTGTCTGAATTGTATATGCTAAGGGTTGAAGTAGTCATAATTCAACTACAGTGTATGTAGTTGTCACATGTGTGTTCATTGGATGTAAAAACATCAAAATACACCTTCTACTTGTTGCCCTGGTGCAATTAGCAGCCAAATTATCCCTTAACAAAAGAAATTGGCGGCCATGTTGTTTTATGCTTATTAGGGGGTTAAGGAGTCATAATTCAACTTTTTAGTCATCAAATGTGAACTCAGCAGGTCAAAAAACATCAAAATACACCTTTTACTTGTTGCCCTAGTGCAAGTGGAAGCCAAATTATCACTAAACTTATTCTAATTAGGGGATGAAGGAGTCATATTTCAGCTTGGCAACAGCAAAATTTGAAATCTACCGAAAATTTTACATAAGAATCAACTTGTTGCCCGCTTCTACTAAAAAATGCCTTGGGCACCTTAAATAAGCCCTTTTTCTGGAAATGTGACCTGACTAATAGGGAAGAAGGCCAAATCAATAATTATTTATTTAGTGTCAGTCAACCAATGACAAGGGCTTTTAGTAACTTTATTTCCACTTACTGTGTAACCTTCATATTCTGTGTCACTCCCGGGTTTAAGACTAATAACTTTTGTACGACAGGTGGTTCTACCTGTTGGTATATACAATGTTATTCTTATCTCATTCGCTGTGTAGTAAAAGTTGAACTTGGAAATCACAGGCGTAGCACCAGGCGCTAAAAATTAAAGAGTGTAAGGAGGCTATATCTGATGGATAAATTATATTTCTTGTCTGTATAGCAACCATAAACATTTGGCTAGAGGCAAAATCTTTGTAAATTATTTTTAAAATTTAGATTTAATTTGCAGGGCTAATAATGAATTATTCGGCCAAAATGACAAGTGCTGATGGTATTTTGTATTTTGGAAAAATAGTGAAATTTTGAGGCACCTTTGAAGATAAATCTGAAATCATTGAGAAGCTGGGTCCATTTGACCTAATTGCTTGCTTTGGATTGTTGATGTTGAGACCATCACCCACTGCTCAGATTTTAGATGCTGCTCGCGCTCAGTTCGCTTGCAAACATGTTTCGTTGCGTGAGTAGAAAGAATAAGACAATTGCGATGGAACAACTGTGTCAGCTTTGTCACTGTGTTACAAACTTCCCTAACGAACAGTGTACCACAGACAATTGATGTCTGCGTTCTCCCATAATCGCAGGTTGGGGTAAGAGGGCCTTCATTCCTCTAAAAACGTGCCTCGAATGGCTTTTTAAAAAACATTTTTTTATTTAGTAACATGAGCAGAAGAAAACACGCAAATAAATAATTTGGCCAAGTGTAATACTGTTACTAAAACATATTCACAATTCTTGGCAATCTTAGCAATTGAATAAAACAATATTTATTATATTTGCAATATTCTACACGATATATATACATCCAAAATAATCAATATTTAAAATATAAAAATAATCAAAAAAAATTATGGGCATTTCTAGTTCAGTATATTCACCTTTGACACTGGAAAGAAGCCCGGCTAATCCACCACTAGACAATTTCCAATCTCCATTGTAATTGGCCATTACAATCAGAAAGTCAGTACAATAAAAGACTGCAACAATTCAAGAAGAATTTGTTCCGGCTTTGCAGAAGTCAATCAAGCTTATGCAACAATGAACATAAAAGTGCTGTATCGATACTGCCCGCCCCCCCCCCCACTCCTCCAAGTCAATGGGATGATATAAACAATTGATAAGAAATTGTCGGGTTGACCGTGAATGATAACGGCAGTTCACTTGGTAATTTTCCACTGAAAAATGTTCTGTGATGTGCTTCACGATTATCAACCTGAACATTGTAAAACCAGTGAAAAAAAGATAAAAAAACCCGATAACATAAAAAATATATTGACATGGAGGATGTTCTTTTTTGACATTCCTCTTGATCATTGAATTGATCTCTTACCTTTACGTAAGTATTAAGAGACAAATAGTTTCTTTTTGACATGAAAAATGCCTCGATCATTTATATCTTATCATCGCAATTAATAAACCACTGCAGCTCTGCTGTCGCAGTGGTTTCTACAATTCGTACGAGATCTCGTACACACTTCTGGATTCACATTCTGGATCCTGAGGGGGAACCAAGGAGGTGGAGCACTAAATTGAGAATGTTACACTCTGGAGAAAGGGTATATCTAACACATGTGAAAATAGCAGGGCTGGATTTGGCTTATAGAAAAAGCCTGAGGGGCGGACTGGCCCCGCAGTGGGCCCCTGGGCGAAGTCACTGACGGGCTCCTATTATCGCAATCATAGGCGTACGGGACGCGCGATTTTTGGGAGGGCGAGCGACATTTGCCCGAATTTCGAGATCTAATTTTAATACCATTTCAAAAGAAATAGCCTGGAAATCACTCATTTTAAATAGTTTTTACCTAATCATCTGCCCAAATTGTTTAGCCTTTTTGCCCGAATCTTACTGTTTCCCAAACTTTTGGGGGGGCGACCGCCCCCCCCTGCCCCCCCCTCCCATACGCCTATGATCGCAATAGCGGCATTTTCAATTTTACTTCTAAATTTATTATTACCTTCATCAAAATCCTAGTGGACCACGTCCGAAACTGAGAGAGGGGGCCCTTACTTAACTTTTTATTATGCTTTTCAAGTTTTACTGGAAGAATTGTTTATTTTTCCATGGCCACAATTCGATTTTTACCTCTTTATGTCATCTTTGATCATTTAGATTTTTCAAATGGTTGCTGGTGGGCCCCCCCCCCGAGTCGGTGGGCCCCAGGGCACTGCCCTCTGGCCCATAGGGCCAGTCCGCCCCTTTTAAAGCCTTGTGAAGCATGCATTTCACAGGATTATTTTCGCGCCAAAAATACATTTAAAAATCTGTCCAGCAGCATTTCTCCCTCCCGCACTGAAGATTTTTAAAAATGCGCGGCAGCAAACCCTCAGCACATGCCTCATTATTTTCTGTGTATTGATTTGCTGTAACTCACCCAAAAATCAACCGATTCTAACAATTTAAAAGCTGAAATGATCAGGAAAAGCAGGCCGTTCTGCTGGTACACTTATTTTTTGTCCATCTCCTCTTCTTATCCTGTTATATACACTGTGAAGCACATCTGTTTCAAGACTGTGCAACTAATCATGTATGCATGCGTGCAGTGGTTTCATGAAACTCATAGATGTTGAATATAAGAAATGTGAAAGCTAAGGAAAGACACAATGTAATGAAAAAGAAAAAACATCAAACTTGCTGTGTTTTTTTTCTGAATGCAAGAATAAAATCTCAATTTCGTCTTTAAGACATCATTTTTTTAGGTGTTAATGGAAGTATACCATTTGACACCTCTGTCACCGAAATCACATGCCAGTATTACTATGACATGGTAATAGTTCCTATATTCTTTGTTGTCCATTTGTCGTCTCATATTTGATTCTTCGAGTGTCTGTCTCATGGTACAAGCTGGTTATTTACCATGGGAATTTGGATTAGGAATATGTGTTTATCACACCTCGAATTGAAGCCCCGCTTGATAAATCACATATTCACTC
This sequence comes from Platynereis dumerilii, assembly GCA_026936325.1. Lineage (NCBI taxonomy): Eukaryota > Metazoa > Annelida > Polychaeta > Phyllodocida > Nereididae > Platynereis > Platynereis dumerilii. Next base: position 8,013,286 of record JAPTHN010000009.1, read on the forward strand.
TCCTGTTGTGAATAAAATTCAGCAGAGACAATAGGTGTACCGGAGGGGGGGGGGGCAGCGGGGGCGATCGCCCCCTCCCCCTTTTTTTTGGAAACAGTGAGATTCGGGCAAAAAGGCTAAAACATTCGGGCAGATGATTAAATGGAAACTATTTAAAATTAATGATTTCATGGCAATTTTATTTGAAATGGTGTTTAATTTAGATCGTGAAATTCGAGCAATTGTCGCTCGCCCCCCCCCCCCAAAATTGCGGACGCTGTACGCCTATGGCAGAGACGCCCAAAACTATATAATAAAAGTGCTCTGTGAGTTTTGTGCCTGCAGCTTTTATACTTTTTGTGTGCCAGAAGGAAAGTTTTGACTACTTTGTGAAAATCTAAATTCTGCAGGGGTAGGTTTAAGTGACTGCAGCTCTTACCTGCCGGCAGGCAAAGTGACAAAAACCCACCAAAAGATTCAGTACAGTACCTACTAAAACTGTGCCAAAAATCATCTGAAATTCTGAGTCAAGTGGAAGTTATCCCTTTTTGAAGAAATAAAAGGTTTCTGGTTCCGTCCCTATTCACCCCTTGTCCCTACCCAAGGGGCACACGGCGTAAATCGCGATGTTAGTAATTGGTGGAGGGCTTGTCTGTTGGTCACGTAGAAATGTATATGGTAGAGATTATGTTGCCATGAAGTGAACACAACGTCAGGGTTTTTTTTACAACATTGTCGCAAGCTAACGTCGAACGATTGATATTGCCTCACAATGTTGTGAAAATGTTGCTACAAGCGAATCTACCCTAGAAAAATGGGTTTGATATGTCAAATTATCATAAAATAACAATGTCAGCCAATCAGAAGGAAGCAGGCTAGATCGATTCACGATTTCACATCCAATTCCTGACCTTAATCTTGAGGTCTCACCCACAATATTTATATCAGCATGATCGTCATGAAGAGCTGATTCTAGCTGCATGGGGTCATAGCTTTCTGTGGGACCTATGGTTTTGCGAGCTTCGGCAGCCGTTTTCCTAAACGCTGTTTTATTTTCAAACATCGCTATAGTGGCGCTTCTGGGCATGAGCGACGCTCTGCTTATTCTTGAATAAATCACATTGAGCTGTGCTGATTGGTTCAATCTCGGGAGCAGTTTGCTGTATTTACTGGAGGCTGTGCTGGAGTGCCAAAACGGCGCTTGCTAATGTCATATCTTTGATGTTGCTTCACAACGTTGTGACAACATATTTTCTACCATACAATTCTAAGTCATTTGACAAACAGGTTGACGTAATTCATATATATTTTTTTTTCCAAATATAGCACATTCACGCATGGTAGTGAGCGCACATACATGCGTGTGTGCATGCAATTGCGCATACTCACGCGTGCCATCCAGCGCATGCGTGGACCTGTATTCACACACATGTGCCGTCGTGGACATGCCATCCAGCGCAAGCTTGAACATGCCATCCAGCGCAGGCTTGGACATGCCATCCTGCGCAAGCTTGGACATTCCATCCAGCGCAGTTTATTTACAAAACTCAGGAGCCCCTCCGAGCAGTGGCGTATTGGGAGGTGGAGGAGGGGTCTTTCTTTTTCTGGCTTGTGTGATTTGATTTGATTTTCCATGACTGGCCAGGATAGCACATAAAAGTAGAAGTTATTTCAATGTGGTCCTACTTCAAGCATTCAAAAATCTCATAATCATGTCATCATTACCTACATTATACAAATAAATAAGATAATAAAGTGAATTAATTAAAATGTAATCAAAGTAAAATATTGTTTGCCTTAAGTAGGGGAGAGTGGGGACCGATGGGCCGCTTGACAAATTATTGACCATGGAGGCAAATCTGCTTCAGATAAAGGATTCATACTGTGAACCCTATTATCTGGTGTAATTCTCTTTAAAATGATATAAGTTTCACATAGATCAACCCAGGAAGAAAGATTAGAAAACACATTTTCTGTCAAGAAAGATGGTGGCCCATTCCCCAACCATGGGGACCGATGGGCCATCCCATGGGGTCCGATGGACCATGTTAATAACTTGCCAAAGGGTTGATAAAGAATTCAAAATTTGTTTCCAATATGTTTTTGTTGATCCATCGGAGTGTGTACAATAAGAGATCGAAAGAATATAGATATGCCCAGATTTTACACTTTGAAAAAAAGCTTAATTTTCACAAATGTCATGCGTTACTTTTTTGTAGTTATAGTCAATCTATTGAGATGATATTTTAGCAATACCACCCAGATAATCTACTACTTTGCTGAAGTGAGCAATACATGAAAGTGAAAAAATTCTTCTCTGAGAACCTAAAAATCCATGGTGCAGTGAACATTACATTGACAGAATGTCACAGAATGTACAGAGTCACTGAAAATAACCGACACTCGCCAATAATCTGCAGATTCCTATATCTTCATGAGAGGGAGAAAGTCTGGGCAGCGAGATTCCAGTTGAAGGGAACCAATTATTTCCTTAAGGAGCAATTTCCCAAAGAAATAAACCAGCGAAGATCTGTCCTCTACCCAATCCTGAAAAAGGCCAAAGCCCTAAAAATGAAAGCCACCATGCAGAATGACAGACTTGTCGTGGAATCGAAATCCTACACAGTGGATACACTGGATACGCTGCCTGCAACTCTTAATGCTGCTGAAATTGCTACAAGAAGAAATAATGATGTAGGGGAACGAGGGGCAAAATGGACCGGCGGGGCAAAATGGTTTTTTAAGTTTTCTCGGAATGTTTTGAGCTGTCTTCTAATTTTTTGATTGGAAAATAAAATAGGATACATGACCAACTTTTCCTGAGAGTTTCGTTGATGAGAACGTTATGGGTATGCAGTTATGTTAATTTGAAGTTTTTGATCGATTTTCTTAAAAAAATTATAATTTTTGGAAATTGTGTAGTGCCTCCAATGACGTTCCCGGCCAAACAATTCATAGTCAGTGTTATAAGAGGACTACTAAGCTTGCTTATTAAGCAAAAAAAGGTAGTCTGGTGCTTAGTCATTCATTAATAGGTCATTATTTATCTACCCTGCCTGGTTAGGGCAAGATGGAGTCCTCCTGCGGGGGCAAAATGGGAAGCACAAAAAAGCAATCCAAGCCTAGAAAAGGTTGAAGCTTGATATTGGGTCAATTTAACCATGACATTTGAGACATTTGATACACTTTCTGGCCATATAACAGGCAAAATTTTAAAAAATCACAAGAGATTTGTGGATCTAATCCATGTCATCAGTAATACCTTGAGGATTTAGGCCTAGTAGTAAAACCCTGTATTGTTGAAACTGAAACGATTGTAACTACCTTTCAAAAAGCATAATAAAATCCAATACCAGTTTAAATCGTTAAATTATTAAGAAAACTCGGAAATCAGAGTTATGTGAATATTCATAATATGTCACATTTCCACAAAATTTCACTAATTTTGTTTCTTTTGTAACCTAATGTTTATGGTTAAATAATTTGTCAAATAATTACATAGAATGTAGAATTACTGGCATCACTCCCCAGCTATAATTGCATCCTGTATTGAGATGTTGATTTCATAATTTATTGCTATGTTTACTCCTAGTATTCTGCAAAATTCTCACATTGCAATGACATGAATTAATGCATTTTTGTTTGACAACATGCTTTTTAGTTGGCTATTATCAAAACAGCTGATTTATTGTAGAACTTTTGCAACTTTATTTCTTCCCATTTTGCCCCATATGAAATTCCATTTTGCCCCAAGCATGGGGCAAAACGGGATAAAGTTGCATTTTTGAAAATAGGGGAAAATTTGAATTGGAACTATTAAAAAAGCACTTTTCTGTGTTTGAGCAAGTGGTATTGGTACTTCTTCATGGATCAGACCTTATTGGGCATTCGCATGATATACCACCTTCGTGCAGCGAGCCTTCGAAGTTAGGCGGCCCGTTTTGCCCCTCGTTCCCCTAACTGCCTTTTTCACGGTTGCAAATCCTCTATCGAATTTCTTCCCAACCCCGTCACTCGAAATTGAGGGAACAAAATATGCTACTGTTGAGCAGTATCTGCAAGCTGGAAAAGCGTACTTTGCTGAACAACCTGAGATCGCTCAGAAAATAAAGGAAACTGCCAGCCCAGCTGAATGTAAACGTTTGGGTGATCGAATAACAGTGGACAACCAACACTGGTTGGCAGAAGCAGAGAAACTCGTTCACAAAGCCTGCAGTATCAAGTTTGACAAAGATCCATACGCTCGAAAATTCTTGTTGGACACTGGAAGTACCCATCTGATCGAGGCTGGTCCTGATAAAATCTGGGGTGTCGGCGCCAGGTTGAATAATCCACAAATTTTGAATCAGACTGCTTGGGATGGTGATAATCTTCTAGGAAAAATCCTGATGCGTGTTCGTGAGGAGGTGACATTATAAACTTTGTATCTAATTACTGACAAAATCATTTGACTGTTAGATCCTGTCAATATGGCTAAATGAAATGTATTTTACTCAATATTGTACTAAGATCTTTTTTCTTGAACCTTAAATTCCACTTTCTGAATCTAGCCCCTGCCTGTAACTTTTAAAAATATTTTTTTATTTATTTATGTTTCCCCCTTTTCAGTATAGGTAAAAGATGACCTAAAATTTAATAGCTGTGTATCACAGATCTCTATTTATACATAATTTTCTAGAAGTAAACATATTGAAAGCCTGACTTTCTGCTGATTGAAGAATTATTAAGCTTGTTGGTGCTGGGGGGTGTGAGCGGGGACCTGGTTACGGTTCTGGTCCTGCAGGGTTCTCGCTCACATCCCACATGCATATCTAGTTCTAAGACAGTAACTAAGTTGTCATGTTGTCATGATGTTGCTGTATGCTTTACAAGCTATGACTATATTGCTGTTTTTGCAAAAAAGAGTTTGTACTGTTGCCCATGTGAATGGTCACTCCTCCTGTTGAAAATGAATACAGCGTTTGTTGAATGCTGCCATTGAAACCTGGCATTAATTGAAACCTGGCATTAATGTCTGATGTTTCCTAAAAAGCAATAACTATGATACTTATTTTACAACATGTGCAGATAAATTAATCTTTCTTGATAACTTTTTTGACCGAAAAATGTAGTTATTGTGATGTGATTAATGTGAAGTTCGTGAACAGAAAATGTTTCTTTGCTTAAAATGAACAAATGGGCTGATTCTTCAAATTTGCGATGTTGAAATACTGATCCAGTTATTTACTTGACATGCTATGATTACATTATGCAGAAAATGTGATTCTACATTTATGTGAAATTGATTCCAACCATATTTCTTTTCACTCATTTAATTGGAGATAATGTACAATGTTTACCTCCTGGTGAAAAATTTCTGATCTAAGCCCAAAACTCCAGCTGATTGAATTTGTGGCAAACAAAATTTATTGTTCATGCTGTAACTTCCTCTCTTCCGAATTGGAAAAAGGAGTGACGTTGTTTGTGTGACATAGTAATCATAATGTGAACAAATCACATTTTCTGCTCAAAAAGTTGTGTGTTTTGAGTGATTGTGGAACCCCCTGGTGGTATTACATGTACAATGAAATATCTTGTGTGTCTTATGGTAAAATGCGACCAAAAGATCCTCATTGCAACATTATGCAGCTCAAAAACTGTAATGTTATTAGTATGAATTGGTGATTCTCCTACTGTTTGACATGAGAAATTTTGATCAGTTTTCAGTAATAGTTTGTATTTTGCTCATCCAAACCAAAGCTTATCCCAGCTATGTCACAGCTCTCAGATCTATAACAAAAGCTTAAATCATTACTGGCCTGTTAATACATGCGAATCTGGGTTATTTCTTTTGTCAAATGCTTTTACCCCATAATGTTAAACACTAATTGCAGTTGCAGTCTGCTGTTTAAACCTTTCAATTTTTCTGTTCTGCAAAGAAAAGAAAAAAAAAAGAGAAGCTATTTCTTCTTCACAGCTGAAGTTTTTGCAAAATAGTCAGATTGCACTTTTTTAATGATGTACCTGAGATCCAAGAACCATGTTTTTGCTATTTTTCTGATCAGCTGTTTTGTGTAGATTAGTAACACCTACTGTGTTTTGTTTGTTTCTGTTTGTCATACCTTGACAAACATAACCTACAAATAGTATGTTTTTCACTGCCTCAGTTATGCAAGTGTGTCGCAGACAGTTACTGACCCAAGCATGGATTTAAAGATCATCATCAAGTGTGGTGTGTACTCTATTTTATATAAATATAACAAAAACAGCTGTTACAGTCCGCCCTGAGTCAATGCTGTTTATACATGTGTTGAAAATATGCATACATGGAAAATTATGATCTTTATACTAAGGTATGTTGTTTCTTTACAAAATTTCCCAGGTTTAATTTGACACTGTTATTTTTGAGTTCGTATATTTGATGGTGATCTGATAATCTGTAGTGTGATATTACTTTTTGAATACTGTTTTGAATATTGACTGTTTAGTTTGATGACACATCATTTGAGGATGGTAACATAAAATGTACTGCTTTGGTTGTTTTTGATTGTTTTGCTTTGATAAGCTGTATATGCGTTTCATCTTGAGACCAACTGGCTATTTCAGTTGATTAGCTATGGTTATTGTGTTGTTCTGTTTGTCATGCTTTTGACTGTTACAACATATTCTAGGTTTGATCTCACTGCTTAAATGTTTGAGTGTGTCACAAACAGGCAATGTTGTTACATTTTAAAGAAAAAAAGAAGAAGAAATTCATTTCATTTGGACTTTAAAGGGCTGGGTTAGTGTGGTGTGAAATATATCTTTATTTTTCGTCATGAAGAATTATGTCTGACTTCTAAAACTTTATATCTAATTTGATAATGGCTTGATAATGGCTTTAAATTGATACTATCTTTGAGCCATCAGGAGAGGGGGATAAAGGGTATATATAAATACAAATATGTATATATATGGGCTATTTAACAAATCACACACTTTTCGGTTACTGGTACTGTATATTATATTTATCTGGGCAAAATTATTTCTTGATGTCTTCATTTATTTATTTATTTATTGCTATTTTTTACTCACCCAAATTCTCTGCTTTCACAACTGCTGTCATTGTCTGTAACCATGATTTTTGAAATTAACTTCTCATATCATCAAAGCTACTACATGATGGAACTTTTTAATCAGGATTCACGCTATCTTCATGGCAGATAGCGAAATCCCAGATGGTAATGTTGGGCTAAGTAACCACTCGTTGATTGATATTGTTGACTATACCAACACAGACGAGGAAGAGCCTGTCATATTTGAGCATTCAAAATACATGGATAATGAGGTTTTAATTGATACTCTCAAGGAGAAAAAAAGAGTAAAGTATTGGGTTTAAATTGCCAGAGCCTGTTTGCAAAATATGACCAACTTTGTATTTACTTGGAATCGTTACAAGCTGAGGGCTGTAGTTTTGATGCAATCTGTCTCCAAGAGACATGGTTGGGTGAATCTATGAATATTAGTCCCTTGAATATAAATGGTTATGACCTCATTAGCAAACCCAAAACTTCTAGCTCCCATGGTGGGCTAGCTATCTATTTGAAGTATGGGTATCAATATAACACATTACCAATTAATGTGGAAAACCACTCTTCTTGGGAACATCAAGTCCTTGAAATCCTTGTTGACAGTCAAACCAATACAAAGATTATTCTAGGTAATATCTATAGGTTACCAAAAGAGACTAACTCAGACTATGAAGAGTTTATGAATGAGTTTAATTTGTTCTACCAACAGTTCAATCAAAACACAGAAAATATCGCTTTTTTGGAGATTTTAATATTGATCTACTTAAGGTAAAAGAGAAGAATAAATGCAATGACTTCCTTGAGTTTATGCTGTCCCATAGTCTTATTCCCAAGATTACACTGCCTACCAGAATTTCAAGAAACAGTGCTACACTTATTGATAATGCTTTCTGTAAACTAACAAGAGAATTTTCCAAAACGACTTGTGGTATACTCACTAATAACATCTCAGACCACCAGTCATACGTTGTCTGTTTTGATTATTTGAAAAGCCCCAAAACAACCCCAAAGTTTACAAAAATTCAAAGTTTTAATGAGGATGCCATCAAAAATTTTAAGGCTGATTTGGTATCTTATAATCTTAATTCCAGAATGCGAGAGGACACCCCCAATGAAAATTATGATATACTTGACAGTATATTGCAAGAGTTAAAAGATAAACACTTTCCCTTGAAAACTGTGCGATACAATAAGTATAAACATAAAAAAAATAACTGGATAACCAAAGGCATATTAAATTCCATAAAATTCCGTGACAAATTGTATATGAGACTTAAAAGGACTCCAATTGATAACCCTTCCATTGATACATTACAAACCAACCTTGCAACATATAATAGGATACTGAAAAGCAGCATCAGATCTGCAAAGCTCCAGTATTATAGTGATACTTTCAGGAAATTTAAGAAGGATATGAAAAGTACATGGGTTACAATTAAAGAACTAATAAATATAACTAAAAATAAGAAGATGCTACCTAAATTCTTTAATATCAATGGAGAAGATGTATCTGATCCCCAACAAATAGCTAACAAGTTCAATCATTATTTTAACGATCTAGGCCCTGCCCTAGCAAGGCAAATCAAGCTGCAGAACAGAAATATTACATTTAGGAATTTTATTCCACATTTGATAAATCCTCAAACATTTAAGTTCAAGGAAATATCTGAGGAACATATTTCCCATATTATTAATAAACTACCATCCAAAAACAGTCGGGGAATTGACGGAATCTCAACTAAATTCCTAAAGGAAATTAAAGAATGTTTACTAATTCCACTGAAAATTATAATAAACCAGTCATTGAAAACAGGTGTTTTCCCACAAAAATTAAAAATAGCGAAAATTGTCCCAGTTTACAAAAAAGATGATATTTCTATTTTAGGAAACTACCGACCAATTTCTGTGCTGCCGGCATTGTCAAAAGTCTTCGAAAAAGTTATACATTTACAATTAAACACTCACTTTGAATCACTCAGCTTGATGTTCCCGAGTCAGTATGGTTTCAGAACACAACACAACACTGAGTATGCAGTTATAGAAAATGTAGATAGAGTGACTGATATCTTAGAAAAAAAGGGAACTCCACTGAACATATTCCTGGATCTGTCAAAGGCATTCGACACATTAGATCACTCAATATTATTAAGTAAATTACAACATTATGGAATCACTGGGAACTCCTACAAACTCTGTGAATCATACCTAACAAACAGACAACAATTTGTAGAATACGATGGCCTCAGATCTGACTTGTTACCCATAACAACTGGTGTGCCTCAGGGCTCAATACTTGGACCCTTATTCTTCCTTATTTATATGAATGACTTTGACAGGTCCACGAATATGTTCAAATTCATCATGTATGCGGATGACACGACCTTATTAGCCACACTTTCTTCAACTAACAATAACATGAGTATTCAGGAGTCTGAGCTTAACCGTGAACTTGAGAAAGTAAGTCACTGGTTAAAGGTAAATAAACTGTCTTTGAATGTTTCAAAAACGAAATATATGATTTTCCATACTAAAAATAAATCAGTTGCTGATATTAACCTCTATTTAGATGGTGACAAACTAGAGCGAGTAGCAGCTTTTGATTTCTTGGGTATAACAGTGGATGAATGCCTGACTTGGAATGACCATTTACACAAGATTCAGATGAAAATTTCTAAAACATTAGGGGTTATGAATCGGGTTAAAATGTGCTTACCTTCAGAAGTTTTACTAATGTTATATAACTCTCTCATATATCCCCATCTACTGTATGGAATATTATTATGGGGAATTAAACAAAATAAGTTAGTCAGACTTCAAAAGAAGGCTTTAAGAATAATCAGTAAAAGCAAATATAATGCTCATACCACCCCTATTTTCAAAAATATGAATGTCTTGAAACTTGATGATATCTTAAATCTCAATGAATTGAAATTCTATCATAAATTACAAATTGGACAAGTCCCAAAATATATCAGTGAATGGAACTTTCCAAGAAAGTCAGACATTCATCCATACCCAACTAGAGACAGACAAAATCTGGTAATTCCACGGCTGAAGTATCAGGTTTCCAAAAGTTCAATAAAGAACAGAATCCCTAAATTGGTAAATGAGTCACCTAAAGAATTTTTAGAGAAAATACAGACACATAGTGTCTATGGATTAAGCCTTTATATTAAAAAGGTAAAAATAAATGGTTATCCGAATAATTGTATTATTCAGAATTGCTATGTATGTGGTGTGAGCCCATTGACTTAAAGAAATTTCATATTTTCACAACGTCCTATCACTTCCATCATGTAGTAGCTCATCAACTTTCTATCATATTGTTTGATATTAATTATTATTGTTATTATTATCTATTTATCATTTTTCTCTCATACTATCATAATCTTTTTTTTCTATATTTATTTTTTTCTTTGAATAATTTTCCAATGTTTTTTTTTTTCATAGTTATGATATAAATCTATTCTATTGTTTGTACTCCCATTTACTTTTCATACACTCATGATAGAGTGAGTATCCAATTTTTTAGATAAGGAATTGATTGTTTCTTAATAATAGCAGCCATTTATAAAATTTAATAAATTTACAGAAAATTTAGATTTGAAATTCAGGTGGCATGCACGCCAGCGGCCAATGCCAAAGTGTATGTATCCTTGACCGTACTTGAAATAATTGTAAAATTTTTTTGTACTAATATGTGATTAATTTGGTCTAATAAAATAATTCTGTCTGTCTGTCTGTCTGTCTGAACAGATGCATTAAAAACTATATTGGAGAATTCCAAAACGATTGGTTCATTGGTCACTGAGAAAAGAAAATTATTTGATAGTTGGTCGATACAGAAGTTTGGCTACCACCGTGATCATCAAAATCTTGTCTAATACCTCAAATTTGTTGATGAATATTAAAAAATTAGAAAATTTTAATTTTTTTCTCCATCAATGAATCATTAAAAATGTTCCAATGATACTGTACTAGTATGCCACCTGCAGGAGAAATCTTGAATCAAAACAATAAAATTCATCAATAACCCTCCATTAGCTTATATTTTGGTGAAAATTAAACTTACACTCAATATTTCATCAATGTCTAACGGGGTCCTTATGTTTATTATATATATCCCAAATACTACCTAGATTGAAAATTTGTGATTATGGATATTTTAAATTTCCACCATTTTGTGTTTGAAGCCATTACTAAGGCAAATGTATCACTGTAAATTCGAGGGCATTCATTTAAGTCAAAACGTATCATTTAAAGATGCAAGCTGAAGTTCTATTGTGCTTTTTCCCATAAAGACTTTAATATCCAGCCCCATGCCAATACGCCACCTATAGAAAATCTCAAGAAATAGTGGCCCATCGGTGCCCATGTTGGATGGCCCATCGGTCCCCAAAAACTTTATGAACAGTTAAACCCCTCTTTTTTGGTGAAATATGGTTCTTGTTCCTAAAATTCAATGTGTAAATTGTCACCAATATATAGGACAAATCATCATAGAAAATATATTGCGTTGAGTCTACACACTTTTGAGATATTAAACTTTTTCTGAATCAGAAAATTTTTTTTAGATGTTGAAAATTTCATTTTGCCTCCTACACGCTTGTGCTATCACTTATTGATCAGTTGTCGATATGGTATTCATAGATGTGATAAGCAATACTAAAAATGCAAATTAGATGTTATGAAACGTTTTTGATGTGGAGTTAAGAGGATGGCCCATCGGTCCCCATGGCCCGTTGGTCCCCATGTTCCCCTATCTGGTTGTCAGGGTTCCTCTCATGTATATAAATTGAGTAACATACTTCGCACAAATGTTTTCTCCACTGAAGTGTTGCTGTAGGCTTTATAAAATAAAGGAATAATCTTTTGTATCAGACCCCTAGCTATGCCACTGCCTCAGGGTTATGTCCTCTCTCCAATTTGGATGTGCGCTATAAAGCATGTCCACTCATGCGCTGTATGGCATGTCCACTCATGCGCTGTGTAGCATGCACTCATGCGCTGTAAAGCATATACACGCATCCAAAATCTACGCGCATGCGCGTTTTGACATGTCCACGTCCACGTGCATGTATGTGTCAAATCTTGCATGTCCAAGACTCCCAAAAGCATGTATGTGCGCTTTATAAAATGTGTGGATGTGTCAAATTTGGATAAAAATATACCTCCGTTATTGCAACGTTGCTACAACGTATATATGTGCCCATCGGGTATTCACCCCATATTACGGTAATTTGTTATATTCGACCTGTATTTCCTGCAAATTATTATTGTATGCAGATGATGCTATTTTGCTGTTTAGTCATAAAAACATCAATGTTGTAACTGATCAACTTAGCAAGGAGGTATCTAATTGTTTTCACTGGCTAGTTAATGACAAACTTTCCATGCATATGGGTAAAACAGAAGCTATGATTCTCTGTTCAAAACGTAGAAAAGGCCAGTTGAATAATGTTACAATCAAGTGTTAGGAGCACACCATTTAAAAACCAAGCGAAGAGGTGAAGTATCTTGGACTGAAATAGATAATACGTTGTCGGGAAAGTCAACAGCAACGAACATCATTAGTAAAACTACATCTCGGCTTAAATTTCTGTATAGAAATGCCAAAGTTCTTGATTTTCAATAAAGGAAACTTCTGGTATCGGCGTTTAAAATTCAATGCCACTTATTTTACGCTGTCTTCGCTTGGTTTATGGGGGTATGTCAATGTTCATGAAACTCCAAATAATGCAAAACAAAATTGTACGTTACATCCTAGATTTGGGACCTAGATCCCATATAGGTCAATGTGAACTTGACAGAGTTGGTTATCTGAGTAGGCCTACACGAGATAGAGCTCGACAATTATTCTAAATCATATGTTTAATATTTACCATCAAGCTGCTCCATCCTATTTCTGTATATTAGTCAATGTATTAGTCACCATTATACCACCAGATATGCTGAACATAATTTTTGTGTACCGAAACCAATTGGGATTGATAAGTATAATTTTTCCTATCAAGGTGTAATGGACTGGAATGACTTACCAGTATCCATCAAGTCTGTTATTACAGATCTCGTATAAGTGTGCCATGTTCCATGTGAATATGTGCACAGATGATGTCAGTATTGCAATACTGACATCACTATTGGCACTCCAAGCTTGAGTGTTGATTGCAACTGCTACCAACAAGTCAGGCTTATGGGCTGTCTAAGTGTGAATAACAATTGATTAATCTGCATTATACCACTGTTTGCTTTTTCTGGCCAATCAGAAGCCTGGATTTCGCTCTGATATAATGCATATCACAGCTCATACACCTTTCTATCTATCTTTCCATCTATCTTTCTATCTACAAAATTAATGTATTGTATTATTTCCTGAGAACAAAGAATTCTGACCTGTTGCCTCCAGGGCTGCAAACCTTCAAATGAACTGAGGAACATGAATGTGCAAGAAATACAATGAAATGTTGGCAAACAAGAAGGATTGAAGGCAAACAAAGGGATTTAAATTAATTTGTTTTGTACTTAGTGGTATAAGTTAGATAACACCCTTGTTTGTGACAATATGCAATAATCCTCGGGCTAAAGCCCTCGGATAAATTGCATATTGTCACAAACGAGGGCGTTATCTATTACTTCACTGGTATGGCTGTTTGGATTCAGTTGGAGCAGGTGAAACTGATATGTTTGAGCCACTTGCTAGATCAATCATGGACATTCATGGTGTCGTGTTGTGAAATGTCTCCTTGAGGGCAGCACCTTGTGGCTTTTCCGCCTTTTAGGTGAGATCTTTGCCAAAGAAACTGTTCAGAATTTGATGACTGGAATGGGGATGATGGGGAGATTTTTTGGGAGTGAACATGGCGGTGTTGCATGGGCACACCAGAGGACGAGAAATGTAAGGGGGGGTAGTTGCTCCCCAAAAATTAGGGAAAAGACCAGAAGACAAGGAGTCTAAGAATTCGATCATCAAATTAACATTATTGGAAATCAGTGATAAGGATGCCCCCAAGCAAAACTCCCCCCCCCCCCTTATTAGGTCTTAAATTCTGAAGGGTTTCTCAGTATATTATTTTTGCCAAGACAGAGCAGCACATGATAACCGCTCAGACCAACAAATGAACGTGAGAGTGAATGAATTGTTTTGTTGTAAAAGTGCTAAAACTGATAGCAATTACACAAAATCCATGGATGATATATAGCTGGTTATTGTAACTTTTGGATTTATTCAAAACATCAAACTGAATAGTCAATGTTGAGCAACAATCTAACAGCTTATTGTGGATTTGTAATGGTGTGATCAGTATGGGTTCCAAGTGACACAGCTGAAACTGCGAATATACCAACTGTGAAATCATTATGCTGATACTGACATCACAAGAGCACTGTGGCAGTTGAAAAGAACATGGCACACTAATAAGAGATCTGTAATAACAACAAACAACTATTTAAAAGTAAAGTTAGAACTTATCTCAGGACCCAGGCTCATTATGTAGTACAATGAAAACAGGGATTTTATTATTATATAAATATATCTATTTGAATCTATGTTATTTATAATTTGTGACGATTGGTAGCCTTTATTGCCCAGCAACACCATTTTGTTGTTTAGCAAGGACCACACCGGAAATAAGTTGGATAACTTTGTGTGCTATCCTAATGTTATTTTGACTGCGTACTTCTTGTTAACATATGTACACTCTTGAAATAATGTTAAATAAAGTCAATCAATCAATCATATATATATAATCTTTTATTGACATCTTCATATCATTACAGATACATATTTCATTATAAAAATAATAAAATACAAAACAAAAACTACATAACTGATTCGATTCTAAATGCTAATTATCTCAATTTTAGAGATATGGATTCATTTCATAAGTAAATATTCATGCACATGTACCTACAGCAAACAAACTGTGCCACAACAAGTTCTCACAAGCATTCTCTTGGCTACATACAGCCATACACTTGGTCATGTGACCATTATACATGTGGGACAGGTCAATATATAGTTTGAACCTATGGAGCTCATGAATATTAATCAGTTGACCTATATATACTGGGCCATGGCATGCCTTGCAGGATGTGTCACAATTACAAAGTGAAATGGTGCAACACAGCAGTAAAAGGTGAATATGAGTATTTATCAACTATATCCACAATGGACAAGATTAATGAAAATCAAAATCGACTGTTTGCTGCTTTGCAGGCCTATGACAGCATTGAGGCCAAGAGAATTCTGTCAGCTCATCCTGAACTGACCAACTTGAGATGGCACAGTGATTTGCTCCAAGAAGATTCAACTCCTTTGATAGATGCCTGCAGAAGAGGTGGGTGCAAAGCAGTGGTGTAACTAGGGGGTCTCGAGCGGTGGGGGGGGGGGCACCTGGGAGGGGCACGCGATTCTCTGGGGGGGCACTCACATTACTAATTGTATATTTTAGCCAAGGTTGAAAGTACATATGGGGGGCACCCCCCCCGTGCCCCCCCCATTGGGAGTCCATATATATATAAATTTGTGTAATTGTTTTTCTAAGCCCAATACAAGATGATAAAATTCCTTTAAAAGTGTAACCAAATAGTTATGATGTGAAAAACGTGATTTGCAAATCAAGCACTGCTTGCCTCTCCATGATTAATATGTCGTTAGCCTAAAGCAAAATTGGCCTAATGCCCCAGTCTCACGGCACGTTACGGAGAACTTTTTACCACTGAGGGGCAGCTTGAGTTGAATTCTAGGAAAAAAATGACCATCACGGCGACATACAATGTTTATAAAACCATTACATAATTAAAAGCATATCACGGCGGGGTTCTTTTTGTTCACTGCGGAGAAGAAAAGTTGTACGCCGTCCCCAAAAGTTCGCCGGGGGAAAGGAATTTCCTCCTCCTGAGGGATACTTTTATATCGCCCCGAGATATAAAAAGTACCCCTCAGGGAACCTATAACTGCCCCTCAGTGAACCTATTTCACCGCGGCGGGATGTCAAAATTTGCCGGCGAGGCTTCAAATGTCCTCCCAGGGGCAGGAAAGGTCCCCGCGGGGGCAGGAAAGGTCCCCGCGGGGGCAGGAGAGGTCCCCTCAGCGGCAAGTGACAATCAACTCTATTTTTGACAGCGGCAAGTGACAATCAACTCTATTTTTGAATTTTACAGGACAATATGAAAATTTGGATTTTGCAGCTCTGAAGCGTCATTCTGAAAATTTCCCAAAGGGGGTGATGTAGTCTGGGACTCCAATGGTTCCATAAATTTTGGCAATAGGCAGAAAGCAAGTGTTACTTTTCTGGAAGTATAAAAATGGGAATTTTTATGCTGTTTTGTCCAACTGTGCAATGATGACAGATACCTTGTAAGAGCAATTGTTTTACTTGAAAACAAAATCACTGCCTGTATTGCTACCAAAAGTGGGATACCATATAAGTACTAGAGACTGGCAGCGTTGAAGTCAATGATTTTCCCTTATATTTTAGGTTATTGTTAGTGTTATTTAAAGTCATTTATCTGTTTTCAAGTTGATGTATTGCTCTTATGAGGTCTCTGTTTTCATCTCTCAATTGGGTTTATAAAATGTTTAGGGTTAAAACAGCATTCTAAGTGTCACATTGATACTTCCAGGAAAGTAACACTTGTTTTCTACCCATACTTGTTGCCTAATAACATTTTTACCAGAAAGAAATAACAGTGCATCAATTGATTGAACCATTGGAGTCCCAGACTACAGCACCCCCTGTGGGAAATTTTCAGAATGACGCTTCAATTGTGAAATGAAACACTTCACTTGGAACTATCGACCTGGAACAGTCTTACTGGAATACTTGTTCAGTCCATCTCAGGACTCAATAATCCGGAACATCCCCTCCTTTGATGCATTTTGTTTTGTTTTTTATCTTAAAATTGCATACCAGTCATGTTACTGCAATTTCAAGAAGTATGAGTTTCTGTTATAGGATAGTAAAACGTAGCAAATGTGGTTGATGTGATTGGTTCAGGCACTGAACTACATGGCATAAACTCATTTGAATAGCACTAAAAACGTATCTCAAGGCCAGTGACGTGTCTGGTGACTGCAGTCACAGGGCCTGTGCTTACTTGATAATCTGATCAAAACATAAACTTTACTAGTTACTGAAGCAGAAAATTAAATTTTCACCGCTTACCATACGTCCAACCTGTGAATTTGAGGACGTTTTGTTGCTCACAAACCAATCAGGTGAGCCTGAAATGCTACGTAGATAGTCAGAAAACATGCCACAGAAACTCATACTAATTGAAATTGCAGTAATGTGATTTTAAGAATCGCCGCAAAATATTGTTTTAAACAGTGAGTTTAGCGTAGAAAAAAATGTGGCAATTCTTGGACAGCATAGTTATATTGTCTGAAAATTGTATTTGAAAAGCTCAATTCTGAGGGCCCAAACCATAATGATTTTGTCTGCTACTTTTTCAAATCTGCAAAACCCAAATTTTCAAGTTGTATTGTAAAATTCAAAAGTAGAGTTGATTCGGTAATTTTTCGCTTTTATTATCTGTTGGGGCATTGTTTAAAATGGCCCCATTTATTTTTGGCATAACTTGTTGGTAATGCCATATTTTATTGCAAAAACTGAAATGGGATAAACAAGTCTAAAGGTATACAGGAAATGGTCACAGCTGAGTGATTTTTGGCAATAAGATGCTAGTTGATCATAAGAACAATACTATATCATTTGTTTTGTAAAAAAAAATTTTTTTTGCAAAATTGTAAGCCAAAATCGAGCGACAACCTTCTTTTGCTGTTCAGTTTATGTGCTCCTAATTTTCTTTCCAGGTTTTTTAGAAGTGGTAGAACTTCTTTTAGATAATGATGCAGATGTTTTAGCTACAGGCAACATCCATCCATTAATCCCACTCAATGTGTTAAGACCATTAGACTTCAGGCACTCAGGAGCCCAGTTTGGAGCTTTGGACGATGTCTTCCCACTATTTGCAGTGGCTGCATTTATTTATCGTGAAAGAGTGACCATAATCAGGGCACTTCTGTCAGCTGGAGCAGATGTCAACCAAAGGAACGCAATAGGACAAACAGCGCTGCATGTCATTTGTGCACTTTCGGATGGCGGTGAGCAAGCTGAAGAATTTTCGCTTGATGACAATTTTTATGGTCAAAATCCTGCTAGAATAAATATTTTGTTAGATCATGGGGCGGATGTTAATATATGTGATCACCAAGGAAGATCTGCTTTACACTATGCATCTGAAAATGGCAATAAATATTTTGTAAAGGTTCTCCTTAAAAAGGGAGCAAATGTTTACTTAAAAGACAAACTCGGTCTGACAGCCCTGAACTACGCTGCCACTCAAGATCGACTGTTAACAATAGCTCTAACTGAGAAATACAGCTTCCCAATGGAACAGGTCATTCAAGCTTATGAATGTGTCGCCTTGAATGCCTCCTATTGGTATTCAATAGATTCTGGCATGTTACGAAAGGCCACTCTTCTGAGAGAGCTACATGGAATTCCAAAGACAGTGCTGCCACCTCTTGAATGTTATGGTTTTAAGAGAGAATGGCAGACAATTGAAGAACTGGAGGAATATGGAGATGATTTCAGTCAACTCGTAATACCATGTCTATTAGCGAGAGAACGGATAAGCAGAGAAATTCACTTTGATGTGGCACCAGAGAAATTGGCCCGAAATCGTGAGTAGCTGCACTTCTTTCATTGTTACAGCAATTTCAAGAAGTATGAGTTTCTGCTAAAGGATGAATATATATAGCAAATATAGTTCATGTGATTGGTTGAGGGAATAACATGGCAGAAATCTAAGCCAGTGACGTATCTGGAAGGACGGGGATTGCTAGTGTTTTCCTGCTAATCTGATTTACTTACCAAGCTCAGCTGCTCAATGAAGCAGAATACTATAAGTTTTTCATTGCTGCCCATGTTCAACTCGAGCATTTGGAGGACGTTTGAGTTGTCCATAGACCAATCAAACAAGCTGAAAAAGCTACGGTAGCCAGTGAGCAAACAAGCCAAAGAAACTCATACTAAGTGAATCTGCAGTAAGTGACCCTTGTAATATTATCGTTGTTCTAAGTAACTTGTGTACACTTGTGTACTTTTGATCAATGTGCTAAGTGGCAATAAACGAACTGGCACTTCCGGCATGACGTACAAAATGGCGTGTTGAGTCAGAATATTACAACCCCGTTACAAGATAGTCGTACAAATTCAAATATTTTGAATTTACCTTTAACCAAAACAGCAACAGCGCATGCCATATATAATTTGAGAATGTAAGATGTACCCATCCATCATATCTATAGTGACTGTTTCGTGCAACGTTGCTTTGATAATAAAGAGGTTTTGCTACACGTATGTATACGTGTCCCCGTCCTGTGAAATTGGGAGTTGCCTTGACGACAATATAGTTAGTAGCACTTCTATATGTACACGTCATACGTAATGTACAGCAATACCTCTCTTACAGGCCTGGATTATCTATTAGGCTGAGTAGGCTATAGCCTAGGGCCTCACACCTCAGGGGGGCCTCACATTTGGTGAAAAAAATGTAAAATTTACCTAAATTTGATAATTTTAAGTCAAAAAGGGAAAAATCAAGATGAGAAGTTGGGCTAAAATGCATATTAAGGGGCCCCAACTTTATAATCGGGTCATTCTCAAGTTTCGGGACAATTTCCGTCACTCTAGCTCCCTGACATTAATTTGAATGCGATTAATATCTGAAGCATCACTCTGCATCTGTTATTCATATTTCTATTTAGGACCACTGCATTTGGAACAAAAAGTCATTCATTAGACCTTTTTTTTGTGCATTATGTACAGGAATTTGTGCAAAATCAACGGTTTTTCCCTGTCACTGGACCTGACATGACAAAATCAAGTGTTTATTTTCCTCCTAATGTACCATTATATTCAAAGTTTCTTTGCACAATTCATGAGAATATAACTTTGAATTTATATTTAGTTCACATTCAAATTTTTTTTGGTCTTATTTCATTGATTAAATTGATACAATAAACCTGTCACTAATTTATGTCAATTTTTTTGTCCACTCCGTTACTTGCCATAGCTCGGTTCGTTATTATTTTTTATGAGCGATTTTCAATGAATATCATCAAACGCATGTGCGCAATAGTACCACTGCCTTGCAGACTTCATAAAACATGTATTCAATAAATTAAGACAAAATATTCATAGAAAATGTTTTTGGTCTCACCAAAATGTCCCCTCCGTTTCCTTCATTTCCAAGCTTACCAAATGATATTTTTAAAGAGGGATTTCATGTATATATTGCTGAGTGTGACAGCTTTTAATAGTCTGCAATTATTTTATCTTATCTCCAAAATAAAAAGCAGTAATGAGCGAAAAGCAAAAAATTGTTCCCCTCCGTTACCGTCCACTCCGTTACCAGATCAAAATAAGAAATCGACATTTGGACCAAAAAATCTACTGATATGAGATGAAGTACTTCTGAAAATAATAGTAACACCAATATTTTATTGTTTTCTCTTTTGTTGTTGTTCCTGCAGTCAATTTTTTACATCGAAATGCCCCTTCGTTACCACATTGTCCCCTCCGTTACAGGACATTTTTGCTATACCCTTTGTCCCGAAATTTGAGAATGGCCCAATCATGGATCATGTGGCCTATAAAAAGCTGTTTGACTCTAATGTGTTGTTTTACATCGTTTTCAGTTGATTCAAGGACTGGGATGGATCAGAACAAGAAGTTACTGAATTCACGGATGAGGCACTGGCTCGATCGCATTTCATATTTCGGAAGACATTTGCACTTTTCTGACTTGATGATCATGGAAGATGTCTCTCTGAAGTGTGCTAAAGGCTATAGGTGGTTTCTGTCAAACGATGTCCTGGTGAAGTTTGTAGTAGTTGCGATAGACAGTTGTTGTGTTATTCAAGACCGCCTGAATTCTGAAACAAAACCAGGTTGCGCGCAGGAGTTGATTAGTGTCATGGAACACATTTTGGTCATCACTGGAGGAGTGATGTTGCACCTGATGAAGAGAAGTGACAGGAGTACTGGCCAAGACCGCAAGAAGAGACGTGAAACTGAAGTCAACTGTAGAATTGCCAAGATCCTAATGGATCACCTTTTGCATCATTGTCCAGTGGTGTCAGCACCCTTCAGTGGCTATGCTTCACCAGTCATTAATATCCTATTTAAAACGAAACATAAAAGAAGGCTTTATGACCATTCAAATTTCCAATGCATTAGGTATAATTACCAATTGGCAACGATGATCATCGAATCTGGCCAATGTGACCTAAATGCCACAGATTCTGACGGAAATGGCATTCTGCACATAGTTATTTCTGGTTTCCTAGCTGTACTTAAAATTCAAGAAACACTTCCAAAAAACATCCTTATAAAACAACAACACATAGTCACCACAACAGAAATTGTCCAAATTTTGCTTGACAATGGATCGTACCCTCATGCAAGAAATAAGCAAGGAAAATGTCCTCATGACATACTAACGGACATTAACTCAGATATATTGAATTCAGAAAAAATTACAAATGATGTCAAAGAATTGCTGAAGAGGTATGACTGCAGTTTGACCTTGAAATACCTGGCTGCAAGAAAGATTGTCGATTCTAAAATTCCATACACGAAGCAGCTGCCACAGGCTTTGGTCAGATTTGTAGCTTTACATTAAATTCAATTAAACCATATGCAATTTTACATGTTAGTATTTATTGCTGCTGTTTCAATATTAAGTACACTCTAAAAAAAGTCGGGACAAAATTTTATTTTTTAAAAATCCATGTTGGTTTTGCATTGAAATTTGGGTTTCAAAAAACCATTTTGAATCTAAAAAATCAATTTTGTCTGAAATTTTTTAGAGTGTAGGCGTACAAGTGGAAGTACAGACTGAAAAGAGCACAATAGTAAATTGTTGAGGAATCTTTCAACTAAACATAATTTGACATGCTTTTTAACTTAATTTTAGTCTCAGAGGGCCATGCGAGTTAAAATCTAGCTTACAGATAGTCCGACAAAGACTGACCAACAACAACGTAGTTGTTGGTCAGCCAACAATCCATTGAGACTTTCCAGCACTGTGCGACACATTGACACACGAAGTGCCATTTTCACAGCGCGACAGTCCACTTTAATTCTATATTAATAATCTTAAATTTGAAAAAAAGTACTCTTCAGATATAGCTTGTTCTAAATGGATATTGAAAGAAGTAATGGATCACTGTTTTATTCTTAAAAAAGCAAAAGTGATAAAAGGAAACAAAAACATGCTTTTTCTAATAGAAAAGTTACGTTTTTACATTGATTATTTACTAAAGAATATCGGAGAGTGTTAGTATGTTATTACGTTACAGTTTCTTATATGTGTATATACTATTAAATAATTGAGATTGTATATAATTGATTGATTATTACATGGGTAAAGGAATAGATACTTATACATTATGAAGACGATGAAATTTTGAGTTGGAGGATCTGTATATACAAGGGGTTATGGTGATGTGTGGAGGAAATAATCGTTTTTGTATATATACAAAATTGATTGGAATTTAATGCATGGATGTTTATATAATGAAGACGATGAAATATTGAGTTGGGGAACTTGTATATGTGTGTTATTATGAAGTATGGATGTTCTATTTTTGGTAATTGATTGGTGTTAAAGTATTATTTTTTATATATATGAGACGTTGAAATATTATGCTGGGAAGTTTGTGTTTGTATATAGTATTATGGATGAGATTTCGGGAGGTTATCATTCTATGCTTGGATGTTATTGATTGGGGATAATGTTTGGACTTTTACAACAAGCTGTATATTAAACGTAATTTGCGAGTGTGACAAGTGCTGAAATATTTTGTTGGAATTTGCATGTTATGGTTCTATATGTGCTATATACTATATAGGGTATTTTTTGAAGTTTACATGTGACAATGAGAGATATTCATACTATGGTATTGTACTTGTTCTGTTTTTAAGATTTTAATAAAAAAAATAAAATTAAAAAACATTCTATATCAAAGTGTTTCGCTGTAAAGGAGATATGTTTGTCATCAAAAAATTAAATTGGCATATACACTCACCAGCAAAAGAACCACCACTTGATTTTGGCTTTTTTTGGACAAAACAAATTATACGGTATTTATCCTTAGATCAACTAGTGTCCTTGTGCCAAAAATCATTCAGCTGTGACCGTAAAATAAAGGCGCCATTTTGAATAATGACCAAACAGATGATAAAAGCCGAAAAAATTAGGGCAGCAACACTATTTTTGAATTTTACAGGACAATTTGAAAATAGGAGTTTTGCACATTTCAAAATTTAGCAGACAAATCTCTATAGTTCGGGCCCTTAGAATTGAGCTGTTTTGTTGCCTAATAACATTTATGCACAGAAAGAAATGATAGTGGCAAAACTGCTGGAATTATTGGAGTCCTAGACTACAGCACCGCCTGTAGGAACTTTTCAGAATGACACTTCAATTCTGAAATGAGAAACTTTACTTGGAACTATGGACCTGGAACTTTTTTACTGGCGTATCTGTTTAGTCCGTGTCTGTATTCAATAATCTGGAACATCTCGCGCTTTGATCCATAATGTTTTTTATTTTATTTTAAAATTGTGTGCAAGTCATGTTAATGTGATTTTAAGAATATTGCCTTCATCATCGCAAAATATTGTGTTAAACTCTGAATTTTGCCCTGAAAAAAATTGTGGCAATTCTCAGACAACATAGTGAAATTGTCTGAAAATTTTATTAAAAAAGCTCAATTCTAAGGGCCAGAACCATAGAGATTTTGTCTGCTACATTTTGAAATGTGCAAAACTCCAATTTTCAAATTGTCCTGTAAAATTCAAAAATAGTGTTGCTGCGCTAATTTTTCGGCTTTTATCATCTGTTTGGCCATTATTCAAAATGGCGCCTTTATTTTTGGAGTAGCTTATTGGTAAGGTCATATTTTATTACAAAAACTGAAATGTGATAAACAAGTCAAAAGACAGACAGGATATGGTCACAGCTGAATGATTTTTGGCACAAGGACACTAGTTGATCTAAGGATCAATACCATATAATTTGTTTTGTCCAAAAAAATTTCTTTGCAAAATTATAAGCCAAATCAAGTGGTGCGTTTCTTTTGCTGGTGAGTGTATATCTGTTTTGAAAACTTCTGCCCCCAGTACCAATCCCCAATTGCACGGGAAAAATGAGAGGAAAATAGTTCCATCCTATGTTGATCACTTTTATCCGCAAAAGACATCAAATTGTTTTACTAATTCAGATTCAGATTCAGATATTTTATTTCTCTTACAGCAAACATCCACAATATTTCAATGTTTAAAAATTTTAAAAATAGCAATTGCTTCAAGATGGGTGACCCCTTTAAGACATCTATGATGTCACTATCAAGCAAGAGAAAGCAAGAGAAAGCAAAATATATATATATAATAATAGCAACACTGAATAGTACTTTTTTTTAAACTGCATGCAGTCAGAGAGGATGGAGGTCACAGTGATAGCTATTCTTGTCTTTATATTATAATTGTGAACAGTAAATAAGAAATTGATAAAAAATATTTTTCTTTCGAGGAAATGAAATGATTAATGAATGACACAAAGAAATCAACCCACACGCTTACAAATATAACAATTTTTAACATAACAAATTGAATTATATGACTGGATGAAATTCTGCTTTACATAATTTTTAAATCCGTCTGAACTGTGAGTACAAATTTTGGACTTAAAATTTTAGAAGACATGAGAAAAACACATATAAAAATAGCTTTTTCCATGAGAAATTGAATTGTTTCCTTCAGTTGTTATCACAGTCCCTTTCAAGTCAAGAAACCTTAGAAAAGGAAAATTGAATATTTTTTTCTTACTAATTTGCCTCTCATTTATAAATACACTGCTCACACAAATTAAGGGAGCAAGAGGTTTCTTATTTTTTGTTGTTGCTAGTTATGACTGTTTCAGTGGAATAAAATTCACCAAATGTAAGAGACAATTGACATGCGAGGAGATTTGTTGCAGAAGTTTAATTAAAAAACACAGGGTTAACCAAAACTCTAACCCTTACCCTATCCATAAACCTAACTCTATTTGTAACCCTAATTTTAAACCTAACCTAGCATCTATTTCCACGTATGATGTGTTGACCCTGTGTTTCGTCATAAAACTTCGCTCCCTTAAATAATGTTAGCAGTGTATTATTTTCCTTTGACATTGTGGTCATGAATATACTGGAACAGACTTGAAAATATAAATCACTTTATTTATGCACTTTTGGATCCAATAACTTCAACTGAGATAGGAACTTTGTCACATCAAAAATTCCATCCGCATATTTCCAGTGGTTGTCAAATTCTGAAACTGGATTTTTTAGTTCATATTGAGAAACTAGCTTATTGGTAATTGAAGGAGTTGCATTGTGAACTGCATAAGAATAAGGTTTGAGGTTAAGACCAACATGCTTCGCTTTCAAGACAGCAGACTTTAGACCTTGTGAAAGAGCTTGTTTGAAGTAAAATGATCCCCAGTGTTTCCAAATTAACTCCAATAAAGATGAATTTTTAGGCGGTAAAAAATCGATCCATCTTAATCCTGCACCTTGGATGCCAACTAGAATATCTGTGCACATAATAATCCTGAACTGCTCTGCAATACTAAATTCACTCAGTTTCACAATCCTGGTGTCAAATCCAGCAAGAAGACTGGCCTGCTGCAGTTCTTTTACATTTGATATTTTTCTGACATTTCGGTCAATAATCGTAACTCTTGTTTTGCGAGGATCCGGGCATTTGATGTCAAAAGCCTTCTTAAAATATTCATATTTCTCCTCAATAGAGAATCCTTTGTTGTAATATCCAAAGACAGCTTTATCATAACAGCTGTGGGGTTGGGAATTTCCGTAATAAACGTGATCCTTGTGGATTCCGAGGGCGTAGAGTATATCTTGGTATCTTTGCGGATTGTGGCACCCTGTACGCCTGTCTAACTTCCAAACGTCTGATAGATAGAATAATTGTGAGAGGCCGGAAGACTTTAAAGCATCTGTCAATTTCATTGCACCGAAAAGCCCATTTGTAGAATCGTGCCAGAAATGGTGAAAGTTCCCTTCACATGTGGTAGAGATAAAGAAAGCAGCTTCACTAAAATGGTAGTTTTTTCCGGTAGGTCTTGGTATGGTGCTATGGTGCACAGTCCAATTTGATTTCTGTCCCGGTACATGTGGTCCGGCTTTTACTAGAATATATTGTGTTTCGTTGGTTGTACTATTGTATACCACAATATTACTTCCGTAAGCATCTGGTTCCATGCACACATCATGAAGTATTACAATGTCATCAAGTTGAAATGAAAATTTCCTCAGTTTTTCTATCATCCTTGAAATATATCCGAAGTATATCAATACGCAAAGAAGTGTTCCTAAAAATGTTTGCAGAACCTTTGAGTGATGCATCCTCTGATGTTTTGAAAACATCTGTAAAGAGAGAAGAATTTTGACATTATAATCATACATCAATTATTTCATTCTGCGAAACATATTATGACTGGATTTTTTTTCTTTACTTAAATAATAAAATAACTTTTGCATGTATTTTCTTTGCACACTGCTATAGCCTGTAAACTTCTGTCTCCATGACAGTATTGTCTCATAAATTACCTTTTTCACCTTGTACTCAAATACTTCCCAAGAAAGACCCACACCTAGCATTGAGCTTTAACTATTCCAGTGGGTACGATTACTCGAAAACAAGCCATACAAATCAATCAGATTGACCCCAGTCCTTAGTTGCTGCACAGAAAAAGGAAACAATGCATATTTGAGGACAGTGGATGGAGAATATAACTGGCAGAAAAAAGAAATGATGCACATTTGAGGACAATGGATGGAGAGTATAACTGGCCGAAAAAAGAAACAATGCATATTTGAGGACAATGGATGGCGAGTATAACTGGCCGAAAAAGGAAACAATGCACATTTGAGGACAATGGATGGCGAGTATAACTGGCCGAAAAAGGAAACAATGCAAATTTGAGGACAATGGATGGAGAGTATAACTGACCGAAAAAGGAAACAATGCACATTTGAGGACAATGGATGGAGAGTATAACTGGCAGAAAAAGGAAACAATGCATATTTGAGGACAGTGGATGGAGAATATAACTGGCAGAAAAAAGAAATGATGCACATTTGAGGACAATGGATGGAGAATATAACTGGCCGAAAAAGGAAACAATGCATATTTGAGGACTATGGATGGAGAGTATAACTGGCAGAAAAAGAAAACAATGCATATTTGAGGACAATGGATGGAGAATATAACTGGCAGAAAAAGGAAACAATGCATATTTGAGGACAATGGATGGAGAGTATAACTGGCAGAAAAAGGAAACAATGCATATTTGAGGACTATTGGTGGAGAATATAACAAGCAGAAAAGTGAAACAATGCATGTTTGAGGACGATGGGTGGAGAATATAACAAGCAGAAAAGTGAAACAATGCATATTTGAGGACAATGGATGGAGAATATAACTGGCCGAAAAAGGAAACAATGCACATTTGAGGACAATGGATGGAGAGTATAACTGGCAGAAAAAGGAAACAATGCATATTTGAGGACAATTGGTGGAGAATATAACAAGCAGAAAATGGAAAAAATGCATGTTTGAGGATGATGGGTGGAGAATATAACAAGCAGAAAAGTGAAACAATGCATATTTGAGGACAGTGGATGGAGAATATAACAAGCAGAAAAGTGAAACAATGCATATTTGAGGACAGTGGATGAAGGTATAACTGACAGGAAAAGGAAACATTGCATATTTGTAATAGTGCATGCAGCACTGTAGAGGCCTTTTTCAGATTTCTTTAATTGTGGGCCCAAAAAAGCTCCAACAGTCACCAAAATTTAATCAGGTCTTGTGTAGTACAAATGAACACATCATGCCAAAGGAAATCTAAATCCATCCAGTAGTTTTTGCAGGAAGCAACTCACATACCCACTAACGCACATGCTGAAGTGCCAGGGACCACAATAGCTTCTCAGCGAAGCTAATAATGTTTGGAGGGTACAGGAACATAGGGGAGAGTGGGGCCAGTTAAACAAAATTTTAGAAATTGCTGTCCTGTGTGCATACCTTTACAGCTTTCAAGGAGAACAAAGATGGAAAAGTTAGTTTGAAAAGTTGTCTAAACATCCCAACTTTAGGTTTTTGCGTATATCTTACCATAGCCGACATATGAGCCTCCAAAAAATTTTAAAAAATTGGTTCAACTGGCCCCACCCTCGGGTGATATACAAGTAACTACACAACATCTTATTTTCATCAAGGAGCTCGATTTATGAAAAATTTTGTCCTTTTGGTGAGGATCCCACTCAGCCTTTCCAGTTTCCAGCCATTGAAAAACAATTAAAAAGAAAAAAATGTTATAAAATGGTCACTTGTCATGTGAAAAATGCATAATAACCTTCTTATTATGTGTTTCATTGAATAAAAAAACAACAAACCAGATTGAGTCAGAAAGCTGCATCGAAAATTGGAAAGTTGGGAAAATCTGAATTGCTGTGATTTGCACCCTGACATTGATTTGGGCTCCTTTTTGACCCCTTAACTAAAGAATTTTAAATGAAATAGATACAGCAGCCTTGAATTATACTGGAATGGTGACATGATTAATTTGAGGATGACACTGTTTACAGGGATGTTCTGCTGCTCTCAACTAAACCAGACAATTAGAGCTCCCAACACCAGTGCTGGATCGATTTTCTGGTATATCACGATAAACCGGTTCACAGCCGTATCGTGAAAAACCGGTTCCGGCTCCCTGACATATCAACGATATTTATCTATTCAAAATTTTACTTTGACGTCGCCATTTTTATTTGAACGAGATTCTTGCTGGGTCACGTAAAACGAGGTTTCAGCGGACGCAATTTGCAGTAAAACGCGGATTAAACGAGTGAATACATCGTGATAAATACCGGTTATCGTTAGAAATTTATCGTGATATTATCTTACAAATAATGTCATATTTGATTTTTAAGTGTCATCAAGAAAAACAGTAAAGCATGACATGAATTTGTATATAGGTATACCCAATAATGAATTCCATCGATATATGTTGTTTAATAATGGTGCTAGAGAATGGAACCGACTACCAGCTGCACTGAAAGAGTGTAGGGGAGAGTGGGGCCAGTTGAACCGGCAGGCCAGTTGGACCACCCTTGATTTTTAACTAGGTGGAGCAGGCAAGGGAACATACATACAACCTTGTGTTAGGTCTTATTAGGCTAGTCTTTTCCATGTAGATGTTTTGGCTCTGAGACACATGGTAACGAAACTATCACAATTTTTTCGTTTTTCGCATGTAAATTGTAGTTTGTCACATTGAGATTGGAGCTTTCATAGCATTTAAATTACTTGGTCTGCAGGGATGTCATATCATCATTTATAAGATAATGGGTTATGTGTAGATGGAAACCCAACTCCTTAAAATTGTGTCCCACAACAAGGGTACAGCCAGGCTATATATAGATACATGGAGGTCACAGTGGGGCCAGTTGAACCAGGGGAGTTTATGGCAGTTTATCAATTTTTTTTAAATCCAATTTTTAACAAAATACATTTACAATGAGAGGTAATATTCAGTAAAACTGTTTTTCTAAAAGGCCCATTAAAATGGATTAAAAAAAATTTAAAAAATGAATTATTAAAGTTTAACCGTTAACTGGTTCAATTGGCCATTCTTTGAACAGAAAGAAATGTGCGAGACATACCTAATTTAGCAAAAAAATGCCATGGTCCTAGATAAACTTGTTAGTAAAAATAAAGGACTGCAGCCCCACACTTCACCCATCATCCTTCCAATTGTTCAACTGGCCCCAATAGAAGGTTTATTTTTTTGGAGGGTCATATGTCGGCCGTGGTACGATATATGCAGAAACCTAAAGTTGGGATGTTTAGACAACTTTTCAAACTACCTTTTCCATCATTGTTCCCCTTGAAAGCTGTAAAGGTATGCACACAGAGCCATTTCTAAAATTTGGTTCAACCTGCCCCGCTCTCCCCTACTGACCTTGTTGAAATTAAAAGAATGCTAAAGAGTTTTATAAAAAGTGGAACATGAATATTTATTGTTGAGGGATGTATCTATGATTATTGTTGTGATTTTTACTCATTGTTTTACATTATGTCTTTTCTCTTGTTACTGATTAAGTTTTACATTGCTTTTATTATTTGGTTTATAATTGCTCTAATCCTACTAAAGGGCATGGTTTTAAAACAGCAGTGCTGACCCGGTTTTACCCTTGGTAAAATCTATTCAAAATAAAAAAATTAAAAAAAAAAACACTCCACACAGACGAAATATGACAATTTTATGAAACAAATAAAGCAGAAAATGTATTTCAATTCAATCAACTGGTCAAATGTAACAAAGGCACGAGTCCTGCTTACCTGTTAATGAGCAAGAAGTTCGGATTGTAATCAAAAGCTTGAAAATTAACATGCCATGACACCTTGTGGTCTAGATTTTGTGCTTTCAGGTAGTTCTGTGGGCTGATGCTATATTACCTGTCCCAGAGAGTGCTATTGTGGTGGAGTTTTAAACTATAGAGCTCTACAGAGGAACTAGTTTGTTGTGCTGTGCAACGAAAGTTTACACAAGTTGTTGTATAAAAAGTGAAGATTAGAATGCTACACCTGCAAGTAAAAAGCACCCGGAAACTACAAAAAATGACATACCGACCAAACAACAGGACAATGCAAACAAAACCGAGACACTGGATTTTAACAGGAAAAGTGGACAGACAGTAACATAAAGACCTCGAAATAACCCAATATGTACCTGAAATCATTGTATTACAGCCAGGAGATTTGATATGCAAAGTGAGTGGACTATAAAAATGGCACTTCATGAGTCATCATGCTGATGATTTGTCATGATCATACTCCTCAATTCTTTCAATGTTACTTTTTAAGTAGACTAATTCCGCTTGTTGGTGACAAGCAAACGAAAAGATTATTCATATGATTTTTACTAGATAGCATCAGTTATGACTAATAAAATGGCCTTCTCTAGACCAAGACTAATCAAGCTGCCTCTATTTTTCCCATGTTGAATGTGAGAAGATGACAATTCATCAGCTATCATGAGCCACAAAGTGGCATTTTGACTGTGCAACAGTAGGAAGAAAAAAAAGAAAGTTGTAATCTAAAAATTGTTTTAAAACTTTTTGGAAGGGTTTGCAAGACTTGTAGTTATTTAAAATGCAGAATGTTTTGGTCTGCTTTGCACCATGAACAGCCTTTCCAATGAAGACATAAAAAGAGTTTGCCAGGCGGGTAGTTATTTATAATTCAGGATGTAAATATTTCACTTACTATACTTTTTTTTTCTTCCTACCAACCGACCTTAAAAACGAGGGCACTGAGAAGATCCGAGAAGTTAAAGATCAGATTAAATTAGAACTCCCAACACTTTAAGTAACATATGGATTTAAAATACATCTTGCAAAATTCCCAGCTCAGTTTGCCCAGTCACATATATTCACCATATACATTATCAACAACTTATTACATATAAATATCCTAAGCTGTGATGAGTACTACTCATCCATGATTCCACCATTACCCTTGATATTTATCTAAATTTGCTTGGCTGGGAGGTGGTTGACTTTTACACCATGCATGACCAAGCTACGCATGGGTCCCAGGGCTAGAGTTTCACTAATATAACAGCAACACTCCACACAGACGAAATATGATGATTTTATAAAACAAATAAAGCAGAAAATGTATTTCAATTCAATCAACTGGTCAAATGTAACAACGGCACGAGTCCTGCTTACCTGTAAATGAGCAAGAAGTCCTGTGGGTAATCAAAAGCTTGAAAATTAACATGCCATGACAGCATGATGACACATTGTGGTCCTGATTTTGTACCTCCAGGAATAAGGCCACACATAATTGAGCTTTAGCTTCTCGGATCCTCTCAAGGCACTTTTTCTAGGGTCGGTTGGTAGGACAAAAAAAAAGGTGAAAATTTTTTTTTTATAATGTCAATAAAAAAAAATTATTCTTTTTCCATCAGCAGGAAATCTATTGTGTCGGTGGGTCCGCGAAGCTTAGAATCAATTATGTGTTGCCTAATGTTCTAGACAAAACAATGCAGCATTCTCTCATTCACTGTGAAATAATGTCAGTTAAAAAAAAAACCCAGGGAGTTGTACATACATGTAGGCTAATGCTATTATATTACCTGTCCCTGGGAGTGCTATTGTGTTGAGCTTTTTAAAAAGTTTAAACTATAGTCATAGAGAGGAATGAGTTTGGGCTGTGCATTGAAAGTTTACACAAATATCGAAGTAGGCTGTGTTGTATTAAAGCAAAGACAGGAATGCTGCTCTTGTAAGTAAAAAGCACCTGGAAACTACAAAAATAGCATACCGAACAAACAAGAGAACTATGCAAACAAAACCGAGACACTGAATTTTAGCATGGAAATGTAAACAAACAGACATAGAAATACCTCGAAATAACCAAATATATAACAGAAATCATTATATTACAGCCAGGAAATTTTTTATGCAAAAAGAGTGGACTGCTGCACTGTATAACAAAAGATATGACTGTCTGCTTGGCACCATGAACAGTCCTTTTTTTTGCAGATGTAAGAAGGGTTTGCTAGACTTGCAGTTATTCGTAATGCATGAAGTTTTGGTCTACTTTGCACCATGAACAGCCTTTCCAATGAAGACACAAAAAGAGTTTGCCAGACGAGTAGTTATTTATAATTCAGGATGTTTTTTGGTTCCATTCCAGCATCACAATAATTTTTTGTACTCTCGTGTGAACCCCCAAATTCTAGTTAGCAGTCTACCTGCATGACATGCTGTCATACATAGTATGATACGAATATTTGGGAAATTAAAATCTAAAGTCAATAATAAACAAAATCAATAATATTATCGCTTTTATTCATTTTTTAAAAAATGCAACTAAAACGAACACCTGGAACCCTGCTAAGGCCTGACATAATAATATTATTGATATTTAGCTTCTTGGATCTTCTCAGAGCCCTCTTTTTTTAAAGTCGGTCAGTTGGGGAAAAAAAAGAAGCAGCAATTAAAATTTTTTATTAATTCAATTGAAACAAAATTGCG
This sequence comes from Platynereis dumerilii, assembly GCA_026936325.1. Taxonomy (NCBI): domain Eukaryota; kingdom Metazoa; phylum Annelida; class Polychaeta; order Phyllodocida; family Nereididae; genus Platynereis; species Platynereis dumerilii. The sequence continues at coordinate 8,046,508 of JAPTHN010000009.1, forward strand.
GGTAAACTTTTTTTTACATCCCTTGGGTCGGTCAATGTGAAAAGCTAAAAATCAATTGTATTCGGCCAGAAACATGACACATAACCTAACTTCAATACACTTGCAAAGCTCTGAATAATCATTACTCCTCTAACAGAACCCGGTGGTCCGCGAAGAACTAAACACATCTCCAGAACATATTGAAGGAAAATCTTTTAATTTAATCAGGTTTATTTAACTCACCTGTCTTTGCAGCAGACTCCATGAGAGTTGCCAAGTAATCAATGGAGCAGGGGGGGATCCAGAAAATTCCGGTGGGGGGGTCTATCGGGCTATCGCGTCGCGGAACACACAATTCGCGACATTCTGCGACTGCGCGCGGATAAAATTAGCATGTAGAAATATATAAATTTTGGTCTGGTGGGGGGGATGCATCCCCCCATCCCCCCCCTGCAATGGAGGGTACACAATGTACAGTGCTGCCACCTTCGGTGTGTGAACCCAAAGCAAAAATGGCCGGCAAGATGATGCCCGATGGAGATGGGGAGGGGGGGGGGAGCATTTTGGGATTTTACCCTTGGGACAACCTTTTTTTGTACACAATGCAGGGACAAACTATTTTTTCACGTGCAACCGAGCGACATTTTTTCTTTTATCACAATTTTAATATTAATTACTGCATATGTATGGGGTCTCAGCTTATGGTGGTAATACATTTTCGGGCAATAAACAAATAAAACTTACTTTTTTTTTCACCACAAATATACAGCCCCCCCCCTTTAATCTGATTGGCAAATTTATAAGTGTTGAACTACATTGCATACCGTTTGTATGAATGGGCTCACATGTGTATCGGAGGGGGAGGGGGCAACTGCCCCACAAAACTTTGAGAAAAAGGCCCAAATTCTGGCCAGGAGGCCAAAAATTCGGGCAGATGGTAAAATAAATATTATTGAACAGAGTGGATCACATTGGGGCTAAGCTGATAAATGTTTTTCACCTGAGTCAACAGTTATTGCAGGAGTAATATTTGTAAAAAATTGATTTATCATATGCTTAGAGTTAGTCACATTATCAGTTTTCCTTCGCTAAACTGATCCTTATGTCTCCAGCAACTTCAGGGTGCAATGAAAATCTTTGAAGAGGGCGACTATTTATGTTATATCCATGGGGGCTTTGAGTTTTCCTCGGTTGGAAAGTATTTATTTCACGATAATGGCAGCAGTAATTATCAGTTTCAACAACGCAAAGTCCTCGAATGTTCATTTCTAAATCAAGCAACACCTTGTTAAGAAATACCCCCACCAGAAATTATTTATTGCAAGACTGCCAAAAAAAGAATATATTTATTTCACCAAACCATAGGCGTACGGCGCGCACGATTTTTGGGGGGCGAGCGACATTAGCCCGAATTTCAAGATCTAGATTTAATACCATTTCAAATGAAATTGCCTGGAAATCATTAATTTTCAATAGTGATTATTTAATCATCTGCCCTAATTGTTTAGCCTTTTTGCCCGAATCATGCAGTTTCCCAAACGTTTGGGGGGGGGGGCGATCCCCTGCCCCCCTTCCGATACGCCTATGCACCAAACTGAGCAAGAAATTATTTATTTAACAAAAAACTCCAAGCCCCCCCCCTTCAGATTAGGTGGGCATTGGTGAGTCAAGTTGCCGATTTTGGTAATTTGGACATTCCGCACATGTATACACAAATGGGGTTAGGCATCAAAACGAGCATGGACAAATTTGTGGACATGTATATATTTAAAAACTAACATTCATGTATGTAAATGTGCTACACTTGTAGCTTGTGTAACTGCCATTAGTACGATCATTCATTGAAGTGCTACATTATTGTGGTTAAGGGTTAGAAGTACGGTTAGGCTTAGTTTTAGTCAAGTTTGGGGTTGTAATGTTAGTAACTACACATATTTATACCTTACCTATGAGCCATCAGCCAATCAGAAGCACGTGCATGTACACCAATAATACCATATAAGACAATACAAGCGTATGCAATTCGAATTTGGAGATTGCAGAAGCAGGGTCATTTTGCAAATAACATACAGATATGGAGCAAATGCAATAGTTGACCTTGTACATCTCACTTATTTTGATAATGTTCTGCCATGCAAAATATTTTCTCTTTTATAGTATTTGCATATATTGAAGAAATACAAAACTAGTGGGAGCCTATGTCAAAGTCACATGACAAATTCCAATTAGAATACACCCATAGCAGTGATCACAAACTGTTATATATTGTTTGTTGCTATATGTACTTTTAGCAGTTAGACATGAAATAAAAATATATAAGAATCTGCAACTTATAGAACTAACAACACCCAACAATAACTGTGAATTTTGAGAAAATGTTTTTCATAGTTAACTGTCATATTTGATAGAACCTGTGACAAATATATCAAAACACAAATGTCCAAGGCATTTCTTGGACCTGTCATATGCTAGTATATGGATGGATTAACTCGATCTACAAGCCCTGATATACCATATCTATCAATGACTGGTACTTCCGCTCGTGATCAGAAGCCTGTATTTAGCTGGTATATATCCTATATTTTTTGTTGTTCACTTATACACCCATGGGAGTATATAAGCCTCACTGTTTAACAAATCTCAAACAAACGACAAAACTGTACCAAACAGTGAATTGCCAACAAAAATAGACAAAAGTATTATAAATCCTAAAGCCTTTGACAAATCCATGCACTTTATTTTGAATAAAAAAAGTTCTCATGTTTTGTTAAAATTTATATATAACTTTTGAGAAGTCTTAAAATAAATAATTACTGATGGTGGAATACTGCATAACGTGATTTTGCTAGGTAAAAACAAACTCAAAATAAATAGGTCTAATTACTGCTACTGTTACCATGTATACAAATTTAACCCCTCCCCCTTAATATCTGATGGTCGCCCCTAATAATCCAAATGCATATAGTACATTCTCCTGATTTTTTAACTTTTTTTCACATTTTTTCCCTCAATTGTTTGTCCTCTTTTTTCTAAATTTTTCTTTTCACTTTTCTTATCAATTCTTTTTTCCAGATTTATATTTTTCCCCAAATCCAAATGTTTGTTCCATATTTGACAGGTTTTATTTTCACTTTTTTTAAATTTTCACTCCAAATATTTTTTCTAATAATTTGCGAGTTCACCTCGCATATGGGATCGGTCTGGGAGTGTTAGAATTTTTGGATCGTTTGTGAGAGACAAGGGAGCACTTTTTAGAGTTGCTTTTTCGTGAAATGAATGAAGAATTGGCTAACTTGAGGCGCCCTCAAACCTTTGGTGCCGCTTGTGCATAGTTTATTCACAATTTAAGTTTTTAGTTTCAACCAAATCACGGCAAAACAGGAAATAGAAATATTTTTGTTATTGTTTTACTGCCCTCTGATTGGCCGAAACAGGTTCGATGTCTTCCCGATAGTTTTCGGACACCTCTATTAGGGCTAGAATTAATATTTTAGGCTCTTTTGAAGCCTGGTGCCTTAATCTTTATGATTTCGTTTTTTCATGAAGATATCTCAATTAATTGCTGAGAATTCGTTGAAAATGCATAAATGTTTATTTTTTTAACGTCCATTACATAGACAGAGTCCATCTCAACAGACTGTACAATTACACCCTTGGCAGGCCTGTTCAAGCATGAGCCTTTCTCAACTCCCCGGGGAGTATGCAGCCAGGCAGCCGTATAAGGCGCCACAATGCTAAGTCACTCTACAATCGCCATCACTGCCTGTAGCCAAGTACCCATTTACACCTGGGTGGAGTGAAGCAAAGAGTTATGGAGGATCTGCTCAGTTCCTCCATGCCATGGCCGGGACTCGAACCTGCAATGTCTGAGTTACCAGGCGAGCACCTTATCCACTAGACCACGGCATCTATGCATAGGCCTATATATTTGTCCCTTTGCCATGTCAGGCAATTCAGAATAGCAATCAAGACTTCACCAATTAGCCAATTCGCCATTACATTCACACCTTGAGTTAGTATATATTTCAATTAACACCTTCTAAGAAGTCCCACATCATGAAGGCCATTGTAAAAGTGAACTTTCTCATAGCAATCAATGCCATCTTTGGGGGGAGGCAATCCACTCAATTAAAATTTAACTTGAACCAGTTATCAGGCAAATATGGCGGTGAACATATTTTAAAAGAATAAAAATAACAATGTACATATAGTGGCTTTGATATTATAATGTTAAATGAAAGGAATTATTGCAGGGACATTTATCTGAACGGAAAATTATATTAGAAATATCCCCAGGCATCTTGATATATGTTTACCAACTGGTGTCTCACTTTTGTCTTTGTAACTCACTTTTTAGCTATTTACAAAGAAAAACTCGGGAAAATTGTGGAAGGGGTTGACAGCTAACAATAAAAGGCATTTTATAAGATCATTTTCAAGCTTCTATGTGCTTTATTAATGCACTAGATTAGCATTTCAAAATTTTCTTCTGCACACACATCTTGATAGGACAGCCAAATAAGGTAGGCTTCACTCAGCGCATTTCAATAGTGCATTCATATTTTGTTAATTTAAGGGCGATTGAGTAGAGAGACTTTAATGAAATATTGTGCATAAAATGAAAATACCAGTGGTTGGTCCTTGACAAAATGTTATGAATATGTGGATACAGTAACAGTTATAGCCTATCAACATCAACTGCACAACACAAGTCAAGTCAGCAGAAAAGTTCTTGTATTTTATAACTCAAATTTTAGAAGAACATTATTGCCCTTGCATTGCAGTCTCTTTGTGTTGAGTGCAGGATGTCTGCAGCATTTTTGGAACCAAATTCCAGGATTTTCTAGGCTTTTCTTAGCCCAAATTTTCCCAAAATCAAGGCCAATCTTCCAGAGAATGCAGATTATTTTTTTCTGATAGTAAAAATGTATCTGCGACCTGACTGTCACAAGAAATCGCATAATATTCAGCTGTGTTTCTTTTTTTTATTAGTATGAAGCAGATTCCAGGCCTTTTGTGGTAAATGCAATTTTTTCAAGGCTTTTCAAGGACTGGCAGACACCCAGGTCACACCCTTTGAGTAGTTACAGTCAGGGAAGTGCAAGTGATTACTTCAAACTGCTTGTGTTACTGTGATGTCATTGCATATTCAATAGGTCAATAATGGATCATTTGGAGCCTTCTACAGTTTTAATCAATCGAGTAACTAAATTATTGCCAATATTGCTTCACAAGACTGTGGCATTTTTGAAGATGCATAAAGAAATATAGTCCTACAGACGACTCCTAAATACATTTTTAAACTTACCATTTTAGATTTATAGGAAACTCACCCTGTACTAGGAGTTCCTACTTTGATATATATCTGAAGATTGAGGGATGCGACAAAGAATTGTTTCAGCAAAGCAAAAACTATTTTGTGGAGAGCTTCCGAACCTGGGTCCCAACAAATGGGAGGCCAAGGCTCTACCAGCCGGGCTAGCCCCCTCCCTTATATTCAAGAATTGTAATTGGGTGATGACCGCTTGGCCATGATATGAAAAAAACTAGGACCCAGAAATTTGGCTGGGGACCCACTTTTTCAGACCTCACTGAGTCCCCAGGACTCACTTTTTGAGCACCCCAACAGAAACCCTGGTGTTGATGCTGGTCTATTGTTTGGAAAAGGTGTGAAGTTCAAACTTGAATTGGATGACACAGTTGTTTTAATTAGTCAGTCAGTAAATACTTAAACCGATAATATAATAATGTATAGCTATCCCAAACATCCCCCCTCCGACTACAGCTCACATTTATCTATGTCTATCTATTTATCTATCTTTCTATTGTTCGATCTGTCTATCAATCTATCTATCTTGCTAGCTATCTATCCATCTTGCTAGCTGTCTATCTATCTATGTATCTATCTAGCTATCTGACCATTCTAGCTATCTAGCTTACTATCTAGATATCTGATCTATCTATCTATCTATCTATCTATCTTGCTATACATATTGCTATCAAGCAATCCCCAACATCTCCCATGGAGCTTACAACAGAAACACATATTTATTTGTCCATCTAAACAATTAAATCTGTCTTTCTAAAATATCAGTTACTGGCTCACTGCCATCAAAAGATGCGTTCTGGACTTCGCAAGTATGGAGCAAATTAACCAATGTCAAATAAAGTCATGAGAACCAGCCAATCAGAGCACACTAGAATATATAATTTTAAGTTGGCTACTCCCTAGAACTTATCACAAGCATTTGTAAAATTTACCACAGTTTCAGTTTGTCTCAAGTTTATTTTGTCAGCTTTTAAAGCTCTATCTCTTCCTTCTTTAAACACACATAGATAGATAGATAGATATGATAAGTGCAGCCCTCTAAGCCCAGTTTTGGGCACTCACAAGGGTTGATTGATGAGATGGGAGAGAAAGAGCGGGAGTCCTCAACATGTTACACATTTACCCCATCTAAGGGATCTTTTACTTGCCCAGCATAGACACTGATACAATAGTCCGCCAATTTAACGTCTCATCCGAATGACATCCAGCTGGGATTTTTCCTCATGAAGGTGCACTGAAAATGTTGTCTGAAAGAATTTTTGAACATTGCACAATGTGCGACACATGATGACAGAGCTGTTGGTCGCGAAAAACAATTTGGGGAAATATCTTGGTGGTTCGCCCCCCCTGAAAAAAATCCTGGATACGCCACTGGTGCTGGTTACCTTTTTGGAAATTTTTGTGGTGTTTTTTACAAATTTATATCATTCAGGGGCAGAAAAATGGGAAATAGTGAAGAAAAATGGGGAAATTGTGCAGAAAAAATTGGGAAATCTGTTTAAACTCTTCGTATAAATCCCCTTTTCTTTCAGTTTCTTTTTTCTGTTAATTTCCCACTTCTTTTTTGCCATTTCCCCAATTTCTGGCCATTTCTCCCATTTTTCTTACCTTTTCCCCATTTTACTTATAATTTCCACATTTTGTTTACCATTTACCCATTTTGCTCATAATTTCTCCATTTTTCTTACCATTTCCCCATTTTCGTTTCTAATTTTGCTAATACATCTGCAGAAATTTCCCCAAAATCTCTTCAGGGGGCAACTGCACTGCCCCCCCCCCCTCCTGGTGATACCACTGCTAAGTTTATTGTCTGTTCTATTTCTCTGATCATGTATGAAAATCTAGGCCCCAAATTCTACACCATTTTCCCCAAGATTCTACAACATACGCATAGTGAACTCGCATGTGTTCCGCTTGCGACACAAATTCTAGTTTTGCAACTTATTAGCCTGTTATATTATCTCAGCATATATATTAAAGTGGGTAATTTGGAGACTTATATACCTATGCCAATTATTGACATCACAAATCATTCTATAATCAGATTAATAAATATCTCTTTAACTTCTTTAGTATTTGATTGATAATTTACAATACTTTTCACATGCATTGGCCTTGCCTATCCAAGAAAATTCTCAGAATAAGAAGAATTTCGTATTACATATATATGTCAACCCTGTTTCCCTTTAGATTTTTTCCTTCAACTGATACTTTCATGTTATTAAATTGATCTCACTTGGCAAATTGTTTGTAGCTGTTTTCTACTTCTCTCAAATCCTTCTTGTTTTATTTTCTTTTTTAAATCTCCTTTTTTATGTTTGATGTTGTTTTCGTGAATATGTGATATACACCTCGGCTAACGCCTCGGTATATATCACATATTCCCTCAAACGCGGATATAACTAGCACATATACACCAATTATATAGACAAATTCGTGAATGATAATATTTGACATGTACACAAATGCCTTGTTCTTGAGTGTGCTCGCAATTGTAAACATAATTACATGTATTTCCGGTCAGAGAATCAGAGCAAGACAGTCAAAACATTCGGATATTTTTATTTGAGAATGAAGGGTGCTAATAGATTAAGCCCACATGTAGACCTTCGTTATTTTCTCGTGGTGACATGTATAAAAATAAGAACCGTCAGCTATGAAGCTTTCAACCCTTTTCTGTTTTCATGCTTTCCCAAACGAGGTGGCGCAGTTTATCAATCTCTGCTTCTAAATCTCTGCATTCCTTCCTCATTGTTGCTAGTGTTGAGTTTCTTTCCTTGGTAGGATCAAATTCATTCTCCGTTTCTAACTCTTTGCACTCTTTCCTCTTGATGACCAGTGCTGATTCAATCTCATTTGCATGTCCCAGTTTTAAGAGGAGTTTGTCAATCTCCTTTTGCTGCCTTTCAAATTTTCTCTCTGTCTTCCATAATGATACTCTGCCCTTTTCATTAACATACTTCTGGCGAAGTTGGTGAATCTTAGTTTTCCCCCGTTTGAAAGAATACACCACAGCACGACGCATAAGGTTTGTATCGACATCTTTACGAGCTACACGTCTGCACGCATCAACCTCTTTTTCCAGCTCCTTCAACAATTTTTTCTTTCTCCACAGATCTGCGCCAAGTTGTTTTTCTGCTTCTTCATTCAGCTTGCTGATGACTTGCTGCAATTCTTTCTTTAATTCGCTGTCACCTCTTGCAGTCTCTGTGGTAATAGAAATGCAATGACGATAACAATAAAAACATCAGTGTGCCTGTGAATTTTGTGTGTAAATGCCTGAACAATTTGTAGACAACTTCTTATAACTGATAACAGGGGTTTCCTTTGCATTACTGCTATCCCTATGATGACCTCCATTTTCATTTGAAAAGAAATTGTACATACAGTAGCCTACTCAATTTTTTTTTCGATTTTTTGGTAAAAACAAGGATTGCGGTTGTTCTTAACAGCAGTAATTCTAAGGCCACACATAATTGATCTTTAGCTTTTCGGATCCTCTCGAGGCTCTTTTCGGTCGGTAGGATGAAAAAAAAAATAAACTGAAGTCTCAATTTTTTTTTTTGTCTCAAATCAAAATTTTCATGGGTGGGCCGGGCGAAAAAAAAAAAATTGCGAGGTTCTGCATGATGCCTAAAAATTTACAATAGTTGTAGATTTATCCCAAAATGAATATACATGTATATATTGATTTCAAAGTGACAACGTGATACAAAATATAATATCGTCATTATGCAGTGCACATGACAAACAAAAAAATCAACAGCAGGTACCTGATGATAATCTAAAACAGTGACACAAAATAATGTTTGCCTGTTTGCTACTGTTTTATTTGATCTCTTGGGTCCAGATTTGCGATGTGGCTGCAGTTCCTGTACCACGAATACTTTGTGCTATTAATGTTTGAAAGAAATAGATGAAAGAAGCTGGTACTGGTATGCCTTGATTGTGCTGACCAGCATAGGGGCCCGTAAGTTAAGCATAACATTATGTCAAATCATCTATATCTATTAATAACTTTAATATATATATTATGAGTTGAGATCATTGACTTAAAACCCCCTATGCTATAACCAGTTTCTCTTAGGCCTATATTTCGATATCAATGGAGGCTGACTCGCACTGCTTGCTTGGCAGTCTGGCACTGGCATGATTCACCCAGTGCAAATGTTATGGTGTGAAACAGTCTTCTATTTCCCTGTAAATAGTGAAACTGTTGTGATAGAACTTGAATGTCTAATTGAGCATCCAATATAATATATAGCTCTGTTGGTCATTGACAAAGAAATAAAACCAGTGAAAATATGTATAATAAAAGGAACCATTGCTCTGATATGTAAAATTATAGGGGGAGCCACAATGACTCTCATTGGCTCTCAAAACTGAGGCTCCATCAAGAGTTAGACTGACCTGATTTTTGCTCATTTTACAAAGGAATGTGAAGTTGAAATTAGAGTTAGCACACAATATTTAGTTTAAAATACCTTATTGGTGAATAAAAAGTGACATTTTGGCAAAAACCAGAGAAGAAATAACAATGCAAAAGCGACCTCAATATGGATGAAATAACTGATGTGGGATGTACATGAGAATGGTTGAAAGAGAGAAATTCCTTGCACTGTATTTTAAAGTGTCATTCAGGTAAGCTTGGTTTGGTCTCTCTGATCAGAATTTTGCATCAGATCAGGTAAGGTCGGCGGGCGGTCGGGCAGTCGGCTAAATAAATTGGTAAGTGGTTATTTGTCTTCTTGGTTAGCAGAAATTTTGTTGTGTCGGTGATTCCATTCTGTCGGTGGGTCCGAGAAGCTAAAGATCGATTATGTGTCACCTAACTTACGCTGACTTGCAAGGCAATCTGAAAAACGAAAAACCTATGTTACGGCCAAATCCAACATGAGTGATTCAACTAACCCATCACACCTGGAAATTCTGGGTGTGCATTAGGCGGGTTTGCTCAGTTAGAAACAATGTTGGTTCACCTGGATTAAAATCATCACTATAGTCAATAACTCTACTCGAAGACTGAGCAAGCAAGTTACTTGGACACCCCAAAAACAAATGTTCTTGCCTACTAGAATTGGCATTAAAAAATTTGAATGAATAAACATGATAAAGGTTCGTTAACCTGTGCCAATAAACTAGTCATCTACCAAAAGTACCAGTTGGGCCAAACAATTTTAATAAAGTTGATTTTAGGCCAAGTTTCAACTAACCCCGCTTGAACTGGCCCCTGTCTCCTCCAATCTTGGGTTTTTTATTGTGTGGGATATTACCTGAAGGGGCAGTCCTTATCTCACTCAACCTCTTTGGTTTTCTAAAAGGATCATTACTATGTGTGGGATATTACCTGATGGGACAGTCCTTATCTCAATCAACCTCTTTGGTTTTCTAAAAGGATCATTACTATGTGTGGGATATTACCTGAAGGGGAGTCCTTATCTCACTCAACCTCTTTGGTTTGCTAAAAGGATCATTACTATGTGTGGGATATTACCTGAAGGGACAGTCCTTATCTCACTCAACCTCTTTGGTTTTCTAAAAGGATCATTACTATGTGTGGGATATTACCTGAAGTGACTGTCGTTATTTCACCAAAGAAGACTTCCGGTTGCAAGCGTTCCAGACATCTCTCACAGATGTCCAACACATCAAGCACTTCATCGTCCTTCAGCTGATTTTCGAGATTTAGTAGAAAGCTACCGAGTGTCATTCGACATTTCCTTGCAATAAACTGAATTGCATCCAATATCTTCTCTGCCCAAAATCTTCCATCCTCTGCAAAAGTCTTCAAATCCTCATCATTCATCCACCTTGGATCCTTTGCCTTGATGAAAAGTTTGTGACGCAAGGCTCCATATCTTTCCCCAATTAAATTTTCACTCTCGGGCTGCAAAGAAATAAGTTCATAGAATTAACTGACCTTGCAATTTTTGTTAGCTATTAAGTTTGCACTGAATATTTTTTTGTCAGCACAAAAAATATTGTTGTTGAATTAGTTTTTTTAAAGGAAACAGCCCTATTCATTGTAATGCTTACTGTTCGCCCAGCGAGAATCCAGAAAAGTGAGTTTTTGATGACGTACGAGGTTATCAGCATTTTTTTAATGGCATGGTTTGTATTACTGGTTTGATCAAGTGCCTGCAAAAGAAATTTGTCAAGATAATTGATATTACATTATATACGGCAGTCTGAGATGCCATCTCCGATGCATACAGTACAACCCAAAATAAAGTACGATTACCCCAGCAGGAAGGAAGAATCAGCCACTACTTTACCCTTTCACACCTTTTGACTACCCCTGAATCACTTCCTACTTTTACCTACTTGAAACTACCTTTTACAATTACATTAAAATCACATTTAAACAACACCAATTTGAACTCAATCACCCTTATTGTGTTTATTTACTTTATATTTTTGCAGTTACATTGGTAGCTGTCTAAATAGAGTTCTTAAATGTGGGCTAAGGTTGTTGTAAGTAGTCAAAGGGAGTTGTAAGGAGATTTGGGGTGGAGAGGAGAAAAGAGGGCGAAATAGGTAAACAGAGGACTTCTTACAGAAAATTTTCTTACTTTATTTTGGCTTGTACTGAATGCAGTCTCATATTGCCACACTTATACTTTCAGTACATTTAAATTTCTTCTAACAGAAAATTTTCTTACTTTATTTTGGGTTGTACTGTAAGTCTCTAATAATGAAAAGTGGTTTTTGAAAGGATGAATTACCTCAACATTAATTATGCTACTTGAATTATTGGATATACGAGTAGTCGAGTACTGTATGTGACAATGGTTGACCTACCTAAGTCCCAAATGCAAGAAGGACCATATACACCCAAAAAGTTATAGTGCCCCTTTCCCAAAACCACTTCCTTTGACACAATGCCATATTGATCCCCAAAATATTGATTAAATAATAAATATGAAGAAATTCTATCAAACCTCCAACAAAGCCTTGACAATGAGGATTCCCAAACGGCAACCAGTTGGCAGGTTAAGCAATATATCCCATTCCTGTCTGCATATTGTATCCATCCACAGAGGGTGAATCACCAAAACCTGCCACTTCATATGCTTGAGTTGCTGATGGCCCGGAGATTTGGCCATTATCAATTCTTTCCTAGCAAGTTTTGTCAAACCATTGTCCACAACTAATACTGGCACAACATCAACTGATATCTCAAGATTTTTATAGCAGCCTTCTCGTTCCCATACGAATGTCCATGGATTCCTAACTCCAATGCATCGCAAGGATATTCCTTTTCTGTCAATCTCAGCCAGCCTCTTGACCAGGTACTCGAGGAGTTGTAGACATGAGAATTCATCCTCTCCAAAAGGTTTGGTTGTGGTGATGAGTTGCAGATCAAATTCATCGAATCTGCCCACCTTCAGCTTCTCTCGCACACTTCCCCCTGTGAATATTTTTGCATCTAATAGTCCATCATTTCCTACCATCCTTTCAAACAGTTTCTTCAGATCCCTTTCTATAGCCTCACATTCTTCAATTGGCAAGGCAAGCATTTGTTTCATTGTTTCAAAAACAGCGATCTTTGTATTGACAATGCTCCTACAATATTCCTTATACAGCATATCAGAATTTTCATGTGGAATCTTCACAGATTCAGGAGTCTTCCCAAATTCATCTCTAACGACTTTTGCATTATGAGATTCCAAAAACTGTCTGGCAGCCAGATTGCCATGAAGGTTGGCTATGTGCAGGGGAGTGCAGCCATGAAGGTCCCTTCCATCAATTTGTCCTTGAATCAATTCTTTTGGGATGCAGTTAAGTACTTCTTGATCATGACAAAAGATGGCAGCCAAATGCAACACACTTCGTCCAAGCCAATTGTCATTTCTCTTCATCAATTTCCATCTCAGCTCTCTCTTCCTTCCTTTTAATCGCCTCATTCCCCCTACCATATTATAATCCTTGGTCCTTTCATTTTCAATCCAACTGAGAACTGATGATTCTCTCCTGCCTTCCTCTAAACGGGCATTGATCAGTTCAAAACATTCCTTGATTGTGTGTTCATCGGCACAACCCTTTCCTAAAAAGAGGAGAGTGTTGATCACACTTTCTGACTTTATACAGTTACTGAGTGAGCCGTAAGCAGACCTGACAACACAACCAGCAGCTATTCTCAGATCTTTGCTAACATAGCATTGGTCTTGCATCGGATTTAAGTATATTTCAATGGGTTCAGTGTTGCCATTCTTTCTGTATGCATCTATAAGTTGTCCTACCATCTTGATAGTGGCCAACATGGCTTCAGATGCACTGCACTCTGTGGCCATCAGACCACATATGTGAAAGATTACTTCCTCAGTGGGATGAGCGCCTTTGTCAAGACACCTTTGGAGCGCATCAAACATAGCATAATAATTCTTTGTTTTCCAACCTGCAGCCACTCTTTCTTTTTCTTGTCGGTAGAATATACTGAAAATTGCCTGAGCATTGCTTTCAGTTAGTATGACCTCAAAGGTTCGGTCAAAAACATTCCGAATCTTTTCATTCCATATCTGAACATAGTCTTTGGCAAAATCTTCAAAACCATTCAAAAAGTGCCCAAACCATTCACTGCAACTTTTGCTCTCGAGATCTCTTATTCTCTCCAGATCCAAATCAACTTCTTTCTCTGATGCTGCTCTGATTTCCTCCCATGTTTTTTCTTCGAAACTTCTCACGTCATCTCCCATGGCTCTATTGTAGTCCTTCAATCTCAAAAGAAGATGTGCCAGCTGCCTTTCCCTGAAATTTTCTATAAAAAGTTAGGAGAAATGCAATAAAATAATGAGGTTTTTGGGTGGAGTTGGAGTCGAAATTTGACTTTCAGGTGGAGTCGGAGATTAATCTGGTGACTCCTCAAAAAAATCTAAATATTGACAAAATAAAAAGTGGGATAATGTGAACTGTATTTCTCAGTGTTCATAGGCAAGATGATATGAAAACATTGTGGAATAAATATTTTGTTTCTGCTATCCACAAAATATTTGTGTCCAATAATGCAGATAAGGGGAGTCGGGAGTCTGAATCGGAATAAAAATTCAGGAGACCTAAGGAGTCAGAGTCAGAGTCTTCACCAGCAGCCATGCTTCTTGAAAGTAGTCTGGCGTAGTTATACAGAGAGCTGTTGTGATTTTTTGGAAAAAGACTAGGCCATTAGCAAATGCTGGGACTGTCCTGGTTTCTTCCAGATAAAGTTGTGTGAGTTCCAGACAATCAGTTTCTGTTGACAGCTTACAGGAGTTCACGAATTTGATTCCTAGATGGCAGCAAAAAGCGGTCAACGTATAGAAGGTTTTTGAAATTTTGGGGACTTACCAATTTTGTATTTCATGAAATAGTTAATACATGTAGTACAACCCAAAATAAAGTAAGAACACTCTATATCGTAAGACATCACAGGACCTACACTGTTGTAAAACAGTGAGTTTTACACAGCCATTCTCAGTTGCTTGCCAACTAGGACTGAAACAAATCCCAAACAATCACAAACACTTGAGGGTCATGTGACTTCCCTCTACATATACCTTTGGTCACATGCCTCTCATCACTTTTTTTGTATCGATGTCTTAACCTATAAAAACATAGGCTGCGCGGCAGCATACCCTCGGCTAATCAGTGGGTATTCTGGAGGGAGTTAAATCAAGTGGCCCTCAGGAGGCGTTGGCTTTGAGGGGGCAAGGTCCCTAAAAATTTTTAATTGATGTCCGTTTCCACCAGGTCACAGCAAGTGCCATAATGAAAATCTGTAAAAATTTAAGCGAGAATCAAGGCCAAAATTTGTTTTGGTAATTTGTTGAATTTCCATCACCACATTGTTTTTCATGAGTTTCCCTGACTTTCCTTAACTGCAGAGCAGACACTTAAATACAGTTAAAAAAAACTTAAGCAACACTTGATTTGTAAACAAAGACAGGGTTTTGAGGGGGGAGGGTTGGTCTAGTGGTAGCGTGCTGGACTGCCAATCGCTGGGTCCAGGGTTCGAATCCAGCTCTTGCCGGGTCACCTGGGCGTGGTATGTTGGATGGCTGTTTCAATCATCCTTTGCCTCATTGCCGTACCCTCTTCCTGTCCTAATTAATTAGCCTACAAAGTGCGTAAATGCAGGATGTAAAGCCCCAAACATCCATCCATCTTAAGAATACTGTTCTTTTATTGCATACAGAAGTTCATTTTTAAAATTTCATTAATTTTAAAATTAGAATTTATTGGATATGACTGAAATTTGTCTACACCCATTCTATGAAATCTACAGATCTAATAGTAATATACAAATACTGTATGTTATTAATGCAATATTAAAATCCGGTTGCACAAGGAATTAATTATTCGATCAGTCAGTCAAACAATTAATTAAGCAATCATTCAATCAGCAGATCAGTCAATCAAACCAACCTGGTTTTATACCAGGTTGCCACCCTTTAACTTCGGATAAAACAAGAAATTTGGTTGAATCTGTGATAAGCGATAACACATGGAAAGACACCTTTTTTTATCAAAAAAATCTGTTAAAGTCAGTTTAAGGATTCCATTAACGCAGCAATAAATGCAATTGATGTCAGGAAAATGTGACTGATGAAGCAGGAACAATCACAGAAAACCACAGAGAATTTGCTCCAAAGCTTACTGTGCACTAAATTATATAATTTTAGCTATCTTTATTTAGTTTCATTTCAAATATTAGCTCCAATAGGCCTACATGTAAACTAGAAGAATAATTCTAATAAAGCAGCTTCCAATCAAACACTGGAACAACCTTGCAAATAGATAATACATGTACAAACAACCAGGGCCAGGCGACAGTCAGATTATAGGTCCAAATAACAATAAAAAAGACAAAAAGCTCCGTAAAGTGGCACATTCAGTCCCATTTGCTGAATTTAGGTGTTTTTGATACTAAGACAATATGTCTGAATCTCTTGGATGACATGTTGATCTATCTATCAATCTATCTATCTATCTATCTGTCTATCTATCTATCCATCTATGTATGCATCTATATATATATATCTATCTATCTATCTACATGTGTCTATCTATCTATCTATCTATCTATCTATCTATCTATCTATCTATCTATCTATCTATCTATCCATCTATCCATCTATCTAGTCTATGTAGTCTTAGCTATTCTTATCATAAATTAAAAATATGGAATATGGGTTTAAAAACATAAATTATAGATAAGATGTCTCCAACCAAAACCATTGTAAATAGTAAGACTAAAACAAGGTTTATGCCAGTATATATATATCTTTTAAGACTAAGCAAGTTGCTAGTTAATACAAAGGTTAAATGCTGGTCAAACTTTGAAGAATAACAATAGCTGTAAAGAAAAACAGAACAAAAGAAACATGTCCCAACTCTGTGTACAGCCTGTATTGGTTACAAAAAGTCATATCTCAGCTTCTACTTGGCCTAAATTTTTTATTCAAATTGGAAATTTCTTTATTTGTTCAATATAAAACTAAAAAGTTGGTGTCAATGCAGTTTTGATATATTTCTAAGAAAAAAGAAAATTCAGTTAAAAAGTTGAGGGTGCTGTGCACTGCTTTTGTTCTGCTTTGTTCCTAGCTTTGGTCAATGGAGAGGATTAGTGACACAATGTTACATAACATGAATAGCTGGAGGGGAGGGGTACAATGAAGCACAGCCACAGTGTCTCCACTTTTACCCCCTAAACAATATTTCTTTAAAATGCTAAAAATACAATTGGAGTGAGTTTTAAAATGAATTAAAAGACAGATTTATCCAATAATGTCTTAAGATGTAAAATAACACACTGAAATTTGCAGAAATGGGGTTTGCATGCCAAGTAATTTTCTTTAATAACCCTCTTTATACACATAGTGGTCTTATTGCCATTCTGTCTTATATGTTCATATTTAATTTTCATTAAAGACCAAAATAAAAGTAAGCTGACAGTCTTCATATGTTGAAATGTACATAACTGAGGTTAGATTTAAACCATTAAGTTAGAATTGAGAGTTTAAGATTTCTTTTCAAAGGACTAGCAGGGAAGACAATTACCCTGTGACATAACATTACATAATCAAGACTTCTCCAGTGCTCCATTCAACAAAAGCCAATCTGTCTGATTCATTCACATTTAATTTCCATGCAAACAACTAAATAAAAGGGGCTGACATTAATTTATCTTCTAAAATTTACATTACTGAGTTTAGATATTAACCATAGAGTTATAATAATTGGGAGTTAAAGATTTAGTGTCAACATTTTAAAATATTAACACATGTTAATGCATGTTTTTGCATATATTTAATTAATGCTTTGAAAATCCACATAATTATATATAAAATTTATATATTTCCTTTTGATAACAGTATTTGGTATATTTTTAGCAATTTCTGTCTTCATATTCAAATATCTGATGGTTTAATAGATGTATGCACGAAAACCATGTATTTCATGGATGTTTATCCATTTTGTTCATATTCAAGAACATAGCATAACTTTATTAGACACAAAATGGACAGGAAGTGGGTATTTTCACATTTTTGTGAATTTTAAACTTGAATATGAAAAGACAGAAATTGCTAAAAATAGGTAAAAACTGTAGACCTTTGAATTGTAACATTTCAGTCAAATTTTAGTCTTGGTCTCTCAAAAGTGCCAAACAACATGTCCAAAGTATCATTTTTTATCACATTCTTCTTCAGAATTGATGTGGTTAAATATAATAAATTAACATTATTTCATATCTGCATAATTCAGAGAACCTTAATGAAAAGGATTACCGCGAAGAAACTTATGTGTATGATGTTTACTCATAACCGTTTAAAATGCCATTGGTTTGACATTGATGACTGATGTCATATTTTTGTCTTTGAGCTTTGAAAGTCTGTGAAATTGTGATTTGTCCAACTTTGACGTCCTTTATCTCTGGAACTAATCATTGCATATGACCAGTACCTGGCATTGCTACCTCAGCCACAAAAGCAGATTATAAATCCGAGATTAGAAGCCTGTAGAAAATAGGTTTTTGAGTTGTAGCTTTTTGAAAAAGTTGCATCAAGCATTTGCGCCAAACGGAAAGGCATTTTGAAATGCCTGTAGAAATAATCCAATATTAAAGATTGCCCTTAATACTGGTCCAAGCCACTGTGTGGAACCCAGATATCAGGTTTAGAAACAACCAAGGTGGTATCTTTCACGAAATCAAAAATATTAACATTTGAAAATTGACTTTCATATGGACAAAAATGCCTCAAAATCGTTTTTATAACTTTTCCAGACAAACCTGAGATCAGTAGAAGACAAGACAGGCCTATGAATTTTTATTGCCCATGCAGGCTTATGGGCCGTGTACCATGTGCAACCATACATATTTATATTATTTACATGTATAATTTAAAGTGTAATATCTTGATAACCATTGATTTTCAGTGATGTTTCACATTTGACCCCCCCCCCTCCTTGGCTGTCATACACATCTGAGTTGTGAAGTAGGCTAATGCACCCTCCATTCTTTAGTGAGACTTTACCCAGATTACATCATCTTATATAAGGTGATTGAGGTACAGCAGACAATGGCCAATTCATGCCTATAGGGGAGAGGGTTGAGCAGCTGGGAAGGGGGAGGCTAAAAGGTCCCTTTAAGTGGAAGAATTTATAGGTGCTCATACAAAATGTTGTAATTCTCCAAAATTATCATAACATGTACATACAATACAATGATTTATCAGACCACATTTCATTTCACATTTCTCCCAAATCCTGCATTTTCAAAAGGAGTCATACATATAATAATTACTATAGGCCTATACATGACATTGTATAACTATGCATTTTTGACAAATTCCAGGTCCGTTTTGGACATCCCATTTTAGGCCTGAGTTTTCTTCATTTTTCCTCCCAGGTGCCTCAGACTTTTGATGTGAACTGAAAAATGGCCATTCTAATGCATGTGCTTATTCCATTTCGTATAATCCCTTTGTCTCAGCCATAATTAATTACTGAAATCGCGATTTCGTACAGCCGTTTCGCTTTTACCTCGTTTTGGACCTCCTATTCAACGTCTGAGGCTTCTTCATTTTTCCCCTCAGGTACCTGAGACTTCCCAGGTGAACTAAAAAACGGCCATTCTAATGCATGAGCCTATTTCCATGGATTTTTTTCCTTCCTGCAAACCGTAATATACAATTGAAATCGCAATTTCATATAGCTGCTTCTGCTCAACTTTTCTTTCCCCAACTTTTTTTCAATAGAAAAATTTGCAAAAACTCATGCAATGGCTGTAAATATTAGTCCATAGTCTGTCTAACGACAATAAGCTTTAAAGTAAAATAATCTACCTATTACCATTTTGGCTTTTTCGCGCAGAAATGTTGGAAAATAGGGATTTTTTCTAATTTTTGGGTTTTTATAAAAATTTATAGGACCAACATTCCAACTGAGTCAAGCTGTTTAAAGAGGCATTAGTTAGACACCTAATTGAAAAATTGCATAGATTTAACTCCAAAATTGACTGAATCATACAGGTTTGAAATAATAGTATTTTTTCATATTTTTGGTAAATTGTCATCCGTTCAACTTTCGAAGAGCATTTAGACCCACAAAAATACATCTTGGGCACTTAATGCATACGATGTATGCAAATTTCAGTGTCAAAAGTCCAGCAGTTTTTTAGTTATGTCCAAGAAACAAAAAAATACAATTTTTCACATTTTTCAATGATTGTGACAAAGGTATTTTTATCATGGGGATTAGACCTATAAAAGGCTCAACTGGGATAAAAGATACTATATTTACCCAAAAATTATACATGTACATGCCATAATTTTGGCTTTACACCCAATACACAAAAAAAAAATTTTTTCACATTTTTCAATAATTGTGAGAAAAGTATTAATCTCATGTGGATTAAACCCCTAAAAGACACAACTAGGATAAAAGATACAATAATGTCCAAAAAATAAAAAGTATACATCCCATATTTTTGGCGTTACTCCCAATACACAAGTGGGACGCCCGTTATCCGGACGCCCGCCCGTCCGCCCGCCCGCCCGCCCGCCCGCCCGCCGGACGGACAAATTTTCCCAAAGTAACTACAATACCCGTCGGCAATGTATACATTGCCGAGGGTAAAAACTTATATGTAAGTATTCTTAACAGTATATCGATTCATCAAGGTGAGGGAAATGAACAGGCGATATTTTTTCCGTGTAAAACGTAATCGAAGATTGTGTACATCATTTTCAGTACAAAACTTGGCCTAAAAACCTTAATAAACACCCGATTTTCACAATTTAAAAACCTGGATATATCAAGTACACTCCTCCGAATTCAATGAATATTAACTTCGCAAAAAGACTTTCGGCGCATTACGCTGAAATGATGCAAAGTTCCAGTGACCACAGCAAACCAGTGGCAGATTCTTTTTTTTCTTTGAAGGGGGGGGGAGAGTATTTTTCTGCCCTGAAATCACACACTGAATAGTACAGGAGGAAAACATGTACACTGAGCATGTAGCAATTGACAAACTAAAATCCAAACCGGTGGTTTTTATTTATTTATTTATTTTTACACATCTTTGGTTTTATAATTTTTTCATTAAACAAGGGGAGGGGCTTTGAATTTTTCTAAGGGTAATTATTTCATAGAAATGCCTACTTTAAGATATTAAAAACTTTTATTACATGCCACATACCCTCAGGTTGATGGTAAGATTGATACAGTACCCTTTTTTAATGGTACTTTTCTTGTTATTTCAGTGCTACTGTCAACATCTACAGGACTGGAGCATTGATCCACCTTTGGCATTTGGGTGTAAGACCAGAGGCTGTGATCTTTCAGAACCAAGGCAATGCTGTGCATGGCCTCAGTCCAGCTAATTTCTGATTTCTCCCACATTATTTGTGGTTGCAGTTTTCAGTTATTTTGCTGCTGTAGTTCTGCTCCACTGCTCACTCTGTTCATTCACTGTTGAGCTAATCTACTCGTTCTGCCTCAATGCTCCTGCTTTTGCAGAAGAAGCTTAGGTCCAGAACTTGAGTATTAAGTCTACTACATGTATACTCAGCCACTTTGCTGCTCCTGTTGGATAGAATGCTATCACAGTATAGAGCAATAAAGTTGTGAACTGAGTTGCAACAAAATACCTTGTCCATGGAGATTTCAAATCTCTGGATCTTTGTATTTAGTCTCCAGCATAATACAGAAAGTTTCTTTCATTGCATTGTATTACTTGCTGTGATGACTGACATTCTGATGACCTGCACTCATGTGGGTATGTCAGTCTGTCTGTTGTATACAATATGTAGGTAGACTCATTTTGTGCATTTGCATGTCGTCTTCTCTTCCACTCTGTGATGTAGCTCCTATTTGATCAAAATCACAGTTGAGTCCCATAATTAGGAATTGAGATACAACAGACAGCAAGTGTCCATTGAGGTTCTTCTTCTTTGGACCTTGATTTAATCAGTCCCAGCTTAAAACCACACTTTCAGCCAGTGTGTTGATTTTTGCTGAACTGACTGATTGTCAGATAGACTACAATCTGTAGACCTGTCTATGAGTCTGTTGTGAAGATGCCTGCCTGTGTACACTTGGCTATCTCCTCTCATGGATTTAGCCATGGGTTGAACCCTACGGGAAATACAGTGTAGTTCCCAGGAGTTCCCCATGCCGGGTAAACCTTGGTGAAGCTTTCCTTGGTCCCCTCAGCGGGGTTGACCAAGATGTGATCTCTGTCTTTACCTATGTACCCACACCAACCCTGGCCGAACGGACCATTGCGAGTTGGGTGTCCTTAATGCAGTACTCTTTTGGGAGTTACAGCACTGGGTTGACTCCGCAGTTGAGTCCCCTCTCCTTTTGGACCATGGGTATATGAATTTGGTAGACTAAGCCACGGCGGTTGCCAGACTGTTCCATGGCTAAGTCCCATGCTGAGCTTGTGATTGACGATGAGTGCTAATCCAGAGTTTAGCTATCAGGTCACTCTTGAGATCTATTCAGGATCCTCAATTGAGTACCTAGCTCATCTGCCTTGGTCCCTAAATGGAAGTACCATGCAGCATGGCTCTCGCATAGCTTCAGCCTCCCACCAGCTTTGGCTCCAGCACCAGAGTGCTTGGCCATTAGCCTCTTGGCACCATTGGTTGAGTCTCGAGTTTAAAATGACACTCAGTGACTCGCCATGTGTCTTGGAGCTGGTATGGGTTTACCTCGGGGCTCTTACCCAGCCCCAGGTGATTCCTGAATGAATGCTGTGATCAGCCTTTTGGGATATCCATGAGAGTTTAAAACGTTCTCAATGGAGTTTCCCTCTTCATTCAGCAGCATCGGCATTCGGTTGACACTGGCATGGTTCATGCACTGGTCCCGTCATGCCTTGATGCTTCCTGCAACTAGCCTCAGACCTTTAATTGCCAGTCCCTCTGCCATGTGAGACTCCAGTGGGTTCCTTTGAATCCCGCTGTGCTGTCACCAGAGCTTGTTTGGCTCTGCACCACAAGGTAGCACCGGCCCACTTCCTTTGACATAATGGGCCTGGTCCCTTGCAAAGGCAAGTTGCTGACTGCGCAAGGTTCCGACCAGTGTCATATTTAATGTAACTGCACTAATGGGTCCATCCACTCTTGTGCCTCAAACTGAGCTGCATCAAGATGATCCCTAGTATTGGCTGCCATTTTATGTCAGTGTGCTAGTCCCAGTTATGATTTATGACTCTTGCAGGCACCTCACAGGCTTGGCTCTATGTCTCGAACTGGTCTATCGCTGCCTAGACTTGGTTCAGTCTCTTAATAGAGCCACAGGCAACTAAGACATCGAATGATATGAATACAGCCCAGAATGAACTTTCCGGGTAGTATTCCCCTAACTCTGTCTTGGCCGTGAGCATTCCAGTGTTTCTGGGGGATGTAAGCATCTCTCCATATAACACGCCTGGCAAAGATGTTTCCTTGTACTAGTCACATCCTTTGACTTTGCAAGATGTCAGGGTGCTCATTAACCTTCAGTAGACTTCCTTCACAGGAGGTCCTGAGCTTCCTGTGATGAAGTGTTCCTTGTAGGCCTGTTTCATCCTCTCCCTTCTGGTGATGAGGATTGGCCCAGGAGAACCTCTCATAGATTTTTCCATCCAATGAGTTGGACGAAGGTGGAAAGAGGCTAAATTCTCCCACATCTGTTGGTAGAGATGGCCTCTTGCTGTCCTGGCGCAGTATACTGCACTGCAGGACCCAGCTAGACATCTCCCCTCCAAGTGACCAGGTCAGCAGCACTAATGGTCATTCAGGGAGAAGAGCCTTGTCCACCCTTTCAGTTTGCGGTGTAGACTTGGGTCGCTGGGACAGCATGCAGCCCACTTATAATGGATGGCCCTTCATTTGGCATGAGGCCCTTCCATTGGCGTACAGCTCATCCACCCATGTCTGTGTGGTGTGGCCTTGGGTCTGTCAGGAGCATGCGTCCCCTTTTGCAATGATGAGCCCTGTTATAGGCTCAGTCATTCAGTTGACCAACTGGCTCAAACAATGTCCCCTTGACATAACAGGGCAGACCTGTATTCTGCCTTGCAATAACTATGACTACTCACCTGGCCACTGAAGTAACCCGGCTATCATTTGAACTGATGACTTGGCCGGGTTCACCTTCCAGTTGGCCCGCAGGACGCTTTAGAGGTGTCTCTTCGGGCCTTAGGCTATGGCAGTGATAGGGTCAGGAATATTGCATATAAGCTGGACATTGCTGGGTTGTCTTAAGTCTGCGTGACATGACTTAAGATTACGCCCCATGCTCATCAGACATGTTGAAGTTGCATAGACTTAACATGCTCCAAGCAGGAATGATTCTCCAATGCACTTCTGGGCTTGGCAGGAATCACTGCATCAGGAACCATTCGGTTTCTTGGCACTGATCTCCTTCCGCCCAATCCTGTTTTATCCCCTTATACAAGTGGTTGAGATGAACAGGTGTTGCAGATAATTCCTCTCACGGAATGGAGAACTTCACTTGGTGCTACACCAGGAATTTGACTCCACTCCAACAATATGTCGTGAGTTGGTGTGTCGTTGGTTGGATTCTGAGGCATCATGTTCTTACCCTGCCTTGTTTAGCCGGGAAGAACATTCTTGGTCACATTTGAGCTGTTGTATCCTGGCCTGAACATGCATGATTCCTGGCTTTGGCTCCACCTTAGTGTCGCAGCCTATGTACAAGCTTCGGACTCCGGTCACCTGCACCGGACATGTTCCTTGGTGGCTGCAGCTTTCCGCCTGACGCAGGCCGATCACTGCACCACCACCAGCTCAGTGTTATGGTTGACCCTGACACAGGGACAAACCGAGACACATGGTCACTTCAACTGTCTGATTGCTACCTGCTGCAGGCGCAATCCAGTTACTGCTGCAGCACTGCCATACCCTCACCAGACAGGGTCTTGGCATTTGGTGGGGTTAAAAAGTCTGTGGGTCGAATGCCCAGTTGCTGACTTTGCATTCCCTATTGCGCCAACATAACAACTGCTCACTTTGTACCAGTTGTCCTTGGCTGTGACTTTTCTCCCTGCAGCGCACATGGAGGCCCCATAAAATGGGTTGGCTCTCCTCAATGATATACATTGTAGTGACCTTGTGACCAATGGGTCTGGTAAGATGCCATCATCTTCACATGACTAAGGCAGCATCACTTCTGTACATGCTCCCCACGTCTTCAGTTTCTGTTGATGAAGGGGGGGGACGGCTCCCTTTCCATGTGCCATGCACGCTACTGTGTAGCTCTGGTATATGGATGAGCCCTGTCATGCCGATGACACTCCCCAGAGGTGAATGGCCAGGTGACCCAGATGCCTCCTGCCATGAATGCGGATGGTCTGTGTGTAGAACTTCAGGTAGCTCACCACAGATGTTAGGATCTCGGATTCTGCTGCCTCTTCAGAGGGGCCTTTAAGTCCTACCTGGGTCTGCAATGTCTTGCAAATTATATGCCTTCTGTCAGTTACCTTCCCAAGGTGCGTGGCCAGGTGACCCAGATGCCTTCTGCCCTGGATGCATAAGGTCTGTGTGTTGAACTTTGTGTAGCTCACCACAGATGTTAGGAACTCGGGTTCTGCTGCTTCTTCCGATGGCAGCCCTATGAGTCCTACCCTGGGTCTGCAATGTCTTGCAAATTTGTATGCCTTCAGCCAGCCACCTTCTCCAAGTTTTTGATTGAAGGTTCGTGGCTCCGACCTCGACATACTGCCATGTGCGGCTGAACTTTCTCTCTCATGATTCATGCTGTTGAGATGTTCCTTGCAGAGCATTGTTGGTTGTTGAGCTTGCTGCTCCTCGGGTTGCTACAACCTTTGAGGTTCCCACCCACCTTCCCTCTATGTCGTGATGAGAGGCATGTGACCAGAGGTATATGTAGAGGGAAGTCACATGACCAGAGGGCCCCCTCCCCATGGGGAGGGATCCCCTCAAGTGTTTGTGATTGTTTGGGATTTGTTTCAGTCCTAGTTGGCAAGCAACTGAGAATGGCTGTGTAAAACTCACTGTTTTACAACAGTGTAGGTCCTGTGAGTCTTACTCACAGAGAGAACCCCTATCCCCCTGTGGGGGAGGGGTTTCATTTTCTGTCAGAAGTCCTCTGTTTACCTATTTTGCCTTCTTTTCCTCTCTCCACCCCAAATCTCCTGACAACTCCCTTTGACTCCTTACAACAACCATAGCACACATTAAGAACTCTATTCAGACAGCTTCCAATATAACTGCAATAAGCAGAGGTGCAAAATATCAAGTAAATCAAATACAATTGGGGTGATTGAGTTTAAATTGGTGTTGTTTAAATGTGGTTTTAATGTAATTTTAAAAGGTATTTTCAAGTAGGTAAAAGTAAGAAGTGATTCAGAGGTAGACAAAAGGTGTGAAAGGGTAAAGTAGTGGCTGATTCTTCCTTTCTGCTAGAGTAATCGTACTTTATTTTGGATTGTACCGTATATGGAACGACATACAGATCAGTCGTTTTTTAGAATTTTCATATATATAAAGTGTGCCACTGACAGGAAGGTAGTGGATGATTGAGATTTGTGTAAGACATTGTTATTAATGTAGAATTGAAGGAATGTAAGGGAGACCAGGGTAAGTTGTGCCATTTTTTTTCATTTGGCTGATTTTCCGAAAACCAAAGCTTAATCAAGTTATCTGAAAATCAGACATCAAAATTTAATACATAGGCCAGAATCAACCAAAGTTCCAGGGCAGTCCGACTATTGGGAAGATCATAGAAGGCATTTGAAAAAAGTAGGTCAAGTGCATGTATATATTTTTCATTATTTGGCATGTTCACGAATTCGTGGAGGTGTAAAAACGAGCATGTGCGAATTTGTGGACATGAAAAAACGAGCATAGGTGCTCGTGTACATGTAATAACTAACACTCGTGTATGTGCTTTATTATTCATTCGTGTATCTGCTAACACTAACATTCGTGGAAGTGCTATATCATTAGGGTTTAGTGCTGAAATTAGGTTTAAAGTTAGTTTTAGCCAATTTTAAGGTTGCAATGTTCGTTTTTGCACCTACACAAATTCGTGAATTGCAATATTTCACACTTACACGAATGCCAAATTCGTGTATATGTTCGTTTTTGCAGGTATACAAATTCGTGTACATGCCAAATAGTGAAAAATATATACCTCTCAAGTGGCACAACAACGCATGATGGGGTAAGTTGTTCCACCTTATTTATTCCAAAAAACCCTTGTATTTCACCTGTTTCTTCAGATAGATAATTTCTATCATGTGTTTAACTAATGACTGACATGTTGCATGAAACTAATCAAACATTTATGAGCCATTTTAAACAAAAACTAGAATTATTTTATTGTTCAGAAGGTGATATAACACTTTTAACACATCTTCCTTTGAGAGTAAGTTATTACATAGTGTGTTTAGGCCTAGTGCAAAATGAAGAACAAAAAATGTAATCCTATGTCATACCATTGGCACAACTCACCCCAATCCAAACGCCACATCTTACCCCAAATTGATTTTCAGGATAAAACTGGTTGTCAAAAATAAACAAACAATGCGAGATGAAATCTAACAACACAAATGTCTGGATATTCCTCCTAACTCCATCCTACCAGAGGACATCATCTTAATACAAATACCAAATGACTGAGAAACAAGAATGTCAGTCCTCGGCACCTGAAGTTTTCAACAACAAAATTTAATTTATGAGTGCAGCTTTTTATACCATTATATTTGGTAGTTTTTTTCTTGGTGCCTAATGATGTTGATCAAGTGGGTATATATGGGAGGCATGCCTTCTTTACCCAGTTCTTCATTTCATCTCAACAGTGGGTGGCACAACTTACCCCGTGGCACAACTTACCCCGGTCTCCCTATAGAGCACAACAAAATGGACCAAACTTGTCTTTTGTATAGGATAGGATAAGCAAATATTATTAAATAAGCACAATGATGCAATCACTTACCAAAGAAAATTCAGTCCTCGATGTGCCTCGTGTTGGTTTGCTCCCCTATCCAGGCAATTTTGCTTGATATTCTCAATCTTTCTTCTTGGTGCATCTTGTGAGGAAATGTTTGTTGCTGATTCCTGCCACAAAAGAATCCAGGTGTAAGGAGTCACATCATCTTTGTCTCTAAGGTTGACATTTTCAGCAGTAATCATTTGAGAGATAAGATTCCAAAGGATGTCATTGCCTGATTTAAATTCCGGAATTCTTTTCCACAAACCATCAATCAGTAACTTTTCCATGAGGTGATGAAGTGGAGTTTTTCCTTCAAGATCTTGATTGTCACAAAGGACAGGATTCGTCTTGATGATTGAGAGACAATTTGTCACAATGAAGTTCTTAAGATCAATAGCACAACTTGAAGTCCCCTTATAAATGTAAGAAGGGATATTGTTGATGAAATCATTCAGTATATTTCGCCCTGTGACCCCTCTTGTGAATATATCTTCCAGAAAAGTTAAAAGTTTGGGCATTGAGGACTCTGACAGATGTTTTTCGAGGTTGTCCAGAAAACGCTGAAAATGCGAAAATTCTCCCTCCGACCAAAAAGGATCTGCTCCTTCACTGATGAGGAAAGTCAGAACGTCCATAAAATGAAGCTCTTTCTCCCAATCAGGAGGACCATGTGCTAGGTAGTGTCCCAACAACCTGTAGAACATAAGGAAGGACTGATGTAAATCAGCATATACATGTATACAAAACAAATTTGTTGTGATCCATGCAACTCCTCCCATTATATATATACTGAAAGTCTTTTTTACCCTCGGCAATGTATACATTGCCGACGGGTATTGTAGTTACTTTGGGAAAATTTGTCCGTCCGGCGGGCGGGCGGGCGGACGGGCGGGCGGGCGTCCGGATAACGGGCGTCCCACTTGTGTATTGGGAGTAATGCCAAAACTATGGAATGTATACTTTTTATTTTTGGGACATTATTATTATCTTTTATCGTAGTTGTGCCTTTTAGGGGTTTAATCCACAGGAGATTAATACTTTTCTCACAATTATTGAAAAATGTGAAAAAATATTTTTTTGTGTATTGGGTGTCAAGCCAAAACTATGGCATGCATATTCATCATTTTTGGGTAAATATGGTATCTTTTATCCCAGTTGAGCCTTTCATAGGTCTAATCCCCATGACATTAATACTTTTCTCACAATCAAATTGAATCAATGAAAAATAAGAAAAAATGTTGTTTTTTTTTGTTTCTGGGACAGAACTAAAAAACTGCAGTACTTATGACACTGAAATTTGCATATTGTATGTATTAAATACCCAAGATGTGTTTTTTGTGGGTCTAAATGCTCTGAGAAAGTTGAACGGACGACAATTTACCAAAAATATGAAAAAATACCATTATTTTAAACTTGTATGATTCAGTCAATTTTGAAGTTAAATCTATGAAATTTTCCAATTAGGTGTCTAACTTATGCCTCTTTAAACATCTCTAATCAGTTGGAATGTTGGTCCTATGAATTTTTATAAAAACCCAACAATTAAAAAAAAATCCCGATTTTCCAACATTTCTGCATTAAAAACCAAATAGTAATGGGTAAGTTAGTTAACTTTAGGTCTTATTGTAGTTAGACACACTATTGACTAATACTCACAGCCATTGCATGAGTTGTCGCAATTTTTTCCATTGAAATGTATGATTGAAAAAATGCAAAAAATCATTAAAATGTCTATTTACTCTCCATTTCCTTCTGATGTCATACCAGTCATTGACACTTATTTGTCAAAATAAATCTGACATGTTTCTCATCATCATCATGCTGATTTTGAACAATATGAAAATTTTTATTCGCAGCAGAGGTCAATATTAACAAAATTAGATAAATATTAAGGATTTTCAGATAATCATATATCAGTAAATATTGGCCCTGGTCAATCAAATTTTCCACAATAATGTCTAAATTTGACTTTTTCTACCTCTCCTCATGAAATATTATCAATAGGAAATATATATATTTTATATGTAATTATGTGGACTTACAAAGCATTAATTAAGTATATTGACACTAAATCTTTAACTCCCAATTATTATAACTTTATGGTTAATATCTGAACACAGTGATGTAAATTTTAGAAGATAAATTAATGTCAGCCCCTTTTATTTAGTTGTTTGCATGAAAATTAAATGTGAATGAATCAGACAGATTGGCTTTTGTTGAATGGAGCACTGGAGAAGTCTTGATTATGTAATGTTATGTCACAGGGTAATTGTCTTCCCTGCTAATCCTTTGACAAGAAATCTTAAACTCTCAATTCTAACTTAATGAACCTCAGTTATGTACATTTTAACATATGAAGTACTGTCAGCTTACTTTTATTTTGGTCTTTAATGAAAATTAAATATGAACATATAAGACAGACTGGCAATAAGACCACTATGTATATATAGAGGGTTATTAAAGAAAATTACTTGGCATGCAAACCCCATTTCTGCAAATTTCAGTGTGTAATTTTACATTTTGAGACATTATTGGATAAATCTGTCTTTTAATTCATTTTAAAACTCACTCCAATTGTATTTTTAGAATTTTAAAGAAATACTGTTTAGGGGTAAAAGTGTCATCATTGGAAAGGGTCCAGTTTTGTTGAATGGGCCTGGAGACAGTGTGTCTGTGCTTCATTGTACCCCTCCCCTCCAGCCATTCATGTTATGTAACATTGTGTCACTAATCCTCTCCAGTGACCAAAGCTAGGAACAAAGGAGCACAAAAGCAGTACACAGCACCCTCAACTTTTTAACTAATTTTCTTTTTTCTTAGAAATATGTCCAAACTGCATTGACACCAATTTTGTAGTTTTATGTTGAACAAATAAAGAAATTTCCAATTTGAATAAAAAAAAATTAGGCCAAGTAGAAGCTGAGATATGACCTTTTGTAGCCCATACAGGCTGTACACAGAGTTGGGACATGTTTCTTTTGTTTTGTTTTTTCTTTACAGCTATTTTTATTCTTCAAAGTTTAACCAGCATTTAACCTTTGTATTAACTAGCAACTTGCTTAGTCTTAAAAGATATATGTATACTGGCATACACCTAGTTTTAGTCTTACTATTTACAATGGTTTTGGTTGGAGACATCTATAATTTATGTTTTTAGACCCATATTCCATATTTGTAATTTATGATAAGAATAGCTAAGACTAGATAGACTAGATAGACTAGATAGATAGATAGATAGATAGATAGATAGATAGATAGACAGATAGATAGATAGATAGATAGATAGATAGATAGATAGATAGATAGATAGATAGATAGATAGATAGATAGATAGACACATGTAGATAGATAGATATATATAGATAGATAGATAGATAGATGCATAGATAGATAGATAGATAGATAGATAGATAGATAGATAGATAGATAGATAGATAGATAGATAGATAGATAGATCAACATGTCATCCAAGAGATTCAGACATTGTCTTAGTGTCAAAAACACCTAAATTCAGCAAATGGGACTGAATGTGCCACTGTACTGAGCTTTTGGTCGTTTTATTGTTATTCGGACCTATAATCTGACTGTCGCCTGGCCCTGGTTGTTTGTATTATCTATTTGTAAATGTGGTCAGCAAGGTTGTTCCAGCATTTGATTGGAAGCTGCTTTATTAGAATTATTCTTCTTGTTTAGGCCTATTGGAGCTAATATTTGAAATGAAACTAAATATTGATAGCTTAAATTATATAATTTAGTGCACAGTAAGCTTTGGAGCAAATTCTCTGTGTTTTTCCGTGATTGTTCCTGCTTCACCAGACATATTTTTTCCCCGACATCAATTGCCCTTACTGCTGAGTTAATGGAATCCTTAAACTGACTTTAACAGATTTTTGGTATAAAAAAAAAAGTCTCTTTCCATGTGTTATCACTTATCACAGATTCAACCAAATTTCTCGTTTTTATCCGAAGTTAAAGGGTTGCAACCTGGTATGAAACCAGGGTGGTTTGATTGACTGATCTGCTGATTGAGCGATTGCTTAATTAATTGTTTGACTGACTGATCAAATAATTAATTTCCTAGAGCAACTGGATTTTAATATTGCATTAATAACATATATTATTTGTATATTACTATTAGATCTGTAGATTTCACAGAATGGGTGTAGACAAATTTCAGTCATATCCAATAAATTAAATAACTTCTGTATGCAATAAAAGAACAGTATTTCTTAAGATGGGTGATGTTTGGGGCTTTACAATTTTTTACATCCTGTATTTATGCACTTGGTAGGCTAATTAATTAGGACAGGAAGAGGACACGGCAATGAGGCAAAGGATGATTGAAACAGCCATCCAACATAGGCCCAGGTGACCAGGCAAGAGCTGGATTCGAACCCTAGACCCAGCGATTGGCAGTCCAGCACGATACCACTAGACCAACCCTCCCCCCTCAAACCCTGTCTTTGTTTACAAATCAAGTATTGCTTAAGTTTTTTTGACTGTATTCAGTGTCTGCTCTGCAGTTACGGAAAGTCAGGGAAACTCATGAAAAACATTGTGGTGATGGAATTTCAAAAAGTTTCAAAAAGTTGCCAAAACAAATTTTGGCATTGATTCTCGCTTAAATTTTTACAGATTTTCATTATAGCACTTGTTGTGACCTGGTGGAAACGGACCTTGCCTCCTCAAAGCCCGCGCCTCCTGCGGGCCACTTGATTTCACTGCCTCCAGAATACCCACTGATTAGCCGAGGGTATGCTGCCGCGCAGCCTATGTTTTAATTTTTAATCGTCTAAGTCAAAATAGGTTTCACTTGATTGTGCATTAAAGTCAAAACACTAATTAGTTATTTTGACTAAGTTACTTACGAAAGTGGATCCAGCAGACATGTAGAATGTACAGTATATATACTTTCTACATTACCATGTTTGATAAATTAAATTATTAACCTAAATATTTGGCCTATTTTAAAGCCTGAGGTGTAATATGTTACACAACCAACTTCTTTGTTTTTTACGTTTAATAACTTAAATGTTCTGCTTAATCGTGTTAAATTTGTTTCAAAATAAAAGTTAAGCATAATCCAATGTTACTTTTCATTCTAGTCGTAAAAATAATGCTGCTGTGGCTATCCTGGACAGGGTGTAACAGTGATGTCACTGGTACAAAGAAAGTAATTGAATGAGTAATATGTTTATGAATTCCTGCACAGGTGACTTATATTTGCTCCAAAAATAGACTAAATTGAGAGAAGGCTTTTTCACTTCCAGAAAATCTTTTGAACAGACGTCACAAACAACCTCAACGCGTAACATGATATACTTCAGTCACAGTTACCAAGACAAATTTTCAAAACTTAAATCAACTCAAATTTTTACAAAAAGTGAGACACAATGGCTTAAGTCTCCTTGCAACCTGTTTTTGAACCATAAGAAAAGGGGGTAAGGTACATTCCACAGCTATAAACAGGACCCAAAACAGGGGTCCTACAGACATCTAGAGTGTCTGTAGTCATCACTTTTGTGACCTCTTGAGACGTCTGTTGATGGAATATATTTGGCCGATCTAGACAGTCCAGAAATCATTAATTTCTGTATTTTCCAGATGTGGTCAAATGTCATTAGAGGTTCATTTCAGAGCAATAGCAGACGTCTGGAACACTAATTATACCATTCGACACCTCTGTCAGCCAATCATGAGCCAGTATTTCACTGCAATAAAACCCATATTCTGTGTTGTCCAGTTATCCTCCCATGGGAGAATAATAAGTGAAGCTGTGAAAAAACAACTGCAACAAATGACAAGTTTCAGCTTTGTCTTATGGTATAAGCCAGTTATTCACCGCGGGATCGGCAATATGTGTTTATCACAGCTCGGGCTAACGCCCTCGCTGGATAAATCACATATTGCCTCTCCCTAGGTGAATAACCTATACTAATTGTTGGTATAACAGACAGTCTATGTTATGCCATATTAGAACCTTTACAGAAGTCTCCAAATAATGCAAACCTGTGACATCCAGACAAATCACTGAATATAATAATAAACAGGCATCTCTAGACCACAGAAAATTGTTAATTGCCTACAGACAGTCTGGATATCCAATAAAATGAACCCTTACAGACGTCTCAGTGGACCCTAAACAGAACACCTGTAGACGGTCTAGATATCCAATCAAATGAGCCCTTACAGACGTCTCAGAGGACCCTAAACAGGCTACCTACATAGCTCTAGACGTCGGTAGAGGCTACAAAATGAGCCCTGTTTATATATGTCCAGTTAGTCTGAGTGCTGCACTCTAGCCACAGTTACTCACAAGACATCTGAAATTCGATTTTCTGGCTGAAATATTTTCATGTTCAAAATGCAATTAAAAGTCTCATAGTTCATAATACGTCACTGTTACATGTTGAGAAAGTGCTATAGATCAAGCAAATATTTATTGGAAATGGGTGAAAACCTCAAATCATGTTCTTAAGGCTTATAGGCTTACTCAAAGGAAACTGCAGCTTGTTGAAAAATATAATTTAAAAAATTTGATAAACTTTTTGACATAAATGTCTGCCGGTCACAGTTACATGTCAATTTCCACATTTTCCTCTGGAAAGGAAAGTTTCTAGACACAGTGCTAGTTATTAAAAAACCTGGATTTTAATGTCAAAATAATTAAATGTCACCAAAACAAATCCTTAAGAAAAAATAAATTGTTTCACTATGTAAGGGCCCCAGGGACTCACTTTTCAATATTCATTGAAACAAACAATTTTCGATCAACTTGAAATTTTAGTCCTTTAGGATCAAAACTGGTGCCAGCTCTGTGCTCATGCCCATATACTTTCTACATTGCCATGTTCGATAAGCTTACATTCAAAATAATACAAATAATAAATTTGACCAACTACCTTGTTTTCAAGTCAGCTTCAAGAGGGAGTAAGATCTGGAAGGAAAAAAGAAACTGATACACCCTAAAAAATTTCAGACAAAATTGTTTTTTTAGATTCAAAATGGTTTTTTGAAAAACCAAATTTCAATGCAAAAAACCAACATGGATTTTTTTAAAGATCCATGTTGGTTTTGCATTGAAATTTGGTTTTTCAAAAATCCATTTTGAATCTAAAAAAACAATTTTGTCCCGACATTTTTTAGAGTGTACCACTGAAATCTGTAATAATTATTAATAATACAAATGGTAGGCCTAATATATTATGATTTTATGGAGCTCCCTTTTTAGATAAATAATCATTAATTGTTCATCAGCACCCCATCAAGCTGAAAGGCAATTATATCAATCATCATAGGCGTACGGCGAACGCGATTTTGGGGGGGGGGATCGACATTTCTCTGAATTTCAAGACCAATATTTAATACCATTTGAAATGAAATAGCCTGGAGCCCTGGATATTATTATATTTCAATATTTAGCTTTTATTTAATCATCTTCCCAAATTTTTTAGCCCCCTGCTTCCCCCCCCCTATACACCTGTGTCAATCATATTCAGTGACATAACCTATGGACATGGATGCGAGCAGGGGTTGAACTTCATTCACTGCAACTAGACACTATGTCTAAATTTAAGGGACGTGGCCTGCTCTATGATATTCTCACCTTCAGTTTAGCAATAGCTTCCTTTGCATCTGATTTGCTAGTGACATGTTTGTGATGATCCAGAATAACATTTATGAAGTCTTCAATTCTTGACTCTGAACTTCTTCGGTAACGGGCTAACAAAGCCTGGAAAAAAGTTTTTCAAAAGCTGATAAATGCACAAAACCTGTCTAAGTCACTCGTCTATGTTGCTAGTTTTTCAAAAGCTGATAAAGGCACAAAACCTATCTAAGTCACTCGTCTATGTTGCTAGTTTTTCAAAAGCTGATAAATGCACAAAACCTGTCTAAGTCACTTGTCTATGTTGCTAGTTTTTCAAAAGCTGATAAATGAACAAAACCTATCATAAGTCACTCATCTATGTTGCTAGTTTTTCAAAAGCTGATAAATGCACAAAACCTGTCTAAGTCACTTGTCTACGTTGCTAGTTTTTCAAAAGCTGATAAATGCACAAAACCTGTCTAAGTCACTCGTCTATGTTGCTAGTTTTTCAAAAGCTGATAAATGCACAAAACCTATCTTAAGTCACTCATCTATGTTGCTAGTTTTTCAACAGCTGATAAATGCACAAAACCTGTCTAAGTCACTCGTCTATGTTGCTAGTTTTTCAAAAGCTGATAAATGCACAAAACCTGTCTAAGTCACTCGTCTACGTTGCTAGTTTTTCAAAAGCTGATAAATGCACAAAACCTGTCTAAGTCACTTGTCTATGTTGCTAATTTTTCAAAAGCTGATAAATGCACAAAACCTGTCTAAGTCACTTGTCTATGTTGCTTTTCATATTGTTATATTTTGCGTTACAATAAGAAGATCTTGCCACATGAATTCAGGCCGCATGTTTGTCCATCTTTTTTTGTCTCTATCTATATTTATCTTTCTCTGCTTGTCTAGGCAATGCGCACATTTTCTTCAAAGTGCTATTTTCAATCTCTGGTGTAGGGGAGAGCCCGGGTGGGACTAGATCAGCAGGAGCAGAGCTTTTATAGGCAGTATATTCATCCCTAAAACATTCCGAAAATATTATATTTACGTTGCAAAACTGCTGATCTACCTGCGAGTATGTGCATTTCGGCCCTGTGACCTGCAGATACTGCATAATCAGGCCAAACACCAGTTTGCATGTTGATGAGACAAACTGTAATCAGCTTGAAACTTTGACAACCTCATTTCCTTAAACTTTGATGACCTCATTTCTATAAACTTTGACAAACTCATTTCCTTAACCACTCAACTTTACCGTGAATCAGATAGATAGATATGGTAAGTGCAGCCCTCTAAGCCCAGTTCTAGGCACTCATGAGGGTTGATTGATGAGATGGGAGAGAGAGCGGGAGTCCTCAACATGTTACACATGTACTCCATGTGAGGGATCTTTTACTTGCCCAGCATAGACACTGATACAAGGGGCCGCCAATTTAACGTCTCATCTGAACGACATCCAGCTGGGATTTTGCTCATGAAGGTACACTGAAAATTTTGGGTTCGAACCCATGCAGGCAAAGACCTTCACCAGAGCAGGCAGGCACCTAAACCACTTGGCCATCCTTTTGACGTTTGCTCTAATAATACTCAGTCACTCTGATTGGTTCTATGGAACATGTGTATAGTCGCAGGCCAATGGTCACATAATAATATATCTTTCTTACTCTTAATGAAAGTGCCCCTTAATGAGCAGCCAATAAAAAAATTGATTGAAAACACATAATTGGCACTCTTTTAGAGTATTCAATCAAGTTCATTAAATGAGTAGTCTCACACATGTACCTGAAGACAATTTTCACCCACTGCAATGCATTACACACTGAAATTAAGGGTTATTTACCTACCCAGGACAAAACTTGAGTTGGCAAAGACGTACATCACAAGAGCATATCCCCTAACCTGTGCCCAGGAAAGGTTTAGAATATTCCCAATTCTTGAGTTCGGATTGGCTGTCAAGGGAATCCCTTGTGATGTATCTCTTAGCTCAGTCAAGTTTATGCCTTTGCTTTCAAGTAGAGGATGCTTGACATGCACACCTTTATTAATTCATTCAAATTCATTAATAGTAAGAAAGACGTATGATTATACATATATATCAGGGGCTCCTCGATAGCGGCACTTCTTGCCTTAGAGGGGTCCCTGTAGCTCATTCTACTTTTTGTCATTACTTTATTATACTGTGTAAATACTCAATATGTTATGTGAGCTACAAATAAAAAATCTGAATCTGAATCTGAATCTATAATATTATGTGACCATTTCCTGTGGTAATGCGCATTGTATACCTTAAACAACCTGACGAAAGATGGTTCTTGGTAGAAGTGGTCAACTTTCTTTATCATCTGCTCAATTACAGAAGGATATTCAGGTTGTGGAGAGGGCATAGCCTTAAGTTCTTCTTCAACTTCAGGAGAGGTGTAGAGGATATCTCCTTCATCCAAGATTTGCAAAATCGCATTGGTCTTGCGTTCTATGTTGGCTCTGGTCAAATGCTGGATTTTTCTGTCAACTCTTCTGTACCTGAATGAATTTTAATAGAAACGCATATTTTTAAAAAAGCAAGTATACCTTGGCACAACGCCAGATACCCCCACAGACATCAAAAGAAGAAAAGATCTTCCATACAGTGACTCCAATACAATCAAGCAATTTTTATCAAGCAGGTCATTTGTAAGAAATAAAATTAGAAGATTTGACGCATTTGTCTCCACCATATTTCCTTACAATTCAGAACTCTGGATGGATCTTGACAAGAGGCCCAGAACATAAGATCAACATACGACAACGGATATTTCTGAGAGTATGCTTAGAGCTCTTTGCGAATTAGCGGTCCAAACAGTTTCAAAATTAACTTTCAACTTGGTTGTGTGTCAACTTGTGTGATGTCACTGGCTTGAAAATGTTTTGTTTTTGTTAATTGTGGTAAATCAGTTAATTCAATGCTTATCATATCTAGCAGGTTCTAAGGCGACAATAAACAAATTAATTTAATGACTTAAGGTACTTCATCAAATAAGAAGATTAGGAGACCATCAAAAAACTGTCAATGCTGTGGCAAAGCCAGTTTTTAAATTGAAAATAAGAAAATAAATTCTTCCAGTGGACCGCTAATCTGCAAAAAGCTCTAATATATAGAGTAACCAGAGTGGACAGAATTTCAAATGAAGACCTATACAAACGTTCAAGAACAAGACCATGGAGTAGCATCATAAAAGAAAGAAGACTAAAATTCCCAGGACACATACTGAGATTACATCCGACAACAAGCTAGAAAATCACTGAAAGAACGCCTAAAACCAGGAAAGATGGATGAATTGATGAATGGGGCTTTACGTCCTGTATTTATGCACTTGGTAGGCTAATTCGGACAGGAGGAGGACATGGCAATGAGGTGAAGGATGATTGAAACAGCCATCCAACATAGGCCCAGGTGACCCAGCAAGAGCTGGATTCGAACCCTGGACCCAACGATTGGCAGTCCAGCACGCTACCACTAGACCAACCCTCCCCCCAAAACCAGGAAAGAATATAAAGACCCAAGAAGACCAAATATGTAAGGTGATAAATTATGTAAAGTTACCTTGCTACTGCTCTTCCGTCCTCACTGTCTGCTTCACCGTCTATTTCATTGTCTGCTCTAACATGTCGAGGTCTTCCTAGTCTGTTCAAGAATTGGCGCAGACATGAGTTGCCATTGTTATGAATATTCCAGCTTGAGTTGGTTACTCTGTCACTAAAATTTAATCATCATTTCAAATGAGTTAATGAATTTCATTAAATGCTGTAGTTAGAATGCATCATAATTTCATAATTTGAAGTCAGTTGGAGGTATGTTACTAATTTATGCATGGTTTTAACATCTTTTCAAACCTAATTTGAATCGTAAGAATATTCTATCGAAAATTCTGGCTTATATTATACTGAGGAGTAAATGAAATTAATCTGACATGTCCATGCAGAAAATCTAAATCAAAAATATCTCAAAATTAAACCTTTCTGTCAATTCAGAGTTTCATACGAACTCAGCACTTAGAACTTGTTTATTTACACATGAACAGAACAACAATAAAAGAGGATAATCCCTTCACTTAGAACTTTGTTATTTACACATGAACAATACAAGAGGATAAAGCCTTCACTTAGAACTTGCTTATCAACACATGAACAGAGCAACAATACAAGAGGATAATCCCTTCACTTAGAACTTGCTTATTTACACATGAATGGAACAACAACAAAAGATGATAATCCCTTCACTCAGAACTTGTTTATTTACACATGAACAGAACAACAATAAAAGAGTATAATCCCTTCACTCAGAACTTGTTTATTTACATATGAACAGAACAACAATACAAGAGGATAATCCCTTCATTTAGAACTTGTTTATTTACACATGAACAGAACAACAATAAAAGAGGATAATCCCTTCACTTAGAACTTTGTTATTTACACATGAACAGAATAACAATACAAGAGGATAAAGCCTTCACTTAGAACTTGCTTATTTACACATGAACAGAACAACAATAAAAGAGTATAATCCCTTCACTTAGAACTTGTTTATTTACACATGAACAGAATAACAATAAAAGAGGATAATCC
Organism: Platynereis dumerilii; assembly: GCA_026936325.1. Taxonomy (NCBI): domain Eukaryota; kingdom Metazoa; phylum Annelida; class Polychaeta; order Phyllodocida; family Nereididae; genus Platynereis; species Platynereis dumerilii. Next base: position 8,086,455 of record JAPTHN010000009.1, read on the forward strand.
CTTCACTTAGAACTTGCTTATTTACACATGAACAGAATAACAATAAAAGAGGATAATCCCTTCACTTAGAACTTGCTTATTTACACATGAACAGAATAACAATAAAAGAGGATAAAGCCTTCACTTAGAACTTGCTTATTTACACATGAACAGAACAACAATAAAAGAGTATAATCCCTTCACTTAGAACTTGCTTATTTACACATGAACAGAACAACAATAAAAGAGTATAATCCCTTCACTCAGAACTTGCTTATTTACACATGAACAGAATAACAATAAAAGAGGATAATCCCTTCACTTAGAACTTGTTTATTTACACATGAACAGAACAACAATAAAAGAGGATAATCCCTTCACTTAGAACTTGTTTATTTACACATGAACAGAATAACAATAAAAGAGGATAATCCCTTCACTTAGAACTTGCTTATTTACACATGAACAGAATCCTGACATCAAAGTGCTATCGCTCTTGGTTCCATGTCTCAAGCATAACTCCGTCCCTGTTCTCATCACCCTCATCAAATTTTGCGTGCACTACATCACTGACATTTACTTTGTTTTGCAATAGTACCTGCGCCTAAACAATTCCTGCTTTCTCAAACATACACCTTCATTTGACACCTTTCCCGTCAACTTTGGATCACTCTGCAGAACTGGGTCATATGGGTCATTCTCAAATTTCGGGACAATTTGTGTCACTCTGATTTGTTTGTTTGTTTGTTTGTGTTTTACGCCTCTGCAGTACCTTAGTGGGCTATATCGAGGCAGGCGATTGCCGTATGATGATAGGATGAGAAGACTGGGAGTCTGGCACATACCCTATTAATTCAGGGATGCCCAGGGTCTTTCAGTTGCCCAAGCATAGAACACTGGATACAACCCGCCTCCATTTAATGTCCCATGGGCTCGGACTAAAGTGAGTTTCCGGGGTGAGATTTGAACCCACGCCCTCAAAGCCAGTTGACAAGCGCACTTACCAGTTAGGCCAGGGGGGAACTCTGCGTCACTCTGTTTCCCTGACATTAATTTGAATGCGATTAATATCTGAAGCATCACTCTACATCTGTTATTCATATTTCTATTTAGAACCACTCCATTTGGAGCAAAAAGTCATTCATTAGACCTTTTTTTTGTGCATTATGTCCAGAAATCTGTGCAAAATCAATGGTTTTTCCCTGTCACTGGACCTGACATGACAAAATCAAGTGTTCATTTTCCTCCTAATATACCTAATATCAAAATTCCACTCCATTACCACATTGTCCCCTCCGTTACAGGACAATTTTCCTATACCCTTTGACCCGAAATTTGAGAATGGCACATATGCTCTCTGTCACGCTATCCAGGTGGCAGCATGGGCCAGGCACACTGGTAACTGCTGCATGCCACCACAATATTCCCAACAAATGCAAAATGCATTTCTTTTCCAAGCCCAATCTGACATTTTGCATCAACAACAGACAATGACACATATGTGATTTATTGCTTATTACACATGAACAGAACAACAACAAAAGAGGATAATCCCTTCACTACCTCTGAATCACTTCCTACTTTTACCTACTTGAAACTACCTTATTTTTAGCCAAAACAAGCACTCTTAGAATGCAGGACCGCCCATGCATGCATCATGGAGTTTAAATGGAATGATATACGAGTAAGTATTAAGATAATTGAAAATCGGCGACTATTGATTTCGACACACGACCTGACTTATGCCAGTCCACATACCAGTGGCAGTGAAGTGCCCTGGATCCCAGATTGTATAGGACAGTTGATTGCGACATCACCAGGAGGCTCTAAAGTAGCATAAATTTGACAAATGCACCACCTAGTGGATAATCCGCCATAGTTTTCATGAAATTGAAAACAACTTTCTGGCGTGATTGAAGCACTTGTCATGCAAGTTTGGTAAGTGTTGACTTCAAAAAAATACACAATTGACAGAATCTACGATGTATAAATGAGTGATGTTGATAAAATGAACCTTTGGAATGGCCTGGTTTGGCCAGTAGGCCTCTGACTCACATCGGTTCAGGACAGAAGCATTACCGCCCTATGCATAGCATGGGCGGTAATTATGCTCTGGTGGAAGAATTCTTTCCATTTTTACAGCTGCTTGCAGCCTGTATTACGAGTGGAGTTTCAGGAAAACTTATGACAACTGCCCTGGTCATGCTGATTCACCTATGTCATTAAAACTTGGCAATGGCATGCAGTCTGAATATAATATTATCTTGCTTCCATCAACTTTTGGTAAACTTCTGTGACAATAAAATTTTATTTTCTAAACTAAAAAGCTAGTGTTTCCCGCGAAATTTGAATGATTGTACACAGTATCCTGCTGCAGCAGTTCGCGGTAAAGCGGGACGTAGAAAAACGGAGTTCTCCCGTTGTCATTTCACACCTGTGCACAGGCACTGGATGGAGGCATTCTTGGGACAGATAGCACTTAATTGAGGCAACAATGGATTACACAATTCTGTTGATCTAATGGCAGTTGGAAGATAATGGTACACAGGTTTCTGAAGTGTAATTAAGATGGAAAGGGTTAAAGTTCTCCTTGGTCAAAGGTGTGAATTTCTTGAATTGCAATTTTTTAAACTAAACTATTGACCAAGTGCTGTGACTGCTGACAAATTATGTGCATCTCAGATTGATAGTTTTAGAGCAGTTAATTGCGTATCTTTACTTGTACTTGCATTTATACACAATAGGCCTATTCTTTTTTATTCTGATTCATTTAAAAGTAAGTAAAATCTTTTTTTTAAAATCAGATTTTTGCTCAATTAGCAACTTTTGCTAATCCAAACTTTATACTAGGGTGCGCACAGGGAAGGAAGGAAGGAAGGAAGGAAGGAAGGAAGGAAGGAAGGAAGGAAGGAAGGAAGGAAGGAAGGAAGGAAGGAAAGATGGATAGAAAGATAGATAGAATGATAGATAGATAGATAGATAGATAGATAGATAGATAGATAGATAGATAGATAGATAGATAGATAGATACTTCAGCCTATATATCTACAAGCAGCTGTTAAAGTGCTTGCACGTTATTTTAAAAATCTGTAATGGCGAGCTGCGGCCGCACTAGCCGAGAGCTCCCCCGACGAAAATTTTCCATTTCCATCACTGCTGCTTAGCATTGAAGCTTATGTAAATATGGTGCAATCTGTGATGCCATAGTTCAAATTGGCCAATGACATTCCTTGTGGACAACTTCAAAACAGCATTACAATTTTGTCGTGGCAAAACTGGCCAATAATACCACTTGGACTCTGGTGCAAAGTTAGCTACTCCTCAGGGGGTGGGGGGAATTATGCCTGCTTGGTAATTTTTGAAGTATTAAATTACCTGGAAATCATTGATTTTCGATAGTTTTTATCATCATCTGCCAGTATTTTTTTAGGTTTTTGCCCAAGTTTTACTGTTTCCCAAACTTTGGTATGGGGGAGGCGACTACCCCCTGTCCATACGCCTATGTGTAACAGCTAATGTAGCGAGTCATTGTATCTAACATAAGCCAATCATACCTTGGATTAATCATGAGTAGTTGTCAGTTATTCAGCAGTACCTACCTGCCATATGTCGGATAGATGATCCTCCTCTTAGAATGTTCCCTGTAAGGTGTCCCCTTCTGCATATGACGGATCCAGTCAGACATGACGAAAGGATAGAAGATGGAATTTATGACAGAAATTCAAGCTACATTATTGATCTCCAGAGTACCACATTATTACAGATGAAACAGAAACTAATCAGCCACCACAAATGAATGTACAATATCGCAAACTAGTTCCTGGTTCTAAATCACACACTAGCATTTCAAAAATAATTATCTATTTCATCAGACTGTATGTTTTCTGGAAATAGTTATTCCCAAATATGAACAGATAATAGTGCTAACATATATAAATTTTGATGCACATCATCTCAGAAAACAAGAATCAGCCTGTTATGCCCCAGTCTCACGGCGGCTCCCGGAGAACTATTTAGATCGGCGTCGAAGTATTTCCTGGTAATTTGGATGAATTTGGGTGATCCGCCGTCGACTTTTAACATCCCCCCAGGGGAAGTTTTTGTTCCCCTCAGCGGTTCCTAGAAATGGGAAAACTGCGCCGTGGATGTCAAAAAAGATTCAACAGGTACAAACTTTTTTTACATGACGGCGGAGCAGAGCCCAAAATTTTCTTAATTTTTGGATGTCCAGCGTGGATTTTTTCAGTGAGAACGCCTCAAAAACATCTCCGCCGGGATATTAGGACATCCCCTGCCACTGAGGGGACCTCTCCTGCCCCCGCGGGGACCTTTCCTGCCCCCGCGGGGACCTTTCCTGCCCCTGGGAGGACATTTGAAGCCTCGCCGGCAGTTTTTGACATCCCGCCGCGGTGAAATAGGTTCACTGAGGGGCAGTTATAGGTTCCCTGAGGGGTACTTTTTATATCTTGGGGCGATATAAAAGTATGCCTCAGGAGGAGGAAATTCCTTTCCCCCGGCGAACTTTTGGGGACGGCGTACAACTTTTCTTCCCCGCAGTGAACAAAAAGAACCCCGCCGTGATATGCTTTTAATTAATTATGTAATGGTTTTATAAACATTGTATGTCGCCGTGATGGTCATTTTTTTCCTAGAATTCAACTCAAGCTGCCCCTCAGTGGTAAAAAGTTCTCCGTAACGTGCCGTGAGACTGGGGCATTAGTGAGTGAAAATATGGGATAGTTGCAGGTATTGTCAAGGTGTTTTCACAAATTCATATTGATTTCTGATGTCCAGATGTTGGTTGCATTTATCTCTCGACAGAACTCAGTTGCATCTTAATTTTCGTATATATTTTTCTGTTGGAAAATTCTCTATGATTTACTATATGATTTTAAGAAATTATAGTGAATACATATTGTATGGCCTATGTTGCATGATATTCTAGCTGGGAGACTCCTTAGGCCTCCAGAATTTCGACTACGACTCCAGACTCCCTTTTACATACTGTATTATTTCTACACAAGTTTCACGTTGTTAGCAAAGAAACAAAATCTAATCTACAACTTTTTCTTGGATTTTATACATCAATGATAGTTTAAGAACCTATGTGTAATTGGTCTTTAGAAAAATAATACAGTTCACATTGCTTTATATTTTGTTTTTATTTCAGGAGTCACCAGATTAATTTTCGACTCCAACTCTTCCTGAAAACCAAAGTTTGACTCGACTCCAACTCCACCCAAAATCTCTGACTCCGACTCCCGACTCCAACTCCCGACTCCGACTCTGACTCCAAAGCCCTGGTTAGAACAATTTATATTATCAGATATTGTTAATATTAAAACCTATATCTACTTCCTGGTAAAATGGAATGAAACTGTCATGATTTTTTAAATGATGCATTAAAAACTGAATGGTACATAGGTACATGTTGTTTCATGACCAGTAATTAATCTATAGGATGTTTAATTTTAGAAAATTAATGAATGATGACATCAAAATACATTGCAGATAAGTTCGGTTATTGCTTGAAATGAGCCACAATATAAGTATAATATGCAGTACACTTTGCAAAATTGTTTTCAGAAATCCTAGCATCTATTCCCCTAATGCTGTGACCAGCTGTTCGCCATGTCTGAGAAGAGGAGAATTTCTCGAATATTTTACCGGTAAGTGCTTGCGCTATTTATATAACTGGTTATAACTCATAGATAATTAATCTAACATTTTCTTTGCTTATGTTATGTAAAATGGCTCGATCAATCATTTTTATATCTAACTAACTGGCTATAACTCTGAGATGAATAATATAAGATTTGACCAGCTTATGTTTGGTGCAATGACTTTGCCACATCATCTTAATAACTGCTCATGGTTATTCCAAGTTTTAATTGACTTATCGTTTTTTATAAAATTGCTTGCGCTATAACTGAACTCGGTGATAATTAATCTAAGATTTGATTGGTTTAATGTAAGATGAAACAGCTTGAAACATAGTCGCTTCAAAAGTCAACACAGAGAAATACGTCAACTTTTTTAGCAGATCAGGACGATTCCAACATGCTGCAGCGGATGGTGAAACAGACCGTGCAACAGACCATGTAACAGAACGTGCAACAGAATGTGCAAAAGAACTTGCAACAGAACGTGCAACAGAACATGCTACCGAACGTGCAAAAGAACGTGCAACAGACTGTGCGACAGACTGTGCAACAGAACATGCAACAGAACCTGCAACAGAACGTGCAATAGAACGTGCAACAGAACATGCAACAGAACATGCAAAAGACAGTGAAGCAGAAAGAGAAGACGAAAGAGCAGCAGCAAGGTTTGTGCACCAATGAACACTCTTGATAATAAATATGAATACTTTTTTGGGGAAAATGCCTCAAATAAATTTAAATTCCAGAATTTTAGTAAGGTCCATTGTAAAGGTCAAGCTATCTTCTCTAATCGCTGAGGCCAGCCTAGGGGCAAATTTTGATGGCCTCTGCCTTGGTGTCAGAGGCTCATGCCTTGGTCTCGGCCTGGGATGTCCTGACCTCGACCACATCACAGCCCAGCTGAGACATAGTGCCATAGGCGTACGGCGGGCGCAATGTTTAGGGGGGGGCGCGCAACATTTGCCACAGTGTCCTAGAACGAAGTTTAGGGTTTAAAAAAATGTACAAAGAATCCGTCAACACAGCGTTGTAGCATGTGGTCTCATTTTCGATTTGATGTAAAGATCAAAAATATCTGTAGGGAAAATTTTGAGAAAACTGATATTTAAAATTTTTAGTTTTTCACACCCTTCAATATCAGTTATAGGTATATCAAATGACATTGCAGTGTTATTGAAACATCATATTTTATCTAGTTATACATTAAGTTACTCAATCAGGCTAAAAAATACCAGAAAAAGCATTTTATTTCCAATTTTCACATCTTTTCCAACATTTAGGGATGTTGCAAACTCATTGAATCTTATAATGTGTCAAAATCAAATATAAACACGGCCATTTCAGCTTTATTATTTCTTGAACCAAAGAAAAGCAGCAAATGAACCACCAGGGTGAGAGAAAATGCCTTGTTAACTTCATTTGTGATGGAAATTGAGTTTTAGCATTTTACCAGTCAATGTTTTTCTAGTGGGAATAGCAAAAACATCTTTAAAGTTATTGGACAATAAACAGTAGACACATGTAGAAATACCTACTGCCAGCATCTGACAAGTGTATATCTTCACCACAGCTTTCCATGTAAGTTGTATTTGATATCTAAGGAAATAATATTTTTTGAGAGAAGTATTTGTTTAAATCAATAAAAAAAAATGGCGGAGATGGCCAATTCCAAGTTTTATTACAATGTCTCTGTTCATATTGAAATATTGGTTGCAATTCATGGTCTTCTGAAGAATTTTAAGGGCTTTCTTCACCCATTTTTACCAATTGTTAAGATTATTTCACGGAATTTAATGGTTGCCGACTTCCAAAATTCAGTTGTTCAGTAACTGTTGTAGCATGCCTTTGTGCAACCAACAGAGTATTAAACTAACAGTCAACAGATTCTCTTCCATGGTCACATAGTTAATATTGGTTATATGTGAACTTTCCAGATGGAACTAGGAGATATTGTGATTTTAAAAATATTATGATTTTAAACCAGAAGCTCTAAAATTAATATTCATTGGTGATATAATTTATTTTTCTTTCATGATATGAATGACAACACTCAAAAATGCATCCTATACAAAGTTTCTATAGCCAATTCATTGCATTAGTAATGTAAAATCTGCATAGAAAGTACTAAATTTATTGACACTTACGCACAATTGAAGAAAATCAATAAAATACCATTGGAAACTAAGACCCTAAACAAGAATTTCAAATTTAAGGAAGGAACAATTGAGGCAACCATGTTTCTTCAGATTGTGATTTGAGGTTTTGATACTGATATGAAGATATATACTTTAAGAGTGTTGCGACATGCATCTCAAAATATTGATATAGAAATGCTGTAAAAGCCCTAAATATGTCTTATTATTGGCTATATTGCTACAGTGTTCTGCTACTTAGCTAATGCAGTTGATTAGGGACATTATGCAGGTTCAGTTGATTGGACTCTAAATGGCTTCGGAGAATGCAGATTGTAGTCTAGCAAGTTTGTGACACCTTCAGAATGTGATATTCCTTTAACAACCACTTAATCATAGCTCTGGATTTGGTCCACTGTATATATAAGCACGAGGGTGGGAAAGGAAAGCATTTCTATGTTAGGGACCGTTCAGAATTTATGACTGGGAGAGGGTGGGAGTTTTGCTAGAACTTCCCGTCAAAAATTGATACCCCCCCCCCCTTGAGATTCATGCGGATTTTTAGTACCCCATCCCTAGGTTTCATGTATTTTTAGTACCCCCCCCCCCTCGACATTCAAAGCAAAAAACACATATACACTCACCAGCAAAAGAAACGCAACACTTGATTTTAGATCATATTTTTGCAAATAAATTTTTTTTGCCAAAACCAAATTAATGGCATTAATTCTATCATCAACAAGCATAATCGTACCAAAAATCATTCAACTGCGACCATTTCCTGTCTTTCTCTGGTCCATTTCATCAAATTTGAGATTTTGCAAAATTATAGATCTTACATTCAAATTATAACCAAAAGGATGATGTCATTCGAAAGTCTGCCTAATAAAGGCTTTTGCTGGTGAGTGTATATATTCTGTTATACAATGTCACATTATTTTCTTTGTTAAAATTTCTTACCCCCCCCTTGGGAGTGTTGTTAAAAATTAATACCCCCCTTGAAACACGTGTCGTCTTGGCCTATGTTGGACAGCTGCTTCAATCATCCTTCGCCTCATTGCCGTGTCCTCCTCCTATCCTAATTAGCCTACCAAGTGCATAAATACAGGACGTAAAGCCCCAAACATCCATCCATCCCTTACTTGCCCTTGAGTTCCCTCACTTGCAGTGGTGTAGCCAGACCTCTGCAACAGGTGGGGCAATGGGTGGGGCAGTACTTTTTGAGGGGGGGGCAAGATACATGACCAATTTTATCGACATTTATCAATGGGGGATCCACAGAGGATAGTCTAGAGTGGACCGAGTGTCGTTTCGGCTTTCGCTGGCGTCATTTCGGCATTCACGGACCCGTGTTGTTCCATACTTTCTTCAAAATGTTATTTCCATCTCAGTGGTCTGGGAGGGGTGGGGGGCGGGTCCCCCCTGGATACGCCACTGTTTGTAGACATTTTTTGGATAAAATTCACATGACTCCACAATGGTAATTTTCAACATCACTATAACATGTTAAATTAAACATGAAGTGCATGAAATTTAATTGTATGTCGTATTTGCATATCATTTCAAGGCCTTAGATATTTTGCTGCTAAATGTCAAAGTATTTAATATATCTCACAAAAATTTGCTTAACTGAAAGCCACTAAATATTGAATCCACATGATTGGAACCTTAGATGAAGAAAAACCCATAAAAAAATCAGAGAAGTTATATTTTTATCAAACAGGAATTCAGTTATCACAATGATAATATTCTCCTTACATAGCAATCATCACCTAAGCAATGTAATTACACTAGAACAGAAAAATTGCATTTTTCATCAGACTAGGCCTATAAAGTTTTTATAAACATAATCTTATATAAATAGGAATGTAAAGATTGTCACATAGAATAATCAAAAACTGTCTCGATCCTTTTTTTGAACTGAGCTGTATAATAACAACAGAAACACTAAATTTCACATAGAACAAGAGCAGGTATACTGCCTCCATATCCCCCATGCCCTACACATCTACCAATACCCACCAGAATTCCAATTTTAGTTATGCCAAATATTTCCACCAGGGGGACAATTGTGCATACATGTAAGGAGGTGGAGACACCTGGGGGTGGAGTTCGCTTTTAAAAATAACATGGCTGCACGCCAAAAGCACAGGAAAAAGTATTTGGGATGTGGAAATGGTTATGATATTTATTGATTTATGGTCAGATTTGACAAGTTTAGGGGGGTCTTTGAATGTTGGGAAAGGATGAGCATTGTGCTTGGTGTGGTGTTTGAGATATTTGACGGATGCCATGACATGGAGACTAAAAGTAAAATCCCCCATAGCATAGCATGGGGGATAATTATTGCTGAATGGAATGGAGCAACATCAGTGTCTGAAACAGTCTGATGTGAGTTAAGGAAGCATGATCCTTCCGTTGTTATGACTTTTTGCAAATATGTCTACAAACTCATCCAAATCAGACCTTTGTCATTAAATATGGATGACTCCTAAGTTTGAGAGCCTCTCATCTGCCATTGAATTTCTCACAAAGGTCTTTATCCTCTTCATGGCAGAGAAGCTTCGCTCTCAAGAAGCACTGGACACTGGGATCATCACTGAAATTTTTACAGAGCTTGTAGGCCTATAGCTCATGGAAGGCCTCAGTGTATGGTTGAATAAATTTGTGAAATTCGGTAGAGTCCAGATGGTGTTTCGAGGCCCTGCATTTTTTTCAGCTCCACCAGTCGCTTGGCCCACTAAATAATTAGGTCGGCATTTGAAAAGCTATTTGGTAGAGGGCATCCTAAGCAGAATAGTAAAACCAGGTCATGCACTGGAAATTTCAGGCTAATTTAATTTTTTTTTTTCAGGGCCAGAGGGGGGGCAAGAGGGGGGCAAGAGGGGGGCAAGAGTAGCAACAGGTGGGGCAATTGCCCCACCTGGCCCCCCCCCCTGGCTAAGCCACTGCTCACTTGCCCTCTGCTTCCCTAACCAACCCTTTTTTATCCGCAGGCTCCGCTAACAAGTCAAACTTTGGTTTTCAGGTAGAGTTGGATTTGGAACTGAGGAAAGTTAATCTGGTGACTCCTAGAGATTATTGAAATAATTGAGAAAAAGCAATGTGAGAGAATTAGGTATTAACGGCCAATCGCAAAAAACTTCTGAAACAATTATTAATGTATAAAATCCAATGAAAACTAATCTGGCCAATGTGGCCACGTAAAATGATGTTTTATGCAACATTTTAGGTCAGTACTGACTACTCAGTCTTATTTGCAGGACACAGGGGAAGGCCAAGGGATTTAATTTTATTCTCAGTTTGTAGACTTCTTTGAGTTCCCAAAGTGATATTAACATCCTTATTTATAACCACGAATCGCTAAAATATGACCTATAATACTGAGATTCCAAGGCTGTTGTGCCACCCCTTTGGCATGAGAATTTTTCCCTAAAATTTTGCAGGGCTTCTTTTATGATACAAGGGAGAAATCATGCAAAAGTGCATGGCGTTTTGAAAATATAGGGGCAGCCGATGCAACCTAACCCATGCATACACACTTTGTCAACAACATTATTCACAAAGAAAAAAACTTCGTAATGCTACGAAAAGGTACACTCTTAACACAGGGCGGTCAAGATGACAACTCTAGTTGGTATATATGAGTGGCATTGCCTTCTTTGGCCAGTTCATCATTTGACCCAAACAGTGGGAGGCACAACTTACCCCGCGGCATAACTTACCCGGTCTCCCCTACTGTGGACTGAGTCCGACTGACATTCTTGTTTCTTGGTCATATGGTATTTGTAATAAGATATAATAGAGTACTTCTAGACATTTGTGTTGTTAGATTTAATCTTGCATTATTTGTTTTTTTTTACAACCAGTTTTGTCCAGAAAATCGATTTATTGGTATAACATAGGATTTTTACTAAAATATTTTAATCTGAAAGGCTAAACATGTTGTGAAATAACTTATACAGAGAAGAACAAGTGTTAAAAGTGCTATACCACCCTCGAAACAATAAATAATTCTGATTTTTGCAGAACTTTGAATGTTTGCGTAAAATGGCTGATAGATTTTCAAATTAAGGAGTTTCATGTAACATATCAACCATTATACTAAACACATCACAGGCACACCCCAACATTAGTCAAATGATAAGTCTGCTCAACAATATACTTATACACACTGTCCAAGCTGTCAGTATTATTGGAGAGTGCCTGTGAACACATGATGCAAATAATCTATCAGAAGAAACTGTTGAAATACAAGGTTTTAAAAAACACTCTGCAGAAAAACTTGCCCCATCATGCGGTACAACTTACCCTGGCACCGGGGACAGTTGTGCCAATTGACCTACTTTTTAAAAATGACGAACATGATCGTGCCAATGGTCCAGTTGCCCTGAAACTTGGCTCGATTCTGGTCAAGGTATCGTCTGTTGACATACGATTTTCAGATCACATGATTAATAAGCCTTGCTATTTTTGGAAAATCACCTTAATTGAAGCAAAAAATGACACATCTTACCCCGGTCTTCCCTAGGTGTATGCTGCCTCTCTAGACAAGTTTCGTGTATTTCTAGTCAGCAGCTTCTGGTCCAGTCAGCTACTCTACAAGGATGCAGAGGTAGCTGTAGCAGCAGTGAAGGAAATCCCTAACGGGAGAACTTTCTGTGACATTTTTGACCCCACCAGACCAGAAGCTATATATATATACCCACAAGAATTTTTTGAGGCGATGCTTCAGCCCTTCACTGATATAGTCTTAGTGACTCTATATATAGCCACTCGCCTCTGTATAGCTGGGCACAGGCCTCCCAATCGGAGGCTTTTTCTAAGATTCAAGAATCAGTCTGTGAATCTACATCAGCAAAACGGGGGGCTAGCATCGTGCATAAAATGCGGACGGGCCAAATTTGCGGGATGACGGGCCACGGGATTTCGTAACAAAACACGGATACACAGTTGCGGGATGGACGCTCTTTGCGGGATCGGTCATAATCAAATGCGGATGGGATCAAATATGTGGAACAAGCTGAATTTGCTTTGAAAATCGCCTCTATTTTTTTTTGTAAAGTTTTCTTGTCTCCAGCAGTGCATACATGAGCTGATCAAGAGAAATTAAGAAAAATAAATCTCTCACCTCCAACTGGGTCAGGATTCTAAGCTCCAACTGGGTAAGGATGAATTACAACAGTGAATAGTTATAGCAAAACAAGCTGATTTGGAACCAAAGAACTGAATAGACAGGTAAGTATTTATGCCTCTCTGAGCCTTGTGATCAATATTGCGCTTCTAGTATTATAACTGTGAGTTGTGTTCATCACACAACAGAGGCTCAAAACTCCCCATATATACAAGAACTGTGTTTATAAAATGCTTGACTGTTACACTGACCTATTTCTGCTCGGGAGCTCAAATCAAATCAAATCATTTTATTTATAGTCGTTGATACAAATTAAAAAGAAACATTAGCCTCAAAGGCTATTTAAACGACTCTCTATTGAAACTCAACAAAGGAAAATTTAAGATAATAAAAACAGCAATTGAAAATTTATGACATGTAGAAGCTAAGGCAAAAAATATATATTACAGTTGAAAACAAATTAGTGTGACTCAAATTTGCACTTGTTGCATTTGCAAAGCACCCAGAGAATCTAAGAATTACACATGTAACCCTTACAGAAGTGTGCGAAACAGCGAATCTCCCTCATTTGCATAACCTGTGTGAAGGCCTGTTCATTGGCCCTCTTTGTGGGCGTGGCTGATCTGTTCATTGAAGGCTCTGCTGAAGTGTTGCAAAGTGGCTATTCCCACTTTTCCAAAAAACTGGAAAAAGTTTTAAAATCAAAGTCTTTTACTTCGTTCGGAAGATTATTCCAGAGCACTGTCCCATAGTCACGAACACTGTTTTTACCGAAAGACTTTGTCTTGCAATGTGAAACAATCAGGTTTCTTTTGCTCCTTAAATTGTAACGTGGTACACCATAATAATGGGGGTGACAACTTGTTTACACTCTTAAATACCTCTTTTAAAATGAGTCTTTTCCTTAGTGTTGCTGCATGTTAACCTAGATCTTGGCAACCCAGATCAAGACCAGAGCAGTTTTATCTCATTCCTCCATGGCGTTTATTAAGTTTGCTTTCGCATGTACATATTTACAATAGAGGTCTACACCAGTTTGATAAATAGCGGCCGTACCGGTACAGTCTGGCCGGTTCTCGTAACGGTTTTCAAAGCAGCACTTTCGGTTCAGTGTAATAATGCAATATCCAACTAAAAAATTTGTTTTATTGCCGAGTTTTAACAGAAAATATCCACAAAATCATGAACTGAACTCGAGATTGTCGTCATGTTGACGTCCGCTCTACTGCGAGATCAACTTTCCGGGCCAAAAAATTGTTTTTGGTTAGCGGATTTCTCTAAAATGCGGATCGGACCTGAATTTGCGGACCGAAGGTACGAATCATGTATCGATCAAGTGTATCAATGATACGTATCGTATCGAATGTCGTCAACGATATAGAGCCCTAATTTACAGCCTTACACTAAAGTGTCTGACCTGGAATCGGTTTATCGATTGTCTGTATTACAGCTCTAGCAATTGATCTGAAGTAATATATAAGTTTTTTTATATTATTGCCAGAGTGGACCTATGATGTTACACGTGTATACTCCATTGCCTAGCACTGAAGGATATGCAAAATTGGTGCAATCAATGATGCCATTGGCCAAACTGGACGAAAAACATTTGAACTTTTTTGTTGTAGCAATTTTAACATTATGCATGGTACTCTACTCTAGCTCAGGTGGAAACAAACTTTTTTTGTAAGCTGAACAAACTTCTTCTTTTTGTGTCAAGTATGAAACCAATTTTTTTTGCAACGTTCACCTGATCGGCCCCGAAGACCTTTTGAGAGAATATGCTGGTTCAATCTAGGACACTATGAATAAGTATCCTTAATTTGATCATCTGGAAGAAATTGAGTGTGTTGTCCAAAGATATGAAGTCAAGCCCATGCTATTATTGTACTATGCACCTTCTTCTAACTGCTCAACCAACTGACTTTTCATTTCAGATCATGCGCAAGTATGACACACCAAGCATCCAAAGGCAAGCAGACTAACCCTGGAAACCCTCCCGCACGTCAATTCCTAAACAGATTAGGACGAAACCAACATGCCACAGCTGATAATGAAACGCACTGTGAAGCAGAGAGTGAAGATGAAAAAGCAGCAGAAAGGTGGGGGCAGCAACACATTACCATCTTACAATATCATGAATTAGCTAGACACCGATTTCGAGGGTTCTCACAATATTTTGCCGTTCGAATATTGCATATATCCCAGCAAGCGCTCTAATGTTAAAACAACCTTTTAAAAAGGTTATTTTCATTTCCGAACGTTTTCAAAGGTAATTCGAACATTTTTTAACATTGCAAAGTGGAGGTCTTTTTAAATGTCACAAAGAAATATTTAGAAAAACTTTAAATTTGATCAGATTCATCCCTGCTTGTTTGTCGATGTGATATCGACACTCTTGAAACACTAAATCGTTGACATTTTTTTAATAGTCAGCAATAGCATGTTTAAGGAACATTAAATTTTGGTTGGTTAGTGGAATATATTTGATTGAATGAAATTTAATCATTCTTTTTAAAGTCTGAAACTGAATGTTCTGCTGAGCTTCCTGAAATTAATGTAATAAAAACGTTTTATTTTTTAGGCTTTTACAGTCAACATTCTAAATCAACTTTAAACGCTCCCTGAAGCAAGAACTCATTGATTTTTATTATGGTTCAATATCAACATCGAAATAACGTCAAAATTTGATCAATAAAAAATGTTAATTTATTGTTGAAATCTAAAGGTAATTTAAACCCTGATCTTAAATGTTTTTCTGTTTGACATAGCAATGATTTTTTGCATTATCTATGCATGAAGAAAAAACAAAACTTATTTTGGATTTAACTGTATTTAGTCTTGAAGTATGACAGTTTTAGTGACTCCATAATCTGTAAGTTAATAACTGTTCTTTAAAATGATTGACCACCTCTTCAAGTGTCATGTGTCTCCCATATATGGTAATAGAACAGGGGCAGGCACCAGCTTTTACACAAGTTTCAAGTTGAGCAACATTGGGCCTGGTTACTACAGGGAAAAAAGAAGTGCAACGAATGGATCATATGAATAGTGGCCAAAGTGGTCTTGTGACGAGTGATTTTTCTATGCACCATTGACCACACAGTGTAAATATTTGCTATAGGTGAAGACAACAATCAATTAGCTCTTTTCATTTGATTATAAAGAGGTAATTAAGTTCAACAAAGCAAAAATGACATAGTTGATCACAGCTAGGCCAATTCACAAGTCTTATGCATTGTCAGACAGTGCACTGTTTCCAGTAAAAATTACTAATAATTATTATGGAATATATTTAATTTTAAAGTATATTTTCTCTGATACATATAGTCGTCATCAGCATCATCAGCTGACAAAAATATGCATGCGAATGAATGTATGAATCCATCAATCATGATCTCTCTACCATGCTATGTGTTTATCTATCTATCTATCTATCTATCTATCTATCTATCTATCTATCTATCTATCTATCTATCTATCTTATCTTATCTTATCTTATCTTATCCTATCTTATCTTATCTTATCTTATCTATCTAATCTATATATTCTATCTAATCTATCTATGCATGCGCAACCAGGAAAACCCCCGAAAATTTGCCATATTTATTTGTAATGCACTTTTGTTGGCCAAATTCTGGGGGGGGGGGCGCTCTACCTCCCTATCCCCTCTGCTATCCCCTATCTTTCAGCAGTGCCTTTTTATAGTTTTCTTGAATAGAATTGAAGAAAAAGGTATTACTCTCTCAGTCAGTATATTATGACACACTAACATAAGACTGGTGAAATCTTGCATGTATCAAAGCGAAGGGGGAAAATAAAGGTTGTTTTCTAATCGCCTATGGAGGAGCACATTTTCAGATACAGGGTAAGGTTCAGAGTACCTTCCTGATAACTTTTTTTAAAACCAATTTTTAACGTTCATTTAAGGTTCTTTAAAAAAGCCACTTTTTAATGTTCATCTAAACATCTTTAAATGTGTCTTTAGTGATATCAATTTTCAACATTTTATTTTCATTCAATCCAAGTTAAAATTACACTTTGTCGAACGTTCCATTGACACTAAAATCAGAACCATCTACCGATGTTGGGGTTTAACGTTTGAAAAATTTTCATTTTCATTGAATGTGAAATGTTTTTCTAATGTTAGGTTTTGACATTGATTCAATGTTCTATAAACGTTATGTGCTTGCTGGGTATTGACTGTGAGAGTACTGAGAAAATGGGATTTGAAATAAAGACTTTGACACCATCCAATTTTAGACCCTATATTTTAAATAGCCCCCAGAGATTACCTGAAAGGTGTGCATGGAGTCAAAAATGCCATATATCTATATTTTTCATTATTTGGCATGTTCACAAATTTGTGGAGGCCTAAAAATGAGCATGTAAGAGCATACAATGTACAAGTTTGTAGACATGGAATAACAAACATAATTGGTCGTGTACATCTAATAACTAGCACTCATGAATGTGCTTTATTATTCATTTGTCTATCTGCCAATACTTGCATTCGTGGAGGTGTAACATGTTTCAGTTTTAGCCTCAGAATTAGGTTTGGAGTCAGTTTTAGGCTAGTTAAGGCTTATAATGTTTGCTATTTCACCGGTACAAATTCGTGAAGGACAATGTTTACAAATTCATCCACATACATACATGGGCGTAATTTGGTGGGTGACGGGGGGGGACATTTTTGACCCCGGGGAACATAATATGAAATGTCCCCTCTCCACTTTTTTGTGTGAACATAAAAAAAGAAGTAATGACCCTGGGGTTCAATTTGATAGGGAGCAGTTCTACAAGGCATGTCCCACTTTTCTGCTTGGGCAGGCTACCATGCCATACAAAACTTCATGAATGTAAAAAAGCCTGATTGACTTTGTTTATACGCGGATTGATGGCCGATTCTGACCGCATCATCTCGTGTCCCCTCCACATTTGCCGCGAAAGTTACGCCCCTGCATACAAAATATTGAAAAATATAAACATGTACCTTAAAATGCAATTTTCTTCACTTTGGCAAAATCCCGAGACGGTGGTGTATCGATGGTGAAATGCCTGAATCTTAGAAAAATCTGCCTCTTAATTCCATACAGGTACAGAAGAATTAATCGAAAGATCCAGCATTTGACCAGAGCCAACATAGAACGCAAGACCAATGAGATTTTGAAAATCTTGGATGAAGGAGATCACCTCTACACCTCTCCTGAAGTTGAAGAGCAATTGAGGCTTTGGGCCTCATATATTCATGAAAAACCTTCCGTAATTGAGCAGCTTATCAAGAAAGTTGACCACTTCTACCAAGAGCCGTCTTTTGCCGTGTTGCTGAAGGTATGCTGTGATTAGCTGATGATGCATATATACATGTGTTGTTGAATATTTTGTATCCAGGTGATGCACAATGTATCAACGAAATAAGAATTCTGATATACTGATACTAACATACTGATGTACACTTTGTCTCATCTCACATGCGAACTAACGTTTGGCCTGGTTTCTCAGCCTCCAGAAGTCCCAAGCAGAAATACACCTACCTGTGTGTAGATTAGCGATTTTGTAATCTGAATATCACATTTTCGCGATGTTTTGGTGGTGCTGTTTTTTTGCCGATTTTCGGTAATTTCTGATCACGGCAGTCTACTTACACTTGTTTACATTTTTGAGGCAACCAAAACAACAGCCTAAATTGAAGTGACGTCACAAAAAATGCACTGCAGTGCCACTCTCGAATTAGTTCTAGTGAAGTTAATAATTTACACTGCTCCAAGTTCATGCATTGGTTTTTCAGAGCCTATAGAATATGTGCCTAATTCAAGTTCGCATGCTAGACGAGACACACTGTAAGCCACTTGGAAGGGGATAATTCCCCTGTATAGCTATTCTTTTCTTCAGATACTTTTCACTGAATATTGAGGTTGTGTTAAATATAAAATACGTAATTTGAGTAGTGCATTTATGTACATCAGGTTAGTTTTAGTTTTTTTATCACAGATTTATTTACTTTTCTTTTAAAAAAATGCCCAAGAGACAAAGGGAGTGTATAAAATCAGATTTAAGGGCACTGTGAATTAAAAACAAAGTCTGTGACTGCTTGGGCTGCCATGGACATCTAACATGAGCCAGCGGTTAGGGGCAATAAATAAATAAATAAATTCATCATTAATTCCTCTTAGCCTCTGGCTGCCACGGCATTTAAGCAAAAAAATATTTATATATTTCATAATTGTGTGGCTGCTTGGGCTGTCAATTGCATCTATTTTGATATCTTTTTTTGTGAATTTTACAGATGATTTCATATTTGTAGACTTTTCTCAAATAACAAAATGTTTTGCAAAATTTCTGGTCTTACATCAGAAAATCCTGCCAGGTGATTGGTCAAGTTGCCCATTGCGTGTCACTTTTTTCAGCTAGCTCCAAGCAAGTGATGTTTGCTGGAAAAATGATGTCATAATTTTGACCAATGGTATTCAGCAAATGCCAACTTGGTTTTGTGGCAATTGTTCACACATGTCAAACTGCAATGCACATGAACTCTTTCACTTCTTTATGAACAGTTGTATTTCACACTCCTGTGTACAACAGATACTGTTTATTGTTTCAATTGATATTAAATCAGTTTCAAGCTGACTCTGAATGGCTCCACATCTATTTACGTATAGGTTATACAACGAATTTGAGGTGTATAACTAACATTTCAGGTGGTTATTTACCGAGGGCTTTAGCCCGAGGTAAATAACCCCTGAAATGTTAGTTATACACCGAAAATGAGTTGTATAAGCTGCTTATACTCCATATGACTCCTGAAAGATCTTTAACTGAATTTTGTGGCTTTGTTGTCATTTTTAGGTGCGTTGTTTGCAGAAAAAAACAGTACAACAGGCTAACTTAATCCCCAACAGTGGTATAACTAACAAATCCGTTGGTTATACCACGGCAAAAGACAATAGAAAACTGTCTTGGTGGAGTATAAACTAAATTATCATACCTTAACCAAAAGCAGCGAGCATTGTCTATGACATCAGTAAGATACTATTCAGAATTTGTGACTGGGTTGAGGGGGAGATGAGAGTTTTATCTGAGCAGGTACTACATGCTTCAAGTGGGACAGTACTAATTTTTGGGTCCTTGGAATTCATTCCAAGACCATTGTCGTCAGCTTCATTTCCTGTGAACAGGCAAAGTTGGTGTACTCACTAAAGCATTTCACAGACAAAATGACAACCCCAACAGATGTGCCCTTGTGATCAAGATGGTGCTTATGCACCCCTGGCTACAATATTGTGTTTATCAGTGCTCAAATTTTCTTCTATTAAACATATTTCTTCTGAGCTGTCAGCACTTCACACAAAAACTGGTTTCTGTATACACACCAAAAGTTGGACTGTGCTACCCTCTTGTGCATAGTCACAATATACTGCTTTCTTAAAACTTACTTGATAGATTGTTGGTAGAATATTGAAGAGGCCCAACTTGTAGAAATAGACCAAGGACCCGATGCATGCATTGCATGCTATTTTTACCTTTTGTCCAGAATCTATGTGCCTTACAGGCTAAACAGAATTTATGACTTGAGGGGAATTGGAGTTTTGCATGACGGAGCACCAATTTTTCACACATGTTTCAATGGGGGTAGGCCTACTTATTACTCACAACATGCTTAAGGGGGGCATGAAATTTTAATAAAAGAAAAAGGGACATAATAAAAATCCACATGGAATGTAAGAGAGGAGAGTTATAAATAAGCATGAAACATTCAAAAGAAAATCACATCAAGGACCCCATGATTATCAGCC
Organism: Platynereis dumerilii; assembly: GCA_026936325.1. Classification (NCBI taxonomy): domain Eukaryota; kingdom Metazoa; phylum Annelida; class Polychaeta; order Phyllodocida; family Nereididae; genus Platynereis; species Platynereis dumerilii. The sequence continues at coordinate 8,107,153 of JAPTHN010000009.1, forward strand.
CATTGTCCTGCAGCTTGAGCCCCTCTTCTGAGAAAATGTTACATTCACAAATATACATGTTTATTTTCTGTGTAAACAGTCATCACATGGATCACCTGATCCTAATCATCCAAATGCACAGCATTGGACTTGCATAATGTATGTACGGAAAATGTGTGAAACACAAACTGAAACTCTCACTTGAAACTGCTAAAGTCAGTCCCTGTAAGGAGATCAATGGCTTAAAATGCTGTGGTCACCCATGTAAAACGCTATGTCACTTTTCAGGAGAGAATGGTGTCATACCTTCTCTCGACCAATGAAAATTGCAAGAAAAATGATGTATTTTCTACCTCAAATGTCTACAAATATGAAATCATCTGTAATTCATGTTTGAAATTTTGTAATAAAAATTTTCTATAAGGAAAACGTGCATGGCTGCTTGGGCTGCCATGCACCCAGCTTAGAGGCTGATTTCACATCACTACATGACAACAATTAACTGATAAAAACATGATAAGGGAACTAACAACAAAAACATTGAGGTCAAGTAATGGTAAAACAATAAGAATGGTTAAAACAAATCAAATTTTATAAATAAAATATTTAATGAAGAGAAAATTAGAAATAAGGAAAGAAAATAAAATGGGGGAATTAATCAGCATGAAAAGCTATACGCAACTAAGAAAAACTTGGTTATCATAATTGTGGTGCAACTGCGTGTTAATTTAGGTGGTGACATGGCTCAGCTGGAGGCCACTTCTTCTAGTGGTAGCTTAATTGAATTGAATTGAATATTTATTACCACCCAAGTTTGGCTCATGGCCGCTGGTATGGGTGTCAAATCCAAAGTACAGTTATATAATAGTTTTTAAAATTCAAATTACAATTATACTATGAAATCTTAATAAGATAGGAAATTACTTTAGAATATAAATTGCAAACATAGCAGTTATTCAATATACATTGAGAATCATATTTGATGATAATTTGCTGTTTGGCCTAGTTTCTGAAACTGCAGGAGATCAATCAGATTTATTTTGATTTGGTCTAATTTTGCTGGAAGGCTTTGGGCATTCAGACTTAAGACTGAAAAGGGGCTTCGTAACTTTAAAAATAATTTGGGAATGTCACAATTATTTTAATATTTAGGGTGTTGGAGAGTTTGTTTACCATTATCAAACTGCAAATTTTCTATTAAAGTATTTATTGTTTTGTTACTGTATTGCTATCATCATTCTTCTTTCTTCCTTTCTTTTCTTTAGCTCTTGTTATGACTCCCTGTAGTAGCGACATACACTCATCAGAAAAATCATCTTCTTGTCCCAACGAAGCAGTCGATTCACTTGATGCTGTTTGAGCTTCTTTCTCTTCTGTGATTCGAAATTCTTTCTTTCCAGTCTGTTTTTCTTCTTGAGTGTTGTTCAGAATCTTTTCTGCATCTTGTGTACTTCTGGCTTGCTCTTCTTGCTTTTCAATTTTCAAGAATATCTCGTCATTGTGGCTCAGTTTTCTTGGATTTTCTCCTGGTTTTTCGACTATGTACGTATCACCTTCTTCTGTCCATGTAGTATGTATGAGTTTCAATTTTTTCAATTTCCTCGCCATGTAGAATGTATTTGAGTCCTGACGATTGAGGTCCTCTGCGATGTAAGTTTGAGTGTTTCTTAGAGCCCATATTCTATCACAATACAACAATCTTGCATCCCATACCGAATTGAAGGTGACAATAATTTTGGTGGTGGAGTTGATATTTGGAGTGGCATTTGCAGCAGCGAGTTTCTGGATTGTATTTATAGCAGGTTTTCTGTGAAATTTTTCGATTAAAATTTTTTCAATGATTTCTTTTGGATCTTGTTCTCCGATATTTGGGCAGCTAAAGATCAGGTTGTGTGATTTTATTCCTCTTGTTTTTGTTGCTGTTGGTATTTGTTGAAGTTTTTGTGACCCAGTACTTATTTCGTATTGTCCATTCCCTCCTTGCTATTTTAAACCTTCAATAATTTGATTTTGCTTTTCTACTGTTTGTTTCAGCTCCATATTTTCTGTTCTTAGTTTCTTGTTTTCATCGATCTGTAAGTTGATTTTCTCATGCAGCAGATCTATTCTTGTGTTGAGGGTTTCTTTTATTTCACTTACCAGTAGCGTAATCAGTGCAGTCAGTTCTGTTGTCATGTTGCTAGGGAGTTGCTTAAGCTGGTATACTGTGCATATCTGGTCTCTGGTATCTTAGCTTATCTTGGATGGATTGTACCTTGGTGTTTCTTAACCTTAATTTTTTTTCCAGGCCTTGTCTGCCAGTTACCGAAGGAGCAAACAGTCAAGCCGGGAAGACTTGTCCCACTTTTCTGCTTGGGCAGGCTACCATGCCATACAAAACTTCATGAATGTAAAAAAGCCTGATTGACTTTGTTTATACGCGGATTGATGGCCGATTCTGACCGCATCATCTCGTGTCCCCTCCACATTTGCCGCGAAAGTTACGCCCCTGCATACAAAATATTGAAAAATATAAACATGTACCTTAAAATGCAATTTTCTTCACTTTGGCAAAATCCCGAGACGGTGGTGTATCGATGGTGAAATGCCTGAATCTTAGAAAAATCTGCCTCTTAATTCCATACAGGTACAGAAGAATTAATCGAAAGATCCAGCATTTGACCAGAGCCAACATAGAACGCAAGACCAATGAGATTTTGAAAATCTTGGATGAAGGAGATATCCTCTACACCTCTCCTGAAGTTGAAGAGCAATTGAGGCTTTGGGCCTCATATATTTCTGAAAAACCTTCCGTAATTGAGCAGCTTATCAAGAAAGTTGACCACTTCTACCAAGAGCCGTCTTTTGCCGTGTTGCTGAAGGTATGCTGTGATTAGCTGATGATGCATATATACATGTGTTGTTGAATATTTTGTATCCAGGTGATGCACAATGTATCAACGAAATAAGAATTCTGATATACTGATACTAACATACTGATGTACACTTTGTCTCATCTCACATGCGAACTAACGTTTGGCCTGGTTTCTCAGCCTCCAGAAGTCCCAAGCAGAAATACACCTACCTGTGTGTAGATTAGCGATTTTGTAATCTGAATATCACATTTTCGCGATGTTTTGGTGGTGCTGTTTTTTTGCCGATTTTCGGTAATTTCTGATCACGGCAGTCTACTTACACTTGTTTACATTTTTGAGGCAACCAAAACAACAGCCTAAATTGAAGTGACGTCACAAAAAATGCACTGCAGTGCCACTCTCGAATTAGTTCTAGTGAAGTTAATAATTTACACTGCTCCAAGTTCATGCATTGGTTTTTCAGAGCCTATAGAATATGTGCCTAATTCAAGTTCGCATGCTAGACGAGACACACTGTAAGCCACTTGGAAGGGGATAATTCCCCTGTATAGCTATTCTTTTCTTATAGAAATACGTAATTTGAGTAGTGCATTTATGTACATCAGGTTAGTTTTAGTTTTTTTATCACAGATTTATTTACTTTTCTTTTAAAAAAATGCCCAAGAGACAAAGGGAGTGTATAAAATCAGATTTAAGGGCACTGTGAATTAAAAACAAAGTCTGTGACTGCTTGGGCTGCCATGGACATCTAACATGAGCCAGCGGTTAGGGGCAATAAATAAATAAATAAATTCATCATTAATTCCTCTTAGCCTCTGGCTGCCACGGCATTTAAGCAAAAAAATATTTATATATTTCATAATTGTGTGGCTGCTTGGGCTGTCAATTGCATCTATTTTGATATCTTTTTTTGTGAATTTTACAGATGATTTCATATTTGTAGACTTTTCTCAAATAACAAAATGTTTTGCAAAATTTCTGGTCTTACATCAGAAAATCCTGCCAGGTGATTGGTCAAGTTGCCCATTGCGTGTCACTTTTTTCAGCTAGCTCCAAGCAAGTGATGTTTGCTGGAAAAATGATGTCATAATTTTGACCAATGGTATTCAGCAAATGCCAACTTGGTTTTGTGGCAATTGTTCACACATGTCAAACTGCAATGCACATGAACTCTTTCACTTCTTTATGAACAGTTGTATTTCACACTCCTGTGTACAACAGTTACTGTTTATTGTTTCAATTGATATTAAATCAGTTTCAAGCTGACTCTGAATGGCTCCACATCTATTTACGTATAGGTTATACAACGAATTTGAGGTGTATAACTAACATTTCAGGTGGTTATTTACCGAGGGCTTTAGCCCGAGGTAAATAACCCCTGAAATGTTAGTTATACACCGAAAATGAGTTGTATAAGCTGCGTATACTCCATATGACTCCTGAAAGATTTTTAACTGAATTTTGTGGCTTTGTTGTCATTTTTAGGTGCGTTGTTTGCAGAAAAAAACAGTACAACAGGCTAACTTAATCCCCAACAGTGGTATAACTAACAAATCCGTTGGTTATACCACGGCAAAAGACAATAGAAAACTGTCTTGGTGGAGTATAAACTAAATTATCATACCTTAACCAAAAGCAGCGAGCATTGTCTATGACATCAGTAAGATACTATTCAGAATTTGTGACTGGGTTGAGGGGGAGATGAGAGTTTTATCTGAGCAGGTACTACATGCTTCAAGTGGGACAGTTCTAATTTTTGGGTCCTTGGAATTCATTCCAAGACCATTGTCGTCAGCTTCATTTCCTGTGAACAGGCAAAGTTGGTGTACTCACTAAAACATTTCACAGACAAAATGACAACCCCAACAGATGTGCCCTTGTGATCAAGATGGTGCTTATGCACCCCTGGCTACAATATTGTGTTTATCAGTGCTCAAATTTTCTTCTATTAAACATATTTCTTCTGAGCTCTCAGCACTTCACACAAAAACTGGTTTCTGTATACACACCAAAAGTTGGACTGTGCTACCCTCTTGTGCATAGTCACAATATACTGCTTTCTTAAAACTTACTTGATAGATTGTTGGTAGAATATTGAAGAGGCCCAACTTGTAGAAATAGACCAAGGACCCGATGCATGCATTGCATGCTATTTTTACCTTTTGTCCAGAATCTATGTGCCTTACAGGCTAAACAGAATTTATGACTTGAGGGGAATTGGAGTTTTGCATGACGGAGCACCAAGTTTTCACACATGTTTCAATGGGGGTAGGCCTACTTATTACTCACAACATGCTTAAGGGGGGCATGGAATTTTAATAAAAGAAAAAGGGACATAATAAAAATCCACATGGAATGTAAGAGAGGAGAGTTATAAATAAGCATGAAACATTCAAAAGAAAATCACATCAAGGACCCCATGATTATCAGCCCATTGTCCTGCAGCTTGAGCCCCTCTTCTGAGAAAATGTTACATTCACAAATATACATGTTTATTTTCTGTGTAAACAGTCATCACATGGATCACCTGATCCTAATCATCCAAATGCACAGCATTGGACTTGCATAATGTATATAAGGAAAATGTGTGAAACACAAACTGAAACTCTCACTTGAAACTGCTAAAGTCAGTCCCTGTAAGGAGATCAATGGCTTAAAATGCTGTGGTCACCCATGTAAAACGCTATGTCACTTTTCAGGAGAGAATGGTGTCATACCTTCTCTCGACCAATGAAAATTGCAAGAAAAATGATGTATTTTCTACCTCAAATGTCTACAAATATGAAATCATCTGTAATTCATGTTTGAAATTTTGTAATAAAAATTTTCTATAAGGAAAACGTGCATGGCTGCTTGGGCTGCCATGCACCCAGCTTAGAGGCTGATTTCACATCACTACATGACAACAATTAACTGATAAAAACATGATAAGGGAACTAACAACAAAAACATTGAGGTCAAGTAATGGTAAAACAATAAGAATGGTTAAAACAAATCAAATTTTATAAATAAAATATTTAATGAAGAGAAAATTAGAAATAAGGAAAGAAAATAAAATGGGGGAATTAATCAGCATGAAAAGCTATACGCAACTAAGAAAAACTTGGTTATCATAATTGTGGTGCAACTGCGTGTTAATTTAGGTGGTGACATTGACATGGCTCAGCTGGAGGCCACTTCTTCTAGTGGTAGCTTAATTGAATTGAATTGAATATTTATTACCACCCAAGTTTGGCTCATGGCCGCTGGTATGGGTGTCAAATCCAAAGTACAGTTATATAATAGTTTTTAAAATTCAAATTACAATTATACTATGAAATCTTAATAAGATAGGAAATTACTTTAGAATATAAATTGCAAACATAGCAGTTATTCAATATACATTGAGAATCATATTAGATGATAATTTGCTGTTTGGCCTAGTTTCTGAAACTGCAGGAGATCAATCAGATTTATTTTGATTTGGTCTAATTTTGCTGGAAGGCTTTGGGCATTCAGACTTAAGACTGAAAAGGGGCTTCGTAACTTTAAAAATAATTTGGGAATGTCACAATTATTTTAATATTTAGGGTGTTGGAGAGTTTGTTTACCATTATCAAACTGCAAATTTTCTATTAAAGTATTTATTGTTTTGTTACTGTATTGCTATCATCATTCTTCTTTCTTCCTTTCTTTTCTTTAGCTCTTGTTATGACTCCCTGTAGTAGCGACATACACTCATCAGAAAAATCATCTTCTTGTCCCAACGAAGCAGTCGATTCACTTGATGCTGTTTGAGCTTCTTTCTCTTCTGTGATTCGAAATTCTTTCTTTCCAGTCTGTTTTTCTTCTTGAGTGTTGTTCAGAATCTTTTCTGCATCTTGTGTACTTCTGGCTTGCTCTTCTTGCTTTTCAATTTTCAAGAATATCTCGTCATTGTGGCTCAGTTTTCTTGGATTTTCTCCTGGTTTTTCGACTATGTACGTATCACCTTCTTCTGTCCATGTAGTATGTATGAGTTTCAATTTTTTCAATTTCCTCGCCATGTAGAATGTATTTGAGTCCTGACGATTGAGGTCCTCTGCGATGTAAGTTTGAGTGTTTCGTAGAGCCCATATTCTATCACAATACAACGATCTTGCATCCCATACCGAATTGAAGGTGACAATAATTTTGGTGGTGGAGTTGATATTTGGAGTGGCATTTGCAGCAGCGAGTTTCTGGATTGTATTTATAGCAGGTTTTCTGTGAAATTTTTCGATTAAAATTTTTTCAATGATTTCTTTTGGATCTTGTTCTCCGATATTTGGGCAGCTAAAGATCAGGTTGTGTGATTTTATTCCTCTTGTTTTTGTTGCTGTTGGTATTTGTTGAAGTTTTTGTGACCCAGTACTTATTTCGTATTGTCCATTCCCTCCTTGCTATTTTAAACCTTCAATAATTTGATTTTGCTTTTCTACTGTTTGTTTCAGCTCCATATTTTCTGTTCTTAGTTTCTTGTTTTCATCGATCTGTAAGTTGATTTTCTCATGCAGCAGATCTATTCTTGTGTTGAGGGTTTCTTTTATTTCACTTACCAGTAGCGTAATCAGTGCAGTCAGTTCTGTTGTCATGTTGCTAGGGAGTAGCTTAAGCTGGTATACTGTGCATATCTGGTCTCTGGTATCTTAGCTTATCTTGGATGGATTGTACCTTGGTGTTTCTTAACCTTAATTTTTTTTCCAGGCCTTGTCTGCCAGTTACCGAAGGAGCAAACAGTCAAGTCGGGAAGACTTAGCAACTTTTGTTTTAAACTTACAATTGAAATGGAAAATTACACGGGATGAATCAGATGCAAGGGAAGCTATAGCCAAATTAAAGGTAGGAATATCGAAGAGCGATGTCATCAAATGAAGGCTGTCCGTCATATGTTGAGGTGACCTATATAATAATAGCCAAAGTGGTTTAAGTGGGAATTAGACCCCGCAGCCGTCACTTTTTTCAGTTGTGGCTGGCTTAAAGTGTTTGATGGCTGCTGGCCAGCTTAATAAGCAGTGCAGTAATCTCTGCTCATGGCTCAAGACATCTTCCATTGCTTACAACATAATTTTAAACTTTCAATATGTCCCTTAAATTCACCGCTGACATTGTGCTAGCAAATGATCAAGTGACCTCCCCCCCCCCCCTTTTGCAATGTAATGAGTGTTCTTGGGTCATAATCAATGAATATCCATAACTTTTACCTTTTATGAAGATTTACCGGGTAACTACTGTTTCATGACCCTCATCTTCGCTCAACTAAACTCGACTTTCCTCAACAAAACTTGGCTTTCCTCAACCAAACTCGCCTTTCCTCTACCAAACTCGCCTCCCCCTCATCTTAAATCGCCTCCACTCAACTAAACGTGCCTCCCCTCAATTAAACTTGCCTCCCCTCAATTAAACTCCCTTACCTGAACTACCCTCAGTTACCCAGTTGAGGGTAGCCAAGGGAATTAGAGGCTAGGTGAGGGTGGCTAAAAGGGGTTGTCTGAGGGTAAAGGGGATTAGTTGAGGGTAACAAGTTCATGAAATGATGTGGAGGGTGTATCCTGCCATGAGCCGGCATTTGGTTACACAATATGTCTATAGATACAATATTTTGCATTTATAGCAAGATTTCTCTTTACAGCTCTCGCAATTGCTCTGAAGAAATACATTTTTTTCATAGTGTGGACCTATGATGATGTCAAAGCTGGAGACTCCATTGGAACCTATACAACTTTGGTGCAAGCAATGGTGTCATAGGTCAAACTGGCCAATAGCATTTCATGTAGACAACTTCATCATAGCCTTGCAGTTATGTCATGGCCAGATGAGCCAATGATACCACTGCAAAAAAAAAGGTGTTAAGTGGGCAGGGGGATTGTTTATTATTTGGTGATACCAAAAGTGCTGAAATTCAACCATGCATGGTTAATAGCATAACTGGAAATTAATCACAGTTGTTCACCAACATGTTTCTGATCTAAATTGGATTTGATATGGAGCTGTCAAGTCAAGCATTTTTTTTACTGTTTGCAGTTTTGTTGGCCAATCCTTTCAATGTAAAACTACCAACAATTACTTTAATGCTATATTGTTTATTGGTTACCACAGTTCACAGGAGTGAATATGCAGACATAACGATCAATTGACAGCTTTCGAGCAGAGTGCTCCCTCCTCAGGAGTGTAGTCCAACCTTGCACCTGAGTTGTTGCTATGATGAAACTGTCCAAAACAGATGCTATTGGCCAGTTTGACCTATGGCATCATTGACAGCACCAATATTGCATATCCTCTAGTGCTTGGCAATGGAGTATCCACCTATGACATCACAGGTCCACTCTGGCAGTGAGAAAAAAAATCGAATTCTTCAGATCAATTGCTAGAGCTGTAAGAATTAGTGTCTAGTCCAGCCGACAAAGAAACACCGCCTAACATCAGGTGCTTTTTCTGTTCTAGGTTTTACTTCCTGTGGAAGCTGGCATGAACATAAGGTAATATTTTGGTCAAAATGAGAAGCTTTATCATCCTTGAGTATTTGAAATGTGATAATATAAAGGCCTTTTCCATTTTAGCAGTATAGTTGTTCCAGAGGCATTGAGAATGATACTGAATAGCCACACCTTTTCCCTCTTTAGATCTCACTTTCAAATTGATTTTGCCATTACGTGTTTATGAGAATATAATCTATTAGTGATTACCATTTTTTCATGCCATTCTTCATATTTTTGTAGGCTGCTGAAATACTTCACACTCTCAGGAAATGCAGTTGTTAATTGGGAGAAAGAGTTTTATTTTGTGGATGTTCTGATGTTTCTTGTCAGAGAAGAGGTGGAGCCATTCAAACCAGTGGGAGGGGTTTACCCCGTCAAGCTTTTGCTGAAAATCCTCCTTCGCCAACTGCCTGAGTCAGTGATGCAAAGGGTTTTAGCTTTTCTGGAAGAGGTATTCAAGAAAACGCTTGCGTCAAACACAAGAGAAAATGTATTGAATGATATCATCAAGAGTGTTCCACATAACATTTTCAAAGGGAAGTCAAGTTTCCTTCTTGTCATAAAGGAACTCATTGTGACAAACTGTCTCTCAATCATTGAGATGAATCCTGCCCATTGTCACCACACAGACCTTGAAGGAAAAACTCCACTTCATAACCTCATGGAACAGCTGTTGATTGATGGTTTGTGGAAAAGAATACCAGATTTAGATGCAGGCACTGACAGTCTATGGAATCTCATGTCTCAACTAATAACTGTCAAAAACATAAACTTCAGAGACAAAGATAATGTGACTCCTTACACCTGGATCCTCCTGTGGCAGGAATCAACAATAAATCTTCCCTCACAAGATGCACCAAAAAGAAAGATCGAGGATATCAAGCAAAATTGCCTGGATAAAGGAGCAAACCAAGATGAGGCATGTCAAGGACTGAATTTTCTTTGGTAAGTTGTTGCATCAATGCATCACTGTGCTTAGTTTCTAATCATTGATAATATAAGATGTAAATATGTGCTCTTAATTCTGCACGGCTCTGAAGGCATGCAGTCCTTCAGGTATTTTTTCTGCTAGTGACAAAATAATGAACCACAATTCTTGTGTCTTGACTCGTGAGCTACGCTGATATTTGGACATTACTTGTGGCAAGATATATATTCCAGAATTCATCAGGTTGTCCCAGAGGTTATTGATAAATTAATTAATAATTGGCTCCCAGGGAACATTTTGAAGGGAACTTAGTAATTCTTTTGAATTGTTCTTAAGTTTTGCTAAAAAAAAATTTCAGGGAAAGACAACTGTCCCATATTTTTCTGAGACTGAAGAACTACCATACAACCATGGAAAGTAACGTGAGAAGTTTCAAAGAAAAAACATGGGAGGAAATCAGAGCAGCGTCTGAGAAGGAATTGGAAATGAATCTGGACAGGATAAGAGTACTTGAAAAGAAAGGGTGTGGAGAATGGTTTGGACACTTCTTGAAGGATTTCAAAAAATTTGCCGAGGACTATGTTCAGATATGGAACAGCAAGGTTTGGGATGTTTTTGACCAAACCTTGGGAGTCATGGTGACTGAAGGCAATGCTCAGGCAATTTTCGATATTTTCTTCCAACAGGAAACAGACAGAGTGGCTGCAGGTTGGAAAACAAAGAATTATTATGCTATGTTTGATGCGCTCCAAAGGTGTCTTGACAAAGGCGCTCATCCCACTGAAGAAGTAATCTTTCACATATGTGGTCTGATGGCCACAGAGTGCAGTGTATCTGAAGCCATGTTGGCCACTATCAAGATGGTAGGACAACTTATAGATGCGTACAGAAAGAATGGCAACACTGAACCCATTGAAATATACGTAAATCCGATACAGGACCAATGCAATGTTAGCGAAGATCTGAGAATAGCTGCTTGTTGGGTCATTAGGTTGGCTTACGGTTCACTGAGGAGCTGCATAAAGTCAGGGAGTGTGATCAACACCCTCCTATTTTTAGGAAAGGAAGGTGGAGATGAAGATGCAATCAAAAAATGCTTTAAACAGACCGATGCTCTCTTGCGGGAAGAGGGAAGAGAATCGTCAGTTATTAATTGGATTGAAAGAGAAAAGAGGAAAAATTACACTCTAGAGGAAAGAATGCTGCAATTAAAAGAGAGGAAGAAAGAGCTGAGATGGAAATTGATGAAGAGAAATGATAATTGGCTGGGACGGAGTGTGTTACACTTGGCTGCCGTCTTTTGTCATGATCAAGAAGTACTACAGTGTATTCCGAAAGAATTGATTCAAAGACAAATTGATGGAAGGGACCTTCATGGTTGCACTCCCCTGCACCTAGCCAACCTTCATGGCAATCTGTCTGCCATTCATTTCTTGGAATCTCATAATGCAATTGTCATAAGAGATGACTTTGGAAAAACTCCTGAATCTGTGAAGATTCCATATGAAAATTCTGATATGCTGTATAAGGAATATTGTAGGAGCATTATCAATACAAAGATCGCTGTTTTTGAAACAATGAAACAAATGCTTGCCTTACCAATTGAAGAATGTGAGGCTATAGAAAGGGATCTAAAGAAACTGTTTGAAAGGATGGTAGGAAATGATGGACTATTAGACGCAAAAATATTCACAGGGGGAAGTGTGCGGGAGAAGCTGAAGGTGGGCAGATTCGATGAATTTGATCTGCAACTCATCACCACAACCAAACCTTTTGGAGAGGATGAATTCTCATGTCTACAACTCCATGAGTACCTTGTCAAGAGGCTGGCTGAGATTGACAGAAAAGGAATATCCTTGCGATGCATTGGAGTCAGGAATCCATGGACATTTGTATGGGAACGAGAAGGCTGCTATAACAATCTAGAGATATCAGTTGATGTTGTGCCAGTATTAGTTGTGGACAATGATTTGACAAAGCTTGCTAGGAAAGAATTGATAATGGCCAAATCTCCGGGCCATCAGCAACTCAAACATATGAAGTGGCAGGTTTTGGTGATTCACCCTCTGTGGATGGATACAATATGCAGACAGGAATGGGATATATTGCTTAACCTGCCAACTGGTTGCCGTTTGGGAATCCTCATTGTCAAGGCTTTGTTGGAGGTTTGATAGAATTTCTTCATATTTATTATTTAATCAATATTTTGGGGATCAATATGGCATTGTGGTCAACCATTGTCACATACAGTACTCGTATATCCAATAATCCAAGTAGCATATTAATGTTGGAGTGATTTATCCTTTCAAAAACCGCTTTTTATTATTAGAGACTTATGCATCGGAGATAGCATCTCAGACTGCCGTATATAATGTAATATCAATTTTCTTGACAAATTTCGTTTGCAGGCACTTGATCAAACCAGTAATACAAACCATGCCATTAAAAAAACGCTGATAACCTCGTACGTCGTCAAAAACTCACTTTTCTGGATTCTCGCTGGGCGAACAGTAAGCATTACAATGTTTAGGGTTGTTTCCTTTAAAAAAAACTAATTCACCAACAATATTTTTTGTGCTGAGAAAAAAAAATTCAGTGCAAACTTAACAGCTAACAAAAATTGCTGGGTCAGTTAATTCTATAAACTTGTTTCTTTGCAGCCCAAGAGTGAACATTTAATTGGGGAAAGATATGGAGCCTTGCATCACAAACTTTGCATCAAGGCAAAGGATCCAAGGTGGATGAACGTTGAGGATTTGAAGACTTTTGCAGAGGATGGAAGATTTTGGGCTGAGAAGATATTGGATGCAATACAGTTTATTGCAAGGCAATGTCGAAAGACACTCGGTAGCTTTCTACTAAATCTCGAAAATCAGCTGAATCACGATGAAGTGCTTGATGTGTTGGACATCTGTGAGAGATGTCTGGAACGCTTGCAACCGGAAGTCTTCTTTGGTGAAATAACGACAGTCACTTCAGGTAATATCCCACACATAGTAATGATCCTTTTAGAAAACCAAAGAGGTTGAGTGAGATAAGGACTGTCCCATCAGGTAATATCCCACACATAGTAATGATCCTTTTAGAAAACCAAAGAGGTTGAGTGAGATAAGGACTGTCCCATCAGGTAATATCCCACACATAGTAATGATCCTTTTAGAAAACCAAAGAGGTTGAGTGAGATAAGGACTGCCCCTTCAGGTAATATCCCACACATGGCAATGACCGTAATAGAACTCCAAGAGTCGAACCCCATAATCGACAGGGGCCAGTTCAAGCGGGGTTAGTTGAAACTTGGACTAAAATCAACTTTATTAAAATTGTTTGGCCAAACTGGTACTTTTGGTAGATGACTAGTTTATTGGCACCGGTTAACGAACCTTTATCATGTTTATTCATTCAAATTTTCAAATGCCAATTCTAGTAGGCGATAACATTGTTTTTTGGGTGTTCAAGTAACTTGCTTGCTCAGTCTTCGAGTAGAGTTATTGTAGCAATATATATTATGTATACTATAGTGATGATTTTAATCCAGGTGAACCAACATTGTTTCTAACTGAGCAAACCCGCCTAATGCACACCCAGAATTTCCAGGTGTGATGGGTTAGTTGAATCACTCATGTTGGATTTGGCCGTAACATAGGTTTTTCGTTTTTCAGATTGCCTTGCAAGTCAGCGTAAGTTAGGTGACACATAATCGATCTTTAGCTTCTCGGACCCAGCGACACAACGGAATCACCGACACAACAGAATTTCTGCTAACCAAGAAGACAAATAACCACTTACCAATTTATTTATTTAGCCGACTGCCCGCCGACCTTAGCTGATCTGATGCAAAATCCTGATCAGAGAGACCAAACCAAGCTTACCTGAATGACACTTTAAAATACAGTGCAAGGAATTTCTCTCTTTCAACCATTCTCATGTACATCCCACATCAGTTATTTCATCCATATTGAGGTCACTTTTGCATTGTTATTTCTTCTCTGGTTTTTGCCAAAATGTCACTTTTTATTCACCAATAAGGTATTTTAAACTAAATATTTTTATTTTTTTATTATTTTTATTACGACAACGAAAATGTCACATCTGACACATATTTCAAAACAGAAAAAAAATAGTAATACAAACATACAATAAATGGTTCAAGTTTAAAAAGACATAATCAATTTCAATCTTACAATATATCTATAAAATTTAAGGTTCCAGCCAATTAAATAAATGTTAATTCTAAGACATGACAAATCAGTAAATTAGTTAATCACAATGGGCTATATATATATATATATATACATTTAAAATGAAATGCAAAACGACAGACTATATCATTAAACATCAATACTAACAAGAAATTTACCTATAGCTTTTAATAATTGGGGTTCTCGTGATGTCATAATGGCTAAAAAATTTTCAAATTATCGAGTTGATCAAAGTTGTATATTATATTAGATGATATAGTAATAAGATTTTCCCTGTCTAATCCATGACTAGGACATAACAATAAACAATGTATTTCATTTTCAACTTCATTTAAATCGCATTTATTACAAATTATGTTTTCTACAGGCAACTTTGGGTTTTCATGTCTTCAATATTGTGTGCTAACTCTAATTTCAACTTCGCATTCCTTTGTAAAATGAGCAAAAATCCGGTCAGTCTAACTCTTGGTGACTTGACTTGACTTTTGTTGTGCTGGTGTACCCCGGATCTGCCGGGGCAGCTCAACCACCATCTTTGTGGAGGGAGCTGCACTTTTATTTTTTGGTGACCGCCGTATGATGATGATGAGATGAGAAGACTGGGAGTCTGGAACATACCCTATTAATTCAGGGATGCCCAGGGTCTTTCAGTTGCCCCAGCATAGAGTACTGGATACAACCCACCTCCATTTAACGTCCCATGGGCTCGGACTAAAGTGAGTTCCCGGGGTGAGATTTGAACCCACGCCCTCAAGGCCAGTGGACAAACAGTCTTGACCATTAGGCCATGGTGGAGCTTCAGTTTTGAGAGCCAATGAGAGTCATTGTGGCTCCCCCTATAATTTTACATATCAGAGCAATGGTTCCTTTTATTATACATATTTTAACTGGTTTTATTTCTTTGTCAATGACCAACAGAGCTACATATTATATTGGATGCTCAATTAGACATTCACGTTCTATCACAATAGTTTCACTATTTACAGGGAAATAGAAGACTGTTTCACACCATAACATTTGCACTTAGTGAATCATGCCAGTGCCAGACTGCCAAGCAAGCAGTGCGAGTCAGCCTCCATTGATATTGAAATATAGGCCTAAGAGAAACTCGTTATAGCATAGGGGGTTTTAAGTCAATGATCTCAACTCATAATATATATATTAAAGTTATTAATAGATATAAATGATTTGACATAATGTTATGCTTAACTTACGGGCCCCTATGCTGGTCAGCACAATCAAGGCATATCGGTACCAGCTTCTTTCATATATTTCTTTCAAACATTAAATTAGCACAAGGCATTCATGGTACAGGAACTGCAGCCACATCGCAAATCTGGACCCAAGAGATCAAATAAAACAGTAGCAAACAGGCAAACATTATTTTGTGTCACTGTTTTAGATTATCATCAGGTACCTGCTATTGATTTTTGTTCGTCATGTGCACTGCATAATGACGATATTATATTCTGTATCACATTGTCACTTTGAAATCAACATATACACGTATATTCACTATGGGATAAATCTACAACTATTGTAAATTTTTTGGCATCATGCAGAACCTCGCAATTTTTTTTTTTTTCGCCCGGCCCACCCATGAAAATTTTGATTTGAGACCAAAAAAAAAAATTGACCTGAGGAAAAGAGCCTTGAGAGGATCTGAAAAGCTAAAGATCAATTATGTGTGGCCTTAGAATTACTGCTGTTAAGAACAACCGCAATGCTTGTTTTTACCAAAAAATCGAAAAAATATTGTGTAGGCTACTGTATATACAATTTCTTTTCAAATGAAACTGGTGGTCATCATAGGGATAGCAGTAATGCAAAGGAAACCCCTGTTATAAGAAGTTGTCTACAAATTGTTCAGGCATTTACACACAAAATAAGCAGGCACACTGATGTTTTTATTGTTATCGTCATTGCATTTCTATTACCACAGAGACTGCAAGAGGTGACAGTGAATTAAGGAAAGAATTGCAGGAGGTCATCAGTAAGCTGAATGAAGAAGCAGAAAAACAACTTGGTGCAGTTCTGTGGAAAGACAGAAAATTGTTGAAGGAGCTGGAAAAAGAACTTGATGCATACAGACGCGTAGCTCGTAAAGATGTCGATACAAACCATATGCGTCGCGGTGCGGTGGCATCTTTCAAAATGACGAAAAATGAGATTGACCAACTTCACCGGAAGTATGCTAATGAAAAGGGCAGAGTATCATTATGGAAGACAGAGAGAAAATTTGAAAAGCGGCAAAAGGAGATTGACAAACTCCTCTTAAAACTGGGACGTGCAAATGAGATGGAATCAGAACTTGTCTTCAAGAGGAAAGAGTGCAAAGAGTTAGACATGGAGAAAGAATTGGAACCTACCAAAGAAAGGTGCTCCACACTAGCAAAGATGAGGAATGAATGTAGAGAATTACAAACTGAGATTGATAAACTGCGTCACGTCATTTGGGAAAGCATGAAAATGAAAGAGCCTTTTAAAAGTTCAACAGCTTAATTTTCTTGTCATGGCTGAGGTTCAGTGGAGGGTACGGAGTTCATGAGAAGGTGCTTGCGGTGTACCCTGCCATCAGGCTTTCAGAAATTCAGATGTCAAGCAGTGTGACATGTATATATACATTATACAATATTATGTTCTTTACCAAAGTTTGTGGGTGCTTTTGTTAAGGATGTCCATTAAGTGCTTATACATCAATCCAAGTCATGTATATTTTTCATCAAATGAGAATAAACCCACCTGAATGTGAAAATGAATTAGTTTAAACATGTCTAACTGACGGATGAGAGCTAAATATGTGTTTGATGTCACTTATTGTTTGATTCACTCAACTGTGCCTTTCAACTTTCAACTTGCATGTGACTTTATTACATGACCCCAATGCTAGATTTCTAGAACGGTTCTGATTCACTAAAAGTCAGTCACATGATCTCTACGGTGCTTTCTCTTTAAATTGTTAATCATTCTACAGCAACTTGAATGTCAGTCCAGGTGCTTATGAACTCAAAGAGGTTGAATCATACTCTATAAAAAAATAACTAAAAAATCTTGTTCCGAACAAAGGTGTTGGTCTGGACGACATTAGTCCCAGGTTCCTAAAAAATGGAGCCGACTCTTTAACCATCATCATATCTCATCTTGTCAACCTCTTGATAAGAACTAAGACTGTGCCAAACTGTATGAAGGTTGCAAAAGTTACACCTCTGCACAAAAAAAGCCAGCAAACTAGATGAATAGGCAACTACTACCCAGTAGGCGTACTATCATCTGTTTCTAAAATCTTAGAAAAATCTGTTTATTTTCAACTAGAAGCACATTGTCATAAACATCATGTACTTTAGGAACTTCAAGGTGGTTTTCATGGAAATTATTCCACCAGCACATCTCATGTATCTGCAGGACTGTATTATAACAGAAATTAGCAATGGTAATGTTGTAGGCATGATTATGATTCATGTTCAAAAAGTATTTGATTGTGTCCATCATTTACAAATGTGCGAAAAAAATTGTCTAGCTGGAATAGATCCCTCCTGGTTCCAGTCATATTTGACCAACCGTAAACAAACAGTTTTCATTACAGTGAAACACTTTGATATAGAATTAAAGTGGACTGTGGCTCTGTGAAACTGGCACTTCGTGACTCACGATACACGATGAAGTGTCATCTTCTCTACTTTCAACATGGGAAACATAGAGGCTGTTTGATTAGTCATGATCAAGAGTAAGCCATTTGACTTCTCATAACAAATTTTAGAGTGAAAATCAGATGTATAATCCTTTCGTTTGGCTGTCCCCAACAAGTGGGATAAGTCTCCTTCAATCAAATTAACATTGAAAGTATTGGGTTTGACAAATCATTAGCATGATGACACACAAAGTGCCATTTTCACAGTGCCACATTCCACTTTATTTCTATATCAAAGTGTTTCGCTGTAATGGCTCCTATCAAAATGACCACAATGGAAATAAGAGTAATCTTTATTGTGTAATCCTACTGTTTCATATCTATATACAGTCAATGAAATGAAATGAAATCAAACAAAAGCTCATATTCACATGGTTAGAATGCGAATTGATTTTTTTTTTCAAAAATATTTTGTTTCAAAAATTTGTTTCAAATTTTTTTATATGCAATTTTCTTTTTTTTTAAATTTTCCCTACTCCCTTATTTTTTTTCTTTTTCCACATTTTTTATTTAGTTTTTCACAAATTTTTTTACCCAATTTAAATAAAATTGTCTCCAAACAATTTTACCCCAAAACAGATTTTCCCAATTCTAAAATAAAAAATTCCCCACATTTCATCTCAAATACTTTTTCTGAGCAATTTTTCCAAAGCAAAACAAGATCTTCCACACACTTTTTTAAATTATTGTTTTCCTGTCATTGTCCTTCCAATTTTATTTCCTAGTAATTCAGCTAGTAATTAGCTCATTATAGTTTATTGTCTTTCAAATTCGTCTTTTGCGTCCAGCCAGTGCCATCTTTATGCTTATATATCTGTCTGACTATTTGAATCATCCTTTTTCTTTTAAGATGTATTCTGCAACGAACTCTCTTGTTAGTTTCTGCTGTTTCAGAATGGAACATTTTGTTAGTGGTCACGTTATAAAACAATTAATTATGGTACTTAATCTACTTCTTCTAATGTAACATTTTGTTAGTGGTCATGTTGCAAAACAATTAATTGTGGCACTTAATCTACTTCTTGTAGAATGGAACATTTTGTTAGTGGTCACGTTATAAAACAATTAATTATAGCACTTAATCTACTTCTGGTAGAATGGAACATCTTGTTTGTGGTCATGTTGCAAAACAATTAATTATAGCACTTAATCTACTTCTTGTAGAATGTAACATTTTGTTAGTGGTCATGTTATAAAACAATTAATTATGGCACTTAATCTTCTTCTTGTAGAATGGAACATTTTGTTAGTGGTCATGTTGCAAAACAATTAATTGTGGCACTTAATCTACTTCTTGTAGAATGGAACATTCTGTTAGTGGTCATGTTATAAAACAATTAATTATGGCACTTAATCTTCTTCTTGTAGAATGGAACATTTTGTTAGTGGTCATGCTATAAAGCAATTAATTATAGCACTTAATATATTTCTTGTAGAATGGAACATTTTGTTAGTGGTCATGTCATAAAACAATTAATTATGGCACTTAATCTACTTCTTTTAAAATGGAACATTTTATTAGTGGTCATGTTGCAAAACAATTAATTATGGCACTTAATCTACTTCTGGAGGTTTTATGTAATATTTCTTCCCATTGTTCTTCCTTCTTTATTATTTTTTTCCTTCAATTCCATAGATAATATAGCTCTGTTCAGGCTATGTTATTATTGTTATGTAATTCAAGCACACAGAAATATAAATAAAGTAACCAGTGCCTTGATAAAAAATCAGCCCCATTGTAGTTATTGATTCTAAGACGGCCAGGAAAAAATTTATAAATTGCATCAAAAGCGGGTGAGGAATTACAGGCCTATATCAGTAGAAAATAACTACAACCCCCCCCCCAGGCATCCAATTGTTGTGTCGACACGAACACAAATTTCATGGAAATAAAGAATACATCAACATTGTGTACTTGTCTCTCTAAATGACCTGGCTGGCAAATATGTGATCATGGTTATTTTAAAAAGCATATGGGGATGTAAGTGAAACTAAACTGAAATGTATTATATTGGTTTTCAACTAAGTTTGGCTCTTAATGTTGTGTAAATTAAACCTTGGCTGTGCACAGTTGCATCAATTGTTATTTACGCCCCCCCCCCCTCCGATACTTTCCCAGTAATATGCCAAAGCTTTGAGCCAATTGCTTCATGCATTGATTTCCACCACACATGAAGCAGCAGACAGGTTGTCTGGCCTGGCAAGCCCTTACAAGCATTCTCATTGGCTGCTGGAGTGGGGTCAGGCAGATGTCAGGTGGCACATACAAGCATTCTCATTGGCTGCTTTGTACGGGATGTAGGTAATGTGTGGCTGCCCTGAAGATCATGAATATTAAATAAGTTTACCTATATACAGGGCCACAGTACTGCCTGCAGGATGTGAAACAATAACAGGATGAAATGGTGCAATGCAGAAGTTGGTGCTGAATATGACAGTTCATTCACTACACCCAGAATGGACAAGATTAAAAAGAATCAAGACCGACTGTTTGCTGCATTGAAAAGGATTGACATTAAAGCGACCTTCATGAGCTCTATTATCACCGTTTCAAACATTTCCGGAACCATTTAAACTCACATGTCATTATATGAAACTTTATTACCGTACTTCCTCAATTATAAGCCTGGTCCTGTTTCATTTACAGGCTGGATTAGAGGCCCATGCCAAAGTGAAATACACTGCTAACATTATTTAAGGGAGCAAAGTGTCAATCATTTTAATTTCCAGTTATGGCTGTGTCAGCTACTAGATGTGTATGAACATTGAACAACCAAAAATATTGAGTATGCAAGGATATATTTTACAAAAATTTAATGATGAAACACAGGGTCAATACATCATATGTGGAAACATACCCAAGGTTAGGTTTAAAATTAGGGTTACAATAGACTTAGGTTTATTGATAGTGTTAGGGATTGAGTTTTGGTTAACCTTGTGTTTTTAATTAAACTTCTGTAACAAATCTCCTCGCATATCAATTGTCTCTTACATTTGGCGAATTATATTCCACTGAAACAGCCATAACTGGCAAAAAAAAATTAAAAAACCTCTTGCCCCCCTTAATTCGTGTGAGTAGTGTACACACCAGGTCAGCAACTTTATACACCCTTAATTATTGACTGCCTATAGCATAAGTACTGACAAAGTGTTTCCAAGCCAAGACTGGCTGAATTCTGAAACAAAACCGGGATGTGTGCAGGAGTTGATTAGTGCCATGGAACACATTTTGGTTTTCATCGGAGCAGTGTTTTTGCACCTAATGAAGAGAAGTGATGAAAATACTGGCCAGGACCACAACAGAAAATGTGGCCAAGAGTTTGACAGTGAAGTCAACTATAGAATTGCAAAGGTCCTGATAGAAGAACCCTTACATCGGTGTCCAATGGTGTCAGCACCCCTCAATGGCCATGCCTCGCCAGTTCTTAATTCACTTTTTAAAGACAAACACAAAAAGCACTTTACAGAACATTAACCTTACATTGCATCAGGTATAATTACCAGTTGGCAAGAGCGATTATTGAAACAAACCAGTGTGACATAAATGCTATGGATTCTAATGGAAACACCATTCTGCACATTATTTTTTTAATTGTTTTTTTTATTCAGTAACTTCAGTAAAAGAAAACATGTAAATATTTAGGTAGGCATAATACATAAGCACAAATTTCAAATTTTACAATATTCAAGACTGTAAGAATAGGATATTTGCAATATTTTACATACTAATAGAAATAAATTGCATATAATTCAAAGTACAAAATAACAGTGTAACCCGTATTATATACAATCACCAGAAACCATAATACCCTAATAATTACAATATAATATTATATATCTATACGTTATGCCATTGAATTACATACAGGGCTCTAAAAATCCTATCATCAAAATCAAATTTAATATTTGAAGTTCAACGAAAAATAACAATAAAAGAAACAATGGATACAATAATCAAATCCTTTCAAATTCTTTCAGAAGTTAACCATTCCACTTATACTTTTTGTTACAAGACATAATTACTTTTATAAGGTATTTTACATCATTAACGAACCAACTAATACATGATGGAATACTCTCATTTCTTTTTTCATATCTCATCAAATTTCTTCCTTTCCATGGTACATATCATCCAATATAGAGAAAAAAAATTACTAAAACTTTTTCCACCTTTTTACATTCCTCTGAATAGCCAAAAATCTTTGAAATATTATCAATAGTATATTTCAAGGTTTGCTTCTCGAAATTGTTGATGATGACTAGTTGACTACAGATACATACACGGACAATTGATGGATACAGTGCTGGAAATAGTCCGATTTTTGCTTGTTAATGGCTCTTACCCTCATGCAAGGAACAAGCAAGGAAAATATCCTGAAGATTACCTGACGGAAATCAAATTTGATGATTTGTTAATGAAATTGAGTTCTGATTTAACCATTGTCAATTTTGACGAATTGATGATGAAGTATGGCTACGCTCTGACATTAAAATATCTAGCTGCAGGGAAAAGTGTTGAATAAAAGATTCATTACAAAAACCATTTGCCAGAAGCGTTGGTCAAATTTTTAGATTTACATTAGAGGCCAATTTGTAATCACCATCATATGCATGCGGATATATTTGTTACATCCCAATGCATCTAATTGAAGTTATTCCTTTTTTGTAGGTGAAAAACAGTGATTGTGGTAGTGGTCAATGACGCTCAAAATTGACATGATTATTGTGGAATTTCCTTGATTGTTTCAGATATACTTTATTTATATCATATTTTGCTAAAAATGAGCTATCATGCTTTTATATCTTTTTAATTTCAGTGGATTTTGTGAAATTTTTCTACAATTTTTTGTACATTTTGCCAATCATTTGAGTGATATTTTCATTTTATGACTGATTGACAAGAAATGAAGCTTTGTTGTTTTTAATTTCCCACCCATAGAAATCAAAGCCTTTTGGAATTCAGTAAAGTATACTAAGGTTTATTTCCCCCCGGCAGTGTATTTATATTTTGCAGAAAAATATATGAGCAAAATCCTCTATGTTCAAGAAATATTCATAGGACGGGTACTTCACTCGTTCTTTTCATAAATGACTCTAACATCATCTCCAGCAGCATAATTGACTTCGCCTTTCAATTGCTATGTCTGAATATAGATGTTGGCTCTTTAAAAGGTGAAAGACCATCTCACACAGCTTCATGTGCTGTTCCTGTAATGTAAAATATTTAAAAATCAATTTATGAATAGATGACTAAATGGTGGACGTGATTCGGGGCTTACATTGAGGTATTGTGTTTCACATAAAGATTTTACAAAATGTTTTCAGCACACAAGGAATAAGTGATGATTGATGAACCAAACTTTCGGGGGTGGGGGAATGATTGACTTACAGAAGTTTAAGAAACACCTGACCCTGGGGTAAACTGATCACCGAATACGAGAGCATACACTGGAAAAATGAGGCACGTCCCTATGGGCACATCTACGTTGTAGCAACATTGCAACAACGTCACCCTGTTCATCAAATGACGTAGAATTGTAAGGTAGAAATTATGTTGTCACAACGTGTTGAAGCAAAATCAAAGATATGATGTTGGTGTGTGCCGTTGTGGTGATGTTTTCACAACATTGTGAGTTAATGTTAACAGTTCAACGTCAGCTTGCGACGTTGTGGCAATGTTGTAAAAAAACCCTGACGTTGTGTTCATGTTGTGGCAACATAATCTCTACCACACATATCTACGTGACCAACAGATCAGCCCTCCACCAATTAGCAACGTAGGGGTTTAAGTCGTGTGCCCATTGGGTTGCTTCCCCCCGCATCGCACCCCGACACATGTCCCCCCCCCCGGAATATAAATAAACAACTAGTACAGTGGGTGCAACTACCCCCCCCCCCCACTCGAGATCCCCAAGTTATGCCAAAGGTTTATTTAGACGATATTAGGTTTTGTTACATTTTAGTTTTTTCAACAAATTCTCAGGGGAATTAACCTTCCACTAAATACAAGCAAAACAGTCAACCTTTGAATAGATAAAGATGTTTTGTGGTGGTTTCAATAAATCCAAGACTTCAGATATGTCGACTTCTCTGCTCAAGTCAGTCTGGTCCAAAACACAAGCAAATGCACAAAACAGTCCAGTCCACTGATCTCCTCTCCTGAAGATAGATAAATAGATACATGGATGGATAAATGGATCAGATAAGTGACAGTTTAGTGTCAGTAGCTTTAAACAGTACAATATCAAAGATTTTATGCAAAGATACTAGACCGTAAAAATGTAGACCCACAAAGAGTGCACCATAGCTGGTGTTTTATTGTTGTATTTTGATTTTCTTTCCTTCACTTTATGATATATCTCAAGGAATATTTCTATCAGTTCCTCTGAAGCCTTCAGGTCGAAATCACCACTTAAAAGATTAATATGCAAGAATTGGCGAATCTGAAATCAAACACATGATATTATTATGACCACAAAAATTTGCCAAAAAATGCAACCAGATCAGTTGGCATTAAGTTGACTTTTCACATTCACAATTGAGCAATCCAATGTTTACATAGGAATTATTGTTATCTAGGCCTAAACACAAAATTGTGACTATAAAAAAAATTGCTCTTTTAAGGCCAGTACACGACATAATTGATCTTTTGCATTTCGGAAGTTCTCGAGGCACTTTTT
Source organism: Platynereis dumerilii (assembly GCA_026936325.1). NCBI lineage: Eukaryota > Metazoa > Annelida > Polychaeta > Phyllodocida > Nereididae > Platynereis > Platynereis dumerilii. Next base: position 8,131,958 of record JAPTHN010000009.1, read on the forward strand.
CTACACACATGTTTGATTGATTGATTGACTGATTTATTATTTTCAAAAAGCAAAAAACATACAATCACATATAAAATTTTCAGCGTTATTGGCAAATTGCAATTTGATGGAGATGCACCCGAGTATAAAATACCATGAACTTAGAGGTAGGTGCATTCCCATAATAAACCCAAAGAAAAAAAATTAAATAAAAATTTAGTGGCACTTGGTGCTCAGTAATAAAAAAGAGCTACAATTGTATCTTGCTTGAACCTTGGCCGCTCCTGCAGCCTAGGTCCAGAGAGGGTATTAATTTTTGACAACACTTCCAAAGGGGGGAAGAAATTTTAACAAAGAAAAAAGAAAACACGTATAAACACCATTTATCTAGACTATCTTACGTGTAAATGTCCAGTACACTTAAATTTCTTCCTGCACCTGCATATTCTGCAATAGAAACTGCAGTATTCTGCAGAAAACTGCAGAATTCTGCAGTTCTGAAAAAAATTCTGCAGTTCTGTAGGAAACTGCAGAATTCTGCAGAAAACTGCAGTATTCTGCAGAAAATTGCAGAATTCTGCAGTTCTGAAAAAAATTCTGCAGTTTTGTAGGAAACTGCAGAATTCTGCAGAAAACTGCAGAATTCTGCAGTTCTGCAGCTCCATGCAGTATTTGTGAACCTCTGGTACTATTAATGCATCTCATAAATTGCAATGCATCTGCTAAGTTCAGACCTCTTTGACAAGGGTCTTGCCACTACCCAGGAAAACGTTGGTTGCGGTTTGGGGTTGAGTGGGGGGGGGGGGGGGTCTGGGGTTTTGATGCTCATCTGCAATGCATTCTGCAGCTTGCAAAATCGTCTGCTTCATCTGCATGGTCCGCATTTTACACTGACCCTGCAAAATGGCATTTTTGCGAGCTGACCGTTCGCCGAAAAATGTGTCGTACGGCAAAAAGAAACAACGACGGACAAAGACTGCCTACTGCAGTCTATAGACCTGGTTTTAGGGTACCTGAAACTTTTTTCTGAATGAAATTTGGTTAAGAATTGACCGAACAGAGAGGCAAAACGTCCATGGAAGTTTATTTTGATAGAGCACTGTCAGTAGTTTATAAAATGACATTTTTGCGAGCTGACAGATCGCCGAAAAATGTATCGTACGGCGAAAAGAAATAACCACGGACAAAGACTGACTACTGCAGTCTGTAGACCTGGTTGTGGGGTACCTGAAACTTTTTTCTGAACCAAATTTGGTTGAGAATTGACCGAACAGAGAGGCAAAACGTCCATGGAAGTTTATTTTGGTAGAGCACTGTCAGCAGTTTATAAAATGACATTTTTGCGAGCTGACAGATCGCCGAAAAATGTATTGTACGGCGAAAAGAAATAACCACGGACAAAGACTGACTACTGCAGTCTGTAGACCTGGTTGTGGGGTACCTGAAACTTTTTTCTGAACGAAATTTGGTTGAGAATTGACCGAACAGAGAGGCAAAACGTCCATGGAAGTTTATTTTGGTAGAGCACTGTCAGCAGTTTATAAAATGACATTTTTGCGAGCTGACAGATCGCCGAAAAATGTATTGTACGGCGAAAAGAAATAACCACGGACAAAGACTGACTACTGCAGTCTGTAGACCTGGTTGTGGGGTACCTGAAACTTTTTTCTGAACGAAATTTGGTTGAGAATTGACCGAACAGAGAGGCAAAACGTCCATGGAAGTTTATTTTGGTAGAGCACTGTCAGCAGTTTATAAAATGACATTTTTGCGAGCTTACCGATCGCCGAAAAATGTATCGTACGGCGAAAATATCAACGACGGACAAAGACTGACTACTGCAGTCTATAGACCTGGTTGTAGGGTACCTGAAACTTTTTTCGGAATGAAATTTGGTTGGGAATTGGCCGAGCAGAGAGGCAAAATGTCCATGGAAGTTTATTTTGATAGAGGTCATTCCACAAACTGCTACCTGGTAGAACTGACGAATTCTGCAGTTTCCTACAGAACTGCAGAATCTTTTCAGAACTGCAGAATTCTGCAATTTTCTGCAGAATTCTGCAGTTTTTTGCAGAATTCTGCAGTTTTTTGCAGAATTCTCCAGTTTTTTGTAGAACTGCAGAATTCTGCAGTTTTCTGCAGAATTCTGCAGTTTTCTGCAGAATTCTGCAGTTTTTTGCAGAGCTGCATAAAACCCCCCAGGCTGCATATCTCCTACAGAAATACAGATTTTGCTGCAGAAACTTTTCAGAAACACTGCAATGACTGAGGACTACCAAAACCCCGACCCCCAAACCACAACCCCCCAAACCAACCCCCCAAACCACGTTTCCTTGGTAGTGGCAAGCCTCATGTCAGAGAGGTCTGAACTTTGAAGATGCATTGCAATAAACTACAGGAAGTAACAGAGGTTCAGAAATCATGCAGGGAGCTGAAGAACTGCAGAATTCTGCAATTTTCTGCAGAATTCTGCAGTTTCCTACAGAACTGCAGAATTTTTTTTCAGAGCTGCAGAATTCTGCAATTTTCTACAGAATTCTGCAGTTTTTTGCAGAACTGCAGAATTCTGCAGTTTTCTGCAGAATTCTGCAGTTTTTTGCAGCTAGCTGCAGAAGTGCATAAAACCTCCCAGGCTGCATATCTCCTACAGAAATACAGATTTTGCTGCAGAAACTTTTCAGAAACACTGCAATGACTGAGGACTACCAAAACCCCGACCCCCCAAACCACAACCCCACAAACCAACCCCCCAAACCACGTTTCCTTGGTAGTGGCAAGCCTCATGTCAGAGAGGTCTGAACTTTGAAGATGCATTGCAATAAACTACAGGAAGTAACAGAGGTTCAGAAATCATGCAGGGACCTGCAGAACTGCAGAATTCTGCAATTTTCTGCAGAATTCTGCAATTTCCTACAGAACTGCAGAATTTTTTTCAGAACTGCAGAATTCTGCAATTTTCTACAGAATTCTGCAGTTTTTTGCAGAACTGCAGAATTCTGCAGTTTTCTGCAGAATTCTGCAGTTTTTTGCAGCTAGCTGCAGAAGTGCATAAAACCTCCCAGGCTGCATATCTCCTACAGAAATACAGATTTTGCTGCAGAAACTTTTCAGAAACACTGCAATGACTGAGGACTACCAAAACCCCGACCCCCCAAACCACAACCCCCCAAACCAACCCCCCAAACCACGTTTCCTTGGTAGTGGCAAGCCTCATGTCAGAGAGGTCTGAACTTTGAAGATGCATTGCAATAAACTACAGGAAGTAACAGAGGTTCAGAAATCATGCAGGGACCTGCAGAACTGCAGAATTCTGCAATTTTCTGCAGAATTCTGCAATTTCCTACAGAACTGCAGAATTTTTTTCAGAACTGCAGAATTCTGCAATTTTCTACAGAATTCTGCAGTTTTTTGCAGAACTGCAGAATTCTGCAGTTTTCTGCAGAATTCTGCAGTCTTTTGCAGCTAGCTGCAGAAGTGCATAAAACCTCCCAGGCTGCATATCTCCTACAGAAATACAGATTTTGCTGCAGAAACTTTTCAGAAACACTGCAATGACTGAGGACTACCAAATCCCCGACCCCCCAAACCACAACCCCAAAACCAACCCCCCCAAATCAATGTTTCCTTGGTAGCGGCAAGCCCAATGTCAAAGAGGTCTGAACTGTACAGATGCAATACACTGGAGGAAGTAACAGAGGTTCAGAAATCATGCAGTTAGCTGCAGAACTGCAGAATTCTGCAGCTTCCTGCAGATTTTTTTTTGAAACTGCAGAATTCTGCAGATTTTTGCAGAATTCTGCAGTTTTTTGCAGAATTCTGCAGTTTTTTGTAGAACTGCAGAATTCTGCAGAATTCTGCAGTTTTCTGCAGAATTCTGCTGTTTTCTGCAGAATTCTGCAGTTTTTTGCAGAGCTGCATAAAACCTCCCAGGCTGCATATCTCCTGCAGAATTACAGATTTTGCTGCAGAAACTTTTCAGAAACGCTGTAGTGACTGAGGACTACCAAAAACCCCGATCCTTCATACAACAATCCCCCAAACCACGTTTCCTTGGTAGCGGCAAGCCCCATGTCAAAGAGGTCTGAACTTTGAAGATGCATTGCAATTAACTGCAGGAAGTAACAGAGGTTCAGAAATCATGCAGGGAGCTGCAGAACTGCAGAATTCTGCAGCTTCCTGCAGAGTTTTTTTTGAAACTGCAGATTTTTTTTGGAACTGCAGAATTCTGCAGTTTTTTTGCAGAACTGCAGAATTCTGCAGTTTCCTGCAGAATTCTGCAGTTTTTTGCAGAATTCTGCAGTTTTCTGCAGAACTGCAGAATTCTGCAGTTTTTTGCAGAACTGCAGAATTCTGCAGTTTTTTTGCAGAACTGCAGGAAGAAATTATATACTCCTCCAAATGTCTGCAAAAAGACGTGAATCTGTATGCGTGACCCTGTGCAACAGTGTATATGTGTGTATTGCTTTGTATGTCGAGGGGGCGTACTAAAAATACGCATGAAACCTAAGGGTGGGTACTAAAAATTTGAATGAAACTTAAGGGGGGTATCAATTTTTGATGGGAAGTTCCAGCAAAACTCCCACCCCCTCCCTCCCGTCATAAATTCTGAACGATCCTTAAACTGATTTTCTATTGTGTCAATAAATAGACAAGATTTAATTTTATTGTTTTTCGTCAGTAGACAATCTGTTTGGTTGGTTGATCTGAGAAGCTCAGACAAAATTATTTCCGGACTTAGCAGTACTTACCTCTTTGCCAGGGATCGTTACATTTAGGAGCTTGCAAGAAATGTGTTTTCCAGGCCGAATGATGTTGCATTCAATAAGAAACGGTGTCACGTTACAGCTGTCTCCCTCCTTGCATGGGTAATATACAGCATTCTGGAGAATAATTAATCCATCACTCACTCATTTCACATAAAGCATCCATCAGTTTTTTCTTTGTAATGAATTTACAAAAATTAAATGTTTCTTATCCGACATTAAAATAAATCTAAGCAATTGCTGATCTGTCAGGGTTCCAATAAAATTTGCATGGGACAAAAAAAATATCTCAATTTTAAGACAACAGAGACGTGGAATTATCTTACAATAACCGAGTTTATTAGGCAACAATGGTTTTTTGCCATTTTTCAAAAAGCGTTTGAAATATTTTTTTAAAAATCCTTCACCTGCAAGAGTGGGTTATAAGGTAAAAGATTATCTGATTTTTGTCATTCCTTTTATGCAATCAGTATGTATTATAAATATTGGAGGTTTCACCGTTTCAGGTGTGCCCGGGGGCGTCAGTTTCATTTTAAAGTGGTGGGGCAGATTGTGGTCACACCTTCATGGAACATTTCAGCGGAATTTTTTTTTTCATTCAGAAACATGCATAATTCGGCCAAAAAGTGGTGGGGCAATTGCCCCACCAGCCCCACCCACACTGACACTACTGGGTGTCCGAAGCTGGTCCGTCGCTGCTGAAATCGGACTGACGCAGGGCCGAAGTTGGACCGCCGAGGCATGCTGACAGGGTATTGACAATATCTATAAAATTACTAAAGATAATGGGCTGGATATATGCCCAGTATTAATTAGTTCTTCAGGGTCGAGGGAAATACAGAGTCGGGGGTGAAAATATCAGCGAAATACAGGTCTAAGCTTTGTTATAACCTATAAAATTTATATATTATATCCCATGTCTTTACCCCATAATATCATTGAATGACCACCCAGATCAATAGAGCTAATGATCAGAGGCTAACCAGAAGATAGCTATGGATTTTACCCCAGATCAAACTTTTTTGTCACTTGCGAAGCATCGCCGAACAATTTTTTTCACATGTGGATGAGCGACAAACTTTTTTATTGCAATTTTACATTACAGTACCCCAGCTACAGGTGGAAACAAATTTTTTTTCTCTTTTCATGTGCAGAACAAACTTTTTGTGTCAAGTGGGAAACAAACTTTTTTTTCCCCACTTATGTGGGTGAAGGATGTAAAAATACTTTTGGAGAAATGACAGTAACTATCGCGCTGCTTAATAACTTGGTACTTAGTGTATCATCTACAAAGTTATTTGCTGCTAGTACCATTGATAGTCCTTAGGAGCCGATTTCACCAACAGAGCTAAGACCAGGCTTTAGGTTAAGCGGTACTTAAAAAGTATTTTCTTTAAGAAAACGTTTATGAGTATTATCAAATCCATGGTCTACATTGCAAATTGTTACATGGAAATGGGTATATTTCCTTCCAACATGAAAGTAGCTAAGGTAATCCCTGTCTTTAAAAAAGGCGATGCTCGCCATCTTGTCAACTATCGTCCGATTTCCCTCCTACCAGTTTTCTCTAAGATGCATGCTTGAACGTCTTTTATATAAAACAAACTTTATGATTTTCTTATTAAAAATGAAATAAAATCCACCAGTTAGTATGGTTTTCGGAAAAACAGATCAAAATCATTGGAGTGTTTCTGGACCTGTCTAAGGCCTTTGATACCATTGAATTACTTATGAAGAACACTGCTGAGTTTGTGATATTTCTCTAAACTTGTTCCGCAGCTACCTTTAACCCGTTCCAATATACAGAGTACAAAACTTCTTTATCAGACAAAGTGCCTGTCACCTATGGGGTCCCCCAGGGGTCAATCCTGGAACCCCTCCTATTTATAATTTTTGTGAATGATATTTTCAAAGTCTGTGAAAAATTGTGTGTTTACTTTTCGGCGATGATACAAATTTTAATCAGATCGAAGATATCCAAAGCACGGAACAAAATTCCGATCTCTTTAAGGCCTTCCTCAAACATTTCTGCAAAATCCTCTGTCAAAGCATTAAAAAGATACTATGTTTCACTATATCCCACATAATGCTCTGTAACAAACTGTTATATTTGTAACAGACATTGAAAGTGATGTTCATTAAATTCTTGAAATGGTATCATCTACGACTCATTCCATCTCATTCTCATCAATCATTCCCTTAATTTCACCGCATAAATGTACCTACTTCATAGATCTTTCTCCTGTATTTCACCATAATTACCTACCTTTGCTTTGCTATTGCTATTATGAGATAAATTTTTATTTGTATTTTTATGATAACTATGAGGTAACTATGACATGGGCTAACCAGTCCTTGTAATTTTCCACAAGTATGAAATATCTGATACTCGAAAATAAAGATCTACAGGTCACCTACCTACCTTATCAGGAAGTGCTGCCCTTTTATCACGGAAATTGACCCTACTGATTTATTTTGAACTGCTCCAGGTCTAAGACTCAGACCTGGATTAACTCTGTTGGTGGAATCGGGCCATCATGTTCAAACTATAGCCCAACAGGGGCAGAACCAAGAATTTAGAAAGACAAGGGTCCAGATCCAGTGCGGGAGAAAATAATGCATAGGCCAACTTGCACCTGTGACTTTCATTCTGTATAATTTTCTAGACACCTTGGACACTCCCCCCCACCCCCCTGGAAAACTAAATCTCTCTCAATAGAGAGAATTTTGATTATGTTGGGAGTTTATTATCGTTTTCATAGCTACATGTTTTTCAGGTTTGCAATTTGCTTCATTCCAAAACTGTGACGTCAGAGATTAATTTGAATAATTTCGTTTATTACAAGCACAGATTTCAGGAAACTGGCAAAATGCAGTGACACATGGATGATGTGTTTCACTGTGCATTGTAACTGAACCAAACAGACTACTTAGCCTCAAAGGAGAGTTGCAATTACTGACGAAAAAAGTTGTTTGAAATTGTGATGACTGGTGTATTGTGAAAAATAGCAACACATTTTGTTTGGAAAACGATGAGGTGCAACACTCAGCTTATACATGCATTGTTTGTTGTGGTTGTACACAAATAGTAACATTGCCTGAAAGTTTTAAATTCCTTTGTCATTAACTGTGATGTCAAACTCTGAACTGATATGTCACAGATTGAAGATTAGACCAATCATATTGACAGATAGCTGATGATGTCACGGTTTAACTGCAAAACGAAGTTTTCAAAAAACGCATAGCTATGAAAACGATAATAACAGCGGGACATGTCAATTGGCAGATCTAAAAAAATTAAGTGTTTACACCAAGGTCGTGAGTAGTGCAGAGCATGACAATGGTATCACAACTGTCATTCCAGGCCGTTTGCCAGATGTCAGCATTTCCAAATGCAGGTGCCCGCGTTGGAATGAAACCAAATTTATTTCCTTCACTCTGTAATGGAAAAAACAATAAAACCTTATCAAAATAAACAACCATCACAAAAAAGTCATACAACAGCTGATAGTCCATGGGCCAGATATCGAAACCCTCCCCCCCCCTTGAGAATTTTGGAGACCAATATTATTTAAAAGATAATGTATATCTTCAGTTAAAAAATTTGCTTGTTGGACAATCTTAGACCTCAATGATAACCAGCAGGAGCTATATGAGTGCGAGAAGGTTAAAAATAAATTTTCGCCAAACCGAATGGCGCTATTTTCAGAAAATGTACTGTTATTCATAAACTAATCCATGTATAGATGCTTAAATGGTATTTAATTCCTCTATCTATTTAGTGCAAAAATTGATTGATTAGGATATCTATTTTGATCAACACAGTGCAAAACCTGTGGCCGTAACTCAAAATCAAAAAGAAAATTTCATTTTATTTCACGAAAGTTCCCGGTACGGGTCACTAGGGGCCAGAAGCATTCTGAAGTTTCTACCAAATCATTTTGTATATTCATAGCTTTAAAATGATGTATAACACAACCATATTTATAACTACAACAATAGCTTATCTCCAGTCAATTATTCATTATTGCATTTATGTACAATTAAGTCAAATTTTCAGATATAGGGATGCACAACATAGATTCTGCTGTGAATAGTATATCTTCCAGGATTCTGTGTATCTTGATGAAAAAAATTATAGATATTTGTTATACTCTATATTCTGTTAACTATGTTTTTAGGGGTTTTAAAACAGGTAATTTCATGTTTTTAACTTGGTTATGGCAGCCATATTGTAGGTTGGCAACCAAACATTTTTTGTTTACAAACAAGTCCGGGTGACCTACATTGAAGGTTTTCGGGATAAACATAATTTTTCCTGAAAAAAGAACTTAATTACAACTGTTTTCCTTCTCTGAAAGGAAGATAGTGCATTTACCCCTTGTTTATTCAAAATGGCAGCCTAACAATCCCAGAAAAAATAAATTTTTCTGAATACCGGGTAGCAAATTTCATTATTTTTTAGCGAGACATACTTTATGCCACCAAATTGGCAAAAAAATGCCTCGATAGTCATCTTTATAACACAATGTAGGTATCATTGGAACCACAAATTAGTAGGTTACATGATACTATATTGATGTACAAAAGAGGAGGGACTGAAATTTGACAAGAGGCCATTTCCTTATCCTACCCCAACATTTACTTAAGACAAAAGAAAATTTCCACACACATACAATCACCATAATCAAAGGTAAATTCTATACAAAAGTCATAAATTCAGCCTGGGTTAATAAAAGAAGGAATTGGATATTTATTCAAATATTTCTTATTTATAATAGAAATGCTCATAACAAGAGAGCCCCTTTTTCTTCCCTTACCCAGTTTTTCTATGGTAAAAAATTATTATTATTATGATTCTTCCCATTGATTGTAAACAACTTTTTAACGGTTAAATATTGTGCATCGATTCTTTCTTTCATATTATTGATCCTGACTGTTTTTCTAACATATATATCCCGTGCTCTTCTAATTTTAATGCAAAATAATGTGATGTTTCATTTTTGAGAGCCGATAACACCCAAATACAACTGCAGACCTTAAACCATGTAGGCCTATTTTGTTATGTGCTGATGTAAACGCCAATACCAAATAGGGCTATAATGATTTTGAATTTTTCTTTTGCTGAAAATGTACTTATTTTTGGTCGGGGATGGATATATTCCGTTAGTTCAAATGCAGCCCGTTTGAGAATGTACCTTCCACTGTCCTTACGGACATTTTTAGTCACATTATAACACAATCGTAGCATCCTTTGCAACGGCGAAAGAGAAAGACAGACTCCCAAATCAGAATAAAACTTGGTTGGAATCATAATCAACTGTCAATTCACAATAAATTGCACAATTTACACTAAGTTTGTGGAATGTGGGGTAGGCAGTTTTGCAAGCAGAAAAAAATAAATTTGATTTTACATACATGTCTTGGATCGATGTAGGCATATTCATCATTTCCAACAACAGCGTAGAGAGAGTCGTCTGGAATATATGTGTAAAATAACACAAAATAATAATATCAACTTAGACTGACTGTGCAACGGTCAAAGAGTACATGTTTGCGACTTGTACAATTATGGAATAGGTGTTGCCGGATTCCATTATATCAGTAAGGGGCGACCATTATATGTTAAGTGATGGGGGCTTGGAGATCCTTTTTATAGAATAACCTCTTGACTAGTTTGTGAAAAAAATAAAATCTTTTGGGGCAATCATGAAATAATTAATTTCTGATGAATAATTATTATCATCATTACCATGAAATAAATAACTTCCTATCGAGGAAAACACCAATGTTATGTCTAATGGTCACCTCTTTAGGACTGTTCAAAACGTATCATCAATACAAGTGGATTCAAACCAGAAAGTCTGCAAAATACATTTTTACTTACCAATTTCAGAGAATGTTTTCTTCAGAATTTCATAATCCTGAAATTACAAATACACAGTGCAGGAGGAAAGTGGTCACATAAGCCTATTCAGACTTGCAGGACTAATATAATTCTGCAACACTACAATCCACAAAATCATATTATTAATTCACGGACCCCTTCGTCTTTCCCAGCCTGACTACTCATTGCCTAGTTACCGTAAATTTCGTAAAAGGGGTTACTTTGGCTGTTCTGTACTACTTTGGCCTTCTGATGAGAAAAAGATTCAGCTTCATGTATCTATCAAACCAATATAGATACCAGGAAAATTATTTTTGCATCTGCTAGAGACACTTGTATACTTCTTATTTACATTAATTTTTTTCCATATTATCATACCAGTGCTTCTTATGGAGGCCATTTTGGAATGAAGCAGATTTACAAAAAAGTGTGATTTTGCGGGGAAGTGTATAGTTTTGTTCTGGGTGGGTCAAGTGCAAGCTTATGCAATAAAAATTGCAGACGATTTTTAGAGATAATATATGACAGTTTTAAACTGCAAAGGATTTATTTATGTTACGCAATTTAGTGAGACTAAAGATATGGCCGATGTTACCCCAAATCTCCAAGGCTATGTCGGGGACACTTTGGCCACCACCGGAAATGGCAATTAAGAAGACTTGGCACAGCTTGAAGTAAATAGCAGTCAAGGAGGTATAAAACCTTCATTTGACAAACAGGTGTATGACCATGAAAATTGTGTTAACAAGATGCTAAAAATGCCATAGAATTGTCCAATGCAATAATTGCAATTTGTGTAATTTAACAAGCATAACTTAGCAATGATGTACTGTCCACAAAGGAAGCTGTGAAACATCGTAGACATATTTGATTTCATCCAAAACAGCATTAGACAAAGCTATTTCTTCATGGGTTATTTTTTATTGGTGTTTGTCAACATAATGTTACATTGGTGAATTAGGCAAAAATTATAAAATTAGAATAGAAATTTAAAATGTCATTTAATTTATTAAAAAATGTTTTACAATACCACATTTTATGACTGGCAGCATATCTTACTTTCTTGCTGCATAATAACTGGGGTATGTTCACATTTTGTTATTCTAAATAAGAAGGCGGTAGTCCGCATAGTTGGGTATACCTATCAGCACTTAATTTTTGTTCAGAAAACTGCAAATGAGTCACAACGCATTCTAGATTACAAAGATACATTCCTTGGCTTGTTAGGCGGCCAGAGTTACATAAATGATTAAATTCTACTGTCATACATGGTATTACATGATCAAAATCTAAGGCGGCCAAAGTTACCTCAACTCCGGGGTTACAATGGGCGACCATTTAATTATGTAATAAAACATGTAACCATCATAGATTTTGGGAAGCTTTTTGACTGGTGAAACCTTAATGTACTAGCTGTGTTTTGGCACAAAACTGTTGATATCAAATGAATAGTTTTTCTCAGAATACAAATTCGGTACTGCGAAATGGCCAAAGTAACCCTGTTTTACGGTATCAAAACTTGCCAGTAACTTTCTGTAACACCCCAGGAGGTTTTAGGCTGGGTTTTGCGCTCCAATTTTATAATATAATGATTAAATAGGTGGCTCTTATTAATTTTTGGCAAAGTCGATCAAACAATCAACTAGCCCAATATTGTCATTTCTCTTTATACTAAGATAGCTATTAAATAACCGAAAGTTAGTTATATCACAAACTCTCACTCTTCAGGATAGGAGCCCTAGTCTGGAATCAGCTACCTAGTGACATTCGTGAAGCAAATGACATTCATATTTTTAAAAGACTGCTAAGAAAATTTGTGTTCAGAGACATTGATGAATTTTAAGTGTGTGCATTTTATCATTTCGATTCTGATTATTGAATTTTATTCTGATTTCATTTCGATTTATTTCGATTTTTTATGTTATGGGCATAGCTTTAAACACAGCCTTTGCTGATCACTATCTCCCAAATAAACCAACCTTGTAAACTGTTAATTCATGGTTCATTTTGATGTTCCCTGAATCTGGATGTTCAACGTTAACATCATTTTGATCTGCAAATGAAATAAAAGGACATTTCATGATAATGCTTCAAAATACATGAATAGTTACTTTTACAAAAGGATGGCATGTCACTGACTAATGGTCAAATCTGTAAAATGCAAAAATTTCAGGGGGAAATAGCTAGTCAGGTATATGTAGAAGTTCTCCCTGAATGCATTCCTGAAACTATAATTGCTAAGTTCTTTGTTTGACATAATTTTGAGGAACTGATAATTTTGACTGTAAACTAAGAACCCTGGGATAACTGTTAATATGCTATCAAATAATTTCTGACGGTAGTGTTTCCACCTGGGGCACACCATCAGGAAATGTTCTTTGTCCTCAACCACATTCATATCACATTTATTACATTTTCGGTTTTCAGCAAACTGACGTTTATGTGTTCTTAAGTCTATTTGTAGATTAAGAGAACTGAATCTAAAGTGAGCTATGCAACGATAAAGATTTCTCGGCAGACCTAAATTCAGATAGGGTTCAATACACATTTCAGTTTTAAAACATTTATAAGGATCGTTATCCGAGTCAGAAAAGTCACTAAATAGTTTAGTTTGAGTGTGTTTATATATTGCATTGGGAATGATTCTAAGATCATCCATTTCAGAGATACCATACTTTTCTAAGGAGTTACACTATCATTGATACCAACAATCATTTCCTGAGTAATGTATCTGTATTTGTATCTGCAGACATTTACATGTACCTGGGGTAGCAGGGCAGTCAGGAGAGCTCAGCCTTTGTAGATATTTTACTGCAGAGATATGTTGTCTGATAACAAATAGAAATTCCTACAATCTGCACAGTATATGCCCATGGTATATCGATTTATGAATAATCATAATATATTTCCAAATTAATTTTATAGATTGTTTTACTTCCATTTACCCATTGGAATAACTCCCATTCACCCATTGGAATAACATTGAAGTCATTTTATTTATATCATATTATCTAAGACTTCTTGATGTCATAAATTGATAAAAAGGCTATGACGTCACAAGTGATGACAACTCAAAAACCGCTCGGCCTCCTGAACAGGAGAGGGTACTGGTCATGCATCATGAACTGGTCCATTTTGCGTTACGGGTCAAAGATATCCCATTTTTCAGTTTTGTGATATTTCATAACATAGACATAGCACTAACCAGTGTTGCAGACAGACCTTCATTATCTTGTATAGTGTGCGAGATGTGGACAATTATGTATCTCTCATGTCCATTGAAACATGAAGATTTGAGGTTTTTGACACGCATTTCCTCGAAATTGAGACTTTTTATCAAAACACTTATAACTTTCTTATTACTTAACCAATTACCATGCGGTCTGTGGCAAAATGTTCCTGAGTAGTTACTCTAAGCATACATGTCAATACTCAGTACATACATTAAATTTATCAAAATAAAATCTACACTGCAAAACTACAATTTTTTCCTTATAAATTTCTTAAATCTAACCTGCTACTTGCATTTCCTAGCAAAAAGACATAAGAAAAGTTGCAGTTCCTTTAACCTGGACATGTTCTGGACATGCACTGTCCTTATATGAATTAGCTTGTCATAAATTCAACCAAATGTATTCTATAGGACAGAGCTAGTCAGTGGATCAAAATGGTTATAAATGCATTCATAAGAGGGTTGGCTAGAGAGATTGATGATAGATTTCATACATGCAGCGCTCTAAGGCCTGTTCCAGCCACTCACAAGGCTTGATGGATGATATAGAAGAATGGGTGTGAGTCTGCAATATGTTACACGTTTACCCCATGTGAGGGATCTTTAACTTGCCCATCAAGGATGCAGATACAAGGGGCCTCGAATATACATCTCATCTGAATGAAGACAATCCAAGATTTTGCTCCTAACTATGTATTTGAATGTTTAGGTTCATCAAATAGACAAATACAACTTTTTGCAAAGTGCTCCTTCTAGATGATCAATACTAAACTTTGAAGTACAATTTGCTCCGTTTTCTATTTGAAGTGAACAAAATGCTCAATAAAAGATATCTGAATGGTGCACAGGAACTAAAATAACTGTCTAGCAAAATAAAACATGATCAGGATGGTGCAGAGGGGTCAATTTCTTCATTTCACAATATCGCCAATCCGACTCCGCCAGTCCGACTCCGGCTCCACCCCTGAAACTTCCTGACATGCTTCCACTTTCTACTGAATAACTTTATAATGGATATAGGTTTTTTGAAACTGACAACAGTTCTGTAAACTAGAGAATATTTGCTTTCCAGGGGTATCAAATATGTTGAAAAAATCTTTTAAGACATAATAGAAAAGTTGTGTTAAACATTTTGTTTTGAAAATTCATGTAACGGCTCCACCCTTTTAGTGGACCAGTTCATGACGCATGACCTACTATCACTTGCTACATTGTTAAAAAAACACACTAATTAGCCCTTTCTCAAATTAGCTTAAAAAAATATCAAAAACATGTTTTGCCCAAATTCCCGCTCTCCCAATTTTTTACTCCCTAAGGCCAGCCATACATGCAATTGATCTTTAGCTGCTCAGATCTTCTTCAGGCACTCTTTCTAGCTTTGGTAGGGAGAACGGGGAAAAAAGGCTGAATCTCAATTTTTTATAATGTCAATAAAAACTTTGGGTGAGGAGTAAGATCAATTTTTTTCCTGTATTAGAAAATCTGTTGGGCGGGTCATTCCGAGAAGCTGAAATTTAAAAAGTCTGAACCAATTTTGTTTCCAAAATTGTTTCTCAACCTTTTTCCAATTTTTTTCCCCTCATATTTTCTTCCCTAAGCTATCCACAGAAAAAATTTTCGCCCTTTTTTTTACATCGTTTCCCTAAATTTTCCAACATTTTTATTCCTTTTTTTTTTCCCTAACTAATCCTTTTCCAAATTGTTTCTCACAATTTTCTTCAATTTTTTGAATGCACATTACTGTGGTATAAAATAATTAATTTTGATTATTATTATGGCTTGTTACAATTCATTGTCTTTAAATTCTTTCTTTTTGGTCCAGGTGGTGCCGTCTTCATGATTTGGCATATTACATGATATGGCAAGGTTTATGCAATAGAGTTATGTCAAGTTCTTGTTTCAGGAGGACCTCTGGAATGTTCATTGACTGGTAATTACAAATATCAAAATTTATAGGTCCACCTCAAAGAAAATATAGCTGTTTGCAGCTAGGCTGTCCAACAGTTTCAAAATTAACTTTCAGCTTGGTCGTGTGATGTCATTGGCCTATGAATGTTTTGTGTGTCACTTATGGTTAATCAATTGATTTGGTACTTATCATAATTATCTAGCAGCATAGGTGACAATAAACAAACTAATTGAATTACTTAAGTTACTCCATCCAATAAGAAGATTAGGAAACCAGGGGCACCCCATGATCTGTTATACCAAATATCTGTTATGAAGCAGGTGCCCGGCTGGCTGGCAGACTGTCAGCTGAGATTTTTCCAGCTGTCAGCTGGGAGTCAATCTTTGGCAGGATCAGCCATGTCAACTGATGAAAATTGCAGCCGGGTAATGAGAAAGTAGTTTATTAGACTGCTGGCTGGGAAAACAATGATTCGTATCAGCGGCTGGGAGGTGCTGAATGACGCTTGGGCTGGCTGGCAACCCAGCTGGCAGCATAACAGATATTTTCTCCCTGTTGCATAAAAAATGAATCTAAGTGTCACAAAAGATGTGCAGCCAGGAGCTTACACTGATATGGGCATTATAATAACAGCTTGTTATGAGGGGCCCCTGGAAACCAACAGAAAATTGTGATTGACATGGCAAAGCCAGTCGGAAAATTGAAAATAACATTTTATTAAATAATACAGTGTAGGAAAATTAATTTTTCCATCAGACTGCAATCTTCAAAGAGCTCTAAGTAAATAATCAGACTGTTACATACCATTTTTTCTGTCAGTCACAGGATGGCAAGTACAGCAACATTTCAGATGGCTGAAATAAAGATACACATCCATGAAGTAAGAAGAGGGTAAAACCAGCTGATCAAGCTTTTTCCAAAATTACATCATAGTACTGCGAATTTAGTCAGAGATCAACTATTTGTAGCCTATATTCTTCCAAGAATTTAGAATTATCCCCCATCAAGTTAATAGCCTCAAGTGCATAAATTCAGGACGTAAAGCCACAATCAGCCATCCATCCATGAGCTCGAAATACATAATTACACACATCGTGTCTGTGAAAATAATCATTTCCTGCTGAGAGAAAAACGTAAAGTTTCTATTCAGGCTCTGCACGGCCCTGGAGTTCCTCAATGGTAGTTATTAACTATCAATTCAATAGATTATTGAGAAGTTTGTTGTTGTCCATTTTTTATGTCAAGTTGAAGTGATAATGATATTTAATTATGTCTTTTTTCTTCTTCTGGGATACTCAGACAACATCAGAGTTGATGGCTTGGTCCGAGGAGATTGATTGCGCAGCGCATGTTATTGTCGTTGTTGCGTCTAAAAACGGTGCTTATGTACATGTGGGGATAAAACCAGAGTATATATACAGTCTATCTTATGGAGGATGATGTTGGTTGAGGCGGATGAGTCTGGTCTTGAATGATTCTATTGTCTTGCAGGTGATAGTGTCTTCCGGTAGTTTGTTCCACTCCCTGATGGTGTGCGGGATGAAGGAGTTTTTGATGAAATCTTTTGGTGTGTCCATGATCTGGTATGAATTGGAGTTTTGATGTCTGGATGTTCTATTTGCTGGGATGAGTCTTTCTGAGAGGCCAGGTGTTTCGACTAGTTTGTTTGATACCTTAAATAACATGGTTAGGCGGGCAAGCTGTCTCCTTTCCTGGAGAGATGGCCATTTCAGCTCTGCCAGCATGCTGCTCACCGAACTTGTGTTATGGTATCTGTTGAGGACGTAGCGGGCTGCTCTTCGCTGGACCATTGCTATTTTGTTGACATCTTTGTTGGTACTTGGGTCCCAGACGCACGGGCTATATTCCAATAATGGCCTGACAATTGCTTTGTACGCTCTCTCTTCGATGGCACGTGAGTTGACTTGCGTTAGTGAGATTGACACATATGGACACTTATGTTCAATCTAGAACTATGAATTTTTCACAGGATAAAATTCAGCATATTTGGAATGGATTTCCAAAATTTTGCACAATTTGGACACTTTAAAGTCATTCTGTGGTTGCCATGGAAACTGAAAGTTCAGCCAGTCGGGGCAGGTAATACTGAAACCAAGAAAGTCAACAAATTGTGACTGTGAGAGACTGCTCTCTATCACTTGCATTAGTGAGATTGACAATATTTGACACACGTAATATGATATTGGCTTCTAAATATACTTTCAAGCACATCAAATGTGTTTATTCTTACACAGAACCCATGTAGGAAAGCATTAATGCATGCCTGATTTGGCAAGGGAAAAGGGTGTGTTTGCCTGACTACATAACGACTTGTGAAAGCATGGATTCACTGGTATGAACTAAAATAGCATGCAATGCATGCACCGTGTCCTCGAGCAATTTGATAACCCCTTATAACTCAATGGGATATGATCATTACATTGACACATCTCTATAAATTGTTAAAAGTTACATTCTATCCATCTATCTATCTATCTATCTATCATCTATCTATCTATCTATCTGTCTATCTCTCTCTCTGTCTGTCTGTCTTGAGTAGTTGGCTGAAGCATAAATCTCAGGTTGTGGTGCGCCCCACTATGTCCCAGGGCGGAAGGGCCAAAGGGAAGAAGAAGAAGATGCTTCTCAGAAATCGTCTGCTCAGCAAAGAGGAATTTGGGGGATTAAAGTTAACTATTTAGAGCAGTGAGTCATAAGATGAAAGCTAAGGCATCTTATGCAGCAGTGTAAACACTGGGCATCATAATGGCATCATAACTTTGGGTGGTTCTTGCGTCTGTGAAATGCTTTTCGATCCACACCAACTTTGACATGACAATTCCATTGATGACGACAAGGGCCCGAGGCCCTGCTCTCGGACACAAAAAACCCAAATGGACACCATTATCCATCCAAGCTATTCCTGTGACATGTTGCTTCACATAAGTTCTGGTTTTACCTTGCTTTAGTCCATGGAGGCTAGAGTTTCAGGCACTGGAGAAGAAAAAGCTTGGGATGACCGGAATTCTTTCACAGGACTTTGCGGGCCTGCTTGTCATTTATTTCAATGGACCAGGTGTATGAATTAATGCCTCTGGTGAGCTTGGGAGTATTTTTAAGGGCTAATATTATATTTCTTGTGTCAAATATTGTCAAACTCACTAATTCAAGATATAGAGAGAGGTCTCTCACAGCCAAAATTCATTGGTTTTCTTTGTTTCAGAATTACCTGCCCCGACTAGCTGAACTTTCAGTTTCTATAGCAACCACATAATGACTTTAAAATGTCTTAATTGTCCAAAATTTTGGCATTCCATTCCAAATATGCTGAATTTTATCCTGTGAAAAATTAAAAGTTCTAGATTGAAAATAAGTGTCCATATAAAAAAAAGCCTCGAACTTTCTGAACGCCCCTCGTAGGTTGCGCTTCAGGAAGCCTAGCGATTTGCTGGCTTTGCTTGTGATGCTGTCGATGTGAGTAGACCATCTGAAGTCTGATGCCATTGTTACGCCCAGGTATTTTGCTTCTTTGACATGCTCTAGTTTGTGCCCATGTAAGGTGTACGGATAGTTGATGACGTGGCGATTCTTGGTGATGGAGAGGACTTGGCATTTCTGCGGATGGAATTCCATGAGCCACTTTTGTTTCCAGGATTCCAGTTTGGCGATGTCGTCTTGGAGCTTGGTTGCGTCCTGTGTGTTTTTTACAGTCAGATAGGCTATGGTGTCATCGGCGAACAGCCTTACGGTGGATGTGAGATTTTGTGCTATGTCATTTATATAATACAGGAAGAGGGGCGGGCCTAGGACTGATCCTTGCGGGACTCCGGATGTAACTGGTACGCTGTCTGATGTTTCACCTTCAACTACAACTCGTTGTGCTCTGTTGCCCAGGAATTCTGTGATCCATTTCGATGTCTTCCCCTTTACTCCGTAGTGGTCTAATTTCTTAATCAAATGTTGGTGGCTCACTTTATCAAAGGCTTTTGAGAAGTCCATAATTAGCACGTCAGATTGCTCGTTCCTCCGGAGGTTGTCTAAGATGTCTGCTTGGAACTCGAGGAGTTGTGTTTCGCATGATCTTTTGTCGAGGAATCCATACTGGAGTTGGTAGATGATGTTGTTGCTTCTGGCGTGTCTCATGATGTTACTCGCGACGATATGCTCCATTATTTTACAGCTGATGCAGGTTAGGGAGATGGGTCTATAATTCGCCGGGTCCGATGTTGATCCTTTCTTATATACCGGGACTACGTTGGCAGTCTTCCAATCGCTTGGGACTTCTCCAGTGTTGTATGAGCTGGTGTAGATTACTTGAAGTAGAGGGGCAATCTTGGGGGCCAGTTCCTTGAGTACTCTTGCTGGGATTTCATCAGGTCCTGCCGCCTTGTGTGGTTTTAGTTTTTGTAGTAGCTTTTGGATGCCTTGGGTTGTAATCTCTATGTCTGGTGCTGCGGGGAAGTTTGATTGGCCTATTAGGTTGTCTTGAAGTTGTTGTTGGCTGTTGAACACTGATTGGAATTGTGCATTGAGAGTGTTCGCCTTCTCAGTTGGTGTGGAGCTGATCTTGCCTCCGGCTTTAAGGATGGCTACGCCGTGTTGATCTTTCTTGTTAGATTTGATGAATTGCCAGAATTTCTTCATGCCTTGGTATTTGTTGTCCTCGTTTCCTTCTTTTGTTATGATGGAATCAATATAGACCCAATAAGCTCTTCTCATTTTCTTCTGTATTTCGTTCTTGAGGCTTCTCAATCTGGTTTCCTGGTCCAGGTGCGCCGGTCTTGAGCAATCAAAGGCGTTGGAGTTTTTTTGTAGTTTTTTGTAGAGTCTGTCTCTCCTCCGTATCAGCTTCTCAATCTCAGAGGTGATGTAGGGAGTTTTCTAATCTTCTTTGACTTCATTTTTGGGATGTGTGTATCGATTAGTAGTGTAACTTTATCTTTGAATTTGGTCCATAGCTGTTCGGTGCCTTGCTTTTCTGCTTCCCTCTCTAGCTCGCCTTGGAATTCATCTAGCTCTCTTGACATAGCTGTCCAGTTGGCTTTTCTGAACTTTCTTATCCATCTTGGTTTTTGTAGACGGCGTAGTGGCATGACATTGAGCGTGCAGGTGGTGATGAGATGATCTGAGATTCCTGGGATTGGTTCTGTGTTACTGGTCCTCCCGGGACGTTTGTACAGAGATGAGATCCAGTGTGTTTGGTCCTCTGGTTGGGAATTCTATTAGTTGTTGTAGTCCGCAGTCGTCTAGGCTTCCTATCAGTTTGTCATATATTGGAGTGACTCTGCAGTTGTCAAATTAAAACAAGCATAACATAGCGATGATGTACTGGCTGCTAGGAAAGCTGTCAACATAATGTTAGATCGGTGAATTACACAAAAAATTTAAAATTAGCATAGAAATGTTGTAAAAATGTTGTACGATCATTGATTGATAAAAATTGTTTTAAAAAACTGGGGTATGTTCACACTTTGTCATTCTGTATTAGAAGGTAGTAGTACACTGAGTGTGGTACACATATCAATACTTAATTTTTGTTCAGAAATCTGCGAATGAGTCACAACTCATTCTAGATTACAAAAATACATTCCTCGGTTTGTTGGGTGGCCAAAATAACATAACTAATTAAATTTTACTGCGGTACATAGTATTACATTCTCAAAATCTAAGGCGGCCAAAGTTACCCCAAGTCTGGGGTTACTTTGGCCGACCCTTTAATTATGTAATAAAACATAGAACCATCATAGATTTTGGATAGCTTTTTGACAGATGATGGCACAAAACTGTTGATATTCAATGAATAGTTTTTCTTAGAACACTAATTTGGTGCTCCAAAATGGCCAAAGTAACCCCATTTTACGACAGTGAAGACAATATAATACCTACCCTCTCTTGCAAAGCACAACCGCTATTGCTATCAGAGCAACTGGAACGATCAGAACAATAAGCGCCAACTCTGAAAATTAATGACATGATGTATGAAAACACTATTATACAAATGAAATGCTGCATGATATGAGTGCAACATGAAAATTTATTAGCACAAGGAAATTCATATTGAATGAGGGCACAGCCCGAGTTCAATATGAATTTACGAGTGCAAAGACAATTTTCTCATTGCACGACAATAAGTGCTGTATTGTTTTATTACATGACCACTATGCGTCCCACACAGTGTTCCATTGTACAAATGCAGAAACTGATGTAATGTTTTTTGCAGAATAAATCTACCAAAGAAATATAAAAATAGAAGTGCATAATTTGCTTATGTAGGCCTACTTTTTTGGGGGGGAGGGGAAAGGAGATAAACATTTTGGGGAAAAATTGGGAAATTTTTTTTTTTTTAATTGTTAAAAAAAAATTGTTCCGAAATGAATATTTTGGGAAAACAAATTTGGATATAACACTCTAACTATGCAACATGAAAACAATTTAGAAAAAAGAAGTGTTTAGAAAAAATCTCATATTGCACCCTAACCATGAAATATGAGTTTTTATGATGTAGTCATGTGACTGATTTTGGCAAATCAGCATCGCTGTAGCATGGTATAGCAATAATAAAATACACTTGTGAAAGGTATCACCTGACAATACCTCTCTTCATCCTCATAATGTGGGCTTGGAAACCCGCCTAGGTGCACCTTGATGTTGACTGACAAAGTCCCCACCGAAGATGCAGCAAAAGCAGGGAAAACTGTTTAAAAAAAAAAAGAATTTCCTACAGGGAAAAATCAGGGAAATTGAAATTTCACCCCAAATTCAGGAAAAACTTTGGGAATTTGGTTTTACATGTGTTATCAAGCAAAAGTCCGTCAAAGCCTGTTTTTGGTTTCCGATTAGGACTCGTGTTGTATTCTTTCGCGACCTGACATTCATGAGGTTCATTGCTGTGAACCAGACTCACATTAAGTTTTATTATAGTATTATCACCATTCACCACTAATCGGAAACCAAAAACATGGTTTTTTGCCAGAACTTCACTGCATATTATGGGATATAACAATAAGCTCAAATTAGGTCAGGGAAAACGTCTAGTCCTGTGAAGCTTGAAAAATCTGGGATGATGTTTTCATCAAAGTAATTGACTAACATTTGATAGTAGTGATGCAGACCGGACCACTTTTAAGAGGGAGGTCTGGTATTTACCAAAGAGGTCTGGTCCTGGTCTGGTCCAGGGTGAGGTGGTCCGATTTTCTTACTCGACCAGTTCAGAAGCAGTCCATTGGAGTTTCGAAAATTATGATAAAATGAGGGTTTAAACAAGCTATATGATTTAAATTTAATTTTTAGATACGACAAAACTCAAGCGATACACTTCTTGATATGAAAAATCACTGGACCAGTCCGGACCGACACTAGCCTGGTCTGGTCTGAAACTGGACTGTTTTTTTGTGGGTGGTCCGGTATTTTTGTGGTCCAAGGCTGAACTGCGGGAATTGGACATTGAGAATAATGACATTGCTTTCGTTTTCCCCTTTGTATTATAATCTGGTAGGAGATGGCTGATATGTGACAGTTTGTGAGAGACACAGTTCTGTCTGTTTTGGAGAAAGCACTGCAAAATGCCCAATAGGATGTTATTGCCTGTCTGGAGGAACTGGCCATGTAAATGAGCACAAGCAGCATGCAAGTGAGTAAGAAACGGCAGAATGAACAAAATTGTTTTCTTTCATACCGTGAGAATCTATAATTGTTATAGATTAATAACAATAATACTGGATAATAAAATCATTAATGAATGTTTATACTTTTAAGTTATCAGTGCCTCCATTAGTTATGAAGTGACAATGGGAGGAACAAAACAACGTGACACACCAAGTTTTGGTAATTAATCACACAAGGTGTTTTTTGACATAAACAAAAACCAATGATATAAAGAGTCAAATACATGACCAATCAGTAAACATTTGTGGAAAATCCAAACAATCCTATTTAAGAAGCAAAAAATACAAGAGGGTCACCTTATGAGACTTCACACCAGGTGACAATAATTTATGAAAACTGCAACAAAACATGTACAACCGGTATTTTAAAATTTTGTTTTACCTATAGGAGGGGTCCCTGGCTTAGTTGTATTATCTTGTCCTGTAAGGAAGAACAGAGAATAGTTAATAGTTTTTACATAAGTCATTTTCCCGTAGCATGGGTATCATTTCCAACTACCAAGTCGTAACAAAAACTAAATAAGATTTTAACGCAAGAAATCTCTGTAAATTTTACAAATAAATGATAACATGTGTTTAACTGTTTATTCAGGGATATATTATCCAAATATAAATCATATAATTCTAAATATTTAGAATTACAATGATAAAGTAGCTGAAATACTGGTAATTGAGATTTGGTTACGAGTTGCCCTATCAGCATGCCTAGGTGGTCCAACGTCGGCCCGAAGCTGGTCCAATTCTGCTGACATCAGACTGACGTTGGGCCGACGTTGGACCGCCGAGGCATGCTGACAGGGTGGTTCATTCTGATTCTCCCTGGTTACCAGTTGGCAAGAGTCACTGGTTACGAGTTGGTGTAAAACTTTCTTTTTTTGGTTGCTACTTGGCCATGGCCTATTGATTAATAAATGCCATGGTTACTACTTGGTAGGGAAAAATCAAAGATGGTGACGAGTTGGTTTGGTGACCACTTGGCATGGTTACTAGTTGACCTGTATTCCACAAAAATTAAACAACATATTGACACCAGCTACATGAATAGCAAAATGGGAAATAGAACCAGTATTTCAAAATTTTGTTTTACCTGCAGGAGGGGTCTCTGGCTCTGTTGTATTATCTGGTCCTGTAAGGTAGAACAAAAACGATTTTATAGTTATAACTATGCTTCAAATTATTGACTATATGATTTTATAGTTGTTATCTCATCATAATTATATAAAGATTGCAACAGGTACAGTACAACTAAAAATAAAGCAAGATTTTTTTCCGTCAGAAGTCCTCTGTTTGCCTACTTTTCCCTTCTTTCCCCTCCTCACCCCAGATCTCCACACACCTCCCTTTGGCTCCCTTTGACTACCTTATCCTTACCCCAGCCTAGGGAGCCCTCTGTTGAGAAAACTTGACAGCATAATTGCAATTAGCCAAGGGCCTGAACATCAAAAGGGTGCACATGTATTGCGATTGAGGGAAAGAGAGTTGAACCCCTCTGTTTGTTCAGTTCATAATCATTTTTTTGATTTTGTGCTAGTTTCAGTTTTTAAAGGACATATCCTGACCTGACTGAATTGTTATTAGTTTATCTATATTCATTAAAATATAAAAATATTCCTTTACAATCAATTAACTATGAAGTCTATGTAATAAATCACTAATTATAAATAACTTGTTGTTAGGCCTACAATAAAATATTTTTATAAATGTAATATTCCTAGACTCAGAATTTTTATATTATTATACAGATATGGGTCAGTGCAAAAAGTTGATGCTACTGAGCTGAAGATGGCCTCCAAATTTAGACAAAGACAATGCAACGAAAGAACTCACTATTTCGGTACTTGGTAGTCTCCCACAAGTTTTTTAGGTATTGATAAAAGGCTCCAGTAGGGGGGGGCGTGTCAGCATTGACCCTTAATTTTTATTAAATTCATCCTCTTTAATTTTAATTGTGGTTGGGTCAAATATCCCTTTTCCCCAACTCATCAAGCAAGGAAAATTATAAACTTTCCTGGCTTATCAAAAAAGTTTGTGGAAAGAACAGCTAAGTTGTTGAAATTTTAAAATGATCAGCTGATCAGTGGAAATAGAAATTTTGTGACTTCCATTTTTGACAGTGACCGCGACGATTTAATTTGACACAAAAGTACTACACTTAGAGATTTGAAATTTGATGATGGCAACTTCTAGAAGTGTGCAAATTTTCATCTTGATATCTTAAGAGGAAGTACTATTTTTATCCTGTTTAAAAGTGTGCGTTTTTAATGTTGTTGAGTTTATATTTGTACAAAATCTGATTTAACATTTTCCAGTGTTTGTCTGATGAGGACATTTCAATAATATTTATCAGACAATAGATCTTGCTGAAACTCCTAAAAATGACTGTTGAACTAAGCAACAAGTAGCCTTCAGATTGCTCTAAATTCAACTGAGAGAATGTAAAATCCACTGGCTTCTGAGGGTCTTAAGCGGCCCCAAACCCCCGGCCGAACATGCTTCATTCCTTCGGGCTTCTCAATTCGCATCCTTCAGCAATCCCTTCCTTGAACTCTGAACCCCCCCTTTCCAAATTCCTGGATCCACCCCTGCTTAGGTCAGCTTCCTCATTACCCAGCAACCTAGCAAGTACGTAGCATAACCACTAGGTGCCCTAGAGTTGATGTTTATGCAATTGAGATTTCCAATGTTATATCATTTTTTAACTTCAGCGAAGTTCGAAGAAAGTATTGTTATCACTTGGGAAAAATGTTGTCCATCCGCCGGGCGGATAGATCGTTTCCAGGCCAGCACTCGGCCTCAATCAATGTACATGGATAAAATGTGGTACATAATATATAGCCTGTATGGTCTAGTTGTGCCTTTTGATGTAATGGTCTGCTGGATAGATATCCCATACTTTTTTTAATAATTGAAAAAATATACAGAATATTTCTTTTTGTTTCCGGGCCAGCACTCAGTCACTATTGCATGTGCATGAATGAAATTTGGTACAGATGTGGCCACTATGGTCTAGTTGTGCCTTTTGATAGTCTCATTGATAGATATCCTATGCTTTTTGAAAAAATGAGAAAAAAATATATAAATATATATTTTTTGTTTGTTTTTTAGCTAATACTCGATCACTATTGCATGTACATGGATACATTTTGGTACACATATGGCCTATAAGGTCTAGTTTTGCCTTTTGAAAGGGTTGATGGAAAATATAATATACTCTTTGAAATGTTGAAAAAATTATAATAATTTTGTTTTTGTTTCTGGCTCAACACTCAGTCACTATTGCAAGTAACTATTGCATACCTATATACAATTTGGTAAACACACCAATTTTATGGTGTACTTGTCTTCTTCTAAAGGTGTTATTCACTGAAAGTTTGCTGCAGCACAGCCTATTCTTTCTTTTTCTATTTCGTTGTGTATTTCATTGAAATATCCAAAATTCCTATAACATTTTTAATTAGGTATGTAAAATTCACATTTTGGAAATCATTTATCTTATATCTTATAACACTTCTATTTAGATAAACCATAACATTGGGCCTGAGTTTCACTTACTTATTAAAGACTTTCAGCCATACCCGACTCCGACTACAGAAAGAAAAATTGACTGCCATTGTTATCCCACATGCCTCGCATATCGGCCTTTATGACCCAATATGTTTCCTCTCATCAGATGGGAATTCATGCTTCCACAAGCAGTTTGGTTGAGGCTGTTTAGCATTGATGCAATGGCACAATATCATGCATTTCACTTACTTACAGGTGGCACTATATACCTCATAACACTACGTGAAAAGAACCATCACATCAAAAGTAGAGTAGATGATTCTTCATCGGCATCATGAGTCACAAAGTGCATTTTTCACAGTGAACTGGTCCTCATTTTTTCTATATCAAAGTGACCGACTGTAATATGAAAACTGCAAATACTATCGTAAAGCGATAATCGAAAATTGCTTAAAAAATTCTGTGTCAGAATTTGGATTCATAAAATGTTTGCACAAATCTCCTGAAAAAAACTGCTTTTCCAAAATATTGGGGAGGGCAGCAGCAGCCCCACCCCATGCTTCCTATGCCAATGAAAATTACCCTTTTAAAACTTACGTTCGCATGTGGGTACTTGCTTGTTCCATCTTGCGGTGGGCAGACAGATGATGGTAGCATAATCGGAAGGAGTTAATTCATAACCAACTTCACAGCTAAAATCAACAGTTGCGTACACCGTGAAATTATCGCTGCTTCTGAATCCATGTTCTGGGATGCCTGGGTTGTTGCACATCTTTGCTGAAAAAGAGAAGGATGAAGTCTCATGAATAAAAGATAGGTACGACCCAATAAAAAGAACACCTCAAATAAAAGTCTTCTGACGACTCTTTTACTCCTCACCAAGACTTTATCCCATTTCCAGTCCTCCTATTTGAGAAAGCTGTCAATGTAATTACAATAACCAAGGAACACAACATCAAAGAAATCAATAGCTACAGGACTGAAAGATTTCAAATTGGTGTTGGATAAATGTAAATATGATGCAACTACAGTGCCGCCTCTAAGTAAGTGAAATGCATGAAATGGTGCCATTGCATCAATGCTAAACATCCTCAACCAAACTGCTTGTGGAGGTATGAATTCTCATCAGATGAGAGGAAAACATATTGGGTCATAAAGGCTGATATGTGAGGCATGTGGGATAACAATGGCAGCCAATTTTCATTGCTGTGGTCAGAGTTAGGTATGCGTCAAAGTCCTTGATAAGTAAGTGAACCACCCTTCCCTATAAAATAACATTGGGCCTGTGTGGAATCCACGTTCTTTTCCATGCTGTTTGAAAAAGTGTTATGTCAGTGATAAGTCAATGTCACAGCTGACACCGCTGTTCTCTAGCATTGTGTGATGACATTTTAAACTGGGTCCGATTCCCCAGCTGCCAGTCAATGAGCAACTGTGCATCACAGTTTCAACACAATGTAAGAGCGAGAATTGAGGCTAGAAAAGCTTTGACACTGAATTGTCATTGACATCAAACGTCAAGAGCATGGATAAGAACTTGGATTCAATGTAAATATGATAAGGACATGAACATTGCTTTTGATAAAACATGGGTAAGAACCTATTATTAAATTACACTCCAGGATCCATGGTCAATACATCAGAGATACATGTATGAATAATTTCATTTGTAAGATTTGACTGATACTACGGATACTTTTCATCATCATTAAAAGGGCTCTTGACAGGGTGTTGTGCCCCCCTGTCCCTTGGCCATTTCACTTATGACTTCCCTGTCCCCTATACCCCCCATCCAGAGCCTCATTATGACTGATACTTTAAGAAACACTTACGTTCGCAGCTTCCAAGTGACTCACTCCATCTGCCATTGTAGCATTCTACTTCGCCTTGTCCTTCAACTTCGTAGCCGGTGTTACAATTCAGCTCCACCCTCGTCGGGAACACATTGTCGGTCATTGCCAGATTCAGGAGTTGGCCATCTCTTGGTCTCAATTCTTGGCAGGCAATGCCATCTGAAAAGTGAATACATATTTACAAAACCTGGTCCATTAGTTATGAAAACATATACATTGTAGGGGATCATGTCACTGTCAAAAATACACTTTGTGACTCTACTCTTAAGAGCTGATGATGTGTCATCATGATACTTTTAACATGGAAACTGTAGATGCTGTTTGATATGTCTGAACAAGAGAAGGCCCTTTGATTTGTCTTAACTGGTTTTATTGCAAGAATCAGACGCATAATCCTTTCGTTTGTCCGTCAACAGTATTGGGGTGTTAAATCAAATAACTATTGAAAGCATTGCTTTGATCCAGGCCTGGATTATCCATTAGGCCGAGTAAGCTATAGCCTAGGGCCTCTGACCTCAGGGGAGCCTCACATTGTATTAAAAATAAATTAAATTTGCCTAAATTCATAATAAGTCAAAGATCCTACTCTTAAGGCTCTATCTCTCAACTTTGATGTCACCTCTACTCCTCCATCCCTGCTCCAGCCACATCTACAACATTTTGCATGACGAATCCTATTGACATTGCCTTTGTGTGTGGTTAATAAAATGCCTTGAAGTCCTCCCTTATTTCTTACTAATCATCTTTTCCTACAGCCCTTTGGCCAAAAAGCGCCAAATTTTCTGCAGCAGATTTTCTGGTATAACCTCAGAAAGATTTGACCTTTCTCATTTTTTTACAATTTTCTCTGAAATATATACAGTAATCAAAGAAATTTTTTAACAATCAAAGAATATTCTGTAATTATCTTGGAAATGTCTGCAATAATCGTGCAATCAGTATGATTATCTTGAATATTCTGCATTAATCCGCAATGATTAGAATCTAGATCGAATTATTGTAAAAATTCTTCAAATATTGTAAAGATTTCCATGATTATTTTAGAATTTCCTTTATTATCTTAAAAATAATTTTGCTATATTTTCATCAAAATTAGCTTTTTTTTAAAACTAATTTTCAACTTTTTAAAGTTGAATCCCACAGAATACAGCTACTCCACCTATTGTACTCCACAGTTCAACAAAAATACCCCAGCTGGTGGCTCCCCCGCTTGGTCAAATTGTTCATATGCATTGGAAAAGCCACAGATTTTTGAAGACAGAGGTAGGCTCACTCGAAGGCTGCTGACTCAGCCAGGAATAATGGCACTAAACTATAAATGCACACATTTTGGGTCGATATATAGGCCTATAATCAAATCCAACTTTCATAAAAATCGGAGAAGGAATCTTTGAGATATTCAAGTTTATTTTAAGGGGGACTTATTTTTGTTGAACTGTTTTTCATAATTTTCTCATATTTTACACCACGTAACTCTCAAAAAACATCTGTAACTTCCCTTCAAAGACTTGTTTTTCAATAAAGTGTATGTTCAGCTATATTCCTGTAATTTTTCATAAATATCTCATGGATATTATTCGAGTGATGCTGCTTTTCGTTATAAATCCCACATGTTTTTAGTATTTTACTGTATGTTTTAATGTAATGACATAAGATTTTGAAAAGATCAGAGTTCGAAAAGTACGGTGGATAACCTGCCTTTTTTTTTAACGTTGGAAAGCTTTCATTTTGAAGAACTTTTTGGCAAAGTTTCATGAATATCTCATGGATTTTAGATTTCTTGCCAAGTGTGGGATTCAACTTTAATTTCTTTTCATTGTCTCAGATATTTTCATCATTATTTCAAATATTTTAACAGTTATTGTGGATATTTTCACGATTATTGCAAAAAAAGATTACAATTCTTAAATATTTATATTACAATTTTACAATTGATAATAGGGAAGCATTATTGTCTGCTAAAATTGGACCAGGGAAAGGTGTATCAAATCAAGTAGAACCTGGTCGATTGCAGTATAGGGCTATAGGCAGAGACAAATTTCTTCCTGACCAGCTTCTATGTATATCATTTTTATATACCTGACTTACGATTTTTAAAAACGTGATTTGCTTCTTTGAGATGGTAAAATAGAGCGAATGCAAAGATTAATCTTGTGATAACTCCGGCAGAGCACCAGCAGTTCAATTTTTTCAGGCGCAGGTCTTTCTCTTGCAAAGTCTTGTTGACATAACTTGGTCGCCTTTTATGACAATATTAAAATACCAATTTGATTTGGTTACATTGGTAAATAGAGAACTCTGGGAATCACCAGAAAACTTCTTTGGTGATTGGCGGCTCAGGTCAGAGCTGGTCGTGCAAGGGGCCTCACACTGAAGTTCAGCCGAGGGCCTCATGCTACCTTAATCCGGCCGTGATTGGATCATGACACATTATTCCTCAAAACAAATTGCCCGACCGTATTAGCTGCTGTAATCTTATTATAACCCAGCTTCGTTGAATACAGAAAGTCAGAGTAAGTGCCCCTCTCCCACAAGTAAGGGTCAGTGCCCAGAGGCGGATTGGCCCTATGGGCCAGAGGGCAGTGCCCTGGGGCCCACCACCTGAGGGGGGCCCAAGCAGCAACCTTTAAAAAATCTGAATTATCAAAAATGATGCAAAAAAAGCCAAATTCGAATCCTGGGCCTAGTAAATACATAACAAAATCTCCATTTAAAATTTGACAAGCCTAATAAACAATGAAGCAAGGGGCTCTCTCTCAGTTTCGGATCCACATAAGGTCCACTTGGAGGGGCCCTCATGTTACACTGGAACATTCATGGGCCCTCCTTGTAGTATATTTTGCTTCGAAATGGTCTCAGAGGGCATGGGCCCCTATGCCCCATTCAAAATCCCCTATTATCTGCGCGTTAATTAATTGTATATATCAAATTAGTGATATCAGTCAAGCAAGGGCTCACTCCCTATTGTTGAACATACTTTTTTGCTTAATTTCATACTATATACTATTGAAAATTTATACATCGTGCAGGTAAGAAAAATATGTGTCCTGCAATTGCAATGGTTGTTTGATGAAGGTATAAATTTAGAACCCAAGCTAGAAAATGCCGCTATTGCAATAATAGGGCCCGCCAATGAGTTTGCCCAGGGGCCCACTGTGTGGCCAGTCCGCCCCTGTCAGTGCCCTCTCATGAAGATGAAGTGGGGATCACCATCCCGGCCTACAGGGGGGCGGGAGGTTAAGTGCCCCCAACTACATGGGGGCATCAGTACCCCCTCCTACATGTAGGGGACAGTGCCCACCTCCTCATGGAGAGCCATCCCCCATAGTGTGGGTCGGTACCCCCATTCAGCAATTGGGGGTCAGTTTCCCTCCTACATTTCAACGCCCCAAAATATCTTTTTATGTCTTCTTCTTCATAACATTCCGACTCCCATTCGTAGAACGGGTATTATGCTAGTGCCTAATAAATATTGGAATTTTAGGCCTATGTATCATGCAAACATTCACTCCAGCACTGCCAGGTATACATTGCATCAGATTTTCTGGGTGGCAAAATTGGAATGGAATTAAAATGTATTTTAAATTGTTAAATGTTTCTTAATCTGAGTATCTTAAAAAGAGAGTGACAGATAATTACAGTTTCTTAAGGATGAAATGTCTATTGCCAGGCAATTAATTTGTGTAATTATGACACCCTTTTTTAACTTTCTCATAACAATTTAATTTTCAGGAAAGCGAGCGATTTGTTATATGAAGGGCCTCGTATAGTGAACATTTAGAATTATGAGAAGTTTTATCAGATGACAACTTCTAAATTTACCAGAAGAATCAAACAGCATAAACAAACCCAGTCATGAGGTTCACTTCCATGGAGGTGATGCGCTTGTGCAATGGGAATCTTAATTATAACTAGTATAACTGATATTGCCGTACGGCAATATCGGATAATCCCCCGCGCCCCCCCTGTCTCCCTGCCCTGCTTACTCTCCCCTTCCAATTCATGTCCTTCATGATGAATTCTTAAAAGCATGTATGAACGCTGCAATGTTGTTGGAGCATATGCCTATCAAATATCTTGACTGCCAGACACACCTGTGGTGGCCAAGCGTACCACCCTGCAAGCAGTGGATGTTGAGTAAACCCTAACCCTAACCCTAATGGCTTGCTGCAGGCAAACCATAAGAGTTGGGGAGATGTACCTACATGGAAAAATCAGGCAATAAATTAGGAACATGTCATTGCATTTTCATCTGATTTGAAACATAAATGCAGGAGTTATAGTGGCTTATATAAAATCATCTATGTAAAATTGGCTATTACTATGAGCTGTATGGCCTTGGAGGACAGTAAAGGCGATAATTTTAAGCATCTTTTGGTATTAATTTCATGAAATTTGAATAACCTGAAGCTGAGCAATTTATATTTGAAGTTTGAAAATTAAAAAAATTCTCTAGGACAAACTATTTAATGTAGGTGATTTATGTTTGGGGACAATATGGAGGGCTGATATGGGTAGCCCACATAAAATAATGATGGACGTGCATGAAGAATTACATTGACTTTTTGAGCCGAAAAGGTTTTTTGGGCCTAAAAAGTGACATGAAATTTTCAATGTCCGACGCGATTCTACGGCGCGCGCCTGACACTATTATGCTATACACCATTGGAAAGCTGAGAAACAGACCTTTCTTGTGATATGTGAAACTAGTCTGTAGCTGCAATAGGGACCGAGATATGGCCACTTGAAGTTTGAGTTTTTGTGCGTCCGTAGCGCACAGACCGTTTGTCCGAGCGGTCCGTAACTTTGTGAAGTTGGTACACTAGAGTAGGTCTGTAAGTATACCCATTTTCAGCTTTCTACGAGCATTCCTTCCCTGTTTTTCAAAAAAATTTTGGGCAGTTTTCGGGACATCAGATTTTCAAAAAATCATATCTTGAAATGTATTCATGAAATCTCCACGAGACGCCTTTCTGCACTGGAGACTTTGTCAAGGTATCTTACAAAAAATCAACAGGTCTCAGTTATGCTTAGCTTCTCAGAAACCTGCGCCGGAAATTTGTTTTATATTTTCCTCATAACTTATAAGCATCATGAAATTTGATCATGAAATTTCGTATGAAGTAGCACGCAATGGAGTTGCATATTACCCTTGACTTGCAGAACAGTATCTGTAATACTTTTGAAGTAATCGCAGTTTTTCTGAGCTGAATAAGAATAATAATAATAACTAGTATAACTGATATTGCCGTACGGCAATATCGGATAATCCCCCGCGCCCCCCCTTATCTCCCCTGCCCTGCTTACTCCGTCCTTCCAGTTCATATCCGTCATGATGAATTCTTCATACCATGTATGAACGTAGTAATCTTGCTGGTGCATATGCCTATGGAATGTCGTGGCAGGCACAAGGTCAGCTGCTGGGAAAGCTGGCAGTGAGACAGATATGACTTACATGCATCTGTTAATACTTTTTTTAGCTTTATTTTACCAGCAAAGTATTAGAGATATGAGGATGGCCTTATACCACAAAATAGGGCAAAAAATTAGCAACATGTACATTCAGTTTTAAGTGATCTGAAACAATAGTTCATGAGTTATAATTGAATATATAAAATCATTTATTTGAAATTGGCTATTCAGAAGAGGTGTATTTCCTTGGAGGACAGTAAAGGCCATAATTTTACGCATCTTTTGGTATTAATTTCATGAAATTTGAATAACCAGAAGCGGAGCAATGTACATTTCAATTTTGAAATTCAAAAAATTCTCCAGGAAAAACTGTTTGATGTAGGTAATTGATCTTTGGGGACAATATGGAGGGCTGATATGGGTATCCCACATCAAATATTCATGGACGTGCATGAAGAATTTCATCGACTTTTTGAGCCGAAAAGGTCTTTTAGGAGAAAAAAGTGACATGAAATTTTCAATGTCCGACGCGATTCTACGTCGGGCGTCTGACACTATAATGCTATACACCATTGGAAAGCTGAGAAACAGACCTTTCTTGTGATATGTGATACTTTGCTGTAGCTTAAATAGGGACCGAGATATGAGCACTTGAAAAGTGGGTTTTTGGACGTCCGTAGCGCCGAGACCGTTTGTGCGAGCGGTCCGTAACTTTGTGAAGTTTGTACACTAGGGTACATCTGTAAGTGTACCCATTTTCAGCTTTCTACAAGCATTCCTTCCCTGTTTTCCAGAAAAATTTTAGAAAATTTTCATGACATCCAATATTGAAAAATTCATATCTCTGAAACTATTCATGAAATTTCCATGAGACGCCTTTCTGCACTGGAAACTTTGTCAAGGTATCTCACAAAAAATCAGCAAAGCCCAATTTTCTTTTGTTCTCCTGGAAACGCTGCCAGAAATTGATTTTTTATTTTCTCAATAACGCGTTAGTATCATGAAATTTGATCAAGAAATTTCGCAAGAAGTAGCACGCAACAGAGTCACATATTGTGTTTGAGGTTTCAGGGTGTTATCTCTAATAGTTTTGCAGTAATCACAGTTTTCCTGAGCTGAATAATAATAAGAATAATAATAAGAATAATAATAAGAATAATAATAATAATAAAACGAACAATATCAATATAATCCCCCGCTCGCGGCGGGGGATTATAACTAGTATAACTGATATTGCCGTACGGCAATATCGGATAATCCCCCGCGCCCCCCCTGTCTCCCTTGCCCTGCTTACTCCCTTCAACCAGTTCATGGCCTTCATGATGAATTCTTGAAGAGGCTGATATATTGAAATGAGACATCGCTTGGCATGGAGACCTGTGTTTGGTGCCGAGCGGTACCACCCTCAAAGCAATACATTTCCAGTGAATGGTAGGTGAAACCCTAACCCTAATGGGTTATTGTAGACAAACCATGCAAGTTATGGAGCTGTGCTTACATACAAAAATAGAGGGAAAAATTAGGAACATGACGAATCAGTTTTAATTGATTTTGATAAATAATGAATGAGTTATAATTGAATATATAAAATGTTATATGTAAAATTGGTTAAAGGTAAGAGGAAGATATCCCTGTAGCTTGCTAGAGGGCGTAATTTAACACATTTTTTGGTGTTAATTTCATGAGATTTGAACCATTATAACCAGAGCAATTTACGTTTCAATTTTGAAATGACAAAAATTCTCTAGGAAAAAGTATTTGATTTAGGCAAATTTCCTTTTGGCAGAATATGGAGGCCCAACCTGGGTAGCCCGCATAAATTATTGATGAACATCCATGAAGTTCTTCATGCACTTTTTGAGGGAAAACGTTTTGATAGGCCCAAAAAATGACATAACATTTTCAATGTCTGACGCGATTCTACGCCGCGCGTCTGACACTATAATGCTATACATCATTGGAAAGCTGAGAAACAGACCTTTCTTGTGATATGTGAAACTAGTCTGTAGCTGCGATAGGGACCGAGATATGGCCACTTGAAGTTTGAGTTTTTGTGCGTCCGTAGCTCCGAGACCGTTTGTCCGAGCGGTCCGTAACTTTGTGAAGTTGGTACACTAGAGTAGTTTCAAGTTTCAAGTTTCAAGTTTCAAGTTTATTGGACCAAAAAGAACATATGGCAGGCTGACACCTAAAAGGTGTATTTGCCTTTTAACCCTCAATTTGATACAATAAATTTCAACATTATAATTACAACAATTTAACTATATCTTTAAAAAATTAGAGAAAAAACGAGAGATAGAGAAAATGAAAAATTATATATCTGAAATATTTCATTTTGACAATAATGAATGAGTTATAATTGAATACATTAGGTCTGTAAGTATACCAATTTTCAGCTTTCTACAAGCATTCCTTCCCTGTTTTTCAGAAAAATTTCAGTCAATTTTCGGGATGTCCAATTTTCAAAAAATCATATCTTGAAATGTATTCATGAAATCTCCACGCGACGCCTTTCTGCACTGGAGACTTTGTCAAGGTATCTTAGAAAAAATCAGCAGGTCCCAGTTATGCGTAGTTTCTCAGAAACCTGCGCCGGAAATTTTTTTTATATTTTGCTCATAACTCATAAGTGTCATGAAATTTGATCATGAAATTTCGTAAGCAGTAGCGCGCAATGGAGTTGCATATTACCCTTCAGTTGTAAACCAATATCTCTAATAGTTTTGAAGTAATCGCAGTTTTCCTGAGCTGAATAATAATAATAATAAGAATAAGAATAAGAACTAGTATAACTGATATTGCCGTACGGCAATATCGGATAATCCCCCGCGCCCCCCCTGTCTCCCCTGCCGTGCTTACTCTCCCCTTCCAATTCATGTCCTTCATGATGAATTCTTAAAACCATGTATGAACGCTGCAATGTTGTTGGAGCATATTCCTATTAAATATCTTGACTGCCAGACACACCTGTGGAGGCCAAGGGTACCATCCTGCAGACAATGCATATTGGGTAAACCCTAACCCTAACCCTAATGGCCTGTTGCAGGCAAGTCGTAAGAGTTGTGAGGTTGTGTCTACATGGAAAATTCAGGCAAAAAATTAGCGACATGTCATTTGAGTTTTAACTGATTTGAAATATGCACTTAGTAGCTATAATTGAATATATGAAATCATACATGTAAAATAGGTTATTAGAATGAGGTCCATGCCCTTAGAGAACAGATAAGGCCATAATTTTACACATCTTTTAGTGTTAATTTCATAAGATTTGGATAGTCAGAAGCTGAGCAATCTAAAGTTGAAATTTGAATTTAAAAAAATTCTCTAGGAAAAACCATTTGATGTAGGCAAATTTCCTTTGAGGACAGTATGTAGGCCTAACAAAGGTATATAGAAAAAAATATTCACGAACATCCAAGAAGAACTTCATAGATTTTTTAGCCAAAAATGTTTTGAAAGGCGCAAAAAGTGACATGAAATTTTCAATGTCTGACGCGATTCTACGCCGCGCGTCTGACACTATCATGCTATACACCATTGGAAAGCTGACAAACAGACCTTTCTTGTGATATGTCAAACTTTGTTGTAGCTTAAATAGGGACCGAGATATGGCCACTTGAAAATTGCATTTTTGGACGTCCGTAGCGCCAAGACCGTTGGTCCGAGCGGACCGTAACTTTGTGAAGTTGGTACACTGTGGTACATCTGTATGTTCACCCAATTTCAGCTCTCTAAGAGCATTCCTTCCCTGTTTTCCAACAAAATTTTTGTCAATTTTCGGGATATCCAATTTTCAAAAAATCATATCTTGAAATGTGTTCATGAAATCTCCACGAGACGCCTTTCTGCACTGGAGACTTTGTCAAGGTATCTTAGAAAAAATCAACAGGTCTCAGTTATGCTTAGGTTCTCAGAAACCTGCGCCGGAAATTTGTTTTATATTTTCCTCATAACTCATAAGCATCATGAAATTTGATCATGAAATTTCGTATGAAGTAGCGCGCAATGGAGTCGCATATTACCCTTGACTTGTAAAACAGGATCTTTAATAGTTTTGTAGTAATCACAGTTTTCCTGAGCTGAATAATAATAAGAATAAGAATAATAATAAGAATAATAACTAGTATAACTGATATTGCCGTACGGCAATATCGGATAATCCCCCGCGGGCCCCGTTTGACCCTAGCCCCGCTTATTCTCCTGTTTCAATTCACTTTAATAATTTGTATGAATACACCTGTCCGCTCATACTATTAAGGTTTTTAAGTGCATAAATAGAGGACATATGCCCATCAGGCAACGCTTACAAAATCCTTTCCCTTCAATGTATATTATTTCCCTGTCATGATAGGCCTAAGCCTCTGCCCTGTTGTTGATGACCGTGTTTGAGTATGCTGCTCTTTGCATGGCGTAATGCTGCTGCTTGGGAGCAAAACCTGGCAGTGAGGCAGAATGGCCCCGACAGCAGACTAAGATGCATCTGTGAATTACTTTTAAACTTTTTTTTCAAGGCAAAGGAAAAAAGACTGGTAAGATATGATTATACCACAAAATAGGGCAAAAAATAAGCAGCATGTAATTTGAGTTTTAATTGATTCGGAACATTAATGCATGAGTTATTATTGCAAATGTAAAATCATCATTGTAAAATTGAGTATTACTATGAGCTGTATGCCCGTGCAGTTCAGCGTAGGTCATAATTTTATGCATTTTTTGGAGTTAATTTCATGAAATTTGAACAAGTAGAAGCTGAGCTATGTGCATTTCAATTTTGAAATAAAAAAAATTCTGTGGCAGAAACCACTTGATGTAGTCAAATGTAATTTTAGGACAGTATGGAGGCCCCACAAGGGTATTAGGGAAAAAATATTCATGGACATTGATGAAGAACTTCATTGGATTTAAAGCCAAAAACTTTTCGAAAGGTGGAAAAAGTGACAACAAATTTTCAATGTCTGACGCGATTCTACGCCGCGCGTCTGACACTATCATGCTATACATCATTGGAAAGCTGACAAACAGAGCTTTCTTGTGATATGTGATACTTTGCTGTAGCTGAAATAGGAACCGAGATATGAGCACTTGAAAATTGGGTTTTTGGACGTCCGTAGCGCCAAGACCGTTTGTCCGAGCGGTCCGTAACTTTGTGAAGTTGGTACACTGTGGTACATCTGTCTGTTCACCCATTTTCAGCTCTCTAATAGCATTCTTTCCCTGTTTTTCAACAAAATTTTGGTCAGTTTTCGGGATATCAAATTTTCAAAAAATCATATCTTGAAATGTGTTCATGAAATCTCCACGAGACGCCTTTCTGCACTGGAGACTTTGTCAAGGTATCTTAGAAAAAATCAACAGGTCTCAGTTATGCTTAGGTTCTCAGAAACCTGCGCCGGAAATTTTTTTTATATTTTCCTCATAACTCATAAGTGTCATGAAATTTGATCATGAAATTTTGTGTGAAGTAGCACGCAATGGAGTTGCATACTACCCTTGACTTGTAACGTAGTATCTGTAATACTTTTGAAGTAATCGCAGTTTTTCTGAGCTGAATAAGAATAATAAGAATAATAAGAATAATAATAATAAAACGAACAATATCAATATAATCCCCCGCAAGCGGCGGGGGATTATAATAATAATAATAATAAAACGAACAATATCAATATAATCCCCCGCTCGCGGCGGGGGATTATAATAATAATAACTAGTATAACTGATATTGCCGTACGGCAATATCGGATAATCCCCCGCGCCCCCCCTGTCTCCCTGCCCTGCTTACTCTCCCCTTCCAATTCATGTCCTTCATGATGAATTCTTAAAAGCATGTATGAACGCTGCAATGTTGTTGGAGCATATGCCTATCAAATATCTTGACTGCCAGACACACCTGTGGTGGCCAAGCGTACCACCCTGCAAGCAGTGCATGTTGAGTAAACCCTAACCCTAACCCTAATGGCTTGCTGCAGGCAAACCATAAGAGTTGGGGAGATGTGCCTACATGGAAAAATCAGGCAATAAATTAGGAACATGTCATTGCATTTTCATCTGATTTGAAACATAAATGCAGGAGTTATAGTGGCTTATATAAAATCATCTATGTAAAATTGGCTATTACTATGAGCTGTATGGCCTTGGAGGACAGTAAAGGCGATAATTTTAAGCATCTTTTGGTATTAATTTCATGAAATTTGAATAACCGGAAGCTGAGCAATTTATATTTGAAGTTTGAAAATTAAAAAAATTCTCTAGGACAAACTATTTAATGTAGGTGATTTATGTTTGGGGACAATATGGAGGGCTGATATGGGTAGCCCACATAAAATAATGATGGACGTGCATGAAGAATTACATTGACTTTTTGAGCCGAAAAGGTTTTTTGGGCCTAAAAAGTGACATGAAATTTTCAATGTCCG
Organism: Platynereis dumerilii; assembly: GCA_026936325.1. Lineage (NCBI taxonomy): Eukaryota > Metazoa > Annelida > Polychaeta > Phyllodocida > Nereididae > Platynereis > Platynereis dumerilii. The sequence goes on from JAPTHN010000009.1 coordinate 8,172,574, forward strand.
ACGCGATTCTACGGCGCGCGCCTGACACTATTATGCTATACACCATTGGAAAGCTGACAAACAGACCTTTCTTGTGATATGTGAAACTAGTCTGTAGCTGCGATAGGGACCGAGATATGGCCACTTGAAGTTTGAGTTTTTGTGCGTCCGTAGCGCACAGACCGTTTGTCCGAGCGGTCCGTAACTTTGTGAAGTTGGTACACTAGAGTAGGTCTGTAAGTATACCCATTTTCAGCTTTCTACGAGCATTCCTTCCCTGTTTTTCAGAAAATTTTCCATAAATTTTCGGGATGTTCAATTTTCAAAAAATCGTATCTTGAAATGTATTCATGAAATCTCCACAGGACGCCTTTCTGCACTGGAGACTTTGTCAAGGTATCTTACAAAAAATCAACAGGTCTCAGTTATGCTTAGGTTCTGAGAAACCTGCGCCGGAAATTTTTTTTGTATTTTGCTCATAACTCATAAGTGTCTTGAAATTTGATCATGAAATTTCGTAAGAAGTAGCACGCAATGGAGTCACATATTGCGTTTGAGGTTTCAGGATGTCATCTGTAATAGTTTTGCAGTAATCACAGTTTTCCTGAGCTGAATAATAATAATAATAATAAAAATAATAATAAAACGAAGAATATCAATATAATCCCCCGCCGCTGCGCGAGCGGGGGATTATAATAATAACTAGTATAACTGATATTGCCGTACGGCAATATCGGATAATCCCCCGCGCCCCCCCTGTCTCCCCTGCCCTGCATACTCCCTCTTTCCAGGTCATGTCCTTCATGATGAATTCTTAAAACCATGTATGAATGTAGTAATCTTGTTTGTGCATATGCCTATCAAAAGTCGAGGCAGCCAGACACACCTGTTATGGTCAAGCATACCACCCTGCAAGCAATGCATATTGAGTAAACCCTAACCCTAACCCTAATGGCCTGTTGCAGGCAAGCCATAAGAGTTGCATGGTTGTGTCTACATGGAAAAATTGGGCAAAAAATTAGCAACATGTCGTTTGAGTTTTAACTGATTTGAAATATGCACTTAGTAGCTATAATTGAATATATGAAATCATACATGTAAAATAGGTTATTAGAATGAGGTCCATGCCCTTAGAGAACAGATAAGGCCATAATTTTACACATCTTTTAGTGTTAATTTCATAAGATTTGGATAGTTAGAAGCTGAGCAATCTAAAGTTGAAATTTGAATTTAAAAAATTTCTCTAGGAAAAACCATTTGATGTAGGGAAATTTCCTTTGAGGACAGTATGTAGGCCTAACAAAGGTACATAGAAAAAAATATTCACGAACATCCAAGAAGAACTTCATAGATTTTTTAGCCAAAAATGTTTTGAAAGGCGCAAAAAGTGACATGAGATTTTCAATGTCTGACGCGATTCTACGCCGCGCGTCTGACACCATCATGCTATACACCATTGGAAAGCTGACAAACAGACCTTTCTTGTGATATGTCAAACTTTGTTGTAGCTTAAATAGGGACCGAGATATGGCCACTTGAAAATTGCATTTTTGGACGTCCGTAGCGCCAAGACCGTTGGTCCGAGCGGTCCGTAACTTTGTGAAGTTGGTACACTGTGGTACATCTGTATGTTCATCCAATTTCAGCTCTCTAAGAGCATTCCTTCCCTGTTTTTCAAAAAAATTTCAGTCGATTTTCGGGATGTCCAATTTTCAAAAAATCATATCTTGAAATGTGTTCATGAAATCTCCACGAGACGCCTTTCTGCACTGGAGACTTTGTCAAGGTATCTTAGAAAAAATCAACAGGTCTCAGTTATGCTTAGGTTCTGAGAAACCTGCGCCGGAAATTTGTTTTATATTTTCCTCATAACTCAGAAGTGTCATGAAATTTGATCATGAAATTTCGTTCACAGTAGCGCGCAACGGAGTTGCATATTACCCTTGACTTATGAAGCGGTTTCTTTAATAGTTTTGAAGTAATCGCAGTTTTCCTGACTGCAATAATAATAATAATAATAATAACTAGTATACTAAATTGCACAGCAATTTAAAGGAAGAACTTCCCTTCCTTCCCAATCCCTTCCCTTCCAATTCCCACCCTTCACATGCCTTCCTTCCCCTTCCATTCCGTTGCCTTCCATTCTGAAGCTGTTTCATTTGCAAAAAGGTAAGTGTTGCTATCACTAGACATTTGCTTGCAATACAGTCACATATATTGAAATGACACATCGCAGGGCATGGAGACCAGTGTGTGGTGGCCAGCGGTACCACCCTCAAAGCAATACATTTGGGTGAATAGTAGGTGAAACCCTAACCCTAATGGCTTGTTGTAGACAAACCATCAGAGTTATGGAGCTGTGCTTACATGCAAAAATAGAGCAAAAAATCAGGAATGTGTCAAATTAGTTTTAATTGATTTTGATAAATAATTAATGAGTTATAATTGAATATATAAAATGTTAGATGTAAAATTGGTTAATGGTAAAAGGAAGATATCCCTGTAGCACACTAGAGGGCATAATTTTATGCATTTTTTGGTGTTAATTTCATGAGATTTGAACAATTAGAACCAGAGTAATTTACGTTTCAATTTTGATATTAAAAAAATTCTCTAGGAAAAACTATTTGATGTATGCAAATTTCCTTTTGGTTCAATATGGAGGCCCAACCTGGGTATCCTACATAAATTATTCATGAACATCTACGCAGTTTTTCATACACTTTTTTACAAAAAACTTTTTGATCGGCCCAAAAAGTGACATAAAATTTTCAATGTCCACCGCGATTCTAAATCGGACATCGCACAGGATATTGCTATACACCATTGGAAAGCTGACATTCTGAGCTTTCCAAAAATGTCCCTGGTTTGTTTCTAGGCCCAATATTAACGGAGATACGGTTGCTCAAATGTTCAACTTTTGAGGCCCTGTGGCACCAAAAGTATTGGACCTGGGATGCCATACTTTTGCATAGACACTATACCCTGGTAGTACTAACAATTCCTGTAAGGACATAAAAATCTGACATTCCAATCATGGTTTTTCATGACATCACCCCTCAAAATTCTGGTTTGCTCGAATTTTGAACTTTTTTTTCTCCATAACTGTTCATCCTATGACCACTAGGCTCCTTTCTGCACTGCATATTCCATTACAGATTAACAGGAAAAAATTTCATGTAATTCTGACTGACAGTTTTCCCTAATCCGGAAACAGAAATTTTTGGTCAAGATTGCCTGTAATTCCTATGTCAAACGGAATTCCGATGCGTAATTCCAAGCACAGAAGGAATTTTACACTGTCAATATAGTGTTTTCCTTTTTATGTGGAATTAGTAATTTGGTCAGGAGTTATTTAACATTTAAGGAATGACCAAAATGTGGCGGAAGAAAAAGAAGAATAATAATAATAATAAGAACTAGTACACCTGTAATTGTGCACAATTACAAAGATAAATTCCCCCCTTCCCTTCCTCTCCCCTGCACCCTTATATCCCCCTGCCCCCTTACATCCCCCTGCCCCTTCCCTTCTACCTTCCCCATCTGATTATTGACACAGAAATGTAATTGGGTCAGCATTTATTTCAACAGAGAAAATGTGCAGCCAGTGAAGTATGAGTAGCGATGAAAGTGGCATATGGCCAGGAAAAAGTGTTTCCAGCCATAAGAAGCATTTGGGGAGGAAAAAAGTGAGATAAAATTTTCAGGGTCCACCGCGATTTTGAACGGACGGCGCTACAGTAGAATGCTATATACCATGTGAAAGCTAAGAAACAGAGCTTTCTAGTGGTATTTTTTATTTCTCTGTAGCTTTGATAGGGGTCGAGTTATCGGCGTTTGAAAAATAGGGTTTTTGCGGTGCTATAGCGCCGATACCGTTAACGCTAGAAAGTTGAAATTCTAGTGGATTGTTACACTATAGTATGACAGTAACTGCATGCAATTTCAGCTTGATTGGAGCATTACTTCCTAGTTTTTGGAAAATTTTAGTGGCAATTTCGGGAATTCCCTTATTTGAAAAATTCATATAAAAAAAACTTTTTAAGATATTGCCAAAAGCCTCCTTTCCGCACTGCGTATATCTTTAGAGATTATTATGTTAAAATACTGTGTATTTTCATCAAGCGGTTTTGCCAAAACTGTGAACACAAATTTTTTATCAATTTGCTGCGTAATTACCAGTTTACCAGGAATTACGCAATGTAATTCCAGTACATAAAATTGTTTACCAAAAGCAAAATGACCCTTTTTGTTTTAGTTGATTATTGCAAATAGTTTAAGAAATACAGCCTGTCAAATTGTTGACGAAAAATAAAAAGAAGAACAAAAAAAAAGGAAAAAAAAAAATAATAATATGCTGAAAAAAAAAACCGAACAAAAACAATATAAATTCCCCTAACGGGGAATTTATAATAATAATAATAAAGACGTACAATATCAATAAGAACTTCCCTACGGGAAGTTCTTAATAATAACTAGTACACCTGTAATTGTGCACAATTACAAAGATAAATTCCCCCCTTCCCTTCCTCTCCCCTGCCCCCTTACATCCCCCTGCCCCCTTACATCCCCCTGCCCCCTTACATCCCCCTGCCCCCTTACATCCCCCTGCCCCTTCCCTTCTACCTTCCCCATTCGATGATTCACACAGAAATGTAATTGGGTCAGCATTTATTTCAACAAAGAAAATGTGCAGCCAGTGAAGTATGAGTAGCAGTGAAATTGGCATATGGCCAGGAAAAAGTGTTTCTAGCCATAAGAAGCATTTGGGGAGGAAAAAAGTGAGATAAAATTTTCAGGGTCCACCGCGATTTTGAACGGACGGCGCTACAGTAGAATGCTATATACCATGTGAAAGCTAAGAAACAGAGCTTTCTGGTGGTGTTTTTTATTTTTCTGTACCTTTAATAGGGACCGAGTTATCGGCGTTTGAAAAATAGGCTTTTTGTGGTGCTATAGCGCCGATACCGTTAACGCTAAAAAGTTGAAATTCTAGTGGATTATTACACTATAGTATGACTGTAACTGCATGCAATGTCAGCTTGATTGGAGCATTTCTTCCTAGTTTTTGGAAAATTTTAGTGGCAATTTCGGGAATTCCGTTATTTGAAAAATTCATATAAAAAAAACTTTTTAAGATATGGCCAAAAGCCTCCTTTCCGCACTGCGTATATCTTTAGAGATTATTTTGTTAAAATTTGGTGTAATTTCGTATTGCAGTTATTCCAGAACCGTTGACACAAATTTTTTATGAATTTTGGACGTAATTTCCAGAGTACTGGTAATTACGCTCTGTAATTCCAGGATATTAATGTACTTTGCAAGTACATTATAGGTTTGTACTTTTATGAAGATATCATAGATAGTTCCAGAAATATAAGCTCTCAAAAGTGGTGATGAAAAATAAGAAGAAAAAAGATGAAAAAAAAAAACACGAACAAAAACAATATAAATTCCCCTAACGGGGGAATTTATAATAATAACTAGTATAACTGATATTGCCGTACGGCAATATCGGATAATCCCCCGCGCCCCCCCTGTCTCCCTTGCCCTGCTTACTCCCTTCAACCAGTTCATGGCCTTCATGATGAATTCTTGAAGAGGCTGATATATTGAAATAAGACATCGCTTGGTATGGAGACCTGTGTTTGGTGCCCAGCGGTACCACCCTCAAAGCAATACATTTCCATAAATGGTAGGTGAAACCCTAACCCTAATGGGTTATTGTAGACAAACCATGCAAGTTATGGAGCTGTGCTTACATACAAAAATAGAGGAAAAAAAAATTAGGAACATGACGAATCAGTTTTAATTGATTTTGATAAATAATGAATGAGTTATAATTGAATATATAAAATGTTATATGTAAAATTGGTTAAAGGTAAGAGGAAGATATCCCTGTAGCTTGCTAGAGGGCGTAATTTAACACATTTTTTGGTGTTAATTTCATGAGATTTGAACGATTATAACCAGAGCAATTTACGTTTCAATTTTGAATTTACAAAAATTCTCTAGGAAAAAGTATTTGATTTAGGCAAATTTCCTTTTGGCACAATATGGAGGCCCAACCTGGGTAGCCCGCATAAATTATTGATGAACATCCATGAAGTTCTTCATGCACTTTTTGAGGGAAAACGTTTTGATAGGCCCAAAAAATGACATAAAATTTTCAATGTCTGACGCGATTCTACGCCGCGCGTCTGACACTATAATGCTATACATCATTGGAAAGCTGAGAAACAGACCTTTCTTGAGATATGTGAAACTAGTCTGTAGCTGCGATAGGGACCGAGATATGGCCACTTGAAGTTTGAGTTTTTGTGCGTCCGTAGCTCCGAGACCGTTTGTCCGAGCGGTCCGTAACTTTGTGAAGTTGGTACACTAGAGTAGGTCTGTAAGTATACCCATTTTCAGCTTTCTACAAGCATTCCTTCCCTGTTTTTCAGAAAAATTTCAGTCAATTTTCGGGATGTCCAATTTTCAAAAAATCATATCTTGAAATGTATTCATGAAATCTCCACGAGACGCCTTTCTGCACTGGAGACTTTGTCAAGGTATCTTACAAAAAATCAGCAGGTCCCAGTTATGCGTAGTTTCTCAGAAACCTGCGCCGGAAATTTTTTTTATATTTTGCTCATAACTCATAAGTGTCATGAAATTTGATCATGAAATTTCGTAAGCAGTAGCGCGCAATGGAGTTGCATATTACCCTTCACTTGTAAACCAATATCTCTAATAGTTTTGAAGTAATCGCAGTTTTCCTGAGCTGAATAATAATAATAAGAATAATAATAAGAATAATAATAAGAACTAGAGAAGACGGTAATTGTCATCACGGACAATTACAAAGAATTTACCTTTACTTTCAACTAAACTTTGCCTGTAAATGGACCGACAAATGGACATATGGATGAAACCGACGGACTGACAAACACATGCTGACTGTGATTCCTCACCATGACTGCGACTCTGACTCCAACTCCAACTCTGAATCCTGATCAGATCTCCGATTCAGACTACTTACTCTCACTCCTGAAGCAGACTCTTTTCTCTGACCCGGATTCCTGGCTCAGACTCATGACTTTAACGGCTGATGCCAAATCCTTCCTGTCTGGACTCAACACGGCCTAAGAGTCGTGACTCCGAGTCGTGACTCCGAGTCGTGACTCCGAGTCGTGACTCCGAGTCGTGACTCCGAGTCGTGACTCCGAGTCGTGACTCCGAGTCGTGACTCCGAGTCGTGACTCCGAGTCGTGACTCCGAGTCGTGACTCCGAGTCGTGACTGCGAGTCGTGACTGCGAGTCGTGACTCCGAGTCGTGACTCCGAGTCGTGACTCCGAGTCGTGACTCCGAGTCGTGACTCCGAGTCGTGACTCCGAGTCCTGACTCCGAGTCCTGACTCCGAGTCCTGACTCCGAGTCCTGACTCCGAGTCCTGACTCCGAGTCCTGACTCCGAGTCCTGACTCCGAGTCCTGACTCCGAGTCCTGACTCCGAGTCCTGACTCCGAGTCCTGACTCCGAGTCCTGACTCCGAGTCCTGACTCCGAGTCCTGACTCCGAGTCCTGACTCCGAGTCCTGACTCCGAGTCCTGACTCCGAGTCCTGACTCCGAGTCCTGACTCCGAGTCCTGACTCCGAGTCCTGACTCCGAGTCCTGACTCCGAGTCCTGACTCCGAGTCCTGACTCCGAGTCCTGACTCCGAGTCCTGACTCCTGACTCCAACTCCTGACTGCTGACTCCAACTCCTGACTCAGTCATTTGTTTTCAGCCTGACTGACAGTCCTGACTGAAAGTCCTGACTAACAGTCCTGACTCCGAGTCCTGACCCCGAGTCCTGACTCCGAGTCCTGACTCCGAGTCCTGACTCCGAGTCCTGACTCCGAGTCCTGACTCCGAGTCCTGACTCCAAGTCCTGACTCCGAGTCCTGACTCCAAGTCCTGACTCCAAGTCCTGATGCTCAGTCTCACTCCCAGTCCTGACTCTCAGTCCTGATTCGCAGTCCTGCATCCGAGTCCTGACTCCGAGGCCTGGCTCAGAGTCCTGACTCCGAGGCCAGACGCCGAGTCCTGCATCTGAGTCCTGACTCAGAGTCCTGACTGAGCGTCCTGGCTCTGAGTCCCGACTACGCGTCCTTACTCCAAATCCTGACTCCAGGTCCTCACTTTGAGTCGAGTCCTGACTCCGAGTCCTGGCTCCGAGTTTAGCCCTGACACAGAGGCCTGACACAGAGTCCTGACTCACAGTTGTGACTCAGGCCTGACACAGAGTCCTGACTCACAGTCCTGACTCAGAGTCCTGACTCCGAGTCCTGACTCCGAGTCCTGACTCCGAGTCCTGACTCCGAGTCCTGACTCCGAGTCCTGACTCCGAGTCCTGACTCCGAGTCCTGACTCCGAGTCCTGACTCCGAGTCCTGACTCCGAGTCCTGACTCCAAGCCCTGACTCCCAGTCCTGATTCCCAGTCCTGACTGCTGACTCCAACTCCTGACTCAGTCATTTGTTTTCAGCCTGACTGACAGTCCTGACTGAAAGTCCTGACTGACAGTCCTGACTGACAGTCCTGACTGAAAGTCCTGACTGACAGTCCTGACGAACAGTCCTGACTGACAGTCCTCACTGACAGTCCTCACTGACAGTCCTAACTGACAGTCCTGACTGACAACAGCATGACAGCAGGCTACCTGACTCACAGTCCTGACTCACAGTTCCCGACTCACAGTCCCCGCCTCACAGTCCCGACTCCTGACCCCTACTCCTGACTCAAACTCCTGACTCAAACTCCTGACTCCAACTCCTGACTCAGTCATTTGAGACTGCAATATACATATAACCATAAGACAGTAATGTACACTGGCCCCGTCACCTGAGAGAATCGTGACTCGAAGTCCTGATTCTGGGTCCTGACTCCGAGGCCTGACTCAGAGTCCTGACTCCAAGTCCGGACTCCGAGGCCTGGCTCAGAGTCCTGAGTGAGGGCCCTGGCTCAGAGTCCCGACTATGCGTCCTGACTCCAAATCCTCACACCAAGTCCTCACTCTGAGAAGAGTCCTGACTCAGAGTCCTGGCTCCGCGTTTAGCCCTGACTCAGAGGCCTCACACAGAGTCCTGACACACAGTCCTGACTCACAGTCCTGACTCAGAGGCCTGACACAGAGTCCTGACTAACAGTCCTGACTCAGAGTCCTGACTCCTGACCCTAACTCCTGACTCAGTCATTTGAGCCTACAATATGTATATAACCATAAGACAGTAATGTACACTGGCCCCGTCACCTGAGACGGCCAGAAGAGCTCTCCATATATGGCTAATGTATGATAATTTATGCGGCCAGCCTGTGTTGGAGTGTGAAGATGGCTCACCTGCATCATGTGAAAATGAATTTTTCTGCTGACCGTCAGGTCATTTTTTGACCTTTCGACCTTTACTGCTCAGAGTTGCCTGTAGCTACAGACTTGCTGTTTACCACAATTGACCAAAACAATTCAGGAAACATTGTTAACTAAAATGAGAAAAATTGGAAGTTTCCTTGGTAGTTAAAAAAAATCATTTGGGAAAATGATCAATTTTCATTTCATCTTTGACCTGAAATTTGACCTTGCAGAAATTGTCACAGGTGAAAATAAATGTGCTCATGTGTTGCCAGCATGTGATAGAAGGGGGTCGTTTAATTTACAGAAAGCTGTAGGAGTGATATTTCCCACTCAAATTAAATCTTTTATGGAAATGTCATGTAAGTCGCGAAGTAACATATTTCACAATTTTTTACAAATTTAGTTGAGGATATTAAACAATTCTAATAGGGGGCTTTTGATAACCATATTAGTGACCAGTATACCTCAAAGATTTAAGAGGATTGGTGGAAAATAACATAATTTTCAGAATTTTTCAAAACTTCAACTTTTTAAACTTTAATGGCTCATATCACCTTCAATATGACCAATAGGCCAAATTTTTTGGTCAATATAGTCTTTTTGGGTAAAGTTAAGGGTAGTTGATTATACATTTTGATCACCTCAGACTACTCCTTCACGGAGATTTTACAATTCCACCTAAATTCTGAACACTCGATTTTGAAAAATTGCCATATTTCAAAGTATATTGCATCAATCCCAATGATATTACAGTCGACCTTGGCCCCAGATACTGGCAAACTTTAGCCACCATCATCATATTCCTATCTATTACATAACTTGACATCTCAGTGACAGACTGAAAACAGCTCATGTGTCAATAACCCCTTACCCGTTAGACCAACTGTCATATGACCAGGGAACAAAATGTTGACAACAACTTTTTATCACAGGATTTTGACTCTTGACTTATTATCTTAAATACTTTTTGAGTTATAAGCCTTTAAAGTTTACTAATTTTCGACTTTGAACGACTCTGTGAAAAAGACAACTGTGAAAATGACATCAAAAGACCCAATTACGTAATACCCAACCACTGACCTATCAACTGAAAACACTTTCGAAGACCTAAGTCCATTTTGAAAAAAACATAATAATAATAATAACAGCAAAAACAAATAGAATTTACCATAGGTAAATTCTTAATAATAATAATAATAAAACGAACAATATCAATATAATCCCCCGCTCGCGGCGGGGGATTATAACTAGTATAACTGATATTGCCGTACGGCAATATCGGATAATCCCCCGCGCCCCCCTGTCTCCCCTTCCCTGCTTACTCTCCCCTTCCAATTCATGTCCTTCATGATGAATTCTTAAAAGCATGTATGAACGCTGCAATGTTGTTGGAGCATATGCCTATCAAATATCTTGACTGCCAGACACACCTGTGGTGGCCAAGCGTACCACCCTGCAAGCAGTGCATGTTGAGTAAACCCTAACCCTAACCCTAATGGCTTGCTGCAGGCAAACCATAAGAGTTGGGGAGATGTGCCTACATGGAAAAATCAGGCAATAAATTAGGAACATGTCATTGGATTTTCATCTGATTTGAAACATAAATGCAGGAGTTATAGTGGCTTATATAAAATCATCTATGTAAAATTGGCTATTACTATGAGCTGTATGGCCTTGAAGGACAGTAAAGGCCATAATTTTAAGCATCTTTTGGTATTAATTTCATGAAATTTGAATAACCGGAAGCTGAGCAATTTATATTTGAAGTTTGAAAATTAAAAAAATTCTCTAGGACAAACTATTTAATGTAGGTCATTTATGTTCGGGGACAATATGGAGGGCTGATATGGGTAGCCCACATAAAATAATGATGGACATGCATGAAGAATTACATTGACTTTTTGAGCCGAAAAGTTTTTTTGGGCCTAAAAAGTGACATGAAATTTTCAATGTCCGACGCGATTCTACGCCGCGCGCCTGACACTATTATGCTATACACTATTGGAAAGCTGAGCTTTCTTGTGATATGTCAAACTAGTCTGTAGCTGCAATAGGGACTGAGCTATGGCCACTTGAAGTTTGAGTTTTTGTGCGTCCGTAGCGCACAGACCGTTTGTCCGAGCGGTCCGTAACTTTGTGAAGTTGGTACACTAGGGTAGGTCTGTAAGCACGCCCATTTTCAGCTTTCTACGAGCATTCCTTCCCTGTTTTCCAGAAAAATTTTGGCCAGTTTTCGGGATGTCTATTTATAAAAAAATCATATCTTGAAATGTGTTCATGAAATCTCCACGAGACGCCTTTCTGCACTGGAGACTTTGTCAAGGTATCTTAGAAAAAATCAACAGCTCTCAGTTATGCTTAGGTTCTCAGAAACCTGCGCCGGAAATTTTTTTTATATTTTCCTCATAACTCATAAGTGTCATGAAATTTGATCATGAAATTTCGTGTAAAGTAGCACGCAATGGAGTTGTATATTACCCTTGACTTGTAAAACAGCATCTTTAGTAGTTTTGCAGTAATCACAGTTTTCCTGAGCTGAATAATAATAATAATAATAATAAAAGGTAAAAGAAGAATATCAATATAATCCCCCGCCGCTGCGCGAGCGGGGGATTATAATAATAACTAGTATAACTGATATTGCCGTACGGCAATATCGGATAATCCCCCGCGCCCCCCCTTGTCTCCCCTGCCCTGCTTACTCCCTCCTTCCAGTTCATGGCCGTCATGATGAATTCTTCATACCATGTATGAACGTAGCAATCTTGCTGGTGCATATGCCTATGAAATGTCGTGGCAGGCACAAGGTCAGCTGCTGGGAAAGGTGGCAGTGAGACAGTATATACCCAACGGCTGACTAACATGCATCTGTGAATTATTTTTTTAGCTCTATTTTACCAGCAAGGTATTGGAGATAGGAGGATGCCCATATACCACAAAATAGGGCAAAAAATTAGCAACATGTACATTCAGTTTTAAGTGATCTGAAACAACAGTTCATGAGTTATAATTGAATATATAAAATCATTTATTTGAAATTGGCTATTCAGGAGAAGTATATTCCCTTGGAGGACAGTAAAGGCCATAATTTTACGCATCTTTTGGTATTAATTTCATGAAATTTGAACAACCAGAAGCTGAGCAATGTACATTTCAATTTTGAAATTAAAAAAATTCTCCAGGAAAAACTATTTGTTGTAGATAATTGATCTTTGGGGACAGTATGGAGACGTGCACTATGCATCTCACAAAAATTATTCATGGACATCCATATAGAACTTCATTGACTTTTTAGCCTAAAACATTTTTGTAGGCGCAAAAAGTGACATAAAATTTTCAATGTCTGACGCGATTCTACGCCGCGCGTCAGACACCATCATGCTATACACCGTTGGAAAGCTGACAAACAGGCCTTTCTTGTGATATGTAATACTTTGTTGTAGCTTAAATAGGGACCGAGATATGGCCACTTGAAAATTGGGTTTTTGGACGTCCGTAGCGCCAAGACCGTTTGTCCGAGCGGTCCGTAACTTTGTGAAGTTTGTATACTGTGGTACATCTGTATGTTCACCTATTTTCAGCTCTCTACGAGCATTCCTTCCCTGTTTTTCAGAAAAATTTTGGTCAGTTTTCGGGATGTCTATTTTTCAAAAAATCATATCTTGAAATGTGTTCATGAAATCTCCACGAGACGCCTTTCTGCACTGGAGACTTTGTCAAGGTATCTTAGAAAAAATCAACAGCTGTCAGTTATGCTTAGGTTCTCAGAAACCTGCGCCGGAAATTTTTTTTGTATTTTGCTCATAACTCATAAGTGTCATGAAATTTGATCATGAAATTTCGTGTAGAGTAGCGCGCAATGGAGTCACACATTACCCTCCACTTGTAAACCAATATCTCTAATAGTTTTGAAGTAATCGCAGTTTTCCTGAGCTGAATAATAATAAGAATAACTAGTATACTAAATTGCACAGCAATTTAAAGGAAGAACTTCCCTTCCCTTCCTCTCCCTTCCCTTCCTTCCAATCCCTTCCCTGCCCTGCTATTCTAGTTCCTTGCATTCCTTTCCTTGCCATTGCTTAATAGTGTGTTTAGGTTGTCCTGGAGCGAAACTGCTGCTATGACCTTCCCTGCATGGTCCTTCGAACTGCACAAACAGGCATACTTACTCATATTTCGCTTGGCATGGAGCCAGGCCTTTTGTTGTGGGCGATGGTACCACCCTGAAAGCAATACTTTGACGAAACCCTAACCCTAATAATTTGTTACGGACAAACCATAAGAGCTAGGAAGATGTGCTTACATACACACAGAGGGCAAGCAGTCAGCAACATGTCAAATTAGATTTAAGTGATATGCAGCAGTATTTCACAAGTTATAATTTAATTATAAATTTAATGGGAGGCAGTTGTGGTTATTTGCAAACAATAGGGCAACAAATTAGCAACATATCATATCATTTTGAAGTGATTTGAAACATTATTTGAAGAGTTTAAATGGGACAAAAAAATTCAGGGTAGGGAGATGTGCTTACATGGAAAAATATAGCAAAAAATTAGGAATATGTCAAATTAGTTTTAATTGATTTTAATTAATACTTAATGAGTAATAAACAAATAAGTGAAATTGCTAATGTAAAATTGGCTGTTAGTGAGAGGTATATGCCCTTGGAGCTCATAAAAGGGCATAATTTTACGCATTTTTTGGTGTTAATTTCATGAAATTTGAATCAGTAGAAGCTGAGCAATGTACACTTGAATTTTGAAATGAAAAAAATTCTCAGGGAAAAAGTATTTGAAGTAGAACAATGTCCTTTGGAGGCAATATGCAGGCCCACAATGGGTACCCCTCAAAAAATATACATGAACATCCATGAAGAACTTCATCGTTTTTTTGGGCAAAATAGGTTTTGACAGGGCAAAAAATGACATAAAATTTTCAAGGTCCACCGCGATTCTAAACCGGACGTCGGACAGGATATTGCTATACATCACTGGAAAGCTGACATTCTGAGCTTTCCAGAAATGTCCCTGGTTTGTTTCTAGAACCAATATTAAGGGCGATACAGCCCATCAAATGTTGGACTTTTGAGGCCCTGTGGCAGCAAAAGTATTGGACCTGAGATGCCATACTTTTGCATAGACACTATACCCTGGTAGCACTAACAATTCCTGTAAGGACATCAAAATCTGACAGTTCAATCATGGTTTTCCATGACATCATCCCTCAAAATTTCGGTTTGCTCAGATTTTGAACTTTTTTCTCTCCATAACTATTCACCCTATTGCCACTAGGCTCCTTTCTGCACTGCATATTCCATTAGAGATTAACAGGAAAAAATTTCATGAAATTCTGACTGACAGTTTTCTCAAAACCGGAATCGAAATTTTTTGTGAAGATTGCCTGTAATTCCTATGTCAAACGGAATTCCGATGCGTAATTCCCACCATAGCAGGAATTTTATTGTGTCTGAATGCTGTATAGGTGCTAATTGACATATCTCTTCTTGTTAAGAAGATATTCAACATTTAAAAAAGTGAAAAAGTTGGAAGAATAATAATAAATAACTAGTACACCTGTAATTGTGCACAATTACAAAGATAAATTCCCCCTCCCCCACCCATCCCCCTGCCCCCTTCCCTTCTACCTTCCCCATGCCCTGATTCACACAAAAATGTAATTGAGTCAGCATTTATTTTAACAGAGAAAATGTGCAGCCAGTGAAGTATGAGAAGCGATGAAATGGTCATATGGCCAGGAAAATGTGTTTCCAACCATATGAAGCATTTTGGGAGTTAAAAAGTGAGATAAAATTTTCAGGGTCCACCGCGATTTTGAACCGACGGCGCTACAGTAGCATGCTATATATCATGTGAAAGCCAAGAAACAGAGCTTTCTGGTGGTATTTTTTATTTTTCTGTAGCTTCAATAGGGGCCGAGTTATCGGCGTTTGAAAAATAGCCTTTTTGTGGTGCTATAGCGCCGATACCGTTAACGGTAGAAAGTTGATCTTCTAGTGTATTGTTACACTATAGTATGACTGTAACTGCATGCAATTTCAGCTTGATTGGAGCACTTCTTCCTAGTTTTTGGAAAATTTTAGTGGCAATTTCGGGAATTCCCTTATTTGAAAAATTCATATAAAAAAAACTTTTTAAGATATTGCCAAAAGCCTCCTTTCCGCACTGCGTATATCTTTAGAGATTATTATGTTAAAATTTGGTGTATTTTCCTTAACTGTTTTTGACAGAACTGTGAACACAAATTTTTTATCAATTTCTAGCGTAATTACCAGTTAACTAGGAATTACGCAATATAATTCCAGTACATAAAATTGTTTACCAAAAGCAAATTGACACTTTTTGTTTTAGTTGATTATTACAAATAGTTTCTGAAATACAGCCTGTCAAAGTGTTGACGAAAAATAAAAAGAAAAACAAAAAAAAAGGAAAAAAAAAAATAATAATAAGATGCTGAAAAAAAAACTGAACAAAAACAATATAAATTCCCCTAACGGGGGAATTTATAATAATAAAGAATACGTACAATATCAAGAAGAACTTCCCTACGGGAAGTTCTTAATAACTAGTATAACTGATATTGCCGTACGGCAATATCGGATAATCCCCCGCGCCCCCCCTGTCTCCCCTTCCCTGCTTACTCTCCCCTTCCAATTCATGTCCTTCATGATGAATTCTTAAAAGCATGTATGAACGCTGCAATGCTGTTGGAGCATATGCCTATCAAATATCTTGACTGCCAGACATACCTGTGGTGGCCAAGCGTACCACCCTGCAAGCAGTGCATGTTGAGTAAACCCTAACCCTAACCCTAATGGCTTGCTGCAGGCAAACCATAAGAGTTGGGGAGATGTGCCTACATGGAAAAATCAGGCAATCAATTAGGAACATGTCATTGCATTTTCATCTGATTTGAAACATAAATGCAGGAGTTATAGTGGCTTATATAAAATCATCTATGTAAAATTGGCTATTACTATGAGCTGTATGGCCTTAGAGGACAGTAAAGGCGAGAATTTTAAGCATCTTTTGGTATTAATTTCATGAAATTTGAATAACCGGAAGCTGAGCAATTTATATTTGAAGTTTGAAAATTAAAAATATTCTCTAGGAAAAACTATTTGATGTAGGTAATTTATGTTTGGGGACAATATGCAGGCCTGATATGGGTAGCCCACATAAAATAATGATGGACGTGCATGAAGAATTACATTGACTTTTTGAGCCGAAAAGGTTTTTTGAGCCTAAAAAGTGACATGAAATTTTCAATGTCCGACGCGATTCTACGCCGCGCGCCTGACACTATTATGCTATACACCATTGGAAAGCTGAGAAACAGACCTTTCTTGTGATATGTGAAACTAGTCTGTAGCTGCAATAGGGACTGAGCTATGACCACTTGAAGTTTGAGTTTTTGTGCGTCCGTAGCGCACAGACCGTTTGTCCGAGCGGTCCGTAACTTTGTGAAGTTGGTACAATAGGCTAGGTCTGTAAGCACGCCCATTTTCAGCTTTCTACGAGCATTCCTTCCCTGTTTTTCAGAAAAATTTTGGCTAGTTTTCGGGATGTCTATTTTCCAAAAAATCGTATCTTGAAATGTGTTCATGAAATCTCCACGAGACGCCTTTCTGCACTGGAGACTTTGTCAAGGTATCTTAGAAAAAATCAACAGGTCTCAGTTATGCTTAGGTTCTCAGAAACCTGCGCCGGAAATTTTTTTAATATTTTCCTCATAACTCATAAGCATCATGAAATTTGATCATGAAATTTCGTATGAAGTAGCACGCAATGGAGTTGCATATTACCCTTGACTTGCAGAACAGTATCTGTAATACTTTTGAAGTAATCGCAGTTTTTCTGAGCTGAATAAGAATAATAAGAATAATAAGAATAACTAGAGAATAATTAAAATTGCACAGCAATTTTAAGATATGAATTCCCCTCCCCCATATTCCCTTCCCTTCCATTCCCTGCCCCTCCATTCCCTTCCCTGCCTGTCCCTTCCCTTCCCTGCCTTTCCCTTCCCTTCCCTGCCTGTCCCTTACCCTCCTATTCCATTCCATTGGCTTCCCTCACGTTGCATTCCGAGGCCTGATATGGTTGACGTGTTGTTAGTTTGGCTTGCGTTGCAATGTAGTGCATAGAAGTGCCGAGGTCCACGTATTGAGTGATATAGCGCTTAGCATGTAGCCAGGTGTGTTGTGAGCAATGGTACCACCCTGAAAGCAATACATTTTGACTGAGCCCTAACCCTAACCCTAACAGCTTGTTGCAGACAAACCATAAGAGGTATAGAGCTGTGCTTATATGGAAAAATAGAGTAAAAAATTAGCATTATGGCATATTATTTTTAACTGAATTGAATCTGTCATTTATTAAATATAATTGATTATATAAAATGATATGTGTAGAAACGGCTATTAGTAATAGGTAAATGCCCTTGTAGAACAGTAAAGGCAGTAATATTACGCATCTTTTGGTGTTAATTTCATGAAATTTGAATGAGCAGAAGCTGAGCAATCAATGTTTCAATTTTGAAATTAAAAAAATTGTCAAGCAAAGAGGCCTTGAAGTAGGACAATTTCCTTTGGAGATATTATGCAGGCCCATATTGGGCACCATATAAAAAATACTCATGAACATCCATAAAGAGCTTCATAGTTTTTTTGGGCAAAAAAGGTTTTGATAGGCCAAAAAAGTGACATGAAATTTTCAATGTCTGACGCGATTCTATACTAAACAAGCTACAGTAAATATATATACGATCTGAAAGCAGAGAAACTGAACTTTCTGATGATGTTTTTAATTTTTCTGTAGCTTAAACAGAAACGGAGATAACGGCGATTGAAAATTGTGTTTTTGTGAGGCCATAGCGCCGATACCGTTAACGCGATGACAATAAAATTTTGTGGAGTTGTTAGACTAGGGTAGGGCTGTATGCACATATAAATTCAGCTTCATCTGAGCATTCCTTCCTTGTTTTCTGGAGGTTGAAATGGCATTTTTCGGAATTCCGTTTTTTCAAAAAATCATAACTTGGAATTTCTTCAACGTAATTCATTTAGGCTCCTTTCTGCAATGCGTAAGTGTCTAAAATATACTGAAAAAAAATTTCATGCCTCTATCTGTCTTAGTTTCTGAGAAACCGTTTACACAATGTTAAAATTAGTTTCCGGAATTACGCAAGACTGACAAGTAATTCCGCCGTGAAATTGCTTCTGAAGATAGGACTCAAGCCAACATATATGAATCTTGTATCTCTTTTGTTGTATCTCCATTACTTTTCTCATAATTGGCATTTAAAAAATCATTTTAAGGCCGTAGAAAAATAATAATAATAATAATAATAACTAGAGAATAATTAAAATTGCACAGCAATTTTAAGATATGAATTCCCCTTCCCGTATTTCCTCCCTCCCTTGCCTTGCCTTCCATTCCCTGTCCTTCCAACCCCTTCCTTTCCACTCTGTCCTCTGCCATTCCCTCACAATCCGTTCCCTCAGTTTCCATTCCCTGCCTTTCCATTCCATAGCCAGGCGTCTTTTGGGCGCTATGTAGTCCATGTAAGCGTAGAGTTGTGCATATTGACTCATATAGTGCTTAGCATGCAGCAATGTGTGTTGTGAGCAATGATACCACCCTCAAAGCAATACAATGTGACTCTCAGCGAAACTCTAACTTCGATGAAACCCTAACCCTAATAATTTGTTATGGACAAACCATAATAGGTAGGAAGATGTGCTTATTTACAAACAATAGGGCAACAAATGAGCAACATATCATATCAGTTTTAAGTGATTCGAAACATTATTGGAAGAGTTTATATTGGATTATGAAATTTATGGTAGGGAGATGTGCTTACATGGAAAAATAGGGCAAAAAATTAGCAATATGTCAAATTAGTTTTAATTGATTTCAATGAATAATTAATGAGTTATAATTGAATATGTGATATTGTTTGTGTAAAATTGACTATTAACTATGGGTATATGCCCTTGGAGCTCATAAGAGGGCATAATTTTACGCATTTTTTGGTGTCATTTTCATGAAATTTGAATGATTAGAAGCTGAGCAATCTAAATGTCAATTTTGAAATGAAAAAAATTCTCAAGGAAAAAGTACTTCAAGTAGAAAAATTTCCTTTGGAGATATTATGCAGGTCCATAATGGGTACCACATAAAAAATCGCCATGAACATCCATGAAGAGCTTCATAGTTTTTTTGGGCAAAATAGCTTTTGGGAGGCCCAAAAAGTGACATAAAATTTTCAATGTCTGACGCGATTCAACACCGTACGTTCCAGAGGATATTACTATACACCATTGGAAAGCTGACATTCTCAGGTTTTTAGAAATGTCCGTTTTTTCTTTGTAGGACTAATATTAAGGGAGATACAGTCCTGCAAAAAATCAACTTTTGCGGCCCTGTGGCACAAAAAGTATTAGACCTGGGATGCCAAAATTTTGTGACATTGTTAGATTAGGTTAGGGCTGTATACACACACAAATTCAACTTAATTTGAGCATTTTTTCCTTGTTTTCTGGAGTTTGGAATGTCATTTTTCGGAATTCCGTTTTTTCAAAAAATCATAACTTGGAATTTTTTCAAGGGAAGTCCTGTAGACTCCTTTCCGCACTGCGCCCTTCCTTGAACATTTTGTAAAAAAAATTTCAGTGCAAACCAAGCTTTGGTTTTCCCAAAACCGTTTCCACAAATTTGAAATGAATATTGTCTGTAATTCCGATGTTGTTCTTAATTGCGATGCGTAATTCCAGACACTTATAGACTTTCATAGTTTCTATATCTTGCTGTTGTTTCATGAAGATATCTCAAACAGGTTATGAGTTATTTGACATTGAAAAAGTGTTAATAATAAGAAGAAAAAGAAGAAAAAACCAGCAATATCAAGATGAATTCCCCTACGGGGAATTCATAATAACTAGTATAACTGATATTGCCGTACGGCAATATCGGATAATCCCCCGCGGGCCCCGTATTACCCCCAGGCCTGCATACGCTTCTTTTGAAATTCATGTCCACTATTTTTGTGTATGTCCCGTCGCCTGGTTTTTGGTGGATGAACTTCGATTCCAAGAGGGCACATCACATCATTACAATAGTCCCTGCCTGCCCTAATAAGTCTATTGCACTAATACACAATATAACAGCCTATGTGAAACACTTATATGCATCATACCCTTTCAATGTACAATGTATATTATTCGCTAGTTCAGCTGCTTTGACAGTACAGTAAGGTTAGGTCTTGTAAAAGGTGGCACTGAGACAGGATGGCCCCGACTGCAGACCACATGCATCTATTAAAAGTTTGAAATTTTTTTTTTCGAGATAGGTGGATGTGTTTATACCACAAAATAGGCCAAAAAATTAGCAACATGATTTATGAGTTGTAACTGATTTGAAGCAGTAAGTCATGAGTTATGATTGAATATGTAAAATGATCTATGTAAAATCGGGTGTTTGTGTGAGGTGAATGCCCTTACGCAAGTGAAAAGCCTTTATTTTTATGCATCTTTTGGTGTTAATTTCATGAAATTTGAATCAGTAGAAGCTGAGCAATTTACGTTTCAATTTTGAAATTAAAAAAATTCTCTAGGAAAAAGTATTTGATGTAGGCAAATTTCCTTTTGGCACAATATGTAGGCCCAACCTGGGTAGCCCACATAAATCATTGATGAACATCCATGAAGTACTACATAGATTTTTTAGCCTAAAACACTTTTGTGAGTGGAAAAAGTGACCAAAAATTTTCAATGTCTGACGCGATTCTACGCCGTGCGTCTGAGACTATAATGCTATACATCATTGGAACGCTGAGAAACAGACCTTTCTTGTGATATGTGATACTTTGCTGTAGCTCAAATATGGACCGAGATATGAGCACTTGAAAATTGGGTTTTTGGACGTCCGTAGCGCCGAGACCGTTTGTCCGAGCGGTCCGTAACTTTGTGAAGTTGGTACACTAAGGTACATCTGTAAGTGTACCCAATTTCAGCTTTCTACGAGCATTCCTTCCCTGTTTTCCAGAAAAATTTTAGAAAATTTTCATGACATCCAATTTTGAAAAATTCATATCTCTGAAACTATTCATGAAATTTCCATGAGACGCCTTTCTGCACTGGAAACTTTGTCAAGGTATCTTACAAAAAATCAGCAAAGGCCAATTTTCTTTTGTTCTCCTGGAAACGCTGCCAGAAATTGATTTTTGATTTTCTCAATAACGCGTTAGTATCATGAAATTTGATCAAGAAATTTCACTGGAAGGAGCACGCAACAGAGTCACATATTGTGTTTGAGGTTTCAGGATGTTATCTCTAATAGTTTTGCAGTAATCTCAGTTTTCCTGAGCTGAATAATAATAAGAATAATAAGAATAATAATAATAAAACGAACAATATCAATATAATCCCCCGCAAGCGGCGGGGGATTATAATAATAATAATAATAAAACGAACAATATCAATATAATCCCCCGCAAGCGGCGGGGGATTATAACTAGTATACTAAATTGCACAGCAATTTAAAGGAAGAACTTCCCTTCCCTTCAAATCCCTTCCCTTCCCTTCAAATTCCTTCTCTTGGCTTCCAATTCCATCTCTTCCTTTCTCTTCCAGTTCCTTGCATTCCTTTGCCTTCCAGAGCGTAGCATGTTTTGATTGGGCAATGACTATCATTGCTGCTACTTTGAAAATCTAGGCATAGTCCATGGAAAGAGAACAACAGCCATACATGTAGTTAGTGATATATCGCTTGGCATGGAGCAAGACCTTTAGTGGCGAGAGGTACCACCCTGAAAGCAATACACTTTCATGAAACCCTAACCCTAATGACTTCCTACAAGCAAACCATAAAAGCTAGGAAAAGGTGCTTATATACATAAATAGGGCACACACTCAGCACCATGTCACATCAGTTTTAACTGACTCGAATCATAAATGGATGAGTTATAATTGAAAACACAAAAAAATTCATGTAAAATTGCCTTTTGTTCTGACATGCATGGTTACATTAAATGAAATGAAGACCATGATTTTACACATCCTTTAACGTTGTTTTGGTGAAATTTGAGTCATTAGGAAACAAGTTATTGGCATTTGAATTTTGAAATTGAAAAAAATTCTCTAGGAAAAAGTATTTGATGGAGGTAAATTTCCTTCGGGCACATTATAGGGGTCTAGGCCAGGTACAAGTAAAAAAATATTCAGGAACATCCATGAAGATCTTCATAGGTTTTTGTAGCCTAATGTGTTTTGATCGGGCCAAAAAGTGACATGAAATTTTCACTGTTAAGCGAAATTTTCCCTTGGACATTCAAGGGCATAATGCTATATACCCTTGGAAAGCTGACATTCTGAGCTTTCCAAAAATGGTTTTCTTTTCCTCATTGGTTTAATATTAAGGGAGTTACAGACCTTCAAAAGTTGCACTTTTGAGGCCTTCTGGCACCAAAAGTATTGGGCCTGGGGTCCCATACTTTTGCATAGACAGTGTACCCAAGTAGTACTACTCATTTCCTGGAAAACATGAAAATCTGATAATTGTATCATGGTTTTTCATGACATGAACCCTGGAAATATCGTTTTGCCTTGACTTTGAAATTTTTTATCTCAAGACCTATCAAGCCGTTTACCACTAGGCTCCTTTCTGCACTGCGCATTTCTTTGCTGTATATGAGAAAAAAATTTCATGCCAAACAAACCAGCAGTTTTTTCAAAACCGAAAACAGAAATTTTTCATAGAAAATCGCTGTAATTCCGATGTCGTGCGTAATTCCCATGCGTAATTCCCACCATTGAAGAAGTTTCCTGTTGTGACTATGCAGTTGTAGTTTCATGGGGATACATTCCATAGTTTGTCAGTTATGCAACATTTAAGAAATGGCCAAAAGTGGGAAGAAAAAAAAGAAGAATAATAAATAATAATAATAATAAGAATACGTACAATATCAATAAGAACTTCCCTACGGGAAGTTCTTAACTAGTACACCTGTAATTGTGCACAATTACAAAGATAAATTCCCCCTTCCCTTCCTCTCCCCTGCCCCCTGACATCCCCCTGCCCCCTTACATTCCCCTGCCCCCTTACATTCCCCTGCCCCCTTACATCCCCCTGCCCCCTTACATCCCCCTGCCCCTTCCCTTCTACCTTCCCCATCCGATGATTCACACAGAAATGTAATTGGGTCAGCATTTATTTCAACAAAGAAAATGTGCAGCCAGTGAAGTATGAGAAGCGATGAAATTGGCGTATGGCCAGGAAAAAGAGTTTCCAGCTATAAGAAGCATTTGGGGAGGAAAAAAGTGAGATAAAATTTTCAGGGTATACCGCGTTTATTAACGCACGCTGCTACAGTAGAATGCTATATACCATGTGAAAGCTAAGAAACAGAGCTTTCTGATGGTGTTTTTTATTTTTCTGTAGCTTTAATAGGAGCCGAGTTATCGGCGCTTGAAAATAGCGGTTTTTTTGCGTTTTTGTGGTGCTATAGCGCCGATTCCGTTAACGCTAGAAAGTTGAAATTCTAGTGGATTGTTACACTATAGTATGACTGTAACTGCCTACAAATTCAGCTTGATTGGAGCATTTCTTCCTAGTTTTTGGAAAATTTTAGTAGCAATTTTGGGAATTCCCTTATTTGAAAAATTCATATAAAAAAAACTTTTAGAGATATTGCCAAAAGCCGCCTTTCCGCACTGCGTATATCTTTAGAGATTGTTGTGTTAAAATTTGGTGTAATTTCGTATTGCGGTTATTCCAGAACCGTTGACACAAATTTTTTATGAATTTTGGACGTAATTTCCAGAGTACTAGTAATTACGCTCTGTAATTCCAGGATGTTATAGTACTTTGCAAGTGCATTATAGAAATGTATTTTTATGAAGATATCATAAATAGTTCCAGAAATATGAGCTCTCAAAAGTGGTGATGAAAAATAAGAAGAGGAGGAGGAGGAGGAAAAAAGATGATGAAAAAAAAAAAACGAACAAAAACAATATAAATTCCCCTAACGGGGGAAATTATAATAAGAATAATAACTAGTATAACTGATATTGCCGTACGGCAATATCGGATAATCCCCCCGCCCCCCCTGTCTCCCCTTCCCTGCTTACTCTCCCCTTCCAATTCATGTCCTTCATGATGAATTCTTAAAAGCATGTATGAACGCTGCAATGTTGTTGGAGCATATGCCTATCAAATATCTTGACTGCCAGACACACCTGTGGTGGCCAAGCGTACCACCCTGCAAGCAGTGCATGTTGAGTAAACCCTAACCCTAACCCTAATGGCTTGCTGCAGGCAAACCATAAGAGTTGGGGAGATGTGCCTACATGGAAAAATCAGGCAATAAATTAGGAACATGTCATTGCATTTTCATCTGATTTGAAACATAAATGCAGGAGTTATAGTGGCTTATATAAAATCATCTATGTAAAATTGGCTATTACTATGAGCTATATGGCCTTGGAGGACAGTAAAGGCGATAATTTTAAGCATCTTTTGGTATTAATTTCATGAAATTTGAATAACCGGAAGCTGAGCAATTTATATTTGAAGTTTGAAAATTAAAAAAATTCTCTAGGACAAACTATTTAATGTAGGTAATTTATGTTTGGGGACAATATGGAGGGCTGATATGGGTAGCCCACATAAAATAATGATGGACGTGCATGAAGAATTACATTGACTTTTTGAGCCTAAAAGGTTTTTTGGGCCTAAAAAGTGACATGAAATTTTCAATGTCCGACGCGATTCTACGCCGCGCGTCTGACACTATTATTCTATACACCATTGGAAAGCTGAGAAACAGACCTTTCTTGTGATATGTAAAACTAGTCTGTAGCTGCAACAGGGACTGAGATATGGCGACTTGAAGTTTGAGTTTTTGTGCGTCCGTAGCGCACAGACCGTTTGTCCGAGCGGTCCGTAACTTTGTGAAGTTGGTACACTAGGCTAGATCTGTAAGCACGCCCATTTTCAGCTTTCTACGAGCATTCCTTCCCTGTTTTTCAGAAAAATTTTGGTCAGTTTTCGGGATGTCTATTTTTTAAAAAATCATATCTTGAAATGTATTCATGAAATCTTCACAAGACGCCTTTCAGACCTGAAGACTTAGTCAAGGTATCTTAGGAAAAATCAACAGGTCTCAGTTATGCTTAGGTTCTCAGAAACCTGCGCCGGAAATTTTTTATTTATTTTCTTCATAACTCATAAGTGTCATGAAATTTGATCATGAAATTTCGTCTGAAGTAGCGCGCAATGGAGTCGCATATTATCCTTGACTTGTAAAACAGGATCTTTAATAGTTTTGTAGTAATCACAGTTTTCCTGAGCTCAATAATAATAATAATAATAATAATAATAAAAGGTAATCGAAGAATATCAATATAATCCCCCGCCGCTGCGCGAGCGGGGGATTATAACTAGTATAACTGATATTGCCGTACGGCAATATCGGATAATCCCCCGCGCCACCCGTTTGTCCCCAGCCCTGCTTGCTCCCCTTTCACATCACGTCCTTAATTTGTGTTTATCCCCTAGCCATCATTTTAGGGAATGAACTTCCTTACCAAGAGATGAACATCATAGATAGAATCTGTGGCAAATATATTAATAGACACATTTCTGGGGAATTTTGGCCTTATTCCCTGGCTTTGCACTGTGCTAGCATTTGCAAGACTTCAGAAATAGTCTCGCAACGATAGGTACTTCTGCTCATGGTCCCTGCTTGTACAATTACTTCTTTCGGTGCATAAATACAGGACATATATGCCTTATCACCCAACACCTCCAAAACGCCTTCCCTTCAATGTATATATCATTCCTTTGTCATGATAGGCGTCAGCCTGTACCTTCCTATTGATCAATGTGCTGCTGTTTGCATTGTGTAATGCTGGGGCTTAGCAGCAAAACCTGGCAGTGAGGCAGAATGGTCCCAACAGCAGACTAGTATGCATCTGCGAATTATTTTTAAACTTTTTCTTTTAAGGGGAAGGAAAAAGGACTGGTAGATATGGTTATGGGACAAAATAGGGCAAAAAATTAGCAACATGTGATTTGACTTTTAACTGATTTGAAACATTAATACTAGAGTTATAATTGAATATATAAGATGATTTATGTTAAATTGGCCATGAGGAATAGTTAAATGGCCTTGGAGGACAGTGCAGCCCATAATTTTACGCATCTTTTGGTATTAATTTCATGAAATTTGAATGAGTAGAAGCAGAGCAATGTGCATTTCAATTTGGAATTTCAAAAAATTCTCCTGGAAAAACCATTTGATGCAGGCAAATTTCCTTTGAGGACAGTATAGAGGCATAACAAGGGAATAAGTAAAAAAATATTCATCAACATTCACAAAGAACTTCATTGATTTTTCAGCCTAAAACGTTTCAAAGGGCTCAAAAAGTGACAAAAAATTTTCAATGTCTGACGCGATTTGACGCCGCGCGTCTGAGACTATAATGCTATACACCATTGGAAAGCTGACAAACAGAGCTTTCTTGTGATATGTGATACTTTGCTGTAGCTCAAATAGGGACCGAGATATGAGCACTTG
The DNA here is from genome assembly GCA_026936325.1 of Platynereis dumerilii. Classification (NCBI taxonomy): domain Eukaryota; kingdom Metazoa; phylum Annelida; class Polychaeta; order Phyllodocida; family Nereididae; genus Platynereis; species Platynereis dumerilii. The sequence continues at coordinate 8,199,526 of JAPTHN010000009.1, forward strand.
AAAATTGGGTTTTTGGACGTCCGTAGCGCACAGACCGTTTGAGCGAGTGGTCTGTAACTTTGTGAAGTTTGTACACTAGGGTACATCTGTAAGTGTACCCATTTTCAGCTTTCTACGAGCATTCTTTCCCTGTTTTCCAGAAAAATTTTGGAAAATTTTCATGACATCCAATTTTGAAAAATTCATATCTCTGAAAATATTCATGAAATTTCCATGAGACGCCTTTCCGCACTGGAAACTTTGTCAAGGTATCTTACAAAAAATCAGCAAAGCTCAATTTTCTTTTGTTCTCCTGGAAACGCTGCCGGAAATTGATTTTTTATTTTCTCAATAACGCGTTAGTATCATGAAATTTTATCAAGAAATTTCACAAGAAGTAGCACGCAATGGAGTCACATATTGTGTTTGAGTTTCAGAATGTTATCTCTAATAGTTTTGCAGTAATCACAGTTTTCCTGAGCTGAATAATAATAAGAATAAGAATAATAATAATAACTAGTACACCTGTAATTGTGCACAATTACAAAGATAAATTCCCCCCTTCCCTTCCTCTCCCCTGCCCCTTACATCCCCCTGCCCCTTACATCCCCCTGCCCCTTCCCTTCTACCTTCCTCATCCGATGATTCACACAGAAATGTAATTGGGTCAGCATTTATTTCAACAAAGAAAATGTGCAGCCAGTGAAGTATGAGAAGGGATGAAATTGGCATATGGCCAGGAAAAAGTGTTTCCAGCCATAAGAAGCATTTGGGGAGGAAAAAAGTGAGATAAAATTTTCAGGGTCTACCGCGATTTTTAACGCACGGCGCTACAGTAGAATGCTATATACCATGTGAAAGCTAAGAAACAGAGCTTTCTGATGGTGTTTTTTATTTTTCTGTAGCTTTAATAGGAGCCGAGTTATCCGCGCTTGAAAATTGCGTTTTTTTTGCGTTTTTGTGATGCTATAGCGCCGATACCGTTAACGCTAGAAAGTTGAAATTCTAGTGGATTGTTACACTATAGTATGACTGTAACTGCCTACAAATTCAGCTTGATTGGAGCATTTCTTCCTTGTTTTTGGAAAATTTTAGTAGCAATTTTGGGAATTCCCTTATTTGAAAAATTCATATAAAAAAAACTTTTAGAGATATTGCCAAAAGCCGCCTTTCCGCACTGCGTATATCTTTAGAGATTATTGTGTTAAAATTTGGTGTAATTTCGTATTGCGGTTATTCCAGAACCGTTGACACAAATTTTTTATGAATTTTGGACGTAATTTCCAGAGTACTAGAAATTACGCTATGAAATTCCAGGATGTTATAGTACTTTTCAAGTGCATTATAGGAATGTATTTTTATGAAGATATCATAAATAGTTCCAGAAATATGAGCTCTCAAAAGTGGTGATGAAAAATAAGAAGAAGAAGAAAAAGATGAAAAAAAAAAACCGAACAAAAACAATATAAATTCCCCTAACGGGGAATTCATAACTAGTACACTTGTAATTGTGCACAATTACAAAGATAAATTCCCCCCTTCCCTCCTCTCTCCCTGCCCCCTTACATCCCCCTGCCCCCTTACATCCCCCTGCCCCTTCCCTTCTACCTTCCCCATCCGATGATTCACAAAGAAATGTAATTGGGTCAGCATTTATTTCAACAAAGAAAATGTGCAGCCAGTGAAGTATGAGAAGCGATGAAATTGGCATATGGCCAGGAAAAGTGTTTCCAGCCATAAGAAGCATATGGGAGGAAAAAAGTGAGATAAAATTTTCAGGGTCCACCGCGATTTTGAACGGACGGCGCTACAGTAGAATGCTATATACCACGTGAAAGCTAAGAAACAGAGCTTTCTGGTGGTTTTTTTTATTTTTCTGTAGCTTTAATAGGAGCCGAGTTATCCGCGCTTGAAAATAGCGTTTTTGTGGTGCTATAGCGCCGATTCCGTTAACGCTAGAAAGTTGAAATTCTAGGGGATTGTTACACTATAGTATGACTGTAACTGCATACAATTTCAACTTGATTGGAGTATTTCTTCCTAGTTTTTGGAAAATTTTAGTAGTAATTTTGGGAATTCCCTTATTTGAAAAATTCATATAAAAAAAACTTTTAGAGATATTGCCAAAAGCTGTCTTTCCGCACTGCGTATATCTTTAGAGATTAATGTGTTAAAATTTGGTGTAATTTTGTCCAGTGGTTTTTCCAGAACCGAACACACAAATTTTTTAGGCATAAATCAGGTTATTACCAGACTACTTGTAATTACGCTCTGTAATTCCAACACACAAAAATGTTACCAGAAAGCAATGTTGTGCCATCATTTCAGAACGTTGCTGTATGCAGTTTGCCAAATAAAGGCTTTCAAAATGTTGAGGAAAAAAAAAGAAAAAATGATTTTGATGAAAAAAAAACTGAACAAAAACAATATAAATTCCCCTAACGGGGGAATTTATAATAATAAAACGAACAATATCAATATAATCCCCCGCAAGCGGCGGGGGATTATAATAAGAATAACTAGTATAACTGATATTGCCGTACGGCAATATCGGATAATCCCCCGCGGGCCCATACCTCCCCGGCCCTGCTTACTCTCCCCTTCCAAATGATGTTTAGGCAACCAAATTTCATAATGATCCGTAAAGACTTTCTCATGTTTTAACATAAGACGCTTCGATGACGCAAAAAAGTGACATGAAATTTTCAATGCTACACGCGATTCTACACCGTTCATCGTACACCATCATGCTATACACCATTGGAAAGCTGAGAAACAGACCTTTCTTGTGATATGTGAAACATTGCTGTAGCTTAAATACGGACCGAGATATGAGCACTTGAAAAGTGGGTTTTTGGACGTCCGTAGCGCCGAGACCGTTTGTGTGAGCAGTCCGTAACTTTGTGAAGTTTGTACACTAGGGTACATCTGTAAGTGTACCCATTTTCAGCTTTCTACAAGCATTCCTTCCCTGTTTTCCAGAAAAATGTTAGAAAATTTTCATGACATCCAATTTTAGAAAATTCATATCTCTGAAGATATTCATGAAATTTCCATTAGACGCCTTTCCGCACTGGAGACTTTGTCAAGGTATATTACAAAAAATCAGCAAAGCCCAATTCGCTTTTGTTCTCCTGGAAACGTTGCCAGAAATTTATTTTTTATTTTCTCAATAACGTGTTAGTATCATGAAATTTGATCAAGAAATTTCGCTTGAAGTAGCGCGCAACGGAGTCGCATATAGTCCTTGCGGTTTTGGGACATTATCTCTAATAGTTTTTTAGTAATCACAGTTTTCCTGAGCTGAATAATAATAATAAAAGGTAAAAGAAGAATATCAATATAATCCCCCGCCGCTGCGCGAGCGGGGGATTATAATAATAATAATAACTAGTATAACTGATATTGCCGTACGGCAATATCGGATAATCCCCCGCGCCCCCCCTGTCTCCCTTGCCCTGCTTACTCCTTCAACCAGTTCATGGCCTTCATGATGAATTCTTGAAGAGGCTGATATATTGAAATGAGACATCGCTTGGCATGGAGACCTGTGTTTGGTGCCCAGCGGTACCACCCTCAAAGCAATACATTTCCAGTGAATGGTAGGTGAAACCCTAACCCTAATGGGTTATTGTAGACAAACCATGCAAGTTATGGAGCTGTGCTTACATACAAAAATAGAGGAAAAAATTAGGAACATGACGAATCAGTTTTAATTAATTTTGATAAATAATGAATGAGTTATAATTGAATATATAAAATGTTATATGTAAAATTGGTTAAAGGTAAGAGGAAGATATCCCTGTAGCTTGCTAGAGGGCGTAATTTAACACATTTTTTGGTGTTAATTTCATGAGATTTGAACGATTATAACCAGAGCAATTTACGTTTCAATTTTGAAATTACAAAAATTCTCTAGGAAAAAGTATTTGATTTAGGCAAATTTCCTTTTGGCACAATATGGAGGCCCAACCTGGGTAGCCCGCATAAATTATTCATGAACATCCATGAAGTTCTTCATGCACTTTTTGAGGGAAAACGTTTTGATAGGCCCAAAAAATGACATAAAATTTTCAATGTCTGACGCGATTCTACGCCGCGCGTCTGACACTATAATGCTATACATCATTGGAAAGCTGAGAAACAGACCTTTCTTGTGATATGTGAAACTAGTCTGTAGCTGCGATAGGGACCGAGATATGGCCACTTGAAGTTTGAGTTTTTGTGCGTCCGTAGCTCCGAGACCGTTTGTCCGAGCGGTCCGTAACTTTGTGAAGTTGGTACACTAGAGTAGGTCTGTAAGTATACCCATTTTCAGCTTTCTACAAGCATTCCTTCCCTGTTTTTCAGAAAAATTTCAGTCAATTTTCGGGATGTCCAATTTTCAAAAAATCATATCTTGAAATGTATTCATGAAATCTCCATGAGACGCCTTTCTGCACTGGAGACTTTGTCAAGGTATCTTAGAAAAAATCAGCAGGTCCCAGTTATGCGTAGTTTCTCAGAAACCTGCGCCGGAAATTTTTTTTATATTTTGCTCATAACTTATAAGCATCATGAAATTTGATCATGAAATTTCGTATGAAGTAGCACGCAATGGAGTTGCATATTACCCTTGACTTGCAGAACAGTATCTGTAATACTTTTGAAGTAATCGCAGTTTTTCTGAGCTGAATAAGAATAATAATAATAAGAATAATAATAATAACTAGTATAACTGATATTGCCGTACGGCAATATCGGATAATCCCCCGCGGCCCCCATAGCTCCCCGGCCTTGCTTACTCTCCCCTTCCAAATGATGTTTAGGCAACCAAATTTCATAATGATCCGTAAAGACTTTCTTATGTTTTAACAAAAGACGCTTCGATGACGCAAAAAAGTGACATGAAATTTTCAATGCTACACGCGATTCTACCCCGTTCATCGTACACCATCATGCTATACACCATTGGAAAGCTGAGAAACAGACCTTTCTTGTGATATGTGATACTTTGCTGTAGCTTAAATACGGACCGAGATATGAGCACTTGAAAAGTGGGTTTTTGGACGTCCGTAGCGCACAGACCGTTTGTGCGAGCGGTCCGTTACTTTGTGAAGTTGGTACACTAGGGTACATCTGTAAGTTTACCCATTTTCAGCTTTCTACAAGCATTCCTTCCCTGTTTTTCAGAAAAATTTTGGTCAGTTTTCGGGATATCCAATTTTCAAAAAATCATATCTTGAAATGTGTTCATGAAATCTCCACGAGACGCCTTTCTGCACTGGAGACTTTGTCAAGGTATCTTAAAAAAAATCAACAGGTCTCAGTTATGCTTAGGTTCTCAGAAACCTGCGCCAGAAATTTGTTTTATATTTTCCTCATAACTCATAAGTATCATGAAATTTTATCATGAAATTTCGTGTGAAGTAGCACGCAATGGAGTTGCATATTACCCTTGACTTGTAAAACAGGATCTTTAATAGTTTTGAGGTAATCACAGTTTTCCTGAGCTCAATAATAATAATAAAAGGTAATCGAAGAATATCAATATAATTATAACTAGTATAACTGATATTGCCGTACGGCAATATCGGATAATCCCCCGCGGGCCCCGTATTACCCCCAGGCCTGCATACGCTTCTTTTGAAATTCATGTCCACTATTTTTGTGTATGTCCCCTGGCCTGGTTTTTGGGGGATGAACTTCGATTCCAAGAGGGCACATCACATCATTACAATAGTCCTTGCCTGCCCTAATAAGTCTATTGCACTAATACACAATATAACAGCCTATGTGAAACCCCTATATGCATCATACCCTTTCAATGTACAATGTATATTATTCGCTAGTTCAGCTGCTTTGACAGTACAGTAAGGTTAGGTCTTGTAAAAGGTGGCACTGAGACAGGATGGCCCCGACTGCTGACCACATGCATCTGTTAAAAGTTTGAAAATTTTTTTTTTCGAGATAGGTGGATGTGTTTATACCACAAAATAGGCCAAAAAATTAGCAACATGATTTTTGAGTTGTAACTGAATTGAAGCAGTAAGTCATGAGTTATGATTGAATATGTAAAATGATCTATGTAAAATAGGGTGTTTGTGTGAGGTAAATGCCCTTACGCTAGTCAAAAGCCTGTATTTTTACGCATCTTTTGGTATTAATTTCATGAAATTTGAATAAGTAGAAGCTGAGCAATTTACGTTTCAATTTTGAAATTAAAAAAATTCTCTAGGAAAAAGTATTTGATGTAGGCAAATTTCCTTTTGGCACAATATGGAGGCCCAACCTGGGTAGCCCACATAAATTATTGATGAACATCCATGAAGTACTTCATAGATTTTTTAGCCTAAAACACTTTTGTGAGTGCAAAAAGTGACATGAAATTTTCAATGTCCGACGCGATTCTACGCCGTGCGTATGAGACTAAAATGCTATACACCATTGGAAAGCTGAGAAACAGACCTTTCTTGTGATATGTGAAACTAGTCTGTAGCTCAAATAGGGACTGAGATATGACCACTTGAAGTTTGAGTTTTTGTGCGTCCGTAGCGCCGAGACCGTTTGTCCGAGCAGTCCGTAACTTTGTGAAGTTTGTACACTGGGGTACGTCTGTATGGGCACCCATTTCCAGCTCTCTAAGAGCATTCCTTCCCTGTTTTTCAGAAAAATTTTGGTCAGTTTTCGGGATGTCTATTTTTCAAAAAATCATATCTTGAAATGTATTCATGAAATCTCCACGAGACGCCTTTCTGCACTGGAGACTTTGTCAAGGTATCTTAGAAAAAATCAACAGGTCTCAGTTATGCTTAGGTTCTCAGAAACCTGCGCCGGAAATTTTTTTTATATTTTCCTCATAACTTATTAGTGTCATAAAATTTGATCATGAAATTTCGTGTGAAGTAGCACGCAATGGAGTTGCATATTACCCTTGACTTGTAGCGTAGTATCTGTAATAGTTTTGAAGTAATCGCAGTTTTTCTGAGCTGAATAATAATAATAATAATAACTAGTATAACTGATATTGCCATACGGCAATATCGGATAATCCCCCGCGCCCCCTTGTCTCCCTTGCCCTGCTTACTCCCTTCAACCAGTTCATGGCCTTCATGATGAATTCTTGAAGAGGCTCATATATATTGAAATCGCTTGACATGGAGACCTGTGTGTGGTGCCCAGCGGTACCACCCTCAAAGCAATACATTTGCAGTGAATGGTAGGTGAAACCCTAACCCTAATGGGTTATTGTAGACAAACCATGCAAGTTATGGAGCTGTGCTTACATGAAAAAATAGAGCAAAAAATTAGGAACATGACGAATCAGTTTTAATTGATTTTGATAAATAATGAATGAGTTATAATTGAATATATAAAATGTTATATGTAAAATTGGTTAAAGGTAAGAGGAAGATATCCCTGTAGCTTGCTAGAGGGCGTAATTTAACACATTTTTTGGTGTTAATTTCATGAGATTTGAACGATTATAACCAGTGCAATTTACGTTTCAATTTTGAAATTAAAAAAATTCTCTAGGAAAAAGTATTTGATTTAGGCAAATTTCCTTTTGGCACAATATGGAGGCCCAACCTGGGTAGCCCGCATAAATTATTGATGAACATCCATGAAGTTCTTCATACACTTTTTGAGGGAAAACGTTTTGATAGGCTTAAAAAATGACATAAAATTTTCAATGGCCGACGCGATTCTACGCCGCGCGTCTGACACTATAATGCTATACATCATTGGAAAGCTGAGAAACAGACCTTTCTTGTGATATGTCAAACTTTGTTGTAGCTTAAATAGGGACCGAGATATGGCCATTTGAAAATTGCATTTTTGGACGTCCGTAGCGCCGAGACTGTTTGTGCGAGGGATCCGTAACTTTGTGAAGTTGGTACACTAGGGTAGGTCTGTCAGTAAACCTATTTTCAGCTTTCTATGAGCATTCTTTCCCTGTTTTTCAAAAAAATTTCAGTAAATTTTCGGGATGTCCAATTTTCAAAAAATCATATCTTGAAATGTATTCATGAAATCTCCACAGGACGCCTTTCTGCACTGGAGACTTTGTCAAGGTATCTTAGAAAAAATCAACAGGTCTCAGTTATGCTTAGGTTCTCAGAAACCTGCGCCGGAAATTTTTTTTGTATTTTGCTCATAACTCAGAAGTGTCATGAAATTTGATCATGAAATTTTGTGAGTGATAGCACGCACGGGAGTTGCATATCATCCTTTACTTGTAAACCAATATCTCTAATAGTTTTGAAGTAATCGCAGTTTTCCTGAGCTGAATAATAATAATAATAATAATAAAACGAACAATATCAATATAATCCCCCGCAAGCGGCGGGGGATTATAACTAGTATAACTGATATTGCCGTACGGCAATATCGGATAATCCCCCGCGCCCCCCCCTTTCTCCCCTTCCCTGCTTACTCTCCCCTTCCAATTCATGTCCTTCATGATGAATTCTTAAAAGCATGTATGAACGCTGCAATGCTGTTGGAGCATATGCCTATCAAATATCTTGACTGCCAGACACACCTGTGGTGGCCAAGCGTACCACCCTGCAAGCAGTGCATGTTGAGTAAACCCTAACCCTAACCCTAATGGCTTGCTGCAGGCAAACCATAAGAGTTGGGGAGATGTGCCTACATGGAAAAATCAGGCAATAAATTAGGAACATGTCATTGCATTTTCATCTGATTTGAAACATAAATGCAGGAGTTATAGTGGCTTATATAAAATCATCTATGTAAAATTGGCTATTACTATGAGCTGTATGGCCTTGGAGGACAGTAAAGGCGAGAATTTTAAGCATCTTTTGGTATTAATTTCATGAAATTTGAATAACCGGAAGCTGAGCAATTTATATTTGAAGTTTGAAAATTAAAAAAATTCTCTAGGACAAACTATTTGATGTAGGTAATTTATGTTTGGGGACAATATGCAGGGCTGATATGGGTAGCCCACATAAAATAATGATGGACGTGCATGAAGAATTACATTGACTTTTTGAGCCGAAAAGGTTTTTTGGGCCTAAAAAGTGACATGAAATTTTCAATGTCCGACGCGATTCTACGTCGCGCGTCTGACACTATTATGCTATACACCATTGGAAAGCTGAGAAACAGACCTTTCTTGTGATATGTGAAACTAGTCTGTAGCTGCAATAGGGACTGAGCTATGGCCACTTGAATTTTGAGTTTTTGTGCGTCCGTAGCGCACAGACCGTTTGTCCGAGCGGTCCGTTACTTTGTGAAGTTGGTACACTAGGCTAGGTCTGTAAGCACGCCCATTTTCAGCTTTCTACGAGCATTCCTTCCTGTTTTTCAGAAAAATTTTGGCCAGTTTTCGGGATGTCTATTTTTCAAAAAATCGTATCTTGAAATGTGTTCATGAAATCTCCACGAGACGCCTTTCTGCACTGGAGACTTTGTCAAGGTATCTTAGAAAAAATCAACAGCTCTCAGTTATGCTTAGGTTCTCAGAAACCTGCGCCGGAAATTTATTTTATATTTTCCTCATAACTCATAAGCGTCATGAAATTTGATCATGAAATTTCGTTCAAAGCAGCGCGCAACGGAGTTGCATATTACCCTTGACTTATGAAGCGGTTTCTTTAATAGTTTTGCAGTAATCGCAGTTTCCCTGTGAGAATAATAATAATAATAATAATAATAATAATAACTAGAGAATAATTAAAATTGCACAGCAATTTTAAGATATGAATTCCCCTCCCCCGTATTTCCTCCCTGTTTACCCTCCCTTGCCTTGCGTTCCATTCCCTTCCCTTCCAACCCTTCCTTTCCACTCTGTCCTCTTCCATTCCCTCACAATCAGTTCCCTCATCTTCCATTCCCTCCCTTTCCATTCCATAGCCAGGTGTCTTTTGGGCACTGTGTAGTCCATGTAAGCATAGAGTTGCGCATACTGACTCATAGAGCGCTTAGCATGCAGCAAGGTGTGTTGTGATCAATGATACCACCCTCAAAGCAATACAATGTGACTCAGCGAAACCCTAACTTTGATGAAACCCTAACCCTAATGATTTGTTATAGAAAAACCATAAGAGCTAGGAAGATATGGTTATTTGCAAACAATAGGGCAACATATGAGCAACATATCATATCAGTTTTAAGTGATTTGAAACATTATTGGAAGAGTTTATATTGGATTATGAAGTTTATGGTAGGGAGATGTGCTTACATGGAAAAATAGGGCAAAAAATTAGCAATGTGTCAAATTAGTTTTAATTGATTTCAATGAATTATTAATGAGTTATAATTGAATATGTGAAATTGCTTGTGTAAAATTGGCTATTAACTATGGGAATATGCCCTTGGAGCTCATAAGAGGGCAGAATTTTACGCATTTTTTGGTGTTATTTTCATGAAATTTGAATGAGTAGAAGCTGAGCAATCTAAATGTCAATTTTGAAATTCAAAAAATTCTCAAGGAAAAAGTACTTCAAGTAGAAAAATTTCCTTTGGAGACATTATGCAGGTCTATAATGAGTACCACATAAAAAATCGCCATGAACATCCATGAATAGCTTCATAGTTTTTTTGGGCAAATTAGCTTTCGGGAGGCCCAAAAGGTGACATAAAATTTTCAATGTCTGACGCGATTCTATACCGTACGTCCTAGAGGATATTGCTATACACCACTGGAAAGCTGACATTCTCAGGTTTTCAGAAATGTCCATTTTTCCTTTGTAGGATTAATATTAAGGGAGATAGAGGACTGCAAATTATCAACTTTTGCGGCCCTATGGCACAAAAAGTATTAGTTGTGTGATGCCATACTTTTGCACAGACACTGTACTCTGGTAGCACTATTAATAAATGGGAGGACATCAAAATCTAGTGGTTACATCATGGTTTTTTATGATATGACCCACCAAAATTCGGCCTGCCCGAGTTTTGAACTTTTTTATCTACTGATCTATTCAGCCGTTTGCCATTAGGCTCCTTTCCGCACTGCGCCCTTCCTTGAACATTTTGTAAAAAAATTTTCAGTGCAAACCAAGCTCCGGTTTTTCCAAAACCGTTTCCACAAATTTGAAATGAATATTGTCTGTAATTCCAATGTTGTTCGTAATTCCGATGCGTAATTCCAAACACTTATAGGCTTTCATAGTGTTTATATGTTGCTGTTGTTTCATGAAGATATCTGAAACAGGTTATGAGTTATTCAACATTGAAAAAGTGTTAACAGTCGGTTGGAAAAAGAAAAAAAAACCAGCAATAACAAGATGAATTCCCCTACGGGGAATTCATAATAACTAGTATAACTGATATTGCCGTACGGCAATATCGGATAATCCCCCGCGCCCCCCCTTATCTCCCCTGCCCTGCTTACTCCGTCCTTCCAGTTCATATCCGTCATGATGAATTCTTCATACCATGTATGAACGTAGTAATCTTGCTGGTGCATATGCCTATGGAATGTCGTGGCAGGCACAAGGCGAGCTGCTGGGAAAGCTGGCAGTGAGACAGATATGACTTACATGCATCTGTGAATAATTTTTTTAGCTTTATTTTACCGCAAAGTATTGGAGATATGAGGATGGCCTTATACCACAAAATAGGGCAAAAAATTAGCAACATGTACATTCAGTTTTAAGTGATCTGAAACAATAGTTCATGAGTTATAATTGAATATATAAAATCATTTATTTGAAATTGGCTATTCAGAAGAGGTGTATTTCCTGGGAGGACAGTAAAGGCCATAATTTTACGCATCTTTTGGTATTAATTTCATGAAATTTGAATAACCAGAAGCGGAGCAATGTACATTTCAATTTTGAAATTCAAAAAATTCTCCAGGAAAAACTGTTTGATGTAGGTAATTGATCTTTGGGGACAATATGGAGGGCTGATATGGGTATCCCACATAAAATATTCATGGACGTGCATGAAGAATTTCATAGACTTTTTGAGCCGAAAAGGTTTTTAAGGCGCAAAAAGTGACATGAAATTTTCAATGGCCGACGCGATTCTACGTCGGGCGTCTGACACTATAATGCTATACACCATTGGAAAGCTGACAAACTGAACTTTCTTGTGATATGTGATACTTTGCTTTAGCTTAAATAGGGACCGAGATATGAGCACTTGAAAATTGGATTTTCAAACATCCGTAGCGCCGAGACCGTTTGTGCGAGCGGTCCGTAACTTTGTGAAGTTTGTACACTAGGGTACATCTGTAAGTGTACCCATTTTCAGCTTTCTACGAGCATTCCTTCCCTGTTTTCCAGAAAAATTTTAGAAAATTTTCATGACATCCAATTTTGAAAAATTCATATCTCTGAAACTATTCATGAAATTTCCATGAGACGCCTTTCTGCACTGGAACCTTTGTCAAGGTATCTTACAAAAAATCAGCAAAGCCCAATTTTCTTTTGTTCTCCTGGAAACGCTGCCAGAAATTGATTTTTTATTTTCTCAATGACGCGTTAGTATCATGAAATTTGATCAAGAAATTTCGCAAGAAGTAGCACGCAACAGAGTCACATATTGTGTTTGAGGTTTCAGGGTGTTATCTCTAATAGTTTTGCAGTAATCACAGTTTTCCTGAGCTGAATAATAATAAGAATAATAAGAAGAATAATAATAATAAAACGAACAATATCAATATAATCCCCCGCAAGCGGCGGGGGATTATAACTAGTATACTAAATTGCACAGCAATTTAAAGGAAGAACTTCCCTTCCTTCCCAATCCCTTCCCTTCCAATTCCCACCCTTCACATGCCTTCCTTCCCCTTCCATTCCGTTGCCTTCCATGCTGAAGCTGTTTCATTTGCAAAAAGGTAAGTGTTGCTAACACTAGACATTTGCTTGTAATACAGTCACATATATCGAAATGACACATCGCTGGGCATGGAGACCAGTTTGTGGTGGCCAGCGGTACCACCCTCAAAGCAATACATTTGGGTGAGTGGTAGGTGAAACCCTAACCCTAATGGCTTGTTGTAGACAAACCATCAGAGTTATGGAGCTGTGCTTACATGGAAAAATAGAGCAAAAAATTAGGAATGTGTCAAATTAGTTTAAATTGATTTTGATAAATAATTAACGAGTTATAATTGAATATATAAAATGTTAGATGTAAAATTGGTTAATGGTAAAAGGAAGATATCCTTGTAGCACACTAGAGGGCATAATTTTATGCATTTTTTGGTGTTAATTTCATGAGATTTGAACAATTAGAACCAGAGCAATTTACGTTTCAATTTTGATATTAAAAAAATTCTCTAGGAAAAACTATTTGATGTATGCAAATTTCCTTTTGGTTCAATATGGAGGCCCAACCTGGGTATCCTACATAAATTATTCATGAACATCCATGTTGTTTTTCATACACTTTTTTACAAAAAACTTTTTGATCGGCCCAAAAAGTGACATAAAATTTTCAATATCCACCGCGATTCTAAACCGGACGTCGCACAGGATATTGCTGTACACCATTGGAAAGCTGACATTCTGAGCTTTCCAAAAATGTCCCTGGTTTGTTTCTAGGACCAATATTAAGGGAGATACGGCCGCTCAAATGTTCAACTTTTGAGGCCCTATGGCACAAAAAGTATTGGACCTGGGATGCCATACTTTTGCATAGACACTATACCCTGGTAGTACTAACAACTCCTGTAAGGACATACAAATCTGACATTCCAATCATGGTTTTCCATGACTTCACCCCTCGAAATTCCGGTTTGCTCAAATTTTGAACTTTTTTTTCTCCATAACTGTTCATCCTATTACCACTAGGCTCCTTTCCGCACTGCATATTCCATTACAGATTAACAGGAAAAAATTTCATGTAATTCTGACTAATAGTTTTCTCTAAACCGGAGCCAGAAATTTTTGGTCAAGATAGCCTGTAATTCCTATGCCAAACGGAATTCCGATGCGTAATTCCCAGCACAGAAGGAATTTTACACTGTCAAAATAGTGTTTCCCTTTTTATGTGGAATTAGTAATTTGGTCAGGAGTTATTTAACATTTAAGGAATGACCAAAATGTGGCGGAAGAAAAAGAAGAATAATAATAATAACTAGAGAATAATTAAAATTGCACAGCAATTTTAAGATATGAATTCCCCCTCCCCGTATTCCCTCCCTCTTTACCCCTTTCCTTGCCTTCCATTCCCTTCCCTTCCAGCCCCTTCCTTTCCAATCCCTTCTCTTCCATTCCCTCCCCTTCTGTGCCCTCATCTTCCATTCCCTCCCTTTCTATTCCCTTATCAGGCGTCTTTTGAGCACTTTGTAGCCCATGGAAGTGTACAGTTGCACAGACTCATAAGCATGCATGCAGTGACCAATGATACCACCCTCAAAGCAATACAATTTGACTTAACCGTAACCATAACTTTGATGAAACCCTAACCCTAATGATTTGTTATGGACAAACCATAAGAGGTAGGATGATGTGCTTATATACACACAGAGGGTGAGCAGTCAGCAACATGCCAAATTAGTTTCAAGTGATTTGCAGCAGTATTTCACAAATTATAATTTTATTATAAATGTAATGGGAAAAAATTTACCTTATTTGCAAACAGTAGGGCAACATATAAGCAACATATCATATCAATTTTAAGTGATTTGAAACATTTTTGGAAGAGTTTTAATTGGATTATAAAATTCATGGTAGGGAGATGTGCTTACATGGAAAAATTGGGCAAAAAATTAGCAATAGCTCAAATAAGTTTTAATGGATTTTAATGAAAAATTAATGAGTTATAATTGAATATGTGAAATTGCTTATGTAAAATTGGCTATTAGCAATAGGTACATGGCCTTAGAGCACATGAAAGGCTATAATTTTACGCATTTTTTGGTGTTAATTTCATGAAATTTGAATGAGTAGAAGCCGAGCAATCTATGTTTCAATTTCGAAATTAAAAAAATTAAAAAAATTCTCTAGCAAAAAGTATTTGAAGTAGAAAAATTTCCTTTGGAGACATTATGCAGGCTGATAGTGGGTATCAACTGAAAATTAATCACGAACATCAATGAAGAGCTTCATAGTTTATTTTGGCAAAATCTGTTTTCGCCCAAAAAATGACATGAAATTTTCAATGTGTGACGCGATTCTACACTAAAGCAGCTACAGTAAAGTTCTATACACCATTTGAAAGACGAGAATCTGAACTTTTTGATGATGTTTTCAATTTTTCTGTAGCTTTAATAGAAACGGAGATATCGGCAATTGAAAATTGCATTTTTGTGTGGCCATAGCACCGATACCGTTTACGCGATGACAACAAAATTTTGTGGGATTGTTAGACTACAGTAGGGCTGTATACTCATACAAATTCAGGGTAATCTGAGTATTCCTTCCTTGTTTTCTGGAGGTAGGAATGTCATTTTTTGGAATTCCGCTTTTTCAAAAAATCATAACTTGTAATTTCTTAAACGGAATTCCTTAAGGCTACTTTCCGCACTGGATAAGTATCTCAGCTGTCTTGAAAAAAATTCCCATGTCTTTATCTATCTTAGTTTCTGAGAAAACGTTTTCCAACTGTAAAAATTATTTTTAGGAATTACGGCAGACTGAGCAGAAATCACGCCATGTAATTTTGTCTGAATATAGTGCTTATGCCAATTCATAAGGCTGTTACCTCCATTTTGTTGTATGTCTATGACTTTTCTCATAATCTCCATTTTTCTAAGGCCGTAGAATAATAATAACTAGTATAACTGATATTGCCGTACGGCAATATCGGATAATCCCCCGCGGGCCCCGTTTGACCCTAGCCCCGCTTATTCTCCTGTTTCAATTCACTTTAATAATTTGTATGAATACACCTGTCCGCTCATACTATTAAGGTTTTTAAGTGCATAAATAGAGGACATATGTCCTATCAGCCAACGCTTAGAAAATCCTTTCCCTTCAATGTATATTATTTCCCTGTCATGATAGGCCTAAGCCTGTGGCCTGTTGTTGATGACCGTGTTTGAGTATGCTGCTCTTTGCATGGCGTAATGCTGCTGCTTGGGAGCAAAACCTGGCAGTGAGGCAGAATGGCCCCGACAGCAGACTAAGATGCATCTGTGAATTATTTTTAAACTTTTTTTTCAAGGCAAAGGAAAAAAGACTGGTAAGATATGATTATACCACAAAATAGGGCAAAAAATAAGCAGCATGTAATTTGAGTTTTAATTGATTTGGAACATTAATGCATGAGTTATAATTGCAAATGTAAAATCATCATTGTAAAATTGAGTATGACTATGAGCTGTATGCCCGTGCAGTTCAGCGTAGGTCATAATTTTATGCATTTTTTGGAGTTAATTTCATGAAATTTGAACCAGTAGAAGCTGAGCTATGTGCATTTCAATTTTGAAATAAAAAAAATTCTGTGGCAGAAACGACTTGATGTAGTCAAATGTAATTTTAGGACAGTATGGAGGCCCCAAAAGGGTATTAGGGAAAAAATATTCATGGACATTGATGAAGAACTTCATTGGATTTTAAGCCAAAAACTTTTCGAAAGGTGCAAAAAGTGACAACAAATTTTCAATGTCTGACGCGATTCTACGCCGCGCGTCTGACACTATCATGCTATACATCATTGGAAAGCTGACAAACAGAGCTTTCTTGTGATATGTGATACTTTGCTGTAGCTGAAATAGGAACCGAGATATGAGCACTTGAAAATTGGGTTTTTGGACGTCCGTAGCGCCAAGACCGTTTGTCCGAGCGGTCCGTAACTTTGTGAAGTTGGTACACTGTGGTACATCTGTATGTTCACCCATTTTCAGCTCTCTAAGAGCATTCCTTCCCTGTTTTTCAACGAAATTTTGGTCAGTTTTCGGGATATCAAATTTTCAAAAAATAATATCTTGAAATGTGTTCATGAAATCTCCACGAGACGCCTTTCTGCACTGGAGACTTTGTCAAGGTATCTTACAAAAAATCAACAGGTCTCAGTTATGCTTAGGTTCTGAGAAACCTGCGCCGGAAATTTTTTTTATATTTTCCTCATAACTCATAAGTGTCATGAAATTTGAACATGAAATTTCGTGTAAAGTAGCACGCAATGGAGTTGCATATTACCCTTGACTTGTAACGTAGTATCTGTAATAGTGTTGAAATAATCGCAGTTTTTCTGAGCTGAATAATAATAAGAATAATAATAATAATAAAACGAACAATATCAATATAATCCCCCGCAAGCGGCGGGGGATTATAATAACAAAACGTACAATAACAAGATGAATTCCCCTACGGGGAATTCATAATAATAACTAGAGAATAATTAAAATTGCACAGCAATTTTAAGATATGAATTCCCCTCCCCCGTATTCCCTCCCTCTTGACCTCCCCCCCTTCCTTTCCTTGCCTTCCCTTCCATTCCCTTGCTTTGCACTCAACCCTCTTGCATTCCCTTCCATTCCATGCCCTCTTCTGTATTCCATGCCCAGGCCTCTTTTGGACGCTATGTAGTCCATGGAAGTGTAGAGTTGGACAGATTCATATAGCGCTTAGCGTGCAGGTGATACCACCCTGAAAGCAATACAATTGGACTGAAGCGTAACTCTAACTTTGATGAAACCCTAACCCTAATGATTTGTTATGGACAAACCATAAGAGGTAGGAAGATCTGCTTACATACACACAGAGGGCAAGCAGTCAGCAACATGTCAAATTAGTTTCAAGTGATTTGCAGCAGTATTTCATAAGTTATAATTCAATTATAAATTTAATGGAAAAAATATGAGCTTATTTGCAAACAATAGGGCAACAAATAAGCAACATATAATATCAATATTAAGTGATTTGATACATAATTGAAAGAGTTTATATTGGTTTGTAAAATTCATGGTAGGGAGTTTTGCTTACATGGAAAAATAGGGCAAAAAATTAGCAATATGTCAAATGAGTTTTAATTGATTTTAATGAATAATGAATGAGTTATAATTGAATATGTGAAATTGCTTATGTAAAATTGCCTATCAGCAAGAGGTTTATGCCCTTGCGGCTCATACAGGGCTACAATTTTACGCATTTTTTGGTGTTAATTTCATGAAATTTGAATCAGTAGAAGCTGAGCAATTTACATTTGAATTTTGAAATTAAAAAAATTCTCAAGCAAAAAGTATTGCAAATAGAATAATTTCCTTTGGACAGATTATGCAGGCCTACAATGGGTACCACTAAAAAATTATACATGAACATCCATGAAGATCTTCATAGTTTTTTTGGGCAAAATAGGGTTTGGGAGGGCCAAAAAGTGACAACAAATTTTCAATGTCTGACGCGATTCTATACTTAAACAGCTACAGTAAAGTTCGATACATCATTTGAAAGAGGAGAATCTGAACTTTCTTATGATATTTTTAATTTTTCTGTAGCTCCAATAGTAAGCGAGATATCGGCGGCTGAAAATTCCGTTTTTGTGCGGTCATAGCGCCGATACCGCTTACGCGACGGCAACAAAATTTTGTGGAATTGTTAGACTAGGGTAGGGCTGTATACACATATAAATTCAGCTTAATCTGAGCATTCCTTCCTTGTTTTCTGGAGGTTGCAATGGCATTTTTGGGAATTCCGTTTTTTCAAAAAATCATAACTTGGAATTTTTTCAACGTAATTCATTTAGGCTCCTTTCTGCAATGCGTAAGTGTCTAAAATATATTGGAAAAAAATTTCATCTGTCTATCTGTATTAGTTTCTGAGAAACTGTGTCAACAATGAAAAAATTAGTTTCTGGAATTACGCAAGACTGACAAGTAATTCCGCTGAGAAATTGCCTCTAAAAATAGGGATCACGCCAACATATATGACTTTTGTATCCTTTTTCTTGTATCTGCATTACTTTTCTCATAATAGGCATTTAAAAAATCATTTTAAGGCCGAAGAAAAATAATAAGAAGAATAATAATAATAAAAAAACTAACAATAACAAGATGAATTCCCCTACGGGGAATTCATAATAAAGACGTACAATATCAATAAGAACTTCCCTACGGGAAGTTCTTAATTAACTAATATTTCTACCCTAATCAGATTAAACCGAACATGTTTACATTTTGAGGTGGGCCCCTATGTAGACCAACATTTACTGACCTATAAGTTTGCTCATATGCAACCTAAATTATTTATCTACATCAAATGGGTGATTATTATTTTTTCTTTGCAAAATATCTTTCCATTTCAATGGAAACAAGCCTTATTGTCGACGGGGTTTTCCGTCAGTTCATTTATTGGAAGAGCCAAATGATCCAGAATGATCCAGGCCTATCAACCAATAACAGGCCGAGTAGCTGTCATGTGACCCATTTTACGCTCCAGTTTCAAAAATGGTTGGAGGATTTCCAAGAAGGAGGTTGAGAGTTTCTCCTGATTTCACGGCTGGATTAAGACCAAACTGATGACGGATTACTATGAAACCTGGATTTATTTTGTGCTACATTTTGTTGTGATTCTAATAATCTATATGGATGTGAGATAGTCCTCACGTGAGTTGCAATAGGTCACTCGATAGGCGGCATGGTTTATTTGTGGATTTTGGAAGAGGCCATCAAGATTCAAGTGGAAAAAGTTTTGAAACCGTGCTCAAACATTGCCACTAACACCAAGCCTGATGACCGGAAAATTACAGATGTTGGCTGATTCTTATGTAAAATTTCACTGCGGATCTAATGGCGTAATCGAAATTTTGATACGATGATCGAGTGTTGCATAAAACACGTCTGAAGTCGTCGTGGATTACGCTGACTGACAACCTGAAAATTGCCGGTAAACACAATTTTTAATGTGCTCATATAACCATTTTCTATTTGACCTGTGTTGTTTTTCTTGGTCACATCTAAAAGATAAGGATTCATAGTATATTCGGCGACTTTGAATTGTCTTTTAATTCAGGTTTAACATTATTTAAAGTGAAAATATTTGGGCTTGAGCTTGTGAAAAATTTCCGCATAAACATGACCTGAAAACTCGCGGTAAACAACATGTTGAAATGCCGAAATATGGAGTTTGTATTCAACCAATTTCTATGATACCTAAGTATGTTACAGATTAGACCCTATTACTAATTCGTAAAATGTAAATTTGCCTGCAGCTGTAATTTTATGTCCCAAAATGAAGCCCTGAAGTTGGGAACTTTCTGTGACCATTTCCGTCAGATTTATTTTGGCAAATTGTGGTAAAACAACAAATTTTGAAATGCTTGAAAACCATTGCTTTTTTTGTCCAATCTGTCTTATACTCGGATGTATTAAAGATGAACACCTATTAGTTAATCGGCAGTTTGAAATTTTCCTCCAATTATGCTTCAAAGGGTCCAAGTGAAGCCCTGAAGTTAGAAACTTTCTTCGATCATTTCCGCTAGATTTATTAATTTTGCGGTAAAACAACACATTTTAAAATGCTGTCAAATCACAGCTACTATTGTCCAATCTGTCTGATACTTGAAAATCTTAAATAAGACCACCTATTAGATATTCCACAGTCGCAAATTGTCCTCTAGCCGTGCTTTGAAGGGTCTAAATGAAGCCTGGAACTTTGAAACTTTCTGTGATCATTCCTGTCAAATTTATTTAATTTTACGGTACGTGCAGAACGGTATCAAGTCATTTCGTGGACACGCCAACTCGTAGACACACCAACTGGTAGACAACCAACTAGTAGACAACCAACTGGTAGACACATGGGACTACCTACTGGTAGACAACAAATTTTCAGGGATCACCATGTTGTAGACATAAACTTTTTGGTCAGAGCAATATAACCAAGTCGTAGACATAGTAATTTTTCTGCTTACCCACTCGTACACAGATTGAATTTTGTAGTCTACGAGTTGGTACATTGTAAAGATTGTTGTCTACGGGTTGGATGATGCAGTGTCTATGACTTGGTTAGTTGATTTTATTGTGTGTCTACGAGTGGGTAATAACTTTTTAAAGTGAAAATGTTGTGTCTACGACTTGGGGGATAGCTCGGAAATATGTCTACGACTTGGTGTGTCTACGACTTGGCGTGTCTACGACTTGATTGTATTCGTGCAGAACGACTCATTTCAAAATGCAATAGAATCACATTAATATTTGGCCCGTTGTGCTCAGAGTCATACTTCGCAGTCTGACAGATTACACCCTAGTGCTTATTCGCAATTTATTAATTGTTCCCTCAGAATGATTTTAAGGGTTCAAATCATGCTTGGAAGAAACTTTCTGTCTATAATTTGCGGCAGAATTTCAGATTTGCGTATTTAACCTCAATTATCAACACAATCATAAGCCAATCTGAAGCTGAAAACTCATATTTATAAGGGGCTGACCAGGCGAAAGTTGATGCAACTTTTGGGGGGGGGGCCTATGGATTTTATCCCCGGGACAAACTTTTTTTTCGTTAGCATTTTTGAAAAAGGTGCAGTTGTTATGAGCGTATATCGCGCCCATGACCCAATAACTCAATTTGTATTGAATAATAATTTCGGTTGAGTTATCAGAACTGATAAGGGATGTGTACCAGACTGGATCGGACCTTTTTGTGACTTTTCAGGAGTCGTGCAAGGCTCACATGACGCAGACTAACCAAATCTGGGCTCCACTGTCATTTATGACCTTAGGTACAGTAGCTAGTAGTACTAGTACTGACTTTTACAATCCAACTGGCCAATAGAACAATGCAATCAACATCCGCTCATTCAAAATTGCTTTGGAAACCAGTCTGAACTAACCGCCAGGGCGTCCAGCGGTCACTACTTCTTCCATGTTGGGGGAATGTCAGGGAATTTTGATTTTGGTCAGGGAAAAATGACAAAATGCTAAAGGTCAGACAAAAGTCAGCATGGTCAGTGAATTTTGGAATTACAATATTCATTGATATTACGCGATGTCCAAAATTGCCCCACTAATTAATCATCAAATAAGAAAAAGAAACTGAGGGAAACAATCCCAAGATAAAAACTGGTCATCTTGTTCAGCTAAATTGCTCCATATAATTAAAGGACACGGAACAACTTTGGCGCTTTTGGTAAAATGTAACAAGTGGTATCCGATGATCCCAGACGAGGATGTCAATGTTTTGATTATACAGAACCGCTTGAATTGTCGCGGAAATATGGTCAGGGAATTTCACATTTTAGTCAGGGAAAAGTCAGGGAATTTCATTCCACGGAACTGCTGGACACCCTTATCATATTGCTTATTAATCGTCGTATGACAACCAGCACATGTGACTGACAGATGATGATTATTATTTTTGATTAACTTTATGTATCACTTCTGAATTATAGCATAGATATTGTATCGCACAATTAGTGATGTGTCGGGCATATTCTGTTTTTGTCACTTCCTAGTTCCTTCGTACTCCATCGACACTTAAACAACAAACAAACTTTAATTAAAAACAATTTTTTTTTATTGAAAACCTCGGCGAGTATCGATTGTGGTATCGAAACTGGACCGCATCGTTTTCAAAAATATCGATATTGGACCAAACTGAATTTTCAGGAAAGGTACCCATTCCTGGAACTGATGTAAAACTCACTTTGACGCCAGTACTATATTCCCTCAGCCCTCTGTTGTTTTGTTGCCCTTTTAATTTGATTAAAGAGCTTCAGCTTTTGTGATTGCTGATTCAGATTGCTTGGGTTTCATATATTTTAAAGTTGGTATATTGCATAACAGCCTTCACCTAATGATCATTTCCTGCAGTTTCAATATTATGGTTATTTTGTTTTTCGCATTTATATCTAGTTTTCTTCAAAAATAATATTATTTTGATGAAAAAACAAAATTTCAAAGATTTTGTTTTGCACATGTACGTTAGGGTGGGACTGGTGCCCCAATGTTTGCGGATCAAACCTGACTTTTTTTTGCAGGTGAGGTTGGTATATGAGAGTATGTGTGTAAAATTTCAGCTCATTCTATTAATATTTAGAGGTGGCACATTTCACTTGAAGTTTATAATGTAAATCCCCATTGGTGAGCCCTGAAAAAAGGAGAAAAAAGCATCAGAATCAATATTTTTGGACCATTCAAAAACCATGGGGGAGGACTTTGGGAGGGCAGTTTAAATCTGGTATAATTTTGCATTTTCCACTTCTCATATCTGCATGATGTAGTGCCCAATATGACGAAAATGACTCGAAAACGCCTAAATTTACAGATTTTCCCACCTTATAGTGGCCTACCTATATATATTATAGCAAAATGGATATCAGTTCTGAACTACCTTCCAAAAACCCTCCCCCATGGTTTTTGAATGGTTGAAAAATAATGATTTTAAGTCTAATTTTTGGAAAATCATGCTTTTTTCTCCTTTTTCCAGGGCTCGCCAATGGGGATTACATTATAAACTTCAAGTGAAATGTGCCACCTCTAAATATTAATAGAATGAGCTGAAATTTTGCACACACACTCCCATATACCAACCTCATCTGCAAAAAAAAGTCAGGTTTGATCCGCCCAAGATTTCCAAAATGTGGGGCGCCAATCCCACCCTAATGTACGTAGGCCTAGTGATTACTCAATAGTCAATACTGATTGTAATATTGTTGTTACTGTGACTGTGACATGATGCTTCAAATTGAGAATCAGCTGATGTTAGATTTATATAAATTTCAGATCATGGAATCAGCCTGAATACCAGACCAGTGGACCAGTGTAGGGATTCTCGTGGCCGGCCTCGGATCATATTTTGTAGACTTCAGATTTGGTCTCAGTCTGGTATACCTAATCCTCATGCCTTGACTGCAACACTACAGGATACTTTTGTGATGGCGACCAGGAATCTTGAATACAGCTGCGTGCGATATTGGGGTAAGAAAACAGCTTTATGCGATTATTGCACATCTATATGCTTATCACAATATACAATGTTATCACGATAACAGTTATTGCACAATAATTGTGTTGTCACAGACTTTCAATAATGTCATTAGCATGATACCAAAATCTCAGTCTTTAAGATCTCTGTCACTCCTAAATGAATGTATTATGCGATAACTGTAGTCATACCATCTGCTATGATTATGTTGATGCAATTTGTGTATGCTAACAGGTATTCATGTTGCATGCATGTTTGAAAATGTTGCAACCAAACTGCATTTAAACTTTCAACTTGATAGACCAAGATCATATTTTTAACAGTGCAATTCTCAAAATTTTTAACATAAGACCATTAGGGCTGGACATCCTTTAATGTGTAATCATGTAATGATACAACAATGTCATTATAAATTTGCAGTGACATGCTTTATTTATTGCGATAATATTATTAACTTTAGTAATGCAAAATGTGTCAAGACCTGGATTCGAACCCTGGACCCAGCGATGATTTTCGGACCAGGCACTGAACAGCGGACTGCAAAATTGTGTTGTTCATGTTGCGCATCCGAATATATCAGATCTGACCAACACTAGTCATTAATATATTCGAAGGTGCCATGCTTTCAGAGAAGCTGCTAACTTCATCTGAGCAGAAAACTTCTCTGATTGGCTCATTCTGTGAATGCCCTCTTCTTTGTCCACATGAACAACATGACAATAACAACATGACACCTTGCAATATACATGATATACGGGGGGAGGGTTGGTCTAGTGGTAGCGTGCTGAGCTGCCAATCGCTGGGTCCAGGGTTCGAATCCAGTTCTTACTGGGTCACCCGGGCCTATGTTGGATGGCTGTTTCAATCAACCTTTGCCGCATCGCCGTGTCCTCCCCCTGTTCCAATTAGCCTACCAAGTGCATAAATACAGGACGTAAAGCCTCAATTATCCATCCATCCATCCTTGCAATATACTCGCTAGGGTGTTTCAGGTGCCCCCAATATTTTCCAATCAGGCTTGACCTTGGTCTGGCATTGTAGTTTATATAGTAAAAGTCACATGTAAAATTTTAGCCCATTCTATAAATACCTACCTTTACCAGAATTCACTTGAAGTTTATAATGTAATTCCCCATTGGCGAACATGCAAATTCTCAAGATATTTCAAAAACCAATGAAGAAATCAATATTATTTTCTCAATCCACAGTTCCTGAGTAAGTTTTGGGAGGGAAATACAAATCTGGTGTTATTTTTTGTATAACCCCATTTATCAAGCTACCAGAAGCTGTCAAATTTGTGAAAATCCGCATAAAATGGCAGAATTTTAGGAACTTCATAACTTTCTAGCTCATTAGGAAGACCTGCTATAAAATAGTTGATGCCAGATTTGAATTGCCCTCCCAAAACTTACTCAGAAACTATGGATTGAGGAAAAAATATCTATTCCTTCATTGATTTCTGCAATATCTTCAGGATTTGCAAGTTCGCCAATGGGGAATTACATTATAAACTTCAAGTGAATTCTGGTAAAGGTAAGTATTTATAGAATGGGCTAAAATTTTACATGTGACTTCTACTATGTAAACTGCAATACCAGACCAAGGTCAAGCAGGATCGGAAAATATTGGGGGCACCTGAAACACCCTAATACTCGCGACAGATAATCATAAAGAACAGACTCTCCTGAGGCTTTGGCCTGTGCTTACACATCTAACAATGTCCGGCAATACTGTCTGATTACTCGTTACGGATGATGATATATTACGGTGACATGACACTAATCACCTGATGTTTCTTTCATTTCAGATCAAGGAATTGGTCTGGAAACTTTACGGGATGGCGACCAGGAAGCTTGGATACAACTGTACATTGCGTTGGGGTAAAAAAAAGTTTTATGTGTTTATTGCTCTTGGGCTTGTCATGATATATACGATAGTTGCGACACAGAATTGCACTATAACATTACATCCAGCCCTTATGAACATGACAAAGACCTCCATTATGATTTTAGCATTGGTTGTCTGTAAAATTTCAATCATCTTAGCCCAACAAAATAAGAGCATCATTTTGCGAAAATCAATTTATATTCCCTATATTATCATTTGTTCATTATGTTTCTGTAATAGTAAGTTCACAATTAACTTTATAATCATCAGAGTCTTGTATTTTGAAATATTACCAAGGGCTATTCCATTTAAAAACACATCGGGGAGGGGTGGTCAGGTTATATTTTTGACCCCCCCCCCCTGCATCTAAAGTGAATTATGTTCGACCCCCCCGCCCCATGCATTAACTTAGATTTTTTTGAGGACCATACATGCACTAAATGCAAATTTTTTAATTGGGCCGTAGTAAACCAGCTTGTATTTATGTGAAAAGTTTGGTTTCTGTGAACATGAAAATGGCTACTTTTCTTTTGCAGCATGTGAAGTCAGGATGATGGGACAGAATACTGTGCGTGCTTGAAGTCTTTAATTCCAACATACCCCTGATTCATCAGAAGAAACTGCAGGTAATTTACAACTTTGTAGATTAAAAGTGCTGTATACCGCGATAAACCGTATTTTGGGACCTCAGAATTAACAACTTGGGGTGGGGCAGGAGGTTGGTTGCAGGGTTCCCACTGCTCCTGAAAAATCTGAATTTTGGGCTGTGCTTTTTCCGATTGAGACCAACTGGGAAAATATAGGCCTAATATTTTTACCAAAAACCTTGAAAAAGTCTGGAATTTGGGGTTCTTGATACATATTTGTAATAAGGAAGCAAATCATGGAATTGTTTGCCCACAAGTTTCATATGATCCGGAAAGCAAAAAAAAAATAATGAATTCTCCAATAATTTCTTTGCATTTGATACATTAATGGTAATCCAAGAGGTTTTGTGTGATTGGTCTGTAAAAATTTAATACAGGTCACTTAGTTTTATAATATGTATTATAAATAATTTTTGGTTGTCAAGAGTCACCAGGTTTTTTTTCACTCCACCTGGAAACCAAAGTTTGACTCTAACTCCGCTTGAAATCCTCCCTACTCCACGACTCTTGACTCCTGACCCTGACTCCAAATCCCTGGCGACAACACTACTCACAAGGCGACAACCAACTTGGTGATATCCCACTACTAAGTAGGCTACAGTGCTACAATTAACAGATGCCCCCTGACACCATGTAGATGACGCATATTTTACCAGTGTTCACTAGATATACTAAACAGGAGACAGATCAGTTGCCGTTAACCTCCTCATCCCACTTCTGTTAATCTCAGTGACCTGAGTATTGATTGCGAATATTCAATAATTCAAAATTAACCAATTGTTTTTCCATTTTTTTCCAGCAGAGGAGAAGAGGGAATAACACAAACATTTCTACTTCGTAACTGCAGCCTGCAGGTAATTTGTGATTTAGGAATTTTAGATTGCGTGATTCCAGAATACATAGATATTCAGAGACCTGTGTGTGTAAAGTTCACTGTCTTTTCAGACACAAATTCTTTTTATCAGCCCATTTAAAACGAAAATGATAAGTTTAAATGGATTAGGTAACAGTGTACTAAAATTGATAGAATTTAAATTAACTAGTTAGCTTTACTTATATGTGTGCAGTAGGGTGGCCAGAAAAAAGACCAATTTCTGAAATTCATATCGCATACCCCTTTATTTTCTGCGAAATGGTGAAATAAACACTCTGTTAAAATTTTAGAAGATCCTTCAAGTCTAAGTGGTCCCCCAAAGCCACTTGGTTCCATGCCAAAATTTACAAATTATTCATTTTTGCGTAATCGCGGTTTTAAATATCTCATTTATTATTGGACATACAATAATAATATTTATACCATTGATCTCAGGAGAAAATTAGCTTCAATTTGAAAACTCAAAATTTCATGTTCTCAAGCCAAATCGCTGAAATCATTAGTCTATATTGCCAAATTTAGCTGAATTAAACTTCCTACTAAGCAAGAATAAAGTACATAAGGAACAATTTCCTGTTGAAAGTGAGAATATTGACAGGTTTTCATGGTGTGATAGCCTAGCTGCAGAGACACACAAATCTGCACTGTATACATGGCAACTAAATATAAATTTTTTACACATTGCCATTTTCAGACGCCACCAAATTTCAATGAAGGTTGTATTTTATGATCCTGAAAGCCAATTCCACACTTTGAATCATACTTTTAAGTCTTAGAGCCATACTGATATTTAATCTTAAAATTTCACAACACCATTAAAAAACATCGGTGCGGAGTTGTTTGTGGCAGAAAATAGTCAATTTGGCATTCACTTTAAAGTTCTCTTTCTCACAAATCCAGCAAAACTATTAATAATTCTATGCACCCTAATGATGATTGTCCAGATGCTGCATCTCTTCTTCAAATCTGTACTTACCATCTTTGTAAGTATGGGCCACTATGATCTTACTGGCAATTTGAGGAAAAAACATGTGCGGTCCCTGCCCCTCCAAGTAAGCTTGATGCAGTAATGCAGGATGTAAATTGTAAAGCCTTATCACCAAACACTTGACAGACAATGCACACTGAGGACTATTGTCTGCCCCTCATTTTTCAAAACATCACATGTTTTCGTTGTGAAATTCCCTTGTGCCATACTGGAAGCTCTGTAACATTTTTCCAAAAAATTCGAAAATCTAAGATTGGCTTACAGCTTTGAAGTTTTTGAGATGTGCCTTATTTTGGTCATTCATGGTTATGCATTATATTTTGAATTTTTAATATCATAGAAGTATGCCTTATTTTAAAGTAGGATTCAATTTTGCAAAATTTGAAAATTTGAATGAATTATTTGAGCGGTTTAGCTTGACAACATGAAATTTTGAGTTTTCTGAAATCCTGCAAGATCAAATGTCATTGTAAGTATAGCTTCCTGGTACTCAAATTGAAGCTAATTTTCTCCTGAGATCAATGGTATAAATATTATCATTGTATGTCGAATAATAAGCGAGATATTTATAACCGCGATTATGCAAAAGGACATTTTTCGAAAATATTGGGCAGAAACAGAGTGGCTTTGGGGGACCACTTAGACTTGAAGGATCTTTCTTAAATTTTAACAGCGTGTTTTTTTTACCATTTCGCAGAAAATGAAGGGGTATGCGATATGAATTTAAGAAATTTTTTTCTTTTCGGCCACCCTAGTGTACAGATTAAATCGTATTTGAGTTGTAGTGACTTAGGGCTCTAAAACTTTGGCACAGACACTTATGTTGCACTGCCGCAAGCTTAGAAAATGCAGCTAGATTCTTTGAAGTCTAATTTAAATTTTCATACTTCTGACCAAGGCCTTATAAAAATACGAAAGGACCTTTTTTCAGGCTCTTTAATTTTTTGGTGGCAATGTTGGATTAATAAATGCTTGCAGACAATGTGAGTGAAATTGCATTAAACATGTTAAAACATTCTTTATTGACTAGTTCCTCTGCCCTCTTAACATGAATTTATCGTCAATTAGCTAAATCTTTCATTTTCAACAAAATTAAAAATATGTCCAATGGTACAAGTTTCGTGTCCCCAACCTGTATGTGACTTGGTGTAGCAATCACACATATTTAAGTTGGTTTAATTGCTTTGCTTAGGTACTGATTTTGATCAGAAATACACAGATTTTTTGATTTCATGATAAGATTGGTGTCCATATGTATGTTAAAGGCACTGGTCACATAACAGCATGGGAAAATTCGCTTGCCCAGCATAAATACTGACACAAGTTGCCTCAATTTTATGTCAAACCTGGCACCAGTGGCGTCCCTATGGGGGGGCACGGGGGGGCACAGGCCCCCCAATATTGGACCTGTGCCCCCAGGTGCCCCCCATATGAACTTTCCAACTCTGGCTAAAATATACAATTAGTATAGAGGGTGCCCCCCCAGAGAATCGCATGCCCACCCAGGCGCCCCCCCCCCACCCGCTCGAGACTCCCCAGTTACGCCACTGCCTGGCACTACAACTGCTGTAATGTTACTCAATTTTGAGAATTAATATTCACAGCGAATTAGCTGAAGGCGAACTGATCACAGGAAACATCCATTATCACCTGGTTGGCTGTGAATATCACTGTTTACAGTCAAAATATCAGGGCCTATGATATTGTAAAGAATACCACCCTTCAAGGGCGATATTTTTTAACAATGGT
The DNA here is from genome assembly GCA_026936325.1 of Platynereis dumerilii. NCBI lineage: Eukaryota > Metazoa > Annelida > Polychaeta > Phyllodocida > Nereididae > Platynereis > Platynereis dumerilii. The sequence goes on from JAPTHN010000009.1 coordinate 8,229,421, forward strand.
TATGACATCAACACAATTTCAGCCGCCTAATGACACCACAAACCAAACAATGGCCAAAACAATGGGATTGTTATGTCATAGCCATTGTTGCTCCATGGTGACATCACATTTTTGTAATGGCAGAAAATAGTCACTCTTTAAAACTAAAAATTTGAGGTAAAACCAGGTGATAAAAACAAAACAACCACGCGTCAGGGCACTTCGTACAATATCACTCGCTGTTGTGTGAATTAATATCACTCTCGCCCTGCGGGCTCGAGTGGTACTGGTGCCCCAATGTTTGCGGATCAAACCTGACTTTTTTTTGCAGGTGAGGTTGGTATATGAGAGTATGTGTGTAAAATTTCTGCTCATTCTATTAGTATTTAGAGGTGGCACATTTCTCTTGAAGTTTATAATGTAAATCCCCATTGACGAGCCTTGAAAAAAAGCATGATTTTCCAAAAATAAGATTTGAAATCAATATTTTTCGACCATTCAAAAACCATGGGGGAAGATTTTGGGAGGGCAGTTTAAATCTGGCATAATTTTGCATTTTCCACTTCTCATATCTGCATAATGTAGTGCCCAATATGACGAAAATGACTCGAAAACGCCTAAATTTACAGATTTTCCCACCTTATAGTGGCCTACCTATATATATTATAGCAAAATGGATGTCAGTTCTGAACTGCCCTCCCAAAACCCTCCCCCATGGTTTTTGAATGGTTGAAAAATATTGATTTTAAGTCTAATTTTTGGAAAATCATGCTTTTTTCTCCTTTTTCCAGGGCTCGCCAATGGGGATTTACATTATAAACTTCAAGTGAAAATGTGCCACCTCTGAATATTAATAGAATGAGCTGAAATTTTGCACACATACTCCCTACCAACCTCATCTGCAAAAAAAAGTCAGGTTTGATCCGCCCAAGATTTCCAAAATGTGGGGCGCCAGTCCCACCCTACTGCGGGCTCGAGTGATATTAATTCACACAACAGCTCGCGATATTGTTACTCAGTGACCCTGACTTGGGTTGTTTTGTTATAAAATCTGTGCAGTGATGGCCTCAGCATCAAGGGTCCAAGGCAAGAAATCAGGTATTTCTCATTTTGCTGGAATAATTTATTATAGCCTTGAAAACCTAAATTGAATTATTTTAAAACAAGGACTTTTAAAATTTTATAACAGGTCAACAAGGAATCATTACAAAACTAAAGTAACATAATCTTCATTAAGTGTCAAATAATCAATTATTATGTACATGTAATTTAGTATTGGTCACTTTTCTTTTTTCCAGCACCACTGAAAGAGGACAGATTACCTTCCTGAGCAGCTTCTGAAAAAATCTTGCTCATTAGCACTCTCATTATTCCAAAGATTTCCAATGTTCAAAAGATCAGTTTTTTTTGTACAGGTAACTTGCTACTTTTTATACTTATTCTGCAGAAATTATTATCAGTTCATGATGAAATTTGTGGACAAGTTAGTTGCTCTAATCATGCTAATTAGGTATGTAAATTATTTGGACCATGAAGTCCAATTATTTGAATTCTGGGCTTTTACCTTGATGATTTTATCTCACAAATAATATCTCACAAATAATTTACGCTTATACTGTCATAAATGTAATGGGCCATCATCCATTATAATTGATAATTCCCAAATATTCAGACATTTTTTGTTATTATGCTGTGTGTTTGAACATAATTACATTGCAAGAGAAATCATAAAAATATGTTTAATTTCACTCAATGTATATATAATTATCTGCAATTTTTTTTTTTGGCAATTGATTTTGGAGCTAGATCAATAGAGCCATGATGAAGCCGCTAGGAACAAAGATGTGAAACAGGAAGGAAACTGTAAGTACCAAGGAAAATGACCTAAGAAATTGCTAATAGGCCACAAAAGTTGATTACATGTATATGAATGATGTATGGATTTTTGAGAACAAAAATGGAGTGGACAATCATATATTTTTAGATTAATTTTTGACAGATTTTCAAAAAGCAAGCAAGCCAATAATATTATCTTTGATGCAGATGCGCATGCGCAACTGCATTATACTTGCCAATTATGACATTACGATGGGTTTGTGGATTGGATGATGCACCCTCATATTGCGATCAAATAACAAATTAAAATTTTTAGTTATTGAAAATTGGATTTTCAATTACTGGAGAACCCCTAGTGTTGTGCATTTTGATTATGTATACATAGTATTTTTTACATACATGGGTTATTTAGAGAAAGAAAATCATATTTGTTATGAAAATATGCAAAATTACACATTCCTGATGGCAAAAAAAAAGAAGATATTTAGCTTTTTCTAAGCGCCATAGATAAAAATGAGAGAAAGGTATGGGGAGTACATGTTAGGCAATCTATGTACCAATTTTTGCTTTGAAACGTCTGGTGATTATTGCTGCAGGCCTGATTACTGACGGTCTCCGAAGAAAAATAGGTTTTGTGGATTGGAGGAACTCCATAATCTCGCCATCTAAATAGCATTTTCTCTTTTGTTAGTCCGGTTTCAATTTATGGAGATGTCTACAATGGTTTGTAGGAGTATTTCAGATTATGTATGGTATATTAAAGAACAAATATTCCTGTCTTTAACCAAAAATGCAAAATTATGTTTTTATGACACTCGACAAAAATGAGAAACGTTTTTTCTCATTTTCCGTATCTTTCAAGTAAGAAATTTGTATCTGAATGCACATAAGGCAATCATAATTTCTTTATGCCAATTTATTTAGCAAAAATCTGATATATGCCTGATTACACATTGTTTCCAATGCAAAATAGGATTGTGGATTAGACGGAGAACCTTGATCTTGCCATTTGAATATCATTTTATGTAGCAGTATTTTGGGTTATGTATTGGTTATTTAGACATATTTTCTAATTTATAAGCAATTTTGCTTTTCCGACAGCCGCAAAAAAATAAGATATATAGCATTCAAATCCTCTGTTTGTAAGAAATGATAAAGCCATCTATATATTTCGCTTCAAAAGTATGGCATTTGTTGCTCCCAGGTGTTTATAAATTAGAAAGTCTTGATCTTACCCACATGAATTTTTTGATGTGCTGCTTGTGGCCTAATCCTAAGCACCAGTAATTGTATTTGTGTATTACCTTAGACTGTCAAATCAACTGTCAGATTTGACCATAACCCGAAAAAGATTTGCCAAACGCAATTTTGCCCCTTACCCAATTTGTGGGTGGGGGGGGGGGGAGAGGGGAGACTATGGGTGTCCCCCCCTATGAGGTTCAGTGCATTGACATCTTTTTTTAGATTCAGGTAAATTACGGCAATGTATTTTTAACAATATTCATTATAACATAATTAAAAACAAATGGCCAGCATGAACATGGAATGAAATATATTTGCATTGGGTATTTCTTAGCAGGGTGTTGGTTTTTAATTGAATATTTTGAATGTCGCACGCTAGTAATGATAACTGCAAAATGAATAATGTCCCGTCCAGGAAAAATCAAGCCCCCCATGAAAATATAATGGTCTCCCCCCCCTATTTTCAATCAATAGAATCAATAAAAATACTTTAAAAATTTTCTTGGAGGTATCGTTAGCTCAGTTGATCTTGTTGAAAGCACACTGTGCTGCCAATCTCTGGGGGCCAGGGCTCAAATCCTGCTCTGGCCCTTTGCTGTGTCCTCCTCTTGCCCTAATCAGCCTACAAAATGCATAAATATAGGACTTAAATTCCAAGTCATCTGGCCATCGTGCCCGTCAAGTTTGTATCCTAATAGCTACACATAAAATCACAAAGAATACACTGATGACTCATAAATTATTCAAGGTAACTTGAAGTTGTTGAAATAATGCCAAAGTAACTATGAAAAACTTTCTACACATTGCTATCTGGAAAAATTCAGATAAGGAGACTCCAGTGTTTGCATGCCCCCTTTTTGAAGAATTTTTGGGTCTGCCCGCCTTAGTAGCTCTGTTCCGAGCTTATCCCATTGGAATATAACTGCTGTCAAATATTTCTAGTTTGTTTATAGTAGTGCAACTGTGCGAACGTGCTGCTCAATATGTTGGTCTTCTCACCAACCACTCTCTGTATGACACAATTATTTGCTCCAAATAATTTCTAAATAATTTCTAAATAAATCCTGTTTAAATGTCTTTTTTTTTTTTGCAGAGATTACAAGAGGCGACACGACAGGCTGATAGAGAAATAGGAAAAGAAAAATGAACAGATGTAATTTTTCTCGCGGTGACATATTTCCTGAGCCATTGATCTAAATCGTTCATTTGAGAAACATTATAAGTGAACGATATGATATAATTATGTGCGGTTATCAAGTTTTTTCTTTGAAATGTTCTGAATAGTAAATGTGTTTAGTACTGTTTTCTGTATCTATTGCAAACATTTGAAATTGGATTGTTCTTTCAATAAAAATTTGTCTTTCACATTACTTGCGAACTAATTATTTCAAATTACATTTATTAAAATGCTGTGCTGTAGCTCTATAGCATGTGACTGTCATCAAAAGGTTAAAGCTGCAAATTGTGCTTATTGGAATAATTAGTCTTTTAAAAGTACCAGGATTTTCATCAAATGGTTGCTCGTTACAAGTTGTGTCATTTTGAGACGTCTGGAATTTGATATTGGATTTTGTTGTTTATTCAGCCTGCAAATCCAAGACATCTAAGATGGAATTTTTTTTCTGTTTTTGAATTTATTAGACCAAGTACTTTCAAATGTATAATTATTAAAATGCCACATCTTTGGCATGTGAATTTCATCTAACAAACCTGATATATTTCAATGTCCGCTTGTGATTGATGTGGTTATGGTTCTGAACTCCTGTGAATTTGCTGGAGAAAGATGGTCTTCACTCATCGTGCTTATTATGCTGTTCAGAACTCGCATCTCTGCCATGCGAGGAGGCTTTTTTAAAATATTGGTGCAAGTGTTTTCTGTTGTTGCCAATACGGGAATTGTTCAGGTGTCCAGCTTAATTACTGCAATCACCGTGCAGAATCACATCATTGACGCTCACCCAAAAGAACAGACTTGGCTCAGACTGTTTGCCAATGCTGGTCTGCTTGTTTGAGACTTAAGTTGCATGTCATGGATAACATCTTATGGTCTGCAATGTTGAAATGTCCTGAATGTGACCAGGTGACATGTCAGGCTACAGTAGCCTGCTGCAGATGTGAGCGTGAGCGAGCAGGCTACAACATTTCTCGATTTTCTGAGGAAGCCTAGCACAGTTCTGCTTGGCGCAGACCTGATAGGCAGCTGTTCTGCATGTGGATTCCAATGTGATGCCCAATTCCAGTGATGGAAATGGGTGGGGGAAGCTCGGGAGAGCTGAGCTCCCTTGATCAAAAATGGGGAGCTGTGCCATTCTGCAGCTCCCCCAATAGTCAGTTGTGAACTTAAAATTATCGTGTTAGTCCTCAAGGTACGAGGGGCGTTCAGAAAGTTCACGGCCTTTTTTTATATGGACAGTTATTTTCAATCTAGAACTATGAAATTTTTACAGGATAAAATTCAGCAGTTTTGGAATGAATTTCCAAAATTTTGGACATTTTTAAGTCATTCTGTGGTTGCCATGGAAACAGAAAGTTTGGCTAGGTGGAGCAGGTAGTACGGAGATCAAGAAAATCAATGAATTGCGGCAAACACCAACAAAATGCAGCACTTCTTAGTCATTCACCTGTCATACTTGGATTCTGCCCAGAAAGTTGGCAGAAAATGTTCTAGAACTATTTCCATCACCATTAAATTTTCCAAACTTAGGACAAGGTTTTGAGCTCTGCACATGATCTCCCATGTGTGGAAATATTAGTTTCGGTTGACTGGTAATAATAATAATAATAATAATAATAATAATAAAACGAACAATATCAATATAATCCCCCGCTCGCGGCGGGGGATTATAATAATAATAACTAGTATAACTGATATTGCCGTACGGCAATATCGGATAATCCCCCGCGGGCCCCGTATTACCCCCAGGCCTGCATACGCTTCTTTTTAAATTCATGTCCACTATTTTTGTGTATGTCCCCTGGCCTGGTTTTTGGGGGATGAACTTCGATTCCAAGAGGGCACATCACATGATTACAATAGTCCCTGCCTGCCCTAATAAGTCTATTGCACTAATACACAATATAACAGCCTATGTGAAACCCTTATATGCATCATACCCTTTCAATGTAAAATGTATATTATTCGCTAGTTCAGCTGCTTTGACAGTACAGTAAGGTTAGGTCTTGTAAAAGGTGGCACTGAGACAGGATGGCCCCAACTGCAGACCACATGCATCTGTTAAAAGTTTGAAATTTTTTTTTTTCCAGATTGGTGGATGTGTTTATACCACAAAATAGGCCAAAAAATTAGCAACATGATTTATGAGTTGTAACTGATTTGAAGCAGTGAATCGTGAGTTATGATTGAATATGTAAAATGAGCTATGTAAAATAGGGTGTTTGTGTGACGTGAATGCCCTTACGCAAGTCAAAAGCCTGTAATTTTACGCATCTTTTGGTGTTAATTTCATGAAATTTGAATAAGTAAAAGCTGAGCAATTTACGTTTCAATTTTGAAATTAAAAAAATTCTCTAGGAAAAAGTATTTGATGTAGGCAAATTTCCTTTTGGCACAATATGGAGGCCCAACCTGGGTAGCCGTCATAAATTATTGATGAACATCCATGAAGTACTTCATAGATTTTTTAGCCTAAAACACTTTTGTGAGTGCTAAAAGTGACAAAAAATTTTCAATGTCCGACGCGATTCTACGCCGTGCGTCTGAGACTATAATGCTATATACCATTGGAAAGCTGAGAAACAGACCTTTCTTGTGATATGTAAAACTAGTCTGTAGCTCAAATAGGGACTGAGATATGGCCACTTGAAGTTTGACTTTTTGGACGTCCGTAGCGCCAAGACCGTTTGTCCGAGCAGTCCGTAACTTTGTGAAGTTAGTACACTAGAGTAGGTCTGTAAGTTTACCTACTTTCAGCTTTCTACGAGCATTCCTTCCCTGTTTTTAGCAACATGATTTATGAGTTGTAACTGATTTGAAGCAGTGAGTCGTGAGTTATGATTGAATATGTAAAATGAGCTATGTAAAATAGGGTGTTTGTGTGACGTGAATGCCCTTACGCAAGTCAAAAGCCTGTAATTTTACGCATCTTTTGGTGTTAATTTCATGAAATTTGAATAAGTAAAAGCTGAGCAATTTACGTTTCAATTTTGAAATTAAAAAAATTCTCTAGGAAAAAGTATTTGATGTAGGCAAATTTCCTTTTGGCACAATATGGAAGCCCAACCTGGGTAGCCGTCATAAATTATTGATGAACATCCATGAAGTACTTCATAGATTTTTTAGCCTAAAACACTTTTGTGAGTGCTAAAAGTGACAAAAAATTTTCAATGTCCGACGCGATTCTACACCGTGCGTCTGAGACTATAATGCTATATACCATTGGAAAGCTGAGAAACAGACCTTTCTTGTGATATGTAAAACTAGTCTGTAGCTCAAATAGGGACTGAGATATGGCCACTTGAAGTTTGACTTTTTGGACGTCCGTAGCGCCAAGACCGTTTGTCCGAGCAGTCCGTAACTTTGTGAAGTTAGTACACTAGAGTAGGTCTGTAAGTTTACCTACTTTCAGCTTTCTACGAGCATTCCTTCCCTGTTTTTCAAAAAAATTTCAGTCAATTTTCGGGATGTCAAATTTTCAAAAAATCATATCTTGAAATGTGTTCATGAAATCTCCACGAGACGCCTTTCTGCACTGGAGACTTTGTCAAGGTATCTCACAAAAAATCAACAGGTGTCAGTTATGCTTAGGTTCTCAGAAACCTGCGCCGGAAATTTTTTTTGTATTTTCCTCATAACTCATAAGTGTCTTGAAATTTGATCATGAAATTTTGTGAGTAATAGCACGCACGGGAGTTGCATATCATCCTTCACTTGTAAACCAATATCTCTAATAGTTTTGAAGTAATCGCAGTTTTCCTGAGCTGAATAAGAATAATAAGAATAACTAGTATAACTGATATTGCCGTACGGCAATATCGGATAATCCCCCGCGCCCCCCCTGTCTCCCCTGCCCTGCTTACTCTCCCCTTCCAATTCATGTCCTTCATGATGAATTCTTAAAAGCATGTATGAACGCTGCAATGTTGTTGGAGCATATGCCTATCAAATATCTTGACTGCCACACACACCTGTGGAGGCCAAGCGTACCATCATGCAGACAATGCATATTGAGTAAACCCTAACCCTAACCCTAATGGCCTGTTGCAGGCAAGCCATAAGAGTTGTGAGGTTGTGTCTACATAGAAAAATCAGGCAAAAAATTAGCGATATGTCATTTGAGTTTTAACTGATTTGAAACATTCACTTAGTAGCTATGACTGAATATATGAAATCATACATGTAAAATAGGTTATTAGAATCAGGTCCATGCCCTTGGAGAACAGATAAGGCAATAATTTTACGCATCTTTTAGTGTTAATTTCATAAAATTTGGAAAGTTAGAAGCTGAGCAATCTAATGTTAAAATGTGAAATTAAAAAAATTCTCTAGGAAAAACCATTTGATTTAGGCAATTTTCCTTTGAGGACAGTATGTAGGCCTAACAAAGGTATATTGAAAAAAATATTCACGGACATCCAAGAAGAACTTCATAGATTTTTTAGCCAAAAATGTTTTGTTAGGCGCAAAAAGTGACATGAAATTTTCAATGCTACACGCGATTCTACGCCGAGCGTTTGAGACTATAATGCTATACATCATTGGAAAGCTGAGAAACAGACCTTTCTTGTGATATGTGAAACTAGTCTGTAGCTGCCATAGGGACCGAGATATGGCTACTTGAAGTTTGAGTTTTTGTGCGTCCGTAGCGCAGAGACCGTTTGTCCGAGCAGTCCGTAACTTTGTGAAGTTTGTACACTAGGGTAGGTCTGTATGTGCACCCATTTTCAGCTCTCTAAGTGCATTCCTTCCCTGTTTTTAGAAAAAATTTTGGTCAGTTTTCGGGATGTCTATTTTTCAAAAAATCATATCTTGAAATGTATTCATGAAATCTCCACAGGACGCCTTTCTGCACTGAAGACTTTGTCAAGGTATCTTACAAAAAATCAACAAGTCTCAGTTATGCTTAGGTTCTCAGAAACCTGCGCCGGAAATTTGTTTTATATTTTCCTAATAACTCATAAGTATCATGAAATTTGATCAAGAAATTTCGTGTGAAGTAGCGCGCAATGGAGTCACATATTGTGTTTGAGGTTTCAGGATGTTATCTCTAATAGTTTTGCAGTAATCACAGTTTTCCTGAGCTGAATAATAATAATAATAATAAGAATAATAAGAATAATAATAACTAGTATAACTGATATTGCCGTACGGCAATATCGGATAATCCCCCGCGGGCCCCGTATGACCCCAAGGCCTGCATACTCCTCTTTTTCAATTCATGTCCATTATTTGTATGTATTTCCCCTGGCCTGCTTTTTGGGGGATGAACTTCTATTCCAAGAGTGCACATTTTAGCATTACTGTAGTCCATGTCTGGTCTAATAAGTTTATAGCACAAATACCGGTTATAAAACCCTGTCGGCAAAGTCTTACACATGCCCTTTCAATGTACAATATATATTATTTAAATGTGATGATTAGACTGTGAATCTTTTTGTTGACACTTGTGATGCTGCTTGGACTGTACAATAAGATTAGGCGCAAAAGGTGGCAGTGAGACAGGATGGTACCCACTGCAGACCACATGCATCTGTTAAAAGTTTGTGAAATTTTTTTTTTGCAGATAGGTGGATGTGTTTATACCAAAAAATAGGACAAAAAATTAGGAACATGTCATATGAGTTTTAACTGATTTGATACATTAATTCATGCGTTATAAATGAATATGTAAAATTGTCTATATAAAATAGACTATTCATGTGAGTTAAATGTCCTTATGCAAGTGGAAAGCCTATATTTTTAGACAATTTTTGGTGTTAATTTCATGAAATTTGCATAAGTAGAAGCTTAGTAATTGACATTTCATTTTTGATAGTAAAACATTTCTCTAGCCAAAGCTATTTAATGTAGGTAAATTTCCTTAGGGTACAGTATGGTGACGTGCTCTAGGCATCCCTCAAAAATTATTCATGGACAACCATAAAGAACTTCATTGACTTTTTAGCCTAAAACATTTTTGTAGTTGCAAAAAGTGACAACAAATTTTCAATGTCTGACGCGATTCTACGCCGCGCGTCTGACAGCATCATGCTATACATCATTGGAAAGCTGACAAACAGACCTTTCTTGTGATATGTCAAACTTTGTTGTAGCTTAAATAGGGACCGAGATATGGCCACTTGAAAATTGACTTTTTGGACGTCCGTAGCGCAAAGACCGTTTGTCCGAGCGGTCCGTAACTTTGTGAAGTTGGTACACTGTGGTACATCTGTATGTTCACCCATTTTCAGCTCTCTAAGAGCATTCCTTCCCTGTTTTTCAAAAAAAAATTTGTCAGTTTTCGGGATATCCAATTTTCAAAAAATCATATCTTGAAATGTATTCATGAAATCTTCACAGGACGCCTTTCAGACCTGAAGACTTAGTCAAGGTATATTAGAAAAAATCAACAGGTCTCAGTTATGCTTAGGTTCTCAGAAACCTGCGCCGGAATTTTTTTTTATATTTTCCTCATAACTCATAAGCATCATGAAATTTGATCATGAAATTTCGTATGAAGTAGCGCGCAATGGAGTCGCATACTACCCTTGACTTGTAAAACAGGATCTTTAATAGTTTTGTAGTAATCACAATTTTCCTGAGCTCAATAATAATAATAATAATAATAACTAGTATAACTGATATTGCCGTACGGCAATATCGGATAATCCCCCGCGGGCCCCGTATGACCCCCAGGCCTGCATACTCTTCTTTTTCAATTAATGTCCATTATTTGTGTGTATTTCCCCTGGCCTGCTTTTTGGGGGATGAACTTCCATTCCAAGAGTGCACATTTTAGCATTACTGTAGTCCATGTCTGGTCTAATAAGTTTATAGCACAAATACCGGTTATAAAACCCTGTCGGCAAACTCTTACACATGCCCTTTCAATGTACAATATATATTATTCAAATGTGATGATTAGACTGTGCATCTTTTTGTTGACACTTGTGATGCTGCTCTGACTGTACAATAAGATTAGGCGCAAAAGGTGGCAGTGAGACAGGATGGTACCCACTGCAGACCACATGCATCTGTTAAAAGTTTGTGAATTTTTTTTTTTGCAGATAGGTGGATGTGTTTATACCAAAAAATAGGACAAAAAATTAGGAACATGTCATATGAGTTTTAACTGATTTGATACATTAATTCATGCGTTATAAATGAATATGTAAAATTGTCTATATAAAATAGACTGTTTGTGTGAGTTAAATGTCCTTATGCAAGTGGAAAGCCTATATTTTTACGCAATTTTTGGTGTTAATTTCATGAAATTTGCATAAGTAGAAGCTGAGTAATTTACATTTCATTTTTGATAGTAAAACATTTCTCTAGCCAAAGCTATTTAATGTAGGAAAATTTCCTTAGGGTACAGTATGGAGACGTGCTCTAGGCATCCCACAAAAATTATTCATGGGCATCCATAAAGAACTTCATAGACTTTTTAGCCTAAAACATTTTTGTAGTCGCAAAAAGTGACAACAAATTTTCAATGTCTGACGCGATTCTACGCCGCGCGTCTGACACCATCATGCTATACATCATTGGAAAGCTGACAAACAGACCTTTCTTGTGATATGTCAAACTTTGTTGTAGCTTAAATAGGGACCGAGATATGGCCACTTGAAAATTGACTTTTTGGACGTCCGTAGCGCAAAGACCGTTCGTCCGAGCGGTCCGTAACTTTGTGAAGTTGGTACACTTTGGTACATCTGTATGTTCACCCATTTTCAGCTCTCTAAGAGCATTCCTTCCCTGTTTTTCAAAAAAATTTTGGTCAGTTTTCGGGATATCCAATTTTCAAAAAATCATATCTTGAAATGTGTTCATGAAATCTCCACAAGACGCCTTTCAGACCTGAAGACTTAGTCAAGGTATCTTACAAAAAATCAACAGGTCTCAGTTATGCTTAGGTTCTCAGAAACCTGCGCCGGAAATTTATTTTATATTTTCCTCATAACTCATAAGCATCATGAAATTTGATCATGAAATTTCGTATGAAGTAGCGCGCAATGGAGTCGCATACTACCCTTGACTTGTAAAACAGGATCTTTAATAGTTTTGTAGTAATCACAGTTTTCCTGAGCTCAATAATAATAATAATAATAATAATAATAAAAGGTAATCGAAGAATATCAATATAATCCCCCGCCCGCAAGCGGCGGGGGATTATAACTAGTATAACTGATATTGCCGTACGGCAATATCGGATAATCCCCCGCGGGCCCCGTATTACCCCCAGGCCTGCATACACTTCGTTTGAAATTCATGTCCACTATTTTTGTGTAAGTCCCCTGGCCTGGTTTTTGGGGGATGAACTTCGATTCCAAGAGGGCACATCACATCATTACAATAGTCCCTGTCTGCCCTAATAAGTCTATTGCACAAATACACAATTTAGCAGCCTATGTGAAACGCTTATATGCATCATACCCTTTCAATGTACAATGTATATTATGCGCTAGTTCAGCTGCTTTGACAGTACAGTAAGGTTAGGTCTTATAAATGGTGGCACTGAGACAGGATGGCCCCGACTGCAGATCACATGCATCTGTTAAAAGTTTGAGAATTTTTGTTTTCGAGATAGGAGGATGTGTTTATACCACAAAATAGGCCAAAAAATTAGCAACATGACTTATGAGTTGTAACTGATTTGAAGCAGTAAGTCATGAGTTATGATTGAATATGTAAAATGGTCTATGTAAAATAGGGTGTTTGTGTGAGCTGAATGCCCTTATGCAAGTCAAAAGCCTTTATTTTTACGCATCTTTTGGTGTTAATTTCATGAAATTTGAATAAGTAAAACCTGAGTAATTTACATTTCAATTATAAAACTAAAACATTTTTCCAGCCAAAGCTGATTAATATAGGCAGATTTCCTTTGGGGACAGTATGGAGACGTGCACTGGGCATCCCACAAAAATCATTCATGGCAATCCATGAAGAACTTCATTGATTTTTTAGCCTAAAACACTTTTGTGAGTGCGAAAAGTGACATACAATTTTCAATGTCTGACGCGATTCTACGTCGTGCGTCTGAGACTATAATGCTATACACCATTGGAAAGCTGAGAAACAGACCTTTCTTGTGATATGTGAAACTAGTCTGTAGCTCAAATAGGGACTGAGATATGGCCACTTGAAGTTTGCGTTTTTGTGCGTCCGTAGCGCCAAGACCGTTGGTCCGAGCAGTCCGTAACTTTGTGAAGTTGGTACACTAGGGTACGTCTGTAAGTGCACCTATTTTCAGCTTTCTAAGAGTATTCCTTCCCTGTTTTTCAAAAAAAATTTTGTCAGTTTTCGGGATGTCTATTTTTCAAAAAATCATATCTTGAAATGTATTCATGAAATCTTCACAAGACGCCTTTCAGACCTGAAGACTTAGTCAAGGTATCTTAGAAAAAATCAACAGGTCTCAGTTATGCTTAGGTTCTCAGAAACCTGCGCCGGAAATTTATTTTATATTTTCCTCATAACTCATAAGCATCATGAAATTTGATCATGAAATTTCGTATGAAGTAGCGCGCAATGGAGTCGCATACTACCCTTGACTTGTAAAACAGGATCTTTAATAGTTTTGTAGTAATCACAGTTTTCCTGAGCTGAATAATAATAATAATAATAATAATAAAAGGTAATCGAAGAATATCAATATAATCCCCCGCCCGCAAGCGGCGGGGGATTATAATAAAACGAACAATATCAATATAATCCCCCGCAAGCGGCGGGGGATTATAACTAGTATAACTGATATTGCCGTACGGCAATATCGGATAATCCCCCGCGCCCCCCCCTGTCTCCCTTGCCCTGCTTACTCCCTTCAACCAGTTCATGGCCTTCATGATGAATTCTTGAAGAGGCTGATATATTGAAATGAGACATCGCTTGGCATTGAGACCTGTGTTTGGTGCCCAGCGGTACAACCCTCAAAGCAATACATTTGCAGTGAATGGTAGGTGAAACCCTAACCCTAATGGGTTATTGTAGACAAACCATGCAAGTTATGGAGCTGTGCTTACATACAAAAATAGAGGAAAAAATTAGGAACATGACGAATCAGTTTTAATTGATTTCGATAAATAATGAATGAGTTATAATTGAATATATAAAATGTTATATGTAAAATTGGTTAAAGGTAAGAGGAAGATATCCCTGTAGCTTGCTAGAGGGCGTAATTTTACACATTTTTTGGTGTTAATTTCATGAGATTTGAACGATTATAACCAGAGCAATTTACGTTTCAATTTTGAAATTACAACAATTCTCTAGGAAAAAGTATTTGATTTAGGCAAATTTCCTTTTGGCACAATATGGAGGCCCAACCTGGGTAGCCCGCATAAATTATTGATGAACATCCATGAAGTTCTTCATGCACTTTTTGAGGGAAAACGTTTTGATAGGCCCAAAAAATGACATAAAATTTTCAATGTCTGACGCGATTCTACGCCGAGCGTGTGACACTATAATGCTATACATCATTGGAAAGCTGACAAACAGACCTTTCTTGTGATATGTGAAACTAGTCTGTAGCTGCGATAGGGACCGAGATATGGCCACTTGAAGTTTGAGTTTTTGTACGTCCGTAGCTCCAAGACCGTTTGTCCGAGCGGTCCGTAACTTTGTGAAGTTGGTACACTAGAGTAGGTCTGTAAGTATACCCATTTTCAGCTTTCTACAAGCATTCCTTCCCTGTTTTTTTTAAAAAATTCAGTCAATTTTCGGGATGTCCAATTTTCAAAAAATCATATCTTGAAATGTATTCATGAAATCTCCACGAGACGCCTTTCTGCACTGGAGACTTTGTCAAGGTATCTTAGAAAAAATCAGCAGGTCCCAGTTATGCGTAGTTTCTCAGAAACCTGCGCCGGAATTTTTTTTTATATTTTGATCATAACTCATAAGTGTCATGAAATTTGATCATGAAATTTCGTAAGCAGTAGCGCGCAATGGAGTTGCATATTACACTTCACTTGTAAACCAATATCTCTAATCGTTTTGAAGTAATCTCAGTTTTCCTGAGCTGAATAATAATAAGAATAAGAATAATAATAAGAATAATAATAATAACTAGTATAACTGATATTGCCGTACGGCAATATCGGATAATCCCCCGCGGCCCCCATTCTCTCCCATGGCCTGCCTACTCCCTCCCTCCGATTGATGTCCTTCATGATGAATTGTTAAAGGTATACATGTATGAAGTTAGTAATGTTGTTGGAGCATATGCCTGACAAATGTCTTCGGATCCAGACACACCTGTGGTGGCCAACATACCAGCGTGAAAGCAATGCATGTTGAGTGAACACTAACCCTAACCCTTATGTCATGTGGCGAGGTGGATGTCCTTGTGGATGAGAAAAGGCCATAATTTGACACATCTTTTGGTGTTAATTTCATGAAATTTGAATTAGTAGAAGAGGAGTAAACTGAAGTTAAAATGTTGAAGTTATAAAAATTCTTCTGGGAAAACTATTTGATGCAGGCAAATTTCCTGTTAGCACAGTATGAAGTCCTAACAAGGCTATAACCAAAAAATTAGTCATGGTCATCCATGAAGACCTTCATTGATTTTTGAGCAAAAAACGTTTTGAAAGGGGCAAAAAGTGACATAAAATTTTCAATGTCCGACGCGATTCTACGTCGCGCGTCTGATACTATAATGCTATACACCATTGGAAAGCTAAGAAACAGACCTTTGTAGTGATATGTAAAACTTTGCTGTAGCTCAAATAGGGACCGAGATATGAGCACTTGAAAATTGGGTTTTTGGACGTCCGTAGCGCCGAAACCGTTTGTGCGAGGAGTCCGTAACTTTGTGAAGTTGGTACACTAGGGTACATCTGTAAGTGTACCCATTTTCAGCTTTCTACAAGCATTCCTTCCCTGTTTTCCAGAAAAATTTAAGAAAATTTTCATGACATCCAATTTTAGAAAATTCATATCTCTAAAGATATTCATGAAATTTCCATTAGACGCCTTTCCGCACTAGAAACTTTGTCAAGGTATATTACAAAAAATCAGCAAAGCCCAATTCGCTTTTGTTCTCCTGGAAACGTTGCCAGAAATTTATTTTTTATTTTCTCAATAACGTGTTAGTATCATGAAATTTTATCAAGAAATTTTGCTTGAAGTAGCACGCAACGGAGTCGCATATAGTCTTTGAGGTTTCGGGACATTATCTCTAATAGTTTTGTAGTAATCACAGTTTTCCTGAGCTGAATAATAATAATAATAAAAGGTAAAAGAAGAATATCAATATAATCCCCCGCCGCTGCGCGAGCGGGGGATTATAACTAGTATACTAAATTGCACAGCAATTTAAAGGAAGAACTTCCCTTCCCTTCCTATCCCTTCCCTTCCTTCCAATCCCTTCCCTGCCCTGCTATTCTAGTTCCTTGCATTCCTTTCCTTCCTATTGCTTTTAGTGTGTTTAGGTTGTCCAAGAGCGAAACATCACTGCTGCTTTGACCTTGCCTGCAAGAGTCCATGGAACTGCACAAACAGGCATACATACTCATATATCGCTTGGCATGGAGCCAGGCCTTTTGTGGGCGATGGTACCACCCTGAAAGCAATACTTTGATGAAACCCTAACCCTAATGATTTGTTACGGACAAACCATAAGAGCTAGGAAGATGTCCTTACATACAAACAGAGGGCAAGGAGTCAGCAACATGTCAAATTAGTTTTAAGTGATTTGCAGCAGTATTTCACAAGTTATAATTTAATTATAAATTTAATGGAAAAAATATGAGCTTATTTGCAAACAATAGGGCAACAAATAAGCAACATATCATATCAATTTTAAGTGATTTGAAACATTATTGGAAGAGTTTAAATAGTATAAAAAAATTCATGGTAGGAACATGTGCTTACATGGAAAAATAGAGGAAAAAATTAGCAAAATGTGAAATTAGTTTTAATTGATTTTAATTAATACTTAATGAGTTATAATTGAAAATGTAAAATGTGATATGTAAAATTGGCTATTAGCGAGAGATATATGCCCTTGGAGCTCATAAAAGGGTATAATTTAACGCATTTTTTGGTGTTATTTTCATGACATTTGGATGAGGAGAAGCTGAGCAATCTACATTTGAATTTTGAAATGAAAACAATTCTCAAGGAAAAAGTATTTGAAGGAGAAAAATTTCCTTTTGACACGTTATGCAGGGCCACAATGGGTACCACCAAAAAAATATTCATGAACATCCATGAAGAGCTTCATAATTTTTTTGGGCAAAATAGGTTTTGAACTAAAAAATTCCTGTAAAATTGGCTTTTTCTCTGACATGCATGGTCACATTAAATTAAATGAATAACGTGATTTTAGACATCCTTTAATGTTTTTTTGGTGAAATTTGAATGATTAGGAAATGAGTAATTGGCATTTCTCTTTTGAAATTTAAAAAAATTCTCCAGGAAAAAGTATTTGTTGCAGGTAAATTTCCTTTGGACACATTATAGAGATCTAGGCTGGGCATGAACGAAAAAATATCCATGAACATCCATTAAGATCTTCATAGGTTTTTGTACCCTAATGTGTTTTGATCGGGTCAAAAAGTGACATGAAATTTTCACTCTTAAGCGAAATTTTCCCTTGGACATCCAAGGGCATAATGCTATATACGATTGGAAAGCTGACATTCTGAGCTTTCCAAAAATGGTTTTCTTTTCCTTCTTGGTTCAATATTAAGGGAGTTACAGACCTTCAAAAGTTGCACTTTTGAGGCCTTGTGGCACCAAAAGTATTGGACCTGGGGTCCCATACTTTTGCATAGACAGTGTACCCAAGTAGTACTACTCATTTCCTGAAGATCATGAAAATCTGATAATTGCATCATGGTTTTTCATGACATGAACCCTGGAAATTTCGTTTTGCCTTGAATTCGAAATTTTTTATCTCAAGACCTATCAAGCCGTTTACCACTAGGCTCCTTTCTGCACTGCGCATTTCTTTGCAGTATATGAGAAAAAAATTTCATGCAAAACAAACCAACAGTTTTTTCAAAACCGAACGCAGAAATTTTTCATAGAAAATCACTGTAATTCCCATGTCGTCTGTAATTCCCATGAGTAATTCCCACCATTGAAGAAGTTTCCTGTTGTGACTATGCAGTTGTAGTTTCATGGGGATATATTTAATAGTTTGTCAGTTATGCAACATTTAAGAAATGGCCAAAAGTGGGAAGAAAAATAATAATAACTAGTATAACTGATATTGCCGTACGGCAATATCGGATAATCCCCCGCGCCCCCCCCTTGTCTCCCCTGCCCTGCTTACTCCCTCCTTCCAGTTCATGGCCGTCATGATGAATTCTTCATACCATGTATGAACGTAGTAATCTTGCTGGTGCATATGCCTATGAAATGTCGTGGCAGGCACAAGGTCAGCTGCTGGGAAAGGTGGCAGTGAGACAGTATATACCCGATGGCTGACTAACATGCATCTGTGAATTATTTTTTTAGCTCTATTTTACCAGCAAGGTATTGGAGATAGGAGGATGCCCTTATACCACAAAATAGGGCAAAAAATTAGCAACATGTACATTCAGATTTAAGTGATCTGAAACAATAGTTCATGAGTTATAATTGAATATATAAAATCATTTATTTGAAATTGGCTATTCAGGAGAGGTAGATTCCCTTGAGGGACAGTAAAGGCCATAATTTTACGCATCTTTTGGTATTAATTTCATGAAATTTGAACAACCAGAAGCTGAGCTATGTACATTTCAATTTTGAAATGAAAAAAATTCTCTAGGAAAAACTATTTGATGTAGATAATTGATCTTTGGGGACAGTATGGAGGGCTGACATGGGTAGCCCACATAAAATAATGATGGACGTGCATGAAGAATTACATTGACTTTTTGAGCCGAAAAGGTTTTTTGGGCCTAAAAAGTGACATGAAATTTTCAATGTCCGACGCGATTCTACGCCGCGTGTCTGACACTATTATGCTATACACCATTGGAAAGCTGAGAAACAGACCTTTCATGTGATATGTAAAACTAGTCTGTAGCTGCAATAGGGACTGAGATATGGCCACTTGAAGTTTCAGTTTTTGTGCGTCCGTAGCACACAGACCGTTTGTCCGAGCGGTCCGTAACTTTGTGAAGTTGGTACACTAGGGTAGGTCTGTAAGTGTACCTACTTTCAGCCCTCTACGAGCATTCCTTCCCTGTTTTTCCAAAAAATTTCAGTCAATTTTCGAGATGTCCAATTTTCAAAAAATCATATCTTGAAATGTATTCATGAAATCTTCACAAGACGCCTTTCAGACCTGAAGACTTAGTCAAGGTATCTTAGAAAAAATCAACAGGTCTCAGTTATGCTTAGGTTCTCAGAAACCTGCGCCGGAAATTTTTTTCATATTTTCCTCATAACTCATAAGTGTCATGAAATTTGATCATGAAATTTCGTGTAAAGTAGCACGCAATGGAGTCGCATAATTACCCTTGACTTGTAAAACAGTATCTGTAATAGTTTTGAAGTAAACACACTTTTTCTGAGCTGAATAATAATAAGAATAATAATAATAATAATAATAATAACTAGTATAACTGATATTGCCGTACGGCAATATCGGATAATCCCCCGCGCCCCCCCCTGTCTCCCTTGCCCTGCTTACTCCCTTCAACCAGTTCATGGCCTTCATGATGAATTCTTGAAGAGGCTGATATATTGAAATGAGACATCGCTTGGCATGGAGACCTGTGTTTGGTGCCCAGCGGTACCACCCTCAAAGCAATACATTTCCAGTGAATGGTAGGTGAAACCCTAACCCTAATGGGTTATTGTAGACAAACCATGCAAGTTATGGAGCTGTGCTTACATACAAAGATAGAGGAAAAAATTAGGAACATGACGAATCAGTTTTAATTGATTTTGATAAATAATGAATGACTTATAATTGAATATATAAAATGTTATATGTAAAATTGGTTAAAGGTAAGAGGAAGATATCCCTGTAGCTTGCTAGAGGGCGTAATTTAACACATTTTTTGGTGTTAATTTCATGAGATTTGAACGATTATAACCAGAGCAATTTACGTTTCAATTTTGAAATTACAAAAATTCTCCAGGAAAAAGTATTTGATTTAGGCAAATTTCCTTTTGGCACAATATGGAGGCCCAACCTGGGTAGCCCGCATAAATTATTGATGAACATCCATGAAGTTCTTCATGCACTTTTTGAGGGAAAACATTTTGATAGGCCCAAAAAATGACATAAAATTTTCAATGTCTGACGCGATTCTACACCGCGCGTCTGAGACTATAATGCTATACATCATTGGAAAGCTGAGAAACAGACCTTTCTTGTGATATGTGAAACTAGTCTGTAGCTGCGATAGGGATCGAGATATGGCCACTTGAAGTTTGAGTTTTTGTGCGTCCGTAGCTCCGAGACCGTTTGTCCGAGCGGTCCGTAACTTTGTGAAGTTGGTACACTAGAGTAGGTCTGTAAGTATACCCATTTTCAGCTTTCTACGAGCATTCCTTCCTGTTTTTTAGAAAAATTTCAGTCAATTTTCGGGATGTCCAATTTTCAAAAAATCATATCTTGAAATGTATTCATGAAATCTCCACGAGACGCCTTTCTGCACTGGAGACTTTGTCAAGGTATCTTAGAAAAAATCAGCAGGTCCCAGTTATGCGTAGTTTCTCCGAAACCTGCGCCGGAAATTTTTTTTATATTTTGCTCATAACTCATAAATGTCATGAAATTTGATCATGAAATTTCGTAAGCAGTAGCGCGCAATGGAGTTGCATATTACCCTTCACTTGTAAACCAATATCTCTAATAGTTTTGAAGTAATCGCAGTTTTCCTGAGCTGAATAATAAGAATAAGAATAAGAATAAGAATAATAATAATAAAACGAACAATATCAATATAATCCCCCGCAAGCGGCGGGGGATTATAACTAGAGAATAATTAAAATTGCACAGCAATTTTAAGATATGAATTCCCTTCCCCCGTATTCCCTCCCTATTTACCCTCCCTTGCTTTGCCTTCCATTCCCTTCCCTTCCAACCCCTGCCTTTCCACTCCGTCCTCTTCCATTACCTCCCTTTCCATTCCATACCCAGGCCTCTTTTGGGCACTACGTAGTCCATGGATGCGTAGAGTTGCACATATTGACTCATACAGCGCTTAGCATGCAGCAAGGTGTGTTGTAACCAATGATACCACCCTCAAAGCAATACAATTTTACTCAACCGAAACCCTAACGTTGATGAAACCCTAACCCTAATGATTTGTTACGGACAAACCATAAGAGCTAGGAAGATGTGCTTACATACATACAGAGAGCAAGCAGTCAGCAACATGTCAAATTAGTTTTACGTGATTTGCAGCAGTATTTCACAAGTTATATTTTAAATATAAATTTAATGGGAAAAATATGTGCTTATTTGCAAACAATAGGGCAATAAATAAGCAACATATCTTATCAATTTTAAGTGATTTGAAACATTATTGAAAGAGTTTTAATTGGATTATAAAATTCATGCTAGGGAGATGTGCTTACATGGAAAAATAGGGCAAAAAATTAACAATATGCCAAATTAGTTTTAATTGATTTTAATTAATACTTAATGAGTTATAATTGAATGTGTGAAATTGCTTCTGTAAAATTGGCTATTAATAAGAGGCATATGCCCTTGGAGCTCATAAAAGGGCATAATTTTACGCATTTTTTGCTGTTATTTTCATGAAATTTTAATGATTAGAGGCTGAGCAATTTACATTTCAATTTTGAAATCAAAAAAATTCTCAAGGGTAAAGTTCCTGAAGTAGAAAACTGTGCTTACATGCAAAAATAAGGTAAGAAATTAGCAATATATCAAATTAGTTGTAATTGATTTTGAATGAATAATTAATGAGTTATAATTGAATATGTAAAATCATTCATGTAAATTTGGCTATGGCTAACAGCTATAAGCCCTTGTAGCACACAAAAGGCTATAATTTTACTTATTTTTTGGTGCTAATTTCATGAAATTTGAATGAGTAGAAGCTGAGCAATTTACATTGCAATTTTGAAATTCAAAAAATTCTCAAGGCAAAAGTACTTGAAGTAGAAATTTTTCCTTTGGAGACATCATGCAGGCTCATAGTGGGTACCTGTAAAAAAATATTCAGGAACATCCATGAATAGCTTCATAGTTTTTTTGGGCCCAAAAGTTTTGATGAGCCCAAAAACAGACATGAAATTTTCAATGTCTTACGCGAGATATAAAAACTTCCTGATAAAGTAAAATGCTATATATCATCTGAAAGAGGAGAAACTGAACTTTCCGATGGTGTTTTTATTTTTTCTGTAGCTTGAATAGCAACCGAGATATCGGCAATTGAATATTGAGTTTTTGTGCGGCCATAGCGCCGATACCGTTTACGCGATGACAACAAAATTTTGTGGGATTGTTAGACTAGGGTAGGGCTGCATGCACATACAAATTCAGCTTGATCTGAGTATTCCTTCCTTGTTTTCTGAAGGTTGAAATTCCTTTTTTCGGAATTCCGTTTTTACAAAAAATCATAACTTGGAATTTTTTCAACGTAATTCCGTCAGGCTCCTTTCTGCACTGGATAAGTGTCTGAGGTATTTTGAAAAAAATTCCCATGTGTTTATCTGTCTTAGTTTCTGAGAAACGGTGAATACAATATAAAAATTTTTTTCTGGAATTACGTCTCACTGAGAAGTAATTTCACCATGTAATTACCTCTGATAATAGTGTTTTTCTCAATCTGTAAGGAAGTTCTGTCCATTTTGTATTATTCTGATCACTGTTCTCATAATCTGCCTTTCAAAAAATTTTTTTGAGGGCCGTAGAAAAATAATAATAATAACTAGTATACTAAATTGCACAGCAATTTAAAGGAAGAACTTCCCTTCCCTTCCAATCCCTTCCCTTCCTTGCAATCCCTTCCCTTCCAATCCTTTCCCTTCCTTGCTTCCCTTCCATCCCCTTACCTTCCATGCTGAAGCTGTTTCACTTGGCAAAAAGGTAAATCTTGCAGTAGGCCATGTAGTATACAGTCATATATATTGAAATCACACATTGCTTGGCATGGAGACCAGTGTGTGTTGGCCAGCGGTACCACCCTCAAAGCAATACATTTTGAGTGAATGGTAGGTGAAACCCTAACCCTAATGGCTTGTTGTAGACAAACCATCAGAGTTATGGAGATGTGCTTACATGCAAAAATAGAACAAAAAATTAGGAATGTGTCAAATCCGTTTTAATTGATTTTGATATATAATTAATGAGTTATAATTGAATATATAAAATGTTAGATGTAAAATTGGTTAAAGGTAAGAGGAAAATATCCTTGTAGCACACTAGAGGGCATAATTTTATGCATTTTTTGGTGCTAATTTCATGAGATTTGAACAATTAGAACCAGAGCAATTTACGTTTAAATTTTAGAATTAAAAAAATTCTCTGGGAAAAAGTATTTGATGTAGGCAATTGTCCTTTTGGTACAATATGGAGGCCCAACCTGGGTATCCTACATAAATTATTCATGAACATCCATGAAGTTCTTCATACACTTTTTTGCCAAAAACATTTTTATCGGCACAAAAAGTGACATAAAATTTTCAATGTCCACCGCGATTCTAAACCGGAAGTCTTACACAATATTGCTATACATAATTGGAAAGCTGACATTCTGAGCTTTCCAAAAATGTCCCTGGTTTGTTTCTAGGACCAATATTAAGGGAGATACAGGCCATCAAATGTTCGACTTTTGAGGCCCTGTGGCAGCAAAAGTATTGGACCTGGGAAGCCATACTTTTGCACAGACACTATACCCTGGTAGTACTAACAATTCCTGTAAGGATATACAAATCTGACATTTTAATCATGGTTTTTCATGACATCACCCCTCGAAATTTCGGTTTCTTCAAATTTTGAATTTTTTTTTCTCCATAACTATTCACCCTATTACCACCAGGCTCCTTTCTGCACTGCATATTCCATTCAAGATTAACAGGAAAAATTTTTATGAAATTCCAACTGACAGTTTTCCCAAAACCGGAATCGGAAATTTTTTGTCAAGATCGCCTGTAATTCCTATGTCAAACGGAATTCCGATGCGTAATTTCCACCATAGCAGGAATTTTATAGTGTCTGAATGCTGTATAGGTGCTAATTGACGTATCTCTTCTGGTTCAGATGTTATTCAACATTTAAAAAAGTGAAAAAGTTGGAAGAATAATAATAAAGAATAATAATAAAGAATACGTACAATATCAATAAGAACTTCCCTACGGGAAGTTCTTAATAATAACAAAATCAGCAATAACAAGATGAATTCCCCTACGGGGAATTCATAATAATAGTAAAACGAAGAATATCAATATAATCCCCCGCCGCTGCGCGAGCGGGGGATTATAATAATAAGAATACGTACAATATCAATAAGAACTTCCCTACGGGAAGTTCTTAATAATAATAAAACGAACAATATCAATATAATCCCCCGCTCGCGGCGGGGGATTATAATAATAATAACTAGTATAACTGATATTGCCGTACGGCAATATCGGATAATCCCCCGCGGGCCCCGTTTGACCCTAGCCCCGCTTATTCTCCTCAATTAATGTCCATAATTTTAGTGTATATGCCTCTTTGGTCATAGTATTAAGCTGTTTCAGTTCATGAATAGATGACATATGCATTATTATCACCAAATGCTTAGAAAATCCATTCCCTTGAATTTGTATGATTCCCTGTCATGATAGGCCTAAGCCTGCACCTTGTTCTTGCTGACGGTGTTTGGGTGTGCTGCTCCTTCCATTGTGTAATGCTGGGGCTTGGGAGCAAAACCTGGCAGTGAGGCAGAATGGTCCCAACAGCAGACTAAGATGCATCAGTGAATTATTTTTCAGCTTTATTTTACTGGCAAAGTATTGGACATAGGATGATGTCCTTATACCACAAAATAGGCCAAAAAATTAGCAACATGTACAATCAGTTTTAAGTGATTTGAAACAATAATGCATGAGTTATAATTGAATATATAAAATCATTTATTTGAAATTGGCTATTCAGAAGAGGTATATTTCCTTGGAGGACAGTAAAGTCCATAATTTTACGCATCTTTTGGTATTAATTTCATGAAATTTGAATAAACAGAAGCGGAGCAATGTACATTTCAATTTTGAAATTCAAAAAATTCTCCAGGAAAAACTAATTGATGTAGGTAATTGATCTTTGGGGACAATATGGAGGGCTGATATGGGTATCCCACATAAAATATTCATGGACGTGCATGAAGAATTTCATAGACTTTTTGAGCCGAAAAGGTTTTTTAGGTGCAAAAAGTGACATGAAATTTTCAATGTCTGACGCGATTCTACGTCGGGCGTCTGACACTATTATGCTATACACCATTGGAAAGCTGAGAAACAGACCTTTCTTGTGATATGTGATACTTTGCTGTAGCTCAAATAGGGACCGACATATGAGCACTTGAAAATTGGGTTTTTGGACGTCCGTAGCGCCGAGACCGTTTGTCCGAGCGGTCCGTAACTTTGTGAAGTTGGTACACTAGGGTACATCTGTAAGTGTACCCAATTTCAGCTTTCTACAAGCATTCCTTCCCTGTTTTCCAGAAAAATTTTAGAAAATTTTCATGACATCCAATTTTGAAAAATTCATATCTCTGAAACTATTCATGAAATTTCCATGAGACGCCTTTCTGCACTGGAAACTTTGTCAAGGTATCTTACAAAAAATCAGCAAAGGCCAATTTTCTTCTGTTCTCCTGGAAACGCTGCCAGAAATAGATTTTTTATTTTCTCAATAACGCGTTAGTATCATGAAATTTGATCAAGAAATTTCACTGGAAGTAGCACGCAACAGAGTCACATATTGTGTTTGAGGTTTCAGGATGTTATCTCTAATAGTTTTGCAGTAATCTCAGTTTTCCTGAGCTGAATAATAATAAGAATAACTAGTATAACTGATATTGCCGTACGGCAATATCGGATAATCCCCCGCGGGCCCCGTATGACCTGAGCCCTGCATACTCTTCTCTGCCAATTGATGTCAATTTTTTTTGTGTATTACCCTGGCCCGCTTTGTAGGGAATGAAGTTCTATTCCAAGAGTGCATATAACATCACTACTGTAGTGGCTGAATGCCTTAATAAGTTGAATGCACAAATACAGGATATAAAACCCTATCAGAAAACCCTTACGCATGATGCCCCTTCAATGTGCAAGTTATATCATTCCAATGCGATTATTACACTCTGCATGTTTTTGTTGATGCTAGAGACGCTGCCTTGACAGTACAGAGCGGTTAGCTGCAAATGTTGAACTAGGTCAGCTATTGGAAAAGGTGGCAGTGAGACAGAATATACCCGAGAGCTGACTAACATGCATCTGTGAAGGATTTTTTAGCTTTATTTTACCAGCAAAGTATTGGGGATAGCAGGATGTCCTTATATCACAAAATAGGCCAAAAAATTAGCAACATGCACATTGAGTTTTAAGTGATTTGAAATAATAATTCACAAGTTATAATTGAATATATAAAATCATTTATGTTAAAATGGCTATGAGGAATAGCTAAATGCCCTTGGAGGACAGTGAAGTCCATAATTTTACGCATCTTTTGGTATTAATTTCATGAAATTTGAATGAGTAGAAGCAGAGCAATGTGCATTTCAATTTTGAATTTCAAAAAATTCTCTAGGAAAAACCATTTAATGCAGGCAAATTTCCTTTGAGGACACTATGGAGGCATAAAAAGGGAATAAGTAAAAAAATATTCATCAACATTCACAAAGAACTTCATTGAGTTTTCAGCCTAAAACGTTTTGAGGGGCTCAAAAAGTGACAACAAATTTTCAATGTCTGACGCGATTGTACGCCGCGCGTCTGAGACTACAATGCTATACACCATTGGAAAGCTGACAAACAGACCTTTCTTGTGATATGTAATACTGTGCTGTAGGTGCAATAGGGACTGAGATATCAGCACTTGAATATTGAGTTTTTGGACGTCCGTACCGCCAAGACCGTTTGTGCGAGCAGTCCGTAACTTGGTGAAGTTGGTACACTGGGGTACGTCTGTATGCTCACCCATTTTCAGCTCTTTATGAGCATTCCTTCCCTGTTTTTCAGAAAAATTTTGGTCAGTTTTCGGGATGTCTATTTTTCAAAAAATCATATCTTGAAATGTGTTCATGAAATCTCCACGAGACGCCTTTCTGCACTGGAGACTTTGTCAAGGTATCTTAGAAAAAATCAGCAGGTCCCAGTTATGCTTAGGTTCTCAGAAACCTGCGCCGGAAATTTTTTTTATATTTTCCTCATAACCCATAAGTGTCATGAAATTTGATCATGAAATTTCGTGTCAAGTAGCACGCAATGGAGTTGCATATTACCCTTGACTTGTAACGTAGCATCTGTAATAGTGTTGAAGTAATCGCAGTTTTTCTGAGCTGAATAATAATAAGAATAATAATAATAATAATAATAATAAAACGAACAATATCAATATAATCCCCCGCAAGCGGCGGGGGATTATAATAAGAAGAATAACTAGTATAACTGATATTGCCGTACGGCAATATCGGATAATCCCCCGCGCCCCCCCTGTCTCCCTTGCCCTGCTTACTCCCTTCAACCAGTTCATGGCCTTCATGATGAATTCTTGAAGAGGCTGATATATTGAAATGAGACATCGCTTGGCATGGAGACCTGTGTTTGGTGCCCAGCGGTACAACCCTCAAAGCAATACATTTGCAGTGAATGGTAGGTGAAACCCTAACCCTAATGGGTTATTGTAGACAAACCATGCAAGTTATGGAGCTGTGCTTACATACAAAAATAGAGGAAAAAATTAGGAACATGACGAATCAGTTTTAATTGATTTTGATAAATAATGAATGAGTTATAATTGAATATATAAAATGTTATATGTAAAATTGGTTAAAGGTAAGAGGAAGATATCCCTGTAGCTTGCTAGAGGGCGTAATTTTACACATTTTTTGGTGTTAATTTCATGAGATTTGAACGATTATAACCAGAGCAATTTACGTTTCAATTTTGAAATTACAACAATTCTCTAGGAAAAAGTATTTGATTTAGGCAAATTTCCTTTTGGCACAATATGGAGGCCCAACCTGGGTAGCCCGCATAAATTATTGATGAACATCCATGAAGTTCTTCATGCACTTTTTGAGGGAAAACGTTTTGATAGGCCCAAAAAATGACATAAAATTTTCAATGTCTGACGCGATTCTACGCCGAGCGTGTGACACTATAATGCTATACATCATTGGAAAGCTGACAAACAGACCTTTCTTGTGATATGTGAAACTAGTCTGTAGCTGCGATAGGGACCGAGATATGGCCACTTGAAGTTTGAGTTTTTGTACGTCCGTAGCTCCAAGACCGTTTGTCCGAGCGGTCCGTAACTTTGTGAAGTTGGTACACTAGAGTAGGTCTGTAAGTATACCCATTTTCAGCTTTCTACAAGCATTCCTTCCCTGTTTTTTTAAAAAAATTCAGTCAATTTTCGGGATGTCCAATTTTCAAAAAATCATATCTTGAAATGTATTCATGAAATCTCCACGAGACGCCTTTCTGCACTGGAGACTTTGTCAAGGTATCTTAGAAAAAATCAGCAGGTCCCAGTTATGCGTAGTTTCTCAGAAACCTGCGCCGGAAATTTTTTTTATATTTTGATCATAACTCATAAGTGTCATGAAATTTGATCATGAAATTTCGTAAGCAGTAGCGCGCAATGGAGTTGCATATTACACTTCACTTGTAAACCAATATCTCTAATCGTTTTGAAGTAATCTCAGTTTTCCTGAGCTGAATAATAATAAGAATAAGAACTAGAGAATAATTAAAATTGCACAGCAATTTTAAGATATGAATTCCCCTTCCCCGTATTCCCTCCCTCTTTACCCTCCCTCTCCTTGCCTTGCATTCCCTTCCCTTCCATTCCAGTCCCTCCTCTTCCATTCCCGCATCTTCCATTCCCTCCCTTTCTATTTATTCCATTTCCAGGCCCCTTTTGAGCACTTAGTAGTCGATGGAAGTGTACAGTTGCACAGACTCATATAGCGCTAAGCATGCAGCCAGGTGTGTAGTGACCAATGATACCACCCTCAAAGCAATACAATTTTACTTAAGCATAACCCTAACTTTGATGAAACCCTAACCCTAATGATTTGTTACGGGCAAACCATGATAGGTAGGAAGATGTGCTTACATACATGCAGAGGGCAGGCAATCAGGAACATGTCAAATTAGTTTTAAGTGATTTGAAACATTATTGGATGAGTTTTAATTGAATTATAAAATGAATGGTAGGAAGATGTGCTTACATGGAAAAATAGGACAAAAATACAGAAAGGTTTCATCTGAGTTTGAAGTGATTTGAAGCATTATTTCTGGAGTTATAAAGGAATATGTAAAAAAGATTGTCAGGCAAAAAGTACTTGAAGTAGAAACATTTCCTTTGGACAGATTATGCAGAGCCATAGTGGGTACCACACAAAAATTCATCATGAACATCCATGAAGAGCTTCATTTGTTTTTGGGCAAAAAAGGCTTCTTTCGATCGAAAAAGTGACATAAAATTTTCAATGTCTTACGCGAGATATAAAAACTTTCTGATAAAGTAAAATGCTATATATCATCTGAAAGAGGAGAAACTGAACTTTCTGATGGTGTTTTAATTTTTTCTGTAGCTTGAATAGCAACCGAGATATCGGCAATTGAATATTGAGTTTTTGTGCGGCCATAGCGCCGATACCGTTTACGCGATGACAACAAAATTTTGTGGGTTTGTTAGACTAGGGTAGGGCTGCATGCACATACAAATTCAGCTTGATTGGAGTATTCCTTCCTTGTTTTCTGAAGTTTGAAATTCCTTTTTTCGGAATTCCGTTTTTACAAAAAATCATAACTTGGAATTTTTTCAACGTAATTCCGTCAGGCTCCTTTCTGCACTGGATAAGTGTCTGAGGTATTTTGAAAAAAATTCCCATGTCTTTATCTGTCTTAGTTTATGAGAAACGGTGAATACAATATAAAAAAAAAATTCTGGAATTACTTCTCACTGAGAAGTAATTGCACCATGCAATTACCTCTGATAATAGTGTTTCTGTCAATCTGTAAGGAGGTTCTGTCCATTTTGTTTTATTTTGATCACTGTTCTCATAATCTGCCTTTCAAAATTTTTTTTTGAGGGCCGTAGAAAAATAATAATAACTAGCATACTAAATTGCACAGCAATTTAAAGGAAGAACTTCCCTTCCCTTCCAATCCCTTCCCTTCCTTGCAATCCCTTCTTTGCAATCCCTTCCCTTCCAATCCTTTCCCTTCCTTGCTCCCCTTCCATCCCCTTACCTTCCACGCTGAAGCTGTTTCACTTGGCTAAAAGGTAAATCTTGCAGTAGGCCATGTAGTATACAGTCATATATATTGAAATCACACATCGCTTGGCATGGAGACCATTGTGTGTTGGCCAGCGGTACCACCCTCAAAGCAATACATTTTGAGTGAATGGTAGGTGAAACCCTAACCCTAATGGCTTGTTGTAGACAAACCATAAGAGTTATGGAGATGTGCTTACATGCAAAAATAGAGGAAAAAATTAGGAATGTGTCAAATTAGTTTTAATTGATTTTGATATATAATTAATGAGTTATAATTGAATATATAAAATGTTAGATGTAAAATTGATTAAAGGTAAGAGGAAGATATCCTTATAGCACACTAGAGGGCATAATTTTACGCATTTTTTGGTGTTAATTTCATGAGATTTGAACAATTAGAACCAGAGAAATTTACGTTTAAATTTTAGAATTAAAAAAATTCTCTGGGAAAAAGTATTTGATGTAGGCAATTGTCCTTTTGGTACAATATGGAGGCCCAACCTGGGTATCCTACATAAATTATTCATGAACATCCATGAAGTTCTTCATACACTTTTTGACCAAAAACATTTTTATCGGCCCAAAAAGTGACATAAAATTTTCAATGTCCACCGCAATTCTAAACCGGACGTCGCACAGGATATTGCTATACACCATTGGAAAGCTGACATTCTGAGCTTTCCAAAAATGTCCCTGGTTTGTTTCTAGGACCAATATTAAGGGAGATACAGCCCATCAAATGTTCGACTTTTGAGGCCCTGTGGCACCAAAAGTATTGGACCTGGGATGCCATACTTTTGCACAGACACTATACCCTGGTAGTACTAGCAATTCCTGTAAGGACATAAAAATCTGACATTTCAATCATGGTTTTTCATGACATCACCCCTCGAAATTTCGGTTTCTTCAAATTTTGAATTTTTTTTTCTCCATAACTATTCACCCTATTACCACTAGGCTCCTTTCTGCACTGCATATTCCATTCAAGATTAACAGGAAAAATTTTCATGAAATTCCAATTGACAGTTTTCCCAAAACCGGAATCGGAAATTTTTTGTCAAGATCGACTGTAATTCCTATATGAAACGGAATTCCGATGTGTAATTCCCAGCATAGAAGGAATTTTACAGTGTCTTAATGCTGTATACATGCAAATTGACATATGTCTTCTGGTAAAGGAGTTATTCAACATTTTAAAAAGTCAAAAAGTTGGAAGAATAAGAATAATAATAATAATAATAAATAATAATAATAAATAAAGAATAATAAGAATACGTACAATATCAATAAGAACTTCCCTACGGGAAGTTCTTAACTAGTATACTAAATTGCACAGCAATTTAAAGGAAGAACTTCCCTTCCCTTCCTATCCCTTCCTATCCCTTCCTATCCCTTCCCTTCCTTCCAATCCCTTCCCTGCTCTGCTATTCTAGTTCCTTGCATTCCTTTCCTTTCCATTGCTTAATAGTGTGTTTAGGTTGTCCTGCAGTGAAACATCACTGCTGCTTTGACCTTGCCCGCAATGGTCTATTGACCTGTAAAAACAGGCACACATACTGATATATCGCTTGGCATGGAGCCAGGCCTTTTGTGGGCGATGGTACCACCCTGAAAGCAATACTTTGATGAAACCCTAACCCTAATGATTTGTTATGGACAAACCATAAGAGCTAGGAAGATGTGCTTACATACACACAGAGGGCAAGCAGTCAGCAACATGTCAAATTAGTTTTAAGTGGTTTGCAGCAGTATTTCACAAGTTATAATTCAATTATAAATTTAATGGAAAAAATATGAGGTTATTTGCAAACAATAGGGCAACAAATAAGCAACATATCATATCATTTTGAAGTGATTTGAAACATTATTTGAAGAGTTTAAATAGGACAAAAAAATTCATGGTAGGGAGATGTGCTTACATGGAAAAATAGAGCAAAAAATTAGGAATATGTCAAATGAGTTTTAATTGATTTTAATGAATAATTAATGAGTTATAATTGAATATGTAAAATGCAATATGTAAAATTGGCTATTAGCAAGAGGTATATGCCCTTGGAGCTCATAAAAGGGCATAATTTTACGCATTTTTTGGTGTTAATTTCATGAAATTTGAATCAGTAGAAGCTGAGCAATGTACACTTGAATTTTGAAATGAAAAAAATTCTCTAGGAAAAAGTATTTGAATTAGAACAATGTCCTTTGGAGGCAATATGCAAGCCCACAATGGGTACCCCACAAAAAATATACATGAACATCCATGAAGAACTTCATAGTTTTTTTGGGCAAAATAGGTTTTTACAGGGCAAAAAATGACATAAAATTTTCAATGTCCACCGCGATTCTAAACCGGACGTTGTACAGGATATTGCTATATACCACTGGAAAGCTGACATTCTGAGCTTTCCAAAAATGTCCCTGGTTTCTTTCTAGGACCAATATTAAGGGAGATACAGCCCATCAAATGTTCGACTTTTGAGGCCCTGTGGCAGCAAAAGTATTGGACCTAGGATGCCATACTTTTGCATAGACACTATACCCTGGTAGTACTAACAATTCCTGTAAGGACATAAAAATCTGACATTTCAATCATGGTTTTTCATGACATCACCCCTCGAAATTTCGGTTTTCTCAATTTTTGAACTTTTTTTTCTCCAAAGCTATTCAACCTATTGCCACTAGGCTCCTTTCTGCACTGCATATTCCATTAGACATTAACAAGAAAAAAATTCATGACATTCTGACTGACAGTTTTTCCAAAACCGGAATCGGAAATTTTTTGTGAATATTGCCTGTAATTCCTATTTCAAACGGAATTCCGATGCGTAATTCCCAGCATAGAAGGCATTTTATAGTGTCTTAATGCTGTATATGTGCTAATTGACATATGTCTTCTAGTAAAGAAGTTATTCAACATTTAAAAAAGTCAAAAAGTTGGAAGAATAAGAATAATAATAACTAGTATAACTGATATTGCCGTACGGCAATATCGGATAATCCCCCGCGGGCCGCGTTTGACCCTAGCCCCGCTTATTCTCCTGTTTCAATTCACTTTAATAATTTGTATGAATACACCTGTCTGCTCATACTATTAAGGTTTTAAAGTGCATAAATAAAGGACATATGCCCTATCAGCCAACGCTTACAAAATCCTTCCCCTTCAATGTATATTATTTCCCTGTCATGATAGGCGTAAGCCTGTGCCCTGTTGTTGATGACCGTGTTTGAGTATGCTGCTCTTTGCATGGCGTAATGCTGCTGCTTGGGAGCAAAACCTGGCAGTGAGGCAGAATGGCCCCGACAGCAGACTAAGATGCATCTGTGAATTATTTTTAAACTTTTTTTTCAAGGCAAAGGAAAAAAGACTGGTAAGATATGATTATACCACAAAATAGGGCAAAAAATAAGCAGCATGTAATTTGAGTTTTAATTGATTCGGAACATTAATGCATGAGTTATAATTGCAAATGTAAAATCATCATTGTAAAATTGAGTATTACTATGAGCTGTATGCCCGTGCAGTTCAGCGTAGGTCATAATTTTATGCATTTTTTGGAGTTAATTTCATGAAATTTGAACGAGTAGAAGCTGAGCTATGTCAATTTCAATTTTGAAATACAAAAAATTCTGTGGCAGAAACCACTTGATGTAGTCAAATGTAATTTTAGGACAGTATGGAGGCCCCACAAGGGTATTAGGGAAAAAATATTCATGGACATTGATGAAGAACTTCATTGGATTTTAAGCCAAAAACTTTTCGAAAGGTGCAAAAAGTGACAACAAATTTTCAATGTCTGACGCGATTCTACGCCGCGCGTCTGACACTATCATGCTATACATCATTGGAAAGCTGACAAACAGAGCTTTCTTGTGATATGTGATACTTTGCTGTAGCTGAAATAGGAACCGAGATATGAGCACTTGAAAATTGGGTTTTTGGACGTCCGTAGCGCCAAGACCGTTTGTCCGAGCGGTCCGTAACTTTGTGAAGTTGGTACACTGTGGTACATCTGTATGTTCACCCATTTGCAGCTCTCTAAGAGCATTCCTTCCCTGTTTTTCAACAAAATTTTGGTCAGTTTTCGGGATATCAAATTTTCAAAAAATCATATCTTGAAATGTGTTCATGAAATTTCCACGAGACGCCTTTCTGCACTGGAGACTTTGTCAAGGTATCTTAGAAAAAATCAACAGGTCTCAGTTATGCTTAGGTTCTCAGAAACCTGCGCCGGAAATTTTTTTTATATTTTCCTCATAACTCATAAGTGTCATGAAATTTGAACATGAAATTTCGTGTAAAGTAGCACGCAATGGAGTTGCATATTACCCTTGACTTGTAACGTAGTATCTGTAATAGTGTTGAAATAATCGCAGTTTTTCTGAGCTGAATAATAATAAGAATAATAATAATAATAAAACGAACAATATCAATATAATCCCCCGCAAGCGGCGGGGGATTATAATAAGAATACGTACAATATCAATAAGAACTTCCCTACGGGAAGTTCTTAATAACAAAATCAGCAATAACAAGATGAATTCCCCTACGGGGAATTCATAATAATAATAAGAACTAGAGAATAATTAAAATTGCACAGCAATTTTAAGATATGAATTCCCCTCCCCTGTATTCCCTCCCTCTTTACCCCCCCCCTTCCTTTCCTTTCCTTCCCTTCCATTCCATTGCTTTGCACTCAA
Source organism: Platynereis dumerilii (assembly GCA_026936325.1). Classification (NCBI taxonomy): domain Eukaryota; kingdom Metazoa; phylum Annelida; class Polychaeta; order Phyllodocida; family Nereididae; genus Platynereis; species Platynereis dumerilii. The sequence goes on from JAPTHN010000009.1 coordinate 8,264,752, forward strand.
CCCTCTTGCATGCCCTTCCATTCCATGCCCTCATCTGTATTCCATGGCCAGACCTGTTTTGGACGCTATGTAGTCCATGGAAGTGTAGAGTTGGACAGATTCATATAACGCTTAGCTAGAGTTGATACCGCCCTGAAAGCAATACAATTGGACTGAAGCGTAAGTCTAACTTTGATGAAACCCTAACCCTAATGATTTGTTATGGACAAACCATAAGAGGTAGGAAGATGTGCTTTCATACATACAGAGGGCAAGCAGTCAGCAACATGTCAAATTAGTTTTAAGTGATTTGCAGCAGTATTTGACAAGTTATAATTTAATAATAAATTTAATGGGAAAAATATGAGGTTATTTGCAAACAATAGGGCAACAAATAAGCAACATATCATATCAATTTTAAGTGATTTGAAACATAATTGGAAGAGTTTAAATAGGATAAAAAAATTCAAGGTAGGAACATGTGCTTACATGGAAAAATAAGGCAAAAAATTAGCAGCAAGTCAAATTATTTTTAATTGATTTTAATGAATACTTAATGAGGTTTAATTGGATATATGAAATTGCTAATGTAAAATTGGCTACCCGCAAGAGGTTTATGCCCTTGGAGCACATAAAAGGCCAGAATTTTATGCAGTTTTTGGTGTTAAGTACATGAAATTTGAATGAGTAGAAGCTGAGGAATCTACATTTCAATTTTGAAATTAAAAAAATTCTCAAGGAAAAAGCACTTGAAGTAGAAAATTGTGCTTAAATGGAAAAATAAGGCCAAAAATTAGCAATATATCAAATTAGTTGTAATTGATTTTTAATGAATACTTATTGAGTTATTATTGAATATGTAAAATCATACATGTGAAATTGGCCATTGGTAACAGCGATATGCCCTTGCAGCACATAAAAGGTGATAATTTTACGCATTTTTTGGTGCTAATTTCATGAAATTTGAATGAGTAGAAGCTGAGCAATTTACATTTCAATTTTGAAATTCAAATAATTCTCAAGGAAAATCTATTTGAAGTAGGAAGTTTTTCTTTGGAGACATTATGCAGGGCCACAGTGGGCACCACCAAAAAATTATTCATGAACATCCATGAAAACCTACATAGTTTTTTTGGACCCAAAAGTTTTGATACACCCAAAAAGTGACATGAAATTTTCAATGTCTGACGCGATTCTAAACTAAACAAGCTACAGTAAAGTGCTATACATCATCTGAAAGCAGAGAAACTGAACTTTCTGATGATGTTTTTAAATTTTCTGTAGCGTTAACAGAAACGGAGATATCGGCGATTGAAAATTGCATTTTTGTGCGGCCATAGCGCCGATACCGTTTACGCGATAACAATAAAATTTTGTGATAATGTTAGACTAGGGTAGGGCTGTATGCACCTATAAATTCAGCTTAATCTGAGCATTCCTTCCTTGTTTTCTGGAGGTTGGCATGTCATTTTTTGGAATTCCGTTTTTCCAAAAAATTATAACTTGGAATTTTTTCAACGTAATTCCTTCAGGCTCCTTTCTGCAATGGATAACTGTCTATAATATATTGAAAAAAAGTTTCATGTCATTATCTGTCTTAGTTTCTGAGAAACCGTTTACACAATGTTAAAATTAGTTTCTGGAATTACAGAAGACTGCTAAGTAATTCCGCTGTGAAATTGGCTCTAAAAATAGGCATCAAGCCTACATATATGACTATTGTATCCTTTTTGTTGTATCTCCATCACTTTTGTCATAATAGGCATTTAAAAAATCATTTTAAGGCCGAAGAATAATAATAATAACTAGAAATCGGGTAACCGCGATGCGGTGACAAAACTTCACCTTTCATAGTAATTATTGGCAATGAAATGAAAGTGAGAAAACACGGAAATGATATTGGAAATGATATTGGAAATGATATTGGAAATGATATTGGAACTGACATTGGACATGAACTTGAACATGAACATGAACTTGAACATGAACTTGAACATGAATGTAATTGCACACGTCTTGCACATGTAATATGCAATATCACACAAAATATCACTTGAAATATTATGAAGTATCACATGCAAAGTTACATGCAATGTATTAAACATACAATATCACTTGTAATATCATGCTAAATCATATCACATGCAATATTAATTTATTACCTGTATTTTTGCATGTCAATTAAAATGTACATAGTGCGCACAGATATTTGAAAGTACATATAAACAATCTGTCCATGGACTAGTCGTGATGTGACATATAGTCAGCAGACCAATAAAACCTGCAATAAACCCTTACTGAAACATTTCAATCGGTTTGTGGCCATACGCTGACTGATGCACTGACTCATACACTGACTGATACACTGACTGATACACTGACAGACTCAAAAATATTCTGAGGGACAGGGGATCTTTTAAATCGCCAGAGTTACAAGAAAAAATTCAGAGAATGAAAACAAGAGGAGGATTTGAGCTTCATGAATATATATATAGAGAATAACATGGACCAATACATGGACAGTGCATGGACAGTACATTGACCTGTACATTGACCAGTACATGGACCAGTACATGAACCAGTACATGAACCAGTTACATCAACCAGTTACATCAACCAGTTACATCAACCAGTTACATCAACCAGTTACATCAACCAGTTACATCTACCAGTTACATCAACCAGTTACATCAATTAGAGTTGCTGCTGATTGAAACTGGCACCGTTCTCATATTGGAATTTCAGGAATTTCTTGGCTAAAGTACTTCTAGTCCTGAAAACATTTGGAAATGACTGCAATTTCTGAAAACATACAATTTTCAGGGTCCGGCGTTCTCTTTATCCGCCCATGATACAAGAAAATGTTCAAATATAAAAGCTAGAGCAGAATTTTGGCTTTCCAAATCTATTTTCAGATTCTCTGTTACTTTATCAGAACCGGAGATACGACTGATTCAAATAATGGTACAATTCAGAAATATTGACTTCAGAAATTACTGAAAAAATGTATTTTTTAACTTAAAATTACTCTAGAACCAAAACGGTTCAATGGAAACATATATAACTTGCCAGTTTTATGTAAACGAAGGATGGCAATACGCTCAGATAGCCTCATTGACATAAAATGATTATTTCCTTGTCAAAACTATGATAAATTGTGAAAATTTGACAAAAAACATGAATTTTTCAGGGTCCTGCGATCTTTTTAACCGTCAGAGCTCTGACGAAATCTTCAAATACGTCAGCTAGAGGTGAAAGCGTGCTTTCCGAATCTGTTTTCAGATTTTCTGTAACTTAAATAGGACCGGATATAGAGCGGATTGAAATGATGGCACAACTCAAAAATATGGCCTTTAAGATATTCCTGAAAATATGCAGTTTTAACTGGAAATCACTCTAGAACCAATACGGTTCAATGAGGATATATATAACTTGGCAGGATTATGTAAATAGAAGTTAGAAATATGGCTAGACAGGTTCATCACAAAAAGGATGATTCCGTCCCTGTCAAAAAATTGATAAATTGTGAAAATTTGACAAAAAACATGAATTTTTCAGGGTCCGGCGATCTTTTTAACCATCAGAGCTCTGACAAAATCTTCAAATATGCCACCTAGAGGTGAAAGTGTGCTTTCCGAATCTGTTTTCAGATTTTCTCTAACTTAAATAGGACCGGATATAGAGCGGATTGAAATGATGGCACAACTCAAAAATATGGCCTTTAAGATATTCCTGAAAATATGCAGTTTTAACTGGAAATCACTCTAAAACCAATACGGTTCAATGAGGATATATATAACTTGGCAGGATTCTGTAAATAGAAGTTAGAAATATGTCTAGACAGGTTCATCACAAAAGGATGATTCCGTCCCTGTCAAAAAATTGATAAATTGCGAAAATTTGACAAAAAACATGAAATTTTCAGGGTCCGGCGATCTTTTAAACCGTCAGAGCTACGACAAAATGTTCAATATATGGAAACTAGAGAAGAATTTGGCCTTTCCAAATCTATTTTCAGATTCTCTGTAACTTTATTAGGACAGGAGATAAGGCCGATTGAAATTATGGTACAATTCAGAAATGTGGACTTCGGAAATTTCTGAAAAAATGTTGTTTTTCACTTAAAATTACTCTAGAACCAAAACGGTTCAATGGAAACATATATAACTTGGCAGGATTATGTGAACAAAAGATGAAAGTATGCTCAAATAGCTTCATTGAAACAAAATGATTATTTCCTTGTCAAAATGATGATAAATTGTGAAAATTTGACAAAAAACATGAAATTTTCAGGGTCCGGCGATCTTTTAAACCGTCAGAGCTACGACAAAAAGTTCAGAAAACGAAAACTAGAGGAGAATTTGGTCTTTCCAAATCTGTTTTCAGATTCTCTGTAACTTAATTAGGACCGGAGCTACAGCCGATCGAAATAACGCGATCATTGAGAAATGTGAAAAAATATCGTTAATTTTTCCCTAATTTTTTGACCTTGTGACCTTTACGGTCTAACGTAGGTTAATCCGAGGACCTTGAAAATTTATACGCTGCCTCTAGACTATTGTAGCAAGTTTGTGTGACATTTTTGTAACAATATTTTGATTCCTTGCCTGTGTAAAAAAATCAAATGTCAAAATAGTAAAATTTTTCATCATGTTTGACCTTGAATTTGACCTTGAAAATAAGTTTCTAGGTCAAAACAAATATAATTTTCAGAATCAGGATGCAAAAATGGGGGGATCAATTAATTATTGTAACTCTCTCGAATCGATATTTCCATGTCAAAAACGCGATAATTTGTCATTTTTCAACGTTCTCCGGTTTGCGATATTTGGAATTTTGTGGAAAATTAAGGTAAAATGTTAGAGGACTTTGGATTACATATTCTAAATGCACATATTATTGTCTGTCTAGAGATAATATATCAAGGTGATATCTTGAAAAAAACATAATTTTCAGAATTTTTGAAAATAAGCACTTTTTGCATTTTGAAGAGCCAAATGACCTTGAAAAATGAGGTCAAGGTCAAATTTGAAGGTGGATATGGGGGTTTTGGGGGCTACTTTGGGGGGGTTCACTATACATTGTTATGGCCTAAAATCGATATTTCAAGGTGAGACATCCAAGGTCACCTGTTTTGACGACGCGGTCAATCTTTAAAATTACGTAACTCAAAAACTAAGTATGGCATCATCACCACAGTCCTTTCCGCAATGCGTAAGTCATTCGGGCAACTTTTGGTGTCATGCTTGTAACTCTGTGACTAGCGGATATTGACTTTGCCTACCGACACCTCTGGGAGTGAAATGGCACCTGTAAAATATTGACCTTGACCTACATTCTCGAAATTGGGTCAGATTATGTAATTTACATGTAGGACATGTAATTGAAATGGGAAATGAAATTTGCCTGTAACTTTCCGTGATATGATCACTTAAAGTAAATGAAAAACGGACTTTGAAGTGGCCTGTGACCTTGAAAAATAGGTCAAGGTCATTCCGATTTTGTCAGTGTAATATGGTCATGTAATACTCCGTATGTGATTTTTTTGAGATTTTTTTGAAGAAATTTTTGTCTGGAAAAATAATAAATAATAATAATAATACTTACGAAAACAAGAAACTTCACCTATGTAATAGGTGAAGTTTAATAATAATAAAAAAAGTAGCAATAACAAGATGAATTCCCCTACGGGGAATTCATAATAATAATAATAATAATAATAAAACGAACAATATCAATATAATCCCCCGCTCGCGGCGGGGGATTATAATAATAATAAAACGAACAATATCAATATAATCCCCCGCAAGCGGCGGGGGATTATAACTAGTATACTAAATTGCACAGCAATTTAAAGGAAGAACTTCCCTTCCCTTCCAATCCCTTCCCTTCCTTGCAATCCCTTCTTTGCAATCCCTTCCCTTCCAATCCTTTCCCTTCCTTGCTTCCCCTTCCATCCCCTTACCTTCCATGCTGAAGCTGTTTCACTTGGCAAAAAGGTAAATCTTGCAGTAGGCCATGTAGTATACAGTCATATATATTGAAATCACACATCGCTTGGCATGGAGACCAGTGTGTGTTGGCCAGCGGTACCACCCTCAAAGCAATACATTTTGAGTGAATGGTAGGTGAAACCCTAACCCTAATGGCTTGTTGTAGACAAACCATCAGAGTTATGGAGATGTGCTTACATGCAAAAATAGAGGAAAAAATTAGGAATGTGTCAAATTAGTTTTAATTGATTTTGATATATAATTAATGAGTTATAATTGAATATATAAAATGTTAGATGTAAAATTGGTTAAAGGTAAGAGGAAAATATCCTTGTAGCACACTAGAGGGCATAATTTTATGCATTTTTCGGTGTTAATTTCATGAGATTTGAACAGTTAGAACCAGAGCAATTTACGTTTAAATTTTAGAATTAAAAAAATTCTCTGGGAAAAAGTATTTGATGTAGGCAATTGTCCTTTTGGTACAATATGGAGGCCCAACCTGGGTATCATACATAAATTATTCATGAACATCCATGAAGTTCTTCATGCACTTTTTTACCAAAAACATTTTTATCGACCCAAAAAGTGACATAAAATTTTCAATGTGCACCGCGATTCTAAACCGGAAGTCGTACAGGATATTGCTATACATTATTGGAAAGCTGACATTCTGAGCTTTCCAAAAATGTCCCTGGTTTATTTCTAGAACCAATATTAAGGGAGATACAGGCCATCAAATGTTAGACTTTTGAGGCCCTGTGGCAGCAAAAGTATTGGACCTGGGATGCCATTCTTTTGCACAGACACTATACCCTGGTAGTACTAACAATTCCTGTAAGGACATAAAAATCTGACATTTGAATCATGGTTTTTCATGACATTACCCCTCGAAATTTCGGTTTCTTCAAATTTTGAATTTTTTTTTCTCCATAACTATTCACCCTATTACCACCAGGCTCCTTTCCGCAATGCATATTCTATTCAAGATTAACAGGAAAAATTTTCATGAAATTCCAACTGACAGTTTTCCCAAAACCGGAATCGGAAATTTTTTGTCAAGATCGCCTGTAATTCCTATGTCAAACGGAATTCCGATGCGTAATTCCCACCATAGCAGGAATTTTGTAGTGTCTGAATGCTGTATAGGTGCTAATTGACGTATCTCTTCTGGTTCAGATGTTATTCAACATTTAAAAAAGTGAAAAAGTTGGAAGAATAATAATAAAGAATAATAATAATAACTAGTATACTAAATTGCACAGCAATTTAAAGGAAGAACTTCCCTTCCCTTCCTCTCCCTTCCCTTACTTCCAATTCCTTCCCTGCCCTGCTATTCTAGTTCCTTGCATTCCTTTCCTTTCCATTGCTTAATATTGTGTTCAGGTTGTCCTGGAGCGAAACATCACTGCTGCTTTGACCTGCAATAGTCCATGGAACTGCACAAACAGGCACACATACTTATGTGTCGCTTGGCATGGAGCCAGGCCTTTTGTGGGCGATGGTACCACCCTGAAAGCAATACTTTGATGAAACCCTAACCCTAATGATTTGTTACGGACAAACCATAAGAGCTAGGAAGATGTGCTTACATACACACAGAGTGCAAGGAGTCAGCAACATGTCAAATTAGTTGTAAGTGATTTACAGCAGTATTTCACAAGTTATAATTTAATTATAAATTTAATGGGAAAAATATGAGGTTATTTGCAAACAATAGGGCAACAAATAAGCAACATATCATATCAATTTTAAGTGATTTGAAACATTATTGGAAGAGTTTAAATAGGATAACAAAATTCATGGTAGGAACATGTGCTTACAAGGCAAAATAGGGCAAAAAATTAGGAATATGTCATATTAGTTTTAATTGATTTTAATTAATACTTAATGAGTTATAATTGAATAAGTGAAATTGCTAATGTAAAATTGGCTATTAGTGAGAGGTATATGCCCTTGGAGCTCATAAAAGGGCATAATTTTACGCATTTTTTGGTGTTAATTTCATGACAATTGAATAAGTAGAAGCTGAGCAATCGGCATTAGAATTTTGAAATGAAAAAAATTCTCAAGGAAAAAGTATTTGCAGTAGAAAAATTTCCTTTAGACACATAATGCAGGGCCACAATGGGTACCACTAAAAAAATCAACATCAACATCCATGAAGAGCTTCATAGTTTTTTTGGGCAAAATAGGTTTTGGGAGGCCAAAAAAGTGACATAAAAGTTTCAATGTCTGACGCGATTCTATACTAAAGCAGCTACAGCAAAGTTCTATACATCATCTTAAAGAGGAGAAACTGAACTTTCTGATGATATTTTTTATTTTTCTGTAGCTTTAATAGGAACCGAGATATCGGCGATTGAAAATTGCAATTTTGTGCGGCCCTAGCGCCGATACCGCTTACGCGACGACAACAAAATTTTTTGAGATTGTTAGACAGGGGCAGGGCTCTATAAACCCATAAAATCAGCCTGATCTGACCATTCCTTCCTTGTTTCCTGGAAATTTTCCCGTGATTTTTGGGAATTCCGTTTTTTTAAAAATTCATAGTTTGAAATTTTTGTCTATGGAATTCCATAAAAATCCTTTCCGCACTGCGCATTTCCTTGGAGAATCTGGAAAAAAAAATTTGTGGGAAAATATAAAGAACTTTCTGCAAAACCGGAAGCAGAAATTTTTATTGAAAAGCGCCCGTAATTCCCATGTTAGGCGTAATTCTGATGTGTAATTCCCAGCATGGAAGGAATTTCATAGTGTCTTGATAAGGTATATAAGTTAATTGACATATGTCTTCTGGTAAAGAAGTTATTCAACATTTAAAAAAGTCAAAAAGTTGGAAGAATAAGAATAATAAGAAGAATACGTACAATATCAATAAGAACTTCCCTACGGGAAGTTCTTAACTAGAGAATAATTAAAATTGCACAGCAATTTTAAGATATGAATTCCCCTCCCCCATATTCCCTCCCTATTTACCCTCCCTTGCCTTGCCTTCCATTCCCTTCTATTCCATACCCTTCCTTTCCACTGCGGCATCTTCCATTGCCTCCAAATCTGTTCCCTCAACGTCCATTCCCTGCCTTTCCATTCTATTCCCAGGCCTGTGTTGGGCGCTATGTAGGCCATGGAAGCATAGAGTTGCACCTGCTGACTCATATAGCGCTTAGCCTGCAGGAATGTTTGTGGTGACCAATGGTACCATCCTCAAAGCAATACAAGTTGACTCAACCGAAACCCTAGGTATGATGAAACCCTAACCCTAATGATTTGTTATGGACAAACCATAAGAGCTAGGAAGTTGTGCTTACATACACATACAGGGCAAGCAGTCAGCAACATGTCAAATTAGTTTCAAGTGATTTGCAACAGTATTGCACAAGTTATAATTGAATAATAAATTTAATGGTAGGAAGATGTGCTTATTTGCAAACAATAGGGCAACAAATGAGCAACATATCATATCAGTTTTAAGTGATTTGAAGCATTATTGGAAGAGTTAATATTGGATTATAAAATTCATGGTAGGAAGTTGTGCTTACATGGAAAAATAGGGCAAAAAATTAGCAATATGTGAAATTAGTTTTAATTGATTTTAATGAATAATTAATGAGTTACAATTGAATGTGTGAAATTGCTTATGTAAAATTGGCTATATGGAAAATGCATAAAACCTTGGAGCTGACAAAGGACTATAATTTTACGCATTTTTTGGTGTTAATTTCATGAAATTTGCATAAGCAGAAGCTGAGCAATTCACATTTCAATTTTGAAATTCAAAAAATTCTCAAGCAAAAAGTATTTAAAGTAGAACAATTTCCTTTGGATATATTATGCAGGCCCATAATGGGTACCACATAAAAAATGGACATGAACATCCATGAAGAGCTTCATAGTTTTTTTGGGCTAAATAGGCTTTTGGAGGCCCAAAAAGTGACATGAAATTTTCAATGTCTGACGCGATTCTATACTGAACAAGCTACAGTAAAGTTCTATACACCATCTGAAAGAAGAGAAACTGAACTTTCTGATGATGTTTTTAATTTTTCTGTAGCTTTAACAGAAACGGAGATATCGGCGATTGAAAATTGTGTTTTTGTGAAGCCATAGCACCGATACCGTTAAAGTTATAACAACAAAATTTTGTGATATTGTTAGACTAGGGTAGGGCTGTATGTACATATAAATTCAGCTTAATCTGAGCATTCCTTCCTTGTTTTCTGGAGGTTGGAATGTCATTTTTCGGAATTCCGTTTTTTCAAAAAATCATAACTTGGAATTTTTTCAACGAAATTCCTTTAGGCTCCTTTCTGCAATGGATAACTGTCTAAAATATATAGAAAAAAAATTTCATGCCTCTATCTGTCTTAGTTTCTGAGAAACCGTGAAAAGAATGTAAAAATTAGTTTCTGGAATTACGCACAACTGAAAAGTAATTCCGCTGTGAAATTACCTCTAAAAATAGGGATCAAGCCAACATATATGACTGTTGTATCACTTTTGTAGTATCTCCATTACTTTTCTCATAATAGTCATTTGAAAAATCATTTTAAGGCCGAAGAAAAATAATAAGAAGAAGAATAATAATAACTAGAGAATAATTAAAATTGCACAGCAATTTTAAGATATGAATTCCCCTCCCCCGTATTCCCTCCCTCTTTACCCCCCCCCCCCCCTTCCTTTCCTTTCCTTCCCTTCCATTCCCTTGCTTTGCACTCAACCCTCTTGCATGCCCTTCCATTCCATGCCCTCATCTGTATTCCATGGCCAGGCCTGTTTTGGACGCTATGTAGTCCATGGAAGTGTAGAGTTGGACAGATTCATATAGCGCTTAGCTAGAGTTGATACCACCCTGAAAGCAATACAATTGGACTGAAGCGTAAGTCTAACTTTGATGAAACCCTAACCCTAATGATTTGTTATGGACAAACCATAAGAGGTAGGAAGATGTGCTTACATACATACAGAGGGCAAGCAGTCAGCAACATGTCAAATTAGTTTAAAGTGATTTGCAGCAGTATTTCACAAGTTATAATTTCATTATAAATATAATGGAAAAAATATGAGGTTATTTGCAAACAATAAGGTAACAAATAAGCAACATATCATGTCAATTTTAAGTGATTTGAAACATTATTGGAAGAGTTTAAATAGGATAAAAAAATTCATGGTAGGAACATGTGCTTACATGGAAAAATAGAGCAAAAAATTAGGAATATGTCAAATTAGTTTTAATTGATTTTAATGAATACTTAATGAGTTATAATTGAATATGTAAAATGTGATATGTAAAATTGGCTATTAGTGAGAGGTATATGCCCTTGGAGCTCATAAAAGGGCATAATTTTACGCATTTTTTGATGTTAATTTCATGACATTTGAATGAGTAGAAGCTGAGCAATCTACATTTGAATTTTGAAGTGAAAAAAATTCTCAAGGAAAAAGTATTTGAAGTAGAAAAATTTCCTTTAGACATATTATGCAGGGTCACAATGGGTACCTCTAAAAAAATAAACATGAACATCCATGATGAGCTTCATAGTTTTTTTGAGCAAAATAGGTTTTGGGAGGCCAAAAAAGTGACATAAAAGTTTCAATGTCTGACGCGATTCTATACTAAAGCAGGTACAGTAACGTTCTATACATCATCTGAAAGAGGAGAAACTGAACTTTCTGATGATGTTTTTAATTTTTCTGTAGCTTTAATAGGAACCGAGATATCGGCGATTGAAAATTGCATTTTTGTGCGGCCGTAGCGCCGATACCGTTTACGCGACGACAACAAAATTTTGTGGGATTGTTAGACTGGGGCAGGGCTCTATACACACCTAAAATCATCATGATCTGAGCATTCCTTCCTAGTTTCCTGGAGATTTTCTCGTGATTTTTGGGAATTCCGTTTTTGTAAAAATTCATAGCTTGAAATTTTTGTCTATGGAATTCCATGAAAATCCTTTCTGCACTGCGCATTCCTTTGGAGAACATGAGGAAAAAATTTCACAATAATCCAACCAGCAGTTTTCTCTGAACAGAGTGACAAAACTTTAAATGTATAATCCCTGTAATTCTTATGTCAGGCGTAATTCCGATGCGTGATTCACAGCATTTAGAAAGTTTCACGGTGTCTGTATGATGTCCAAGTTTTATGTAGATATCTTTCCTTACCAATGATTTATTCAACTTTGAAAAACTGAAAACGTGAAAGAATAATAATAATAATAACAACAAATACGTACAATATCAATAAGAACTTCCCTACGGGAAGTTCTTAATAAAACCAGCAATAACAAGATGAATTCCCCTACGGGGAATTCATAATAATAAAGAATACGTACAATATCAATAAGAACTTCCCTACGGGAAGTTCTTAACTAGTATAACTGATATTGCCGTACGGCAATATCGGATAATCCCCCGCGCCCCCCCTGTCTCCCCTTCCCTGCTTACTCTCCCCTTCCAATTCATGTCCTTCATGATGAATTCTTAAAAGCATGTATGAACGCTGCAATGTTGTTGGAGCATATGCCTATCAAATATCTTGACTGCCAGACACACCTGTGGTGGCCAAGCGTACCACCCTGCAAGCAGTGGATGTTGAGTAAACCCTAACCCTAACCCTAATGGCTTGCTGCAGGCAAACCATAAGAGTTGGGGAGATGTGCCTACATGGAAAAATCAGGCAATAAATTAGGAACATGTCATTGCATTTTCATCTGATTTGAAACATAAATGCAGGAGTTATAGTGGCTTATATAAAATCATCCATGTAAAAGTGGCTATTACTATGAGCTGTATGGCCTTGGAGGACAGTAAAGGCGAGAATTTTAAGCATCTTTTGGTATTAATTTCATGAAATTTGAATAACCGGAAGCTGAGCAATTTATATTTGAAGTTTGAAAATTAAAAAAATTCTCTAGGACAAACTATTTAATGTAGGTAATTTATGTTTGGGGACAATATGGAGGGCTGATATGGGTAGCCCACATAAAATAATGATGGACGTGCATGAAGAATTACATTGACTTTTTGAGCCGAAAAGGTTTTTTGGCCCTAAAAAGTGACATGAAATTTTCAATGTCCGACGCGATTCTACGCCGCGCGCCTGACACTATTATGCTATACACCATTGGAAAGCTGAGAAACAGACCTTTCTTGTGATATGTCAAACTAGTCTGTAGCTGCAATAGGGACTGAGCTATGGCCACTTGAATTTTGAGTTTTTGTGCGTCCGTAGCGCACAGACCGTTTGTCCGAGCGGTCCGTAACTTTGTGAAGTTGGTACGCTAGGCTAGGTCTGTAAGCACGCCCATTTTCAGCTTTCTACGAGCATTCCTTCCCTGTTTTTCAGAAAAATTTTGGCCAGTTTTCGGAAAAAAAAAATCATATCTTGAAATGTGTTCATGAAATCTCCACGAGACGCCTTTCTGCACTGGAGACTTTGTCAAGGTATCTTAGAAAAAATCAACAGCTCTCAGTTATGCTTAAGTTCTCAGAAACCTGCGCCGGAAATTTTTTTTATATTTTCCTCATAACTCAGAAGTGCCATGAAATTTGATCATGAAATTTCGTTTAAAGTAGCGCGCAACGGAGTTGCATATTACCCTTGACTTATGAAGCGGTTTCTTTAATAGTTTTGAAGTAATCGCAGTTTTCCTGTGAGAATAATAATAATAATAATAACTAGTATAACTGATATTGCCGTACGGCAATATCGGATAATCCCCCGCGCCCCCCCTGTCTCCCTTGCCCTGCTTACTCCCTTCAGCCAGTTCATGGCCTTCATGATGAATTCTTGAAGAGGCTCATATATTGAAATCAGACATCGCTTGGCATGGAGACCTGTGTTTGGTGCCCAGCGGTACCACCCTCAAAGCAATACATTTCCAGTGAATGGTAGGTGAAACCCTAACCCTAATGGGTTATTGTAGACAAACCATGCAAGTTATGGAGCTGTGCTTACATGGAAAAATAGAGCAAAAAATTAGGAACATGACAAATCAGTTTTAATTGATTTTGATAAATAATGAATGAGTTATAATTGTATATATAAAATGTTGTATGTAAAATTGGTTAAAGGTAAGAGGAAGATATCCCTGTAGCTTGCTAGAGGGCGTAATTTAACACATTTTTTGGTGTTAATTTCATGAGATTTGAACGATTATAACCAGAGCAATTTACGTTTCAATTTTGAAATTAGAAAAATTCTCTAGGAAAAAGTATTTGATTTAGGCAAATTTCCTTTTGGCACAATATGGAGGCCCAACCTGGGTAGCCCGCATAAATTATTCATGAACATCCATGAAGTTCTTCATACACTTTTTGAGGGAAAACGTTTTGATAGGCCCAAAAAGTGACAACAAATTTTCAATGTCTGACGCGATTCTACGCCGCGCGTCTGACACTATAATGCTATACACCATTGGAAAGCTGACAAACAGACCTTTCTTGTGATATGTAACATTTTGTTGTAGCTCAATTAGGGACCGAGATATGTGCACTTGAAAATTGCATTTTTGGACGTCCGTAGCGCCGAGACCGTTTGTGCGAGGGGTCCGTAACTTTGTGAAGTTAGTACACTAGGGTACATCTGTAAGTGTACCTACTTTCAGCTTTCTACGAGCATTCCTTCCCTGTTTTTCAAAAAAATTTCAGTCAATTTTCGGGATGTTCAATTTTCAAAAAATCGTATCTTGAAATGTATTCATGAAATCTCCACAGGACGCCTTTCTGCACTGGAGACTTTGTCAAGGTATCTTACAAAAAATCAACAGGTCTCAGTTATGCTTAGGTTCTCAGAAACCTGCGCCGGAAATTTTTTTTGTATTTTGCTCATAAATCATAAGTGTCATGAAATTTGATCATGAAATTTCGTAAGCAGTAGCGCGCAATGGAGTCACATATTGTGTTTGAGGTTTCAGGATGTTATCTCTAATAGTTTTGCAGTAATCACAGTTTTCCTGAGCTGAATAATAATAATAATAATAAAAGGTAATCGAAGAATATCAATATAATCCCCCGCCGCTGCGCGAGCGGGAGATTATAACTAGTATAACTGATATTGCCGTACGGCAATATCGGATAATCCCCCGCGCCCCCCCTGTCTCCCCTGCCCTGCTTACTCTCCCCTTCCAATTCATGTCCTTCATGATGAATTCTTAAAAGCATGTATGAACGCTGCAATGTTGTTGGAGCATATGCCTATCAAATATCTTGACTGCCACACACACCTGTGGAGGCCAAGCGTACCATCATGCAGACAATGCATATTGAGTAAACCCTAACCCTAACCCTAATGGCCTGTTGCAGGCAAGCCATAAGAGTTGTGAGGTTGTGTCTACATAGAAAAATCAGGCAAAAAATTAGCGATATGTCATTTGAGTTTTAACTGATTTGAAACATTCACTTAGTAGCTATGACTGAATATATGAAATCATACATGTAAAATAGGTTATTAGAATCAGGTCCATGCCCTTGGAGAACAGATAAGGCAATAATTTCACGCATCTTTTAGTGTTAATTTCATAAAATTTGGACAGTTAGAAGCTGAGCAATCTAATGTTAAAATGTGAAATTAAAAAAATTCTCTAGGAAAAACCATTTGATTTAGGCAATTTTCCTTTGAGGACAGTATGTAGGCCTAACAAAGGTATATTGAAAAAAATATTCACGGACATCCAAGAAGAACTTCATAGATTTTTTAGCCAAAAATGTTTTGTTAGGCGCAAAAAGTGACATGAAATTTTCAATGCTACACGCGATTCTACGCCGAGCGTTTGAGACTATAATGCTATACATCATTGGAAAGCTGAGAAACAGACCTTTCTTGTGATATGTGAAACTAGTCTGTAGCTGCCATAGGGACCGAGATATGGCTACTTGAAGTTTGAGTTTTTGTGCGTCCGTAGCGCAGAGACCGTTTGTCCGAGCAGTCCGTAACTTTGTGAAGTTTGTACACTAGGGTAGGTCTGTATGTGCACCCATTTTCAGCTCTCTAAGTGCATTCCTTCCCTGTTTTTAGAAAAAATTTTGGTCAGTTTTCGGGATGTCTATTTTTTAAAAAATCATATCTTGAAATGTATTCATGAAATCTCCACAGGACGCCTTTCTGCACTGAAGACTTTGTCAAGGTATCTTACAAAAAATCAACAAGTCTCAGTTATGCTTAGGTTCTCAGAAACCTGCGCCGGAAATTTGTTTTGTATTTTCCTAATAACTCATAAGTATCATGAAATTTGATCAAGAAATTTCGTGTGAAGTAGCGCGCAATGGAGTCACATATTGTGTTTGAGGTTTCAGGATGTTATCTCTAATAGTTTTGCAGTAATCACAGTTTTCCTGAGCTGAATAATAATAATAATAATAAGAATAATAAGAATAATAATAATAAAACGAACAATATCAATATAATCCCCCGCAAGCGGCGGGGGATTATAATAATAATAATAACTAGAGAATAATTAAAATTGCACAGCAATTTTAAGATATGAATTCCCCTCCCCCATATTCCCTTGCCTTCCATTCCCTGCCCCTCCATTCCCTTCCCTGCCTTTCCCTTCCCCTCCCATTCCATTCCATTGGCTTCCCTCTCGTTGCATCCCGAGGCCTGATATGGTTGACATGTTGTTAGTTTGGCTTTGGTTGCAATCTATTGCATAGAAGTGCATAGGTCCACGTATTGAGTAATATAGCGCTTAGCATGCAGCCAGGTGTGTTGTGAGCAATGGTACCACCCTGAAAGCAATACATTTTGACTGAGACCTAACCCTAACCCTAACAGCTTATTCCAGAGAAACCATAAGAGTTATGGAGCTGTGTTTATATGGAAAAATAGAGTAAAAAATTAGCATTATGGCATAGTACTTTTAACTGAATTGAATATGTCATTTATGAAATATAATTGATTATATAAAATGATACGTGTAAAATCGGCTATTTGTAATAGGTAAATGCCCTTAGAGAACAGTAAAGGCAGGAATTTTACGCATCTTTTGGTGTTAATTTCATGAAATTTGAATGAGCAGAAGCTGAGCAATTGATGTGTCAATTTTGAAATTTAAAAAATTGTCAAGCAAAGAGGACTTGAAGTAGGAAAATTTCCTTTGGAGATATTATGCAGGCCCATATTGGGCACCATAGAAAAAATACTCATGAACATCCATGAAGAGCTTCATAGTTTTTTTGGGCAAAAAAGGTTTTGATGGGCCAAAAAAGTGACATGAAATTTTCAATGTCTGACGCGATTCTATACTAAACAAGCTACAGTAAAGTTCTATACACCATCTGAAAGAAGAGAAACTGAACTTTCTGATGATGTTTTTAATTTTTCTGTAGCTTTAACAGAAACGGAGATATCGGCGATTGAAAATTGCGTTTTTGTGAGGCCATAGCGCCTATACCGTTGACGCTATGACAACAATTTTTTTGTGATATTGTTAGACTAGGGTAGGTCTGTATGTACCTATAAATTCAGCTTAATCTGGGCATTCCTTCCTTGTTTTCTGGAGATTAGAATGTCATTTTTCGGAATTCCGTTTTTTCAAAAAATCATAACTTGGAATTTTTTCAACGGAATTCCTTTAGGCTCCTTTCTGCAAAGGATAACTGTCTAAAATATATATTAAAAAAATTTCATGCCTCTGTCTGCCTTAGTTTCTGAGAAACCGTTTACACAGTGTTAAAATTAGTTTCTGGAATTACGCAAGCCTGACAAGTAATTCCGCCAAGAAATTGCTTTTGAAGATAGGACTCAAGCCAACATATATGACTCTTGTATCTCTTTTGTTGTATCTCCATTACTTTTCTCATAATTGGCATTTAAAAAATCATTTTAAGGCCGTAGAAAAATAATAATAATAATAATAATAATAATAATAAAAAAAGTAGCAATAACAAGATGAATTCCCCTACGGGGAATTCATAATAACTAGTATAACTGATATTGCCATACGGCAATATCGGATAATCCCCCGCGGCCCCCATACCTCCCCGGCCCTGCTTACTCTCCCCTTCCAAATGATGTTTAGGCAACCAAATTTCATAATGATCCGTAAAGACTTTCTTATGTTTTAACATAAGACGCTTCGATGACGCAAAAAAGTGACATGAAATTTTCAATGCCACACGCGATTCTACACCGTTCATCGTACACCATCATGCTATACACCATTGGAAAGCTGGGAAACAGACCTTTCTTGTGATATGTGATACTTTGCTGTAGCTTAAATACGGACCGAGATATGAGCACTTGAAAATTGGGTTTTTGGACGTCCGTAGCGCCGAGACCGTTTGTGCGAGCGGTCCGTAACTTTGCGAAGTTTGTACACTAGGGTACATCTGTAAGTGTACCCATTTTCAGCTTTCTACAAGCATTCCTTCCCTGTTTTCCAGAAAAATGTTAGAAAATTTTCATGACATCCATTTTTAGAAAATTCATATCTCTGAAGATATTCATGAAATTTCCATTAGACGCCTTTCCGCACTGGAGACTTTGTCAAGGTATATTACAAAAAATCAGCAAAGCCCAATTCGCTTTCGTTCTCCTGGAAACGTTGCCAGAAATTTCTTTTTTATTTTCTCAATAACGTGTTAGTATCATGAAATTTGATCAAGAAATTTCGCTTGAAGTAGCGCGCAACGGAGTCGCATATAGTCCTTGAGGTTTTGGGACATTATCTCTAATAGTTTTGTAGTAATCACAGTTTTCCTGAGCTGAATAATAATAATAAAAGGTAAAAGAAGAATATCAATATAATCCCCCGCCGCTGCGCGAGCGGGGGATTATAATAATAAAAGGTAATCGAAGAATATCAATATAATCCCCCGCCCGCAAGCGGCGGGGGATTATAATAAAACGAACAATATCAATATAATCCCCCGCTCGCGGCGGGGGATTATAATAATAACTAGTACACCTGTAATTGTGCACAATTACAAAGATAAATTCCCCCTCCCCCTCCCATCCCCCTGCCCCCTTCCCTTCTACCTTCCCCATCCCCTGATTCACACAAAAATGTAATTGGGTCAGCATTTATTGCAGCAGAAAAAATGTGCAGCCAGTGAAGTATGAGAAGCGATGAAATAGGCATATGGCCAGGAAAATGTGTTTCCAGCCATAAGAAGCATTTGGGGAGCTGAAAAGTGAGATAACATTTTCAGGGTCCACCGCGATTTTGAACGGACGGCGCTACAGTATAATGGGCTCAAGTAGCTATTGCTACTTTTGCCCTTTATTATTGCAGTTTATACAGTGGTAGGAGTAGCAATAGCTACTTGGGCCGTATAATGCTATACACCGTGTGAAAGCTAAGAAACAGAGCTTTCTGATGGTGTTTTTTATTTTTCTGTAGCTTTAATAGCGGCCGAGTTATCCGCGCTTGAAAAATAGCGTTTTTGTGGTGCTATAGCGCCGATACCGTTAACGCTAGGAAGTTGAAATTTTAGTGGATTGTTACACTATAGTATGACTGTATCTGCATATAATTTCAGCTTGATTGGAGCATTTCTTCCTAGTTTTTGAGAAATTTTAGTAGCAATTTTGGGAATTCCCTTATTTCAAAAATTCATATAAAAAAAACTTTTAAAGATTTTGCCTTAAGCCTCCTTTCCGCACTGGGTATATGTTTAGAGATCATTGTGTTAAAATTTGGTGTATTTTCCTTGACTGGTTGTGACAAAACTGTGAACACAAAATTTTTATCAATTTCTTGCGTAATTACAAGTTAACTAGGAATTACGCAATATAATTCCAGTACATAAAATTGTTTACCAAAAGCAAAATGACCCTTTTTGTTTTAGTTGATTATTGCAAATAGTTTCTGAAATACAGCCTGTCAAATTGTTGACGAAAAATAAAAAGAAAAACAAAAAAAAAGGAAAAAAAATAATAAGATGCTGAAAAAAAAAACCGAACAAAAACAATATAAATTCCCCTAACGGGGGAATTTATAATAAAAGGTAATCGAAGAATATCAATATAATCCCCCGCCGCTGCGCGAGCGGGGGATTATAATAACTAGTATACTAAATTGCACAGCAATTTAAAGGAAGAACTTCCCTTCCCTTCCAATCCCTGCCTTTCCTTTCGATCCTTTCCCTTCTTTTCTGTTGCCTTAAGTTGGATTCCTTGCCCTAGCATTGATGAGTCTGTTTTGGTTGGCCTAGAGCCATAGGTGGTACTTCAAGCTGACTTGCAATAGTGCAAGGAACTACACAAACAGTGGCACTTGCAAAATCATACATTTCTTAGCATGGAGGGCTTATGTGGGCAATGGTACAGTAAGGCCATGGCTATTGAAACAATTTGGTCATGGAGCAATTTGTCCAGATGCATGAGGCATCCATATATCTCAAGTAAAACCACTAGCACCTCCTATCTGTACATAGTTATCAACACAGTTGAGTGCACAGAGGTCACCTTCTGGCCCTTTTTACCTGTCAATTTGATAATTGGCACAGAGCCAAGATTCACAAAGAGAAGATTTAAGTAGCAGACCATTATAAAACACTCAATTTATATTTAATCTTCATTAAATTTCCAAACTTCTCTCAAGTGATGCACAGTTTATTAATTGATCAATGAAATGTATACATGTAGACAAGGCAATATTCCCAAAGGTTTGAGTAAAGTTTCATGCACAATGCAGCCAGGAGTGTGAACTATTTGCCTTCTGAAAATTGACCTTCATGCTGTTAAATTGTGAATTTGGAGGACCACACTTAAATAATGTGGTGTACATTTGTAGGCAGACATAATGAGACATTTGCTTTTTCATTAAGTTTATTCATTCATCCACACTTGGGAATGTATAAAAAAAGAAATACAATAAAATATATATACATGCAGATGTATGCAGGCCCATGTAACAGGCCTGTGTAAACAGCATGTAAGCTTATGTTTCACTTTGATTCTTTGAATATATTAAGGGCAAAATATAATTAGCAGCAATGGCCTTGTGAATAGGTAGCATGATGGTTATTTTGAATATATTTAAAACATCAGATGTTTCAAGTGGCATGCTGGCAGTACATAACATGTGGGCCTATATCAATACAATGACAAGCTTGACTGGAATATCAGGCTGATTTAGCTTGCTACTGAGCAGATTATTTAAGCAATTAGCAATAAACAAGAATTGTTCTTTGCAAGGTGGGCTGTGTACAAATCCTGGATCTGTGGCATTCCATAAGAAAGGAAACATAGCATTGCGAAGCTTTGTTGTAATAATTTGAGCATTGATATGTGTGGCATCCAGTTACTGGAAGTCTGGTTGACTGTGGCCTCATCATGGCACCCTGAAAGCAATGAACTTTGTTGAAACCCTAACCCTAATGACTTGTCACAGACAAACTATAAGAGGTAGGAAGGCATGCTTTTAGACATACATAGGGCAAACAGTCAGCAACATGTCATATCAGTTTTAAGTGATTTGCAGCAGTATTTCACAAGTTATAATTTGATCATAAATGTAATAGAAAAAATATGTGCTTATTTGCAAACAATAGGGCAACAAATAAGCAACATATCATATCAATTTTAAGGGGTTTGAGACATTATTGGAAGAGTTTTAATTGGATTCTAAAATTCATGGTAGGGAGATGAGCTTGCATGGAAAAATAGGGCAGACAATAAGCAATGTTCCATATTAGTTGGACTTAATTTGAAATAATACTTCATGAGTTATAAATGAATAAATACAATTTTATTTGTAGATGCGGCTATTAGTAGAAGGTATATGCCCTTGGAGCACATAAAAGGCCATAATTTTCCACATTTTTTGGTGTTAATTTCGTGACATTTGAACAAGTAGAAGCTGAGCAATCTACATTTCAATTTTGAAATTAAAAAAATTCTCAAGCAAAAAGTATGTGAAGTAGAACATTTTGCTTTGGAGACATTATGCAGGTCCATAATGGGTACCACACAAAAAATATACATGAACATCCATGAGGAGCTTCATAGTTTTTTTGGGCAAAATAGGTTTTGGGAGGCCAAAAAAGTGACATGAAATTTTCAATGTCCACCGCGATTCTATACCGTACGTCCTAGGGATTATTGCTATACATCATTGCAAAGCTGACATTCTGAGGTTTTCAAAAATGGTCCGGTTTTTTCTCTAGGATTATTATTAAGGGAGGTACAGCCCTTCAAAAGTTCGATTTTTGAGACCCTGTAGCACTTAAAGTATTGAAGCTGGAGCGCCATACTTTTGGATTTCCACTGTACCCTGGTAGTACTCATTATTTGTGGCAGGACATGAAATTCAGACCAATACATCATGGTTTTTCATGACATCACCCCTTGAAATTTCGGGGTGCCGAAACTTCGAACTCGTTTTTCTCGAAAATTTTCTAGAAGGCGCGAGATGATATTCCTTTCTGCACTGCGCATTTCTTTGGAGAATCCAGGGGAAAAATTTTGAGGAAAAGTATGTCAATACTTTTCCCAGAACCGGAGCGAGAAATTTTTATTGAAAATTGGCCGTAATTCCCATGTCAAGCGTAATTCCGATGCGTAATTCCCAACACCAAAGGGCATTTCTAGTGTCTATATTGTGCTGAAGTAGCTTTCTGATATCTTGCCTTGGCCATGTTTTATTCAACATTGAAAAATGACCAAAAACGCGGCGGAAAAGTGCAAATCCGTACAATATCAAGAAGAACTTCCCAAGGGAAGTTCTTAATAATAAAACGAACAATATCAATATAATCCCCCGCAAGCGGCGGGGGATTATAATTATTTCATCAAAGTACAGCGTTTTACCAGCCAGGGTACAGTTACTTGTGGGGAGATATAAATGCAATATGAGTAATATATAGGTTATTCACAACGGGAGAGGGAGAGGGCTTTAGCCCGAGATGTGATAAACACATATTGCCGATCCCATGGTCAATAATTGGCTTATGCCATTTATAATTAAGTCAAACACTCAAACATGAGACGCTAGGTGGACAACAAAGAATATAGGAAATATCGCCCTGAAATACGGACATGTGCTTGGCTGACTGAGATGTCAAATAATGATTTAAACTCACTGTATGGTAGAACGAAGAAGCTCTCTGAGTATACACTTCTTGATCCCTGCGGACATCCGGCGCCTCCTTGAACTAATCTTGTGAAGAAAAATTGGTTATTGCTCGCTTTACACTGGTGGAGTGTCACTCGTATACTCTGGACTTCCGTTGTTCTCTGTCTGGAGACGTAGAAGGCATGTCCTAATTGGCTGATTGAGAGAAGTCTTCCGCTTCTTCTTATGTCATCAGAAACAACACCTTCATTACAGCCACTTGATGACAATATGTGTGTTGAAACTCCATCTCTGAACTCAGCCGCACAAATGCGATAGGGTAAATCGAATCCATCCCATTTACTGTAAATTGAATGCAGAATGTCAAAAATTTTAAATTTCAAGAAACAAGATAGGAAGTAAAACCTTGCACC
Source organism: Platynereis dumerilii (assembly GCA_026936325.1). NCBI lineage: Eukaryota > Metazoa > Annelida > Polychaeta > Phyllodocida > Nereididae > Platynereis > Platynereis dumerilii. The sequence continues at coordinate 8,288,161 of JAPTHN010000009.1, forward strand.
ATGCACCAGGTTTGTGATTGTGTGATGCAACCAAGTTAACTGAACAGCACAGATCCCTCTCAAAGCCTAATTTAAACAATTTGTCAAATTAAGCCTTTAAATATAATATTTTTAGCATTCCACTTTCACTGGGGATTACCCTCCGCCGTGCGGATTACCCTCGGCAGTGCAGATTTTCAGTTTTTGTGGAATTCCTAAATAATGCTGAAAATTTGCAGCAAAAAGTATGATGGATCTTGAAGAGGATACACATAATCGCTTTATACATAAGCAAAACAATCATGAAAGTGCCTTGTTTTCATTAAAAAAAGGGAAAATCATTTCTACCAATGCCGAGGGTAATCCAAATCATGATGGAGGGTAATCCAAGGTTTCATTTTGAGATGGACGAGGGTAATCCAAAGAGCACAAATGATCTTTTGTGCCAAGATTATGATTATTATTGTTTTGTGTTATTACAACGGTTTATTCTGGCTGGTTCACTGCCAAAGTGGAATTACTGGTCCAGTTTAGGGAACAAACGGGGTACGGTATATGGTCCATGCAGGAAAAATTCTGGGAATTCAAAATTTGGCCTCAAATTCAGGGAAAACACTGGGAAATTGGTTTTATATGTGTTGATGCATATGACAAGGAGTCTGTTTAAAAGCAAGAACAAACACAAGTTATATGAGGGGCATTTAGAACTTCACAGCTTTTTCTCATATGGACACCTATTTTCAATGTAGAATCTAAAATTCTTCACTGTACAAAATTCAGAAATTTTGGAATGCATTTGTTAGAATATTGAACAATTTGGGAATCTTTTAGTGATATAAGCTGTGAACCTTCTGAATGGCCCTTATAGTTTTTGGTTTCTGATTAATGATGGTACGGTCATTCCACAGTAACTAATACAAAACTGTCACTGGTGTTGCAGGAGGGAGAAACCGGGGCACCTTGGGACGCTTTTAACGTCTACAAATTTTGCTCAGTGTTGAAAGCACTGAGGAACTCAGAAGTTTGCATGAATATCACCTATATACTATTGAGTTTAAATCAAAGGCATAATTGATTAGACTGCACCTACCCTTTTGCAGCCAGACAGCAATATGCGAGTCGTGATCATGACTGTCCCAATGAACCCTGACAGTTTTTATTGAGAAAGCCTAGTTGCTCATGGTTTGAATTGAACCTCTCTGAAATTGCTTTTGTAGTAGGAAAACAAACCTTTCCTTGCCATACTTCTGCATATGGCTGTAACTTGTCAATAAAACATTACTGACATCAGAATGTGAAATTGCAAGATATGATGGCACTACCAGATCATATACCTTGCCAGGAACAATTTTTGTGTCCGAGAGCAGGGCCTCGGGCCCTTTGTCGTCATCAATGGGAATGTCATATCAAAGTTGGTGTGGATCGAAAAGCATTTCACAAATGCAAGAACCACCCAAAGTTATGATGCCATTATGATCCCCAGTGTTTACACTGTTGCACAAGATGCCCTGGCTTTAATCTTATGTCTCACTGCTCTAAATAGTTAACTTTAATCCCCCAAATTCCTCCTTGCTCAGCAGACGATTTCTGAGAAGCATCTTCTTCTTCTTCCCTTTGGCCCTTCCGCCCTGAGACAAAGTGGGGTGCACCACAACCTGAGATCTATACTTCAGCCAATTACTAAAGGTAGACAGATAGACAGATAGACAGATAGATAGACAGATAGATAGATTGATAGGTAGATTGACAGATCTATAGATAGAATGCAACTTTTAACAATTTATAGAGATGTGTTAATGTAATGATCATATCCCATTGAGTTATAAGGGGTTATTAATTCCTCGAGGACACCGTGCATGCACTGCATGCTATTTTATTGAGTAACACCAGTGATGGGCAACACCAGTGAATTTTGCATACATTGAAATAAGTTGATTTCTGTTAACAGGAATTAGGTCATTCTGGTATTACTGGCCATTATTGAGGGTAACACTAGTGACACTGAAAAAGAATACTCTTAAATTCAGCCCCCCCCCCGCTCATACTATACCTGTATACTGGAGAGACTGCAGTAGGCAGGAGAGTGACAAGACTTTAACCCCCCCCCCCATTCCCAATCCTCTAAAAGAAATACAAAACTTGACCTGCACCTCTCTCTTGCTCTGATTCGTTCGTTTTAACGCTGGATTCATTGAAGAAACGGCCATGGTTATACAAACTAAGTAAACCTGGATGCCTAAAAAGGGTTTTTATAAGTATTGAAAATGTCAAATAAATTGTTTTTCGTTATCTATTACACTATTTTGAGAACATCAAAATTGAGAAAAAGTTGATTTATTTGTGTCATATATCAATATCATTGTAATTTTCGCTATTAACTGAATCTTCCTGTAAGTTAAGTATCTAGGCTAATTATCATTGGGTTTACCTTTTCTTGGCGTTTCATGGAGACTAGATCGGAAGAAAAGCGACTGCAGTACGTCAGACTAAGAAATCAGATCAAAAACAACATCAGGAAAATCAAAATTGAGAAAGGAAAGGAGATTGCGAAATCAGTCAAGACAAACCCCAAACGATTTTGGCGCCAGGTAAATAAGTCCACCAATGTTAAATCATCAATACCTGAACTGCAGGTTGGGAGCAAAATAGCAAGAACAGACCTGGAAAAGGCAGTGATATTAAATGACATTTTCTCATCCGTCTTTGTTGATGAGCCTGAAGGGATTCTCCCTGAGTTTGAGAAACGTACGCACCACCAGCTCTCCACAGTTGTCTTCAATGATCAGATGGTCAAGAAAAAATTGAATGATCTCCACATCAGCTCCTCCCCAGGCCCAGACAAGATCCATTGTAGAGTCCTCAAGGAAACCAGCCAGGTCATCGCAAAACCACTCGCAAAAATCTTTCAAAATTCAATATCACATGGTAAGATCCCCGAAGACTGGAAGAATGCCGAAGTGTGCGCCATCTTCAAGAAGGGCGCGAAGAAAGACCCAACCAACTACAGGCCCGTTAGTCTTACCAGCGTGGTATGCAAAGTGATGGAAAGAGTAATCAGAGGAGAACTCATGGAGTACTTAATGGCAAATTCTCTTATATCCAATAGGCAATTTGGATTCATCACCGGCAGGTCAACCGTCCTCCAGTTGTTAAAAGTACTAGATGAGTGGACACATGCCATTGACCAGGGCCTTCCCATTGAGGCCATTTATATGGACTTTCAAAAGGCCTTTGACAGTGTCCCTCATCGACGACTCCTCCATAAGCTCGCCAGCTATGGAATCAGCGGCAATCTTCTCGAATGGCTCCGAGACTTCCTGTTAAATCGCAAACAGAGGGTACGTGTCAATGATAAAATGTCGACCCAGGCAGATGTAAAGAGCGGAATCCCACAAGGGTCGGTCCTGGGACCGGTGCTTTTCATCGTATTGTAAGGTCCTTCCTTACTTAGATAGTAAAATATTCCATTAAGATGATTACTAATACTCTATACATTCATGCAACTTCAAGTACTACAAACTCAAGAGCTTCGGAGTAACTAGTCTGCTTGAGTGTCCAGCAAGATCTAGCCAGGGAATCTCACTCCCCTGGTTTTATTGAAATCAATTCTACATACAAACATGTGCCTAGGCTCCACCCAACAGCATACATTTCCATATGCAAATTCACATGCATAGTTTACCATGAGCCCAGGAGCAGATTGAGTTGCTTACTTATAGCTCTCACTCAGATACCTGGTTATTTCACCTACTAATCCACTTCGTGAGTCATCCCACTTTCATCATTCCCAAAGCCCCTTATCTTGGCCAAAAGTACCTCTACAAGATTTGCTTCCCTTGTGTAGTTTCCAAAGTGCGCACATTCCATTATCTGTGCATCTACAATGAGAGGACCTCTGAAAGGCCAGAAGTCAAGTATTCCAATCGATACTTCTGAATGGTACTTCCCAGCTGATCTTTGGTCCCCTCATTGAATTTGGTGGAAACATGCTTTCCCCTTATTCAGTTATGGGCCTACTTGATGTTTCAGGGATACATATCCCCTCTCAGGTTAACTTATCACGCCTGGTCTCATGGCTCCAAATGGGACAGTCTCCATTCTCCCCCATCCAGATGCAACATTAAAGAGTCATCATCGGGACTGACCCAGTCCCCTCAGATGACCCATCCCCTTAGCTCCCATGACCCTTCCAAGGTCAACATATCCCAAATCTGACATGTCATTGATACTCTCATCACAATAATATTAAACATAAATGCAATTATAAGTACAGGCATGGACTTTACACTGCTTCCCTCAAGGAAAGATAAAATCCTATTTTATCTAGAAGAAATATCATTGTTGTAGTTAATGAAAGTCCCCAGTTACCCCAGTTCCCACCCCTAGTCACTCCTGTTTCGTGTCCCAAATTTTATATAAAAAATATACCCATTTATACATGCAAAGACAGGTTTCAACATAAAATGACAGTGAACAATGTTCACAGAAACATATAAGTGATTGTATGCAATGTATGGCCTTTATGGCCAATTAAGAGTTCATAATTATGATTGAATGTTCATAATAGCCCTATTAGGCATTACATTGAAGGCGCGTGCCGATTTATCTAGCCAGTGACCTCCTCTCCTCCAGCCGATCCGATGGACTCTTTAAGAAATACGATGAGTGCAGATCCCCGTAACTGGAAATAAAAGAGGAGCAACAAGGCAGATCAAAGATGCTAAATGACCAGTGTGGCAGACATGCACATGTGAGTGACTGGGTGGCTATTTATCAATACCTCTTGATCTCAGAGTTAACAAAATTCAATTACATGCAGCCAGCAGCGGCGCACAACTCACTGTACTGTGAAGAATCAAATAGGTGAGACATGTCGTATGGTAATTGGAGTATTAACATTAAGTGACATGGAAACACGACATTTCGAATACAATAATAAGTGCATATAGCACATGATAATAGCAACCACGAAGACAAATACAAATATGAAATTCTGAAACTGCATTGTATATTAATTGTCGGATCATTACATTAAGTGACACAGCAATAGACATGAAAGCACAACATCAATTATGAGGCCATGTGGTATGTTAATTAATTGGCATTAACATTAATGTACATGGCAACAAGACATTGGCAAAGACAATTTAAATGCAATAGTAAATGTTACAATAGATTCCTTCATGTGGAGAAGCAAGGTGGGAGTCTAGTCTTGCTATGAAAGGAACCCTAATATATACTAATATTGGGGGTGAAGTCACTAGAAAATGACTTATAATGTTACAATAGGTAATCAATTTACCTTGGATCAGGCGCAACTGCCCCGATTATTCACAGAATTTACACTGTGGTTCCTAAAAGACCTTTACCAAGGTCTTCATTTTATGCATCACTGATATCGCCTTTTCCATGTGCCATGCTGCAAGGGTTATTTAATTGCCTAAGTCCTGTGTGAGTCATGACCTGGCCCAAAACAGCCATGCACCTCAGCTGTGGGTCCACGGTGTTATGGGTCAGGGTGGCCCGACAGGCCATGAGGACGAAAGCAAACAGTACAGCACTGATGACACATGTTCGCTACCTAGGGCAGGGCCTAGAGAGCCCGGGGTAGCGGCTAAGGGTCCAGTGTGCTTCATAAGACTTATCGTCGCAGCGATGATATCTCAGCATGCTCAGTCGCGCTGACAATGTTAAGCCTTTAACTGACACATCAAACACCATCATAATTAGTGGCAGACCGGACACAAATAATGAGGTGAAGATCAATTATAATGTATTCTACATTATCCTGGCATCCAGCCACACTTATCACAGTGGCCAATATCGGCCAACTGTATAATAACTGATCAAGCAAATTTATTCCAGTGGCAAACTGGCCGACTGCAGAATAATTGATCATAGTTAATTATTTTGTCTATGATAGTCATCCCTAAACTATCCTCCTTTCAACCGGATGCCCTTAGCAGAGCTATTGTCAGATACAATGGTGTGTGTCCAATTGATGATTGTGAGGTGATCAACCAAACAATCAAAATCTTGGGTTAATCTTATTTGTCAATGGGACCTATCTTGACAGGTGCTAAGTTGATGATTAATAAATTAATTGGCTGGTGTGTCGGAATCAGTATGTACGTCTACAATTTCTGTCCGACAGCGGAGGTGTCAACTCTCTTATCCATACGGAGAGAGTCTGGGTGCATCATAAACAACTGCATGACATCAATATCCCTTGATGTCGCATGCAACAATTTGGGACCCCCTTCTGCTGTGCATTAACACCAGCAGGGTGATGCAGTTGTGCTAAGCTCAGGGCAATTATTCTGCCCTGGAGCACTCTGCAATCAGAGCTACAGTAGCACTTCCATGGCTTTCTGTATGAGCTCCTTTTAATTCAACCCCTTCTCCTGTATTTACCCCTTTTGTCTTGTTAAATGATGGTACTTCCATTAACAAAAGTGTGCGTCAACTACCTTGACCTGTCTTGCCAGTCAGCCAGGGGCTCTAATCTATCTTGGCATACAGACTGATGAATTGGCCGTAAATGCAGTGAATGACAGGGCTTTGTCCTGCTACCTGTTTCAACATACATTGCTTGGGCCATTCAATTTCCAGCCTATGGTTATGCCTAGATTGGCCTATAAGTTGAAGCACCAAGAATGTTGATATGCCAAGGCAATTGGCTTGCAAAATGGCATAAACAAGCATTCTTATGAAAAACAAAGGTAAATTTTAAAATTTCTGCTCTAACCTAAATTTATCTTTTGAATTTAAACCTGAAGGGTCTTTCAGAAATTTTCATTTATGTATAAATTTAACAGTCGTAACTGTATTTTGCGGTATCAAGAACGCTTTTGATAAATATTAAGAATTAGATTACACTTTAATTATAGATAGATAGATAAATATGATAAGTGCAGCCCTCTAAGCCCAGTTCTGAGCGCTCATGAGGGTTGATTGATGAGATGGGAGAGACAGCAGGAGTCCTCAACATGTTACACATTTACCCTATGGGAGGGATCGTTTACTTGCTCAACACAGACACTGATACAAGGGGCTGCCAATTTAACGTCTCATCTGAATGACATCCAGCAATTAACATGACAATTAGTACAGATTCGTTGTGAAGTCTTACTTTAGCATTTTAAACATGGGGAAATCATTGAAAATTGTCATTTTAAGATAAATATATTCTGTACTTAACTCTTTTGTAACCCAATTCTTATGTGACTTCATGAAAATGTCATATTTTCACATGACGACAACAATGTTTCAGAATAGAAATAGTACATTGTTCAATGGGGGCTCATTAAATTTGCATTTGCCTACCCAAAATTCAGATGTACTAAAGATTGGTAGGGGTTGCCGCTTAATGAGGGGTACAGAGAATTCCTTAATGAGGGGTAGCAAGACAGCCTCCAGCCGTGGCACAAATTTGTGCATAAAAGAGGCTTCTCCTATTTAGGGGTCCCAGCAGGCTAAGTACATGTACTGTACCCTACTAGCCTTTTAGTGAGTACAATAATGGCAGCATCTTCTCTGCTTGTCCACTGCCATTGTCATGGCATAATATTAAACATACAAACAGGCAAGACAGCCTGCAGCTTATAAGTGGAAACATTTTCCAATAGCAAGACTTGCCTTACGTTACCCTCTGAGATCAACTAACAATTAACTTAGTACATGCAAATAGCTATAACCAACCCAAATCACTCACCGTAGCATGTCAGGAATCTGCCTTGTTCTTGGTGCAAGCTGGGATTCTTCCTTGGACCTTCTTTGGTTCTTCATTGGTTTTTCTTTGGTTCTATTGGGTTCTTCTTTGATTCTTCTTCGATTCTTCTTCGATTCTTCTTCGATTCTTCTTCGATTCTTCTTCGATTCTTCTTCGATTCTTCTTCGATTCTTCTTCGATTCTTCTTCTGCGCTTCCTCGCTTCTTCTTCGCTTCTTCTTCGGGTTCCGGCAGAGTTCTTCTTGGATGCTTTACGGTTCTTTGCAGTCCTTCCTTGGTTCTGCGTAGTTCTTCCTTGGTTCTTCGCAGTTCTTTCTTCCTTGGTTCTTCACGGTCCAACATGGCTCAGTGAGAGAAGAGACGACAGGAGCAGGTGAACCTCCTTTGGGGAAGTGGCGGAGGAAGAGCAGGACATTTATTAACGGTTGGCAATTGAATTAGATTCAGGGAGCCTGCAAGTGCCAAGTCCGTGGTCTGCTTGCCTCATAGCTCCCCTTGCCGGTTGTAGCCCTGATACCAGTCCACTGTCTTCAAATTGGCCCCTCATTCTGCTGTCTCCTCTGTCATGTTGCTGGCCACAATGGTCCTTAGCCAGCTGGAGTAATTGCTACTGGTTCTTCTTTAGGTTCTATCAGGTGGACCTCCTTTGGTGGGTGGCGGAGGAAGGGCAGGACCTTGATCACCAGTTGGCAAGTGAATTAGCTTCAGGGAGCCTGCATGTGCTAGTCCGGGCTACATGCTTCTTGGCTCCCCTTGCCTGCGATCACCAGCAGCTTGTATTGGCTGCTGCTGTGAAGCCCTGTCGCCCCTCTGTTGCCCTCAAAATGGCCCATCACCCTGATGGCTCTTTGTATTGCAGATCACCAAAGTCTGTAGCCCGTTGGGGTTGTCAGCAGCATCACAATTACAATTGTCTGTTTGGCATCCTGGTCCAATATGCAGAATCACAATTGTCTGATGAAGCATCCTAGTCCAATTTTCATCTTCACAGTGTGATTTATCACCCTGGTTAAAATCCAGCATCGCTTCATGTCCAACACATAATTGTCTTATTCACTCCTATGCTCCTAGAAAATTAATTGTCACTCCTAGGAGCTGGAATAAGTCCAGGTGAATGCGGTGCCATTTCACTGACTAAATAAAATCACGTCGGGGTCACCATTTATGTAAGGTCCTTCCTTACTTAGATAGTAAAATATTCCATTAAGATGATTACTTATACTCTATACATTCATGCAACTTCAAGTACTACAAACTCAAGAGCTTCGGAGTAACTAGTCTGCTTGAGTGTCCAGCAAGATTTAGCCAGGGAATCTCACTCCCCTGGTTTTATTGAAATCAATTCTACATACAAACATGAGCCTAGGCTCCACCCAAAAGCATACATTTCCATATGCAAATTCACATGCATAGTTTACCATGAGCCCAGGAGCAGATTGAGTTGCTTACTTATAGCTCTCACTCAGATACCTGGTTATTTCACCTACTAATCCACTTCGTGAGTCATCCCACTTTCATCATTCCCAAAGCCCCTTATCTTGGCCAAAAGTACCTCTACAAGATTTGCTTCCCTTGTGTAGTTTCCAAAGTGCGCACATTCCATTATCTGTGCATCTACAATGAGAGGCCCTCTGAAAGGCCAGAAGTCAAGTATTCCAATCGATACTTCTGAATGGTACTTCCCAGCTGATCTTTGGCCCCCTCATTGAATTTGGTGGAAACATGCTTTCCCCTTATTCAGTTATGGGCCTACTTGATGTTTCAGAGATACATATCCCCTCTCAGGTTCACTTATCGCGCCTGGTCTCATGGCTCCAAATGGGACAGTCTCCATTCTCTCCCATCCAGATGCAACATTAAAGAGTCATCATCGGGACTGACCCAGTCCCCTCAGATGACCCATCCCCTTAGCTCCCATGACCCTTCCAAGGTCAACATATCCCAAATCTGACATGTCATTGATACTCTCATCACAATAATATTAAACATAAATGCAATTATAAGTACAGGCATGGACTTTACAATGTACATCAATGACTTACCAGACCACATCATCTCAAAGGCTTATCTCTTCGCGGACGATACCAAACTGTACAAAATCGGCAAGCCACCGCTCGACGGTGAAATTGACCACATGCAGCAAGATCTCAACACCCTTCAACATTGGGCAAGTAAATGGCTGCTTAAATTCCACCCATCTAAATGCAAGCGGTTATTCATCTCAAGGAATCTTCAGGACTCAAGAACATCGCCATTAATACTTCAATCTGGAAATGGCCCGCCAGTACCGCTAGAGTTAGTAAATCAAGAGAAAGACTTATTAATTATCATCGACAGCAAACTTACCTTCAGCAACCACATAGATAGCATCATCCAAAAAGCCAATAGAAATATGGGGATCATCCGATGCTCAATAAGTTACTTAAATATTTCCACCTTCATCCCACTCTACAAGGCCATCGTCAGATCCGCTCTAGAATATGGTCAGAGCTTGTGGAACCCTTACCATATTGGTGATATTAAGAGAATTGAATGCATCCAAAGATATGCCATTAGGCAAATCAATGGCTTCCAAAATCTGTCATATCCGGAAAGGCATAGAAAACTTCATCTACCAACACTAGATTCCGGAGGATGCGCGGTGACATGGTTGAAATGTTTAAAAATCTTGAATGGATTCCACGACAGGGAAGTCTCACTCACGATGCAGAGGGCGCCGAGGACCTCGAGAGGGCACGCATGGAAGTTATTCCAAGAAAGATCCAGATTAGACATCCGAAAGCACGCATTCAGGAACAGATCAGTTGCAACGTAGAATAGTTTGCCAGAATCAGTTGTGTCAGCCAATAGCATCAACAGTTTTAAAAATCGTCTAGACAACCACTGGAAACAACACCCCATGAAATACGACCCCCTCTTCAACTGACATCCTTCTAATTGGCACAGCATCCGGGAGACGATGGCAGCATGAGCAGCCAATGTCTCTCTCAACTACACCCCAATTTTGAACCCTAATGGACCGAGAGCGGAAAATTGTCGACAGCCATCGAGTGGACTTCTGGATATTTCACTATTAACTTCATGGTTTCATCACTACGGATTGCAGTGGATTATAGAAGCCTGGACCAACCAGGGAGTACATAAGAAGTTTCCTTCCAAAATCAGGATTATTATATTATATTTGTGCTCAAGTTACATTTTATCTATTTACTTAAATTTCTTACCTTACTCCAGTATTATCGGGATATTACTTATCCTACTCTTTTCAGTATTATTGTGATACAACATACATATTATACGGATTACAGTTCGTCCTGACGAGGATATACCGATGAAGGCAGCATGAGTAGCCATCATTGGTTTTCCTTTATCCTCGTGTACATCTACCATACATTACATTTGTCCAGGCCCATGCTTTGTCACGCGGGATCTCAGCTGTTGCTTACCTGACTTGCCTGAAACTCTGCCAGACATTCTAAATATGTTTGATCTGTGTTTTGCTATCCTCAAAAATATGATTTTACTCTGATAACGACTTGAACAACACCTATGATGGAATAACAAGTGAACCAAAGAAAAACATAATTTGAGGCATTGGTTTATTCTCAAAGTGAGGTTCAATGCAACAGTGGGCTATCTCCATGGTTGTGTCACATGACGCAACCTCCAAGAGGGCCTGGTGGGGGGGGGGCAGCATGCAAATTTTTACAACTTCATAAATCTAGAAATATATATTTCCAGGTCTACAGGCCAATGTATCCTATTGCTTCAGCTTTAGCCATTCAGAAAATACAGAGTAGGCCTACATTATATATCAAGCAAGTACGGTAATCCAATGTCATTGCGTAATACCTCTTTATATGAAGTTCTCCAGGCCAAACTCCTCAGTTGGGTGCAAGACACCACTGAGTAAAGATGGTTGTGCCCTTCAACACAAACTTTCCAAATAACTTAACTAAACTTGCAAGCACAGAAAAACATAAATTTTTACAACTTCATAAATCTAGAAATATATATTTCCAGGTCTACAGGCCAATGTATCCTATTGCTTCAGCTTTAGCCATTCAGAAAATACAGAGTAGGCCTACATTATATATCAAGCAAGTACGGTAATCCAATGTCATTGCGTAATACCTCTTTATATGAAGTTCTCCAGACCAAACTCCTCAGTTGGGTGCACGACACCACTGAGTAAAGATGATTGTGCCCTTCAACACAAACTTTCCAAATAACTTAACTAAACTTGCAAGCACAGAAATACACAAATCCCCTGTGTCAGATGGCTGGCATGGGAAATCCCTCTAACATTTGAGTAAAAGCTCAGGTCACATGACCACCCCAGTTGCCAGCTATAAACGCCTGTCACAGGCATGTCACTCACCCAAACTATCCACCTATCCTACTTTTTTGGACTCCTATTTCACATGGGAGCCCACAACCGTCTAACTCCTCTCTCATTTCCGTTTGCCAACTCCACCGCCAATCTCCCACCAGGAGTGCATGAAACAGCATATTCTCATATTTCACTCCGCCACAGAGGGAGCCACTTTTCATAATCTTTTTCCGACAGGTGGCAGCACCTGTCTTCATCTGTTTTTGCCTGCTAACGTGGCTGTAACAAACCTTCACTTCACAATAATGCATTGTCACACTTTTTCCACTAATGGGCATTTTCTAGTTACATACATACATGTACAGGTACCTGGCTGCTCTGCTAATAAATTTATAGAAGGATATTGTCAGTGAGCACAGGTCAGTATTGGGGGATCAGTAGGATGTGAAAGCAAAAGCAGCTTCACCAATGTGTGAGCTGGTTATAAATAATCAATTAACCTTACTTAATTGTAGAAAATACACAATTCTGTTGATTGGAAATGTATACTATACTTTAAATCTATCAATTTATGATCTATAACAATAAATTATTTAAGGAGAGCCCCGCATTGCTTGAAATGTAAACAAAGCAGGGCTTTTTCACGGCATGAAAAACTATTTGTTTACATTTTTCAAGGAAATAAACTTCTTATACTGTCAATAGAACAGCAATTAGGTAAATTTTTCAACTGGAATGTGTTAAATATGACTGAAATCTATCCATAAACAGTCTATTAAAAATGCGGACTTACTACCTTTAACCAAATTAAATTCTGTAACATTGCATATTTTTTGGGCAACATCTTCACCTCTTGGGCATCTAAATCTTTGATGAGCACTGCCCAGTGGTCAAATGAAGTTCAAGAAAATAAAATATAACATGAGGCATGTGATGATCATTGAATGATCGGGGAAACAAAATGAATGGGATTCAGTAAGACTAGAGGGGCTAAGATTGAGGTGGGGATGAGCGGGTGTAAAATTAGGGGAGCGGCCGGAGTGGGGCAAGATGATGTGGACAAGAAAGTAACACAATTATCCCAACATTTCAATACAATTTAACCACAGAGATATAAGGACACAATATTCAATATTGATAGTTTATTTTTCATTATGAACGTCTCTCTCTATATATATACCCGTTGTAAGACGGGTACACTGCTAGTAGTGTATATAAACTTTTATATTCTGCATCAAAAATTTAAGGCCAATCATGTACCAGGAGATCAGTCACATGACAAGCCAATAAATAATGATATTGGTGTCTTAAAAGTGTTATTGGTGTGTGGTGAGTGATATTGGCGCGCCCCTACCCTCTTAGCAGCAACAGTGCACTTAATTGCCTATTACTTAAGGGTGGGCCATTGGTAGGAGGAAATGTAACTTCTTGACATGTCGTTCTATCATTTTATAAATATGCTCATTGTAAAAAATGGGAAAAATACAGTATATGTCATATATAAAAAAATTAAATATCTTCAGAAAAAACAGTATTTTACAAATATGTATAAGTTTGAAAATTTTATTACAGAATATAACAAATAGTGGATGTTGAGTCAACCAATATTGAGTTTTATTGGCCTTAGCAGGTAATATTGGTCTCGGCCTACGGCCTCGACCAATATTACTGCTTCGGCCAATAAAACTCAATATTGGTCTCCTCACCATCCACTATCTATATAATACCCATGTGATGTCTTGGAGTGTTCTGCCGCACAGGATCTGTAAATAACTGCAGTGGGACTATGTACATATTCTGGGATTGACAATATTACTTGTGCTTGTGTAAAAATGTGACAATCTGATCTGAGCATAGAGGTGGAAACACCTGCATTCAGTATTTCACTAAATTCACTAACGGACCTATTATCTTATATTATAATCTGATAGAATATTTTTCTGCTTCAAAGACTATTCATATATCTATTCTAGGCTAAGTACTATGTTATAAGGCGGCACCATTTTTTGTGATGCATTATGAAGTTATTATTCTCCAAAAGTATCAAATATTTCATAAATTTTCCTTCACTCATTGAGGTACCTTGACATTGAACATTGTTTCAGGTAAATTTCAACCATAATGATGCAGGTTTTAACGTTTTTGTTTACATTTAATGCAAGATGCCTTAGTACCTTATCCTCAACTTTACACACCATAGTGTTTGACATATATAACAAAACGGAATGGGACAAAGTTTTTGACAGAATCTCCGAACATGCATCCATGCCTCAAAATATATTAAGAATATCTTTGATATAACACAAATATGTAATAGATGGGAACCGAGAAACCCAGATTGTGTATCTATACAGAAAATGTAAGGAAACAGACATGCACCTCGGTATTCAGAAAAAAGTATTCAATTTGTTGCTCTGTTCAAGCCCAAATAACTTAGGATGATTATTATTTCCCAGCAGTCTTGATATAAATTGTGGTTGATGGCCTATCTCAGTCTCAGTCTGCAATGATTGATTCTAGGGATGTCATTGAAAACAACTTTGATGTGATTATCGGATAAATAATTTCCGATGCACCGAAGTATCGATATCTTTTCACAAAGCTAGAGAAATGGCAAAATCAGAACTTTATTTGCTAGTTTTGCACTGAAAATCACAAAAATTCTGAATTTGCGTCACTCCCGTCCTCCATATTGAAAAGCGGTCTGAGCAGGTCTCGTCCAGCGTGATTTCAGACGAGAACAGAAAATGGAGTGGCGCGATTTTGATGTAAACAACGTGACTTCTACTGGATTTCTTGAAATATTTCCCAATAAATACGCCAAATGGTATGTAAATAACATGTTCGATACTTGCTACTCTGTATCGATACGTTATCGATGCAGAGATTTTCCGATGCATCGATTATGGCTGTATCGATGACAGTCCTATACTTGATTCAGAAGTAATTAAGTTTTCTCAATACAAATTTAATCTGTTACTTTTTCCGTAAGAAATAAATTTATTCCCAGCGAGACGATTTCCATGCCCCCGTCCTTTAAATATGCAATGATTGCCCCCTTATTGTTCAGAGGGGGATCCAGAAAATTTCGATATGGGGGGGGTCTATCGGGCTATCGCGTCGCGGAGTGCATAATTTGCGACAAGACGCGACTGCGCATAATAAAATTTAACATGTAAAAATACATAAATTTTGGTCTGGTGGGGGGGGGGGGATGTATCCCCCCCATCCCCCCTGCATCCGTCCCTGTTATTGTCTTCAGGTCAGTGTTTTTACTTGAGTCATTGAGTGAATCTTAAACTGCACTGTTATAGGGTAATTGTAAACAATATTTCGATAATAGATCAAGCTAAAATAGTTTGGCAGTCAACCATAATTTATGTTCAGCCGGCCTCGGTCGTGATAGCTTATGCCTCGGTAGGGTGTGTCAATTTTTAATTTTTATGCAAATTCAAAAAGCACTAGTGCCTAAAAGGTGCGTTTTGACCTGGAGAATCCAAATCTGTTCTCGAAATGGTGATGCGACAATTCTTACCTACTTCAATTTTGGTTCAAAGTTTTAAAAACACGTTTCAACGCAGTGGAACGCTTTTGTCGAACAGTGGAGAAGCTTTCACCCCATCTACCAGTCATACATGCAAGCCCCACTCATCCATCCATCCATCCCGTCGAGCGGTCAGTCCGTCTGATCAGCGTTTTACTCGTACATCACGCTGCCCCCTAGCGCATGCGCCGTGGGATTTTCTTCTTGAAAATTGGGTCAATGAATGTAAAATGCGGACCACGCGGGCCATGCGGACCATGCGGACCACCAATTAAAACAAACAGACACTGTGGGTTTATGGGGTTAAACACACAGAGCAATCGTAGGGAAGCTACTGCTAATTGCTAATACAACACCATGGTCTGCATCTTGGTCCGCATTTGGTCCGCATGGTGTTGTATTAGCAATTAGCAGTAGCTTCCCTACGATTGCTCTGTGTGTTTAACCCCATTAACCCACAGTGTTTGTTTGTTTAATTGGTGGTCCACCCACAGTGTTTGTTTGTTTAATTGGTGGTCCACCCACAGTGTTTGTTTGTTTAATTGGTGGTTTAATTCTCGCCAAAAACGCGTAAGATCATTGTGGATTCAACGGGGAGGTTGGGCTGTGGGGGGGTGTGTACACACCCTACACACCCCCCCTGGCTACGGGCCTGCAATGTAAAATGCGGACCACGCGGGCCATGCGGACCATGCGGACCACCAATTAAAACAAACAGACACTGTGGGTTTATGGGGTTAAACACACAGAGCAATCGTAGGGAAGCTACTGCTAATTGCTAATACAACACCATGGTCTGCATCTTGGTCCGCATTTGGTCCGCATGGTGTTGTATTAGCAATTAGCAGTAGCTTCCCTACGATTGCTCTGTGTGTTTAACCCCATTAACCCACAGTGTTTGTTTGTTTAATTGGTGGTCCACCCACAGTGTTTGTTTGTTTAATTGGTGGTCCACCCACAGTGTTTGTTTGTTTAATTGGTGGTTAATTTTAAACCAATTAAACAAACAAACACTGTGGGTGGACCACCAATTAAAACAAACAGACACTGTGGGTTTATGGGGTTAAACACACAGAGCAATCGTAGGGAAGCTACTGCTAATTGCTAATACAACACCATGCGGATCAAATGCGGACCAGGATGCAGACCAGAATGTTGACCAGAATGCAGACCAAATTTTATGTTATTATTTCATCATCATGAATAAAATGGTAAATATGAAGGGGATATCAACTGCTGTGTGGTCTGCATGATAGAAACAAGGCCTCCTTTATGCATCCACTTGGTTCATGTAAATTTTTGGTTTCTTCTTTTTAAAAATATAAAAATAATTTATTTGATGGCCCTTAAATATACATAGCTCTGATAAAATCGATGTCCATTTCTGGCAACACAAACAATATTTATTTTTAAAAAGCAATGCAAGTGCTGGCTGTGATCTAGAATGTCATCCAATTGAGGATGTTTTATTAATTGCATTTATACCATCATCAATGAATCCCACTCTCTGTAATCCACTGATTTCAAGACTCTGCCACACAATTGTGAATTAACAGATTCCAATTTATTTGCATTTTAAATCCAGTCTCTTCAGTGGCTGTAATGGTAAGTGGCATTGCCTGAATATCAAGTGATTTTCTTAGCAAGATCATTCTATACATTGTCTCTGACTCTGATACACATTCGGATTTACCAAAAGCTAGCTTTGGATTATTATTGCATGGATCTTATTATCAGGTAGGTGAATATTAAATATTTATTTAATATAATGCAGACAAGAATTTATGTCATGCAGACCTACATTTCTAATCATGCAGACCAGAATTTTGGTCTGCATTTGGCCTGCATGTTAGAAATTTTGGTCTGCATTTGGTCTGCGTTATGGAATTTTGGTCTGCATTTGGTCTGCATTATAGAATTTTGGTGTCTGAATGATCAGAATTCTGGTCTGCATTTATTTTGGTCTGCATTTGGTCTGCATGATCAGAATTTTGGTCTGCATTTGGTCTGCATGAAAGAATTTTGGTCTGCATGATAGAAATTTTGGTCTGCATGATCAGAATTCTGGTCTGCATGATCAGAATTCTGGTCTGCATTTGGTCTGCATGATCAGAATTCTGGTCTGCATTTGGTCTGCATGATCAGAATTCTGGTCTGCATTTGGTCTGCATGATCAGAATTCTTGTCTGCATTTGGTCTGCATGATAGAAATTTTGGTCTGCATGATCAGTATTCTGGTCTGCATTACAATGATATAAAATATGAACTAATTAACCTGGCAGTAGTCATTCTATAGTCAGCAAGGGAATAAGTTTTAATCAATATGAATGTATGGTCTTTTCAGATAATGTTGTGATCAAGAAATTAAAAGGGTGGTTTTTAAAAAGACATGGTTTAAAGTGCAATTAAATTCAAATATATATATATATTCTGCATCAAAATTTTAAGGCCAATCATGTAGCAGGAGATCAGTCACATGACAAGCCAATAAATAACGATATTGGTGTCTTAAAAGTGTTATTGGCTAGTGAAGAGTGATATTGGTGTGCCCCTATGCTCTTAGCTGCAACCATGCACTTAATTGCCTATTACTTAAGGGAGGGCCTGGGTAGGAGGAAATCAAACTTCTTGAAATGTCAATCTATCATTTTATAAATATGCTCATTGTAAATAATGGGAAAAATTAAGTATGTTTCATATAAAAAATTAAATATCTTTAGAAAAACCAGTATTTTACAAATATGTATAAGTCTGAAAATTTTGGTGCAGAATATAACAAATAGTGGATGTTGAGTCGACCAATATTGAGTTTTATTGGCCTCAGCAGGTAATATTGATCTCGGCCTACGGCCTCGACCAATATTACTGCTTCGGCCAATAAAACTCAATATTGGTCTCCTCACCATCCACTATCTATATAATATATGTAATCATGTGTGATGCATGGGGTCTTATAATCAATGGATTACAATAATAATCTTTATTTACAGAGGGTGACTTAATTGATGAAGGGTTAAATGCAATCAGTAAAGACACCTTTAATTGGATGACATTCCAGATTGAAGTTTACACTTGCAAGACATACATTGATACATGTATGGTTTCCAATATTATATAAGCAAATTTTCTATAAACTACATGTGGAATTTCCAGTCAGCCTTAACTACTAATGTTGCTACCCCCCACCTCCCCTGCCGCCCTCCATGGTCCGCATTTTACACTGACCCTTGAAAATTTTTTGGTGGACAGGCACGCATGATCTGAGCTCCACTGATTCAGTGGCGTAGCTAGGAAATTTTCCAGGGGGGGCAAAATATTCAAGTCAGCGATGGAAATGGAACATTTTTGTTGGGGGAGCTATTATCGCTGTCGCGGCAGAGGCGCGCCATCGGCAAAATGCAACGTTTGATGACAATGTTATCATTTCTTTCCTGGTCAGGATGGAGCCAGGGGGGGGGGGGGCGACCGCGCCCCCCTGGCCCCCCTGTAGCTACGCCACTGCACTGATTTCAGTGATTGGACATGGTTATCAGAGCTGTCACACCAACTTCTTAGCAACCCTACCTCTGGATTATGTCTAGATCGATATGGAGCTGTTTTGAGGCACGGAGGAACCAACAGTGCTCCAAAGAGACGTTTTTCAGCACCGTTGTCATCACGGCCTGGCAAACCACGTGGATTAATGGCCCGGGAAAACATAGCCCAAATGCTCGGCCTACCTGATATTTTAGGCCGAACATTGGCCTTCATTTCGATTTTTGATCACGTGGTATTTGTTGACGTTTTGGCGGCAGTGACAGTGCCGGACAACAACTTTTTAACAATCGTTCCGGACAGTTTTTAAAGATATCCGACACTACAGAACCACCAAAACTTGTTGAAAAGCAATAACTACATTGCCAGACGAGTTTTAATGCATGACAACCAATATTTTATCTGGGATCAGCATCGGAACAAGCGACGCATCTGAAAACGATCCGACTTTCCACCACAAAACCCCGTGCACCTTTTTTTGTTTGCCAACCAATCTTCACGAAAACATTTCAACTGACCTCCGAAAAAAAGGTGCAAAGGATCCGCGGTAAATCCACCTTCCAGGAGCGGCCATTCCAACTCGCTCGCCGAGTCCGCCATGAAATTAAACATGGATGTATAGTGATTTACTCGAAGTCGCCCAGAAAATCGTGTGCACCTTTTTTCCTACAACACCAATCGCCACCATATGTTCACAAATGAAAGACAAGAGGCCAATAGACGATTCTGCCGGGTGTACACAAGAAGTGCCATCAATTTTATCCATTTTACAGCACAGTTTGTCAAAATACTGCACATCGTCTGATTCATGTCACGTGCACAGATTGACCTAGATATTATGCATAGTTTTGGCGCGAGTCATGGCGCTGCTTTATTTGGCAGGTTGAGTGATGTTTTTACTTATTACTGCAAATTAGTTAACCCTTACTCGACTGCTCAGTCCCAAAAAAACAATCCTGTGCTTGTGATGTCATCAGGGACAACATCAGATTTTAGGGACATAAATATGGCCCAACAGGCAGTAAGCTGGGGACATAAATGTCCCTTTAGTCCAGTAAGGGTTAACTGGTATTTCAATGCAAAAGCTGCAATATGAGCTAATATGAGACCACATATTACTGGAAATAAACACCAAAAATCGCCGACAGTGAAAACCAAGTGGACCGTTGGATTTGGAATGACGTTTGGTCACGTGGGGGGAGAGGGCCAATCAGAGTCGATCGGATTGAGTTATGCAGTACATCAGATTGAATGCTGAAGCGCCCAATGTCTGGCGTAATAGCCTACACAAAGTTCGCCAGTCGATGTCGTATCCTAGCAACCTATATAGATTTGCACTCTGTGAACTTAAACCTTAGCTGAGGTGACGTCATAACAATGCATGACATCATCTTATCAGATCACCATTATCCATCACCAGATGACGCCACCATTGGGCATCCTCGTAACAGGACACCACCATGCACACCAACTGTTCGGAACCCAGATGCCAAGGTCCAAGACACCAGATTCTTCTTCCTTGAGTCAGTCAACAGATTCAACTGCTACTTGTTACCACCTGTCATCACAATACTGGTTTATGAGGGAAGTAAAAAATCTTGATTATCTCCTCATGTCCCCTTAAAAAAAAAAAAAACCTTAGGGCTCATGGTGAAACACCACAGCCTGATATACTCTCTCAAACCTATAGTTTTACTTATGGCCACAAACTCCAGATTTAAATATCCTATTCAGCACATAAAAAAAACCAAAAAAAAAAAAAACCAAATGGCTATTGAGTTTAAAAATTCCTATTATCATATTTTATTAATATTTTCAACCTCTATAGATTTCTTCATCATTTCTTTTACATCTCGGTTATTTTACACTCCATCTCCACTTCGGCAGGTTCAATTGTTTGGATTTTCCATCACTATTAAAATTTTGGTAATCAGTTCTAAAAAAAAACAAAAAAACAAAAACACCAACTGCCTATCAAGATCAATCATTCATATTATTATATTTATATTTTCGACCACCAAATTTCTTAATTATTCCTTTTACACCCTTAAAGATGATCCTTTAACATCCATCCACCTTTTTTGGGATCAATTATTTACTACCGATCACCACAAGATTTGTGATCAATTGATATATATACATTGATATATGTGTGATCAATGATAATTTTTCCGATCACCACTGATTTTGTGATCAATGATAATTTTTCCGATCACCACTGATTTTATGATCAATTATATTCTATCCGATCACCACTGATTTTGTGATCAATTTATATTCCTACCGATCACCACTGATTTTGTGATCAATATGTTTTTTCCGATCACCACTGATTTTGTGATCAACTATTTTACATTACTTTCGCTGCACATATTAATTACTCTTATTCCAATTCCAGAGTCCATATCATCTCACCCATTCTCACCACAGAGGAACACGTTTGTTCCTGATGGCGAATTTCACAGCGAATCTTCTCTTGGCCCTTAACAAGATTGGATTCCTTCTTCGGTGGTTTCAAAATACTCACCAATTTTATCCTCTTCCTTTAAAACAACTTAAACTACCTATATTTTATTGTAATATAAACTCCCTAATTATTTATATTTCTACATTTACTCACCACACTTATTTTTCAATTGTTTCTCAATAGATTCAAGATTTTATATACTTACCTTATACTATATAACTTTTCGGCACTATCAAATGTATATATAATTGATTAATTTCTCTTTTAATCTTACTCTTCGATCACATAAAAATTTTTAAAAATCAAAATAAATTTATTTGATTTATCTTAACTTACACCACTTTGGCTAATGTTTTGTTCACTCACTCCTCGTGATTTTTATATTGATATTCCAGATGCCCACATCCGCAGATTGCCCTGATCCGTCACGCCACTCGCGGCAAACAGGATAAGTCATTACTGCCATTATTCATCCTCATGGTGTAATGCCACAGGATAAGTTCTTTCACCCATTATTCTTCCTCATGGTTTAATGCCACAGGATAATTTATTATTCTGGCTATTCATCCTCATGGTTTAATGCCACAGGATAGGTTACTATTCCCATTATTCATCCTTATGGTGTAATGCCACAGGATACGTAATTATTTCAATTATTCATCCTCATGGTTTTATGCCACAGGATAACCGATTTACTCTAATTCATTCGTCTTCAGGCTTTAATGCTACATGATAAGGGACCGTTCAGAATTTATGACTGGGGGGGTGGGAGTTTTGTTGGAACTTCCCGTCAAAAATTGATACCCCCCCTTGAGTTTCATGCGGATTTTTAGTACCCCACCCCTAGATTTCACTCGTATTTTTAGTACCCCCCCCTCGACATACAAAGCAATACTCACATATATACTGTTATACACGGCCACGCGTACAGATTTGCGTCATTTTGCAGACTTTTGCGCGTAAATAAGTGCAAATAAAATGGGTGTATGCGTGTTTTTAAACATTTTTTCTTTGTTAAAATTTCTTACCCCCCCTTGGAAGTGTTGTCAAAAATTAATACCCCCCCCTTGAAACACATGTGAAAAGTTAGTACCCCCTCGGCCAAAACTCCCACCCCCCCTAGTCATAAATTCTGAACGGTCCCTAAGTTCTTACTCCCAGTATCCGTCCTCATGGTGTATGCCACAGGATAAGTTATTACTACCATTTCTCATCCTCATGGTGTAATGCCACAGGAACGTTATTTCTGACATCATTCATCCTCAGGGTTTAATACCACAGAATAAGTTATTTACTGTCATCATTCATCCTTGCGTTCAATGCCACAGGATAACTTGTTAGTTTTCTCATCCTCATGGTGTAATGCCACAGGAAACGTTTTTATTCCCATTATTCATCCTCATGGTGCAATGCCACAGGCTAACTTATTAATCCCATTTCTCATCCTCATGGTGTAAGCCACAGGATGAGTTGTTAAAAACATCATTATTTACCCAACCGTTCAATTCGAACTGTTTACCATGATTCCTTGTCCTCTTTCTCTTCTGCTCCTCCTCTCCTCATCTTCTTGGCGCAACCCTCTTCGCGGGTTGTTTGGCCTGTCACTACGTTCTTCCCCAAGAAGTGAGGATTTTCGGACTTCTAATCCCATGTCTATATTGAACTCTTATGTTTGTTACTCATTTGTACACTCAATGTGTTCCATTTACAAATAATTTTAATGTATATATTTATTCGATTTACATATTTACCAAATTCATTTCATGTCAATTAATATTTACCAAATTAATTTCATGTCAATTATTAAATAAACATTTTAACTCCATCACTTGTCTTCGGAGCGTCTTCGACAAAAACACGTTTCAACGCAGTGGAACGCTTTTGTCGAACAGTGGAGAAGCTTTCACCCCATCGACCAGTCATACATGCAGGACGTAAAGCCTCACTCATCCATCCATCCATCCCGTCGAGCGGTCAGTCCGTCTGATCAGCGTTTTACTCGTACATCACGCTGCCCCCTAGCGCATGCGCCGTGGGATTTTCTTCTTGAAAATTTTTTGGTCCCACCATCCACCCCGGCGACCTCCCACTGTTCCTTTGATTTCTCTCACCTGATATTGTACTATTATGGCCTTCGGACTATTCCTGCCGCCACTCTCTGATATTTGAATATTACAGAGTGAGGCCTGTCACTACGTTCTTCCCCAAGAAGTGAGGATTTTCGAACTTCTAATCTCATGTCTATATTGAACTCTTATGTTTGTTACTCATTTGTATACTCAATGTGTTCCATTTACAAATAATTTTAATGTATGTATTTATTCGATTTACATATTTACCAAATTCATTTCATGTCAATTAATATTTACCAAATTAATTTCACGTCAATTATTAAATAAACATTTTAACTCCATCACTTGTATTCGGAGCGTCTTCGACAAGTTTTTTTCTTTTTGACATTAAAACTTTGAACCAAAATTGAAGTAGGTAAGAATTGTCGTATCGCCATTTCGAGAACAGATTTGGATTCTCCAGGTCAAAGCGCACATTTTAGGCACTGGTGCTTTTTGAATTTGCATGAAAATTAAAAATTGACACACCCTAATGCCTCGGTCTCGGAGGGTCAATGCCTCGGTGTTGGACTCGGTCTTGGATGTCCTGGCCTCGACTCCAACACTGGACTGTCAGTTTAACATTATAGATTATTGTAACAGCCATCTTGATAATTGTAGGCATTCTGCCTGAATGTCATTTTTTCTAGGACTGGTACTATATTGGGGAAAGTGACATCACTCTGTCCTACAGAGTAACATGTCCTATAAAAAATTCTCAATGGCTCAGTTTCTACAATGAAATTGGCTGTAAAGAGCTGTAGTATTATAAAAAGTATAGACAAGTTGTGCAGTTATAGGCCTTAAGAGTAATGTGTTAAGAACTTCTATTAATTTTCTGGACAATACAAGAGAGTTCAAAACATTCTGAATTTTTACTTTACAAACAAACCAGGGAAAGTTTGGTATGACTTTCTATCTGTACAGCTCTCCAGTCCTGTAGTTATTGCATAACACACTGATGAGACGAGAAAGTGACAAGCAGTTATTGCATAACACACTGACGAGACTATAAGGGCCATGCAGTTATTGCATATCACATTGACGAGACTATAAGTGCCATGCAGTTATTGCATAACACACTGACGAGACTAGAAAGTGCCATGCAGTTATTGCTTAACACACTGACGAGACTATGAGGGCCATGCAGTTATTGCATAACACACTGACGAGACTATAAGTGCCATGCAGTTATTGCATAACACACTGACGAGACTAGAAAGTGCCATGCAGTTATTGCTTAACACACTGACGAGACTAGAAAGTGCCATGCAGTTATTGCATAACACACTGACGAGACTAGAAAGTGCCATGCAGTTATTGCTTAACACACTGACGAGACTATGAGGGCCATGCAGTTATTGCATAAAACATTGACGAGACTAGAAAGTGCCATGCAGTTATTGCATAACACACTGACGAGACTACAGTGGTCCCTGCCATGAACGACCTCCTAATAAGCGACCACACTCCCATATGCGCCCATAGCACCTCTGCATCAACGTTTTTCTTCTTTAATATCACCCCTATATGCGACCAACTTGTCTAACGTGACCAACGACTGTTTATTTGGTCAGATTTGGTAAAATTCATCCTAATATGCGACCAAGAAAAAACCAGAAACGACTAAAATGCGGCAATGAAGCTACGACGTTCTGCGCAATATCAAAGAAAAAGAAGCAGGGAGTTGGCGAATTAGCTAGCCCCTTGATTGAAGTTGTTATATAATCAGATTTAGAGGAATAATTTGATGAGACGAGAAAGTGACAAGCATAACACACTGACGAGACTATAAGGGCCATGCAGTTATTGCATATCACATTGACGAGACTATAAGTGCCATGCAGTTATTGCATAGCACACTGACGAGACTATAAGTGCCATGCAGTTATTGCATAACACACTGACGAGACTAGAAAGTGCCATGCAGTTATTGCATAACACACTGACGAGACTATAAGGGCCATGCAGTTATTGCATAGCACACTGACGAGACTATAAGGGCCATGCAGTTATTGCATAGCACATTGATGAGACTATAAGTGCCATGCAGTTATTGCATAACACACTGACGAGACTATGAGGGCCATGCAGTTATTGCATAACAC
Source organism: Platynereis dumerilii (assembly GCA_026936325.1). NCBI lineage: Eukaryota > Metazoa > Annelida > Polychaeta > Phyllodocida > Nereididae > Platynereis > Platynereis dumerilii. Next base: position 8,313,968 of record JAPTHN010000009.1, read on the forward strand.
ACTGACGAGACTATAAGTGCCATGCAGTTATTGCATAACACACTGACGGGACTATAAGTGCCATGTAGTTAATGCATAACACACTGACGAGACTATAAGTGCCATGCAGTTATTGCATAACACACTGACGGGACTATAAGGGCCATGCAGTTATTGCATAAAAAAATGACGAGACTAGAAAGTGCCATGCAGTTATTGCTCAACACACTGACGAGACTATGAGGGCCATGCAGTTATTGCATAGCACACTGACGAGACTATAAGGGCCATGCAGTTATTGCATAACACTGACGAGACTATAAGGGCCATGCAGTTATTGCATAGCACATTGAAGAGACTATAAGTGCCATGCAGTTATTGCATAGCACACTGACGAGACTATAAGGGCCATGCAGTTATTGCATAACACTGACGAGACTATAAGGGCCATGCATTTATTGCATAACACACTGACAAGACTAGAAAGTGCCATGCAGTTATTGCATAAAACATTGACAAGACTAGAAAGTGCCATGCAGTTATTGCATAACACACTGACAAGACTACAGTGGTCCCTGCCATGAACGACCTCCTAATAAGCGACCACACTCCCATATGCGCCCATAGCACCTCTGCATCAACGTTTTTCTTCTTTCATATCACCCCTATATACGACCAACTTGTCTAAAGCGACCAACGACCGCTTATTTGGTCAGATTTGGTAAAATTCATCCTTATATGCGACCAAGAAATGACCAGAAAAGACCAAAATGCGGCAATGAAGCTACGATGTTCTGCGCAATATCAAAGAAAAAGAAGCAGGGAGTTGGCGAATTAGCTAGCCCCTTGATTGAAGTTGTTTTATAATCAGATTTAGAGGAATAATTTGATGAGACGAGAAAGTGACAAGCAGTTATTGCATAACACACTGACGAGACTATAAGGGCCATGCAGTTATTGCATATCACATTGACGAGACTATAAGTGCCATGCAGTTATTGCATAGCACACTGACGAGACTATAAGTGCCATGCAGTTATTGCATAACACACTGACGAGACTAGAAAGTGCCATGCAGTTATTGCATAAAACATTGACAAGACTAGAAAGTGCCATGCAGTTATTGCATAACACACTGACAAGACTACAGTGGTCCCTGCCATGAACGACCTCCTAATAAGCGACCACACTCCCATATGCGCCCATAGCACCTCTGCATCAACGTTTTTCTTCTTTAATATCACCCCTATATGCGACCAACTTGTCTAACGTGACCAACGACCGTTTATTTGGTCAGATTTGGTAAAATTCATCCTAATATGCGACCAAGAAAAAACCAGAAACGACTAAAATGCGGCAATGAAGCTACGACGTTCTGCGCAATATCAAAGAAAAAGAAGCAGGGAGTTGGCGAATTAGCTAGCCCCTTGATTGAAGTTGTTATATAATCAGACTAGATTTACCCATGATTTGGGGCAGGACTATAATGGGGAATAATTAACCACCCCTCTACGTGCATGGGCATCTGGCCCCGTGTTGCATGCTGACCATTTGAAATAGCATTTGCGTAATAATTGTAATATAAGTAAAGATTGGTGGTATAGAGGAATTGAAGTTACAAATGCACTGCCATATGTATTGGTGTCAGGTAGAGTCAAGTGTACTTACACCTGATGTTTTTGGCGGGAAGGCAGACGGTGGCGCCAGTGCTAAACGTGAGCAATAGCGGAACTATGATGAAGATGCATGCGCCCCTGGTGGGGAAAAACAGTAGAGGCAGAAAACGTAAATAAGAGAGCTGTTTCACTGTTATTTGCTGTTATCAGAAGGACAGGATAGATCCATAAGGATAGGTGGACAGTTTGGGTGAGTGGCATAACTCGGGGAGGAGTTTTTCGCTGTTGCAGGTGTGAGCATGTCACCCATGATTTTTGCATCTTATACCCGGCAGGGATTTAGAGGAATAATGGGAACAAAGCTCTGCAGGTAGATTTCTTAACCTATTTTAACATTATACATTCTAACTGAAAAAGTCTCGCTGAATTGCCTTGTTCAATGTGATATATATAAAATTACATTGTAATTAAACTCACTTAATACTTAAAAACACGCAATTCTGTTGATAGGAAGTGTATACAATCTGATAATCTACCAGTTTATGATCTTATAACATCGAAGTGAATTTTACATGTAATTGCTTCAAATCAAACAAATTTGATGATGATAATTCATGCATAAGGAATTGCTCAGGCCAATTCAAGGTCAGAGAAAGACGTTTTTTGACACACCATTGCAGATCATGCAAGAAGTTGCATAATAATTATTCTGAGTTAGCCTATTAATATTTTGGTGGATTTGGTTAAGTTACTCATAATCTAAATTTCATATTTTACTAACTTTCTTACTATTTTTAACCTGGTTTTGTGAGTCATGAATTATCAAATGTGCTTGACTTAGTTACTCAAAGTGTAACAAAAAAGCAAGTTCAATCTATATCTTCTGTATGGCAAATTCAATAGCAGTACATTGTACCAGCCTTTATTGCTGGAACTTACCGTTTATTGATGTTTGGATGGCATGAGGAAAGTTGCAATGCATGGTAAAACAAAATGATGAAGAAGCATTTTCAATCTTATTATGACTTACAAGGAATGGTATAAAAATTAATATTTCACCAAGCATATATACCGCGACGCGAGGTGTACCCCGAGGAGAGACCGCACCCCCACGAGAGACCGCTTGACACCTGCAGAAGGGGCGGTCTCATAACGCAGGGACCACTGTATAAGGGCCATGCAGTTATAGCATAACACACTGACGAGACTAGAAAGTGCCATGCAGTTATTGCATAGCACACTGACGAGACTATAAGTGCCATGCAGTTATTGCATAACACACTGACGAGACGAGAAAGTGCCATGCAGTTATTGCATAACACATTGACGAGACTATAAGTGCCATGCAGTTATTGCATAGACACTGACGAGACTATAAGGGCCATGCAGTTATTGCATAGCACACTGACGAGACTATAAGGGCCATGCAGTTATTGCATAACACTGACGAGACTATAAGGGCCATGCAGTTATTGCATAGCACATTGAAGAGACTATAAGTGCCATGCAGTTATTGCATAGCACACTGACGAGACTATAAGGGCCATGCAGTTATTGCATAACACTGACGAGACTATAAGGGCCATGCAGTTATTGCATAACACACTGATGGGACTATAAGGGCCATGCAGTTATTGCATAACACACTGACGGGACTATAAGTGCCCTGCAGTTATTGCATAACACACTGACAATACTATAAGTGCCATGCAGTTATTGCATAACACACTGACGAGATTAGAGAGTGCCATGCGGTTATTGCATAACACACTGACGAGACTATAAGGGCCATGCAGTTATTGCATAACACACTGACGAGACTATAAGGACCATGCAGTTATTGCATAACACACTGACGAGACTATAAGAGCCATGCAGTTATTGCATAGCACACTGATGAGACTATAAGGGCCATGCAGTTATTGCATAACACACTGACGAGACTATAAGGGCCATGCAGTTATTGCATAACACACTGACGATACTATAAGTGCCATACAGTTATTGCATAACACACTGACGGGACCCTACGTGCCCTGCAGTTATTGCATAGCACACTGACAAGACTAGAAAGTGCATGCAGTTATTCATAACACACTGAAGGGACTATAAGGGCCATGCAGTTATTGCATAACACACTGACGAGATTAGAGAGTGCCATGCGGTTATTGCATAACACACTGACGAGACTATAAGGGCCATGCAGTTATTGCATAACACACTGACGAGACTATAAGGGCCATGCAGTTATTGCATAACACACTGACGAGACTATAAGGGCCATGCAGTTATTGCATAACACACTGACGAGACTATAAGAGCCATGCAGTTATTGCATAGCACACTGACGAGACTATAAGTGCCATGCAGTTATTGCATAACACACTGACGAGACTATAAGTGCCATGCAGTTATTGCATAACACACTGACGGGACTATACGTGCCCTGCAGTTATTGCGTAACACACTGACGAGACTAGAAAGTGCATGCAGTCATTGCATAACACACTGACGAGATTAGAAAGTGCCATGCAGTTATTGCATAACACACTGACGAGGCTATAAGGGCCATGCAGTTATTGCATAACACACTGACGAGCCTAGAAAGTGCCATGCAGTTATTGCATAACACACTGACAAGACTAGAAAGTGCCATGCAGTTATTGCATAAAAAAATGACGAGACTAGAAAGTGCCATGCAGTTATTGCATAACACACTGACGAGACTAGAAAGTGCATGCAGTTATTGCATAAGACACTGACGAGATTAGAAAGTGCCATGAAGTTATTGCATAACACACTGACGAGACTATAAGGGCCGTGCAGTTATTTCATAACACACTGATGAGACTAGAAAGTGCCATGCAGTTATTGCATAACACACTGACAAGACTAGAAAGTGCCATGCAGTTATTGCATAAAACACTGACGAGACTAGAAATTGCCATGCAGTTATTGCATAACACACTGACAAGACTAGAAAGTGCCATGCAGTTATTGCATAACACACTGACGAGACTAGAAAGTGCATGCAGTTATTGCATAACACACTGACAAGACTAGAAAGTGCCATGCAGTTATTGCATAAAACACTGACGAGACTAGAAATTGCCATGCAGTTATTGCATAACACACTGACAAGACTAGAAAGTGCCATGCAGTTATTGCAAAACACACTGACGAGACTAGAAAGTGCATGCAGTTATTGCATAAGACACTGACGAGATTAGAAAGTGCCATGAAGTTATTGCATAACACACTGACGAGACTATAAGGGCCGTGCAGTTATTTCATAACACACTGATGAGACTAGAAAGTGCCATGCAGTTATTGCATAACACACTGACGAGACTATAAGGGCCATGCAGTTATTGCATAGCACACTGACGAGGCTATAAGGGCCATGCACCACAAAATATTTGACCTACAAAATAATTTTCATAAGGCTATTACCAGAAATTTGAGCAGTAACGATCTCCAAAATACTTTTCAAACGGGAAGACTTTGATGTAAGAGAAATCGCCGTCTTTAAATGTCCTTCCATTAACAAGCTCAAAGCCATCCAAGTTTGGCGAGCTGCCATATCGTCCTGGAAAATATACGAAACACATAACAATTGTGATTAAATTGGCAATCATAGTTCTCAGAAATGGTTCTGGTTGAAAGTACAAAAGTTTGTCTTATTTTTCTACAGTTAGGCCTCATAACAAGACTTTGGAAAACCTGGGAAAGGTATGGCGGGTGATAAGGCTTGCAAAAGTAATACCTACACGGTATTATAAAATCATTGAAATGGTTTACAAACGATTGACAATCAGGAAGCTGTAGAAATGCAATGAAAAATTTACTCGGACCGCATACTGAATTGCTCAGACATGACCTTGTTGCCAGTGAGCATGCTCAGACCTCTTGAGCATTGCGTGGAGTTCTATAAGAAATGGTGATTATGGTGGCCATTTTGAAATTTCCCTGATTCAAATTTCCAAGGCCAGTTTTCACCTTGAGCTAAACAGGGTTCACTGATCAGGCATAGTTTTTATAAATATACAATTTGTTAGGAAGTTTTTGATGTCTGTCTGTCCAGTGAATGTTATTTAGACCTCTTTTGGATCAAATTTTAGTATTTTATCATGAATGATAAGGGTAGTTTTCAAAGTGCAGGAAATATCACTGTAACAGCCTGTTACCACACCCACGTCTTCCTTAATTTGTGATTGGCACGAGACCGACATCAGGCCTCCCAGCAGCCACGACAAAAAATATAGGGATTTTATAGGAAGATTTCGATGAAATTAAGAGGGCTTTATGTAGCTTCACGACACAAAATATAGGGAAAATAAAGGAATTTTTTGGCTTCAAATGTACTATGGTTAATTAATATTAAATCTGTCGGCATATCCAGAAAATGTACTGAATCTGACTTGGTAGTGTTGAGATAAGATACATCGGCATGCTGACCAAGGAATGAGCTGAAATGCCAGAAGTTTTCTTTCAAACACTTTTAAAGGTTAACACTCATTTAATTTCACAAGAAAATGAATACATTTCAAATATAGGGAGCAAAAAAAAGATAAAGGGAAATATTGGAATTTATAGGATATATAGGGATGCAAGGAGCCCAGCGACAAGCTTCAGGCATCAGCCGGTCCTTTGACTGGCAGATCTGCCTCAGCATGTGGTTCAATACAATGTGTTACGGCTGAAGAGTGGCCAGTATTTATATTGATCTGTTTGGCCTTTAATGACCGCACAACAGGCCCTATCAGTTGAATTTGAATGAACTGTCAATTTGTCATTGAGTAACTTGTGACCTCATTGATGAGTGCTGCAACTCAGTATAGGTGACTTGTTTTGAAATGTATACTGTGTAGGATATGACCTCACAAGTTGCTTTGAGAATAAAATGGCATGGGCAGGAATATTCCCTTACAAAGAACATGTCAGAGCAATTTTGTAAGTACTTGTCATTCATAGGCTGTAACAGGGAATTTTGAGCAGCTCTGGACAGGTTACTTTTCGTCTCAGTCAGTTCTATGGACAAGTGGCAGATTTACCTTGCATGGCATGAGCACTGCAAATTATAAGACCAATTGTTATAGGACCTACCCAGGTTGTACTTGTAGATGTCTGTGCCTCCTCTTCTGGACTTATAAGCCTCCAAAGTTGCAGAGTCATCCTGTGCTGCAAAGAAAATACTAATATTAGCAGGCCATTTTCTAAGTATTAACGTGGCAGGATTTGGCCCGCCAGGCCCTACAAAATCCCCAACACGGACACAGATATACCCCTACAGTAAGTGCACTTTGACTGTAGATCTGTAGAAGAGCAGGGCGGACTGGCCTATGTGGCAGAGTGGCATCTCCCACGGGCACAGCTACTCAGGGGTGCCTACTCAAGGCGCCAAAAAATAAAAGTCATAAAAAGCCTAAATGCCTGTCTTCGCGACAAAGTTTGTGAATGTGCGATACAATTAAACTCTAAGGTTGGGCCCCATGTTGGCGTAATGAACTAATGCCGAAAATTTGAATGTTGGGGCCCATTGACTTATTTTGCTGTGGGCCCGAAACGTCGCCAGTTTTCGACTATTATGATATATATTTTTTACCATTATATGACCTTGCCATAGAGGTCCGTAGAGCAGTCTGCTGTCTAATAGAGTTTGAGGAATTATATACTAGAACGCCCGTGGAGATAATATAGGTAAGCGGCAGAGGTTGAGGAAGGTTGGGAAAGCACTGGGAGGACGTGGCGCGACTCTTGGGCCCAAGTAAACATAAATATGACTATGTTTGAGTGTGGTAGTAGGCATAGCAGGTTGAGAAACTTATAGGCTTAGGTTCTGCGTTTGAGCAGTTGATTATGTAAATTGCAACTGTATTTATATTAATAGGCCTATATAGAAATTGTGAAAGTTTCTACGAATGCGGTCAAATGTGACTTAATTTATTCAACGAAAAGATATGTATTAGCATAAAATATAGGCCTACTTTGATTTATTTAGTTATGAACACGTATTATTGCAATATTATGATTCTTTTTTTGATGAAAGTTTTTAATTTTTATTCATGACTAATAATGATAGGTAGAAGCACATAGAAGTTGTAGTTCGTAAATTTGATCTGCCACAGTAGTTAATCATTTTAGAAGTGAATCATTTTGTCTAAAAAAATGTATTGGCCTAATTTTTATTTGATGGTCAATAAATGAAGTTGAACTAACTTGTAGATTAGAATTAATTGTTCATTGGAACTTTTTTTGACATAATGTTTCAGCCTTTCAGCTTGGCCTTGTTCAAATGTGAATGGAACATAGGATGGCTCTTGTGTTTGGTGTTATCCTCCATTGAAGTATCTGTATTGTAAAAATGTAGTTAGGGTTTGTCTATAGGGCCTAGATAGAGTAAGTTGCTTGCCAATCTTCTGGCCACTAAAAAACATCTGTTCAGGCTGTGGCAAGTTGGTGGGAGTTGCATGAAAATACTAGCAGGTGGAGCTGTGTGGGCTATTCAAATAAGCTTATGCAAATGAGCTGCACATGAGACACATAGTGTAAGTCGTTGAAAGTGACAGGAGTGTGAAGTGAGTTTATTCAGATGGGATTGATAAACATGAAATAAAGGTAGATTTTAGATTTGATATTATACGCCTTTTTGACGACAAAAATAAAATAGTTGTGTTGAAACTCAAAATGAATAAATAATTGATACCTAATGCACAAGTTGCTGCACAGGACAGGAGAAGCAGTGACTTCAGCATCTTGGAGCTGAAATAAATAAAGAAAATGAAAGACTTGATAATTATTATACAGAACGAAAATATTATCATATAAAAATGCTATTTATAATTCATGCACAAATAAGTTACAGTCCTTGTCATACTTACGTGGAATCTCAAGTTTTTTTTCTATGCTGTTGAACTGTGATGTCAGAGATGACTCTATTCTAGCATTGCAATATATGTAAATTAACTACAAGCCGTGATGTCATTTCAAACTGGGTCAGATTCCCCAGCTTCTAGCCAATGTTGATCCTCCTGAACTGAGCGTCACAGTTTCAACACAGTGTCAGAGTAAGAGTTTTATCAGGGATAGCCCCTACAACTACGTCATCACAGCTTGATAGCCAATGGGCTGACCGTAAACTACGTCATCACAGTTCAAACATTGATATATTGAAGGAAGCATTACATTTTTGATCCCAATGATTTATCACAGCAATCACCAGTCTAATCCTACCAAATGGCAGCTTTGTGAGCATTCACAGTAGACAACTGTTATAATCCCCACAGAGTTGTTTGATAAATCTACAAACTTGCTAACTTACAACTTTAAACTTTGATGGAAGTTGGTATAAACAGAAGGCTTTGACAATTGTTTGTAAACACTTGGCTTATGTTATGTATATTTGTTCTGGCAGCCCATTGGCTGAGAGGCTGTGATGTCAAACTTGCATGGGTTTTTCCCAGACCCAATTTAACTCTGACACTGAGTTGAAACTGTGATGCTCAGTTTGGTGGATTCGCATTGGTTAGAAGCTGGGGAATCTGACCCAGTTTGAAATGACATCACAGCTTGTAGTTAATTTACATATATTGCAATGCTAGAATAGAGTCATCTCTGACATCACAGTTCAACAGCACAGAAAAAAAACTTGAGATTCCACGTAAGTATGACAAGGACTATAACATTTTAAATGCAAAACATATTTTATTATGACTTTCATTGTTCGATCGACTGAAATTTCACACTTAAGTGCCGGAATGACTATTATGATAATATTACCATTATACCTATGACCTTGCTATAGAGGTCCACAGAGCAGTCTGCTGTCTATCTACCTTCAGAATCACGGGTCCAAATGATGACACAAAATGTTGAATTATTTTTTTCATTAACACTTCCTTCTTTAAGAGTGAGAATCAGTAGGCTCAATCCCAGTTAAATGGGCAAATTGCTGTCTAAAAAAGTGAAAAAGTTACCATCACGGAAAAAAAAACTGAATATCTTTCATACATTGTCAAAAGTTGTTGTTTCTGGAATATCTTTCACTAATCTAAAGTTTAATTTTTCAATTTCAAATGCAATTTTATTGGTTAAAATCAGAAATGGTAACGTAAGTTACACAGTTTGGAACAAATTTACACAAATTTGCACAGTTTTCCCTTCTCAGTGGAAAAATAATTATTGCAAATTTATAAAATTTGCCAGATCATCTCATACATTAAAGGCGAACAGAAATGCAAAATAATTGTTTTTCTACCCTTATTGCTCTTTCCTGTAGGGCGTGGTAACGTAATTTACATTGAAAAACGACAAAATCATTTTTTTACCTTCTTTGGCCTCCTGTGAATAGAGTTCTCAATAAGTCGCAAAACTGTAAATTGAACCAAAAACTAGACTTTTCAAACTTATTAATAAAGTTCTTAATTTTTAGAATCCACAGATATTAAAGCTCTCACAATTGCTTTGAAGAAATCAATTTTTTCATAGTGTGGACCTATGATGTCATAGCTGGAGACTCCATTGGAACCTATGCAACTTTGGTGCTAGCTGTTATGTCATAGGTGAAACTGGCCAATAGCATTTCCTGTGGACAACTTCATCATTGCCTTGCAATTATGTCATGGCCAGATTAGCCAATGATACCTCTGCAAAATTCAGGTGGGAGGGGGGGGGGGTGTTTATTATCTGGTGACACCAAAAGTGCCTGAAATTCAACCAAGCATGGTTAATAGGAAAACTGGAAATTAATCACAGTTGTTCACCAACATGCTTCTGATCTAAATTGGATTTGATATGGACATGTATACGTGTACCTTTCATGTGGACTTAAAAACATTTGTTCCATGACCCCTATGTAACAAGCCCCGTGATTGGGCAACAACCCACCTGCATAATTTGATGTTCACCTGTGTGCAGTGGTGTGTGACAGACAGGTCAAAAACAAAAGTGTTATTTACTGATCAGTGAATATAACATTTGTTATTGACCTCCCTGGAAAAAAATTTCCAAAAAAAAAATTTTTCCGAAAAAAAAAAAAAATTCCGAAAAAAAAAAAAATTTCGGAAAAAAAAAGAATTCCGAAAAAAAAAAAATTTCCGAAAAAAAAAAATTCCGAAAAAAGAAAATTTCCACAAAAAAATTTTTTTTCTGAAAAAAAAAAAAATTCCAGAAAAAAAAATTTTCCCCTAAAAAAATTATCATGGAACAAAACAATTGTGGACTTCAGTTTCGGTCAATATCAGGTTTTACGGTTTTTAAAACCTGATATTGACCTCAACCGAAGTCCATAATAGTATAATATGTAATTACATGCATACAATATATGAGATTGACTATTGTATGAATTGTTTGACCCTTTCATACAGTAATAGTCCAGTAAGACCACAGAAATATGTACAAAGCTAGACTGGAACATGAGATGTAGGCAAATGAGTGATATAGCAGCCATCTTGTGCGCCGTCTTGAATATCCCAATATATAGGAAAGGAAAACGATAAAGCTCTGATCAGATATGAAATCAGCATCTTCAGATTGACAAAATAGAGCAGCTACACTGTGAAATAGAATTTATGAAAAAATTATGATGCATTTTTTAAATGTCGGCATTTTCAAAAAAAATGTGGGGTAGGGGTTGCTAAAAGTAGCGCTGAGTCCACAATATTTGCACTGTGAAGTTAAAAAATACCGTGCAGAGCACATTAACCCTCGGCTCTATATTCATTTGAGTATTGGGTTTCGCAAGTGACGAGCAGGTGAAGAGAACAAAAAATACCGTGCAAGCACGTAAACCGCGATGGTTGTTATAGGCACTATTATATGGCCTACTGGGAGGGATGGATTACCAGTCAACCAGGCGACAGACAACTCCAGTATCATGGCATGGCTGGGAGTGCAATATACATAAAGTAAAGACATCACCAAAAGTTCCAGAATGCACTTTAATTTGGGCGATTGACCCTGAAACCATTATAAAATGTGCTAGCAGTATATCAAAGGAGGCTGAATACTTCCCATTTAAACTGTTTAAACTGTTTTTGCAAACAATAATAATGCACTGCTCTTTTTTATTGTCTGCGATAATTCTTTTTCTTGACTTGTTTTAAACAATGGGGCCTTCAACAAAACACACTGCACCATGCACCCTCTTATCTCAGTGTTGACAGGTCATGCATTAACAGGATTTGCTCATAAAAAGTGACAAACCAATTTCTTGTTTAGATAAAAACTGATAAAAAGTAACAAGAACATATGTTTTTCCTTAGGGTCTGACATTCCACACTCCATTTGTGTTTTAAAGCTATCATGACACATGACAGATAAGCACGGTGCACTGTCAAGGATTTGCTGTGAAAACTTGCTTGTTCTTGTTTACTGTGAAAGTTCACATTGCCTAAGGTGGAGATCCACATGTCTGTAGTCTTTCTGAGCTGACAGCTTATACAGTCTGTCTTGAGATTACATATACTGGACACATGTTGACTAATAGGCCTGCAGGAGCATGTTTAAAGTTGAATCCCACACTTGGCAAGAAATCTAAAATCCATGAGATATTCATGAAACTTTGCCAAAAAGTTCTTCAAAATGAAAGCTTTCCAACGTTAAAAAAAAAAGTGCGGGTTATCCACCGTACTTTTCGAACTCTGATCTTTTCAAAATCTTATGTCATTACATTAAAACATACAGTAAAATACTAAAAACATGTGGGATTTATAACGCAAAAGCAGCATCACTCGAATAATATCCATGAGATATTTATGAAAAATTACAGGAATATAGCTGAATATACACTTTATTGAAAAACAAGTCTTTGAAGGGAAGTTACAGATGTTTTTTGAGAGTTACGTGGTGTAAAATATGAGAAAATTATGAAAAACAGTTCAACAAAAATAAGTCCCCCTTAAAATAAACTTGAATATGTCAAAGATTCCTTCTCCGATTTTTATGAAAGTTGGATTTGATTATAGGCCTATATATCGACCCAAAATGTGTGCATTTATAGTTTAGTGCCATTATTCCTGGCTGAGCCAGCAGCCTTCGAGTGAGCCTACCTCTGTCTTCAAAAATCTGTGGCTTTTCCAATGCATATGAACAATTTGACCAAGCGGGGGAGCCACCAGCTGGGGTATTTTTGTTGAACTGTGGAGTACAATAGGTGGAGTAGCTGTATTCTGTGGGATTCAACTTTAAGCTATTTAGTACCTACTTGCAGATCACTCAGCTGGTCATTTTGTTAGTAGCTGGATATTGGGCCCTCCTACAATAAATGCTAAAAAAGAGATGCATGATGCAAGTCAGTCAGTGCATGGAGTTCAGAGTAAGAGCAACACACAGGATGTCTGGTGAAATGAATTATTTAACAGATTCTTCAGATTCTGACAGGTGTGAAGATTTTATTGACACAGACATCACTACTGTGAAGCATGTAGAAGAAATAATGCAAGATATTTAGAAGTCAAAGATAGTTTTGAGAAAATAATTCCAGTCATTTTTGACAGTGTACATAAGATTCTTGGTAGCAATAACATGGCAAATTTCCGACAGTCAGAAATAAACATTTGTGAGCAGATACAGCTCTGTAACTACGGCTTTCTAGAGTTTAGGCATTATGATGGTCATGGACGAAGTTAACAAGTGGAAAGTGGCAGGTAACTGGAGTAATCGAATGGCAAAGGTGGAGTCTTCAGCCACCCGTCTTAGCTTGGCCTTAAAACCATAGGCTTGGCCTGATGGCGTTCGCAAGACTCGAGGACCTCCTTCGGAGGCCTCGGTAAAAATGGCTCAAAATGTAGCTATGAATATGAGGCAGTTTTCTAGATACATTATACGCCCTTCAAATGCATATGAACCTATTTATAATACCATTACTGCAATTTCAATTAGTATGAGTTTCTCTGGCTGGTTTTCTCAGTATCCACGTAGTATTTTCAGCTTGCTTGATTGGTCTATCAGCAATAAAACGTCCTCCAAATCCCTTGGTTGGACGTACTAAGTTTTGGAAAATACAGTATTCTGCTTCAGTGAGCAGCTTAGTTTTGAAAGTAGATAAGATTAGAATGGAAACAATAACTGTCTCTATCACCACCAGACACGTCAGTGGCTTTGATATACGTTTTTATGGCATTCAAATTAGATTTATGCCATGTAATTCAGTGTCTCAACCAATCACATGAACTATATTTGCTACGTTTCACTGTCCTTTTACAGAAACTCATACTTCTTGAAATTGCAGTAACAGCCAGAAAACCAATCTCCCTAAAAAATGATTTTTTTCGCCGTTTTGAAGAAACAGAGGTTAAAAATCCCTAGATAGCCTTGAGGAATGATTATGGAAGGAAACACAATAAATGTGCCATATAATAGGATGGTACATGTTAAATATCACAGATACAGCTTCAAAAATGACTTCATAATCATCAAAAATGTAGTTTTTAAAAGGATTTTCCAAAAAACATGGCTGAAGTTTTCATGGTTTTTTGGGGCTGTGGAACCCAACCCCCCCCCCCCCCGGGACACTTAAGACATTGGTTTTCGGATGTGCTGATGTATGCTACAACATAAAAACTACTTAAGAGCGATACTTTTTTTCGCAATTAAATGCCCAGAGCCCGTGGTCTAAAACAACTAGAGTAGGTCGGGGCAAGAAGCCCGGGTTAGGTGAGAGGCCCCCCCAGGCTTATATCCAAACTTACATTTTTGGTGCGTTTATCTATTCATAAGATTGAAGCTAGAGGCGTTTTAGGTGACGTCACAAATTTTCAGGGCAAACAGCACCAAACTATGGTAGAAATTAAAGAAAGAAAAAAATGTGCATGGTTTTTGTAACTTTGACTAATTCTTTGAAAGGGGTTGTCAGAAATAAATTTGGAAATTTTTCAAAGTATAATGGATATTTGCATTGCTTCACTTTATGACTATCACATCGATATGATTTGGATCATGTTTTTTGCATTTTAGTTCAAAATATAGAGGTCAAATCAAAATATGTGGGTTCGGGGCGAGAGGCCCTACGTGATAAGGGGCATGAGGCCCCGTTCACTGGGGGGTCGAAGTTGCTTCAGGAACCATTAATAATGTGTACTTTACATTTAAACTTGATAGAATAGCTAATTAAAATAGAAAAAAATTGGGTCCAAAATTGAAACAGGGCAAAAAATATTAAAAAATAAAAGTATGAACAGAAAAATTCTGAAATTCAGAAAAAGTGCATAGAATGCCTTAAAAAGGATAGAAGAACCCTGAGAAATAACTTTTAGGCTGAATGCGCTCGCAAAAAAAATTGCCATAGGATTATAATAGGGGGGCTTCTTGCCCGATGGGTGGGGTAAGAAGGCAATTTTAATTTTTTTACAAAAATGGCCGTATCTCCTTTGTTAAAATTGGTAGACATTTGTTTGTCTAGTTATTAGTAGAGTCAAGTGATCCCTTCCTGACAGCATAAGCATTCAAATAATCGCCTATAAAAAGTAGGTCAAATCACATCTTGAAGTTAAGGGGGGCCGCATGCCCCGACCTACTCTATGATTAATTGTCAACCCCCCCCCCCAAAAGATTTTTTGCAGTGGTGTCATTGGCCAATCCTGCCATGACATCAAGGCAATGATGAATTTTTCAAAGTTGGCTAGTCTCACCTCATATCTAGCACCAAAGTAGCACAAGTTCCAATGGAGCCTCCATCTGAAATAATAAGTCCTCAACCTGAAAAAAAAGGGATTTCCTCAGAGCAATTGCAAGAGCTGTAAAATAATGGCAATTCACTGTGTTGTGTATTGATAGAGCACTCTATACCATAACAAGCACTCTTAGAGCACAGCACCGGCCATGCTGCACATGCTTTTTCTTTGAAATTGACTTGATTCATGTACATGTATGGTGGATGCGGAAAAAAAGGAATTTATTTTTATGTTTAGATCAACTGGTCGACTGTGTGTAGTTTTAATCAATACCAGAAATAATTTGCGCATAAAACTGTTTCTTTTCATTTTGTCTCTGATTGAATTAAGGTAAAAATTGTTTAAGTCTTCCAGGGCCAAATATTTAGTCTTGTTTTGTTTTTACTTGAAATGATATATATTTTGAAAGACATGTCAATACTTCGGCCTAAATACTTTATGTTCCCAATAAAAATATTATTTTATGCATGGAGTGAAAGATGAAATAAGTATGATGCCAATTGAAAATCTTAGGTAAAAGTAAGCTGACAGATTACAGGGAGGTGTGAAAGTGAATTGCACTTTAGGCCGATATGGTGGAGAACAATTAATTACAATGGAAGAGTCATTGAAGAGAAATTAACAAGATTGATTGGAATGAAGCAAATACAATAAAAGATATCAACACCCTGTATTATGAGTAGCGGCACATATTATGTAGTAGGAATTCAATGAGAGTGCCCCCCCTGTGAGAGTGTCGAAAACGGCGGCGGAAAATAGGTCTCAGCTGCCCTGCGCTGTGCAATTGAGTCATTAGAGAGGATGTCAATAGATGTTATAATATTGAATTTAACTAAAAAAAGACACAAATGGTGTAATCTACGATGTTATAAATGAATAATGCTAAAATGAACCCTTGGAATGGACTGGTTAGGCCTGGAGGCTCGTGACTCACATCCGATGGATATCACTGCATTACCGCTTATGCAAACCATTATGCAATACATGTGTAGAATCTCTAATCAGCAACATATTTGACAAAAATAAACACAATTTTGCATTTTAGATACAATGTAACTCGGTGGGAGGAGAGGTGCATTTAACATAGTGCTCCACAGTCTACACCGTTTTGGTAAACATCAGCCATACCAGTAGTCTGGTCAATTATTGAACCGGTTTTGAAGACACGCAGTTTCGGTTAGATTGAGTAGGTACAGTCTGAGGCTCTGAGCTATATTATTTTCGTCAAAACCCCATTTTAATGCTGAAAATATCCGTCTAAAGTTGAACAGCATCTACAGTGCCGCCTGTAAGTAAGTGAAACGCATGATATTGTGCCATTGCATCAATGTTAAACATCCTTAACCAAAATGCTTCTGGAAGGACGAATTCTCATCTGATGAGAGGAAATGGCACAATGTCATGCGTTTCACTTACTTACAGGTGGCACTGTAGGATCACAATCATTTTGAGCTTTAGTCTTCTGTGAGGAGTAATTTGCCGGCAAAAATAAGGGGTTCGGGAAGCGGAATTTCAGTGAAAATGCAGATCATCGATCCTGCATTTGCAGACCAACAGTACATAAACGTATCATTGGTACACTACATCGATACATGATATGTAGTACTAATCATGTATAGATGTAGTGTACCAATGATTCGTATCATACCAATCTTGCTATACCGCCACATAGTCCTAATTGAATGGCCCCTGACAACAGGCACCTCCACATACCAGCCACAACCAGTCACATGAGTAAGACTGTACCAGTATTGTCAGTATTCACCTAACTGATGTAGAGTGCTATATCCCGCAATTGCGAGTGAATGCCATGAAAAAACCATTGAGTTTGCTCCATTGAGTTCTACTTGTGAACTCCATGAAATAAATAATCTGACGTTGTTATTAGAGGTCTATATCGTTACACAAAATCGATACATATCATCGATACACGATTCGCAAATTCGGGCCGATCCGCATTTTAGACCATTCGTTTCCCGAAAAAACCTAATGTTTGGCCCGGAAAGTCGATCTCACATCAGAGCGGACATCAAGATGACGAAGTGCTCGAGTTCATTTCATGATTTTGTGGACATTTTCTGTCAAATCTTGGCAATAAAACAACTTTTTTAGCTGGATATAGCATTATGAACCGAACCAAAAATGCTGCTTTGAAAACCGGTTCTGGAACCGACCAGACTGTACCGGTATGGCCAGTATTTATCGAACCAGTGTAGACCCCTATAATGGGCAACGATTGTTTATGTCATAACCTCACAATGGGCAGCTGGTGACGTCACGACAAAAAAGCTGCTCCTAACTTGGGAGAATTTGAAGTTATCAGACTAAAATTGAGTAAAAACCCCTGATAAAATCCTTGCGGGATATAAATAAAACCCCATAACAGTGTAGTTCACAGCTGTGAACATCATTCGTGTCAAACACTCGTCCTTCGGACTCGTGTTAATTCAGAGCAGACCTGCCTCTCATGATGTTCATAGCTGTGAACTACACTGTTATGGGGATTTATTATAGTGCAATCACCATTAAAATATGTGAAATAAAACTTACCAATACCCTTTTTACTGCAACAAAGAAGTCTCAATATTGAAAAATGTTGTTTGAAGTAGGAGCTCACTGCATGACCAGAATATATAGAATAGTAACCAGGAAGTTCCAGTTTGTGTATCGATATATATATCCAAGATATTTCCCCCACTTTTTATCCGTGGGAAACTCATGCATCAGTGCAATTCGAATAAATTATCTTGACCCATCTAGAATACATGCAAGATATTACAATTTGTAATTTCCTTGCAGTTTAGTCTGTCTATCTGTCAACAAGATTGAGGAAAATACACTGCCAAGGATCTTATCTCATTCATGAAACTCTGCAGCTTTTTTTCACTCACTTTAACCCTTGCCTAGACAATTTTATTTCTACTCTTCACAATTCCCCTATCGAGGCATCCACTGAAATTTGTACTTTCCCTGATTTTTCCCTGCTTCACAGTAGGTTCTCCCTTACCTTAGTCGGCTTATTGTTGTTCCATTGAGTGGAAACAGAAAAAAAGTTACTATGACTTTTAGTTAGTCTCTAACAGATGTCTGTTTAAAATAGAGGTATTGTTTCATGCATTGGCTTGCTTGAAACAAAATTCCCAGTGTTTTCCCTGAATTTGAGGTCAAATTTGAGGTCAAATTTGAGGTCAAATTTCAAATTACTTGATTTTTTCCTGCAGGGAGTTTTTTTTTCACCATTTTCCCTGTTTGCCATATCCAGTGGAACCTGCCCCTATTTACCTTCAAAAATCAATAATCACATTTCTAAATGACCACATCATGACGTTTTATAGAGATAGATAGTCTACATAGATAGATATGGTTAGTGCGGCCCACTAAGCTGGGCGTTCTGGGCGCTCACAAGGGTTGATTGATGAGAGGGGAGACAGAGCGGGAGTCCTCAACATGTTAACATTTACCTCATGTGAGGGATCTTTTACTTGTCCAGCACAGACACTGATACAAGGAGCCGCCAATTTAGCATCTCATTCAAATGACATCTTGCTAAAACTGAAATGTGATAAACAAGTCAAAAGGCCGACAGGAAATGTTCACAGCTGAATGTTTTTTGGCACAAAGACAGACAGACAGACAGGCTTGTGTTCAGGATTGACAAATATAACAATTATTAATAGAGCATTCAATGTTATAAAAATTGATGAAATATTGCTTTAAGTATGAGGCATATCCAAACTCGCTATGAGTGTTCACTTTAGAAATGACTTGCGTAGGCAAATTATTCAGAAGGCCTGGCAGTTGATGGCGCACACAGTTCTCTGCAAAAACATGAATTGTTTGAGGGACAATGAAAGTTTGATTTCTAGTGAAATAATGGTGGGTAGTTTGTTTATAGATGATAAGGTCTGAGGCGAAGTATTTGGGAAGAGAGTTATAGCATAATTTATAATAGAATTTCAGGAGTTTGAGTTTGTGGATATTGGGAATCCTAAGAATTTTTAAATTTTTGAAAAGGGGCTTGGTGTGTGCATTATACCTACTTTTTGAGATAATTCTTATCGCTTTCTTTTGTGAGACCAGAAGGCGAGAAGCAGTATGACCCCAAATTAATATACCATAGTCTAAATGTGAGTTAACGAGGGAAAAGTATAAAATTCTTAATGTTGCAATAGGCAAGTAATTTTTTATTCTTCCGATAATTCCAATGGCCTTAGAAATCTTTTTAGAAATTTTGTTCAAATGCAAATGCCACTTTAAATTTGTGTGGAGTGTAATTCCCAGGAAATCAAATTCTTGCACACAGTCTATAGTTTGTCCGTTTATGACAAGTTGCGGAATAGTAACATTTTTTTTTAGGAGGATGAAAAAGCATGGATTTGGTTTTAGAAATATTCAGCGATAGTTTGTTCAGATCTAGCCATTTACTAAATTTTGATAGTTCAGCATTAATTTCAGGGGCAGCTGTAAGAAGATTGGTTGTTGCTAGTGATAGAAATAAAGTTGTGTCGCCTGCATAGCTAATAGTTTTTAGAATATTTGAGCAGAGGTGCAAGTCATTTATATATCATCATACTAATATTACAATAACAGTGTCCGGGATTTATCTCAGTTGCTACTCAATGCTTGGCCTTCTAATTTTCTCCATATCTTCCTCATATCCATTGGGTGCCACTGCCGCATTTTCATCCGAATTGGTTTCCTCTAAAGGTCCTAATTAATGGTCATTAGTTTTAAGCTGTTTCATATACAATACACAAGAAGCCAGCACCTGCAAGATATCTCTGCAACCTTCCTTTGAGCACCAGGTTATAATAATATGCTTCATTCTAACAGATGATATTCCCATACATGGGACTAAAATGTTACAGCACTCCCTCTTAAAAGAATTTGCACGGGCACTTATTGCTAGTATTATGAATAACAGTGGGCCTAGAATTGAGCCGTGTGGAACACCAGTATATGTAGGTAACAAATCAGATTTGTGGTTATTTTTATGCACAAATTGTTTTCTGTCTCTCAGATAGCTTTTCAATAGCTTATATGAATTATCTCTAAAGCCGTAGTAGTGGAGTTTGTAAAGAAGCGTGTCATGATCAATGGTGTTGAATGCTTTTGATAAGATAAGTCGATGAAGATATTAAGGGGTATATTTCCTTTATCCATGTCAATTATTATCCTGTCGATTAATTCCAATGCAACAAAGACACCAGTTGATCTAAGGATCAATACCATATAATTTGTTTCGTATAAAAAAAAATGTCTTTGCAAAATTATAAGCCAAAATCAAGTGTTGCGTTTTTTTTGCTGGTGAGTGTATATACTTTTACCTAACTTAATCTGTGGGTGCTTTTTTAAAAGGATGTTCACTTGGTGCTTATACATCAATGCTAGTTATGTAGCTATACAGTTCTTGATATGGGATAAGGTTGTGGTGAGTATTCAAAGGTAGTTTTAAGGGGATTTGTAATGGAGTGGAGAAAGGAGTGTAAAATAGGAAACAGAGGACTTCTGACAGAAAATGTTCTCACTTTATTATGGGTTGTACTGTAAGCTGAAATACATTGGTTTTCAAAAAAGTTTTGACTCTTGATGTTGTGGGAAAAAAAACTGTAGCTGTGAACAGTTGCCAAGTTGGTATTTAGTAGATCAAATAGAATACAACTAGGCCTAATACCCGTGAAGAGAGGGTGGAATAAGGAAAAACAGAATTTCAATTTTTTTGACTGTGATTGCACATAGAAAACATAGCTATAGGGACCTTGTGGGCAGTGCAGGCAAGTCGCTTGCAAATTTTCATAACTGAGCAATCAGCAGTTTGGCTGGAGTAGCGTAAGG
Source organism: Platynereis dumerilii (assembly GCA_026936325.1). NCBI lineage: Eukaryota > Metazoa > Annelida > Polychaeta > Phyllodocida > Nereididae > Platynereis > Platynereis dumerilii. The sequence goes on from JAPTHN010000009.1 coordinate 8,335,068, forward strand.
GTCCATGAATTAATAGTATGATGATGATGCCAAAGCTTTGAGCCAATTGCCTCATTGAGTTCCATGGTTCCATCACACATGAAATAGCAGACAGGTTGTCTAGCTTAGCAAGCCCTTACAGGCATTCTCATTGGCTGCTGGAGTGGGGTCAGGCATATGTCAGGTGGCACTTACAAGCATTCTCATTGGCTGCTTGTGTCTTTGATGTAGGTCATGTGTGGCTGCTGTGTAGATCATGAATGTGAATTGGTTGACCTATATACTACTTGCAGGAAGTGATACAACAACAGGGTGAAATGGTGCAAAGCAGAAGTTAGTGCTGAATATGACAGTCCATTCACTTCAACCAGAATGGACAGGATTGAAGAGAATCAATACCGACTGTTTGCTGCATTGACAAGGATTGACATTAAAGCAACTGAACAAATTTTGTCAGAGCATCCTGAATTGATCAATTTGAGATGGCACAATGAACGAAATGAAGAAGTTGTCACTCCTTTGATAGAGGCAAGCCACAAGGGTGAGTGTGACCCTCATAGGCTCAATTTTCAAACATTTCTGGAACCATTTAAACTCACATCTAAGATACATTACATTTGTCCAGGCCCATGCTTTGTCACGCAGGATCTCAGCTGTTGCTTACCTGACTTGCCTGAAACTCTGCCAAATATTCTAAATATGTTTGATCTGTGTTCTGACATCTTATAAGCATGATTTGACTGGTTTCTCTCCTTGAACAACACTTACCATAAAATAACAAAAACCAAGAAGGACATGCAGTTCAGACATAGTGCTATTGAGCCTCACTTTGAGAAATGGCCTCTAGAGCTCCATGGTAGTGTCACATGACGCAGCCAAGCAGGGAGGGAGGGAGAGAGGGGAGGTCTGGGAGTGGGGGGGGGGGATTTTCAAATCTTCACAAATCTACACATATTCTTCTATTGTGAATATGTGCTATTTAACACTCTGGAATTAAGCCCTTCTCTATGGTAGTGTCACATGATACAGCCATCACGAGTTGCTGCTGCTACTGCATTGGCTCTGGAAGAGTGCAATTATTGACATATTAATAAATCTAGACATACACTAAAACCTATATCAATTTTTTTAGCTTTTAAATAAGAGTGTACCAATTTATCAAGCAAATACTTAAGTTTTAGCTTTTAAAAAGTGTACCAATTTATCAAGCAAATACGGTAAGCCAATGTCATTACGTAATACACCAGCGCTTATGTTGTGATTCAGGACGAACGCTCCTCAGTTGCACTGTGGCAAAACAGGACGAGGGTAACTGAGTTACCCTCGTCTCATTTTGTTGAAATTAATTGAAAAAACTAGGTCATCCCATTGGATCCCATGTTAAAAGAAGACGAAGGTAACTGCTTTTCCAAAATTGATGAGACGAAGGTAACTGCATCTGATGACGAGGGTATTTGCAGCTAAATTGTGTAATAAACCAATGCAATTTTACTAAGGTAACTTGTATACAATGGAGAAATTTAATCATCACACCTGAGATAATCTATGCCCGAAATACAAATGCAATTCAAACTTAATTTAGGCCTTCAAAAATAATATTACCAATTGTGTTCTATTCCATCAACCTTTTTTAGCCTATACCCAGTGCATAATATAAACAGGAGATATACAAGGGTGCCGGAACAGGGGGGGCAATTGCCCCTGCTGCCCTTGGCCAGGAGGGGAAAGGGGGGCAAGGTTGCCCTTTTCATCTCCAAGAAAAAACATTATTAGGCCTTAATTTACAGTGAATTTAGGCAAAAATCTATAAGTGTATATTAAAAATTATAATTGCCACTCCATAAATTTTTTGTCGCGCGAATTAGATTTGCCCTTTCTCGACCGATCGCCTCTGCCACCCACAATTCCTTCCGGCACCCCTGGAGATATAGCTCCAAACGTACATCTTCATCTGTTGGGCTCACCATTTATTGTACAAGCAGTTTGCAAGAATTCATTTTAGTATATATTGCACACACTTATATCTAATCCAACTAATACAGAGAGACATTGTGCAAGCAGGAACCATTGTGGGGCGCTCAGTCTTGCCACTCTCACAAGAGAGTAAGAGGATTTTTTAATCTCAAAAATCAGCAAAGTGTGCGTGTCTTTTCAAGACTGATCAACATTTGGGATATTGCAAAATAAAGATATGAATAGGTGGGAAATGCATGGATGGAGCAGATATCATGGGGAGTGAGGAAAGACAAGAAAGAGCAGGGGCGTATCTAGAAATGGCCTAAGGGGGGCGGCATAACATGGGGTGAATACGGGGCGATTTTCGGCTTTTCCTATCTTTCCCAAGTTAATTTTGGCCTGAGAGGGGCCATGGCCCAATGGCCCCCCTGACTATGCCACTGAGAAGGAGAGGGAATGGAGGAGAAAAGAGGGATGGAGATGGCCTTGTAAGGAACCATTCAGAGTTTATTACTATATATAGGGTGGGAGTTTTGTTGGATATTGCCGTTAAAAATTCATTCCCCCAATGGTTTCATGCGGATTTTTATTACCCCTGTTACGAACGATGCTGATTTTTTGAAACCCCATGCCAATTGTTTTATATGCACAGTTGTGGCAGTTGCATGCACAGATTCGCACATTTGTGCGCCCATGTTTCATGATTTTGTTCCTATTTTCATAGCCCCCCCCCCTAAGAAATATTTTAAAAGATTAGTGCCCCTCCCTGAAACATGTGTGAAATATTATATTTGTTCTGTGAAGCCATTGACCTGTAAATGTTATCCAATTCTGAAAGTACAGTGAGGAGTTAGCCTATGCTTTGTGCAAGGTTTTGGAGTGTGCATGCCCGTGATTATGGAAATGTTTGGAAAAGCACCCAAACTTGCAAATCGAATCTGATTATGCCATGAACCTCATATCTTGTAATGAGGAAGAGAACCATCCATACTACTTATATGTATTTGCTTGCATTGGAAAAACATCACTGAGGTTATCATTGCAATGATTGGCATGGTTGTCGTTAAATAAACATAGAAAATGCACACAATCATCTTCCAGCAGAAGTCAAAAGCATAGACCCAGAAGACTGGCAGAAGTGTTTGACCAACTTTGACTAAGACAACCGTCAACTTGCTACACTTCACAAGTGTGATACATGCTGGTAAAGCATGATGTCCTCAGTCAAGTCCTTGTCTATGCTTTTATTTTCTGCAGAAAAAGAAATAAAATCAAAACTACTCCAGTGGATTGATGTGTCTTGCCACGCAGTGTATTGACTGCATATATATAGAAAGACTATAAAATTGTTCTAGAGGATGGTTCATTAGTTTATAAAAGAGTCACACTCTGGACATTGAGTGCTTAATCATTGATGCAGGGTAGACTGGATGATAAAATTCAATTAACTTTAGCGTAGTTTGCATCCGCCTGGATTTTGGTTTTGAACCAATGCACATGAAATGGTCTGATTTAGCCAATAGCTATTTTGTATTTTTTCTCTTGGAAAACTTGCAGATCACTCAATTAAACACCCTGAAAACGAATAAAGTTCTACCAACCAACTTTACAGGCTTAATGATGCCTTTCCATCACATTTGGATAAGGATAAAAAGGTCAATTACCCTCGTCATGTCGATAGGCATGGTCACAGTTACCCTCGTCGCACGATGCAGTTACCCTCGTCATTTTCGTGGTGCTTTAAGGAATTTTTTGATTGTCAGAGGCTGAATTCAAAGCAGCTCATTTTCGAAATGTCATTTTGAATCTAATACAGTGACCATACACTACCTGGATAACAGTTAATACAAGCAACAGGCTCAAAATCAATGTTACATCATATTTAAGGCTTATTTAGAGACGAGGGTAACTCAGTTACCCTCGTCCAGTTTTGCCACAGTGAGTTGGGTACAAGGTACCGTTGAGTGAAGGTGCATGACTATAGAGTTTTCTTCAACACAAATTTTCCAATTAAATTTACTTAATTTGCCAAGCAATACACTATTTCCAAAGTCACAAGGTGTGGCCTAGGCTAAATGTAGGACCTATATTGATTTTAGGCCTATAACTTTGCAGTCTGTGCAAGACTGCAAGCATTGTATATTGGGCAAGGTGGGGGGGGAGACGGGGGAAGGGGGCAAAATATGCAGGATCCAAGATTATCTAGGAAAGAGATGGAGGTGAGATGAGGGGGTCATGGTAGAGCTTGAAATGAGGGAGCAAGATAAGGCCCCAGGTACAATTTTTTTTTTTTTTAAATGTCCATAACCACCAAGGTAAGAAACCATATTTCAGCTTATTTTCTTCAATTTCACATCTTACTACTCTACCCGTCGTAAGACGGGTACAATGCTAGTGTCATTATATTAGTATATTCTGTCTGGGTGGTCATGTAAAACTTTATTAATGTATTTCCTCAACTATAAGCCTGGTCTAAAATAGAACCTTTTTCATTTACAGGCTGGGTTAGAGGCCCAAAGTAAAATAAGGATAGGATAGGATATTTTTATTTGCACAACTTGAGTACTTACAATAAAATGGAACATACATAAAAATATTATATGGAAAAAAGTAAAATGTTGTACAGGAGGGCACCTGAGCAGAAACTGCTGTAACCCAAAGGGTAGGTGCACCCCCTCCCCCCTTTAGATAAACCCCGGATATACTTTAAATATTATGAATCAATACAAAAGATGTTATTCTGATAACATATATGCAAAAATAATTAGTAAATATGTGTATAGACTATTCATATTCAAATACATTATACAAATAGATATGTGAATAAAATACATTATACAAATAGATATATGAATATAATAGTACGCAATTACTGTATATACCACATAATTATTAAAGCAAAAAGCGAAAAAGCGTCCTGCACTATCCCTCGTCTGGTTCAAAGTTGAACAGCAGAGTAAATAATAAACACAATGTCTCAAATACACTGCTAACATTATTTAAGGGAGTGAAATGTCAATCATTTTCATTTCCAGTTATGGCTGTGACAGCTGGATGTGTATCCCGGGGGGGGGGGTACTCACTATGAAAGGGTGTATATAGAGGCTCCGCTGGACGGTTTAGGTTTTTTGGCCTTCTAGGATTAAAATGGTATTGGATTTTTATGAATTAAGATTGAATTGGTTGCCCTTTTTTCACCCCCAACATGTTTGATACCGTTAGAATCGGCTTCAAAAGACGATTAAAATGGTATAAAAATCATAAAGATGAAATTGGTTTTGGATATTTTTACTAAAAGATTAAAATGGTTTGTGGTTTTGGCGCTGGTCTCGGATTAAAATGGTTTTGGTTTTCAAATCGCTGTGGCGCATCCCTATGCAAAAGTCCGTGAAGTACCCCCCCCCTCCCCCCGGATGTGTATGAACAGCCAAAAATATCGCATGTAAGGATATCTTTTACAGAAATCTAATAACAAAACACAGGTTCAATACATCATATGTGGAAACAGACCCAAGTTTAGGTTTAAAACTAGGGTTACAAATAGACTTAGGTTTATGGATAGTGTTAGGGTTTGAGTTTTGGTTAACCCTGTGTTTTTAATTAAACTTCTGTAACAAATCTCCTCGCATGTCAATTGTCTCTTAAATTTGGTGAATTACATACCACTGAACCATCGAAACTGGCAAAAGAAAATTAAAAAACCTCTTGCCCCCTTAATTTTTGTGAGTAGTGTATACACCAGGTCAGCAACTTCATACACCCTTAATTATTGACTGCCTATATTATAAGTACTGCCAAAGTGTTTCCATGCTTGTGTGCCCAGCTTTACCTTGAATACCAAGATGTCAGCAGATTGCTGTCTTGTTAAAAAAATAATATGTTGGTATTAGGTTTCTTAACATAATTATTTGATGCAGAAACAAAAACATAATATTCGATTTGGCTAGTGACGCATGCCCAAAAAATTCTCTCATCTGGTTTTTTCCATGATATGATCAATTTTCACCAAGAAAACATCAAACCTGGTGTAGGGTTATACCTTACGATTTAATTATGATTGCCTGATCAGCTACAGTATTATTCTTCACTTGGAATAGAATAACATGTACTCAAAATGTTTTGCAGGTTGTCTCAAATTGGTCAAACTTCTTTTGGACAAAGGAGCCGATGTTCTAGCCACTGGACTCATCCACCCATCTTGCCCGTCTATTATCGTAAGACCATTACGTTTTAGTCACTCCGGACTACAATTTGGGGCTCTGGACGATGCCTTCCCACTTTTTGCGGCGGCTGTGTCCTTTAAGGAAGGAGAAGAGAGGATCATCAAGGCACTGTTATCAGCCGGAGCAGATGTCAACCAAAGGAACGCAATAGGACAAACAGCACTGCATGTAATCTGCACAGGTTCCGATGGGGGTGACGAAGCTAAAGAATATTCACTTGATGATGACAATTATGGTCCCAACCCAAAAAAAATGAAATCAACAGTTATAAAGATGTTATTAAAACATGGAGCAGATGTTAACATGAGCGATCACCATGGAAAATCTGCCTTACACTATGCAGCACAACATGGAAATAAATACTTTGTAAAAATTCTGCTTAAAAAAGGAGCAAATGTTTGCTTGAAAGACAAATTTGGTCTGACAGCCCTGAACTACGCTGCAACTCTCGACAAAGTATTAACAACAGCTCTGATTGACAAGTACAGTTTCGCAATGGAACAGGTCATTCAAGCTTATGAATGCGTTGCTTTGAATGGCCTTTCGGATTATTCAATAGATTATGGACTGTTACGAAAGGCCACTCTTCTGAGAGAGCTCCATGGGATTCTGAAGACAGTGCTGCCACCTCTTGAATGTTTTGGTTTTAAGAGAGAATGGCAGACAATTGAAGAACTGGACGAATACGGAGATGATTTTGATCGACTCTTTATACCTTGTCTATTAGCGAGAGAACGGATAAGCAAAGAAACTGGCTTTGATTTTTCACCAAGGAATTTGGCTGAAAACTGTAAGTGGATGACCCATTTATGTTTATTATGCTTATTTTCATTTTGTTTATTGGGAATCAAACTATCTGGAGGGATTTATGGAGCATCAATCAGTTATGACCAGAGGACAGAAAGCTTTTTGATTTCAGCTTGAACAGATACCTACCCACCCCTCAATATTCTTTGTCAAATTTATTAAAATAATGATATCCATTTATGGTCTGTCCTGACACATTTGTTTCAAGCTGATATAGCATGTGAATACGAAGGCATAATGTACCCCGGTGAATCGGCGGTGATCCAACTGACTGTTTATATTTTTTTCAGTTCATTCATGGATTGGAACTGCCTGGAACTGGAAATTTCCCAATTCACGAATGAGGTACGGACTCGATCGAGTTTCATATTTTGGACAATATTTGCACTTTGCGGACTTGATGATCATGGGAATTGGAGATGTTTCTCTGTTTACTGCTGCCCGATTGTATCATTACTCTCTGTCGAACGATGTCCTGGTGAAGTTTGTAGTGGTTGCAATAGACAGTTGTTGTGTCATTCAAGATCGGCTGAATTCCGAAACAAAACCAGGGTGTGTGCAAGAGTTGATTAGTGTCATGGAAGACATTTTGGTTATCATAGGAGCAGTGATTTTGCACCTAATGAAGAGAAGTGATAAATCTACTGGCCAAGACTACAACAGAAGATGCAGCCAAGAGTTTACCAGTGAAGTCAACTATAGCATTGCAAAGGTCCTGATAGAAGAACTCTTACATCGGTGTCCAATGGTGTCAGCACCCCTCAATGGCTATGCCTCGCCAGTTCTTAATTCACTCTTTAAAGGCAAACACAAAAAAGCACTTTATAAAACATTAACCTTTAATTGCATCAGGTATAATTACCAGTTGGTAAGAATGACTATTAAATCAAACCAGTGTGACATAAATGCTATGGATTCTGATGGAAACACCATTCTGCACATTATATTTCATCGTTTGCTACTTGAAATTAATGACTATGACTACAAATCTTCACTTGGACAATTGATGGATACAGCACTCGAAATAGTCCAATTTTTGCTAGTTAATGGCTCGTACCCTCATGCAAGGAACAAGGAAGGAAAATATCCTGAAGATTACCTGAGGGAAATCAAATGTGATGATGTGTTAATGAAGTTTAATCCAGACTTAGGCCTAACCATGGTCCATTTTGACGAATTGCTGATGAAGTACGACTACACTCTGACATTGAAATACCTAGCAGCAAGAAAGGTTGTTGAATTCAAGATTCCTTGCAAGAACCATTTGCCACTTGCTTTGGTCAAATTTGTAGAATTACATTGAAGGCCTGAACCATTCAACTTTGTTCATGTTGATTAAGAACTTGTAATTGTACTTTGGATGGTAAAAATTTTGAGGCCTCGGATCGAGCTTGTATACTGTCAATACTCAAAATAAATGCTCAAATTATAAATAGGCCTATTCTTCACTTTGTTTGCTGTGTTTTTTGGGAAGCTTGGTAAACCATATTGCTTTTATGAATCAAGTTTATATTAGATAAATACACTGCACAGACAGGTCCCTGCATTGACATTGGCTTCACAATGACAAAATACTGAAAACAATGAAGATTTGCATCATTTGCCTGCTCCACCAAAAAGAGTTCAAAGTATGCGTTCTTGATTTCCTACTTACTACTGATAAAATGTGTCAAAAAATCATTCTAAAGTCTGATTCCAGCAGTTTGAGGCCTTATTCACAACTAAATATTTTGGTGGAGCAGGTCACAATTATGTGAACCAAATTTAAAATGTGAGTGAATAACATAATTTGCTTATATATAATTGTGACAATACCATGTCTAAATTGAAGTCATTCTCTTATATGGAGGTAAAATTTGATCAAATTAAACAAAAGCAGTTAATTTTCAAATAGCTTAATTTCAGTTGATTTTGGAACTCTCTTTATGTAATAGTCTTTGTTATATTTTTTGCAGTATTTTCTACATAAAATACGACCAAATATAAACAGTTTCAACAAAAATAAGTTCCCCTTTGGCTAAACTTTAATATCTCAAAGCTTCCATCGCTACACAGATTGCTGAATTATAGTCTTAGCAGGTAATATTGGTCTCAGCCAACGGCCTCGACCAATATTACTGCTTCGGTCAATAAAACTCAATATTGGCCTCCTCACCATCCACAAGGGATCTACACCGGTTCGATAAATACAGGCCGTGCCGGTACAGTCTGGCCAGTTTCCGAACTGTTTTTCAAAGCAGCACTTTCGGTTCGGTTCAATAACGCTATATCCAGCTAAAAAAGTTGTCTTATTGCCGAGATTTGACAGAAAATGTCCACAAAATCATGAAATAAAGTCGATTTCTAAAATGCGGATCAGCCTGAATTTGCGGACCAACGGTACGAATCGTGTATCAATGATACGTATTGTATCAAATGTCGGCAACGATATAGAGCCCTACCATCCACTATCTATATAACATGTGTGTATTTATAGCTCAGTGGCATTATTCCTGGCTGATCCAGGTGCCTTCGAGTGAGCCTACCCGTTTTAAAAAATCCCAGGCTTTTCCAATGGATATGAACAATTTCACCATGCGAGGGAGCCACCTGCTGGATAAACTTCATCATGTCTCAGGAGAACATTTGTTTCTCAATCTCAATCGTATTTAGAAGAACTAGGGACTTCTTTTGCAACAGTTTTACAGTTTAGTTTTTTAAATGCAGTAACAAATAATTTGAGTGTAGTTTAAACACCTTTTGGTAAAAATTTTTTTTGGAAAAGCCAAAACTTTGTATATTTGAAAATAGGGTACATGCACTCGGGGTCTGCTGGCTCAAACAAAAATTAAGTAATCCAGCTACAAATGCACATGCACACTGTCAATATGCAGGCCTACAAAAAGGCCAATTTTCAGAGAAAGAGGTCTTTGAGATATTCACGTTTTCGTAAAGGGGCACTTATTTTGTTGACTGTTTATATATATGGATAATCATGCCTTGAACTCTGACTTGAGAAGCCTTCCTATTAAATATTTTTGACAAACTTGAGCCCTCAGTATTTATTCTGATTTTATGGCTAAATTCTAACCTAGTTGTATTATATTTTTCTATTTTAAAAAAATCAATATGGAAGAGATAGGAAAAGCTTTGGAGTGCCCCGTATTCACCCCATGTAATGCCCCCCCCCCTCAGGCCATTTTCTAGTTATGCCCCTGATTAGGCTATTGAACTGACATCATAAAAATTGAGATTAAAATTTATTTTTTGTCCTACCCATCGAATCTAGATTAATAGCGCTGATTCCAGTAAATGATCATGCAATTATGTCCGGCCTTAATAGACTGGCGGGATTTTTGAAAAATGGCTTTATTTAGAGAGGTACGAGCATTTTGGGGTAAAAGTCAGGAACCCATCTTTTTAGCATATTTCACACAGCGAGCCCAAACCATCTTTGGGGTTAAAAAAATGGCCCAGCATAACCATAGGCGCCATTACGTAGCTTAAGGTCAGACGAACAAGCAGATGTAAAGAACAAAAAAATCTGTTGGGAATTTTTTGAGATATTTCAATTTTTCAATTTCTTGTTTGTCACATTCCTTTGTTATGGTAATATTCAATGAAACCTGGGTGAAAATTACAATTTTACATGATTGAACTTCAAGACAATATACGTTATTACCTTTTGAATAACAATTGAAATATAGGATGTTATAATTATCAGGAAAAGTCACATTTTGATGGTGTGTGTGTGATAAACTTCAATTGCAAGTATGTCCCAAGCACCATGCAACAATGCTGACTTTACCTATGAATTTGAGAATGAAATGACACAATATCTTGATGTTTAAAATATTAGAACTTATTATTTAATAGTTTTTCCAGGTATTTCGAGTTATACATATATATCCAGAATAGCCATATCTTTTTATCATTCTTTGTGACATGCATGGTTTTACCTATGGATCCTGTGATGTATGCCTGTGTGTCTGCCTTTCACAGTTTGGTATTAAAGACGTACTCAATTGGTTTATAACAAATTAGCAAAGAAAGTCACATGAAATTTGAATCTTAGGTTTTTAAATCTAAGATTCAAATGTTCTTAAATTAGTTTTTCACTCTAATTTCTTGAAAGAATCACATATATTTTCAGGTTAGGTAAATGGATTTGATGTCAGGCAATGTACAGGTTTGAAACTTCAAACAGACCTTAATTACATGATACATATACATCATAGCCTTTCATAATGTTATGGTGCATCTAAAATGTTTTTATTTTAATCCTGCTCTGATCAAGTTGCACCATGCATATTCATCTATTTGATAATTATTATTATTCAAATGGACAGTAGGTTACAGGTCAAGTATAGTTAGATTAATTTTAACTTACCTTGTTTGTTATCACAAAATTACAATTGGCTAATTGTTTTCCCCCTTACCCTCTTAATTGACAGGATCAGAATGCTCAAGTACGAAAGCTCTGTAAAACATGTATGCACACAACACATTGCAACAGGATTTTCAATTTATGCCCTTGGAAAGATTGAGCATGTCAATTTTTGCAATTCTTATGAAAATTGACACTTTACTTGGAATTTGTGCATTCATGAGTTTGTCACACCTTCCTGACAATAAATGCAACTGTATGTATTTCTTTTTTTCAAAGAAAGGATTATTATTTATTTTGAATGAAATTTTCTATCCTTTAAACAGGTTTTGCAAAGATGGCGCTCATTAAAAAGACTTTCCACTTGACTTTTGATGCTAAATACTGGGTGTGATAAGTCAGAAATTTAAAAAATTGGATATTTCAAAAAATTCCCAACAGATTTTTTTGTTCTTTACATCTGCTTGTTCGTCTGACCTTAAGCTACGTATTGGCGCCTATGGTTATGCTGGGCCATTTTTTTAACCCCAAAGATGGTTCGGGCTCGCTGTGTTCAGGTATGCCGATTCCGAAAAAACTGGTTCCCAAGCAATATTCCGGGTCCTTCACCTCCTAATTTGCATAACAAAATGGTCGCCAAATTAGCAAGTTTTTGATCGTTTTAAAGCAGAAACCTTCAATATACTACTGTTTAGGAAAGTAAAAAAGGCAAACTTAGTGGCTCAATCCATGTTATGAAGACTAGGGAATAACACCCACCATTTTAGAATTAATTATACATGTTTGATGGTCATTAATATGCTAATTAGTAGCCGCCATTATACAATAATGCCTTTTCTTCAATAACTTCCTTACTAATCAACCAAATTTAACAAATTAAAGTTCTATACCAATGTTTTGAGGGTCAATGAAGATGATGAAACCATCTATTAAGTCATAACACTCATCAAATATTAATTATGCAAGAATAATGGTCATTAGTATGGTAATTGGCAATGAAATATTACAAAAAATACAATCTTCTCAGTGTCTTCTCTGCTAATCCAGGAATCTTTACATATTAAAGGATAAAGGTCTATACCAATGTTTTAAAGTCCTTGAAGGTAATGAACTTGTTCATTCTCATCAAATATTAATTATGGAAAAATGATTGTCATTAGTATGCTAATTAGCATGACATGTTTCAGAAGAACAGTTTTTGTTATAACGATGCTGCTTATCCTGCAAACTTAACAAATTAAAGTGTATATACCAATATTTTAACGGTCAATAAAGAAGTCATTGACAAAGTCATTACATTCATCTGATATTAGTTATGCAAGACCTGTAGTCAGTAAAATTAGCAGTGTCATATAACTGAAAATAAAAAAGTGTATTCTTATATCTTTCCTACCAAGGGCTTCCCAGCATTTTGATGCTCAGGTCAGCTGAGGACTTACTCATATAATACCAGGGGACTGAAGCTAGAATGCCATGCTTCATTGACCATGGTTAATAAAGAGTCAAAATAATATGCCCAGCCTCAATAAATTCTGTCAAATGTTTGCTCTGAATAAAGTTTACCTCACCTTTTGTTAGTTGTGTGACTTGCAGGCCAGTCTGCTATCTGTAAGAGTCATAAATACTTCAAGTCCATTTTGAATCCATTGCTAGGTAAGCCTTCAAGAACAGACTTGCAAGATTAGAAGTGGTCTGCAGAAAATCCCCAGGCACAGAAAAATAGATATATTCAAAATCTGCCAAAAAAAATCCAGTTTGAGCTTCATCTGGTCCATTTGTGTATTTGAATCCTGGGGGATTTGAAGATTTGTTGCAATAATCCTGGTTAACTACTTATTTCCAATTGATTCTTTCATAAATGATTGAGCCCTTTCTGGGTCAAATATCATTAAAACATTGTCCATATTACTGTGGATGTCATGCTCCACTGACTGCTTTGACAAAGCATTCAATTGGTATCACTGATGAGGCATTTGCTGATCCTATTGTGATTGTTGTCTGTGCAAAACAGAAACAGCCACAAACAACTATCAAACCATTAAAAACTATCCAATTTCCACAATAATACTCATCTGAAAGAGAGTCAGGCCCACAGAATAGATTTCTTTTAACATTAATATATAGGCTTTCTAACTAAAATTGGGAAAAAAATCCTAATAAATGCATTCAACATTTGATTAACTATTTACCCACTTGCCTGAAATCACTTTTCCATCAATCTTATTTGCAAATTTCGATAACATGTAGTATAGATGTACTGTGTATTTTATTCATATGCCACATCATTTTTAAGAGGAGAATGTCCAGGTCCTTCTGTTAAACCTTCTCATGTTATGATATTGTGACATAAAATGTTTTTGACAGAAATTTATAGCCTGTCCTTATTTTTCATAACTTGTATTGCATTACTGAGTACTTGTAACAAAATGATTCAACTATCCTAATGTAGGTGGCACCACCTCCTGGTAACCCTACTCAACAGTAGCTTCTTTGATCACATAATATTGCAGGGCGCTTTGATGGACTGAAAGAAATTATATAATATTTTAAAGTTGAATCCCACAGAATACAGCTGCTCCATCTATTGTACTCCACAGTTCAACAAAAATACTCCAGCTGGTGGCTCCCCCGCTTTGTCAAATTGTTCATATGCATTTGAAAAGCCACAGACTTTTGAAAACAGGGGTGGCCTCACTCGAAAGCTGCTGGCTCAGCCAGGAATAATGGCACTAAACTATAAATGCACACATTTTGGGTCGATATACAGGCCTATAATTCAATCCAACTTTCATTAAAATCGGAGAAGGAATCTTTGAGATATCCAAGTTTATTTTAAGGGGGACTTATTTTTGTTGATCTGTTTTTCATAATTTTCACGTATTATACACCACGTAACTCTCAAAAAACATCGGTAACCCCCCTTCAAAGACATGTTTTTCAATAAAGTGTATTTTCAGCTATATTCCTTAAATTTTTCATAAATATTTCATGGATATTGTTCGAGTGACAAAGCTTTTCGTTATAAAACCCACACTCTTTTAGTATTTTACTGTATGTTTTAATGTAATGACATAAGATTTTGAAAAGATCATAGTTCGAAAATTATGTTGGATAGCCCCCTATTTTTTTTTAACGCTGGAAAGCTATCTTTTTGAAGAACCTTTTGGCAAAGTTTCATGAATATCCCATGAATTTTAGATTTCTCGCTAAGTCTGGGATTCAACTTTAATATGTGATCTTGCAGCATGATGCTACTGCCCTGCTGTTTTCCCCAAGATAGTGAAAATTTTGACCCAGGCATGTATTTTTATGCAAAAGAATCGGCAATTATCAAACCATCAATTGATAACCTTTTTCCTATTTAATTCTACTATTTGGCCTACAAATATTTCTGATTGTCCTACAGTTAAGTGATATGTATGACAAATACAGTTTTGTATTTCATTTTTATTTGGACAGAGCAATATTGTTTTGAGAAGGTTATTTTATTTCATGAGTTTCTAACAGTTTTACTCCACTCAGTCAGTCAGAATGTTTAGAAAATATTGGCATATTGATTATCAAACTGTTGAGCATGTCATTCACAGCTTCACAAATTCCTCAGGTAGAAACAACTTGATCCTCTTGAGGTGACAATTTATAATTTAGACAACAAACTGGGTCAATTAGCAAAAGTGAAAGTATATCTTGACATAATTTCTGGCATCAAGCTCATAACATTATTTATTAATTCTTTAAAACTATTTATGGAACTTTCTTGTGTTATAAAATGCCTCAGAAGCCCCAGTCTATGGAATTTTATTATCCTTAAAAAAATATATATAATTGCCTTGACCTTGGGTCAACTACTTCCTTTTGTTGTGTCACCCACCAGCTGCTAATTTTTCTGGCTCAGTTACTTGACTTGATATCTCAACAGAAACATCCCAGAACATAGTTTTGACACTTCTCAGAGTGAAGGTGAGTAAGTAACTAAAGCATGCATTAATGCATATTTTTTAGCATATTCATATCATTGCAAATTGTGCCATTTAGTTGGAGGTTGCATTCTATTTGCATTCCCCTGATATCTAATGGTAACGGACTCAAAAATGCTGGGAAGCCCTTGTTTCCTACGCATCAAGCTCTAACAATTTTAGTTTTTTCAAAATTAGTCTGCAATACTTCAAGGGTCAAAGCAGATCATGAACTCAATTCCTAACATAATAATATCAGTGATATCTACCTAAATTTGATTTGTTTGTTAAGTTTGCTGGATTAGCAGGGAAGACCAGGGCTGTAGTTGGAATTCTGTTTTGGGGCAGGCAAAGTTAGGCAGGAGCTCCAATAATTCAACAGTGTCTCATGCATGATGGCCCGAAATGCCTTCTTAGCAATTTGAAGCACTAATTCAACCATAAAAAGCAAGGAATCACTGTATTATCATTTTATGTAGTGTCCAAATTAGTAAAGTATGAACACCATACACATATTAAATGGAAATCCTGCAAATCATTATTGTGATGACTTCTAGATATCGTTATATAGTGGGGTCTGAACCATAATCCAATGTACCCATGCAGGGCAGGCATAATAGGAATGGCCAACAGAGCTGCACAAAACATGAAGCAGTCACTCAAATACTTTGAATTAAACAGTTATCATGAAAGTTTATGAACAAAATAAAGAAGGGCATAACAATTCAAATTGTTAATATTTGGTATTCTGTATGGGATCAAATGCCGCAAACAAATTTGAAACTTAAGCTCTCTGGTTTTTCGCTGCCTCCTTGCAAGGTACATTCTATATAATAATATTATGCCTTCTTCATGGCTCTTCCCTCTCAATAGCTCTAGCCTCCTCTTAAAAGCTCTTGCCTCACATTTAGCTCTTGTCTCCTTCATCGCATTCTCCATCCTTTCTGGTGACCCCTATCTCCATAATCTCCCATTCCGCCTCCTTCCTAGCTCTTCCCTTCTGTCTGTTAGCTCCTGTCTCCCACCTGACTGCCTCCTCCTAGCTCTTGGCTCTACAACAGCCATTCTCTCCTCATTCTGACCTCTGTCTACTCCCAATCAGCCTCATCCCAAGTTATTCCAACTGCTTTTGCTTTGTCAAATTGTGTTTCCTACTTCTCTGCTCATCTTTCTTTTTCCTCCACCATCTATGCATTCTCCTCTGCCTGCTGTCTAGCTCCTGCCTCCTGCCTACCTACTCAATAGCTCATATGTCCCCCCTTCACTGTCTACTTCTTAACTCCTTCCTGATATTGGTTTTCTCCTCCCTGCATTGCCTCCTACCCATCAACTCTCCCCTCTTTTGTCTGCTTCCACTAGCTCTTACCTCCTCCTCCAGAGTGGTTCTTCAATCACTCTCTGGCTACTACTATCTTATATAAATGCCTCCTTCATCCCTGCTTGCTCCCAGTTTCTCTTGGTACCCTCCTCCTCCCTTGGTGCTCAATTGTCTCCGTCAAGTGGTCCTATTAGAATATCTCCTGACCATCCCTACCTTTCTCTCTCACTGCTATCACTGTTCCGTGCACACATCCATTTTTTAATTAAAAGAATGAATAATCTGTCTGCTCTTCATGTAGGCTTTAAGGGGTAAGTAGCAGTTTTATTATAGTAGGGTTGTCGGTATTACCTGAGAATATTTTTGAGTATAATGGGAGTGGCAAGGTGACTTCATTTCTTAGTTGAGGGATCTTCCAATGATGCATTTATATCATCTTGATACACCTAGTCAGGAAGATATGATCAATGGGAAAAGAGTGGCATGTGCCATCATACATTGAGTCCCTGAAAATTCTGAAGAAACACCTTTTTCTGCAAATATGGCATACAAATACTATTGTTCTTGCATTATTAATACACTATTATGAGTTTTATGGCTTTATGAATGGGTTTCTTTACCCTTAAGGCAGTGGTATAGAAAATTTTATTTGCAAAATTTGTTGGTTAGAAGGGCAGATATTAAGAAAAAGATATTTTTCTGTAATAAAGCATTGCTAATTAGCATATATTATATATAAGAACAAATGACGATTATTTTTGCATAATTAGTATTTGATGAATGTCATGACTTTATAAATAAATTCAATATCCTTTGATTCTTTAACCTTTGGTCCTGAACCTTTATTTGTACAGTAGGCTGGATTAGCAGAGAGGATATGAAAAAACTTCTTTTTTTCTGTAATATTTCATCACTATTTAGCATAGTAATGACTATTATTTTTCCATAATTAATATTTCATTAGTGTTATCACTTTTTAAATAAGTACATTATCTTCATTGACTTTTAAAATGTTAGTACAGAACTTTAATTTGTAAAGTTTCCTGGATTAGCAGAGAAGATACTAAGAAGATTGGTATTTTTTGTAATATTTCATCGCCAATTACCATACTAATGACCGTTATTCTTGCATAATTAATATTGGATAAGTGTTATGACTTAATAGATGGTTTCATCATCTTCATTGACCTCAAAACATTGGTATAGAACTTTAATTTGTTAACTTTGGTTGATTAGTAAGAAAGTTATTGAAGGAAAGGCATTATTGTATAATGGCGGCTACTAATTAGCATATCAATGACTATCAACCTTGCATAATTAATTCTAAAATTGTGTGTGTTATTCCCTAGTCTTCATAACATGGGTTGAGCCACTAAGTTTGCCTTTTTTGCTTTCCTAAACAGTAGAATATTGAAGGTTACTGCTTTAAAACGATCAAAAACTTTGCTAATTTGGCGGCCATTTTGTTATGCAAATTAGGAGATGAAGGACTCGGAATATCGCTTGGGAACCGGTTTTTTTGGATTCAGCATACCTGAAATATGCTAAAATGATGGGTTCCCGACTTTTACCCCAAAATGCTCGTACCATTCACATATTTCAAAAATCCCGCCAGTCTATAAACACAATCACCAATATTGCATTTGCTGTATTTTGAAGACCAAAGGACAGGTGCAGTAGGATTTGCATTATACACCCAGTAGCGGCCTAAAGGTCGACACCGGTCTGAATCCCGCAACCAGCCCCACAAGTGAAGAAAAAGAAGCAATTCCAACTGACTGTATTATACACCCTCACTGCACCAGCACCGACACATCCGTATCAACTCTACCATAAAGATCTGAGCATAGAGGTTTTACAACCTGCGCTCAGTATGTACATTACATTACATTACATACAAATGCATACTCCTGGCAGCTGTCAAGATGATACAAATGATAACTTGGAGTATGTTTTCTGTGGACTTCTTATTTTTGCCTCCTTACATTCATCAGTTGATCTGGAATGAATCACCAATATTTTATTTGCTGTACCTTGAAGATTGATAGACAGTTGCATTTGCAATGCACACCCATCAGATACAATGATAATTTGGTGCAAATTTTTTGTAGACTTCTTATATTTTGGTCACCTCACATTCCTCAATTGATCCCCATTAGTGAAATTTAGAGCGTGGCAGCCTGCTACAGTCTAACCATGCACATGCGACCTTCCATGAGTGCCAGAGCAAAAGATTACAAAAAGATTAAAATCTAGTGTATAAAACTCTAATTGGATATTCCAAAAGCATAGCTATATATTGCAAAAAACATGGAACTTACAAATATGGTGTGCATGCAATAGTTGGCAATGTGTATCACAAATGATTATCCTATGACATGCAAAAAATGCAAAAAGAGTTCCATTTTCCAACATTTGTATATTTTTCAGTATCAAATTTCTAAACAGTTCCAACAAAAAAAAGTCCCCCTTTACGAAAACGTGAATATCTCAAAGACCTCTTCTCTGATCACTCTGAAAGTTGGCCAGTTTGCAGGCCTGCATAATGACAGTGTGCTTGTGTATTTGTAGCTGTATTGCTTAATTTTTGATTGAGCCATCAGACCGCGAGTGCAAATATCCCTATTTTCAAAAATACAAAGTTTTGGCTTTTCCAAAAAGATTTTACCAAAAATCTTTAGACTACACTCAAATTGCATCTAAAGAACCTAAACTGTAAAACTGTTGCAAAAGAAGTCCCTAGTTGTCTTCTAAATACAATTGAGAAACAAATTTTCTCCAGACACATGACGAAGTTTATGCAGCTGGTGGCTTCCTCACATGGTGAAACTGTTCATATCCATTGGAAAAGCCTTGGATTTTTGAAAACAGGGGTAGGCTCACTCGAAGGCCGGCTCAGCAGGGAATAATGCCACTGAGCTATAAATACACACATGTAAGGTCGATATGCGATGCTATAATTCAGCCAACTGTCATAAAAATCAGTGATGGAATCTTTGAGATATTCAAGTTTATCCAAAGTGGGGATTTATTTTTGTTGTACTGTTTATTATATTGGGAACCTGCTCCAAAATCACAGGACATATTCGAATTAACAGAGGTGCACGAACTGTCTTAGTTTTTTGTTATCAGCCATGATTTTGGCGGTTGATATACATAAGCAAACGAAAGTGAAGAGGATCTTCATGTATTAAATAACTGTCAATTTGGAGAAAATGTCTTTCATAACCAACCATGACATTTGATTTGAAATAGTATAAATACATTATTATACACATATCTTGCCCATTTTGAACAATATTCTTTGTTTTGGGCTGCCACAGACTGCCAGTGGCGGATCCAGACACGGTCATCTAGGGGGGGCCCGGGCGTGTTTCGGGCATTCGCGGGCTCGCGTCACGAGTATTTTCTGTGAAATACTATTATTAATCTCAGTGGTCTAGGGGGGGCCCGTGCCCCCTAGGCCCCCCTGTATCCGCCACTGACTACAGATGTAACTCCGACTTAAACTGCTGTGAGCCATGAATACGCATCATATGACGTTCCCTTTCAAATTGATAATTGTCTCATTTGCAACAGAGTATGCTAGTCAGCACATAACTTTTAACCATCCATAAAAAGTTTAAAAGAAGAAGAGTTTTATTTGTATTGGCGGTTTTATCTTACTTTGTTGTAGAACTAAAATTTGTGTCATAAGTATGATATCTGCTCTCTGTGTGCCATCCTGATGACTGCGAGGATTTACAGCTAATGGTATGATATTTTTTTTTTTTTTTTCGGGTGGTCCCCTGGCAGAGACATCTTGGATGTCAATGTCATAGAGGGACACCTTCTTTAAAAGTTCTTTTTGTATGTATATATATATGTATATATAATGTTAAATTGCATGCTTGGAATGCATGAGAAAATAAAACTTAATATCTGAATCTGAATTAAGTTGTATGTACTATTCTTCTGGAGGAGGTGAAAAGGCAGGGGGGGGGGTATTTACTATGTTCAAGTGTACACCTATGCTCGGCTCAGTCCACTCTAATTCTATATCAAAGAGATACAACAACTTGGGTGAATTGAAGAATAAATCCAATCCATGAAAACATAATGTACTTCTATTCTGGTTACAATGGATTTTTTTAAATTCCAGCCCACAGATAGCCTTTACCTCTTACATGAATTACCTACATTACAAATATTTACAACAATTTCAAACTTCTTCTGCTGCATCTCCTGCAATTTCACTTAAGATTTTAATAGTTTAAATTTACCCAAAAGTTGTATGAAAAACAATAATTGTTGGTTTTGATGGTCCTTATGGTGTATCATCTCGAATAATTTGGTATTTTACAACTTTACCCCAATTACCAGTCCTAATTGCAAAAAACAATCTTTTTGGTCACTGTAAATTTTTTATTTTATTGAGATCGGTGATACTAATTTCCCTGATTTCACCCATCCACAGTTACAGAATATCATTCAAAACCTTACAAACGCTGAATTGTTTTCACTTGGTGAGAAAACTTCAGCAAGTTCATGAAAGTACATATAATATGGATGGTAAGGACTTCATAAATAAATGAGCATCTCAGTCATCAAACTGACACCATTTTTGCATTTTCTGCATGCCGTATCTTGAATTCAAGTCTCGCCAAAGGAATCCAGCGCAGTAGAAGTCCAAGAAAGTTGTTCTAATAGCAATTAGGTCCTTTAGCTAGCACAGAATTGAGAGATTTGCCATTGCACAACTGGCTAGAATTGAACACAATCCTGACAGGACCACTCCATGACTGGATTCTTTCTTGCCACACCTCGACTCACCATGTCCTTAATTTACTGCTTATACTTGCCAGCCGATTTTGAGTCCTTCACAGGTTAGAGTCCTTTCCGTACTTCTCAATGTGGCCAGAGCTGATCCATAATTATCCTGAAGTTCAGCTGGGTCGCACAACCATAGATAGCATGAAATCCACAAATTCTTTTGTGCATCATGGCTGAGTCCATCTCTAATCATGTTGAGCTCTTGTTCCTCTCGGAAGGAGTACATGTGGCCAACTGAACGACACTTAGAGCATTTGCAGCAACCACACCGCGGATTAGTTTCCGTTGCCAGCTCCACACCCTGGATGAATTTGGAAATGCTGGAATCATCCACTTTAGATAACGTAGTCACACCCACATCAGAAGATTTGTGTCCATTGAGAGAAGGGCAAACAAACTCAATATGAGAATCACAGGAAATGGAATGGTGAGTAGCACTCTTGAAGTTCATCTCATGTAGAGTTTTGACGAAGTTGACATCCAACTGTGTGCTTTCTTCTAACTCTGGATGGGATCCTTGAAGGCAGATGCCTGGCTCTCCTTCCAAAATACTCAAGTTCTCTCCAGATCTACCCACTTCAATTTTAGGAAGTGAGCCAAAATAGTTCATTCCCAGGAGCATGTCTGCATGGATGATTTCCGCTGCAACAAACTCTAGTCAAAATTAGGAAACAATTTGCTGATTACATGAAAATTCAAATCCTTCCAGATTGGGTGCGCAATGAAACTTCATACTGTTTATAGTGTTGTAAGTCACAAGCACTTTCCCATAGTATTCATATCAAGAGTGCAGTTCTCAAGAAGTGTTGCTTTAAGTCTGTTTGCTGTACTGTGCGTGATATAGGAAACATTCGAACCGCTATCACAAAATATGTTGGCATATGCTGGATGTCATATAGACCAAGACCAGTTTGTTTGTTAGATATGTAACTCGCAGCAGTACCCTCACTAGAACAAGCAGCTTTGCCCTGCCTCAACAGCGCTGGGTGGTGCAGAGATGCACTGAGTCCCTTCCTACAAAGCAAACTGTGGTGTCTTAATCTTCCACAGTGTTGACACTTATTCTTGGAAGGACATCTATCATGTATGTGCTGACCAAAGCAATCAAAACAAGCTTCTTTAAGTGTCTCATACCTCTTGTCCAGAGAAAGTTTTAGAAAATCCCTGCACACTTCTGTGGAGTGTTTGAAGCACTCATTTATGTGTGACGGAAAAGCACATTTCCATGAAGACTATCCTCTCTTGCTAGCAGGGGCCGTCTCACTGTGATTACTCCATCTCACGCTGCCATCACTCGAGTGCGTTGATCCTCTCACATCACTTTGAGACTCAGACGCAAAGCAGCACCTTTTTCTACAATTGATAAATTCACGAATTGTGACACAGGTTTCAACTTGTTGTCAACCCCAAATTCATTATATTTGCGATTCCATATGCTCTGACACTGTTGGGAAGCAAAGGACTAAATCTATAAACATCTGTCATTGACAAAATATCCAGTCGTTGTAACTGCTCCATGCTTGATGGCATTGCAAGTACTGGCTATGACCTCATAAATCACTTATACTCACAGAGAATAACATGGCACGGATAGGGCTATGAGCAAACGATGTTCGCAGAGGGTACTGTTATCACTTGGGTAAAATGTTTTCCGTCTGCTGGACAGGCGGGTGCCGGGCGCATAGATCGTTTCCAGGCGAGCACTAAGCCTCTATTGAATGTACATGGATAAAATTTGGTACATATATAGCCTGTATGGTCTAGTTGTGCCTTTTGATGGTCTGATGGATAGATATCCCATACTGTTTTAAATAATTGAAAAGATACAAAACTTTTTTAAATTTGTTTCCAGGTCCGAATTCAGTCACTATTGCATGTGCATGGAAAATAATTTTGTATAGATGTGGCTGATATGGTCTAGTTGTGCCTTTTGATGGCCTCATTGATAGATATTCTAGAATATTTGAAAATATGAGAAAAAATAAAATAATTTTTTTTTTTGCCTAAGACTCGATCACTATTGCATGTACATGAATTAAGTTTGCTACTCATATGGCCTAAAAGGTATACTTGTGCTTTTGAAAGGTCTAATCCGATGGAGAAAATATTCTGTATTTTTTGAAATTATGATAATAAATTTTTTGTTTTGGGCCCAAGACTCAGTAACTATTGCATGTACATGGAAAAGGTTTGGTACACATATGGCTTATATTATGTTCCAGTTGTGCCTTTTCATGCTCTGACTAATACGTATTCAATACTTCTTGTAATATTGAGAAAAAATATTAAAAATACTTTTTTCATATCGGAGCCAAAACTTGCCCAAGATTGCATATACAGCAATGACATTTTCTACACATATCACCTATGCAATGTAGCAGTGCTTTTTGATGTGTATTAAACACTTTTTGAATGATTGGAAAAGCTTGAGAAAAATTTGGTTTCCAAATTCCAACCAGCAGCTCATTACCTGTTCTTTGTACATGCATGATACTGCACAATGATATGCGCATATTAGTCTAATAAGGCTTCCCCTGGTTTCACAAACCATGGCAAGCAGATGGGCAAATGGCAGGCCAGCAGGCAAATGGAGATAATTGAAGGCCACGACTTGACCACTATTGCATATCTATATACAATTTGGTAAACACACCAATTTTATGGTGTTATTGTAATCTTCTAAAGGTGTTATTCGCTGAAGGTTTGCTGCTGTGCAGCCTATGTTTTCGTTTACTGTAATAATGTTAATATTTTATGGTTAGCTCCTTCCTGGAAACATTCAGTTGAATGAAGTTGATAATGTTTTTTGTAATGCTAATGTGTCCTTTTGGAACCAGGAACAAGTCTATGATACTTATTAATGCAAAATTGATAACATGAAAATTACATGTATATTTATTTATGGTGGTTGACTAGTTTCTGTTTCATCTGCCATCCTGTGATATTCTGTATATCAAGGATGTAGCTGCCGATTGGCAATTGCACAATTACTTTCATGAATTCCGGTATCTTTTATCCTTGTGATGTTTGCTGATCATGTCTGACAGGAGGATGTCTCAGAGGTGGATTATCTAAGCAGTACATGGATTAAAAAATTGTCACAAAGGTCACAGAAAGTTCTCCTGTTTGTACTTGCCTAGTGGCAGTGCTACTGCTACCTCTGTAGACAAGTCTAATATAGGGGAAACCAGGATAAGTTGTGCCAACTTCCAAGGGGTAAGTTGTACTGGCTACTGTTGGGGTGAAATGAAGAACTGGGTAAATAAGGCAATGCCACCGATGGATACACACTTGGTCAACATCATTATGCACCAAGAAAAAACTGCCTAATGTAATGCTACGAAAAGGTACACTTGTTTTGTTGTTGAAAATGTGAAGTACCGTGGACTGAATCTGACTGACATTCTTTTTTCTTGGTCGTATGGTAGTTGTAATAAGATATAATAGAGTACTTCTAGACATTTGTGTTGTTAGATTTAATTTTGCATTATTGGTTTTTTTTACAACCCGTTTTGTCCAGAAAATCTTTTTAAATGGTATAACATAGGATTTTTACTAAAATATTTTGATCTGAAAGCCCAAACATGTTGTCAAATAACTTACACTGGGAAGAACAAGTGTTAAAAGTGCTTTACCACCCTCTAAACAATAAATAATTCTGACTTTTTGCGGAACTTTAAATGTTTGCGTAAAATGGCCGATAGATTTTCAAATTGAGGAGTTTCATGTAACATATCAACCATTATACTAAACACATGATGCAAATAATCTATCTGAAGAAACTGTTGAAATACAAGGTTTAAAAAAAAAACTATGCAGAACAACTTGCCCCATCATGCGGCACAACTTACCCTGGCGCCGGCCCGGGACATGTTGTGCCACTTGACCTACTTTTTAAAAATGACGAACATGATCATGCCAATGGTCCAGTTGCCCTGAAACTTGGTTCGATTTTGGTCAAGGTATTGTATGTTGATATCTGATTTTCAGATTACACGTTTAAGCTTTGCTATTTTTGGAAAATCACCTTGAAGCAAAAAATGACACATCTTACCCCGGTCTTCCCTAAGTGTATGCTGCCTCTCCAGACAAGTTTAGTACATGTCTAGTCAGCAGCTTCTGGTCAAGTCAGCTACTCTACAAGGATGCAGAGGTAGCAGTAGCAGCAGTGAAGGGAATCCGTCACGGGAGAACTTTCTGTAACATTTTTGACCCCACCAGACCAGAAGCTATATACCCACAAGAATTTTTCTCCAGCAGTGCAGACATGAGCTGATCAAAAGAAATAAAGAAAAAGAAATCTCTCACCTCCAACTGGGTCAGGCTGAATTACAACAGTGAATAGTTATAGCAAAACAAGCTGATTTGGAACAAAAGAGCTGAATCGACAAGTAAGTATTTATGCCTCTCTGAGCTTTGTGGTCAATATTGCGGTTCTAGTATTATTACTGTGAGTTGTGTTTGTCACACAACAGACACAAAAGAGGCTAAAAACCCCCAATATACTTATAAAATGCTTGACTGTCACACTGACCTATTTCTGCTTGAAGCTACATGCTAACTAGATCTTGGTAACCCAGATCAAGACCAGAGCAGTTTTATCTCATTCCTCCATGGCATTTATTAAGTTTTGTTTCACATATATACAGTTACAACCTTACACAAATGTCTGACCTGGAATCAGTTTATTGATTGTCTGTATTACAGCTCTAGCCATTGATCTGAAGTAATATGTTTTGTTTTTTCTTATTGCCAGAGTGGACCTATGATGTATACTCCATGGCCCAGCACGGGGGGATATATGCAAAATTGATGCCATTGGCCAAACTGGACGAGAAACATTTGAACTTTTTTTTTGCAATTTTAACATTATGCATGGTACTCTATGTATTTTTGTGAGCTGAACAAACTTCTTCGTTTTGTGTCAAGTTGGAAACAAACTTTTTTTTTCAACTATCACCTGATCGGCCCCCAAAGACCTTTTTAGAGAATATGCTGGTTCAATCTAGGACACTATGAAAAATTATCCTCAATTTGATCATTTTGAAGAAATTGAGTGTGTTGTCCAAAGATATATTAAGTTAAACCCACGCGGTTAATGCACTATGCACTTTCTTCTAACTGCTCAACCAACTGACTTTTCATTTCAGATCATACGCAAGTATGACACACCAAGCATCCAAAGGCAAGAAGACAAACCCTGGAAACCCTCCCGCACGTCAATTCCTGAATAGATTAGGACGAACTCAACATGCCACAGCTGATAATGAAACGCAATGTGAAGCAGAGTGTGAAGATGAAAAAGCAGCAGCAAGGTGGGGGCAGCAACACATTACCATCTTACAATATCATGAATTAGCTAGACATCGATTTCGAGGATTCTCACAGTATCGTTTCGATACGAATATTCACGCTGAGAGTCCTGAGAAAATGGGATTTGAAATCAAGACTTTGACGACATCCAATTTTAGACCCTATATTTTAAATAGCCCCCAAAATAACCTCAAAGGTGTGTCCATGGCATACAGTCATAAACGCCATATATATTTTTCATTATGACATGTCCACATTTAATTTTAATGTTGTCGCGAGACAAACCCGTCAATCAAATAGCTTCTATGTGCCTCGCTGCAAGACCCATCTATATGAAAAATCAATCAAATTTCAAGGTGTAAAATATTGGAATAAGATTAGTCCCTTTGCTGACACAAACTGCAGCACTTAAACATATAAGAAAAGATTAAAGGTTTATTCTATGAATAATTTCCACTTAGTTTAATATTTTTCTCTCTCTTAGGGACAACAGGCATGAGCAGAGTATATACAAATATTTTAGTAAAACCTACCAAAGAACAGATGCTACACAGCTACCGCAGGATGCCTCACTGGGCTGTCTTTTCAGATTTCCCCATCCACCGTAAGGGGTGGTAAACGTGATTTAGCAGTCATGAATGTGCTTTATTATTCATTTGTCTACCTTCCAATACTATTATTCATGGAGGCATAACAATACTGTAACATGTTTCAGTTTTAGCCTCAGAATTAGGTTTAGAGTTAGTTTTAGGCTAGTTAAGGGTTATAATGTTCAAATTCATGAAAGACAATTTTTACAAATCGAAAAATTATACCTCAAAAGGCAATTTTCTGGACTCTTCACCAACAAAATCTGAGACCGTGGTGTATCAATGATGAAATGCCTGAAATTTAGAAAAACCTGCCTCTTACTTCCATGCAGGTACAGAAGAATTAATCGAAAGATCCAGCATTTGACCAGAGCCAACATAGAACGCAAGACCAATGAGATTTTGAAAATCTTGGATGAAGGAGATATCCTCTACACCTCTCCTGAAGTTGAAGAGCAATTGAGGCTTTGGGCCTCATATATTCCTGAAAAACCTTCCGTAATTGAGCAGTTGGTCAAGAAAGTTGACCACTTCTACCGAGATCCGTCTTTTGCCGTGTTGCTGAAGGTATGCTATATGATTAGCTGATGATACATACAGATTAGTAAATATTATATACAATGATGGCACACCATATATTACAGCCTGTCACTTTGATATAGAAAAAATTAGGACCAGTTCACTGTGAAAAATGCACTTCGTGACTCATGATAGCTGATGAAGTGTCATCTTCTCTACTTTCGATATGGGAAACATAGAGGCTGTTTGATTAGTCATGATCAAGAGAAGGTCATTTGACTTGTCATAACTGATTTTAGAGTGAAATTTAGATGCATGATCCTTTCGTTTGCATGTCACCAACAAGCAGGATTAGTCTCCTGAAAAAGAATTAGCATCGAAAGTATTGAGTATGTTCATGACAAATCATCAGTATGATGACACACAAAGTGCCATTTTCACAATGCAACAGTCCACTATTTCCTATATCAAAGTGACATACTGTAAAGAAATAAGAATTGGACAAAAATTAACTGATAAAACCATAATCAAGTAACAGTCCTGAACAAACAACAAACAATATTGAGAGCCGGTAATGATAGAACAATAAGAATTGTTATAACAAATAATATTTGATGAAATTCAAATAAATCATTTAGTGAAGAGAAAATTAGAAATAGGGAAGGAATATGATCAGATGAGAATATGGGCATGAGAAGCTAGATAAATTGGTTGTTGCAATTGTGGTCAACTGTGTGCTGGTGGCATTGACGTGACTCTCAGCCTTTGGAGTCTTGGATTGATTGTAGCCTGGTGTTTTCGAAGCTTCATTCTTTTCCAGGCCTTGTCTGCCAGTTACCGAAGGAGCCAACAGTCAAGCAGAGAAGAAATCACAAAGTTTGTTTGGGAAAAACGTCAAATTACCCAGAGTGAATCAGACGCAAGGGAAGCTATAGCCAAATTAAAGGTAAGAATGTTGTAAAGGGATTTCATCAACTCACGGCAATCCAACAGATGTTGAGGTGACCTTGCCACGGTGGGAATTAGACCCGAAGCCATAACCCTTTTTTTAGTCGTTTCTGGTTTGGAAGTGTTTGATGTCTGCCAGTTTGCTTAAGCTATGCACTGATGGCTGCTAATGGCTAATATATAAGGACATCTTCAATTGCTTACAAAATGATTTGAAAGTCTTCGCCAAAAACCATTAATTGTTACATACCAAAGTTTTCGCCAAAAATCATTAATTGTTACATACCTTGAATTGTAAAATGTTTTCCTCTATAAAATACACCACTCACTGCCAGTGTGCTACCAACTGAGGGACCTTCCTCCACACATGCAGGAATTTTTGCAATGTAATCACAGGCAGTGTTCAAATGCTTTGCCCTTATTCTGTTATATTATACCACAAGGTGTATTGCTCAAGGTCCCCCTATGGGAAAATGACAGTCGTCGTGTGCGGTCATATTTGCGGAAGTTGCCATAAATAGCTAGTATTCTTGGGATATCCCATGGCCACCAGGCCTGTTTTGTGGTGGCTGGGAAACAGGCTATAGTATGCTCACCAAAGGGCAGACTGAGGTTCCAATTTAATCAAGAGATGGCTCTGTGGTCTCCTAAATTCTGATTGGCTGTCAAAGGGAATTCCCTTGTGATGTATGCTGATATGGGTGCACACATAGGTAAGATTGGCAAAACAAGGTTTAATGCGAGTCTAAATGCAGTGTAGTGGGTGAAAATCATCTCTTAAGTGTAGCTGAGAGACTATATCTCACAGAACCAACAAGAATGTTGTGAAAGGCTGCTCCTTGAGCAATTTTAATTGATTTTCTATATTTGCACTCCACCAGGCGGCACTTGAGCCATACACCTTCCTCTCTATCTCTAGAACTGCTAAGCCATTGTGATCATTCCGCCTGTGATGTAATGAGTGTTCTTGGGTCATGAACTTTACCATTTACAAAGATTTTAAGGAAAGTAAACTGTTTTTAGAACTCATGGCAGGATACACCCTCACTCCCACAGGGTAACTGCTGTTTCATGATGGGGTAACTGAGGG
This sequence comes from Platynereis dumerilii, assembly GCA_026936325.1. NCBI lineage: Eukaryota > Metazoa > Annelida > Polychaeta > Phyllodocida > Nereididae > Platynereis > Platynereis dumerilii. The sequence continues at coordinate 8,364,945 of JAPTHN010000009.1, forward strand.
TAGTAATTGAGAGAAGGCGAGTTTCATTGAGGGGAGTTGATTTTAGATGGGGGGAGGTGAATTTGGTTGGGGGAAGACTTGAAGGTGGGTGACTAAAAGGGTAGTCTGAGGGTAAAAGGGGTTTAGTTTAGGGTACCGAGTTTATGAGATGATGTGGAGGTGTATCCTGCCATGAGCCTACATTTAGTTGCACAAAATGTCTATTGATACAATATTTTGCTTTCGTAGCAAGAGTTCTCTTCAAGAATTAGTGTTCGGTCCAGCTGAAAAAGATATTTTTAGTATATCAGGTGCTTTTTCTCTTCTAGATTTTACTTCCTGTGGAAGCTGGCATGAACATAAGGTAATATTTTGGTCAAAATGAGAAGCTTTATTATCCTTGAGTATTTGGAACGTGATAATATAAAGGCCTTCTTTTGCATTTAAGCAGTAGTAGTCACAAAGGCATTTAGAATGATACTGAGTAGTCACACCTTTTCCTCCTTTAGTTCTCACTTTAAATTAATTTTCCCCCATTTTGTGTTTACGACAATATAATCTGTAAATAGTGATTTTAAAACATTTTTTCACTCCATTCTTCATATTTTGATAGGCTGCTAGAACACTACATAGGAAATGGAGTTGTTGATTGGGAGGACGAGTTTTATTTTTTGGACGTTCTGATGTTTCTTGTTGGAGAAGAGGTTGATCCATTCAAACCAGTGGGAGAAACTTACCCCATCAAGCTTTTGCTGAAAATCCTCCGTCACCATCTGCCTGAGTCATTGATGCGAAGGGTTTTAGCTTTTCTGGAAGAGGTATTCAAGAAAACGCTGGCATCAAACATAAGAGAAAATATATTGAATGATATCATAAAGAGTGTTCCAAATAACATTTTCAAAGGGAGGTCAAGTTTCCTTCTTGTCATAAAGGAATCCATTGTGACAAACTGTATCTCAATCATTGAGATGAATCCTGCCCATTGTGAGCACAGAGACCTTGAAGGGAAAACTCCTCTACATAATCTCATGGAAAAGTTGTTGATGGATGGTTTGTGGACAAGAATACCGGAATTTGTTGCGGGAACTGACAGTCTTTGGATTCTCATGTCTCAATTGATAAGTGCCAGAAATGTCAACTTCAGAGACAAAGACCAAGTGACCCCTTACAGCTGGATCTTTCTGTGGCAGGAAGCAACAACAGGTCTACCCTCACAAGATGCACCAAAAGGGAAGATTGAGGATATCATGCAAAACTGCCTGGATAAAGGAGCAGATCAAGAAGAGGCAGGCCAAGGACTAAATTTTCTGTGGTAAGGTGTTGTTTTTACCTGGATAAAGGAGCAAACCAAGAAGAGGCAAGTCCTGATCAGTCAGTTCAGGGGTGTTGTCATACACAGTCATGTTCCTGGTGTTCACACTCATTATGCACTTTCTTAAAATTCCCTCAAAAAAGCAAAAAAAAATGATCAAACTGATTATAAAATGCCATGAATGTTTACCACATAACATTAAATGAAATATAGAACCATCATTTCAAACATGGATGAATTCATGATTAAAAAATCCACATTATTATCTTGCATTGAAATAAGTTTCCTTAAAAAAATTATTTTCCCTGGAAGCCAGTTATAAATTAAATTATCTACAATCTCAGAGAAAACCTGATGAATTCTGGAATACAGAGTGTCCAGACTTAATATGCACCCATGTTTTTCTTGATATCTCCAAAACAAATTACACCATGTGGATATCCTTTACACTTATTCATATGTGTGCCATGGAGCCAATATCTTGTCAATTTTGTCTCGATCAGTCAGTCAAGTGGGGCATTGTGATACACAGTCAGGCTTCTTGTGTTCACACTTATTATGCACTTTCTTAAAATTCCCTCAAAGGCACCAAAAATCTACCTAACTGGTCGTAAAATGCCATGAATGTTTACTTCATAACATTAAAATAAAAATAGAACTATCATAATAAGCATTGATGCCTTCATGATCAAATTATACAAATTATACAATTACATTGGAAAACCATTGAAAGTGCCACTTTTCAAAACTAGAAGTCTATCATGTTCTTAAAAGATGTCATATCACGGCAAATTATCCTTGTACATTGTATCTTTAGGACCCTACTTTTGTCCTGTGTAAAAAACCATCAAATCCTATACATGTATATCTAGGAAACATTATGTCTAGTGGAAAATGCGCACTTCTGCTTCCCATATGGCTGACATGGGCTTTTCGTTGCAATAAATTAAAATTTCAATGCTAGTAATCATTTTGAATTGTTCTTAAGTCTTGTTAAAAAAATTTCAGGGAAAGGCAACTGTCTCATCTTTTTCTGAGACTGAAGGACTACCATATAGCCATGGAACATAACGTGAGAAGTTTCGAAGAAAAAACTTGGAAGGAAATCAGAGCGGCGTCTGAGAAGGAAGTGGAGATGAATCTGGAGAGGATAAGAGTTCTTGAAAAAAAAGGATGTGGAGAATGGTTTGGACACTTCTTGAGGGATTTCAAAACATTTGCCAAGGACTATGTTCAGATATGGAACGGCAAGATTTGGGATGTTTTTGATCGAACCTTGGGAGTCATGGTGACCGAAGGCAATGCTCAGGCAATTTTCGATATTTTCTTCCAACAGGAAACAGAAAGAGTGACTGCAGGTTCTAAAACAAAGAATTACTATGCTTTTTTTGATGCGCTGCAAAGGTGTCTTGACAAAGGTGCTCATCCCACTGAAGAGGTAATTTTTCACATATGTGGGCTGATGGCCACAGAGTGCAATGCATCTGAAGCGATGTTGACAACTATCAAGATTTTGGGAAAACTTATTGATGCATACAGAAAGGATGGCAACACTGAACCCATTAAAATAAACCTGAATCCCATACAAGATCAATGGAAAGTTAGTGAAGATCTGAGAATAGCTGCTGGTTATGTCATCAGGTCCGCTTACGGTTCACTTAGTGACTGTATGAAGTCGAGGAGTGTGATCAACACCCTCCTCTTTCTAGGAAAGGGATGTGCAGATGGACAGACTATTAAGGAATGTTTTGAACTTGCCAATGCCCTTTTAGAGGAAGGTAGGAGAGACTCATCAGTAATCAATTGGATTGAAGGAGAAAAGGCCAAGGATTATAATGTAGCAAAAAGAATGAGACAATTGAAACAGCGGAAGAAAGAGCTCAGATGGAAATTGATGAAGAGAAATGATAATTGGCTTGGAAGAAGTGTGTTGCATTTGGCTGCCATCTTTTGTCATGATCAAGAAGTACTTAACTGCATCCCAAAAGAATTGATTCAAAAACAAATTGATGGAAGGGACCTTCATGGCTGCACTCCCCTGCACATAGCCAACCTTCATGAAAATCTAGCTGCCAGCCAGTTTTTGAAATCTAAAAATGCAAAAGTCGTGAGAGATGACTTCGGGAAGACTCCTGAATCTGTGCAGATTCCACATGAAAATTCTGATATGCTGTATAAGGAATATTGTAGGAGCATTATCAATACAAATATCGCTGTTTTTGAAACAATGAAACAAATGCTTGCCTTGCCAATTGAAGAATGTGAGGCTATAGAAAGGGATCTGAAGAAACTGTTTGAAAGGATGGTAGGAAATGATGGACTATTAGATGCAAAAATATTCACAGGGGGAAGTGTGCGAGAGAAGCTGAAGGTGGGCAGATTCGATGAATTTGATCTGCAACTGATCACAACAACCAAACCTTTTGGGGAGGATGAATTCTCATGTCTACAACTCCATGAGTACCTTGTCAAGAGGCTGGCTGAGATTGACAGAAACGGAATATCCTTGCGATGCATTGGAGTTAGGAATCCATGGACATTTGTATGGGAACGAGAAGGCTGCTATAAAAATCTTGAGATATCAGTTGATGTTGTGCCAGTATTAGTTGTGGACAATGATTTGACAAAACTTGCTAGGAAAGAATTGATAATGGCCAACGCTCCTGGCCATCAGAAACTCAAGCATATGAAGTGGCAGGTTTTGGTGATTCACCCTCTGTGGATGGATACAATATGCAGACAGGAATGGGATATATTGCTTAACCTACCAACTGGTTGCCGTTTGGGAATCCTCATTGTCAAGGCTTTGTTGGAGGTTTGATGGAATTTCTTCATAATCATTATTTAATTAATATTTTTGGGATCAATATGGCATTGTGTTGAAGGAAGCAGTTTTGGGAAAGGGGCACAATAACTTTTAAGGTGTATATGGTCCTTTTTGCATTTGTCACATACAATATATCCAATTATCCAAGTAGCATATTAATGTTGTGGAGATTTATCCTTTCAAAAATCACTTTTTGTTTTTACAGACTTAGGCCTGTGCAGCTGCGTCCGTATGGGAGGGGGGGTATGTGCCCCCCAATATTGGACCTGTGCCCCCAGGTGGCCCCCATATGAACTTTCCAACTCTGGTTAAAATATATAAAATATACAATTAGTATAGTGGGTGCCCGCCAAAGAATCACTTGTGCCCCCCCAGGTGCCCCCCGCTCGAGACCCCCCAGTTATTCCACTGGGCCTATGCATTGGAGATGGATTCGCAGACTGCAGTATATATGCAATATCAATTTTCTTGGTAAATCTTTATTTTGCAGGCACTTGATCAGACTAGTGACACAAACCATGCCATTCAAAAAATGCTGATAACCTCATACGTCATCAAAAATTCACTGTTCTGGATTCTCGCTGGGCAAACAGTAAGCATTAAAATAAATATGGAAGTTTTCTTAATGCGATGGCGGTATTGTTAACCACAAAAAAAAAAAATTCACCAACAAAATTTGTCTGTGCTAACCAAAAATTGTCAGTGCAAACTTGATTGCCAATAAAAATTGCTGAGCCAGTTTATTCTATAAACTTATTTCTTTGCAGCCCGAGAGTGAAAATTTAATTGGGGAGAGATATGGAGCCTTGCGTCACAAACTTTTCATCAAGGCAAAGGATCCAAGGTGGATGAATGATGAGGATTTGAAGACTTTTGCAGAGGATGGAAGATTTTGGGCAGAGAAGATATTGGATGCAATTCAGTTCATTGCAAGGAAACGTCAAATGACACTTGGTAGCTTTCTACTAAATCTCAATAATCCGCTGAAAAATGATGAGGTGCTAGATGTGTTGGACATCTGTGAGAGATGCCTTGAACGTTTGCGACCAGAAGTCTTCTTCGGTGAAAGAAGGACTGCCCCTCCAGGTAATATCCAACACATGGCAATGACCGTAATAGAAAACCCAAAGAGTATTAATTGTGAAACTCATGGAAAACCCAGAGAGATTTAGTGAAATAAGGACTGCAATAGTGTTGTAACCGAAATACCTTATGGGTAAAATAACATGTTAAAGGACATGGTTTTGGGAAAGGGGGATTACAACTTGTTCTATGTATTATATGGTGACATTGGTGAGGCAGTGAGTATAGCAATCTATGAAATAAAGAGAGGTGGCAAGAAAATATAGACATTTACACACAAAAGAAGCAGGCACAGCTGATGTTTTTATTGTGATCACCTTTGCATTTCTATTACCGCAGAGACTATAGGAGGTGACGGTGGATTAAGGACGAAGTTACAACCAGTCATCAGCAAGCTGAATGAAGAAGCAGAAAAACAACTTGGCGCAGATCTGTGGAGAAAGAAAAAATTGTTGAAGGAGCTGGAAAAAGAGGTTGATGCGTGCAGACGTGTAGCTTGTAATGATGTCCCTACAAACACTATGCGCAGTTTTGTGGTGGCATTGTACGAAAGCAGGAAAAATAATATTGACCAACTTCGCCAGAAGTACGCTAGTGAAAAGGGCAGGGTATCATTATGGAAGACAGAGAGAAAATTTGAAAGGCGGCAAAAGGAGATTGACAATCTCCTCTTAAAACTGGGGCATGCAAATGAGATGGAATCAGAACTTGTCATCAAGAGGAAAGAGTGCAAAGAGTTAGAAATGGAGGATGAATTTTATCGTACTAAGGAAAGAAACTCAGCACTAGCAACAATGAGGAAGGAATGCACCAAATTAGAAGCAGATATTGATAAACTGCGTCACGTCGTTTGGGAAAGCATGAAAATGAAAGAGCCTTTTAAAAGCTTCACAGCTTAATTTTCTTGTCATGGCTGAGGTTCAGTTGAGGGTACGGAGTTTATGAGAAGGTGCTTGCGGTGTACCCTGCCATCAGGCTTTCAGAATTTCACAGATGTCAAGCAGTGTGACATGTATATACAATATTATGTTCTTTACCAAACTTAGTTTGTGGGCGCTTTTTTTTTTAGGATGTCCATTTTGTGCTTATACATGTATCAATGCCAGTTATGTAGCTATATTATTAATCAAATGCAAATAAACCCGCCTGAACGTGAAAATGAATTAGTTTTAACAACTTTTTTTTAATGCTCCTGTCTGACCTTCTTCGCAGCACATGTCTAACTGACGGATGAGAGCTAAATATGTGTTTGATTTCACTTATTATATTGTTTGATTCACCCAACTGTGCCATTCAACTTTCAACTTGCATGTGACTTTATTACATGACCCCAATGCTAGAACGGTTCTGACTCAATAAAATCAGTCACGTGATCTCTACGGTGCTTTCTCTTTAAATTGTTAATCATTCTACAGCAACTTGAATGCCGGTCCAGGTGCTTATGAACTCAAAGAGGTTGAATCATACTCTATAAAAAAATAATTAAAAAATCTTGTTCCGAACAAAGGTGTTGGTCTGGACGACATTATTAAAAAAAATTGCCTAGCTGGAATAGATCCCTCCTGGTTCCAGTCATATTTGACCAACCGTAAACAAACAGTTTTCATTACAGTGAAACACTTTGATATAGAATTAAAGTGGACTGTGGCACTGTGAAAATGTCACTTCGTGACACATGATACACGATGAAGTGTCATCTTCTCTACTTTCAACATGGGATTTTCTTTGTTTGTTTGCTTGTGTTTTATGCCTCTGCAGCACCTTAGTGGGCTATATCGAGGCAGGCGATCGCCGTATGATGATGAGATGAGAAGACTGTGAGTCTGGCACATACCCTATTAATTCAGGGATGCCCAGGGTCTTTCAGTTGCCCCAGCATAGAATACTGGATACAACCCGCCTCCATTTAATGTCCCATGGGCTCAGACTAAAGTGAGTTCCCGGTGTGAGATTTGAACCCACGCCCTCAAAGCCACTTTCAACATGGGAAACATAGAGGCTGTTTGATTAGTCATGATCAAGAGTAAGCCATTTGACTTCTCATAACAAATTTTAGAGTGAAAATCAGATGTATAATCCTTTCGTTTGGCTGTCACCAACAAGTGGGATAAGTCTCCTTCAATCAAATTAACATTGAAAGTATTGGGTTTGACAAATCATCAGCATGATGACACACAAAGTGCCATTTTCACGGTGCCACAGTCCACTTTAATTCTATATCAAAGTGTTTCGCTGTAATGGCTCCTATCAAAATGACCACAATGGAAATAAGAGTAATCTTTATTGTGTAATCCTACTGTTTCATATCTATATACAGTTAATGAAATGAAATCAAATCAAACAAAAGCTCATATTCACTTGGTTAAAATGCGAATTGATTTTTTTTTTCAAAAAATTTTGTTTCCAAAATTTGTTTCTAATTTTTTAATATGAAATTTTCGTTTTGTTTAATTTTCCCTGCTCCCCATTTTTTTCTTTTTCTACATTTTTTTTAAAAATTTATTTATGAAAATTAGTTTTTCACAATTTTTTTTACCCAATTTTAAAAAAATTGTCTCCAAACAATTTTACTCCAAAACAGATTTTCACAATTCTAAAAAAAATCCCCACATCCTTTCTCAAATACTTTTGTCTGAGCAATTTTTCCAAAGCAAAAAAACATTTCCCTTTAAAATTATATTTTTCCTGACTATGTTCTTCCAATTTTATTTCCTAATAATTCAGCCAGCTAGTAATTAGCTCATTACAATTTATTGTATTTCAAATTCTTCTTCTGGTTCCAGCCAGTGCCATCTTCATGCTTATATAATATGTCTGACTATTTGAAACATCCTTTTTCTTTTAAGATGAATTCTGCAAAAAACTCTCTTGTCAGATTCTGCTGTTGTAGAATGGAACATATTGTGAGGGTCCCGTTACAAAACAATTAATTATGGCACTTAATCTACTTCTTGTAGAATGGAACATTTTGTTAGTGGCCACGTTATAAAACAATTAATTATGGCACTTAATCTACTTCTTGTAGAATGGAACATTTTGTTAGTGGTCACGTTATAAAACAATTAATTATGGCACTTAATCTACTTCTTGTAGAATTGAACATTTTGTTAGTGGTCATGTCATAAAACAATTAATTATGGCACTTAATCTACTTCTTGTAGAATGGAACATTTTGTTAGTGGTCACGTTATAAAACAATTAATTATGGCACTTAATCTACTTCTTGTAGAATGGAACATTTTGTTAGTGGTAACATTATAAAACAATTAATTATGGCACTTAATCTACTTCTTGTAGAATGGAACATTTTGTTGGTGGTCATGTCATAAAACAATTAATTACGGCACTTAATCTACTTCTTGTAGAATGGAACATTTTGTTAGTGGTCATGTCATAAAACAATTAATTATGGCACTTAATCTACTTCTTGTAGAATTGAACATTTTGTTAGTGGTCACGTTATAAAACAATTAATTATGGCACTTAATCTACTTCTTGTAGAATGAAACATTTTGTTAGTGGTCACGTTATAAAACAATTAATTATGGCACTTAATCTACTTCTTGTAGAATGGAACATTTTGTTAGTGGTCATGTCATAAAACAATTAATTACGGCACTTAATCTACTTCTTGTAGAATGGAACATTTTGTTAGTGGTCATGTCATAAAACAATTAAAGGAGGTCTATTGTCACAAAAACTTTGCAATTTTTTGCAGTAGGTATACATTATGAATCCATATAGAGCATATGAGGTGGTTCCCGCAGTTTAACTCACCCCCAGCACTATACTACAACTGTTTGAAGTGCAGGATCCCTGCCTGTCCAGCCACAGTGTCAAAAAGAGGCTCAATAAGTCAAGAGATGTGACGTCACAGGCTGGGTAAGAAAAAATGGTCTATAAATAGATCATGACGCAACCAAACAACAATAGACCCTTTCGCGCAAATATGCTAATGAGGTGACGTTGGCCAATCTGGCCTTCCGTGCGGGCAGAAAAACTTCCGGCGCCATGTGCTCAATGTAAACAAACACTGCAGATCATGCGGCGGGACCCTGTTGAAGGCATTTTATGAAGGAAAACCACTGTTAGCTGCTGTTATGATGCATCTAAAGTATACTACAGACTCTTCCTTCTCAGGAGTGTCCATTTATCCATATGCAGTCGTGATATTTAGCTGTGTGTACGTGAATGGACAGCCAAAATTCAGCACTCCACAGTAGCTGCACAGGCCAAATGACAAAAATGTACTCATCAATTTCTTCAGATATCATCTCATGCATTGAAAAAACGTGCTCATTAATGCCAATCCAGGCCTATACCACCATTTATTTATGGGAACAAGCTACTGCCCTGCTGACGAAGTGTATTTAACAAGGTAAGCTATATTTGACAGCTGCACCTTTGGGAAGGGGTGGGGGGGTAGCAAATGGAAATATGTGTAGTATTACTACTGTTCTTTGATATAATAATACATGTTATAGGGATTAAAATATGCTAAAGGCCTTATGGGCTTGGGGTTTATACCCTCTGATTAGTACTACCCCACCCCACTTGCCTTAGGACGTGTATGGTCAACAAGGCGACAAACTAACTAGGCGACACCCGTCAGTACCAACTAGGGGCTCCGGGTCGGTTCGGCTGGAAACATTTTCGGCCAGCCGAATGAGCCAAAATATTTGGTCTGTTCGGCAAATCGCCGTGGTCCATTCGGCAGCCGTGTTATTTTGACTAATAAACTAAATTTTGCAATGATAATTGATCAGTGATTGTGATTGTTTATGTCTGAGACGTAGTTTGCACCTCCACGCACCTGTTTGATCCCAAAAATTATTACATTGTAGCATCATGGGATCAACAGCAGAGTGTTTTGGCGCACTTTCGTTCTGAACAATCAATGTCAACACTGTACAGGCTTTTTTGTGATAGCTTTATTCTAGCTAGCTGAAAGTTGATTACTTGATGTCTTTTTTTTTTCAAATAAAATTATGATTCACGAAATCAAATCATTTTATTTTGAGTCTAATTCTTTGGATTTCATTCATCCATGCATATTAAGATAAAAAGCATTTCTGACAAATACATTAATCGTATTTTATGTATTGAATTTTCTTCTTTTATTTCTTGAAACCACAATTTGGCAATTTCATAACAAAATCAGACGTAGTAGGTAGCCAAAATATTTTTAAAATGCATCTCTTTCCATATTCCACTATTTTCCAGTTACTGAACATGCATGATTATCAGAAATTAAGTTGACACATTTTCTTTAATTATGTAACTGATTGTTCAATTAAACAAACAGTTTCTATTCATGATCAAGTGCAATTCAGCTTCACAGCTTTTCAAGACAATGGAGAAGAAGACAATTACTCTAGACAGTCTGTCTCCAGTCAAATAGTAAAATAAAATTAACAGAAATATATATTCGGTCAATAGGCCTTATAAACGGAAATAATTCAATTTATTCAGGTAAAAGTTAGTAGGCCTGTGATTTACCGTATCATTTACGGCTGTTGAATGCTGTGTATTTTTTCTCTCGGTTTCAGCTGTTATTTATTTAGATACTAAGTTATGGGTACATGCTTTTCCCTTTTTACAAAGTTTACATTTAACCCTAAATAAAAGTAGCTAGATTGCTAAACTGTAAGAAATGGTCAGTGAAGTAGACTACATAAAAATCATGCATAGGCCTAAAAAGAACAAAGACTGCACATAAATGCAGGGGATCTCAATTTCTCAAAATGTGTTAACAGTCCTGCTCTTCATGAAGTTTCTTTGCTCCACTTCATAACTTTTAATTTTTTTTCCTTCTTCAACTGTTGAGTTCAACATCATATTTGTTAAGCAATCAGCCTATATTTTACATTCGCAACATTTCAAAATTGATAACCATGCAGACCTGTCAGTCAGCAGGTCATTGAACTATCAACAAAAAACACGCACCTTGCAAGTTATAATTTATTTGACGTAACTATTCTCTTATCTTCTATTTTAAATTGCTTTATTGTAACAAACTCCATGTACATAACTACTTCACAACAAATAAAAGTTAAATTACTAAATTAACCCGCTAGGCCTATTCATAACTAAAATAAACCCTGGTAGAATCAAGCCACGTCCCCTGTCGAACCGAACCAACCAGGCCAGCCGAATGGACCAATTTAGGCCGGCCGAAAAAGTGCTCTGCCGAAACAGCCAGTACCCCCAACTAGGTGACAAGAAATTTGGAAATTTCATATCTGTGCAAACTAGGTGACAAGCAGTTCCAACTAGGTGACAAAAATTTACACAGCACTTCAAACTAGGTAACACAAGTTCACTAAACACATCCAACTATGACTACATTTCCTAATTGACCACCATTGAAGGTGATCTGTCACCTGGTTGGTATCCCCAATAGAATATGTGCCACCTGGGAGGGAGGTATCTACTGTCACCTAGTTGTCCAAAAAGTGTAGCCTAGTTGATAGTGGTATGTCACCTAGTTGGTTGTCCGACGGTAGCCTAGTTGGTAGAGTTGTAGCCTAGTTTTCTGTCGCCTAGTTGACTGGCAATCGCCTTAGGATTGGTTGCTGTCAATTGTGGTTTTAATCAACTTAAATACATACTGAGCTCTTATCCTTGTACTGGTGGTTTGTCACCTAAAAAGTTACAAAATTTGGACCATTGAAGTACATCTAAGTGTTTATTCATTTATTATTTCAGACATTGGATGAAAAAATTGACCATTGACTGGTTTGTCGGATGGCTGTCTGATTTCGAAACTATACTTCAACACAAAATATCTATGGGTCACGGTGCTAATATTTGCAGGATCAGGTAAGGTTACATACAGCTTACTTTTTTTTTGTCAGGGGTTACATTCACCTTTGGGTTATAGGGCAAGTTGACCTAACTTCAGCCTACTTTGGTTTTTGATCGCTTGTCATTGGCTGGCTATTCATGGGAATAACATGTAGCTATGGACCTAACCCCAGCCTCCACTCCTCTTCATGACCATATTGTGAAAAAACAGCCGAATGCCTTATAAGGCAGTGCAAATGTGCTTCAAAGACAAAAGCGGGACATGTACCTAACTTCAGCCGTGTTGTACCTAACTTCAGCCTGGGGTGTACCTAACTTCAGCCCCGCACCTAACTCCAACCAGTTGATCCTATTCTGTCATAAAAAAACAGCAGAATGATTAAATTTGGCCTTAATTACTTACCTGTATATAAAACATGACAGTCTGAAAAAAATTAATGCTCCAAAAATGTATTTCAAAAAAGCTTGGAAAGAAGTCACCTTTTTCACGGAAAGAGGATAAAAATTTATTTTAAACTCCAGTTCAGGCAACTGGTCTATTCCAGTATGCCAGATGTAAAAATGCTTTGGAAATTAAATTTTTAGATAGACAGATATTCAGGGATGAATAAACAAACTTCTCATGTGAGATGTATTGGCTGGAGTTTGGGAAACCTGGGGCCTGAAGTTAGGTCATATGGGGGCTGAAGTTAGGACCATGGGGGCTGAAGTTAGGTAAGATTGACATGTCTTATAAATCACCTACTTCATTGAATGATCAAGTAGAAAATATTTTTAAAAACCTTAATTTATTGAAGATCATTAATTTTTCCTTGTGATGAAACTTTTTTTCGGTTGCTCCTGCTTTGGTGAATTGGTACAGCCAACTGACAGATTTAACGTTTTATCAAACTTGTTTTCGTTTCGCGTAGTATTCGCGACGCAAAACAAGCAAAATGCGGTCCGCCAAAAAAACATGTAAAATTCCTGACTCATAGTTATGATGGTCATAACTTTTTGATAATTTATTCTAAACACATTGACAATAACTTTAAACCCAAATACTGGCACCTTGGCCTCATCAAAATTTAATTACAAGGAGTTTTCTGTAGGGGGGCTGAAGTTGGGTGAGAGGCTGAAGTTAGGTCAACTTGCCCTAGTATATATTTACTTGAATGCACCCCCTTTTCGCACCATTTTGTAATTACAAAATTTTTCCGAAATATGTATATATTTGCAAAATAATGTACAAGGCATGAAAAAATAAAAGAAATCTAGAAATTGTACTTTTCATTTATCAGAACTTCAACTTTTAAGTAAAGTTTATCACCGTTTAAACTGCATATAAATAATTGTATAACTTTTCAACAGCTTGCCTGAGGAAGCCTTGATGGAGGGAAACGAGATGCTGAAGCAGACTTATGAGAGCCATTGAGTAATATTGAAGTGAATCAAAGAGAGAAAGAGCTTGGACGTCAAAGATGTTGACAAGGCAAGTACATTCTGCACAGGAAGACCTCCTTTTGCAGCATCTCTCTGGCTTTAAATTTATGTTGTTAGGATGGTCTTATTAAAACAGTTGTTTTTTCTCCTTCTAGTTTTTGGTGATTCGAGACTGAAAAGGTGTTTTCGTGTGGGGACAAGGTCAATGAATGCAAGATGCTGAATTGCTGCTGGTCTATGGCTGAATTTGCAGGTAAATAAAAAATGAAATGATATATAAACTCCACACAAGTTGGGGCTCATTCTGCTTGTCATAACCAGTGGTGTACTTAGGGGTAGGGGCCATCGGACCATACCCCCCCCCTTCAGGTCCAAAATTATCATGGAAGAGATAGTCTCAGATGAGAAAATGCCGCGAAGCACCGCCTATTCATCCTATGTAATGGCCCCCCCTTTGGCCATTCCTCAATACGCCCCTGGTCAGAATAGTCCCTCGGTGTAGGCTGCTATGGTGGATATGGCTAACCAGAGCTTTGGTGTGTAAGTCCCAGGAGTCACAGTCAAGGAGTCACAGATTTCAGGTGAAGTCAAAGTCAGACTTTGGTTTTCAGGTGAAGTTGGACTGTCGGTCAAAAATTAATATTCCGGCTCTTGACTCCCAAAAAGTATTTAAATAATTCACAAAAACACAATATAAGAAAACATGAACTGTATTCAATTTTCAGAGCGTAGACACACACATTTTTCAGAAAGGCAAAGGAAATCTGTTCACTTGCTGTGCGACTCGGAAGTTCAGTGGCAAATAAGCCCTTCCCCAAAAATGGAATTGTAGCCCTAGGCCAGAATAAATGTATGTTACAAATTAATATTGATCTTTTTTATTTGCAGGTGGGAATTTCCTATGACACTTCATCCAGCCCAATATTGAAAATCTTCTGGTGTGGAATCCAGTTGACCACAACAAGTTACAAGTGTCTGTCAAATTCCAAAATTATCCTCATCAACTGAGTCATCACAACAGACGGCATTAACTTATGCTAGATATTCAAGATTTGCTGTACAAAAATAATTCACTGAATACTAAGTTTAATACTTGGGAGTGTATCTGAAGACTGAGTGAAGAATTTATGTCAAATAAAGGTGATCTCCAGCTTAAATTAATAAATGTCATAGTGCAGTATTCAGATGATCTTATATTTATTTATTTGTTATGTCTGAACAGAATTTCATGACCATTAACTGTCAAAAAAATATTTTTAGTATTGTGCAACATTTCTGCTGTGTAGATCTACTGCAATAAGCAATTCTTTCAAGATGTACACACATAATATTATGCCATCTCTAGGTAGCTCGCTAGAATTTATGATAGGAGGTTGGTAAGTCAAGGAGGAAGTTTTGTTGAATGTTGCTGAAAAAATGTAGGTTTTGTGGGGGAAAGCAACATTTACCCACAGATTCCTAGACTTTTAAACTTAGTGTGTGAATGTTTTGCGATGATTTACTTAAGACAAAACTCTCACCCCCTTATGGACCCCAGGTGCCTACCATTTGAAAATTGTGAATTAGGATACAATTTTGTAATAGGTACCCCAGAATTGTGACCTCCAAGTTGCACCACTGAGCCCCCCAAGTTAAAAATTCTGAACGGTCTCTAGTAATATTGCAAGTAAGTGTGCTCATTGTAAATCAAGTTATCAATGATTATTCAGCACTTGGTCAATTAAATGGTGATATTCCAGTTTTAATTTGCCATATAAAGTTTAATAAATTTTCAATAACAACTGCAGAATGAGAATATTTCTTTGTTTGGCTGCTTTATTTATTTGAAAAGTTTCATAAATATAGCTACATGATATGGTAAGGAGCTTGATGGTGACAAGCAATCATTCAGAGAGGCAGTCATGTATTTCCAGAGGAGAAGTCTTATTAATAACTATGAAAGCTTAATCACATTTGGTAGTCTGTTGGTGTTGGTAGAGCTCTATCATTACAGAAAGGTCATAATTTTGACTCATCGATAAGAGCTTCATCAGCTATCTGAACAGTCGTGTAAAATTACACCCTTGCCAGGCCTGTTCAAGCATGAGCCTTTCTCAACTCCCTGTGGAGTAGGGGAGAGCGGGGCACGTTGGACCTCGGGGCACGTTGGACCATTGCCAATATTTTTTTTATAAACATGTGCAGTTATCCAAGTCCCGGATGAAGAGACCTTTAGTGGTATGATTGTGAGTTCAGCTAAATTCCCTGCACCTTAGACGCTTCAGCCAAAGATTCGAACCAGAGGCCAAGGGCCAAGGTGTTGGGGTAGCTTCTGCCACCGCTGAGGTTTTCACCTCAGAGGTGTCCTCTTTCTTTGGGTAGCGCACCTGCTTACTTATGAACCTGCCTGTATCTGTTATCCAGTTTGGATCATATGGTTGCCCATTCACCTGCCTCAAATAGTCTCATTTAAGTTAAGTAATATGATTTAATATGTAATATTGTTTGCTAACTATCATTCATTGTATCATTATATAAAGTATTATTGTGTAAATTGTTAAGATAACTAGAATAATAGCAATGGGGTAGAACTCACCCCATGTTTCCATGGCAACAGTTACCCTGGTGTCTTTGCGCAGCCGCAAAGCACCCTAACGTGTCGGGACTCAGCTCCTCCACACTCCTAGCACGTGGTCATCTGCAGTCGTGGCCTACTACGATTGGCTGATTGCAGGTAGCCACATCACCCCATCTATGTTGCCCCCGCTCAGATCAGAAGGGCAGAAGCAGGCAGACTGGGAGGCTGCTGAATCTGTGTGCACGGTGGGGCCAGTCTTCTGCTTTATGAAGACTGGCCTCCGATAATTCATTGGATTATTGTAATTATTATCATGATTCTAATTGCATATTAAAATGTACGGACTAAAATACATATGTTGAGTTGTGATTGCACAGCGGGTAAGAACCAGGTTGGATAAGAGGGTCCTACGATCCCGGCCACCTCCACTGCCAAGCAAACCCATAAAGAAGGAAGGAAGGACATCATTACGGACCGAAAACATTAACGGTGGCATGGTGGACAATCGGGTCTCCTCCACACCTGGCCTTCCTGCTGTGCATTAAATCAACTGGTTGGATCATCATTCAGAACTGTTACAACATCAACTTCTTAAATTTGGACTATCACTGTATTTCAACTTGTGATAATACAGACACATCAGTCAATCAGGATTATTTTACATCATACTTCCTGAACTATTCCAACTAACTCCTGCTATACATTTTGTGCTGGGCACCACCCTTCCACCCAGTCAGCCTGCGATGACATCAGCAGCAGCTCGGATTCCACTAGCAGCAGCAGCAGCCCAACCACACACTAGCTGCACCCCTCAACAGTACTCTAGCAGTTTTCTCCTAACGTGAGCATCAGCAGCAGCTCGGATTCCACTAGCAGCAGCAGCAGCCCAACTACACACTGGCTGCCCCCTCGCATCAGCAGCCGCCTGGCTTCGCTAGCAGCAGCAGCAGCCTACCTACACACTGGCTGCACCCCTCGCGCAGCACCTGCATCACTCCCGGGTCAAAGGGCACCGAACCCCTGAGCCTCTCGGTCGTTTGGGCAGCCATGCAAACCACCGTTTGCATATGGATATGTCGCACCATCGGATTAATTTATCTTTTCGGGACTGAATTACGCTTTGATTTTTGGACTATCACACTGGATCATTAACACCGCCCAACCTACCTCGGTCATCGTCTCACTCTGAGTCAGTGCTCTTTAATGACAGTTTGCGGCCTTACATATTTTGAGTTAGTCCTCCTGGACTATGTGCAGCACCTTTATACCTTTGCTCTCCTTGTCACACGACATATGTTTCTCAACCTATGAAGTAGCACTTATACATACCTGTACCTTTTATATTTGATGGACTATGATGAGATGATGATTTTGATGATGATTTGACTTTGCTGATATTGCTTACTTGCTTATTTTTTTTTGTGTTGTTTGCTACTTTGTTTTGATTATTATGTGTTATGTATTAGGGAAAGCCCCTACAGCTGTGCTGTGCATATCGGACTCCAACGTTGACAACCTTATATGGCTTTCAAACTGTTATTGTTAACAAACTGACTCTTTTTGTGACTTTACCATTTCCCGGAAACATAATTTTTTCCTCCCCTTCCGCCTGACCGGTGGTAGTGGTCGCATCTCACCATCACATCGATGCCACCACAACTTTTATCCAGTGTTAACTTCAATTAATCCCATATAATTTATTATCTCTTTTATCTCTTTATCTGTAAGATACTGTTTCAAGTGCGTTCCAACTTTATTATTGTATAAAAGCATCGTAATATATTATATTATTGTGTAAAGAACTAGAATAAGTTTTGCCCATTGTCTTCAAAGCGGAGACAACCGATCTTATAAAAAATCCTTGATTGGCCGGGATGCCACCGCTGAGGTTTTCACCTCAGAGGTGTCCTCTTTCTTTGGGTAGCGCACCTGCTTACTTATGAACCTGCCTGTATCTGTTATCCAGTTTGGATCATATGGTTGCCCATTCACCTGCCTCAAATAGTCTCATTTAAGTTAAGTAATATGATTTAATATGTAATATTGTTTGCTAACTATCATTCATTGTATCATTATATAAAGTATTATTGTGTAAATTGTTAAGATAACTAGAATAATAGCAATGGGGTAGAACTCACCCCATGTTTCCATGGCAACAGTTACCCTGGTGTCTTTGCGCAGCCGCAAAGCACCCTAACGTGTCGGGACTCAGCTCCTCCACACTCCTAGCACGTGGTCATCTGCAGTCGTGGCCTACTACGATTGGCTGATTGCAGGTAGCCACATCACCCCATCTATGTTGCCCCCGCTCAGATCAGAAGGGCAGAAGCAGGCAGACTGGGAGGCTGCTGAATCTGTGTGCACGGTGGGGCCAGTCTTCTGCTTTATGAAGACTGGCCTCCGATAATTCATTGGATTATTGTAATTATTATCATGATTCTAATTGCATATTAAAATGTACGGACTAAAATACATATGTTGAGTTGTGATTGCACAGCGGGTAAGAACCAGGTTGGATAAGAGGGTCCTACGATCCCGGCCACCTCCACTGCCAAGCAAACCCATAAAGAAGGAAGGAAGGACATCATTACGGACCAAAAACATCAAACGGTGGCACTTCACACAGCCAGATTTCAGATCTGGGTTGTAGGATGTGCTATTTATAGACACAGCATAGCAGACTTGCTCACCAAGCCCCTGGTGAGAGAACTCTACGTGATAGTATGCCTTTTATCCAAAAAATGTCATGAGCATTGAAGGAAAAGTGTGAGTTCTATTTCAGATTTCTTGATTTTCGGCATAAAAAGTTACTTTTTCCAAGTCCGGATGGCTAGTTTACCCTTCTTAAAATATGGGGGATTTAGTCAGACAAGTCTCATAAATTGAAACTATCACCACTTAAATAAAGTTTGATAGACTTATTAAAATTATCTGGGTAAATATTCCGATATAATCATTCTGAAATGACACAAAAGTGTGTGTTGTGATAATAAAACGTGGTGTTTCCTCACTTTCTTCTACTATCCTGGACTTTTATTCCGTGGTCCAACGTGCACCACATGGCAGCGGTCCAACGTGCCCCGGGACGTAAAAAGATTTTTCAAATATTCAGAAAAGTTTCTTGGTGAGAAGTTTTTGATTGAGAGCCAAAAAATGCAAAAGTGAACCAACGTGCTCCGCTCTCCCCTATACAGCCAGGCAGCCGTATCCAGGGCACACAATGCTAAGTCACTACAATCGCCATCACTGCCTGTAGCCAAGTACCCATTTACACGTGGGTGAAGTGAAGCAAAGAGTTATGGAGGATCTGCTCAGTTCGAACCTGCAACGTCTCAGTTGCCAGGCGAACACATTATGCACAAGGCCACGGCACCTCATGTGAGGGACTAAGCCAGTTTAGACAGCCTATGAAGCCAATGTTAGATAAGCGAAAGCTCTGGTGAGTCAAAATTAAGACACTCGTGCAATGATACCCAAATTCCAGAACATTTTAATGTCTTAATCTAACAAAAATTATTCCAGGAGGCACGAGTGGAGGCGCCGCAACTTGCAAGCAGCTTTGTCAGGAGTTTGGAGACCTACAAGTTTCAGCAATTTGAGTAATATTTTTGAGACATTAAATAGGAATTGCACACAAATAGTTAACATATCTGACAAGAGAAAAAAAAACCTCCCAATTCCATTGTATTCACCACTCAGACTATAAAGACTTGCATGAAATGCTTGTAACCAATCAAGCCCAATGACTGCTGAGCAAAATTGTATTCAATAACTTAGCTGAGACAAGTACATTTATAAATCACAACCAAAATTTACTGTGTGTACATGTCTTACAAAAAAAAAGTTTATTATCAAGGCAATTACACAATTAAGGTACAATGTAATTATATAGTTTTGAATGAAGATGAAGTGATATTAGTCTCTGGTCTGACAGGAGTTCCAATGCCTCAAGTGCTTTCATTATCATTGCAAGCCACGGTTAGCCATCAAGCAGGATATCAGGCCGCTTAAGACACCAATCTGATCAGCGGAGGCTGTCTACGCACAGCCATCAGTCGCACTCTTCAAATAGCGTCAATATTTTTAACAGGTTATTGAAATAAACATCATTTGTTAAAACAGGAGCTCTGCTTTACGCCCCAGTTGTGTTATAACTAAATTCACGGACTACAGACCACAGTTCACAGAGCTAGACTCTGCCTTCAAACAGCCATCTATTGGCAGAGCCCAGCTCTGTGAATAGCCAGGAATGGCTATACACAGTGCCTGGCTCCCCCAATAGACGTGCAGGTCAGCCTACACACAGAGCCCAGCTCTGCCAATAGACAGAGCTCTAGGTCAGCTTATTCACAGAGCCGCGCCAGTCTGCTAAGGTCTAACAGACTCTAAGGGAACAGTGTGAGCTCGATTGTACTTTCTGTTACAGAGTCAAGAGGGTGCACAAATAGCCGAAAGGATGCAGCACATACCCAATTTTTTGAACCTGTTGAGCTCTAAGTTTAGAGGGGAGCCGGGCTCTGCACATAGACAGCTGTCTACTGGCAGAACCCAGCTAGGCGAAAAGGCCCAGACATAATATGGATAATGGATTATGCAGAGCGTAGCCTAGGCCTATAGACTGACACCACTAAGCTCTACATATATCCTCTGTCTTTATCCTCACTCCTCAGTCTTTAAAAGTAATGGAGGCCTAATTTTTTTAGAAGACCTCTTTCAACATCTCCAAGCATGTCAAGCCGTGCCGGATAATTGGCATCTTGTTGTAGGAGGTCCTGGAATCGGACAGGCATTTTTCTGAGACTGATCTTGAGGATTGGAAAGCTTCATTGCCACTGCTTCATCAAAATGCCTGAAAAAGATGAATAAAATAATGGCATTAGTGTCTCAATTTTATATGTTCATATTGGCTACTTTTCCACACATATATTACATAATTTTTGTCAATTTTAGCCTATGACAACATAAAGTCTGGGAGGATGGTTGAGGATTGAAGTAAGATAGTAAGACTCAAGACTCAAGAATTTTATTTCTCCACAAAATTTTACAATTATACAATTTTGAACTTATTATCATTGATTTGTAAAAGAAGTAGCTCTAGTTGAATACAACATGTACAATGCTGTATACCGAGCCGGCTCAGTCAGTAGCAAAATAAATTGCTATTGACCGAGCCCGGCTCGGCGAATAGCCACGGCGTAAAATAAATTCTGTGGACAGGATGACCTATCTAAGACAAGATTCTGGTCGCTAGCGACAAGCCAACCTGGGGAGTATGGAAAGATCCAGACATGATATTATAAGAAATTCCAGGGATCAAATTGCTTACCTCAGTTAAATCTTCCATGGTTTGTGTTGAAACCTAGTGTAGGCATTTTAGGTCGACATTCAGGCAGCAGAGACTACTGTCACCAGTCCTGAGAATTGTACTCCATTGTCAACAATCATGCTTGAATACAGCAATGACAGTGCAATGACAGTGCCACACTGCCTTTGTCATAGGCTTTGAATTCAAGGCAATCAGCGCTCCCCAGGTTGCCCTTGTTCATTATTCCTCAACCAAGTTCCTTGCCATTCGCTATTTTGATCAGGACATCTTCCTTCAGCATGTTGAGATCCATTTCTTGATAAATGTAACACTAATTCGCCGTAATTACGAGAAAACACCAAATTCTGGAGCCTGACAGCCACTTTTGTTGTGACACGTGTGGCAGCCGGATGTTTTTCTGCCCGCATAGCGCCGTGGCGCGCATGCGTGAGTAAATTAGTGAAATCGTCTATGCAGGCATTGCAGGGGCAATGACTGATCCTGACACTGGATAGATGGATACTGAATAGGTAGATGAGATTGATAGACAAATTTGATAGATATAGATAGAGAGATAGAGAGACAGAGAGATAGAGAGACAGAGAGATAGAGATATATAGTCTGTTTCGACCTGTTTGCATTCATTGTTATTTTACTTGGTGTCCTTACAAGTTGATATCAATTGTTTATATACTTTTAAAAAGTGCACATAAGCCTTATATTTTCTTCTATTTTTTTTATTTGGAAGCTATATAGGCCTGGGGGAGCAGTCCTGAGGCAGAGTTCCTGAGCAAGTTTAGACTCCACATAAAGCCTCGATCATCAGCAGGTAGACACATGCCAACTGGTATGAAATGTTATCATCTGCAGACATATAATGCAGTTTTGGCCAGAAAATGCATCAAAAATGTTTCATTTTTCGTGTACTGGCGTACAACTGGCGTGTAGGCCTACATGCTTTTATTGACGTATTGGGTACATTCTGAGTGGCGTATTAACATATATATGGACCTCTTATTAATTCGTTAAGACCTCCTGTAGATGTCGAGAGTTTTTTTTAGAGACGCACTTCTTCAATGTGATACTGACTTTGGCAGCCCAATTGTGTATAATTATACTTGTCATGTTTATCGGCATTTGTCGCATCAATACTACTGGTATTTAAAAACAGGTTAGGCCATTGATCATCAGCTACTTCAGTCATTCAACTAATCACTCAGCCAATCGATCAGTATCCACAAAATAACATTTGTTTAAAACATGTTTAATTTCAAAAACTTTTGCATAAGCTACATAATATGATTGCTGATGCCTGCTGATTCGTAGGGTAGCATATTGATGCTACCATTTTAATTTTGCACCCCTGCTCCCTCCCCCAGTGTCCTTTCAGGTGTGGCCCAATACAGATCCATGGTCCTTCTAAATTTATAAAGGTAATTAGGCCTAACAGACACTTAAAATAAAATAGTGGCACACATCATATCCATCCATCTATCTATCTATTTATCTATCTATCTATTTATCTATCTATCTATCTATCTATCTATCTATCTATCTGTCTGTCTGTCTGACTAGCTGTCTATCTTTCTAGCTGTCTATCCGTGTGCATGGATGACAGCATAGACCTACAACTCTTTAACTTAAGTTGGGGATACTGCTTTAAAAAAAAAGAAAAGATCTGTATTAAATGTGATGAATTCACTGTTGTACACCTATACATCTTATCTTTATGGCTACCTCTCATGTATTAATTTTATAACAGCATCTTACTTATTTCAAGACTGCCTGGATAAATGTTTAATCCTAAATGGGCAAAACGTTATAACGGCCTATTTAGGTCTATTTAGAATACCAAAGCCCTGTCACCAAATTGTTACAACCTTGAATTCCAGGATAGATATTTTAGGCCTAGGCCCCAAGTCTAGAAGTAAGATATCTCAGTTTAAGCGATAAAAAAAAAAGAACAGAAAAAAGAGATGAGCCCACTCGCAGTATTGAGAGTTTCATAACCACTGTCCAGATGTCCCAGATTTTACCCTCACGAGTGGGAGAGAGAGCAGGCAGATGTGCGCTATATTGCACACTCACAACTAAACTTAATTGTAAGTGTAATTCGCTGAATGATAGCAAGCCATGCTCAAGAGAAAGGTGCACACACTAGACACATATTCCGTACATGCATGACTTGAAAGTGAGCTCAATGATCATGCAGTGGCACTCTGTAACCTGTCAAAGATGCCAATGAAGTTGATTCACCTTTCTATTTTGCTGGTTTGTAGGAGCTTAGGAATGCATTAATTAATTCATGGCAATTGCTGTCCTGTGAGGGTATAATTTAAAAAAATCATTCACCCCTTCCTTCTACCAACTATCCAGGGCTGGGGAATAGCCATGTATGCCTGTATTTCACTGTTTTCTCTGTGTCAGCTGCTCCTGTATAATCTTTGGTGCAGCTCACTGGCCTGTGTGAAGTCATCACTCCCATAACAATGGCTCAGGCTGGGCTACCCAGTCAGTGACGTCACGAGCTGGCTGCCCAGTCTGTGGTGTTTTTGAGGAGGAGAGCTGAGGAGCAATGAATCTGCCTTAAAAGTGGCTGTTATGTCAACATTTATGACAGTTACAGAAAAATCAATGATAGTAATCTATTGCACACATGAGAATCTATATATTTTGAGTTGGGACCCTTGAACCTTAGAGATGGACTTTAATTATGGCACTTAATCTACTTCTTGTAGAATGGAACATTTTGTTAGTGGTCACATTATAAAACAATTAATTATGGCACTTAATCTACTTTTTGTAGAATTGAACATTTTGTTAGTGGTCACGTTATAAAACAATTAGTTATGGCACTTAATCTACTTCTTGTAGAATGGAACATTTTATAAGTGGTCATGTTATAAAACAATTAATTATGGCACTTAATCTACTTCTTGTAGAATGGAACATTTTGTTAGTGGTCACGTCATAAAACAATTAATTACGGCACTAAATCTACTTCTTGTAGAATTGAACATTTTGTTAGTGGTCACGTTATAAAACAATTCATTATGGCACTTAATCTACTTCTTGTAGAATGGAACATTTTGTTAGTGGTCATGTCATAAAACAATTAATTATGGCACTTAATCTACTTGTTGTAGAATGGAAACATTTTGTTAATGGTCATGTTAAAAGCAATTAATTATGGCACTTAATCTACTTCTGGAGGTTTGATGTCATATTTCTTCCTATTGTTCTTCCTTCTTTATTATTTTTCCTTCAATTCCATAAATATAACTCTGTACAGGCTATGTTATTATTGTTATGTAATTCAAGCATACAGAAATTGCAGCGTAAATAAATTACCCTATGCCATGATAACAAATAAACCCCATTGCAGTTATTCAACTTATTGATTTTAAGACAGGCAGGAAATAATTTATGAATTGCACCAAAAGTGGGTGAGGAATTACAGGCCTATATAAGTAGAAAATAACTACAAGTTGTCTACAACCCACCCCCCCCCCCCAGGCATCCAATTGCTGTGTTGACATAAACACAAAATTCATGTAAATAAAGAATACATCAACATTGTGTACTTGTCTCTCTAAACGACCTGGCTGGCAAATATGTGATCATGGTTATTTTAAAAAGCATATGGGGATGTAAGACTATTGTAAATGTAACTAAACTGAAATGTATTATATTGGTTTTCAACAAAGGCTCTTAATGTTGTGTAATTAAACCAAAGCTGTGCACAGTTGCATCAATTGTTATTTACCAACCCCCCCCCCCCCCTCCGATACTTTCCCAGTATGCCAATGCTTTGAGCCAATTGCCTTATTTATTTCCACCACACATGAAACAGCAGACAGGTTGTCTGGCCTGGCAAGCCCTTACAGGCATTCTCATTGGCTGCTGGAGTCGGGTCAGGCATATGTCAGGTGGTACTTACAAGCATTTTCATTGGCTACTTGTGCCTGGGATGTAGGTCATGTGTGGCTGCTGTGTAGATCATGAATGTGAATTGGTTGACCTATATACTGCCTGCAGGATGTGAAACAATAACAAGATGAAATGGTGCAATGCAGAAGTTGATGCTGAACATGAGAGTTCATCTACTATATCCAGAATGGACAGGATTGAAGAGAATCAATACCGACTGTTTGCTGCATTAACAAGGATTGACACTAAAGCGACTGAACAAATTTTGTCAGATCATCCTGAATTGATCAACTTGAGATGGCACAATGAACGAAATGAAGTTGTCACTCCTTTGATAGAGGCAAGCCACAAGGGTGAGTGTTACCTAGTCCGACTGAGGCTGACCGAGCAGCGGCAGTGGCACGCTGTCGGTCAGCCGTCATTGCATTGGCAGAATTCAAAGTTTTGGAAGTCTCAGAGAAAATCATTGTTTGTACATCAAATACGGCATTCCGCTGTGGCATGTGGATGGGGAATAGTTCACAACAAACAAATGTATGACCTTACCAACTTTTTGTGTTCTGTCAATGCCCAGAAACGTCACGATGACAATATTTTCATCATTTTTTTTGTGTTTAGCCAGCCATTTTCACAGGTGGCGCGTCACCAAGGCAGGCGACGTAAAATGCGGGCCATGCGTCATATGCGGAACAGGACGCAAAACTAGCCTGAATTCACCTGAAAGCACTTTCAAGGCAGCTGTAAAGACTCTGTAGCTATTCTAATTGCAATGAATCAATCTGATAACCAAGGACGAGCCCATAGAAGTGCTAATTGCCTTTAAGAACAAAGCCATTGACTGATTTTGGCTAACAGCAATTGAGTTCAGTGCAGGCCCTGTCACATAAAATTTAATTTTCTTGCAGTAAGCAGCAATCTGTAGTGGAATGAAATTTAGATAATTACATTTATGTATTTCACATCAATAAAAAAAAAAAATTTAAGATATTAGGCCTTTGGCTTGCCCGATCAATTACCAATTTATAAATGTAAAACTTCAAGGCCAACACATTATTGATTGCCTGCAATGTCATAATTGTATGATTATGGTTATATTTAGCTCTTTTTCCTGAACAATTTTATATTTAAAAATAATTAATCCTATTACTCACTTTTATTATAGTGACAATTTCCTTTAACTTGTGTTGGAATCCTCAATCCTGTTGGATGGAATCTTGTTATTGTTTTTTTTTTCCTGGAAAGTTCTTTAAATTTTGTTGGATTACTGGTGGATGGCAGGGTTGGGCACGAGTACATGCAAATGTACTCGAGTACGAGTACGAGTACTTTCAACATCTACGAGTACGAGTACGAGTCCCGGGGGGGGGTACTCACTCTATAAGGCTGTATATAGAGGCGCCGCTGGATGGTTTAGGTTTTTTGGCCTTTTTGGATTAAAATGGTTTTGGTTTTTTGACAATTCTGATTAATTTGGTTCTGGTTTTGCAACCCCAACATGTTTGGTACCGTTAGAATCGGCTTCAAAAGAGGATTAAAATGGTTTAAAAACCATGAAGATTTAATTGGTTTGCAAAAAAGTTTAATGAAGGATTAAAATGGTTTGTGGTTTTGGCGCAGTTTCCAGATTAAAATGGTTCTGGTTTTCAAAATTGCCGTGGCGCATCCGTATGCAAAAGTCCGCGAAGTACCCCCCCCGGGGTACGAGTATGAGTACAGCTTTTTCTGAATGTACTCAAGTACGAGTACGAGTACTTTCAAATGTACTCGAGTACGAGTACGAGTACATTTATGCAGTTTCGAAGCTCATTTTGACAATATTTAAATAATAAAACAATTATTAGACATTAATAATTGAATAATAATAAAGAATATTAGTGAAGGCTACTACTCACGCCCCTTTATTAATAAAAGGTGAATCTTGTTAGTTTAAATTGGCCTTTTAAACTACTTGGTCCTAATTCGACTATCAAGTGCATAAATATGGGCATGTAAAGTCCGAATCATCCATTCATCCTCTGAAGGTAGGCTACTTGGGATTGAGATTTAGTATATTGGAATTCAGATTAGCGTTCAAATGCCAATGAAACACTGAGTGACTACAGTGGAGAAATGAAGGATTAAAACATAGATGGTGAAATGAATGAATTATATCTGTCTGTCCAGTTGTCTATGTGTCAGTTTGTGTTTTATTTTATCTTTTCTTGGTGCTAAGAATTCGTTAAAAACACAAATCAAAGTTTGGCAAGACAGATTTAGTGAAAATTAAATACAATAATAATTAATATATCACAATCATAAAATGGTTATTTCGTTCTTCTAAGAACATTTTTCGTTAGATAAAATCATCTACCATATTAGTTTGGTGATAGATAAGTATAAACTTTTCTGGAGACCTGATATTTGATTGAAAATGATTTATGCTAGCCATTAAATGCTATTAAATGCTATCAACTGCCCGTTTTTGTATCCATTAGTATTGTTGACCTTTTTTTTAAAATGCTTATTTATATTTTTGTACAGACTTAATTAAATGAATTTCATAAAACTAATAAGTAACATTCACAATGTCCACTTTGACTAAAGATTGTGGGTGAATCTGTAAAATGAATTGTGATTTCCGTAAAGCGTCGATTTAGCCAATAAAAGTTAACAACGGAAACGGCTCTAGTTATGGTTAAAATAGGGCTAGAAACATAATTTAAAAATGTAGATATATCATTTAGAAGTTGCTGAATACAATGGCTAAAGTGTAAATGCCGTATCTTCAAAAGTAAGGCCAGTATTAGCCTGTGAGTTACGATGTTTTGATTTGCGCCAAAGGTGTGAATATTGCAAATGGCGGCTAGGTGGTCAAATAACAATTAAATTGTATATCATCTAGGTGCTTCAAATACAATTAAAAAATTGTAATGTTTTACTGAGTGAATTACTATTTAGACATGATTACTGAAATTAGGTATTTTAGTTCAGAACTATTGTTCTACAGATCTCTGACAATACATGTCATATGGTAGACTATTCAATAATTTTTTGCCAATTCCAATCCAAGGCTTGTCATGTGCGTCATTTACTGAGTGTACATTGTACATATAGAATAAAATAGACTGTTCACTCTAATCATTTAAAAAAGCATCTTTTTATCCGGTTAAAAGCATATTTTTATCAGGTTAAAATAAACCATTTTGTCATGTTAGTCTCATTTCTTCCACTTATAGGTTGACCCTAGCAGTATCTGAGCAACTCATGCATCAGTTATTGCTTTTAGTGTTATAAGTTAAGAAAGAAAAGTTAAATTTGACAATTGTGGTGATGACATTGAATAAAGCATTAATTTTAGTCATTGCAAGCAATGGAGACATGTTCTTCCATCTATAAGTAGGCTACTATTTTATAATAGTGACCTTATTTTTAAAGTAAAAGTACAATTGACTCATTAGCATGACTACTTTGAATTCTATGATCTAGACTTTTTCAATTCATCTTGTTCATGTAATGATCTTTTTCTTAATAATTTAGTTGCTTTTGTGTTCATTTTTCCTCTTTTGCAGCTTCAATTGTACTCGTGATGTACTCACTACGAGTACGAGTACTTTGGCAATGTACTCGAGTACGAGTACGAGTACTGTACTCATGATTTGGCACGAGTACTGAGTACATGCAAGTACTTGGAAAAATGTACTCGAGTACACGAGTACACGAGTACATGTGTACTCGTGCCCAACCCTGGTGGATGGAAGCTTGTTTATGTTTTTTTTTTCTGGAAATTTCTTTGTTCGAACCTAAATCCTTCTCTCATAAATGTCCATCTCCCATTTTCTGAATGCCATTCTCCTCAATTCCTTAATTTTCCAGTTCTTTCATTTTGCCAGTGCCTTAATCTCCGGATGTTGTGTCAGCATTTGAGCTTTTGAAAATTATACAAGAGTAACACTACAGAATAATGCAAAACCAAATTTACTTGAATTAGTGTTTTTGTTGCTGTACAAGGAGGATTGAAAAATTGCTTGTGGACCACTGCTACATGTAGATCAGGGAAGTTCAAAGGCTTATTCTGTAAAAACTGCACACCGATATTATGCAAACAACTGCAGACTACAAGCCAGACCATTAATTCTCAATGAATCAACCAAATAAGTGTCAAAAACCTATGCTAAGTTTTCTAGGGAGAGCTAGCACAACTTGAAATTCTTGGCCATATAATTCCTTCTGCAGTTCTGTAGCAATTCTGCAGATTAGATTAGATTTATTTTCTTCAAAACCGATTGTATCATACAAACAATATAATTTACATAAAACAAGCAAGTAGTGGTTTCGACGGGGATAGGGATGCACGGATATCCGGCAAGGTATCCGGTATCCGGCCGGATATTGGAATTTGCAGGATATCCGGTATCCGGCAGAATTAGGGTGTCAGAACCGGATATCTGGGATGCTCAAAAATAAGGGAAAACCTAGAAAAATGTTGATAATAATGAAAGAATATTACAAGAAGAGAGTCAAAAACATGATGTAACCATCTTCAAATTTAAATTCAGTTACGGAGCATAACGAAAAACATTCAATCAGAGGAACAGTCCCCCGCTGGAAATGATTATCTCTCGGCTCTCAGAAAAAAATATTTATCATCAACTTCGAATGCTGAAAAACGTCCTTTTTCGCACGTTTACTATCCGGTTCCAACTATCCGGTTAATATCCGGTATCCGGCAGTTGGTGTAGCCGGATTATCCAGTATCCGGTATCCGGCTATTTTCACTATCCGTGCATCACTAGACGGGGATACACCCGAGTATTTGCATACCATTACCTAAACGGTGGGTGCACCCCCAATTAAGTTAAAAATGCATTTACATAATATTCAACTTATTAATTTTTCATGGTTATCACACATTTGATGATTGTCACTGGCTGTGACTATCTCCTAACTACACCTAAGCCGCGGTTGCTGCCCAGGTTCTAGTCAAGAGCATAGCCACAGCCAGTCCAACTTCTTAAATCACAGTCAACATGCATAAGTACAATAAGTAGTGAATATAACATAGTTTATATTAAAGTATACAATGTATAAATACATGACTGTTGTAGTCCTCGGCCAAAAACACTTCCCACTTGGACCTTAGCCCCTCTTGGTGCCTACCCAGCTGACAATGCACGTGAACTTCACGTGATAAACACGGGGGGAAACTGGTGAACATGACATAACTGAGAGTTATCACGTGTTTTTGTTCACGTGAGAAAAACTCCCAACATTTTCACGGGATAACCACGTGATGAATGTCACCAGATTAACGCTTGACCATCTTCACCACATAACTGAGAGTTATCACGTGTTTTTCTTCACGTGAAAAAACTCCCCAACTAGACCCCAAAGTCAGTCAGAGTTAAAACTCTGACTTGCTTTACAAGAGCTTGAACTGACTAGTAAGCTAGGTTGTTGAACCCTGACTTCACTTGACTTCAACAAACTTCAGCTGACTTTTTGCAATATCCCAGGGCCCATCTGTTAAATATTTTTCAACAGTACTTTTAACTTCGGAAATTTCACAATTTTCGGACACGGATTATTGTGTAATGCACAAATGTGTCAATTTTTAGGGAGTTTTTTATGTTTTATAGACTTTACAAAAGTACTATAATAGTTAGAAATACTTGTGCCCTTTGTCCTTTTGAATGGTACCAAAACCATTTCTGTGAGATGAAAATTGGCTAAGTTATGCAACTATGGCTTGACTTTAGCTGACTCAAGTCTGACTTGACCAGACTGAACATTAACTTGCTGCTTGGGAACCTAACTATGACTTCACTAGTCGACTTTATAGAGTCGACTTCGGGGTTTATCCCCAACATTTTCACGGAATAACCACATGATGAATGTCACCAGATTAATGCTTGTCCATCTTCATGACATAACTGAGAGTTATCACGTGTTTTTCTTCACGTGGTTAACTGGTGAAGATTGCCCCCAAGAAATATAGATGGAGCCACCCGTACTAGAAACACAGCTGTGCACCGAGTTCCGCACTAAGTTTACTTTAACTGACTTTAAACTAATGATTATGATTTCTAAATCTGGATTAATACACAGTATATGGTGGGATGATGCTTATTAGCTCAAAAAGGAGCACATACTGGATATCATCACTAAAAAAAGTCATCCAAAATGTGAATCAAGTATGACTACAATCCTTGATTCTGGTAACCCTTAAGAAGACTGAAAAGAGCCTCACTGCATCACACTGGTTGTGACTAATTTTCAGCAATTTCTTGTGGCTTTCACTTCAGCCCCACAGCTATTGAAAGCCCAAGATAATGCTTGAAACAGTCTGAGTTGACTGGCTTGATGAGGAGCTAAGTTAACCGGTGGGAGATTTTGCCTCTTCTCAAATAATTCTAACTGTTGAAGATTGCCCCCCAGAAAATCAAGTGGTTAACTGGTGAAGATATTCACTGGAAAAACACGTGGTTAACTGGTGAAGATTGCCCCCAGAAAATCATGTGGTTAACTGGTGAAGATTGCCCCCCAGAAAATCACGTGGTTAACTGGTGAAGATTGCCCCCAGAAAATCACGTGGTTAACTGGTGAAGATTACCCCCAGAAAATCACGTGGTTAACTGGTGAGAAAATCATGTGGTTAACGTTTGCAATAACCTATCAGTTTTCCACGTGATAACTGAGGGGCAATTTCACGTGATAACTCTCAGTTAACCACCAGTTTTTGTCAGCTGGGTAGGTACCAAACGAGAATGCTCAGAGCCAATGACACAACTCAAACTTCATCATGGAAAAAAGAAAATGAATTAACCTAGAGTTTCAGCATGTATGCTATATATTATATTCATATAAGGGTAAACAGGAAAATCTTATATATGATCCACCTTGAATTTAATAAAAGCTCTGCTGAACAACTTAATTTCACGCTTACTTTTAATATTATCAGGCAAACTTAACCAGAGATTTGGTGACTGGCCAAGAAAACTTTTGTTATATAGGTGACTAGTATGTTGAGTTACTTGTAACCTAATTCTGTTTCGTGTTTGATAATGATGCGTGGGTACTTCAAAAAGATTCTGAATACGTTTTGGTAATATATCATTATATCTGAAAGAAATTTTCACTAAACTTAGTTCACAGAGATCTGCACAAATAATTATTCTACAGGAAGCTGCATTATTCTGCAGTTCTGCTTGAAGTTGAAGCTACATAATTCTGCAGGAGGCTACAGAATTATGCAGTTCTTAAATGTTCTACTGGAGATTAGTACTTCTCCGCAGCATGTATGCACTTCTGCTATTTTCTGCAGCATTCTGCAATGTAGCTGTAAAATTCAGACCTCTTTGACTTGCAGGAATTCGCATTGTTCAAAGTTGACTTGTTGATTTCAATTGATGCTATCTCAGCAAAAGTTTTATTTTCAATATTGGGTTAAAACTATCGAGATAAATCTCATTATTATGTTCTTCGATCTGATTTCATCAGATTGAAGTACATTATCATTTCGTATTTAGTCTGATGACATAGGTCCCAATAAGACATTTAAGACATAAGACACTAAGACTAAGATAGCGATAGTGATAATTTCCAAGTGCTCTCAAGCAGTGGGATTTTGATGTATATAAGCCAAATTTAACATGTGCATTTTATAGACCAACCTACATAAAGTAACAGGCTCGTTTTCTTTTAATGTTGTTGAGGCCCGAGGGGGTAGTCGCAAAAAAAAATGTTCACTTGCTCTCACGGAGTCGACTTTTGATGTATAAAAGCCAAAATTAACATACATTTAATGGACCAACCTGCATCATGTAACGGGCTCCTTTTCTTCTTAATGTCGCAAAGACCCGAGGGGTGTCTCGTAAAAAAAATTTTTTTTTTTGCTAATTATATTGCTAGGCGGGGGGTCACCTCGGGGAAAGGTACATTGGAAAATTCTATATTTTACAAGGCCCAAGGGGGTCACCTCAGGGGGGGAGTACTCGCAGGGGGAGGGGTCTGGTAAAAAATACAATTTTTTTGCTAGTTGTATTGCTAGGCTGGGGGTCACCTCAGAGGGAGGTGCATTGAAAATTCTATATTTTACAAGGCCCGAGGGGGTCACCTCAGGCCTTGTAGGGCAGGGGCGGACTGGCGGCATTTTGGGCCCGTGGCAAAATAAGTCAATGGGCCCTATGTCCCTGTCGGCAGCGTTATTTTCAAATGTTAAATAATTGCATAAATTATTATTAGACTAGGGGCCCCAAAGTGAGCGGATCTTGTCCTTATTAGTCAATTTGGTTGCATCCCACTGAGGTAAACCTGATGGCTTAGCTTTGCTCCTTTGCTTTTTCTTGAAATTTGGGGGGGGGGGGGTCCTCGTAAGAAAAACATTTTTTTTGCTAATTATATTGTTAGGCTGGGGGCCACCAGTTCCTTGATTTCACAGCTTGCCTTATCTTCCTACTCCTAAGTTCCATCATCTCGGTTGTTCCTTCAGAGCTCCTCAGTTCCCAATACAACTTAATTCAGTTAATTGCTCCTGCACACACAGAATTCTGCACTTTTGTAGGACATTTTGCAGCACTTCCATCCAGTTTTGTAGTAGTTCTGCAGCACTTTCCCCAAGCTTTGCAGCAGTACTGCAGCCATTCTGCAGCAGTTCTGCGGCAGTTCTGTAGCCATTCTGTAGCAATTCTGCAGCATAACTTCAGCATAACTTCAGCATAACTGCAGCATAACTGCAGCGATTCCGCAGCAATTCTACAGTCATTCTGCTCAAATTTGTGCAATTCTGAAGTAGTTCTACATCAGCAGTTAAACAACCATTTTAGTCATTCTGCAACACTTCACCAAGTTCTGTAGCAATTCTGCAACAGTTCTGCAACAGTAATATAGTAGTTTTGCCGCAGTTCTGCAGCATTTCTGCAGTCATTTGGCAGTCATTCAGCAGCAATTCTGCAGTTTTGCAGCAACCATGCAGTAATTTTGCTGCAACTCTGCTGCAATTCTGCTGCTTCTCTGCTATATCTCTGCTATATCTCTGCAGCAGTTCTGCAGCAGTTCTGCAGCAGTTCTGCAGCAGTTCTGCAGCAGTTCTGCAGCAGTTCTGCAGCAGTTCTGCAGCAGTTCTGCAGCAGTTCTGCAGCAGTTCTGCAGCAGTTCTGCAGCAGTTCTGCAGCAGTTCTGCAGCAGTTCTGCAGCAGTTCTGCAGCAGTTCTGCAGCAGTTCTGCAGCAGTTCTGCAGCAGTTCTGCAGCAGTTCTGCAGCAGTTCTGCAGCAGTTCTGCAGCAGTTCTGCAGCAGTTCTGCAGCAGTTCTGCAGGTAGCTCTTCTGCTGCACTTCCCTCAGTTCTGCAGTAGCTCAGCAGCCCCACCCCAAATGGAGTATTGAGGGGAGCAAATAGAGAAGTTCTGCAAAAATATAATAGATCTGAATGGGAACTAAGTAGAACTGCTTGAGAACTGCTGAAGAACTGATGGAGAACCGAGGGGAACCGCTGCAGTACAAAGAAGAACTAATTGAGAATTGAGGAGAACTAATTGAGAACTGAGAAGAACTAGCGGAGAACTGAGGAGAACTAGTGGAGAACTGAGGAGAACTGATGGAGAAGTGAAGGAGAACTGAGAGATAACTGATGGAGAATTAGAGATAACTGATGGAGAACTGAAGCAGAAATGATGGAGAACTGAGGGATAACTGATGGAGAACTGAGTGAGAACTGTCGGAGAACTGATGGAAAGCTGATGGAGAACTGATGTAGAACTGAGGAGAAATGATGGACAACTGATGGACAACTGAGGGAGAATTGATGAAGAACTGAGGAAGAACTGCTGGAGAACTGAGGGAGAACTGAGGAGAACTGCTGGGGAACTGCTGGATAACTGAGGAGAACTGATGATGAACTGAGGGGAACTGATGGAGAACTAATGGAGAACTAAGGGAGAGCTGAGGGAGAACTGATGGAGACCTGCTGGAGAAATGATGAAGAACTGAGGAGAACTGATGTAGAACTGATGGAGAACTGATGGATGGAATACTGAGGGAGAGCTGAGGAAGAACTGATAGAGAACTGAGGGATAACTGGTTGAGAACTGAGTAAGAACTGGTGAGAACTGATGGAGAACAGATGGGGAACTAATGGAGAACTGAAAGAGAAGTGTTGGAGAGCTGAGGATAACTGATGGAGAACTGAGTGAGAACTAGTGGAGAACTGAGGAGAACAGATGGAGAACTGCTGGATAATTGATAGAGAACTGCTGGAGAATAAATGCAGAACTGATGGAGAACAGAGGGAGAACTAATGGACAACTAAGGGATAAATCCATCAGTCATCCATCAATTCTCCCTCAGCTCTCCCTCAGTTCTCCATCAGTTCTCCATCAGTTCTCCATCAGCTATCCATCATTCCTCCCTCAGTTCTTCATCAGTTCTCCTCAGCTATCCATCACTTCTCTATCAGTTCTCCATTTGTTCTCCATCAGTTCTCCATTAGTTCTCCCCCAGTTCTCCTTCAGTTTGCCTAGGTTCTCCATCAGTTCGCCTAGGTTCTCCATCAGTTCTTCATCAGTTCTCTATATGTTCTCCAGCAGTTCTCCATCAGTTCTCCATCAGTTATCCAGCAGTTCTCCATCAGTTCTCCATCAGTTCTCCATCAGTTCTCCATCAGTTCTCCATCAGTTCTCCATAGCTCTCCCTCAGCTCTCCCTCAGTTCTCCATCAGTTCTCCATCAGTTCTCCGCCAGTTCTCCATCAGTTCTCCAACAGTTGTCCTTCAGTTCTCCAACAGTTCTCCAACAGTTCTCCTACAATTCTCCCTCAGTTCCTCAACAGTTCCCAAGCAGTTCTCCAGCAATTCTCCAACAGTTCTCCAGCAGTCAATCTATCTAGCTAGCTATCTAGCTATCTGTCTGCTTCAATTCCCCCAGTTCTGTGGTATTTCTGCGGCACTTCCCCCCCCCCCCCGCAATCACTGTATGCAACAATTCCTTTAGTTCTCCTTCAGTTCTTCAACAGTTCTCCAGGAGCTGTTCTTCAACAGTTCTCCGGCAGTTCTCCAACAGTTTCTCATCAGTTCTCCATCAGAACTCCACCAGTCTATCTATCCATCTATCTATCTATCTATCTATCTATCTATCAATCTGCTTCACTTTCCCATTTTTGTAGCCATACTGCGGCCATGCTGCAGATTCTGAGTGCTGCACTGCGATTCCCCAGCAATTCTGCAGCAATTCTTCTACAGTTCTGCAGCAATTCTGTAGTAATTATGCAGTTCGGCAGCAGAACTTCTGCAACAGTTCTGCAGCAGAACTTCTGCTACAGTTCTGCAAAAAATGTATAGATATGCAACAATTCTGCAATAATTCTGCAGTAATTCTACAGTTCGACAACAATTCAGTAAATGCTGAACTGCCACATAAGTGCTGCAGAACTTCTGCAGAACTGCCACAGAATTGTCGTCAAAATGCTGAACAACTGCAGAATTGCTGAGGATCTATTGAATTTGTGCAGAATTGTAGCAGAACTGCAAAATTACTACAGAATTTCTGCAGAATTGCTGGAGAATTGCTGGAGAATGTCTGCCGTACTAATACAGAACTGGGGGAATTGCTGCAGAACTATGCTGTAGAATTTGAGCAGAATTTATTATATAAAGCAGTATTTAAGTAGAATTGCAGCAGAACTGCGGATAGATAGATGGATAGATAGATAGATAGATAGATAGAT
The DNA here is from genome assembly GCA_026936325.1 of Platynereis dumerilii. NCBI lineage: Eukaryota > Metazoa > Annelida > Polychaeta > Phyllodocida > Nereididae > Platynereis > Platynereis dumerilii. Next base: position 8,401,861 of record JAPTHN010000009.1, read on the forward strand.
AGATAGATAAGTGGTGGAGAACTGCTGAAAAACTTGTGGACAACTGTTGGACAACTGCTGGAGAACTGGTGGAGAACTGGTGGAGAACTGGTGGAGAACTGGTGGGGTGGAGAACTGTTTGGTAATGTTGGAGAACTGATGAAGAACTGTTGAAAAACTGATGGAGAACTGGTTGAGAACTGGTGGATAACTCGGGGATAACTGGTGGAGACCTGATTGAGAACTATTGGGGAACTGATTAAGAACTGCTAAAGAATTGATGGAGGAGAACTGTTGGAGAACTGATGGAGAACTGATGGAGAACTGGAGGAGAACTGATGGAGAACTGAAGGAGCACTGTTGGGGAACTGATGTAGAACTGCTGGTGCACTGGTGGAGAATTGATCGAGAACTGCTGAAGAACTGATGGAGAACTGTTGTAGAACTGGTGGAAAACTGATGGAGAACTGTTGGAGAACTTATAGAGAACTGTTGGAGAACTGTTGGAGAACTGTTGGTTGGTGGAGAACTGTTACTGTTGGAAAACTGCCGCAGAACTGCTGGAGAACTGCTGGAGAACTGTTCGTGAACTGATGGAGAACTAATGGAGAACTAATGGGAGAACAGCTGAAGAACTGATGTAGAACTGATGGAGAACTGTCAGAGAACTGCTGGCGAACTGATGGAGAAGTGGTGGAGAACTGATGGAGAACTGGTGGAGAACTGATGGAGAACTGTTAGAGAACTGCTGAAGAACTGTTGGAGAACTGGTGGAGAACTGAAGGAGAACTGGTGCTGGAGAACTGATGAAGAACGGATGGAAACTGCTGGACAGCTGGAGAACTGGTTGAGAACTGATGGAGAACTGTTGAGAATCGCTGAAGATATGTCGGAGAACTGCTGGAGAACTGTTGGAAAATTGCTGGAGAACAGCTGGAAATATGCTCGAGAACTGGTCGAGAACTGATGGAGACCATTTTGGTAGCCATCTTGAATTCCTCGAAATGTAAATGTAAATGCTTATTTTTTTAGCGTCCATTACATAGACAGAGTCCATCTCAACAGACTGTACAATTACACCCTTGGCAGGCCTGTTCAAGCATGAGCCTTTCTCAACTCCCCGGGGAGTATGCAGCCAGGCAGCCGTATAAGGCGCCACAATTCTAAGTCACTCTACAATCGCCATCACTGCCTATAGCCAAGTACCCATTCACACCTGGGTGGAGTGAAGCAAAGAGTTATGGAGGATCTGCTCAGTTCCTCCATGCCATGGCCGGGACTCGAACCTGCAACGTCTCAGTCACCAGGCGAGCGCCTTATCCACTAGACCACGACATCTCTCGAAATGTTCATGATTCAAACCCTCAAACAAATCCCTATACTAAATTTCATAACTCTTAAGTGAAATAACCCCAGCAAATACAGGCTGATGCAGCGCCAGATTACAAAAACAAGTATACTGAGGTCCCCAGTTGTTTTGTAAGCCTCTAATACTTCTAAATATGTAGTCACAACTTTTTACCAAAAAGCATTTTGACCCATTCTCTCTCTTACACTGGAGGAACTCAGTGTAAAAATGCAGCAGTGACAGAGGACCACAAAAAACCCCTGACCCCCTAACCGCAGGGGCGGACTGGCCTATGTGGCAGAGTGGCAGCTGCCACGGGCCCATCCACTCAGGGGGGCCCACTCAAGGTGCAAAAAATTGAAAAAAATATAAAATTTGAGAAAAAAACTGAAATGCCAAACATCGTCAATTGGTCATCATATATTACTGATTTTAGAAATTATCTGAATAGGACAGAACCTCTCACATGGGGCCCAATTGTAATAACTCTTTACCAAACTATATATTATGCTATATTATTTCCCTTTCTCTTGCAACCTAACGGCGACAGTAGGAACTTCGGGGGCCCCCAGACTTGTTCCGCCCCTGCCTAACCGTCACACCCCCATACCAATATTTCTTGGGGTAGTGAGTGGCAGAACCTAGGTCAGGGATCTGAACTTTGCAGTTTCGATGCAGGAAACAACAGATTACCGAAATCCTGTATGAGTACAGAACTCCTACAGAAAATTTCAGAACTGCAGAATTCTGCAGATTTTCTAAAGAAGTATAGCTGTTTATAATGAGATTTTGCTGCAGAAACTTTTCAGAAATGCAGCAGCGACAGAGGACCCCAAAGCCCCCTGTACCCCATACCTCCCAGGTATAGTGGTAGGACCTTGGTCAAGAGGTCTGAACCTTGTAGAATGCTGGAGGAAACAAGAGAGGAGCAGAATCCTTGCAGAAGTGCAGAACTCCTGCAGAAATATGAGAACTGCTGAATTTTGCAACTTCTTATATAATTCTGCACGAAACTGCAAAATTGCAGCATTCTCCAGCTTCTTGAAGAATTTGTTCATAGCTGAAGAATTGCTGCAAAACTACAAAATTCTGCAGCTATCTGAAAAAGTTGTCTGCAGAACTGATGCAGGAGTGCTGTGCTACTACAGATAGTTATTAAGTTGATAACATTATATAGTGTGGTGATAATATCTTCACAAAATTTAACAAATCTGCTGAAAATGTAATTTTAGGGTGTTAAATTTTAAGTTGAACATTTTAGTGTCATGGTTTATAACATATTTATATTAATATTTATTCTGTTGATCTTATGTTTTGTCATCTTGATTCTATTAGTAGACTATTACTATGTTTTCCCCAGATTTGGAGGGAGAATAAAATTAATAAAATATACTTCTTAAGAAAGTAAACTGGCTTCACCAATTTTGTTCAATTTAGCATTCAATCTGGTCAGGTGACAATGGCCGATATTTACTTATAGCTTACAGTCTGGAACCAGACTGCTTCTTTCCCAATCCCCTTATTTAAAATTATTTAAATAACTGAATGCTCCCTTTTATGAAATAAAGTATGCTCCCTAGGGTAAGATCTTTCCCCATCCCCTTATTTATTTCACAACAATTAAAAATTATTAGATTAATTGGATGATCCCTCTAATGAAACACAGAATGCTCCCTAGGATGAGTTGCAAGCACAGATGGTGGAGGCTTTTAATCAGAGGGACAGGTACAGTCTGTATAGCTTACTTATAAAACAAATGCTTAAACATATTACAATGTCCTTTTAATTGTTTAAAAACTGCACGAAATCCTACTCTGGTACCTGTGGTAAGCCTGTTTTTGTTTTATTTATTGGTTTTGGCCTGGAATATAATATATAATATATATATAATGTAGGCATAGGCTTGCCCAGTGGGCTGGTCTTTTTTATAAAGCTGTCAAGTGCTTTGATTATTTGAATTGCACTCAGATCTATAGATAGCCTTGCTAATTGTCTGAAGAAATTAAATTAAAATTCTGTGATTGCAATCAGCAAAAATATCAGTGACAGACTGACATTGCCATTGTTTCTACCAATTGACTGAATTGGAATTGACAATTAAGGCTTTAGATACATTTTTCCATTGTTTTCTGTCAATTGGTATCCCCTGCATCCCTTATACAATCAAGTTATTGCTATAGCACAGCTCCAAATCCTATTCAGGGCTGGTCCGCGCAGGTTTTAGTGCCCCGCATTTTACTACGCAACGTGTGACGTCACACGCTTATTTACGCATATTTAATGAGCTGGAACCTTCGGCAGAGATTTTCGCACGTGGATTAATGTTGTTTCTACTTCACGGACAGTCACCAAACCCCGGTAACTTGTTTGTTTGTTTGATTAGCTGTGATTAGAGCCATTTCTGGCCCTTGCAAGTGCCCGAAAACCCCCGCGACAGTAAATGCTGTCGGAGGCTCAAAAGACGTTGTCATTCTTTCAATACAATGAACACTGACTTCGCGCGTGCCCCGCTCAGCAAGAAGTCAGGTCGCCCGGACTAAGTGTTACCCTCATAGGCTCAATTTTCAAACATTTCTGGAACCATTTAAACTCACATGTCATTATATTAGTATATTCTGTCTGGGTGGTCATATAAAACTTTATTAATGTATTTCCTCAATTATAAGCCTGGTCTAAAATAGAACCTTTTTCATTTACAGGCTGGGTTAGAGGCCCATAGTAAAATAATAAACACAATGTCTCAAATACACTGCTAACATTATTTAAGGGAGTGAAATGTCAATCATTTTCATTTCCAGTTATGGCTGTGACAGCTAGATGTGTATCCCGGGGGGGGGGGGGGGGGGGGGGGTACTCACTATGAAAGGGTGTATATAGAGGCTCCGCTGGATGGTTTAGGTTGTTTGGTACCGTTAGAATCGGCTTCAAAAGACAATTAAAATCATAAAGATTAAATTGGTTTTGGATATTTTTACTAAAAGATTAAAATGGTTTGTGGTTTTGGCGTTGGTCTCGGATTAGAATGGTTTTGGTTTTCAAAATCGCCGTGGCGCATCCCTATGCAAAAGTCCGTGAAGTACCCCCCCCTCCCGGATGTGTATGAACAGCCAAAAATATTGAGTATGTAAGGATATCTTTTACAGAAATTTAATGACAAAACACAGGGTCAACACATCATACGTGGAAACAGACCCAAGTTTAGGTTTAAAATTAGGGTTACAAATAGACTAAGGTTTATGGATAGTGTTGGGGTTTGAGTTTTGGTTAACCCTATGTTTTTTAATTAAACTTCTGTAAGAAATCTCCTTGCATGTCAATTATCTCTTGTATTTGGTGAATTATATTCCACTGAAACAGCCATAACTGGCAAAAAAAAAATTAAAAACCTCTTGCCCCCCTTAATTCGTGTGAGTAGTGTACACACCAGGTCAGCAACTTTTTACACCCTTAATTATTGACTGCCTATAGCATAAGTACTGCCAAAGTGTTTCCATGCTTGTGTGCCCGGCTTTAGCTACCCTTGCATAACAAAATGTCTGCAGAATGCTGCCTTGTTCAAAAAATAAATAATGTGTTGTTATTAGGTTTCTTAACTTATTAATTATTTGATGCAGAAACAAAAACATAATATTCGACTTGGCAACAGTGACGCATGCCCAAAAAAAATTCTCTCATCTGGTATTTCCAGCGGCATCACTAGAAATGCAAGTTTGGGGGGACTGAAGCCCTAGAGATCAAAAGCGTTGTCAGAAGCCCGAAGGATCGAAGTGTGAGCCATCCCAAAATCCAAAGATTTTAGATGTCTGCTCTTCTATGGACACATAACAGATAGATAAAGTGCAAAAATAAGGACACATATTGCACAACGTACTATGTTCAGTATCTTTTCATGGGCTCTGGTTATTCATTCACTACCAGTATCATACAAGGAAAATTTCTTTTTTTTTGCCCAAGATTTTTTTGGGGGGCTAAGAGCTCCATTTGGGGGGGCTCAGCCCCCCTAGCCCCCCCTTAGTGACGCCACTGGGTATTTCAATATATATATGATAAAATTTTCACCATGAAAACATCAAACCTGGTGTATACCTCACAATGTATGATTGCCTGATCAGCTACAGTATTATTCTTCACTTAGCATAGAATTACATGTGCTCATAATGTTTTGCAGGTTGTCTCAAATTGGTCAAACTTCTTTTGGACAAAGGAGCCGATGTTCTAGCCACTGGACACATCCACCCATCTTGCCCGTCTAATATCGTAAGACCATTACGTTTTAATCACTCCGGACTACAATTTGGGGCTCTGGACGATGCCTTCCCACTTTTTGCAGCGGCTGTGTCCTATAAGGAAGGAGAAGGGAGGATAATTCAGGCACTGTTATCAGCCGGAGCAGATGTCAACCAAAGAAATGCGATAGGACAAACAGCACTGCATGTAATCTGCACAGGTTCCGATGGGGGTGACGAAGCTAAAGAATATTCACTTGATGATGACAATTATGGTCCCAACCCAAAAAAAATGAAATCGACAGTTATCAAGATGTTATTAAAACATGGAGCAGATGTTAACATGTGCGATCACCATGGAAAATCTGCCTTACACTATGGAGCACAACATGGAAATAAATACTTTGTAAAACTCCTGCTCAAAAAAGGAGCAAATGTTTACTTGAAAGACAAATTTGGTCTGACAGCCCTGAACTACGCTGCGACTCTCGACAAAGTGTTAACAATAGCTCTGATTGACAAGTACAGTTTCCAAATGGAACAGGTCATTCAAGCTTATGAATGCGTTGCTTTGAATGGCCTTTCGGATTATTCAATAGATTCCGGGCTGTTACGAAAGGCCACTCTACTGAGAGAGCTCCATGGGATTCCGAAGACAGTGCTGCCACCTCTTGAATGTTTTGGTTTTAAGAGAGAATGGCAGACAATTGAAGAACTGGAGGAATATGGAGATGATTTTGATAGACTCTTTATACCTTGTCTATTAGCGAGAGAACGGATAAGCAAAGAAACTGGCTTTGATTTTTCACCAAGGAATTTGGCTGAAAACTGTAAGTGGATGACCCATTTATGTTTATTATGCTTATTTTCATGTTTTTTATTGGGAATCAATCTATTTTGAGGGATTTATGGAGCATCAATCAGTTAAAACCAGAAGGCAGAAAACTTATTGATTTCAGCTTGAACAGATACTTACCCACCCCACAATATTCTTTGTCAAATTTAATTAAAATAATGATATCCATTTATGATCTGTCCTGACACATTTGTTTCATGCTCAGATAGCATGTGAATACAAAGGCATAATGTACCCCGGTAAATCGGCGGTGATCCAACTGACTGTTTATATTTTTTTCAGTTCATTCATGGATTGGAACTGCCTGGAACTGGAAATTTCCCAATTCACGAATGAGGTACGGGCTCGATCGAGTTTCATATTTTGGACAATATTTGCACTTTGCGGACTTGATGATCATGGGAATCGGAGACGTTTCTCTGTTTACTGCTGCCCGATTGTATCATTACTCTCTGTCGAACGATGTCCTGGTGAAGTTTGTACTAGTTGCGATAGACAGTTGTTGTGTCATTCAAGATCGGCTGAATTCCGAAACAAAACCAGGGTGTGTGCAGGAGTTGATTAGTGTCATGGAACACATTTTGGTTGTCACAGGAGCAGTGATTTTGCACCTAATGAAGAGAAGTGATAAAAATACTGGCCAAGACTACAACAGAAGATGCAGCCAAGAGTTTACCGGTGAAGTCAACTATAGCATTGCAAAGGTCCTGATAGAAGAACTCTTACATCGGTGTCCAACGGTGTCAGCACCCCTCAATGGCTGTGCCTCGCCAATTCTTAATTCACTCTTTAAAGGCAAACACCAAAGAGCACTTTATAAAACATTAACCTTTAATTGCATCAGGTATAATTACCAGTTGGTAAGAATGACTATTAAATCAAACCTGTGTGACATAAATGCCATGGATTCTGATGGAAACACCATTCTGCACAATATATTTCATCGTTTGCTACTTGAAATTACCCAGCTGACAAAAACTGGTGGTTAACTGAGAGTTATCACGTGAAATTGCCCCTCAGTTATCACGTGGAAAACTGATAGGTTATTGCAAACGCTAACCACGTGATTCTGTCACCAGTTAACCACGTGATTTTCTGGGGGCAATCTCCACGTGATTTTCTGGTGAATATCTTCACCAGTTAACCAAGTGATTTTCTGGGGGCAATCTTCACCAGTTAACCACGTGATTTTCTGGGGGGCAATCTTCACCAGTTAACCACATGATTTTCTGGGGGGCAATCTTCACCAGTTAACCACATGATTTTCTGGGGGGCAATCTTCACCAGTTAAAATTATTTGAGAAGAGGCAAAATATCCAACTGGTTAACTTGGCTCTTCATCAAGCCAGTCAACTTGGACTGTTTCAAGCAATATCTTGGGGCTTTCAATAGCTTTGGAGCTGAAGTAAGCCACAAGAACTTGCTGAAAATTAGTCACAACCAGTGTGATACAGTGAGTTTCTTTTCAGTGTTCTTAATGGGTTACCAGAATCAAGGATTGTAGTCGTACATGATTCACATTTCGGATGACTAGTCATTTGTAATAATATCCAATATGTGCACCTTTTTGAGCTAATAAGTTTCATTCCTCCATATACTGTGCATTAATACGGATTTAGAAATCTTAATCATTTGTTCAATTAGTTTAAACTCAATTAAAGTAAACTTAGTGCGGAACTCGGTAAACAGCTGTGTTTCTAGTACAGATGGCTCCATCTATATTTCTTGGGGGCAATCTTGACCAGTAAACCACATGAAGAAAAACATGTGATAACTCTCAGTTATGTCATGAAGATGGTCAAGCGTTAATCTGGTGACATTCATCACATGGTTATCCCACGAAAATGTTTGGGAGTTTTTTCACGTGAAGAAAAACACGTGATAACTCTCAGTTATGTCATGAAGATGGTCAAGCGTTTATCTGGTGACATTCATCACGTGGTTATCCAGTGAAAATGTGGGAGTTTTTCTCACGTGAACACAAACACGTGATAACTCTCAGTTATGTCATGTTCACCAGTTTCCCCCCATGTTTATCACGTGAACTTCACGTGCATTGTCAGCTGGGTAATGACTATGACTACAAATCTTCACTTGGACAATTGATGGATACAGCACTCGAAATAGTCCAATTGTTGCTTGTTAATGGCTCCTACCCTCATGCAAGGAACAAGCAAGGAAAATATCCTGAAGATTACCTGAGGGAAATCAAATGTGATTATTTGTTAATGAAATTGAATCCTGACTTAACCATGGTCCACTTTGACGAATTGCTGATAAAGTATGACTACACTTTGACATTGAAATACCTAACTGCAAGAAAAGTTGTTGAATTCAAGATTCCTTACAAGAACCATTTGCCACTTGCTTTGGTCAAATTTGTAGAATTACATTAAATGACAAATCACATTCGCATGGGATACAAGTCTGACGCTCTTGCTGAACCATTAGCTTTATTCATGTTGAACTTATAATTGTACTTTGGATGGTAAAACTTTTGAGGCCTCAGATCGAGCTTGTATAATGTCAATATTCAAAATAAATGCTCAAGCTAAAAATAGGCCTATTCTTCACTTTGTTTGCTGTGTGTTTTTTGGGAAGTTTGGTAAAACGTATTGCTTTTATGAATCAAGTTTATATTAGATAAATAGGCTTACACCGCACAGACAGGTCCCCGAGTTGACATTGGCATTTCCTACTTACTAATGATAAAATGTGTCAAAAAATCATTCTAAAGCCTAATTCCAGCATTTTGAGGTCTTATTCACAACAAAATATGATAGGAGGTAAACTTCGAACTCATTTTGGTGGAGCAGGTCACAATTATGTGAACCACAATTTTCTTGTCTAAAAGCACAAATCCCAAGTAATAGAGTGATATCTTTAATAGTTTCTCTGAAAAAAAATCATGAAAAATTCATCCTGGTAAGTTTTCATGGCATTCTGAGTCAGTCGAGTGGGAACATTTTCGAAATTTGATGAAATGACACAGAATTACCCATAATTATGACATTACCATGTCTAAATTGAAGTCATTCCCTTATATGGAGGTAAAATTTGATAAAATTTAACAAAACCAGTAAAATTTTCAAATAGCTTAATTTCATTTGATTTTGGAACTCTCTTTATTTGATAGTCTTCGTTATACTTTTTGTGGTACTTTCTACATAAAATACGACCAAATATAAACAGTTTGAACAAAAATAAGTCCCCCTTTGGCTAAACTTTAATACTATCTCAAAGCTTCCATTGCTACACAGATGGCTGAATTATAGCCTTAGCAGGTAATATTGGCCTCCTCAACATCCACTAGGGGTCTACAACGGTTCAATAAATACCAGCCGTACCTGTACAGTCTGGCCAGTTTCCGAACCGGTTTTCAAAGCAGCACTTTCGGTTCGGTTAAATAACGCTATATCCAGCTAAAAAAAGTCGTCTTATTGCCGAGATTTGACAGAAAATGTCCACAAAATCATGAAATGAACTCGAGCACTTCGTCATCTTGACGTCTTCTCTGATACGAGATCGACTTTCTGGGTCAAAAATTCGGTTTTTGGGGAGACGGATTTCTAAAATGCAGATTGCCCTGAATTTGCGGACGGACCGTACGAATCGCGTATCATTCAAGTGTATCGATGATACATATCGTATCAAATGTCGGCAACAATATAGAGCCCTACCATCCACTATCTATATAACATGTGTGTATTTATAGCTCAGTGGCATTATTCCTGGCTGATCCAGCAGCCTTCAAGTGAGCCTAACCCGGTAGTATCCCAGGCTTTTCCAATGTATATGAACAATTTCACCATGCGAGGTAGCCACCAGCTGGATAAACTTCATCATGTGTCAGGAGAACATTTGTTTCTCAATCTCAATCGTTTTAGAAGACAACTTCTTTTGCAACAGTTTTACAGTTTAGGTTCTTTAGATGGAAAAGCCAAAACTTCGTATTTTTGAAAATAGGGTACATGCACTCGGGGTCTGCTGGCTCAAACAAAAATTAAGCAATACAGCTACAAATGCACATGCACACTGTTTTAAAATATGCAGGCCTACAAACTGGCCAATTTTCAGAGAAAGAGGTCACGTTTTCGTAAAGGGGCACTTATTTTGTTGAACTGTTTATATATGGATAATCATGCCTTGAATTCTGACTTGAGAAGCCTTCCTATTAAATATTTTTTGACAAACTTGAGCACTCAGTATTTATTCTGATTTTATGGCTAAATTCTAACCTAGTTGTATTATATTTTTCTATTTTAAAAAAATCAATATGGAAGAGATAGGAAAAGCTTCGGAGTGCCCCGTATTCACCCCATGTAATGCCCCCCCTCAGGCCATTTTCTAGTTATGCCCTTGATTAGGGTATTAAACTGACATCATAAAAATTGAGATTAAACTTTTTTTTTTGTCCTACCCATCGAATGTAGATTAATAGCGCTGATTCCAGTAAATGATCATGCAATTATGTCCGGCCTTAAACACAATCACCAAAATTGCATTTGCTGTATTTTGAAGACCAAAGGACAGGTGCAGTAGGATTTGCATTATACACCCATTAGATACAAATGATAACTTGGTGTATGTTTTTTGTGGACTTCTTATTTTTGTCTCCTTACATTCCTCAGTTGATCTGGAACTAGAAAGGCACCCATGGAGTGCAATGTGCAGCAAAGCCACAAAGTGTTTCGGGAAGCATCAGCAATATACGCAAGTTGCTTCAAGTTCATTAAATAATGATTTATGATTGGCACTGAACGGAGGACACACGGTGCACTCGAGTGCACCCTCTCAACCTAAATCGAAAAGGCCAAGCACAGAAAACGCGGTGGACGCTCGAGTATCACCCGATGGAAAACGCCCTAACATGGCGGCCAGAAGCAAGAATGATCAATCGACGTGACGAATAAAGTGGAATAACTTAGTTGATTGATATTTGCAGACCTTGGGAAGAGAACTCCTGTGAGATATCGCCATTCTGGCTATATATTGCACATTTTTAAAAGTAATGGACGTCTGTGCGAAGTGAATTCATCCGTCAAAGCACCAAAAAGTGGACATCACTTCTCACCCCCACAGCTCACCACAACATGTGCGAGCTTCGCTGCACATAATTAAGTGAATCACCAATATTTCATTTGCTGTACCTTGAAGATTGATAGACAGTTGCATTTGCAATGCACACCCATCAGATACAATTATAATTTGGTGCAAATTTTTTGTAGACTTCTTATATTTTGGTCACCTCACATTCCTCAATTGATCCCCATTAGTGAAATTTAGAGCGTGGCAGCCTGCTACAGTCTAACCATGCACATGCGACCTTCCATGAGTGCCAGAGCAAAAGATTACAAAAATATTACAAAAAGATGAAAATCTAGTGTATAAAACTCTAATTGGATATTACAAAAGCATAGCTATATATTGCAAAAAACATGGCACTTACAAATATGGTGTGCATGCAATAGTTGGCAATGTGTATCACAAATGATTATCCTATGACATGCAAAAAATGCAAAAAGAGTTCCATTTTCCAACATTTGTATATTTTTCAGTATCAAATTTCTAAACAGTTCCACAAAAAAAAAGTCCTCCTTTACGAAAACGTGAATATCTCAAAGACCTCTTCTCTGATCACTCTGAAAGTTGGCCAGTTTGCAGGCCTGCATAATGACAGTGTGCTTGTGTATTTGTAGCTGTATTGCTTAATTTTTGATTGAGCCATTAGACCGCGAGTGCAAATATCCCTATTTTCAAAAATACAAAGTTTTGGCTTTTCCAAAAAGATTTTACCAAAAATCTTTAGACTACACTCAAATTGCATCTAAAGAACCTAAACTGTAAAACTGTTGCAAAAGAAGTCCCTAGTTGTCTTCTAAATACAATTGAGAAACAAATTTTCTCCAGACACATGACGAAGTTTATGCAGCTGGTGGCTTCCTCACATGGTGAAACTGTTCATATCCATTGGAAAAGCCTTGGATTTTTGAAAACAGGGGTAGGCTCACTCGAAGGCCGGCTCAGCAGGGAATAATGCCACTGAGCTATAAATACACACATGTAAGGTCGATATGCGATGCTGTAATTCAGCCAACTGTCATAAAAATCAGCGATGGAATCTTTGAGATATTCAAGTTTATCCAAAGTGGGGATTTATTTTTGTTGAACTGTTTATTATATTGGGAACCTGCTCCAAAATCACAGGACATATTCGAATTAACAGAGATGATCATGAACTGTCTTAGTTTTTTGTTATCAGCCATGATTTTGGCGGTTGATATACATAAGCAAACGAAAGTGAAGAGGATCTTCATGTATTAAATAACTGTCAATTTGGAGAAAATGTCTTTCATAACCAACCATGACATTTGATTTGTCAAATGTATTTATACTATTTCAAATCTGATTTGAAATAGTATAAATACATTATTATACACATATCTTGCCCATTTTGAACAATATTATTTGTTTTGGGCTGCCACAGACTGCAGATGTAACTCCGACTTAAACTGCTGTGAGCCATGAATACGCATCATATGATATTCCCTTTCAAATTGATAATTGTTTCATTTGCAACAGAGTATGCTAGTCAGCACATAACTTTTAACCATCCATAAAAAGTTTAAAAGAAGAAGAGTTTTATTTGTATTGGCGGTTTTATCTTACTTTGTCGTAGAACTAAAATTTGTGTCATAAGTATGATATCTGCTCTGTGTGTCCCATCCTGATGACTGCGAGGATTTACAGCTAATGGTATGATATATATATTTTTTTTTTCGGTTGGTCCCCTGGCAGCGACATCTTGGATGTCAATGTCATAGAGGGACACCTTCTTTAAAAGTTCTTTTTGTATGTATATATGTATATATAATGTTAAATTGCATGCTTGGAATGCATGAGAAAATAAAACTTAATATCTGAATCTGAATTAAGTTGTATGTACTATTCTTCTGGAGGAGGTGAAAAGCCTGGGGGGGGGGTACTTACTATGTTCAAGTGTACACCTATGCTCGGCTCAGTAGGCCCCCTTTTTCAACTGAAAAATTCCTAGAGTTGGGTCTAAAAGTCTGACATAATTCCTAGAGTTGGCCCCTAAATTTAAATAGGAAGTTTTATTGAATCGCGACATTATTTTTTGGTGAAATTACGGGTTTAATACCTGGGAAAAACAGGCAAATACCATTGCGGCGACAAAAAAATTCCTAGAGTTGGGGTATTTTCGCGACGACCAAATGCTTAGCACCAGGTCTGGTCGCCGAATTTCGAGCCTAGCATACGTATCAGAAAAAATTTTGAGGGTGAAAAGGGAGGCCAGATATATACCTAGGGATATATAATCATATATATGCATAATATAAGCCTATAATTATTACAAATTTCCAACACACTCACTGTTTTCCAATCACAGAGCATGCCATCATTGCCATGATTGACACCTCTGACATTCCCCTGACATACCCAGCATCTTATGGAGTACTGTGCAGTTTCAGTGACCATGCTTATCAATGAATGGTGCTTCAGTCCATGCAGCCAACAGATTCCAGCCAGCCAAGCTCTTACATTACAAGCATTCTCATTGGCTGCCTGAGTGGGGTCAGGTATAGGTCAGGTAGCACTAACAAGCATTCTCATTGGCTGCATGTGTCAGTCATGTAGGTCATGTCTGGCTGCTATTTATAAAGCTCATGAATATGAACTGGTTGGCCTATAGACAAGTACTGCTGGCAGGATGTACACAATAACAAACTGAATGGTGCAACACAGAGGTTTATGTTGAACATGAGACTGCATCCACTATATTCAGAATGGACATGATTAAGGACAATCAAGATAGACTGTTTGCTGCCCTAAAGGCTCATGAGAGGAGCGAGGCAATGCGCATCTTGTCAGAATGCCCTGAATTGATCAATTTGAAATGGCACAGCGACTTGACACCAGAAGTTAAAACTCCTTTGATAGAGGCATGCAGCTTAGGTGAGTGAAGGATCTTTGACTTTGAGAAACTAACACTGAATTGAAATAATGTAACTCTTATGAAGCAGCATAACTCCCCTTCCCCTTGGGCTCATTTATTTTAATGCCATAAAACGAAAATGCGACAAAGCATGTGATAAATGTCAATCCTGTTGATTTTGTGTGATTTGATCAAAGAAATGTCAAAAATAAACCTTATTTTGCTCCTATCCCATCCCATATCATCCTTCACTGAAAATCAGGTTTATATTTGACATTTCTTTGATCAAATCACACAAAATCAACAGGATTGACATTTATCACATGCTTGCCTGATATAAACAAATGAAAAAATCTAAATAATTTGTCGCATTGTCGTTTTATGGCATTAACATATATGAGCCCAATGGGGAGGGGAGTTATCCTGCTTCAGTAGTGTCATAGTTTTCTACTTTTGAGCAGAGAGACAAAATTCTTTATTCGTGTGAAATGGCTCACATCTAACATACATTACATTTGTCCAGGCCCATGCTTTGTCACGCAGGATCTGAGCTATGGCTTACCTGACTTGCCTGAAACTCTGCCACACATTCTAAATATGCCTGCTTTGTGTTTTGCAATCCTCAAAAATGATTTTACTCTGATAACGACTTGAACAACACTTATGATAGAATAACAAGCGAACCAAAGAAAACCGTAATTCGAGACGTAGGTTTATCTCAAAATGACGTTCAATGCGACAGTAGGCCTATCTCCATGGTAGTGTCACATGACGCAACCTCCAAGAGGGCTGGGGGGGGGGGCAAAATGCAAATTTTTACATGATGCAGCTTCATAAATCTAGAAATATATTTCCAGGTCTATAGCCAAAATGTATCTATCCTATTGTTTCAGCTTTAGCCATGAAAAATACAGAGTGCACACCTCCAGGGGCCCGTGCAGGGCAGTCAAGTGAATCAACTTCTATCATAGTTCTATGAAGAAATTTAAGTACAATGCAGAGTGTAATTTTGCATTAGGCCTATAGGCCTACGTAAACAGTTGTAAAATCTCTATTTAAAATGTATCTTTTTATAAGCTCAAACATCTACAAAAATACAGAGTCCATATCAATCAAGCAAATATGGTCACAGTGAGCCCGAACCATCTTTGGGGTTAAAAAAATGGCCCAGCATAACCATAGGCGCCGTTACGTAGCTTAAGGTCAGACGAACAAGCAGATGTAAAGAACTAAAAAATCTGTTGGGAATTTTTTGAGTTATCAAATTTTTTAACTTTCTGACTTGTCACACCCAATTGTTAGCATCACAAGTCATGTGGAAAGTCTTCTAAATGAGCACCGGCTTTGCAAAAGCTGTTTCAAGAATAGAAAATATAATTTAGAGGAAATAATAATCCTTCCTTTGAAAATGAAATTGCATGCAGTAGCATGAATTATCAGTAAGGTGTGACAAACTCATGCACGCATTCATTTCCAAGTACAGTGTGAATTTTTCATAAGAATTACAAAAATTAACATGCTCAATCATTCCATGGGCTGTAGTAGGAAATTTTACGAAACATATAATGTTTGACAGAGCTTTTGTACTTAAAAATAATTCTGGTCCTGTCAATCAGGAACGTAAGGGGAAAAACATTATTGCGATTTTGTGACAACAAACAACAAGTGTTAGTTAAAAAATAATCTAACCATACTTGACCTGTAACTTACTGTTTGACTCCAATACATTTGAATACTGATAACTTTTTCAGTATATGAACATGCATAGTGTTCTGTCATTAGGTGCAACTTGGTCAGTACAGGATTAAAAATAATAAGAAATAGATGTACCATGATATTATGAATAGCTAGCATATCGGTATATCTAATAAATGTCTATTTGAAGTTGCAACCGTGTGCATTGCCCGAAATCAAATCCATTTAACCAACTTGGAAATATTTCTATCCTTCATGAAATTAGGGTGAACAGAATTCAGAGAGAACTGACTAAAAATACGATTCAAAAGTTATAAAACCAATCGAATACTTCTTCTTTTTTTACTGTGTAAGGCAGACACACACACACATACATCATAGACATCTTTAAAAACCATGTAGGCCTATGTCATAAAGGATGATGAAAAGATATGGCTATTCTGGATAAGTCTATAACTGGAATTCCATTTTATTTTCAAGAAAAACTATAAAATAATCAGTTTTAAACTATTTGCTAATGTAGATATTGTATTATTTCTTTCACAAAGTCACAGGTAAAACCAGCAATGCTATATAGTGTTTGTGACATACTTCTTGTAAATATGCAAATGAAGTTTATCACACACAACACGAAAATGCGAGCTTTCCTTACAATAATAACATTCTGTATTTCAATTGTTAGTGACATATATTGTTTTGATGTTCTACCATTTGAAATTGTAATTTGCACCCTGGTTTGAAGGTATATTGCCAGCATAAAGGAATGTGACAAACAATAAATTAAAAAACTGCAATATCTCAAAGAATTCCCAACAGATTTTTTAGTTCTTTCCATCTGCTTGTTCGCCTGACCTTAAGCTACGTAATGGCACCTATGGTTATGCTGGGCCATTTTTTTAACCCCAAAGAGGGTTCGGGCTCACTGTGTGGTAATCCTATGTTATTGCGTAATATCTCTTATAGAGTGACAGTGATTCCAGGCCAAATAGGCTCAGTTGGGTGCGAGGCACCATTGAGTAAAGGTGGTTGCGTAGTTCTCCTCAACACTAAATCCCCTGTGTCACGTGGCTTATGATGGCTAGCCTAAGGCCACACATAATTGATTCTTAGCTTCGCAGACCCGCCGACACAATAGGTTTCCTGCAGATGGAAAAAAAAAAAAATTTTTACATTATAAAAATTGTTTTTTCCCCTTTTTTTTTGTCCTACCGACCGACCCTAGAAAAAGTGCTTTGAGAAGGATCCGAGAAGCTAAAGACCAATTATGTGTGGCCTAACTGGCAATTAAATCTACATGTATAGTGGCATTGTGGCTGCAATCACTGTGCACATGCAGGTTACTTGGCTGTGTAAGTTATGATTATATTGGTCTCATGCTATTGCCTACCCAACATGCATGATCTTCTATCATGGAGATTCTAAATTATATATATGTCTGCTCAATGTTTGTATCTCATCAGAAATATGATTTGAGAAAGTTACAGAAATATGATTTGAGAAATTTCATATAGTACTTGATACCTTATTAAACAAGAGCAGGTATACTGCCTCCATATCCCCCATGCCCTACACATCTACCAATACCCACCAGAATTCCAATTTTAGTTATGCCAAATATTTCCACCAGGGGCATAATTGTGCATACATGTAAGGATGTGGACTGTGGAGACACCTGGGGGTGGAGTTCGCTTTTAAAAATAACATGGCTGCAGGCCAAAAGCACAGCAAAAAGTATTTGGGATGTGGGAATGGTTATGATATTTATTGATTTATGGTCAGATTTGACAAGTTTAGGGGGGTCTTTGAATGTTGGGAAAGGATGAGCATTGTGCATGGTGTGGTGTTTGAGATATTTGATGGACGCCATGACATGGAGACTAAAAGTAAAATCCCCCATAGCATAGCATGGGGGATAATTAGCAATAATATAGCTACCCTCCAATTTAAAAAAAAATCACATATATCTACATAGGGGCATCCAGTTGGCTGGAGCAGCAACAGCTGCCATCCAAGCAGCACAGTAATACCTTTCCAATGCACTGTGACAGACAAACTAAAAATGCCCATTATTGGTTTAAGGCACATGAAACTTACGAAACTACCCCAAAAATATTAATCAATCCAATTCTCCAACTTTGCTTATTTTTTGGACAATCTCTTGATCTTTTGGAAGTTTTGGTCGTCTAAAGACTATCCGGCACTGTTAAATAAAATATAAAAAGAGCCAATTTATGATTATCAAATGATCAGGGGACCTAGACGGGAGGAGGGTGAAAAGAGGAGGGGGGGGGGGCAAGAATGGGCACAAGAAGTGAGTGAGGAGGTGTTACATTAGGGGGTGTAGATGAGTGCAGGATTAGAGGGCGGAATGAGTGCGGAAAGATGATGTGGGCAAGAAAGAGCCACACTTAGTCGTATATCCTACATCTTTAAAAATTACAGACAGAGGTAATAAACAAAATTGATAGCTAATTTTACCATACACTCTACCCGTCGTAAGACGGGTACACTGCTAGTACTTTATATAGATAGCCTACCCCAGCCACCCGGAGAATCTTCCTCTGTCATAAGGTCGATCATTTTGTGAAAACTAAACATTAACCAATGAAATTTTGGTAAAGAAATGATTTGATAGACTTTGTCGTTGCACAATGAAAAAAAAAGAAACGGCCAAAGCAAATGTTGGTGGGTGTCGGGCCATAGTTATTGTGTAAAATCAGACTAAAGCGTCGCTTGTTCTTTTAACTTCTTTTAAATCCTTCCTTTGGTCAGAATACACAAAAGTTGTTCAGGATGGATAACTTCTTTCACATTTCCCTGATTAACGCTATAGTTCATTTTGTTCTTTTCAAACAAACCTTTTTTTCATATTAATTTTCTTTTTTCAGGATATTTGGAAGTTGTGACATTTCTTTTGGATAATGGAGCAGATGTTCTGGCCACAGGTAACATCCCTACAGTTGATGAAATAAGACCTGTGGACCCCATAGCAGAATATGGAGCATTGGATGATGTCTTCCCGCTTTTTGTAGCTGCCTCATCGTGCAACTGGAACATACTCAAGACTCTGTTATCAGCCGGAGCAGACGTCAACCAAAGAACTGCAATAGGACAAACAGCGCTCCATGTCCTTTGTACATATCACGACAATGATGAAGAATTTCCACTAGTTAACTGTGTTTATCATCCAAAAGACCCAAAAAAGAAATCGCAGAAGATGTTATTAGATTATGGAGCAGATGTGAACTTATGTGATCACCATGGAAAATCTGCTTTACACTATGCAGCCCAAAATGGAAATAAATACTCAGTAAAACTTTTGCTTAAAAATGGAGCAAATGTTTTATTAAAAGACAAATATGGTCAGACAGCCCTGAACTATGCTGCAACTCATGACAAGGTGTTAACAATGGCTCTGATTGATAAATGCAGTTTCCCAATTGAACTAGTCATTCAAGCATATGAATGTGTTGCTTTGAACAGGCCTTGCCCTTATTCGTATTCGTATTCAATAGATTCTCAACTGTTACGAAAGGCCACTCTTCTGAGAGAGCAACACGGAATTCCAAAGACAGTGCTGCCACCTCTTGAATGTTTTGGTTTCAAGAGAGAATGGCAGACAATTGAAGAACTGGAGGAATATGGAGGTGACTTCAGTCAACTCTTAATACCATGTCTATTAGCGAGAGAACGGATAAGCAGAGAAAATCACTTTGATGTTGCCCCTATAGAACTGGTGGAATGTAAGTTACTGCACCTGATTTGTATCAGGCATTTTATCAAGTTCAGGGCCGTAGGCTGGGCAAAATCCCCAGGATAGAGACTTGTCCAGAGGCATACGCACCCAAGAAAACTTTGGAGAATTTGAAATTTTTACATGCCAAGCACATTTATTGGCCAAATTCTAGGGGGGGACAGGGGGGACTCCCCCTGCTGGCTACGGCCCTGAAATTGTAGGCCTATTTTAAAAGCTAATGTGCAAGTAATTCATCAAATGTACCAGGGGAGTTTTTCTATATGGATTTTTCTATTTGAAGTTGCTGTATGTAATTTTCACAGTACAAATTTCAGGTGTTCCCCTCCACATTTTGAGCAGCTATGAATAAGTCAAACCCTTATGCTGCAGTGCAGATGTACAGTGCCGCCTGTAAGTAAGTGAAACGCATTAAATGGTGCCATTGCATCAATGCTAAACATCCTCAGCAATACTGCGTGTGAAAGCATGAAAACACATTGGGTCATAAAGGCCGATATGTGAGGCATGTGGGATAACAGTGGCAGAACATTTTCTTTGCTGTAGTTCGAGTTAGGTATGGGTCAAAGTCTTTGATAAGTGAGTGAAACACAGGCCCAATGTTATTTAATAGGGAAGGGTGGTTCACATGCCTCACATATCAGTATCTATGACCCAATATGTTTTCCTCTCATCGGATGAGAATTTATGCTTCCACAAGCAGTTTGGTTGAGGATATTTTAGCATTGATGCAATGGCCATCTTTAGCGTTCCCCATGTAAGGCTAACGCACGTATCTTTGTCAGAGGTAGCTAATTGAGTAGATGGACTCATTGCCGGGGATCCTGCGGGAGACACCTTAGCACTTGCCACCACGAAACACCTACTCAAGAAATACCAGAGGCTCAACAGTTTAGATTCACGTATCCATTTAATACACAATTCATAGACAGTTACATTAAGAGTCATTCGAAGAACCGATGGTAACCAACTTATCAATACATTAAACAACGACCTTAACAAATTACATACATCATTAACTAATGCCATCTCAATCAACCATGACCTGAGGTTCCTTTAAGAGTAACCCTTGATCATACCTCTAACAACAATACCCTTACCTGACGAATCGTCACCCCGTCAGGGAGACAGGTAGCCCTCCTGCTGCCTCAGCGGGAAGCGGGCTCTGTTCTGCTGGGCAAACAAGCTTGCCCCCAGAGATTGCTACTAGGGTGTTCTGCGGCTGCGCAGAAACACCAGGGTAACTGTTGCCATGGAAACATGGGGTGAGTTCTACCCCGTTGCTATCATTGAATCTCATTACACAATAATATAATAGATCACATTACTTCTATACAATAATAATATAAATGATATTACAGAATTAAGGCCTTGAGGCTCATGGCGATTTGAGGAAAGTTCCTATAAGAGGAAAGAATGAAGACACCTCTGAAGCTAAAAGCTCAGCGGTGACATCCCGACCGATCGAGGATTTTTTATAAGATGGTTTTTCTCCGGTTTGAAGAAAACATTATTTTAAACTTACAATCGAATACGGATTACATTCACGTAATAATGAATTAATATACACTGTGACTAATAACGTAACTATTAATTGAAAAGCAAAGGTATTTCCTTTCAAAGATAGAAGCCTGAATGCTTCATGCTGATTAACAGAACGATGTAAAGGCTTGTGAATAGATTTGTGTAACTATTGAGAGGATTGTTAATCGACTTTGTACATGATACCAATTTAGGTACGGACAGAGGAAACGCGTCTCATTGCACCTGAATTTTGTGAGTGCTTTAATGAAAGTTGTGGTGACATCAGGATGATGTAACCACTACCACCGGGCAGGCGGAAGGGGGGAAAAAATTTTAAGATAAAATCGGGCGTGTGCAATATGCCCATGAAAGACAATTCGGAAAAAGGAAAAATTTTGAAAGGGAGGCAAGAATATGACTTGCATCCGTAAAAGGAGAGGAACTGAATGACAGCCCTTTTAATGGTGTCAATGAGATGCTGAAAGGGGAGCTCAGATAGGAAAGTGAAATCTAAATTTTAATGATTGACAGAAAAGGACAAGTTATTCTTATGACCTATTTGCCAAATTTTTCAATTTTTATGAATCGTTGGTTCGTCGGCCAACGTTATTTTTGGAAATAGAGCCGCTAATTACATGGCTCCTCAGCAAAAGAGACTCAAGCACCAGGCGAGTCAAGTAGCCGTTTTTATCAAGGGCAGTTACGGGTATCATCCCTTGCGTGTCATTGGATATGCATAGAGCTAAACCAAAAGCATGAAGTGCATTAAGACAGGACAGCCTTATAATTTTAAATGGGCTGGTATGTCCGATACCCTAAACTACAAAAGTAAGTAAGTAAAATGACATATAAGCGATAAGCGATTTTAAAAGCAACAATTAAATCATAAACGAAATATAGTCGAATCGCGAATATCAACAATAACATGGATTAAAGCGACAATTAGTAATGTAAAAGCGACAATTAGCAGAATAATAATCAAAATGATGAAACAATAGTCCAGTATGGAGATAAAGAAGTCAATAGTGGACTATGGCTTCGTAGAACTTGTTACGTACACTCTAAACAATCCGAGGGAACTGTAGGCATAAGGCGTACAGAGAATTAAAACAATGCGAAAATAGGTAAACAGTATACTGGTGCAGTGGAGCAATATTGAAAACATAGGTACATACTAATACACCTGAGGAAACTTGTATAAGAAGGCTGGCATGCATAATGCATAGACCAGAATAATTATCAAATGAGATTAAAGCATAAATCTATTTGATTTTAAGCTTATAAGAAATGAGATCAGATGTTTACAGAGAAAGTTCAGTGCAAGAGTTGACTTGGGATAACTGTTCGTGGACACGTTGAGACATAACCATTGGTAAAGATTTGCGTACTGAATTGATCTACTTCAATGAAAATGTGGATCATATAATCTACTTTAATTGTAATATGTTGGTTGATGCATAAATGCTTTTAATCAGCGATACACTTTACAAAATACTAATCAAGAGTCAATACATGATGTCGAAGATAACATGATCTGTATACGTGTAGACGAGAAGATTGGAAGGATCATTGATTGGAGGAGTCAGTTATATAAGTCATTGATATAGGGCGAAGGAGGCAACACCGACGCTCGGTGCGTGGTGCAGAGGGTGAGACGTTGGCAGCGATTGGCTTGTCAAGTTCACATGAGATGTGTTTGTCAAGGGCAAACGAGGTGTCGACAGCAATGTGTTTCTCAGGGTCGAATAGGGTGTTCGACCTGGCAACTTGAAAGATGCCGGACGTCGTGGACCTAACGGACGAGCTGCGAGAGTTCAAGGTCCTATTACCATCCACCCAAAACGATGAGGGGGTTGTTACTGTTCTAACAGATACAGAACAACAATGTCAACCTGGATGAGTGGTCCTTCCACCGTTCTCAGCTGTACCTAAGTGGCGAAGTGAATGGAAGCCATGAGAGACTACCATTACACGTCGGTCAGAGTCATTTCGGAGGAATATTGTCTCTGTGAATGGAGCACAGGCGAGGTGCGAACCGGAGTGGTGGAAATAGCTTGATGTGGTGCCATAGGCACGACAACTTTAGCGGGGACAGGAAATGTTCTGAGCGAGTAACTGGTATTGTGGTGATTATGCTGAAGACTCGAGGGACTGATATAGCTGCAGTACTGCGAAGATTTGCCAGTCCGGCCTCGTTGCGTGACTAACCCAGGTTAGGGTCAGGCAGAGGAGGAGGTGGACTGATCGTCACCTTGAACTGTTTGTCACACTTTTATGTTGGGGTCTGGCGAAGGAGGACGTGACTCGTTTGACACGACCTTCATGTTTTTATTCAGACGATCCCAATATCAGGTGGACCTTGATGGGTCATGGAGAAGAAGACGTCGTCATGAGTCTTTCGTGTATGCACTTTCTGAGATCACAATGTTTATTATGTGTTATGTGCTAGCACAACTTTGTGCGAGAACGCTAGGAAATGCGTGGTGAGGAAACTCTTCTGAACTAGACACAATCCATATTAGTGTCTGTCGACGGTAACTGATAGCAGGGGCAATCCGTGTTAGCCACCTGAATAAGGTAGTTACCTAGAGGAAAAGAGTGTCATTAAGAAGATGCAGGCCGGAAGGTAGTTGGGACAATCCATATTAGTCACCAACTGAAAATGAGGCCATGCTCTTCAAGCACGATTGTTCGTTGATGCTTGCTGTAGAAACAGAGGCAATCCATATTAGCCGACTGTTAAGAAGCCAAGCAGGAGATGACATCACCATATCATCATACAATGTGAGCTCGGTTGTGAATGGTGACATGTGCGACGAAGACTGCACAATGCCAAGCCAGACACAAAAGTTCAAAGAAAGTTCTGCAGTAATGTAGCCCCATGTTGGAACCAGGTCAAGGCAACGATATGCTTGCCGTGGTTACGACGGAAATGGAGTGAAACGGAATGTTCACACTAGTGGTCGCCCCGAAATGGTGCCCTCTTCATATTGCCATGGGATGACGACAGGAATACGGCCGACTCGAAGTGGTCGCATGTGCTGTCGGAACGTGATCCCATACGCAAGCGTGGTGCCCAAGGAGGTGGTGCCCCAATCGACTGACTTCCGGATGTTGAATCGGACGTGTCTCTTGATAGGGTGCCCGTGACAGTAGAAGTCACAGTGGAAGCACAGGTTCTGTAACGACTGTCTCAGATCAAAGATTAAAGAACATATGCATCGAATGTGTCTCTGATCATAGGTGCCCACAGCAAGTCTTGCACTGATGTTTGACGACCAGCCCGACCAGCAACTCGTGATCAAAGAGACATTCCCGCAAATTATGTGACAACACAGCATTAAAATGGTATGCAATAGTCATACTGAAATTACTTTAAGAAACAGGCTAGGAGCTCAACCAATGAGGTGGCTGCAAACAATATGTAAGAAAAGGCACGTGATATATATATAAAATATAAATAACTTAAATAAGAGATAATAAAAGGAATATCATAATTGGTTTAGATAAATAATCTGAATCCCAGCAAGATGCTGGTCGTTAAGTGTGTATAATTAAAAGGTAAAAAGAGTTGTTTAAATGTAGATAGAAAGGTAGCAAATCACGGCAAAATTTGATGCATCATCATGGTGATCAGCTCCCCAAGATCAAAATGAATCACATCAATAAAGGAAGAAGATCACTCTGCAACGTGAGTATAAGATTATGAAATTTTAGGATGAGAAAGTGTTGCGTAAGGCGTATGCACAGAATATATGCATACCTTCAAGCATATGTCAGTAAAATGTTACCCATACAATCGAACCAACAAGGTGTGATTCTTCACAGACTGACTAAAATATAAGGGCATGCAAGCGTGGTTATGAAAGGGTTAAAATGCAACAATACACATACAGATAGAAAAGGGAAAAAAGAAATGCAGTTATAATGCAGTTGTACAGGAAAAGTTATTGCGCAAAAATGCAGTGCAAAGGGAAGTAATCATAAACATGCAGTAGGATCAAATCAGACGCTGGTACTGGTATCGTTAGGAGAGGGGGGGTGGAAGGGGAGGGGGAAAGTTGGGCGGAGCAACAGTGACGTAGGACGAGTGGGGCGTGGTTCCATTTCAATATCAACTACTGAGCGATTAGGGGGGGTATCAACTCGGGTACCCATACGAGGGGCCGATGGTTGCCGGGGTGAAGTGGACCGGCGAGGCGGGGTAGTCCGCCTTGGTGGGGTGGTATGGGTCGGTATGCGAGTAGGGGGGGTCATTTTCTTTGATGCAGCCAGGCCAGAAGTGGTGGCATAAGGTTTTATCTGTACTGAATGGGTAGTATCCGGTTCCATAACATTGGTGGACCGAAATTCCATCTCCCTTTGACGAAGTTCTTTAATTAAAGCTGAGTAAGGATTAAGCTCTTGAGTATTAATAACTTCCTGCATGTTATGACCCAATTTGTAAAGGTGAACTGAGTCAGATGCGAGCATAGTCACCGCAAACTGTCCTTGCATAATTTGTTGTAACTTTTTCTGCTTGTATAATGGAACATTAATGAGTCTAGGGAGTTCTACGTTAAGTGAATCAATCTGCAAAGAGCATAGTGCAGTATCCCAGTTGGGTTTCAGGATACTGTATAATCTATGATGGTCGCACTTGAAACTATTAGGACAAATGACACCTTTAAGAGAAAGTGAAGAAAGGTGGGACTTAATAGTAAGAACATATAGAAGTAAGCGCTGGTGTCCACTATTCAATTCCATGAATATTTCGATCTGTGGAAATTTGCGGGTTTCAGGTGAGCGATGCATCACTCTGAAATCCCTACAACATTTATGAAGACAACGCTTAGCCAAGCTCACTACCATGTAAAAGACACAAATAGTAAGAAGGTGAAGGGTAGTGATATGTATAAGACTGACAGGACTTATAGAAACAGGGTAAATTACATAGTTGACTGAATCACAATTCAAAGGACGTCCTGGAATGACTAGGTTGGCGTGGGATGGTTTAAAATGAGTAGCCATAACCATAGAGGATAAAAGGCCACTAAGGTATCTACCACGACAATACATAAATATTACCAAAATTAGAGACAAATATCCAGCTATGGAACCGATGAAGGCAAATCCACGGATCCAATGGCGAAGGCTGAACCAAGCTGAAAGATAGAAAGAAGCTTCCAGCTCGGCCCATTTAAGCAGAAAATCGTCACCCTTTTGTTGAATAAGGCGACTAAGTTCCTTAAGCTTAATGATGCCATGTGTCATATTTGCAAGTGAGGTATTTGCTATTCTGGCAGCCACTGCAAATTTAGGCAAGGTGAAATTTGGCATGCCATAAGATTCATATGGTGGTAGACTTGTGAAGTTGAATTCACGTTCAAAAGAATGCATCGCAATTGCGTTAATAGTATAGTTGATTAAGAAGGGTTTATATTGGTTATTTTCGGATGCAGGGCATCCTGTAATACGCCTGGGAATGAAACCTGAAGGGGAGGAGAATTCGCAAAAACAAAACTGGCCACGCTGAAGCACAGCGTAAAGGCTACCAGGAACGGGACGTGCCACACGATCATTGGAGCAACGTCGAGTCCATGGGAGTGATAAGCCAGTAACTAAAAGCTGGTTACCTGCGTCTATTACACGAGGTGCTGCACGAAAGGGTTCAAAGAAGTAATCGACTTGACAGAGTTCAGAAATGACGTCTGCGGTAGCATTCGTGTATATTGCAGTGTTGCAGGATAATTGCGAGCTATCGATTTGGATTGTTGACTCTGTGCAAAGAAATTGATCGTCAATGTTGAGACATTCCTGGAGCTCTTCAAGACTGAGTTCCAAGAAGGAATCGTGCTGCACTCCTAGAAAAGGTTTTGGGATAGAGATACGAGTGTAATCATGGTTAGACTCGGGGTCTTGGAAAGCAGGAGTAGCTACCACAGGTACATGGAGTGACTCTGTGTGATACAAAGTGTAAGGTTTTGAATTCTTAGGTTGGATTGGCCATAGGAGTTGGAGTAAGAAACCATGTCTAGTAGGCATAAAGATTGGTTGTGATTTCTGATAGATATGAGCCAAATCCGTAAAAGCTAATTGATAACTATTGTGCCATGAATATAATACCGTTGATACTTTGTGAACTAATTTATGGACATATGAGGCTGGAAGAACGTGTGGTGAGATTTTACCTGCAGCCAGGTCGTGGAAGGCTGTAATTAATTTATCAGCTTCATTTAAGAGGATATGAAGTTGCTGTATTTGTTGGGACCAAAGCCTGAGATATTTAGAGGTCAGCAGGCTAAGGATCCTTGTGGCTTGAATCTTACGTTGTAATGCGTTGATAGCGTTACTAACCACAGCAAATTGGGAAATAATTTCCTGATTGGTTTCGTTTAAAAGTGTATGAATTAGTTTAATGTTTCTGGAGGTGTTGGTGAAGGTACTGGCTATGACGTCAATGGTGAGAACTAAATCAGAACGCATTTCAAGGAAAGCGTCCCTCATAAGATTCTGACGTGCAGACATAGACTCAATAGTATTTACAAAAATTTGATCTCTCTGTCGTCTAATATTAGCAGACATACCTGCTCCGGCTTGTGGGATAGTAACTGAAAGCCAGAAAGCAGTACTGTCTTCGGATTGCCAATCCTGGGTATTAATATTGACACGAAAAGTTTCGTTAGTAGATTGCATTAATTGTTTAGTTGTATTAGATGTATCATCGGTATTAGGTAAGGCAAGGGGATCTCGAGGTGTTGGTGTACGACCCGCTCGTTTAGGACGACTGGGTGGCGAGTATTGATCAAAGAAGGGGGGCATGGTAGGTGGAGGGGAATATGAGAATGTGGGATGCACAAAAGGTGGATCGGGAGCTGCCCTCTTAGCATGATGGTGGACTGCTGAAAGAGGAGGGGGGGCAATGGGGGTAGAATGCGTTGGGGAAGGCCGACGATATTCTTCAAAATGTTGTTGAGTAAAGATAGTCGATATGTGTGCTAGTTTAGCCTTTAAAGCTGTTTTATAAGAATCAACTTTATCAATAGTATTCTTTAAGAGTGGAGCGAAATCAGAACATATTGCAGCAATTAAATCATCAGGGGATTGACACATGTCTTTGAACATTGTGAGGTCCCAAGTGAATGTGGGAATATGGAAATCGGGATAGAAAATATTAGCATTGATGATAAAGAATTCAACACTGGGAAAAATTTGTCCTCGATAACTATAGCCAACGCCATAGTCTGGGCGGAGAAGCTGTGCGGGTGCAGAGCTCCAACGTGAAGCTGCGTCTGGTGGAAAAAGACCAGAGCTGCTTGTGAGTGGGCGAGCATCCTTGTGATTGACAGATGCGAGAAGCTGCATATGGCGTAATTGGTCTCTAAGGGAACGGGATGAACGGAGTAAGGGAATGGAATCACATGCTTCGAACGTCATATTTTGAATTGGGAAAGACACGTTACTTTGACAAGTACCAGAAATCCTAGTGGTATCAGGCAACGTGTTCAGGAAGACTGCCAAATCGCAATTACAATTAAGGGGGTTAGATGTTAGGTCAAGTTCTTTCATTTCGGGTGAAGGAAAGTAAATTTGTTTGTTAACGCCATCTAGATACTGCAGATTGTTACGTTGCAAAAATATATATTCCAGATGGTCTCTAATAAAGAAAGGACCAGAAATTCTATACAGGGAGTTGTAACTAAGATCTATTACAGCTAACTGACGGATATCTCTATGTCTAATTTCAAAGGTATGAAGGTTATTATAGGATAAATTTAAGTAATAAAGTTGATCGACATATCTAAAATATGCTCTGGAAATAAGTGTTAGCTTAGAATGAGTTAGTTCGAAAGTGCGCAGATTTGGTGTGTTTGTTAACGGATCTCTTAATGATCTTGAAGTAGTAATATTTCTGAGTCTAAGTACTCTAAGAGATGTTGGATAATGAAGATTCTGTATTCCGCCAATACAATCTAGTATAACTATTTTAGCTAAATTTAAGACATTAAATTGTTGCGTTTTCTGAAAATAGAAGCCCTGAAGAATAAGCGTTTGAAGAAATGGTTTTGGTCTTGTAAAATTAAAAGATTGATGTGCTGATAGATTAGGCAAGAGATTGGAAACTTCGAAAGGAACATTAGAAGCTTGTAATTTTAATTGTTGTATATTATTGAAAGGCATAGAAGATGGGAGGCGAGTCATATCTGGTAGATGGAGTCTAAGAGATATCAGCTTACTTTGTGAAACGCCGAGATGGTTCCACTGAAAGGATGTTGAACCGTGTATGGTAAGGTCTAAATGAGTTAATTGAGCTTGTGGTAATAGAGGTAAGGCAGGAGACGATAAATCCCTAAGTAAGGTAAGTTGTATGCGTCTTAAACGGTAAAGGGAAGACCATGGAGCGAAGACTGAGGCGTCATCAAGGACTAAATTAGTAATAGCATGTAACTGTGAACGTGCTTGGACGTACTGTACATGAGTAACCTGAGTGTTTGGCAGATCTAAAAAATTGATCTCGGGAAATGAGTCAATAACGTCAGGAAACCTTACTGCAGAAGTAAGATTTTGTAAAGTGAGATATCTCATGAAAGGCATAGTGGTGAAGAAAGAGATAATGTCCTTAGTAAGTGCGCCAGAAGAAAGAATCAGTTTTGTGATACGAGGTGAATCGGGAGGCCATACACATGGAGGTGTAGAAAAATTGGCTCCCAAATCACATGTAAATATGTCTCGTTTGCGAGAACACCATTCATCAAACATAGAAACTCTACAAGAAGCCATAGGTTGGTCTTGTGTTTGAAGCAAAGTACGCTTGGCCCAAACGGCGGCCGTGTTTGGATTAATGGTAAATCCAAAATTCTTATAAAGAAAATCGTCTTGCTCAGCAATTCGTTGCAAATCAGATGGAGGTGGTGATGGAGCTGGAACCAAGGGAAGGAGTAGGAAGGGAATAAGGGCAATTAGCGTCATTGTAATGTTTATAATGAGGTAGCAAGGTATATAGTTGGCTAAAAGGTTTTAGCATCACTAGTAAAATCAGGTATTACTATAACTATTAACCAGTAAGGTGGTGAGAAAGACATGATTAAATGAATGTAGACATGCACATAAACGAAGATAACAGGTAAAAGAAGTTCATCCACAAAGAGACATAATGGTAACGATTAGCATACTAAGCGTGCAAAATTCATCAATCAGGTCGACATATCCTATGTAAAACGAATACGACTATCAATACACAAATAATTATCAACGGAAATAAGTATTCATAACAGTTAGGCAAGACGAGTTTTCCAACTACTTTGCCTATCATATGAAAGAATGCTGTGTATGTCAACAGAAAATGCAAGAGATGTAGTCTAAGATCATACTGAATTACTGAAATCGAGAGTCTCGACCAGACCTGAAAATATAACAATTGTCGTCAAGGAAATGTAAGTTAATAAAGTACCTTCCCTCGATTACACGCGTGTAAGAAAAATTGGGAGTATAATTACTGTGAACCTATCTCAATATAACACAACTTGATACTTCATCAACAATACTCAATGCCTATAGAAATTCCCAGTTTACTAATTAGTAAACGTATATGCAGGTTAGTGGTCCTAAATGACCGGTAAATGACTCTTTGAAAAGGGTGTACTTACATAATGTTGCAAGCTGTATGTAGGACTGCTGCCTCTCTACAGGTGTAAAGATTAGAGCAGGTAAGCTAAGGTTTTACTGGCTCCGCAAGAGCTGGGCCCTGTGGGCTGGGCCGAAAATTTTACAGCAGGTAGCGTGCCATATAAGGTGCAAGGGTGCTACCAAAGCAACAAGAAACTGCTTCCCACGGCAGTCTCGGTGAAGCCATGGCAACACGGAAAGCGCCCCCTGCCGGGCTATGTTGTGATGCCATACCATATAATGAACTATGGAAAAGGAATTAGCTAGCTAGCTATAATTTGTGTATAATGAGTTGGTCATTTACAAAAAAAATTTTCTCTTTCCCCAAAATGCGAAGCGATGCTACAATCACTGGGTGAGCAAAATCCACAGAAACGCATTTAAAATTATGTGCTAAGGTTAAACTCACGACCACATTGTCGGAACATATTAACATAACTACATCGGCATGAGCCGGAACACATGAAATAGCACAAGATATCCCCAAATTATGGTCGGGCTCCCAGTCCGACAGGCAGAGAACTTGCAACATACTGAGATACGTACTCAACGTAATATGTTGCACAATAATTATAAGAAAGGATGCTCAAAGATAATACTGTATCAGAGCAGTTATAGTAATGCTCAATCAAAGTAGTACCTACATGTCACGATGGAAAAGTAGTGGATAATTTGTAAGAAAACAGTCTATCAACAATGGCATATAATCACTTCTCAATTGGCAAGATATTTGACGGCTAATATCTGCAATAAACGACACTCACAACATGAGCAGAAAATGCAGAAAAGAAACTTAGTCAGTAATATTCAAATAAAATGGAATATCTACAAAATGCAGAATGGAATATGTACAAAATGCTAATGATACGAACGCGGTAATTTTAAGAAAGAAACTGAATTCGACTTAATTCAACAAGTGTTAACCAATGTTACGATCACGTTATCCAAAGAAAAGGTAATATTACTTCAAAAGAAAAATCTCATAAAATAATCTCATCATAAAAAAAAATAGTTTCGGAACTAAAAGATAGGTAAGAAACAAGTCTTAAACAGTTACAAGAGGTTATAAAAGGCAATTGAAGGCAGAATGGCAATCAGATTTACTAAGAAAGGATCGTGATGGATCTCTGTGGAGAGTCTCTGTCTCTGAAATATGCGTACCAAATAATGGTGTTTACCGAGGATAAAATGATAAGCCGATAAAGTACTATATCAAGAAGGCAATCAAATGCAAAGAACAAGGGAATACGTGGTCAATGCTGCGAGGAGACAGTGGCCAACGTATGGAAATACTATCGATTGGTCACAAGGAACACAGTGATAAGAGATGGAAAACAATTCTCAACGAAGAATGGCAAGGTTTAAGAGCGTTGTTGGTGGGCTCAAAGCAGATGAATAATCCGGCTGAATGCTTGTGAGCTACAGAAAAGACTTAACGGTGGATAACCGTATTGGTCTGGGAACGAAATGAAGGGACTACACCCTCCTGGTGGCATGTAAGCAACAAGTTGGCGACGCAACGAATGCAAGATATCCTCGCACATGTATTAAAATGTGCGGGTCGAGAACTCTTGTTGAGGTTTAAGGCCTGTTAGGGTGTGCTAATGCAAATATTTGAAGACTATTTGGTTATGAAGAATGGACGAAGAATATAATTCGGAAATAATTTGTAAATTTAATGAATAGGTGTATAAATCAGCATTGTAGGTAACACAAAAGTCAGTGATATAGCATTCACATTATATACCATAATTGTTCGATTAACAGGGAGAAAGGCATTCGATGGGTCAAACTGTTTCTTGGTACATTGAAGTCTATATTTTTAAAGAAGTAAATGGATTTGAATGAGTCCATTAGTTCGTAAGGTTAAAAGGAAACCTGATTACTGTTGTTGTAGAGTCGACTTCAATTCGGTTTGTTGTTCCTCTGCGTCATTGAAATCTTCGGGTAATTCCTGTATGTAATGGAGACGCTGAGAAAGCATCAACAGTGGGGGTGATGACACCGGAGTTGACGTATACATCGGCAGTGATGTAACCATGTGTACTTCCTGTTCATTGTCAAAGAAATGACGATGGTGAAAAGGCTTTGGACGCAATGGTGGCAAAAAATGTGTAGGCTGAGCAGCTGCTTCGGCTGACATGGTATAGCCCGGGAGATCTTCATCTGTTGACCATGATGAGTCCGGTGTCGGTGTAGGACTAGGACAATCCGAGTCCCATCCATTGACCAGAGGTTTCTGTTGAGCATAAGTGCAAGCCACATAATTGGCTGCAGAGTTAAAAGCATCAATATCGAGGGTTGGAGGTGAATGAAAGATGCATGTAGTCTCGGTCTGAGTAGCAACAGAAACCGTCTGCTTAGGTCCCTGGAACTGAGGAACTTGCTGCAGCTGAGCAACATTCACACGAGTTGCTGTAGACCATTCCATATTACTGTGTGAAGGAGGATACGACATTTGCCTTCGATGCATTGTTGCAAATACACTGAGGAAACAGTAGTTGAGTCAACGGAAGACAAATACCAAATGATGGAGGAGCCATAAACAAGGGGTAGAGTATCACTGAGGGGAGGGGGGGGGGTATAAGTGAGGAATCGCAGATGGTGTGAAGATAGGTCTGACTAATTTAGGTGTAAGTGATTACACATGTGTTCGGATTATGTAATCAGGATGAAACTGCTTGAATGTTGTTGGAACTCTGTGTTTTTCACCTTTGTGTGTCACTGCTTGCTGGCAGCTCGGTTGGAGTGATGAATTCATATGTCAAGAATTCATGTGTCTCATTAAGCCATATGAAATCTTAAAGGCAAGTACAAGTCTGCATAACAGAGGAGAAATGATAACCAATTTTGTCCATGAGAAACGCATGAAGTATCACACAGACACATGTGGCATGAATATGTGCGAAAGAGGAATACGGCATAAGGAGAAGGTTATTCATAAGTTGAATTATTAAACTAATTATTAGCTTAAGAGAAGACTGATAAGGTGCGGGAAACTGATGTTGGGCTCCCATGGGTTCATGGGTGCTAGCTAATGTACTGAAATGATAACGTTTAGATGTTAAAGAGACATTCATTCAACGAGAACGGAAGTTATCAGTCCACAGTGAACTGAAATAAGTCCAACTATTTTTGGACAGAAAAGCTTGTGAAAGTATGTGGGATATTAGATTAAATATCTGTTATTTATTTGAGATGAATTGTGAGGCAGGGTGTCGTTGTGAGACAGGATGTCGACGAAACAGGACATTGCAAAGGAACCAAACGTCGAAAAGATGCACAGGATGCTGAGCCACAATCGAATTTAGTAATGTAGCAGGTTAAGACAATGCCAGTAACGACACACTCCGATACTTCTTGACGGAAGAGATTTTTGAGGAAAACATGTCCTAAAGGAAGGAGATGATCCTATGATAGGAGACAATCTTTGAGAGATCTTTGAGAGATATGTGCGTCTCAAGAGGAAGGCTTGGAGCAAGGAAACTTAGCATTATTTGTAATGACATATATATAGAACACTCGGTATATTGTGTATAAAAGATTATCATGGAATACATGTAAATATGAAATCGAGAGACTAGGCATTTTGGTATAGCCAATATGCTAAGTGCGGACGACCCTTTAAATTGTGTATGGACAAAATATAAAGGTTAGGACTATTGAAGCAAGACACTGTCACTATGACACTTACTGATGATACTTTCCAGTGAGGTGGAAATAGACCACGAGCAGGTGATCCCTTCAGTTGTTATTTGGCGATAATAAGCAACCTATGCATGATTTTGCTGACATACAGGTATGCACTATACAAAGGTAGCATCCATAATTCACATTAGAGGACTTGTAATTCTTTTTCTTATTCATGTTGACCTAAGGTCAGTATTGTGCAGAAGAGAGTAGGTATCAAAGTACCAAAATAAGACACTGATGTCATAGGATTGTGTTCCAATGGTATTCGGAGTACCTAGGATCATCTTGAAGTAACTCAAGGAAAATTAAATTGAGTCTTGTGTCTACCGATTTATTGACATGTCTATAATAACTGAAATTCTAATCGAACTATTGAAGATATGCATGTGGATATACCATATGCAAATGGACATAATTGCCAAAGTGACAACTCATAGCCAGAGCTACAACACTTAACAACAAAAGAGCCAGGAGGTTTTCCTGTAGATTCCCCTGTATCTTTATTATTTGCAAGAGAATATTCTTCTCTATGGAACTGCATTACTTTTATAATGGAAGAAGCCTAAATGCAAAACAATTGTGTTACACGAGAGAAAGTGAAGGAAATGAAAGAAGGAAACCTTCTGTCATATTGTCGCTGAAATAAACAAGACACAGTAATGAACACAAAAGCCTGGTTCGGACTTTGGAGGATAGGAGGTGTTTATCTTCAAGCGTAACTCACTGAGCCATTGCTTGTGTGAATGTGGATGTAATTTTCTTTATGTCTGATATTCCAGAAGAGCTCTGGAAATTAGCTATACAGAACCTGACTAAGTATCTGGAACGGATTTCTTTCCGTGTCTGAAGATGTGGTTGTTAAGTTGGGAACTTGTCCCGGACGGGATTCGAAGCAACGAAGTTCAACTTCGTCTTGCGAGAGAGCTGGCTGGTCAATTAAGACGCGAAGACTTTACCCCTAGACCAAGGCCGAACCGGCCAACAGCATATTTTTAAGACTTCTAGTGACCGATGTATGCTGCTGAGCTGGCGGAGAGCCTCGTTTTCATTTCAGATTGAGAGAGTGATCTAAAAATAGACACTGAAGATAGCGAGTAATGATTCATGCACGTGGCCAAAATAAATGTGCTGTAACAATCTAATTATTGAATTTGTATGGAAAGAGAGAAAATTAATGCGAACAGGTTGGACGATATGATATTAAAAGAGCTAAGAAGATACAATAAACTGCGTGCATTTGTCAGCTTATGACAACACTGAATGTGGAAGAAAAGATGAAATTAATGTGATGCGATTATAAGAGCTACAAATCAGTGGACTCGGTGGCGACATAGGCAGCGCGTCCGGACACTAACGTTAAGATTTTGATTTTGTAGGAAGAAAGGGTATGTGCGAGGTCGCGAGTTCGAATCGCAGGGACACTGCAATGAACTTCATATAAAGAATGACTTGTAATTGGAAACGGGGAAGCTGCTGTACTGTTCACTTCTATGCATGCATGATTGGAATATAATGTATTTATTGAATGGTAAGAGATAAGATGTACTGCATGTACAATGGTAACACGATGGTCAGCTTTGTAATGAAAGGAAAGAATACCTGAATATTGTTCTTGTATGCTGGTAACCATGAACATTTGTGAATGGTCAGCACAAAAGAAAACTTGTGAAATTTTAGGGAAGGTGCTTACGTGGAGACTTCACTTTACTGCTATACATTTGTTGTTCCATGCATAGATTCCAGAGTAAGACCATGAAGGTTAAGTTAACACTGCTATTGTACAGTTCTGTTATCATTTTGTCGATATAGCATTGTCCGTATATTGAGTACTGTATTTCAATTAATTCCTCTTCGAACCTAGAATTGAAGATCCTAAACATGATCTTGAATTATATCGGTGGAGAGCTGTATACTTGTTTTGTTGGGAACTTGGAAGCATTCGATTCAAAAGGATAGTGAATCTGTATTCCAATCAGAACAAGGACAATACCGAAAAGGATGAAACGGTGTGATTGCCCAAAGGACTCGTCAGGCACTCCAATCACTGATTGAACATAGTCGGTTCCAATCTCACTACTATTATCAAATTGGCAAAAGACAAGATGAAAGTACTGTAGGATGACTGCCGCCCTGTCTGGCAGGTCCAAAAGGAAATCATTGTCAGAGATCTCTAAATGGAAAACTATGGAGGAATGCTATAGTGAAGCTTTATGAAGAGGATATTTTACTTGATGATGCTTGGAGGCTGAGGTCTTGTTAGTAGTGCACAAGAAATTTTTGGACGATGACCAAGCCAAGCGTGGATGAAGGAAATCCAGACGATGACAATGCATTACGTACTCAAAAGCTGAAACAAGGAAGGAGGAGTGCATCGTATAAGCCTTGAGAAAACAAGAAAGAATAGCCCAATGCATCCATGGTTTTATGATGCGACTTTTAGGAGATCGTTGTTGTGTGCAAATGACTCATTTGTTCAGCGTTGATGCTTAAGAAGTTATCATTCATTATCATTAATTATCATTAATTATTATGTTTAATAGCAACGACGGAGACAGCTCTATGTATATACATATATGAATTAGTGCTTGTTCCTGATATTTTGGTGGTCATAATGGACTTTGTGCACCTAAGCATGTGCGGTGGCAACTGTGCGTATTGATATGCGTCTATGGTGATTGACTTCGCCATATGGCTTGATATGTCCCAAGGAAAGATCAGTTGCAAACAGACCAGGAAAGTGATGCAAGCGCCTGTTCATTAGGCAAAGTTGAGGTTGCATCAGACCGCGTGGCGTTACTTAGGTATTATTGCAAAATGAAAGCCTGGGGGACCATGACATAAGTTATAGATAAGGAATTATGGAAGAAATGCTGGACGTTCATGAGACCATATGTGGCAGCATGTGGAAACATGCAGAAATGGCAATTAAAAACTTTACTGGAAACAACAATCATTGCAGCCATTTAGCATTGATGAGACATAAAGCAATTTATAGTCGTTATTTTATCTTGAAAACTTACTTTGATATTTTGACTTTTAATGTCTAAGTCAGGGTTTGTAATTGTGCAATTACTCTTAAGGATGTGTAATTCCAACACAAGGTGGTAAGGTCCTGACTTGATTTTGGTTTAAGGTCATCTATTACTTTTATATTACCATCAGTATTACCCATTTCAAATTTCAAGGGATTTTTTGGATTAGATTTTGGAGATAGCTTTTAAAACATCCACCTTTTGCAATATACAGTGGCATCGCAGATAACAACGACTATAGTTGACTATGCAAGGAATGTTGACTGAGGAGTCTGACTGGTGTGTTATTCACATACCGCGGAGGTGACTGGTGAGACACTATAAAGTGTGTGTCTGAAACAGATATGTGTTCTGGAAGGAATGATGTGTCATGTGGGGTAAACACATGGAGGAGGTAAAATGCAAGACATGAAGTATCGTCTGGCAAATGGACAAACGAAACTACAGTAAGCTTAGCTTAAGTAAACATGAGGAATGAGGGAAGGCGTTTCTCAAGTAGGTTTGGCTAGGAAAACGTTTTAGCTTACTAAATCTGATAAATAGAAAGTAACTTTGGAAGGAGGGGTGAATAAACTTGTTTAAGGTGTGCCGTTCCTGTGAAAGGAGAGCAATGGAAATGTTTAGAGCACTACCTGGAGAAGGTGCTTTTACTTACATAAGCAGATTCTGAAAAGTCTGCAAATTCCTTGCTAAAAGGTTATAGAGTAGTTCTAGGTATGTTCATGACTTACAGGAAGGAAGAAAGGTCACTATCCTTCTCGAATTTTTTGACTTTGCTATAAATCTGAGCTATGGTATAATAGGATAAAGGTTATATTGAAAATGAGACTTAATGTTCAGAGATTATTATACAATATGGTACCACAATAAATTGTCAGCATAAAGGTATTACAGAAAAAATATATATATTAGATGGATGTGTAGGGGAAAAAAAAATTCAACACGATGGTGTCCTCTTTCTTTGGGTAGCACACCTGCTTACTTATGAACCTGCCTGTATCTGTTATCACAAATGGATGTTATATCTGCTATACTGCAGCTCTGTTTTCATTATTCATAAGTATAATTTTATCGTGTACTAAATGCTTTTCCTCACGAGCAATTTGCCAAATTTATAAGTCGAGAGCTCGTTACTTGTTTTCTTGCGAACTTCAATATCATCACTAAAATTACATTAATGCTGTGTTGAGGGCAGGTTGGATAAGCGTGTGTTACGATCTCGCGCCTCCACAAGGCAAGCAAATCCTTAGGGAAGAAGGAAGGAAGATAATATTGATACAAATAAAGGTTTAATAACTTAAGTCATAGGGAAGAAAGGTCGGCCTGTAGGTCTGAGGTTCGAAATGCAGTCGAATAATGGAAACAAACCATATTCCTGAAACACAAAATGCCAAGCAGATACACATGATATCTGAGATGGGTAGTTGATATATACTTGGAGATGACCGTCACGCCAACGGGCTGATGTTATCGTTGAGGTGACTGTACTGTCATCATCGAGAATACAGGGCCATTCATGAAGTGCAGACCCAGGGCCTGGTTGAGTATCATCTTGCCGAGTTTTAAAATATAAAAGAAGAGCATCAGGGTTAGAAATTGACATGCTATAAGAAGGCTGGGGTAATTGATGCGAAGGGTGTGAAAGGTCATGGGAATCAAGCGATGATTGGGACAAAGAGCCAGGGTTGACCTGTGAGGCTGGGGTAGGGACTTGTAATGGAGGCCCTCGAGATTCGTCGCTGTGTAATTGCATAGTGGCGGCAGCCACATCATCAATCTTGAGATTTTCGGACAGAATTTGAATGCGCAATTGTTGCTGGTTATAAATTGGTGAACCATTCTTAGAACGAACCATACAATGCTTCAATCTACCTATGTGAAATAGACCTGGTAAAGTACGGTCGTCAATTGTCTTAAGCAAAGATTGATTCAAAAGTGGCTCTGATGCAATATACAATGGGCCAATAAGCTTAATGCTTAATTTGGTAGAATATTGCACCCCGGTATATTTAGGTGCCAGTAATAAGACGAGGTCTCCTTCTTTAAATGAATGTAGTTTTGGCATACGTTTTGCGTGTTGCTGGGTCTGTCTAATCTTAATTTTATTATGAGAAACTACAGCTTGTTGTCTGACAAACCGCAATTTCTCTCTAATCGAAGATACATACTGATCATAAGAAGTAGCAACCACAGAAAGTGCCTCGGGATTAATATCCACGAGATTGCGGTCTTCTCTAAGGAAAACAAGGAAATTAGGGGAATACTTGGTAACTGCGTGAGGCAACGAATTATAAGTTTTACAAGCATATGGAATAAGGGAAGGCCATTGAGAATACTTATATTCTATCATAGTTAACAATAGGTTGGAAACAGATTGAATAGCCCTTTCAGCCATATTGCTTGAATGTATCATTGTAGGGACAAGATGAACCTGAACATTCAACGACTTAAACACCGCTGTCATAATTTTACCAACGAAAGAAGCTTCTTTATCACAAGTAACCCTATGAGGTATCATGTATGGTAAACAAAAATGCTCAATAAATTTCTTAGCAATCTCATCAGCTTTTCTACTGCGTAACGGAATCGCTACGACATAACGGGAGAAAACATCTTGTAGGATGAGACAATGAATAATTTGAGCAGTAGCATGGGGAAAGGTTTTGATATCAAAATGTATATGCACAAAGGGAGTACAATCAGTAAGCAGTCTAGGAACGAATTCCCTTTGCTTATTTGTTTCGATAACCTGAGACGAGCGCTGGCAAATCAAACATGTTCTGGCATAATCCAAAATGTATTTCATGAGATTCTTAATGTGAAAGTTTGATGTAATGACATCATACAATTTATTAGACTTTACATGAGCACCTAAATTTAAGTGAAAGAATTCAATGATGTCGAAAATATAGATGTTAGGAATGGCCAATTTAAGAATGACGTCATGCCTTTTAGGGCTAGATTGAACATAGAATAAAAGTGAATCGATTAAAGCAAAATGATTAGATAATACAACTGCTTGATTTGCCACTTGCTTACTAGTTGGTAACGTGCTATATGCTATGAAGTTATAAACCGGTCCCAAATACAAATCCTGCTTTTGA
This sequence comes from Platynereis dumerilii, assembly GCA_026936325.1. Taxonomy (NCBI): domain Eukaryota; kingdom Metazoa; phylum Annelida; class Polychaeta; order Phyllodocida; family Nereididae; genus Platynereis; species Platynereis dumerilii. The sequence continues at coordinate 8,442,674 of JAPTHN010000009.1, forward strand.
GCGTTTATAAGCTGGACTCTATCATGAGGTATCTTGACGTAATGAAATGCATCTGTGATGTATTTACGAATAGCTGGTTCTAAGTCAGCTTGATGAGGCATTTTAGTCAAGATAGTAGGTTGATTACTATCGATGGTCTTGTATTTCATTTCGGTAATAGGTAAGACTGGTCCAGTGGTATGGGTACATTCACTGGTAAGATGTGACAGCGGTTTTATAGGCTTTGTGGGCTGTGTGGTAGGGTGGGAGATACCATTATCTGAGTGTTCCTTGGCCTGGGCCCTTGTTGTAACACAAAATAGAGAATAACCCGAAAAGTTGGCATAGAGATTTTCATAGTAAGCTTGACGAGATGTCAAAAGGGGATGAGTATTGATATCCAGGAAATTATAATAAGAATGTTGCTCTTCGTCATTAATGCTCCTATCTTTATCAGCCACTGCTATTGGAATAATGGGTTCAGCATCTGCTGGCCATTGGGTGTTATGATGACGAGATAACATATCAACCAATTTCAACTCAGTAGTGGTCGGTTTCACATAATAAATTCGATAAGGGTAATCTTGTAATTTCCAATAGAATTTTGCTATGCGAGGCGTTACAAAATGACTGGAAGATTTAAGAATTTGAGCAATAGGGGCGTGGTCCGTCAGGATCGTAAACCTACCACGTCCAGCTAAAAAATATTTAAATGATTGGACAGCAAAGTAAATTGCCATCATTTCCAATTCCGAAATGCTGTAATTATGGGTAGCAATATTACCATGTAATCGACTAGCATAACCTAACAAAACTTTTTTAGGTGTATCATCAATTCCATTAGTTTGTAACTGATAAAGAGCTGCACCGGAGGCGGTTCTGGATGCGTCAGACACCAGAATCATTTCACCTTCAGGTCTTGGGAATGACAAAATAGGTGGTGATGTAAGAATTTTCTTAATGGCATCCCAGGCAACTTGTTGTTCATCAGTCCAGAGAAATTCGTTAGCTTTGCGCAACAGGCGCGTCAAAGGTTCAGCTGTCTTTTGATAAGATGGTATAAACGAAGAAATGAATTGAATTGAGCCTAAGAATGATTTAATCTGTTTCCTATTTTGAGGAATCTGCAAGTTCATAATAGCATCAATTCTAGACTGTCTGATACGCAAAGTAGGTCCATTAGGTCCCTGTAAATCAACATCAAAGCCAAGAAATTGAAAGGTAGAATTAGAGGCAAAAGAACACTTAGCCAAGTTAAGAACCAGGCCGTGTTTATGAAAAAGAGCAAGAACAGCATCAATGAGAGCGAGATGCTCCTCAGAGGATTCACTAAGAAGCAAATAATCATCATAGTAGTTGTAAACACATTCTGCATAAATTCGTGGCAATTCTTCAGTAATTAAAGTCATTATTTCAGCGAATAGCGCCCCCGAATTGATATATCCCATCGGTAATCTAGTATAGGTTATGGACTCTGCATTATAGAATGTAACGACGCCGAGGTACTGACGAGACTGAGGAGTTACTTGACATGCAAAAAATGCCTGTTTTAAGTCAATGGCCGTAGCGAAACGAAAAGGACGACTGCCCATTTGTTGCTTAAAGGAATCAATATTAGCACAAGGCCTCTGCAAAAGCTGAAAGGCTTTGTTGACAGAACGCATATCTCCGACCAGGCGGGGATTTTCGTCCGTGCGTGATTTGCGGACTAAGAATAGTGCACTGGTAGCTTGTGTGAGTTCCTTTTTGAAAATTCCCAGTTGCAAAAGCTTCTGTACCTGTTTACGTACGTAGGCGATATCAGCTTGGGAAGTGATATAAGGGCGAGCTTTAAAAGAACAATCAGTGATAAGCTGTTGGGTGATATCACAAACGTATCGGGTGATGGTTCCTATCTGACCATATAAACTAAAAGCTGGAGTGTGCGATAAAATTATCTCACGAAGTTTATCTACTTCGTTAGGCTGAAGTGCACACTTATCGAGCTTCAATTGCTGATTAACTATATCGAATTCAGTCATGCGTATAGTTGGATCGTCAGGTTGAAGCCATGGATAATTGCGTAGTCTAGTTTGAGCACGAGTGTCAGGATCCATAGCATCATAATCTGGGTATGAAAGCTGTGAAATAGCATTAGGGCCATTATCGATGATGACATAATTAGTGTTATCAAGTAAATTATCATCAACAGATTTGGTATCAGGCTGTTGGACCACAGAAGGTGCTGTTGTAAATGGGATATCCATAACTAGTGCTCCTAGAATTATATCAGCAGGCAAATGTATATCTTCAGAATCTACATTATTAATTCTGATTGAACCAAAGCCACTGCGCAAATCGACAAGTGCCTTGTAGTTCTTTTCAGAAATAATGCGAGATATGTTAACCTCAAATGGACCATTAAAATATTGTGCCAAATGATTTACACGAACTGGCACATCGCAGGATGTATTAGGTGTTATAGTGGTCGACTTATGTACGACGAGTAAAATTTGGTCGACAGAAATATCCATGCGTGATTCTGCTGAGCGAAAAACACATTTGTATCTAATTTGAGCGTCCAAGCCCATAACACAATCAATTGGTGAAGCCACATCGATAATAAAGGTCTTAATAGGAACTTTACACTCGCCAAACTGAATGACAAAATAGATAAATTGAGAAATGGAAATAGAAGAACCATTGCCGACCATAAGCTTGATTGGATCTGCATCAACACGAGGAAGGCCCTGCAAAAAGGGACTACGTTTGATAAGAGACGTGCTAACTAAATTGTGTGAGCTGCCAGTATCAAACAAGGTAAAGAATTTAGTGCCATCGGGCAAAAGTGATGGAATAAAGTTGCAATCATGAATTTTGATAGATAAAGGAGTAAGAGGAATAGGAGGCTGAAGTACTGCATATAAGATGTCAGGGAAGTCATCCCCAACAATAATATCGGAATGAGAAAAATCATGAAAAGAAGAAGTCTGTACAGAAGTATTAAAAGTTTGGGAAGGAGCAGAGTTGGTAAGGTCATTAGATTCGATAGGAGACAAGTGGTGAGAATCTGAAGAAATGGCAGGTGTTGAGTTAGGACGAGACACGGCCGTGTCTGTGCACAGTCAGAATGATCCATTACGTCGTGGTTGCTGATGTGGTGGTCCCTGTGAACGATTCTGAGGTGGAGGTCGTTGATTACGAGGGAAAGGGCCAGCGCTCTGAGAGCGGTAAGCAGTTCTAATGCCATTAGGGTACTGAACACGTGAGTTATTAGGGGCATTACTGTTGTACTGCTGTTGCGCGGGATTTGCATTGTCATGCTGCCGATTATTGAAGTTTTGGTTATTCTGGGAGAATAGCCTATTGTTACCAGATCTGTTTGAATTAGCAAATCCATTTGCTGGAAGATTCCTGTTCGAGTTACCGAACCTATTAGGAAAGGGTCTGCTAGGTCGATTATATCGTTGATTGAAGGTATCATTTGTAGAATTATCACGATTGTATGAACGTCCGGCAGGCTGGTAATCAGAAGATGTTGGTAGACTATATGGCTGATTGGGAATGAATCTACGACAATGAGTAGCTATATGACCTCGGAGTCCACAACGGAAGCAAGTAAGACCAGAAAAAGAAGATTGACCATAAGGCATTTGCTGAGAGACATATTGGGGTTGAGTATCATCCATGGGAACATCGCGAGGTGCAAGCATTTGAGGCAGTTGCTGCAGGGATTGATTCAAAGCGCCCATGGATTCCTGTAAAGTGAGCAAAGTTGACTGCGAATTACCTGTGTCGAATTTTGAACTAGGGATTTTAGTGACATCAACGTGCTGGGCGATGACTTCGCGCTCCATAATGCTTTGGACTATTGGAATTAATTCATCAAGAGGTTTGTTATCATCAATTAACTGAAGAGAATGCTGCAAGGTCAAAGGTAAGCCCTTACGGAAGTATAAAGCCACAACCGATTCAGGTAGACCTAAACGTGACACCAATTCCTTAATCTCATCCAAGTATTTGCCAACGCTATCACCATAGGTGATACGTTTCTGAGACAAAGCATCGAGGATAGATGCTCGACTCCTAAGCAATGAAAATTTATCTAAGAACAACTTCTCAAGTTTAGCCAAAGTCATAGGCTTCAAAGCATTACACCAATTGCGAGCGTGTCCTTCAGTGAACAGCTGCAGGCGATGCAATATCTGCTGGTCATTTAGATTATGTAATTGGACATGATCCTTGAATTTGGTGATCCATGCCTGTGGTGTCAAACTATCAGATTCTCCATTAAATACTGGAGGTTTCATCTCTGAAAAATTAAGAGGCTTAGTTCTAGGCTGTGTTTCAGGCATTTGGGTATTAAATGCTGCTGCAGAAAAAGAAGAAGGCAGGGAACCTGAACGAGACGTAGAAATTGGACCGTGAATAGATTGAGTAGCTCGGTAAGACGCATCTCTGGAGTCCTGATAGGAAGGTGGGTAGGGCAGGGATGTGCGCAAGCCAGTAAGGTCTTGTGGCTGAGATTGAGCCTGGGAATTAAGATTGTTAAAAGTAGGATCAAAGTTAGGGAGGTCTTGGAAAGTTTGATTGGTTGAAGCGGCTTGAGACTGGGTAACCTGTTGAGAAAAATGTGAAGGCTGATTAGCATGTTCGAATAATAATTGATCACCAGTGCGAGCTGCAGGTGTATGAGAAAAAGCGCCCGATGTAGCATTGTAATTAGAAGGAGTGGTCACACCCGGGTTGTGATTATTCGAAGCCATATTGGAGCCAGAAGGAGATTGAGCAGAGAGGCGATGCAAAAGTGTTTGATGGCTGGGATCAGTGTAACCTATAACTGGCTTACGACTAGAATGAGGAGTGTGAGAAGGGAACAGTACTTGAGTGGTTGTATTAGCTGTACGTGGTCTAGTGACAGTATTTACAGTATATGAGACTGTAGCAAACTGAACTGTATTCGTAAGAGAAGTCTGTGCAGAAGTGAAAGATGCGGGCTGGCTTCCCTGAGTAGATATATGAGATGGGACGGGGGGTACAGAGAAAGCAGAGGGTCCTGGAGCAGGCCGGGTGGTGCTGGGCGACGTGCCAGTCCGCGGGGAAGGTTGTTGTGCGTGGCCCGGGGGAGACGATGGAGGGTGTTGTTGAGATGGAGGCTCCTGATAAGAGTGATTAAATTGAAAGTTATTAAGAGACTGGTCGAATTCCTGGTTTTGATAGGCGTTGTTGGAAACGTTATCAATCACAGAAGGGTCCTCGGGAGGAGGGACTTGATGCTGTTGGCGGAGACCTCGCAATGAAGGAATTTGGTCGTCGCTCAAATCTGATCCAGGTTCACGTGGAGGGGTCTGATGGCGGGGGGAAGATCGTGGACTGTCGTCTGGGGTGCGATGGTGATGATTATCAGAGCCGTGTAAAGAATGACTAGGAGAAACAGGAGGTAATTGGGGGTGTTCACTGCTGTTCACAGTAGACGTAACAGGAGGGGTTTGTGCAGCAGCACCAGGCTGTGAAACAGGCGTTTGTTGAGTAGTATTATCAAATGATGATGCACCAGGTTGCTGAGAATCTAATTGATGTATAAGAGAGGCGTCAGACTGACCAGCCTGAGAAATAGAATTATCCTCACCTGTTTCAGCGTTATTAGAATTTGCAGGAATGCCAGCAATATTAGATGGATGTTCCTGACTTTCAGAATCAGAAAGAGCTGGAGATCTATTTCTACCAAAAGACTGTTTATCAGAGTTATCACTATCAAAGGTATGGCCAGCAGAATTATTTCTATCGGAGTTATCAACCTTATCCCTAGCAATCTTTAGAGCAAGATGTGAATTGTCTTCGTCAGAATCAGAATCGTGTCGGCCAGGTGATTCCTCACGAGATTTTAAGCTATCATGAGAAGGTGTGGAAACACGGGACCCGTCAATAATATCCCCAACTTTTACATGTAAAGGAACAGTCAATGAAGAATTATCTGGTTGTTGGGCAATGTGTTGGCCCGAGGTATTAGGCTGTTCACTTGAAAGCGATGTGTCAGTGTAAATGTCAGTTACATCGAGGTGTCCCTCATCGCCCTGACTTGTACTAGCAGAGGATGAGTCAGTTTCTGACATCATGAGGGTAAGAGGGTAAAGCCATACATTGGTAGGTTTTCTCAAATACGTTTTATAACGAGCAAAAGAAGCCTCACGAAACAGAGCAAGTTCTGGTAAGGGAAGAGACAAATAACCTAGCTGATCTAGTATCGACTCATAGACATGCCATTGAGTGTTCTTATCATTAGCAGCCAACAATAACCATTTATTAAAGAGAATAGTAGGGGTGTGATGTTTGATATAACGAGAAGCACGAGCAGACAAATATCCCTCATCAACCGCTGTCTGAGCTTCCAAACGGAACTTAAGTAACCACTGCTGAAGTGTCAACTGTGTCAACGGGACAGACATTCAGAGCGAAAATAGATGTAAGAAGAGCAAGCGTGCCGTGCATACTAGCACTTACTAGAGCAAAAATATAACTAATTTGAGGGAGATTACGTATAAAAAGAGAGCCTAAAATCAAAATAAGGGTAAAGGCTACAAAATGTGCCACAGCGATTCCTTGCAATAAACGTGGATGTAACTCATAACACATATCAACCGACGACCCGAAGAATAAGGGAATGAAGACATAACTTGAGAACCATATATCAGTAATAATGAAATAAGTAATCACTTGTTTCGCTTTAAATACATATATATAAAATGCAGGATTAACTGTAGCACGTCACCATACATGGAGAAAAATGTCGACTTGTCCCTTCAAGTCAATAAGAAACTAAAATAACTAACTTTGGCTAGCTAAAAGTAGAACAGTAGACCTGACACAACAAAATACAACACGATACACTATCAATGATCAATGCGCACAACGGCAATAAATGAATGGAAACATGCATAAATGAAGAAGAGCATGCTGTTACTCAAGAAAACAATGATGGGATGACAATCAGTATGTGATAATCAAATTCTCTAGAGTGTTCGTTGGACGGGCAATAGCGAATTTGTAATTTTAAAAGTAATGAAATGTTACATATTTAAGTTGCAGAGTGAGGAAAGAAGAAGGCAGAATAGCGTGGCCATGAGACCAGGCTATTAAACCTTAAGTGCCGTGTATATAAAATCTAAATAGTATGCTATGTGTTTGGAAACAGACAGACATATTGGTAATGTAACGTTAAAATGCAAGAATTAAAGTATAAGAGGAGATGACAGATAGCCTAAGAAAACATTATAAATTAAGGAAATAAGAATCAAGTGCCCTTTCCTATTAATGTTTGCAAAATGAGCTCCTACCGTATTGGAAGATGTGCTGTGTTGCCAGGAAGGCCTAATGATGCGAGAGATGCCCCAGAGACTTGAGTGCGCTGTCTGGTCCGGGTCTGGATGAGGTGTGTAGGTAAAGTTGTGAGAAGTGTGGAAGATGAGAGGCAGGCATATCGAAGCTGAACATGAGCTAATAGGTAACCAAATAAAGATATGGGCGAAGCCCCTGAGCTACCTGATAGGAAAATTGCGCCCCCTATACTAGTAGGTGAATTAAGGTGGGATAACATGGCTCTGTAAAACTTCATGAATTTAAATTTAGGCTTTGGGCTCTGCATGTCTAGTAGAGCATATTAATCAAATTAATTAACGATATAGCAGAACAATAGCTAATTAGGAGACCAAAACAGCGACTAATGGCATGGCGTTGAACCAATGCTCTCTAGCCATAGCTGGCGAACCCGCTATGCATGATATGAAGTTGTGACATAATCGAATTTCCACATCAAGGAAGTGGACTTTCTTCATGCGAAGAAACCGTAGGCCCATAGCCCATAGCATTGCAAGGCTAGTGTTTCGGAAAGAAACGTCACTAAATGTGAATCTTACATCGTACGAACATCAAACATTGAGTTGCTATGTATGATCGTTTACAGATATGAAGAATTATTCCTATGCTATTTCAGAGAGTTCTGCTTCTACAGTTCGACGTGTGTTGTCGATGCCTACGTTACCATTGTTAAATCAATACATTCAATGGTACAAGAACTGAATATGTTTGCTATTCCTTAAATTTGAAAAACGTAGTAAATCAAGAGACAGTGTGACACAGCAGACAAGCGCCAAGAAGCCGCAGACCGGAATTCTCTCACCATGCCATCTTTAGCGTTCCCCATGTAAGGCTAACGCACGTATCTTTGTCAGAGGTAGCTAATTGAGTAGATGGACTCATTGCCGGGGATCCTGCGGGAGACACCTTAGCACTTGCCACCACGAAACACCTACTCAAGAAATACCAGAGGCTCAACAGTTTAGATTCACGTATCCATTTAATACACAATTCATAGACAGTTACATTAAGAGTCATTCGAAGAACCGATGGTAACCAACTTATCAATACATTAAACAACGACCTTAACAAATTACATACATCATTAACTAATGCCATCTCAATCAACCATGACCTGAGGTTCCTTTAAGAGTAACCCTTGATCATACCTCTAACAACAATACCCTTACCTGACGAATCGTCACCCCGTCAGGGAGACAGGTAGCCCTCCTGCTGCCTCAGCGGGAAGCGGGCTCTGTTCTGCTGGGCAAACAAGCTTGCCCCCAGAGATTGCTACTAGGGTGTTCTGCGGCTGCGCAGAAACACCAGGGTAACTGTTGCCATGGAAACATGGGGTGAGTTCTACCCCGTTGCTATCATTGAATCTCATTACACAATAATATAATAGATCACATTACTTCTATACAATAATAATATAAATGATATTACAGAATTAAGGCCTTGAGGCTCATGGCGATTTGAGGAAAGTTCCTATAAGAGGAAAGAATGAAGACACCTCTGAAGCTAAAAGCTCAGCGGTGACACAATGGCACAATAACATGCATCTCACTTACTTACAGGCAGCACTGTATTAAACCATGCAAAAAACCCCAAACTGAGCTGTTCCAGAGACAGAATGGAAGACGCGCTAATTCACACAAATATGCCAGGCACCAGCCACCATGTAATACTGTTTATCCAACCACCAAAGCTAATGACTAGGACTCATACTACGACTCCTCACTCTGACTCCAAAGCCCTGCATGACATTGACATCAAACTAGGTCATGGTATGACCCCATTCCAAACTGGAACAAGTCTTAACATCACATGCCAACATCATTTTGCCAATATTTTCAAAAATTATTTATAGGAAAACTAAAATCATAGACCTACATACTTATTTACATTGATTAATGTGTAGATGTCATGAGACGCGCAAAGGTAAACTCTTCAGCAATGTACTGTTAAATGCTTTTAATATTTTTCAGCTGATTCAAGAGGCGGTATTGCTGGGAACAAGAAGTTACTGAATTCACGGATGAGGTACTGGCTTGATCGCATTTCATACTTCGGAAGACATTTGCACTTTTCTGACTTGATGATCATCGGAGATATCTCTCTCAAGAGTGCTCTGAATTACAGGTGGTTTTTATCAAATGATGTCTTGGTGAAGTTTGTAATGGTTGCCATAGACAGTTGTTGTGTCATTCAAGATCGGCTGAATTCTGAAACAAAACCAGGGTGTGTGCAGGAGTTGATTAAGGTCATGGAACACACTTTGGTTACCATAGGAGCAGTGATCCTGCACCTGATGAAGCGAAGTGATAAAGATACTGGCCAAGACCAAAGCAGAGGAAGCAGAAAAGAGTTTGACAGTCAAGCCAATTATAGCATTGCAAAGATCCTCATAAATGAACTCTTACATCGGTGTCCAATGGTGTCAGCACCCCTCAATGGCTATGCCTCGCCAGTTCTTACTTCACTTTTTAAAGACAAACACAGAAAAGCACTTTATAGAACATTAATTTTCTACTGCAGCCGGTATAATTTCCAATTGGTAAGGATGATTGTCGAATCAAAACAGTGTGACATAAATGCGAAGGATTCCGATGGAAACACCATTCTGCACATCTTGGTTCATGGTTTACTCCTCGAAATGAATGACAATGTCTACAGATCTTTACTTGGACAATTGATGGATACAGCACTAGAAATTGTACGATTTTTGCTTGTTAATGGCTCGTACCCTCATGCAAGGAACGAGCAAGGAACACATCCTGGAGATTACCTGAGGGATGCCAAATTTCATGATATGTTAATAACATTGAATCCGGACTTAAGCATGATTCATTTCAATGAATTGCTGATGAAATATGACCACACTTGGACTCTGAAATATCTAACTGCTAGAAAAGTTGTTGATTTCAAGATTCCTTACAAAAACTATTTGCCAGAGGCGTTGGTCAAATTTGTAGATTTACATTAGATCGAGGCCAATTTTTAATCACCTGTGATACTGCTCAAACTCTCTTGCTGAACTATTTAGCTTTTTATGTTGACTTAGAACTTGTTAAATTGTACTTTGGATGGGAAAGGTTTTGAGGCCTTGGATTGAGCTTCAGGTAACGTATACTGTCATTATTATACTCCTAATAAATGCAAAAATAAAAAGATTCATTTTGTTTGCTATGTGATTATGGCAAGGGCGGATCCAGGAATTTGGGAGGGGAGGGGTTTCACAGGTCAAGGAAGGGATTGTTGAAGGATGCGAAGCCCAAAGGGCTGATGCATATTCGTTCGGGGGTATGGCGGCCCCTTGAGGTTTAATGGAGTACGTTATTACATCCTGAATTATTATGTTTTTATTGTATACACATAGTGTGTGGATATACCTCCTGGTCTAAATGCCCTATGAGATGCTCATTGCTGATATGGATACATGTATATGGACATCCCTTTGACTCTTTGAAAATTAATGTAAAAGGCTCTGAGACCTAGTCAGGACTATTAAATCTAACTTTTGATGAAATGCAGTATTATAAAATATATGCCACATGGTGGTACCACCTCAGTGTAACTGTGAACTGCCACATCCTCTACTGGGTTTTAAGAGGCTCTCAGCAATTTTATTTTCGCACTGAGTGATTTTCTCCTGTAAATACGTAAATATGTTAGAGTAGTTAGATTTCTTTTCTTTTTAACAGTTTGTTAGTTGTGTTTTGATCATTATGTTTATTTTTTGCTCCATATCACATTGTCTGATCTGAGCTAATAAAAACTTGAACTTGAACTACTTATATTAGTCCAACAGACGTTTTTGGGGAGTTTTATCAGAAATTAATCTACAGCTCCTTAAGTGGGTTTTCAGACCATGCAAAACTGAAAAAACCCAGCAAGATCAATAATATATTGTCTGATATTATTGAAATGTCCTCATGGAATTTTTGCTTCTTTTTTGGGGGATAATTCAAGTTAGAATATTATCAACTGTGTCACGTTGAGAGGTTGCAACTAGACTGCTATTTACCCAGTCAGGCAACTCACTCTTTGATAACTCACTCCCATTCAGATTCCCAGAAGGAATCGGTGAACTCCGCATAATTCTCTTATTGGATCCCAACCATTCCAAAAGCTGCCATTTGCAAACATTCTAAACAGGGAAGCTAGTACATTACTGTAGCCTGTGTAGGCCTATAGAATAGTATAGACTAGGCCTGTATCTATCTACCTAATTATCCTTTTGTCTTCCACCTTCCTTCCTTCATTCCTTCATCCCTTCATTACTTAAGCCATCCCTCCCTCCCTGCTTTCTATCTATAGGCCTATGTGTTATGAAGTGTTTGATTCAATGTGTAAAGAATCACTCTGACTGCTGCTGTGCACTGATGTCACAGCGACATGAATTTGAAAACTTTTCAATACTTTTTTTGGGGTCAAGAATTAGAAAAGCTAATTTTAAAACGTTTCAATACTTTTATTTGTGTCAAAAGCAGGTGGTCAATGTAACACCATTGGATCTCTCAGGAATGTGGGGGGTGGGGGGAATATAGGTCAGTTTGAGCATGCACAGTGGTGAGGGTTGTGTGAATAATGAGTAACTAGCATTTACCCGTGATAATGGCAGCGAGACAGGCATGTGCTGGTGTGCAGATTAATGAGATATGACGGATGAAGTGAAATACTGCTAAGAGCATTTAGTTAATGTATAGCACTGTTGGAAACTGGTAATGAAATGAAACATGGAGTGTCCAAGGTGAGAAATGGTAAAGAAATAAAATGGATGCTACTGTATATATGGAGTCAGGCCATGAATTTTCAAAATATGTAAAGATGTATTGATAAGCATCCAACTTGAAAGCATGTATTTATGGATGTGTATTTTAAGTGATAGATATCCCAGTTGAGTGTTCCTGAAAAAGGGAAAACTTAGGAGCCTTGAACTGTTTATTAGAAAACAGTTGGTAAAAGATTGTAATGAGTTACATTGACCAAATATACATTAAGTTTTTAGTATATATGTATTTTTGAAAGATATTGATTTTCAGAAAGTTATAATAAAATGAAGCCAGTAGAAGGAGAGCATAACTGTTTTTCAAGAATGCAGTAGTCCTTGGCCTAAATTGCACTTAAGCATGACAATTCTGATGTGACACTTCAATACTAATTTGATCCTTTAAAGCTTTTTAATAGCAATCAGGCACTGAAAGTCATTAAATGAAGAAACATGTTTAATTGACTTTAGCAGTGCTGTGATTGAGGGCTTCACACATTGATGCTGCATTGCCTTTCACAACTGTTCAATATATTGCCGAAACTCTGCATAGGTCCTAATGGCGCGAAGTTGGATCACAACAAAAAAACAAAAACATGGCGACCTATATGCTCGATAGAAAAGGCATCTGCAAGATAGCGCACACAGGACAGCATGGATAGGGTCATATTTGGTATTTTTGGAAAGATAAAATCGTAATCTATGCAGATGGCTATATTAGAAATAGATTAGGAACTAATAAATGTACATAAATTGAAGAAAACGGCGATGACGTCATGCTATCCCAGAAGCTTTAGAGTCACGTATTAATATACTAGATGGCTGCAGAAAGTTTCTTGGTAAGAAACGTACCAGCAAGATAACACCAAGAATATAGCATGATTATGGTCTTATTTGGTATTTTGGGATAGGAAAAACAGTAATCTACGCACGTGGGTATATTAGAATGGTGAACAATGAACCTGGAATGCTGAAATTATGGAAAACGGCAACCACCTGGTAGCTATCCCAGAATCCTTAGAATCACACATTAATATAAAGACTAGGCCTGTATCTATCTACCTAATTATCCTTTTGTCTTCCACCTTCCTTCCTTCATTCCTTCATCCCTTCATTACTTAAGCCACTTATTAAAGCCATCCCTCCCTCCCTGCCTTCTATCTATAGGCCTATGTGTTATGAAGTGTTTGATTCAATGTGTAAAGAATCACTCTGACTGCTGCTGTGCACTAATGTCACATTGATATGAATTTGAAAACTTTTCAATACTTTTTTTGGGGTCAAGAATTAGAAAAGCTAATTTTAAAACTTTTCAATACTTTTCTTTGTGTCAAAAGCAGGTGGTCAATGTAACACCATGGGATCTCTCAGGAATGTGGGGGGTGGGGGAAATAGGTCAGTTTGAGCATGCACAGTGGTGAGGGTTGTGTGAATAATGAGCAATGGCTGCAGAAAGTTTCTCGGTAAGAAACGTACCAGCAAGATAACACCAAGAATACAGCATGATTATGATCATATTTGGTATTTTGGGATAGGAAAAACAGTAATCAACGCATGTGGCTATATTAGAATGGTGAACAATGAACCTGGAATGCTGAAATTATGGAAAACGGCAACCACCTGGTAGCTATCCCAGAATCCTTAGAATCACACATTAATATAAAGATAGTGCAGTCAATGATGTAGGGATCATCGGCAATGTGTCACTTACTCACTTTACCGCAATATACCGTACCGTGGCACACTTTAACATCACCAACTATAATCTTCAAATTACAAACCAAAAAGAACTTTAGAACTACTTATTTGAGTAGAACTAAGATGTTTACATGCATACAAGGTCTGTATTCCTGCTCCTGTTTAAGTAAAGCATCAAACGTGAGTGCGAGTTTGTAGCAAACTTGCATGCCGTAGCACGTGCATGAGTTCATTGTGACTTTTTTGGCTTGGGCCCAAGGATCTCCTGGATCCGCCAGCGCTACTGATTATTGGGAAGCTTGGTAAACCTTGTTTTGAGTCAAGTTTGCTATAATTAGGTACACACTGCACATAGAGTAGCGCGGGGCATGCAGCCCCCCTTAACTTCGAGGTGCAATTTGACCTACTTTTTGTGGTTGATTATTTGAATGCTTATGCTGTTAGGAAGGGATCACTTGACTCTACTTATAACTAGTGAAACAAATGTCTACCAATTTTAATAAAGGAGTTACGGCCCTTTTTGTAAAAAAATTAAAATGGCTTTCTTACCCCACCCGTCTCGCAAGAAGCCCCCCTATTATAATCCTATGGCAATTTTGTTGCGAGCACATTCAGCTTGAAAGTTATTTCTTGGGGTTCTGCTATCATTTTTAAGGCATTCTATTCACTTTTTCTGAATTTCTGAATTTTTCTGTTCGTACATTTATTTTTACCTTCAGCGAACGAAGTTCGAAGACGGTATTGTTATCACTTTGTTCAAAAGTTGTCCGTCCGCCGGGCGGGCGTCCGGGCGGTCGGGCGGATAGATAGTTTCCGGGCCAGTACTCAGCCCCTATTGAATGTATGTGGATGAAATTTGGTACACATGTAGCCTGTATGGTCTAGTTGTGCCTTTTGATGGTCTGATTGATTGAACTTTTGTAATTTTTGAAATATTGAGAAAAATTTAAAAAAAATATTTTTTTTTCGTTTCCGGGCTAGGGCTCAGCCCGCATTGCATGCACACGGATGAAATTTGGTACACATGTAGCCTGTATGGTCTAGTTGTGCCTTTTGATGGTCTCATGGATGAACATTTTGTACTTTTTGAAATATTGACAAAAATATTTAAAACATTTTTTTTTTCATTTCCGGGCTAGGACTCAGCCCCTGTTACATGTACATGGATCAAATTTTTCACACATATAGCCTATATATATGGCCTAGTTGTGCCTTTTCATGGTCTGATTGATTGATATTCTATACTTTTTGAAATATTGAGAAAAATTTATTACTTTTTTTTTTCATTTCGGGCCAAAACTTGGTGACAATTGCAGGTACATGGATGAAATTTGTTACACATGTCACCTATATGATAAATTTGTGTCTTTTGTGGGTGTGATTCATGGATATTCTAAACATCTTGAAATATTGACAAAAATATTAAAATTATTATTTTTTGTCTCCAGGCCAAAACTTGGCCATCATTGTATCCATAGATGAAAGTTTATATACATTCCCTATAATTTTAGTGCCCTTTCTTGGTCTGCTTCATAGTTACTCTTAATGCTTTTTGAAACATTCTGACCCATACCTCACAATTTATTCCTTGTTTATACATGAAACTGGTCCATATTATGTGTATATTGGTCTAGTAAGGTCTTTCCATCGTTCCACATACCCTGGTATGCAGGCAGGCATATGGTGGGGCATATAGATAATTTCAGACCAAGATCAGGCCACTATTGCAAATATTACATGCAATGTGGTTCACATCACTTTTATGATGTAATTGTGTCCTTTTAAAAAGTTTTTTCGCTGAAGGTTTGCTGCTACGCAGCCTATGTTTTAATATATTTTTGCCCTGTTTCAATTTCGGCCAAATTTTTTCTATTTTAATTAGCTATTCTGTCAAGATTTAAGGTAAAGTACACATTATTAAATGGTTTCTGAAGCAGCTTCGAGGCATCAGTGAAGTGGGCCTCATGCCCCATACCATGTGGGGCCTCTCGCCCCAAACCCACATATTTTAAGTTGACCTCTATATTTTGAGCTAAAGTGCAAAAAACATGATCCAAATCATATTTATGTGATGGTCATAAAATGAAGCAATGCAGATATCCATTATGCTTTTAAAAATTTCCAAAGTTATTTCTGACAACAATTTTCAAAGAATTAATCAAAGTTGCAAAAACCATGCACCTTTTTCTGTTTCTTTAATTACAACTATGGTTTGGTGCTGCTTGCCCTGAAAATTTGTGACATCACCTAAAAAGCCTCTAGCTTCAATCCTATCAATAAGAAAAAGCACCAAAAATGTAAGTTTAGATATAACCCTGGGGGGCTCTCACCTACATGTAACCCGGGCTTCTTGCCCCGTGCCATCTTTTGGTTGTTTCTCTCTACTTGTTTTCTGTCTGGCGGGCTTAACCACCAATCAACCGATGTTACTGAGTAGATGGACTAATTACCGGGGATCCTGCGGAGACACCTTAGCACTTGTCGTCACGAAACACCTACTCAAGAAATACCAGAGGCATGACCATTAAGATCCAAATACTTCAATATTCAATTCGTAAACAGTTACAGGATAACCAATTCAACAGACAATAGACTATCCAAGACTCCTTAGATATTCAGTGTAATTACAATACATTAAAGAAATACCTCATCGATTCAGATACACTATTGAAAGATACCTTCTCAATCAACCATGACCTAAGGCTTCTTTATGAGAAACCCTAATCATACTTCTGACAACGATACCCTTACCTGACGATTCGTCACAACGCCAGGGAGACAGGGAAACCCGTGCCACCTTGGTTGAGGTGGGCTCCCTTCTGCTTGGGCAACCAAGCTTACCCCCTGAGATTGACACCAGGGTGCTCTGCGGCTGCGCAGGGGCACCAGGGTAACCGTTGCCATAGAAACCATGGGGTGAGTTTTACCCCGTTGCTATTATTCTAGTTCTCTTCACAATTTACACAATAATATAATTCATCACGATGTTTTATACAATAATAATATAAATGACTTTACAAGATTAAGGTTTTAAGGTTCATGGTGATTTGAAGCCAGAGGGAGACGTCCTATAAGGAACATTCCCCAAAGAATGAAGACACCTCTGAAGCGAAAAGCTCAGCGGTGACATCCAGACCAATCAAGGATTTTTTATAAGATTGGTTCTCTCCCAATTTGAAGAAAATTATAGATTACATAAAACTATTATGTTCTGATAATCTTACACTTACTGGAAAGGAAATAACAGATACTGTGTCTGATAACCTCACTCTTACAGGTAAAGAGATAATCCATTACGTTTACGTAATGTATTAAGGATGCGAAGTTTGAATGCTTCATGATCACTAGTGGAACGATTACTGATCTTTTCGATCGATTCCATTCTTGATACCAATTGAGGTATGAATGGAGGAAACGCGTCTCATTGCACCTGATCTTTGTGAACGCTTTAATGAAAGTTGTGGTGACATCAACATGATGTAACCACTACCACCCGGCAGGCGGAAGGGTGAAAAAAAAATTAAGATAAAATCGGGCGTCTGCAATTACGTCCGTGGAATAAAATTTGGAAAAAGGAAGAATTTTTGAAAAAGAAGCAAGACAATGGCTTGCGTCATTGACATATAAAAGAAGGAGCTGAATGACAGTCCTTCAGCGGTGTCAATGAGATGCCAGAAGGGGAGCTATTTAGAAGAATGGATCTTAGGTTTAACGATTGACAGTGCAGGACAAACTGTTCTTATGACCCACCTATCAATATTTTGCTATGTTTTTGGACCGTTGGATGTTATATGTTTCATCCAACTTTGTTTTAGTTAAAAGGTAGAGCCGCTAATTACATGGCTCCTCAGCGGAAAAGACTCAGGCACCAGGCGAGTCAAATAGCCGTTTTTATCAAGGGCAGTTGCGGGTATCATCCCTAGCATGCCATTACATGTGCACGTAACGTAACCATGAAACGTCGATTGACTATGTTACAATGACTAATGCAACAGTGTGCAACATTAAAGCAGTACAGCCTTATAAATTAGGTGGCTGGTATGTCTGATACCGTAAACTACAAAAGTAAGTAATGACATGTAAGCATTAAGCAATTAAAAGCAATAACATAACCGTAATCAAAACATAATTAAACGCAAATAACATTGACCAAAGCGACACTTAGCAAAATGATAAAACAATAGTCCAATATGGAGGAAACAATAAATCAATAATGGACTATGGTTTCGTGAAACTTGTTACTTAAACACTCTAAACATTCCGAATTAACTGTAGGCATAAGGCTTACAGAAAATTAAAGCAAAGTTAAAAATATGTGAACAATATGACCATAAAATTTGAAATACTCTTAATAATACCTGAGGAGACTTGCATTAGAGGCCCGCATGAAAGTTGCAATAAGCCAAAGAAGATTTTTGTTAAATTGAAATACTAGAACGTCATTTAAGTTAAAGTATATAATTCGGTGAAATGAGATCAAGTGGAGTTTGAATTACATAAATTGTTCAGTGCGAGATTTGGACTTCAGATAAATGTTCGTGGACGAGTCGAGACAAAGCTAGTGAACAACACTCGGGTGCTGTCTACTCTGTAAAATATATCGCACAGTTCGTGTGGGAGTTCTTGAAAATGTTCTGAAAACAAGGATTGGGGCGTATGCGAGAACATCAAAAGTGAGAAGTCATTGATATAGGGCACTGCGAGCGATACCAACGCACCGGGCGCGGTATAAAGGAGGGATCAGCGATGTAGCGAAGACTAGCAACCTGGAAAGGTGCCGGACTTCGTTGACCTAACGGACAAGCTGCGGGAGCTCCAGGTCCTATTACCAGTTCGGAAGGACGAGCAATGTGAGCGTCCGTGCTGATCTAACAGATACGGAACAGGATTGTCAGTGGGGCTGGTTATCATTCTAACCAGGCGTGGCTCTGACTTAAAGCGGAGTGAATGGAGACGGCAGAAGACGTACAAGACGACTATTTTCACTCTGCAAAAGTGTTCGTTGAAGGAGCCAGGTACGAGGTACAGAATGAGCGACTGGTGGTGCCATGAAAGCGACGATCACGGCCAACGAGGAGGAGACATCAAGGCGTCGAAGGACGACGATTATGTGTCTATGCAGACGATCCCATTGTTTGACTTTTAGTCATGACTTGTCTATATTAGGTCACGACGATTATGTTTCTATGGCCTGGTGCAAATAAGAGCGTGACAAGAGAGTGAAAAATAAAGGTGTTGATTTTGCTTTGAATCTTGGTGCAAATTAAAGAATATATTTATGGCAATACATAAGCAAAAAATCAGGGTTAAGTAACCATTTTCAGAAAACATATTGTGATTTTTTCAGTGAAAGAAGCTATAACATAACATTAAAACCTGGTATGGCAAAGTTCTGTCATAGGCATTGTATAAGTCATATCTAATCAATTTCTGATTCTGTTTGGCATTGTATGACATGCATGCATATTTTAACAAAGCACGGAGCTTTCTAGATTGTTCCAAATTTTCAAGACTGCCTTTTTTCACACTGATTCGTCCCGTTTTAAAACAAGATAGAATTAAACATTTTCTTAGCAAAGCTTTATTCAATTCTGAGCTGATAATGATGGTCATATATTGCTCTGTATACACAGCTTAGCTCACGATTCAAAATTCGAACAGATATAGCCATTAATCTTGAAGATATTAAATGCTGAGGTGGCACTGAAACTTTAGTTTTAGGCGTTAGGGTCGGGACACCCGATGGAACTCTACAAAAAAACAGTTAGTGAACAGCTGATTATTTCATATATTATTTCATATATAACAATTATACACAGAATTAAATATTTGAAAGGGTAACAGTGGTCCCTGCATTATAAGACCGCCCCTTCTATGGACATGAGGTGGTCTCTCGTAGGGTGAAAAATTGCACTAAAATAACTACTTTGTGCGGGTAGAAGGTGGTCACATAAGAAAAGTCGGTCTTACAACAGGGGGTCTTATAATGCATGTGCCACCAGAAACATCAAAAAGGGGGTACAGTACAACCCAAAATAAAGTATGACCACCACAGCAGGAAGGCAGAGTCAGCCACTACATCACCCTTTCGCATCTTTTGGCTACTTTCCAATCACTTCCTACTTTATCCTAACTTGAAACTACTTTTTAATATTATATCACAATCACATTTAAACAACACCAATCAATTTTCATCACCCCCAATAGTGTCTGATTTCTTGGATATTGTGCCCCTTTGCTAATAGCAAACAAATTGCTAGTCGCTTAATAGAGTTCTTAGTATGGGATAAGGTTGTCATGAGGAGTCAAAAGTAGTTTAAGGAGATTTGGGGTGGAAAGGAGAAAGGAGGGCAAAGTAAGTAAACAGAGGACTTCTGACAGAAAATTACTTCATTTTGGGTTTTGCTGTAGGTTGAACGTATGGGGACCACAAAGTGTTGCTGTCCTGCTTCTCTCCATTCAAGTACCTATAGATGGGTGTTCCACTCAGAAAGCAGAATGTCATTGTACAAGGTGTCTATTAGGATGTAACATTGCTGCTTCAGATGTGCAACAAAATAAAAGAAAATAGTCATAAAAGTATAAGGAAATTGTAAAATAAGAAGCTGGTGAGATGAAAATCTCTCAGTGTTGGCCATGTAGGGACACTATCCATGGAACTATTCTTGTGCAAACAAGACCGATTTGAGGTTCTGCTAATGTCATAACGTACAAATTGTTCATGCATAATACACATACGTAGTAGACTAAAGTTCATCTAGTAAATTAGAAATTTTTGAATATCATGTGCCACAGTCAAGTGGTGTCCAGTGCTGAACACCAAAGAACCAGCAAGAGACCAGTGGCACATTTAAGTCACCTTGCTAGGCTAACATATTGTTCCTTAGTTAATTTAAAACTTTTGATAGCTAGTTCATTCATTAAAGAATGTTATTTTATAATCTTAAAGTGTATTAATGTTACCCTTTTTTTACCCCACTCCTGCAGGTCCAAACAATTTCGAGAGTCCTGTTGGCACTTTGTGCCATCTAAAATTACATAGAGGACTCGAGTAGTTTGTCATAGCCCCTTATGAATAGCAAGCAGTAAAAAAAATCATTGGTTAAAAGCTAGAAAGTTGCAGGTCACACAGAAGTGCAAATCAGGGGGTGTTAGGGTCGGGACAGAGGTGTTAGGGTCGGGACAAGCAACAATTTTCAACACTAGTTAAAAATCCAGAGAGGTTTATGCATCTTTTTTGGTCCTAAACAATTGATCTACTGCTGAGAGACAATGTTGCAGCAAAAAGGTTTGTGTAACCAACCTCTGATGGACTGAGGGTATCAGCAAAGTTAGTGTTAGGGTCGGGACAACTTCTACACAGCAATAAAAAGAGATTCAAACAAGTACCTATGACAAGTGTACAAGGAAATGAGGTTTAATATGCATAGAGGGATCCTCAAACTGCGCTGGGAGAGCTAAAACAACATAGAATATCGTGAACCAACAGGTACACAGAGTTGTTAAACAGAAATTGCTAAAATTTAAATTATTGGCTTCATTTGCCACTTAGGATTCTCATTGATACTATTTGACAAATACACAGAGCATCAAATTGAAATTGATAGTCATAGAACCAGAACTCCCATGGCCACAGTTGAGAATACTTTCCATGGACAAATTGTTAAAATTATTTTCCAAATGAATGGTTGAACATTGCTCAAAATATGCATGTCACGCTAAAATGCTCAAAAATGGCAATTTTTTGGATGTTCAAGACCTCAGATATCTGGAACAAATGCTCCGATTGCCCTGAAATTTGCAACATTTACTGACAAAACAGTTTACAAAATAACAAGGTGCTATTGGATGTTACATATGCATTTTGCATGGTTTTGTTGGAGATATAATGCTGGCTTCACCTGAAATACGCAAAAATGTGCACCAGGCCATATGCAGACGATTGTTTGACTGACCCAAGTGAGGGTCACGGAGGTGAAGATGTCGTCATGATGCTCTGTGATCTCAGGAAGTGTTTTTATGAACAGAGTTCGTTTACGAACACAACCTTAAGTGAGACCGCTAGAGAACTCCTGGGAAGAAGACACTTGATAACCAAACACAGTCCAGATTTGTATTTGGTGAGGTAACTGATATCAGGAGCAATCCAGATTAGCCACCTGAGAAAATGAGCTACCTGTGCCGAAGCGTGCTGGGACAGTCCAGATTAGTCACCAACTCAAGATATGACGATGCACTTTCAATTGCAAATGTTCGTGGTTATCAGCATAAGAAACAGAGGCAATCCAATTTAGCCATCCGCTGGTTATGAAACGTCAGTTAAGCTGAAACCATATCATCGTGAGACAGCATAATTTGGTTTATCAATCGTTGATAGGGGTTGCGAATGGTGACATGCGCGACGAAGACAGCACAATGTCAAGCCAAACACAAGAGTTCAAGCAATGTTCTGCGTGCCTTGTTACGACAGAAATGGAGTGAAATGGAGTGTTCACACTAGTGGTCGCCCAATGTGGTGCCCTCTTCATGGCAGAATGACAAGGTAGTCTATGGAAGATCATGGAATGATCGCAGGTCCAGGCCCAACGTGTGGTGCTCGCACATCCTGTTGAAGCGTGGTGCCCAATGTGGTGCCCTCGGATATTCTGCATGGAGCCCGTGACAAGATGCCCATGACATTGGAAGTCATAAAGGATCGCACATGAACTGTAAAGACTTTCTCAGATCAAGGAATTAGAGAACATATACGTCGAATGTGTCTCTGATCATAGGTGCCCACAATAAATCTCGCACTGATGTTTGACGACCAGCCGGACCAACAACTCATGATCAAAGAGACATTCCCGCAAATTATATGACAACACAGCATAATTCTAATTCTGATAATTATATTAAAATTTTAAGTAAAACAGGTAAGGAGCTCTCAACCAATGAGGTAGCTGCAAACAGTGTGTAAGAAAAGGCACATGATATGTAATGAAGGTAATGAAATTGATTTAAGAGTATGTTACATTGACATCTATCTAAATAAGGCTGTAACCCCAGTGGCACATTCGCCCACCTTTGTCCATCACTTTCAACAGTCCTGTCAACCCTTCCCCCATCAATTATGCACATCTGTTCCTTCTTTTTACATACCCTTCTCATGAACACACATGTGAATAAATTCCTGCCTCCCCTTCCTCCTCGATTCAGCATTATTTTCTCTTTTTCCCCTTGCTGCTGATTCCATCCATTCGTCAGCTTACTTCCGTTTCGTCTGCTTTGTTGTGATCCAGGAGGATCCAGCATTTTCGCGCCGTTTCATGCTGTCATTCACGAGCATAGACAGAGAGCAATTAGCAATCCTTGCATCAATTCAGTATAGCATCAATTCATCTGATTGCACTTCAGACTCTTCCATTCAGTCAAGTGCTATTCAGTTGACCATTGAAAGCTCACTCTGGCAGTTGAAGTGCAATTCAGCAATCACTTAGCCTCAAAATGCCTTGATTGTATTCATCCAAGTACCAGGCTTTATCATAATCGATCAAATGGCCACTCACCAAAAACACAATATTTCAGTTATTATCTAAAACCATGACTTTCAGCTTTGCAGCAGCAGTTGCACACAACACTGGTTATATTCCCGAATTTTAAGCAATTCCTTTACTTTTTAAAACTCTCTCACACAGTAGGACCAACACTCACCAACACAAAGAACTCTTTTCACTTTTTCCATTATGCACAATTATTTCCCTCACTATTTCACCACGTCTTTTTGGATTTGTCTAATTAAAGATGACATTGTTGTCATGGGTAAATTCTAGTTAATGCATAATGGCATAGATATAATCAGTGGTTTGCTAAGAAAACTGGATCACAGCTAAATGCTGATCGTTAGGACGTCATAATAAAAGAAAAAAGGGTCCTTAAGATGAGATAGAAGAATAACAAATCACGGCAAAATTGATGCAACATCATGATGATCAGCTCCCCGAGATCAAAATGAATCACATCAATAAAATAAGAAGATCACCCTGCAACCAATATACGTATTTAAGAACGCTTATAAAAGAAAAGACAATGTTGTATATATATATATAACATCCAAGGCATACCCGCACAACGAACTAACAAGGTGTGATTCTTCACAGCTTGACTGGGTTAAGAACATACAAGTATTGCAAACAGCAAAGATTCATGCAAAACGTGCGTACAGGCAATGTAAAAAGAAGATGCAGTATCGTGATGCAATTATAACATGCATAAGCATTTGACAGGGGGGAAATGCAACAAGAATGTAAACATAAGCATATATACGCAGTAAAATAAAATCAGACGCTAGTACTGGTGTCGTTAGGAGAGGGGGGTGGAGGAGCAGGGGGGGAAAGGATGGGCGGAGCATCAGTGATGTCGGACGAGTGGGGCGTTGCTCTGGCACAACATCAGCTACTGAGCGATTAGGGGGGGTATCAACTCGGGTACCCATGCGGGGGGCAGAGGGGTGCCGGGGTGAACTGGACCTGCGAGGCGGGGTAAGCCGTCTCGGTGGGGTAATCCGACTCGGTGGGGTAGTTCGCCTGGAGGAGGCAATCCCCGAAGTTGTTGCATAAGGTGCAATCTGCACCGAATGTGTAGTGTCTGGTTCCATAACATTTGTGGATCTAAATTCCATCTCTCTCTGACGAAGTTCTCTAATTAGAGCTGAATAAGGGTTAAGCTCCTGGGAATTGACAACTTCTTGCATGTTGTGACCCAATTTATAAAGGTGAACTGAATCGGATGCCAGCATGGTCACCGCAAACTGGCCTGGCATTATCTGCTGTAATATTTTCTGTTTGTATAAGGGAACATTAATAAGTCCAGGAAGTTCCACATTAAGAGAGTCAATCTGCAAAGAGCACAGTGCGGTATCCCAATTGGGCTTGAGTATACTATAGAGTCTATGGTGGTCACACTTGAAACTATTAGGACAAATGACGCCTTTGAGAGAAAGAGTAGAAAGATGCGATTTAATCGTGAGGACATATAAAAGTAGGCGCTGGTGGCCACTATTTAATTCCATGAATATTTCGATCTGGGGAAATTTGCGGGTCTCAGGTGAACGATGTACCACTCTGAAATCCCTGCAACACTTATGAAAACAACGTTTAGCCAAATTTACTACCATATAGAAGACACAGATAGTAAGGAGGTGAAGGGTAGTGATATGTATAAGACTCACAGGACTAAGAGAAACGGGGTAAAGGACATAATTTACTGAATCACAGGTCAGTGGACGGCCAGGGAGGACAAGGTTAGCATGGGATGGCTTACAATGGGTAGCCATAACCATAGAGGAGAGTAGGCCACTAAGATATCTACCACGACAATACATAAATATTACCAGAATCAAAGACAGATACCCAGCCAAGGAACCAATGAAGGCAAAACCACGGATCCAATGGCGAAGGCTGAACCATGCTGAAAGATAAAAGGAGGCTTCCAGCTCGGCCCACTTTAGGAGAAAATCGTCACCCTTTTGCTGGATTAGGCGACTAAGTTCTTTAAGCTTAATAATGCCATGTGTCATATTAGCCAGCGAAGTATTCGCAATTCTTGCAGCTACTGCGAATTTTGGCAAAGTAAAATTTGGCATGCCATAGGATTCATATGGCGGGAGACCTGAGAAATTTAGTTCTTTTTCAAAAGAATGCATTGCGATGGCGTTAATGGTATAATTAATTAAGAAAGGTTTATATTGGTTATTTTCGGATGCTGGACAACCCGTTATGCATCGTGGGATAAAACCTGAAGGGGAAGAGAATTCACAAAAGCAGAACTGACCTCTCTGAAGTACGGCATAAAGACTACCAGGAACCGGGCGTGCCACACGGTCAATAGAGCAACGCCGAGTCCATGGGAGTGATAAGCCGGTGACCAAAAGTTGGTTCCCTGTGTCTATGACGCGGGGGGCCGCTCTGAAAGGTTCGAAGAAGTAATCGACCTGGCAAAGGTCTGAAATGACTTCTGCAGTAGCGTTAGTGTATATAGCTGTGTTGCATGATAGCTGGGAGCTATCAATTTGAATTGTTGACTCGGTGCAGAGAAATTGATCATCAATATTAAGACATTCCTGGAGTTCTTCAAGACTCAGTTCCAAGAAGGAGTCGTGTTGCACACCTAGGAATGGTTTAGGAATAGAAATGCGGGTGTAGTCATGATTAGATTCACGGTCTTGAAAGGCGGGTGTAGCGACCACAGGCACATGGAGTGACTCTGTGTGATACAATGTATAAGGTTGCGAATTCTTAGGTTGGATTGGCCAAAGGAGTTGTAGTAAGAATCCATTTCTAGTTGGAATAAAAATTGGTTGAGATTTATGATAGATATGGGCCAGATCTGTGAAAGCCAGTTTATAACTATTGTGCCAGGAATATAACACTGCTGACACCTTATGTACCAATTGATGGACATAAGTAGCTGGTAAAACATGTGGTGAAATTTTACCTGCAGCCAATTCTTGAAAGGCTGTGATTAATTTATCAGCTTCATTCAACAGTATGTGATGCTGTTGAATTTGTTGGGACCAGAGTCTAAGGTACTTTGAGGTCAAAAGGCTAAGAATTCTAGTAGCTTGGATCTTACGTTGTACCGGATTCTCCACCATGTCGCCGTTAAAGTTTTTCAGCACTTCATAACAATAATGTAGCTGTTCAGTTCTTGACACATACAGGGGAATCCTCTCTTCTTTGCTTGGCTGTTGAGATGGCCGGGACCGTAAACTTCTCTGATCCCACCTGGTTGTTACCTGCTGTGCAATTACATTTCAACATATATATATATTTTAATCCATCACTTTTAATATGCAATCAGAATCATGATAATAATTAACATAGGGGAAGCTTGGGAGAGTTGGGCCACTTTTTACATTCTTGCACCTCCTGCCAACAGTAATGATAATATAAACATGCTTAATGCATGTATTGTATCTTGAAATATTTCGGAAAAATATCTTTAGGTTTGCATTGATATGTGCCCAAGATCATATGAGCTACAGCCCTATGAAAATTGGAAAAAAATTGGCCCAACTCTCCCCATTAAGTGGGAGACTAGGGCCAATCAGGAGGGAGACTTGGGCCATTGCAATAAATCAGGTTCGGTAAAGCTGTACTTGAGGCCATAATATTTTTAACCTGTAGTGTGGTGGTCATAGAAGTCACTAATCCTGAATTGAGGCCTCTTGCAACTCTAGTTTGCTGTCAGACTTAAGCCTTGGTTGATGGACCAACTCTCCCCATCTACATTTCCTGATATCTAATTTTATTAGACCATGAACAATTATTAATGCCTAAAAATATTCAATCTCTGTTGAAAATTGCTCTAGACAAGTTCTTCTGTCTTAATAAAAATAAGTCTGGGTAAATGCAACACATGTGGGGAGAGTATGGGCACTGTCCCAACTCTCCCCCATTCGACCACTTTTCTCTAAATCCCAATTATGACAAAACCGGTTGTCTTATAATTTTCCAAAATATGTTAATAACAACTGAATAGTCAAGCCTACCAAGCATTCCATAGAAAATTATCTCAGTCCTTGTTGTCTGACAGAAAATAAAAAAGTCATAACAAGGCTCAGTTTTTCCGTTTTTCATCAAAATATGAATTTTCTTCCCTCAAAAGATCGTGACAAGCAAATTAGCCAGAATAGTTACATCCATTGAAAGATTTTTATTTTTATAAATTTTTGGTGGCTGCAGCTTTCTCAAAAAATGTTTAGTTTCCTCAAAAATTAGGGTGGCCCAACCCTCCCTGCGGCCCAACTCTCCCAAGCTTCCCCTAATAAAGGAGTCAAAACATAGTCCGGAGGCCAGTCTTCATAAAGCAGAAGACTGGCCCCACCGTGCACACAGATTCAGCAGCCTCCCAGTCTGAATGCTTCTACCTCTCTCTGTTCTATTCTTGGGTGCATGGATGGGATAACGTGTGATGTGGTCTCCTGCAATCAGCCAATAGGAGCCCGACACGTTAGGGTGCTTTGCGGCTGCGCAAGGGCACCAGGGTAACCGTTGCCATAGAAACCATGGGGATGATTTTACCCCTTAGTTGTTTACTTTAGACTTCTTTATATGAGGATTTCCCGCCCGGGAAATCAGTTTGTGCGGTGGGGGGCGCTCTCGTCAGTTCTTCCACGTTCGCCATTACCGCAACATCTCTGCTGAAGTGGAAGACTTTTTTGAGACATTTTTGTGGTCTACCTGATGCCATTTGTCCTGCTTACCTGGCAGTCCTTTGGAGCTGGATCCAGTGCTGCTGTTGCCTGCCTGTGACGACCGCTGCCTGTCCCTTCACGGCAAAAAACGTCATCAAACATTCCTGCAGATTGAGTTCAAGCTTCCACGTGGTCCACTGAGCTGACTGCCTGGGTGATGCACCCATTCCTGTTGCCTCCAGAAACACATCTTGCTGTTTGGACTATTACGTTGACTGAGGCATCCTGATCTCCAGCTGCACCTGGATTATCTGTTCCTTCGACCCTCAATCTTGTTTACATTTTTTGGTTATTTTGTGACTCTCTGGAACTTTCTCCTTCAACTAAACTTTTCCCAAGGGGGCAGTACCAGTTCCTGAACCTTTGACCACTCGCCACCTGGTGGACGCTCGGTTACTTCAGCTGCTCTAGCCTTCTGATCCACACTGTCCTGAGGACCTCCAGTTCCACCTTTGGACTCCGGTGCCATCCTTTCTACTCGTGTCAGTATTTTTATTCTTTATTAAAATATTCTCTGCAGTGTCAGGCCTGTCTGGCCTTCCTGCCTTTTATAACTGATCTGGAGTTTTTCCAATTTGCAGTGTCAGGCCTGCCTGGCCATCCTGCCTTTAATCAATCCATATTTTTAAATATTTAATCCATATTATTTAATATTTTCTATTACCGGGCTCCCATCTGTTCCAGTGCTAGAGTGTTTTCTGCAGTGTCAGGCCTCGTGCCATCCTGCCTTTCCCAGCCTCGTCTGATCTGGAGTTTCCCCAGTGTGTTCCAGTTTGTCCTGGGCTCCCATCAGTTTCGAGTGCTTGTGTGTTTATTTTTTGCAGTGTCAGGCTTCGTGCCTCCTGCCTCCTCTGCCTGGACTGATCTGGAGTTTTTTCCGGTTTTGTTTTGTCTGATCTGGATTTTTTCCAGTCCTTATACTTCTGTCTGGGCTCCCATCAGGTCTGAGTGCTTGAAATGTTCTGGCAGTGTCAGGCTTCATGCCATCCTGCCCCTTCGCCTCGTCTGATTTGGAGTTCCCAGTTTGTTATATATATATATAATTGTATTTTTTCATTTAATTAAATAATTACATATCTTTTTACCTATTTAATATGTTTATCAGTAAACATTAATTTTCATTTATTTTTAAGCGACCAGTTGTTGTCTGATGCAGTGTCAGGCCTAGTGCCTTCCTGTCTGTAACCCTGGTCTGCTTTCTCCAGTGTATTCTTACTCATGCCAGTTTATGGCTTCCAAGCCACTGTACTTTTTTTGTGACTCCTGATCTCTTGCCCAAGTTTTCTACCTGCAGGTGTCATCTGTTGGGACCAGAGGCTTCCACCTATTCAACATCACCGTCGGATCCGTCGCTATGGCTCCCTCCAGGTCCCATTAGGGTTTTCAGCTGGGGCTGGACCTATTTTTGAAAGATAGAGTTTTCAGCTTGAGCTGGACTCGCCCAACTTTTCTACAAAGTGCCTTCACCTACATGCCGGACTTCCTGCTGCCCTGATCGCCGGACGACCGGAGTTTTCAGCTTGTGCTGGACTCACAGGAATGTCTGCGAATTGGTACCTTCACACAAACGAGTTTTTCAGCTGGTGCTGGACTCATTCATCATCTTCGTAAGAAGTTTTCAGCTGGTGCTGGACTTCCTCCTTCTCCTCCTGCGTCTCCCTGCTTGTTCCTGTTGGGTGGGGGCGTTCTTCGTAAACTCCGAACTGTTGGTGGCCTGTGTTGCCCCCACCTTTGTCTGACAACTTGATTGATGTCTGTAACTGTCGTCATAATAAAGTTTATGACAATTAACAACAACACGACTCGTTTGTTGTCAGCCAAACCTAGCTGCCAGGAACAAGCCAACATCAAGCACAAATGAGGATTTCCCGCCCGGGAAATCAGTTTGTGCGGTGGGGGGCGCTCTCGTCAGTTCTTCCACGTTCGCCATTACCGCAACATCTCTGCTGAAGTGGAAGACTTTTTCCTCACCCGCCCTCCCTGTGTGACTTTACTCGGACAGACTTTTCTTGTATAAATATAATTTGTGTTATCCATTTTCTAACCTATTACTGTTCCTTCATTAATAAGTTTGTACATTTTTTATTTCGATTTCGTTTCATTTTTGTAGTCCTAGGGATCCATATTTTCCTATGCATGTCCTAGTCATTTGTACTTTCTATTTCCTACCATCTGCTTTTCCATTGTCCTGTATGTTGTATTTGTTTGATATTTCTGTGGTGTGGCCTGTGTTGCCCCCACCTTTGTCTGACAACTTGATTGATGTCTGTAACTGTCGTCATAATAAAGTTTATGACAATTAACAACAACACGACTCGTTTGTTGTCAGCCAAACCTAGCTGCCAGGAACAAGCCAACATCAAGCACAAAATTTATACAATAATATAATTCATCACAATACTTTATAAAATAATAAGGTAGAACTTTATAACTCTAATTTACGAACCCAGTGGCAAGACACGAAGACACCTCTGAGGTGAAAGCCTCAGTGGTGGCATCCCGACCTACTCTACCTACTGTAAATATTTATGATTTGCATCATTTTTCTTGAATTTCTTTCTCTTGCACCAAAATGCAAATCAGTTATATACTTCAAAGTATATTATGGTTGATCGTAGTAGGCGGGAAATTTTACAGTCATTGCATACATTACCAGAGCCAAATTAAAAATGCAACCTGTTTTTAAGGTTCTGTTTTTGTGAAACGCTTCAGATGGGCAATTGAGTGTATGGCTTATACATGTAGGCCTATGGATGAACTATCCATATCTAGTATAGCCCGACAGAGCACATACTGAACACTGTCACAAGGCATATATATAAATTGGTAAAATATTTGGGGAAAAAATTTTGGAATTTTTTTTTCTCAATTCAAAAAAAATAGCGCGCTTGCTCCAGGAAAACAAAACAAATACACTGTGCGAATTTTGCAGCCGTATGTCACCCAGACATATCGGAAGAGGGACTGATGCATCCAGAAAGCTGCCTGAATAGTAGGAAGAAGAAGAAGAAAGATTATGTAGGGGAGACCGGGGCTGGTTGTCACAGGGGCAAGTTGTCACAGCGTGTAAAACTTGAACATGCTACTATTATCATCACCTCAGCCATGCGATAAGTAGGGTATTGTCATTAGATGACCCATGCAACAACCACCCATAACGCCCTCATTTGCAGGGCCCACAATGATTTTCAGGGCCGACAATGATTTTCAGGGCCGATAATGGTATTGTCGGCCCTGTGATGACGTCATGACTCATGCTGCCTAGCAACCATGAGCATCTGAATCTATAAATAGATCGTGACGTCAACATTTTCAAGGGCATGCAAGTGGTAGCGTCAAAAGTTTTGTTGAAATCTTACTGACTCAGTGTTGGTTATTTCTTTTGTTCTCAGTCCCTATTTACCTAATGACACTGAAATTCGCACTGGATATTGAAAACAGTACAATACACTAGCACTGATAAGGATATGAAAGTGCATACATTTATTATGATTTTAGAGCTCTGTAATTTGGAAGTTCTGAAAAGTTTTATGGCAAGTGAATTGTTTGAGTAAGAGGTAATGATAATAGTAATATCATGACCTGTGTCGGGCATTATGGGTGGTTGACAGCCCTCGGGCTTGCTTGTCTGCCCTCGTTCCTCGGGCTGACAAGAAATCGTAGGGCTGACAAGCAAGCCCTTGGGCTGTCAACCACCCATAACGCCCTCCACAGGTCATGTTATTGTTATATTATCATCACCTCAGCCATGCGATAAGTAGGGTATTGTCATTAGATGACCCATGCAACAACCACCCATAACGCCCTCATTTGCAGGGCCCACAATGATTTTCAGGGCCGACAATGATTTTCAGGGCCGATAATGGTATTGTCGGCCCTGTGATGACGTCATGACTCATGCTGCCTAGCAACCATGAGCATCTGAATCTATAAATAGATCGTGACGTCAACATTTTCAAGGGCATGCAAGTGGTAGCGTCAAAAGTTTTGTTGAAATCTTACTGACTCAGTGTTGGTTATTTCTTTTGTTCTCAGTCCCTATTTACCTAATGACACTGAATTTCGCACAGGATATTGAAAACAGTACAATACACTAGCACTGATAAGGACATGAAAGTGCATACATTTATTATGATTTTAAAGCTCTGTAATTGGTAAGTCTTATGGCAGGTGAATTGTTTGAGTAAGAGGTAATGATAATAGTTTTTTTTATTTTTTTTTATTGACGGCAAATATCATAGTTGATATAATTGTCATAAAAATTTGTAATACAAAATCACATAATATTATTATATTAACAGGTTCCAGCCACAGGAGTTAACGAACACAAGAATACATAAAGCAATTAAGAACATTAATTGTAATTACAATCGACATACATTGATTTTATATAAAAATAAACCCCAAACCTATAATAAACAATATCGCATCAACATAGATATTTATAAATACACATATCAAAATGGATATTTAGAAATACAGATTTACAACTACACTTATGCGAAAGAGACATATTAAAATAATGAAACATTTGGTTTAGAAGACACAATAACTGTGGTATCACCATGTATATATTATCAAATTATCATATTCCTGTTCTAGTAATATAGGCCTATCAATAAACACACATTTGTGCAGTTAAAATAGAAAATAATAAAAAACAGTGGCTGCAGTCAATATATACAGGCATGAGATATTCACAAAATTTTAAGATATATATATGTATGTGGGTACATGCATGTATTCATAAACTTCCACAAAACCATGTGTCGATGTAGGATATATATGGGTCAAGCCATAAAGGTGCTGCTTCTGAGCTGTAAAACATGTCCTCTAAGTTCAGAGGTGGCTGGCTAGAAGGGAATTTAATTGAAGCAATTGTAATGAATGCCATACTGAACTATACATATTAGAATAAATTGTGTGAAAATTTGAGCTAAATACCACAAAAAATAAAGAAGCTGCACCAGTTTTTAGTCCTGAAAACAGGCCAAAAATGACGTTTTTTGGCGTTTGTGGCATGTCATGGCCAAAAGATGACTTTACTAGCTGAAGGAAATTCTTTCTTTGTCCATTTTTAAAGTTTAAAATGATAACCCATGTCTTGAACTTTTATTTCATGCACAGTGAACTCCTGGGAACCTTTTATTTGATGAGATATAAGTAAATCTTCCAGAGTAACATTTTTTACTGTTTTTCGTTACTCGCCATTAGATTGTGATAACTTTTTATTTTACAATAATATTTAACTCAAAACAGTGTACATACGTCGGCCAAAGTAATGCCTACAGGATACAATCCAGTTTTGAGGATATTTTGAAGCAGAAATAGGGAAAAAACCGATTTTGCATAATGTCCTTACGTGTCCCTGTTACACGGCCAAAATTCTACCCCCTGTCCTTTCACATTTTGAAAGACTGTTATGATAGTTTTTATTTCACAAGAGTGTAGAAGAATGATGGAATAAGAAATATGCCAATTTGGAAGTATGGGGAACAACAATTAAGGCCAGGGCATGAAGAAAAAGGGGCATTTGTCTTTTTTTGTCCTTGTTACTATCATGTTACGCCCCTAAAATGCTAAAAATGTAACAGGACAGCCACTTTTTGTCCTGTTTGTTTAAGGTAACAAGGACATGTCCTGTTATGTTTTTAACAGTCACAAAGCATTTTAACAATTTTGATGAGTGTTACAGTTGCCCTATGACTTAAGAAACCTTGAACTAAATCGTACCTAACAGATTTGTTAGATTGCACCCGATTGTAAAGTAACTCTTGAAAAGGTTGGCAATATTTGACGGAGTATTTTGTATTAAAACACAGTAACAGGACAGTAACAGGACAACAGCAATTCCTGTCCTGTCAAACTACAACCAATTAGTGGTACTTGACTGTAATGCTTCATACATATTCTAGAAACACAGATACACATTTCCACTATGGTAACTGCTCATAGGCCACCATTAATACATGCCCGTCCTGTTACATGTCCTGTTACCCATATTTGTCCTGTTACTTGTCCTGTTACACAGATGTCCTGTTACTGTTTTTTATTTTCATTCAATTGGTCAACAATGACACGAAATATCAGCAATATAACTCAGATATAGATTGCATAAGGCACATGGTACATATTTTGAACCATTGCATGGCTGAATTATTAAAAGTCTTCAACCTCCAGGGTTTTAAAGACATCTGAATGAGTCCTGTTACTGTGTGTTACTGTCCTGTTACTGTCCTGTTACTGCACAGTTAATTACTGTCCTGTTACTGTCCTGTTACTGTATGTTTGGCTTGAATTTTGAATTCTTTATAGTGGCTATAAAAAGATAGTTGTACCTACAAAAATTGCATAGAAAATACCTATGCACGTCCTATGTGTACTAAGTACCTGAAGAGTTAACATCTCATCCTTATTTCTACAGCTACAGTGCTCAGAACTCTAATTGTCCTGTTACGTTTTTTAAAATTTTGAATCAATAGAATATTAAATTATGTGTATGGGGAGCTTTCAAAACAATTATAAGGTGACCCAGTGGTGTTACATTTTATTCTAAGCATTTAATTTTGAAGATACTAGGCACCTGGAAAGTTAAATATGTAAAAATGTGAAAATGTTACGTTTTTTCAATTTCCCATTTCAATGGCCATTCCTAAAAAAGTGGAAGGTTTAATCCTTTGACATCAAATTTTTAGTATGGGTACATGTTTGCAGAGTATATATTTCACAATTTCGTATCAAAATTACAAGATTTATTTTTGACAGCTGTTTTCAGCCTTGGAGCAGCACCTTTGTGGCTTGACCCATATATATTGACACTAATCTAGATGATTCTGACACTAATCTAGATGATTCTAGAGATCTTTTCCATGTTATCCATGAAAACTTAAAAAATGTTAAACTGTATTGTTTGATAGGTGACTTTAACTTACCTGATATATGTTGGCAGGACTTCACTGCTAGATCTCAAATCTCTAGAGAATTTTTAACATTGTGCTTTATGATTGGTGCCATACAATGTGTTGATTTTGCAACTAGGGGAAAGAACTCTGGACTTAGACTTGTTTTCTGATAAGGGTATATTAAAATCTATTCGACCTGAACCTCCATTCAGTACAAGCGATCATACCTCTATTTTATGTGAAACTGTAAAACATGTAAGTGTTTCAGACAATTCGGCCTGTAAACCATGTTTCAAACAAGCTGATTATGAATTAATTAATGCATATTTAGCCACTCTAAATTGGAATGAAATCTATCTAATCTATCTAATCAAACGCTATCTACCAAACTTTGTTGTTTATCGTTTTTCTCATCCATTTCTTTCACAATCGCCACAAAACTTGCTTCAGGTCAAGAAAATGTCATTCTTCCTTGAAATAAGGACTGTTATCCTTCAAAACGCTCTAATTCCTTTGCAAAGCTGCTTCATTTGACAGCTTATTCACGGAAAAACTCCCTTCCAAAACATGGTGATCTTCCATCACCACTGCTCATCCTCCCCCTGCTCCACTCTCTCAGCCTATGTGCTTCGGAGGGCACTCCAATAAAAAGAACAGCCTGCAACCTCAATAATTTGCATAATCACAACAGCACCTATGACGAGTCAAATAAATGACCTGCAGCAAGTCAGGAAAATTTAGTACTTGCATTTTTCGCCACTGGCTTCTTTGTGTTTACACCAGTCTCACCTTCAAGTAAGCTAATCTCAACAAGTGTTTGTATACTAATGCATATCTTTCTCCTACTGGATAAAATAGATGATTCCAAAAGTTTTCATATTTCTTTGGCAAGTATCAATATTTACTGAAACCTACAAATCATGTCACAAACAAGCTCATGTTCATCCTTGCTATAGATGGCGCCACATGGTGCATCTTAGGCTTTCCCCATACTGAATTTTTTTGGATATTTTCAATGCAAGCACGAAGGCATACATAGATAGATATCTTCATAGATACATATATTAACACATAATTGATGTACACATATAGCCTATAGACACATACATAGATAGATAAAACCATCGCTACTGAGACATACATTGACAGATAGCCACATACATAGACAGAGATATAGCCAGCCAATTACTCTATCCCAACAATTAATATTGAAAATACCCCAACCCCCTCCTTACAACATCCAACTGAAGCCACCGTCACACATTCGCGCAGCGAATTCAGCCAAGGAGACCACTCACAAACCTCTGCAATAATGTATCTTACTATATACAAGGCTTTATCCTACTATAACTTCATGGACCCTTCGTCTTATCTAGCCAAAGTATAGTGTGCCCATCCACAAAAACTTGCATGCAAACTTAGCTCACCCACTACGAGACCGTAGGTTCGATTTTCTGTTCAGCACACATAGCTACGTTGCCTTTTATGCTCAACATTTATGTTTGATATTATGCCCCTCTCCTACCTCCATTTCACGGGTATTATGCTAGTATATAGTAATTGTACATCAACTAATGATTACTGGGAGGCTTTTAGAGACACCTTGAATGATGTTATATTCAACTTTGTACCATTTACAAATGTTTCAAAACACAAGGGAGTTCCATGGTTTAATGGTAATCTGAACAAACTGCGTAACATTAAACAGCGTAAATGGAAAGCTTATGTAAAATCAAGTAATATGGTAAGCCATGCTGAATACAAAACTTCAGCCAATAAATTTAGATCTGAATTTTTGAAAGAGAAATGTAATTATGAAAAGTCGTTGTTCTCAACCAACAATAATTCTAGTAAATTTTATGGATATGTAAAGAGCCAGTCTTCTGTTAAATCAAGTATCCCATGCATTAAGAAAACTGATGGTTCTATAGCTGTAACAGATCATGAGAAAGCTTCTGAATTTGTTGATTATTTCTCCAGTGTTTTTGTTGAAGATGATAACACTCTTCCTGACTTCCATTCAAACTGTAACGATTCGCTCAGTAGATTCAATTGTACACCTGATGACATTATAAAAGTTGTTAGAAAACTAAGAAGTAATTCATCCCCAGGTCCTGATGGTATCACAGTGTTTTTTTTAAAGAAAATTATCGCATATATATTTGATCCCCTTTCCAGAATGTATAATCAATCCTTACGTGATGGTATTTTACCCAGTGATTGGAAAACGGCCCTTATTGTTCCATTGTACAAGAAGGGTGATGCACAATGTACATCACAATATAGACCTGTTAGTTTGACTTCCGTTGTGTGTAAAATCTTAGAAGGTATTATCAGATCTCAATTGTTGGACTACTTGTTAAGAAATGATATCATACCAAAATCACAACATGGATTTATGCCTAAAAAATCAACAGTTACTAATCTTTTGGAATGTTTGAATGATTGGTCAAGTAACTTTGATAAGAAATTGTCTACTAATGTCATATATTTAGACTATTCTAAATGTTTTGACAAAGTATGTCATAATAAGCTCATGTACAAATTAGAAAGATATGGGATATCAGGTTGTGCTTTGCAATGGTTAAAGAACTTTTTAACTGGAAGACTTCAACAAGTAAAAATTAATGATGCAATCTCACATACAACTGATGTTAAATCAGGAGTCCCTCAAGGGACTGTGTTAGGTCCTGTTTTATTTTTGTGTTACTCGTCAGATTTGCCTAATGTTGTCAAACATAGTACTATTAGTATGTATGCTGATGATACAAAACTGTATTTCTATTCAGAATGTAAATGATTGCATATTATTACAAGAAGATTTAGATAATGTTGCTAAATGGGCCGACATTTGGCAGATGGATTTAAATCCAGACAAAACGAAAGTATTGACTATTGGTATTAACAAAGTGAACTTTAATTTTTTATTGAATAATGAAATTATTGAAACTGTCAACAATATTAATGATATTGGAGTTACTATCCAGTCAAATTTGAAATTTACGCTCCATTGTATAAACATTACTAGGAAAGCGTATTTTGTTCTTCATAAACTTTTTTCAATTTTTAAGAATCACAATTACAAGTTTTATCTCAAAATGTATATGTTATGTCAGACCACTTTTAGAATATTCTAGTCAGGCTTGGTCACCAATATTACAATGTAATAAAGACAAAGTAGAACGTGTGCAAAGGTATTTCACCCGGCGTATATTGAACTATAAAATGTTTTTTATGAAGAAAGATGACATTTTTTGAACTTAGATTCATTGGAAATTCGAACAAAAAATTCTGATTTAATATTGTTTTACAAAGTTATTAATTGTCATACAAATCTCAATATAAATGATAAGGAAGAAGTTTATAAATTTTTACATAGAAGTAGAGGTCATAATAAACAACTGTATGTGTTTTATAGCCGTACTGATAAAAGAAAATATTTTTGGAGCAATCGAATTGTAAATAAATGGAATAATTTAGATGAAAGAACTATTAATTCAGTGTCAATCAAGAATTTTATAACTAATTTGAAAATGTTTAATTCTGCTAGTTAGTGGGAGTTACGTTGTAATTTTTACTTAAACTCCCATTGTTTTTGTATTGTTCACATGTTGTTCTTTTGAATAAATAAATCAAAACAAATCAAATCAAATAGTTTGTTTCAAACATCAGCTCCAAGGAGAAATTTTCCTAGACAACTTAACATTTCGGGTTCTTTGTTTTTCATTATTGATGTAAATTTATCATTATCATTCAAAATCAGAAAATCATTTATTAAGTTTGTTGCTGTCGAAAAAAGGTTAACACGAAGCAACTCATTAGCTGGGCACACTATAAGGCAATGAATTTCATCCTCCACTACATTTAATGTACATTTTTCACATATTCTATTTGCTGCAGGAATTATTGGTTTATTCGTCATATCATTTGGCAGTGCACCTGCATTCTTTAAATAGAAATATAGTAATATCATGACCTGTGTCGGGCATTATGGGTGATTGACAGCCCTCGGGCTTGCTTGTCAGCCCTACGATTGTCAGCCCGAGGAATGTCAAAAGGGGGGTGACTTAAATCTATGTGTTGAATATACAGTGATATGGTGTGAATAGGGACAAGGGGGTGAATAGGGACAGGACCAGGAAACCTTTTATTTCTTAAAAAAACAAAATTCTGAAAAACTATTGAGTATTGTCCAGAACACTTTACTAAACAATTTTAGATACCTGTCAGTCATTGTCACCAAAGTTACATAAATTGTCAAAATTGAATAAAATGCCTTTTCTTGAGTCATATCACGGAGAGGTCTCTGCATCTGCACAGAGAGGCCTCTGCCCCAGTATGGAGTCATAAGGTCACTAGAAAATATTGGCCAAGGGAAATGGAATAAATAAAGTCCCTTCTAAAAATAAAATATTAATTTCAAGAATTTTGGACGATTTGACTTCTGCCTACATCATATCACTGAGAACTGCCTCCGCCTGCGTCATATCACAGGGCTGCCTCCGTCGTATTACGGAGAGCCACTTGGAACTTTGAGGAATGGAGAAGAACTAATAAATTCTCGATCTTTGAAACTTTGGCCTCTGCTTCCATCATATCTTGGAGAGCTATTTGGAAAATTTACAAAATGGAGAAAAACTTTTGGAAACTTCGGCTTCCGCCTCCGTCATATCACAGTTAACTTCCTCTGTCACATCACGGAGAATTGATGACAAGCCTCCGCCTCCATCTTATCATACATGGAGAATCACCCTGGACCAGACTTTCTATGAATTTAAGATAGATTTAGACTTTGGATTTTTAGAGAATTTATCCATCTGACTGATTTGCAGAAATTGACACTTTGAGTCACATAATTTCACACTCAGAATTTCCTGTAAAGAAAGATTCAATGCATGATTTATAGATAAATTATTTATCTGTTTTTCCTGGATTTATTCCAATTTCTCCCTCACTCTCCCTGAGGCATAACAATATAATCATGGGCGTTTCTGCAGAATGTCACTAATGTATAGTTAAATTGGCACATATTTTATTCAAAGAAAACCAAGCCACAGGCTATCTCAGGCTAATTTATGGGTGTCAGGGGACAACAATAATCATATAATAATCACAGTAGATCCCAAACCAGAGGTGGAGTAATATCAAAAACATCTTTAATATGGCAGTAAGGTAGTTGAAAATTTACTGAAACTGACAGAAATTCTAAATATAGGTTAAAAACCTTAAAATTTGTGATAAACATGCATTTACAAGAAACCATGTGAATTCTTAAAGATATGAGCATAAAAAGAAGAGCAATTTTTACCCAGATCAGTTCCAAATAGTTTGAGATGACAAGAACAGTGGACAAAATATGAGATTCTGTCTCTGTGGTCATGAGTTCAGATCCTAGTCCTCTTCAGAGTTCCAGAAATAGCCAAAAAACATATATATATACCTAATTTTCATTTAAAACTCATTTTCATGATTTACAGGTCGAATTTGTCTAAACTGATGATTTGTTTCATCTGCAGTAGATCTGGTCCAGAATCAGTTATCACCAGTAACATTTACACAAAACTGCAGTTTTTGATATTTCTTAATAATTCTTTTTTTTTTTTTAATTATGCCTATTTTACAGAGAAATAGATTTTCAGATTTCTTCAATATAAAGTTTTGGCGTATTAAACATGTTTTCTGATGTATATTCAAAAATATCCACCATCTAGAAAAGGTAGGAAGTAGCGGTTGTGGAAATAAGTGAGGGGTGAATAGGGACAACGCTTTTCTGGACCTAAATAATTGAAAATGTGAGATATATTCAAATGCCTCCAGGGATATTTAGAACATAGGCCAGGCCATATTTTGACAGTATATTTAGAATTCTGAGATGATTTTTACCCATGCTATAACAGAAAAATTCCCAATTTTGTCCCTATTCACCCCATATTATGGTATATCTAGATCATTCGAAATCTTGATGTCCTATTGAGCAATTTTTTTTAATGCAGCACTCAGGGCAGGTTGTCACATTTTCGTGCAGGTTGTCACACATTTGGTTAAGAGCTTGGATGATGGATGTGGGACTCTGTAAGGCAGATCTTGACTGAGACAAGTTATTTTGGACATATGAGGAATCCTTTACTTGCCCAGTGAAGACCTTAACAAACATACTACTGTGTACATGGATGTTGCAAATGAAGGCTTACCAAGCAGCAGGAAAGCATTCTGATCAGGAGGAGGCTGATTACGAATTTTTTTTGCAACTTTCTTTTATAAATTTGGAATAAATTATTTATACACTATGCAATATCTGCATACATCTTCAGTCATCAATAGCATGTATAAAGTACAACTTTATATTTGTGTTAGTAATTTGGTTTGAAAACCTGGTCCCGATGGGGTAACAACCAGCTCCAAAAAGTGAGACAACCTGCCCCGTCTTTTCGTGACAACCTGCCCTGAATGATGAAAATGCCAAAAATGGCCGGGTGACCAACGCCATTATTATCAAAACTTTCACTATTTCTTCTATCATGATTTAAAGAAATTTTTACATGGTAAGTGTATTAACTTTAACTTTTTCAATTACTATTTGATAAAAACTAGCATAGCATGTGAGTTGCAGGTAAAAAGTTACTTTTTGTTACTGGAAATTTTTAACAGATGGTGTGCCTACCAGACTCCCTTCCTGGGGTCATGATTTCTCAAAAAGACTCCAGTGGGTTATAAAAGCAGTAAACAATGATTGGTTGAGCTGTTTAACTCCCCAGTTTAGTGCAATAAAAAGTGTGACAACCTGCCCCTGTGACAACCAGCCCCGGTCTCTCACACAGCTCTTTTTAAAGAGGTGAAAAAAAAAATGTCAGAAATGCTTAATATTATCATATTACCAAGAAACTGATATCATTGTCATAGTAGTCACCAGACTATGACATGATTGGCATACCAGCTCATACCCTCAGGTGGCATTTAGGCTGCAAGCATTCTCATTGGCTGCTTGTGTCAGACAGTAGAGTTTTTTCAGTTAAGGACCAGGGACTATACCCCGACAAAAGATTGACCATGTAGTCATTGTCGAACATGGTTTGACCATGGTCGACCATGGTTGACAATGAAATGACCATGTACCTGACCATGAACTAATTCTGACCATGTTTGACCATGGAATGACCATGAAAACTTAGACAATTTCCTTTGATGACCAATTGACCATGTATGACAATGAAATGACCGTGAGGACTTAGAAAATTTCTCTGAATTATTAGATGACCATATGTGACTTTTTAATGACCATGAGGACTTAGAAATTATAATCACTGACATTTATGACCACGTGTGACAATGAAATGACCACGGGGACTTACAAAATTTCTCTCATTTTGAATGCCTGTCATTTAATCACGATGAGAAAAATTTGAATCTAGTTAGAAATAATCTTTTATTTACTTTATGATCATATATATGACCATAGAATGACCTAGAAGATTTTGAATTTTTTTTGTTTATTTGCAGATCTGTGAGATCAGCAGATATTTATGCATTTCTGTGATATCCTATTGATCCAGTTGTCAGAATTTCATGAAATGGGTAACTAGTGGATATCACATATTCATTATACATGCAATTATAAAATCATAACATACGACAAGTGCCTATGAACTGCATTCGAAACAGAGTGAAATTATTTTTATAGCAGAGTTGCAGATTGCTTGATTGCAGATCGATTGACCCATTTTGAATTTTTGCTAATCAAGGCCTTGAAATGACAGAAAAAAACTGTAGTTCATGATCCATTATGTGTAAAGGACTAAACATGGCAATTTGACATTTGGCACTGTTTGACATTTGATTGCTTTGCTTATGTTTGTAATTTCTCGTATTGTATAAGTTTGTGTTCCTGTAAATCTCTACCATAATCTGTGTAAAATGTTGCAGAGTTTTACTTCTGATATCTACCTGTTGATTGCCATGATCTTAGACCAAAAAGACTTGAAATGTTTGTCTGATTTAATACTGACCCTATATGACCATATATGACCATGTATGACCATCTGTGACCATGTAATGACCGTGTAAGTCACATGACATACCAGTGTTGCCACCTGCCTTATAAACAGTGCGAACTTTTGGAGGGAAAGTTTTTAACTGCAAACATCCGGCTGTCTGGAGCTAAATTACCTAATCTAATTGAGTTTCGGTGAGTGCTAATGACATAAACTTGTTTCTGATTGTTCCTAGAGTTAGCTAGATAACATTTTCCATGTAGACAGGCTGCGAAATAGTAAGGATCAGGCATAACAGTCTAAAATTTTGTTCATCTATTATCACTCGCCTAAAAAACACACTTATTTGTCTGTTTCGGGGTGTTTAGACAGGAATAGATAAACATACTTGATATTTTGTTTAGAAAATCCTGGAATATGCCATGAAAATCTTGTCATTTTATGATAATGGTATATTATGGGGGTGACCATGAGATACTGTGAGCATGAGATATTGCTACGGAAAAAAAAGTTTTTTTTCTTGTCAATCTTGTGACCTTATTATTAGACAAAACTTTTGCATGGAGTTTCATTCATGACATAAACAATGTGATATTTTAAATGATTATAATATATATTTCTCAATATTATAATTTGTGTCAAAAATAATCCAGTGTAAAAAAATATCAAATGACAGTCTTTTTGGTATTTTGGTATAGTGCCGCCGGTAAATTAGTGAAATTGGTCGACCATGGTTCGACAGTGACCATTTACCGCACAATGAACAGATAGTTCTGACCGTGTGTGACCATGTCTGACCATGGCCATATGACCATCTGTGACCATCCTTGACCATGTAGCCCCTGACCATGTACGACCATATGTTGACAATGACCAATTACCGCAGCAATGAACTGATGGTCACAGATGGTCATTATGACCATGTGTGACCATGTGTGACCATGGCCATATGACCATCTGTGACCGTCTGTGACCATGTAACCCTTGACCATGTACGACCATATGTTGACAGTGACCAATTACCGCAGCCTCGACCATGGTCGACCATGGTCTGACCATGGTCATTTCATTGTCGAACATGGTCAATGACCATGGTTTGACCGTGGTCAGACCATGGTCGACCATGGTTTGACCATGTTGTTTTCGTCGGGGTAGTCTTAGACTTCAGAGGACCAATTAGTTGTTGATACAGATTAGTGGACCATGCATTGCTTAAGTAGTGATAACAAGTAACTGAAGATATCAAACAATTAAGTTGCACTTGATGCTTTGAATGAAATGCCTCAAGTTTTTATATATATATTATACAAATACGGCATGATATGGGTGCAATATGAAACTTTATTTGCAAGAGGAAATTCATGTTGAATGAGGGCGCAGATAAGTGCCATATTTGTTTAATCACACGACCACTGTGCTTCCAATATCCATTCTGAAAAAATTTTTTGAAAAAGAGTTTTTTTAATTGATCAAAAAAGAAAAATTTTGAAATAAAATGTTTTTTTTTTCAATAAAAACTCATATTGCACTCTAACCATGCAATATGGACAAATCTGAGGAAAAAAAAAATTGGAAAAAATCTCATATTGACCTCGAACCATGAAATATGAGTTTTTATGATGTCGCCATGTGGCTGATTTTGGCCAATCAGCATCGTTACAGCATAGTGCTCATTTTATCTAAAGGGAAAGGAGGGGGGGGGGGGTAATTGTAGGGGGAACGGGGGCACATTGGGACGCTTTTAACATCTACTAATTTTGCTCAATGCTGAAAGCACTGAAGAACTCAGAAGTTTGCATGAATATCACCAATACTATTGAGCCTAAATGCAAGGCATAATAAACTAGACTGAACCTACCCTTTTGCAGCCAGAGAGTCGTAAAAATGACTGTCCCAATGTGCCCTGGCTAAAACAGCCGGGGCACATTGGGACATCAATTAAAAATTCATTTTAACACTCCACGTGCAATAGATATCACATATAAGTAGTGCGTAAGATAATATACAGTGCATTAACACTTTCTAGTGCCAATAGTTTGTAACTTTAAACAGTTTTAAACATTTAACATAAACTGTCCTGGGTGCG
Source organism: Platynereis dumerilii (assembly GCA_026936325.1). NCBI lineage: Eukaryota > Metazoa > Annelida > Polychaeta > Phyllodocida > Nereididae > Platynereis > Platynereis dumerilii. Next base: position 8,487,666 of record JAPTHN010000009.1, read on the forward strand.
GACATCTATGTAAGTAACACACAGTGCTTTGCAACAAATTAGTTCACAGAGCATGGTAATCCACTATGCCTCTATTCCCTGTGGCCTGAATACCTGTTGTGTGCTGTCCCAGGCCATTCATTTGCCTTGGACACTTAAATTCTGCCAAATTAAGGGCGTCCCAATGTGCCCCAAATTCACTGTCCCAATGAGACCCGATTTGACTTTTACACCAAAATGCTAATTTCTCGGACACCAGTGAGTGTGTTTATCACGATAGCAATTCATAACTGTTCGTTACGATATATAAAATTCATACAAGCACTGAGAAAGCCTCATTGTTCATGGTTTGTCCACAGAATGGTTCGAATTGGACTGTTCCATATTTACTTTAGTGGTAGGAAAACAAACTTTGGCTCGCCATACTTCTGTATGTGGCTGTAATTTGTCTATAAAACCATGGAAACATCAGAATGTGAAATTACAAGATATGATGGCACTACCATATCCTATACCTTGCCAGGATCCAAGAAAACCCCACCGTCCCACAGTGCCCCGCGTCCCAATGTGCCCCCGTTCCCCTATCCTTCGTCTTCTGTTACTCAGAAATGCGCTAGTTTCAATAACTAGAGGGGCAAAATGTACCAAGCAAATTAATTATGCATCGTCAACAAGAATAGCCTGCCAGCAGTCTCAAACTTGAAATTTGGTTCAGCCTACTTGTCCACCAACCCAACCCCCCCCCGGGGGGGGGGCCCCCCCAACAATGAGATGGAAATAACACTTTGAAAAAAAATATAGGGCAGTGCAGGCCAGTAAATGCCAAAATTATGTCTATGTGGGCCAGTGAAAGCCCCCTCCCCCTTCCCCGCTAGACTACCCTATCTGGATCTGCCACTGGTTAGCTACATTGACAAGATATTGCAAACAAGATTATGCATTTCTGAAAGTTTGTTGTTATTCACAGCATGGAATTATTCAAACTTACTTAAATTCAATCCTATTGTTTGTTTGTTGTTCTCTGTTTCTCTAAAATCTATTGTTCCTCGGCAATTGGACTGGTTTGGTGGGATTTGGTGGTATTAGCTCTGTTTGAGTCACTTAAGGTGGTCTTACGTCCATGGTCCATGGTCTAGTCCTTAACTGAAAAAACTCTATTATGAGACATGTAGGTTATGTCTAGCTGCTGTGCGATCATGAATATAAATTGGTTGACCTATATACAAGCACTGCTTGCATGATGTGCACATAAGCAAGTAAAATGTCATACACAGTGGTATATGCTGAATAAGATAATGCATCCACACAATTTAGGATGGACATGCTTAAAGACAATCAAGATCATCTATTTTCTGCCTTGAAGGGGCTTAATAGCAGCCAGGAAGAGCAAATTAAATTATTGTCAGATCACCCTGAATTGATCAAATTGAAATGGCAGAATGACTTGACACAAGAAGTTACAACTCCTTTGATTGAGGCATGCAGATCTGGTGAGTGAAGTATATAATAAATTATATATGTTTGCTAAATTAACACAGAATTGAAATTTATAGGCAGCCTAACTCATATTCATGCAGTTTGCTCAAGATGCAGTGGTGCGAAAATAAAAATCTCACTTTTGAGTCATTCCTCTAGTCAATTACCATTCTCAAACACAGACCTCAACATATATCTCTATTTTCAGTCTCAGAAGGGACACAAATGTAAAATGCCGGCATGACAAAAGTATTCATACAGCTCCAACACATTGGGTAGAAAGTGAGGCCGAAGCTTGAATTTCCTCTTTTTCTTAAGGCAGCTGGGTGGTGTAGTGGTTAAGGTTCCCGCCTGCTCCGCTGAAGGTCTTTGCCTGCATGGGTTCGACTCCCGGTTGGGGAACCCGAAATTTTCTGTGTACCTTTATGAGCAAAACCCCAGCTGGATGTCGTTCGGATGAGACGTTAAATTGGCGGCCCCTTGTATCAGTGTCTGTGCTGGGCAAGTAAAAGATCCCTCACATGGGGTAAATGTGTAACATGTTGAGGACTCCTGCTCTCTCTCTCATCTCATCAATCAACCCTCGTGAGCGCCCAGAACTGGGCTTAGAGGGCTGCACTTACCATATCTATCTATCTATCTATCTCCAAGTAGTACCAACATTGGATCACTGGTCCAATATCAGGAAGCAGGTGGTCCAATATAAATTCCATGTGCCTTAAATTGGACCAGTCGTCAAAACTTATTTTACATGCTATGCAAAGTACATGCAGCTAATTTTTTTTAACCTCAATTTGGCTTCACACTGAGACTGTTGCCTGGTCTATGTACATGATGTAGACCTATCGGTCAAATAATTCATCTCTCAAGTATTACCCTGTATGAGAAATAACGCCTTGAAGTAGGTAGTTCAGCATGTGTACACTTCCCCTGCATACAACATCCCAATGTATTCAACTAAAATGAGTTTTTATATCAACAAATTATCCTCACTTGAGCATCATGAAATTTAAACATGTGAAATGGCCTAATGGTTTAAGGTGCTTGTTTGTGCTACCAGTTTGGCTTTGAGGTCGTGGGTTCGACTCCCACTCCTGGAACTCAATTTGGTCCGAGCCCATGGGACATTAAATGGAGGTGGGTTGTATCCAGTGTTCTGTGCTTGGGCAACTGAAAGACCCTGGGCATCCCTGAATTAATAGGGTATGTGCCAGACTCCAAGTCTTCTCATCAATCATCATCATACGGCGGTCACCAACACTGGAGAATGCTACGGCATGGGAACCTTGGGCAATGTTCCTCTAGTCTCTGCCCATGGGCGCCGTACTATGGCTGCCCTGAGCTGTATCATTGTGGAAGGCTCACCACAAATTTCGTGCCTGCATTGCAGTGCATGACTGAGAGTATTTACAATTATATAGCCATGCACAACCCTTGTAAGATATTCATCTGCAGATCTATTGACAGTACTCAAGGGAAAAAAATGGACATGCTTATTAATTGTAATCTAATTAAACGCAATACCCTGCATTGACCAAAAGGGATAAATTGTGGGGGAATTTATCCATGTGTGAATTGCAATTGACAAAGGGCATCTGAAAGCCTTTGAAGTCCATGACTAATAGGGTAAATCACACACACTGAATTGCAATTTGAATTACTCAACATGAAGTCAGGTATATCCTCTTGATTCTGGGACAATTTTGGCCGTGGGGGGGGGGGGGTTCGCACCCTTCGCATCCTCCTGGTTACGAGCCTGCCCGGGGTCATACCGAAAAGGTATCTTAATTATTCTCATCCCTAAATGAACAAGTGCTACATTTACAATAAGTATTTAGCTTGACATAATTTTGAGGAATTGCTGATTCTGACTAGATATTAAAAACCCATTTGATACACTATCCATTTGTGACGGTATTGTTAATTGCCACCTCGGGCATTCCATCAAGAAGTGTTCTTCATCTTCTAATGCGTTCATATCACAGTTATTGCATTTACGGTCCTCAGCCTCAACGTAAGGTCGTTTGTGTCTCCCTAATACTATCTGCAGATTATGTGAACTCGGCATAAAATGGGCTATATACAATGATAAAGATTTTTAGGCAAGCCTAACATCAGATAAGGTTCAATACGCATTTCTGTTTTAAAGTATCTGTATGTCCTGAGCTTAGGGTTGTTGAAAGAGTCTGCAATATCGCTTAATAGTTTTGCCCGAGTATGTTTATATATTAATTACATTTAGAATAATACTGAGATCATCAATGTCAACAACATCATACTTTTCTAAAGATATGTATCATCTTCCGTACCAACAGCCTTTATGTGAGTTATATAATTGCTTCTGTAACTCAAAACACTTAACTAAAAAAGCAGGGCAATCAGGAGAGTTTATTCTCTATATTTTTTATAAAAAGGAAACTTAACCACAAAAACATCTCTAACAACTCTTTGCATGCACTGTCTAGTATAATATCCTTTCTCCTTTATAACGTTAGGCCTAATCATTTTATCCTAGAATATAGATATTTACTATTAAAGATTTATTCAGTAATGTTGGTTAACCAAAAATTCTTTTATAAATACTCGGCACAGAATTTTTAGTTCATATTAATTTTCTTCTTCAGGAAATTCGGAAGTAGTGAAGTTTCTTTTGAAAAACGAGGCTGATATTTCGGCCACTGGTAACATCCTTCCATTTTTTGGAATAGGACCCTTGCACTTGGAGCACTCAGTGGAATATGGAGCACTGGACGAGGTCTTCCCACTTTTTGTAGCTACATTATTGTGCAGGTGGAGGATATTCAGGACACTGCTGTCAGCTGGAGCAGATGTCAACCAAAGGAACGCAATAGGACAAACAGCACTGCATGTCCTTTGCGCATTTCCGGAGAATAATGGAGAATTTCTAGAAGATGAAATTTCTCATCCAAAAGACCCGAGATCCAAAGCAAATTCTTTAATTTATCATGGAGCGGACGTTAATATATGTGATCACCATGGAAAATCTGCTTTACACTATGCTGCCCAAAATGGAAATAAATATTTTGTAAACATTCTTCTTATGGAAGGAGCTAATGTTTACTTAAAAGACAAACTTGGTCTGACAGCCCTGAATTATGCTGCTACTCTCGACAAAGAGTTAACAATGGTTCTGATTGACAAGTACAGTTTCCCAATGGAACAGGTTATTCAAGCTTATGAATGTGTTGCTTTGATCAGTCCCAACCCATATTTGTATTTATATTCAAATTTGTATTCAATAGATTCTAAACTGTTACGAGAGGCCACTCTTCTGAGAGAGCTCCATGGGATTCCTAAGACAGTGCTGCCACCTCTTGAATGTTTTGGTTTTAAGAGAGAATGGCAGACAATTGAAGAACTGGAGGAATATGGGGATGATTTTGGTCGACTCTTTATACCGTGTCTATTAGCGAGAGAACGGATAAGCAAAGAAACTGGCTTTGATGTTTCACCAAGGAAACTGATCTGCAACCGTAAGTGGCTGACATGGTTATATTTGTAACATTATTGGGGGACATTTTGGGCATTAATAATTAATGGCCAAACAAAAGGACGAAATCATTATCTTAATGTTTGGGCTGCCAGACAGGCCTGACCTAGTAATATTCACCTCAGACCAGGCAAATATCATTAGGCCAGATCGCAAAACCTGATATTGACCTCAATTGAAGTCCATAATTGTTAATTTTGCTAATGCTGAGGTTGAAGACATTATCTTGTTCTATTGCACCATGTTTGTATATGCTACCAAATTTCACATATGTGTGACCAATAAAATTTTCTGTATCTGTGTCTGTATAATTGTATAATATTCCATGACTTAACACAGAAAATAGCAGTTATTCAGAAGCCTGAAGTTATTTTGGATTTATTATTAACAACATGTTATAAAATGTATCCCATCATAAATCAGTAAAGTTCTATCTAGCCCTGAGACCCTGCGTGTAGCGCAGGGGTTATGAATCACTACATAGTGGAAACTTGAGATTTCAGCATACCCTTCAGCAGGATCAGAATTTTGTCATTGTTGTGGCTCTATTGTTCATTGCGATTATCTCACAATAATCTCCATGTATTTCGCTGCTGATAGCACGTCATTTCAGCCCAGAACGTCATCACATACAATGTAGACAACAGTTTTGATTTTTCTTAGCCAAATAAAAACTGTCTCCTCAAGAAAATAAAATGGCTGCTCAACAGTGATTGGCCTAAACAGAGCAGCAGCACTGTTATGATGTCATAAACACTGGTGACGTCACAATCTCTGGTGATGTCATAGCGATTTGGTAAACAATCATGTTTTGACATCACCATGCAGCTGTCACTCTCTCTTAGCCAATTAGAGCGCAGTTTCACTACTATGTATCAGAAAAAATCATTAAGCCAAACTTCAATGCCTTTGTATTGTAGGTGTCAGTGTTCTCACAAAATTGAAAATATGTGCTATCAGCAGAAAAAATTGTCTATTTTTAATATACCAAAACACAATATCAGTAATTCATTGAAAACTTAGCTACAGCCATTCTCCTAAACCCTTGTTGAAAATCTCAAGTTTTTCCAATGTAGCGACCCATGAACCACGTGCTAGCACACGTGGGTCCGAGGGCTAAGTTCTATCAGACTCTTACAAGAATATTTTACATTTTTGGAATCAGAAGTTTTGACTTTTGACCTCAATGATCATTTTTGACGCTAAAAACAGTTATCTCTCTTATAAATTTATATCACTTTTTGAGATGATTTTTTACAAACTACAAAAACACAAATTATTTCCCGGCTTGTCCAACATTTACACACACATGTTATGGACCAGGAGGTGAACAACAGATTATGCAATCATGTCTTGATTTGACAAATTTGTTTCATGCACAGATGTGCATACAAAGGAGGATTTTTTTCAGTAAAGTTATCTTACATGTTTTTTCTTAACTTTTTTCAGTTCACGAAAGGGGTCAAATTTCTTGGGACAGGAAGTTCCTCAATTCACAAATGAGGTACAGGCTTGATCGAATTTCATACTTTGGACAATATTTGCACTTTGCGGACTTGATGATCATAGGAGATTACTCTCTGGAGTGTGTCATAGAGTATTATTACTCTCTGTCAAACGATGTCTTGGTGAAGTTTGTATTAGTTGGGATAGACAGTTGTTGTGTCATTCAAGATCGGCTGAATTCTGAAACAAAACCAGGTTGTGTGCAGGAGTTGATAAGTGTCATGGAACACATTTTGGTTACCATAGGAGCAGTGATCCTGCACCTGATGAAGCGAAGTGATAAAGATACTGGCCAAGACCAAAGCAGAGGAAGCAGAAAAGAGTTTGACAGTCAAGCCAATTATAGCATTGCAAAGGTCCTGATAGATGAACTCTTACATCGGTGTCCAACGGTGTCAGCACCCCTCAATGGCTATGCCTCGCAGGTTCTTAATTCACTTTTTAAAGGGAAACACAGAAAAGCACTTTATAGAAAATTAACCTCACATTGCATCAGGTATAATTACCAATTAGTAAGGATGATTATCGATTCAAAACAGTGTGACATAAATGGTAAGGATTCCGATGGAAACACCATTCTGCACATCATGATTCATGGTTTACTCATCGAAATTAATGACAATGGCTATGGATCTTCACTTGGACAATTGATGGATACAGCACTAGAAATTGTCCGATTTTTGCTTGTTAATGGCTCGTACCCTCATGCAACGAACAAGCAAGGAAAACATCCTGGAGATTACCTGAGGGATGTCAAATTTGATGATATGTTAATAACATTGAATCCAGACTTAAGCATGATTCATTTCAATGAATTGCTGATGAAATATGACTCCACCTGGACCCTGAAATACCTAACTGCAAGAAAAGTTGTTGATTCTAAAATTGCTTACAAAAACCATTTGCCACATGCTTTGGCCAAATTTGTAGATTTACATTAAAGGCCACTTTGTAATCACCTGTGATAGGCCTACGTACTGCTCAAATTCTCTTGCTGAACTATTTCTCTGGTTTATGTTGACTAACAAATTGTACTTTGGATGGGAAAGGTTTTGAGGCCTCGGATTGAGCTTCATGTAACGTATACTGTCAATACTATAATAAATGCTCAAATAAAAGATTCATTTTGTTTGCTGTGTGATTATGGGGAATGGGGAATGGGGAAGCTTGGTAAACCTTGCTTTCATGAGTCAAGTTTGCTATAATTAGGTAAACACACTACACAGACAGTTCCCTGCATTGATACTGGCTTCTCATAACCAAAATACAGTAAATATTTATACGATTTGCATAATTGTTCCAGAATTTCTTTCTCTTGCACAAAAATGCAAATCAGTCCAAAGTATATTATGATTGAAAGTAGTAGGCGGGAAACGTTGCAGCATTGCATACATAAACTGAGCAAAATTAAAACTGCAAAACTATTTTTAAGACTGTTTTCTTATTAAATGCATCAGATGGGCAATTGAGTGGATGCCTATGTATTAACCGATTGCTAAAAGTGTGTCTTTTTTTCGCACATCTATGGTCAAGTTTATCACATTTGTGTATGGCCATTGGACAGTGGCATCAGGCACCGGATGGAGCAAAGCCAGTGACTACATTTGAAAACTTGATGGAAAACCCACATAATTCACTTCAGTTTACCCCCCAAACTTGTTAAAGTTTTGTTGTTTGAGAAGTCAAGTCAGGTAAGAGTTTTTCACACAATGATATTACAGTGCACCAATGCAACCATGGGTCACGTTTTGATTCTTAATTGAAAAAACAATGTTCCTAAGGAATTTTAATTTTTAAATGAATAATACTAATTATGATGTCCAACTGTATGCAAATTTTTGACCTCAACTGTATCTTAAAATACAGGATCATTTTCATTCAAGGAGGGTCACTTTGTCCGTATGGGGGTCACATGGTGCCACGCGTCGGAATAGCGCAAGGCAGGGGAGCACAATTAAGGGTGTTGCACCACCCTTCCAATCAGGAGGCTATTTGCTCCGTAAGATTTTCTCTTCTCGCCACAAGATAACGTGGGATTTCGCGCTGTTGTTGTCATTTTGGGAACCAGCAGCCATTTTGTACCATTGTGAAGGCAATGGAGGTTTGGATTCTAATCTCCAGGACAGTTGTACAACCATTAAAACAATCCAGATTGTATCGTCAAGGCTTAAATGGAATGTTTACCATGGATTCCGACCATTATCCAGTCAATTGACGACATATATATTTTATGGCCCGGCGAAGTCAGAAAAATGTGGCGGGAATCAGCCAAATAGACTTCACCGGTCGATATATCTGGATGAATCACAGGTAGGTCTCGTAAAACTGGCGGGATTAATTGATTAGGTACAGAACTCAAATCCGTTGGGCTAATCTGGTGATGTCAGGCCGATTAAACAGTGTTATGGACCTCGGAAAACTTGGCCCCATTGCATTGCACAGGCCTACAAAATGGCGGATGTTTCCGGAAATAGTTTTAATGTGCGCCAAGACGTCAAAGAGCTGCAAAAAGGAGAGTTCCCCTAACGCCGGCTATTTGTGGGGCCCCGATTATGTACTGACAGCTTATACTGGCAGCTGGTAATAAATTGGCCCTAACTTAGCTTTGCATGGTAAACAGCTTCAATTCATAAATGGGACAGTGGATGCCACAGCCTAATGACACAGAAAATATTACAAATTTGGCTGACATGGCATTTTGCAAATATTTGTAGAGTCAGTCCGGAAGCATCAATATAATATAGTTGCAGTTACTCACTCCTGAGAGCTTGGTTCCGATTGACTCACCATGATACTGTTCATTTTATGTTGCACATTGCTGAATATTTTTCCAGCCTGGAGTCAAGATTGGTCACCCAGGAACTCGCTGTTACTGAAGTGTGATTGTTCAAAAGGTGGGTGTATTTTATCAGTTGGATGACGAAAATGTGTAGCTACATGTAATGTGTAGCTACATGTTATAGCGCTATGTAGATTGAGGGCCATAAGAATTTGTTTTGTCTTATTTTATTATGCAAATTTTAAGTTAAACAGTTTGTTTAATATTTATTGTACGTACATGCTGCTATACATGACATTTCATGAATTTAGGCCTACTTATTATGGGAGTGACCATTTAGTATCAGCTATAAAGGGGGGGGGGGGGGGTGCATATGAGAGTTTTTTACCCTGGGTTCCCCCAGGGTAATTTTATCTAAAAACCAGTCTGAGAGATTTTTGGAAAAAAGTTTTCCCAGCCTTAATACAGGTGTGGATGTGGTCAAGTGTGTCATTTTGTGTTCATACAGAGGTGAACTAAAATGCGTTGTGGAATTCAGGATGGTTTGTTATGTTTTTTTTTTTGGGTTTTTTTTAATTTGAAAAAAAAAATAAAATTTTTTTTTTTTTTTTTTTGTAGTTTGTTGTGTAATAGATCGTTTGAGTCTTGAAGGGCTGTTTTCAAGCTGACTTTGCATTATAATGTCGCCCACGTGACGATCGTCCATGCGATTTAAGGAAGGCCTACAATGCATTTGGCGATTACTTTTTGCTGTGCATATTATTCTCAGAAGCAGTCTAACAATGCTAATTGCAATTCTGCAAATTCTAAAGCGTTTTTTCACCCTCAGTTTACAAAATTGCCATTGAGAAACACCACTCGAAATCAATCTGACTGGTGTCAAAGCTGATTGCACTTCGCAATGCAGTGCTACTCTGATCTTGTATCCACGGATCTTATGCTTAATTGCTAATTCCCAACAGAACCCAGGGTTTGAATCCTCGGATTCTTGTTTCAAATGAATAATTTCTTGCTAAAATATTTTATTAAATTTCTCGCATTGTAAGTTGGACCAAAACCTCTTCGTTTGTTATACTTGGCGTCTTAAGACAAAATAATTTCTTGTTAAGTTTGGTGAAATCAATCAATTTCCTTCGGGCAGTCTTGAAATAAATCATTTCTGCTGGGGAAATTTATTAACATGGTGTTGATTTTGGAATGAATATTTGGGGACTTCATGCACTTGAAATAAATAATTACTGCCGTCTCTACCGTGGAATAAATAATTTCCCGCCAAAGAAAACTCCAAACCCTCCCCCCTGGATATTAAATTGTCGCCCCCTAAATGCATACAAATAAGGGGGGGGGGAAAGGCCAGTTGAATGTTCATTTTGAAACTGTTTGGGACGCTTTTTTGCAAAGAGCCTTTAAAAGGACTCAACACACTGTTCAGCTGTATTGGTCCTTGAGAGCTGACATTTGGACCAAAATGTGCTGAATAGCCACTTTCCTACACTTTGAAACGCATCATTTAGTCATCAGGATTGCAAATTATGTTTACAGACTATATAGGTTATCTATCCCTGCTCTATACTCGACATCAAGAGCCTTTGAGTACAGAAGAGTCTGAATTTACAATGAGGTCAACCGGCGCAGAACCTAACAAGTCAAGATTTTAGGCCTATATGCAGTTACTTTGTGTTCGATGTGAAAAAGAAAAGTTTCTACTTTTCTACTTTTTCGTTTCAGAAAATGAGGAACAGCTGAGGGTTGTCCAAAAATTTTCCCATCCGGACGGAAAATTCCGGCTTGAAATCACCGGTAACAGGACGGTCCTGGAGTCACTTCCTATCAAATATGGAAAGAAGGAATATGACAATTTTGTGTCAGGAGTAAGTGGATACATTAAATAAAATAAATAGACGTTTATGATCAGATAGATACTAGATTATAAGATTATGAGATAATTAGATAGATAGATAGATAGATAGATAGATAGATAGATAGATAGATAGATAGATAGATAGATAGATAAACAGATAATAAGAAAGAAGTAGATAGAGACACAAAAGATGTTTTTCTTTTCCAGTTGGCAGGGTTGGGCAATAGTACTTTTAAATGTATATTCTTGCATAGCTAAGATTTTTTTCAAAATCCAGTGACAAAAATGGTGGGATGTTGCACTCAGGTCCCCTTGAAATATCTATGTGAAGAGTTAGTAGGCCTACCCCCTTTGGCAAAACACCCTCCCATAAATTCTGAACGGTCCCAAACTGATAGACTATGTACTATGCAGTCTTGTCATGATGGCACACAAACAGCTAGCCCAGAAACAGAAGAGTACATTTGAAGCAGTGATGGGCACAATTCAATTCATGAATTGAATTAATTCGAATTAATTCAAAATGTCAAAAGTCGATGAATTGAATTGAATTGAATTGATCATGTTGGAAAAATGCAATGAATTGAATTGAATTGAATTGAGATAGGCTGTGAATTGAGGTTTTAATTCAATTCATTTTCAATTCAACTGGATTAAATATAAATATATACATTATTGGTCATGTCTCATAAAAAAATATACAAAAGTGAGGAATTGATAATTAATAAGAGTCTGAACCTTTGAAGGATTATTGGCATTGTTTGGTTAAAAGTATACAATGTCATTTTGAAAAATATTTTGGTTTGATGAATAGGGGAACATGGGGACCGACGGGCCATGGGGACCGATGGGCCATCCTCTTAATTCCACATCAAAAACGTTTCATAACATCTAATTAGCATTTTTAGTATTGCTTATCACATCTATGAATACCATATCGACCACTGATCAATAAGTGACAGTACAAGCGTGTAGGAGGCAAAATGAAATTTTCAACATCTAAAATTTTTTTTTCTGATTCAGAAAAAGTTTAATATCTCAAAAGTGTGTAGATTCTACGCAATATATTTTCTATGATGATTTGTCCTATATATTGGTGACAATTTACACATTAAATTTTTGGAATAAGAACCATATTTCACCAAAAAAGAGGGGTTTAACTGTTCAGAAAGCTTTTGGGGACAAATGGGCCACCCAACATGGGGACGGATGGGCCACTATTTCTTGAGATTTTCTATAGGTGGCGTATTGGCATGGGGCTGGATATTAAAGTCTTTTATGGGAAAAAGCACAATAGAACTTCAGCTTGCATCTTTAAATGATAAGTTTTGACTTAAATGAATGCCCTCGAATTAACAGTGAGAGATTTGCCTTAGACAAAATGGTGGAAATTTAAAATATCCATAATCACAAATTTTCAATTTAGATAGTATTTGGGATATAATAAACATAATGACTCCGTTAGACATTGATGCAATATTGAGTGTAAGTTAAATTTTCACCAAAATATAAGCTAATGGAGGGTTATTGATGAATTTTATTGTTTTGATTCAAGATTTCTCCTGCAGGTGGCATACTAGTACAGTATCATTGGAAAATTTAACTTTTCCTCTAAAAATCTAAATGATTGACAGAAATGATTCATTGATGGAGAAAAAATTAAAATATTCTTATTTTTGTAATATTCATCAACAAATTTGAGGTATTAGACAAGATTTTGATGATCATGGTGGTAGCCAAACTTCTGTATTGAATTGACCAAATATCAAATAATTTTTTTTTTCTTAGTGACCAATGAACCAATCGTTTTGAAATTCTCCAATATAGTTTTTAATGCATCTGTTCATGTACTGCTAAAATATCATCTCAATAGATTGACTATAACTACAAAAAAGTAACTCATGACATTTGTGAAAATTGACCTTTTTTTCAAAGTGTAGAATCTGGGCATATCTATGTTCTTTCGATCTCTTATTGTCCTAATAACTCAGATGGATCAACAAAAACATATTGGAAACAAATTTTGAATTCTTTATCAACCCTTTGGCAAGTTATTAACATGGTCCATCGGACCCCATGGGACGGCCCATCGGTCCCCATGGTTGGGGACCGATGGGCCACCATCTTTCTTGACAGAAAATGTGTTTTTTAATCTTTCTTCCTAGGTCGATATATGTGAATCTTATATCATTTTAAAGAGAATTACACCAGCTAATAGGGTGCACAGTATGAATCGTTTATCTGAATCAGATTTGCCTCCATGGTCAATAATTTGTCAAGCGGCCCATCGGTCCCCACTCTCCCCTATTGAAGCATGCACTTCAAGAACTTCAAAAGCTTTGTAGCTTGTGTTGCTTATTTCATTCTTTCGTCACCGACTTTGAATAAAACTTTAATTTACTTTACTTTACTTTACTTTACTTTAAGGATACACGATTTTGATTTTGATTTTGAACACATAGCCGCCATTTGCTTTTTTCACACCTACTGGCGCAAATGAAAACATCGTAACTTACAGGCTATTAATGGCCTTATTATCAAAGATACAGTATTTTAACTTCATCCCTTGCATTTAGCTACTTTTAAAGTATATATTTACGTTTTTAAATTATGTTTCTAGCTCAATTTTAACCATAACTAGAACCGTTTCCGTTTTAACCATTTTTGGTTAAATCGACGCTTTTACAGAAATTGGAATATAACATTTAGTCAACATGCTCACCCTACCTCACCTTAATTCTAAAAAGTGTGATTTTAATTATAATAATATGTTATAATTTCATCTAACGAAAAATGTTCTCATCTGAAGGAAATAACCATCTCTTCACTTAATAATTTTATATTGTGTTTAATTTTTTTCATAAATCTGCCGTGCCAAGCTTTGATATGTGTTTTAACGAATTCTTGGCATTAAGAATTTCTGACAACATATATTGAAATAAAATAAACTTACAGATAGCATCATCCTCACTTCTCAATATATAGCTATATTATTTTTGTTTTAGCTAAATTATGTAGTGTATTAATTATTTGAAATTTTGACTTCACTGTATATATCCACATTTATTTGCGAGTTCACCTCGCATATGGGATCGGTCTGGGAGTGTTAGAATTTTTGGATCGTTTGTGAGAGACAACGGAGCACTTTTTAGAGTTGCTTTTTCGTGAAATGAATGAAGAATTGGCTAACTTGAGGCGCCCTCAAACCTTTGGTGCCGCTTGTGCATAGTTTATTCACAATTTAAGTTTTTAGTTTCAACCAAATCACGGCAAAACAGGAAATAGAAATATTTTTGTTATTGTTTTACTGCCCTCTGATTGGCCGAAACAGGTCCGATAGTTTTCGGACACCTCTATTAGGGCTAGAATTAATATTTTAGGCTCTTTTGAAGCCTGGTGCCTTAATCTTTATGATTTCGTTTTTTCATGAAGATATCTCAATTAATTGCTGAGAATTCGTTGAAAATGCATAGGCCTATATATTTGTCCCTTTGCCATGTCAGGCAATTCAGAATAGCAATCAAGACTTCACCAATTAGCCAATTCGCCATTACATTCACACCTTGAGTTAGTATATACAGTGCTGTAGCCAAGGGGGGGTGTGGGGGGGTGTGACACCCCCCCAATATATATATTCTGTTGACGCACAGGAGGGTCTGTTGACGCAGTAGACTTTATAAGAAGGGGTTTTTTTTTTTTTTTTTTTTTTTAGGCTTGTGATGGATCCAAAAGGTTGTGATCACTACAGTATAAACAGAGACACATGTCGGATATGGACAACCTAATTGCAAGTCAAAGTGTGTATTTATAAGTTTATTATGTTGGACTGGACCATATAAAGCCTCAGATTTGTGAATGTGTCAATTTTATCTGTATCTCCCCATAGAGGGCATTCACAGCAGCACTATCACGCCCTCTATGATTTTGTGCGAACATTTTGCAATATTTACATGGGCAGTAATTGGGGACACACACGTTCCTTGCATCATGCCATTGTGGTCACTTGTGAAGACAATTCATGTTGTAAGATAGACCAAGCATTTTCTCAAAAGTCTTAATCCATCCTTGTGGTCAGACATCTTAATTAAGGACTTTTTAAGGTAAGTTTGGTCAGTGCAAATAGGCAATTAATAATGTCAACTAGAACAAATAATGTCAGCTCACAGGCAATTGTGTCCAATAGCTGGATCTGTGTTTGTGTTCATATAATTTTAATATGATAAGCATCATGTTTAGGCCCTATTGCCAGTTCAGCCAGCTTCTTTGTTGCCAAGAAAAAGACAAATTTAACTAATTTAATTAGAACACAATTGCCTGTAGTTAAATTTTGTGTGTGTGCTGCAGAGCATGCGTGGATATGCTAAATTTGGATAAAAATATACATCAAACATCTGACATTTTGGTTTTCTGTTGTGGTGTAGGTGAGAGGGAGGGAGGACCGGGGAGGGGGGGTTATTAAATGGGTAGAAGAGGGTTGCAAGCACTGCCATCATGCGGTTCATGCCATGATGGAGGTTGCTAAACTGGAAGCTATACCCTATTTCTCTGTTCTCAGTTTTCACTCTCTTAAAAATAGGCTGTAAAATACATTGTTATCATTCCGTTGGCCGACACTCTCTAATATTTATTGTATTGCTTGTACGTAACTTTACTGGTGTTTCGTAATGTAGAGGGTTTTTGCTGATAATTCTCATGATTAATGAAATGCATATGTAAAGTTCAGAGGAAAAAAACTTTAATATTTCCTGCAGATTCACTTGTTGAAAGTGGAGAAATCCGGCAGAAATATGAACAAAGAAAAGCAAAAGCGTCTTAAAAAGAGGTACAAAGTGAAATGCCTCCTGTGTAAAAGGGAGTTTGACCATGACTATCGTAGTCGACACAATGAGATGTACCACAACAGCCATGTCAAATCTCATAAGCATGTGCCGTATGAAGCACTACATGCTGTTCAGAATCCATTTCAAGCAGCAGCAGCAGCTTCTTATTCAAACAGTGATGATCAACCAGAGTCCCGCGATTTGCCTATTCTGGAGGTGTTAAGTGGAACTGAGTCCCAAAGTGATCAATTAGGTCCAGATGAATCACAAGATAATCGAGAAAGTATTTCACAAGATGATAAAGAAAACCTGGATAACCAAGCATATCCAAGTCCATCACATACCAATCATGAAAATCAAAGTCGTTCACAAGAGAAACCAAATCAATCACAAAGTGAAAATGAAATTTGGAATCGACCAGAAGATGGACAAGAAATGTATATCTCTCTGCCGTATGACAGATTTACATCCAAAGAAGATGTTGCTGTTACCAAGACACACCTGGTAAGCCCTTTTGAATTTGTGCATGAACTCATTTTTGTTCTTAAATGCATATCCTATTGTATACTGGATACATTGTCTCTACTTGGCCCCTTCATGGGGTTTTGATCTCTGTTTGTTTTGTTTCAGTGTGCAGCTGCAGCAGAATGTGAGAAAGATGAAGATGACATTGTAAAGCAAACAAATGAAGAAGAATCCGATGTTAATGACAAAACTAACTACATATATCCAGCGGAAAGGCCAGATAACCCAGAAATCCCGACAGAAGATCACAGTGATGATGACATTTCAGCTGCTTCATGGTTAGAATGTCTCGCTTTACTGAAGCAAGTTGGAGAGAGTGCTCAAGAATGTATGACTTTGTTTGATGACGTAAACAAAGACCAGTCACCACATCCACTGAAAGTTATGATCAGTGTAGCAGACTTAGCACAAGATGTGCAGCGGAAGTGTGAGAAAGTGATGTTGAAAGCCAACAAGGTCATCAAAAACCTTGAAGCTGAAAGAGCAGAAAATGAAGATGCTGATACATTACCGAATTTGCCACCAACAGATCCTTTTGAAAGGGCTCAGCTTCCTCAGTTGTCAGACAGACAGAAACAATACTTGATAGATGTTGGTCCAAATCAACCAAAGTTGTGCACATACCCAAAGAACAAAGATATTGCCAAGGGAAAACAATCACAGTTTTCTGCAATGTGGTACAAGGAATACCCACATCTGGAGTACAGCCCAAAAGCTGACGCAGCTTACTGCTTTGTATGTTCCCTTTTTCCAGACGGGCCACAAAGATCGAAGTCAGATGAAACTTGGTCGATCAAAGGAATAAGAACTTGGCATAAAATGAAGGGTCGTGGACAGAAAAAGGAAGGAAAGCTTTCTCAACATTTCTCCTCACACAGTCACAAAGCAGCTCTTCAAGACTATGTTACTTTTCTCAATCCATCAGGGCATGTTGATATGATGCTATCCAGAGAGAAACGTGCTGCTATGATGGAATCAGAAGTGGAAAGGGCAAACAATCTAGAAGCCATTGAAATACTTCTTGATGTGGCAAAGACATTGGCGAGACAAGGTTTGGCATTCCGGGGAGGAAATAATGACACAGATGGTAATTTCCATCAAATTGTTCATCTTCTTGGAAGACATTGCAAGACCATGAAGTGGTGGCTCAGCACATCTTCTCTGCGACCTTACCATGTAACATACCTCAGTGCCGAGTCCCAAAATGAATTCATAGATCTACTGTCATCTGAGGTTAGGAAACAGATTATCAGCGATATCAACAAGGCTGGAATGTATGCCGTGTCTGCCGATACCACACCAGATGTATCGCATGTGGATCGCATGGCTGTAGTTGTAAGACATGTTAACGATGAAAGTGAGCCAGTCGAAAGACTTGTAGACCTTAAAGAGTCAAAAGACAAAACTGGTTTAGGCCTCGCTAATGATATTTTAGATACCTTGAACAAACATGGCATCGGAACGGACGATTTATGTTTCCAGTCTTATGACTATGCATCATCAATGTCTGGGAAAATGAACGGTGTACAAGCTCAAATTTCCAAAATATTGGAAAGGAAAATTCCATATGTCCCATGCCAAGCCCACAGGGCCAACACTGTGTTGGAGCACAGCTGCCAAGCCAGCAGGCCTGTTGCAGACCTCTTCAATGTTCTTGAAGAACTTTTTGTATTTTTCAGTAGCAGTACAAAAAGGCATGAGGTGCTGCAGGAACAGCTGTCTGCCATCGAAAATGCACTGGCTCTCAAAAATCTATCCAAAACCAGATGGACAGCCAGGGCTGAATCATTAAACGCTGTTTGGATTACCTTTGATGGCATTGTCACCGCCCTTGAGGACATTGATGACAAACAGAGCATTCCTCCAAAAACTAGAGCGCAAGCCAGAGCTCTTCGCCAGTGCATCCTTCGTTTTGACTTCATTATCTCAATGATGTTCATGAAGAACATTATGTTTAAAACCAAGTTGATGACAGAGGCTTTGCAAAGTGTTAACCTCAACTTGCTTGATGCAGCAAATATCATCCAGCTCACTATCGACTCCTTGAAAAGGATCCACACTGACACCGAAAATATGAATTCTGAAGTTGAAGCAGCAATGCAGTTTGCAAGAAAATACAACGTTAATGCAGAGGAAGACTTCCAGCGTCATAATCGACCAAGAAAAAGGAGCTCAAGGGTTGACGAAAACCCAAGTACACAGGCCACTTTGACCTTGCAACAATTCTGGAGGCAAGAATTCAAAATGGTGCTAGACACTCTGATCACCCAATACAGTGATAATCTGAAGGTAGCAGTTGACACTGTAAAACCACTTGCAGAAATCCTGTCTGTCGACAGAGTCTCAATGTCTCATACCCAAATGAATTTGGAAGCTGTCATTGCATCTTGCAAACTTTTTCCACCAGACAAACAACCCGATCCATATGCTCTGCATGCAGAAATGGATATTTTTCTTGGTGCAGGGGATGTTGCATCAGCCACTTCTGTAGCAGAAGTTTGCCGTTTTGCCTACAAGAACAAACACATATTTCCCTTGGTCTTTCAGGCATGTAGCCTACTTTTGACAGCCCCAGTCACAGTTGCTAAAGATGAGAGGAGCTTCAGCAAACTTGCAATAATCAAGAACTTTCATAGATCCTGCATGAGTGATGACAGGCTTAATTCACTTATGATACTTGCATGTGAGAGGGACATTACTGACAAAATCAGTCTTGGTCCTCTGGTCAAAACATGGTCAAAACTGAAGCTGAGGAGAATATCTCTGTAAAGTAAGACAAATGCTTGCAAACTGTTCGATGGGTGGGTGCATCAAACGCAATGAAAACTTTTGGAGTTCCATTATATGAAGGAATTCTCACTGCATTTTATTTTTAATCTATTGAGATTTAAAGGTCTGACCACAACAAGATGAATATCTGCTGTTGTAAATTACAATGATGTAAAATCGCTATCCTATTTACAGAGATATTACCAGATATATGCCTAAATTAAAGTTTGCATTTGGTTCTCTATGCGACGTATTGTAAGCATTATTTAGCATGAGTATAAACATGTAGCCCCAATAAAATTGTGTTTAGTTATGCACCCTGGACACTGTTTGGATAATTAAGATAGGTCTATAACCTTGTATTTAGTGTTGATTATTACTCGCTAAACAGACTATGTTATCACTGTAGTAATAAAGAGTACATACTTGTACAATGTATAATTTTCGTTATTTGTCTAATGTTATTTTTTAACTTCATTGACGCCAGCTCCGTTCTGTTGACGCACCCATGGCTCACACCCCCCCAAAAATATTTTCTAGCTACAGCACTGAGTATATATTTCAATTAACACCTTCTAAGAAGTCCCACATCATGAAGGCCATTGTAAAATAGCAATCAATGCCAACTTTGGGGGGAGGCAATCCACTCAATTAAAATTTAACTTGAACCAGTTATCAGTCAAATATGGCAGTGAACATATTTTAAAAGAATAAAAATAACAATGTACATATAGTGGCTTTGATATTATAATGTTAAATGAAAGGAATTATTGCAGGGACATTTATCTGAACGGAAAATTTATTAATGCACTAGATTAGCATTTCAAAATTTTCTTCTGCACACACATCTTGATAGGACAGCCAAATAAGGCAGGCTTCACTCAGCGCATTGCAATAGTGCATTCATATTTTGTTAATTTAAGGGTGATTGAGTAGAGAGACGTTAATGAAATATTGTGCATAAAATGAAAATACCAGTGGTTGGTCCTTGACAAAATGTTATGAATATGTGGATACAGTAACAGTTACTAGCCTATCAACATCAACTGCACAACACAAGTCAAGTCAGCCGGGGTATACCAGCACAACACAAGTCAAGTCAGCAGAAAAGTTCTTATATTTTATAACTCAAATTTTAGAAGAACATTATTGCCCTTGCATTGCAGTCTCTTTGTGTTGAGTGCAGGATGTCTGCAGCATTTTTGGAACCAAATTCCAGGATTTTCTAGGCTTTTCTTGGCCCAAATTTTCCCAAAATCAAGGCCAATCTTCCAGAGAATGCAGATTATTTTTTTCTGATAGTAAAAATGTATCTGCGACCTGACTGTCACAAGAAATCGCAAAATATTCAGCTGTGTTTCTTTTTTTTATTAGTATGAAGCAGATTCCAGGCCTTTTGTGGTAAATGCAATTTTTTCAAGGCTTTTCAAGGACTGGCAGACACCCAGGTCACACCCTTTGAGTAGTTACAGTCAGGGAAGTGCAAGTGATTACTTCAAACTGCTTGTGTTACTGTGATGTCATTGCATATTCAATAGGTCAATAATGGATCATTTGGAGCCTTCTACAGTTTTAATCAATCGAGTAACTAAATTATTGCCAATATTGCTTCACAAGACTGTGGCATTTTTGAAGATGCATAAAGAAATATAGTCCTACAGACGACTCCTAAATACATTTTTAAACTTACCATTTTAGATTTATAGGAAATTCACCCTGTACGAGGGATGCGACAAAGAATTGTTTCAGCAAAGCAAAAACTATTTTGTGGAGAGCTTCCGAACCTGGGTCCCAACAAATGGGAGCCCAAGGCTCTACCAGCCGGGCTAGCCCCCTCCCTTATATTCAAGAATTGTAATTGGGTGATGGCCGCTTGGCCATGATATGAAAAAAACTAGGACCCTGAAATTTGGCTGGGGACCCACTTTTTCAGACCTCACTGAGTCCCCAGGACTCACTTTTTGAGCACCCCAACAGAAACCCTGGTGTTGATGCTGGTCTATTGTTTGGAAAAGGTGTGAAGTTCAAACTTGAATTGGATGACACAGTTGTTTTAATTAGTCAGTCAGTAATTACTTAAACCGATAATATAATAATGTATAGCTATCCCAAACATCCCCCCTCCGACTACAGCTCACATTTATCTATGTCTATCTATTTATCTATCTTTCTATCGTTCGATCTGTCTATCAATCTATCTATCTTGCTAGCTATCTATCCATCTTGCTAGCTGTCTATCTATCTATGTATCTATCTAGCTATCTGACCATTCTAGCTATCTAGCTTACTATCTAGATATCTGATCTATCTATCTATCTATCTATCTATCTTGCTATACATATTGCTATCAAGCAATCCCCAACATCTCCAATGGAGCTTACAACAGAAACACATAATTATTTGTCCATCTAAACAATTAAATCTGTCTTTCTAAAATATCAGTTACTGGCTCACTGCCATCAAAAGATGCGTTCTGGACTTCGCAAGTATGGAGCAAATTAACCAATGTCAAATAAAGTCATGAGAACCAGCCAATCAGAGCACACTAGAATATATAATTTTAAGTTGGCTACTCCCTAGAACTTATCACAAGCATTTGTAAAATTTACCACAGTTTCAGTTTGTCTCAAGTTTATTTTGTCAGCTTTTAAAGCTCTATCTCTTCCTTCTTTAAACACACATAGATAGATAGATAGATATGGTAAGTGCAGCCCTCTAAGCCCAGTTCTGGGCACTCACAAGGGTCGATTGATGAGACGGGAGAGAGAGCGGAAGTCCTCAACATGTTACGCATTTACCCCATCTGAGGGATCTTTTACTTGCCCAGCATAGACACTGATACAATAGTCCGCCAATTTAACGTCTCATCCGAATGACATCCAGCTGGGATTTTTCCTCATGAAGGTGCACTGAAAATGTTGTCTGAAAGAATTTTTGAACATTGTACAATGTGCGACACATGATGACAGAGCTGTTGGTCGCGAAAAACAATTTGGGGAAATATCTTGGTGGTTTGCCCCCCCTGAAAAAAATCCTGGATACGCCACTGGTGCTGGTTACCTTTTTGGAAATTTTTGTGGTGTTTTTTACAAATTTATATCATTCAGGGGCAGAAAAATGGGAAAAAAAAAAGAAAAATGGGGAAATTGTGCAGAAAAAATTGGGAAATCTGTTTAAACTCTTCGTATAAATCCCCTTTTCTTTCAGTTTCTTTTTTCTGTTAATTTCCCACTTCTTTTTTGCCATTTCCCCAATTTCTGGCCATTTCTCCCATTTTTCTTACCTTTTCCCCATTTTACTTATAATTTCCACATTTTGTTTACCATTTACCCATTTTGCTCATAATTTCTCCATTTTTCTTACCATTTCCCCATTTTCGTTTCTAATTTTGCTAATACATCTGCAGAAATTTCCCCAAAATCTGTTCAGGGGGCAAGTTGTCCCCCCCCCCCGCCCTCTCACCCCCCTCCCCCCCATAATGGCTATGCTACTGATCTCAATACCTTTTAGATCTGGCCTTCCTGCTATTGACATAATTCGTTGTAAGCCACTTGTACTTTCTTTTTTACTGCACTGCCCCCCCCCCTCCTGGTGATACCACTGCTAAGTTTATTGTCTGTTCTATTTCTCTGATCACGTATGAAAATCTAGGCCCCAAATTCTACACCATTTTCCCCAAGAATCTACAACATACGCATAGTGAACTCGCATGTGTTCCGCTTGCGACACAAATTCTAGTTTTGGCTGTAATTACAGAAAAAGTTACCATAGGCCTACTGGATATATTTTTATTCAGGATTGAATTGATAGATACAATTATAAATAGATAGATAGATAGATAGATAGATAGATAGATAGATAGATTTTAACTTGAGCGATTGATTGATTGATCGACTTAGAAGTAACTAATTGATGGATTGACAGATTGGTTAATTGAGAGTTTGATTGATAGATTTATTGATATATCTATTAGTCTATGATGTGTGACCAATATAGGCCTAATGATAGCATAACTCAATCCTGTTTCTGGAGCGCACAGTTTTGTACTTTACAAAATTTATCACTTAGACAAGTTACATGACAAATGAATTGAATTGAATTGAATTTACTACCCCTATGAATTGAATTGAATTGAGCTCATTCCCAAAAGCAAGTGAATTGAATTTGCACTGATGCCCAATTGAATTGAATTGAATTGAATTGAATTGCACATAGCTGAATTGTGCCCATCACTGATTTGAAGCACTCAAATTATTTAAATTACCAAATGTACTCCGATTGTACTGCAAAAATGCATATACTTTTCTGCAAGGGAGCGTATTTGGAGCGTATGGATTTGCATATATATATAGGAAGTATAAATGAAGCATAATTTAAATAATTCGAGAGCTTCAAATGTACTATTTTTTCCTCTGGGAGACATGTCGCACACCAAACAAAATGTCATGTACATACTTATTTCACAATATTTATTTTCAGCTCAAAGGAAGTCGATGGTCCACATACATCAGGGAAAGACATGACGAGACTTCAGAAATGTCAGTTTCGTACGACATCCACGCCCGAGGAAGTCCGATGGATGATATTCCTAACTTAGATGAGTTTCAGACAAGCCTTTTGAGGCGGTTGTCAAAAGACGGGTGGAGGCAAAGTGGAGTTCTTGGAACGAGTAGAATGGGAAGTTATCAAATGACTTTCTGGCTTGTCAAGTGAATTTGTCTTTTGACCATTAAAAAAGTTGAAAAAGAAAAATCGGCAGTTTTCGTAGAGATTTTATATGCTTATTCAAATTAGTTTCTGGCCATTTCTTCCATGTTTACCTTTTGAAATTTCCAATCACTGATAACGGCTCAAAACATTAGGACTCATAAAATAAAGATTCATAATAGATTTGTGAACATATTCAGTTTAATAAGGAATAAAACACAACTGGTATAAATCTAGAGATATCCATTTGGACGATACCATGCAAAATCAAAGCTAAAACAAGTCACAACCAACAAATCTCAATTCTCTTTCTGGATTATCCATTACTGCATTCAACTTACAAAATACAGAGTAAACACTCCCTCTTCAAGACATACATACTTTGCAGGGTCCCTTCCAAAAATGTCATATTGCTGGGGGGGGGGGTGGGCCGGTGGTTTTATATCTCTTTATCACGTCTCCCCTGTGATCGCTGTGCTCTGATTGGTCAAAGCCCAGTGACATGACGTATTATTTGAACTAATACCCAGGCAGAGAACTAATGCCTGGGTATTAGTTCATTATGGAGGAATTAGTGCCTTAGCTCCCCCTGGTGTATTTCACAAAATCAAGATTAACGTCGTACAGAAAATTTAAGAGTCGATCGTCCTGTTTCGCTTATAATGGACTGATTTAAACAATTTACTAAAATCATTAGGAAGAGCTCAGCCAACCTCAACAATGACAGGATTTGCCTTATCTGTCACCAAAAATCGCAAAAATATGAGCGTTTCGTGAGATAAGTACAGGTCTACAGTAAAACAATGTAAGTAAACTAACCCGGGGCACGTTGGACCATAACAAAAAAAACTATTTTCAAACTTTTTTTTCTCCACAACTATGCAAGGCAGATCAACTTGGTTTGGCATAAGGGTGTTTGTTGTAAATGCTAAGAAGTTAGTCAGTAAAAAGATTTTTCATATATCAAGATAAGTTTTTGACTTAGAGCCAAAAAATTAAAAAGCGGATCATCACGCCGCGGTTTCCCCTATATATGGCAAGGTTATTAAGAATCACGAAATTTAATGTTAATGATTGCTGCATTGATTTATTATCTGTAATCCAACGAGAGAGTCATCTACACAAACCAATAATCTCTCACACTCTTTCAGAAATATTTAAAAAGTAAAGAGATTTTTGATCACCTGAAGAGTTAAAAAGGTAATTAAAAATATAGATCTATATATATAGGAAATGTACAATTTTCAGGTTTTTTAATCTCTAACATCCTTTTAAAATGATTTTTAAATTGGTATTTGCAGTCATTTAAATAAATACAGAAGTATGAAAACTTATGACATATATATTGGAAACAAAATATTATCAGAGTTTCTTAAATTTTAGAAGATATTCATTTCTTTTCGTTTCCGCAGCTTCACAAAGGCGATGATTTTGGTTCTGCTGAATGACTTGTTCATGATCTAAATGCTTCATTTCTTCATTTTCGCTATCGAGGATGTCGAGAAATTGCTTGCGGAACTTTGGTGTTATTTTCCTCCTGCTTTGCACACTTCCAAGAAGTATGAACCGTGCGACGGCCGATGTACTGCCAGCAAGTTTTTCTTCCAGGCCATCAAATCGCATTCTTGGCCGCGAGATGACGTTCAAGATGGTGTTCAACCCAAATGATAAAACTTCGCACGGCTGCTCTAAGTCTCCTGTTGCCTTGATGCAGTTTGGGTTTTTCATATTTTTCCTTCTTAGTCTTGTTATTCGTGCGTTGATTTCCTGGTGTAACAAGTCCAGTGCAATTCTCTCAAAATCAAACAACCGCTGCCAATTAATCTTGTGTCCTTTCTCATAGTTATTCCAAGTATTGTTATAATTCCGCAAAAACTGTTTCTTGGGCACGTCTGGTCTCGTGCAGCTTTGTTCATAATGTTTCACAGAATGCCTTAATTCTTCTAGCATATGCTTGCGACTGTCTTCTATCTGGTCTTCCAGAATACGGCGTGCTTCGTTTCGGTAGGCATACATAGTCAGGTCTATGGTACGATTTAATTTTCTGCGCCTTTTGTTGACTACAGGTTAAAAGAATGATAAAAAATAAATTAATGAGATATATAACAGAGTGCAAAAGATATCAGTACAGGATCAGTTTGTTTAGAGCTCTTTGTAGATTGGCAGTCCGCTTGAAAAATTAATTTTCTTATTAAATATTCTAAATTTGCAAACTGGCTTTGCCACGCCATTGACATCTTCCTATTGGTCACCTAATCTTCTTATTTGATTAAGTACCTTTTAGTCATTTAATTAGTTTGTTTGCTGTCACCTACTCATGCTGCCAGATATGATAAGCATTGAATCAACTGATTAACCTTAATTGACGCCAAAAACAAAAACAAAACATTTTCAAGCCAGTGACATCACGTGATCAAGCTGAAAGTTAATTTTGAAACTGTTTGGACCGCCAATCTGCAAACAGCTATAATGACACTCTTGCAACAGAATTCAAAAGCATTGACTCTCCTCCAGACTGTTACATGTCAGTCTGCACACAAGACTCTACCTGCTTGTTGGAGGAACAGCCAATGAGACTCACAATTGAAGTCGTTTTCGGAAAGATTTGCATGTGTCACATGGGTAAGGGGCCACCATTGGCTTGGAGTTTTTTTAAAATAAATAAATTCTTGCTCAGTTTTGGTGAAACAAATAAATTCTTTTTGGGCAGTCTTGAAATAAATAATTTCTGGAGGGGGTATTTCTTAATAAGGCGTTACTTGATTTCACACGCTTGAAATAAATAATTATGGCCGACGTTGCCGTTATATAATTTCACGCTGAGGAAAACTCCAAGCCCCCCTGATCATTAAATGGTCACCCCCAAAACTAGGGTGACTTGTTTGGTCCGACCATGCACGAGGGTCTATTCGCGGAGGAAGCAGCTTGTCACGTGGTACAAAATCTCGCGATCCCAGTATTCCCCGCTTTTGTGAGAGTAGCTGGAAACACTACACAAGGGTTAAGGCCTAGTTCAAAAATAATGAAGCCAAAGTGTGACATGACAATCAAACTTTTACAATGTTTATATCTACCAAATGACCACATAATATTGTAACAAACATGTCTAAGTTCTAGAAACTCTATTTACCATTTGGCTGTGGTTTGTGGAAATAACTGATAAAAGCCGAATATCACCAAATTTTATTTATTTTTATTTCCATGGCCGTGAAAGAAAAGTAGACAAAATGGTAACTTATCTTGAAATTAAATCGATATTTTTTGTTGGATGACAAAACTCATATACTCTTAAGTGTCCATGGCTGTTTTCCTCAAAATTTACCACATATTTTAAGAGAAAAACAGTATTTTTCGAAATTTTGTTGCATTATTAAAGAAAAAACTTACATATTTTCTCCCCAGATGTACATATTTTCCTCTAAAATGATTTCACCTGTCCTGTGTTATGCGTCTGTATGTGGGCTTCGAATTGGTACCAAATAAGTGCCACCAAAGTGAATACGAACAGAGCAAATGATGATAGAAGCGTGTTTTTTAGCCTATTTTTCCAGACAAAAAGGCAATTTTGGGTAATGGCATGACACAAAAGTAAAAAAAGTGTTCTGGTTTTGACCCAAATCGATTTTATATGCATTATCAGTTATAACTGGATGAAGCATAAGAGTAATTACAAAATTAAAGGGAAATTTGAATTGGTTATTGCATTTTTAAGCATCAGCTACAACAGTAGCTGATCGCTTCTTACAATCGTCGTTTTCGTCGCAGGCAGGCTGTTACATCACAACGTCCATGATTTCTCTATTAATCTGACAAGTTAACCAACCAAATTCCTCCTGGACCTTTATTAGCCCCTAACCACGGGACAGTGTTATATTCCGGACATACGAGTGCTTATATCTTCTGATTCAAGCCATTTTATTTCCCTCCCCATCCCGCGCATCCTTCCTCGTCCGCCATTTTTTCCTGACTGGATGCGATTGACGTCGGCAAACTTCGGCATCTGACGAAAACACCAGAAGTATCAAATGCTCTTTTTTGGGTGATCAGTCAAAACGGCAACAAACAAAAACGGCAACAGACAATAACGCCTACGGTTTTTTGAGCATTGTCAAAAACGCCTACAGCTTATTTTTCTTTTGCATGACAGTGTAAAAACGGCTATTGGCCATTACAAAAACGGCAACTGCACTCTACAAAAACGGCTATTTCCGATATTTGTGGTTTTTTCAATGTCAATATATTTTAAAGTAAAAATCATTTGTTGTTTTGTCATCATTTCACTTCTGAAAAGTTGCATTGCAACTTCAGAATCACGATTGCAATACTGCAGGGGTTCATAGTCTGAATATAAATATTTGATCCAACTGCTAATTGTCATTGTCACACAGATCTATATAAATGATAATTGGTATTTAGCCCTTCAAAGGATGCCTTATATTTTAAGGTAATTGGTTTTTCATTCACACGTGAACTGCTCTACTTTTGACACTGGATTACATATATATATAGTTGTTCTTGTATAAGCAGTAGGCGTTTTTGTTAAGTGGTGTAGCCGTTTTGGTATAGACCTGTAGCCGTTTTTGACATCTATTAGTAGGCGTTTTTGCGTTGCCGTTCTTGCATTGTCAGAAATCACAGTAGGCGTTTTTGTCTGTAGGCGTTTTGACTGCTAATCCTTTTTTGCGGTTCTCATTTGCCGATTTCAAATATTTCATCATTATCAAAGTAACTTTATACACTACTACAAGCCATTTACACCCCTTTTTTCATATTTTGCAATCATTTATTAAAAAAAGAATTAAAAACTTCATCAGCCAATCAGGTCACGGCATTTCCGTGGGATTTCAATATGGAGGACGAGAGGAACAACAATTCATGTTTTCTGACGAATTTCATCTGCACTGATCATATACGGCCTTGCACTTGACTGTCAGGTATTTAAACTGATCAAGTTAGGTGTTATCGTCATTGTACTATAGAAAAACGTTTGTCAAAGCAACTTTGGGTGTTGTCTGTTTTGATTTGTCCTTGTTCTGTAATATCGCTCAAGCAAAACATAGCTGTCGCGGTCAAGAAAAGCTGTTGCGGTCAGTCAATGCACTGCAAAGTCATAGACTTGCAATGCAGTCCCAAGCTAGCTTTGGGACTTGCCTATTAGTGCCTCTCAGGCTGGTGAAAGTCCGCAAGTGGATACGATGTCGCCGCTAAAACACAGTGCATGCTAGTTAATTACTTGTTCTGGAGTGTCCAGGCTGACCAGAAGGGTCAGTTTGTGTCATTTGCCGATGAATTGCACTTCAGAAAACCTTGTATTGGTGAAGTACAATCAGCAATCCTTTGACCAATTTGCTCTGTTCTCCAAATTGCAATTGAGTGGCAGCCATTGTTGTTGATAATTTCCAATCCCAGAAGGCCCATAATCTTAAGTTTGCATATTAATTGGATGATTTGGATCAGTGAGTCAAGTAGTGCCTTCTTTTCAACCAATCACACTTGCTAGATAGACCACATGACAAGGAACTAATTTGACCTAATTGTAAAAAAATCCTTGGGCATGGCAGCCATGATGATTATCATGATGATGACCACTAAATGAGATGAGATTACAACTGTTAAATGGCATCAAGTGCCTGACATCAAAGGGTTTCACATGTGCCAGTGGTAACTAAACAATGTTATGGTCACAGAATAAGGAGCTGTTTTAAGTGACACATTCGTGTTTCTTTCTAGGCAGCTGTAACTTTTGTAAACGTTTTGTTTTTTCTCTCTGGTTTTTTGCATGCTCAGAGTTGAAACCCTTCACAGACGAATGTCAGTGAAGGTTTCAGAGGTGAAACTAACTCTGACCCAAACTACACATGTTCAGTCATGTTGGTTGCATTTTAAGACATAATATTTCTGTAAATGTTTTCATATATATTGGTCACACCAGCTAGGCCCTTCCATGCAATAGGCCTAAGAGGGGCAAGGGGGGCAAGGTTGCCCTTTTCATCTCCAAGAAAATACGTTATTAGGCCTTAATTTACAGTAAATTTAGGCAAAAATATATAAGTATGAATTAAATATTATTATTGGCGCTACAATAAATTTTTGTCGCGCGAAATAGATTTGCCCTTTCTCGACCGACCGCCCCAGCCACCCTCGTTTCCTTCTGGCACCCCTGGGCCTAAGCATGATTAAATATATATATTCGACATATTCCATATATTTACAATGTTCATTCATTATTTTAGTTGGCCAAGCTCAGTCATCCAACTTTAGTCAAGTAGTCAGTCAAGTGAAGTCATAGAGCATCAAGTCATTCATCCAAGTATGACTTGACTGGCTCCAGGGTCTAGTCGCAGTAAAAACTGCATAAATTCTATCAAAACTCAATCAATGCAGCTGAATGACCACAAGTACAGCTATTAGGTGTAAATAAATGGCAGACCCCATTTTTGAAAGCTCAGATGAATATCTGTTTTCTGATGAGTGCATAAAATTGAAATTCCTGAGTATCCTGCCACAATGGA
This sequence comes from Platynereis dumerilii, assembly GCA_026936325.1. Lineage (NCBI taxonomy): Eukaryota > Metazoa > Annelida > Polychaeta > Phyllodocida > Nereididae > Platynereis > Platynereis dumerilii. The sequence continues at coordinate 8,518,111 of JAPTHN010000009.1, forward strand.
TAGTGATACTCCTATCATTTTATTTAACGTACCAGATCATTTACATTTTAAGCATTATTTGTTTACTTCTACAGCTGATGCTTTACATGCTTTGCATGGTATTTTTCAACAAATTGGCCCCAAATTTTGAGAAAAGCTTTACAAAGAGCAAAATTTTGATAATTAAACATTGAAACATACTCCAACTACTGAAATATTGTGTTGAGTATCATTACAAGTAATACTAGAATGATTGCTTTACTCTTTACAAGAAAACCATGAAAATATGATCAATATTTTCCATAGCGTTACGCTTGCGACAAAGCCCCATTTAAGAAATCTTTGTATTTTACCACCAGAAACCAGCTGCGGACCTGTATTACTTGATTGTTTCTCAAAACTACACAGATTTTGCAATATTACAAGCCAAACCAGATTTAAAACGGAGCTTTTATTGCTCTGTGGCACTACAAAGTATTCTGGGCGTTACGCTTGCGACGGATTCACCTACCCTGCTATTCATGGGAATTTTTTTGTGAAATAAATTTTCCACAACCATAAGAAGCTCCGAAATGGGTAAGAAGATATAAGACTAGGTCTCAGAGGCCAAAAGATTCAACTGACACATGTCAAAGGGACACTAGAGCATCCCAGAGCAGTAAGAGTCAATATTTGACTTAATTTTTCGAAGTCAACCTTTGAGTACAAATAGCTCAATAATGTCAACACAGGCATATGAAAGTACTTGATTTTATGGATTTATGAAGCCTGAGGATGTAGAGATTCCAAAAAGTGTTAGGAAATTGTCTTAGAATACATACAAATTTGTAAAACTGAAAGAATTCAAGTGGTCAAAAATGTTATGTCACGTTTTTTTGGTGAAAAAATGCTTGTTTTTCAATGTAAGTGGACTCTATCTCAATAACTATGAGCCAGAATGTCGTGAAATTTTCAGGAAATTTGCACAAGAATGTACTTAAAGCAATGGTGTACCTTTTAGCTGTCACATACAGCCATTCTCATATTTTGAGACCCCTACAGAAAATATGCTGCGTGGCTTCATTATTTTTGAACTAGGCCTTAAGCCTGGTGTGTTTGAAAACTAATCTTCTTAACCTGTCTGATACAAGTTACACATGTATGCAACAGTTCCGAAAACACCCAAAGTGACCTTAATTGTAGTATCAATCATGTAGCCTGCCAAAATGTTGAAATAGGTGGCAGCAGCCGCAGCACATTCAACATTTCGTGAAACTGCTGAGCAACAAGTTTACAGTGGGTACATGAATGTAAAAGTGAGGTACTGTTGGCTCTGCATACAAAGCTGGATGGCAGTGGATGCATTAGCATGACATAAATAATTTTCACAGCCGGTGAAAGGTGGGTTTAGCTGTTATGATCCAATCAATAGCATTTATTCGTTAATCACCCTGTCATGCATTGCATATAGCAAATAAAACAGGACAATTTAAACTAGAAGGCAAACCGGTTTGCTATGGCCGTTATTATAATTAGGGGGCGACCAGACGATGGTTGGGGGGAGGCTATGGCTTTTACCCCTGAGACAAAAATTTTTTTTGTGCGCAAAGCGTCAACGACAATTTTTTTTTGCACGAAGTCGTGCGACACTTTTTTTTGCAATTTTTACATTACGGCACCCCAGCTATTGGATGAAACAAACCATTTTTTCAAATTTTCAAGTGCTGAACAAACTTTTCTTTTCAGTGTCATGTTAGAAACAAACTTTTTCTTTTCACCAAAAAGTAATAGCCCTCCCCCCAAAGATCATCTGGTCGGCTCCTTCGGGATCCTTCGTCAGACCTAGAAAACATAGGCTGCGCAGCAGCAAACCTTCAGCAAATAACACCTTTAGAAGATTACAATAATATCATAAAATTGGTGCGTTTACGAAATTGCTTATAGGTATGCATTATGCAATAGCGGTCGAGTAGTGGCCTTCCATTATCTCTATTTTTCCAATGATTCATAAAGTGTTATACGCATCAAAAAGCACTGCTAAATTAATTGCATAGGTGATTTGTTAAGAAAAATGCATTACTGTATATGCAATAGTGGGGAAGTTTTGGCTTAAAATTTTTATGTTTTTTTCAATATTTAAAAAAGTATATAATATTTTACATCAGACCTTTCAAAAGGCACAACTAGACCATATTGACCATATGTGCACCAAAGTTTATCCATGTACATGCAATAGAGAGCGAGTCTTAGCCCAAAAAACAAAAAAAATATGTTTTTATATCTTTTCTCATTTTTTCAGAAAGTATAGAATATCTGTCAATGAGACCATCAAAAGGCACAACTAGACCATATAGGCCACGTGTGTACCAAATTTCATCCATGCACATGGAATAGTGACCGAGCCTTGGCCCGGAAACGAAAAAAAAATTATTTTTATATTTTGTTAATTATTTCAAAAAGTATTTAAGATATATTCATCAGACCATCAAAAGGCACAACTAGACCATACAGGCTAGATGTGTACCAAATTTCATCCCCATACATTCAATAGAGGTCGAGTGCCGGGCCGGAAACGATCTATCCGCCCGCCGCCCGCCCGCCCGGCGGACGGACAGCATTTTTACCCAAGTGATTACAATACCTTCTTCGAACTTCGTTCGCTGAAGGTAAAAAGGGGGATTGGTAGCGATTGTTGGACTTTCACCACTGTGAATTTCCGAATTGTTGTTCACATTTTTTCGCAGAGCAGTGGCTGAAAATTTTTATGATATATGATTTTTGTTTTTCAAGCCAAAAATTGGGGGAAAATACTAAGGCCACACATAATTGATCTTTAGCTTCTCGGATCCTCTCAAGGCACTTTTTCTAGGGTCGGTCGGTAGGACAAAAAAAAAGAAAGATGAAATTTAAATGTTTTATTTATAATGTCAAAAAAAATTATTATTTTTTTTCAAGTTTTTTTTGTCCATCGGCAGGGAATCAATTGTGTCGGCGGGTCCGCGAAGCTAAGAGTCAATTATGATTAACAAGGACAAGGGGGTAAAATTGATGAACATGACAATTACCCCACATTTTCATTGGATAAACATGTGATGCCCATCTGTCCCCAGATTATCACTTGATAATTTTACTTAGATAAACATGTGAATTTAGATCTCAACAGTGTGTCACCCAGTGGGCTTTTCTAGTATATACAATAAAACTCTAAAACCTAAATGCACATACATTGGTAATTAAGCATGATCACAAACACATTGTATTAAAAATAATGTGTTAAGCAGAATATATTTTCAACTGCAACATTCTGCAGATTAGACGTCACCTTCACTTTCCCATAGTGAGGTCACCTTCACTTTTTTTGGGGATAATCTTTGCTTTCTACGCCATTTAGGGTTGCCATGGGGACGCCACTTTGTTATCATGGATACTAGTGATAGGCGGCGTCATCATGGTAACCCAGTGACTTGGAGATGACGGCAAGGGATCCGAAAAAGGTGACTGCAAAAGTAGCTTTTGAAATTGCGGCACTACACAGCCAAAAATGGTTGTTCAGCAAAATTTGTAGCACACAGCACCAGACCACGAGTAATAAATGTGTCACGCGAAGTTATGGCCCCTATGGACCACTGGTTAGTGAGATCTCGGCGTCAAACGAACGTGACAGGGGACACGGACGACAGTGGACACCGTTCTGTCATACCTGCAAAATGGCCGGTACCACCCTGTGGTATGGCCAAAACAAGAAAGTATAGGAGCACGAATCGATTTAGAAAATTGTTAAGAAAATGGCATACTCACTTGGGAATCCTCTTACATCAAAGCTTAGATACCTTGATGAGGCACGACTGGATACACGGCTAATTTGGCTGGCCAGGCTACTTTGGCTGGATAGACGGCTGCGTCGGCTGGATAGACGGCTGGATTGACCAGAAGACCTGCCACTATACTGATCACTAGATGACTCGTGCGTCATTTTCGGAAGTCTTAAGAAAAGGAAATCAGTTTGTACTAAACTTTGTAGGATTTCACATGAGAATTTTAGTAATCAACTGGGGCATCCCCCAAGTTAATCACTAAACAAGCATCCTCGGATACAATGGCTGGTTAATCCTACGGGATAGTAGAACCCAGCAAACACAAAACGTTTCCTGATATCTATAAAATATCACAGATGTGTCGGATAGAAAATGTTTTCATCAAATATGATAATGACATAATTTTTCTTCTATCTAAAATATATTTTATGATGATATATGAAATTGATATTTTTAGAATATCATAAAAGTATCGGTCAATAGCTGTTTTTAGAACACATAATTTTTATATTTCTATGATATGTAACCATCATATCTGGAATACATTTTCAGTAAGCAATCTTAATGTAATATTTTATAGATGGCATGGAAACATGGCACAGATTATGTTTTACAAAACCATACCTTCGATATCAATCAGTGAATATGAATATGATGTTTAATAAATATCTGGTAACCAATATTTTTTAAGAATGTTTTATAAATGTCATTTTAATATCTCACACAAAATATCAGTTTATTCCATCATATAAATATATGTTAATTAATATCATAATGATGTGTGCATATATCCTGTTACAGATATTTAACAAATATGTTTTATAAGTGTCGTTTAAATATCGCATAGAAAATAGTTTTTTATTCTATTATATTAATATTTTTTAATTTATATCATAGGGATGTATTTCATGCATCCTGGGGTAGATATTGAACAAGCATGTTTTATAAATGTCGTTTAAATATCGCACATAAAATATATTTTCATTTCATCATATAAATATCAGTCACTTCATATTATAAGGATGTTTTACATGGATCCTAGTGTAGATATTTAACAATTGTGTTTTATAAATGTCGTTTAAATATCACACACAAAATATATTTTCATTTCATCATATAAATATCAGTAACTCCATATTATAAGGATGTTTTACATGGATCCTTGTGCAGACATCCAACAGGTATGTTTTATAAATGTCGTTTAAATATCGCACATAAAATATATTTTCATTTCATCATATAAATATCAGTAACTCCATATTATAAGGATGTTTTACATGGATCCTAGTGTAGATATTTAACAATTGTGTTTTATAAATGTCGTTTAAATATCACACATAAAATATATTTTCATTTCATCATATAAATATCAGTAACTCCATATTATAAGGATGTTTTACATGGATCCTAGTGTAGATATTTAACAAGAATCCGCGGATTCAAAGCCTGGCTCAAGTGGCAGTGGCAAAAATATGTAGCAATGCTGGTGAAATAGTTAAGTCTACTTTATGATTTGGAAATGGCAGAGAAAGGTGGTTCTGAATTGCGGCAAGTGAAGTGTTGTTATTGTAGTTGTTCCATGTACAAAATAATATCCAAATAACCACGAAAAAGAATGTGTACGATTTTTTCAAATCTTGAAGTCGCCCAATTTCCTCCTTTGAAAAAATTGGCGAAATTGAAAAAAGTTTGGAACAAAAAAAATTGTTTTTTTTTAATCTCGGAAAACAATTTTCTTCTTTTTTTTTAATTTAGGAAAAAAAATTGTAAATCTTGGAACAAAAAATGTTTAAATTTGAAAAACAGAAGTTGCCCGATTTCCTCTTTTTGAAAATTTTTTTTTTTTTTTCAAATCTTGGAAAAAAAAAATTTGGGGAAAAAAAATTTTTGAAATTGAAAAAAAAAAGTAATTTCCATACATCTAGCTACCCTAACAAACCAATAAAACACAACAACAGATATATTGAACCTATAGTTATTGAACAGTAGAGTTGACAGACAATATTTTCAGACCATTACTCCTGAATTAGCCTGGCGAGCCAGGCTAAAAATTATGTATTATAAATGTTATTTAAATGTCCACACACTTAAGGTCTTTTCATTACATCATATAAATATCAGTCACTCCAATGACTCAATATTATAAGGGTGTATAAGCCTAGGATACATTTGTTATACACATCCTGGTGTAGATGTACTTATATAATGGAATGAAAACTACTGCCAGTTGGCCCATGACCATATGTCAGAAGTCACTGCTTCTAATTGAACACCCTACCCCTCTCAGCTTCTATCATACAAAACAACAGTAATGCTTCAGTAAGACTTATCTTGAAATATTAAATTGTATAGTTCCTAAAAATAGGGAGAAGTGTGATGTAAAACATAATATTCTTGATTAGTTAGTCAATGCTTTTTCAAGTCGATCATCCATGACCAAGGCCAATAAAAAAGGACACAGATACAGATAATTTATTGAACTACTCAAGATAAGATTTTTAGCGTTTGGGTAAAAAAAGGTCCGATCGAGGCACTGGTCCAATCCCAGTGATTCTCCTTGAAGTTCCTCCACAATTTCATGTTGATAGATATAGATGGATAGATAGATAGATAGATATACCGTAATTGCAGCCCTCGAATCCCAGTTCTGCATGGGTGCTCAGGAGGGTTATCGATGAAATGGAGAGAGAGCAAGAGTCCTCAACATGTTACACATTTACCCCATGTGAGGGATCTTTTACAAGCCCAGCACAGACACGGATACAAGGGGCTGTCAAAAGGTCGGGTGAGAAGATCACTCAGCGAAAAATCTAACAAGTTTATTTACACTGTACAAATCTTTAATAATTCAATTGAAATTTAATAAGAAGCATTCCTATGCTCCTGCACTGCTAATAATAGCACTTAGATCCAATCAACACTGGATTCCAGAGAAGTCCCTTCTGGACAAATAACTTAAATTGTCTTTGTTTTTAAAGTTAAAATTATTGTCTTTAGGATATTGTCCTTTACATTAACACCGTTCCCAAAGTTCCCGTCTGAATCAATCTCAGTAGGCGAAGCTGACTTCCTCAGAACGAGTCGACATGGTCCGAATCCTTCCATAATAGCCTTGGTTTCAAATGCGCTTGAGAACTACAGATTACAGTCTGTCACTTTGATAAAGAAAAAGAGTGGACTGTTGCACTGTGAAAATGGCACATGGTGTGTCATAAATGCTGATGATTTGTCATGATCATACCCAATACTTTCAATGTTAATTTGATTTGAGGAGACTTATCCCACTTGTTTGTGACAGCCAAACAAAAGGAATATGCATCTGATTTTCATTCTAAAAACAGTTAGGCCTATGACAAGTCAAATGGCCTACTCTCAATCATGACTAAACAAACAGCCTCTATGTTTCCCATGTCGAAAGTAGAGAAGATGACACTTCATCGGCTATCATGAGTCAAGATTCAAAGTGCATTATTTACAGTGAACTGGTCCTAATTTTTTCTATATCAAAGTAACAGACTGTAAGACAACGAAATGAAAGATTGATGACTCTCTGGGAAAAGTTGGTCTTCCGGTGGTGCCAATTTGGCAATCACTGGGAGACCAATGTTAAACTAGAATGAGCGCTCGGAGATCGCATGCCTCAGCCTGCTTCAAATTAAGACTGAAGCTTAACAGATGAAATCCTTTATCAATATTCAAGTAATTATAGACCTTTCTTTTTTTTTTAATTTATAGTTTATGTTTCTAAAGGGTTACCTTATAAGATAAACTGTTTTTCAAAGGGCCCATTGGAGCTATTAATGGATATGGCAGTCAATCAATATGAATCTATCTATCCATTAACTGTCTTTCTATCTGTTTATGTCTCTATCCATTTGTCTGGTTGTTTAAATATTTTTAAAGAATTATTTGTCCTTTTTTCCTGCAAAGTATGATGAAGTAAAATAACCTTCAACTGATAGTATAGTTTCTATGCAATTGATATGTCTGATGAAAAAGATCTGAAGCCAAGATTAATTGGATAAACAGCCATTAATTGCATTTGATGACGATTACACTGACCAACGCCAATCAAGAAGCAAAGACAATTTGTGTAACTCTCTAATTAACAGATTCAATCAAGATTTACAATTGCTGAACAGACTGTAGACTATCTCTTGGTATGCTAGTGCTAAGATTGTGTGTATACTGTGTTCAAATGCGCTTGAGAACTACAGATTACAGTCTGTCACTTTGATACAGAAAAAGAGTGGACTATTAAAGTGCATGTAGCACGGTAGAGGCCTAATTTCGAATTTCTTTAACTGTAGCCCCAAAAATTCTCCAAAATTTAATCAGGTATTCTGTAGCACAAATGAACATATCGTGCCAAAGGAAAGGTAAATCCATTGAGAATTGTTGACAGGAGTCGATTAACAAACACACAAACCCACAAGCAGAGTTCTCAGAAAATGCCTACCCCTACAATACTCCGCCTGTAGGCTGAGTAAAGAATGCACTGCAACAGGGTGAAGTGTCCCGAAATGGCTACAAATCTCCTCCCAGTTGACAATGCACGTGAAGTTCACGTGATAAATGCGGGGGAACTTGGAAACTGGTGAAAATGATATAACTGAGAGTTATCACGTGTTTTTGTTCACGTGATAAAAACTCTCACATTTTCACGGGATAACCACGTGATGAATGTCACCAGATTATCATTTGACCATCTTCATGACATCACTGAGAGTTATCGTGTGTTTTTCTTCACGTGAAAAAACTCCCCAACATTTTCACAGGATAACCACGTGATGGACTTCACCAGATTATCACTTGACTATCTTCATGACATAACTGAGAGTTATCACATGTTTTTCTTCACGCGAAAAAACTCCCCAACATTTTCATGGGATAACCATGATGTGATGAATGTCAGAAGATTATCACGTTGGGGAAATTTCCCAAGGAGAAACACATGAGGACCATCACATGATGATTTTACCCAGGTAAACACATGCATTTGTAGCTTTGTACCTGAAGTTTACACCAGAAAATCACATGGTTATAAGTGGTGAAGATACCCCCCAGAATATGCATATATATGATCAACAAAATAACTATTATTAATGATAAAGCAAGCCAAATAACAAGTAATTCAGTGTAATTTTCATTGCACCGAATTCACTTCAAATGGCGCTCGCCGAATTCAGAATGCGCCGAGTTCACCAGTTTCCGTTCAGTCGAGGCTATCAAGAGCAAACAAGCATGGACAGCGGGAACCGCTCAATATCCATTCAGTGATGCTCTGATAAGTCCCGACTGTCAAGTTGTTACACACACAAAAATATAGCTTAAGGTATTCACAGATATTTGAGGTTTTAAGCTCACAGGTATATAGAGGCACCTACTTTGTAATTCTATAAATCTATATCTATCCTGGCTTTAATATGTAGTTTTCAATTTATTTTAATTTTTCTGTTTTTAGCATTATTATAGTTTTTCTAATTTTTTTATTATAATTTAAAATCGCATTACTTTATTTAAGTAGGAGCTAGAATGCTTGAATAATTTCAGGCCTTTTGTCAGACATTAGTGTTATAAACTGCTGAGTTTTATCAAGGTTATAATAGTTTTGGTATGAGTCCATTAATTAGTTTTACTAGGAGCTCAATATTCTTGGCTCAATATTATTATTAGGCCTACATGTGTGAATTTCAGGTACATCTAAGGTGGCTCGATACTCGTGAACTTTCCGAGATAGGATTTCTCAAAAATAGTTTAGAATGATCCAAAATATAGTTTATAGCAAAGATATGCAAAAAAAAGTGGGCGCTACCAGCCTTTTAAAAAAAATATTTGAGATTATGCACCAGAAAGTCAGTTCACCCAAACCTGAAAAACTGAATTTTTTTCTTAAATTTTTTATTGTGAAGTTTTCCCTGCTATTCGGTGGTCATGCATCCCATATTATGCAATGAAGCATGAAATTAAAGAAAACACTTGAAGGGAAAAGCTGATTGCAATTTCAAAGAGATATATTTAGTTTAAAGGACTTTCCAAGGCTCGGAATAAAAGTTTTGATTTTGACAATTTTTACTTTTTTTATAAACCATAGTGCCAAAAAAAATTTACTAGATAGGATTTTTTAATTCTTTGTCATTTACTTCCAAAAATAGTGGGGAACAATATGATAATACAGACAACCCTTCCTACCACAGTAACCACACTTGAAAGACCTGCTTGAGTAAAATCGCCTGTAAAAATTTTCTATTCTGAGTATCAAGCTGAAACTTCGGCTACTTGTAGTACTCATCATAGCGCATCTAGTGCTGCTAACGGGAAGTCTCTAACCCTGATAGAAGTGACGCAATTTGCAAACGAAGCGGCCGAAACTTGAAATTCTCAGGTCTGGGCCATCGCCATCTTTCCTAGGTTGAAATAACAGAATCTTCAGGGCATGGTTTTGGGGTGATTTGAGGCTTTGAAAAATCTAAAAAAAATGGAAACATCTAGATTTTACCATTAGAAAACATGTTGAATAGTTGAAATATTTTTATCAGGCCGATTTTTTTAGAAATGCCAGGAAAAAGAACATGTCAACAAAAGTTCGGACATTGACTTTGTGTGCTTCGGACGCACTTTTGACATAGAAAGAATGGTCGTACAGAGCCGGAACTTAGCTCAAAATGTAGGAAATTAAATTTCCTAAACATTGGTATCAGTTAGAAGGTGCTGCATCCGATATTAAGCCCTCCAGAGCGTGCTGCGTCATTGACGCAGCAATTGCACAAGGAAAGGTTGGATGGATACTGAGCTCTGCTCTGCTGATCTACGATAGATAGGGCCTGCCTGGCTGCGCGGAAACATGTGCAGGTGACGTAATTTCGTGAGTAGCGAGCCACCTTAATTGTGATGAAGATGCTACAGAAGTATTTAGGGATCCGCCACTAGGGGCGCCACATATGTCGGTGGCGCCACATGTATATTTCTGATGACGTCATAGGTGCGTGACGTCACATTTTGGAATCTTCGCAGCTTGCACTGACAGTGACTGGTGACATGGCGACTTGCAGATTGCTTTTAACATGTTTAAGCGCTACTTTTGAAACTTTGACCAGCATTTCCATCAAGTTCCATGATGACTCTGCAATCTGAACATGCTCAAGTCAACAATGGTCAACAGTGAAGGGACCACAGCTTCATGCCTGAGCTTGTCCGGGTGACCTAACTGTCAATGGCAATGCTGAGGGGGGCGGACTAGACCCAGATAACATTATGGTGGTAAGTACTAAGTCATTTATGATTTAGCATTGTTTAGCTATATAATTGATAATCATTGGGGGGGGAGGGCTATGAACTTTTGGTGAAAAAAAAGTTTGTTTCCCACTTTACACCAAAAAAAATGTTATAGCTAAGGGGCCGACCAGATGATCTTGAGGGGTGGGTGGCTATGGATATTTGGTTAAAAAACAAGATTGTTTCCCAATTGACACTGAAAAAAAAAGTTTGTTCAGCACATGGAAATAAAAAAAGAAGTTTGTTTCCACCTGTAGCTAGGGTACCGGAATGTTAAAATTCCGATAAAAAAAGTTTGTCGCGAGTGCGCATGCGAAAAAAATTGTTCGTCGACGCGCCGCGAACGAAAAAAAAAGTTCGTCCCGGGGGTAAAGTCCATAGCCCCCCCCAACTATCGTCTGGTCGGCCCCTAAGCGCTTGAAATTGATGAAAATAACACAAATTGTGGAAAAACTTCAGTATAGCGGGCCGTGAAAATGACCATATTAAATGATATTTGGCAAGTGCAAAAAGTGTTGTTTCCATGGTTAACAACCGTTAACTTGGGGGCTACCGCTACCGCCCCAAACCCCCGTCAAATGACGTTTTTTAAACAATTTAGTCAAAATGTAACTATAAAACTCACTGTTTTTTGATAGTTTTCCGCCTGTATACTGAATGATACCCCAAATTGTTTGTAAATTTCCACCTGTTGCCTGTAGCTAGGGTATCATGTTCGTTGACGCTTTGCGAGCAAAAAGAGAAGTTTGTCCCGACTCCTGGGGGTTAAATCCCAGGGATCCCAGCGGCCCTATATTTCCTATAATTTCCTATATTTCCCTATATATATTATTTGCTCCCTATATTTCCCTATATTTTCAAGCTTTTTGCCAAAAATCCCTACAGTACCTCATAAACAGTACCGTCTAACAATGTCTAAGCTGCTATGGTAGGCCAAGCAACCCTCGCACGCCAGCAGGCTACTGCAGAGCTAAATATAGAATGGGCATTTTCAACCAAAAGGGGTACTGCAAGGGGGAGCTGGGCAGGGAACATAAACTATTATGAGGTAGCTATCCCTATATGGTATTTTCAAGGCATTAAATTAGCAATGTAAATTAGCAATTTCTGTCTTTTCATGTGACATTCAAATGAGTGTTTACTGCTTCATCATTCTGGATGATACTCCATCTACTGATGCACTGGTCACTACGTTCTTTCAATATGCCGAGTCGCCATATAGTTCTTGATAAAAAAAATTGTAATTTTTGCCCAAAAGTTGGCCAAATTTCACGAAAAACAACAATTTTTGTCTATGCAGTTAACGTTATAATATCACGATAATATGTGAAACAATTATTACGATAAGTCTTTGAACCGATAAAGGCGATGTATCGCAATATATAGCTACAGTCTGTCTCATCTAGCATGCGAACTGGTGTTTGGCCTGATTGCTCAGCACCTACAAGTCTCACAGTAGAAATACACAGACTCGCGGATAGAATAGCCATTTTGTAATTTGTTTATCACATTTTGGCGATGTTTTGGTGCCGTTTTTGCCCGATTTTTGGCCGTTTTCTGACGACAGCAGTCCATTCACACTTGTTTACACTTTTTACACAACCATAACAATGGCCTACATTGTCGTGACGTCACAAAAAGCACTGCAGCACCTCTCTTGGATTAGTTCCAGACAACTTGGTGCAAGGGTCACTCCTTTAAGACCATGCATTAGATTTATACAGGCTGTCAGACTATAGCTATATTTCAGTTTGCATGCTAGATGATACGGACTGCATATATATCGATTACGTAATCGATCCAGCTCTTGTGATAACACAGAGATTTCCCAGTTTTTCCGTGCGTAATTTTAGGCCGTATAGTAAATTAGTAATTTTAACTCCCAAGTTCAGTACCATGGCAGTGATGGTACATTATGGTACAACACCAAAAAATACATTTCTTGCCAAAGGGGTAACCATTTAATAACCGGGGGCAGGGCTTGGAGTTTTCCTCGGTGCCAGGGAAATTATTTATTTCACAGTAACCGTTACTAACGGCAACAGTAATCAAGCGCACAAAGTCCCCAAATATTCATTCTTAAATTAAATCAAGCAACACCTGTTACACCTTGTTCTGAAATACCCCCACCAGAAATTATTTATTTCAAGACTGCCCGAGAAGAATTTATATTTATTTCATCAAAATTGAGCAGAAATTATCTATTTAAAAAAAACTCCAAGCCCCCCTTAAGATTAAATGGTGGCCCCCTAAAACCTGATGTAATTGTCATTTTTCTATCTTTAAAACTGAGGGCTGCAGGAGAGTTTGAGAAATCCATGTTGCGCAGGCTGTTCTATCTATCTTCCGTGTGCTATCCTGCGTCATCCAGGTTGCTCACCCAATTTTCATTGGCGGGCAGCACTTTTTTGGGTCAACTTTATTTTCGTTATATTTTTTGCCACTGTTTGCAGGGTTTTTCAGGAAGATATAATTGTTCTTAACTAAAAAAGATGTAATGTGTTTGTTGTTTTTTCATCGATGACTTCGTTGTTTCCATCGGTGGCTTCACATTTTTTCAGGATTTGTTCGGAACCATAGGCGTGTTGGAGAGGGCGGCAGGGGGGATGGTCGCCCCCCAAACTTTTGAGAAAAGGCCCAAATTCGGGCTTGGAGGCTAAGAAGATGATCATGTAAATGTAAATATTACTGAAAATCAGGGGTTCCCGGTAATGCCGTTGGACATGGCATGAAATTTGGATCGTGAAATTCGGGCAAATGTCGCTCCCCCCCCCCAAAACAAATTCTGCCTATGCGTGTTCCTGGGTTTCCAGCTCTTTTCCTCAGTTTCTGCATAGGAGGTCTTGGTACATGCCTCTGTAGTTTTCTTTGGCATCGAGCATCCGCACTCTTGCTCTGTTGTTTGTTTCATTGAACGATTACTTAGGCCTACATAATTGCAGAAAACGTGTGTAGTTAATTCAACTTAATTGTGCGAATAAACACACATGTTACAGTCCTTGTCATACTTACGTGGAATCTCAAGTTTTTTTTTCTGTGCTGTTGAACTGTGATGTCAGAGATGACTCTATTCTAGCATTGCAATATATGTAAATTAACTACAAGCTGTGATGTCATTTCAAACTGGGTCAGATTCCCCAGTTTCTAACCAATGCGAATCCACCAAACTGAGCGTCACAGTTTCAACTCAGTGTCAGAGTTAAAATTGGGTCTGGGAAAACCCATGCAAGTTTGACATCACAGCCTCTCAGCCAATGGGCTGCCAGAACAAATATACATAACATAAGCCATGTGTTTACAAACAAATTGTCAAAGCCTTCTGTTTATACCAACTTCCATCAAAGTTTAAAGTTGTAAGTTAGTATGTAGATTTATCAAACAACACTGTGGGGATTATAACAGTTGTCCACTGTGAATGCTCATAAAGCTGCCATTTGGTAGGATCAGACTGGTGATTGCTGTGATAAATCATTGGGATCAAAAATGTAATGCTTCCTTCAATATATCAATGTTTGAACTGTGATGACTTAGTTTACGGTCAGCCCATTGGCTATCAAGCTGTGATGACGTAGTTGTAGGGGCTATCCCTGATAAAACTCTTACTCTGACACTGTGTTGAAACTGTGACGCTCAGTTCAGGAGGATCAACATTGGCTAGAAGCTGGGGAATCTGACCCAGTTTGAAATGACATCACAGCTTGTAGATAATTTACATATATTGCAATGCTAGAATAGAGTCATCTCTGACATCACAGTTCAACAGCATAGAAAAAAAAACTTGATGTTCCACGTAAGTATGACAAGGACTGTAAGCAATTAAGAAATTGTTGCATAATTTAAAAAAAAAAGAGACTTCCCTGAAAGACCTTCCATTGATTTATCCGTTTAAGTAAATATGAATTAACTGCTCTGCTTGTATTTTTTTTAGGGATGTTCCGATCGGTTTCGGTGGTATGGGAGCCCAAAAATCGGTATCGGATCGGAGGCAGTGCTCCTGCCACTGCTCCATATTTTACCAATGGTATCGGTATGGGAATGGTATCGGTATTGGTAAGTATTGGCAACAAAAGACATTATCTGATCGGAAAAAAGTGGTATGGGTCATTATGTCCCCCCCCCTACGAAGTATGGACATACTGTTTTCAGTTTGTCACATATTTCATTCAAATTTTCGGCATCAGTCATCTAATATAATAGGTCAAGGAAGACAATTTTCTTTTTTGGGGGGGTCACTGTATGTTTTAATGGTAAAGAATTATATTTTTAGCTTAAAATGTAAAAAAAACTTTTAAAAAAGGCGGAGGGACAAGTTTTAATGGTAGAAATGCAAATGAGGTGTCAGATGAAAGCAGAGAAGCAGTGCTACAAGATGGTGCTGGCGCTTTTTTAAACAAAAAGTACACGGACCAAATTTTAAAAAAGCGCCTCCAGAATCATATATAGTGCTACTTCTCTGCTTTCATCTGACACCTTATTTGCATTTCTACTGTTAAAATTTATCCCTCGGCTCCTTTTTTAGGGTTTTTAATCAGATTTTAAGCTAAAAATAGCATTTTTCCCATTAAAAGATGCAGGGACCCCCCCCCCCCTCCAAATTTTTTTTCCTTGATATAGTTACTTAGACTACAGGTGCCGAAAATTTGGAGTAAAACTGCACAAATGCCTAAATTCAGCGTCATTTGAGGGCATTTCAGTGCCGTCCAAATAGCATCAGGGAAAACATCCGTTGAAGCAGGGAAAAATCAGGGAAAATACAGGGAATTTGCTTGCCTAATTTAAGTGGGTACCCTGCAATGTCTTTACTGTTACTGTGCGTTTCATGAAAATGACCCATATATAATCTACAGTGAGCAAGCACTGTTGCTCATGTGCAACATAGATGAACATAATGTGTACACCCCTTCCTGAATTAAGATTAAGCTTTCTGTCCTTACTGGATAGCTAAATAGGCCTACTCGCCAATCTCTTCTATTAAAATGATAACGTACGGGATTTATCTCAAGTTATACTCAATGCCCGGTCTTCTAATTTTCCCTGTGCCTTTCTTTGCCCTTCAGGGCAGAACTCTCCCCTTTTCAAGGCCATTGCTCTCTTTTATATGTCCTAACTAATGATAATTACTCTTAAGCTAATTCCTGCATTATACACAAGAGGGCAACAGCTGCAAGGTCTCCCCCCCCCCCACTTGCTTCACTTGCTCCCTGGACCCTTCCAGTCAGAACAATTTGCAATTGCCATGCCTATTCCAACTCACTCTGCAGCTAGCATAGCCTTATTGATATAAATTAAAATAATAGAGTACATGCATCTCAACTTATACTTAATCTTTGATTTCCCCATTTCCCTGATCTTCTAATTTGCCAAGTGTCTTTCTAAACCTACTACGACACAACTCTCCCCTTTTCAAGTCCATCTAACTATCTATCTCTCTATCTATTACATTGTATTCTATCCTGTTCCCTCCAATCTACGGGAAAATTACTAGTTAGAATAATGATGACAGAGGTAAAGTAATGCTTGGACGTAAGTCTTTAAAATTTTGTAGGATAATATATTTAAAGTGAATAGATGAAGTAAATTGGACACACAGCAAGTTTTTATTGTGCTCACTGCTCTGTGTAATATTTTCTGGTTTCCATTACTTGTGTTGGTGTCACTTGGTAAGCTATTTTAAAATAAGAAACACATTTATAAATATAAAAATGCAGAAAAAAATATATAGTTTAATGCCATTTCAGTTTCTTGAAGAGTTTTTGGGGTACTTTTGGAGTTGGAAAGAGGCCATAGAAGCAGAAAATACTACTCAATCGCAATGTTCCTCATTCCGCAAGGACAGACGGGCTTAGAAATCACAGGTTAGTATTTTAGTGTTTCATGAAAGTCTACTTGGGGTTACTCAAAAATACTTGGCTTGTTCCTTTTCAGACCTAGTCTTCTGTGGTTAGTATAATAACATTGTTACATTGCACATTGGAGGAAAATTAAAATATTTTACAGAAATATATATTTCTTGAAAAGTGCCAATTCTCACACATCGCCCCATACTAAAATCTTTGACAAGTCAAATTTGTCTTTTTCAACAACAGTAAAATCAGTTTGTGGCCTGATCAAATTCCTGCTGAAGGCTGGAGTAGAGGAAGTATACACCACTCGATTCTCTCAGCATATTTTGGGTGGCACCGGACAATGGCTGGAAGAGCAAACAATCCAAACCGTCTGAAATTTTGGTAACTATAAATTTTGTTCCTCCGAAGACTCGACGAAGAGAATGTTAATCCGATTGCATCTTGAAATATTTTGTTACATTTTCAAATTCAGCTCTGCAGATGACTGGGATGAGGTAACAGAACATTTGACACATTTGGTGGGATTGTAAAAAAATCTGCTCCCCTTTCATCAGATAAATCTGTCTTTAATATTGCTATTTGAAAGTAAATCCTGGATCTGCCCGTAAAAAGATACCAAAATGTTTACATGAACAATTTTTAACTCTCGGCTATTTATCGCCAAAGAGTTATTGCGATGAGGTCACTTTTGTCCTTGATACTTTCGTCAACAATTTCTCTTTTATTCTGCCAACCATACCTGAAAAAATTTGTCATACCCTTCTATTTTCTACTGACACTGTCATGCGGTTGTATTTCACCTATCTCAGGTGCAATTAAGGTGACTCATGCATGGTAGTTTGATCATACAGATTTTTCTAAAAATTTGCACAGGTACTCTATGGGACCCATACATTTCAAAAATGAAAAAAAAAAAAATTTCACCGACTCGTTTGGTTGCCATGGTAACGGCATGTTTTGGCTGATGACTGCTTAAAAGTCACAAATTAAGTTTTTGGTTATGTACCACAGAATAAAGCATTACATGAATTTGTCACACAAAAACATCAGAAATGTCTTCCCAAGGATTTACACCAAAACATTTGCCATAAATTTGAAGAAAAAGGTTAAAATACTTTTTTCTGTAAGAGCTCAAAGGGCACCAACACACTAATTAATTGCAGATTTTGCATGCTTCAATTTTGGCATGAATCAAATTTTAGGAAAACGATCATACAGATTTTTTTTAAAATTTGCATATATCATAAACAAGTTATTGTCAAACAAATGGCAAAAAATAAATAAAATTCACCGAGTCATTTTTTTACTTCAGTACCATGACTGTGCCAATGTGAATTTAAATAAATAAAGACAATTTTTGACACAGTGGACTGAAATTAATTGAGAAAATTTTTTGGATAAAGCTGAGAAGCTGAAACTTTATACTAGCATAGAATAGATGTTACTGCATTCAATAAAAAAATAATTATGCTTCTAGCTGCATTAGATCTAATTTAAATAGCAAATTACTGGCTGCCATGCTGTTAAAAAAAAGAGATCAGAAAATGGTAACGTCACAACTGTTTCAGTGCCTGCAGCAGTTGTGACGCTATGTTGCTAGGCAACCAGGCTGCTCAGAAGTATGTGCAGTGCACCACGCTTGAGTCACCTTAAGGTGACTCAAGCATGGTGGTTAGATCATACAGATTTTTCTAAAATTTTGCACAGGTACTCTATGGGACCCATACATTTCAAAAATGAAAAACAAAAAAATTTCACCGACTCGTTTGGTTGCCATGGTAACGGCATGTTTTGCCTGATGACTGCTTAAAAGTCATAAATTGAGTTTTTGGTTATGTACCACAGAATAAAGCATTACATGCATTTGTCACACAAAAACATCAGAAATGTCTTCCCAAGGATTTACACCAATACATTTGCCATAAATTTGAAGAAAAAGGTTAAAATACTTTTTTCTGTAAGAGCTCAAAGGGCTCCAACACGCTAATTAATTGCAGATTTTGCATGCATCAATTTTGGCAGTAATCAAATTTTAGGAAAACGATCATACAGATTTTTTTAAAAATTTGCATATATCATAAACAAGTTATTGTCAAACAAATGGCAAAAAATAAAAAAAATTCACCGAGTCATTTTTTTACTGCAGTACCATGACTGTGCCAATGTCAATTTAAATAAATAAAGACAATTTTTGACACAATTGACAGAAATTAACTGAGAAAATTTTTTGGATAAGGCTGAGAAGCTGAAACTTTAAACTAGCATAGAATAGATGTTACTGCATTCAATAAAAAAATAATTATGCTTCTAGCTGCATTAGATCTCATTTAAATAGCAAAGTACTGGCTGCCATGCTGTTAAAAAAAAGAGAACAGAAAATGGTAACGTCACAACTGTTTCAGGGCCTGCAGTAGTTGTGACGCTATGTTGCTAGGCAACCAGGCTGCTCAGAAGTATGTGCAGTGTACCACGCTTGAGTCACCTTAAGTTCTACCACAAGCCAATTCTGTCACTCTGCATCCAAGGCACCTTATGTCGTTACCAGACAATCGTCATGACGTAACAATGCCATTGTCTGAGCTATTGTGACATCATCCACATAGGCATACGGCGGACACGATTTTTGGGAGGGCGAGCGTCATTTGCCCTAATTTCAAAATCTAGAATTAATACCATTTCCAATGAAATTGCATTTAATTCATTAATTTTTGATAGTTTTTATTTAATCATCTGCCGGAATTTTTTAGCCTTTTTGCCCGAATCTTACTGTTTCCCAAACTTTTGGGGGGGGGGGGACTGCGACTTGTCCGATACGCCTATGATCATCCAGGTAGCAGCACTAGTGATGACATCACAATGTATTTGCTTTGTTATTAAAATACATTTCAGACTCAGTTTGCTAATTCATTGGCATCAATGAAACCTGTTGATCCAAAAATGCGGATAAAAAAATTATGGAAAAAAAAAATCTGAAAAAAAAAAGAAATCCGACAAAAGAATTTTCCAAAAGTTATTTCTTGGACGTTCCTGGTAAAGAAAAAGTTGCCTCGAGAACGAAAGGAAATTGCAGATCTATGTCTGCCCTGTCTGTTCATCCATAGTGTACCATACACTTGTCTTTACAGTTTCCATATTTTTTTTATTTTTATTTTTATTTTTATTGGTTTCATTATCAACTGACAACTTGCATGACGTAACAATGTTGTTACATTCGAGTCAAAAGTCTTTTTAGGTCTATTACTTCCCCAGCCGAGAGTTCACATGCTTTGCATGGTATTTTTAAAATTCAGAATTGTTCTGATAAAATGTATTCATTTGATTATAACCTGTACAGTTGCAATTATCTACTGAAAATGTGAAAATATAAAAATCGGGGCCTGTTTAGAAATATATGTGAAAATACAAAGAAAATTTGACCTGGTTACTTTCAGAAGTTTTTGTTGCAGGTAGCAAGAAAACAAAAATACAACTACAAATCGACATATATGGGCCTACCATTGGACAAGAAGTCAGAAGTTAGAACATTGCCGTGATAATGTTCGTGTCAAGATTGTGCTGTTGTGGGCTAGGCCTACGGTTCACTCAGTGAAGGGATTGGATAACAAAGAGTAGGAACAAGCGGTCATCAAGGCAATTGACAGTCCAGATTAGTCCGACAAAGACTGACCAACAACACAAGCTAACACAACAACAAGCTAGTCAACACCACTCACTTTGCAGCTGATGATTGCTTCATGTTCAAGCCAGGTAAGTCATCATCTCAAAATTAAATTCTCTAGTTTTGTGTCACAAGTATACATGTATTAGGTTATCTCAAAATCAACTGCTGCTGAGCATTAGTTTGTGTCCTGTGCCTTTTAACCCTCCCAGGGGCACCTTATTTTAACACATATTAAGGGGCATCTGGGCCTGATTGGCCCGGTTCCTTGAGATTTCTAACAAAAATAACCAGAAATGTAAAAAATTACCATCAAATTTGCCATGAAAAGTTAGCACCTTAGATGATCGTATTATGCTTCTCATAACTATTTGGTGCTCATATAACAAAAGGTATATTAATTACCTGATGTTGTCAATATTTGCCAACTGCACTTATGTGTGGATTCCTGAAGCGCTATGTTGTGCACCAATGCCACCCATGTTATAAGATTAATGGCGCAGAAATGTTTTTAATTTCATGTGAGAAAGATTATTTTAAGATACCACAATTTAAATTTCAAAGGGCAGGCCTCTAAGTCTAAGGCTTATGTTTTGAATATTTCATTTTTCAGGCAAAACCTTATTTCGATGCATACTGAAGTTGGACTGCCTTGGCCTAATTTGCCTTTCACTTTGACCGCATGCTCTACAGCTTTTGGTAAGTTTCAAGGACCCTAGAACTTCTTATTGAAATGGCATCTTTATCTTGAAGATATAAAGTACCAAATGTGTACATACAAGATAAAGTTTTGATTGTAATGGTTGTTATGTTGCTTTTCAGTGTCAAAAGAGGCTTGTTCCATAAATGCACTACAAAATCATGTGATCGTGACTTCGCCAGAACAAGAACATGTTTGCCGTTCCTGACTTTGACAGTGGTCGTCTGATGCCAGGTGCTGCCAGAGCATGGCAGTTCTGAAATATTTTGTCGTTCTTCTTGGACTTTTCAGACTTCAATTAATGGACGATTTGCTGTTATATATATATATCATCATGGAATCGACTGTTTATCGTGTTTTATCGTTGGGCAGAATATCATATGTGTGTTTGAATCTGTGTTTTGCCTTTTTGACATTTTTGTAAGCCAGTCGCTTCAAGGCTTCAGTGGCGCACTTTGTCTGAAATTTAATGTACAGCAATTCTTAAAATGTCTTTGTCAACCACGTACTTTGTCAAAACGCACTCTTGTCTAGATTTCTACGATGGCTTCAACAGAGTATTATTCTGTTTATGATGTTGTCCATCCAACAAACTTTAAGCTCGTCATTAATTATTGTGCGTTTTGGCTTACTTCTGAAAATTTCGTCACCATCACGCTCTTATAGATGTCAAACTTTGAACTGTCATATGAAGTCAACTCGTTTCGTCATGATGAACAGATTGGTCAAGTCGTATTGTCCAGATTGCATCAGCTGTCAAGATGTTTATCTTCTGTTATCGAGGGACTATCATTGTGAACTTGTCTTGAAGAAATGTTTATTGTGTTTATGACATGTATGATTTGTCAAGTTTTGCAGTGAAATTCCAATTTAAACTAAAGACAGTTGTGTTGGAAAAATATTTCAACTTTTGAAAATTTGCCATAATTCGTGAAAATGGAAGTTTTCGAAGTATCAATGTGACAACAGTTGACTGTGCAATTCGATTGCACTTTTTCATTTGTGCCCTGATTAATTGTTTCAGTATGTTGACTTTGATCATTGTGCCGGTGTAGCCTACACTTTATACCTATATCCACTGAATGGGACCAGTCTTTGCGAAGATTGCCGGTCCAAAGGACTTAAAGTTTGGACAGTCCATGTGGCTTGCATGATGTTGTTGCTAATGTCATAAATCTAAATTTGAATTACTTTGTTTAACTGTCATGTGTGATTATATCTTTGCTGTAAGGCCTGTATATTACTTTAACAAGTTATTATAAATTTTGAAAGTCAATGACTGAAGTGTAACTTACAGTAACCATGATTAATTATTAGGCCTATGAATTTCAATGTCTGATTGTCAATGACTTACGTGTAACCTTAGTTCTTATGAATTTCAATGTAAAGTGTAATTTATTTAATTAGGCTTATTATAAATTTCAATGTATATATATAAGTTTAATTGTAGTGAACGTTAAAGTTTTCTATACTTCTACCTTGAACACTTTTTGCAATTTTATAACTTTTCGCTTGGCGAGGAATATTTGTTGACAAATTAATATTGTTTCATAAATGAATTATATTGTGTTTCCTGACAAATATCACAAGAATATTTTGGAAATAAATATCTTTGTAAAACACTTAAAAGATATCTTACTGATATTTGCATCATATATCCTAATAAAATATCTTTACAATATCTACGCATATCTACCAAATTGATAGAGTCTCGATATCGGAGAAAAATATCATATAAAAACATCATAATAACGTTTATATGATTTACCAAATGTATATCTCATAAAAACACCTAAACAATATTTTTATGATATTTGCATGCTATATATTTTCAAAACACTTGAAAGATACTTTTCAGATATTTGCACCATATATCCCAATAAAATATCTTTACAATATCTACGCATATCTACCAAAATAATGGCGTCTCGATATCGCAGAAAATATCATATGAAAACATCATAATGACGTTTATACGATATACCACTTGAATATCCTATAAATACACCTAAGCAATATTTTTCTGATATTTGCATGCCATATCTTTTCAAAACACTTGAAAGATACTTTTCAGATATTTGCACCAGATATCCTAATACAATATCTTAACAATATCTACGCATATCTACCAAAATAATGGCGTCTCGATATCGCAGAAAAATATAATATATGTTTTTTTCCGATATGTAAAAGATATTTTCATGATATCATTTTGTTTGCTGGGAAGGTGTGATTTGCAGCATGGGAGAGCGTCTGAGGCAAAAAATATGAGTGTAGGTACAGTGGAACTGGAGCTTGAAGTATAGTAGGGTGATGTCTGCGTGAACTAGATTCTCTTGACGTGAGGGTATAGCAATGAAGTATAGGTGCAACTTGCTGCAGTGAGCAGTGCGCAAGTGTTTGAGTAGAGCGTGACAGCAGACACTAGTGTCTAACAGAGTCGCTGCCCATATAGAGCTATAGGCCGACAAATTCATAATGTGGAATACTTGTACCAAATTTCATAACTCTAAAATAAGCGGAATATTAAGGTCACAAATGGACAGTTCAAGAATGACAAAAGATGGCTGCCAAAAAGGTCTCTTGAATTTATCGTCATGTTCCCAATCAATACCCACAGGCGTACACCTGAACCAAATTTTATAACTCTTAAGTGAAATATTAAGGTCACATTTGGCAGTCCAGGAATGAAGAAAGATGGCTGCGAAAATGCCCGCTATCTCAGTTGTCTCGACAGGTAGGCCACTCATTCTTCTGCTTTCACCCCCTAGCATATAACTAGCAAAAAAAATTTTTTTTTTGCGAGGACACCCCCCGACGTGACCCCCACCGGACTTGTAATATCTAAAATTGTAAAATTACCTCCTTCCGAGGAGACCCCGCCTAGAAATATAACTAGCAGAAATAAAAATTTCTGCAAGTACCCCCCCGGATGTGACCCCCCCCCCGGGCCTTGTATAGAATATAAAATTTAATACCCCCCCCTGAGGTGACCCCCCTCAGGACTTGTAAAATCCAAAATTTTTTAATTACCTCCCTCCGAGGTGACCCCTAGCCTCAAAATATAACCAGCAAAAAAAATAATTTCTGCAAGTACCCCCCTGGAAATGTCCTACCCCCCCCCCCTCGGGCCTTGCATAGAATATAGAATTTAATACCTCCCCCGAGGTGACCCCAGCCTGGCAAAATAACAGGCAGACATTTTTTTTTTTTTGCGAGTACCCCCCACCCGAGGTGACCACCCTCGGGACTTGTAAAATCTAAAATTTTTAAAATTACCTCCCTCTGAGGTGACCACAGCCTACAAATATAACTAGCAAAAATGAAAATTTCTGCAAGCACCCCCCGGATGTGACCCCCCCTCCGGGCATAGAATATAAAATTTAATACCTCCCCCGAGGTGACCCCAGCCTTGCAATATAACAGGCAGAATTTTTTTTTTTTTTTTGAGAGTACCCCCCCCCCCCCGAGGTGACCCCCTCGGGACTTTTCAAATCTATAATTTTTAAATTACCTCCCTCAGAGGTGACCCCAAGCCTAGAGATACCACTAGCAAAAAAAAAATTTCTGCGAGTACCCCCCCGAGGTGACCCCCCTCGGGACTTGTAAAATCTAAAATTTTTAAAATTACCTCCCTCCGAGGTGACCCCCAGCCTAGAAATATAACTAGCAAAAAAAATAATTTCTGCAAGTACCCCCCTGGATGTGTCCTCCCCCCCCCAGGCCTTGCATTCTACATGTCTCCCTATTGGCTGAAATGGCCACTCCCACCAAGTCCCTCATTCTCATTGGCTCTAAATGGCCACACCCCCAAAAATTAAAAATTTTCAAGCACTGCCACAGTTTCAACCAAACAACTGTCAACCCATTACACCTTGCCTAATGCTGTCAAATTAGCCAACTAAGATTGCTTCTAACCAGCAATTACCACAAACACAAACTCAACGCATGACGGCCAAAAATGCATACCTGTCATTATGCGCCACACCTCCAGATATCGACCACACCCCCAAAACCCATTATTAAAAAGGCTGGAGAATTCTCCAGCCAAAAACTAAGTTTGTCAGTTGCCAAATATGGTCATTTTCACGGCCCGCTAAAGTGAATTTTTGGGTATGCTTCACTTTGGCGGGCCGTGAAAATGACCATATTTGGAGAACAATGATTTGGTGACGTCATTCATTTGTAACCTCGGCGAAATGTTTACATGACGCCATCAACACATGACGACGATCTTATTTCGGTGACGCAAAAAGTAGCAAAATACACTAAAAAAGTAAGTTTTAGTCACTTTTTAGTTACAGTTTGTTGAAATAATGCCATGGAAACCAATAGGCGGGGGTGTGGGGGCGGCAGCCCCCACGTTAACCCCTAAAAAACGATCGTTTTCACTTGCCAAATATGGTCATTTTCACGGCCCGCTATAGTGAATTTTTTCCGAATTTTTGCCATAAATAAAGAGTATGCTTCATTTTAGCGGGCCGTGAAATTGACCACATTTGGAACAATAGATTCGTGACGTCATGTCATTGTAACCAGGCAAGAAATGTTTACATGACGCCATCAACACATGACGACGATCTTATTTTGGTGACGCAACGAAGTACAAAATCCACTAAAAACGTAAGTTTTAGTAACTTTTTCATTACATTTTGTTGAAATAATGCCATGGAAAGCAATCGGCGGCGGTGTGGGGGCGGTTGCCCCCATGTTTACCACTGTGGCACTGAAAAACGATCGGTTTCCAGTTGCCAAATATGGTCATTTTCACGGCCCGCTATAGTGAATTTTTTCCTAAATAATTCCAGCTATCTCTAGAGATCACTGAATAATTCTGTTGGAAACTACAACTTCAAAATTATCATTGTAAATGAAATGCCAGAAAAAAATACACCAACCTTACTCAGTCTGTATCCCATCCACCAGTCCCCAAAAGGAGGCTGAATCAACTACACAGTCACCAGAGGGCGTGATCACATCATTATTTTAGCCTCATTCTGACATTTATTCACAACTTAATTACTGCAGATTCAGTAAGTATGAGTTTCAAAAGCCAGTTTTCTCACTGTCCATGTAGTATTTTGAGCTTGCCTGATTGGTCTAGGAGGGATCAAATGCCCTCCAAATCCATAAGTTGCACGTGGAAAGCAATGAGAAACGTACAGTTCTTCTTCAGTGAGCAGCCGAGTTTGATTAGTTGATAGGATTAGCAGTTTAAAATATCTAACAATCACTATCAATTCCAGACACCAGTAAGACACGTCACTGGCTCTGTGATACGTTTTATAGTATTTAAATGAGATTTTTGCCATGTAATTCTATTCCTCAGCCAATCATATGCACTGTATTTGCTACGTTTCACTCTCCTATTAGAGAAACTCATACTTATTGAAATTGCAGTAATGCATAGCAACCATCTCTGGGGAGTATAGTACAGTAACTTGGAATACATGTACTGCACCACAAAGCTCCCATGCACTTGAAGGTACTATAGTATATTATACTGCACCTAATTACCTACTTCTATATTGTACGAAAGCTTACCCTGTCATTCTTGACGATTACGTAGCGTGGCGACCGCCGTATGATACATGAGTGATTGTAGGGTTGTCAGTCGGGTACATTACCCTATTAATTCAGGGATGTCCAGGGTCTTTTAGTTGCCCCTGTATAGAACACTGGATACAACCTGCCTCCATTTAACGTTCCGTGGGCTCGAAACCATGCAGGCACAGACCTCCCCACAGCAGCCTGACGTTCTACCAACTGAGCTATCGCCCCTCCTATACCCATGGTATAACCTCGTAATAAAAATAGCATGCAATGCATGCACCGGGTCCTTGGTCTATTTCAACAAGTTGGGCCTCTTAGGTTAGGTATAAGTTAGGTATAAGAAAGCAGTATATTGTGACTATGCACAAGAGGGCAGCACAGTCAAACTTTTGGTGTGTATACAGAAACCAGTTTTTGTGTGAAGTGCTGACAGCTCAGAAGAAATATGTTTAATAGAAGAAAATTTGAGCACTGATAAAAACAATATTGTAGCCAGGGGTGCATAAGCACCATCTTGATCACAAGGGCACATCTGTTGGGGTTGTCATTTTGTCTGTGAAATGTTTTAGTGAGTACACCAACTTTGCCTGTTCACAGGAAATGAAGCTGACGACAATGGTCTTGGAATGAATTCCAAGGACCCAAAAACCTATTAAACAGTGCATGTGCCAGGAGGGCTTTTCTAGTAGAAAAAACATCTGCTGATTTTGTTGACAAACTTGACATGTCAGCATGATGAACATAGTCAAGAACATAGTCAACAAACAATATATCAAAATGACAGTTGCTATGGTATGGCCTCCTTTGACAGACTGTTAAGGGCCCCCCTTATATTCCCGATTTGAACTATTTCAGTTCTTATGATATCAAAGTGTGTTGCCCAAAGCAGTTTAGACTTCATGGTTGCCTTCTGCTATACACTGCGAGTCATTATATAGGATTGGAGGCACTAAAAACATAGAAATTTCAAGAATCGGCGGAGGCCTTTTTCTGGCACTTGGCAATGAATGCCATTTTGAAATTTAAAAGCCCAGATTCCTGTTTTTTCACAAGACATCCACTATCATGAGAACATAATTGTTTGTAAATCTTGCCTTTTGGACTTTTTCGGAAATAGTTTTTTCGAGAAGTAGAATTTAGTCAGTTGTAAATTATTCAACTAGTTGGAATTGAATCTGCCAACTAGTTGAATTAACTGGTTGAATTCCTCTTTTCTACTTTAGTCAGTCGTGATCAGCTTTGCTGAGAAGCTATTGTGGTCCATGGCACTTCAGCATGTGCGTTTGTGGGTATGTGAGTTGCCTCTTGCAAAAACTACTGGATGGATTTAGATTTCCTTTGGCATGATGTGTTCATTTCTACACAATACCAGATTAAATTTTGGTGACTGTTGGAGCTTTTTTGGGCCCACAGTTAAAAAAATCTAAAAAGGCCTCTAACTCGCTGCATGCGCTATCATTTTTTGCAGCAGGAGCAGCCAAGAGGGTCTATATTTCTACATTCTCTCCGCAAAAACAGCCATTAAACGTCCGTAGAAGGTGCCAAAGCACTAAATTGGCAACATTTCAATGTTTATTTGATGAGCTTTTAGGAAATCACAGGCATGCTGCGGCAAATTCTATGGCGAGTCGATAACATTTAGGCCTAAATCTTAATCAGCTGCTTATATGTGGCATCTTGCATTTCCCTGTAGTTGAAGATCAATTTTAAATGGACAGCGAAGCTATGTGCCCAATCTAGTTTGACTTTTAATTGACTCCTGGGTCCACCACTCTCAGTTGGTCAGTAACTATGACACTATTTGACAATTTATAGACTCGGACCTTAACCTGGGAAAAATTAAATTCATAAGTAGGTCTACTTCAAGCACATACTGAGAAAAATAAAAACAAAACAGTATATATTATAAATTTATATATATATTTTTAAGGAACAGTCACAAAATTCAATGCTAATGATTGCTGCATTGATTTACTTATATAAATAAGCAATAGGCCTATAGCGAAAGAGTCATCACACACCAATAATCTCTTACACTGTTTAAGAATTATTAAAAAAGTAAGTGGATTTTGCAATCATCTAAAAAGGTATTTAAAATATTGAGATTTACAATTTTCAGAGGCTTTTTAATCCCTAACATTCTTTTAGAGTGATTAAAAAAATTACTTTCAGTAATTTAAATCATTATAAAGTATACAAAATGGAAACAAAATATATTTAGAGATTTTCAAGTTTAAGAAAATATTCGTCTCGATCAGATTCTGCACTTTCACGAAGGCTACGATCGAGGTGCTTCTGTATGAGCTGTTCACAGTTCAAATTCTTAATTTCCTTTTTTTCGCATTTGAGGACATCGAGGAAGTGTTTGCGCAACTTGGGAGTTATTTTTTTCCTGTTTGAAATGCATCCAAGAGCGATGAACCGTGACGCAGCTGACGTACAGCCTCTAAATTGTTCTTTCAGGCCATCAGAACGCATCCTTGGTTGCGAGATGACCTCCAAGACGTTGTTCAACCCAAGCGCTAACACTCTACATGAGTCCTTCAACTTTCCCCTTGCCTTGATGCAGATGGGCTTTTTCACATTTTTCGTTCTTCGTCTTGTTATTTGTGCGTTGATTTCCTGGTGTACCAAGTCCAGCGCAATTCTCTCAAATTCAAACAACCGCTGCCAGGCACGCTTGTGTCCTCTCTCAAGGGTTGCCCAAGCACGCTTATATATCCGCAAATATTGTTTCTTGGTCATGTCCGTTTCCTTCCAGTTTTCGAAATGTGTCAAAGTAGTCTCCAATTCTCTAATCATATGCTCGCGACAGTCTTTTACCTGGTCTTCCAGAATACGACGTGCTTCCTCACGATAGGCATACATAGTCGGATCGATGATATAACTTAATTCGTTGTAATTTCTGGTAACTACAGGTTAAAAAAATAAAAATAAATGAATTAGATGACAATAGACATACCTACAAAGTAAGGTGCTGCCATCTGCAATTTCAAAATGGTCGCTCTTGTCGGATTTCCTAAGTTTTCAAGGTGAAAACATTGAATTACGTGTTCACGTCAACCTTTGGGGCCGATTTCACCAACAGAGTTAAGCCAGGTTTAAGTCTTAGACCTGGACTAAAGTAGTTCCAAATTAAACTATAGGGTCAATTTCAGTAATAAAATGGCAGCACCTCCTAGTAAGCAAATTACCCAAGACCAGTTTTAACCTTAAGCCTGGTCTTAGCTATGTTGGTGAAATCGTCTCTTAGTGACTGTTTCATGGGCAATTTCTTAAGCCCCGATTGCAATTAGGCATCAGGTGCTATCAAGATTACCATACAATAACTTGACTAAGTACAAACAGCACGGCTAGAAAAAATGCAAATTTGCAGGCAATTTGATTAAGCAAAATTTCCAACGAATGGTCGTGTATCAAGCGACTACCTTCAGGTCGGAAATTTGGACCCTTCTTCAAAAATTTCCATTGCACTTAGGAAATAAATGTACATTGTAAAATAAACACAAGGTTGTAATAAACTGGAACATTGCATTATAATTTGATTTGCCCAACTGAAATAAATAGGAAAATACTGGAGTAAAAATCGATTTTAGAAAATGGCATACTCACTAGGGTGCTCGTATGGATCATCATCATCCGAACAACACGAATCATTTGATGATCCACGACCGGACAGACTAATTAATTCAATGTACTTTCTGTCAGCTAGAGGTTAAAAGAATAAAGATGAATGAGATGAAATAACCAACACAAAGATAATGCTGTACTGACTAAATGGACATTTTTTTCAATTTTTTTAATCTTCAATTCAACTATGTATCATCATCATCATCATATTAATTCATGGACCCCTTTGGGCATAGCGACTCCTTTAGGCATGACTTTCCCAAAGTGATAGTTTTTTTTTCAAATATTCATGAGTCCTAAATTGGGCAAAATATAGGTCCTTTGGGTGCATGCCTAAATCCCTCATTATCACTTACTTCCAATTATTGGGCATCTTGACTAAGATCCAATCCTTATACAATATTCACCAGAAGTTATCAGAAAATGAAGATGTTAAAAAGAGATTTTAAAAATTTCTTTTGTCAATTTTCACTGTACCGGTCCTTAACTGAGGGCACAGGGCAGTCTGGTACTGAAGAGGTGGTGGTACATGACCGCATCGGTCCAAAGCAGTTCGGTCAGCATACGAATCAATTTAAGAAAATGGCATACTCACTTGGCATAGTTTTCCTTGATGATCCACACCTGGGTGCATTGCTACTTCGGCTGGAT
Organism: Platynereis dumerilii; assembly: GCA_026936325.1. Taxonomy (NCBI): domain Eukaryota; kingdom Metazoa; phylum Annelida; class Polychaeta; order Phyllodocida; family Nereididae; genus Platynereis; species Platynereis dumerilii. The sequence continues at coordinate 8,549,197 of JAPTHN010000009.1, forward strand.
AGACGGCTGCTTTGGCTGGATAGACAGCCATTTCGACTGGATGGACGTCTACTTCGGCTGGATAGACGGCTGCTTTGGCTGGATAGACGGCTACTTCGGCTGGATGGACGTCTACTTTGGCTGGATGGACGTCTACTTTGGCTGGATAGACGGCTACTTCGACTGGATAGACGGCTGCTTCGGCTGGATGGACGTCTACTTTGGCTGGATAGACGGCTACTACGGCTGGATGGACGTCTACTTTGGCTGGATAGACGGCTACTACGGCTGGATGGACGTCTACTTTGGCTGGATAGACGGCTACTTGGACTGGATAGACGGCTACTACGGCTTGATGGACCAGTAGACTGGCGAGCAGTAGACAGGCGAGCAGTAGACTGGCGACTAGATCCACTAGTAGATGACTTGCGCGTCATTTTCGCAAGTCTTAACAAATGGAAACAGTTTGTAGGATTTCACATTAGAATTTTTGTGATCAACTTCAAAAATTAACCAAATTAATATACCTGTTTATTGACAAAGAAATATCAAATATATATACATGCCTCAATCATAAAATAAATGAAAAATATGAATCTACATCTACAGTATTCTAAATTACCAAAAAAATCAATTTCGCAACTTGCAGCCCCCAAATTAACCATGGAAACAACAGTTTTTGCAGTTGCCAAATATGGTCATTTTCACGGCCCGCTAAAGTGAATTTTTTCCGGTGGAAGCCCATAAATTAAAAATGGAAACCATGCTTGCAAATATGGCCATTTCATGCCCCGCTAAAGTTATTTAATAAAATTAAGAATTTGGGGGTATGCTTCACACTCAACACTCGTACAACTGGTTATCACTCCATTTAAGATAACAACTGGTTATTCCTCCAGTGTATATATATCATTAACTCTTTAGTTTTTGCTTTCCATAATCAAATTTGGTTATCACTCCAGTGTACAGAATAACTCTATCGTCTTCCACCAGGTAGCCTAGAAGTTGCCAGGAAGCTAACAACTGGTTATCACTCCAGTGTATATGAATATTAACTCTTTACTTTTTAATCCAACTGGTTATCACTCCAGCGTTTATATTAACTCTCTTGTCTTCCACTAGGTAGCCCAGAAGTTGCCAGGAACCTACATCACTATCTTATTATATAATCCAAGAGATAGCACAGATCTTGCCAACCAGCAAAATTTTTAACCCAAATACTTGTTCCACTTGTGTGTCTGTAGTTTAATACTTTTATCCCGATCAAGGAAACTAAGACATTACTCACCGATTGGCTGTCACTACAAATATACAACTGACGAGTAAATTTTCATCCATCTCTCTATGTATCTTATCAATGTGGATCAACTACATCTCAATCCACTAGCTTGTGACCATATCATATTTTCGGTAAAGTCATAACTGCTCAATTGTTTATTTTTACATACTGTTTTCAATTTACCATCAATACATGTATCTTCGTAGCACATTTACTGCCTCAGTGCTGTATCTAATTTTACATACTCATGTAAACACTTAACTAACCTCATATCACGAGGCACCACAGTGGCTCCCAACCACCGTTAATAATTTTACATACCGTTTTGTATATATATTTTCTTACATATGTGTTATATACTAAACTTCTTTTCTTTTATATCGTAAACTTGTGTGGCCTCCACCACATCCTCCACTTCCTAACATATGATTTATTGTTGGCTTCCACATTTGTAATTAGTCCACTGACAGCCACACATACATATTACTCAACCTACCTTTATATCGATATATCAAGTAGTACTTTTATGTATTTATCCAGTAGTACTTTTATGTATTTATCCAGTAGTACTTTCATGTATTTATCCGGTAGTACTTTCATTTATTTCTTATTCAATTATTACCCCAAATTATGGTATACCCTTGCATATGAGTTTACCTCATTACAGGCGTAACAAGCCTCATTCCACTAGGCAGCCAAGTAGTTGTCCGGGATGAAGGCCAAGGTACCTCGCCTTCTACATTGTATTAATCGTGCATGTCTGCACCTGTCCATTCCTGATTCTGTTTCCACTAGGGACCATATGACTTTAAAAATGAACTCACAGTTACTGTCCTTTATTCTTTTCTTCTTATGGCAGCTGCTAAGCTCCCCTTAGCATTTTGGCCATTATTCCATCATAATTCTGCCATAAAATATCAACAAATAATTATATTTTCAACAATATACCTTTTTACCTAAATTAACCTAATTATTACTCACTATTGTATTCTAAAAATTTTGTTCACCCTCTCTTCAGCCGTTGTTGATGAGCTGGGTTCATTAAAAAATTTTCTCTAATAAAGCACAGTACTGTGAGTTACACCAAAACTTTACTCGTTTGTTGTACTGGGGGTCTTGGGACAAAACAGGATTCCATGAAATGAATCTATTTGTCTGAGGCCACCCAGCAACAATATCTATTTACTAGAAAAGCCCACTGGGTCACACACTGTTGAGATCTTAATTCACATGTTTATCTAAGTAAAATTATCAAGTGATAATCTGGCGACAGACGGGCATCACAATGTTTAAAAGCGGGGTAATTGTCATGTTCATCAATTTTACCCCCTTGTCCTTGTTAATCATGTGATCTTCGTGTGCATTGTCAGCTGGGTGACTTGATGCAGTGACCTCAGTTGACTAATTAATTGAGTCTACTTTAATATAATTTAGCCAACATATTTTACTTGGATTAAAGCCCTTTCACAATGACGTAAAGGCAAGCAAGGAACGGCAGATTTGTGCACTGTTAAATCCGCCACATTTAGTATGCAAATGAACTGGAATTGGACTGCTGGTGACTGTTGGATGATTACTGGTTTCCAAAAAATCTAACATACATGTGACGTCACGCCAAGTGCTCTTTATCTCAATGACGTCATGCCCTATTAAGGTTGCTAGGCAACTCAACGTAGCATAACACGAGCCTCATGATGGCGGACGGTTACCTGGTTACGACGCATGCGCATAACAGACTATCAACATGACGCTCAAGGCTGGATTTTCAAAACTGCTGCAGCACATGAAAAGATGGAAATAACAAATTTAGGGTCCGTTGAACTACCAAAAGTGCCTCTGGTGCCTCTTTGGGACAATGTAAGTACCCTGTGCGAATTTGGCAGTCGTAGGCCACCCAGATTCCTCAATCCTAAAGGTGAAAGATATGTGGCTCAAGAACATGAACTTTATTAAGATAGATAAACAGACCCCAGGTCACATGGTGGGGTCACATGACTGACCCCTGCTTAACCCCATTCTGACTTATTCTGTCCACAAGTTGACACAGTTCAATGGTTGGTCTCACATTATTATCAAAATATATCTTACTTATTCACAATTATCTTTTTTCCACCACATCCCCACCTAACCACCCTCGATAATTTATACTACACTACTATTACTGTGACCTGGGGCCATTATTCCATCATAATTCTGCCATAAAATATCAACAAATAATTATATTTTCAACAATATACCTTTTTACCTAAATTAACCTAATTATTACTCACTATTGTATTCTAAAAATTTTGTTCACCCTCTCTTCAGCCGTTGTTGATGAGCTGGGTTCATTAAAAAATTTTCTCTAATAAAGCACAGTACTGTGAGTTACACCAAAACTTTACTCGTTTGTTGTACTGGGGGTCTTGGGACAAAAGTTATTTAAGAAAATTAAGAATTTGGGGGTATGCTTCACTTCAGCGGGCCGTGGTGACGTCATCAGCTATTTCTTGTTATTTTACGATACATCAGCGCTTGACAATCAATTATTTTTCATGATGCAAAAAGTCGGAATACTATCAAAACCGAGTAAGTTTTAGTCACGTTTTGACTAAGTTGTTTAAATAAGGTAATTAACCAAGGAAACATGATTATTTAATAGCACTTGCCAAATATGGCCATTTTCACGGCCCGCTACAGTGAATTTTTTCAGAATTTAGTGGAAACCATAACTTAATTATATTAGTAGCAATCATTTTAACATAATTTCCAGAAAAATAATACAACAACCTCACTAAGTCTGTATCCCATCCACCAGTCACCAAAATGAGGCTGAATCAACCACTCTACCACCTGAAGACATCGTCCGACGTGATCATATCATTTAAGCCTCATTCTGATAGTTATTAACCAATAAGGAATGCTGTCATAGCAACCGTCTTTAGGCTCATTTTAGCAGCCAGCCACCAGGAGGCCACACCATAGCAACGGTCATTTCATTATAAATTTGGGCATCATTCAGCTAAATGGGCATCATTCAGCTATAGCCACTTCAGTAACAGCTTCCTGGGTGGCTATAACGGGCCGTGTTGACGTCGCAAAAAATGTTTATTTGATGCTAACAGCGCTTGACAACAAGATTATTATCGTGACGCAAAAAGTCATAAATCTATTAAAAACAGTAAGTTTTACTTATGTTTTGACTAAATTGTTAATAAAAAGTTAATTTGGCGGGGGTTTGGGGACGGGAGCCCCCGTATTTACCATGGAAACACAATTTTTTTTTCTCTTACTAAATTTAGTCTAAAACTCACATTTTTAGTGGATTTTGCATTTTGTGACTTTTTGCGTCACCAAAATAAGAACATTGTTATCTGTCGCATAACTGTCCAGTAAATATTTTGTCATGATCACAATGCGATAATGTCATGAATTCATCACCAAAATAGTGACCAAATATGGCCATGTTGACGGCCTGCTATGAATAGTCAAGCTGCTTGCAGCGCCCCCTCTCATACCTCTTTCCATAACGACCCCTGGCAAGCTAATTTTTGTTTGTTTGTTTGTGTTTTACGCCTCAGCAGCACCTTAGTGGGCTATATTGAGGCAGGCGATCGCCGTATGATGATGAGATGAGAAGACTGTGAGTCTGGTACATACCCTATTAATTCAGGGATGCCCCTGTCTCTGTTCCGGACTGTCAAGTGGCAGCAGAATGCTGACAGTCCCTGGAAAATCGAATTGGGTCAACAATAATTTGATCTGTTTTGGACAGATCACCAGATCAGGTCGAATAACAGCTGTCCATATTACTACGCCAAACTACTTTCACAAAGCATGGTTGCTGGCAAATATCCAGTCCACTGCTTTGAATGAAAATGTTTGGAAATCATGAGACAAAAAGAAAGTTTTGAAACTTCAGCATACACTTTGCCAGTGAAAGGAATGATTTTTCTCATCAGAAGTTTGATGGTATTCATCTAATTATGCCATTTAGTGCATGTTAAATTGTGGTCAGAAAAGGGTCCAAAGAGAAAGCATTCTCACTTATTCACGTGTCCATACAAAGCCGATGTTTTTGCTTTATGATATCAATAATGCTCAATTGTATTTATTCTGTTACTTTATGGAGATTTATGAACTAGGAACACAATATAATTCACAATTTCATAAAAGCTGTGTTACACTCAGCAAAATGTCTTGTCCATGCCACAAGTGGCCCCATCTATACTGGCAATATATATGTGAGCTACAATGTATACATCCTCCATGATAAAAAATAGTTCCAACTTATTTTGGTATTTACAAGCTGTCTGCTTAAAATTGAAGCCAACCAAAGTCAGATTAGACACTTGCAGAGTTTTTGGAAATAAACTAGACCATCACTAAATGATGGAACTATCCTGGTTTCTTCCACACTGTCCTGGTTTCTTCCAGAGATCGAAATTCTGTTGACCGCTCACAGGAGCTCGCGAATTTTGCACCCTAGGTGGCAGCAAATAGCGGTCAACTTGTAGACAGGGGATGCCCAGGGTCTTTCAGTTGCCCCAGCATAGAACACTGGATACAACCCGCCTCCATTTAATGTCCCATGGGCTCGGACTAAATTGAGTTCCGGGGTGGGATTCGAACCCACGCCCTCAGAGCCAGTGGTTGTGAAAACAAGCACTCTTAACCATTAGGCCACGGAGGAACTCCTGGCAAGCTAATTGATGAATAGTACCCTAAAATTTGCACCTTTTGGGATGTTTTAGTTGGTTTTAGACCACTAAGATGAAAATAACATTTTGAAGAAATTATGAGCCAATGTGGGCAAAGATTATCCACCCTGCGAATGCCGAAACTACGCCCACACGGGTCTTCGAATGCTGAAACGACACTACGGGGGCGCCTACCCAGTCAAGATCCACCACTGAAATCGATAGCCTAAGTCAAGCCAAATTTGCACATGATGTCTTCAATTCTTAGCTCTTGCCTCATCAAATTAATTGGAAGATCGAACGAGTCCTTGAATAACATTTACCACATTTTTCAAAATGATGGTAACTCAATCATAAAAATTCCATTTGACTGGTACGTCTTAACCTTCTTGAATGCTAAAAATCATAGAAACGTAAAATACAAATTACTCAGTACTTTCGGGTCACAAGAGCGCATTTTGTCATTGTTGTATTTTTTGGCATGAAAAACAATACATCATTATGTTTTCAAACAAAATAACCTCGAATCTCACCCCGGGAACTCACTTTAGTCCGAGCCCATGGGACATTAAATGGAGGCGGGTTGTATCCAGTGTTCTATGCTGGGGCAACTGAAAGACCCTGGGCATCCCTGAATTAATAGGGCATGTGCCAGACTCACAGTCTTCTCATCTCATCATCATATGGCGATCGCCTGCCTCGATATAGCCCACTAAGGTGCTGCAGAGGCGTAAAACACAATCAAACAAACAAAATAACCTCACAACAAAAATGTGAGTGTCAAAATTCAGATGCCTTAACCAAGAGGCCACTGCAAAAACACCTAATCAAGAAGACGTAACAATAACAAATTAAATACAAAATGCCAACTGCTATACCCATGAACCTTAACCTTGCTACTTATTTTAAATTTCAAATAAGAAAGAACTTTTCAGTTCTCAGTTCTAATTTCACAAAACAAAAACAGAACGCCAAACAGAATATATAAACAGGAATGAAAATTGAAATAACCTTATAACTATAAGACTTAGTCAAATTAGCTTAAATCTAGTATTAGTGTTAATTGAACACCAGCAAAACAAAAACGAACAAATTTCTTAAAAATATATAAGTATATATTTATTAATTAAAACACTTAAACAAACATTCAAAAAGTGGAATAGATGAAGAGTTCAGAGTATTTTTACCCCATTTGAGATCATAACTTGCTTCTTCTTTGACGGACTATTCTTTTTACAGGATCGATAATTGCTGAAGGTTTTCTGTAGATCATCCGATGGTCTGCATCATTTACGACTATGTGGGTGCACCCAGAATGAATTGTAGATATGAGATCCTGTTGCGATTTTGCCCAAGCCTGGAAAAAATGGGAGATACACATACAAATTAATGGGAGATAATAGATCGCGTGAAAAGTCAAGATTTTTACTTACACCAAACAAGTATTCAAGGACAGAAAGCCTGGGGGACAGTAGGGGTACATGAGACTCGTGCTTTGCATTGGGCCCAGGAACAAACTTCAGGCATTCATAAATAATCCTATAAATGAGTCCTTTGACCCTGAACATACTGAAAAGTTGGTAAAAGGGCATCCATGGTCAAAACTAATTCCTGTCTATGGACCAATCAGTGAGCAGGAAGTTGACCAGTACTATCAGTTACACCCTGCTCGTTTCGAGGGTACGGGAATATACACCACGAAGGACTCCATACACCACGAAGCCGAAGGCTGAGTGGTGTATGGAGGCCTGAGTGGTGTATATTCCCGTACCCTCGAAAAACGAGCAGGGGTGTAACGGTTTTATCCTCAGACTTCTTGTTTTATTGATGCCCATAGATTTTCTTGCAAACTGAGTCTGAAATGTCTTTCAGTAACAAAGCAACAGCATTGTGACGTCATCACCAGTGCTGTCACCAGGATGATGTCACAATGGCTCAAACAATGGCATTGTGATGTCATGACTATTGTTGCTACAAGGATGATGTCATAACAATCCTATGGTTGCAATTGTGACATCATTGTTTATCTCATACACCCTGTCTGGTGACGACAGACAGGGTGTACGGTGTCATACACCGCGGCTCTCAGCCAATCAGAATCAAGGATTCACACTGAACTGAGGATAAAAGGCAGCAGGGTTCGAAATTAGCGGGAGTCCGTGAGTCCGAGACTCCTTTATTTGTCCACGGACTCCCTTTAGATGAGAAGTAAGGAGTCCGTGGGACTCCTTAACTATGAATGCAGCCAAATTCACAGAAGTTTGGAGCTTTGCATAACAGCAATTGACAGCCCAATGCAGCCCACTGAGTCATCTAGTCTCACCCAATTATCCAATTAACACCAATTCAATTGGGATCAACTTATAGGATGGGGTAGATATATGTCATCAATTGAATTGCAATCATCACATTTCAGCAAGCATCAGAGGTGTGAATGGCTGATTGGACTTCTTTGGTCACTTCAAGCTTGACATTGTAAAAAAAAACTAGAAGGCACATGGAATTTGCAAGTCCATGTAATAGTAGGGGAATTTCATAGACACAGAATGATTTTAGAGTATGGGTTGACTTATAAAAACAAATTCATTACCAAACTATTTATTACCAAAATTTCTGAAAACAATTAAAATTTGTCCATGGACTCCTTTAGCTGAGATGTAAGGAGTCTGTGTGACTCCCAAGATTCTACAGCCAATTAATTAATAGAATAGAATAGAATTTATTGGCAAACAAAATACAATTACACTTCAACATAACAAATAGCACAATTAAAATACCAATTCATGGCAAGCTATGGCAATTTGCTCTGAATGCAGTAAAGAATTAGGGTGATCAGAAGTCTACACTATCCAATCATTGCTGTAATTGGCAGAAATATGAAATGGTTTACAATTCTCCAGAGAAGACAATCTGGCATCAATCTATGTTTGTCATATGTGGGTGGCTATAGGCTTCTTGCATTGTGCAGTTGACAGCTCAGTTATGAAGAATTTCAGCATATTTGAAGGTATAAAAGTTAAATGCACTTCAGGATAGCACTTTAAACATGACATTCCAATACAAATTTGACATTTCCAGAACAATCCTAAAAACAATCACAACCTTTTGAATTGGTTAATTGATCTTACTTAATTGGATTGGATACTTGGGTGACTGGAATTGAATGCAAATTTGTATTGGAATGTCATGTTTAAAGTGTAGACTTCTGATCACCCTAATTCTTTACTATCTTTTGTCTTACCTAATAGTTATTTTCATTGCGTTACTAAATAGACTGATGTTTTGGGAAAACAAAGATAAAGAAATCTTTAATATAATATATCAAATTTTCAAAAAAAATCCGCAAATCCAAATACTAACTAAAATATTTGGACTCCCACATCTTCAGACGGACTCCCAAAATCTAAAACCTAGGAGTCCGTCTGACTCCTATCAAATTCATGCTAATTTCGAACCCTGGGCAGTACACTGTACCGATAAGTAATTTTGGTTCAAGTCCAATACAGCCACCAAATAGTATCTGAGAGAGACCACCACGTCTAGACTGGGTTTTTGGAACTGAGGGGCAGTGAGGGCCAATTGGTACTGAAGAGGTGTTGGTACTGGCGTACCGGTCCAAACCAGTCCGGTCTGCAACATTATGGTTAATGACGTCACAGGCCTAACAACCATTCCAGCAAATCAGCAGGGGTATAGTGCCAGCAGCAACCATATTACCTCACGGCAACAGACATGACTTCATGATCTTACTGAGTAAACAGTCTTGCTGGTACTATTTGGTACCTGTATTGGACTTGAACTGTACTTTTTTATGACTATACCTTATTCAATGTGCTGGGCAGCTGTTCATCATAATAATTTCCCGTTATCACAGTCACCGTCACATTGGAAGGGAAAGGTTGTACTTTTTTTATCAAACTGGAAAAAATAATTTAACATTAAATAAACAACCACATTTTCCGTAGAAGATGAATTTAACCATAGTAGAGTAGATATTCTTTATTGACTTGTGACATGACATGGTTCAGATATTACTACAATGCACTCCAATGCACACTTTATATCATTACTGCATGAATAAAACTTCTATCAATTACTTTTGTACAAAGAAAAGAAAGCCTAAGAAACACAGCATTACCTAATTTGTTGTAATGATTCGTTGATGAAATGATGCTCATCTACTACAGAACTGAGATGCCTTGGATTGCACATTAAATGTTTCTGAAAATTAGAAGAATAAAATATATAGGAAATTGAAAAAGATTCAAGCCTGATCATGCCATTGAGGTTGTAATCATTAGACTGTTGGTTTTTCTCAATAGAACATCGATGGACTTCATAAAAACAAGGTTTGCCCAAATTATATGAAACAGATTTGACGGATGGATGATTGGAGCTTTACGTCCAGTATTTAAGCACTTGGTAAGAAACAGTTTTGAAGAACCATCAAGAAGAAGCAATGGCTATTCAATAACGGATGACTTTAGCTCTACATCCTGTATTCATGCACTGATGGAATAATCAGGACAGGAGGAAATAAGGCTCAGGCAAAGGATGATTAAAACTGCCGACCAACATAGGTCTAGGACTCCAAGTGACCAGATCACAGCCGGAATCGAACCCGGGACCTTGCATCTGTAAGCTCCTGCACCACCAACTGAGCTAACCCTCCGATCTTTCTTTCATAAATTGAAAACAAGTATGTGGACCATTAATTAGTAACTGATACAATAGAGCTTAAGTTTTGCAATCAACTTAAGGAGGATGGATGGATGATAAGGGCTTTACATCCTGTATTAATGCACTTGGTAGGCTAATGAGGACAGGAGGAGGACACTGCAATGAGGCGAAAGATGATTGAAACAGCCGTCCAGCATAGGCCCAGGTGACTCCGCAAGAGGTGGATTTGAACCCTGGACCCAGCTATTGGCAGCCCAGCAGGGCCAGCACATTACCACTAGACCAACCCTCCCCTATGGCAGGTAGGTCTGGATAATTCAACCCAGTGCTAATATTACTTAGCAAAGATCAAGGATGACGATAAATTAACTCATAATTACCTGGCGACTAATGACCTCTTCGCTAACAGCGCTGCCTGTGATTGGCTGATCCATTAACTTCATTAATAACATGATTCTTGATATGCCAGTCGCAGCAGCCAACTGCATCGCTTGGAAGCTTGGGATAAGATGGCCAAACCTGAAGGTAAAAATACATCAAAAAACAAAAATTAATTTGATAGGGGAATTCAGGTGTATGGGGATATGGGGCACTATGGGATCCTACACTTTTCTAAAAAATTGCAACTGGGGACGACTATTCTTTCACAACACTGCAAAAATAAATTTGGTAGGGGAAATTTGAGGTATTTGGAACACAGTGGGATTCTGGGCTTTTCTCAAAAACTGCAGCAGGGGACCAGATTTTCTTTCACAACACTGCAAAATTAAAATTTGGTTGGGGAAATTTGAGGTATTTGGGTCATGGGGCACACTGGGATTCAGCCCTTTTCTCAAAAATTGCACCTGGAGTTCGAGATGTTATAATGCTGCCGAGAGAATTTTCTATTGCTTGAAATTACATGATGATGAAATTGAGTCTCCACTCTTAAGGCATTCCCTTGCCTTCAGTATTTATATTTGAAAATTATATATCATATTCCTCAGGGCACACAATTAACCATGATTTTAATGTGATTTAAAGTGCCTTGATTTAAATCTGTCAACCCTGTACTTCACAGAGGATTCTAAAAGCTGATATAATACAGAGAAGGAAATTTAAACATTTTTCTCACCAAAATTGAGACCAGATGGCGCCATCATGTGTGAATATATTTTCCACCAGAGGGTCTATGAGCAACAGATCGCTGACCTCTCCAGCGTACATGTTAGTGTAGAATCTGGCCACCAGGGCTCCTAGTTCTGAACCAACGTACACCAGAGGGCGTGGCTGTGAACTGCTGAAAGTCACCAAACGGTGGATGTCGTCTGCCATTCTGTAAGAAATCATATTAATATATAGCTATTAGCTAAACTCATGGACAGATGATTGGGCTTTATGTCCTGTATTTATAAATGCATTCAGCAGGCTAATTAGAACAGGAGGAGCACAAAGCAATGAGGTGAAGGATGATCGAAACTGATGCCCAACATTGGTTCAAGTGATACGGCCAGAGCTGGATTCGAACCTGGGACCCAGCGATTGGAAGCCAAGTGTGCTACCAATACAACAGAGCTGACCGCCACTGCTTACACTGCTTGTGTTCAAGCTCCAACTGTCATCACATTATCATTGACTTTGCAAATAAATCTATATTTGTCACAATCTGTGATCACAAAATTAACAAAGGAAAATAAATTGGATAAAATTCATACTAGGATATCAAATAGATTTTTCTTTAATCTCACCTTTCTAAAGTGAACTCTTGCCACCGATTTCTATTATCTTTTGCATCTTCATCTGAAGCATTCTGGAATAACAAAAATGTTTAAAATTAAAAAACAGATCTATTTGTACTTCTTATTTGGAAGAACTTGTGAAAAATTAAGAGTACTGAACAATCAAATACTAACATTAAAAGGCCTTTCACTGAATCCTAGGCCAGCTCGGTCATACACGCAGACCCTCGTTAGTTTCGCAATCTCTGATTGGACAGCGAACCAGACGTCCGATGACATGCCAGTAGGGGCATCAAGCAGGACTGTAGGCACCCCCTTTCCTTCACAACGAAGAAACATCTTTTGGCCCCCTCCTATGTCATAGAGCAAACCTGAAAAAAATTTTTCAGACTTCCAATAAAATTTAATATCAGACATATATATATATCATACAGTGAATGTCTACCAGCCTGGAATAAGAACAGAAAGCTCCCACAGACAAAGGCTCAAGTGTACATGGTGTGATACACAACATAAACAAGATAAAGAGTGCACAAACAAACCGAATAAACACCAGGATTGGCTCAGAAGGAGTGAACAATTGTGAATAAGCCAATTTTGGAATTTATTCAGTCGTGGATGACACTTTTATGTTATATTCTGTACTTAAGCCAAGATATTTATTAATCAGCGAATAATAGTGCAAGAAAATTAAAGAGGCCAGTCTGCAGATTTAACCAAAATTTTGGATTTAGGATTTTACCAAAGTTTCGAAATATGTATGTCTCCAGACTAAAGCTTTGCACATCTTATTATTGCTGATTGCACAATGTGTAAGGTGGTCAAATTTATAATTGGTTCGAAATAGCATTCAGGACTTCAAATACATGTATCATGTGTATTGAAAAGTTTGCAATTTAAGGTTTCATGAAAATCTTTGTACAGTGGGCCTTTAAGCAAAATTATCATACCTCCTTCCGGCAACATCTGACGGTTTTCTTGCACCAAAGAAGCATAATTCAGGACTGGCGGAATCACAAGAATCAGAATGAGGTACTTCAAGTAGCTGAATACGGATCCCACGGAAAACGGGCTGTCCTCTTTCGAATTGTTCTGAAAAGGTAAATATTTTGTTGTAAAGTTGTGTATTTTTCAGAAATCCTCAATAAATTATTTGTAAATGCAATGTATGTGAGTGTGTTACACTGCACATAAATTAGATATTGTGTAGAGTAGGCCCTAGATAAATAATTAGGACTCAATTATGCCATTTATGGAGCGGCAAATTGCCAACACTAAGCAGTACAGTCAATCTTGTTGCTATCATAACTGTTAGCGACGTCCTGCAGATAACATCACAGCTAGCGATGTCCTGTAGATAACATAATGGTCTTTAGTTGTACCCTTATCAGTTGGGTGTCAGCACTGGTCTTTGAAATGGGACCCACTTTCCCCCTCCTCCATATCACATGTCAGGGGACACAGGGAACCAGCAACACCCTGCTCAAGCCACCCCCTCCCCTGCTTGCACCCTCCCCTGCTTGCACCCCCTCCTTCACTGCACTGTCCCATCAGTTGGCCTGGCAGTGACTCCAGAGTTTTAATTGACCATGCAGTGTTCATTCTTTAGTTCATGTAGTTTTAGCCTCCTCTATTAGTATTATCAGTAAAGAGGGAATATCCCTTAAAGAGCTGATGCCCTGTATCCAATTAGTCATCAAATTAACACAGATCAGATCCCTCTGCTACTTTTTCAGATTTCACTCACAGATGTGTTCATTGATACTGGTATTTGAAGCTTACCAATTACAAGGTCAAACTGTCTTTGCTTATTATTATTAGCTAAAAGCCTTTTTATGAAAATGGTATTTGATAACTCTTTTTGCAATGATAGATAGATACAGCTCATCTCCACGAAGCAGACACACTTTAAAAACTACAACAAAATCTTGGAAGTGTCATAAAGGAAGGTATGAAACAATTTAAAGAGGGTTAAAGAGCCCTAAAACTATTGACCAAATAAACTTTTTCTCATGACCTCAAATGTGTTTTCTTGTCTATTTTACTGCTTAGATAGGAAAATCTGCCAACAATGTGTGAAAAGGCGTATAGGTTAATGTGGAAAACAACTTGGCCAATAGTTTCAGGAATCAATTAACTCCATTTAAATTGCTTTATAACTTTCATTTTGGAACATCTCAGATTTTTGTTGAAGTTGTAAAAGTGTGTCTGCTTCGTGAAGATGAGATGTAGATAGATAGATGGATAGATAGACAGATGGATAGATTGATAGACAGATAGATAGACAGATAGATAGACATATAGATAGAGGGAGAGAGAAAGAAAAATTATCTGTGCTACTCTGTGGAATTTATTAATTAAAACTTTTTGATCCTTTGTACCCAGTGACCTCTCTGGGCTTGATTGCCTATTAAGCAACAATGTATAGTTGTTACGGAACACCAGGCCCATCCATGTGCTAGCAGCCTTTGATGTCCAGCGAAGAATGTGCTCAGCAAAAAAGTTTACAAAAATTGAAATGCGAAAGTCACAAATTCTAATTAGTAAGATAATAATCAAAATAGCTAAATTACCTTTAATAGCAAAGATTTGCCAACACAATGGAAGCTTATAAACTCCCATCTTGACATAGGCCTGTCAGGATGATAAACTCCCAATTATTTGGCCAAGATCAATCATTACCAGAAATATATTGTACCCTCGCAAGAAAGTGTTTGCTTAAAGACTGCCTAGACTTCAGCAAGAAATTATATATTTCAGAAAAACTCCATGCCACCCCCCCCCCCCAGAGATCTAATCGTTCTCCCCTGATAAATGCAGTATCTGGACCTATTTCTCAGTTATTTTTGAATATGAATGCTTACATGAAGCTTCCAAGTGTGTTGTTAGCTGTTTTCAGATTTTGTTTTTTGTCAGCATGGCTATTCAAATAATCCAAAGCTTGTGATGATTATTATTAAAAGAGGAGCAACCTGATGTGGCCCCATATGAAACCACAATTTAAATCATTCATTACCGGTGATTGGAATGAAATAAATCAATGACAATAAGCCATTATATATACAATGGCCATTTTTCAGTTCCCATGGTGGGAAGTTCCCAGTGCCTGAGGCAAAACAAGAGGGAGCCTTGGGTGAGGAATTAGAGGTCCAAAATGAACCTGCAAGGAGGGAGGGGCGAGGGCAGTACCAGTGCAGTGACCAGCTCACTCAGCTTGGCCAACCTAGCAGTCCCCAGCCAGACTTGCTTGATGCACCTGCCTCACTAATGCTACACATGGATAAAATATATCTCTCTATCCTTTTATAATTAATATATACTAACATTTACCCGTGATGAAGATGTCATATTTGCATACATCAATTTACTCACTCCAAGCCCTTTTCCGTGAATTCAATCTATAGGGGGGGAGGGTTGGTGTGGTGGTGGCGTGCTGGACTGCAAATCGCTGGGTCAAGGGTTAGAATCTAGCTATTGCTGGGTCACCTGGGCTATGTTGGATGGTTCTTTCAATCATTCTTTGCCTGTGTTCTGCTGGCCTAATTAGTAGGGTGATGCAAAAAAGTGAAGTTTTGAAATGTTAATGGGGCAACCCCTGAAGTTGTTCCAATATATGAGAAAAAAAAATTCAGTAAAAATTTGAGCTCAATCGGACACAAATTAGAGGTTGCTACCGCATCATGAAAATTAACATTAGTATTCAATACAAAAATATCCAATATTTTGTCATGTAGCGAGTTCAACTATACCTGGTGCGCCAAACCAATGCAGCATGGTCTTAGTTTTTGGGTCTGTTTGTCAGAAGAGCGGATCAATACAAATTTGGATTATTTTTTACTTCTCCATGCTGCTACCAACAGACTAACGAAGATAAAATAGTCGAAATATACCAAATTCGCGGTATTTAATAACATTGCGGGTTTTAATGTCACATAAATGAAAGTTACTTCAATAGATGGAGCATGAAAAGAGCTTTAATTTGAATACCAACACTGCTATATTCTGACCATCTGACCCTATTGAATTAGGTTATTTGTCATTAACAATTATTTGCCAAAATTCCCAATATTCAAGGCAATGCTGTAATACTGTAGAATATAGCAACATAGTAATGTTGGTATTCAAATTAAAGCTCTTTTCCTGCTTAATAAGATGGTGTAACTTAAATTTGTGTACCTTTATTCCTGGTTATGTTATTCAATACCGCGTCTAACCTTAATGCTGCAAAAATCGGGCAAAATTTGTGCTTTAGGAGTGCCCTGTAGCGTGAAATGACCGGATATTGGCAAAATATGAATGTATTTGTGATGAGAATAGTGGAAGGCTTAAATAAGAAAAAAATTACAAACACTCTAGTGGTAGGATAACTACCTTCACCCATCACCCATAAAACTGGGATTTCGCCCATAGCAATACAATGTTATATTTCAAATTGCGGTAGCACCCTCTAAAATTTGTCCGATTTGGCCCAAATTTTACTGAATTTTTTTTTCATATATTGGAACATAATTGGGGGGGTGCCCCATTGAAAATTCAAAAATTAATTTTTTTGTGTGCAATCTGCATCACCCTACTAATTAGCCTACCAAGTAAAGTACCAAGTGCATAAATACAGGACGTAAAGCTCCAGTCATCCAGCCATCCATGAATTCTATCTATCTATCTATCTGTCTATCTATCTATCTATCTATTGTCCATCCATGTAGCTGTCTATCTGTCTATCCATGCGAATTGAATGGTTAGTTGATTAAGAAAGGGACTTAGTTTGTTGAGACTATTAGACAATGATATTGTGTATGTTTAATAAATTAAATAGTTGTGAAGGCTGGCGCTACCATAGTGTAAAAAGGGGGCCTAATATGTAACATTAACTGTAAAATGAAAAGTGTCTTCAGAATTTTTTTGTATGAATCATTGAAATTCATAAGTTGAATTTGTTCTATATTCTCGGGAAAAAGAAAATAATATCTGTATGATATAACAAAGTTGAGCACTATGAAATGTATTTTCAAAGAAATACTGAGAAAAATTAAGATGGATGTGGCAGGGGTGTGAGCTCTTAATTGCACTTTACGACCAGACCCAAGATGTGACACTTCAATGGCAATCTAAATAAACCTCAATTAGTCAATCAAAGTACTTGAAATTGTTTTGCTGACAGCCTAATAGCAATCAGTAAAACCCATTTCTCATTGAATTCACCAATAGTCAAAGAAGCTCCATACATAGGCCCTACGTGTTGAAGGAGAGCAGACAGCTTTTTGGCATAATTAGAAGTAAAATATAAAGAAGATATTAAGGAAAACGGCGCTGTGACGTCATGTATCCCAGGTCCCGTATTAATATATATATGGACAGAATTAATCTATGTCTATTGATCTTCATGTATCTCAGCCTTTATTCATGTATAGTCTTGTCTTTATTTGTCACTGGAAAACTTTCAAGTGAAAATTAACTTTACAGTCTGTCACTTTGATATAGAAAAAGAGTGGACTGTTACACTGAAAATGGCACTTTGTTTGTCATCATGCTTAATGATTTGTCATGATCATACCCAATACTTTCAATGTTAATTACCGCCCATGCTATGCATAGGGCGGTAATGCTTCTGTCCTGAAATCTACTGAAGGGGTGAAATTACCAATGCTGGGTCCTCAACCAGCCCAGTCTGGAAGTTCTTATCATATGTATATAGCATTAATGGCATTGTAGATGTGCACAATGGATCGTTTTTGCCGTTAAATAGAATATTAACGTATTTATCAACTTGCCACTTATTGTCCAGTGCAGAACAGGTCAGGCTGATTTTGGGTTGCCATTTTCTTGTGTAATTTGTCACTGTATATATAGCTGTACATGCATGTATGGCTTGTACTATCTGCATTTTAATCTCTGATAGCTCTAATGGCAATTACGGTTTGATTACAAGACCAGCTTAGCTTTTTTTAATGAGATTACATAATACATACCATACAATACACAGGGTTTCCTTAGTCAATGTGTGAATTTCGAAAGTGCAATTAGCCATCAATGGCCCTTGACACACAAAGAGAATTTGACCATATTTCACAAAAACCACAGTCATGTGTACAGGTCCTGTAATGAGCAGTAACTGGCATGGTCTGTGGAATACAAATAATTAGGCCTTAATAGGTAGCCTATTACATACATGTATGGAGGATGGGAAAAAATAAGGAACAGTTTCAATATCGTTGCGATCTGCTCATGTATCTTGAATTTCAAAAGAGGTTATATCCGTGGCAGGCAACAATATATTGTAAAATGTTTGCATATTTAATGGACATCAGTCTTTAAATTTCTTTATGCCAGCATTCAAGCATTGGAGTCTACTGTGATTTGTTATTGACTCAGGGACCTTTATGAGCAAAATCCAAACTGGATGTCGTGCAGATGAGACGTTAAATTGGCGGCCCCTTGTATCAGTGTCTGTACTGGGAAAGTAAAAGATCCCTCACATGGGGTAAATGTGGAACATGTTGAGGACTCCCGCTCTCTCTCTCATCTAATCAATCAACCCTTGTGAGCGCCCAGAACTGGGCTTAGAGGGCTGCACTTACCATATTGGGAAAGTAAAAGATCCCTCACATGGGGTAAATGTTGAACATGTTGAGGACTCCCGCTCTCTCTCCCATCTAATCAATCAACCCTTGTGAGCGCCCAGAACTGGGCTTAGAGGGCTGCACTTACCATATCTATCTATCTATCTATCTATATCTACTGGCACTGTTTAGCATAATGTATGCCATGGTTATAGAAGAAATTCTTTTACACTGTATCAGCTGACTTTCACACTGACAGCCTTCGTCTGAATCAGTCGTGGCAATATTTATAAACACACTGTGGGCAAATCTTGATATATATGTGTAGTTTACCCCTTTGATATCAGATAAGAAGGGAATGCAGCTGACCAAGGAGGGGGGAGGTAGATGTCATGGGTCGACAAAATGGCCAGGTGTGACAAGGGTTGGTTAATTACTATATAATTAGTGTTATCCTCTGTTGAAACTTTTGCAAGGAAGGGAGGGAGAAAGGAAGAGAGGGGGGAAGGAAAGGACAAAGGAAGAGAGGAAGAATGGAAGGGAGGGAGGGAGGGAGGGAGGGAGGGAGGGAGGGAGGGAGTATGTAAGTCAGGAAGTGAGGAATCAGGTAGTGAGGGAGAAAGGGCTGAAGGGAGGGAGAAAGGGATGAAGGAAGGGAGAAAGGTCTGAAGGAAGGGAGAAAAAAAATTAGGGAGGGAGGGACGGAAGGACGGAGGGAGCGAGATACATGCAGATACATAGATAGATTGATGGATCGTTACAGAAAAATACATGGCAAATAGGAGGTAGAAAAAAAAATCTTTCAATCAATCTTCCTTTTTCTTTTTTTTAGATTTTTCTTCCTCTCAATCTCTCTTCTTATCTCTCTGATTGCCTTTATTTCTATCAAGATTATCTTCTCTCTTTCTTTCTGTATCTCTATCTCTCGTCCACTTAATCTTTCTATCTGCTTTTTATTACAGCTGCTTGCAGCCTGTATTGCACAAGGCATTTTTGGTAAGGTTCTGACCATACTGGAGGTCGCACTATTTCACCTATCACATTGAAACTTAGTATACAGTCTCAATATAATTTTATCTTGCTTCCATCAACTTTTGGTAAACTTCTGTGACATTAAATTTTTAATGGAGGTGTGTACACATCTCCATTTATGCAGTCACAGTGACAAAATGGACCGTTTTGGCGGGAAATTTGAAATTTGAGCATTTTCAGAATGTCTTTTGGGCCCTGTCTTGGCTATTTTGTTTGGAGATGTTTGGGTCAAGAGATGTTGATAACTTGATTATAGAGCATGCATCTGGCATAGGAATGAATACCAGGAATGTTGTTGTTAGGACGTGACTTCCTTGCCATCTTGCTTGGATCCACTGGGGGCGGCTGCACACATTGTGTATTGGCCGCTGTGCCTAAACTATTGCACTTGTATATATGATGTTTGGCACATGAATGGGTCTTACAGCATATATGTGCATTTTGGTGTTCATATTTAAGCAATTGGTAAAGTTTTTGTAAAATAGTGAAAATTAAAAAATAAATTTTTTTTTTCGTTTCCAGAGTTGAACTTTGAAATGGTTTTAACTATGGGCATGAAATTCTACCATCATATGCATTGAATACCCTTAACACTTAATCATGTTAATGTTCCTTTTGTGGGTCTAAATGCTATTACAAAAATTATTAACAGTAAATTCAGCAAAAATGTTATTTTTTTCAATGCTCCATGATAACGTCAATTTTGGAGTTACACTACGGAAATTTTGCATTTATATATATGTCTAAATTATCCTACCTCTTTAAATGACTAAACTCATTTGGAGGGCCAATCTTAGGAAATTTCATAAAAACTTGGAAAAATGAGGATTTATGATATTTTTCTCAAATTTGTGGTTTCTCAAAAATTAATGGTACTTCAACAAATGTTTACTTAATCATATTAAGTAAGAACTTTTGTATCCATATATCTATATAGTTTAGTGTACAATTTTGCTTGAAATGGATTATTTTTAGAATTCTGAAATTTAACACACAATATGAACAACATCTGGTTCTGGCCACTCAGGGAAAGCCTTTTTCGGGGGATATGAAGTAAGACACTACACCACCTCCATTTTGAACCCCTGGGTTCTTGTTTATTTACGAAGCTAAAATGATCGTTTTTGGCGCGAATTTCAAATGACCAGCTGCAGTGAAACCAGCAACAACAGCAGCAGCCAGATCCAGGAAGAAAGGGGGAAGGAAAGTAGGAAGGAAAAAGGGAGGGGGGAAGGAGGGAGGGAGGGTATACATGTAGATAGATAGATAGATAGATAGATAGATAGATAGATAGATAGATACTAAGTCTAAGTCTATCTACAAGCAGCTGTTAAAGTGCTTGCACGTTATTTTTTTTTTTTTTAAATGTCTATCCATGTATTTTTCTCTCTTTTCAGTTTTCATTCAATTTAGTCTTTCTCACAATCTGGGTTTCCTTTCTATTCTGCCTACCTATCCTATCTTTCTTTCCATCCTTCTTTACTTCTCTCCGTCTGTCCTATTTTCCTTCTCTCCATTTTCAATCTGCTTTTCTTTCTCCAATCTATTTCTCTTTCCTTAACTTCTATTTTCCCTTTTTCAAATTCCATATTTCTAAATTTGCTTTCCTTCCTGTCATTTTTTGGTCTGCCTTTATAAAGATCTATTTTTCTCTCTTTCTATCAATCTTTTTCAGGTCTTTCAAATTTTCTATTTACCTTTCTTTCTGTAATTTCTATCTGCTCTTCTTCATACATCCACCTTTGTTAATTAACTTCTGTTCTGGCTATATTGAACCATGTTGGATTTTATCTATATGGAGGCTTAACTTTCCTGAACTCAAAGGAAGCTCCACTTTGTCTTGAAGTTCTAAGCAAGACATCCTTGTAATCAGCCTATTCCCCAATTGACCCTCTTTAAAGACCTCACAGAAGTCACCTCAGGGGGTCTCTGAACTTGGGACACTGGAATGTCTCACATGTATGTTAGTTGATGAGCAATCACATTTGATGAGTGAAGATATAAATATTCAAGAGATAGGCCTAGTGGAAATTTCCATGAAAAGAAAGATTACCCCTGAAAAAACCTGCAGGGTATAGGCCTATATGTGTATGTATAGTTAGGTTATAAAATAGTATGGAAGCACTTTATCTATCTATCTATCTATCTATCTATCTATCTATCTATCTATCTATCTATCTATCTAAAAAGTATCTATACAATTTGTAACTTTCTTCTGGAAACAGTGCAACCTCTGAAGTAATGACAAGCTTTGCAACTTTCTTCCAGCAATAAAGGTGCACATGCAAACAAGCACTAAAAAAAAAAGGATTACATAACAAGGTAAATATATCTAAATTTAAAAGGCTATCTGTTACAGACCTACATGTTTATAGACCTACATGTTGAAATCATTATATTCTGCATTTCATCCAGACTGTCACAAACTATTATTTTGGTCAAAAATAGTTAGTGTCAACACATAACAGGCAATTCTTTAAAAAAATAAAAATAAAAAAAATAAAGAAATTTAAGTTAGCTTCATGACAACCAACATAATCATGCATTCATAGCAAACATAGTTGAAGGTCTCGTCAGTCTCAGAAGTGGCAATTCTTAAGATTTTCTGCACCCCATTGTACATGTAATACAGAAAAAATCAAGATATTGTGTTCAAATTTGTTGATTGGCACACAAACCTCGGTTGAGAACAGGGGAGGAGCATAAAGGTACACATTTATTGATGAAGGAATTGGCCAATTGTGGCCATTGGATGAAGAAAGGAGGGGGGGGGGGGGTCATGAGGAGAGGGTGTACTGGTCAATGTGTTGATTGGTGATAAACACCCTCTTCCCTCAGTTGCTTATCAGATATGAAGGAGACATGACAGATATGCCCTGGCTCTGGATATATATATATATATGCAAGTTGGAAGTAAACTTTTGAAGATATCAGAAAGAAGTATTATTTGATAAACACTGCTGCTGCATGACTGTTTACCGGGATTGTTTACAAGCTTGCATAATCATAATGCTTCATTTATTCTAAAATGACTATGGAATAGACACTGTTTTATGTTCAGAATTTCGTGCAAAAAGTAAAGTTGATTTTAAGGACATCATACAAAAGGTAAAAAAAGGATAACATTACATAATGTCTGTGAAATGGGAATAACACATAATCTAATATAGGTAAGTGGAGTTATTTATTGAGCATGGTCCCTTTTGAACACTTCGAACAGTCCATTGGCCACTATAATGAAAGATTGCCTATGATTGCACATCTTTTTGTATTAATAGCTTAAGTCATTAAGTTATCTTTTTTTTAAATCTTGAATTAAAATTGCCAATACTGGGTATTTTTGTTGTTCTATGTATCCTTCAAATTTCAACAATGTTTTTGGATAGGACATAACAAGATGTGTGCCCTGTGTATTTTCATGGTGCCATAAGAAGTCTTGTGGCATTCCATTCATGAGTATAAAAGATTGGCTTAGACTACTTCCATCATAATTTCTTGGGGAAATGTGTAAATGATTATCTTGGATTCAGGCCACCCAAGGGTCCAGCTGCTGCTGTCCAGTGTGACAGGCAGGGCTGCTGGGTCTTGAGCTGTCAGTGGTGGGGTGGTCAATCTGCACCCCTCAACAACATCATTTGGAGTGGTTCTGGACCCCCTGGCCTTCTTACACCCCCTCATGTATCCCAGTGGGAGATGCTCCTGACCTCTGGTGTGGCTGGACTAAACTACCCAGAACCACTCAGACCAATTTTGGGGTGTCTGTTCTGTCAAGGGCATAACAGTGACTTGCAAAACAACTTCACCTGCTGCCCATTCTTTGTGCTTGTGGACAGAAAAATCTTGAAAAAATAAACTGAATACTTTAGGGAGTCAAGTATCTTGTGGACACAACTGGACACGATGGGTGCTATAGTTTGCCTGTAATTGATGAGGGAAGTTTATGAGAACTGTTAAGTGTCCTGTTATCTGCATCACACCCCTGGGGCATTCTGCTGATAGCATCACGGGGTAAAATAGGGTTATGCTACTGGCATAATCACGCACCATTATCTTAGCTGCATTCAGGAATGTACTGCTAAGCGATCCTTCCCACACTAGTAACATACGTATTGAAAAGTCATAGTCTTGTCATCTTCAAAATTTGTGGGATCCACCACTGTCCTTTTCATCATGTGACCTACATAGGCCTACTCGCCGCCATTATTCTATTATTAGTATTAAGCATGTACTTTTTATCATAATAATGCTTTATTGACATAAAAATATCAGAAATGATACATTTGTCAGTGTTAGTATTGCAGACTGGGATATGGATTTTTAGCCGAAATAAACTATTGGCAGCACACGATTGGTGTTGCCGAATCTGCCCCGGCTAGCCGTTTGTCCTCGATTGGTTGCGGATTGTGCCTTCGGCACCGAAGGCAAATGCCGACTGGCCGAACTGAAAACCCTGGCGAAAGCGGCAGGGGCCGAATCGGAAGTGACGAAAACGAGGTCGCCCATCAAAAAGCATTGGGAATCCCCGGGATTCCCTCAGTTCATGGGTAAATCGGGAGGAGGCGCCACGAGAAATGTTGTATCCGCCAGGGTTTCGCCGAAAACACACCATTGGGCAGGCAAACCGGCAAAAGCCGACGGCCAAAATCGGCATGTCAATCGTGTGCTGCCTATTATCTCATGCATGCAAGGGAGCGAAAAATTGTGTTACCGCAAGTCCGCAACTACGGTATTGGCCTGACTGTAGTGTAGGCCATTGTGGAACCTATTTCATTTTCTGAACTTGCTTTTTTTTGCAAGTGGGAATAAATTATTTTTTCACCAAAAATCCATTGCCCCTCTCCAAGGATTATCTGGTCGGCCCCAGAACTCATGCCCACGTCAGGGATGAACCGAATCAACCATTTATCGCTCAACCGGCATGGCTGTTCCAAGATGAATACTGGGGTAATCAAAGAAGAAAGGTGCAGAAATTACTTCTTATACACTAGAAACACTAATCACGATCATAATTACTTTGTCTTCCTTGTTTTTCCTGTGTTTTTCCTTCAATTTTCCACGTTCAGACTTTTCTGACTTCATTTTCAGTTCTTCGATTTAACACTAGGGGAGTCCAAAATTTTTTTTTAAGGGACCCCTGGTGAGATTTTCCAGAACTCGATTTGTTGATTTGCTTCACAACCACTGAAAAACCAAAAAGTTCATCTAATTAATCGATTTTTCAAGTCTGGAAACCTATGAGCAGCTGAATTATTATTATTTGGTTAGTATATAGTGCAAAGCATGTATTTAATCAACTGGCAAGCCTTGGTTTTGTTGTAAGTTGACAGAAACATCAAATTTTCAATTTTGTCATTTCAATTCAAGATTTCTAAATTTTCTCATCACATTTCTGATTTCACTGTTCCTTGAGTTTAACACAGAGTAAAATAACGTGCAAGCACTTTAACAGCTGCTTGTAGATCTATAGGTGCAAGTATGTACTAAAGTCAAGACATTTTATTTTGGCAGTAAGTTTTTAGCCAGTGAAACAATCCATGATTAAGTCTGAGATTTAATTTTTGGCTTATTAGGGTGAGCACACCATGACCAAGCATGATTTGGACTAAATTGATGTCCTATGATCCCCCAGGTCCATCATGCAGGCACTTACAATGCTAAATTGCTGCTGCTCTACAGCACATTTTGAGCTATTTTTAGCCTTCTGTTGTGACGTCATCAGCATTGTTGTCTCTATGACATCACTGAAACAATGGTGACGTCACAACAGCAGCAATAGAAGAAAATGGCTTCTTGAGCTGTGTTGACAGCAATGTTATTCCAATAGGATTACCTCAAAACTATAGCTGCAACATGCCAATACTTCCTAATGTTTATGAAACTGTTTGGTCAAGGTGTCAGGAACAGGAGGAGACAATTATTTTTGTCAAGAGTAAGGTATGTTTTTAATTATCAGCCAAAAACTTACTGCCACAAAAAAATGACTTTACTATAATATGCTATTTAATTCTATCTATCTATCTATCGATCTATCTATCGATCTATCTATCTTTCTATTCCTTCCTTTCTTGCTTCCTTCCTTCCTCTCTTCATTCCTTCCTTCCTCCTTCCTCCCGTCTCTCCCTTCCTTCCCTTCCTTCCCTTCCTTCCCTTCCTTCCCTTCCTTCCCTTCCTTCCCTTCCTTCCCTTCCTTCCCTTCCTTCCCTTCTATTCAGACTGCATGCCAAGTTTTAATGACACAGGTGAAACAGCACGACCAGGGGAGTTGTCATATTTTTTCCTGAAACTCCTCTCGCAATACAGGCTGCAAGCAGCTGTAAAAATGCAGTGCACTTGATTCCTTTCTTCCTTGCCTTGAAGTCTTGACTTATAGATTGCACAGGAAAAAATTCACTATAGTGGGCCGTGAAAATGCCCATATATGGCAAGTGAAAAACGATCGTTTTTGGTGGGTAACGTGGGGGCTGCCACCCCACACCCCCACCGCTTTTTTTCCATGGTATTATTTCATCAAACTACACCTAAAAAGTTACTAAAACTTACGTTTTTAGTGCATTTTGATGCTTTTTGCGTCACCAAAATAAGATCGTCGTCATGCGTTGGTTGCGTCATGTAAACATTTCTCGCATGGTTACAATGACATGACGTCATGAATGTATTGTTCTCCAAATATGGTCAATTTCACGGCCCGCTATAGTGAAGCATACCCGTAATACAGTCCTTTTTAATATCGCGCACAGTCCATCCTTTGCAACATATGTCCTGTCCATTAAAATCGTAAATAAATTTATTTTACAAATTATCAATCAGTGGCGTGCAGTGGTCCGAAAAGGCCGGGGCTCATGAAAAATGCCTCAAGTACCACGGTAGTTACAAAATGCAACTGTGCCACCAGGAAAATGAATAGCATGACCACCAAGTGCCCTTCCCTTGCTCATGAACGCCTGATGATGCCACTGATCTTTTCATGTTTCAGAGAAACAAAAGAAATTAATCTCACTTTTTTGCACTGTCACTTTTCTCGTCAGGTCACCCTCACCTTTTGCTTCATGGGAGACTGGTTTAAATCTCAGCCTGAGCTTCGAATCTCCGAACCTTTTGGCAATCAGACGCCATCTTTCGTTACCTGGCGCAAAACGCTTCGCTCACCCAGCTCTCCTGGTCTGAACACTGCTACCTCAGGTATTTTATAAGAACTGAGTAATATGTGTATACATGCTTTATTGTGTATACAATGTAGATAGAAATTTGTTAATTTTAACATTTGTATAGTTTTGCGACTTTGGGTACTCTGGTGCCTGTGACAAGCATGACTAAAAAAATCTGTTTTACGACTTGCTGTGGAAATATTAGATCATGATCAGTCTAATTGGTCCATGAAGCAATCAGTACCATTACCAATCAGAACACACTAAAATTTACACTCAGCAAGTTGAAAACGTCACTTATAGAATCACACGTTTTATTATTCAATCCTTCAATTTTTTATCTGTAGCCTACATAGACCTAAATGAGCCAGTGGGGCTTTCTGCCCCAATTTTTCAGACGTTTGCCTGAATTTTATATCAATTTATAATGCTGCCAAATTTTAGGGGAGCAGCTGCACCCTTCCTTCTATGACTTTGTATCTATAGATATGTAAACCATATAAATATTCTATTGCAGGAACCCACTTCAACTTCGCCATGCCTACTTCATCTACTTCGCTGAAAAAAACTGGAACCCTGCGTCGGAGCACTGGGAACCTTTCACAGTCCTTAAATGCTACGTCAACGTATGTGGACTTATTTTTAACATTCTATTAAAAAAATTTAAAAAGTAGTTTTATTTAAAAAATTTCTTTGTGTTGCTTTATAAAAATGTACTCATGCAGTACGTTTCTAAATTTATGAATATTGCATTGAAATTTTAGAAGTGTGGATCTAAAATTAAAAAATAAGTTAAATTTTTCATTCAATTAAAGTCTCAAATTTTGAAGCTTCACTGGACCTTTTATCCTTGTTTATATTTTTGTTTTTTTCTTCTCCTTTTGTGGGATTGTTAATTTAATCCAGTGAAAATGTATAGACACGCATATAGTCCCTTTTATCTTATAAAAATTCAATAGTATTTTGTTATTTTTTTTATTGTAGATCTATCTACGAATATAAATAGTCACAAATAATGTCAATTTAATTATTTTATTTTTCCAGAGCAAAACTTAAGCACACCCAGTCCGCCGAACTCGAGAGAATAGAGTCAGAATACATCAAGAATCTTCAGCAGCAAGTTTATTTTCTGGAACTAGAAGCAAATTACTTGTATCCTTTAAGAGGGACTGACTGATTATCATGTTACCTTGTAAACTTTTCTCCAAAATTCCTGACTGTCGGGTTTTGTCTGAATCAATTTTATGTAGGTCGGATTTGTTTCTCCCAAAGTAATGGAGGAGAGGGGGGGGCATTTAGGCACATATGCAGTGTGCACAGTGTCATTAATTGTCATGAGTCACATGTTGTGCTGGTATTGCATGATTATTGAAATACAGTTTTATTTTTAAATTCCAATATTATTTGAAAAAAAAAAAAAAATTGACTGCGCTTTTGAAATTTTTGTTCTGAAAAAAAAAAAATGATGGTGCCAAAATTTTTGATAACTTGTTGGGAGTTTATAAAGAAATGGTAATAGGTAGTACAATAAGTACATGGTTAGTTCACTATTTGCAATAATTAGTGGCATTTGATGATTATTTTCCTTGACAATGACTAAAGAAGAGACCAGGCCAAGAAAGCAACAGATGTCCAGCCTGTCATGTCTTCCGAAGCCGATAGGATGTTGCGAAAATTAAGGGTGAGTTACGAAATTAAAATATTTTGGAAAATAATACTTTTAAAAACAGTACTCTTAAGAAATTCTGAATTACGAGAAATTCTGACTCCGGCAAACATTCAACTTTTTGTAAACTGAAGTTCTGCCTCAGTCATGCTGTATAGGCCATTTAGATATTGTTTTATCGTTATTTTGCTCTTATAGGTAATGCAGAGTGAGATGGACAATCTGAACATTGAACTGAAGAGGAAAACTTCCAGTGAAGATTTGGTGAAAACAGAAAAAGATCGGCTGGAGGTCCGACTTAAAGCTGACGCAGGTCAGTGCATGAAATTGATCCGGAAATCAATGAAAAGATAAAATTACTTAAAAATAAAGGTTTTAAAAAATATTTACAGAAATGAATGTGCCTTGCAAAAGAGAACCTTCTAATATTTTAACACCCTTGCCGCAACAACCTCCTTATCTAATTAGTCGTCCAAGTGCATAAATGCACATAGGCGTAGGAGGCAGATAAGTTTTGGGGGGCCTGCCCAAAATAAATTGCCCGAATGGTTTCAAAAATATTAAGTTCTCTAAATTGTCTGCCCAAAAATGCATGAAAATTGATTTTCCAAAATTTTTACGTAAATTTATGCAAGATGTGAAGCCCCAATCATTCATCATCCACTTGTGTACGAGTGATCTCATTATTTTCTGCGCCAAAGTTATTTTACATCAACAGAAGATTTGTGACAGTTCATCCCTAGACCTGGCAGTATATAATATAGGCAGTATCTAAATCAAGTTGACAAGTTTATACCTCAAGAACATTGCATTTTTTTTCTTTAAAAAAAAATCAAATTTGTACGTCTGCTTTCTGATTCTGCAGATGCCCATCAGAGGGAGAAGAGACTGTTATTGGATGAAATAGTTCAGTTGAAAAAAGAGAAAGATTTGTTGGAAAGAGACACACAAAGAAAGGACGGACAGATCCTCGGAGCAAGAGACGAACTTGATCAGACGGTTTATTCTCTACGGGATTCAGAAACTAAGATACAGATGCTGCAGAATCAGGTGGGTTGCAAAAGGGTTAGAAATTGTTGGACACTTGCAATATTATCTTATATGCACCAGTCATTTGTAACTCCCGCTTCCAGGGCTAGAAAAAAATGTGAATTTCCTGGCAATTTTATAAAATAAAAATTTTTTTTGTAAGGATGGTCGCAAGTTGAGCAACTACTTCAAAGTAAAAAAATGTGGACCTTGCTCCAAAATTTCCAGTGATTAGAATTGAGCTTTAGAAATTTCCAGGCAATGACATACCTCAAATTCCCTTCTTTTTCCAGCCATGCCCTTTTGGACTATTGGGCATTTCTTTGGGATTGGGATTTTATTTCTGAAACTTTACAGTAATATAATCCCCATGGCTCGAGGTGGGGCATTTGCAGCATTTCCTCAAAATTTCTTCCAGGGGATGGCAACATTTTTAAATAGTCTTTTAACTCTTTTTAAATATTTCAGTTGGACCAGAAGACTAACCAATTAAAGCTGGCGCAAGGTGCTTTGGAGGAAAAGAGAGGAGAATATCTGAAGTTGGAAACGGAACTGAGAGAGATGGAGGAAAAGTATTACTCGTCTAGTGCTAGTTTGAAAGACAAGACATTGGAAGACTTACGGGTAAGGTTAAGTTTCATCACAAGGACATCCAGCTTGTTTTTGTATTCATTCAAAGTGGCTGATATAATATACATGCAGGAGGTTTCATGACCAAGTAACGGAAATTGATTTTTGAACTGTTTGATCCTTTTTCAAGAATAACTTTTTATTGTTTTTCTGAGAGCTCAGCTCAGATAATTTTTGTCTAATCAGGTAACCTGATTATAAAGCAAATATTTGAAATTCAGATATTGAATATGGAGCCTGGATTGTGTATCACCCTCTTATAGAATGATTTAGTCTATTTTCTAAATGGTAATATGCCCTATGGAGGGAGCGGAAAACTGAAAAATTAAAATTTTTAAGAATTCTCACTTAGCAAGTTGATCCTGCATAGAGAAGTTGGAAGAGCCTATGAGAGAAAATTCTCACACCATTGCTGTCTTTCTTAATGCAGGACGAATTACGAATGTTGAGGCAAAGACTCAAGGAAGCAGAAATGGCTGCCGAACAAGATCGCTACTTGCGGACAAAAGTGACGGACGACTCGGCTCATTTGATCAAAGAAAATGCTCTTCTCAACCAACAAGTCATTGAGATGCAGAAACAAATGGACAGAGTAAGTAAAGATAGACATGTATGCAGATAGACAGACAATTTGTTTGGTATGTGGGATCACAGGCCCTAGCTTGGTCTTACTTGTTACTAGTTAGTCAAAGGTGCTGCACTATGAAAAGTTAATGGTTCCATTTCGGCCATTGTAACACCTTGCAGCATTGTTTTGTCTCTGATTCCTAACTGCTTCCTGCCAAAATACCCCTCTCTGATTGGTCAATAGACAGGAAGTATGGCTTTTCACTGTGTTACCGAGGTTGGTCACGATTCTCAATACCATAAAAAAATTTGAAAAAAACATAGAAAAATTTTGATCCCAGCCACTACCATGACCAATTTCGGTAACAGAAAGTACTATTATCGCCCATTTATTTTCTTAGTGTGCTGTGCTTTGGCTGAGCCTGCTCACTTCTTCTGAATAGAAAATAGGTCACTTTTGAACTTGGCCAATCAGAGAAGTTCTTACAAATATCACTTGTGCAAGAATTTCTCTGATTGGCTGATTCCAAGAATGACCTATTTTCTGTCCAGGTGAAGTTAGTAGGCTCTGTCAGAGTATGACACCTTTGAATTTACTAGTTTCAAGTAAGGAAAAGACTCATTTAGGCTTGGGCCTGTGGTAAGATTAGGCCTCAGTAGTTTATCTGACCAAGTCCAAATTTTTTTGAGGCGATGTTTCAGCCCTCCGCTGATATGGTCTTAGTGACTTTATATAGCGCCATTCGCCTCGGTATAGCTGAGTACAGACCTCCCGGCCATAGGGGCTTCTAAGGCATGGTCAATAAACATATAAGTATAACATTATATTAAATCTGTAATGTTAAGTATCTATAAGCTTAGAAAGTTAGAAGTCCCTATGCTCCCGACAGGAAGCCAGAGGCCAAATCTGGAAAATCATGCAGTGTTGAAGCGTCATCAAATTGCGGACTGAGCGTCAGAGTAAAATGCGGACCGTGCAAATTTGTAGACCGGTGGGCCGCGGGATTTCGTAATAAAACGTGGATGGGCAGGTGCAGAACGGGACGCTTTTTGCGGGATCAGTGGTAAAAAAATGCGGATGGTGCCAAATTTGCTGAACAAGCTGAATTTGCTTTAAAAATCGCCTCTACTTTCTTTTTTTAAATGTTCTTGTTCACTTCCATCCCAGAGGAAAAAAGAGTAAATTTGAAGCGCTCGAATTATTTAAATTACCAAATGTACTCCGATTGTACTGCAAAAATTTGTATACTTTTCTACACGGGAGCGTATTTGCAGCGTATGAATTTGCATCTTAGGAGTATAAATAATTCAAGCGCTTCAAATGTACTCCTTTTTCCGCTGGGATGCCTGGGGAAGCAATTCATAATATTCCAACTATTTTTCTGCATAGTTTGCCAGTACATTAACAACAGGAACCTAATAATTAATCAATTTGCTATTAATTTGCAGGAGAAGGAGCTGAGAGAGAGCCAAGAAAGCCGTCGATCCCAAGGCATCTCGGAAATGTTGATGGCGAGAGACAAAGAAAAGAAATTAAAAGGAGAATTGAACGAGACGAGAGAACAGCTTAAGAGGGCGGAGGACAGGATAAAGCAACTCATAGATCAGGTATGAGATGGTTAATTGATTGATTGGATAATTGAATGATTGAATAATTGATTGACTGATGGGATAATTGATTGATTAGCTAATTGTTCAATTGAGAAGTTCATTGATTGATCAGGTTGGTTGCCAGATTTGTACATAGATGGCCCTTGAAATAGATAGGTAGATAGATAGAAAGTTAGGTAGATAGATAGATAGAGGATTGATTGAATGATTGATTGGATAGGAAGATTGACTGATTGGTTTTGTTGGTTGACTTTTGGTTGATTGATTGATTGAATAATTATTTTATTGACTGACTGACTGACTGACTGACTGACTGACTGACTGACTGACTGACTGACTGACTGACTGACTGACTGACTGACAGGCTGGCTGGCTGGCCAACTAACTGATTGACTGGATTGAATAATTGGTCTATCGACCGATTGATTGACCAATTGATCAATTAGCCAATGATTGAACAATTGATTGACTTTTCAGATCAGAAAACAAGAACATCTCTCAAGCAGCCAACAACTGAGCTCGGCAACTGTTAGCAGCCGCCTCCGAGAACTGGAAGGGTATCACCAGAATACAGAGACGGAAAACACCACTCTGCGGAGGGACAAGATGTTACTGGTTGACCACGTGGCTGAGCTGCAGAAACAGGTGGGACTTAGATACTATTACAGGAATTTTTTTTAAAAGTTTTATTTTGTATTTGCTTCGATATTTGTTAAAAAAACAACCTAGCTTTAGTATTTAAAGTAAATTTTAAAAAGTAATGTGAAACAACTTCACATAGTATACATAGACTGTCAAGTAAGGCTTGGGACCATACCAAATTAATTTCATGGTTGACGGATATATATCTGCTCCCAAAATATTAAAATTGAATTCGAAAATAAATTTGCAAATTTTTTCGCTGGAAGGGCGGAAGAAAATATTTCTCTGTTTGCTGACATAGAGCAGCTTGGGAATTATCGCTGAAAAGAAACTAAGCAAAATATAACCTTGTTTGGAATTGTAAATATTTAGCTAACAATACTGCCTAAAATCTTGTGTTTTGTTCTCTTGCCCTGATATTTGGTGCTCCAAAATTAATCTCAAAATTAAAAGAAAAATTTTGATACTCATAACTTTTTCAGCCAAATTTATTTATTTTCTTATTTTGTACAAATCTGCAAAAAATATGAAAGCTATTTTCAGTATTTTTAGTAAAAAACAACAGACAAACTTTTTTGTACTTGTATTTTTTATTATCGATTTTGCAGAAATTGCCAGAATTTCTTGAATTGATTTCCTTTTTACTAAATTTTAGCTTGACGAAAAGGACCAGTCTCTCGGCTTACTCCAAACTCGGATGTCTGACATGCAATCTAAAACACAAGACTTGGAGCATCTGAAGTCGATAGAAGCCACTATCCAGTCTCAGAAGTGGGATGAATTCTCTCGACTCGCCGAAAGTATGAAGACACTTTCACGTTCCATGGGGAAAACCAAGGATTTTGAATATTAGCTTTTATTATGGTGCAGGCTAACACGTCGAGAAGGGTAAAGATAATTATTGTTTGTTAACTAATTGTTGACGGCGAAATATTTGTCACTATGGTTATGTTATGGCTCTTAAGTAAATTAAGAATACTTTTCTGATTGCTGAATGCTGATGAATAAGTGACTCTCATAACTGAAGAGCTACTAATGAATAACTGGCTCTAATGAATAACTGAAGAGCTGCTCATGAATAACTGGCTTTCATGAATAACTGAAGAGCTACTAGTGAATAACTGGCTCTAATGAATAACTGAAGAGCTGCTAATGAATAACTGGCTCTCATGAATAACTGAAGAGCTGCTCATGAATAACTGGCTTTCATGAATAACTGAAGAGCTACTAATGAATAACTGGCTCTCATGAATAACTGAAGAGCTGCTAATGAATAACTGGCTCTCATGAATAACTGAAGGGCTAATGAATAAATGGCTTTAATGAATGACCGAAGAGCTACTAATGAATAACTGGCTTTCATGAATAACTGAAGAGCTACTAATGAATACCTGACTGTCACCAATAACTGAAGAGCTATTAACGATCATTAGTAGCTCTTTAGTTATTCGTGAGAGCCAGTTATACGAATAACTAGCTCTCATGAATAACAGAAGCGCTACTAATGAATAACTGGCTCTCATGAATAACTGAAGAGCTGCTAATGAATAACTGGCTCTCATGAATAACTGAAGAGCTGCTAATGAATAACTGGCTTTCATGAATAACTGAAGAGCTACTAATGATCATTAGTAGTTCTTCAGTTATTTGTGAGAGCCAGTTATACGAATAACTGGCTCTCATGAATAACAGAAGCGCTACTAATGAATAACTGGCTCTCATGAATAACTGAAGAGCTACTAATGAATAACTGGCTCTCGTGAATAACCGTAGAGCTGCTCATGAATAACTCAGTCTGGCTCTCATGAATAAATGAAGAACTATTAATGAATAACTGGGTCTCATGAATATCTGAAGAGCTACTATTGAATAACTGGCTCTCATCACTGTACCCAACCGGAAATAAATCGGGAGCGTAACTGCAGTTACGCTCTCAAAACGTCCACCATGATTTATGTCGATTCAGAAGTCTACAGCCAGTTTTCTCAGCCTGCAGAACCAGTTGGTCATGCCTGTGTGCCTCTCAATGTTCAATGTATATGTTTGAGTTGTCCTGACATCAACAACTTGCCAGCTTTTGCTTGTAATTCTACGAAATTGCATTTGAAGTCAAGGCTGTTGGGAGCGTAACTCAAATGTTTAGGAGCGTAACTCTAAATTGTGAATTTGGCTGAGGAGAGTAACTCACTGAAACAAATGCTTTGTTGCCTGGTAAATGCCTAAATATTTACCTTCAACCAGTCACCTTCCCATATATGGGTCATTTTCGCGAAAACGCGCAATTTGATGTCCTGCATTCGTGTGCGTCTGCCTTTGTAGGACTGAAATTGATTTTTGGCCAAATATTTAGAATAACATTTTTCCTAGAAGAAAACAAAAATTTACGTGGGTGTGGCCATGCTGAACATGCTATATCATGCATTAAGTAGTCCAGATGTCCTTACCGTGGCATGTCCGCAACTCAACATTTAAATTTCAAACTTATGCAAATTGATAATTACTGCATAAAATGTGACATGTAAAGTATCTATTTCTAGATATTTGTTACATTAACTACCTAGAAGTGTTTTTTCTGAAATTTAACTAATTTATCCATATCTCACGACGTGTTGAAGGTGTGTCCCAATTTTGAAATTACCACCGTCTTTACCGTGACCAAGGAGTTTAAGTTGCCACTAAAGTAAGTAAATACAGCATGATGTCTCCAGATGCCACTAGAGTGTAAAGAACCAGGATATAACTACTTTTTTTACCATATCATTGGGAATGCCAGATCCGCCATCAGTTAGTCAGACGATGAAATAGGTTTTAACTTGACTTTGTCGCAACTAAACTTCGTCTTTACCGAACCCTCAACAGCAGAGGGAGTTCAAAAGGTATGAGGATGTAAATGACACCATTGGTTTACGAGGCTGTTCCAGAGGTAGTTGTGGTACTCTGAATGATGTAGTCCACTTTCTCTGGAAGAAATGCTGCATAACATATCTTTTCCGTGGCCAAAATATGTCTTTACCGTGGTCAAATCAATGCAAATATACTGTGACACGGTAAAGTCAAGGCTGGCCACGGTAAAGACATCTGAGTAAATTTGCTTTGATTTCATTGTGCACGGTAAAGACAATTTTTCCAAATAATTGAAAATGTCAAATAGTCACCCAAATTAGTTATCCTGTTACATGCAGCATGGTAGTACCACATATTGCATTATGTAAACAGAAAAAAATAGTAGTTGAGTATTATTGGCTCAGCTTCCTGACATAAAAAGATTGGTTACGTCTTTACCGTGTCTGCGCGTTTTCGTGAAAATGACCCATATAGTGGACAGCATAGGCTCAATATGGACTGGATTTACATTCTAATTTATATGCAAGACTCATGTGCTTAATAAAGGCCACCATAAACTTAGCAACTGCTGCAACAGGACGTTTTGCAGCTTTAGCCAGTTTGGCTGCAGTTGATTAAAAAATTCTTATTAATAGCTAAATCAACTTAAAGGTTAAGGTTTTTATTATGCTCTCATATTACTGTTTGATTCCGATGATTCGTGTATGCTTTGACTTGACTCAGCCAGCATGGCTGGAAAAAGTAGGGAATTCGGGCATGTCATTGCCTGGAAATTTCTAAATCTTGTAGAACCCAGTAGACGACCTTCTACGTAGTCAGTGGTATAGATAGATAGAAGGATAGATAGAAAGATAGAAAGATAGATAGATAGATAGATAGATAGATAGATAGATAGATAGATAGATAGATAGATAGAAAGATAGATAGATAGATAGATAGATAGATAGATAGATAGATAGATAGATAGATAGATAGATAGATATGGTGGTACTTGGTCATTTCAAATTCAAGCAGCATAGATAGTATCATCCAATCACCTTACACTCCTGAGGCTGAATAATTGAAGTCAAGATGACATGTGCTGTTGATACATGTATGGTTTTATATTCATAAGACACAGTATCACCAAATTGTCACCAGGCCTAATCACGGGTTTCATAGCGAGCTGAAATGTGTTTTAAGATTCAACGCTGTGTGTCAGTCATATACATGTATGTTTCTTGTGAATGGAATGTCAGGAGTCTTCACTGATATTTGCATCAATAAGGTGAGGATCATTACAGTCAGGAAATTTGACATGCAAAAAGAGTGGACTGTAACCCTGTGAAAATGGCAATCAAACAGCCTCTATGTTTCCGATGTTGAATGTAGAGAAGGTGACACTCATCTGCTATATCGTGATTCACGAAGTTCCATTTTCACAGTGCAGTAGTCCACTCTTTTTGCATGTCAAATTTCCTGACTGTAAGTTGTAATTGAATTTATTATTTACCTCTGTCGTTTGCTATGCCAAATCCATCCCAAGCAAGCATCAACCCTTATCATAGAGTGTCAGGTTAGATACAATGCAGCACCAGGGCACTGCAGATCGAAAATGTTCCTGATAAACAAGTTTAATATCCATACCTGGAAGACATCTTCCGATTCAATTTGTGCAGGCTCAAAAAATAAAAATAAACTTGATTTGCTTCAAACTGCCTATATGTTTATTACGACACAAAATCTACAGGAATAGTGTATAAGGCCTATAGAAAACCAGATGGAAGTTGCTTATCTGTGCAATTACTTGAATAGGCCTGCCTATTTCTCAACCATTTTTGGGTGAACCATAGGCCTATATATGTTTTCCCAAAATTCTAACCTGCACATTTAAATTTGTGACATTTCAATTTACAATTAAAATGATGGTAGTAGTATCAGAAACTGGAGTTCTAAGAAAAAAATTAAAAGAGGAAAACACATCATACAAATATCTATAGATAGACGACGAGACAGATAGACAGATGAACAGTGAGATAGACATCCATGATTATTTTTCATTGCAATTAATTGGATGGATTGGGTACTTTCCCAAAGACGGCATTGATTGCTGTTGGAAAGTTTCTCTTGCTGTAAGGGCAATTAGGCCTAATAAAGCATTTTCAAATTGCAATTCATGATTGTCTGACACTTATAAATTAAAACTACTTCTCTGTACTTCCTGACAACTCATATACTGCTCTAGAATCCTGTTACATTGCATGTTTGTTGTATTTGAAATGATGAGTTACGCTCTTAAAATTTTGAGTTACGCTCCTAAATATTCTGGAGATCGAGGAGTTACGCTCCGGCCGAGCAAAGATTTATTTGAAATTTAAAACGTTTGGGGCAGTTTATGAGGCAAAATCATGACTTCATCATTCCTTTAACTAACCAAATAACCCCCTTGCAAACTGCCGTGGTCTGGAATGGTTTTGTCACTGAATAATAGCCAGACAAAGTTCTGAATCGAGGGGTAAGATGGTGGACGTTTTGGGAGCGTAACTGCAGTTACGCTCCCGATTGATTTCCGGTTGGGTACAGTGCCTCATGAATAACTGAAGAGCTGCTGATGGATAACTGGCTCTTATGAATAACTGATTAGTTTCTGATGAATAGCTAGCTCTCATAAATGAGTATTTTCAGATGAATAACTGGGCCTCATGAATAACCTATCATCTGCTAGTGAACTACTAGCTCTCATGAATAACTGATTAGTTGCTGAAGTAGTCTTCATAGCAAAAAAGGTGGAATGAAATTCTAGGCTTCAAAGTTCAGTAATTGTGAGTCTTAAGTTTAAATGTTTCGAGTTATTCGGTGCCATCTTTTTTGTACTGTGGGCCCTGCATTACAAGAGACCATGTTAGTAAATGGCGGCAGAAAGGAGTCTTATATTGCTTGCACTATACTGCATGTTGCAACAACTTGTCAACATGATAAAACCAATTATTTAATCTGTTTGTTACTCAAAGTTTCTTCTGTGATGTTGTAAGTTTTTTTACAACCTCTTTTTTTTACACTTGTTACTTTCCATTTACGAATAGATGTTTTAGTACTTGAATGTTGAGGAAATAACCCTATGTCGAGTGTCGCACTTCGTAATATTCATATTCAAATGTGACTTATTCTTTAAAGTCTCCTGTGTGCTAATATGTAGGTCTATCAGATTAGGAAACTAACTCTACGCTTTACTGTTGTGATATTAGATTTTGAACTTATATTCATGATATTGGTATTACGAAATGATTATGATATTCTAAAAAGTGTGAAGTCTTATAAACATATATCTACTTTTTGTAGGGGATGAGAATTATTATTGCTAAATTTTACATATATTTGTGTGATTGTTGTTGTTTAGATACTCAATGTATTTAAGTGTGAATGACTTTTATTGATATACAGTGTAAAGTTTGTGTATTGATGGTATGTTTCTGACATTACGGTTGATTATAGGCAAATGTATACAAACTTTTAGGAGCAAACAGTTGACTTGTGTGATTACAGTATTTGTATACTATTTGAGGACAAAACCAGTTATTTAGTGAATCTACAAAATTAATGTTGAAGATATTTATTGACATGTTTGAATGATAATGAGCTGTTATGAATATATGCAATTTATATTTCATTCGTCAAAACTCCGTCCTGAACTAAATTTTTACCCTCGGCAATGTATACATTGCCGACGGGTATTGTAGTTACTTTGGGAAAATTTGTCCGTCCGGCGGGCGGGCGGGCGGGCGGGCGGACGGGCGGGCGTCCGGATAACGGGCGTCCCACTTGTGTATTGGGAGTAATGCCAAAACTATGGAATGTATACTTTTTATTTTTGGGACATTATTATATCTTTTATCCTAGTTGTGCCTTTTAGGGGTTTAATCCACATGAGATTAATACTTTTTTCACAATTATTGAAAAATGTGAAAAAATATTTTTTTGTGTATTGGGTGTCAAGCCAAAACTATGGCATGCATATTAATCATTTTTGGGTAAATATGGTATCTTTTATCCCAGTTGAGCCTTTCATAGGTCTAATCCCATGACATTAATATTTTTCACACAATCATTGAAAAATGTGAAAAATTGTTTTTTTTTGTTTCTGGGACAGAACTAAAAAACAGCAGTACTTTTGACACTGAAATTTGCATATTGTATGTATTAAATACCC
Source organism: Platynereis dumerilii (assembly GCA_026936325.1). Classification (NCBI taxonomy): domain Eukaryota; kingdom Metazoa; phylum Annelida; class Polychaeta; order Phyllodocida; family Nereididae; genus Platynereis; species Platynereis dumerilii. The sequence continues at coordinate 8,589,444 of JAPTHN010000009.1, forward strand.
AAAGATGTGTTTTTTGTGGGTCTAAATGCTCTGAGAAAGTTGAACGGACGACAATTTACCAAAAATATGAAAAAATACTATTATTTTAAATTTGTATGATTCAGTTAATTTTGAAGTTAAATCTATGAAATTTTCCAATTAGGTGTCTAAATTATGCTTCTTTAAACATCTCTAATCATTTGGAATGTTGGTCCTATGAATTTTTATAAAAACCAAAAAATTCGAAAAAATCCCAATTTTCCAACATTTCTGCATGAAAAGCCAAATGGTAATGGGTAAGTTAGTTAACTTTAGGTCTTATTGTAGTTAGACACACTATTAACTAATGCTCACAGCCATTGCATCGAGTTGTCGCAATTTCTTCCATTGAAATGTATGATTGAAAAAATGCAAAAAATCATTAAAATATCTATTTACTCTCCATTTCCTTCTGATGTCATACCAGTCATTGACATTTTTTGTCAAAATAAACCTGACATGTTTCACATCATCATCATGCTGATTTTGAACAATATGAAAATTTTTATTCGCAGCAGAGGTCAATATTAACAAAATTAGATAAATATTAAGGATTTTCAGATAATCATATATCAGTAAATATTGGCCCAGGTCAATAATGTCTAAATTTGACTTTTTCTGCTCTCTCCTCATGAAATATTATCATTAAGAAATATATAAATTTTATATATAATTATATGGACTTTCAAAGCATTAATTAAGTACATTCAAAAACATGCATTTGTGTGTTAATATTTTAAAATGTTGACACTAAATCTTTAACTCCCAATTATTATAACTTTATGGTTAATATCTAAACTCAGTGATGTAAATTTTAGAAGATGAATAAATGTCAGCCCCTTTTATTTAGTTGTTTGCATGCAAATTAAATGTAAATGAATCAGACAGATTGGCTTTTGTTGAATGGAGCACTGGAGAAGTCTTGATTATGTAATGTTATGTCACAGGGTAATTGTCTTCCCTGCTAATCCTTTGACAAGAAATCTTAAACTCTCAATTCTAACTTAATGGTTTAAATCTAACATCAGTTATGTACATTTTAACATATGAAGTACTGTCAGCTTACTTTTATTTTGGTCTTTAATGAAAAACATATAAGACAGACTGGCAATATGAGCACTATGTATATATAGAGGGTTATTAAAGAAAATTACTTGGCATGCAAACCCCATTTCTGCAAATTTCAGCGTATAATTTTACATTTTAAAACATTATTGGATAAATCTGTCTTTTAATTCATTTTAAAACTCACTCCAATTGTATTTTAATTGTTTAGGGGGTGAAAGTGTCATCATTGGAAGGGGTCCAGTTTTTGTTGAATGGGCCCAGAGACACTATGTCTGTGCTTCATTGTACCCCTCCCCTCCAGCCATTCATGTTATGTAACATTGTGTCACTAATCCTGGCCAGTGACCAAAGCTAGGAACAAAGGAGCACAAAAGCAGTGCACAGCACCCTCAACTTTTTAACAAATTTTCTTTTTTCTTAGAAATATATCCAAACTGCATTGACACAAACTTTGTAGTTTTATATTGAACAAATGAAGAAATTTCCAATTTGAATAAAAGATTTAGGCCAACTAGAAGCTGAGATATGACTTTTTGTAGCCCATACAGGCTGTACACAGAGTTGGGACATGTTTCTTTTGTTTTGTATTTATTTACAGCTATTGACCAGCATTTAACCTTTGTATTAACTAGCAACTTGCTTAGTCTTAAAAGATATATATAGATACTGGCATAAACCTTGTTTTAGTGTTACTATTTACAATGGTTTTGGTTGGAGACATCTTATCTATAATTTGTTTTTAGACCCATATTCCATATTTGTAATTTATGATAAGAATAGCTAAGACTAGATAGACTAGATAGATGGATGGATAGATGGATAGATGGATAGATAGATAGTTAGATAGATAGATAGATAGATAGATAGATAGATAGACACATGTAGATAGATAGATAGATAGACATATGTGACCCGCTCCACCAAAATGGGTTCAAAGTCGGCCTCCTATCATATTCAATTGTGAAAATGACTTAGTTCTAATGGAATTGGGCTTTAAAATGATGTTTCATATGTCTTGATATCTCCATCCAATCCAAAGATATGGCACCTCAAACATTGATGATACGGAACATTGAACTTTGAGAAAATGGCATTTGAATTTCCCGCCATTGCAATAAAAGAACTAAGTAAATCAAGTAATACACTCAATTTAGATAATTTAAAATCAGTTTTTGGTTAAAATTGTCTTAAATATTCAAAGAAAATGGCTTTTGCTAAAACATGGTACCAACAGCTAAAAAACTTCAAAAAGTGACCTTTTCACACATTTTGCTGATTTCTGGAAAGTAGGGATTGCCTACTTTGAACTCATTTTGGTGGAGCAGGTCACATATATAGATAGATAGATTGATAGATGCATACATAGATGGATAGATAGATAGATAGATAGATAGATAGATAGATAGATAGATAGATAGATAGATCAACATGTCATCCAAGAGATTCAGACATATTGTCTTAGTGTCAAAAACACCTAAATTCAGCAAATGGGACTGAATGTGCCACTTTACGGAGCTTTTGGTCGTTTTTATTGTTATAAATTCGGACCTATAATCTGACTGTCGCCTGGCCCTGGTTGTTTGTATTATCTATTTGTAAATGTGGTCAGCAAGGTTGTTCCAGCGTTTGATTGGAAGCTGCTTTATTAGAATTATTCTTCTAGTTTACATGTAGGCCTACTGGAGCTAATATTTGAAATGAAACTAAATAAAGATGGCTAAAATTATATAATTTAGTGCACAGTAAGCTTTGGAGCAAATTCTCTGTGTTTTTCCGTGATTGTTCCTGCTTCACCAGACATATTTTCCCTGACATCAATTGCATTTATTGATGTGTTAATGGAATCCTTAAACTGACTTTAACAGATTTTTTTTAATTAAAAAGGTCACTTATCACAGATTCAACCAAATTTCTCGTTTTTATCCGAAGTTAAAGGGTGGCAACCTGGTATAAAACCAGGGTGGTTTGATTGACTGATCTGCTGATTGAGTGATTGCTTAAATAATTGTTTGACTGACTGATCAAATAATTAATTTCCTTGTGCAACTGGATTTTAGTATTGCATTAATAACATACAGTATTTGTATATTACTATTAGATCTGTAGATTTCATAGAATGGGTGTAGACAAATTTCAGTCATATTCAGTAAATTCTAATTTTAAAATTAATAAAATTGAACTTCTGCATGCAATAAAAGAACAGTATTTCTTAAGATGGATGGATGTTTGGGACTTTACATCCTGTATTTATGCACTTGGTAGGCTAATTAATTAGGACAGGAAGAGGACACAGCAATGAGGCAAAGGATGATTGAAACAGCCATCCAACATAGGCCCAGGTGACCCGGCAAGAGCTGGATTCGAACTCTGGACCCAACGATTGGCAGTCCAGCACGCTACCAATAGACCAACCCTCCCCCCTCAAAACCCTGTCTTTGTTTACAAATCAAGTATTGCTTAAGTTTTTTTTAACTGCATTTAAGTGTCTGCTCTGCAGTTACGGAAAGTCAGGGAAATTCATGAAAAACATTGTGGTGATGGAAATTCAACAAATTGCCAAAACAAATTTTGGCCTTGATTCTCGCTTAAATTTTTACAGATTTTCAATATGGCACTTGCTGTGACCTGGTGGAAACGGACATCAATTTCAAGTTTTTAGGGACCTTGCCCCCTAAAAGCCCGCGCCTCCTGATTTCACTGCCTCCAGAATACCCACTGATTAGCCGAGGGTATGCTGCCGCGCAGCCTATGTTTATTTATGCAGATATTTAAAGCTATTGCTAATATTTATCCAATCGTTATTTCTGTTAATTATATAATTGAACCTCCGTCCATACAATATCAAATTTGCTATTTTTTTTATGCAAACCTGACATTCCATTTTACTTATTGAGATCGCATCTATATTATTTATTGAATTGCCCTTTGAGTCTACTTGTGTTAGATGAAATGGATGATGTCACATCGTTTATTGACATAATTATATAGAACTTTTTTGTTGAAAATTTGACTAAGTGCACTGCCTGTTAAAAAAGACTATAATAATTCCTTTGGAACATGTCTAGTCAAAAGTCTTTGTCTAAATGATAACACTATCATTGTCTAAATTATATTCATGTATTTTGCCAATCTTTAATATCAAGCAATGACATATGAAGCAAATGAACTTTGCAGTATTTTCTTATTATCTAGGTACCATTTGATGTGGTACATCAACATTTGTGTTTTTCATAATAAATCTAATCAAATTATTCTCTACTTTGTATTATTATTAAATTCCCAAAGAAGTTCGGATGAATATAAAGACAAGAAACAGATTGTAAAAATACAAGTACATCTTTTTTATTTACATTTGTGAAAAATATGTACAATTTCAATTTGTATTTTCAAATGAACAAGCAATTATTTGCTTACATTTTCATAAAATATTTAAATATAACTGACTGGAGCTCTTATATTTTTCACTTTGCTTAAACGTTCTTCAGCAGCTTTGCCGTTTCAAGGAGTACAAAAAGCTACTATTTACGTAAATTGTTCAGCATGGGACCATTACAAGCAATTACTGAAGCAATACAAATAAGCTACTTTATATATTACAGGGTGGTCAAAAAAAAAATTTACAGTTGATATTTCGTTTTCCAGGCTGCCATGATTGAGTCAGTGCCTGGGTACTTATTGTGTATACAACTATTACAAGCCAAGTATGTTAGATCTTTGGAAAATTGGTTAATAATCAAAACGGTTCATTACTTTTTTGATAGCAGACAAAATGGAAGCCGGTAGTGCTCCTGCGTTTTTACTACTCTGGGTTGTTCATGGCCCATCAGCAATTTTGAAGCTACTGAGCTTCACAGGACAAAATAAATACAACATAAAATGAAATTGAGAAGACAGAGGCACAATTCAGCACAAACCAGAAGGTGCTAGAGCAAATTCAGACTTCACTACGGCCATTATAAGATTTTAAAACAAAGCCGTCTGAAGGTGGATGATCAGGGTGTTGAAATCACATGAAAAGTACATATTAACATCTTGAAAGAGCATCTAAAGCCCTGGATAGATAAGACATACAGTGCCACAGATAATTTGATCTTCAAACATGACGGGGCATCGGTCACACTCCCTTGGAAAGCCCAGAACTGGATCAAGGTTCGCTCGGTCAAGTTTCTCAGCAGGACAATATGGCCCCTGTTATCACAAGATCTCAATCAATGTGATTATTCTGGAAGGGCAAACTTAGAGGCAGATCCCTGCAAGACACCACAGACCTTAGTTGCCCAATAAAGGCATCCATTACGTTTGTATGGGAAAAACGGATACAAAGTTACATTTTTGACACCTCTGCATCATTTAGGCCCACTGCAGAAAAGTCATCAGTCCAAAAGGACCTCCGAATGAATAAATTGTCTCTAGAAGAGTTATTCTTTGCTATACAAGTTGTTTTTGGATTGAAAAATAAGCATTTGTTACAATGAGCGTCATCCAAAAAAATATTCATAAGTGTAAAGTTTTTTTTTGACCACCCTGTATGTACAATGTCGAAAACGGGACAAAGTTACACACTTTTTCAATGAATATATATATGAATTTTTTGCTATTCTTATTTTTTAAAACAACATTGCATTCAGTTGCATTCAAATGATGCATTCAACATGGTCAATTGTATGCTCATCAGCTAGCACTATTTACATTTTACAAGTGAAACATTCAAGTTTTTGTTTTAAAAGTCATTAACAAAGAATAGCAAAAGATATCTATATAGTATACAATATACAACGATTGTATGGTACTTATTGTTCACAAAACATGTTTAGGTGTCAGATCTTTGTCAAAATTTCAAAACGTTTGAAGTGTTTCAAATTTCATACGCATCAACTTCAAATGTTGACTAAATATTTTCAATAGTAATTTGTCCAATTAATAGGGTTGCTGAGCCGCAAATTGAGGGTAGTTAGGGTAGCCATATTGTCCGTACCCCTGTGGGCCATAACCCTGTTGTCCGTACTGGGCGGCTAAGCTCGCAGAATATTCTGCGTCCTTTTTCCGTCTTCGTCTCTCCAGGACGATGTGAACGAAAAATATGAGAAGAATAGCGAATTGAATCAGACAGGCTAAGCAGGCGAGTAGATACGCCCAGCCAAAACTTCTGAAGGCGTGCTTAGAAACTTGCACCTGAAATCGAAGTAAAAAGTAATTAATATAAGTGATGTATAATATATTAAATTTTATCTTATAACAACAGCATAATGTCAATTACATGTACAAAGGGACACCTCTCCCAAACGTACTGAAGCTTCAGATGCATTGGTGCAGCAACTGAATTATGGTTTAATCCAAAATAAGGAGACAAATATTTTCTGGAAAAATATTTAAAAAAATTTTTTCATGTCATAAATAAGTTTACAACTTTATCATATTAGAGTTGCCGCAGGGTTCTCCTGTGTAGCACACACATTTAGTCTAGGCCCTAATGAGTAATGATTTCGAAATGGTTTGTTGCACTTGAATAGACAATAAAGTAAATTTTCTGGTGGGAGTATATTGCTGAAATTTATTAAAAACTTTCAGATAATATGATCTTTTATAATTACCTCTCTTTCTTTGTGAGCCCAGGTGCCAAAATGAGCCACTGTGGCTAAGATCTCCACGACTGAAACAAAATGTTTGAATGTTATAATTTTAATCGGTAAGGAAAAGAGGGATACATATTCATTTGAAAAAGACAGATAGGGTATAACATAATGAACTGCTCTATGATACCAGCATTTAGGTCCAGCAATTTGATTAAACTTACATTTAAAGATAATCTAGTTTTTTTACTCTCAAATTTTTGTGTAAATTTATTCGAAACACCTGCAATATACCTTGTGTTCAATATGTTTCTTTTATATAAATCTGGAAGGATACGTTTTACAAGATATATTATAATATTATCTTATACTCACAAGCACAAACAATGAAGAAACCATTGATGATCTCAATACATGTAGAACTCCTCTCGTAGCCTGCGATGAACTTTTCACTTTTCTTGGCCATGTGAATGTTGATGAAAAGACTTAGTGCCATCGTCACGACTGCAAGCACCATTAAAGTCTGACAGACTTGCCACCATTCTGGAGATAGACAAAAATATGATGAGAAATAATGTAAATTTAGAAATAATATTTTCAAAATTTATATTAATCCTATGAATCTCTTATAAGTTCAGGAATAAAATGGATAAAAACGATCATTGATGTTACATATAAATTAATGTAAACTTAAAAGTGCCAATATTATTTTGAACAAGAATCCGAGGATTCAAACCCTGGGTTCTGTTGGGAATTAGCAAATTAAGCATAAGATCCGTGGATATAAGATCAAAGTAGCACTGCACTGCGAAGTGCAATCAGCTTTGACACCTGTCAGATTGACTTCAAGTGCTGTTTCTCAATGGCAATTTGTTAAACTGAGGGTGAAAAAACGCTTTAGAACTTGCAGAATTGCAATTAGCATTGTAAGACTGCTTCTGAGAATATATGGGGAGTTAAAAGTTACAGCTGTATAGCTGCAGTGCAGAATAGGGCAATGAGGTTCTTCTTAGGTGTTGGTAAAAGAACTCCAATAGCAGCTATGGAAGGAGATATGGGATGGAATAGTCCAGAGTATAGACAATGGTTATGTGTTATAAGACAGTGGTGTAGATTTCTTTGTATGGAGGAAGACAGAATTAACAAAAGTGTATTCCGGTGGTCTGTTGATATGTGTAATAGAAAGAAGACAAGCTATTACTATGTGAAAAGGTTCCTTACACAGGTTGATCTGTATGAATTATGTAACATCGAGAATAGGATAAAATATCATAATGTCAAAAGGTCAGTTAAAATTAATTTGTCTATGTATTATGAGAGGCTGTGGTTAGATAAATTAAATAGAGTCAATGCTGTAAATGGAAGTGGTCGGAATAAACTCCGTACCTATAGGAAATTTAAAAGAGAACTCTCAACTGAAGCATATGTTTTGATTGTTAACAGGAAGCAGAGGCAAGCACTTGCCAAGTTTAGGTGTGGGGTTGCACCAATCCGAATTGAAACGGGTCGTTTCGTCGGAGAGGCACTAGATGAGCGAATATGTAAAATCTGTAACAATGGAGAGGTAGAAGATGAGGAACATTGCCTAATACGTTGTAACAAATACCAGGAGGTTAGAAGTCAGCTATTTGTTGCTGCAGTTAGAATTTATTCAGATTTCAATTCTCTAAGTGATGAGCAAAAATTTGTATTCCTTATGAGTCAACAAGAATTAGCCGACACCGTCTCAAGAGCCTGCCTTGAAATTTTAAGGTTGAGATCAAAGGAAGTGTACTCTACTAGTTGATTTTTAGCCTGGTGTCTGTACAGTGTGTACACATTTTTATCATGTTAACTAGTCAATCGTTTTTAATCTGTTTTTAATCTGCTTTTAATATAACTAGTCACTCTGTTTTTAATTTATGTTTTAATGGTCAATCTAGTCTCTCATAATTCTTGTAGAATGGGTCATCAATGTATTTGTTTTTATATGTATGTGTTGTTAATGTATGATGACGTGAGACTCAAATAAAAAATATCTATCTATCTATCTATCTATATGCACTGCAAAAAGCAATTGCCAAATGCATTATAATGTCACATGGCGACATAATAATGTGCAAAGTCAGCTTGAAAACAGCCCCTCAAGACTCAAACGATCTATTACACAACAAAGTACTAAAAAAAAAAAAAAAAAAAAATTTAAAAAAAATTATTTTTTTTCAAATTAAAAAAACAAAAAAACAAACCATCCCGAATTCCACAACGCATTTTAGTCCACTTCTATATGAACACAAAATGGCCAACTTGACCACATCCACACCTGTATTAAGGCTGGGAAAACTTTTTTCCAAAAATCTCTCAGACTGGTTTTTAGATAAAATTACCCTGGGGGAACCCAGGGTAACAACAGAGTGAAAAAAAAAAAGAAGTTAATCAATTAAATCAATCAATTAAATTAATCAATAGAGAAAAATTATTGAACGCTCATCACTTTTTTTTTTTAAAGGGTTACTTGAAATATTTTGTTAAATGAATTGGTAAAATTTGTTGTTTCTAATATTAGTCACACAGGTAAAAAGGGGAATTCCCCACTGCCATTCAAAAGTAGGTCAACACAGGTAAATTCCAAAATATCTCTTTGATCTTGTTATTTGTGGATTCAAAGACAACAAAGTGGACCTTGAAAGCTGTTGTTATATCAATGAGCTTCAACTAATCTGTTATGGAGCTTCTTAATTAACAAACAATAAATTACACATTCAAGTTACAACAGTTCAATACAACATGCAGGGTGTCTAAACATGCCAAACAACAAGCTGATAAGAGTTATCAACAACAAATAGCTTATCTAATCTTATCTCAGTTATCTGAATCTAATCTGTTGTTTATCACAGATAATCATAATATCTAATCTTATCAAGATAACAATTAAAACAGTTTAAAACAGATTTAAACTTACGTGGCTGTTTTCTTGTCCATTCCAGCAGATTTTCATGGGACCATACACAAGACTTTACTTTCCACCTGTAAAAGCTGTCAGCTTTACATGAGGCAAATAGTCCAATTAAATTCTCTGGATCTTCTGTGTACCACCATGGGGAGAATAGAGATATGCTTGCTAAGACAAAAGCACTGAAAGATAGCCCAACAAGGGCAAAATTAGTCCATAACACCATTTTCAAAACCTATGTATTCTGTGAGCTTGGAAAATTCAACAGCTCACCTGACCTAGTTACAGAAATGCCCACTACTGGCGCCACTGCTGCAGGTGCAAATTGCCTTATAAGGAATCCAGCCATATAAGGGATAATGCATGCATGCAACATGCTGAGGGTGTTCCCTCATAAGCTCTCATAGATATAATTGCAATTAAGAGATGCTAACTGTTGCTAACAAGCCAATTATTAGAACTTTCATGTAATTCCAAAGAAAAATGAGAAAAAAGAAATCTTTTGTAAAAATGAGTGCCCCTGTATAAAGTCTGACTACATAAAATGTATAGCAGGTCTATTCAGCACCAGAAGTGCTACCACCAATCTTGACAATTTTTGTTCAACTGGGTGAACTGACTTTTAAAATTTACTAAATTCTGTGGAAAGATGAAAATAAGTAGGCCTATTTCAACTGCCTTGATTTCAAAGTTTGTTTCACTATATTTGGCTGGGAAAAAACTGTCTTTTTTTTTCTCTGGTTATAAGGCTTAAAACAAAGTCAAACATTTGCACCGGGACTTGAATTTAAATTTGACAGGTGCGTCCCTCAGAGACCTGTTCTTGGCAAAACTGAAGTGCCTGAACCTTTAGGCCACCTAGTAAAAACCAGAATGCATACTTTACTGCTTTTGGTGAAGTCACAGTAATATCACAAGTGTTACACAGTATTTTTAATGCAACTGGGATGGAACTAAAATTCGAACTATATATGCACTACTCCTCTATAACCATCTATTCAGGCTTTATTCCAAAAACTTTCTTCATTGAAAACAATAAATTGTAAATTGTACTTTCATAAGTTAATAGACAAAATGAGATTCATGGTAACAAAAACATTTATTAAATATAATTCATTAATCATTATAATCAATACAAATTCATTATAATCAATACAAATGTTAAATGTAAAGATATGTTCTGTCAATCTTTAAAAAAAATATAATCTCAATTATCTGATTATCATAATTTCTCACAAAGCACATATTTCACAAAGAAAAAGCTCGACATAGTGAAAATAAAGAAACCATAAATACTTTGTCAATGACAACCAATCAAAAATACTAAATCAACACACATGACACATTGTGCAAAAATTGCATCATTAAAATAAAGCAAATTTCTAAGCAATCACCAGGAACATTGTATGAAATATTTTGATCTACTCGCAATTTATTATTACTATTTTATCACAGTATACTAGAGAAATAAACAGTGAACCACATAAAATATAGACAGTCTATCTGTGAATATAGTAATGCAATGATCAATTAAAAAGACTTGCTATGCATTTATACAGCAGATATATGTGTTCTAGCCACTAAAGTATGGTTTACTTTAAGATGCATTTGAAATTTAAAAACCAAACCACGAGTACCAATACAGCACATTGAAGCATTATACCACACTAATTAAACAAAGCTGTCACACACACACCAGGTACTGGTATATTAAAATAAATCTATAATAAATAGTAAAAAATAAACTAATAAAATAATAAATATTTCCAACAGAAACCTACAAGATTAAAAATTGTTCATACTTTCAGCAACTTAGATACGTAGATAAATATACGTCCGTAAATCATCTACATACAGACTTCGGCCTTATCAATCATACAAGCATAGTTGTACATCAACTGAATAAAACATTTTCTAAAGTAAATTAATTTTTCAAAGTAACGTTCCTGATTTCAAATAATTTATACTTTCTTATTTCAACAAACTGAACGTTTCTATGGAACTACACCATATTACAGATTTCATAGCTCATGTAAGAAATTTAAATGAAACATAATTCTACAATCTGCATATGAAATACAGTAAAAATGTTGTTCTATTTTAGGCATAGGTTTACTTTGTTCACCATTAAAATTTTTTGAAACATGTCCTTAAAGTTATCAATAAATCTTTCTAAAAAATGTTTGTTTAATATTAACATTCACAAACCAACACAATTTTAAGTATGGTAACAATATAATTTGTGCATTTCAGCTTTATATACTCTTTTAAAACAATATATTTATCTAGTAAATTAATACTAGATAACCATAATGAACATTATTTATCTCTAAACAAAACAAATAGACATGCAGACCAATATAATTAATTATATATCACACAACAAACTTAATAAAAAGTTAATTTATCCTTCTCATCTGTCTTTTCATGTCTTACTTCAGGACTCGCAAACACTTAAATAATACTTTCAAAAAATACTTTCACTTACAAAGTACCTGAGTCTTAATATCACTATTCTTTATTTAAAATTACGCAGAATATTTAGAGTCACGCAGCATACTTAAAGTTACGCAGCATGTTGTTCTATCGTCTTTTCTTCTTCTTCGACTATGACTCCTTGTTCTGATTTGTAAGCAAGATATGTGTTCCAAAATACGGCTATGACGTTGACATAGAGAATTCTGAAAAAGAAATGTCCATAAATTTATAAATCATTTCAAATTTCAAATCTTTTTTTTTTTGGGGTTATTTTTCAGACAAAAGAGGTGGCTGCAGCCAAGTTCCGATTCTTTATTGAAAGTTATGGATGTTTCAATATTAGAGCAAAATTTGACATACTTCTTGATAAAAATCTTTCAAAGATTATTTTCTAACAGTACAAAATCATACCTGTGTTGAAATGGGACGAAGTAAAAGTTGATGAGCTGAGCCATCGGCCAAAGCTGAAAAATAAAAGGTATAAAATTTAGTAAGTTTTTCAATCAAAATTCTTTTTTTTTTTTGGGCTTATTTTTGCCTCTTTAGGCCGACAAGCTGATGACTAATTATAATTCTGCTTTCTGAGTTAACAGGCTCAGGGGAACAGAACCCAGGTCACAGAGGTGAAAACTTAGAAGCCCACGCAGTCCTCTTATATACTGAGCGAGGACCCCATGGCCCTAGTAGCAGGCAAGTCATGACTCCCTCGGCTACAGACCAACTTTGTGTCCCGCTAGCCTGAAGGAAAGTTTTAATGTTAGACTTCATTCCCCGCAATCCGGAGAGTATCACCACAAGATTTGCTATTTGCGTTTAAGAAGATTTACCAATTACGTTGTAGTTATTTAGGTAGATTAAATATTTTCAACAAGTACCTTGTAGTTATTTAAGAGGATTGGCTTGAAGTCTTGTCGTAATTTCGCTTTGACTTCATCTACATCTTTTGTTCTCCAGTACGTCATGGAGCCCAGGAATACTGTCAGGAAGGTGGGAGACATGAATGCCTAGAAGTAAACAAGAACAACAAATAAACAACAAATAGATACACCAGTGAAGGAATGGAGTCTGTCAAAGTAATAGTATTTATAACTTCTCAGATTGTTCATAGATGGCACAAATGTAGAACTACCCCACCAGAAACTTTTAGAGGCCACAAAACCACTGACAATCATACCCTTGAACAAAGATCCTAGATCCAACCCCAGTTTGTAATTGTCACGTAAAATAATTTGCTCATCTCAGAAGAAAATCTTTGAAAGCGGGCTCCCCCCTCCCCTACTATTTTCAGACTTTCCAAATTGCAATTCCTACTTTCTAAATATAGTTTTGACATCTCCTGCTTTTAACATATACCACATATATATATCTATTAGATGCCTCCTAGGCTGGATGGATGACTGGGGCTTTACGTCCTGTATTTATGCACTTGGTAGGCTAATTCGGACAGGAGGAAGGTACGGCAATGAGGCGAAGGACGAATGAAACAGCTGTCCAACATAGGTTCAGGTGATCTGGCAAGAGCTGGATCCGAACTCTGGACCCAGCGATTGGCAGCCTAGCATGCTACCACTAGACCAACCCTCCCTCCCCCCCAGGTGCCTCCTAGGCAAAATGGATGGATGGATGCTACCACTAGACCAACCCTCCCCCCCCCCCCCCAGGTGCCTCCTAGGCAAAATGGATGGATGGATGCTACCACTAGACCAACCCTCCCCCCCCAGGTGCCTCCCAGGCAAAATGGATGGATGGATGCTACCACTAGACCAACCCTCCCCCCCCCCCCAGGTGCCTCCTAGGCAAAATGGATGGATGGATGCTACCACTAGACCAACCCTCCCTTCAGGTGCCTCCTAGGCAAAATGGATGGATGGATGATTGGGGCTTTACCTCCTGTATTTTTGCACTTGGTAGGCTTATTAGGACAGGAGGAGGACATGGCAATGTGGTGAAGGATGATGGAAACAGTCGTCCAACATAGGCCCCCCTCCTAGGCATAAACAGAGCTAGAGATTCAGGAATCCCAAGAAATGTGCCATTTATGAACAACCAAGTAGCACCTGCATAGCATATTTCGACAATGATGAAAAGTTAAAAACAAAAATTTTTTAATTGACAATATCAGCACAGCAGACTACAAAATAGTACAATACAAATATTGCTTTTCCTTTCACTAACAAACTCAACAACAGCTGAGAGGCCGATTAAACATGTCAATAATGACAAAATGTTACAAATATCATCATTGATTTTTGTCAAATGCTCAACATATCAAAAATGAGTTCACATTTTATTTCAACCAAATCATTTCCTTAAAGGCCAGACTTGAGTTATGACTAAAGAGCTACCGTATTTACAAATATTTTACAATATTGCTGATGAAGCATTTTAGAGAGCAGTAAAAAGAATAATTTTAATCTTAAATTTTGAAAGATATTTTTCAAACTTTATTAAAATAGAGTTATCTTTAATTTTCAAATTTCTTAAATATCATTTTAAAAATTTAGCTAAAATACTCTTGCATCTAAATCTAAATGTATATATTTGCCCTTGAAATTGAATGCATATACTTTTTAGCTATGAAACTTGTAAGAAACAAGAATCCATGGATTCAAAACCGGCCTTTGGCGATTGTATATTCGAGATTGAAATCATGAAGAGGGTGATTTACATATTATTACATGGACTGTTTTGTATTGAGCAGTGATTGCCAGACTGATAGTGTTTGCTGCAGGCCATAAAAATTTTGTGGGGAACCTCTTAGCAAATGCCTATACCATATTTCAGAACTGTAAGTCATATTGGGCCAAACCAAATAATAAAGTCGCCGTGGGCAATTCAAAATATGGTGGATATTTTGGCAGCTATCTTGGATTTTTCTAAAAAAAATTTTTTTAGGGAACGAACCCCTACAGTCAGACCAAGAATTATTCAGACGCTTGCTGTTATGTTATTATCTTAAGGTATGTACAGAGTAAACCAATGAAACATGCAATCGAAAACATCCTTGGCATTGAATATAACCTGTACAAAACAAATTTATTGCAAATTGGCAAGAAATGTGGTGAAAAAAGCTTCTTTTGTTAACTCAATGTACCAAAAATTATTCAGACACTTTAACAATGTTGTAGAAAGTAAACTATTTACTATTATTTGTAAGTGTTTATATCAGAATAAGGTTCATAAACTACCTAGGGACCATTACGACTGCATAGAATGACAGGTGTGACCGTCAATTGAGAAAATTTGGATAAATATTGGAGATAAACATTACGTCGAGTTTATCACATTTTCATGCGCTCTTTAGCCTCAAACATGCCTTGTATGGATTCAAATTGCTTTAGTTTACCTTAGAGTTGTATTCTTAAAAACTTTGAGTCACAATATGAAACACTGGAGGCTGCGTACTAAGTTCAGTCGCTTTTGTATCTATTTGTCCAACTTTACCAAAACAAAAACATGTCCATGTGGCACCAAAATCTAACAAATTTTCGGAATGCAAGATTCATTATCTATTTCAAGCTATATTCCATGCAGGGTCCGAACAGCAACTCAGTGGGGCACTTTGAACTTCATTTGGGAAGGGGGAAAAAATGAGGTTCTTCTGCCTCAATGCTATTCCAATGCTATTCCAATCGACATTGCTCCATGAAAGCACACTATAGTTTCAGTATGGCATATCATTTGTAAACAACTGGTGGAAATGGGCTATTCTGTATACGCAATAGAGTGGACAACCTTAGGAAGGCCATGCAACTTAATTTTAAGTGATCTGATGAGTTGCAGTGGCTCAGTGGACAAGGATTCAGAAAGCAGTTGGAGCCTAAAACAAAAGGAAAATACCTAAGTGCATAAAAATTTTCAAGTATGCCTGTATTACAATTTTATTTTGATAGAACAGTTAATAATTGTCATTTTATGATATTCTTAAATATTTCCAATTGATCTAACAGATTTCAGGCACATTAGTCAAGAAAATGTGATATACTGAATCAGATGTTTATCTCACATATTCATCAACATTTTCTTAACTGATGATCACACCTGTCATCCAATGTGGCCACAATGATCACATGGTAGTTTATTTGCAATATTTGGGATAAATATTAGTAAATAGTTAACTTTCTACATTTTTGTAAAAGTGTCTGAATAATTTGTGGTTCCTGATATCAACAAAAGTAACTATTTTCATCCAATTTTGTGACAGTTTGCAATAAATTTGTATTGGACAGGTTTCACTTAATACCAAAGATGATTTTGACTGCATGTTTCATTACTTCCTCTGTAATTCCTTCAAAATAATAACAAAACAGCAAGCGTCTGAATAATTCTTGGTCTGACTGTATACCAAATTGCATAAATCTAAGTGAAATACTAAAGTCACAGTGGACAATTCAAAATATGATGGCCATTTTGGCAGCCTTCTTGGATTTTTCCAAACATTTCTGAGGGGTCCCCTAAGTGAATCCGTATACCAAATTGCATAAATCTAAGTGAAATACTAAAGTCACAGTGGGCCAGAATTTTTACAGGTCCGTTTATTTATGGTGGCAAGCGTCCTTTTGCAACCAGTTCTGCAGACTGCAATTAAAACACCACTTTAGTTTGCAATCTGTAAAACTGATATCCAAACAGAGTGGGCTGTTGCACTGTGAAAATGGCACTTCATGTATCATCATATTGATGATTTGTCACGATAGTTTTACTCTATTAGTTACATGACAAATCAAACAGCCTTCTCTTCATCATGACTAATCAAACAGCCTCTATGTTTCCCATGGATGTTAAATTTGGGGAGATGACACTTCATCAGTTATTATGACTCACAGTCACAGAGTGCCAAAATCTGTGGGAAGCAAACACTCATTTTATGCATATCAAATTTACAGGCTGTAATGATAAAGTTTGTCAAAATATTATGTCAGAATGAGAAATGCACTGAGAAAGGCTCTGGTCTCTTGGTGGAGTTTAGTGGATGGGTGTTGATAGTATAGACATTGCTTGCAGGAATAATTTGGCAATGGTACATAACTTCATCATAGCACTGTACAGAAAGCTGAAGAAGTAGACAATGCCAAGTGTTATACAACATAATGATCCACTGAGCAAACATGCCTCATCTAGGCATGAACATAAATTTGGGGAGATGACACTTCATCAGTTATTATGACTCACAGTCAAAGAGTGCCAAAATCTGTGGGAAGCAAACACTCATTTTATGCATATCAAATTTACAGGCTGTATCATCATAGCACTGTACAGAAAGCTGGTGAAGAAGTAGACAATGCCAAGTGTTATACAAACATAATGATCCACTGAACAAACATGCCTCATCTAGGCATGAACGATTATTTTAAAACACAAGTACTGAAATGGTTTGACTCTCACAGTGCTTTGGAATTATAAGCAATCCTGACACAGGGGCACCTTCTCCAATGAGGCTCACAGGCCCACTGCTGGCTGCAGCTGTTCATTGCACCTGTAACCATGGTAACCCCTTACAGCTACCTGAATCCCCCATTCATAATGGGCAGGTCCATATTTGACATTGGCCCCCATTGCTCACTGGGTTGCAGCACTGTGTTCAGAGGGGCAAGCCAAGTGTGGACATGGACATGGACATGGACAGGACACATTTACACATGGACAAGTGGACAAGAGTCCCATTTCACCAAAAATCCGTTTAAGCCCTCCTCTAATAACCTGCCTTTGGCCGGTTAAAAATAATTCAATCTCGTTTCACTTTTTCCAGCGGAGAAACACTCATTTGTTCAAGGACAACACAATTTAATTAAGAAATCATCAGAAATGGAATTGAATATTCTGAGAAAAGAAAAGACTTATATTTTAATACCTGATCCAAAGCGACCTTGATAGTTGGTGCAAAAATGGCAGACTTCACTCGGACTATTTTTTCTAAGACTAGGTACCACAACCGCAATGAGGGACCCTGAAAGAAATACAATTACCTAGTTTAACTTACATTTATCTTACAGTGAAATAAGAGTACTTACACTTTTTAACACACTGCAAACTTGTGCAAAATAAAAACATGTATCTTAAATAAACCTGCTACAGGGCTGCAACCTGTGAGATGAAAACATTTTTAAACAGTCATTTGGAAATTATTTTTTTCAATTAACAAGTTTATGACATGCTTTGATGGTGGAAATTCGAGAAGGACTTTGGATTGATCGGAAAACTGATTGATGTGTGTGCTTAACTGCTACCCCTTACTTGGCCTAATGCAAATTTCACACATGATGACACCTTAATTATCAAATCAGCCCTTGTAGATTGTTGTAGATCCTTAAGCACTTCTCAAACAAATACCTGATCTATGGCCACTTTGACGGCAGGAGCTATGGAGCTCTGTAACTTGACTACTCTCTCCATAAAAAGATACCAAGTTCGCAGACCAGGACCCTGTATGTCAAGTTCATTTGTATACACTGCACATGCAATTTCCATCGCAATAAAACACTTAGTTTAAAATGTTCATTTCGATGTCATCTGTATAATGCAATCACACGTAAAGTCATAAACAAGTGAAAATACCCAAAAATTAAGACTTTGGAATAATTGAGCGGACAATTTTAGTTTTTAAAGTCACTAATTTTGTTTTTTTTGCTTCCAAAATTTAAATCCTTTTTTAAACATTTTTATAACATAAACTTCATCAACAGTAAAATTTCAAATGACCTTGAGGGCTAAATTATAGTAATATTTTGCCAAACCAAGAGCATCATTAGTAATCGACAAGTAATTAATTCTCACTAATACCGATTACTTACAGATAAGACGCAACCAAATATGAGGAATCGTGATGACCTTTGTACGTCATATTCTGAGATCGGTTTCCTCTCAACAAGAAGCTGGGCCAGGGCATCACCCGTCGCCATTAAAACCCCTGAAAAGAAAATATTTGATATTAAACATGGA
This sequence comes from Platynereis dumerilii, assembly GCA_026936325.1. Lineage (NCBI taxonomy): Eukaryota > Metazoa > Annelida > Polychaeta > Phyllodocida > Nereididae > Platynereis > Platynereis dumerilii. The sequence continues at coordinate 8,608,449 of JAPTHN010000009.1, forward strand.
AAGAAAGGATGCATTTTAAATTAGAAACTACACAAAGTTATATATATTAAAATATATTATCTATAGACTTATCACTTATATTTATTTATAAATACCCTATTGTTTGCATTAGGCACCCGGTGGGCAGATGTAATGATGAGATGGGCAATTAGTAGTTTTTTGCATTAAAAACTTTGGATAAAGTCATATCTTTGCTGAAATTTGAATTAAAATTGGTTCTTTAAGGAGGGGAGGGGGTGGGCTTTTATTAAGGGGTGTAATTTTAATACAGAAATTACGGTAATCTCAGAGGCGGCGGAACTGGGGGGGCACTGGGGGCACGTCCCCCCCCCCATTTTTGGGCCCAAATATCCATAAAGTGTCCCTTTTTCTCCCTGAAATTACCGTAAACAAGGAGCCCCAAGGCCCGGAGCCCCCCCCACATTTCGAAGCGTTCCGCCACCTCTGGGTAATCTAATAGGAATTCTGACGAAGACTTAATTTAAAGTGGAAGAGACATTTAATAAAATATTGGATGGATGTATCTAGAAAGGAAACAGGTCCTAACAAACCGAAAAGTACAATCATCTATTCTTATAGAATAGAATAGATAGATATAGAGGAATGGTGCGATAAATGGATGACTGGGGGCTTTACTTCATGTGATTATGTACTGTAGAAAGCTTATGATGCATGTAGAGAGATTAATGGATATAGACAGACAGACAGAAGGATAGGTTTCAAGAATATTTTATTTGAAAAAATAAACAAAAAAAAGAGACCATTATTGACACAAATTAACACAATTACATGTTACTTCTTTCATCTTTCATGTTCAAAGTTCATTGTCATTTGTAAACCAATTAAATTCTCATTAACACCGATTGTGTACCGTGTAAGCCAAAGGATAGATAAGCCTATTTATTTGGCTATTCATTTCACCGGCACAAATTCCATGGTTAGAAAGATTAGATTGCCAATAATACGGAGGCAACTCCAGCAAAACTACTGATTGTTCAGTTATGAAAACTTGCAAGCACCTTTTCAATGTCTACAATGTCCTTGGCCGGGTTTTGTGTTTGTAATTACAGTCGCAGAAATTGAAGTGATGTTTTCCTAACATCTATCAATTAAGGCTTTTAAATGTTCACCTTATTATATTCCTCCCCTCCCATGTTATCAAGGGTGTTGATTTGCTGTTGCTATAGTATTTAATACAACACAATAATATGTCTACAAGAACAATGAATTGATGCCTAGTTTTCATCATTTAAAATGACATAAATGAGACAAAAGACTTAATTGGTTTCATTCACCCTAATTGGCATGGCTTCAACTTGTTCAAGTTCATAGTAGTATCATACTAAAGCCTTTAGTAAAGGAGGATATGGTTGTACTAGTAATACTAGCAGTAGGCCTGTGTCAACACAATTTATAATGCACACATTGCATTGAACCTTGAATGTTCATGATGATTGATGTGGGTTTGTAAAATTGTATAAACATGATTTTATGACAGGCCTACTGTAAATCAAAGTAAAACATAAATCAGCTGATCATTGGCCTAACACAACCCTCATTGGATCAAGTCTGCATGTCTAGACACTGACCAGCCAGCAGAGCTGACATTCCCATTCAGATCCCTGACCTGCTGACTGTGACTGTTAGTACTGTCAAGTCCCTTTAAAAATTCTGAGATTTTTCACCTGTGGTGGCAGCCTGTGTCTTCCATGGGTGTTTCTGGAGGACTCCGGTGTACAACCGAATTAACCGTGACATAATCGCAGTCAATTTCCTCACATCATCTCAGAATTTACAAATATATTTTTCAGGGCAGTGTCAATGAACTTTCAGCCATGCTGCGCACTGCACGCTCCAATAAGCACAAGTTGCGATGGCTAGAGGCTTAAAGTTGACCTAATTGTAATTAAAGGCAAAACTCGTCATCTAACCTAATTTTGCGTAACTGATACTACTCACTGTCCGTCCCAATGTTGTTCCACATATTTTTCAACAGATTTATTGAGAATAAATACGGTTTTGAAGATTTTAGCAATTTTTTTAGAGGCTTTTTATGGGGACCTCCATATTCTTTCATCCGGGTTCTCACTCTTCTCTCCGAAGACGGTTTGAGCAGGTAAGCCGGTACACGTGCCTTTCTTTAAAATAGAACTTTTCGCATTTTTACGCAATTTTTGGTGAGAAATGTTGTGAATAATGGTAAAGTATGTTGTTAGGGTCATTTTGGACTAGATTGTGTGAGTTAGAACGGCGAAAATTTGGGTTAACTTCGCGATTGAAAATCTGAAATCCCCGCGTCCATGCCGACATGGCGTGCGTCATTCAAATCTCGGCTTCATGAAAGCGTGTTTGGCAAAAAAAGGGGAAGATCTCCACGAAGTCGCATGCTTAACTGATTTATTTAGTTGCATTGTGGCCAGTCATTATAAATATTACCAATTTTAGGTAAATTCTGTTGTATTTTATTTGAAATAGGTCAACTTTAGCGGTTCACTTGGCGTGGCCATGTGACAAAGGAATCTAGAAAATGGCTACTCACGAACTTGTCGCAGAGTGCCAAATGTTTCCTCCCGAATCTCATTAAGTACTCAATTTCAAGAACTCAACCTGTGATTTTCTTAACCGCTTATTGTTGCAGTTCGTTGATTTGGTGTAGTTTAGTACTTAAAATAAGTACTTGCTGATAAAATTGGCCTTTTTTACTGAGTCGGCCAGTTCCTGTTTCATTATCAATGGCGGAATGGTTAAATCCGTTAATTTGGAGTCTGCCCAATTTTAAACAATGTTTCCTTTTTTTGCAGGAACTACTCTTGGTGTCTGGTCAGGGGTGGTGTTATTTATATATAGATTTTAAGGGGTAAGTATTTTAGTTTTCTTTAATACTCTAGTTTGAATAAATGTTCAATGTATTCCATAGAATATCTTTCTAGTTTCCTATCTAATTTGCTGCTGCTTCAAGTAGTTTCACTACTAGTAAGGTTAAAGAGTTATCTTCTACTATAGCGTCTTTTTGCAATATCCTGATAAGGCTGATGAGATCATTTGAAAAAGTTCTTATCTTTTGATACATTTTAAAAAGCTCTTATCTTTTGAAATGCCATGCTTGAAGTCTTGTCTATACATGGCATACTAATTTGGTAATAACTTCTCATAATTATTGTAAAAATGTGAGTATCTCCTAGAAATTATATAATTATTGTAAATGCCAGTTGTAAATGTGTGGCAGAGTTTGTAATAGGTCATAAAAATTGCATTTGTGGTGATAATTCCTTTCAATGTTAGAATTCGAATAATTTAAAATTTGGCATTATTGCCTCAGGCTGTAACTTTAATCTGAAAGTATGTGTGATACTATACCCTCATTTAACCTGGTTATTATGCACAGGTAAAATTTTATTGACCCCATTTGTGAGGAAGTTTGGTCATTTACATGTAATTACATGTGTGCTATCTAAGCTTTTTGGGACATGAAAGGTTTGGGGTGACACTGACATCTGACATGGTTTATCTTTGATTGCAATTAAACCCTTTGTTAGGTAATGGCATTCCCATCTGCTGGTTGTGGGGTAATTAGCATGGCATTCAGGGCAGGTGTAGGGGGTAATTACATAATCTCATTGTTTGACCTTTGGGGAGGGGGGGGGGTTGCAAGCATCCAACCATGAATGCATTTCTTGGGTGTATATTAAAGTGGCAGGATGCAAGTGGTTCATTTAGGGTTAGACATCTGTAGGTCACATTAGGAACCATTAGGACAAGTAGGAACAACACTACACTGTACATACTACACACTGTACATAGGACACAGCTGGGACACTTCATTAGCCACACAGACACTAGTTCCATTGAATATCACAAGCTCAAGTTCATCACATTTATAGGTATTTATTTCATTTGGTCATTTTCCAGCCATATTCTTACTTCATGAGGATTTTGGTGTTCAACTTGTGCTCAATACAAGAACTTGGCACCATGTACATCCTTTTAGCTCTTTGCTCCTTTCCATAAGGTCTCCTCACCTCAGATTTGAAACTTAAAGTTCTTGCATCTATAATCTTTTGATTTTCACAGTTTAAATTTGTCACACTTGTGTTAATGCTGTAATGGCTTATTTGAGGGACATGCATGTGTGCATTATAAATGTAGCCATCTGCTGCTGAACATTTTCTTTTTGAAAGTTAATTAAAAAAGTTGTGTCATTAAGATGAATGCTGCTTGAAACTGGCTGTAAGAATTCCATCGCTTCTTCTTCTTCTGAAAATAACTTTTGCAATCTTGTTTCATTTCTTAAGAAGACTGCTTTTGCAACAAACATAATTCTCTGTATGAATGACTGTATTGGCAGTTGGTTAATTCTCAGAATAACCCATGTTTTTATTATGAATTTGTTGAAATGTCCCAAATATGGTTATCAGCAATGCTGTATCAAATGTATCATAGTTCTGATATGAATTGAACAGATTTGTGGCTGTTTATCGACATATTTTGTCTGCATATTTGACCCACTAACTCAATGGCCTCTTTTGAAAACTAATAGCAACACAATTTGCTCAATGCTAAATTGCTGATTCAAGTTAGCAATGCTGTGCAAAGTGCTGTGTAAAGTAATACAATTTATAATGCTCCTTGAGCTCTAGTTAGCAAAATCAGGTCTTGACCTATTTAATCTTGTGCATTTGAAATTAAGCTAGCATTTTGGAAAATGGCAAAATTCTTAGAATTATGTAAGCTTTGCTTAGGTGGTCTGAGCTGATATTGATTCTTGTAAATTTTCAGTGTATTGACCCTAATAGGAAGTTTTTAAGTACATTTTTTTGCCCTTGTCCTATTGTAAATGTCCTGGTTTGCAACCTGATTCAGAAAGCATTTGCTTTTCTTGGAAAAACGTTCACTTTCTAGAAAATTGCTGTACTTGCTGGCAAGAAAATCTGTTCATTAATTCATTTAAGGTATATCTAATATATTCAAACCCTGGATATTATCCTAGTTTCTTTCTTCATTTGCACTAATTCATGTGTCTCTTTAGCAGTGTGTATTCAGCATTAACAGAAGATACCTTATTATAGACCACCCAAAGAAGGCTTGGAAGTTGGCAGGCTAAGTAAATCTGCATTTTAGCTAAGTTAGGAAAATTGTTATAAAAGTTTACCCAAAGTTGAGACTATGCTAAGTTATTGTCAGGTGAAACAAGTCATTAACAAGCTTGCCCAAATTCTTCTTGCAATAGAGGTTGCAATACTTCTAATTAGATTAATGTGACACAGGGTTTTCATGGTATACTATCAGTTTGTGCTTTGTTCTAGAATATGACCACTGGGGCCAAACGGATGGGGCGACTGCAGTTGCCCCATCTTTCAATATGGAGGACCCAAATCAAGGAGTACCAATCCTGCATCGTTTTCTACTTAAATGCCTTTAAATTCTCCAAAAAATAGTTGTATATTGTCTTAAATCTGACGCAGCATCTTCCTACAGTGGAAGATGTTGACTATTTCTTGTCAATTTCTTTAAATTGAAGGGTGGTGGAATCGGCGGGATGGGGAAACTCTATTTGCCGACTTTGGAAGGATGGGGAAACTTATTTCATGAGATGGGGCAACTGATACAATGATGGATTAAAGCGCTGGTCTTTTGCTTGATAAGAGTCGATATAATTGCTTCAGAGGTGTTAGAAGGGACCAGGTGAGTCACAAATGAGTTGTCAACTTGTCATCGAATTTAAATCTTGAGAATTTAAGTAGGTAGGCAGTGTTACTAGGCACAGAAAAAAAAGTTTTTACTCAGATTTACTCCAACTTACATGTGTCATTGTATAATAAGAGGGGGCAATCATTTAAGCCCCGGTGCCGGGACTTAGAGTTTAAAAAAAGAATCTTTTCCAGTCTTGGTGATAAATATAAATTATTTTGAGGTAGTCTTGAAATAACTTGTTATTTCTGGTGGGGGTATGTCTTACAGGTGATTTCATTACCATGCGATTCTTGTCATTCACACTTGGCTGTGAGGAATCAATGCCAAACTAGTACTTGATACGTTTGATAAATCCAATTAAGTGACGTTCTGTTGTTTCTTAACCAATCAGAATAACTAAAAATGTCATGTATTTAGTGGGTCTAGAACCTAAGAATCGCGTACTAATGAAATTACCTGTAACAGGGTACAGCTTGATTAGAGAACGTATGTTTTGGGGGTGTCACAAGCTCAAAATAAATAATTACTATCACTGCTATCATGAAATAAATATTTTTTTGTCAAGGAAAGCTTCAAGCCCCCCTTAAAATTAAATGGCTGCCCCTAAAGACTGTCTAAAAGTGAAATAAAGCATATGCGATGGAGGCCACATACAGCCCCCCTTCCAAAACAAGAAGACGCCGATTCAATGCCCGAAAAAAGCAGAAGAATGACCAGTAAGTGCACTAGCCAATAAAAAAAAATTTATGAATACCCCCCTCCCCGAGGTGACCCCCATCCTAGTAATTTAACTACCCGTAGCAAATAGCAAAATGTTAATGAGTGCCCCATCTAAGTGACGACTTGGGTAACCCCGAGCCTAGTTAAATGACCAGCAAAACCAAAAAGTTACACAATCATCCCCAAGGGGACCCGCCAGGTGACCAGTACTGGCTGCAATATAACTATCTCCCCCTCCCCACCCTCAAAGAAAATCGTAAGACAAGTAGCTCATCCAAGGTGCCCCTTTGGTGGCCCCCAGCCTAGTGATTTAACTAGCAAAAACAAGATTTCACGAGTACCCCGCCAGAGGTGACCCCCAGACTAGTTAGATAACTAGCAAATAATAAAATTCACAACTACCCAGAGGTGACTCCCTGGTGACCCCATACAGCTAGCAATTTTATTTTATTTTATTTCTTTATTGAACCCCCAGAGATGGGGAAAAAACATACATATATATCACAGTCAGTACAGCGATAACATGGTAAAAGGTACATGTATAACGGCAATGGGCTAAAAACATAATGATAAAAGATAATAAATATAAATGGAAGTTATTGTGACCATTAAAATGCCTGGGTTAGTAAGTTTTTAAAAGCACATATTCTGGTGCCATGGGTTTTACATAGTTGTCATGCAGTGATAAGTACCTAATAGAATCTGATATACCACTGTTTTGAAATTGGAATTTAACCTTCTTATATTTATACAAACACTCAATTGGATTGTGATTATGTGAAATAAGTTTATCTAACAATGTGTGCTTAATAATTTCACCATTTAGTAAATAATGTGATAGGAATCTAGTCTGTAATTCCTGTACAGGCGATTTTACACTGAGAGCTCTATTATAAAAGCTATCTGTATTCTTACTAATAACATCTACAACTGAAGGTATTCCAAGACCATTTAGTAATTGTGAATGATGGTGTCTTTTACTTAAGCCCATAATATATATCTCTCCCCCCCCAAAAAAAATTGACCAACAACGAGTACCCCTTGGGCCTTAGGTGCCCTGCTGAATAAATTTCACAAGTGCACCGAAGGTGACCCCCGGTTGACCCCCAAAGAGTAGTGAAAATAAAATTTTAGGAGTACCCCCATGGTGACTCCAAGCCTAGAACTTTATTTAACTGACGAAAAAAATCTTGGTCGATCATTATTACTATCTTAGCAGAGTGCTCCGATTTTCTTGGTGAGGGGCATGGGTCCCTTAAATGCTTGAAATATAGCAAAACAAGCAATAAAATAGCCTGGGTTAGCTTAAGTTTCCCCATCCTTCAAATAATTTTGATGTGAGTTTCCCCATCCTCGGGAATGAGTTTCCCCATCCCGCCGAAATTGAAACTTGTAAATCTATGAATTAAAAGACGCTTTTCTGGTAAATTCAGAACACTGGTCCCGTTTTTGTATCAAGCAGATCATCCTCATTAACTTTCCCAGTCCTTATTATGCTTGCAAATACTTTAATCAACGTGATTCATCTCAGCTAAAATTGGGTCCTCCATATTGAAAGATGGGGCAACTGCAGTCGCCCCATCCGTTTGGCCCCAGTGATGACAAGTGGTTAGGACAAGTGGTTAGAAAAGGCACTTTGAAGTCTTTGAGGACTATTTAGTTTACACTGTCTATTCCATATCTTCCACAATATAAACAAGCACTCTTAGAGATGCAGGACCGCCCATGCATGCATCATGGAGTTTAAATGGAATGATATAGGCCTAAGTATGAAGATAATTGAAAATCTTTGGTACAATTGTGAGCAGAAGAACCATGAGGTTGATTCCTGCGAAATCCTCGTTTTTTCTGATGCATCTAGATGTTTAAATCTTTGGAATACCTCAAATATTAAGGAATCTGCGGGCAAAATGCAATTTGAATCCGCATTTTACGCACTTTTCCCGTGACCGCTAGCCCGCAACTGCTGCTCCGCGTTTTAGATACGACGTAATGGCGGACGCTGTGGAAGCGTGGAGCCACCCAACGCTGGGCAAAAGCAGTGATAAGGGGATATTAATAAATCGGAAAATATTGAATTTAACTAAAGAAAGACACAATTGGCAGAATGTATGATGTCATAACTGAGAAATTCATATAAAATAAACCCTTAGAACTGTCTGGTTAGGCCTGGAGGCTCGTGACTCACATCGTTTCAGGACAGAAGCATTACCGGCCTATGCATAGGATGCACGGCCGGTAATTAGCCATATTATAACTTTTGGACGCTCCACTTTCATTGGCATTGTATTGTGACAGGAAATGAATACTCTAAAGAGCTGTCTTGACTTCACAAGTTTTGAGAAATTTATTGTCTTTATGAATTCTTTGAAGGCATTCTTAACTTGGGAATTAGGATTATTGTCTTAAATTTTGACCCTATTAACTTGCACATGTGAAAGGGATACAGAAGCATGGGAACAGTGCATAGGCCTAACAATAGTACACTTACCTTTGTAAATTGTATATCTGCTTTCCTAGGTGGCTTAGGGCACAAATGCGGGACATAAAGCCCCAATCATCTATGCAACCATTTTAGGTGGCTTATGCATGTTCTATTTTGCAAGGATTACTGTCATTTATGCATATCAATTCATGTATGTGGCCAATTAAGGTTAGAAGTAATTTCAGGCATATTTTAAGATGATCTAAAACCTTTGGATTAAGTTACTTTTAACATATTATTGGCTCTTTAGAGGCAAACCAGCTTTTGAATTGCTCTCTAAGCTTGTCTCTTCTCAGCCAATGTCTGTCCAAGGTCAGAGGTAAAAAAATGAACTGTAAGACTTCGTTTTTAGTTGGTTTTCATTGCAACATTTGTTAGCATTTCTCAACTCCCCATCTCAGAACCAACCACCTACAGATCTTAAAGAGTTTTGTGTGAAAGTGTCCTGAACACTGACAATTGATTTGATGAATGTCAATGTACTGTACAGTTTGGATTTGCAGTCAGTTTCCATATTGCAATGCAGTATCCTGTTAGGTTATTTTGACTGCTGCTTGTTGTCTGCTACGTGTTCTTATAAGCTTATTTCAGGTGTTCTCAAATATTGCAAAGGTTTCATTTCTTGACATTCAGGCTAGAGTTACTTTGGCAAGATTCCACATTTCCTGTTAATCATAATGATAAGAACTAGGTAATTTTTTTTGTTCAGCTGTTAATAGCTCTTTTGACTATTTTGTGCTTCTTAGACAACTAAACTTGAATGGGCCATACATATCTTGGGCTTTTGGTTCAAACAAGGTCTCGGGTTTGTAAAGTAGGGGAAGTAAAGTATTGTTTGATAATTTGGTACACCAATGACAGTATTGAATCCACATTGTCTGACAAAGTAATGGCATGCATGGGACAGTCGGTTAACTATTACTGTGCTTCTGTGATTGACCTTTACTTGGTCCTATTTATCGATGTGTCAATGAGATAGTTTCAGCCATAGCTTTTATCAGTTGATGTCATTGAGTTAGCTTCAGCTTTGTCTTGAGCATTGACACCCTTGAGGCATGTTACTGTGACTTACAATATTTCTTATGATTTGCCTTTTGTGTCTTTGCAGGTTTTAGTCAAGATTGATTCTTACAAGATGCCGGTTGTCCGTTCTGAGGCTGATGAGTACCGCAAGCTCTTCATTGGTGGTCTCAGCTACGAGACAACTGAAGACTCACTTCGCGGACACTTCGAGCAATGGGGAGAGATCGTCGACTGCGTCGTCATGAAGGACCGCAACACCAAGCGGTCGAGGGGATTCGGTTTCATCACCTACAAGGAACCCCACATGGTAGACGACGCCCAGTCAGCTAGACCCCACAAAATCGACAACCGAGAGGTAGAATCAAAGAGGGCCGTCCCCCGAGAATCTGGGCAGCCCAACGTAAACGTCAAGAAGATGTTCGTAGGGGGTATCAAGGAAGATATCGAAGAGAACCATCTCAGGGATTATTTTGGACAGTTTGGCAACATTGAGAGTGTAGATATTATCACAGACAAGGAGACCAAGAAGAAGAGAGGATTCGCCTTTGTTGCCTTCGACGATTACGACCCTGTAGACAAGTTGGTTCTCCAGAAACACCACGACATCAACGGACACCGATGTGAGGTCAAGAAAGCCGTCTCCAAAGAACAACAGCAGCAAGCAGACTCCGGCAGAGGCGGACGTGGCGGCCGAGGAGGAAGAGGGAGTTACGGAGGTGGTTACGGCGGAGGCCAGGGAGGTGGTTACGGAGGTGGTGGCTACGGAGGTGGCTCAGGCGGTTACGGAGGAGGCAGCAGCTACGGAGGTAGCCAGGGAGGTTACGGAGGTGGCGGTTACGATTCCGGTTACGGCGGTGGCCAAGGAAGCTACGGCGGAGGTGGTTACGGCGGCGGCCAAGGAAGCTACAACCAATCTGGTTACGGAGACAACTATTCCAGCGGCTCAGGCTGGAACGGAGGAAGCCAAGGGGGTTACGGGGGTAACAGCTACGGAGGCGGCGCCAGCGGAAGTGGCATGGGAGGCGGCGGCGGCTTCGGGTCCAACTACGAAAGCAGCTACGATGGTGGTCCTCAACGAGTGGGAGGTTATTCTTCTAACAGAGGTTCCCGACCTTACAGCCGAGGGGGTGGGGGCGGATACAGGCGCCAGTAAGGACCTTAGGTCAACTCTGTTCGTCTGATCAAACATCTCAGATATATGGCATCGTCCTGACATCACATTTCCACGCATCTCTTAAATGTATTCTAAACATGTGAATTCAATTAAGCATATTCTGAACGTTGAATTGATTCAGCTGGAAGTACCATTCATACAACAATTAAATGCCGTCAGACGATGTCTTGCGTTGTGCTTAGTGCATGGTGCATCGTCCTACCGGCACACAATTGACTCTGACTCTATATGAATCACATTTTAAGAAATTCTAATTCAGATTAGTATAATGTCTTGTTCACATATCTTCAATGGCAGTTGTCCATTTTACATAGTTTTAGTTGTGGAGTATTTTATGTGTTGTAAATGTGTGTACATTATCTTGGTTACTTGACTTTGATATGTGTAATTTTGACCAACATTTTCTTGCTAATGAAGTTGAGGTAATTTTTGCTTGGAGTTAAGAAAATTAAACTGGGGGGATTTATATTTTAAAAATTGCAGCTCAAGTAGAATTTGTCACTTATATTTTTAGTAACAAAGCTGAATATATTGTTTGTATGTGTGACATTATTCAATGTCGTATTGTCATTTTATCAGATATATATATAGAGTCTTAACCCATTTTAAATTCCCCTAAGGGGATGAAGAGCAAATGCGCCCTGTCCTAGCGTATAAAACCTAACTTGCTGTACATAAATTGCACGTTTTGATATTTCATTCAATTATTCAAAATTGAGGAATTGTGTATTTGTTCATCTGCAAACATTCAAATAAACAAATTGTGTATTTATTCATAGGAAATATTGGATTTTGTGTTTGTAGGATAAATTCATACAAATTCAACCCCTTTTAGGCATTTCGAAGTACAGGTTAGGTTTCTGGTTAGGTTTCCCGGTGTTAAGATGCTATATATTGTACATATCTACTTTAAATTGGATGTATGTCATGGCTGAAGGTTTCTGGTAGTCTAACGGTTAGGACAGTGTTGATATCTTCAGTTTGTAGTTGGAATCTTGGAAAAGTGTTTTGATTGTTCAAGAATCTGGAAAAAGGTGTTTTGATTGTTCAGGAATCTGGAAAAGTGATTTGATTGTTCAAGAATCTCGGAAAAGGTGTTTCGATTGTTCAAGAATCTTGGAAAAGATGTTTCGATTGTTCAAGATTTTGGATGCTGACTGGCTTTCTGTCTTGATGGTTATGGACCTTTCAGCGGTTGTTGTCGCTTGTAATAAAGTATTCTTGAATGTTGTCCGATGGTGAGGACACTCCAAAATTTATCTTGTTGGTTAGGCCTTCGTAATGGTGAAGCTGTATTCTCAAAACTGACGGCGTGCTCGTTTTTTGGGAGAGATTCGATATCTGCTTTCTGACTCGGCAGTGTTTGGCCGTTTAAAATTTATATCTTTCTGACTGGTTACCATTTGCTTGGCTGATCAATAGCTGGTAATTGTGATTTGGGGCGGTCGTTCTTGGACAGTGATGATGGTATCCGTGTGAGACTGGGCAGTGCACTCATTGTGACAATTTTGTCTAAACCAGACAATTTAAAGAAGCCCGAATTAGATTTGTGGTATGCTTATTTTGTCCATATGCTCGGTTCAGCGTTTAGTTGGACCACCTCCTCCAGCATGCTTTACTGGCTGAAGGACCAGTGCTTGAGACCTATGCTGTTTCAGCAAAGAAAATAACTTTGGTTCAGAATGAGGAAATTTCGGTAACAGGCGGCACCACTGAATGAAACTGCTACTCCCTCTGTCGATAATTCTTGAAATTCTAGCAATAGAGCCCTCTGTGATGATATCCAGGAACTACCCATATTTGGGTTATCAACAAACAAATCTCGATTGTTTACTAAATTTATAGAAGGAAATGGGGCATTTGGCGGTAAAACGCACTTTGAGCTGGCTGCTGTTGAGAGGGCGGTCCAGGAACCTGTAGTCCGGTTGCTGAGGCCCAAAAATTGACCCGAGCGGTAACCGGCTGGAATACATTCATTCCAAAGCAGAATTTTCTGAATTTTTCAGAAATGGCATTTTTATTGTTCTATCCCGGGGCTATCTTGGTCAAAAATGGTTTCCATGGCAACCAAAATATAAAAAAATACTAAGATTATGAAATCTAGTAATTTCTATATCTCTGTGTCTTTTTATCCGATAGACAAAATTTTAGTGTCGATATATACGTTATCAAACATGCCCGTATCATTGGTGCTATTGGGGTTAAGGTCAAAGGTCAACTTCATTTGCATATGGAATGTTTTTTCATAAAATATACTCGTTAAAAGAAGATGGTTTGTTATATTTTCGTTTCAGTAAGTCAAACTTGGATATTATTGTGATATCCAAACACAAATTTATTTTAGCATACATCCACAAAAAGACGAGACCCCAATTGCGATGTTTTATTTAGTTATAATGCGAAAAATTGCCATAGAAACAGGAAAGTTGATTTACCTTGCAATTTCTGGGTCATTGAAAAATTCACACTCATCTTTCATGCACCACATAATACATTACTTTAGTTCATTTTTATACATCCACAAATGTAACTTTCCTTTGTAAGAATGTACCAATATGTTGTAGAACTTGCCTTTTTTTAAATTTACGTAATTCTGTCTATTATGTTGCCACGGAAACAGTTTTAATATGAAACAGAATCACAAAATATGTTCTTCCCAGCATGTATCTTTGATCTTGGAGGTAAGCAGTTAGAAAAGATTGATTCTGATGCAGAATGTTCTGAATTTTACAGAAATGACATTTTAATTGTTCTATCTGAATGCCATATTGGTCAAAATGGTTTCCATGGCAACCAAATTATAAATAAATGTTTAGTTTATGAAATCTTATAATTACCATATATCAGTGTCTTTTTATCGGATAGACAAAATTTTAGTGTCGATATATATGTTATCAAACATGCCCATGTCATTGGTGATATTGGGGTTAAGGTCAGAGGTCAACTTAATTTGCATATGGAATATCTTTTCATAAAATTTACCTTTTAAAACATGACAGTTTGTCATATTTTGTGTTTCACCAAGCCAGACTTGAAAATCATAGTGAAATCCAAGCACTTATTTATTTCAGTTTGCATCCCAAAAAGGAAGACACCCAAATTGTGATGCTTGATTTAGTTATAACACGAAAAATGCCATAGAAACAGGAAAGTTGATATATTTTGTGATTTTAGGGTCATCGCAAAATTGACACTCATTTTCATGCACCACATTAATATCACTTTAGTTCGTTTTTATACATACACAAATGTAACTTTTCTTTGTAAGAATGTATCAATATATGTTGTAGAACTTGCCTTTTTAAAAATGCCAGCTCTTCTGTTGCCATGGAAACAGATTTAATATGAAACAGAATCACAAAATATGTTAGTCCCAGCATGTATAGTTGACCTGGGTGGTAAGCAGATAGAAAAGATTGATTTAAAGCAGAATTTTTCAAAAATGGCATTTTTATTGTACTGTCTGGATGCTACATTGGTCAAAAATGGTTTCCATGGACCAAGATATAAATACGTAGCTCAATGCTATCTAGTAATTTCCATATCTAAGTGCCTTTTTGTCCAATAGGAAAAACATTCATTTAGATTTATATGTGATCAAGCATACCCATGTCATGCTATTGGCGTTTAGGTGAAAGGTCAACTTAATTTGCACATTTTTTTTTTTCAAAACACTTATCCTCTAAGCAAGCTGGTGTATGTCATATTTTGTGTTTCTGACTTAGTCATAATTTGTGTTTACCAAGTCATGTGAAATTATAGAGGCGACCCTTTTGCCGTTGGCTTCATGAAGGATAAAGGGGTACTGAGTTTGTGGAACCAAGTTTGTTCCATCCATAAAATACATTACTCAGGCCTGGATATCACCTGGATGGGGGCCGGGTTTGCCTTGTCCAATCAATCGGCTTGTCATGTTTCCATTTGGGCAATATAATAATAGGGCATGTCCTATTTGACCATGGCCGATGAGTCAACCAAGGATGGTTTTGACCAAGTGCATACATGCTGGCATGTTTTTCACTATGATTGCAGCTGGATTAATGATCACACGTTCTTTACAGTATTTTATTTGCCATGTTTCCTAGGACTAGGGTACTGAGCAGAGCCATATTATTAGTTTCCTGTGGCTGATTCCAAGGTGGGTGGGGAGCATGGAGGACAAATCAGAAAAATTCTTAAACCAATTTCTTTGCAAAACTCAATGGAAATGGCAACGGTCATCATCAGATGACTACATCAACCTGGCCAGATCACTGACAACTAGAAAATCAGAATAATTTATCCACATCAATATTGTGTTATAAAACTGACAAGAAATCCTCCTTTTAAGAACAACTAACTAATACTCGATCTGATAAAAAAAACTGAAGAAATGAGCCAACAGCAAGATGGAACCATCCTTGTCAAGACAAGGGATGTCAAACAAACAAACAAAAAAAGTTCTTGAGTTAAATATTACTGCAGGAACCAGTGTATCTGTTGAGCCTCACCGACCAAACATAGGAATAGTGTACAACCCCGATGTCTCTTATCCTAGATGCTGCTGCAAATATCAACATTTTGGACACTCGAGTTGATGATGTCCATGACAAGACGCTAGCGGATGCTGTGGCTCCCAGGACCACACATGTCTGGCCCCTCCTCATTATGTGAATTATTATGATGCTC
Source organism: Platynereis dumerilii (assembly GCA_026936325.1). NCBI lineage: Eukaryota > Metazoa > Annelida > Polychaeta > Phyllodocida > Nereididae > Platynereis > Platynereis dumerilii. The sequence goes on from JAPTHN010000009.1 coordinate 8,624,210, forward strand.
GTTAATCATACAGAAGACCTGTAAGTTGCAAGCAATGAATTGAGGAAACATAAATTCTGACGCTGAATTCAACTTCAGCCGCATCCTTCCCGGAGTCAAGAAGAACTCTTGCATTGACAGGATACCCATGACCTCAGCCTCATGTTAGATCAAAAATAAGGATCCAACTGGAAGAACACAACATCAACAGATCTGATTGTCACACTGAAGCTCTAAATATTGCAGTAGGAGATTCCAAAGCCCTCTGGAGACCCTCTGCAGACACTCCACACCAGCCTGTTTATTACCATAACCTTAAAGATCAGGTATCATAAAATGATACCAGTTTAATGTGGGCTAGGATAGAGAAGTTCTCCTTCCACTGACTTGATGGCTCTTATTCTTGTTTTCAAACTTTCTTTATGTTATTGCAAATCAATTCATATCCTACCAACTCAACTAGCTCCCATCTGCATGCTGAAATATATACATGAATATAGTTATAAATGCAGCCATCTAAGCCACTTCTGAGTGCTCATGGGGGTTTATTGACAAGATGGGAGTCCTTGATATGTTGCATGTGAAGTATCTTTAACTTGCCCAGTACAGATAGAGATGAAAGGATCTGCCAATTTAACATCCAACTGACATAAAACTGGGATATTGCTGGTGAAAGTTTACTGAATATATTTAGATTTTCCTCACATTGTTCGAACCAATCAGATCAGACCTTGACCATGACTACTCAGCCACACAGCTACCAAAAGAGCTAAAAGGGCATAAACCCATAAAATAGTTTTCAGAGACATTTGAGACTCTGATACATCTCCAATGTCCTCCATGCCAAGTTGGTAGTGATAGCAGCAACATTTATCTTTAAATTGCCTATGAAAGATGATGCTTAACACTAACAGAGGCCTGGTAAGGCTAGTTCCCTTTTAATAAGGTCGGCATAGTGAGGACAGCGCTGGAATGAGAGTCCTCCGGGCCTGAAGAAATCGGAGTCGTCAGTACATGGTAATTTTCCAGACTGATAAACTTATGTTGTAATTATTCATATTTTTGTTACCATGGCAACCATTTTTGACCAAGTTTGAGCAATAAAAATACCATTTCTAAACAATTCAGAAAATTCTGTGTGAAAATCCAACCTAATCTTGCGGCTTACCACCCGCGGATTAATATATCAATGGGAAAAAATATTTTGTGATTCTATTAATTTAGCGAAACTGTTTATATGGCAACAGAATAGATGGCATTTTATAAATCTTAAATAAAAGTTCTACAACATATACAGTATACACATTCTTAAGAAGATAATATTTATTATGTTAAATTTTTCTCTGTTTAAAAACCAGCTAAAGTGAAGTATATGTGGTGCACTAAAGATGCAATGACCCAAAACTGGCAAGGCAGATCAACTGTCCTGTTTCTATGGCAATGCCTTGCATTATTATAACTAAATTGAGAATCACAAATTTGGTCCCTTCTTCTTGTGGATAGATGCTGAAATAAATTAGTGTTGGGATTTCACAATGATTTCCAAGTCTGAAACACAAAATGACCGCTCGGTGCAAAAAGGAGCTTAGTGGAAAAATATGATTTTGAGAAAATGGCCTTTTTCTTTTGAACACTTGTTTTCATGTCTGGCTTGATCAATACTGGTCAGATTTGAATGATTTGTGGTACGCATATTAATACGGATATTTTCTGCAGATATATTTAAAAATAACGATATTGATATGATTATTTATATAGTATTTTTACCATAATTGTAAAGTAAATTGCAGTGCCACAAGGAACATAGTGCACTATGCTCCATTTTGCATTGGGTAAAAAGGAGCTTAGCCAAACTAAGTCCCTTATTGCATTTAGACAAGAAAAGACTACAAAAACTTGAAGAATTCCACATAGTGTCATCCTGAAGTTTGACCTGCAATATCTCCTTTAGTTGAACCCATTTTGTTTTAATATTCACAGATATAATATTCACAGATATTAATCCTAAGGTCTTGAAGTTTCAAAAAATGCAATAATTCAAAACTAAGTCCCTTTTTGCACTAAGCGGTCGAACTATGACAAACTGTCATGTTTTAAAAGGTAAATTTTATGACAAAACATTCCATATGCAAATTAAGTTGACCTTTGACCTTAACCCCAGTGATACCAGTGACACAGGCATGTTTGATAACATATATTTCAACACTAAAATCTATTCTATCCGATAAAAAGACACTGATATATGGTAATTATAAGATTTCATAAACTAAACATTTATTTATAATTTGGTTGCCATAGAAACCATTTTGACCAATATAGCATTCAGATAGAACAATAAAAATGTCATTTCTGTAAAATTCAGAACATTCTGCATCAGAATCAATCTTTTCTAACTGCTTACCTCCAAGATCAAAGATACATGCTGGGAAGAACATATTTTGTGATTCTGTTTCATATTAAAACTGTTTCCGTGGCAACATAATAGACAGAATTACGTAAATTTAAAAAAAGGCAAGTTCTACAACATATTGGTACATTCTTACAAAGGAAAGTTACATTTGTGGATGTATAAAAATGAACTAAAGTGATGTATTATGTGGTGCATGAAAGATGAGTGTCAATTTTTCAATGACCCAGAAATTGCAAGGTAAATCAACTTTCCTGTTTCTATGGCAATTTTTCGCATTATAACTAAATAAAACATCGCAATTTGGGTCTCATCTTTTTGTGGATGGATGCTGAAATAAATTTGTGTTTGAATTTCACAATAATATCCAAGTTTGACTTACTGAAACTAAAATATCACAAACCATCTTCTTTTGACGGGTAAATTTTATGAAAAAACATTCCATATGCAAATGAAGTTGACCTTTGACCTTAACCCCAGTAGCACCAATGACACGGGCATGTTTGATAACATATATATCGACACTAAAATTTTGTCTATCGGATAAAAAGACACAGAGATATGGAAATTACTAGATTTCATAATCTTAGTATTTTTTATATTTTGGTTGCCATGGAAACCATTTTTGACCAAGATAGCCCTCGGATAGAACAATAAAAATGCCATTTCTGAAAAATTCAGAAAATTCTGCTTTGGAATCGAACTATTCCAGCTGGTTACCGCTCGGGTCCATTTTTGGGCCTCAGCAACCGGACTACTGTGTGCATTGGATAGGAACATGGCATCACATTCACAAAACAATGAAAACGGCATTCCAAAGAACAGGGTGAGCATTCATTTGGCCCTGGCCTGGTTGGCCAGCCGTTCATTGTTGCAGACTGCAGCAATTTGCCAGCAAAGCTATGATGAAAGTTTCATAGTAAAGGATGAGATAAATTACATGATGGCATTGATGCCATTAATCTAGTTCAGTAATTGTCAGCTGTTGCAGTATTAACCAGGAAATGTTCGCTGTCTGCAGAGAGTGTGCAGTCATTGTAAATTATATTTGACACGTTAAAGTAAATTAAACTTGTTAACATCAAAACATACTTGTGTAAAAACAATGAAAAAAGACACATTTTGCATGAAAAAGCGGCTTGACTCCCGCTTGAGTAGACAAAAGATAGCTACAATTCGATAAAAATCAATTTTGTTTTTCCGAAGGCAGAAAATCTGTTGGGTCGGTCCATTCAAGAAGCTAAAAATTAAAAAAGTCTGGCCAAAATAATCCTTAACCCAGGCAGGGATTGTCTGAGTGCCTCTGGAAATTTAACTTGTGCCTCTTTTTGAGACAGATGAACCTCATTCTGGTACTTGTAGACGGTGGTGGGCAAGTTAACAAAAAATGTTGACTGAGTTTTAAAAACATTTAAATTTTAAGTTAACCATGTTAACTGAACGTCTGAAGTTAAATTAAGTTAAAAGTAACTTTTTTTTTACGATATCAACATCAGACAATAATCGTGAAAATATTTACTACAAATACCAGAATGAGGCTCATCTGTCTCAAAAAGAGGCACAGGTAACTTTTTCAGACAGAGGACCTCAGCCTATTTAGTTTGTTTTTTTCACGCTAAATGTGTCTTTTTTTACACTGGTCTGTTTTGATGTTAACAAGTTCATTTCATTTCAAATGTCATTAAGAGTGTTAATTGACAACGACTGTACACTCTGCAGACAGCAAACATTTTATTTAAGCATTTTTCATGCTAAGATGTGTCTTTTAACCCCTGCTTTAGACCCGAAGGCATAATTGCCACTCATGGACCCAGAGGCATAGTAGACGGCTTGCTGCTCATTGTTAGTTATTGTTGCATTGTGATACTTTTGCAAAATAATTTAAAATGCATTTAATTTAATCCGTTGATTGCAGGTTGAGCTTCACGTGCATCTGGATGGGTGTGCCAGACCTGAGTCCATCTTGGACTTAGCAAAGTAAGTGTGAACTGTCTCGAGCAGCTCAAATCATTATTCAAAATATATTTATTGTAATGTGATAATTTGAAAACTCATTTCCCAGCTCTTTTCAAATTAAACAAAATCTCCTTTAACACACTTTGCAATTATCTTCCATAAATTAAAACTTTTAACAAATTTAACATCTGGCAGACAATATATGTGTCACAGGCCTAAAAACTCTGATTTATTGTTTAAATTTGTATGTATCATAATTCATAAAAGCTAAGATTTATTGCCTAAAATTGTATTTTTTTTTTACTGCAGAAAGAGAGGCATTGAGCTGCCCACCTATGATATTCAAGATTTGAAGAAATATGTATCTGTGGTTGGTTCGACCAGTTTGACAGCATTCCTACAAACATTCCAAGTCCATATGCCAGTATATGCGTAAGTATTAGCAGTAAATTTATAAAATTATGCCAAATGTTTACAAAATTATGAATAGTCAAATATTGAGTGCAATAAGGCCACCTCAGTGTCATGCGAGCAAGTCATCTGGGACAATGTTCACGGCTCCCAAACATTTTTATTAATTCCCCAGGCTTAAATCTCCAGATTCTTCAACTGTCATATTTTACCACACAATAATATGTTGTTTGTTTGCCTTTAACTGCCCTGGTTCTGAATCCTTTGATTCTTGTATTATATGAACTTTTAACTGTCACAGTGTGCTTTCTTAAGCTGGACATATTAATTATTGACTTCACTTCAAGCTTCTCAGATTTCCTTGTGGCTCTTTTTCGAAGGTCGGTCACTAGGAAAAGGCTGTGATCTCAATTTTTATCAATGTCTAAATTAGATAAAAACGTCGGCAGAAATTCTTTTGGTTTGGTTGTTCCAAGAAGCTAAAAATTAATTATGTTTCAAATTATACGCTATAATCTCTTGGCCAGGCATGGGAAGTTTTGTCTTACTTTTTTAAATTGCATGGAAATCTTAATATATCCTAGCCCAGATTTTGCATCAGACTTGTATATATTTTCACTCAATAATTTCTTTTCCAGAGATAACAAGGAGGCCATTAGGAGAATGGCTCTAGAGTTTTGCGAAGACAGTGCATCTCAAGGCATCATATATTCGGAGGTGCGCTACGCACCCCATCTGTTGGCCAGTAAGGTAAACAATCCCATTTTCTGCAAACCGGGAGAATTAACGGCCAAGGAGGTCGTGGAAATTGTGAACGACGGATTGGACGAAGGGCAGGAGAAATACAACATCAAAGTTAGATCGATTCTGTGCTGTTTGAGAGATAGACCAGGTAATGCATTGTTAACTGCGTGAAATTTAATTTAACAACGTAGTTAGTTGTTGAAGTTATGAAGAAAGTGATGTTTTCTTGATATTTGAATAAACAGGTATATCTGTGTAAAATGGGAAGTGATTGGAAATTATAAAGAGAGGGATTATTTTAGAAATATTATGCTTTCGGCCAGTTTACAAAGATGAAGTTTTCCCTGGGGAATACAATGTCTTGGGATTTCCTGGTCTTCTGGGAGTTAATTTTAAAACATATAAATATTTCAGTGAAAACTGTTGTCCTCTTTCTGTGGAAACTGTTTAATTATGTATATATGTTATGACATGGCATTTCATGTATCAATCTCGAATCACGCCCTGCGAATCATACCAGTGCTGAGGGTTACGTATTGGCATAATTGTGACAAGATTCTGAAGGCCCATACATAGTCTGGAGGGCACAATCCTGGATTTTATTCTGAGGGGGGGGGGTACTTACTATGTTCAAGTGTCCAACTATGCTCGGCTCAGTAGGCCCCCTTTTTCAACTGAAAAATTCCTAGAGTTGGGTCTAAAAATCTGACATAATTCCTAGAGTTGGCCCCTAAATTTAAATAGGAACTTTTATCGAATCGTGGTGTTATTTTTCGGTGAAATTACGGGTTAATACCTGGGAAAAACAGGCAAGTGCCATTGCGGCGACAAAAAAAATTCCTAGAGTCGGGGTATTTTCGCGACGACCGACCGCCTAGCACCGGTCGCCGAACTTCCAGCCTAGCATACGTATCAGAAAAAATTCTGAGTACCCCCCCCCCCCCCAGGGGCACAATACAAGGGCAGCTTCCTGAGATGCCATGTGATAAAATTGTAATGCATGAACAATGCTGTACTCTGGGTGCAAAATGTTGTCCTCTTTTCGAAAAAACTGTCCTCTTTCAATGAAAACTTGTTTTCTTTTGATGAAAACTGTTGCCCAGTTCACTGAAAAGTGTTGTCCTCCTTAACTAAAAACTTTTCCTCTTTGAATGTAAACTGTTTTCATCTTTGAATGAGAAGTTGAGAACTGTTGTCCTCTTTCAAAGAACACTAGGCCTATTGTCCTCTTGCATTGGAAGCTGTTGTCCATGAAAACTGCTTTCCTCTTTAAGAAGAAACTGTTGTCTTCTTGTAGTCCTAATGAAAACTGTTGTTCTCATTCGGTGGAAACTGTTGTCTCCTTTCAGTGAAAACTGTTGTCACCTTTCAGTGAAAACTTGTTTTGAATGTCTTCTTTCAATGAAAACGGTTGTCCTCTTTCAGTGAAAATTAATCTATTGTCTTCTTTCAGTAGAAACTGTTGTCTTCTTTTAGAGAAAACTATTGTCTTGCATGTCTTCTTTCAATGAAAATTGTTGTCCTCTTTCAGATTGGTCAGAAGAAGTTTTGAAACTGTGTGAGAGGTACAGATCAGCAGGAGTGGTGGGGATGGATCTTGCTGGGGATGAGAGATTTGCAAATCCATCTCACGAAGAACACATCGAAGCATTCCAGGAGGCCAAGGAGAAGGGCATACACAGAACAGTGCATGCTGGGGAAAATGGGACTGCCGAAAACGTTCTGGAGGTAACTCACATTGAATTTTGGTGAAAGTATTTGCTTGTGTGGAGGAGATCAAGAGAGTAGGGGTTGAAATTCTGGAGTATTATTAAGAGAGATCAATTTTCCTTATTTTATTGGTCCTAGAGAATTCCTACGAAATATATAAGGCACAGTCAATTTTGCTTGACATGCGTTCTTATTTAAAGTCATTTTGATAACACAAGCTATAATCCAAGAGAATACATATATATCGATCTTGAAATGTAAAGTGAGAGTGTTGATTTGCGGTCATGCCATGGTAAGGACATTTGGACTACTTAGTGGGTGATATAGCATGATCAGCCTGGCCGCACCCTTGTAAAATTTTGTTTTCTTCTAGAAAAAATTTCATTCTAAATATTAGGCCAAAAACCGATTTCATTCCTTCAAAAGCAGACGCGAATGCAGGACAACAAATTGCGCATTTTTGCAAAAATGACCCATTTACACAAGCCATATTCCAAATTTATATTTATCAATCCTGAAATGTGAAGTGAGATTTTGGTTCATAGCAGTAATTGAAGTGGATGTCTTAACTCTGAAGGATTTCACTAAGGGAATTGTACAACAACTTTTGGTTTGATTTGTTGTTGCTGTTTTTCTGATGTTACTTGGTTGTAAGTGGTTTGAAAGTAAGCTTTATTCAAACTTTCATCCCGTAGGAATATGAAAATGTATAGTTCATTTTAGAAAATATAAATTTATGATTTTTCAGCAGTATTATTGCTCTAATTGTCCCTTTGTGGTTTGAAATATTAAAAAAATTGATTAAAATAATTTGTTTCTCTAAATACAGGCCATCGAGAAGATGCATGCGGAGAGGATCGGCCACGGATATCACGTCTTGGATAAGGGAGACATCTATAGAAAAGCTCTGGCAAAGGGCGTCCATTTTGAGACCTGTCCACATTCCAGTTTTACCACAGGATCGGTACCGAATAAGCCTGCTAGTCATCCAGTCATAAGGTGAGATATTAAATGGGTGGTAGTCCCCCCCCTGATAAGAGGGTGATAAGCATGTGTTAAACTGTTTGAAAATATCATGTGATTAGCGTCACCAGTGAACCTGTCCCTGATTGGAAAAATCACTCAATTAACTTAGGGCAAAAAAAAAGTCATGCTCAATTGCAAATATACCTTAGTATGTTTAGCACAAGAAAATCACCTTTCAGTCAGATATTTATTCCCCAGCTTATCACCAGTTTTGTCAGGTAGGCTGAAAGTTCAACCAAAGGTTTGCCTATCATTTGAGCCTTTATTTCACTGTTTTATAAATCTCAAATGGCTTGCTGTTAACATGGTTAAGAACAGGATTTTTGCTTGACTTGACTTGTGCTGGTGTACCCCGGATCAGCCGGGGCAGCTCAACCACCATCTTTGTGGAGGGAGCTGCACTTTTATTTTTTTGGTGAACGCTGTGTGGTGATGAGATGAGAAGACTGGGAGTCTGGAACATACCCTATTAATTCAGGGATGCCCAGGGTCTTTCAGTTGCCCCAGCATAGAATACTGGATACAACCCACCTCCATTTTATGTCCCATGGGCTCGGACTAAAGTGTGTTCCCGGGGTGAGATTTGAACCCACGCCCTCAAAGCCAGTGGACAAGCCGTCTTGACCATTAGGCCACGGGGGAACTCATTGTTGTATTAAATGGAAGTCCGAGCTCTTATCTCTCTGAGACAACAATGAATGCTTGGTACAAATTCATTTGTCAGATGTAGCCAAAAAAAGTTGAGGAATTGAGTTTTGCACTTATTTATAAGATGTCAATATCATTTATTCCTCTGTAGGTTTGCAAAGGATGAAGCTGACTTCTCTATTAACACGGACGACCCAACCATCGTTGGAAAAGACCTCCAAGAAAATTACGACCTGCTCCTGAACGAGATGAACTTCACCCAAGAAATGCTCATGAAATGTGTAAGTATCTTCTTAAAAGATGAGTTAATTTGTTTAAATAGGTGTTTGGTGGGAGAGTGTTTCACTGCTGCTTACGTGATGGACAAGAGAGACTGACTTACTGTTAGACACTATAGATAAGCATACCGTAATATTATATGCAGGGCTTTGGAGTCGGGGTCGAGAGTCGGAGGTTTTCGGGTGGAGTCGGAGTCGAAATTTGACTTTCAGGTGGAGTCAGAGTCGAGAATTAATTTGGTGACTCCCGACTCCTCAAAGTAATTCTGAACATCGACGAATAAAAATTTGAATCAATGCAAAATATACTTAAAATGTAATTGTCTTCAGTATCCATTGCAAAACGATATAAAAACTCTGTGGAGATATAAATATTTTCTTTCTGCTAACTAAATTATTTTTGTATCCAATTATGCCAATAAGAGGAGTCGGGAGTCGGGAGTCTAAATTCAGGAGACCAAAGGAGTCCGAGTCGGAGGGTTTTTTAGCTCGTCTGTTAGACTGTTTTATTTTCTTCTGAAACAAAGAGCTGTTGTCGTCACTTGATAGTCGCCGTTATCCCGGTTTTTGTTTGTGTGAGTGTCCATAGGCAAAATCCAAAATGGCTGACATAAAGTGGTCGCCTTTTTGAATTGTCAACTATGACCTTAGTATTTCAGTTAAAGCTATGCAATTTGGGTGTGGGGGATCACTTGAAGATTTGGAGCAAGAATATTTGAAGGAATCAAATTAATTTGCTCTTTTGTTGTTATAAATTAAATTATATTTCATTGTGAAATGTAGCTAAGTATGTCTTGAGTTATTAAAGTGATAATATCCATTTTATTTCAGAACTTCAATGCTGCCAAAGCTTCGTTCCTACCGGACGACGAAAAGCGTGATCTCTTGAACCAACTCAAAGAAATTTACCAACTCTCTTGGATTCCATGAACTGCTATAAGTATTACACTACTGATCTTCAGAAGAATTCAGGGCATATAATAAGCCTGGTCAATACTTATATTAGCCCAACGCTAGGCCAAATATATATGAATTTTACTTGGCTTTGAATCCCCGGATTCTTGTTTTATCTTTCTTTTGAAAGACAACTCACTTGTTGCTATTAACACTATATAGGCCTATATACACAATGCCATTATATACATAGCCATTATAGGTATTACTTCATGTTATATAGATACGGATGCATTATAGTCAACTTGAGTCTTTAAAAGCCTATTGTCTGTAGATTTTGTGAAAGAAAAAGAAGAACTGTGTTGCTGGAATCCAGGTAGGCTATACTTAGCATATGAGTTCTGACATGGGATTTGAACCCACTCCCTCAGAGGCAGTGGTTGTGCAAACAAGCACTAAACCATTAGGGCTATTCCATTTAAAAACCTGGGGGTGGGGTGGTCAGGTTACATTTTTGACCCCCCTCATGCATCTTAAGTGAATTATTTCTGACCCCCCCCCCATGCATTAAATGCAAATTTTTTACCCACCTCACATACATCAAATATAATTTTATTATTACAATGCGTAAGCCTTCATGGAGCGATAATGGCCCCTCGTACATCTAAAGCGATTTCTTTTGCATCCCTCCATACATCTGAAGCGAATTTCCGTCAATCCCTACATCCATCTTACGAAAAATAAATCAACCTGACCACCCCCCTCCCAGGTTTTTAAATGGAATAGCCCTTAGGCCACAGACAGATTTTTAATGACTATAAATAGCCTACTGATCTGCTGAACTGCATATGAGATTGTATATATATTTAATGGAATATCAGATGATAAATTTAGGGTTGCCATCTCTGACAGTTATTTGATCATCTCATATTCTATCAATGTTACATTGTCAAGTAACAAGGGCACTCAAGATTCCAGTCATTCCAATACACTTAAATTATACAATGAAAGTTCCAATGAACCATGTTTGATCTAAGTCTGCAGACTATAGTATAGGTCTTTTATATAGGTGTGATAACTTATTTTACAGGCGAGAATACACTTAAAATGCTTCATCTGTGATTATACTTTTATCTGACGATCTCTGAATTATTTGCACAAGATGTTAGTTGATAATAGACTGTTGTAAAAGGGATGTCTCTTGGTCACAGATGGCGCTACTGTCTCCATGGTTCAATGACATCATTGAAATGAATCATGCTTGCTATGATATCATATATTTTTGACAGCAGTGCCATCTGTGGTCAGGATTTGAAATACCCCATAGTTAGGTTGGATTATTGTACTGCAAGCTGCAAAGGTAATTTAATTGCTATGTTTGAGTTTGTCAGTGATCATCGTGTTCTTGTTATATAAGCTTAATTGTATGTAATGCAACTGTGAGCAAAATCAAAATAACTTGATAATTTATTAATTTTTTGTGCTGTGGAGGAGAGAGAAGTAACTAGGGACCGTTCAGAAATTTTGACTAGGGCGAGGCGGGGGATGGGAGTTTCGATGACGGAAGTTACCGTAAAAAATGTATACCTGGGGCCCCCTTAGGTTTAATGCAGATTGTTATAAACCTCCTCCTAGGGTTGATGCAGATTTTCCAGGGTTCCCACAGTCCTGGAAAGTCTGGGAAAGTCACGGAAAAAATAGTGGTCATGGAAAGTCATGCAAAGTCAAAAAATTTTGAAAAGTTATGGAAAATTCTAATTTTTACTACGATTCGAGCTATAATTTAACAGATTTGAGAGCTTATGGTAGTCGGATGGTTGATCGGATGGTTGATCAAATGGTCATGGCGTGAATTCGTTTCAGGGTGAATCTCGACCTCAATGAGTAAAACATTGGTCTGGTCATGGAAAATCCGAAATTTGGTCATGGAAAGTAATGGAAAAGTCATGGAATTCCTATTGTAAGATTTTGCGGGAACCCTGTTTTGGTAATAGGCAAAAAAGTGGTACGTGAGTCACCTTCTCTTTCCCACACTGCAAAATGAATGTCTAAAATGAATCTTGCTTGACTTTAGTCGGACTCTATAGTCTATTGGTCTATGCACTATACTTCATTGTCTTTGATCCCTCAGATATATATGTACTCGTTTTGTTTTGTCATTGGGCCTATTATATACTTATTAGCATAATTAATAGCACATGAGTGAATAGCTCATTACCCTAGATTATAATTGATGCGAACATTTTGTGAAATGTTATTACCCCAATAACCTTGAATACTTGTCTAATTCTGTAAGAGTATAACATTTAAATTGATTTTGCAAATTTGCTCTATTATAGCGCAAGTAGATTTAGCCCATCATTTTGGAAATAACACACTTTCCAATTACCATGCTGTGCACATACACATGTTATACATATGTGACCTGCTCCACCAAAATGAGTTCTAAGTAGGCAATTTATATTTCCCAGAAATGAGCAAAATGTGTCAGAAGGTCACATTTCAATGTTTTTTAGCTATTGGTACCAAATTTTAGCAAAATAAATTTCCTTTGAATAATTCCGACCATTTTGCAAGAAATTGATTTTTAATTATCTAAATTGTGTGTTCTTCTTGATATTTTTAGTTCTTTCATTGCAATCGACCGAAATTCAAAATGCATTTTTCTCAAAGTTTGATCTTTCGCATCATCAATGTTTGAAGTGCCATATCTTTGGATTGAACGAAGATATCAAAACATATGAACCATCATTTTAAAGCCCATTTCTAGTAGAATAAGGTAATTTTCACAACTAAATATGACAGAAGGCCGACTTTGAACCCATTTTGGTGGAGCAGGTCACATATCCTATTCTATTATCAGATATATAATTATGAAATCCACTTTAATATCTCATGAATTTCTCTCTTCTAAACATAATTATGATATGTCTATCATGCCTTGATGCTTCAGAACCTAAATAACACTATAAATAATAAATATTAGTTCTACTGTTTCTTTAAATTGGATGTATTCTCGACGTATACCCATTGCCATTACTCAAAATTTAATGTGTTGTTGTTGTAATTTGTATTATGATTAAAAAAATTGTGCCAATTGGTCAATCCTTTTATCTGAAATTTGTATTACAAAGAAATTGTGTTGGTATATTTGCCCTTTATTTATGTCATTTGCGATTATCTACTCTGGTTCGTGATTATGTTTATTGATTTTTCAGGCATTGAAAGTATATTTATCAACATTTTGATGTAATGGGTCCAAATAATAGGCCAGCAACTTTACTTTGCAAAAATGATTCTATGAATATTTTAATTTGTAAATCTATGCATTAATTGATTTTAAAGGTCACTATGTCGCCAAAAATTGTTTTTGAGGATTTATTAAATGTTTGTTTTGTGTAGCTGTAAAAGTTATCCTTGTTAGGAATAAACGAAATATATTGAGCTTGTTAAATTGGTATTGAGTTGGTTGTACTATTTTTATCGGGCTTTTTATGAAATCTTTACACGTCGTCGATATGAATGAGGGGTACTTGTTACTGCATGGTGATCCAATCTGTCCATTAATTGTGTCGAATCCTCAAAAGACTGCAAGTGGAATGCAGCAGAGAATCTTCAGCTCGTCTCTTATAAAATTTTGGCCAAGTAGTAGTAATTATCGAGATCTTGACTCAAGATTAGTTTGGAGAATTTACCCTGGAAATAATTGATTTACTGGGAGCAATGGGTGAGGAAGCTCGGAATATAATTGGCTTTATGTCCTTTATTTATGCTCTGGCTTAACCGGACAAGCACGGACCGTCATGTTAATGATGCAAAGGGCTCTCTTGGCACATGATGAAACATCAGGATTACATGGGTTGCCCAAAGGATGACTACATGGGAATTCGACCCGGGTCCTAGAGGTTAGCAAGCCAGCGCGCCAAACTCGCCCTCACTCGGATTCCTAACGAACTGGCTCTCCGCTAGGGCGAGTATGCCAGCGCGCTAGGGGGGGATCCAGAAAATTCCGGTGGGGGGGTCTATCGGGCTATCGCGTCCCCCCCATCCCACCCCCCCCCCCCCCCCCCCCCCCCGCGTCCGTCCCTGCAGCGCGCTGCCACTCACTAGTCACTAGGCCCAGCTGCGGGCATTGATTTACTAAAAACAATGCTTTTCCAGCTCATCTGTAGTCATGCCTCTAACAGAATTAAAAGACAAGCATTTAGATTTTAGAGAGCCTAACATTTTGGATCCTTTCTGGTACTATCATTGACTAACACCAGAGGGCTAAAAGATTTTTCAGCGTCATCTTGTGAGGATTCTCTGTAAATCCCGTGACGTCACAAGAATGAGCGCCATATTGCGGTCAGAAGATTTCTGAACGGAGTTCTCAGTCTTTCTCTCAGGGTGGAATTTGAGTTTTTAGCCAAATTTATCGCTCAATGTGCAGGAATATCTTGGTAAGTGTCCATTTTATTCTTGAGTACAATTTCAGCTGTGAATGTCGACCAAATTCTTCTGATTCCGTCGTCTGAACAGGGCAAATTGTTGTGACAGCTGCCAGTTGTGAGTTGAGCGAAATTTCAAGATAACCAATTTTCGGACAAAATTGTCAAGCCGAAGAAAGTGGTCAAAATGATTGAAAATCGTGTCTTTTAGTGTGAAAATGATTTCTGACAATTCTTTGGTGTTTTTGTGTGGCCCTGATACAAGATGTTCGGCCAGGAATGTTTTCTGTAGATCACTGCTTGTGAAAAATGTGAGCATGTCAAAATCGACACTGGTTGAATGAACTGAGAATTTTTTTTCAGAAAACCTTTGTCTACCTTGATGTTGATTGATAGAAGTCAACTTAAGGGAGGTTCAGGATGGTAATCATACATGTATGGCTTTATTGTGTCCCCCTAAACTAGTCAAACAGAACATTTGAGTCAATTTTGACTTCCCAGCAAGGTGTGGTTCTTGTCTGGTGTCTGAAAGGTCACCCACTGTGAGAGAAATAGGATAACAAAAAAAGTTGGGTCAAGGTTACCATCAATTCAGCCTTGACTTTAAGGATTGTGCCTGTCTAATAATATAGGCCTATATATTAACATGGGGCTAAGCTTCAAATATACATAACAAATCTATTGATAATTGGATATGCAGGGGTGTTGTGTATTGCAGTATGTTGCTCAATACACAAACAGTGATATTGTGATTTTGTCGATGAGATTAAACTTGATCATATTCTCATCCATTAGATCTGAATTTTCGATCATTTGATGAGAAGTGTTATAACTTCAGTTTAAATTGTCATTCTGCGACATTTAAAGTTGAATTAGTATTTTTGCAGATTTGCTCATCTTACATCCATATAATTATGGATGGATCTAGTCAACAACATCACAAGAATGAATCATAGCTGACTCATGTATAAATTTATCTATGTATAGTCTCTTTAGAGAGCATAAATAAATTAGTGTTTGGATCACAATTAGCTAATAAAACTCTTATGATACACTTAGTGAACCATAGTCATATATCATGTATATTGTAGTGTCTGTGCTGAACAATAGCAATCTATTGAGTATTGACAGCTTTTGACGTCAATAGCAATCTTTAATAGTCCAGGATACAAGTTAATGTAAACTGTGGTACAAAGGTTATATTAAACAATGAAGGAGTCGCATCCTTATCCATTGATTTAATGATAACTTTTGTTATCAGTTTATCCATCTCAGGTGGTGTTAAGCATATTTGTTTGAAGACAAATTATCAAATTAAACATGCTCCAAGTTGATGCTGTGCATGATTTATCTGTAACGATAAATTTCAAGTACAGAAATTGCAGACTTAATATTGATAACTTTATTGATTATATCATGGTGTAATTGAATGTACTGATTTAAAGTGTTTAATTGGCTGGCCCTAGCGCAAAAGTCCTGATAATATATTTTGGATATTCTGGTTAGAACTAGACTTGCTAAATGTGGTAACGCATTGTCAATGGAAGATTAAGTGCTTTTTGTAAGGCTTTGAAATGTCTTAAAATCCTTGTGAATGATTAATTTATATGATTCTTCTTTGTTAATATAACTTGCAATACATATTTTCCTTCTTCATAGCAATTCTGAAGTCTTATTATCAGGGTAGAATACAAGTCAAGTCGTAGACACGCCAAGTCGTAGACACACCAAGTCGTAGACACATTTCATAGCTATCCCCCAAGTCGTAGACACAGCATTTTCACTTAGAAAAGCTATAACCCACTCGTAGACACAAAATAAAATTAAAAAACCAACTCGTAGACACTGCATCATCCAACCCGTAGACAGCATTCTTTAAGGATCTACCAACTCGTAGCTAAATAGCTAGACAGCACATATTTATTTTTCAAGGTTTTCCAACTCGTAGACAATAAAAGGCATTAAACACAAATGACAATAAATCTTCAAAGTATCCCAAGAACACATGATAACACTCACAAGTTAATTGAATTAATGATTACAATATTGGGGCTGCTACATATGAATTGTGTGTAAACAGTCTGGGAAATTACCAACACGTGATGACAATTGCAATTCCAGCTAAGTCCTGGCCCTGACAGGATGATTGAGTGTGTGGGGTTGATCAGTTGGGTGTCAGAAGAAAGTCTGATCTCTGTGCACCCATCCTCATCACACAGCAGCATGTCAGTAGCGAGACTTAATTCTATCCAATTTTGCGAAATACTGCAAAGTCATCAGCAGCTGATGACAATTTCTTAATTTATGTGGAGCCTTCGGGTTCTTTTCCCCATTATGTAATGGATCGGCCTGCCAAACTTTATAGAGTTAGTTGATACTGTGATACAACTTTATACCAAGTTTGGAAGTGATAGTTGCAATAGTTCTTTTTAAATAGCCTGTCAAAGATGATTTTGAGCACCGCCAAAGTCATGGCTGGGCCATGACACTTTGAGAGGGTCATGGGAGGGTGATGACAGAGCTTGGCTGAGTGTCATGTGGGGCTGAGGACATTGACTGTCATCAGCTGGTGATAATTTCCCTGACTGGTAAACTACAAAGAAGAAGCAACGCAATTGATTGCAATTCTGTTGTCACCATTTTATTTCTGACACTTGGATTGCTATCAATATTTCTGTCATATTTAAAGTTAATTGCTAATTTGCTATTAATTGCTAATTTGCTATAATTGTTGAATTTTCAAAAGGGGCAGTGACGACAGCGTTATAAAATCAACTTAGTCATTGCCTCCTTGACCAAAATTAGCTGAATAAAACAAATGTGGCAGTGTAAAATTTGCCATTATTATATTTGCTGGAGGCATTACTTTTGATCATTATTATAGGTTAGGACAGAGGGCAGCAGCACACAATCAACATCAACAATTAATGTTTGTCTATGACTTGGCTTTCCTACCAAAGTTGGTCTGTCTACAGGTTAGTAAACATTCTGAAATCTATATGTCTACGAGTTGGTAAGCAGAAAAACTATTGTGTCTACGACTTGGTAATTTTAAACTGACCAAAAAATCTGTGTCTACGACTTGGAGACCCCTGCCAATTTGATGTCTACCAGTTGGTAGTACATGGTGTCTACGAGTTGGTTGTCTACTAGTTGGTTGTCTACCAGTTGGTTTGTCTACGAGTTGGCGTGTCTACGAAGTGTCTTGATACCTCAGGGTATAATCAGACCTCCCAAGTTGTGTGAACAACATAACTGCTTTATCTGGGCTTTATCATTATGAACACTTTATACTTCCTGTAATTTATAGGCTATAAAGTCACATAATTTCACAATTTTGATGACTTTCTGAATACCCCTCTTTAAACAAAATATTGAAAACTCTTTAATGCAATTTTTTCCCCTCCCTCTTCCTCATTCTTAGGGGTAATTATGTAATTTACCCTTTACTGATATTATAATTTAGTATTCACCCTTATCTTGAAGTTCTTGTGTGGTATCAGGGATAGGCTTCAGAATGCCCCCTTATCTATCTTTATCTTGTAGGGTGTTCAGGAAGCTTGGGGGTGTTTTGTCTGTCTGTCAGGGGTAATTATAATCTGATTAAACCTTTGATAATTAGATAAGGAACATTGTCTATCTTTGCTGTGTCTCTGAGTATTTGGCTGGGCCTGGCACTTCTTGGCATAGACTGGCACCAACTGGTATTACAGTTGGATTAAAGATTGTGAAGTGGAGTTTTAGAATTAAAATTTGATTTAATATCCATAAGAATTTAATTAGGATGGCATTTATCTTGAAAATCTGTTGATTTGATAATTAGGGTGAGAAACGCCTATCTTTTACTCAATTTGTGATATTTTCAATGGTGACTTCCCTGACTTGTACAAGTTTGTATACTTTCTCTTGTGAAGTAACTGCCAATATATATATGAATAAAGGCCCCCTCAAAAAGTTGTGCCCCCCTCCTCGAATAGAGGCTCTGGGTAGGTTCCTGTCCGAAATAATAAAGGCCTCCTTTGAATAAAGGCCCCCCCTTGAGTTCATCATCCCAGCTAAATAGTATTTACTAAGCACAGTAAGCAGCACTGCTAGAGTAACTTATAAGTTCTTTTTAAGACTTTTGTGTCATAACAACAATAAATTCCACCCGAATAGAGGCCTCCCTCAAATACAGGTCCTGCTGGAAAACCTTCTGAATTTTATTATGGGAGCTTTCAATCAAGTGTATACGGTATAAAGCTCTGCCTTTGGCTTTGAAGTGCTGAACTGTTCTTCTGTGTATATTCAAGCTGAATTTTTAATTTAAATATATTTTAGTATTTATGGAAATGTCGTCTGTTACATAATTTGTGACTTTGTCTCTCACATTCCTATATATTCTTATAATGACTTATCAATATTTGACCTGCAGCATAAAGTGGATTTATGTTGTGAAAATGTACTAAAATCTAAAAATAGTTGTTTATTTAGTATATCTTTGCTTTTGGACAGCTGTTATAGAGGATATTGGAAATTACAAAGCTTGTTTCTCTGTACACAATGACACTGGAATCAATGGTACTTCGGTCTAGAGCTAGTTTATAGTATACAGTTATAGTTTATAAACTTGTTGCTTGTGTGTATCTGTTGTAATATTTGATAATTTCATTTGGCAGACACATTTTGATTTGATCAATCTATCATTTAGTGCTGTGTGTTATTTGGATGTGATTTACCAGTTTGCAACAGACAAGTATAGAAAGTAATTTCAAGTTGTGATTTCCGATTTATTAAAGAAAATTTATCAAATTTCTAGGGCTGCATTGTCTCACCAGTTCCGTACTTATGAAGTTTATATTTGAGGCTTTAAATTGAGGCTATTCCAAAATTTTCAAGAGGGAAAAGTTCAACTACTTTCAGTAAAAAAAAAAAATTTAATAATTCTCGCTACATTCACCAAGCCTGTACAGTTGTATATATATCTAGAGGACTCAGTAGGAGGGGGCGGGGCAAAGTGTTTACCTGAGAGGTGTCTTGGAGGTCGGTGACCTTTTGGTGACCCCTTTCGACCCTCAGGTGTTCGAGAGGTAAACAATGCAATTATATGTTACATATGGGAAAAATATACTGTTGTTATGTATAAATAAATATATTTTGGTTCTCATAACATAGTCAATATCGTACTTCAGATTCTGAGGATCAGAACATAATTATTGAATTTATAGAGTAGGGCAAGTTGACCTAACTTCAGCCTACTTTGGGTTTTGATCGCTTGTCATTGGCTGGCTATTCATGGGAATAACATGTAGCTGTGGACGTAAACCCAGCCTCCACTCCTTTTCATGACCATATTGTGAAAAAACAGCCGAATGCCTTATAAGGCAGTGCAAATGTGCTCCAAAGACAAAAGTGAGACATGTACCTAACTTCAGCCGTGTAGTACCTAACTTCAGCGTAGAGTGTACCTAACTTCAGCCCCATACCTAACTTCAACCAATTGATCCTATTCTGTCATAGAAACAGCAGACTGTTTAATTTTGGCTTTAATTACCTACCTGTATATAAAACATGACGGTCTGAAAAAAAAAAAATCCTCCAAAAGTGCATGTCAAAAAAGCTTGGAAAGAAGTCATCGTTTTTGCGGAAAGAGGATAAAAATTTATTTTAAACTCCAATTCAGGCAACTAGTCTATTCCAGTATGCCAGACGTAAAAGTGCTTTAAAAATTAAAATTTTTAGATAGATAGATATTCAGGGATGAATAAACAAACTTCTCACATGAGATTTATTTGCTGGAGCATGGGAAACCTGGAGGCTGAAGTTAGATCATATGGGGGCTGAAGTTGGGACCATGGGGGCTGAAGTTAGGTAAGATTGACATGTCTTAAAAATCACCGAATTCATTGGATGATCGAGTAGAAAATATTGAAAAAAACCTTAATTTATGGAAGATTACTAATTTTCCCTTGTGATGAAACTTTTTTTGGTTGCTCCTGCTTGGGTGAATTGGTTACAGCCAACCGACAGATTTAACGTTTTATCAAATTTTTTTTCGTTTCGCGTTTTATTCGCGTTGCAAAACAAGCAAAATGCGGTCCACCAAAAAAACAAGTAAAATCCTGATTCATATGTTATGATGGTCATAGCTTTTTGATAATTTATTCTAAACACATTGACAATAACTTTGAACCCAAAAACTGACACCTTGGCCAAATGGAAATTTAATTACAAGGAGTTTTCTGTAGGGGGGCTGATGTTTGGTGAGAGGCTGAAGTTAGGTCAACTTGCCCTATATGATATTTGGTCTGTTTCGTAACTTTTACAAATATGGTTGTGTTGAGCTGTAAGCCTTGTTTTATGAGAGATACACAGGTGATTTGGGAATATGGTGCATTATGATAGATAGTGCACATACATGTAATAATTATATGAGAAGTTGAGAACAGGTGATACTAGTAGTCTACAGTGTTTATATAGTTGTGCTGTCTCCGTGCTACTGGTCCATGTAGTCTGAAGGTTAGTCAGATAGTATTTAGTGACTTTAGGGTCGACAAAATCTTTGAGATTCATAAGTGATTGACACTGTCACACAGAATATTGAGGGGTGGGGTTGGTGTAATGATTCAGACTTCTATGATAATCTGATGCTTAGGTTGAGAATCCAGTCCGTCTAAACGCTCCGCTTGGAGCGTTATCATTTATTGAGACTTAAGAGTGACCTCGCCCATTGGGCATTACGCGCCCGGGATCACATGATCCTTGGCCCTTCACACTCTTCTGCTAGGGGGTGATATTAGTGCAAAAATAATGAACGTAAAGCTCCATCACCCATCTTACCGCTGATATTTTTGACCTGTTTTAGAAGAACGTTCTCTTTAGATCTCAACATTTGCCTAGTTAAAAGTAATCAAGAATTAAAGATATAATACATCATCTTTTCTCTGTTTCTCTATTAGTCACTCAGTAGTCCGTATACATGGTAGAGCTCTAGATCTTTTATCGAATGCCATAAATTGATCAGATACACCCTCCCTGCATAGTCCCTAGTATCAACGAATGAAAAGGATCCACTCCCAAACAGATGCCATATTTGTTGCCACAGTTGATCTAAGCAGGATGCCTAGCTGTTTACATCCTCCTCGTTCTTGTGTTGACTGTTTACAGAACACTCAGTTATGTAGCTAATGTAGCACCAAGAGTGCCATATTTTGTTATCATTGTTGCGTATATATCTGCTCTGTTTCTCAGAGATATGAGATATTGTTAATAATTGCATTATGTGGTACAGTTGTACTGAGATTGGCATATTTTCATGTAATGATGAATTATGGTAATTTTTTGTTGACGTTTTAATATTAGAACCTGAATAGTGCTGTCCTGAAATCTGGAAAGTTGTCTGTAGACCCGAAACCTTGACTTCCTGCTGCTGATTCATAATAGTTTCTTGATTAAGGGAATTCAGGATTCCTATGTTGTTAGGCAGACATTGGTATATAGTTTATGAACTTTATTCCACAAGGAAAATTACTTGATTCACCAAGATTAAATGATACAGTGATAGATAGAAGTCTACATTTTTTTTGTAATCAATTAAAATTTTTATAAGTTTTATGAAGCTATGAGATCTATGTCAACATGGTTAACAGTTTGACCTTTAAATCTGTCCGTCTTCGTGTGCTCGCCTGTTGTCTTTGGCTTCTCAAAAGTTGTGAATGACAAAATGATCAACTTCATTTGACAATTTTGATCCTGAAAAAAAAGGAAGATATTTCCAATAAAAACAACAGCATACAATGTAAAGTTTCTATCTATATTTGCCCTTGTTGTGTCACTTGTGTAACACACAATCAGTGCAGTTGGGCGATCATGCGACGGAGGTGTGCAGCATAGGTGTGCGACAAGGATCTCCCATCAGCCCAGTTATTTTCTTGTTTGTTTCTTAACAGAATAGTCATGTAGGACTTGTAAGTCACCCTGACGGCCCAAGTCTTTCCCCACATGTTGTTGGACTTGTACTCCCTTGGCTGAGTGCCTAAGGCCACACATAATTGATCTTTAGCTTCTCGGATCCTCTCAAGGCACTTTTCTAGGGTCGGTTGGTAGGACAAAAAAAAAAGAAGGAGAACATTTTTTTTATTATGTCAAAAAAAATTTTTTTTTTTTCAATTCAGGAGTAATGGTCTGAAAATATTGTCTGTCAACTCTACTGTTCAATAACTATAGGTTCTATATATCTGTTTTTGTGTTTTATTGGTTTGTTAGTGTAGCTAGATGTATGGAAATATTTTTTTTCAATTTCAAAATTTTTTTTTTTCCAAAATTTTTTTTTCCAAGATTAAAAAAAAAAATTTCAATTTTTTTCAATTACACTTTTTTTTTTTCAAAAAGAGGAAATCGGGCAATTTCTGTTTTTCAAATTTAAACATTTTTTGTTCCAAGATTTACAATTTTTTTTCCTAAATTAAAAAAAAAGAAAAAAATTGTTTTTCTAGATTTAAAAAAAAAATTTTTTTTGTTCCAAATTTTTTTCAATTTACCAAATTCTTCAAAGGAGGAAATTGGGCCACTTCAAGATTTGAAAAAAATCGTACACATTCTTTTCGTGGTTATTTGGATATTATTTTGTGCATGGAACAACTACAATAAGTTGTCAATAACAACACTTCACTTGCCGCGATTCAGAACCACCTTTCTCTGCCATTTCCAAACCATAAAGTAGACTTAACTATTTCACCAGCATTGCTACATATTTTGTCGTCAGCACTGCCACTTGAGCCAGGCTTTGAATCTGCGGATTCTTGTTTTTTCCATCAGCAGGAAATCTATTGTGTCGGCGGGTCCGTGAAGCTAAGAATCAATTATGTGTGGCCTAAATGAGTTGCTCCTTGGCTGTTGTGGGGCGCAGTGTAGTTTTCTGTCTGGCTAATACTGGTTATATATGCGCTTGGATGCTTTAGTGGATAATTGTTGGATGCCTCTAAGACTTGTTGCTGTTAATTGTTATTCAATGATGATTTAGCGGTGACTCAGTTCAGTGATCATGGATCTGTGACTCCGGAAACTTTTCTCTATCTTTGGCCGTTTAGAAATGTGATGGAGTGATGGTCAGTTTTGTCAGTTCTCAGGTGAGCTTCTTTCAACGTGTTCTAATCTATGAGTATTTGTCAGTTTTGACAGTTTGGTTGTAAACCTAATGCAATAATATGATATGGAGAAGAAAAAAAGAAAATGAAATTGTGAAAATTTCTTAGATGTCACTGGTCAGATCGAGATCTATTCAGTAATTATTTAGAGAATTTACTATTCAATTCAGTGACCTTAGCTAATTTACTAGCTAGAATTTTTCGGAGGAGTGTGGTCAACTTTTTTCTTTCATTCACAGGTTACTTTTACTTCTTGCTCTGGCTGTGCCATATACATTTGTATGTTCTGATACTGTCAGTCATCCTTCGCCTGTACTTTAATGATGCTCAAAAGTAAAACAACAATGCTCAGCAGCAAAACAACAATGTTCAGCAGAAAAACAACAATGCTCAATTGCAAACATTCTCCAATATTCACCAAAACAATGGTCTTGCTCCCCAAGTCCCACTGTGCTCTAGGTCTGATTGACATTTGATGTACCTAGGCTTGTCTGCACTCTGCTCTGCTCCGCAGGAACTGCGCGTCAAAACCTGGCAAGCAGTCGGCCCAAACATTTGCCTGTAACTCTGGTGCATAGCATCTCCCAGCTCTGTTTGTGTGAATAACTCAACTCTGCATATATGCGACTTATGATTGATAGACACTCGGAAATAGTCATGATAATGTTGCATTGAATGGGGCATTGTATTTGTGTATTTATGATGCAGATATAGTTAAGAGGTATGAGGATAGTTATATTGTTAAACAGACTGTGGTAGTCATTGTTTATGATGATTTTATAGATTCTGTTGATCATTATTACATTATTGGATAGGTTGTAGGGCTCTGTTAGCAGAAAAATAAACTATTTTGCCTATTTCTTGCAGCTAAAACTAGTAAACGTTAACTGAAGTCCTCAAACGAAACATTTGGTTTTAGCCTATTTTTTTCAAAGCGTCCATGAAAACAAAATGCTTGGAGCCATGTAGCATTTTTGGAGTCCTTGTATATTTCTTGTATATTTATTAGTTTGAAGAAGGCCTTGTCTTTTTTCCTTAGGACACCAAATACACCATGTACTCAACATGTCAGTGATGTCACGTACTGTGACATGCATCTATTTGATTGAAAATGAATTAATTGATCGAAAATGAATTAAGCTGCTATCATACATAAAAATATATCTATTTAAATTGCTCGCAGACAATTTGAAAACACAACAAAATTTTGCTGTAAATTGTTTAAAAAAGTCGCAAAGACCTTGTTTTTTTCTATTTATGAATTTGTAGCTTTGGTCTACCCACTAAAAAGAACTATAAATACTACAAAGAACTATTTATAGTCCGTAGGTTGTTACTTTCTGGTCTCAAAGTCAGCCAGGACAATTAACCCAAATTTGAGGCTGTTTGTTTTGCAAGAAGATTGTGTTGTGGAAAGCAGCAACCTGTTTCTATGGTTACCTGCTATTTGCAGTTTGTAAGTCACTCAGTGGTAGTGTGGTTGCTATGGTGACCTTGTAGTGATGTCATAACTAGGGCAACCCTGGGGAATCCCCCTTGTGATGTGCGAAGGTATTTTCCAGGTAAACGTGCCTTTGTTTTGTTCGTGTGAACTTGACTTTTCTGGGTTTGATTGAAATGAGTTGCTTCTGAATGTTTTTATTCTACCAATTTGATATTGAATCACCCTAACATTATTTAACACTATAAAATTTTGCGTTTTGCCAAATTTTGAGGAATAATTGTCATATTTTATAAGGAGCAGTCTTTTTTTCGCAAGAGATTCTTTTTCACGAAGTAGCCTGTGTATAAGCTCAGTCGTAAGGTGCTTTGCACCCAGAGAATCTACCCTAGACGAATCCCTCGATCGCCTGACATTATCATAAAATTTTGCGTCATAGCGTCTCAGCCAATCAGCGCCTATTATTCCTCTCCACTTCAAAAGTTTACCGATAATTTGCGAAGAAACTATTCACTTCTCAGAGACGTATGACCTATCATTTTAAAGGTCTCAGAGAGATCTATCTACCCATATAGGAAGCACACCTCTAACCATTACGGAAATGCGGTGAACAGCGAAATCGGCCTCATTTGCATAACATGCTTGAAGGCCTGGTCATTGGTCAGCTTTGGGGGTGTGTCTGACAGAATCACTGAAGGCTTTGCTGCTATCTTTTGGGACCTGGGTTCATTTCCAATCTCTTGGCAACCCATGTTTCATCCTGTGATGGGATGGACACCGGTTCACGGTATATCGATCGTACCAGTTCTTTCCGGCAGTTTAATAACCAAAATCGATGTTATACATTTCCGGTTCGATGCAATCCTGCCCTCCACATGCTAAATTTCCTTGTAATCAGGTCAAAAATTGGCTTTATTTAGCCGAGAAATCTGAAAAATCTCAGAAAAAACATTAACAGACCTTCACCCGGGTTGACTATATTGTATTTAAAAACATCCTGTTGACGGTCGTATAAATTTTAAATATAAGAAGATTGATTTATATAAATTCTATCTTTCTAAGAAAGTACAATAAGTTGCATCCCACTTCTTAAATTTCCAAATAAACGGATAAATGGCTGAAAAACATACCGAACAGGATGTAAGGATGTCAGTTGTGTAATATGATTAAAGAAAGTATATCACTTCTCAGAAAGTTTGTCAGCATTTTTTAGAAAGGATAAGGTGTGCTGTATTAAAATGCGTAAACAATTTAGGACATTTTTCCACTTTTCTTGACGTAGACACTAATGCCTTTACTTTCCCAATTTGATATAAGTAGATATTATCTTGGTCATTGTTGATAATATGTTAACAGAAAGATATGTAAAATTGTTTTTTAAAGGGTCCATTTGTATTGAATTACTGAAATTGTATAATATAAACTTTTATTAGACAACTAAATAATGCAGTGTCGTGTCGCAATATTTGTTTTGTTGCAAAAACTTGCAAATAGAAGTGAAATTTTAAAGTTTTGAATGTAACTTATCGATTTTCTGTCAATGTAATGCTCTTATGATTTTTTGAAAGAAATTCATATTTATATATCTGGTATAACTGGTATTTGTAAGTAGTTTAAACTTTGAAGTAGTTAATGACAACTCCTTGAGTGATTATTTTTGATTGTGCATTTTAGTTATTTGTTTCAGTTTATTATTTCATTGATAGCCAGACTTAAACATTCATGCGGAAGTCGAAGCTGTGTGTCCAATAAAAATAAAATAAACTGGACATTATACTGCCTATATATTTGAATGTTTTCCGTTGAAAGGATTGAAAGGATAAACTACAGTTATTCAAAATTGGAGGACTATTTCAGTTGCAATGCTAACATTTCTTAGGTCCTTGGTTCAATGGATCCCTCCTCTGGCTGAGTCTTGCGGACCTATGTTAGATGTTGGATAGCAGTTTCAATTATCATTGCCGTGTCCTCCTTCTTTCCTGGGGGGAGGGTTGGTCTAGTGGTAGCGTGCTGGACTGCCAATCGCTGGCTCCAGGCTTCGAATCCGGCTCTTGCGGGCCACCTGGACCTTGTTGGACGGCTATTTCAATCATCCTTGACTTCGTTGCCGTGTCCCCCTCCTGTCCTGATCAGTCTACCGATTGCATAAATACAGCACGTAGAGCCCCAATCATCCATCCATCCTTTCATTTTCTGTATATGTCCAAGCAACTTGCCTTTGTGAAGTTAAGTTTATATTAGAGTTCTACTTTCGATGTACTTGAGTTTACATGCTTTATAGTTCACAGCAGGAAATACATGTCAAAAGAGATGATATATTCTTTTTGGGAACCCAGAAAATGCACTACTTACTGCAGTGTAGTGAAAGTCTTTGTAATGCAATAGCCTTTGTGTCCATGACCTAGAGTTTGCGACCTTCCCACAAAATATTGCAAGAAAAAGTAAAGAATGGTATCATAGTCTGGCCTCTAAATTCACTGCAGTGCACGCATGACTGGCTGTACAGTGAAGGACTTATTTGCAGACAAGATTTGTCTGGTGATATTCTCTTGACGTTCAACATTGAAGTTCTGAGGTCACTTGCTCCAAGTCCATGATGGGAAAATTGAAGTGGTTAGCTCAGTTGGTAGGATGCTGGGCTGCAGATGATTGAGTCCTAGGTTGAATTCCAGCTCTGGAGGATCACCAGGAGCTATACATGTTAAATTGGACAGAAGTGTGACACTTCCAATCGTCCAAGGTTGACTGTATTGATGTGCCTTCCTCCTGTCCTAATTTTATCCTACTGGAGTGCAAAAATACAGGATGTCAAACGCCAATCATCCGTCCCTCCATCAATTCCAAAACCAGAAAACTGGATGCTGATTGAATGCGTTTAATCAGAAATATATGTGTCTTGCCGGCTATTCCATGTGAAATTATTACATCATCATTTACATGTATATTAGCAGTTCAATTCAACATCTCAACTGTTGGACAAATATGTTCTAATGGAAACAACATATTGAGTTGTAAACATGTAGTGTAGTAGAAATTTGCATAATTCCGCATAACATTATAATGCTATTAACATATGATTATGCAAGTGGATCATTGGGGCAAGGGTCACTGAGTGCATTGGTAATACAACTGTCAGACAGTCTATCTCAGGAGAATGGATATTTACAATAGGTCATATTCCAGGTAAAACATGGTATAATGCCTGTACAACTGCAGGTAGATGGTTACTAGACGCATAGCACTGAGTGTATGTAGTGCTTCTATGCTAGCGGAGCTAGAGAAAATGTAATAATTCCAGGCAATTTAATAAAGTAAGACAAAACATACTTAGACCAGACTAGAGCTTATCAAGATTTATACCTGTCTTCGAATAAGTTTGAAATTTCTCGTGAGATTTAGAAATTTCCAGGCAATGACATCTCTAAATGTCCTACTTTTTTCCTGCCATGTATTCTCAATAGCCCATACTGATGCTGATGGAGCGTAAAACACAAACTCACTTGCTCAGCTTTAGCGTGCTGGATCGCTGCGTCCAGGTTTCAAATCTAGCTCTTGCTCGGTCATCTGGACCTATGATAGACAGTGGTTTCAATCTTTCTTCGCCTCATTTAGAGTCATTGCCATGTTCTACTGCTGTACTAATAAGCCTACCTGGTGCATAAATGCAGGATGTAAAGCTCCAATCATACATCCGTCCAGGTTTCGATTTCTGGTCTGGGTAACTCTTGTCAGATGGATGTGTCATCCTATGCCAAAAGTACACTTCTCCTTATCATGCTTATCATGCTTATTACAATGTTCCCTGAGGTGCCTGCCTTATTAAGCCTGGTCAGAACATAAATACCGGACGTAAACCCCTGTTACTCATGCACTTGCTCAATATGTTGCTAAAAGCCCAGAATACAATATGCAGTATATACTAATGATGTATTATGCAAAATGCATATATATATGATGTATTGTTGTCATATGGATCTCTCATAATATAACTGTATAGATGGCATATTATGATACCAATATTATGATACCAATAGGATCATGACAATAGACTGAGTTGTTATGAATTATGGATATAGATCATTTCAGCTATGATATATTGTACAAATACTGGTGAACATTGAGGGCTTGTTTTTATGGAAATCGCCCACACCAGTGGAGATGGACTCATTAATTTGGTGAATAATTAAAATTGATGTATATATATTTGGTCATGTTTAATAATTATTGTCTAATTGCTGGATTAGTACATTACTGAATGCACTACATGATGAAGGCATATTAATTATTTTATCAATGACAGTTGGGACATATGGATTTGTGCAAAGATTTTATTCATTTTGTGCTATCTGTCCATCTACATCTATCTATTTATCTATCTCTCTGTCCGGCGGTCTATCTAGCTGTCTATCAGATTGTCCATCTATCCGAGACAGAGAGCCCTTGCTTAAATTGCCTTTTCTAGAGGAACCAGAGGAATGACCTTGACCTTTTTCCTGACCTGGCATTGACCTACATCTGAGGTGACTGTGTTTAATAGCATTTCCATGGCAACCTGTCACCCTTTCCTCATGTTCCTTGTTGCTAAGGTTGTTGCCCCTGAGCTGAGGGTTGTTTCTGACTTTGTCAAGTTGAGGTCATCTAGGAACTTTTGCCTTTAAAAGGGCATAAAAGGCATTCCTTGTATTTGTCAAGTAACAAGGGACTTTGCTGGTAGGCTAGTGTCATAGTTTCCATGGTTACTGTCACTTACATCTTTCATTGCCGCCGTGACCGATTGACATGATGGAGCGCCAAGGTCATAGATCTATGGAAGTTTGTGTTGCAGAAAAGAAAAACATGCTTAACAATATGTTAAAGTATTAATTTTATTGTCTTGTTGGAATATATATATCAAGGTCAATTTATTAGTATAATTTATTTATTTCCTCATTGTCTCTCTGGCACTCACAAGGTCAAATTAGCAAGTGCATCAATTGCCAATTTGAGTACTACAATACATTGTACCATATTTGCTCAATTGAAGACTACCAAACCACAGTCAAACCGAATTCCACCTCTGATGAGGCCCCTGGTAGCTGCCTCTCTGAATAAATAAGAGACTCTCCTCGAATCTCTTTTTCATTCAGATGATTTATCATTTAATTGCCGTTGCACCTTGTAAATTGACCTTTTGAAATCGCAAAAGTTTGAGCTGTTATACCTCTACTCGGCCTTTCTTCTGCGTCTCTAAAGTTCAAAGCCATTTTCAGGAAGGTGGTGAGATCTTTCCATTTTCTTGGGTGTCCACATTGAGGCAAGCCTCGGATAGGAGGCCCACTTCCAATTGAGGCCCTTCTCAAATAGAGGCCCGCCTTAATAGATGAAGACCGTATTAGAAGCTCTTTTCTTTAGAGTCGGTCGAAACAACGAAAAACGAAGCTGAATTTAGTTTTTCATAATGTTAATTTAGTGAAATTTTGAGTATTCTCAATTATTTTTTTTCTGTACTAAGAAAATCTGTTGGGTCTGTTGCTCCGAGAAGCTAAAAACAAATATGTCTGGCCGAATGATTCTTTCATTGATAGACCGGTCTTGAATGAGTCTCTTCATCAATTGTTCATTCCAGTGCACATACTACAGAAGCTAGTGCACAAGTTACAGACATATGTCCTCTCCTAGTTCATGTTTCAGTACATAGCAATAATATAGCATTATACACTACACAATGTCAAAGAAAGTACTGAATGCACACTGACACTGGGAAGTTTGGTATTAGCCTTTGTAATGAAATGTAATAGGTTACAAGGCATTTACACTCAACATCAAAAGGAATTTTTGTTGTTCGTTATAATGGTCGACCTTGAAGAAAGAAAAAAATATGAGGAAAATATTGAAGAAAACCAAAGTTATGCTTAAGTGATCTATGTATCTAAAACATTAACATATTGAGAAGAAATGATCCTAAAATATCCATTTAAGGAAAATAAGAAATTTGCACGAAAATACCTGTTAGGCGCAGGTCTGTTAAGTACTTTTCAAAGTACTTAAGTACCAGTACAGTACTTTCAAAAAACTTAAGTACCAAGTAGTAAGTACACTTTCGGGTACGAGAAATTCAGCCAAATAAAGGGGGAAAATGGAACAATGTAAATGTAACAAAACAGGAGCTGCTGATCAAGTAGTCGATCTGCAGAATTCTTCATGAAAATTTACTGGGAAAGTGAGAAATGAAGTATTCTATAATTTCTATTTGTCACGAAATCTGAGAAAATGAAGAATTATGCCATGAAAAATAAAGAAATCACCAAGCAATTATCAAGACAAAAAGTAACAGAGCAGAGAAATGAAATGTCCAAGAAATGCCATAATAATCAAAAAGAATCATAAAGAAAAAACTCAGTATAAAGAAGAAATATAGATGTCTTAAAAAGAGAGATCTGCCCAAGGCCAAGTGTAAAGCATTTCGTGATGGCCCAAGGTTGAGGGGACAAAGCCGTCTCTGAGGACGCCAGACAAAATGTGAGGAGAATATATGAAGAGGGATTCAAGGTCTGTCTGGCCTACAACTGGGCTACCACTGCTAATGCTTTCCTGCTACTACCATAACATACTGATTACAGTCCGCATGACCTAACTGTACGCTGTGTCTACAGCTCAAATGGGAGGTTTGGTACCTTCGATTTATCAGGTTTTACTATTTTTTTAGCTCGAAATATATGTTCTCTCTTCATAATATGATAATTGATCATAATAAATCTGGGAGGGTAATAGGTCAGATTTGGTAGCGATCCGGGTTTCCGAACACTCGGTCCCAGGTCCGATCCCAGCTCTGGCCTATTTTGGGCAGCAGTTTCAATGATCCTTTCCATTTCACAACACCCCAATCATCCATCCATTCTGATTGTGGTTTGATAACTAAGATAGATAGATAGGTATGGTAAGTGCAGCCCTCTAAGCCCAGTTCTGGGCGCTCGCGAGGGTTGATTGATGAGATGAGAGAGACAGCGGGAGTCCTCAACATGTTACACATTTACCCCATGTGAGGGATCTTTTACTTGCCCGGCACAGACACCGATAAAAGAGCCTGAAGATGATGTGCAGCATTATATGTATTCTACACATAAAGCCTGTTCTGTTTTGATGTTACCATGTTAACTAGACCAGTAATATGGTCCTTCGTGTAACCTCTAAGCTGTGCAAAAATGCAGGACTGAAAGCCCTATAAACCATGTCAACCTCTTTCCTTGATTCAGCGCTACGCTGTATGACAAATGTGTTGCACCAGTAAGATCTGGTATTCATCTGTATTTGTAGGTATGTGTAGATAGCAATGATAGTGAATGTTACACAAAGATCATATCAAGTTGTAACTTTAGCTGTGACATAAATTCTTAAGAATTTCATTGTACTAGTTATACAGTTATACTATGTCACTCAGGAATGTGTACTCTATATAATCATTCATGCCAGTGTGGCAGTTGTGACATGGGAGTTTCTCGACCCCTTCTACACTGTTCTAAACTGCTAAAGAACATTTCAGCTGCATATGTGACCTTGTGTAGTTCATTCGCGACCCTTTTGGCTTTCAGAGCCACTTTCTTAGGGGTCAACGTTCTCTCTCTTGTGTCAGGGTCAAGGAAGGAGCTGTTCAGGTCTAATGCAGGACCACATTAATGCAGGTGTGAGAGAATTTGCTAAGAGAGTCCAGGGAGACCTACTCCGAATTGTGCTCTTTTGACAGGTCTGTGGTACTTATTCAATGTTGCCGAGTCGCTAGAAGACCCTTATTGTTGGTAATAGAAAATACCCATTAGGCCTACAATGCAAATAGGGGGATGAAGGATGTGAGTAAGGTGTCAGATTTCTATTCAGAAGAATTAACCCATTGCAAAGGTGCGATTTAAAGTAAGACAATATAAAAACAAAAAGTACAATACCACATGAAAAAGCAGTAGATATACATCCCATGTGGTATAGCATTGTAATATATGCACTGTAATAGTAACTTTGACTAAATGGTATTCTATTAAGTATTAATGGTCAATTTATCTTCACAGCAATTGATACAAAAAGAATAGCATTTTGTAATATGCCATCAGAATGTCCGTTTTCTTGATATTATATCCATTGTACTTCATTGCATCATTATTCTGTGTATTGTGTAATGCCTAATTTGGATTAAATAGTGTGATAGTTATTATAGTTGAAAGATAACAGCGACTGAGGTGTGAAAGTGAATTGCACTTTGTAAAAGGTGTCAGTGCTTAACACCTTTACCAGGAATCAATTAAGTTGATTGTGATGATTTGGTTTGAGTGTTGTCTTTGACGGGAATCAATTAAGTTCATTTGAATGCAATTAAAAGCAATGAAACCCTTCATCAGACATCAATTTACAGTATAGAAAGATCAGTATCCTGTCATGAATAAGCAACTGCAGATAGGCGCGAACATGCAGCCTGGATCAAAACAAACTCTTCAGACCGGAAGTGTATTCACGAAGGGACTTGTCTTGGTTGTTTGTTCAATCAATCCATGGACATTTGAATCGAAGGAGAAGAGAAAGCAGTACTTGATGACTGAGTGAATTCATCAGAAGGGCATGTAGTACACGGCCTTATGGTACAAAAAAGGGGGTAGCGGTATTTTTTGAAATGTACAACAATGCTATACTTTTCGGAATCCTTGGGTGTTGTGCTATCTTTTTTTGGTGGATGCCAATTTTTTCCATGGTTACCAAAGGTGAAATCTGTTGCCATAGCAACCAAGGTCAATTTTTTAAAAAAATTGACAAATCTTCATATTTCAAGATAATTATAGGCAACGGCCAATATCAGAATATCAGGGTTAATACTTCCTTGAAAGGGACTTTTTATGGTCAGGTGACCTATGAGGTCAAGGGTCGTTGTTATGGTAACAAATGTGAGCAAATGTCAAAAATAAAGGTTTTTTAATCTCAGTTGAATTTTACGGACCTGGCATTGCCCAGGTTATCATCAAATTTAACAATCAGTGGAGTCATTAGTGGAACCAGTATGTGTACTGTTTCTATACATATGCACATTACATTGGTGGCCATGGAAACCAGGTAAGAAGCTAAACTTCAAAGTCATGTCTGCTCAGTAACGTCTAAATTTGCTAATTGGGCAACTTTGATATCACCAATGTACTATTTTATCAAACCTAGGGTGAGATATTTTTAAAGTTTTGCATTTATTTATGTTTCAAAAATATTTTTTTAGCCTAAAGTTGGAATTGTCACATCCTGCTTCTTGTCTGTGGTTGCCATGGCAACCGTTTTTATATGTTGTGTTATTTTGGTAAAAATCTCCAAATTTCACCTCAAATATATATAAGAAATTGTCTTTTTCATATGAAAAAATATTCTTGGATAAAAAGGGGTATATGTGATCACATGACCACAACAGTTAGAGATCCAGGTCATTTTGAAAGTGAGGTTCAAAGATAAGAAATGCATTGTAACATTGGCGGCGAAGTAATAAAATAACAAGTTTTTGCCCGTAGGTCACCATCATTATTTTGGTAGCAATGGCTGTTAATTCTATTTTGTAGATATATCAGTTTCCATATTATTTAATTATTGAAATATTTGTTGCCATGGTAACCAGACTGAATGCATATGAGAGACCAATAAGAGGAAATAAAAGGCCAAGGATCATTATTCAGCCCTAGTGAAATATTCTGCCACTTTTTATTACATTGTCGACTTACCTCTGGGACATTTTAGCTTATCAATGCGGAGCATTTGATCTGGCCCCAATAATAAAAAAGAAAACCCCACAGCGCCTCACGTGTGATCACGTGACCTCTCTCGACCAATAGCGCGCTTCGGCGCGAACTCCTCTCAACCATCATATTCAATTTTGGGGCAGCACTGACAACACGTGCTAGCTATTCTGGCGAAATAATGGAAGAATTTGACGACTACGATGAAGATACAATGAAGAATGAAGATACAACGAAGAATCCGCAAGTTAAGTGCTCGTTTTGGTTGCGTCTGGCTTCGCTGGGTCACTGAAAACGTGTCAGCGAGCGGGCGTTTTACACTGCTATTTAGTCTGGCCGAAAATCAAATTTTTTTCAGGCAGATATTTAGCTAATTTTCGAGCTTTAACAAGCCATCGGTCTCTTATAACCTTTTAATTGTGTAAATGGTGGTTATTAGTGCACTTACACTTCGTATTTCTTAGGTTATGACCGTTTTTGGCTAACATTTCCTTCGTCTTAGGCGATTCAGTTCGGCCAGGTCGCTTACAAAATGGCGGCCGGCGCCAAATTGGGTTGTCAAGACAGGAAGGATTTGACCAGTTCAGGTCCTTTCTGGAGGTTCTTGCCTCTCTAAGGTTAGTAATCACCCTCTTTCTGTGGGTTAGATGTCTGTGCTGTGAAGCAGACCGTTTTAACCTTTATTGTGACGACGTGGTCGGCCACATGGTGCCTGATATGTCGTGTGGGTGATAATACGTGAATTTTCCGATCTCCATTACATGTTGGCCCGGAATTAATTTCATTTTCTATATTTGCAGGTTGGGATACGGTTGAGGACCGCATCGCCGATTCCAACTACCGCCATCAGGTTCGGTTGGCACATGAGGTTTTGGGTATAGATCCAGTGCCGGATCCGGACGATGACAGCCACTTGTTCCTCCGGCCACAGAAGCCCAGGCCGCCTTTGTTGGTTTTTCCTTTCTCCCATGACCTTGATAAGGCCTTTGGGGATACGTGGGAGGGGGCAACTCGTTCCAAAAACTACTCTTGGTCGGTCGACCTCGCTCCCCCAGCTGACGGTGTTGCCTTGGGTTCGAAGTGTGTGGCGAAGTACAAACCAAAAATGAAACACTATTGTGTGCTCCATGAAAAACTGGTTGAAACCCCTGCGATGTGGCCCATCAAAGCTCCGATTTTGGATGGCAACTTATCATCCGTTTTGGGGATCTCCAAGCCCAAGCGCACTCGATTGGACGATTTCCTTGATGACTCTGGCAGGGCCGTTAGCATTTTAAACCAGACCATGTTCTTTGGTGAGGCTGTCAAGACCCTTCTGGGCTCGTTAATCACCACCTCAGACGACCGGATTCTGAGTGCGGTGAACTCCATTGCTGACTTTGTGGACATTCAGACCAAAAGTCTCAAGGACTTGGGGTATGTGTTAGCCGGACTGGACCTTTCCTTGCTGCAGGCCAAGAGGGAGGAGGTGCTGAAGCCGGCTCTGCTGAAGCCTGAGGACGTTGAACTCTTAAGGTTTGCTCCGCCCACAGACTCTGAGCAACGCTTGTTCGCTGGTCAGTTGCAGTCGTTTGCAGACATGAGGGCACGGCGCGACTCCAGCAAGGCGATTGTGCAGCTGACGCAGCAGCCCTTTTCCTCCGAGGAGACGGGAGACGACTGCATGGAATCAGATGATGTCCCGGGCAGCGGTGAGTCTGACAGTGATGACCCCCAGGGCAGCGGGATGTCTGACAGTGACGCTCGTCGTGACCGTGGTGGGTCAGACAAGGATGACCACCAGGATGCAGACGAGTCAACAGATGAGGAACATCCGGAGGGGGATGGGTCTACCTGCGATGCCCACTCCTCCAAGGGAGATGTTACTGGCGAGGACCCCGGAACTTCGAGTGACTCGGACAGGGATGACCCCCGTGACAGGGGCGGGTCGGACCTGAACTAACTTTTTGCCTGTGTTCCGCTTGTATCTACACCCTTACTCTTTGGGTTAGCACACCGTTGGCGGACGGTACTACGGTTAAGCTGCGGTTGGTTTCCTGCACAACCTTGTACATCGATTGGGATGGTTCACTGCCTTACCTCGGGGTTCCCTTGCAACTTTATGGACTGGTCCCTGGACAGGCCTGTCTTCTTGCTCGTTGAGGGGGCGGAAGTGACGGTCTTCTCCCCTTCTTGGTTTGGTGTGCCAGACACGGACACGGAGGGGTGGTTCCGTTGACCAGAGATGACAGCGGCGGTGGCCGCCTTGCTCTGGCGGGTGGCCATCAAGGAAGTGAGTTACGGTTCTGATTCTTCTCTTCAGCTTCGGGTGAGTTACTGCACTAATTCTACTTCTTGCCTTCTAGTAAGCTGTCAAGACTGCAGGCGGTGTACATTCCTTCGCTTGGCTGTCTTTGAGGCCCCTCCGGCTGTCCGGTGTGCTCTGCTCTTGTCCCCTTGGGAGGATTCCGGGGCAGTTGTGCCGGGGGCAGGAAAAAGGGGGGGCCATGCGACTTAGGTGGTTGTCCTACTGCAGAGAGGACCCTTGGGATCGCAATCATTGGTTGGTATAACCCCCAGCGTAGCTGTGCCCCGGAAGCGGCTCTAAATGATAGCGTGGAAAGGGCATAGCGGCCGATGATAACCTTCCTGGCCCATTGAGTAGGCAGGTTGATTCCGTCTTTATTTTACCTCTCTCTCCAGACCCACCTCCTTGTCTTTTTGAATTAAGCTAAAATGTCCCAGAGGTAAGTCGACAATGTAATAAAAATTAGAATTTTTTTATTAAATTATCTTTTTATAAATAGACTTACCTCTGGGACATTTATTTAATTCCCACCCGCCTCCCCGCTAAGGAGGTAGTGGATTGCTTTTTCAAAATTGAATATGATGGTTGAGAGGAGTTCGCGCCGAAGCGCGCTATTGGTCGAGAGAGGTCACGTGATCACACGTGAGGCGCTGTGGGGTTTTCTTTTTTATTATTGGGGCCAGATCAAATGCTCCGCATTGATAAGCTAAAATGTCCCAGAGGTAAGTCTATTTATAAAAAGATAATTTAATAAAAAAATTCTAATATTTCTCTGTTTTTAGGGTCAAACATCTTTTTTAAGCTGAACAGTGAATTAAATTATTTCCTTTCTTACTGAGACAATTGTTTTCCGAAATTACCATGAGGTGACTTCAACCATTCTATGGATGTCGCAAATGTGTGTAAAATAGTAGGGCACTGCCCAGTATCCATCCTACTTTCTTGAGAAACAACTATGTGTGCAGCACAGTGTAGCCTTCTTCCCACTAACAGTGGGCATGGTTCTTTTTCATTGAAATTTACCAATCGAATTTCTCCAATATGATGCAGCCTAAGTCTTGGTATAAAATTATTTCTTTTAGAATGCGGCTCATAAAGCCCAATGCTGAAGTTCGCTGCCTTAAACAGTAAAAAAGAAAAGTGTTTCATGAGCCTTGTTTCCAGACCTAACATTTGGGAGGCTGATCGGTTGGGTTAAAGAAATGTTCTCGTTTCATTCTTCAAAAAAAATCTTTTTTACATTTACCATACATTATCATGGTATCAAGGCAGAGAAGGTCAAATCTGACATGTAGATTGTGTTGTCCGACTGCTGTAATAAAAAGGAGGGTCATCAACCATAAGTGTATAATTATATCTGTTTTGAAAAGATAAGTATTGTACTCCCTTTCCAACTGTTTCTTTAGGATTAAGCAAGTCTGTTATCATCAAGACAACATAGCATTTAATCAAGATCACTAGTTGGAAGTTACTGAACAAGAAGTCAATCAAAACAGCGTTCAATGTGAGAATCACCCATCACCTTTACTACAGCAATGTAATCTG
Organism: Platynereis dumerilii; assembly: GCA_026936325.1. Classification (NCBI taxonomy): domain Eukaryota; kingdom Metazoa; phylum Annelida; class Polychaeta; order Phyllodocida; family Nereididae; genus Platynereis; species Platynereis dumerilii. The sequence continues at coordinate 8,662,816 of JAPTHN010000009.1, forward strand.
GCTCAAAATGAAACATACCAGTAATGGTTTGGCCTGACAGCAATGGACTGTCTTACCAAGGGTTCTTTCAATCTATTGACAGACAAACTCAAAGTTGCCCAAAACTTAGACCAGCAGCCTTCCCAAAACTCAGCTGTTCGACTGACTGAAGGACTAAAAAAGAGGTCAAATTTGTGGACAAAGGAAAGAAGTATCCCAATTCAAACTCATGACTGCTATTTGGAAAACTGTGAATGGTCTAGCACATCAGTACCTCAAAATGATGAATGAACTCATGAATACCAAACCAAAAAAGATCAAAAGGCAGTAAGGAAAGTAGGGTAAAGAACAGAGCATTTTTAAAACCAGCATCATTGCTGTGGCACAGCCTTCCAGAAAGTGTAAGGATTTTAAAAATAATTGATATAAGAAACGGTCAAGACATACCTGTCAATTCAATACATTACTATTATGCATGCTTAATGCGAACTTACCTCATCGCCAATGCTATTTGTACTTTACTGTTGTTACAAAAGGAATAGAAAAATATTCATGATAGGACTATACAATGCATACATTAATGTTATGAAGGAGACACTTTCCCCCAAAAATATTGAAACATTTCCTGTCACAATAAATAAAGCCACTGTTCACTGAAACTTTCAGCTAGTAACCGGCATTATTGGATATTATGAGTCTTGTGTACGCTACTGGAGCACTATAGCAGCTGTGGTTATGATTTTTGGAGCTAATTGAAGATTGTTAGATTTAGTTTTGACATCAAATTTCTTCATTGACATGGCATTCAGAGTGTCTTAATTCGACAAATTTGGAGTCCTTAAAAAGTTGGAACAGTGACAAAATGGCACCCCCAATTTTTTTAACCAGCAAACCCAAATTACCATTAACCAGATTTTCATGTTTCCCAAGTGCTCAACTTCACCAAGAAATTACACATATTCACCAGTTATAGAAATTGTTTTATATTTTTAATTTTCCTGAAAAAGAATTTTAGCCCAAAAAAAAAACTTGTTTAATTTGAACTGATTTTTGTAAGTTGTATTAATGTGCCAGATCAGTCAATCTATCCATTTCTTAATAGACCAATTGAGCCTCTCAAATGCATACCATGGCATTGGCAACCAATTACCCAGTACGTTGTTGTGAATAAAAAATACAACACTGATGATATATAAATAAAAGTAAGAAGAACAGTCTCACTCTTCTCAAATATTCTAGAACAGATGACCCTCTTCAGGTGATATCCCTATCAATGTAATGTTATTCTCTGTGACTGACATGCAGAACATGAGGCTCAGTTTATATCCTATACTCTCAATGCTATCAGAACAAGCAATCTACTGAATCACAAGTTACTCAATGACAAATTGACATCTCATGTCAATGCAATGAATAGGGCCTGTTGTGAGGTCATTGATGGCCACAAACAGCTGAATATAAGTAATGTACTCATAATTCTTCGAATGTAACAATCATCACCTGCCCTTTTTTCTTAATTAGCATCATTGTCTTAATATTTTCTTTTGTATATCAGTGACAATGAGCCTCATTTTTAAACTGAACATTCTCTCTGATTTATGAAGTAACATTCAAGGCAACAGGATATCATGGCATGGATAATTTTCCTTGGACAATAAGTTCTTTAATTTAAAGTACAGGCCCTTGTCAGCTTCTTTTTTGGTAAAACTTTGAGATTTGTTTATTTTTATCTAAAATATGAGGCTCTTCTAAACTGTTGTCATGGTTACCATGGTGAGGAACTGGAAGAATCTCAACATTTAAAAAAATAAAAATAGAACTGAATATCATAAATAAGTGACAGAAAAGTTTGAGAATTTTCTTATCTTAGGCAACCCAATATGTCACATTTGTCAATTAAACTATACCTGGTTGTTCTGGCTATAACCTGGTTACCATGGCTACCATATTGTACATCTATTGAAAGAGTAGACATACTGTTGTAGCATATTTATGCACAAATTGTTGATGAAATTGATTAGAATCTGCCAGTATGATGTTTGTAAATTTTAGTTTATGCAAATTAAATCCTTGTATTTGTCTCAAGTGCATTCAGTTCGGTTACCAAGGCAACCAATATTTTTTGAAAATCAGAAATTCTGGAAACTGATATATCTAGAAAATAAAATTAAGAGCCATTGCAACCAAACTAATGATGGTGACCTACTTACAATAACTCATGTTTTTACTTTTTATGTCATTGTAATAACACATTTCTTACCTTTGAGCGTCACTTTCAAGATCACCTGGATCTCTAATTGACGAGGTCATGCGATCACATATACCCCTTTTTATCCTAGAATATTTTTTCATGCAAAACAGACAGTTTCTTATACAAATTTAAGGTGAAATTTGGAGATTTTTACCAAAATAACACAACATATAAATACGGTTGCCATGGAAACCAAAGACAAGAAGCAGGAGGAGACAATTCCAACTTTAGGCCAAAAAAATATTTCAGTAACCTAAATAAATGCAAAACTTAAAAAATATCTCAACCCCAGGTGTGATAAAATAGTACATTGGTGACATCAAAGTTGCCCAATTAGTCAATTTAGACGTTACTGAGCAGACATGACTTTGAAGTTTTGCTTCTAACCTGGTTTCCATGGCCACCACTGTAATGTGCATATGTATAGAAACAGTACACATACTGGTTCCACTAATGACTCCAATGATTGTTGAAATTGATGGTAACTTGGGCAATGCAAGGTCCGTAAAGTTCAGCTGAGATTAAAAAACCTTGAATTTTGACCTTTGGTCGCATTTGTTACCATGACAACGACCCTGGATGTCAAAGGTCACTTGACCAAAAAAATCCGATTTTGTGCATTTATTAATCCTGATACTTAGATTCTGGTTCTGGACCATGGTTTTAATAAAATATGAAAATTCTTAAATTTTTAGAAAAACTGACCTTGGTTGCTATGGTAACAAATTCCTGTTTTGGTTGCCATGGGAAAAATTGGCATCCAGCAAAAAATGTTACTGCAACTCCTCAGGTTTCCAAAAAGTACAAGATTGTTAGGCTTTTCAAAAAATACCGCTAAATGACATAAGGCCGTGTACTAATGATTGAAAAAAGAGGAAATGTGCACATTAGATGTGATGAGGATTGGCAGGGCTGTTGTTTACCTTGGACAACATATCAGAGTCAGGTTAAGGCAGAGGCTGATCCAGGTTGGGGTGAAGGGGGCTGAAATGGGCATTGTTTGAAATAAAAGGAGAAATTATGGTGCTATGGGTGAGTTAATGTCATGGATATGGCAAGTAGTAATGTTTTTAAGCATATGGAGCTATTTGGATGGGATTAGGACTGAAAATAGGTGATTTTGATGGTGTCAGAGGGGGGAGGTCACATGGCGAATGTGCCACTGGCACTACATTTTTATTTAAGTAGATATCACCATAATGAATAAATCTAAATACTTGAATAGATAATAAGATGTAGATTCTAGGGCTTGTTCTAGCAGCCTTTGCAATTGATTTTACATACATGTGGCCAGGGGAGGATCCAGACAGGGTCGGATCCAGACAGGGTCATCTGGGGGGGGGGGCGACATATTTGGCATTCGCAGACCCGCCTCATCTCATATTTTCTTCAGAATAATACTTTTAATCTCAGTGGTCTAGGGGGGCACAGGCCCCTAGGGCCCCCTGGATCCACCCCTGTGTGACATGTGATTGATTTTGCAAGTGAAAATGCCACAATGCACTATTCAGAAATCACTCACTTAATATTGTGCACTCACCTATGCACTGTATACAGGACTGTCTGCCAGGACTGCCATTGTACAGCCAGGTTGTATGGCCATTGTAACCTATTTGATCTCTCAAAGAGGCTTACAGACACTGTCTAGGTCAAGTTTCTAGTGCATAAAACCCTGCTTTCTAGACAGTCACAATTGTACTCTAGTACACAGTGTCACTACATGAGAAAGGTACCTGTGCTGTTCTAAGTTTTTAGAATCTACTCAGTCACAAAGGTGTGGAAGCTTTGAGACATAAAGAAATTAAGTTGATAAAAAGTCAAAAATGGAAGGCCTCCTAATAGAAAACTTCAGTCTGATACTATACATCCTGTAAGGGAGTTGCCCCAGAAAACCAATATGTGCCAACAACACCAATCGCTATCGGTCCCACATAAATTGTATCGCAGAATCCTTCATTGTCAGTACTTCTTTCATGTGGTCTATTCTCCATGTATACAGCAATTCCATCTCAGATCTTCGGCGGCAGCAGATTTCCTACGAGAGGGCGCTTCGAGCATTTAACTTCAATGCGTGCGCGCCTGCTCTGCCAACATGTCATCTTGTTGTTGGAGCAGGTCAAAAAAGCATTGAAATGAGTTGTTCGAGTAAGAACTTTAAGCTCATTATATTTCAATCTGATGGCTATAAGTCCCAGGGATATGGGCATGCCATTTTTGGCAAGAGATGTCATCTTCTTTTTGCCAATTTCACGCTTGAAAATTGCGTGCCCCTGGCAGCTGGTGATTCCTAGGCTCTCCATTACGTCATGTCATCTTGACGGGCGAGCGGGTGGTTTTTTGCAATCATCTTGAACACTACACTGTCCAGTGGGGTCCCGATAGTTGGACAAATGCCAGAGACTTGCAATCTCTACTCCTGAATTGGAGCGGCGCCCTCAATTGGGCTTTAACACGTTTAATCTGCCGGCGATTTCGCCATTTGCTTTTGTGCAGGCAGGCTGCTACAGCGCTCTCAGCCAATCAGGTTGCTTGTTTCAAACGACGGTTGGGCCCTCGACCAATAGCGTCGCGTCTTATGGAACTCGCAGGGCTCTCATTGGCTAACACCAAACACAACCGTCTTCTCCAAATGTCGGTTGTTGAGAGCTGCTTGGTTTACCTGGCATTTCGTAGCCAGCACATGTCCACAAAGCTCAGTAACAGTTGGAAGAAGACAACTAAGTCTTCATGTACAAGGGCCAACAATCGGTTTTGTGAGGTAGGCCAATTTCGGTCTAAATGGCTCACCTTTCTTGAGAGTCTCCTATCGCAGTGGAACTAGGTCAACATGACCTAATTTTTCGTGAATGACACAGCATTTGTGCCGAGCTCTCATCTGGACAGGCTATTGATCATAAGGCCAGTCAGTGGTGCTGATTGCTTCAGAAACAGTCTCAGTTATCTGTTTCTGTCTTTTCCCATCTTTGGCAAGCTTTATTTGGCTCCATATACACCTCCAAAGTGGGGAAATAGCCACTTCCTGTTTTGCCGATTTTTGGCCAATCAGAGTGCAGCATTTGCTTTGCAATAAATGGCGGATCAGTGTAAAATGGTGACTGAGCGGACTGGGCCAGCTTCACTGTCATGTTCAAGCTTGAGCTTGACAAAGCACACTGTCACTGTTTTAAAGATAGAGGTCCTTATCCAGGACCTGCGTCCATGTATTAACTTGTAAGCTTATATAGCTCCATGTCAACAAATAGCATATTTCTTGCTGTTGACAGCATGGCTTTCACTACACAATCTGTGAAAGGGGCCTGTGGTAGACACATCCAGTGTTAGTGTCATGAATACATGGCCATGGGGCAGTGTCATCCACATGTGAGTGCATTCAGTGCAACTGTTAAGCAAATAAATAGCATCACTAAGCAATAGGCATGATAGGCCTACTCACAACAGTGATCAAGCTTATGATATCAGTCACAACAATGAACTTACATGGCCAATTGCCTGCCTCACATAAAATATACCTCACAGACACAGTACCTTATCTGCTTATGCCTTTTTAATGTCAGCATGTGTTTTAAGGCGTTTATGTCGATCGCTTTTACGTCGATCAGCATGCTTTACAACATTTCCAATAATATGGTGACTAATTAAGAAGCACAACCTCAAAGCAGGTGACAGCTATACCAAAGCGGTTCAGCTGACAGCCAACTCAAAAATTTGACTTGCAAATAATGATGGCATGTATACAGGTTCAGTGCTGTCGTACCTTATGCCATAGAACTTCCATGCTTATGCGACTTGGAACACAAAAAATATAAGGCTGGTACAAATGTACATTGTTAATTAAGCTACTTAAGTTACCACAAGTAATGACTCGTCTGGTGCCCAAAAAATTTTTTTTTATTGACCAGGGAACAAAGATTATAAGGACAAGCAAAGCTTTTGGTCAGCCTTCAAGTTGGATGAACTCAGCAGACTTTCATGTTCATTCAATTTATAATTACATCGGGTCACCTTAAAATCACAAGTTCCGACTGGCGTCATCACAGATGGGACCAGGTTTACATTTCAGAGAACAGGGAAGGCAAGGTACTTCCAAACACAATGATGTTAATGTTCTGCCAGACACAATGACAGAAACAGTTCTGCCAAACACAATGCCATCAACAACTGATCAAGCAAACCTGTGAAACATTCTGATCAAACACATCTGATCAAACAAAGCTGATCAAACAAATCTGCTCTCATTTATTTGAGCTCACATATTCTTTGGTGACTATTAAACAGCAAAGCAGTATACATTGCTAATGAGTGTCTCACAGGTCAATCAGGTTATGCTTTTATTGCTAATGAAGGTCTCAAGAGTAATTTGTCAACTTGGCCTATGCTAACCAGTAAACAAGTATCGCTTACTTTACTGGCATCGTCTGCACTTTGCAGACATTGATATCTTGTGCTCTTGTCACCTTCCAACAATAATATTATCATCTCACCAACTCCACTGCTGCACACAACTTGACCATATTGCTTATTGGGCGAATCATGATAACTTCATTAAACTGACCTACTGGCACTGTCAACCTTGCCGAAAGACTTCCAAGGGAAGACCTGACATAAACAGCACATTCCAGCTGTAAAAGTCCAGCTGTAAAAGTACTAAAACAGCTTCAAACAATTATATGACTGCCACATAAAGTGCTGCTCACAATGCGAACGCTTGAACTTCACAAGACTCCTTGTCCGGACGTGTATTCTTTCAAAACAAATTCTAAGTTCACTTTATGCTTGTCACTCCGACAGGAAAGGTCATACATACACACATGCAGACAGCTCCTAAGTTTGGCACCATTAATTACAGTTATTCACTTCACATCAATAATTGCCAGGTTAATTTGCAATTGTTGATAATATAATTATATTGCATGGCAATATGTCAAGCTTGTGGCAAACTAAGCACAGAGTAATGATGGTGTTCACTAAGCCCAGAACAATAGCAGGTGAACATAACACAATTAACACATTGTCTTACTTCCTATTATCTTGCAAGTTGCATTGACATGCATTGTCACCAGCTTCAGGAATACCTAATTTGCTCATCCCAGGTTTCTTAGCCAATTCAGCTTTAACGGCAGTATAATGGTCATTGCTCTTTTGCCTGAACTTAAGGTTTCCACAGTAATATCAAACTGCGAACAGAGGCATGCTCTTGTGGCACATCAGACCTTCTTGAACAGGCCTTACATACGTTCCTGTGGGTTGCCTAACAATCGAGACCCACCATGTGGGTTGCCTAACAATCGAGACCCACCATCTAAGTACATTGTACTGCACAATAAGAATTCCCGTACTTTTCAATGACAAATTCTTAGTACTTCTTACATCACCTCTTCGGATTTTGAAGATACTGGCCGCGTATATAGGCCTAATCATTCAACTGGTCACAAATTATGACCTCGATCCCCCGATCATACATTTAAGTCAATAACATAACTTAGCCATGGGGCGTGTCACATGCTCAAGCCTTGCTTAGCTTACACAATGAAATCTTCAGGTATGGACCGGAGTCACACATTTCTTGGGCAAAAGACTTTCTTCTTGGGCAAGCTCACAGTATAACGAATACTTCACATTTTCATTTTAGCTTGGCTGCTTGCACAGACATGTAACAGATGTAATTGCTACAAGTTGCTGGAAACTTGCTATTTCTAACAGTAAATAGCTTAAATTCAGATATATTTAAGAACTTAAGTTGTCTTTCATTCGAATGACTGCTGAGCTAATCAGGCATAGTTACACAGTAATAACCACCCATCCAGCATTCCAACGCTCAGTTCAGCTAGAGGACTTTATAAGCCATTGCCTATCATCAGTCAGAACTCAGCAACAATAATATAATGCCAGGCTCCTCCTTCTACTACCAAACATTCTCATTGCCAAGACGTACTTTCCTGTCTGCCATTTTTCAAATCTGCAAGAATGTTGTTTATTTAGACAACATATGTGTACACATCATACAACAATGGCTACTGAGCAGTTAATACATTTAACTGTCGCTCATTCGGTGGATATTTTAACTGTCGCTCATTCAGTGGATATTTCACAATTGGCAATAACCGTTTTCTTAATCGTCAATCGAAGAGATTGTACTTTACGACATTTCACATGAACGCGGAGGCATAGGCAATTTAATAACCTTCAGACACTTCCGAACACACGAAGGCCTTCTTCACAACAAGCTTCTTTTAGAATTGCTCTTGCTTGCAATGGTTTGCTCAACAGTGGTACATACTCATGCGAAGCGGCAACCTTTCTTGCCTGAAACACAACTGCATCATCAACTTCGACATCCTTGTCATCACCGTAATAGAACTTGTCATCGGCATCTTAGAACTCGGCATTGGGCCTAGTCAATGCCGTCATTGAATGACCTCTGTCATACTACTACGTGTACAGAGGTTCACAATATTAAGAATCATATGGCGTTAATGCTTCTTGGAACTCTTTGACTTTCAAGCACCTTTTTACAATGGTAGCTCATTGACTCCTACAATTTCATTGGCTTGCATGCTTCAGTTCTAACGTCGGTACCCAAAACAGGGTGACCGAAACTGGGGCCTCCAGTGACAAACTTTCAATTCATCCACTTCAGAAGGGACTGCCAGGTCAACCTATCGCTCTTTCTGTCCTGGTACGGCCTTGTCGCACCCAATGCAAGGTCCGGCAGTTATGCCGGCAGTCATGCATTTCCAATTTCACCAATTATTAAGGGCAACAATACCCCAACAATAATACCGCAACTAAAGACATGTTCTATCGCAATAGTTTCAATTGCCTAATGTCTGGTCATGAAGTCAATGACAACAAAAACTCAAACTCGCCATTATTTCGACGTACATATACACGTCAATTCTTTTACTCTCACGTAGTCATGTTATGCCCGGCTCTTTAATCTACAAGGTTCACTTATGACTCATGACACAAGAAACGCCTAGAAATAAATGAAATTAATTCCCTGAACTTGTGTCAATTTGGGAAGTGCTCAAATTAACTACTCAAACACCTTGGATAAAACTGCTTATACGCAATGGCCAGTTCTCCCTGTGCCTTACTCTCCTTTGCCTGCACTATGGCAAAAAAGGGGGGGGGGGCAGTCACTGATGAGATCACCTGCACAACCTCACATATATAGGGGCCTCTGGACTGGCACTCCAACCTATCACTTCCAGTTGACTCAAGGTTTTAAATCTCTTGAACAGATTTAATATGCCGGTTTGGGATCTCATAAATTTATGGCTTTGGCATCAGAGTGCTTTAAAATTCTCGTAGGAAATCTGCTGCCGCCGAAGATCTGAGATGGAATTAGAAGGTTAAACGAACTTACTTGTTAAGTGAAGTTTGACCGGGATTCCATCGATGATCTGAAGGCGGCAGCAGAGTTCATACGCCCGCCTCTCCCAGCCCCTTTTTTCTTGGTACTCTGACGCCAATGCCTACTTTAAAGATTGAAGTTAAATGCTCGAAGCGCCCTCTCGTATGAACTCTGCTGCCGCCTTCAGATCATCGATGGAATCCCGGTCAAACTTCACTTAACAAGTAAGTTCGTTTAACCTTCTAATTAACTGTCCAACAATGAATATTTCAATCTATTCCACCTTCTTCTTCTGGACTCTGCTTACAATCTATTAGCCTTGCTATTCCCAGTGTACTTTGTACCAACTCTATGGATATTTTATCGCCAGTATATTACCAGTATATTGCTGACAAGCTCCTGCGTTTCTCCTGTAGGGCTCCAAGGCACTGGTAAGCTGTTTATTGCAGGAATATTGCTGCCTAAGACTCGGTTACAGTTTCCCCAAGTTGTGTCTGAGACTGGCCGAGTTGTCTATGGCAAACTTGGGCTTGTAAGCCCCCTCCATTATACCAAAGATTATGGGAATGATTATAGCAGTATAAGGCGAAGACTGGGCGAAGATGCCTCTGTGAGGTTCTGCTTCATCATATTGCTCTTTGTTTCCTTAGATTTTCCTATTGCAGTTAGAAGGTTAGACCTCCCTATGATACATCCATTGATCAATGTTGATGTTAAGAAAGTTCTACTGCGATCTTACTGACAATTCTGCACATTCGAATTTGAAGCCTTGGACTAATAGTACAAAGACTTACCAATGATTTTGTGATCTTTGTAACTTTAAATTAGTTTAGTGGCTCTTATTAAAGGTGTACAGGCGTTGTAAGACCGCCTTGTCTTATGTGACCACCTTCCTACCACACTTACTAGTAATTCCTCCATAGCCCGCTGGGCTATGGAGGATTGGACGGCTACGCCACCTGATCCGTCAGCGTTGATTTCCGACATTCGGTAAACATGACATACAGTGATTTACTCAACACACCTTAAATTTCCTCCTCCATCTCTTCACACACGACATCCTAAAGGGTTAGAGTGATGTGGCAGATAGATCAGGGATATATCTATCTGTAGCGACTGTAAATCGATGCCGTCAATGCCGAGAATAGTCAGAAAACGGGCGTTTTCCGACACGTTTTGACACAGCGACGCACCGGAATCACAACAAATTCAATATGGCTGCCCCCGCCTGTCTCTAAATGGGAATGCGGTAACTTTTGGCTGATGTCATAGTCGGCGTAGTCGTGATGGGTCCCCGCCGGATTGAAGCGATCTGATTGGCCAGTCTGGCTGGTTCCCAAACTGCTTGCAGCGCCGCCAAGCGAGCGCCCTTCCAGGAAGAACCCCTGGCGACCTCTGGCGAGTATTGACTTCGGCAACCGACGTGAAACTTCCGGAGATTACCGAAGAATAGGCGCACTCTCCTGTCTTTTGGGTAGGAAAACCCGGCACCCAGGCACCAAGGTATTATCGCCCGCCATGCTTTAGGAATAGGGGGCTGACTTTTAAGAGATTCAGTGGCTTCAAAAACATCCCATTCCTTTCACCGAATCTTCCTTAGATACTAGAGTTGAGTTCCATCCCTTTTTGTGGAATTTTAGTCAATGGGATTTACATGGCAGCTCAGTGAAAAACGTAAATAAGCGACCGGCAATTTTCAGCTGCCCATGCAGGCTGATTGCCTGGTGTACAGGCACTGGCATGCACAATTCTAACTGGATTATAGAAATACAGGCCTTACTTGACTCAGGAAGGTCATCATCTTTATTTTGTTGAATAAGGTTTTATTTCCTCTATGTAAAGGTCGTACCCAAACCATGCAATGATCCTGCCATTGGGCTTGGTACCAAGACAGCAACTGACGCGCGATTCGTTGGTCTTTGTCGAACTAGGTGGGTTATTATCTCAACAATGAAAGGGGGGTCTGGGGGCTCTCCCCCAGGAAAATTTTGAAATATTAAATGCTCTGAGATGCATTCTGGGGCATTTGAAGCCCAAATAACCTTGTCATCTTCAGTGTCTTTTTTAGGTTGAAAAACCACTTTTATTTACCAGTACTGAGCACTCATAATGATGTGTGATATATCTAATGAGTGGCACCTGTCGATTTTTCCCCCTTTTCTTGTGGTTCTGAAGGTATAGGCCTCCATATTAGTCTACAATTTATTTTTCTTACAATATGTCTCTTGGACATTGGATTGGCTTCCAGAATTTTTCCCATAGGCAATATTCAGGTACTGGCAGTCAACTGTCTCACCCTACGTGTTGGCCTGTCCTATACACAACCCACTGTCCCTGTATTTGATAGCTGAAGTAAAAAAAAAACTATCACCAGATCATACATAATACTAGTCTATATTATTGCTTCAGTTGATTCCAATAAAGGTTTGCCGTCACAGACATTTACTTGGTGTGAAAACATAAGAAGTGGGATGCTATGTGCTGTCCATAGGCTATTCCAATATAAAATAAAACCATGCATTGAAATGGATATTCCTTAATAAACCTAGGCCTGTGCCAAACTTTAAAAAAAGTCATCTACCTTAGCATTAGATGTCCATAGCCATGATGTCTCCTCTGTCTGCTCTGCTGGAAGTGAATGATGAAGTCAAATGCCTCCACTTATATACTATGCAAATAGTTCAACTAGTGTCATCATGATTGCAATTTGTCTGAACTGCTGTCAACTTTTAGAGAAAAGCTCACCTGATTGCAATTAACTTTCAAGATCTGCTGCCAAATTTACAAGAATAGCTCAGCTGATTGCAATTTGCTTGAGCTCCTGTCAACTGTCATGGAAAAGCTCACCTGATTGCAATTTCATCAGTGTGACACCCAATTAGGTTGATAACAAAAATTGGTGAAATAAACTACAATTAACCTTATATAATGATTAACTTATTCTCCATAATGCAATTAACCTGTATACATCTGACAGGTCAATTGAATGATTGCCCTTGAGCTGCTGCCAAATCTAAATGTCATCAATGGCACTTCCAAGTAAGTGCCTCATGAAGTCCAATATCTGTTTGCTTTGATATTAGCCTTCTTTTGTCAATAATAGACATTCATGTGCCATTGAAAAAAATGCATCATAATATTAAGTTACTCTGCATAATTCACTTTTTTACATGGCTTGTCAACCCCTACAAACTGTAATTTCTCTCAATTGTACATAAACAAGAGAAGGTGCCTGCAGTGCAGTGCATGACTGATAGTATTTTGTCCTTTTCTTGTCATGCTTGGAAAGGAAGTTAAGGAAACTGGCATACAAATGCCTTTGCAAAGTTGTTGACTTGTTGTTCTTTTAAATCTTCATGAGTTCCTTGAATTTAAATTAGTACTCCCAAATCATATTTTAAAACATGGATGCTGTTGGGAGCTTCAGACTGACCAGCTGAGTACATAATTGCCATGGCTATCAATAGGCTATCATTATCATTGTTTTTGAACTCTCTTTTCATGCATCAAATTGTCCTTATTTCTTATGAAAAGTATGCACATGTATGCAAGCTCTTTCATAAAATTTTTCTATGGTTCTTTGAAGCTGGTTCTATTAATAAGAGTTTATTATTCCTCCTAAAGTTATGTTTCCCATTGGGCTTCAGCTGCACAACTGTCTGAATGTACTTTGCTGCTTTGTCGTTCAATGCCTTTGAGGTTGTACTCATCAGCTTCAATTGTATTCTAGTAGGAACAGGTAGCCAATGACATTGCTTTCTGTGTTGCCCTACACAGTCTTCCTGTCTCTATGAGACATATTCATTCAGGGATGTCCAGGGTCTTTCAGTTGCCCCAACACAACTTTGGCCTAAGGGGACGGGGGGCAACCCAACTATCCAGCTATGGAGGTGCGGATTCCATCCGCTGTCTAGTAATTTTATTGCATGAGGTCCAAGCTAGTCGACAGACGGGAGCAAACTCATTTTCAGTTTTTTGTTTCGGGTTCAAATATAACTGACAAAACATCAACTAAATGTGGGAAACCTCAAAATTAACTAATACTATGGCGGAACTCAATTTAGTCCGAGCCCATGGGACATTAGATGGAGGCGGGTTGTATCCAGTGTTCTATGCTGGGGCAACTGAAAGACCCTGGGCATCCCTGAATTAATAGGGTATGTACCAGACTCACAGTCCTCTCATCTCATCATCATACGGCGATCGCCTGCATCGATATAGCCCACTAAGGTGCTGCAGAGGCGTAAAACACAAAAAAAAAATTTTTTAAAAATACTAGGGGAGACCGGGGCTGGTTGTCACAGGGGCAGGTTGTCACACTTTCGGGCAGGTTGTCACACTTTCGGGGCAGGTTGTCACGCTTTCGGGGGCAGGTTGTCACGCTTTCGGGGCAGGTTGTCACGCTTTCGGGGCAGGTTGTCACGCTTTCGGGGCAGGTTGTCACACTTTCTGGGCAGGTTGTCACACTTTCGGGGCAGGTTGTCACACTTTCGGGGCAGGTTGTCACGCTCTAATGAAATGAAATTGTCATATCCTTAGTACATTCTACTGATGATTGATGATGTAAGCAGAAAAGGCATAGCATCTAAATAGATCTATTTCAAAATTTCAAAAGGAATTTGCAGAAAAGTTCTACAGTCTGCACTCACCCTCTTCCTTATCAAAATGCATTTCTGTTGCCTTGATAAGTCAAAATGTGTAGCACCCTTGTACAGAGTCACATGATTGTTAAGGTCTGCACTGGGCAAGTAGGGCATTCCTGACATGTCCAAAATAACTTGTCTCATTCAGGATTTGACTTACAGAGTCTCACTTCCTGCATTCAAACTCTTAACCAAAAGTGTGACAACCTGCCCCGAAAGTGTGACAACCTGCCCCGAGTGCTGAATTTTAAAAAAATGTCCAATATGACATCAAGATTTCGAATGACATAGGTATATATTCACCAGATAGATTTAAGTTACTCCCGTACTGACTTTCATATACAATGGCTGTGCCCCTACTTGCTTTAAATAAAAATAGAGCATGTATAAATTCTACACAGTGTGAAAACCTGCCCCTGTGACAACCAGCCCCGGTCTCCCCTACTAAGGTGTGGTTGTGGCTCAATTTCTAACAACAGTCACCGTTCTTAATGCTGCTTGATGTGGCTCATTTGGCTCTTAATGTGACTGGTTTGCAGCTACTTTTCTATCTGGATGTCTCTCAAACTCTCCTTGTAGTTTGTGTGGCATACTCATTGTGGCTTGTTCGGTGAGTCGTGGCTCTTATTGTGGATAGATGTATCTCTCATTGTGGCTCATCATGCTCATTCTGCGACTAGCTACATTTTAGTTGCTCGTTCTGCTTTTTGTTGCTTCTCGTTTCTGCTCAATTTGGTCCGACGGAGCCTTCGGCATTCTCAGCAACAAGATTATCACCTCACCAAGGTTGGCCTTGATCCAGGTACCCTCCGGAGTCTGGGGCTGTATGATACAAGTTGTGGCAATTGTGCTGCAATATATGATAGAAATATTTAATAGGAACGAGTGACTGTATGAATAGTATGCAGAATAGCAACAAAATTTACTGAACTTCATAACTTATTGACTCAGATTAGGTAGGAAGTAAGGTACAGATAGATAAAACAATAGAGATATAGATAGATGAAAAAATAGATCAAAATACTTAGATCTTGGAATGACCAGGGGATTCTGACAGTTTTTGGTCGTTTTGAAAATAGAGAAAAATCATTGCATTGCTTGATTCACTATTATGACATTTACTGGTTGCTGTCATACTAAGCAGCTAAGTGATCAGATTTTTGGTACATGATAAACCAATTTGCATACTCCGAAAGTCCAGTTTGATGGAAGATAAATGTCTATTTATAAAGGCAAATTCTATTTTTAAGCTACAGTGATGTTGGGAAATGAATTGGACAAGGCTTTTCAATTTGATAAAATTAAATTTTTAATGTTACTTTATGTCAATGACTTGTCAGAATGTTTGAACTGTGATGGCCTGATGGTTTCTTGATTGATAAGAAATAAACAGTCATTCAGGAGCCTGATATACATGATATATATGTACATGTAGATAAGGATTATCATTTCTTAATGTCGTGTGGACTGGTGCTACATGGGCCTTGCTGTACATGTTCTAGTTTTTTCAATACCAGTATTTTGTAATAGTTGTTGCTTCAAATAAAAGTACTTGCTTACTCGGAAATCGCTCCCTGATTTTCGGGTTCGTTACTGGAGCAAGTAGATAGAAGCTTGACTCCTTTGATTCAGTCAACAGTTACTTTCGAAGAGTACATCCCGTCTTATTACTTTGCCATAATGCCATTATAACTTTTGTCCCTGCCTGTCCTGTTAACTTGATTTAGCTTAGTCAAAAATACAGGACTAAACTGACACCCTGATTATTTACAGTCAATGTCATGTAAATTTTGTATTCTTCAAGTTCCTTTTCACACTGTTCAACTGTGAATTTGGGATATAATGATATTATTATCCCAAAATTGGACAAAATTATCATCCAGGACCCTCGGATCCTTAATTATGTTAGCAAAATGAGGAAATAGCAAATTATTCCAATTATTTATAGGTGATAAGTACATGACTGATATCAGAAATGTAATGGATATTTGATTTGTGCTACTGCCAACCTAATTCTGTGTGGTTCCATTACAAAGGCGATATTACTTCCGGATAGATATATGATAGATTATGTGATAGATTATGCAATAACTGTTGCGGCTGGTAAACGTCAAGTAAATATTAATACTTACCAGTAACTTAGCAGCTATGGTTAATTTCCTGTACCTGGGATGAGCTTGATGTTGTAGGTTGCATCCGACTTTCGATATGCATGTTCTAATGCGGGGTTCTATTGTGGCTTGAGCCATCTGGTCATTGTCTTCTTCCTTCATATTCAGACTTCAGTCTTCACATGCTTCACCTTTTGCTCTTTGCTATCTGCTCGTTGACTCTTCTTCCTCCATGATTTTTCCTTCCTTTTACTCCTCCTCAATAATTCCTTTGTTCTTTATTTCGTTGGAGTTCATTCATTCCTTCCTTCATTTAGATTTTAGTCCTCCCTTCTTTGAGCTATCTTTCTTTTGTTCATTCCTGTTGTTGTATTTCTATCCGTTTAGAAAGGTTATTGAAAATTCAGATCGTTAAGCCCATCCACGGGTCAAAAAAATAATGAATTTTTCGTAGAAAATAAAGTTTTGGATCTTGACAGAAACTCAATCTGGAGGTGTTGTTGTGTGTGTGTTCATTTCATGCATGCATTTCGCCGAAATCTGCCTCTAACCCCACTAAACCCGGTGTCAAACTGACCTTGTCATTCTCATGCATCAACGGGATAAAGAAAATGGCGGCGACAAGGCATTTAAACGCCGAAAACAGGCCTACTTCGCCCTGGCCAAACCGCGCTGTCAGAGCGCTTGGGCGCCATGTTGTCGTCTTCCCCAAACGCATTGCTCCTCCCCTTCATCTACTACGCGTTTCCTATTGGCTAATAGTATTTCAATCCCATAATTTTAACGGTTCATCGAGTGCAAATTACCGCCGAAGTTAACCGAAGGGAGACCCGAATGACGTCATCGATTCGGCGGCCAATGAGAGCGCTCGGATTTTCGCGCGCATAAGTCGTCCTCATTACGCATCGTGCATATCATTACAGCAGCCAATCAGATCGCCGTATTTTGCCGAAGTGTCACATGGATGATTGATCATCATGAAATATAGAGTAGAGCACAGATATGGCAAAAAACACCCGCGAAAGCCGGTCAAGAGGCCCGGAAGACCCCGGAAAGTGGCAGAAATACCTCCCGAGGCCCTGGACTTGAGTTTGACAGTTGCTGGAGTGTCTGCCTCAAAGAGAAAGTTGGGTTTCTTTGCTGCCAAAGAAGCCACATCAGTTGTTGATGATGCAGGTAAATTTAAATTAATAAATGATTTTTTTGTTACTACACTGCCTGAAACATACTGTGATTACTTTAATAAGCTTAGTTGTCTGTACTATCAACCAAGACACGATAGTAGGCCACCAAAGGATTGTTTTTTGGGACTGATCAGTCCAGTAAGGGTTAATTAATTTTTATTATTTTTTAGGCTACATCATGTTTCACATTTACCCCATATGTGGGATCTTTTACTTGCCCAGCATAGACACTGATACAAGAGGCCACTCATTTAAAGTCTCCACTAATGTAATAATATTTATAATAGGCTAAGTGGCTAAGTGAAATTGTTATATGTTTTCAGGATCGTATGTGCTGGCCCATACCAAGAAGCTGGATTCCCTTGTGGGTGCCCTGGCCTGCCCAGAGTGTCACGACACTTCCTTGAAGTTTGCGGTGCAGAACCGGATGGGATTCGCCCACCGCATGGTCGTCTCCTGCGTGTGTGGATTCACCGCTGAGGAAAGCACGAGCCCCAAGATTCCGGAAGATGACAATCCCACCCGACAGCCGTACGAGATCAACCGATCTGTCGTCTTCGCTGGAAGAGAGGTTGGTCTTGGCCACCAAGAGGTCGGAAGATTCTTTTCCACGATGAATGTCGACGGAGGTCTGCACCAAAAGACCTACCAGTCCATTAACCGCAAGGTTATGACTACCCTTGTATATGTACCGGCTGCTGATACCTTGGCTCAAAGCCATGAGGTTGTCCACCAGTTGTACGAGAAGACCTACGGACCCACAGACGGACCCAGGAACATCACCGTGAGTTATGATGGAACATGGCACGCCCGAGGCCACACTTCTACACTTGGAGCTGCCTTTGCAATCGAGTGTCACACCGGTCTCGTTGTTGACTATTGTGTGTTAAGCAAGTATTGTGCTGAGTGCGAACTTGTGGGCGGTAAGCTTGAGGGTGCGGAGAAAGAGTTGTGGCAGGAGGCCCACAAGCCAAATTGT
Source organism: Platynereis dumerilii (assembly GCA_026936325.1). Taxonomy (NCBI): domain Eukaryota; kingdom Metazoa; phylum Annelida; class Polychaeta; order Phyllodocida; family Nereididae; genus Platynereis; species Platynereis dumerilii. Next base: position 8,681,320 of record JAPTHN010000009.1, read on the forward strand.
GACCGAAACCACTTTGGTTCCAGTGGTGCGATGGAGGTGGAGGGAGCGAAGATGCTGTGGGCCAGATCGAAGGATGTGGGCAACTTCGCGTACACATCTCTTGTTGGAGACGGCGATGCTGGTGTGCTTGATGCACTCCGAACCCTCGATCCTTATCCAGAGCCTGTGGAGAAGGAGGAGTGTATCAACCACATCAGCAAACGGATGTACAAGGGCCTGGAGCGAGCGGTCAAGGACAAGTCTGCAGGAGTCCAGATGGGAGGCAGAGGAAGGATGACAAAAGAGAGGATGAAAAAATGGTCTTCCTACTACAGGAAGGCCATCGTGGAAAATGCTCCAAACGTCGAAGCAGCTCGGCAAGCTGTCTGGGCTATATTCTTCTATTCAATCAGCACTCCAGAAGAGCCCCACCACACCCGCTGCGACCCCAAATGGTGCTGGTTTCGCAAGGCAGTTGCGGAAGGGAAGGACCCGAAGGAAGAAGCCAAGAACAACGCCCACGACCCCCCTCTACCTAAAGATGTCTGTCAACAGCTCATACCCCTCTTCGAACGGTTGGCAGACCCAGCCTTGCTTGCCCGTTGCATGACCCTGACGACTTCAAATGCCAACGAGTCCCTCCACAGCACGGTCTGGAAGAGAGCTCCGAAACACAAGAACTGCGGAAGGAAGACCCTGGAGACAGCTGCAGCTCTTGCTGTAATACAGTACAATAAAGGTAATTTCAGGATTACAAGCACTGAATATTTATGCAATCGGCCAGTAATATATATATTAATAAACATGGGGCCTATACAATGTATATTGAATTTTTTCTATTAGAATTTTACATGAATATTGTCGGCTTTTTTCTGTTTTTATTGATATGTGCAACTTAACGTGGGTAATGCCTGGCTACCGGGCCTATTTACACTTCAAATCAACAATTTCATATGTTTTCGTCATTTTTCAGGAGCTGTATCCCTCGTTGATGTGGTTAGCAGCCTGGGAATTGAGGCAGGAGCGATTGTGGCTCGGATGACTACCAAGATTGACCATGAGAGAATCCGAAGGGCAGAAAAGGCAGCGCTGAATGAAAGTAAAACGCAACGAAAGAAGAGCACGCTCGCCAAGGTCAGGCAGGAGGAGACGCTGGAAGCCCAGGAAGGGCACTTGTACAGTGCAGGAGGACATTAGTTAATTGGACTTTTTGCATTTACAAAGAAATGATCTCATATTATACTGCTATATTTAAATTATTTTTGTGATACTTCTTTATTTGATAAATATTTTTACTGAAATTTGAATTATTATGTTAACCGTACATGTCCTGTACATGATTCACTGAGCCACAGTGACAAGTAATTTATTTCACATTTTGTACCATATTTCTCATTATATACATATATATGATGTAATCAATTAGCTGGAAATGTCCAACTGTATAAGGACATGAATTAAAGGAGAATAGTTGCAGCTTTTGCAATTATAATATAGTTAATCATATTTAAAAATTTTTGTTTGTGCTCTTTTCAGCATCATGTCATTGAATCTCCAATGTGCACCGTTACCGTGGTAACCAAACGGTTACCATGGTAGCAAGACTATCAGTAAAGATTTTAAATGTTAATATTGTGTTATAGGATAAAACTACTTCTTATGATTAACTCCTATGCAGTAATAAACGTTTCTGTGTCAATTTGCTACGGCAGGTTATAGAACGGGAAATTTCCCCGATTCACAGTACATGACGAGACATGGCAATTCCAGTCAAATTTCCCCAAAAATAGCTTATATGAGGTCAAAAACTTCTAATTACTGTTGATTTGATACATAACATGCCTCTTAAACTGAAAACCTTTCATAGATGCTAAAATTTTAGCCATGAATTAATTTGATTTCTTATTGATAATGTTTTAAAACTTCGCGGAGCATTTTTGGCCTTTTCTGCAAAATGGGCGATTTTCTGACCGTTTCCTGCCGCGCCAAAAAATCCCACACCTAAGCCGCTGTAGATATCCTTACGAAATTTTCAGAGATTAATTTTGAGACCTAAGACTGCGCCGTAGTACTATTTGTAATAGATAATGACCATTGACATTTTTTGTAGGGTGAGCTGAATTCCAGATAGCATGAAATTTTTTTCAACACTCGCCACTTTGACCCCCCCGTCAGACCACCGAAATGCTGCGTCAATGACCAAAATAGCACCTCGGCGCAGGTTCAAGTCTCAAATAACTATTTATGATGAAAAACAATAGTTTCCTGAAATAATCTAGGTTCAGGATTTTTTGGCGTCCAAGAATACAGCAAAAATCTGAAAAATGGTGGTTGCCATGGTAACGGTTACCATAGCAACGCTTTTTAAAAATATTTTTTTCCTTTTCATGAACTTAAACTTCATACCAAATTTCAAGTTTATATCATGAACAGAACCTGAGATATAGCTATATGCCATTTTTCGACCAGTGGATGGCCTTAAGCCCAAGTGTGTGACATTTCATGACTGGAAAAAGTAGGGAATTTGGGCATGTCATTGCCTGGAAATTTCTAAATCTCACTTGAAATTTTGAACTTGGCAGTAGTCGCTAGACTCGCGTCCAGTGGTGGGACACTTTGCCGTACTTATTGCCTGGAGATTCAAATTTTTTTAACTTTGTGTGACATAATGTGTAACTGTCATCTGTACGAGATCTCATTCTTTGATAATCCTGGTAAGAAGCAAGAAATAGCCTTAGAGGGATGCACTCACCAGACCTTACAATCTATCAGATATCTATTCATTTCCTTGGCTGAGAGGTTCCTGATAATCAGATAATGCGTCGTAAATGGAGATTTCTGCTGATCGTGCTTATCTCATCTTTGAGTGGCCATTTCACGGTGATACAACTGATAAAATGTGGTCCAGAACGGCTCCTTGTTGGAGTCCAAGGACCTCCATGCAATAAAGCAACCTTTTCAGCATTTCTTTTTGCGCTTTATCTCCATTTTATCTGCGACGTTATTTCATATTTGTGTTTTTGTGCTCCTTTTGCAGTGGTACTTTTGCTTATTTTGGCATTTTATGGCAATTCACAAGGTCGATACGTCATACTTGAATCGTTAGACCAATGACTTGTGTGATTTTCATTTTTAACCGGCCTCATACTAATCGCAGTTCATGTAAACTTATGACATTTGCGAGGCGGTCGATTAGGAGGTATTAAGATGATCATCAGTAAAGCGTAAAAAAATTTGGCAAACAATCCAAACGTTTGCCATATTTTTATGATAATTGCCCTCATCTATTGATATAAATATTGACTTTTATTGACAATTAATTATTGTCAGATCCAGTGTCAGGTCGTTTTCTATTGATCCACATTGTTTTGGTGTTTTTGTCGTTTATTTAGTTATTTTTCATAGAACTTTTGTATGATTAACCTTGCTTACGGGTGCCTTTAGATGTCTTTAGGTATTAAAGTCCAAATAAATACCGTGCCAAGAGTCTTTAGTTGTTTGTTCGACAGTGAAAATTTTGGCGAGCATACATGTCGCGCTGTTAAACCTTGTACTTAAAGCAAACAGAGGTGTTGTGGACAAACTTGTGTTTTGCGGAATTTGGTTGCATTCATGCGTAATGGTGAGTCGTTAACTTTTGATTAATTTTTCAACAATACATGTATGGGTAAAGGTATTCAAGGATTTGTTTGGTAAATAACTTCAGAAGGTACTGTTCTTCAGTTGTGATTTGGTAATTTCATTGTTCTGGGATCTAATTGATCAGGGAAACATTAACAGCTCTTTAAATGGTTCCCCCATGGCCTAATTGGTAAGTGCGCTTGTCAACTGGCTTTGAGGGCGTGGGTTCAAATCTCACCCGGGAACTCACTTTAGTCCGAGCCCATGGGACATTAAATGGAGGCGGGTTGTATCCAGTGTTCTATGCTGGGGCAACTGAAAGACCCTGGGCATCCCTGAATTAATAGGGCATGTACCAGACTCACAGTCTTCTCATCATCTCATCATCATACGGCGATCGCCTGCCTCGATATAGCCCACTAAGGTGCTGCAGAGGCGTAAAACATAAACAAACAAACAAACAAACAGCTCTTTAAATATATGTCTAAAATATCTTTTGAAGGTTACAAATATTGTAAAACCAGCTGAGAACTGGTTCCCATGATGAAATTTGTCAGAAAAAACCTGTGATAGGTTTTACTTTATCCACCCAGAGAATCTACCCTGGACAATTCCCTCATAGAATGAATGTTATCATAGATTTGTGTCACAAGCGTCTTAGCCAATCAGCGTGCAGTATTTCTCTCCCGTTCAAAAGTTTACTGGTAGTATTTGGAGCTAGTTTTGGGTCTACAGAGACATAGTAACTATCATTTTAAAGCTCTCAGAGAGATCTATCTACCTATCTAAAAAGTACATCTCCACGTGTTTAGGAAGTGGGTGAATCGGCAATATCGGCCTCATTTGCATAGCATGTGTGAAGGTCTGTTCATTGGTCACCTTTTTTAAAATTAAGTTCGCCGTTAAAAAAATAGATGTTCGATTTATTATATGACATGTAGCAATGTTTTAAGTTATGTCTTAAATAATTCCAAAAAAAAAACTAAACAAGAACAATTATGTAATTGTTAAACTATTGTTGGAGTACTTGACAGATTTTATCTCCTTACATGTTCTGTATATTAATCCCATTCACAAACCATACAGAGCTTGCGATGACATTGAAACTCGCTATAGAATAATCGGCTAATTTTGTATTCCGTAACAACCTGTTAATGGTACTTCAGACTAAAATATTTACTTTAAAAATGTTTATTATGAGAAATGAAGTGATATGTTTTGGATAACATATATTTAATTGTCCTGTTGCGAAATAGTGCATTGATATCAAATGTCGATTTATTGATTAAGATTTCAAAATAGATTTTGTTTCCGAATTAGGAATAATTATAGTATGTTCCACTTATTGAAAAATACTTTCCAGAAATGTTATGAATTGTATTCCAATTGTGACACTTATCGCTTATGACCTCTCTCTTTCTAAGTTTCAAGATTCATGAGCTATTTTCCAACTCTGATTAACCTTCCGGAGTGGATAAATAAAGGATGTAAAGCCCCGAACATCGGTCAATCATGACTGATTAATAATTTCAATCGGCTTCTACACAATTGTCCGACTTCCGATTATAACTCCTTATTCAATATTCAGACTCTGGGTTAAAAAACCGGATGTCGGCAAAAATCCCATTACGAACTTCATTTATCCTTTCATTGCCTATCTATCCTTGTTGCTTACCGCTTACTTCATTTTCTGATGGGTTAATACCAGTCCACCTTATCAAGTTTCAATTCATCTTTTTAAGTTCTATTTTTTTTCTGAGATTTATTTTTGTTCTTTTGATTACAGGGGGATGATTAGTGAGATTGATCAGTCAACTAAACTACACCAGGTAAAAAGATTTGTATTTAAATAACTATCTGTACATTTATCAGTATATTATCTCCTTGAATTAAATTAATTTAAATGTTGTACAATATACCCAAGCTGCTGTGGTATTTTCAAAGTTTGATAAACTGTACCATAATCTATTTTTTGGGGAAATATGTGAATACTCAGTGCTTGCCGAGAGGTTGCGATACTTACATTTTTTGAGCAGAAACGCTTTTGAACAAGATTGAACTTACTTGTTTTTATTGAATATTTTACATGGATTTCATTTTTTGACAAATCTGAAATTTTGTATATGATGTTGGTGTATATTGCATTGAAATTTACCTATCATGCCAAAACATTAAAACTATAGTGTAATGCTATAGTGCAAAAATCAGATGAAAGAGTTCAGAAGGATCAAAAGTTTGAGTGACTTCCAACTTTGTGGACTGATTGGACTGGACTCGGTAATGAAGTTATGCTGGTAATTGTGCGATACTCGATAACTTGTTAATATTCATGGCTGCATAATAGTGATGATAACGATCGTGATGGCAAGAAATCCAATCCGTTATATAATCAAGTTTGCCTGTGACGTTACCAAGTAATGTTACCATGTAATGTTACCATGTAATGTTACCATGTAATGTTACCATGTGAGCATTGTTATATTACTGATTGTCTGCATGTAAAGGGGCGATTAACATGACGCAGGCATGGACTTGCTCTTTTCATTGCGCAGTGATATCCCTCAGTGGTTGTTTTCTGATCACAGTGCTAAAAAAATCTTCCAGTACAGTATTACTGCTTCTTTAAGAACACTTCTGTTCTGCCAAATTGTCATAGATAGGGTAGTCGTCTGCTCCTAGGTGGCGTTCGACCTACGTTTTTAAGAATTTTTTTTGACAAAGCTTGATTTTTAACACTTTAACGGTGATTTAAAAATCGTTGTCTCTTGTAAACATGCGGATCGCGACCGCAAAATTTATCAATTTATTCAAAGCTGGAGTAACTTTTGAAAACAGTCTGAATTTTAACCAAGTAAGACTAGATCTAGTCTGTTTAAAATTATGGGAACATTCCATGGCTGTGGGTTTGGGTCGCACAGTTAATCCCGAATTTATTGTGTATCACAGGAAGACTTGGAAGTTAATTAATAAATTTGATCTCGATATAGCCCAATAAGGTGCTGCAGAGGCGTAAAACACAATAGATTTGATAATTTTCAGTAATTTTGACCAAAAAAAGGTCCCATTTATTTTCATGAAACATTTTAATGTTAATCTCTTGTCTATGAATTTATAGCATGATTTATCGACGTTGCTATGTGTATGACACTTATCACCTATCGCATCTCAGCCTATTATCCTGCAGCTCTACGGTTGGTTTACATAATGATGGAAGGTCTAAGAAAGGGATAGGTGCACTGTTCTCGATGTGATGTCTGACATGTAGGCCTTCCTTTTAAAATGTCAAATCTGTTTGCATACTCCAGATGAGAAAATATGCTCTGTTATTTACTAAAATAATAACACTGTTTGATTGGCAACTAATGCGATTTACGAGTAGGGAGGGTTGGTGTAGTGGTAGTGTGCTAGGCTGCCAATCGCTGGGTCTAGTGTTCGAATCCAGCTCTTGCGGGTCACCTGCTCCTATGTCGAACGGCTGTTTCAATCATCCTTTGCCTCATTGACGTGTCCTCCTCCTGTCCGATTTAGCCTACCATTGCATAAATACAGGATGTAAGGCCCCAATCATCCATCCATCACAATTTACGACGATTTAAAAACATTAGCTATTTCACCTTCAAACCTGAGAGCATGAAGAAGTGCAGCTGAACTGACTGCCTGACCTGTTTCTAAGACTGCAGCTATGCACTTGGGGTATGTTGCCATGCAGCCTATGTTGCTCTTTTGTTCAGCCTTACCCCTGCATAAATAAAAACAAAGTCTAGTCAAAATTAGAAAATATTGTTCCTGCTCTTTGCTGATACAGTTAAGCCCCAGTGTAACGACTACGTATATCAGACTGCTGTGCCATGTGTAGTCTACTGACACGAAGTAATAAGGGCACTTCGTTTATTTACATGCATTTATAGGTCCACCTGAAGGAGCGCAAAAAATTACGGTGCACTCGCAAGTCTCGCATATATCTCGTAGGAATTCCCTGGGACTATGAAGTGAAAAAGGAAAGTAACTGTTGTTTGAGGTAGATTTCAGATGCCTAAATTTTGCAAAGGTGTAAACCACAAATTTTAGCATATTTTGAGTGGCAAAATGTCTTTTGGTTTAGAAAAATGTCATTTAAGGGCCACTGGCCTGAAAGAACATGGGTTTGAAACCCGGTTCTATGAGAAAGGAGTGTGTTGAGGCCTTGATGCCCTTGAAGGCAGGATGGCCATTTTGTAGGCACTGCTTTCTGGCCAGTGATCCACCCTCCTGTCTGGTCTGGTGTGTACGGAATGAAAAATAACCCACCCAGACTCCATAACTCAGCGAAAGCCCTTAACATCACATTTATAAATGACAGGGAAAATAACCTCTACCTGAGAAATTATTCCATACGATGGGGGAAGGTAACATTAACTCTGTTCGTAGTGCACTTTGCTGCCAAACGCTAAGTCTTGGGTTCGACCTCTGCTCTGGCCGGGTCTCTTGGACTTATTCGTTGGACAGCAGTTTCAATCATCTTTCGCCTCACTGCCGTGTCCTCCTCCTGGCTTAATTAACCAACCAAATGCATAAATATAGGACTTAAAGCCCCAATCATCCTTCCATTCTCCTGGCCCAATTAGCTGATTAGAGTGAAGTGCATAAATACAGGAAATTGAACCCAAATCATCCATCCTCCTGGCCTGATTAGCCTACCAAGTGCATAAATATAGGCCGTAAAGCCCAAAAATCCATCCATTAATCATCCGGGTCATTTAATCTTCCTATTTGTCAATATTAAAAACCTCTTAGGAATCATAATTATAAATGCGAAGGGGTCTTCTGTCAGGAATTCTACTGTATCTGCCCATGATGATAATAACACTAATGAGTCCCTCTCTTTTTTGAACAACATTGTTTTTAATGTCATGGTAGTAAGGTTCATGGTCTTGTTTTGTGTATACCATGTTATTTCCAATATTATTCCAATATTATTCCCATGTTATCAAGGTAACGTTTGGCACTGATAGTATTTTGATGACGATGTAATGATAATGATAATAGCGATTACCACTCGTTTGCGTAACTCATTTGTAATCAGTAATTGGATTAGTAACAAGCGTCTATTAGAATATTTGCGACGGTGATTACGCCAAACAGGTAACGTCCGATTTTGTAATTAGCGAAGTTTGAAATTAAAAAAAAAAGTAGGATTGGATTTAATTATTACTCAATATACTCATTAGTGGATGGATAATACTGATCTACTGATATGATACATCAATAAGTAGGTACATAGACAGATAGACAGACAGATGGACAGAGTCAGATATGGTGAAGTGCAGCCCTCGTAAGTAAGTACTTTCCACTCACAAGGGTTGATTGATGAAATGAGAGGTCTGAGGGAAAGAGGAGTACACAACATGTTACACATTTGCCCCATGTGAGGGATCTTTTCATTGCCGGGCACAGACACTGATAGACGAAGGTTAAGGGTCACTGATTTGGTATCTCATCCGACGACATGCTGCTAGTATATTCATTATTCATGATATTTCTTGACCAAGAAGTTGAAGTTCAATATTAAGAAATTGTTATATAATTGTCTTTATTTGACAATCTTCAAGATTAGCGTACATGGATAAAATTTGAGAGGTAGGCCTAGATGGAGTCTATCTGTACAGATATGACTGAATGATTTGAAAATATGTTGGAAAGTAAACTCTGGATTTGTTAAAATATCATGTTTTGGCCAGTGATGGAAATGGAAAATTTTCGTCGGGGGAGCTCTCGGCCCGTGCGGCAGTGGCTCGCCACTTCAAATTTTTGAAAGGGAAAAAATTCTTCCACTAGAGCATTATTTTGACTAAAAATATATTGAGGATTGAAAAAGTAACATGATAATTGTGATTTCACTACTGGTCATTGGGCACGTTGGGGGAGCTGTTACAGTAGCAGGGTACAGCTCCCCCTGTTTTTTGGTCAAGGGAGCTCAGCTCCCCCAAGCTCCCCCCCCCCCATTTCCATCACTGGTTTTGGCTTGTTCCTAAATCCTAAAGACGCTGCATCTGCCACGATATACTCTTTTCTCTGAAAGTTGTGACGTCAATTTTATTGCCAATCTGGCTTTTTTGTTTGTTTTTCTTTGTCTCGGTACACAATTTATTAGCGAGATGTATTGTGGGGATTCTGGGGAATCCCAATTAGTTATTTCCGTTTCCTTTTCGAGATGTTGTTGTATGATGTTACGTATGTCTTCTGTTTGTGACCTCTTGAGAAGATGTGATGGCTCTAAAAATGCCACCAATGGGAGAGCAACTATTCTCAACCATTTAGGCATCCCAACTGCTGAATCTGAATTGCAGTCTTGTGATTAAAAAAAAATATATTGCCACTTTGCAAGCTTGCCTGCCAGTTAATGCAAACAAGTGTATGACTTCATTGATTTAGTGATGATCGTTAACCAAGTTTTGGGAATAGAATACGGACCGTCATCACAATAGGTCTCTTTACATCTTAACCATCGGGCCATCCCGGGTGATGAGTGAAGTCAACAACCCCCAAATTCTGAATTATGGAGAAAGGTTAGCTCAGTTGGTAGTGCATCCAACCACAGTCCCGGGTTTGATTCCAGCTCTGGCCTGGTCACCTGGATTTATGTTAGTTACAATCATCCTTAACCTCATTGCATTGTCCTTCTGTCCTAATTAGCATAGTAAGCCTACCATTGTGCATGAATACAGGATGTAAAGCCTCAATCATCCACCCATCCAAATGATCTGATTCCGAAGCTGCGTCATATAATAGTGATCATCTGATGTCAGCCACCCAATTCCAAACCAGTATCTTTTTAATAGATTCTTTTTATTCATCACCCCACGAGGGTGAATCACAGGGTTGTTTTTAGTTGCAATGCACTGAGTAACACTTTCGTCTGTTGCTGGAGGATTTCCTCACTCTGTTCTAACCGTTCTATTGATTTTATAGCAATCAATACTCGGTATGTTGCAATAGTCTGGAATTTCACGAGTCCAGTGCAAGATTACAAAGTGATATTGAGAATCTGAGATACACTCGAAACAAGTCACATGTCTACTCCTATCTCCTCAGTACGTACAAGTTGTCATTCAAATAGGATGTTCGATACTATTAAGGATAATTACATAACGGTGAGTTTGTTAATAACGTTTAATATGTTACTAATTGTCATATATATATATTTAGCATTTATTCATACTATATATATGTTGGCTGTTTGGTTGAAAATGTCATTGACTCATTGAGTTCGTTGCACCTTGTTAATGTTTTAAACAAGCTTATATTCATGATATCTTTCGTTTCTTGATAATCTGATGAAATATCTGTTTTGTACAAATTTATTGGTTTCTGATACTTCTAAAAATTATGAACATGATGAATAGTGACTTCGAATTCAGGAAAAGAAAAAGTTTTCGTAATTTTCACCTGCCGTACCACATCTATAATGTATTTGGCCATTTGTTTCATCAGAACCGGAAGGGATGAATTAATGACTAAAATTAATATTTCATAAATTATGCTTCTTATGTATAAAAGCCCATTGTCTGCTCAGATTGACGTGAGTTTCAAAAAGATCTGTCTAAATATCAATAATTATGGATGACTAACGAAAAAGTATCAGACATTTCCATATTTCTGAAATATTGTAATTGAGTGATAAAATCGTATATGGTATACAGTATATCTGTATATTGACATATTGATTCGATGCAATCAGTTAAATTTTCTGGAAAATTCGCGTTTCTATTTTCCGAAACTTTCCCAGACAACCGTTGAGTAATTTACTGATATAAATTCTGTTCAGTTCACATTGTCAAATGATATCATAGTAACACTTCAGACTCGAAGGAGCCTTCATAACAGTTATCTTTGACAAGTTCCTAGTGAATAGTGATAATGATTTATTGACTACCGATAAGACACTTTCTAATATCGGGAAAGCACAGAATTTTAAAGTGTTGTTACACCTTTATTTGACATGTTAGATTGATAGATTTATAGAGGTATATCACTGGAAATCAAATTTAAGAATGTTTAAAAATTTAGATTTGATTAGTCGAGAGATACAGTATCGTTAATAGTAGTCTTTATATCAAATTTCTCATGTTGCTGGAAGATAATTGCCCTCTTGCAATATTAGTCATTTCACTGCCATAAAAACTTAAAAAGTGATATTGCACTCGGTACTGTACAATAACTTTATATTAACAATATCAGAAATTGTTGTCCGGATACCGAATTTCTTGTGTCGCTGGAAGATAAATGCCCTCGTGCAATATTAGTCATCTCGGTGCCATTAAAACTGATATTGCACTCAGTACTGTGCGATAACTGTATATTAACATCTAGCGACAATATCTGAAATAATAATCAGGATATCACATAGCACATATCAATTAAAAATATTTTTAATGAGATCAATAATCAATGAGGAACTATAATAAACTTTTCCTTGACCCAAATTGTGATTCATTAATACAAATAATTTGACATAACATGTATTGCATTAGTGGGACATGTTCCTGGGAGTATCCGAATTAGAGGTATTTGTTTTGCATATGATTTGTTTGGTCTTATTTTTGCATGGCAAAAACCATTGTTATACAATCGCAATATTGTTTGCCATTTTTGTCCACTGTTTATTCAGAGAAGGTATATTTATGTCTATTCTGTCTGCAACAATGTTCTCAACGAGTCTCAAAGTACTTGATGTACTTCATGTGCAGTTTATGTACTTCAATTATCTTCCAGTGACTTAGTTTTGCATTGTATTGCAATAGAAGAGCTCTGTAAATACTTGGTGAAATTTTTAAAGATGAAATAACAGTTGAGGGTGGGTCAGTCGGCTCTGTTAGATAGAAGATGAGGTGTACAGATTAATAGAGATTGGATCGACAGAATGTGACGGATTGATGAAGGGGGAGCCTCGGAGGGTTAGCTCAGTGGTAGCGTGCTAGGCTGCTGATCTCTGGGCCCCGGGTTCGAATCCAGCTCTTTCCGGGTCACCTGGGCCTATCTTGGACAGCAGCAAGATCGGCTAGTTCAATCATCCTTCACCTCATTGATGTTTCCTCCTCCAGTCCTAATTAGCCTACCAAGTGCATAAATACAGGACGTAAAGCCCCAATCATCCATCCGTCAGATTGGTAGATAGAAGGAAACTAACTTTAGATAAAATTGTTCAATGCTGGGGAGATGGATGAGGCCATAAATTTACTTTATCTTCCGAAAGAATCCAAGTGGATTTTTTTCTTGAAGATCCATTGAAATTTGAAAGTAAATTTCGGATACACCTGGGTTTTGAACCCATGCTCATGGCGGAGAATACCTTCACCGGCGCAGGCCTGGGCTTAACCTCTGGGCCATCCAGGTGTCTGAATAGTTTGGGTAGATAGATGGATAGATCTGTAGAGACTAGACTGTTACCAGAGTGTAGATCATGTAGATAGATTTAACCTGCTTTCTTTCCGTGATAATAACAACTTGCTATAGCATCTAATCATTCTAATCCTCAGCTTGCGATTGATAATGAAGTTACGTTACAAAACTAATCCCTTTTGATTACATTGAACAACGTTGAAATCTATGGTAATTGAAATAATTGATTTTCTCGGCTAATTGGTGATATTACAATCTCTCAATAACAACGTGGTTAAATCAGTCCTTATGAAACTGTCTTGTTTTTCAACCTGTTTATTTCAATACAATGTTTTTTATTGAAGTAATATTTTATTATGGATTGATAAAGGAACACGATGTACCTTTATAACTGGGATGTAACTGTTGCATTGAGCAGTTCAGGAAGCCAAATTGTGACTTTCATTAAATTTTGATGAAAATGACTATAATTGTTTATATCGCATTCGCCATTCCACATGTTCAATTTTATTCCTTCCTCAATAAACTAGGATTGTGTGTATCAATAATTATGTAAATCGAGGCACTCATCTGATCTTCCTGTTCTCTTTATGTATAAATATATCCTTCACATATACACAATATAAGCATGATAAGTGTCATCCTGTATAAAGAAACTCCCAAAGAGTGCATTACTCTGGTCTAGAGATGTTTCAACTTGGCACCAAAAGGCAGTATCTGAATCTGATCGGAGGCACTGCTCCCTGTATATAACTAGTGGTATCAGTATCAGAATTGTATCAGTGGTATCGGTGAAAAAAAAACAAAAAAAAAACAACCAGGATCGGTATCAGAAGTGAAAAACCCATGTCCACTGATGTCAGTGTAAAAATACAGGACTTCAAGCCCCATTTTCCCAACCCCTTCAACATGTTCAAAGTCATTTAAACTTTTTCATGTTATTATCTTGGTACCTTGCTTTCTGGTACTCTTGTCTTTCTTGATCCACATCAGAAGTGACGAAAAATCTGGAATAACCTTATCATGCCATACCGGATTTGACGGCATCACTAATATCCGCCATAATCGCATAGATAATATCTGAAATGGATAATATAAGCTTCGATAAGAATATGTCAGAATATCCTGGATGTTTTTGCAGCAATTTGATTTTCATATAGATCTATATTTTTTGTTTTGCTTGGTCTATTTCGGAACAGGTTGCTGGTGATTGATCTGTATAATGTGGGAGGACTGATATTCTGATATATATGATAGATATTGTGATATTTTGGGGAATTCCTGACATATTATGAAATCCCCATCAAAGTTGATCGAATAGGGCTTATATATGTTGGGAGTGACGTTTCATCTGATCTCAGGGTCAGCAGCTAGCTCTGTATACTTTTGAATGACTGTTCAACATTGATTTTGTCTATTTTACTCTGTAAAACTTCTTTTAAAGACTGCATATTGTATCACCTCTTATCATGCTTATCTTATCTAAACATGCTTAAGTGCATAAATACAGAATGTAAAGCCTCTATAAATCCCTCTCTGTTTTGAGTTCAAAATTTCTAACATACTGGATTTTGGACTACTTGGATTTTGGACTACTGGTGTCAGCGTGTCGCCAAGTCACCCTGACTTGTATCCAAAATTTCAAAGCGGGAGGGTTATCTCTGTAGTAGCGTGCTGGACTGCCAATCGCTCGGTCCAGGGTTCGAATCCAGCTCTTGCCTAATGCCTATGTCGAACAGTCACCTCGGGCCTATGTTGGACGGCAGTTTCATTCATCCTTCGACTCCTTGTCGTGTCCTTCTCCTGTCCTAGTTAGCCTGCCAAATGCATTAATACACTTATACTCTAATGGAGGCCTGTTGACCCAACATCCAGATCCAGAACTGGACGTAAAGCCCCAATCCCAATCAACTCTGACATGAGGCCTTAATACTGGTGTCTTCGGTATCAAAAGTATTAGACATAGCAGCCTCTGTGAATTAATAATGACCGCAAGATTCACCCAGCACAATGTGACACCATCTTGGATATTCGGTTCAAAGGATTCCAAGGAAAGTTGGCAAAGATTCAGAATTTGATCAATTGTGAAATAGGATAAGGGAAAGAGGGCATCCCTACAGAATACCAGGGGAGAAGTTACCGAGAAATGCCACTGTCTACATAGTACAATGTGGTACCATGGTGTGTTGTAGACTAATAGTGTTATACTACTTTCTGACTACCTATTGTTGAGCAGTTGGTAGTCTCGTTTTTTCAAGTGCAAATTTCAGGATTGAAAACTTATTAGTTTCAGTGGCTCAGTCAGGTAGTGGGCTGGTAAGTTCAGACAGAAAGCGAGATACTAGATAGTGTGATACGTGTGTGGAGAGATGGTTAGTAGAGTCATCCCACATCATACCTGTTGGAGGATGGGTAGTAGATACTATCATAGGGTGGTAGATACTAGATAGTATATATCATGTATATGTGCTTGATACATAAAGCCATATCACCCACCCAGCCACAGAAATAAGTAATTAACTTTTAAATTGTAGGCGTTGAAAGAGTACTTGATGCGATTAAAATGTACACTTGATATTACATGTATATTCACCACTTTTCTGCTGTCTGGAAGTTGGCATTTATCTTATTGACAGAAATTCTTAGTCTCTTTACAATTGTAATGTATCGTGTGTTGTTTGAAGCAGTGTAGGATGTTTTGATATTCGCCTGCTTGAGTGCTCTTTCGCGTTTTGGCTCCGACAAACCTGAACTTCCAGAAGTCAAGCACTGACAACAGAAACTTGAGAAGATATAGACCTGTGCTTGTTGTTGTTGTTGTTGTTTTCCTTCAAAACTGCGGAGGCAACTATGTCATTAGACTCATTTCCGTTTCATTTTGTCAACAAATTAACTCCGTTCACTATGCAAATTGATTCAGCGAATCATCTCTGTCCAATTTAAAAATGCAGATGTTTGAAAATTCAACTACAAATATAGAATGGGCTTCAGCGTTCAGACAGGAGATTGATGGGTATTTCGTGTTAAATTTGTTTTTAAAAACTAGTGATGCACAAATAGTGAAAATAGCCGGATACCGGATATGGGATAATCCAGCAACCCCAGCTGCCGGATACCGGATAGTAACCGGATGGTTGGAACCGTATAATAAACATACGAAAAAGGTCATTTTTCAGCATTCGCGGTTCATTATAAATATATTTTTCTGAGAGCCAAGAGGTATCTGTCTGACAGGAGGACTGTTTCTCTTATGGAACGTTTTTGGTTATGTTCTGTAACTTAATTAAAATTTTTAAGATTGCTACTTCATGTTTTGGACTGTGTTCTTGTAACATTCTTTTAATTATTTATTAACAAAGTTTGTTTAGCTTTTCACCTATTTTTCTGACACCCTAATTCTCCCGGATACCGGATATCCTGCAAATTCCAATATCCGGCCGGATACCGGATATCTTGCCGGATATCCGTGCATCCCTAATAAAAACCATTTAAATAATCTATTTGATTGAGCAGGCTGATAACTATTTAGTGACAAGTGGTGTTAATTTGTTTTTCTGCCATACTTGTCCATGTTTTATAGACGAAAGTTGTGACCTTTTCCAAGAGGTCATGTCGCCCATAACCGTGGTCTCTGTTTGTCCTATATCGCCTTAGTTACACAAAAATACTGGATGTAAAGCAGTCTCCATCTACCACCCATGGCTCTCGGTACTCAATGCTTGACCTATTGATTCAGTTTGATTGGATATTAATTGACTGAATTAGTTTATGGTGAACCATTGGCTTAATTAGCGCAGTTTCTACTGTTTAGCTGTTTAGTGCAGATGACCACAATAGACCACAGTTCTATTGAATGGCAACCTACTGGGTATTTTCAATCACTTTGTTGAGTCCATAGCTTCATCAACGTTTATTGTAGGATTCTGTTGTTGTGTTGGGTGCCGTTGCCTGTTTGGTGGTGATTTTGGTTGCTGGGCTTACTAATATGTATGGTCTGTAACTCAACAACAAATATTTGTTTTGAGTCTGTTTTGGAGTGTGGACATGGTAACAAAATTCTTCTCGTAATCTTGTGTCTATAATTCTTCATTTTGAGCATCGTGATGACTTTCTCACAATGCGAATTGTTACTTCGTTTTAAAGTTAGTTTTACAGTTTACTCATATGTGCAAAAGTTCAACAGTGCTCATCGCTGTTGGCTCTACCAACTTTCTCCAAAATGACTCAATTAACTTTCATGGGCATGGGTTTTGCTCAGCATTCTGCTGGGTTCCTTAGTTCCAATCAATGTCTCAGGTGCGATTCCAGATTCCAGCTCCTGCCAGGTCTCCTGGAGTCCTGGACCCATGTTGGATGGCGGTTTCAATCATCCTTTGTCTCATTACTGTGTCCTCCTCCTGCCCTGATTAGCCGACCTGGCCCTACCCACTTACTAAGTGCATAAGTAGTAAATTCGGGACGTCAAGCCCGATCATTGATTCACCTTCCTAACGCAAACCTCCATTCAAACCGCTCTATGTTTTTGCCTTAAAAGTCAACTTGGTGAAATAACATACCCCGCGTCCACAATAAATAGCGGCACGTGCCCGTCTCTCAGCCTAATAACTGCAGTCCACCTGTTTAGCCTGTCTATCACCTGTCGTTAAACGAAGCTGGTTTCTTTTACCTGCTGAGATCAAAAGAATTTCACCTGATCCAGCAGCGGGAGGCAGGTGGGAACACAGTCCTAGAGCATGGAGACTACTCCGGGTCATTTGTTGTTTGCCCGATGAAATGGAAAGTTTTGAAATGTATCGGAAAGATGTTTTGCTTCGATATTTTTCAAGAGAGCTTTGGTTCATTTAACTTGACCAACTAGCTTTATATGAAGAGCCTTATTTTCATTGTCATGAATGTGAAAACTCTATTGCTAAAATGAAATTTAGGGGATCTAGTTGGTAAAGTGCTGGTCAACTTTTTAATTGTCATGCCCTGGATGGTCCTCTGATGGTCCCAGTTCCAATTCCTACTCCGCTCAGCGTACAATGTGGTTTGGATGGTATAAACTTAGTTCTATGGCAACCCCTTGTATCAGTATACTGCCAAGTAAAAATTTCAATCGTCCTTCTTAGTCCTGTCCAAATTGGTGTGCCATGTTTAACATAGTGCTTTAATATCTACAGGATGTAATGCTCAAATCATCCATTCGATTAACCATTACAGCAGAGAGACTGCCAGAGACTATTATATTCTTGAACACTAAGAACCACATGTTTGATGTACTTATAACAAGCCATATGATGGTTATAAAGACTGCTCTTGGGCTTGTACCAACTCTTATTTTAACCTATAGTCTTATCACAATAATAGATCTTTTCATGTTTTATGTAATACCTTCATTTTATGTTGCTCATGTATAAATCTCCCATATATAATCAATTGGAGATCATATAGACAAAGTCACTGATAATGAATCGAAAGGTGTTCATACAAAACGAGCTGGGCGTGTACCAATTTATCTTTTAGCGAAAATTTATGTAATCTCATCGCTCTGTCGACCCCTTTTTTGTTATTAAAAAAGAAAAGATTTTATGAAAGTGCTGGAGTTGCATTGTGCATGATCATGATGAAAAGATATCTCTAAAACCTTTGAAAAAGTGATGTCTTCGAATAGAATTGATAAAATTAATTTCGTTGACAGTGACGTAATGAGATATTTCTGTCATCATTGTGCGCTTTATGGTATTCAATGTTTATTACGTCAGCCAATATTTTCATCCACGCCCTCTATATGATTACCAGGGTTCCAACAGTCATGGAAAGTGCAGGAAGGTCATGGAAAAAAGTATGGTCATGGAAAGTCATGGAAAAAAGTTATGGTCTTAGAAAGTTGTAGAAAATTCAATTTTTGACCGCAATCCGTACTTGATTTTAAGTTAACAAATTTCTGAGGTGATGGCAGTTGGTTGGTTTAACAGATGGCTTGACAGAAGATTAAGGTCATTCTGCGAATTTGTTTCAGGGTGAATCAAGTAAAGCATTGGTCATGGAAAATCCAAAATTTGGTCTTGGAAAAGTCATGGAATTCCCGTCGTATATATTGTATTAGTTAATTTACTAGCCTATATTGATTAAATGCCTGCAACAACAATTGATTATTGGCAGATTACGGCCAATAATTGATTAGAAATCAAGAAAACTCCCTATAATATTATAATATATCCACTACCCAGTGTATACTGTATTCAGTCAGGGAAATTATCACCATCTGATGACAATCAATGTCCTCAGCCCCAGATGACAATCACCCTAGCACTGTCATCACCCTCCCATGACACACTCACAGTGTCATGGCCTAGCCATGACTTTGGCAGGGCTCAAAATCATCTTTGACTGGTTATTTAAAAAGAACTACTGTGTGCTGGCTGGCACAAGTATCACTTCCAAACTTGGTATAAAGTTGTATCACAGTGTCAACTAACTATATGAATTTTGGCAGACCTATCCATTACATAATGAGGAAAAGAACCCGAAGGCTCCAGAGAAATTAGGAAATTGTCATCAGCTGCTGATGACTTTGCGGTATTTCGTGAAATTGGATAGAATTAAGTCCCGCAACTGACATGCTGCTGTGTGGTGAGGATGGCTGCAAAGAGATCAGACTTTCTTCTGAGACCCAACTGATCAACCCCACACACTCAATCATCCTGTCAGGGCCAGGACTTGGCTGGAATTGCAATTGTCCTCATGTGCTGGTAATTTCCCTGACTGGTATTGGTCGCAATTCTAGGTGCATAGCAGCATTGGCCGGCAATGGCAGCCACAGATTTGTGACTTGTTTGGCCAACACCTAAATATTAATTAGGTTACTTTGCCTCAGGGTATTGATCTAATTATTGATTAACATGTTGGCAAATTAATAGCTAGGCAGGAAATGGGTGTTGTTTATATGTTAGGCAGGTCCACCTTGTAGTCAGCAGGTGACTGTTTAACTTAGTTAGCGTTCGTGTCGTTGTGGTCCTGAACTCCTTTAATAAAAAGGCATTTCAGCAGTTCAGGAGCAGAAATGGGTCTGATTTGAAAGTATGTTTGAAATGAGAGGATTATTTGGTGTTACACCCAAATTCTATTTGAAATATAACTTAAATTGTAACTTGATGATGAGGCAGTCCCCAAAGTGCTGAAGAGGGCAGGGCGGGGGATTAGCTTTGAATCGCTGGGTTCCGGGTGTGAGTTCAGCTCTGACTATGTCACCAAGATTTATATTGGACAGCAGTTTCAATAATCCTTTGCCCCATCACTAATCAGCTGCTACTTGTTGTGTCCTTCTCCTGATTGTCTGAGTTCACCTGCCAGTGGTCATGGTGGTGACTATTTGCATATGCGATGACATTACTGCGATCACATGACAACAATCACGAGATATATAATGACTTACTTTTGGTTTGAACATATTTATTGATAACTTCGTCAACAATCTATACAGCTCAATGAGATGATTCTCTGGGTGGATTTATGATGAATTGAGAAAATTTAGGGAAATTGTTGGCTCTCAAATGTCTGTATTCTACACTGTTAAAGGGTTCATAACTATGCATTGTGTGAGAAATTAGCAGATAAACTCCAAATAGGGAAGATATTAAGTTTGCGTAGCTTTTAATTATTCCAATTATTTTTCTGTAGTCTTGCAATTAAAGTCTCTTACGAGATAAAAGTTGGTTTAAATTGTGCTCAAAATAGTTTCTTCAAGGTCTCACACTTTATTATTGCATTCTCTAATTGACGTAATTGTGGACTTGCAAGATTATTTATCTTTTTTTTAGTAATTAGTGGAGCAACAAAATTAAATTTGATATTACGAGAACAAGAAAGTATTTATAAACACGATAAAGAAAGGAGAGAGTAGCACTCTGTAATCAAAACTGGAGTGCATAGTCCTGCCACACATCATTGTAGCCCTCATAAACACTCCTGGTGTCAGAATGGAGAACCATGAAACACCTAGATGTATTTACTTTGGTGATAGTGCTAGTTAGGGCATTTTTGCTACTTTGGATGGATCTGTATCAACAAATAAAGCTGTATTTGCTTGATGGGACTTCACCAACATATATGAAGTTGTCATGGTTATGGTACATATATTGAAAAATTCCACCAATTTCCTTTGAAACATTTTTATGGTCACAGACTATTCAGTGGCGACTCCTGGCTTGATTCTTACAACGACACATCTTTAATTTAGTGCCATACTCGCCCTGGCGGAGAGCCAGTTCGTTAGAACTGGCACTCGCATTTGACGCTTCACACTGATAGGGTGCAAGAATATGGCCTCAGCACGCATGTAAACAGTGTAGTTATACACATGATGTAGTTCCGATTGCCCAAGTGATCTCTTGAAGAAGAAGAATCGTGAGTGCAGCTTAATCACTCGGAAATACTGAGCAGGTGCCGCTGCATGTATCAGTGAAATTCCACAGCGCTGACAATGCATGGAAAATTAACAGGTAAGTGGCAGCATGGCAGGTCTGTTTACAACCGTTTTGTGATGGCGGCCGTTGCAACGGTTAGTGGCCAATGACAAAATTACCCACAATTCAAAGCATATACGAGTGACGGATTCCCTCCGAGAATCCGAGCAAGTGCGAGTTTGATTTAGTGCTACATAAGTGTACAATATGTATGCAGTTTCGGACAAATTTAATAATTGAAGAGCCAGGAGACCTCCAAAGACAAAATGCTTTTCGTTATTGGAGGATAAGTTCTGAACAAAAGCTTGTCACAGGTACTTTTCTTGATGGATTGATGAAATGTATGCGCAACCTCACAAATTATTACAAGATTTAATAATTCTGCCATTCACCTCAATAAAAAAATGTGTAATTGCTTCGTGTGGGTCACATAATAATGAATTTGCATTGTGGAGATTGTTGTTGATAATATTAATCCACTCCCACACTTGAGGCAATTAATTGCTGCATTTGATTCTGACGTAACATTAGAGTGAAGGTGAATGACTCGTCTACAAATAATTGATGTTGCAGTTAATTTGTCACTCAGATGTCTTTTCTTGCACCAGCTTGACCAAAATCTTATCATTTAGTTGTCCGTAACTGATGTTCTTCTTTCGTCAGTGCAGATGTAGTCTAAAAATGCTGTACAACTATACAGTGAATTTGTCAGTCAGATGTCTTTTCTTGCACCAGATTGACTAAAATCTCATCATTTAGTTATGGTAACTGATGTTCTTCTTTCATCAGTGCAGATGTAGTCTAAAAACGCTGTACAGCTGTACTACAAGCAATTTAAGACACAACGATTACATAAACCTCAATTAGTATCATTTATCACCAGCTGAGATGTACAATTATAGATGTGCCCTGTTATCTTAAGGCCACACTTAATTGATCTTTAGCTTCTCGGATTCCTCTCAAGGCCCTTTTTCTAAGGTCGGTCGGTAGGACAAAAAAAAAAAGGTAAAAAAAAAAAATTTATAATGTCAAAAAAAAATATTTTTTTTTTTTTCAATTTTTTTTTTCCATCGGCAGTAAATCTATTGTGTCGGCGGGTCCGCGAAGCTAAGAATCAATTATGTGTGGCCTAAGTTGTCAGGTATATATATATTTGTATGTTGGAGACAATTAATCTACTTAGGCCAGACATAATTGATCTTTAGCTTCTCGGACCTTCTGGAGGCTTTTTTTAATGGTTGGTCTTGTATCTCTATTTTTTAATTAAAAAAAAAATTATGGGTGAACTCAATTTTTTTCCGTAGCAGAAAGTCTGAGAAGCTAAAAATTTATGATGTCCGGCCTTAGTGCGGACTGTGAACCCTTGGTGCCAATGTCTTATCAGCCCAGTAGCTGAGACAACCCTTCAAAGGTTCAGACGAGACCTGATAGGATCTGATGATTGCAGTCATGGTTGATATTTTTGGATCACTTTGAGCCTCTATGACTGAAATGTCAGATAAATGTAGCATGCCAGTGTTTCTCCACTGATGCAATCTATCAAAAGCGTTCTATTTTGAGAATATTCTGTACTATATATATCCATATCTGAAGGTGTTGGCTGGTACAGGTATTTTTGGCACTAAGGCGTCAGTCATGGTGTCATATGTACTTGTATTTATCTGTTTATAGACTGAAGAAAAAAAATTCTAGCAGCTGTCATTATAAATATTAAAGAAAAGAGTATGATATGATGACTATATATGATCTAAAGTTTCTAAACTCTCCCCCAGCTTTCTCTATATCATGATATAACAATCTCTTTACTAACAATTTCATAGCCATCATGTCGCCAAAATATGGGTTATACATAAATGTGCTCAAAGCATCATACTGTCTTCGACCAGCAAAAAACTGCCCTATAAAGGTCATCTTTCTGATGAGATTGTTTTTCATGAGTTTGCGAAGATGTATTTTTTTCTGTCACTCGCAATAAGTGATCATTATACATGTTATGTGCCTATTCAATCATCCTTGTATGAAAATTAAAATAAATAGCATCCAGCTTGCTTTTCACTCTATTATAACATGAAACAATGTACAGAAATTTGTGATATTAAAATGATTGATTGGTTATGGATTATTTTATCACTTATCAGTTCATAGTACTACTCCAAAATGTCCTTCAGCATGTTAAGTGTGATTCGGCAATCAGATGATGACTGTCATTCTTAGTATTGGTTTCTGGGAGAGTGGATCTGTTTCTTGGACAGTGGTGGAATCTCAGTCATGTAATAAGACAGGTAGTAGTGTTTTATGTTCAGTGAGTGACGAATGCTGGAGCAACTATTGATGAGACTTTCTCATACTTAGGGACATATTTGTTGAGGGACTATTGTGCAGATCTCAAGTGTACAAGAGATTTAATGTGGAAACTTTCTTTTAGCATGTTTAGAGGCTTCTGGAAGAGACTTTCTTGTGGAGACTTTCTCATGCGAATAGTCTTGAGATTTTCATGTGGAGACTTTTTCGTTTTGAGACTATTTGCCAGGACTAAACATGCTAAACATTGCTAAAGTTCTGGTATAAAGTATAGACTAATCTGATTTTCTGATTAGGACATTTTTTGAACGCTTATACTTTCTTGTAGAAATGCTTGACTCGTAGAGACTTTCTTGAAGGGATAATGTTTGGGACTCTCTTGTGGAGACTTTCTTTTATATATACATGTATATATATATATATGCTTTCTTGTGCAGACACTAAGTCTCTGGAGATTGGAGACCTTGTAACTAGAAAACTTTTTGTGAAGACTTTATTGTGAAGGATTTATGTTATTGGCTTTCTTAAAGAGACGCTCTTGAGGGGCCTTTTTGTGTAGACTTCTGTCAAGAGTTGTTGTGTGACATCACTCAATTTACTATAACACATGTTTCAGGAAGAAATTTAATGAATTTGTTCTTCATTGTAGAGATGTTTATGAATTGTATAGATGTACCCAAAAATGAGCCAAAATGATTGTCTGATAACTGACTAACAAATTGTTTTCTTTTCTCTTTTCAGTTTTTTGGTGAATTAGGTCACACCTTTATGGAGTTCCTGTGCAACAGTGGCGAGTACTGCCAGGCCCAGCACGTCTAAATCATTGCGTAGAAGCGCCCCCTTGAGTCCAGAGTGCAGAACGAATGGGGTAAATTGCCGACGGGGCTGTTTGCCACATACAGAGCTGCCATCTAGTGAATAAGTCTTGCAACTTCTGTGATCTTTTGACGTCGTTTCGACCCACCCTCGTCGTCGTATATTCGACTCGTCGTCATCCTCGCCTTTTTTCAAAAAAGATCGGGCCTCGGTTCATCGGCATTTTCTGTACCATACCAGTCATAAGCGTTCATCTCCATCTCATCTGCCCATATAACAGGAGTCACATTGGATATTAATATATCGACTACATACTAGGAAGTTTAATAACAAGGATTATATATTAATATATATCTTGGATTATTGTTATTTTTGATTCAAAATATGAGCACAATGAAGGCCCGCAAACCGGAACCTGCAGAAATAATTTTTAAAAACATGCGCTTCCTTATTACGGATCGCCCAAATGATGCCAACATGGACCGTTTCATTGAGGTAGGTATACCAAAGATGTAAAGATTTAATAAGTTAAAATTTACAGATTTTTCTCTGATGTGCTTAATTTTTCCGCAATTGTTCATTGTATGTATTTGCGGACTGAAGCCAGCAGGCGTCAAAATTGGCAAGAATTTTTATGTAAAAACGTAAGAACAAGACAATGGAAATTAAATTGTCAAGTGTATGTCCAATTTTTAATGGAGGTGTTTACACACCGCCATTTATGTAGTTGGTGAGAAGGGGGGGGGTAAGGGAGTGGGTAAGAGAGTGTAAGAATGTAAGATTTAGGCGGGAAATTTGAAATTGGAGAAGAAAATCTGAAATTACTCTTTGCATGTTTCAAATTATCTACTAATTGTTAAATTGCCCGAAACTAGAGGTACAGGGCTAATATTGCAGCTTACTTGTTTTAACCCAAAATAATTCTAAGTACTCCTTTCATCAGTTTTTTGTTTGGAGTTTTTTTGGGTCTTACAGTCCACCATTTTGAAAATAATGTGTATTGTGTTTAGTGTATGCAAATGAGCTGACCCGGAACTATGTCATGGTGACATTAGGATGTGTATTGGTCAGTTTTTCTGACCTGAAGATTGATGTCAACATAATACCAGGTCACAAGAGATGAGATTTCAATAGTTTTATAAATCTCTAACTATTTTAGTCAGATATATATATATGGATGGGCAAATAGATAGATAGATAGATTGATAGATTGATAGATAGATTGATAGATAAGTGACTTTTTAAATGGGTGTATTAGATAGATCTGATTGCATTAATTTGAAGGATAGATTATATAGATCAAATAGATAGATTACACAGATTATCTATATTACGCAGTTTTATCAAAAGGGTTTGGTAAGCCAGAGTAATAGGTTGCAATTTGGTACTTCAAACCATTTGTGACATGATCAAAAATGTCTGGGAGATGGGGGTAGGCTGGTTGGGCTAGCTCAGTTGTAGCACACTGAGTTGTCAATTGCAGCCTGGTTCGCTGGGTCTTGGACTCCAGGGTCTGATTAACGCTCTCACCGGGTCAACTAGGACAGCAGTTTCAATCATCCTTCGCCTCATTGCAATGTCCTCCTAATTAGCTTACAAAATGCATAAATACTGGACATATAACATCAATCATCTATCCATCTTTCTATAATATTCAAGCCTATCCGACATTAGATGTCACTTCATTTAAGCTATCAGAGCTATTATCAAATTCTGGATTTATAGATTTATTGATGCAGTTGTAATTTTAACTTTAATCGTAACCATTACTGGTCATGTTCCGCATGGGGTTCAAGAAATTTCTGGTGAGCCTTCCACAAGATACAGCTCAGGGCAGCCGCAGAGCAGTGCCCATGGGCTGAGATTAAGGCAACATTACCAAAGGTTCCCATTCCATCGGCATTCTCAAGTTTTGGTGACCGCTGTGTGATAATGAGTGATGAGAAGACTGTGAGTCTGGCGCATACCCTATTAATTCAGGGATGCCCAGGGTCTTTCAGTTGCCCCAGCATAGAATACTGGATACAACCAGCCTCCGTTTAATGTCCCATGGGCTCAGACTGAAGTGAGTTCCCGGGCCGAGATTTGAACCCACTCCTTCAGCGCCAGTGGTAGGTAGACAAGCGCTCTTAACCATTTGGTCAATTTGGCAGTCCACAAGTTAGCTGGCTGTGGTAGGAAGATTGGCATATGTATAGAGCAGCATATTAGTGAGTAAGTCAATTTTGAATATTTTCAGTGGAATTTCAAGATCAAAATCCCAAATGTGTTTCATTCAGATGAGATGTTAAATTGGTGTCCCTCTTGATAATTTTCAAATGGGGTAGATGTGCCACATGTAGAGAACTCGTGTTCTATCTGCCATCTCATCGATCAATCACTGTGAGCAACTACTGCTCTTAAAGGGCAGCACTCGTGTATATCTATCTATCTGTTAGCTATCTATCTGTATATCTATATATACATAATGATGGATTTCTAATCTATATGCAAATAAATGTATATGTCTATAAATCTATCGGAGTGGTCAT
Source organism: Platynereis dumerilii (assembly GCA_026936325.1). NCBI lineage: Eukaryota > Metazoa > Annelida > Polychaeta > Phyllodocida > Nereididae > Platynereis > Platynereis dumerilii. Next base: position 8,708,393 of record JAPTHN010000009.1, read on the forward strand.
AGCAGTGCAGGATGAATGGTCTGCTGGATTCATGGTATGCGAAATTAGTCACTACAATGTACACCACCTCCATTTTGAACCCCTGGGTTCTTGTTCAATTTGTCTGGATACAACTATACGTCTACATGTACATATTTAGTAATAGTTATAGATTCTGACCCAATAGAACTCCCAAATTCTTTATCTCATACTTCTGAGAGAGTAAAGGTACAAATGAATGATTCTGTCACATGTACCATATATATCATCTACTTAACATGCTTGATATCATGAGCATTCATGGCTCTATTCAGCAGTGTTCTGCTATTGGGTCTGGCGGAATGTCGAGATTCCACAGCTACCTGTTATCATGGTTATATTACACCGTTATCTGTTAATGCTGTCTCCAACCTTGTGTTGAAATTTATGACAATTGAGTATCCTAGAATTTTGCATTGTTCAAGGCTGGCAAATTTATTGCTAAATTTCTGATTTTTATCTGGATATTGTGGATTTGTGATGAGGCCCAGATCAGTCTCGCAATGAGAGAAATGAATTTCGGAAGGTCCTAGCCCATCCGAATTTCAAATACAGACAAAAAACACTTGTTCATAATCTGGTAATCTATCTGCACAGTCAGTAGTGACATGGTCTTCCAATCGCAAGGTCTCAGGGTTCTATTCTATTGAACACGTTTCACCTCATTGCTGTCATGCTGTGTCTCCCCCCACCCGTCCTACTTTGCTTATCAACTGCATAAATACTGGACGTAAAGCCCATCCATCCATTTCTGATCTGCCCAGGTCACCTCAACCTATTGTTGGACAGCAGAACTTATCAATCACCTTTCACTTCGTTGCTGACTAGCTGCTTCCCCCAGGGGCGGACTGGCGCCATTTTGGACCGTGGCAAAATAAGTCGATGGGCCCCAAAATGGCCCACATTCCTATTTGTGATACTACTTCATTTATGCAAAGGTGGAGGAGCCCATTTCTACATGGGGCCCATCACATTGGGGCCCTTATCATGCTTATCTAAAAGTTACATTGAATCACACAGTCACAAACTTGGACACAAAGATGGACATTTTGACATTTTTCTTGATTTTGTTATTTTTTGGCACCTTGAATGGGCCCCCCTGAGTGCATGGGCCCGTGGCAGCCGCCACTCTGTCGCATAGGCCAGTCCGCCCCTGGGCCTTCCCCCTCCTGTCCTTATGCTTATTATAGCTTACCATAGTTCATAAATATAGGATGCAAAGCCCTAATCATCCGTCCATCTTAGTTACAACCAACCTTCTTTTAAAGTATTTCTGGTGACAAATTTATGTTTTGTTCCACGAAGAAAATTGCTTAACCACCATGAAGTTACCTAACGGTTGCCAAGGGAAAGGTGAATGATTTTTCCAAGTGCATAATTTTTTGGCCGCTAATAAAAGCGTCTGATTGACTTCCCATTGAATAAGCTGATCCAACAGCTGTGGACGACGAGACGGAACAAAGTGTCTTGTGCTGTCGTTTAATCTCGGCTGTGTTCAGTTTACCTGTCAGAGAAAGTTTCTTGTCTGCTTGTGTGCAGGTGAACTTCTTATAAGTCTTCTGTTGTACATATTGTATGTCTATTCAACTTACATTTGCAAAACTAAAGCTCAACAATCATGACAATTTATATGATTAATAACTTACCTGTAGTCCCAGGGATGGAGGGAGGGGTCATGGGGTCTATTCCTGCTGTGATTGTCTGGACCTATGTTGGACAGCAGTTTCAATCATCCTTTGTTTGCCTCATTGCTCATGTTGCTATGTCCTCCCATCTAACCAAGTGCATAAGTACAGGATGTAAAACCGCAATCATCCATCCATCCAGGGATTCCTGCTAGTACAAAGTACAATGGAGATAAGATAGGTCAATTTTGATAGATACAAAGATCGAAAGATCGAGAAATCTGAATGATGTATGGAGTATGCCAGGCATTGCCACTCACAACCACAAGATAGCTGGTGAACTCCTGATGATACTCAAAGTTTTTACCCCATGTGTCACTGTGAAATGTTTTACCTGTTTACTTACCCGAGCTGCCGAGCATCCAATTTGTATTATGCCAGGTCCCATAGTCCTGGTTGGTACCATAAGAAGGCTTCTGACTACTGAAATTAAAAGTTAATTTAGATATTTAAAAAACAACAGTCAATATGATGAAGTTTATTGTACATTCCGGCGAGGGCTTTCTGATATCCATTTCTCACACGTCAACCATCTGAAACAACAGTACAAACAGTGCCAGGGTCGCAAAGTTATTGTCTCGTACAAACAACGTCCATTAGCAGATTAGAAAGTGTGTGATCCTTGAAATTGTTGTTGAACGTCTTCTTTTATTTCTATTTCAGGAACTGAGAAAACACAATGCCAAAGAAGTAGTAAGGGTTTGTGAGCCAACTTACGACACGACCAGGCTGGAGAAGGAGGGCATCCACGTCCTGGTACGTTCAATAACTTCTTTGATTTGGATTTAGATTTACATCAACATTGAGATATTTAACTAATATTAAGCATATGCAACTATGCATCCATTACCTTGTATTTTCTATAACTTCCGTGAAATTGACATTTCAATATTCACCTCATATATTGGAATTAGCTGATTAGACGGTAAAGGTTGAAGGGAGTCTCTGACGTTGTGAGAATGGTTGTTCAAATAGTCAAATCTTTGAACCATTCTCACAACATTTGAGACCCCCTGCGAGCTGTACTCACTCGCACACATGTGTGACACGTGGGACTCTGAATTGTGCAAATGACTTCAAACGTTTAAAGTAGTTCTAACTTCTAAACATAAGTCGCAAAAATATCCCAGTGTCTGCTTCTTTTGACCCCGTAATATTCTTACGGTAAATGGTGCAAAAAGCGAATATACTCTTTACAAGAAAAATTTAGTTTGTATGTGTCTTTAGTAATAATTTTCATAATGTGGTTAACATTGTTTAGTGATTGTCCAATATTAACATTGTTTAGTGATTGTCCAATATTTAGCAAGATATGTAAAGTACAAAAATATGCGTACCGCTTAATAGTTTTTGTAATGACTTTGTATGTATCTGTTTCCTCATTCAGGATTTTCCATTTGACGATGGCACAGCGCCCCCTAGCAACGTCATGGATGAATGGTTCAATCTTCTCAAGTCGCGATTCAAGGACGAGCCAGGAAGTTGCATTGCCGTCCACTGTGTGGCAGGACTCGGCAGGTATGCACAACAAGAGTGTCCTTCTTTCTATACAGTGTATATCTATCAGCATCCAGAATGCTGTTTTAAGCGTGCTGTGGTCTTGAATAGTGGTCTTGAATAATGTACTACTTCCTGTGAAAAACCTGTGGACATTTTCTTGATGCTGTGAAATTCCAAGGCCAAAAAATGTAAAGAATGCAATAAATTTGACTTTGAATGGTTACAGAAATCATTTTGATTAGCAGCAAAATCACACGGCCACACTATTTTGGCTCTAGTCAACGTATTTTACTGATACTTTCTGATATTTTGTCAAGTTATTTTCCCAATAATCGTACTCGGCACAATTGAGGTATGAGACATAGCAAGCGTAAAGATAAACTCCTCCGAGTTGATGAAGTTCTTCTGTCTAGTTACAGTTCTTTCATATACTATATTAGCTGAATATAATGAGAGATGTGTTGTATTTTTCAGAGCGCCTGTGTTGGTGGCACTTGCCTTGATGGAGTGTGGCATGAAGTACGAGGATGCCGTGGAACTCATTCGACAGTAAGTTACGAGAAATTTCTTTAGTCTAGAAGATTATGAACAGAGGTCCAAATCCCATGAAGAAATATATCATAAGAAAGTATTTGTCGCTACCTACAAGATGACATCAAGATTGTCGTTGTAGCTCTTCTGCATCAAAAGTTATCGAAGTTTCGAACCCAATTTGATTAGACATCACTTTGCAAATTACAACCTACAAGTAGGCCTAACTGTTTTGTGTTTGAGTAACTTATAAAAGAGTGCACTTTAATTAATTTTAATTCTGTTATATTATCAAAGTTTTAGTGTATCTGAAATCATGTGAATACGATTGTTATTCTGATGTGATCATTAATTTTGAATTTTGTGTTTTTCAGAAAACGACGAGGGGCGATCAACGCCAAGCAGCTGTCTTTCCTCAGCAAATACCGTCCAAAGTCCCGGCTAAAGGCAAAGGGCAAAGAGAGCAACTGCGTCGTGCAGTGAGCAGCGCCCTCTGCCTGGTGATTTAGGAACAACAAAACAACCCAGACGAAGAACTGTCCTTTTACCCCATCAACTAAGTTGACAGCAACACCGCTAGGAAAGGAATACTAGGACTCGGTTTATAGGCATCCATCGGGGACATCACGATCATGTGTGTCCTCCGATGGAGTCTTGTCGTTGTCGTAAAGAATTCAAATTATTGATTTGCACCCGTTCGTTAGTTTGTCATCGTTTATTCTCAGGCCACTTATCCACGCCTTGCCCCTCGCCACAACAACATTGCTGCCCCTCGCAACATTGCTGTGTCACTCGCAACATTGTTGTGTCACTCGCAACATTGCTGCATCCCTCGCAAGTTCGCAACATTGCAGCCCCTCGCAACATACACACCCAGATCGTCCCATCTCTTCCCATAATATGTAATGTCTACAATTAACACCAGGAGTCTCTGTTGTTGGTCTTCACGGCATAGTCACATGACCTCAAGGAAACATTTGGAATTACCACATTTGGACATCCAAATTACAACATGTGGACGTCAGTTTGTCGCGCCTTGGCTGCAGCCCAGGGTAGCGACAAAAAATGAAGTTCACAAAGTTAAAATTTGAAAAAAGGATGACGCAAGTCGTACAAAACAGCGATGGAGTCGGACAGACTTACTAGTTTTAAAATATTCTCAATGTCTTCACACACACACACACTAACTTTGTTAATAATAAACTGTTTTACCCAATCAGTCAAATTCAATTTATCACAATGGTGCTGTTTTCTGTGAAATGTAACTCATTTTAGTAGAGAAGGTATGTAGAAAAGTAATGTTTAAGTGATATAAGTAATATTAAAAAAGTAATATATAAAGTAATATAATGAGGAAGGATTGTATATTTTGTAAATGGTTCTAAACGGACTAAAGTAGTGTATTAAGACTTCTGTGAAAGACGGAATTGAAAAATATTGAAGTTCTAAAACTAGAGCACTGTATCAGTTTCAAGCAAAGTAGCGACTAGAAAACTAGAATATCAGAATATCCACGAAATAAACACCCCACATGACGTCATTGTGATGTAACAGCTGTCTATTTTACGAAGAACATGCAATGTGTATTATATATATATTATAAATGGAAATATCTCTGATATTTTTGATGGAATGTTCATGGTATTGTTTTCCGACGACCATGTCAAGTCAAATAGTGTGAATAAATGAATATCAATTAGCGAATATATGAATATTGATGATTAGCATGAATGAAGTGGGAGGAGTCATGACTGCCTGTTGTTGTTTCGTTAAAATGTTAAAAGCATGTGAATATTTATTACACGAGAGTCAATTAACTATTAAGAAAGCACGGATCACTGACATTGGTATTAATCGTCTACACTCGGGCTACATTACTGGTCCCACACACAGTCAGCAAGTTATTTATTGGATATATTTGTGTACATTGCATATTTATGATATAGAGTTAAGATTGCAAAATATAGAAATTCTGTAAATTATGAAAAATATGATGACATTTAAATTATAATATGGCAAGTTGCAGTTGGGATAAATACTGCAAATTCTGTAAATTGGATTAAATATTGCGACTTGGAAGGTAAAATTATATGAAAAAGATGAAATTGCAATTGAAATTCTCTTTTAAAATTTGATTCACAATTGAAAGTTTGTTGGCGATACATTGATTTCTTGAATTTGAAATTCACATGGGATATTTACAAAGTTTGCTGATGACAAATTGAAGTGGACTATTGACTTCTAAATGAAATAATATAAATGAAATATAATAGTAAATGTTGTCTGATCTTATTGAATGCATGGAGAGAGTAGGGTAGGAAGGGATATTAGATATTGACTGAGACATGAATTATATGACTTGATTGAAATGTTGTATTTAATGTGGATTTAAAACGACAAAAAATGATCAGACAACTGATGATGCAAAGAGTAAGTTGATTATCAATTATTATTTCAATAGTAGGTCTTGCCTTTTGGTGTTTGGTTAATTAAACGTTGATGAAATGACGAAAATTGATCATTCAGAAATTACAGAATACGTGTACATAAAAGGTTCTCATGGCGTGTATGAAATGTCAAAATGTGCATAAAACGTGTGTAAAAAAACGTATATAAAACGTGTAAAAACGTTGATAAGATGTCAAAAATGATACACTCAAGTGTACAGGAGTTGCATGCTTATTTATTTTGGAGGTGCACCCAAGAATAAAGTTGCCAATATAGATTAAGAGCAATACCCTGGACCTCATTGTATTTTATTTGAAATTATTTTGAGACATTTCTTAAGCATCTGTTCACTTTGTTGTGTTATTTTAGCCTTTTTTATCTATTACAGCTTTGCATTGCGTTGATAAATGATGTTTTTGTTTTTCGCTGAAACATTGTGGAATATCCCGAGTCTCTCTGAATCTTGATAATAGTGCTTCTCTCGATTCATTGAATTTAGGCCGGACTTAATTAAATCTTTAGCTTTTCGAGGTCAATCCTGGAAGCTAAGGTTCAATTATGTCCGGCCTTATGAATAATTGTATAAAAAATTGGATTTTGTACGGCGGATCTATGCTGTGCCCTTTGTATTGGATCAACAAATTATAATTAGGGGTTATCAATTGCCTCAGAATAAGTACAGTTCAAGTAAATACAAGATTAAATAAGTATTACTGTGAATAATGAATTTTAACGATGATTTAACATTGTTTAAAGCAAAAATGAGTCAGATGAATTTTGTGGAATTGTAAATTTCTCAAGTCAAAAGGGATGGTGTCAAAAATGATTGTTATATTGTTTTCTATTCTTTCTATCGTTTTTGCTACTCTTTTTTATTTCTCTATATGATATGAAGTCATTGAAGGGGAGGTTGTTCTGTATATATAGCCATTATTATTAGGCTCTAGGTGTACATATTATTTGTTCCGGAACTCGGTTGTCCTATTATAACCTCGGGAATTTGCTGTGGGTTCTCACTTCCGTTGAAAGAAATCTTTTTTTTTCAAAACTCCCCTCACTTCAGTCTCCTCCGAAAAATATCGAGAAAATTCATTTCTTAATATGTCGACGTCAAGAGTGGCAGATAGTAACGATATTAATTTTAATATTTTGAATAAAAAAGGAAATAAAAATTGAAAAATATTACCCAATGTCTTGTGTTATTTGTGCGAATCTAGCAGCGAAAGTGCTAGAAGATCTTATGTTAAAGATATGAATGTAATATTTTAGAAATTTAGGCCCTACATGTGACCTGCTCCTCCACGAGAAATTTGCTATAGACAATTATTGCACAACATTCTTCTGCCGATTCCAGACATGTTTCAGGGACTGAGTAACCTTGAAATAAATTTTGGCCACTAGAGGAACCTTGGTCTAGCGTACCCATGAATCCCTCTAGTGGACAGTGAGTGATATTGCAGGGTGTCTGCCAATCCTGGAAAAGCCTGGAATTTGGTTTCTCAATTTCCAGGCCTTGAAAAGCCTGGAAAAACCAGCATTTTGAAAAAAGGCCTGGAAAAGCCTGGAATTTAGTTTGTATGGAAATAAAAATAGTCCGCTGCTAAATTTTTGGCAATTTTTAGCGATGATAGGACCGAAGGACGAATGTCGTGTTCAGAAAAAAATGTGTGTATCGTGTCGTTAATTGGTCAGTTCATCAACAAATTGGCCTGGAATTTTGGAAAACTTGGCCTGGAAAAGCCTTGAAAAAGCCTGGAATTTGATAAAAAAGCTGCAGACACCCTGTATTGCACCCAGACACTACCCTGCCCCATTTCTGTGGACTAGTGGGTAGCAGTGACATTCATAGGCGTAGGCGCGCGTGATTTTTAGGGGGGCGAGCAACATTTGCCCGAATTTCAAGATCTAGTTTTAATACCATTTCAAATGAAATCGGCTAGAAATCATTCATTTTCAATAGTGTTTATTTAATCATCTGCCCAAATTTTTCAGCCTTTTTGCCCGAATCTTACTGTTTCCCAAACTTTTGGGGGGGGGCAACCGCCCCCCCTGCCCCCCCCCCTCCCATACGCCTATGGTGACATTACAAAGCAATTGTGAGCGGATGTTTATTCACTGGTTCTCTCACTCTCCGCCAATCGGAGCACCAGCCAGTGGCGTAACTGGGGGGTCGCGAGCGGGGGAGCACCTGGGGGGGGCACGCGATTCTCTGGGGGGCACCCAGTATACTACTTGTATATTTTAGCCAGAGTTGGAAATTTCATATGGGGGGCACAGGTCCAATATGGGGGGCACGTGCCCCCCATAGGGACGCCACTGGCACTAGCTACCTGAGGAGCCTCAAGAACACTTTCCCCAGCAGCTGGTTCCCTCTGGGAATCCCGAGTGAGAGTCTGCCCTGCCAACGGGTGAAAATCCCCCTGGGGAAAATCCAGCCTTAGAATCTGTATGTCACAGAAATTTGATTAATTTAACTAGTCTTTTCTGTGTATTGCAAATGATGAAAATAAATAGTGGAGCTAGGTCCTAGGTCGCCTTTCCAAAAAATTTTCCAACCAGTAGGAAATTGAGTCACGTTGGGCCTAATTGTGTCAGACTTTTTCAAGTTGGTGCGAATATAATGAATTTTTAAAAAGACAAAAACCTGTACTGCAGAATAATAACAATACATAATTTGAGTACAGTAATATTTTATTTATCAATGAGTTATGAATACATATTTTTCATGAAAACATACAAAATAAGCTTATATTATCTTTTTCCACAATTAACGGCGTGTATGCTATACTATTGGAAGAATTTTACAAGACAAAATTTGACAGACATTTCCAAAGACAGATGAAGAATCTATTAAAAATATCGAAGTTTATTTGACCGACGATAGTATTTCTTAGAAATATAATTTGTGAGATAATTAAATAACAGGGTACCATGCAATTGATTCTATACAATAATTGATGTCAAACTAATGAAGTCGATTTACTAAAGCAAAATATATACCTGAAATAAACGGTGATAATGGGGGTTAAAATAACGAGATATGATAATGAGGCTAGCTCATTTTGTGTGCAACTCACAAGCGGACCGAAATTTATCAATCTGCGAAAATCAGCAGATAGATTTTATCATTTTCGAGGTAGAAACATTAAAAATACTATATAATTTCTGCTCCAAAGTCAACTAATGTGTATTGTATATACGCTGTGAAGCTAAAATATACGAGCAACAAAAATGTCCGACACACATTTGTGATATATATAGCAAAGATAGAGATGATAGGTTTGTTATTATATTATCAACACATCTGGTCACTGTTTTAAATAGAATATTTCAATAGAATATGACATAAATCAACGCTAATGATCCGTAGATTAATAAAGAATATATAAATAACAATATTGTGCTAAAAATATCCATCAACAAACGTTATAATGATTTGTTAAACAATTAAATTACTAATTTCAATTTTATTTGAGTAAATTCAGCATTCAAATGTTCAATATTCGTAATTTTATGTATTCTATAATCCATATTTTGTATGGCGTGTATAAGTTAAAGATAAACAATTTCAATGAAGATCTATTAGTCGAATATATTTCCTAATAACAAAAAGTTAACATAAATTTTAGACAAGTTTCGTGATCACAATATCTGCATGTTGTTGTTCTAAAAGATACATTTAACAATATGGCGGTGATAAAATTTAAATTGCAGTACACACTATTTTACATAGGGGTAATTATATATATATAATATCGAATGAAAACCACTTCAAGCAGAATCGTACACAACTGGTATATATATATATAATCATGATAATATATATAAAAACAGCGTAACCATGACGATGACAATCTAATATTTCTTAATACGGCGTAATGAAATTTACATCTAGGTGTGCGAATTCTCCATCGTGAATACAGTGAAAGTACACAAGAGTGCGATTCCAATCTATTAATATATCCATGCAAATTTACACCAACATTTCATTCATTCTTGGATATTACATTTTGAAATTACATTCCGAATTTCATAAATTACTCTAAATTACAGTTGGAAAAAATATATCTTGCGTCATAGCAATAATCATTCGACCCTTTTCTCTCTCCTTTAAAACGACATAGCAAAAGCATACATAATTCACTAATTTTTATAATAAATTTACTATCCGAGACCTTTTTTACATGTCATAAGCTATCACTTCAATACTATTTTCAGTATTTCATATGCCAATTTGAGACCATCATCAAGAAGATTTGTTTTTCATTTAATTACCATATTCTCGCTGTATTTTGATTCATTCAGCTTGAAATTCAGAGAATTCCTTGCATAGCAAAAAATCTAGAAGGCATGTCATTAACAATTTTTCGAAATATCAAAAATTTTCAATTTAATTTAGAAAACTTTAACACTTTTGTCTATTTAAATTGCTTTGTAGGGAAATCTAGGGGGCGCTTCAGTCACCCTATATAAGAACACTTACCGATTCATAAAAATTCACTAGGAATGTTTTATAACAACTCTTTCATTCCTTCAACTTTCGACTGAATTTTTGTAACTTTGCTTTTTTTTTTACTTTAACTCTACTTACAATGCGTCTTACATGTTAATCATATTACATGTTCATATGTTAAAATTACATGTTTAAAGACATGCGAAAGAACGTTTTTAATTAATTTTATTAATCTAGTCATGAACCAATGCAGCTAACTTCACACATGATTTTCATATTAAATACATTTTTCTTCCAAAAAGAGCACAGAGTACAATAAGTAATCACACAACACTACATGATATATTATGATACAGTAGACAATATTCATAGTCTTTGTACAACAAGACCGGGGACCTGGGTCCGAATCCCGATCTAACGGTGGAGTGGGGCCTGATGTGATTGAAGAATCACGCGAAATACGTCCGCGAAAGCCGTGACGATGATAGCATGAAAACGTCACGCCCTCACGGACTAACCTAGTCTCTTCTCTCCATTTTTCACTCATTCCGTAACAAAAACGTTTTATAATAAGACATATTTGGGACACACAAAGCGCACCATCTTCTCGTAAGTTTATGTAAACGTGATTATGTACAAAAAACTCCTCGGGGAATGAGTGAAAAACGGGGATATTGTGTTCGTTCCACAACTTGATGTCTGTCTGTCTGTCCATCCGTATTTCCACTTGTCTGTTTGTACGTCCGTCTGCCAACGGAACAAAAATTTGTTCCAAACTAGCTCGGAGCTCCAGAATTCTTTTCTCTGCAAACTTGGTACTCCTTTGAAAACTTTGCTCAATTTTTGATGTCCATTTGCAATTCCAAAATGCTCATTTTATAAATCCATACATTCAGACACTTCACGGAATATCTGACATCCGAATTCCACCATATCACATGTAACCGATTGTCAACTGGCCTGGAGAATCTAGCGTCATCTCCCGGGAGGCAGAACTCTGAATTTACAAGTTTTGAAATCTATTTCTGTCGACCAAAATTTCAATCCTCGCTCGAGTCTATTTTTAGAATTTTTAACAATTAATCCACTGATGCAAGATTTAAATTAGGATAATCCATAAATATTAACTCAGACGATCTTTTAAGCATATTTGAAATTGAAGTAAAATCGTAGACGATACGTCGAAATAAAAGAAATCATTCATCTTCTGACAATAATCAAAAGATTATATCAAAAGATTAAAATCAAACAATTTGATATCAGTTTTTATGATATGATAAAAGTTGTGATATCGGTGAAAATAAGATTGATGTCCGGCTGAATAAATCCAGAGATAAAATGACGATAACTTTGCTAAAACCAAAGCAACTCAGCTTCAGATGTAGGATTTACAACTTCTTGATTTCTGAGAATTTCGTAATTTTTAGTATGATCCACGATTCCAATTAAATCCAGATTGCGTAACTGGAGATATATTAAAAACTATTCGCAAGTTGTCCGATAAAATAAATGCACTTCGACCGTATAAGGACAGCCGACGACCAAAGAAGAGCGTCATAAAACTTTTAAAAGAGCAGCGAGGATCACGTAGGCCATTGTAGCCACCTGGTGGCTGGGTGGTGCGACATATTTAGGCGTAGAACTCTCGGGTGTTTGCGCGCTGGTACGTGTGGTGGCTAGGACTTCTCTTTTCGTCAAGAGCGTAACTTCCTTCGTCTTTTTTCCTCATTCGGTAAACGATGAACATGACAAGAAGGACAGCACACAATAGACCGATCACAGCGCCACCAATGATTCCTGCAACAAATGAATTACGATTATTAAACGGATAAATGCCACACTTCAATTTGTCAGTTAGAAGCTGATTATCTTATCACTTATGTTACTTGTTTTTATCGTCATCATGGACGTTAAATAAAATTTCACTCTACTTTTTTATTTCAATCTGGTCAACTTGACAAATCTGCCGCTATCGATAACATCTACATATGCAGGTTAAGAGTACGTAATTAACCTTTCAACTTTCACACAATTTAGACATCACCAAAGCTCTGGATGGGATTTTGCATCCCCCCGTCCCATGGCCATTTTACTTTACTCAGTTTAGAATTAATTCCCTATCCCCCATTGTCAAGAGCCTGACATTACGGATGGCCAGAAATGGAATCTGTCTGACAGAAAGACCATAATTCCACACACTCCATAAATTTAATATTTCAGGAACTACTTTTAATAGATTCGATGTGAAACCAGATTTTATAGTGGCTTCAACTTATTTCTAATACCTTGTAACAGTATAACACATCAAAAGGAAATTTCAAAATGCATATCACGTAGAAATCTGACCGCAAGATTCGGTATTCCAGAATTAAAGTTTAAGTTATAAGGTACTCAAATCTGTACAGTTGAGTCCAGAGACTACCAATCCAATTATCCAGTGAATTTTTACGGAACCAATTGAGCAAAATTCCCTTCCAGATGGCACCACCTCCAACGACAAGCACCCTCTAGAGTTAATGACACATACCAGCCAGGATTCCTGGGCTGCCCATGACGACAGATGGGTGGACAAACTCTCCCTTGCTTTGCATCAACGATCCTTCCACTTGGTTTGAGTCTGGGGCTAGAGTCTGGATGTCAACGTCTCCTCCGTCTGGAAAATTAAAATACAAAATTGTCATTTAAATGTTAAATGTTAATATCTATGTAGTTTGTTAAAGGCTAATATCTGTGTAGTTTGTGAAGAGAAAGGAGCACACACGCTAGCGTACATCAAAGTGCTAAAAGTAAATTAGGAAGCACAGGGATCCCACTAAATTTCCACGACCAAATTTAGGATTTTTCATAATCCATGACCAATCTTTCACCCATTGAGGTAAGTATGCATCCCAAAAACAATTTACGAGATGACCTCCCCCTCCATGTGTCATATAAACCACAAAATCTGTTTAACTCATGTTTAGTGGAAATTGTGGTAAGTTTGTTTGTGTTTTACGCCCCATCAGCACCGGTTTGGGTTATTTAGTGGAAATTTTGGTTAGAATTTTAATTTCACATGACTTCTGATTTTCCAAGAATATCCATGACTGTGGGAACCTGACCTGTAATAAATAACTATTCCAGAAAATTACAACAATTTCTTCGCAGGTTGATGCACTTTGAGGAACTTCCTAAAAAAAACAATTGTTGTCCTTCCCCATAGACATACCTGGCATAGCGTTTATACTATTGTCCATGTCGTTGTTGCGCTGCTTGTCGAGATCGTCCGGCTGGGGCTGGTTCTCGTTGGGCAGGTTGATGATATCGTCACGGTTGTCTTCCTCCTCGGGACGAACATTCACGCCCGGGCGACGGGTCGGTCTGGCGATTTCTGCAAAAATAACAAGAAAAAATATGGTCAAGATGATTTTAAATATAAGTCTAAAATACACAATATTCTATACTGGTCTACAATGATGAGCAGCTGAATCAACCTATTATTTCAAATTAAAACTTAAAAGTGAAATATAGAAATTTCAAATAAATAATACAGCAATTTACAACAAAAAATACATGAATTTCAAACACAAACTCTTTTAAGTGTCATTCACAGAACCAGTCTCACTCATATACGCTATTATCAATAAATACAAAATATGTCATGTATATAAATATATCTTAAGTATGTCAACTGAAACTTGGCAAACTGTAATTGCCACATTTTTCCAATCACATTTTCCCACGAGTTTGAAAAAATGTAGGCCTCATATTCACAAAGATATATTTCAAAAGGTGAGCTTCACACCAATGCACTCACATAAGTTGAAAATTTGTCATGTGTTTATGACAATGTGTTCACACAATGAGTAGCTCTGAAGTGGTCTTCAAAAAATTAGTTAGATGGATAGACGGATAGATAGTAAGACAGACCTAAATAGATAAATAGACAGATAGAGAGATGGACAGATAGAGAAAGATAAGACATAGAGGGTAGATAAGTACATAGCCTACGAGATAGGTATAGATATAAAGTTAGAAAGGAGACAAATAGGTCAATAGCAAAATGAATATGAAAAGGGCTGCAAGTCATTTCAGAAATCTCGAAATAGATGTGATTCAGTATCAAGAATAAATCAATGTCACAATACTATGCAGGAATAATCTAATTTAGTTAACGATATAATCCATTTCAGCTCAGTCAGCCAGGCTGCTAAGTTGCCAGCTCAGTGGCATTCGACGAGGAATTAGCAAAAATATAAAAACCCCACATTTGCACCGTTGTTCTTTGACTTCTTTTCACTCGCCAGGTGGAAAAACACACATCAAAACACACGTCAATTCCAGTCAGAGAGACTTTCATCTCCAAAGAGATGTGAGGATCAGAATTGAGACAGAAAGACAGAAAAAACACAAAAAAGCCTGAAACAAAAGCACTAGCACCAGAGGGAATGGTGCGGGCAATTTAGAGACCGCTTTGGGGGGAATTTAGAGACTGCTTTGGGGGGATTTACAGATGTAAAATCAAAGAGAATTCACCAGAATTCACCAGCAAAGCCATTGCCTTTCAGAAGAAATGCTATTTTCACTCTGACGAGCATTGAAGGGACTTTTTAAGTGACTTTTTTTAGTCTTTTATTTCTGTTTCGAGGCTTTTTGATTCACTTCAAAGAGAGAATGAGCAGATGAGAAAGGCCGAGACAAAAATACAAACAAATTGCCTTTCAATCGGCCGTGAATAGATCTTGCCGTGATTCACTATGTACTCGACCAGACTAGAATCTAGAAATCACTCAAAATTCAAATCAGCAGTATCCCTGAATCAGAGCTCTTCTAACCCAAAAACAACTTGTTTAAACTGGCGTCAAATGTAATTTATCTAGTAATTCCTCAAAATCATTTGTGATTCTTGCCCTTATTAATGACAAATAATTTTCCCCTTTGACAAAGATGACCACCAAAGTTTATCTATCTCATCGCTTGTTGTTTCAAACCATTAGCTGTAGATTACTCATTCGAAGGCTACTTAATAATTGGAAAAACTCAGAAGCAATTGATGTTTATTTTTTCTTGTCACAAAACGTACATACATTTTGATATCGGCTCGCACAATTATGAAAATTCAGTTTATATGACCAGTTAACAATTGAATTCCAAGAAAACACTCTTGAATCATCCTTATAATATACTTTCTTGATATAGAGTTTTCAGCTTCTTAACCTTTATCTAAACCAGTTCTTACATATACAATTGCAAGGTGGTTCACCAAATGACGTCATCTGAGAAACTTACATCAGCTAAAAAGTTTATTTATAAGACATAAGTGGTGTGTTGTCATGCAATATAAATGGATTGCTGATTCTGCCGCAAGTATATTTTCTTAAGTTGGTTGATTTGCAGTAAGCATGCAAGTAAAGTACTGTTCATATTGTACCAGTCTCCACTTCTCCGAGACCCCGCCCACAGGCAGATAACTAAAGCATTGCTTTTGTGTGCAGGAGCCCAGTATTTTGCAGATTTAGTAAAAGGATTTTGCTCAATTTACAATTTCGGCATTTTTCACAACATACAAGTAATTCCTCAGTCCGGTAAAAATCCACTTGTCTGTCACATGACGCAAGACTCTTTTAAGAGTCATTCCATCATCACCATGGCAACCACAGTAAACAATGCATAACAACAACAAGAATAGATCTGGAATGGTTGTTGGTTGCTTATCTATGTTTGTCTTAACCTCACACTGCTGATATGGCGAGGAAGTCAGCCGTCAGGGCAGTTCATTACATCGTGCACTTCTCTTGATAAATTCCAATGTCGCCGAGAAACTCGTTACTTCACATGTCGAAAAGATTATGAGCAGTATCGAAGTCACATGAGTCATGATAATAATCAGTGATAATGGGTTGTCTCAGAGAGAGAGAAAAACTGCAATGTTACGAAAAATTACACAATAACTCTTTCAGATATTGTAGAAAACAACTGACATTGAAAACATTGCTTAAAAGCATCTTTTACCATAATGAGCTGCGAAGTTTTCACATTCTTTTTTTTACACCCCAAAGTTTTCCACTCTTATTTATTTTCACAAACAACTGTAACAACAAGCATTTTATTCTTCTGCCTTGTTAGGAAAAACGAGTAATATCTTATCTAGATAACAACATTGAAACCAACATTGAAAACATAGCTTAAAAGCATCTTTTAATGTTCCTATGCATGGTTTTTCCACACCCTTGTTGTGAAAACAAACAACTGTTCAAAACAAGTATATCTACGTCTATATTCCTCTACTTTGTCTTTTCCAACTCACACACCGTTGTTCCACATATTTTGAAGGTCTATTTCCACCTCACAGCCACTGTTGTCTTTTCACAGCTTTAGTCTTTTTTATCTATTTTCAATCAAACCTGAACTGGATTTCGTGCTTTTTTGTCTACTTCAGTTGTATGGCTTCAGCTGCAGCGAGCGTCAAATATTTGTAAAGAACCCTTCGATTTGGCTCCATATAGAAGTCGAAGATGCCTTTTTTCAATATACATTGTGTTCATATCCCTGAAAGTTTTCTCTTTTTGGGTTTGCAATCCTACATTTCCCATTTATTTCCTGCTTTTTTTGTCTCTTTTTTTAGCATTTTTATTTAATCACGCCTTCCTTTATTTCTTTTCATATCAATTTCCTTCTTTCCCAGTCTTTTTTTCTTTTCATCTTTTCACTACTCTATTCTTTTTTCTATCACAATTTCCTGCATTCTTTTTTGCTGCGAGACTGTCTTCTTTCTTTTTCTTCACAAATTTTCTGCGATCCTGCTGATCACTTCTTCGTTTGTCTCCATTGAAAACCCATCACCTCTTGCTTGCTGGAGCTTGCGCATTGTATTCTCAGCAAACAGACCTTCTTCTTCTGCCCTTCTGCGTCTGCCTTCCAATGGAACTTGAACTACAGCAAGAATGGAGGACGCTTTGTTTACTAAATCGGTTTCAGAGGCAGCCAGAAGGATGCTCCAACTGACTCAGCAGCTGTTGTCTGCAGTGGAGCCTCTTGTGCAAGAAGTTAAGAACTGATCAACAATGGAGTTTTAGGCAGCTTCGGTCTCAAGTCTCTTATTGATGAGTTTATAGATTTCTAACTTCATTGACGGAAGTATTAAACGAGACTCAATTAGACTAAATTTTGTCAATGAAATGTCAGCACAATGTAATGAATGACTGAAATTATTATTTCAATCTGGGAATTGTCTTGCCTTCATCAGAAGTTATTCCAAACGCTTCTTCTTTATATTCTTTCCCATAGTCTGCTTCCTCCTCTTAGTTCTTTCCTTCTGTTTTTCTTTCCTTCTTTTATTGTCCTTGTCCATCTCATATCCCTCTTTCATCTCTCTGCTTTTGCTGCATCATCCTTCTCCCAATTAGTCTAGACATCTATTTACTGTGGGTGTCTTTCAACAATGTTAAAATGAATAGTCCTCCAATGGAAAAACATTATTCATTAATTGTCGCATTATCACATAATTGTCATAATACATCATGTTTTCTTGTTGATTATCTCTCATTCTTTCAGGGAAATTCAACATCATTGCCATTTCTTCCATAAAACATGAAGTGTTCCCAAACCACAAGTCTCACTGTGTTCCTATCCATTTACCAACCAGTAGTTAATCTCCCAGATCTAAAGTCTTTCATCATCACTCCGTTAATGCATCTCCATGATGTTGGACTACAAAAGCCACTTAAAACACTGCAATCAGTCCGGAAAATACCACAATTGCTCCACAAAATACCGCAATCACTTCAAATGCATCATACACTTGTAGGCTGGAGACTTCAGAGAACAGTCCACTGTACTCTCTATGACTGATGAATTTCAAAAGCAATGTTCAAATATGATGTTTATGACATTATAGCACAAAATTATGACAATTGCAAGTATAGAGTTTTCAAAAGCAATGTCTTGAGTGAACTATTAATGACTCAAAATTTGATAGTCTGTTAAAATTGTAACTTGTGATGGAAACTTCCAATCTACATTAAATTGACATAGTTTCCCAAAATATGAGTCTTTTCAAAAAGCCACAAAACATCAATTTCAACTAGTATACTAAATTGCACAGCAATTTAAAGGAAGAACTTCCCTTCCCTTCCAATCCCTTCCTTTCCTTTCGATCCTTTCCTTCCTTTCTGTTGCCGTACGTTGGATTCCTTTCCCTGGCATTGATGAGTCTGTTTTGGTTGGCCAAGAGCCATAGTTGGTACTTCGAGCTGACTTGAATGGTGCAAGGAACTACACAAACAGTGGCACTTACAAAATCATACATTTCTTAGCATGGAGGGCTTTTGTGGGCAATGGTACAGTAAGGCATGGCTATTGAAACATTTTGGTCATGGAGCAATTTGTCCTGATACATGAGGCATCCATATATCTCAAGTAAAACCACTAGCACCTCCTATCTGTACATAGTTATCAACACAGTTGAGTGCACAGAGGTCACCTTCTGGCCCTTTTTACCTGTCAATTTGATAATTGGCACAGAGCCAAGATTCACAAAGAGAAGATTTATCAAAGTAGCAGACCATTATAAAAGACTCAATTTATATTTAATCTTCATTAAATTTCCAAACTTCTCTCAAGTGATGCACAGTTTATTAATTGATCAATGAAATGTATACATGTAGACAAGGCAATATTCCCAAAGGTTTGAGTAAAGTTTCATGCACAATGCAGCCAGGAGTGTGAACTATTTGCCTTCTGAAAATTGACCTTCATGCTGTTAAATTGTGAATTTGGAGGACCACACTTAAATAATGTGGTGTACATTTGTAGGCAGACATAATGAGACATTTGCTTTTTCATTGAGTTTATTCATTCATCCACACTTGGAAATGTATAAAACAAGAAATACAATAAAACATATGTACCTGCAGATGTATGCAGGCCCATGTAACAGGCCTGTGTGAACAGCATGTAAGGTTATGTTTCACTTTGATTCTTTGAATATATTAAGGGCAAAATATAATTAGCAGCAATTGCCTTGTGAAAAGGTAGCATGATGGTTATTTTGAACATATTTAAAACATCAGATGTTTCAAGTGGCATGCTGGCAGTACATAACAACATGTGGGCCTATATCAATACAATGACAAGCTTGACTGGAATATCAGGCTGATTTAGCTTGCTACTGAGCAGATTATCTAAGCAATAGCAATAAACAAGAATTGTTCTTTGCAAGGTGGGCTGTGTACAAATCCTGGAACTATGGCATTCCATAAGAAAGGAAACATAGCATTGTGAAGCTTTGTTGTAATAATTTGAGCATTGATATGTGTGGCATCCAGTTACTGGAAGTCTGGTTAACTGTGGCCTCATCATGGCACCCTGAAAGCAATGAACTTTGTTGAAACCCTAACCCTAATGACTTGTCACGGACAAACTATAAGAGGTAGGAAGGCATGCTTTTAGACATACATAGGGCCAACAGTCAGCAACATGTCATATCAGTTTTAAGTGATTTGTAGCAGTATTTCACAAGTTATAATTTAATCATAAATGTAATAGAAAAAATATGTGCTTATTTGCAAACAATAGGGCAACAAATAAGCAACATATTATATCAATTTCAAGGGGTTTGAAACATTATTGGAAGAGTTTTAATTGGATTGTAAAATTCATGGTAGGGAGATGTGCTTGCATGGAAAAATAGGGCAGACAATAAGCAATGTTCCATATTAGTTGGACTTAATTTGAAATAATACTTCATGAGTTATAAATGAATAAATAAAATTTTATTTGTAGATGCGGCTATTAGTATAAGGTATATGCCCTTGGAGCACATAAAAGGCCATAATTTTCCACATTTTTTGGTGTTAATTTCGTGACATTTGAACAAGTAGAAGCTGAGCAATCTACATTTCAATTTTGAAATTACAAAAATTCAAGCAAAAAGTATTTTAAGTAGAACATTTTGCTTTGGAGACATTATGCAGGTCCATAATGGGTACCACACAAAAAATATACATGAAGATCCATGAGGAGCTTCATAGTTTTTTTGGACAAAATAGGTTTTGGGAGGCCCAAAAAGTCACATGAAATTTTCAATGTCTACCGCGATTCTATACCGTACGTCCTAGGGATTATTGCTACACATCATTGCAAAGCTGACATTCTGAGGTTTCCAAAAATGGTCCTGTTTTTCCTCTCGGATTAATATTAACGGAGATACAACCCTTCAAATGTTCGATTTTTGAGGCCCTGTGGCACCTAAAGTATTGGAGCTGGGGAGCCGTACTTTTGCATTTCCACTGTACCCCGGTAGTACTCATTATTTGTGGCAGGACATGAAATTCAGACCACTACATCATGGTTTTTCATGACACCACCCCTTGAAATTTCGGGGTGCCAAAACTTCGAACTCGTTTTTCTCGAAAATTTTCTAGGAGGCGCGAGATGATATTCCTTTCCGCACTGCGCATTTCTTTGGAGAATCCAGGGAAAAAATTTTGAGGAAAAGTATGTCAATACTTTTCCCAGAACCGGAGCGAGAAATTTTTATTGAATATTGGCCGTAATTCCCATGTCAAGCTTAATTCCGATGCGTAATTCCCAACACCAAAGGGCATTTCTACTGTCTATATTGTGCTGAAGTAGCTTTCTGATATCTTGCCTTGGCCATGTTTTATTCAACATTGAAAAATGACCAAAAACGCGGCGGAAAAGTGCAAATCTGTACAATATCAAGAAGAACTTCCCAAGGGAAGTTCTTAATTATGAAAATTGATGATTCAGTATGTCATAACACCTAAAATGTCATGACTTGTAACGAATTCACTACTTTCATTCAAGCTTCAAAAGGCACCCTCAGTAACTACCTGTGAAATACCCAACTAACACTCATTCAGTTGAAATCACATTACAAAAGACAAATCCTTCAACACAAATCCTGACAACATGAAAATAATCCAGCAGAATGCCCTATGGTGGCCAATTAGTCAACCTGTACAACAACACACAACTTCAACCTCCTTGCCCATGACCTGTAGAGCAAAATACTCGACCTCACTCACCAATACAAAATTCTCTACTTCTGCAGCTCGCTAAGGCCACACATAATTGATCTTTAGCTTCTCGGATCTTCTCAAGGCACTTTTTCTAGGGTTGGTTGGTAGGACAAAAAAAAAGGTGAAAATTTTTTTTTTATAATGTCAAAAAAAATTTTTTTATTATTTTTTTCTATTTTTTTCCCCATCGTCAGGAAATATTTTGTGTCGGCGGGTCCGCGAAGCTAAGAATCAATTATGTGTGGCCTAATTACTATCCTGGGAAGACTACAAGGCCCCGTATTGACAAATGTGTGTCCTACTAGCACTCGGGAGAGATATACGAACAACGTCATTTGTTGTACTACACTCCACTTCCCTTTGGAAGTTCAGGAAAGCACTTCGGAAAAGCACTTACCAAAATCTACCCGGTGGAAACTTAGAGGAAACTGGACGGAAACGCAGTGGAATTAAGCTTAATTCGCAGATTCTTAATCCCCGGCAGAAAATTAATCCCGTTTCCACGGCAACAGAACCAAAGGAATTACTCAAGGAATTAAGTGAACACTCTTTAGATGTAGAACGCCAGTAAGTGCATGTTCTGGAGACGTCCCCAAGCGTGTTCACAGTGTCTGTATACATATTATCTTCTTTATACATATACCTGAAGGACACTAAAATATGCGCACTTACAAACTTATCTCCCTTTAGACTAAAATTGTTTTTTGCTTTTGTTCTTAATTTTCATCTACTAACATACGCAGTACATAGGCCTATGCAAATACATAGTTTGAAAATTTTCCATCCTGCCATTGTCTACAAGAAACCCAGACTCAAAACTTGCATCTGAAGATCCATTATTAACAACATCCCATGCCGGCCGAGTTCCTTAAAAACATTAATTAATGATATTAGTTGTGACAAGTGATAGTTATTAATGTGTCTCATTTATCTAAATGACTAACCGCTAAGGGTCCACTCTTTGTCACAATCAAAATCATAACCGATGATTAAACATGCTCCTCATGCGATGTATGGGATGGAGGAGGATAGTTCCCACATCTATCATAGAGGTAATTACTGATACAACCAAAAATCAACCATATTAATCACATAATATCAATAAATCTCAGTGATGAGTAATTCATTTCTGAAATCCCAAGACTCTGTACAGAACTTTATTGGCCAATACTATCTAAAAGCACTAATCAAACAATTTTCACATTACAATTATTCCTAAATCTCAGTAAATAATTTCTCAGATTCAACACATAACTTCATAAGTGAGCCGAGGCCTTCCAAAATCCTTTTTTTTTTCAAATTTTGGAAATTTTTTTTTTTTTTTTAAGTGCCGTCATTTCTAGAAAAGTGCCGTCATTTCTAGAAAATTTAATGCCCAAATCAAATCCTAGCTGGAAAACTGTTACAGAGAGAACATGTACAGCATGTCCAACCATGAAGTGGAATCATTAACCCAAATGGAATTGGGTTCTCATGTAGATGTAGATTACAAATGCTTGATTGCGATAACATCATTTGCATACTTAATTGCACTCTCTTTTGTGAGTCTTTGGGTTCTCAAGCATCCTAAAAATTAAATTAAGGGTTTCGTTTTTTAGATTTTTCCTGAAAATCATAGTTTCATCACCTTAATATGTATAGGGCCCAAGATTTTTCAAAGAACTTGTTGAAAATTGCTGTCCCTGTTTGAAGGACAATTCATCTGTGCCTCAATGAGTTAAATGTTCCTCAATGAGTTAAATGTTATCACATTCCTAGGTTTACTTCCAAATTCATACAGCTTCTTACAAATTTGAAACTTTCCATATCCAGAAAGGCATAACAAATTCATACGCTTTCTAGTTCCCTGGATTCGTTAGAACCTGTTGCAAGTTTAATATAGTCTATAAATAAAGAAATAGGCAACTTCATTTATTCCCACGCTTAACTGCAAACTTCATTACAACTTCTTGGGACTTCGGGCGAGTTTACATCCATCGATTTGCAAGCGCTTCCTTATATGATTCCCAATCGATTCAAGACTGATTCACAAGTGATTCGAGATTGATTTCCATCCGATTTGCAACCGAATATTCAATCAACCCTGGAACAATTTAGGCGCAACGTGCAGTGGAACAAGCGGAATGTACTTTGGGCTAGGCGTCTTGATTGGAATGCAGATCGGGAGATGACTTCGGGAGTAATGTCATGCCATTCCAATTTGCAGACGACATTTGTTTGTCTTAATACCTCGTGTTTGCAATGAAGAGGCAGTGAGGGAGCATTGAGAGACTCCGAAATGGGACAGCGACAATTTCCAACCAACCCAAGACAGGAGACTCGACTTTGCATTGCGGGGACGTCGAGGAGACAGTGCTTGAGTCACGTAGTGAATCTGGATTACGGCTGCATTTTAAGGTAGGATGCCAGAATTCCAATTTGAAGCAAGAATGCCAGAGCAATGCTAATGGAATGCTAGCGAAATGCAGCAGGATTGAATTTCTGACAAGCAATGAGAATTGCATTAAGGTCACATTGGGGTGACTAGATGTAATTCACACAATACAACTTTGTAATTTACTCTGCTAAATATAATTCTTGGATAATCTTGCCTCAATAAAATCCCATCCAAATTACTTTTTCCGTATGACTATGAGTGATGATACCCTCACAAGAGACCGCCTTATGACTGCAGAAGTGCCAGACTTATAAACGCACAATGTAGGAACAACCGTTTGTCAGAATGTCTTAATCAATTTCATTAATTACTTGTTTTTTTCTCTCTTCAACTTAATACATGTTTAGAATTACAATAACTTTAAAAGATCAATAAGTACTGTTGGATGAACGGATGCATGATTAGTGCTTCATACCCTGTATTTATGTACTTGGTAGTCTATATGTGACAAGAGGAGACAGCTATGAGACAATCTAGAAGAACTGTAGTGAGACAAAAGAGACTGATACCTCAAATGCAAACACCCCGGAAGAAGAGACATAGCATTGAGCCAGACACCTTCAACATTGCCAATGCAAACAAGTGCCATATTGGAAACATACAATATCACAGAAATATGGATAGAGTCACACTTGCTGGCAAGATTTCCTTGTTCCGAAGTCAATATGCCCCTGTTGTGTGAAGGAAGTAGGAATGCAACTGAGTTTGGCTGCTTTCTCTGTTTCTCTAGTTCAGGCCGGAACTTCTGGTCTGCTTTCACATTTCTGGTTTAATTTCTGTGTCACTATACCTTAGTGAAATACAGCTCCCTGCAGTGGCGTAGCTAGGAATTTTTCCAGGGGGGCCAAAATATTCAAGTCAGCGATGGAAATGGAACTTTTTTGTGGGGGGAGCTATTATCGCTGTCGCGGCAGAGGCGCGCCATCGGCAAAATGCAACGTTTGATGACAATGTAATCATTTCTTTCCTGGTCAGGATGGAGCCAGGGGGGGCGACCGCCCCCCCTGTAGCTACGCCACTGGTTCCCTGAGTCATGTAAAACTATGATTTAATATGTAGATTTTGCAATATGCCTCATTTATTCATTTTCGCACATGATGAATGGAAATTGCCCACATGATGAATGACTCGTTTCCAATCTTCAATTTCCTTTCAGACTTTTCTTCTTCGTGTATGAAAATCTCCTTTTAGTCGTTGCTTTTGTACTCAACAACAGTGATCACATACATCATTCCATTTGGCATGACACACAATTCTTTACCTTCCTTTTAGTGTATGGAAACTATGGATTCATTTTTTCATGTTTAACTTATGAGTTTTCCCATCTTCGCACTCAACAACAGTCAACACATACATCATTCACTTTGGTATGTTTATTTTGTATTACAATGATTCCTTATTCAGTTTTTCATGTTATTTCCTATTATCTATGTTCTTTATACAGGGAACTTTCTTCATATAAAATGTCTTCCTTTTTCTCAATTTACTATGTAATTTTATAGCACAACAGTTTCATATTTCAATTCCGTCATCTGAGCACTTCGTTTTTCTCAATTTTGTTAGTTACAGAACGCTTTCTTTTGGCATCTTTCCTTACATTTCACTGCATCGAGATTCAAGACAACAAAAAAGCAGTCGACTCCAAAAACAGCACACAATGCCAAACATGCATAAAGCAGCAGCAGACTGCCAGCAGCTGTATCTTAAAGGCTGAAAAAGCCAAAAACATCTCAAAAACGACATCCGAATGCAGAACATTTTGGATTCGGAGGCAAAAAATGATGAATGAAGACAGATGAGGAAAAAGCGATGAGTCAACTGTGTTTAAGAGGCGGCTAAAGGAGGTAAGTGCTGGGGCAAAGAAAGGGACAAAAGAGAGGCAAATAACGGCAGAGAAAAGGACAAAGGGGACAAAGAAAAGGACAAAGGGACACAGAAAAGGACAAAGGGACACAGAAAGGACAAATAAAGGACAATGAAATGTAGAAAAGAGGCAGCGAGAACTCAAAGAAAAGGTGAGCGTCAACTTGACACCACAGAGATTTCATACGAAGTCTGGTGATGGTAAACATCCGTCTTTCCGCTCGTACACGGACTTACAGATCAAGTAGAGACTTCCAAATCCTTTCACCACAAATATAGGGACTTACAAAACTAGCAAGAACTCAAGAAGTTGAGCATTAACTTAACAGTAGAGAAATTACATACGAGGTCCAGTGTTGGCACTCATCCGTCTTTCCGCTCATACAGGAACTTATAGATCAAATAGGGACTTATGAATCCTTTCGGCACAAATAGGGACTTATGAAACTAGCAGTTCTTGAGTAGGAGGCCATAGATGACAGATATTTGTGGTTCAAGCAGACCTAATAACATGAGAGGCATACAACTGACAGCAGTGACAAATTTCATCTGACACCACCTACATCAGTCAACAGTTTTTGGGACTTCTGAACAATTTGTGGAGTCCATACGTGGGTATTATATTTGTGACCTCACTTCAGGCAACCCTAATAACCCTAATAAAGTCAGAGGAAAAAGAGGAAAACCATTTTCCGAAAGTGACAAGCGACAGCCAAGAAGTTCCACCACTGTCGAGACACATATCAGCACATTATCCCCATTATTTCAATGACCTACAGTGGCTTCGAGTATAAATAACATAAGAGGCGCTCATCAGCATCCATGTACAGAATATCAAAAAGGTATTTTTAGGGACGAGGCGCCGAGAGGTGTGATCAAATAGTGACAGAACTTCACAGAAGTCATCAGATCTATTTTGAATTTGCAGACATAAGGTTCTTATAGGTGCAGCAGATATCTTTCATATTCCTTTGTTCACACCAATGTATGTTTTTTAACCCATCTCATAATATACAAGGTAGAAATATATGATGGCTATGACTTATCTAAGTAAGAGTATAAATTATGCTTTGATAATAGTGAACTGCTGAAGAGCGAAGCATAAGAGTGCATTTTCTGAGTTTATAAGCAAGGTGTTCTAAACAATGTAACTTGTCTTATGACACGACAAGGTAAGTCAGTCACAATATCGATAATAAAGTTAAGGAATAAATGTAACCCGCATCGGAGTAACAATATGACTTGCCCCTTGACGATCGGGGAAAATGAAAGAGAAAAGCTCAGAGACTGCACTTTCTGAATTCATCACGTTTTTATATGCAAGACATGTGTCATCTCCAATGAGTCACAGCACTTTACATCACTAATGTCAGTAAATCGTGTCACTATTAATAATTCAAAAGGCATGTCATCATTGTCATCAACGTCAATTCAGGAATGTGAATCATGACAGCCTCGCTGAAAATGACAAATTCCAGAAATAGAGGATAAGTTCCTTAAGTTATGCCACCCTAAAATGCTATTATCATGCAAGAAACCTCTCCGACCTTACAGCGATCCATCATTTATGCAATTTAGGTTCAATCTGCCTGGTTAGTGGACATTAGTTTCATCATTGGCCTACAGTCCTGCATGTCACTATAAATCTCAGACACTACAGTCTACACACAACTAAACTGCAACAAAAAATTTCTGTTCTCTTCACAAGCATTAGAAAATAATAAGGAAACTTTCTTCAGAATATGACACCACTGAAAAAGGAAACATTAACTACAAAAGTTTTCATTTTTCAACTGACGAGGTTCAAATAACACAATATGATGACTTGTAAAGATATGGCAGCAAAAATTATCTTCTTTTAAAACATATTCAAAACTGCATATTCAAGACAACTTTAAACTAAATTAAAATAATTTAAATTATACGCATAAATGTCCTTAAGTACAATGATTTTGTCTCTTTAAAATGTACAAATGACAAAAATATAACACCATTATGATTCGCAGATCATTAGAAACAGAATAATTCATCCATATAGTCATGTTACATTGCTTCCCTCTTCACAACGAACAAATGACTATGCATAAGAAAAGCCTTACAAGTAGAATCGCATGAATCACAGAGCTCCACATCACCCGAAAGACGCAGTATCCTTTTAAAGTAAGTGCCCATGCATCACATTT
Source organism: Platynereis dumerilii (assembly GCA_026936325.1). NCBI lineage: Eukaryota > Metazoa > Annelida > Polychaeta > Phyllodocida > Nereididae > Platynereis > Platynereis dumerilii. The sequence goes on from JAPTHN010000009.1 coordinate 8,736,535, forward strand.
CCTACATCAAACAAGAAGTGTGGGTAGACTAAAGTCTAGATGCATGACTGTGAATATCATTGTACAGTTTTGTACAGCTTGCACATGTTGAACGGAGTACCCAAGGGACCTATGTTGTGCCCTATGTATATCATGTAAGCTCCAGATAGGATGTTTGGAAAAAATTTAATTAATGGTTCATCATGTTTACAAGAGAATCCATTTATAAAGGGAAGATTCTGGCAAATAATCTTAGTTACTTATAGCCCTTTCACACTGACGTAAAAGCACGCAATGAACTGCAGATTTGTGCTCTGTTAAATCCGCAACTTTGTACGCAACTGAACTGGAATAGGACTGCTGGTGACTGCTGGATAATAACTGGCGTACTGGCCACGTTCCGGATTGCGTACTGGCTCCTACAGGCCCCTACAAATTCGTACAGATTCGTTTAGTGTCGTGCACAGCTCCTTTAATCTCGTGCCAGTGTGTGCATTTTAGCGGAATTTCGTATTATTTCGTATAAATCAACCGCCAGCATCCGCAAGAAAAAATTAAACATGCTTAATTTTTCCAAAAAATCTAACGTACAGTTGCTGATGACTGCTGACTGTTGCTGATTCATTACCTATCATTTCGTATGCCTTCTCGGAGGCTGGCTGGTTGGATAATTGGCTCAAACGAGCCTGTACGAACTTGGTGTGAAAGGGGTATTATAGTTAAAGAAACTTACTTTAATTGAAATAATCAAAAATCGATTAATCGTATGACATAAATTGGGTCATTTATAGCATGGCGATCCAGGAAACGGAATAGATCTTCTGTTCTTCAAATATGTAAACTACAAAATCAGAAAGCTAAAACATTCAGCTTTGGACTAATAGATTGATACTTTTGTAGCACCAGTGACTGATAGTCCTGCGACATATACCGACAAAGTACTAAAGTAGCGATATGATTTGTCCACTTTCAGGTAATTCTCTCGTGCTTCAAAAACATAAGTACAAAACCACTTGTAGGGTATTCACAATATATTCATCTTTTTTCCAGACAATTTCTCAGAATGCCATCCATATTGGCCATTACAAATCCATCGATCAATCAATCATGATCCAAAGTCCAATCCATCAGGACTATGAACGACACTAGCAATACTTTGTCCGCAACTTTCCTTCCCACATTGGTGTTCTATTAGAGACTAAAATAGTATGCGCAATATGTCATTATATATCATGCCCAACAAGTCAGGTCCAGTCTACGTGGACTCCTGCCACTTCGGATAGTGGAAGTAGTGGATACCACTATGGAAACCTTATTCATAACCTGGCCAATCTATCAGTGTAGAAATATACACCAAGACCTATATACTATATCAGGCAGCCTACAGGACCTATAAGCCTGTAAGTCGCATAAGCCGTTCAGAGTAGGGCGACATCCCCGCTTCAATCTTGTTCACAGATATTGGGAGTTTACGGTGACACTGTGGAGTGTTCAAGGTAACTAAGAGTGTTCAGGGTAATTTAGAGAGTTTGCAGTACTGGAAGAGAGTTCACAGTAACTGGAAGAGAGTTCACAGTAACTGGAAGAGAGTTCACAGTAACTGGAAGAGAGTTCACAGTAACTGGAAGAGAGTTCACAGTAACTGGAAGAGAGTTCACAGTGAGTGAAAGAGAGTTCACAGTGAGCGAAAGAGAGTTCACAGTCAGATAATTAACATGAAGTGAAAGACATTTCTCTTATGTACAAAGAGGGCTATTTAGAATGAGCATGGCTTTGAGGCCATGCCGGATGATTAAAATTACTTAGACATTGGCACAATTGGTAAAACACTGTTTAGAGTTGTAACTGAAGTTTGGGGGCTGTAGTCACACTTGTATAATCAGCTGAACCTGGAACACCCTTTAAGTGTTGTTCTATGTCGAAGCGATCACAACAGAACATCCCCAAGAGGACAGTGCAACCACAGCATGTATTTAGAAGAGGTCCAAGTGACATTTCTATCATCCTAGGTGTAAGGGATTCCCCTCCAGAATCCTTCCGGAATCCCCTCGGGGTCCCAATGGGTATAATAACACATGGGGCCCTGATGGGAGCAAGGGAAATATGGGATCCCTGAAGGATCTACTAGATCTCATTTGATCTGGAGGTTTAGTTGCTGTGACAGGCCAAATGAGACCTTTGAATACAGTTTAAGGCCAAATGGTCAGCTACACATAATATGACAATACAAGCCATTTAGTGGTCAATGTTCACTTTTTACATTGACAAGACTGTGAGCTGATTTTTGACATAAGATTGCCATGGAACTTTGGAAAGTGCAGCCTTCTAAGGCAAGTTCTTGCTTGTTTCAAATGTTGATTGATTAGGTGAGGCAGAAGTGGGGAGTCCCCAATTTTACACATTTATCCAAGTGTGGAAAGTTTTACTTACCAGCACAGTCAGTGATACAAGGAGCTGAAGTGAGTGAGTTTGTGTTTCACGCCCCATCAGCACCGGTGTGGGCTATTTAGAGGCAACTACAAGGAGCTGAAACTTGAATGCCCATACAAACAACATCAGCTGAGACATCGCTCGAAAAGTTCTACCAATAACTTGTTCCCCGACTGGGATTCTCTGGGAATCAACACATATGATATCGTTCCAATAGAGAGGCTGACTCACTGGACCGTATGTAATGTCTTAGTAAAAACTGAAATCTATCGTAGTATTGAGAATTTGAGTTTTCTTCCAAAAATACGAAGGATACACACTGATAAAAGTGTTTAACAGTAAAGAAACTACAGGTTATCTGTGCAAGAAGAAGTTCACAAATATTGATGGAAGTTCATGGAACTATAATTTTTATCCCATGGGCATTGATTTGTTTCTTCAAAAGTTTTCTAGAAATTGTCCTTTTCCCAATTGGCAAGGATATAATCCAGCAAATACAACTATTCCTACACTCAGGCTGATCGAGAGCCTATTCTATAGAAAGGTGAATCTTCAAACCTTCCTCATACCTAAACTTCCTGCGCCTGCCTCAACGTATCATTCATCTTAAGGAAAAGATGTCAAGAATTTGTACCAAACTTTTTATTTTTCTAGCTGTTTGTAAAATCTTAACAAGACCATTCAATATTACATACCAGACATTCTATGTGCCTTTCGTTTCATCGAGTAAATGTCAATCACTGTGCAGAACCTTTGCATCAATATTCTGCATTTTCAAGATTCTCAAAAATTATGAGAAATATTCTACATTCGCTGTAAAAACAATGAAGTAGCAAATAAAGCCAATATAGAGTTCAATGACATTCAACTTCTCCTAATTTCTTCTTCTTTACTGAATAGCATCCAACTGTGCATGACCGCCACAGCTTGGCAAACGCCTGAGAGTTCCTGCTGCTACAATCTGATCTGCTTGTTTGACATTTCAATCAGAGCCAATAAATAGCAGTAAAATTGAGTAAATACCAAGGTGGTCAGAGAAATGAAGGGAAGCAGGTGGTCCGGGTTCTCACCAGGGGTCAGCGCTGCTTGCAAATGTCATGTGACGCAGGTCATGTGACTAATGAACCTTCCTCAATTCAGTAAATACTCTTCTTTCAAGAGTTCAAAACATGAGGAAAGAAATATGATTGACACATTTGACAATATCAGAACTAAGATATTGATGGACAGGTGATTGGGCCTTTACGTCCTGTATTTATTCACTCCGTAGGCCCATTAGGACAGCAAGAGGACACATCTGCTATTAAGCCAGGACGATCGAAACTGCAGTCCAACGATGGTCAGTGACTCGGTGGCAGTTTGTATCAAAATCGGAATCAAGCGATTGGCAACCGTAAGCTCTATCCAACATGAATATGGACAAAAACTATGGAAAATTGGCAAAATGCCTGCCATAATTCATGAGAGCAGATTTCCATCTACAGGTAGAACTGCAGATATATATAGATATATCAATCTTGGACATGTGGTCCCAGTGCCAACATCCATTAAGGTAAGGGTCATTGACATTTGGACAATATTTGCACTGCTGAGACATCCAATGCAAATACTTTTAAGGCCAGCAAAGTCCGCAGCTTGGCACTCGACCCTAATGCAATAACACCATTGCAAACAATAGTATGAGATACTTTGTAAGGGTCAGTCTCTGCCTGGTTACAAGGCACACAGCATAATGTCATGCCACAGAAAATCACCAAATACAAGACAGTTGTTAGTACCTGACTAATGTACGTGTAAACGAGATCGGTTTACAAAGAGACCGTAACACAAGGATAATGTCGGACATTGTAAGTACAAGCGAGTTTTTCCTTCGCCTCTTTATCTTTTTTTGCCCAAGCCGAAATGCCCCAAACATATTTAGCATAACGTTACACTAGTATCGATTGTAGCGCAAGCAACATATTACCAATAAGCATCATATGACGCAAAGACCAAACATATCTGTTTACAGCCCCATGCGGAGTGGTGCATATGCCCCGCAGACTAATACGGGCGGAAAGGAAAAGGGTAACCACATAAGACACATGCCCCGCCCCCTGACCCCGCCCTATGACCTTATATGGCCCGAGGGCTGCACTCTGGTTTGGGGGTGGCCAAAACATGCACCAGAGGGCGTGCCAATCCAACCTGTCACGTGATTGATGTTGGTACACAACCCCTGCTGCCCTCTGCTAAGTGGAAATAGAACCGAAAGCTTCCATAGACGTTATCCGATGTTTTTATCCAACGGCTTTATCCAGAGGCTTTATCTGAAGGCGCTAGGAAAGCTGACCTATTCTCATGGTCTCATCGCCCCTCACAAAGTCTCCAGTGTCTGAAAGGATTTTAAAAGACTTTATAAGTGACCACAATGGCATAACTGAAAGCATGGTCAAGCCTTATGTGATATATAAAACCTTCCATTCTGTTCTTTTGTCCATTGTGCCTGACCTTGTTGGTCGTCGGCCAATGTATGAAGCATATCGCCTTCACCTTTGCACCCTTTTGTGCTCAGATGCCTCCAATTCCCTTCAATTCAACAGTCCACAAAAGGAACCATGCTGCTGCCATATTGGATTTTGGCGCGGCTCAAAGATAGGGGAAGCACTTTTTAAGCTCCTGTATGCTCCGTAATGCTTCGGTGGGTATTGCCATTATTCGGAGGGAGTGATAAGCTGACTTGAAGCTCATGCTATCACTCATACAGTTCATGGAGGGAACCCTGAGAAGGGTGGTTCCAACCCACTTCCGTTTCGTCCCGTTTGGCAACATTTTGTAGCAGCCACACTTTGCGATTTTACACCGGGAACATAAACTTCACCAGAGCAATTACCGAGCAGCCTGATCCGAACATTTGGCCTCCTACCGCAAAGGCTTTACCCCTCCAGAATGGATATTGATTGGACGTCAAGATTTCAAAGGAGAATGCCTCCTTCCAGTTCACCCCCAAAACGGCCGAAATGCCTTCACCTCATCAATAACTTGTCTTCGCATCTTTAAGCTGCTTCTCAAAACTGTATCGACTAAGCAAGGCAGTCTCCAGCAATGTTGTTAAGGACTGACTACACTTCACGACTTCACCATAAAGAAGGAAGGATGATCTCCCGAACAGTCTCAAAATGTCGATAAAGATTTTGTCACATAATCAGCAGGATTACAGAACATCCGGGTTCTTGCACTAAAACTGCCAAAACACAAACATCAAAACTCGCAGAAGCAAAACTTATAGAGAGCTCTTCCGGGATTTAATGAAAAGGTTTAACTAAACAGAAAGTCCAATATGACCATTGACCAACGCAAATGAGAACATCAATTTATTTCAGTAACTGAAACTAAACGGAGAACATATTCTCGATCATTATGGCCGACAATTTTTCTTGTTAGGCCTAAAATTGTAAAATGCCGTCAAGGTAAATTCAGCCACTATTAAAAATGGTGAAATACAGACAGCCCACAAGTTACCCAACCAGAGACAGAGGCAGAGTAAACAGACAGAGACCAACAGACAAAGCACAGACAAAGCAAGACACAGACAGACTTATATACAAAGTAGCAGATGGTCAGTCGGCTTGCGTCAGAAGGAGGCTCCACTGGGATCTGCCAAGAACAGGCGCGTAAACGAATTAACCTGCTTCCGGCTTTATAATGGAAAAGTTGCAGGCACCGACGGTGCCACTGCACTGCTGGCGGCCAATGCAATGTGCCAATGCTGACAACCAATGTGCTAATGTTACAACCAAAACTGCTATGAATGTAGCCAATTTCAACAACAAACTTTAGCAGCTAATGATAGTAGTACCTATGATACATTGCATTGGCAGCAAATGTAAGCCAACTTTAACAGCCAAAATGTTATAGCACCACTGCTGGCATCCAATGAAAATGCAGAGATATTATAGTACATGTGCTGTAAGTAGTTCAGCCAAAGACATAGCCACTGTAAGATACAGCTCTCGCAGAACAGCTAGAACTACCAGTCAACACTTGTCATGGTGCTAAGGCTAACAGGCAATGCTCTGATGCAATATGTGCAAGCTAGCAGGCAATGCTATGCATTTAAGTTAGCAGTTAATGCACCAAAGTTACGAGCCAATGTTAGGCACCAAACTTTCCAAAGCAAGTAGCAAAATTATTTAATGTGCCAGAGCAAGTAACCAATGCCAACAACCAATGCAACTAAACTACAGCCAAAGCAATAGCAGAGCGACAAAACAAATTGCGCCAACGCCCACAATATACACACACAACTACAGCTACTAGTTATGCCAGTGTGGGAAGAAAGTAACGGGGGACATCTGTTTAACTTCTGCTGTCTTTTCAAGCCTTTGCTGTCTTTTCCCTGAGGACAGAGTCAAACAGGCACACACAGACAAACGTACAGAAGCACAGAGACACATAGAAGCACAGAGAGTTGGAGAGGGACATAGGAAGACCTAGCGAGCTCCCACAGAGACAGCGAGAGACCCAAAGTTCAATGGAGAACACAGGAGGCAAAAGGTCACGATGAGGCGGTCACCCTCTTTCAGACTTTCCTCTGCGTTTTTCCCTCTTCTTTTCCCTCTTCTTTATCCTCTTTCTTTCCTCTTCCTCCTTTTTCTCTTCCCCTCCTCATATTTACCTCCGGTGTACACAGCACAGATCGGGTTGCGCTCCCCACACCACACACTCCGTGCTGTGCACTTCTCGTCATAATGAAAGCAGACTCGAGCACTGAGAAGCACTGTAAAGCAATGTTTGCTTGGTCACAACCCTGACTCCCAAGCATTGAGCTTGTTAATGAAACTGCAGGAAGAGTCTCCGAAGAGAAGATGACAGATAGATGGCTAGAGGAACAGCAGATGGAAAGATAATGAAATAAGATAGATAGGACAGTAAAACAGGATAGATAGATGGCCAGAAGAACCGAAGATGGATAGATAGAGGTGCTGTGGTGTAGTGGGTATGGGGATAGCCAGTCTCGTCTGTTTCCTGGAACATTGTAGGTTAGAGTCTCAGCCATGATATGGAAGACCAAGCAGATCATCCATTTAAAACTGTTTGCTTCACTCAATCCAAGTGTATATGGACAACTGTAGAGTAACTCATGTTAATTAGCATTCTCAATATGACTACCTGGCAGCATACTCCCCAGGGAGTTGAGAAAGGCTTATGCTTGAACAGGCCAGCCAAGGGTGTAGTTCTTTTGTAACAGCTTCTGGAGATGGACTTTACAGAAAAAGACATGGATACTTCATTTATTAACAATCCACTCCGTACAGCACTCTTATGCTATACTCTTCTGAGCAATTCCGGTGGCTTTGCAGCGAGTTAGCAGCACTCTACTGAGTACTGAGTTGCATAAGATGCTATCCCAGGACCTGATGGATGCTCAACATGGACCTCTGATATATATGTCACACCCACACCTGCTTGGTCCTGTGCAAAATCCAGAGCTAAATCTTGTGCTAAGTCTGGCACTAAGTCCTGCGCTAAGTCTTAAGCAGAGACTTGTGCAGAACGGTATAATGTACTGAGTGTAGATAGACTGGGCAGATGGAGCAGCGTGTGAATTCTGGAATGTCTGTAGCGACAAGATTTACAGAGTAAATATGTTTCACAAAGTATCAATTTAAGTTCTCCTCGCTATCTGTTGGTTCAAAAATATATTTTGAATAAGCTTAACAATTATGCTAAATTTTCAAGCAATGACAGCAGAAGCATTTCTTTGACATCAAGGAAACAGCAGCCAAAAACATACGAGTAGACATGTCTTCTACGAAAAGAGACATTACATTTTCTGTGCTTGAAAGACAAATATCTGAACCATACGTGTCATGGGACGTTATTCGAATGTCAAGTTACTTTCACAATTGTAATACAACTACGTCACTTCAAGAGTCTGCCGACTTGAATTGAGGCAATTTGATAGAAACATGTTCTAAAGGATTTAAAATAATTTGACTTTATCAATATAAGCAGAAGTCATGATTTTGTTGCCAACTGGGCTCCTGCATATAATGCAAATATGCAATGCCTAGGACTAATGTCATGCTTAAATATTGTATTAAATATTGTGTAAGGAAGCAATTCCACACTTATTACACATCCCATTACTGTGCACTGTAAACACCCAATTTCTTGCAGCTATCTTAAAGGCACACTCTCACTTTACTCCCTGCGGCAACTACAAACATCCTTGTAACAGGCAAAGCATGAAACCGGAGTTAACGTAACGCATAATGTCACTTATTGACGTTCCCGCAGCACAAGCTATTCGGGTGTAAAAGTTGTGTAAAGCAACACTCAAATGGATTGCAGGGAATCACAAGGATGACAGTGGTTTGTGCACCGCCTTATGGCTAATAGTATTTGTAAGTTTGCACAAGTCACAATTCATTAATTTCACGCGAAAGACAGTAGAGCGTAAGTAAGGGTAATTGAATGTGTCTAATTCACAGAGGAAGTAAAACTACAAGAGTGACAGAAACTTCGTCACAAAATATTCTGAGGAAGACAGTGAGGAGTAATAATTCTGTCCCACAGCGTCGAAAGTGTTGGCCATTTTACATTTTAGGAAAAGCTATCTTTGTCATGGAAAATGCATTGCAAATGTATCAAAATAGCTGTGGGAACCAAATTTGAGACACATTTAAGAAACTGAGATGACATTTGATGGAGTAACCAATGTCACTTTGATGGAAATTGCATTACAAAATCCCATCTACAACGCACAAGCTCATTACAAAGTTGCCCCATATATAATATGGGCAACAATTCTTCACAGCAAAGATGAGTTGCAACTTGCTTTGCACCAAGTCTGACTCAGTGACTCACTGTCTGTTTACAAGTGATTCAGTGTTGAACGCATCTGAGTCAGACTCAAATCAGTGCTGTGCATGCTTCAGCAGAATTAGGCAAACTCTCCTCACGAATGAGAGATGTAATCGTGGCAAAGTTCCCGGAAGGGAAAGTGCTATTGATGGTCAAGCGCAAAAGGTGCCGAGAGGTCATTCGGGGTGTCGCGGGACATCACTAGGGTTGGTTGGGGTATCATGAGTGTTTTTGACCTCTCGTTGACCCTATCATATATCATACTATACCAGTTATATCATCCCTCAATGTCTTCTCAATCAATTCTTTTTTTTTGGTGGAGAAGTAAGTGTTTGTCTTAAAGGACAACAGGGTCAAAATTGGCCAAATACATCTTGAAATGAGCCTAATTTTCAACGTATATCTTTAATTTGTGATTCAAGTCCTTCACCTCCTTATATCTCATAATACCCTTAACATTCAACTACACAGTCTACACCGGATAGTACATTGGGGCCAGGCTAAAGTGGACAAACTGGTCATCTACCATATATATATCTCAGCCACACTACCTATTCTGACACCTGAGTGCTTTTTCATCTCCACCTTTGCATGCGAACCCTTTACAAGCGCCTGGAAGCCATAAAGGTGCCATATGTCATGCAGTTTAGCACCTTCGCTAATGCTACTTATGGTGTGTGTTGATGTTGTTGACTTGTAGTAGGGCACTCTGTGGGTATAGTAACTCATACTGCTTAACGACTCCATAAAGGATCATATCAGCCCACAAATTTGTGAGGTGAAGTAAGCACACTCTTCATGTAATTGTGTGTTTTTGCGATGGTAGTGAGACGAATTTTATGAAAGTGGTTCAGTCTATCGAACCTTCTTGAGTGATACAGATGTATCTGGATTTTGAGCAATCTGCTTTGATGATATGATACATCGGAGATCCATACTCCATAGTGATGGACAAAAAGCTTTTAACAGGATCCTCATCATTAATTGTTTACTCTTAGACAAGTTTAGTGACACAAATAAGAACATTAAGTGACGTTGAGGTCACTTCTTCAAAACCTCCCCCTTCTGTCAGTTTTGTGACAGTTTGTCTCCGAGGAATCTTTATCTCTTCATTCTCTTCAGCTATAGTCCTTCAGGGCTTTTCACAAAGATTTCCGGTCTCAACCCATTGGCCTCGTTCACCCCTCAAAAGCGCCCTCTAGAGTAAATCGGTCCCACATGGACTGCCCCCTAGTGAGGAATGAGTGAATCTCTTATGACTCCAGGCTATGAAATCCCAAATCCATCATCGACTGAATCTTGCAACTCCCTGCAATTCTTACGTACGATGTAGCTCGAAGTTTCTCAATCGAACTTCCCGTGAGAAGAGATAAGTTTCATCGGGAATTAGTGGTGTGAAAATGACAGATATGCGAATCAAGATTATTCTCCTTCATTTGATTTCTTCCATAGATTTTCACTTGTCTTTTTCAAAGATTTTTGTCGATCAAGCCTCCTAAAGAAAAGAAGAACACTTAAGAAGAATGGAACACAATCACAAAAGAAAACCTCCACATTCCCTTACAGGCGGCTACAGTCCATGGAACTAAAAAGTCATTAATTAGAACGAGCAATAAATTCAAAGCCTGTGAAGCTCCCACACTTAAAAGACACAATGGAGTAATCAGCAGTCAAAATCTGCAACTCAGCAGTGACTTCGCAGCTCGTTTCTTCAAGACATCAATAACGTACAAAATCAATGTACAATGTTTCAATGTGTCTCACCAATACTGTGAAATGAGAAACTGTACACTATATTTTCTGACGAGGTTGCTAATCAATAGCAGTACTTCGGTGCCACCTTCCAAGATCTTGCAAGTTCAATTTCATTACTTTAATTAAACCAACTGTTCCTTGAATACATAATACAAATATATAATTTAAATCTGAAGGAAATTTAATTCTCTTATTATCGCTTTAGAAAATCTACAAAACACCCAATGAAATTGAGTACAATGAAACATATTGTAAAGAAACCTAATTGGTGACTCGGCACTATTTGAGACTAAATCGGAATAACCTATAATAGAAGCCATGTTCTTTCACAAGTGTCTTAGCAAAGTACAGATAGTTCAGTCCACTTCAAAGGGAAGAAATGTGTAAGTTCGTAAAGGTCTCATCCAGTCTCTTGGGACAGACTAAAGTACTGCTGAGTCAAATAGATGACTCAAGTACGACTGACTATTGACAAAGTACACTCGTAACTCGAAAATGAACAAACCGTAAGTGCTTTACTCTTCGTAAGATAAAAAGGACTGGAGAAAGATTCAAAGAGACTTACTTATCTTCAATGGTAAGAAGTTCTTTTATCATGCAATGGCCCTCCTGAACCTTCCCGATGCCAAATTACCTCTCGACACAAAAACGTCACAGCAACGACTGAAAAAGGCCTCCCAGTCACACGACTGGAGCATCAGGGCCAGATAATCGAGAAGAGGAGAAAGAATTCAAAGTTACTTCGACACTTAACAACAAAATGGATCTTTTAGCCAAAAGACACTGACACTTACATTAGGCAGAAGTCACAGTACATATAGACCCCAGGCCCTCTTCTATATTGCATAAGCAGTATCAGACACTTCAAGCATCACTTAAAATTCCTTCTTGCACTTTTTACATATTCAGAAGGGCAGGATGAAGAGAGCTCAGAGCTCAGAAGTGTCTTAGTCACTCTTAGATGTTTTTAAAGTCATTTTGAAGTGTTTTCATAGTCTTAAGAAGTATTTAAAGTGGTTTAAGACTGTTTTAAAGATTTTTTAGAGTGTTTTAGCTGGCAGAAGCTATAACCAAGCCATACAAGACTTTTTTCTAAAATGACAGTTATATGTATCCGATGCCATCTTCAGATTTAAAAGAACAAACCCTTTAGAACTGAAAACGTAGAAAATGTCGAAAATGTCTTTAACCAACTCAAGATCTTTGGGTTTAATTAAAGTCTTTTGCTAACACGTCTCATTTTCTTGTCTCATTGAGCCGTCTCGTGGGCTTGCCACATTTTTAAGTCATTCATCTTCCATAACATTGGACCATTCACCAATTAATCATTCCTTAAACATTCCTCAAAATTGCCTGTCAAATTCTGCTTTCTAAATGGACAGCTTCACTGGTTAATCAAAGAAGCAATAATAATCAATACCACAATGGAAAATTGATAATGATATTAAATATCATTATATCAGCAAAATACTAAAAACGCTAAGTCTTCAAAGTAATGCAGATATTACATCTATTATTTATCACATTTCCAACATCAAATTGGTCTTTGCAACATAAACTTCAAGCCAAATTTAGGCAAAATTTTTGACAAGTTGTTTTAAGAAACAATTTGCCAACAAATATAGTAAAATCTGACATGAACCTAAAAGTTACTTTCACGAAAGAACTAAAGACATATATTTCAAACTAATTTTGAAGTAAGATTTGTCAGTGATTTAGCTGTCTTCAATTCTTCTATATTCCAAGGGCGCAAGATTCATACCAAAGATTTACACAAAAAGACGAGCAGTTGTGAGGAGACCTTGGGACGGCGCATCTGAAAGACTTTGTCACTTTATTTCAGTATATATCAGAGTGATTGAAACTCTTCCAATCTTTTATCCATCTATTCACTGAAGGCCTTTACAACAGTTGAAGAATGTATAAAAGAAGGTCTGAAGAATGTGCGAAGAATGACTGAAGAATGACTGAAGGTGAACGTACGTACCTCAACGAAGGATGACTGGGAGTCCTTTGCCGCCTTTCTTTTGTCAGTTGCTATGGCAACGGTTGTCAACTGATTGCTATGGTAACCGGTAACACCAGTAACAATAGAAGTAAATCTGGACAAGACGTTCTGTGTACGCGTTGGACTCGCACAAAATTGACTTTTTATTATCTTCTTTATGACAAGCGCCTTCTTTCTGAATTGTTCCGAAGACTTTTCCGACAATTTCTAAGAAACTAATCAACGGCAGAGTTGGTTGAATGGATGGTTTGACAGATACCCAAAAAAGGATGCACCTCAGAAGTACACAGACAAGTAGACAGACGTTCCTGGCATATATATCTCAAAAGACCTCTGGCGACTCATTCCACGACTCATTCCATGACCAATTCCGCGACTCATTTCATCCCTAAAGCGAGTCCAAGAGACTCAATGTCCGACTCAATCAGCCTCCCTCTTTGTTGAGCGGTTATTGACTGAGTTATGTGACAGCTTTAGCACACAGACACTAACTTGCTTGATCAAAGTCGAAGCATGTTTCCAGCATTACAATATGTATGTAGGAGTTGTAACATTGCTTCCATAGGATAAATTTAGATTATATTTCAGCTAATAAGTTTGGCAAGGCCTGATGATAAAAGACATAAAACCATATTCATATTGTGATTTAGTTGTTTTGCAGCTTTATAAAACAACAATATATGTTAATGCCAGTGTCATTGTCTAATGAAAAAGCATTATAAAACTTGATATAACCTAAGGGAGGTACGTTTCCTTCTGAACTGCATTCACCAATTTCCATTTTGCTAAATTTGGGATATTTTTTAATAACACATTTTAACCGAGAAGCCCATTCAATTTGTAACACACCAAATTTTTCTCTGTCACAATTATGCAAATATCAGCAAGAACGTAATGAAAAGGTTAATACTTTTTGTCCCTAACAAATATGGAAAAAACACCAGTAATAATATTAACAGAAAAAAAGACAATAACAAAAAGGTCTAGCATAAGTCGATGACATTAGCATTAACCTACTTCATAGATAAAGCCGCAAACAACATAATCACAATATGATATACAGCAGTATCTTACATTAAGCTCACAACATCCGACGATGCATAAACCATGGAATAATGCATCACAATATTGTTATTAAAGTTGCCCTGAATGATTAAATCTTTGGCTAAATTTGGGCGATTTCCTTTGTGTTATAACCTAATCACGTGATCGTTAACATGTATACCTATTTTTTTAAAGTATTTCTTTGGCTATACAAATTATTTAGTTATTTCCTTTACTTTTTCTGGATAGTGCCTCCCACCTCCACCACGTCATTAAAGATGACGTCACAATATCCATTGTTAAAAATATATTGTTATAAGTTAACAAATTCTTACAATAGTGATGACGTCACAAACAGAAAGCAAGCCAAATTGGTGATTTTTTCCGTGCGTACCCGAAATAAATCCAGGGGTCATTTAGAGCATATATTGGGTCATTTCAATGACAAAAAATAATCCTACAGCCAAGATATTTGGCATACTCAGTAACACCAGTATGCTGGACAAGATTATGTAAAAATCAGAGAAACCTTTGGCCCAATCCTGACTATCATTCTGAGTAACTTTAATCATGAAGATTTTTTATGGTCAGCAACTTAATAAGCTTTATAAGGCATAATCATGCTAATAAATGAAGACACCAGAGAAGATAACACATAATCAAGATAATTATCAAGATATTTATCAAGATATTATCAAGATAATGCCACAAGCAATCATGATAATAGAGGTTGTTGTAAAGATGCATGGATAATAGCACCAGGATCAGCCTGATATAATAATGCTATTATCCTAATATCACAAAGCTATCATCTGGATATCATCTGGATATCACCCCGGTATCATTGGGCTATTATCGTGATCAATTGCTTATTATGGTAATTATGCTGGGGGGATTTTCCTATCATTAGCTAAAGAAGTTGGCCACACAAGATTACTGTGATGGATCCCTCAACCCAAAAAGCCACTTAAGACAATGAATTGACTGAACTGAACTGTGAAGAAGGGAGAAAGGAGAAAGGAACGGAGAAGGGTAGGTGGTGGGAGTTTAGGAAGGTTTTGGGGAAATAAGAGGGCAATGAGCAGGGGGAAAGGATGGTTTGGGGGAGAGGAGGGTTCAATATTGTCTTGATTTATGCTCCTATAACAAAGATGTGCTCCCATCCATTAACCAGATCCAGCGAGATCCACTAACCTCTGTTACGGCAATATTTTGGCTGTCAATAAGCAAGTAACTACAGCAAGTCCTAATACAGTACACCAGGAGTTTCTTCCTTAAGTCTTGGCAAGAGATACTTATTGCAAAAACGCTAGACAATTTTTAACATCTCCTCAAATTTTAACTATTTGTCGTGCACCATAATCTATTGCAACTATAAAGGCAGATTTTAAATTATTTTGCTGCCAATCTATTATTGACCAAATCTGTCTTGAAAGATTGATTACAGAACCAAAGAAAACATTAATAACATTTGGTACCATTTCTCTTTTGC
Organism: Platynereis dumerilii; assembly: GCA_026936325.1. Classification (NCBI taxonomy): domain Eukaryota; kingdom Metazoa; phylum Annelida; class Polychaeta; order Phyllodocida; family Nereididae; genus Platynereis; species Platynereis dumerilii. The sequence goes on from JAPTHN010000009.1 coordinate 8,752,092, forward strand.
CAAATGAACAATTCAGTTTTCTGACGTGTCATTTAGTATTAAACAATCTCGAAAGATCACCTTTCAAAAATGAGCGAAGAGAAGCTTTATCAAAGACTTTTCTTTCGGAAATTTTCAGAATTTAAATTTCAGAACAGCAGCTGATAAACGGATGATTGATAGCCAATACGCTGCAATCTAGCCGCACCATTCTTCTGATAATTTAGAAAAATTACTTAAATCAAAAAAGACTTTTGCTCAAAAACCACTTTAATCAAAAAAGATTTTTGCCAAAAAAACTGCAACTTTGCAATTGAATAATCATTTTTACATGAATTGAAACCACAGCAAAGTGTAATAAGACCAGAACTACCTTACTTTTTCTACCGCTTTTACTATGTTATAAAGGAATATTTCCTCAAAACTACTCCCTAAGTATTTTTCCAGATGTCTGGAGCAGATAGCAAAGGCATCCTATTATGGAAGCAGATCCCAGAACAACAGTTACATGATAACAAAGAAATTAATACTTTGGAAAGAGAAACTACCACATACGTAGAGAATAACCTATACTTCAATTTCAAGGAAGGAACATTTAATATTAATCAGATGTGGAAAGCGATATTAAAATACCTAACACTTTAAGGAACTTCCTAAGTAGTAATATAAATTTTATCTGCAGGTTCCTCTATTTTAAGTTTTGAGATATGAAAAGATATGGCAGCAGACATTCTAATTTATCAACAATTATTCGGAGCCTGATTTACATAGTTATATTTTAACTAACACTCAATGTAGTTCCTGTATATATATTTGCCCTCAGCATTCTGGTAGATAGAAACGAGTAAGTCTGAATAACTACAATATTGCGTAAATGTTCTCTTTCTCGTTTCCATGGCAATGCAATCTGTTTGCAACAATTTGTCACTAACGCTGAGTTGTCGTGATGCTCAAGAATCGTCGCATGCTGGCGGCCATTTTGTCACCTGACAGTAGCCATTTGTCACATGGAGACGGCCATTTTTTGTCACATGACTACGGAATGTTTTCGGCATGCACAATAGGTGGGCCGGCCGAATCTCGTCGTAATTGGAGGTGACATATTGCTCGACATTCGCTGATTGCTTCGCGGGCAATAATTGACTCACGATAATTGGGGCATAATAGTCAATGAACGTAGCAAGGGAAAAGCTATGGCAATAGACGACCAAACTGTACCAATAGTAATGGGAATTGAATTAGAATAGCAATGGCAATAGTGAGGGTGGAACAGCGGCTCCCAGAGGTCTTCCGTTGTGATTGGGGCCAGGAGAGCAGCATAATGCCAGCATTCCACACAATTTCCACTTATTAGGTTAATATAAAGGTTGCACTAGATCATTTATCTTCATTTGAATCATTTCTTATCTATATTGCTTGTATTATCTTTATTGCTTATCATTATTGTGAGTTTATCTTTATGGCTTGGTCTCTTGACCGCAATAAAATCGCAGATCATCCACGATGGACAAGTTTGTCATAAAATCGTAATAAATCATATTTTATATTTTTGGACGAATCTAGTTTTATATTGGCATGTAAAATATTTTCTTGAAGCATGGTTTGTTGCAGTTTTTTTCATGTTTTGACAACGGCTGTGATCATTTATAATCATCAATGTCACATCAGTTTCTGAGATTGGAAAATAGTTTTCTTCATTCGTCATAATCAAAAGTCATTTCACCAGCCTTCTTCCTATTCTTTTTGTACAGAGGCTTGGGTGTCTGGTAGACATATGTATGACAACGTGAATTCTGATAGACTGTTCGCCTTACAATCAAAAAAGAGCAATCTAAGACTGTAGGCTAACATTATGTACATCAGCATCAGTGACAAATTGTTGCAAATATCCAGATTTCTATGTAATCATGTTAAAGAATAGCATTTTCCCTCTGAATTCCATGATATTTCTCACTTTTATCATCTAGCAAATATAGACAGACAAACATACAGAAACAGTCACACAGAGATGAATCTGTGCATCATTAGAAAGACGGACTTATCTACCCGACACAGAGACCCCATCATGGGAATAGCGGAGGGAAATCGCAGGCTTAACTCGCTCAATATCCCCCACGGATTGGTGTAGGGTTGTGCTAGGAATCACTGAAGGAGTACTAAGGATGTATGGGAATTATTCTGGAATGGCCCTGGAATCATTCTGGAATGGCCCTAGAATTACTCTGGAATGCCCTGGAATCGCCGTCTTTAGTCGGAACCTTACTCTGAGAACCAGGGAATGACTGGTTCAAGGCAGAAGAGATGGATGGATGATTGGGACTTGACGCCTTGTATTTCTACACTTTTGTAGGCTAGTTAGGACAGGATGAAGACACAACGAGGCAAGGGATGACTGAAACTGCTGTCCAACATAGATTTAGGTAATCCATCCAGAGCTTGAACTTAACCCACAGAATAGAACTCAAGAAGACGAAGCCCCCAGCGCTACCAACAAGCGAACCCTTTACATCAAGCCAGTTGAGAAGAGTCACTAGTAATATGCCATTGTTGATTTTGCTGTATTGACTAGAACCAATTGTAGACCTCAAACCTGTCCGAGTTTGTCTATACAGTTAGATGACCGACGGTATTGTTGGCGTTCTTGCTGCCTGACAATCTGTCTATCTAACAATCTGTCTGTCTCAGCCTGCCTGTCGAACAGCCAGCCATAAAAATCTGTCCTCGTCTTTAGACTCTCTACAGTCCGCTTAATACTGCCGTAATAGAGATGGAAGATACACCGGCGTCTTGTAATTGAAGCGATTTCGGATAATGCAGAGAAATTGACCACACCAGATGCCTGGCATTGCCTTCTATGCCTCTAACATAGTTACACCGACTGATACATAGGCTGATACAGCCCAAATGAGATACGCAGAAAAAAAAGTAAAACCGGAAAAAACATCCACACTAACCAGCCCAGAATGACTTTTTCCACGAATGTTGAGTAACACAAGTTCGCAAAAACCTAAAATGACCGACCAAGGGCCATAACAAAATGGTGACGAAACTGATTTAAAAAAGATGATTGAGAAGATGCAGCAATCAAAAAGCTTAAGCATGTGTTCAGATAAAAATCTTCGGTTGTCAAGCTCGCAGAAATACTTAGTTTATAGAAACATAAACAGCAAAAGCAATCTTTAGAGGGGAAATGATCTTCCAACTCTCATCAGCATTACATTGATTTAAATGACTTCATCGAAAACTCAGATTCCGCAAGTCGCCTAGAGATAATTGTCAGGAATGTTTTTGAGACTTTGAAGATGGGAGTTTTAAAGATGGTTTTGATAAGTTTTTTAGAAATTGTTTTTAATCGATCATTTCTCTGAGAGGACTTTGACATCCTAAAGAAAACTTGATTTTGAGATTTGTGTTTTTGAGCAAGAAATAATTGCTGACAGTCCGTAAGAAGATTGAGGCTTCTTTTAAGGATTTGAGGCTTCTTTTAAGGATTTGATGCTTTTTTATTAGCCTCAAATGCCCACTTCCTTCAGAAGATCTACTTCAGAGACCATTTTGAGATTTTTCAACATTTAGCAACAAGAGATAATTGTTTAAAGTCTCTCAGACATCATTTGAAGTTGATTTTCGCACTTGAAAATAATTTCTGATACTTTCTCAATTGTCTTGATCCTTTCTCTGAGATGACTGAGGACTATGAGATTTTCTTTTTTCTTCTCGAAATCTCTAAAGATCATTTGAGTCTTTCTGATATTGAGCAAGAGATCTGAAACGATGGAAACATCTGATAGAACCATCCGATAGACCGATAGAACCAGCTGATAGAACCAGCCGAGTGATCAGAAAAGTAATCATTCAATCTGCTGGCTTCAAGAAGTCTTCTGCAGCCAAAGATGGTCCTCAAAGATGGTCCTCACAGACAGTCCTCGAAAACTGGTCCTCTTAAGATGTCTCCTCATAAAAACGGATCAATCAAGCAGCAATCGCACAATATCACTTCAAACGACATCATCCAATATCATTCGCCTTACGGTCCGAAGCAGCAGAGCATACCACACTTGTTTTGTTTGTTTGTTTGTGTTTTACACCTCTGCAGCACCTTGTTGAGCTATATCGAGGCAGGCGACCGCCGTATGATGATGAGATGAGAAGACTGTGAGTCTGGCACATACCCTATTAATTCAGGGATGCCCAGGGTCTTTCAGTTGCCCCAGCATAGAACACTGGATACAACCCGCCTCCATTTAATGTCCCATGGGCTCGGACTAAAGTGAGTTCCCGGGGTGAGATTTGAACCCACGCCCTCATAGCCAGTTGACAAGAGCATACCACACTTAAATCACTCCCTAGTCCTCAAATGAAAGTGATCTTGGTTGGAGAATGTAACTATAACCCATACACTCTAACAATGTATTAGCTCCTATGATTATTGGTTATAACAAAATGTCACTTGTAAGTATTCTAATGAATGAGAAAGCAGTATCACTCTGCAGTTTCCACATGAAAAGTTTATCGGTAATGAGCGAAAAATTATTTCATCTTGCGACACAAATTTCATAATATTTTCATAAAATCAAACATTTTGCATCCGGCATAACACAATGTAACATCCGAAGAACCATTAAAATGAAAAAGCAATGAAAAGCATTGAAAAAGATTGACCTGATTCGGTGATTCATAAGAAATGACACAGAAAGAGATTAAATTGAGAACATCATGACTACTGATGAATGCAAGAGTCATATGACCATTAAAAGTAATGTAAATGTAGCAAGTAACCAGGATACTTGAATCTTGACTTCCTACAATGTTAGAGCTCTGCAGATCACTATTAGTCCATCACATTACAACTACTTGCTTTCATGAAAGGAGACCAAATTTAGTAAGTCACTTCTATTACTAACATTTTGGATAAAGGATCTTCCCTTTGAATGGTTCTAATTTCAGGCAAAGAAAGATGTAAGAATTCTGACTCTTTTCGTAAATCTATCAAATAATCAGAATAATTGCATCTCAACCAAGGAGTAACATCACACTTCTATTGTTCAATTTCACAAAGGGATATGTATGTAAATACACACGATCTAAAATAAGGGTTTGTGGATTAAAATCAGATTAAAATAATTTGATCTTGTTATTTCAAGAAGATTTTTTTATCTTGTCAACTCAATTTACCTTTAGTAACAGAAGTCTATTCATACTATTATTTGGAAAAAAGGAATATTGTCAAAAACTAGGAACAATGAAATCCTAACCATCATAACTTAAACAAGGATATCCAGGGGTGTCGATTAACGGTCGCCCGATCGCCCGAGGCGAGTAAATTTTAGTCAGGACCAGGGTTGCTGGATTTAAATCATTTGATTTAAATCATTGATTTAAATCATGATTTAAATCACTCAATAAAAATCATGATTTAAATCAAAGTTGTGATAAAAAGGCTTAAAAAAGCACAAATAAAGCTGGCAGTGAGATATTACAGCTTGCAACCTACCATTTAGCAATACTCTTTCATAAATATGTCTAATGACATATCACACAGGCCCCTTGTATATATATATGAGATATAATTTTAGATATATGATAAAATATTTCTGATAAATATATCCGAGTAGAATGACTACATACATGTAAATAAAGATTTAAATAATCTTATTTCAATCATGGCATTCTCATGATTCTCTAAACAATTTCATTGCTGCAATGAAAAACAAAGCCATGTTATGCAAATGCAGCACTGTCCCCAAAGCCCCTACTGCTAAACTGATATCAAAAACACTACATGTGAAACAAAATTAACAGGCATCGTGAGACTGAGTGCTGAGACTGGTGATTTAACGTAGCAGTTCAGTTCATTGCAGAGTAGGGAAAATGATGACTCGTTTTGACATCCCTTTTTATCTTTTAGAAGGTGTACTTCTATTACAAGTAAACTGTATAGTTATGATTGATGTTCAGTGAAAAAGACATTTATTAACACATCCGTATTAAAATGTGGAACTGCTGCCGTAGCTTACATTATGATTATTATATTTAATACTTCACCTGCCTTGATTTCATAATTTTGCATTATAATTTCTCTAATTTAAACAAAATTATTATATATATGCCTTATTGACATCCATATATGTGTTATTCATAATATTTCAATGCATAAAAATTAATAACAGTTGGTGAAATTGATACGGAAAATGAACTTTTTCCATTAATGATTTAAATCCGATTTAAATCAAAAAAATCCGATTTAAATCAAAAAAATCCGATTTTTTTGATTTTTTTATAAAAATCAATAAAAATCGCAACCCTGGTCAGGACTAGTTGTTTTGACCATTCCACTAGTCCGACGGGCGAGTGCCACATCAAAGACTTAACAATTACTGCGTGGGAGGCTCTGGGCTAAGTGTGCACTCAACCGTGACATTGTGTATTGCTGCTATTGCAGTCAATTGTTTACCAATTGGGATCCTGTACCTTGCCCTATAGGGTCATATAAGTCACTTATTATTGATTGTTTGGTTCAACAGATATTCTCAGGATTCATATTTTCCAAAATTAAGTGAATTTGATACTAAACACTCAATATCAGCTGTGCAGAGTATATTTTGGGAAACTTATACAACACTTGAATAAAGCAGCAAGAATAGCTGTCCTTGATAAAAAAAAAAAATAGTGTATTCAATACTATTCATTAGGCCTATACATATATATTTATTTCTATGTGAGTTTCAATGTCATTCATCTGTTCATGCTAATCATTACAGCCTATCCATTAGTTACGCAAAAAGAGAGGACCAGTCTTTTTGCACAGCATTATACAGACTAAAAAATCAATCAACAAATTCATCAATCAGTCAATTAGCCAGTAATGTTGATTAAAATTTGATATATATTTGCCTATCAGACTGCATCAGTGTTTAAATGAAGTCAGTGACCCCTCCCCCTTTCTCTCAAACAGAATAATGAACAATTCATCATTTTCTAAAGATAAGCTGGCTGTGGTTATATGTTTCAGTTGGATTTGGATACCTTTGTCTGAGACTCCTTACATACAAGAAAACATGACAAACTTAAGAAACACATTTTACAGTCTCTCAAAAGCTCATCATCTCACCGTGAGCAGGATTCAGACTATCCTGACTATCATGCTGGAGTCGGTTCTGTTCTCATGAATGCATGGACTAAATATACCAATAGGGGAGAGTGGGGCCAATTTAACCAAATTTTAGACATAGCTCTCCTGTGTGCATACCTTTACACTTTTCAAGGAGAACAAAATACACATCCATGATCCATCATGTTTAATTGTTTCTTAAAATTTCCGTTTCATGGTAATTACGATTCAGCGTGAATGCGCTGAATCAGGACTACCAAATTATGTTCAGGACTAGTAAATTTGTAGGGCTACTAGTCCTGTGGGCGACCTCAAAAAATTGCCTAATCGACACCCCTGATATCCAGTCTCACGTTATACTTTTGGCCTCAAAGTGTTGAATCGAGGACAAATTTCAAAATCACTTTTCATAAAAATGAAATTACTCATCACATAATAGTCATGAAAAGCTCGTCAACCAGTGATATTCAACGACACTAATTATGTGTGATTGAGTATCCCACATATACACACTTTCAATGGAATGATTGACTAAATAAGCATAAAGACCAATGCAACTTATACCAAATTCAATCAACACTATACCATATTTCAATTTGGTATTTCTCCTGTTGAGGCTGTTGTTCACATCACAGCTGTGGTCCATGAATTTAATAGCTATCACCACAGATCTAATAATCCAAATATAGCAACATATTAACTGATATGCATCAAATGTAACATTTTGTACTAGATACCAATTTCCATTTGTCAGAAATAAGCAATCATAGACTTGTTATGGCAGCTTACTCAGATTTAGAAGTTGATACAAACTTGTAATGAGCTTGTTATGATAAACTTGTGAAGTTGGTAACTGAGAAAGCGACTTGTAATGACTTTGAAATATCAGTCATTCGATAAGTACATCAATATATCTCATCTCATTGAAGTTCTAATGGAAGTATAGAAACAATCTGTCTTCAAAGTAATCAGAGAGGTTGTGGCAACATTAGAGACCCTCCTCAATCAGATTTGACAATGACTAGATAGGCAGATCTATAGATAGATATGAAAAATGCAGCCCTCAGAGGCCACTTCTGACTTCTAACCAGGGTTAATTGTCAAGATTGCTAATATGCTTGAAATAGAGCTCTGGAGTCCTAAATAATCATTGTACTTCTTTGAATTCTGGATAGCCTTTGAAACTTCATGTGCCGACACAACAAGTTGATAGTAAATTCATCTTCGTACAATCTTCCTACTATCTTCTGGGACATCATGTCAGTCAGACCGCCTTATATGGTGCTATTAATTTCTTTCATGCATTGATCTTATCAAGTCACAGCACTGTTGAGCATGTTGAGTGCATGTTTAACGCAGCAACATGATGTTCGCACAGAACGAAAGACCTGTTCAGACACAACCGTACTGACATCATTCACTGCGATATTCAGTCAGATGGGTTTGGACAGAACTGCACTGACAGAATCGCTCAGACATAACTGTACTGACAAAATTATTTCCGGACCATCATTCCGCATGTTTCGTAGCATTTTGAACAACATTATTGGCAAACCTCAGTGCATCACTACATGGTTGAGAGTGAATAAGATCTGCAAAATGATTGTGGCTTATCATTACGTTGCAATACTGCTTCTCCTAGAAGTTGAAATAATCCTGTTTCAGGATCAAGTAAACATGTAAGAATTCTGACTAAATCTTACAGATTCGAGTATATCTAAGTAGATTGGGACAGAATTTAAGTAAATCCAAACAAACCTAAGTCTCCCATTGCAGTATCAGTGAAAGATCAGTGTATGTTACAAAGTAACATCTGTGCCATACAGCTACATACAGATCATAAGATTCATATCTGCCTAAGAAATGTCATTGTAGATTGAGGACAATATCTGCAAGCAAAAATGTCATATGTGATCCGAGGAACAACCCCAATCTGATATTGACATAAACCCAACACAGGAATTTGGCCGACATTGCAATAAGGTTGGACAAACAAGGATCACTCGGATAGAAGTCATCTAGAAGTCATCTTGGAGCAATCTTGGAGTAATCTTGCAGTCATGAGACAATGTGGACATTCTTGCATATTTCGGAAGGACATTTCCGTCATCCGAGCTAGCTCTCCAGAGGTCAAGAGTAGCTTACATCCTGAGACAAAGTTCTGGTATTACTGTATAGATGTATTATATTATATCTATGCATCTATGTGTATCTAGGTATTAAATCTGTCTATTCATGTCCTAGTAGTCTTGAGAGAGAATGCGGACCTTCTTGGGTATTTCGGAATGACATTTCCCTTTTCCGAGCAGCCTCAAGAGTCAATAGTAGCTTACTTCCTAAGACAAAGCTCTGAGCATTGCTGTCTTGCTGTATATCTCTTTCCATCTACTAGTATCTGGTTTTCATACCTATTCATAACTATTCGTATTCAGTGTTTTGCAGATCACTACAAGTTGACCAGGGCCGCAGTGGGAAAACATTTGTTGAGACAATTCAGTAAGTTAGTTTTCAGCAACATACATATGATACAGTAACGTAAAACCAACATCTGAAACTCTTGAATCTGAGTTTTAGAAATAATTTTTCTTAATTTTGAAGTATTTCAATAACCTTTTTCATGAACTTACAGAAAATACGATATGATGTTGGGAAATTATGTCAAAAAAATTAAGACATTTGGAAGATTGCAGCCCAAGAGGAGTGCTGATTCTCTCTGGCCATCATTACACAAATGTTGTCTGCAAAAATAGATTAATATTACAATCTTTTTGTGAACCTTATAAATCTATCTATATATGTATTTATTGAACTATCTAATTGTCTTTAAAACATACTATAGATCTTTTATATTCATGGTCTATCTAATTATCGAAATCATTTATAGTCATGTTTCATCTTTTTCCGTCTGAAAGAGTACAATTCAAACATCTGATGTTCTCAACTTTTCAGAATACATACCACACACGAAGCCAGGGAAAGATTCACACTTGACACAACAAAATCATCTTAAATTGTATAGAGTACACAGCTGCAGTGCAATATCTATACATAGATAAATATTGGAAAATATACTGACGGGATTATACACTGTGTACAACACATGTTACATAGTAATTTCATAATTCAATATCAGTTTGCTCATAATATATATAAGGTATTTTTAGATAAGAAGTATAGAGCTTCTTATCATGCATACATATGGCAACATAATCTTATGTCCATTCCATGGAAACAAATTTAAAATCTGACTTAGATGACAAAAGGAAGTTATTAGTTTAAAATTTTAAATCATTATAAAACTGATTATTTTTAGAAATATAATTATAGAATATCAATATCTATAGGATATGACATATATCACAGTCGAAAAGGACAATATGCAAAAAATTGCTTTGATGGAGGAACAATGACAGTTAGGCTGCGATAAAATATTATTTATAAAGTTTCTAAACATAAAGTGATTTTGTATACTTTATACAGCAGATAAATGTCACATACTAAAAACTTCCTTTTGTCTGGAAAGGCATTCAAGAATATATAATGCAGAGAACACCAATCGAAACCAGACATGCAAAGTTTGCTTTCGGACAAATGTGAAGACAACCGGGACTGTAACGCCACACATAATTGATTTTTAGCTTCGCGGACCCGCCGACACATTAGATTTCCTGCAGATGGAAAAAGAAAAAATTGAAAATAAAAAAAAATAATTTTTTTTTGACATTATAAAAAAAAAATTTTTCACCTTTTTTTTTTTTGTCCTACCGACCGACCCTAGAAAAAGTGCCTTGAGAGGATCCGAGAAGCTAAAGATCAATTATGTGTGGCCTAAAGTTATGATATACACAACTGACAGCTGTCAAGGATAATGAAGAAGAGACAATGAGAAATGGAAGTCCAATTTCACTTCTTAACCTCCCTTGATCCCATTTGGGACTTATTACATAATAACCTTCTTAAACAACTACAATCCTTGAGATGATATATTACAGCCTTGGTAGAAATATCAATATTGTTCATCCTCAAGATCTTCAATAGTTTCTATACGTTGTAGTTATAATAATATAGTAAGTATATCGAATTCAATGGTCTTTCTAAGAATCTTAAAGACTTCAATGATATTTTTTATGAAAAAATAAAAATAAATAGTAGCTTAATAAATTTATTTACAATTTCTAAGATTGGTAATTGCACTCTAGGCACTTCATTTGATATTTTTATAGCGATGAATCCAACAACAATAAGGCACTTTAAGCTCAGAACTTGACATAAAGTTCATTAACTTTCTGCTAAATATATATCAGTGACAGATGTCTATTGGGTGGTGCAGCAATTTATTTTCTTTCAGAGTGAATAGTGCGTATCCATGTATATCAAGTTAATCAAACGCATTTGTACTAAAAGGGAAAGTTACTAGATCAGCTGATAACATAACAATCAAATTTCAAAAAAGACCAAATAACAATCAATAGTACTCAACATAGTGATCATGGACTTTCAACGCCAAAACACAATGTAAATAAATAGTCAAATCATATAGTTCATTGGAACAAGTTTAGATTTTAACAAACGTTGGCTACCATAAATCAGATTGCTAAAATATTGCCTTTGTTGGGCCAAGATGCATAGTTCATGACTCCTAACCAATTCTGCTTAGGACAGTTTTTAGGAATATTTTAATAATTATTGTAATACTATGTAAGATACAAAACCACAAATATATCAATTTCCAGATTTAACATATTGTTTAAATCCTGTTCAAATTTTTAAGGAAATCAATCATAAAGTAATTACATTCGAAACATATTTGAGGGTGACATTTAAACAGCACAATGGGACATATTTGGGAAATAACTATGTATTGAAAATAGATTATATAGCATTTAGATTTTCAAGTGAAATATCAAGATGATTCAAAAAGCATATGTCACCCTTTTGAAAATCTTTAAAATTCACTATAATTCAAGATGTGGTATTTCACACAAAATTCAAATACATATGATGACCTTTTACATAGAAAGTGATATTAAATGTTAAGTTTTCAACAAATAGATATATGTACTTGTTTTATATACTTTAAGTCACATCACCTACACTAGACTTCAGTTAGCACATTTCAAAACTCCCTTTGCAGAAACGAAGAGAAAGATAGCAAAAAAAGTGTCAAGAATTCAACTCATATATTACCGACTTTTAGCAATCAAAGCATATTCCACAATTTCTCTTTCCATTAACAATGACAGCAAATTATGATGAACCAAATGATTGAGACATACTGGAACCAAGACTGCCTGTCAATTATGAATTAATGAGATGTGATGTGATACATTGTATGAAGGCTCGATAATATCTACAAAATCTACAAAGCATTTTGAAGACCATTTAATATTGATGAAGCATTGGAATATGACTGGCTCCATCCAGTCCAATCGTCAACACATTAACAGAAAATAACAAAATTATAATGTCACACAAATATGCAAAACAAAATGATATTATAGTAGTTTATCGCATTCATATTCCTATACTTTTTATATAATAACCAATAATTCTGATTTCCTACAAGTAACAATTTCAGTATCACTTTTGGAAGAATCTGCAAGACATAACACACATAGATAGAACAATGAGTATAAAAACAGGACAAAAAGATGGAAAAAATATATCAATATATAATATTATATATGTGAATTACATATGCATCTACAGTTTGTAGGCAATGTACGATGTGTACATTTAGCAGTTTAGAATCGCAGACCACTGAATACAGAATACCAAAAATGCGTACCACAAGGATCAACACTAACTTAATGCTTTTCTACGACAGATCGTACAGATCCAGCAATACCAGTGTCCTCCTTTACTCTATACGGTCTCTTCACTGAGTCTCCAGAGAAACATTTAGTTATCACTTATCAGGACACTTATCATTGCAGGGCCTACATTCTGCGGATCTTAAGTAGTCAGAATAAGACTATAGATAAGCTAAACAGTCCATGCAAAGAACATAGGGGGTACCCTGACCCACTTCTATAATTAACCATCAAGACAAGAAATTGGCAAAGTGGGCACATCAATATCAAAGATAGACAGGTAATATGTGAAGATAGATAGAGAAATAAATGAAGATAGATTGATCTGAGGCATTGACAGACATATTTAGAGGAAATGATATTTCTTCGTGGTGGATTGGCAGACACATAACTAGATGTAGGCAGAAGCATTGACATAGCTAGTGGAGATACATAGATATATTATAGATTGTTGACAGATAGATAGATAGATGGAGAGACAGGTGGATAAACATGAAGAAACAGAGATATCTAATACCGGACAAACAAGCCTTAGAATTGGCGGAGTACCTCAAGGTACAATATCATAGGATTCCCCGAAACAAACATCTCCTAATTACTACCACTTGAATTTGTTTATCATAATGTAAACACTACCTTTTTTTCTTCTAAAACATCATTCATGAAGAGCATAACATGAGCATTACTTATAAACATTACTCCAACATTACTTTGCATAAGTTATAGGCATAACCTAGACATAACTAAATAAACATATTTGCCTTTATAACATATTTCACTACTTTGTTGCTATGGCAACCACATAGTTGTAAATCTGTCACTATGACAACGCTTAACTCATCCAAATATTTGTTATGACACTGAGGAGTAATTTTGCCAGGATGTATCATCAACATTATGCTAATGTTTGTATTGGACTAAGCAATATATCCCAAATAGTTACAAAACAATCTAAGTGATGGAGTATTCAAGGTTTCGAAGTACTCAAGTTAACTCAACGAAGTTTTTGAACAAACATTAAACCGAAAAGTAACCCATAAATTCTCAAAACTTAGCAATGGAACGACACTATATGTTGTAGTAACTAGATATATCCTACAGAAAAGTTACAAATATATTAGATGGGCATGGCAACTCAATAACAGTCATGGATATCAGTAAAATCAGCAAAATTTGTAAATTTATCGCAAAATTTTAACTGACACAGATGTTTTATCATTGACAATGTAGAAAAATTTACAAAACCTCATAATAACTCTTTCACAAACCAGGTACCATTTGTGACATTTTACTTATGTCATAATCCAACAAAACAATAACTAACCTTTGGACTATGTCCTCTTGGTATCAATCCAATAATTGCGGAAATCCTTGTATCAATCCACAGATTCAATCCAATTGGAGAAACAATCCTTTGCCAATATCCAAAAACAACAAACAGATACAGCAGTTGTTAGTGTAATGACACTAGAGCACTGTTACATGAGGTAACCTCATGCTGAATCCCATGCGTAGTGTTTCACCACCAAACTTGAACTGCAGGAGTTGGGCTGGGATCTCCTATGTCCCCTCCAGCTGGCAGAGGCCTGGCTCAGCAGTCCGGGCTCAGCAGGCTTGGTTCAGCAGGGCTGGCTCAGCTTGTTCAGTCGGCTGCTGCTGCTGCAGCTGTTACCAAGGCAAGCCGCATCTTCCACTGATGGAGGATTGCTATGCAGCATCACAGCAGTGCAGAGTAGTCCGAAGATTACCGGCTGTTCACTGTTTATCATTGTTTATCAAGTGCTTTTTTGTTGTTTTACATGAGATTGAGACATGATTAGAAGAGCCAGATCGTGACATTGTGCACTCACATATGAAATCCAAAACAATGGAGAGCACGTTTTTTTTAAACTCAATGACTTGATCGAACCAGTCACTGATGCAGCAAACAACAGCAGTTCAGTGTCTGTGTCACCACTTGTAGTCATGGGCGAGTCCATGTAACAACCTCATATCATAATGGAAACCACTCAATACAAGAATCCATGGATTCAAAACCGGCCTTTGGCAATTGTATATTCGGGATTGAAATCATGAAGAGGGTGATTTATATATTATTACATGGATTGTTTTGTATTGAGCAGTGATAGCCAGACTGATAGTGTTTGCTGCATGCCATTAAACTTTGAGGGGAACCCCTTAGCAAATGCCTATACCAAATTTCAGAACTGCAAGTCAAATACTACAGTCACAGTGGGCAATTTAAAACATGGTGGCCATTTTGACAGCCATCTTGGATTTTTCCAAATTCTGAGGGGAATCCCTAAGTGAATCCCTATACCAAATTTCATAGATCTAAGTGAAATAATAAAGTCACAGTGGGAAATGTAAAATATGGTGGCCATTTTGGCAGCCATCTTGGATTTTTCAAAAAATTTTGAGGGGAACCCCCAAGTGAATCCCTATACCAAATTTCATGAATCTTAGTGAAATACTAAAGTCACAATAGGCAATTCAAAATATGGCATCTATTTTGGCAGCCATCTTGGATTTTTCCAAAAATTTTTGAGTGGAACCCCTAAGTGAATCCCTGTATCAAATATCATAAATCTAAATGAAATACTAAAGTCACAGTGGATATTTTAAAATATGGTGGCCATTTTGGCAGCCATCTTGGATTTTTCCAAAAAATTTTGAGGGGAGCCCCTAAGTGAATCCCTGTACCAAATTTCATAAATCTAAGTGAAATACTAAGGTCAGAATGGGCGATTTAAAATATGGCGGCCATTTTGGCAGCCATCTTGGATTTTTCCGGAAATTTCTGAGGGGGACCCCTAAGTGAATCCCTATACCAAATTTCATAAATCTAAGTGAAATAGTAAAGTCACAATGGGCAATTCAAAATAAGCGGCCATTTTGGCAGCCATCTTGGATTTTTCCAAAATATTTTGAGGGGAACCCCTTAGTGAATCCCTGTACCAAATTTCATAAATCTAGATGAAATACTAATGTCACAGTGGGCAATTCAAAATATGGCGGCCATTTTGGCAGCCATCTTGGATTTTTCCAAAAAATTTTGAGGAGAACCCCTTAGTGAATCCCAGTACCAAATTTCATAAATCTAGATGAAATACTAAGGTCACAGTGGGCAACTCAAAATATGGTGGCCATTTTGGCAGCCATCTTGGATTTTTCCAAAAATTTCTGAGGGGGACACCTAAGTGAATCCCTATACCAAATTTCATAAATCTAAGTGAAAAAGTAAAGTCACAGTGGGCAATTCAAAATATGGCGGCCATTTTGGCAGCCATCTTGGATTTTTCCAAAATTTCTGAGGGAAACCCCAAAGTGAATCCCTATACCAAATTTCATAAATCCAAGTGAAATACTAAAGTGGCAATGGGCAATTCAAAATGTGTTGACAAGAAAAGTGGACAAGTGGACAAGTTTACACATGGACAAGTGGACAAGTGGACAAGAGTCCCATTTCACCTTAAGCCCTCCTCTATTAACCGGCCATTGGCCGGTTAAAAACGACAACAATATTTGAAAATACATATATGTGGCATGGCGATAAGGACACCTAACTGGGAAGACATTTCAACTGAAATAATCTTAATTCTTGCACTTCCAACAGAATCTCTTGAAGTTAAATTCGAACAATAGTTTAACTCAATCTAGTCACTTACTCGGACCGAAACCAGTGAAGACTCAGAAAGACAGGGAGAGAAATAAACATTAGCAAAGTTCTCCGCTTACCAGAAACAAAAACTTCAAAATTCACAAGTAAAAATCTAACAAAAACAAGTCAGTTGTTCGGACTAAGACAGCAAGAGGGTTAGAAAGAGCAACAGAACAGAATCCAAAATCCAATGATTGTATCGCTTATTGCATTTGCAAAGACTGATATGACGATACATAATGATGCAAATGACACACGTTAGGATACATATCAAGACACAGAATGATACTATTAGGATACAAAATGATACATTAATGATACAAGATGACCCAGAAGTTCCTGAACTGTGAAACATTGGCAAAACTAACTCTCAATTTTCTTGCTGCATTACTGATATAACGACATATAATGACATATAAAATACATATTATGACACATGTGCATTTCATGATACAGATGAAGCAAAATTGTGACTCACTGACAATGTGATGTTGTCTGCTTGGGACTTTAAGTCCTGTATTTATGTACTCGGCGTGCTAACAAGGTCAGGAAGAGGACACAGCAATGAGGCGAAAGATTGAAACTACCGTCCCTATACAGGTCCAAATGACCCAGATAGAACTAGAATCAAACCCTTGACTCAGCAACTGGAAGCCCTGATCACTACTTGCCGCCCATGACTCACCGACATATCATTTGACATAACATATCTGGGATAACATCCCACCTTGACTATCGCATTACACATAGTGCTTATATCTCATAGTGCATATCACCTATTACATATCCCATATTACATATCACATTGCATTTACATATCACTTATTGCATACCACAGATCTCCTATTCGTCTCATATTGCCTGAACCACAGATATGACAATGTGAAATTGCCCTCTAAATAGGGGATGCTATAATATTAGTGTTTTTCATTTCCGCCGAATAATAAGACAATATTTTACTCTGGCATGGTGGTATTCAGCAGCAAATAGGAGAAAACACAAACAGTAATATTTAGTTGTTAAGCATTATATCCACACATATAGCTTGAAATAGCTTCAAGACAAAATTGGTACAAAAAAAGAAAGTCATCTATAGTCATTTGTAAGCATAGTGGCTGAAAAAGTATTTGTAGGAGGATTTTGCATAGACAGACAGATAAATGGACATATTCACAGACAGACCAGTGCACTAATATGTAGATGTAGATCTGAGGATGGACGATTGGGGCTTTACGTCCTTTATTTATGAATGATAGGCAAATTAGGACAGGAGCACTACTGGATGAGCAAATGTCGAATGATGATTGAAACTGCCATCACACGTAAGTCCAGGTCACTGTATGCATGACAATATCCAGGAAAATATCAAATTATAAATAAACCCTATTGACAGAAATTAACGTGTTCACAAATAAACAATCAGTGCAGTTCTCTTCTACGGTAGTTCTACCAACATTCAGCACTTTCTAAACCATCAACAAATCGGTCAAACTTCAGATTAATTACTTAAAGAAGTGAGCAACTGTACCTGAAATCACTCAAAATAACTCGGAATTGATTGAGTGAGCAATTCAGCCACCTCATCCAACCACACACATTTCAGATTGAACCTAAGAGACTGAAAATTGACGTGATGCCAAAATCTGACATCTTTCTCGAGTGCTTACAGCAATCAATTGCTAAAAACCGAGATAAAGCAAGAATAAGAAATAGGGGAAATACTTTCCTCAGCTATATTTGTCAATACTGAGATAAAAGACACACATAAAACTATCTGTAGTTCATTTCGTGAGAAAAGTAGGACTTCACACAAATAAGAAACTGCCCACCAACGTCAGCAATCCAACAAAAAGTTAACACATTCGAAAACTCTATTATATAAATGGCTGACTTCACATAAGTATCATCTTAACATGTGGTATGTATACAATTAGTATTATTCTTCAGTGAAAATATTACAAGAAGTAGGCCATCAGCATTTCGGTCAAGAAAAACATCCTCAATGTATAAAGACAATTCATATATTGGCAGAAGAGAAAGAATGACTCTAGTCTGAGGAATTTGGCAACATTGCCAATAATCTGAACTTATTAGTAACATGGAATCCAGACAAGATACATTCATAGCCAATTTCAAAAGACCGTCTAAATGGAAAATATTAGATATCATAACAGAAATTCTCTTACATCCAGGATTCCTAAGACATCAATAATGCAACTGCTCCTCCAAACCCTCATATCACTTCTCTTGATATACACTACCCCTCCAGATCTCAAGATTCTACAAGACATAAACCCATTTTTTAGGGTCTTAAATGTGATTTCTCCAAAGAATGATACATGACTCCATCTTAAAAGCCCTTATTAAGGCGTCTGATATGTTTGCAAGAGAAATATATCACTTTTCCCTTCATGTTTACTTTATATACAAAAGTGACACAACTGAGGGTGATATATAGGTGTATATGTGAAGATATATGAACTAATGTTCTACAAAAGTAACAGCCCATATCTCACTGAGATGAAGAAGAAATGGGATGAATCTCGAAAAGTTTGGGGCTTCTGTGAAACACAAATCAATTCATGCCACTGTTTCTGTAAGGCACACATACTTCAAGAAGAGACAAAACTGCGAAAAGTTAACATAAATGCCTATTGTAAAATCTTTAGAAGCTGTTATGACAGAAGATTTATTTCTGTGAAACATATTACATCTTAGTTTTCGGAGAAAATGTCAAAAAAATTGTTTGTTTGTAGTCTTGGTAAGGTAGCAAACCTTTACCAGATATATTGCTACATATTGGTTGCCAAGGGCACCACACTAAATTGAGGCTAAATAGCACTTAATGGAAGCTATGACTTGGAATAACCAAATGAAATACCGAGAGCCCAAAGCCATTCATTTCTATAACTATTGTTGATGATATCACTCATAATGTGATGTCATACTCTGAACTGTGGCTGAACATTCAATAATGATGTCATCACATTGTGTTAACGAGGACTGAAATTACCACATAAAGAGTCAAAATATTTAAGTTGTAACTGACACGAGTTCTGACAAAAATGTCAATGCGTCCACAGAATTTAAAATGCTGTCACTTTCAGAGAACAATTTTGATACCAAATTCAATATTAGCACAGCTTCAAACTGTAACAAATGTCTAAAATCTAATAATATGCTACAGTAAACAACAATTGCAGCACATTTGAATTAAATTTTGATTAATATTAGCTACGGCGAAATCTACATATCCAAATATTACAACCATACAAGTTATATTTCCAAATATTATTACGGAATGCAGACCAACATTTGAACATTGCATTAAAATCTCTGGGGTAATGTAGCCTTTTCATAATAATTCCCTGAAAGCACAGCTTATGGGAAGCATAGTTAGCATACAGCATTATACATTTTCACAAGGGAACCACAAATGTAATGAAGTAATGTACATATGCTTGTTGCTTTTTAATCTAAATTTCAATCTATGAATTAGCAACATAAATTCTGATGGAGTTTCATCCGAGTCCATTACACAGAACATGTACATGTTATTGTAAAACTAAACTTTACTTTTTTACATTCAAGACCAAGAATTGCGCACAAACATGTATTTTAAAATAAGAAATATAGTTGCACCTTGTACTAGGGTGCATCATTTGCCCCCAACCTATTCAGATGTTGATGTCTATGTGATATGTTTGGAGGCTGGATAATAAAAACATGAAAAAAAAATTTCAGCTCAAAATTTTGATGGGAACAGCCACCTCCAGGCTCTTGTTTGTATAAAATCGGATTATCCCATAAAATCTGAATATCTCAGGAACCAGTTAGCCTAGAGACTTGGCATTGGGCTCAAAATGTGCGGAATGTCCATATTTATATTAACTTCAATTGAAACTATCCCTCTATCTCTAACCGTTTTTCCGTTATTTGACAAAAACACAATTATACTCGGAAATTATGTAAAAAAGGGTATTTATTAAAATTTGGGCACTACCCAGTGTACATTGATCCTATCTGCATTATTTCTACCTCAGATCACTCATAGAGGATTCATGTATCCATAGTGTACATTTCTGGTGATGGATCTTGTTCAGTCTGACCTCTGCATTAATCCGAAAATAGACTTATTCAATAAAAAAGAAGTTTTTCTGATCTTGCTCTGAAACTATTGGTCCCAGGACCAAAGTTACAATTGTAATGAATATAAACTCATTTATTCCGCACATTTTGAGTCCATTATCAACGGTTCTTGAGTTATGACAATTTTGCAAAATATTGTAATTCCGCTTCATTGAAATATCATTGAAATAAGTAATGCTCTAGAGGTGGTTGTTCCCATTGGAATTTCAACCTGAAATTTGGTGTGCATGCTCAGGACACCCAACCTCCTCACATATCACATAGACATCAAAATCAGAATAGGTTGGGGGCAACTGATGCACCCTACCTTGTACTCTTAACTTTTAAAGTTATTCTGTAAAAGTTTTGTTGAAGCTGCGACAAACAGTGAACAACAATGACAGCTCTTTACACATTTTACTAATGTGCTTCTTCTATTGAATTTGATAGGATATACTTCTGATATTACAAAATGCGTATGTCTCCGATGCCCTTTGGAATACAGTGAATGCCTACCACTTTCAATAATATAATCAATATAAATGTTTACACGAAAACTTCCAAGTTTAATACAAAACATGGCACTTTTCTTCTAAAAAATACTTCCAATAGAAATTCTAACAGAAAATCCAAGTATGACATACCTCCTACTTCCAACGTACTCGTCTCCTTAAAGTAAAGTGTACTCCTACTACAGTAGTACACAAAATAATCAATATATTGAGTGTACTACAAAATATATGAAAGCATCGCGCAAGTTCATACTACAAACAGATGTTGATTCTTCAGAGACTGTGAGCATATTTAGGACCAGGCTTCAGGGATTGATCGTAAACTTTAACTCAAAGCGGAGTGCTTGCCGTGTGCTTTGGGATCCTTTGATGGCCTCCATGGGTTATATTTGGTCTGTATGCCAACAAGGCAATGGTCCGATGGGAAAAGCTATATATAAAGCTCTTTTTCAAAGTATGAACACCAAGTATGAAAGTACACATACAAAAAACTTCATATAAATCAATATAATAAATGATAGATATATGAGAAAATGTAATGAAAAATCTTATGAAATATAGCACAAGTTAGACTGGAGTTAGACGCAGGCTAAGATATAACGCATTGATGAAATAACAAATGCTCCCTCAGGAATAGGGGTTATGCATTCGGGAAGAACTACTTCCTAAGTTACACAGGCTAACCAAGGAGTAAGAGTTATACATTGAAGGAATAGCTGCTCCCTGAGTTACCCAATTCTACCCAAAGTAGAAGATGAACTTTGGGTAGAATTGGGCAAAGCAAAGCCATTCCAAGGTGCAGAGTGATACAAAAGAAAGCGACCTCATAGCACATTAAGTGCGAAGAGGAAATAATGAATGGACACTCAGTAATATGGGTTTATATTATAAACAAGAGGAAGTACATGTACTGTTCTTGGAGTTACGTTAGGGACAATTCCTCGCAAATTTCTTCTCCGAACAGTTCTTCTCTGAACAATTCCATAGCACAGGGTATTGGAAACAAAGCCACTTCATAACATGTTATGTGTGTTATGTATACACACAGTAGACTCACCAGACCAACGACAGACCCCCAGGCCTAGACTAGGGAGCACCTCTAATAGCCTATGTGTTGACCAGTAGCCTTCGACAAATAACAACAGAGACTGTCTGAGACGGAAAATACCAATAAACGGACAGATGACAGAAGAAGAAAGAAGAAGAAAGAAGTGTAAGATGCAATATCCTCCCAAAAAGGCAGATACAAGCAGCTTGAGGGCATGCAGGTACTAGCCTGTGCTATCAGATGACAAATTTTGTCATCATCGGCACTCGCAGCGACGTAGCCGGCTACCCGCGGTCAGACAATTGTCTGGTTACGTCACAAAATCACTGATGCAGTATGGTCGACATAAAATATAGTAAGAAAATATTGAGGAACTTTGGATTGTGATAATCAATTTACCAAATTTGCACAATACAGATTTGTGGGCTAATAACTGCTGTGCCATATTTACAAAACATTTTAATGAATCAACATACTTGGAGGCTTCCAAATACTAGTATTTAATGAGGGTTTTATACATTCTTTCTGAATTTGCCAAATGTCTTCTGAAGCTAATCGCAACAAGCGAAAAACATCAAAATAACTATGAGGTTGAGAATGTTGAGTATAGGAGTTACTGTGCAAATCCAATACCCTATCCTGAGGCATAATACAAGCCACAGAACTTGCAGAATGCAGACAGTGCCAGACACTGATCATCACTTAAGAAATCTTAAGATTCTGGCGTTCTGGGAGAATGGATCTGGAAACAATGTGGCATTTCTATCCCGTTTGGTATGTATCCTGGGGCTAAGGTAAACCAAAACACAAGAACTTGTATATCATGCCCCACTTACACAGCAAAAAGTAAGAGAACACCTAGAAATAATTATTGTAACACCATTCCCACTGTTTCTATTGAATCGAGCTATTATTTTTAAAGTAATCTGGTGATTGATTATTGAATTTTATCTAAATCAAACCCTTTTAGGTAAGCATAAAGAAATACAACTATTTGCAAGTATGATGTTTGCAACTTAACACATAGAAACAATCCCCAATTTTTTTCCCACTACCCTGTTTCCATTTTAACTTGTGACTGACCTGATTTGTTTCTTTTTCTTTTGTTTTGGTTTAACCACATCCAATATAAACCCAAACAAAGCAGAATATATTACTTCCAAAAAAGTCTCATTGGCAAACTTTTAAAGTTACAATTGAACAAACTTTTAAAGTTACAATTGAACCAACAGAAATATCACAAAAGAAATTGATTTAGACATTTTAAATTACACCATATGGTGCTTTATTGGTCCTGGAAAACTTTATCTTTGGAACTAATTCTTCATTTCACTATTGTGTAAAACCACATATAAAGTGAAGCTTGAACATTTAGCAAGTGAATATTACCTTAAAAGGATAATAGAGTTTCACATTTCATAACCATCCCTTACTTCCACATTGTCTTCAGATTGTAAGAAATGTCTAAGACTTTTCCGAACTTGCTTTGCTAAGAAATATCAACAGCGACCCAGAAAACAATGTAATTGTCATTGAATCACAACTATCAGGGAATCGCATCTTACGGCTGAATATCACAGCTTAGGCCACACATATTTGATTTTCAGATTTTTAGTTTCTCAGATCGACCAACCCAACAGATTTTCTGCCTGTGGGGAAAACATTTTAGCTTACCAGTCATTTTTACTAAATTGACCTTATAAAAATTCAGATTTCAGCTTTTTATTTTTTTATCCAACCGAGCGACACAATAAACATTCCTTATGAATAACAGAGAAACAGAGAAGCTAAAGATCAATTATGTTTGGCCTTAAAGTCCCTAATAAGAAGTAGAAACACCCCCTCCCCCTTTCTCATTCATTATCGTGATTACTAATTACATGGCCTCAAGGTTTTTCCTCTAATTATGGAGACACTTCTCTAAAACAGCGAGCAAAAAGCAATTGTGATTATTCCACGCTCTCGGGGGAATATAATTCTGAAATTTGTACGAATTCTTAAACGCCATTATCGAGAATATGTCCATTAGATATTCCATTCACATCCAGCAAGATCTTGATGATGGGAGCACGACATTCTAATGTGTTCCTACTCGATAAATGCAAATCGAAATGCTAATAACGCTAAGTGCAATTCCGAAATTTCCATCCGCTAAAGTTGCTGCAAAAACAGAAGTAAATGCAAATGGGATAAGAAAGTGGTTAGTCCATTATCTCCAGGTTCTTAGCTGAGTTAAAACACATGTACATGATTGCATGCAATACAGGTGAAGAACTATCTACTCATTACATATATCAAATGTCAAGTGAAGCTAAGTGTGAATCTGAGCATTTGCAAGGGATCTTATTCAGCTTCAGTGAAAAGTTAGTGCAACTGACTTTAACTAAGTCACCATTTCTGAAGACTGAAGATATCGAAATTGTGATGTTAAAAGCAAAACAATGTATGATAATAACTCGAAATGATTCCGATAACTCGAAACGACTTTTTATTGTTCTAATCTTATGAACAAGACATTCAGTTGTTTGAAATTTCCACGACCTTGCTATCAAGGGCAGCACTTTCTCAGTCACCTATATTCCGAATAATTTATCTGAATGCCTACATACTTATCTATCTTTCTATCTGCCTACGGACTTATGCACACATGTGCCTACCTCCAATGGTCCTCCATGTGAATGTACCTTTCACAGAATATTAACCCATCAATGAATAACCCAATTTATAGGCCACAAGGAAGTTCTATTAGATGCAATATAGTCATACATGTATCATGAAGGGGCTCTCATATGAAGCTCTTTGAATTCTATTATGCATCCGAGGAAGTCGTAAGGCGTTATGTATTGGTCTCAAGATGACGTTGATAGCGGGGTTTAATTTATTGCGCTATTCCATCCATTCTTCATGCACATATGATGCTCCTTATCCATTCATCCCGCAACAAATTTGCAAGCAGCGGTGGTCCTGAATTTAGAGTCATCTCAAAAAGAGGCATTGAGACAGAATGTTTGTTTGTTTTGTTTGTGTTTTACGCCTCTGCAGCACCTTAGTGGGCTATATCGAGGCAGGCGATCGCCGTATGATGATGAGATGAGAAGACTGTGAGTCTGGTACATACCCTATTAATTCAGGGATGCCCAGGGTCTTTCAGTTGCCCCAGCATAGAACACTGGTTACAACCCGCCTCCATTTAATGTCCCATGGGCTCGGACTAAATTGAGTTCCGGGGTGGGATTCGAACCCACCATTGAGACAGAATGAAAGAGTCGTGAAGAATACAGAGTCAGAGGTGATGGATGGAGAAGCGATATGGGAAAGAAACTTCCAAGCTACACATTGTACAGTGTTCTGTGTTCCAAAGAAGCTGCAGAACAAAATGACACTATCTTCAGAACTAAGAACATCTTGATGTGAGACTGTGATATGAGACTGTGATATGAGACTGTGATACAAGACTGTGATACGAGACTCTGTGATATGAGACTCTGTGCTTATGAGACTCTGTGATATGAGACTCTGTGATATGAGACTCTGTGATATGAGACTCTGTGATATGAGACTCTGTGATATGAGACTCTGTGATATGAGACTCTGTGATATGAGACTCTGTGATATGAGACTCTGTGATATGAGACTCGGTGATATGAGACTCGGTGATATGAGACTCTGCGATATGAGACTCTGTGATATGAGACTCTGCGATATGAGACTCTGTGATATGAGACTCAGTGATAAGAGACTGTTATATGGGACTGCTTTGTGAAAGAAGAACACCCAGCAGTGTACGGAAATCCCGTTATATGGGATGAATGGATGATTGGGGCTTTGTGTCCTGCACTTATGCACTTGGTAGGCTTATTTGGACAGGAGGAGGACATGGCAATGAGGCGAAAGATGACTGAAACTGCCGTCCAGCATAGCGTCAGGTGACCCAACAACAGCTGGATTCGAACCCTATACCCAGCGATTAATAGCCCAACACTCTACCACTGAGTAAACCCTCCCCCCTTAGGCCACACATAATTGATTCTTAGCTTCGCAGACCCGCCGACACAACAGATTTCCTGCCGATGGAAAAAAAAAAATGAAAAAAAAAAAATTTTTTTTTGACATTATAAACATTTTTTTTAAAATCTTTTTTTTTGTCCTACCGACCGACCCTAGAAAAGTGCCTTGAGAGGATCTGAGAAGCTAAAGATCAATTATGTGTGGCCTTAACATGCATGCAACGAAAAGGACACAATTGAAGTTCATACAACTTACATTTAAGATCATCTAACACCATACTCGCAGGTAGTCAGAAACATCTCATGACAACACCCCCGTGAGACCCAGTTCTCGGAAATTATAATTATTCCATTTCGAAATCATTATCCCAATTATCTAATTGGAAGCCGAGATACCTCAATTAAATTAATCTCCCATTGTTCAGAGATCAAAAATAGAAATATCCTTGAGAAAAAAATAAGTTAAGACAATGCAGCCTTATCCTAAGCCACAGCCTCTTAGCAAGTTCTTAGTCCTTGACAAAAATTTACGTGATTATTAAGGATGAAATACAAGGCTAAGCCATCACAATGAGAGCTATTATAATAATTAGTGCTTGGCATTTACCACTTCAATTTATAATTTAGCTTGGTTTTCATCTCTTCATTACTTCTGTCTCAGTGTCTATAGAGAGCCTGAAGAGCTGATTCTGTCGCTTTTATCAAAGCCCCAACATAAAGGGTACTATAACTATCATTGACAACCATTTTAAATAGTAAGTAAATACATAGCCAACAATGAGTAGCATTTCAGCTAAAGCTATTCGGCAATGCATAGCAGTCTATGTCAGTATTTTCTTTCTTTCAAAATCACAATCTACAGACAAAAGATGACAGAAGAATTATCTCGAATGACGCTGACCAAAATAACCAAGAGTAATGTGGATCATGACGGAAAATTCACCATATTTTGATAA
The DNA here is from genome assembly GCA_026936325.1 of Platynereis dumerilii. NCBI lineage: Eukaryota > Metazoa > Annelida > Polychaeta > Phyllodocida > Nereididae > Platynereis > Platynereis dumerilii. Next base: position 8,779,307 of record JAPTHN010000009.1, read on the forward strand.
AAGTGCCATATTTCTGTACTTCAATAGCACTATTCCGCACAGCTTTCAGTTACACCATTTTCCAATAGTCATTAGTCTCCAAGTCTGCGACCGCTGGCTGAAATGCTAATAAAGCAATTTCACTGATGTCATTTGGAAAACCATTAAAGGAACTTCTTTGAAATCTGAGTTTAAATTTCCGAGCACAGCTTGGAACAAACGCGGGCTGGAATAATATTACGTTTGATCAAGCACAATATCTGGCTCAACTGAGCCGACATGACAAAACCCCATTATACGACAATATTGCGTTCCTCCGCCCAGACGACAATTAAGTTCAATAACTCAACATATTTCTTTCACGGAATCCAGCCCAAAATTACAAACAGGCAGTCCCAAACTTTTCATTTATCTTACGGCCATGCAGGGTACGTGCTCGAGATTCAATATTTCACACACAATATAACTTGAGACGATAAGAACCAGTATCGTCCTGATACAGCAGAACTTTGAAATACAACCATGTAACATCCAACAATCCACAAGTGAACCTCAGCATTGCTCAGGACAAATGGACAATCTAGAACCACTTTCCAACCCAGTTCAACCAAAATTTAAGGAACTTTCTCTTAAAACATGGTTACCTGAGGAGCAAAAAAAAAAACATTTCATTTGAATATTCTATACTCAAAAGTAAAGAGAAGCCACTAAAACAATGTAAGTGGCATTACTATGAAGAACAAATAAGAAGACACCAGCTGCATCTAACCTAAGTTTTCACTTCATCTTAACAATTCTTCTGGGCTTCTTCTGGTTTCTCGAGTGTATAAACCCACTTCACAAAAACAGAGGAAGCAAATTCAAGTCACTTGCTACAGAAAGATAAACTAAAACAGTGAGGAAATGATGCTGAATGAATTTGCAAGTATATTGGAAACCCTCTTCCTGTCATTTTATCGTTTGGAGAAAAATCTACAAGTCCCGAGCTACAATATTGGAATTCATCATTTTTTCTATACTTTTTTTGAGATTCGTATGGAGGCCTGTCAATGACATCCAAGGCATTAGAATCACATGAGGAGAATATTAGTCCTGATATAGTTTCACACACACAATCTATCTTGACAGAGTAAACAATGGGAAACCAGCCAAAGAACCCATGTATCTATAGGCCTTACAGGTTCAGTAATGAATCTAGAGAACTTAAAACAGATAGGGGTGGCCATTGACCATCCAACAAGATATTCATTACAGTACACATACAGGTCATATTCCAGAGTTTGAAAGTTACCCTACTCTTTATTCTTTTGAAAGAGTGCTACCTTCTTGAATCTACCAGATAATGACCATTTTGGGAGGGGGCAAATAGGGTAAATTACTGGTTAAGTAGTGCTGCAGGGTCCAAACTCACCTTCGAGCATCTTGACAAGTCGTACTGCGAGGAGTATGCCTTCGAGTGACGAGTATCATTACTTGACGCAGAATACTCAAAAGTCCATGCCAGATTGTTGAGGGTATAACCAGTCAGGAAGACATAAACCTTCATCACTACATCTGCCTTAGACAGTTCATCACAAAAGTGATTGAATTGGTCCATGCATCAGCTGCTCAGACATGTACATCCCAAATTTCAATCTTCGAGAGAAAACGAATGACATCAAAAATTCAAAATACCATCACAAATCATCGAAAAGATAATTTGAAAAGATGAGCGCCTCATATCCGCTTTCTTCAGGGATAAACAACAGAATTTAAAAGGAAAGACGAAATTAAACAAAATCTACATCACTCCAATCCTTCTTGAGTCTTTGTAATTAAAACTTCGGATGAAAAATCAAAAAAAGATGGAGATTTTCATTTCCTTAGTCTCCAATAATGTAAGAATGAAAAGAGGACTGTCATTGAAATTTCTTACATTTATAATTAACCCACACTTAGATGTTGTTAGATTATTACTGTTTCAGCTCTAAAAGTAAAGCCGTATCTTAGGTCTTAAAACCTCAAAGAACTACAGAAATTTTTTTTTCAAACACAGAAAATTTATTCAATATATACGAGCTGTGATACATGTCAGATGACAAGCTTTGATTAGTACTCCATGTGGCCTACTATTATATTGCAGAGAAGGTAAAACTTACCATACGAGATTACTTTTTCTCAAAAGACTTACAAGAATTTTTTTTTTGCGACAATGCCTCCTTTCATCAGCTGTTGTTTTTCATGCAGTCACATAATTTGATGACTATTTTAACGAAAAAATCGATTATGTGAAAGACGAAAAATAAAAGGAAACTATGCTTTACTTCCTTTAATCAGGTTCTAGCATAAATAAACATGATAAACTTGAATATACTTTGGATTTTAAAGAAACATGGATATAATTTAGTGGAGAAAGCTTTGATAACTTAACATGCTTAAAGAAGAAGGATATTTCTTGGAACCTTCTTCTGATAATATTAAAGGATTGAAATATTAGGCAAAGAACTTTTCTTTACAAAGCTTGTTAAGCCGAGAACAGATCCTCCTTAAGTAACTCCATAAAACACCTCTAAAACGATAAAAACATCCCTTCCTTATTAACGAACAAAGATAACTATGATTAACGACTATAAGTTACACTATAACGTAACACTATAAATTAGCCCTTGTGGTATATATGTCACACACGATCATGAGATTTAATCAAAATTTAATTAAATCCAGAGATCGGCGACATGATGTCGTAAATATGATTAAATCATGTCGTAAATAAGACTAACCCTTTTTAATCTGATACCATAACTACATGTTCCAACAGATTGGATAGTCTGGGCAGACCAGACCTGCGTCATACATCAGTTCCTTCATTCGTCATTTTCATTATCCAATCTAGGTAGGAAATTAGTATGGTAGAGTGTTTACAGAAGAAGACTGGAAAACTATCAGGCATGGACTGTTCAGTGTTCAGCCCTCTAAAGCCAGTTATTGTTGGTCATGAGGCTGATTACATCATACACGTATCATAGCATTAGCAATTTCATTAACAATTAGCAAATTTCCAAAACTGAGTGATAGAAAATTTTGACTTACGGAAACGCTGGTTCTTGAGCCTTCGAAAACAATAGTCTTGTCAGGTTGTCATTCATTTGTTCATCTCATCCATCATGTTGAGATTCTTACTTGTGCATCGAAGAAACAATAAAATTCCGCATTTTGTTTATGGTCAACAACAACAAACCTGCCCTTCCCCATTTCAGTGATGCTTATCCAACTTTTTCAATTCACATGATGTATATTCAGAAAGACGTATTTTACTAGTTTTAGTTACACAAAATTTGGTTAATACTCGCCAGCTATATGTCCTACTATTTTCTGATAAGGTAAAAGTATCAAGTTATATGACAAATAATACTTCATAATCACTTGGTGGCATTTGGTTAGGCCTTCTGTTATAGATACTAATGCTTTCCACATCAACCCTATAATCCCAGTCGCCATTTGGGGGTCCAGACTAATACATAACAATTTCCTATCCGACATATATTCTATAATGTCAAGGGATTCCATCTTTTGTGGTCTGCGACTCGCTTTCCCATTCAATCAGCTAAGTTACATAAGATCACATAGAGCAATATAAAATGTCATGGTCTGTTATGTGAGAATGATGCCTTTCTGTCTATAACCGTAATCTCTTCCAAGCCGTCTCAGAACAACTTCTAACAGAACAACTTCTAACGGAAGGCTCTTCCAAGTAATCACTGAAGTAATTTAGAAAGTAATCACACCGAAGATGAAGTTGTTCAAAAAGGAGTTCAGAGGAACTTAGATTTGTGAACTTCCAAGATAAGGATTTATTTAGACTGAGGAATACTACCAACGCATAAGTGAACCTAAGATCCGTTAATGGCAGCGAAATATATCACCATAGAGGTTACATGTTGAGAAAAGAAGACAAACATATTCTGCAAAACTTTATTTAACTGTTTAGAGATCTGAAAGTGAGGTGCTTGGAATAAAGGTTTAACAGAAGTTTTCTGGAACTGAAAGGAGAAATCCGCATTTCCAGAATCACAAAATTATCAGAAAATAATTATTTCCGAAATGAACTTGCAAATGATAGCTCAGATCAGTTTCACTCCTCCGAGCTATTCGTTTTCAAAATTAAAAATTAACTCCAGTTTCTAATCTCCATGTTGCAATGCAGTTGCAACAACAAAAATTTGCATATCGACTTCATTCACGTTCATCCAATCAGAGGGGAGCAAATAATTAAAATCGGCTTGTATCGGATTTGCGATCATTTGCTTAAACCTTCATTTAAGATTCGTTACGAGCATAATCCACAAAATCCAAGATTGGTAACAGATTTCCAACAGATCTAATACGATCTAACTCCAAGCTCACTCCAAGCAACTCAACAGAATAATAGACAAGATTTTAGAGACAAAAATATTTTCATTAGACACTTTTATGCTAAAATCAATCACCATTTGCAAAAATGTAATTTAGATAAAGGAACCATGCCTTCAACATGCACAATGGCAATGCAATAAAAGTGCTTTTTTAAAGTTTTTAGCAACAAATCACTTTACTATTGTCCCTTTCACAACAAATCATTTTTCTATTTTGCTTTCAACCTAAAATCTGACACAATTCTACTTTCGCTCTCGCCTATTCTGGTTATCTACAATGAAAAACAACAAAACAGAACATTTCAAAGCCCTGAATCTGCCACATTTCCATCAATACTTTAAATTAACAATTTCTATTTTCCTTTCTAGCTAATTAAATTCACATTTCCATTTTGCTTGTCACTGTTCTGCGAACCTGATATTAACATTTTTGCCACCTAAAAGAGCACTCTTTTTTCTATTGTCATTTCCAACCATCAAATATCACATGATTCACATCTGCGCTTTTGCTTTCTGTAGAACTGTCTGAACATTTTGGCAATCCTGTGACGATTCTAATGAACAAACTAAAAATTCATGATGTCTTCGATAAAGAAAATTACACTTATCTTAAAACATTTTTACCACCTAAAACAAAATGAACATATTTTTTTCTCATTTCTAGCAATCGAAAATCACATTTCCAATTTTGCTTTCTGTATAACTCCCCAGACAGTTCAGTAATCTTGTCACGAACAAACTGAAAATGTCAGGACATTTCTCACAAACTAATTTCTTGCTTTTTAAAATTTTAAACAATCTAAAACTGATCTTCCTGTAAACCAGCCAAGCTTACTTCTAGCTATCTAAAGTCACATTTCTATTAACTTAAAGTCTCATTTCGATTTGAGCTTGCTGAGACTGTAACCAAACTGAAAATTTCAGGACATTTTCGCCAGCAAAAACTCCACTCTACCTCAGTAGCATTTGCAATTCAGGACAACATCAGGACAACATCACACTACTTGAATTATAGGACTCCAAGGACCAAGAGACATTTGAAATTCAAAACAAGAGCATCAACACTGGTCTCTATACACCGCTAATTCAAGCTGAAGTACTTTGTGTCAAACTCAACCACCGAACGTATACCTAGAAAGTATGCTTAATTTTCTCTCAGTTAAAGTCACGTCAGACTCACAAATAAAATACAGGATCCTGAAAAATACATAGACCTAGCTTTAAAATGAGATCTATCAAATGAAAGCTTACAAGCAAGTCATGATCACTGAACACATACAAGTGTCGTCTGCTATGGAACATGTCGTACACATGTGACGTTCTGTCATCATGTGACTTCCTGTACGTGGTCATGTGACATCAACAGGAAATAGACCCTGAACACACATGAACAGCACTGTCGTTGACTGTCAACATCATGCAAATGAATAGAAGAGGAAAGTCAACAACAACAAGAATCCATGGATTCAGTGCCTGGGGACTAGCTGGATTGCGTTGGGCTATTTGAGGGAAGCATAGAATTGATAGATAGATATGGTAAGTGCAGTCCTCTACGCCCAGTTGTGGGCACTCACGAGGGTTGATTGATGAGAAGGGAGAGGGAGCAGGAATTCTCAACATGTGAGCGATCTTTTACTTGACCAAGTTCCAGTGGCATATTTAAGGAGGGCCATTGGGCCATGGCCCCCCTCAGGCCCAAAATTAACATGGAAGAGATAGGAAAAGCCGCGGAGGGCCTCGTATTGACCCCATGTAATGGCCCCCCTCAGGACATTTCTAGATATGCCCCTGTGCAGGGGCATAGATTTTTAATTTTTGTAGGGGGGATGATTTCGGGGATCGCAAACTTCGCATGTGGCCCAGATTTCAAGGGCCACTATATACTAGGGCCCAAAAGCCAATATATTACAGATTATTGAAGGTTAGTTTTGAGACTTTTTTTTTTCCACACAACATGCAACTGGCATCATGGAAAATTGCTAAATACGACAGATAATTGTCAACACCAAGTATTAATAATTTGAAATTCTAGGGGGGGTGGGGATTATCATATGATCACCCCCCCCCCCCCCCGGTTCATCCTAGGGGGGGGATGCATCCCCCCCCCATCCCCCCCAGGATCTACGCCCCTGCCCCTGTGCCCAACATACTGTTCAACATAGATAAGGAGACACAAGCTAGGGGGCGTCAATTCAACACCTCATTTGAAAGGAAATCCAACTGGGATTTAGCTCATGAAGGTTCACTGAAAATTTTGAGTTCCCTGACCTGGTTTCGAAACAACACAGGCAAACTGGCAAAGACCTTCAACAGAGCACATGGGCACCTTAAGCACTCAGCCACCCAGCTGCTTGAGTGAAATCAATCTAGTGATATGGCGTAATGAAATCATTTTGTTATTACTGAATTTCATAAAATAGAACTATATGACTGGAATGAGAGACATGTTCTTTCATTTTTCAAAATAAAATGTTGATCTATGTAATTCTTAAGCTTAATAATTGAAGAATTTTGAATGACCGAATGTAATGCAGAGTCCAGGGGCACTCACCAGCAAGGAGGGACTGGTGAAAAATATGTGAAACTGAATGCCTTAATAAATAATATAAAGATATATTGATATTTATCCCATGTCAAGGTCATTTTTTTCCCTGATACTGGTGTTTGTCCCTGGGAAATATAAAAAAATCAGGGAGAATATTAGGGAAAATATGACGAAATGAGGGAAGATATGGCGAAATGAGGGAAGATATGGCAAAATGAGGGAGGATATGGCAAAATGAGGGAGGATATGGCAAAATGGGGGAGGATATGGCAAAATGGGGGAGGATATGATATTTAGAGGGAAAATATGGAATTTAGAGGGAAAATATGACATTAAATTTAGAGGGAAAATATGACATTCTGAGGGAAAATATGACTTTTAGAGGGAAAATATGGCATTTAGGGGGAAAATATGACATAGGATAAAAAGATTATCCCATGGCTTGGGCAGTATTTCCCCGATATTGTCACCCTCGACCAGTATTTTCCCTCGACCCTTCGGGTCTCGGGAAAAATACTGAGTCTCTGGTGACAATATCAGGGAAATACTGTCCAAGCCATGGGATAACCTATAATTATCCATCCGCCCATTATCTTTCCATCTATGTAATATCTGCATCTATTTATCCATCTGTCTGTCCATTCTATTCGTCCATAATCGGTCCATTCTATCTATCTATCTGCAATTGTCTTGTTTTCTTTCACCTATAATACTTTTCCCCCCAAGTTCTGCTCATTTGAATAACAAATTCCTTGAGATTGCCATGCAATGACTACATTGCCACAAAAAGTACAGCAATCTCATAGAGACTGAACTACTCCCACGGGTCATTCACTGGCACATAATCTTTGGGTATGCCCATAATGAGTGTCCTTCTAGAGCTGCACTGTTGACAGAGGACGCCACTAGGCAGTCTTATTTTCTGATTCTGGACCAATCAGAGGCAGCCAAAATCCATGCAAGGGTGCGGGCCTGCAATGTCTATTTTTCTTGACAATTTGTTGTCAATTTCACACAATCATACGGACGTTTTGGCCTTAAACTTGTTAATAAAGCTATCTATTTAACTGAATTTATTTTGCAGATTATAGTAGTTGCTGATACAGGTCAGTACAGACTAATTTTGAAGCGTTTTTATGCTTTATTTTCTTGGGAATACTTGCTAAACATGCTGTCTGAAAGATGATGATGCATGCCATGATGGCGAATTTGCACAAAATCGTAGTTATTTTCGCCCATGTCCGATACAGCACAAAACGACGTCGTACAGCATCATGCATGTCCAGCGGCCTAGTAAAGAGGAAATGTAGCATTACCACATGAATTAAATGTACCAACACCCTCTATCAAACGCACAAGACACGTCCCAAAATCCCGGTCTGATCCATTTACTCATTATACTGGCTGGGCAGTCCCCAGCCAAAAAATGGTGAAACAAATTCTTGGCCGAACTTCTCGTCTGCAAATTTTCATCATTTTTGTAATCACATTCTTTACAAAAACGTCTGTTTGCAGAATCAGTTACAGAAGAATTCCGCATCAATTCACAGCCTTTGGCAATGTGACTGGGCTTTGCCTCCTGTATTTTTTGCCATGATTATAGGCAAGGTGAACTCTTGGCATCCCATTCTTGGCAAAATGTTTAACATGCGTTGCCCAGACTGGTTCCAAGAGGTTCACCCCAGCACAAGCCCTGAGAAAGGCCCCGTACCGTCACAGCCTTCACGGCTTTCACTAACAACCCTCCTTTTGCAATTAATTCAAATAGTACACCCCCGCCTTTTGACAAACTACTTCATCAGATTTAACAGCTTATCCAGCTGCTATTTTCTCTCTGTTGATGGGAAAATACCGGCAGACCTGACACAACTTCACAGGCCCGAGAACCGACAAGAGACTAAGCAAAGCTAATACGCTGAAGCAAAGCTAAGCTCGGCTAAGCACGGCTAAGTAAGGCTAATGCGGTTGATTTGATTTCTCCCAGCTTCATCAATAGTCATTTATATTCAATCAATTTCAATGAAATCCTCGGCCAACTTAGGCAATGTGCCCGAGAAACACATTCATTGATTACATGGCACTGGATAACAGGACCTGCCAATACAAAATCTTGGATTTCTCTCCAGACACGAGAATTGCGGACTTACGTCAGCTAAAAATGTCAGACAAATTTGCTTGACATGCACACAAATGCAATCATCCATGACATAACTGGCAGTAGGATGAATAGATAGATATGGTAAGTGCAACCCTCTAAGCTGATAGTTCTCGGCATTCACGCTGAATGGATGATTGGGGCTTTACGTCCTGTATTTATGCACTTGGCAGGCTAAATGGGACAAGAGGTGGAAACAGCAATGAGGCGAAGGATGATTGAAACTGCCATTCACCATTGGCCAAGGTGACCCGGCAAGAGCAGGATTCGAACCTGGGACCCAGCAAAAGGCAGTCCAGCGAACTACCACTGAGCTTACTCTCCCCAACATGATAGTGGACATCGGACAAGTACATATTTTCTGACAGGGAATCGTAACTTAGACCTTCGGCAGAGCAAAGACCAGTACTCTTCTGGGACTCTTCCATTGAAGGCGCTGAATGAATGCCGTTTAAAATGAGCACAACGTCAACAGCATCAGTACCATTATCATTCTATATCTGGTAAGGAGTACCTCCCTGGCATTCTCTTGTAGTTTCTTGTGTAGTTTCTCGCAAAATAATACATTTTCTAGATCTGAGCCACGTCTGCCTTTCCCTCTCATGACAAATAGGCCATAAATGCATTGGGAGTCCAGTCACACCCTTCCGCAATACAACAGTCCTGAACAGGGCGGACTTCTCACCAGCAATGAATTGTGCTCCATCGAGCAATGCGCCCGACATCCCATAATAATACCACATATATATTCAGCCGAGGAATGCGCTACAACACACTGAGGTAGCATTATACTATAGCAAAGAAAGCACACTCAGCACCACTGGCGATAAGTGCCCAATAAGTTAGGAAAAGATACATGCGACTGCGATACAAAAGCAATCGAATCATCCCTTATACTGTTGGGGGTGATACAATAACCGCATGGATTCTCGAGCAGGGACTGAAGTATTGAATATGATATCATTACACGAGAAAATGCCCTTTTTGGTACAATTTTAGAAACCACAGTGGCCATAATAAGGTAGTGAACGTTAGCATAAAGCCATGATACCAAAGGGATACAATTGCAACTGAATAACTATGGAGAACAACCCATTTCGGCAAGCATCTTTACATGGCATGTATTTAAAATAAGTAAAATAGTGCTATGCCCTGAATGACTCCGGCAAAAATCTTGTATACCATCCTGAAAGACCATACTAAAGTAGAAGTTTTTTCATTCCAAACGCAGCCAATTGCATGGTAATTTGTACAGAAAAAGGCTCTCCTAATTTAGAAGAGTCAGTACAAAGTTAATCTGTTTTGGAAAAAAGTATTTAATGTGACAAGCGAGGAGACTAATCCTGGTGGTAGACCTTTCTTGGCCTCAGTGGCGCAGTGTATTACTACAGGCCTCAAGAGATTAATCTATCCTGGTGTATCAGAAGGTCTACTGCACCGCAAGTACACTACATTACTACACCATTTAGGCTAGACATAATTAATTTTTAGCTTCTCGGATCGACCGACCCAACAGATTTTCTTCCTACGGAGAGAAAAATGTACTTACAATTTTTATTAAATTGACATTTTACAAACTTGAGATTAAAGCTTTCTTTTTTTCGAACGACCGAAGACAAAGTGCCTCGAGAATATCCGAGAAGCTAAAGATCAATTATGTCTGGCCTTAAGTACTGCAATACTACCGCATTAGTTCACTGCAGCGGTCATTCTTTTACCTTCCTTGCATTGTAATTTCCTAAAGCAGACACCAGGGACATTGTCTCTCATTCCAACATGGAACAAAATCGAACAAAGGCGCAGTGATTAGATTTTTATTGGCGACTTTTCTGTCCAACTTCAGAGACTCTTTAACTGAGTAAGCTGACCGACTTCACAAGAAGCCCTTACAAATTGTCCTTACAAAAAGCCCTTGTACACACCTACACAAATTGCCCTCAAGGTACGCCCATACAAGACGCCCTTAAATTTCGCCTTTATAAGTCGACGGGGCCACAAATCACCATTGATTGTTTCCGTAGCAACCTTAAGGGGTTAATTCCATCTTGAGGGGCCACGCCTTTACCCCTTTTAAGGCCTTGGCTTCACCCCCTCCAACCAAAAGGGCGATAATCTCCCGTCTACTTTCACGCCCTACCAGACTCGGGGCGAAAAAAAGTCCGCAAGAAAAACTACAGGAGTTATAGCTTATTGCGCAAGAGGGTTAACAAATTGCCGATCAATATCAAGATGCTTACCTCCCCCATCTCTTCTCCATACGGAAGGAAACCATGTTGAAGTAAAGCAGCCAATGATCTCATGGGTTTATCAAATGTCTCGGTGAAATTATTTGGAACATATTAATGCATTTATACTACTTGTCTCCAACAAAATGTAACAGAAACCTTTAAGAGGAATAGACATACATATTCAAGATGTGTCAATAATATGCCATAAACATCATACAAAATTATTACATTATAAAAGAATGAGAATAGGGTCCTTTTGCCAAATTTGGTCAATTTGCTTTCGTAGCCAGTTTAGGAGAACTCTCATAAACAAGGAAACTTCATATTGCAAATATTGTAGCAGATAACTTTATCATGTTTATTTCATTCCTAAGAGATCAACAGGATAATGACTATTTGCATCCTTATCAATAGAAATATCAAATTTACAGCACTTCTAACTTATTATCATTGAGTAGCAAATATTGCATTCTGACCACCCGCACTGCTGTTTGGGGGGTGTTTTCAGTCCGCCATATTTGTCTTTTTACAAATCAGAAATAATACTCCTTATCTTTGACTATTGATTCCACCGAAGTAGTAATAGGCAAACCAAGCCTAGTTTTACTTTAAAGCCACTTTCTAATAACTTTCAACCAGCGAATCTCCAGAGGCCACAAACATGATAGAGAGCTCAGTCCTTGAAATAAGAAAATAAGCAAAGGACGACCAGCCAACAACTATCTTTTGTATGACGAATAGTCTTCATAAGCAGTAACTGCCAGTAAGCAATAGTCAAAAGGCTGAAAACCTTCGAAAGAAGTCTTTTGAGAAATCTCTTAGACCTAAAAAATGTTAAGTCTTTTGACTCTTTCTATATGCCTTGTTTAACTTTCCCATTTCTGGGAGGACTGGTATTTGACTTTCCACTTATAAGTCCTATACCTAATTTGAAGAAGCAGATCTCAGCATTTGTTTGGCGGAGAAACTAAAGTATTTTGTCGAAAGTTTGTGGTCTTGTTGTTTCTTATTTGTCCTCTGTTCGAGACTGTTGTGCTCACAGAATTCAATGACATGTCTCCGGATGATTGTCTTTGTTTTAAAATCATCTCATGCTTCAGTCGCAAAGAGTCTGGACAACTTTTTAGAAGTTGCACTTTCATGATATATGAATTGATGGACGATTTTGGTTTTACATCCTGTATTTATGTGCTGGCCATTGCCCACTTGGTAGGCTGATTAGGACAGGGGGACACAGCAACTAGGCGAAGGAGGTCTTAAACAGCGGACCAACTAGTCCAACATCACATTACACGATACATGTCCAATATGGTTAACATTACGTCACAGAACAGGTAGAATGTACTGAAGCATGTGTTTTTCACAAAAATCGAGGAACACAGAATAAAAGCAGGACAAAACAGAAAAAAATAGAGAAGACTGAGAAGAGATTAATTTGGGATGAATTAGAGTAGCTTTAAATCATCTTGTCGTTTCCCTCTGAAGCTGAGCGCGCTGAGCCTCCACCGCCAAGCATCTGCTCATCCCATAACACCTGACCTCCAAAGTAATTGCGCCGCGTCTCGTTCGTTCAAGAGATAAATTGCGTTTTGCGCCCACAATAAAGAACGTAAAGAGACTAATGGCCACTTGAAATACGTGAGGGCGAGCCGAGGATCACTCCAGCGCCATCTCGTGGCAAAATGGTGGCAAAACGGTGGCAAAAATGGTGGCAAAATGCAGAAAAACATTGTGATTTTCCAGCAAAAAATGCAGTAAAACTGGAGCAAATGCAGTAAAATTCTGCAAGAGGTAATAAAACATGGCAGCCAATGTAGTAACAGAGGAAAAGCAATTAATTTTGCCCCTCAATAATGAATCCATGTGCTCCACAGCCTCCATATTAAGTGTGACCATAAACAAACCAAGCAAATGCCAAACACACAAATTGAAGTTGTACTTTTTGATAAGCAAAGCACCAAATAACCAAAAGTCTTATTCTCATACTGCAGCACCCAGCACATATATGAAACATCTAAGACCCATTGTGATTTGGGAAGACATTTAATCGGGTAATGGGGATTTACTTCCTGAATATTTGCACCAAATTTGCAATGACAAGGCTCGACTTGATTTCTGTGCCACCTTACAATACCAAAACTCTGATACTTAAAGGCTTCAGGTTTACCAATCGGCTTACCCGCAGCCTTTGTTTAAGAGACACCATCTCTTTAATCAGTTGCACAATGCAAACTAATTCCTGTACACACACACCGGTTCACAAGGATTTACATGGATTTACAAGTATTACGTCTTTTTTAATTTTAGCCCAACTCGTACACATTTTAATGCCATTGTTAATGCCTTTGATACTCCATTATTCAACATGCACGTCCCACCCAACATTCATGTGCAAAGCCGCAATGCTGGAGCATGTGTCATTCTTGATCAGCAACTTAACAAATCCAATGGAAATGAACCAAATCATTCAAATGATTGTAATGCACACAATTAATGATCATACAAATTGCATTATATTTTCAATAGTTTTTTTATTCAACAGATGTTTTAATGGATAGATTGATATGGATAATTGGGGACTGGAGCCAGTGGAGGACTGTCCTGGCATAAGAGTTCGAGAAGACACAGCAATGAGGCAAAGGATGATTGGAACTGCTGTCCAACATATAGGTCATCAGTCAGGGAAATTACCAGCATATGAGGACAATTGCAATTCCAGCCAAGTCCTCGCCCTGACAGGATGATTTAGTGTATGGGGTTGATCAGTTGGGTCTCAGAAGAAAGTCTGATCTCTTTGCAGCCATCCTCACCACACAGCAGCATGTCAGTTGCGGGACTTTATTCTATCCAATTTCATGAAATACTGCAAAGTCATCAGCAGCTGATGACAATTTCCTAATTTCTCTGGAGCCTTCAGGTTCTTTTCCTCATTATGTAGTGGATAGGTCAGCCAAAATTTATAAAGTTAGTTGACACTGTGGTACAACTTTATACCAAGTTTGGAAGTGATAGTTGCAGTAGTTCTTTTTAAATGGCCAGTCAAAGACGATTTTGAGCACTGCCAAAGTCATGGCTAGGCCATGACACTGTGACAGTGTCATGGGAGGGTGATGACAGAGCTAGGCTGATTGTCGTGTGGGGCTGAGGACATTGATTGTCAACAGCTGGTGATAATTTCCCTGACTGGTCATGATGACCCAGCCACAGCTAGAATTGATTCCAGGACCCAGTAATTGGAATCCCAAAACGCACCCAACTGAGCAACACCCTCCCACTCAACGTAGGTGGGTAATATTCAAAGTACACAGCCAAGACAGATTACACTCCTTGCAGTAGCATAAGAAACTACAATTTACTGAGGAGCACAATATCATGACTGGATGATGAGGCCTAATAGCCCAGAGTAGGGTCAGTTGCCCCAGCTGCAACACGAAGTTGATAGCATGACGCCATGCAAACAAATCTATGTGATCTCGGACATAGCCCGATCAAATGCCAAATTCAAGCACATAGCCAATCACTATTTTATTTCAAGCCGCTGGGCTGGAATTGAACCCAGGACCACAAATTGCGATCAGAACATGCGATAACAAATCCTGACACCCTTGACGGATGGATGATCGGGGCCTTACGTCCTGTATTTATGCACTTGTTAGGCTAATTAGGACTGGAGGAGGAAACCGCAATGAGGCGAAGGATGATTGAAACAGCCACTCAAGTTCCAACAAAGGCCCACTGGCCAAGGTGACCAGGCAAGAGCTGGATTCAAACCCTGGACCTAGCGATTGGCAACCTAGCACGCTACCTCCAGACCAACTCTCCCCCCCCCCCCAATCCAGCCACCAAGTAAAGAAGTTTGCACTGAGGAAAACGTCACAAAAAGAAGTTCCGCAAACAACCAAAATCAATTCAACAGGCGAAAAAAAATGAAATCTGCACTTCAAAATTTGTTCAATTGCCCTTTCAAATCAATTAACACAATTTGGATGCCATTTACAAGATTGAACATTCGAAAAATGAACTTTTGGAGATTGCGTCAACAGGCAATTTGTGTTATTTCCATACGGAGATTGTTAAATTGATAAAATTTATAAAATTGTAGCGGAAAACAAATTGAAGTTGAACAGCCCCTTTGAATCAATTAACAAATTTGGTACACATTTAATAGAAATTGCGGAATTAATATTGTTCAAAACACACTTCAACAAATGTTTAACACAGTTCACCTCACTTAAAACATTGCTAACACACGAGCAACACATTTAACACATTTGCAACATGGCTTTTCATACAATCTGTAAATTGATGGCTTTTAGAGAAAAACATCTAACATGTCATGCACATGAGCAGTTGTGACAAGCGGCCATTAACACCCATTAACCGCAACGTTTAATCCTAATCTCCCCGTTTTTAAATTTTTTACAAGAGCGAGTCTTGACGCTCGCCTGTCAATTGCATCCGAATACGGCATGAAATGTGGTGTAATCGCATTTGAGAGAATCAAGAGGGCTATGCATTTTTATTTTAAAGAATCTTGGACAGTATTAATGAAATTTATCAAAGATTAAGAAAAATTCAAAGTAGAAAGTTTCTAAATTCATCAACTCCAAAAATCTCAGCAACTCAACAGAAACAACCCAGCAATTCTTTGGGAGAATGGAATTAGAATGAGTGTGACACCTGCACAACTCTCTCGCAAAATTATACAAAATTCACGTAATTAACCCATTGTTTGATGACATCACTACATTGTGTTTAACAATTTGGCTGTAATGCCCTCTGGGGGTAAAAGAGAGAAACATTTCAAAGCTTTCGAAGCCTAGCCAAACTGACAAGTAAAACTTTCTTGTAAATTTAGAGGCTATCGACTCTTGATTTAAACCTCAGTTCTAAAACAACGTTCATGATTGTCTCACAAATTAATACTGCCAACATGCCACACACCCATTCACTGTCTCTCAAATCTCAATTGACTTAATTTTAAAAACGCTTTCTTTGTTATTTCCATTAAAAGACATGAAAACTATCAAATGGAAACTATTTCTGAGACACTGCATGCGGTTACTAGGCAACCAGGTAATGCTCAACTGCAATTAAATTTAAATGTAAACAAAGCACCTTTAATGAGCTCAATTTTCGCAAATTCCCATCAGAATAAAACTCAATTTGAAATCATTCTGATTAAATCTCAAAAAGGCAAATTGAAACCATCCTTGCGAACTTCATTACCCAAAACAAGGGAAAGGTTAAAGCTATTAAAATAAGATCTGTTTCAAATTGAACACAACAAATTATATTAATTTGATTCTTTAGAAATGTCACATAATTTTCTAACCTCAATATGAGCATGATGAAGGATGTCTTAAAATTAATATTGAATGGAAACTTCCATATATATGACATAATTCATTCAAAATTCTGGGCAATTGTCACTCATGCCATTCGTAAAAATTCAAAGACAAACAGACAGTACAATCTAGCACATGACAGTCAAAGCATAAAATATTTGAAACACATCGCTTTTGAAAAAATTAACTGAATTTTTTTTTCAATCTTTTTCAGAGATTTGAGTAGAACTCCTAACGCAAGAAATAGCCGCAAATCCTGAACGTGACATAAGCCACAAGTCATATTTTTAACCACCAGTAACTTGTTTGGGCATAAATGGAAGGCTTCTTCTATTGGAAGCCAGTTACGACTGCAAGTTAGCCACAGGTCCCATTAGCTGTGACCAATTTACTGTCACCAGTTACGAATAAAACAGGCGTAACAGAACTCTCAGCTGTTTTTACCTATTTTTATCACTTACACACATTATACGGCAACTACATAAGCCAATGAGCGAAGTGCATAGAGAGCGTGTAACCATAGAAACCTAATTATGCCTATAGAAAACGTCGTATAACAAGACGTATTCTATCCACAAGTTGCGTCTCAAGTGGGCGAATGCCAAGAACAAACTACTCGTTGCTATGGAAACGAATTTGGCAAAAAGTAAGATATATATGCATAATAACAGATTTTTAACACTGAACAGGTGTGTTGTGAAATATAATTGGATCTGACAGAATTTGGAGGTTCAACAAACTAACTCACAGAATTGTCATTCGTACATATGTATTCACAATGGTTATTAAATAAACATTCTGTAGAATACTGCACTTGAATTCAACCATTTTTTTAAAAACAATGTTCTCCGAAGAGCTCCAAATTATGACGCAACGTCTTTCGTCGTTCCCAAAAACCTCATAAGAAACAGAGAACTCCCGAAAGATTTGATTAGAGACTATTGTTGGTTCAACAAAATAATTCAGAGAATATATGTTTTAGTATGAATGAGAAAATTTGTTCTCTTGGAGTTTGTGAATCCGAAAAATGACATAGAACGACATAGAGGAGTAGTAAATCTTGACACCATTGTGAATCAGTGCAAATTGCCCTCAGAAAGCAAAGCAAGTCTAGTGGCAGTTTGCGTGACACACACAAGGGGGCAGGCAAAGTGAACTGCCAATATCCCTCTGGTGGAAGCTTTGTCTACCAAACACTACCCATGTGAGGCTTGACTGCAGAAGGAACATCTACATTCTTTTCTGTCCGAACAAGCAGACGCTTCAGTAATAAGATTTTTTTCAGAACGGCCTCACACAGACTTTTTATACCTTTTAAAGAAAGACAACATTTACATTTTACACATTAAGAAACTCCTTAAGAAGCATGAACTCCGCAAAAGACATCCGAGGTCAATTCTATGATTCTCCGACGTTACATATACTGCATATGACATACTAAACATTAACTAACCTTTATAATTTACTGAGTGAGTGAGTGAGTGAGTTTGTGTTTTACGCCCCATAAGCACCAGTGTGGGCTATTTAGAGGCAATTATAATTTACAGAAAATAAAACATTGTTACATCTGGAAGAAACATATTTGTAACACACATAATTCTGTGAATGACACATGAATATCAACTAGTCAAAAATGACTTTTGACACAATTAATAGTTTTATTCATCAATTGAACGACAACAAATCACACCCTATCAGATTCAGCTGCTCATCATACTAAACTAACAACAAAATAAGAAATCCAAAGACATCTAGAAGTTCTACTATTACTTATAACTGAGTACTTACCATGATCTTCGCAATGGGGCATATCCGGACTTGACTTTCTTGTGCCTGGGATTTCTCGTCCTCCCTTGTCTACGCACCAACACTGTCCGACGGAAGCGTGACATTGGAATTTCTCGAAATCTCCCTCCGGAGTACAGCGTGGAATGTAGACGCCCGTCAGTCCTTTGCTCTGCATCTGCTGCTGGAGGCGAATGCACGAGTCTTCTGTTGTGTCTGGAAGGGTAAAATTAATATTTGATTAATATAAAACTCAGTAGTGATGCACGGATAGTGAAAATAGCCGGATACCGGATAATCCAGCAACACCAACTGCCGGATACCGGATATTAACCGGATAGTTGGAACCGGATAGTAAACGTGCGAAAAAGGACGTTTTTCAGCATCCGAAGTTGATTATAAAATATATTTTCTTGAGAGCCGAGAGATGATCATTTCCAGCGGGGGACTGTTCCTCTGATTGAGTGTTTTTCATTATGCTCCGTAACTGAATTTAAATTTGAACATGGTTACATCATGTTTTTGACTCTCTTCTTGTAATACTAACATTCTTTCATTTATTATCACCATTTTTTCTAGCTTTTCCCTTATTTTTGAGCATCCCAGATATCCGGTTCTGACACCCTAATTCTACTGGATACCGGATATCCTGCAAATTCCAATATCCGGCCGGATACCGGATACCTTGCCGGATATCTGTGCATCCCTATACAAAAGATCATATAAAAGATCAATTACTGAATGCTGCAGATTAACTAGATTTGCATAAAACCAAAACTAAGTAAAATTTTCATTGAAGTTTTCTCCAGTTAAGTGTCGGTCATGAGGAATTACAATCTCAGTCAATCTGCCTTCCACATTGTTCTAATGCCAATGAAAATTCATATCAATTTTTGTTTGAACATTGTTAATTGAGAGTTATTGTAGAAAGATTTCATCACATTTCTCACACTTAAAATTTCATTTATCATGTTTATGTTAATATGTTCATTTATTTGTTTCTAGCGCAAAATAAAACATCAATCAATCAATCATAATGTTAAATATACATCAATCAATCAATCACATGTTAAATATACATCAATCAATCAATCATAATGTTAAATATACCTGGAAAGAATCAACAGATAGTTCATTAAAATTTTCTTCCATCAGTCTATCTGCCGATCTATATAAATTCATTGAATTCATATCTGTCTATCTTTTGATCGATCTATCAATCACTGAAGACATGAGGCATATTACTTCTTCTTAAAGTTCTTAAAATAGTTCATTTTTCAGTTACACATCACCCATTTAGTATGGATGATTTGGGCTTTAAGTCCTGTATTCATACTCTTGGTAGGCTAATCAGGAAAGGAGGGGACATATCAACGAGGCGATGAATGACTAAAACTACTGTCCAACATCATGAACATTGGCCCAGCTGATTCACCGAGAGCTAGATTCTAACCCAGGACCCAGCGATTAGCATCCCCAGAGGCTCAAAGTGCTACCAACTGAGCTCAGCTAACCCCCCTTCCCAAGTCATTTATCATCATGATCATGAAAACAAGAGAAAGACCAAGTTCAGGAGCCTTCTGCACAAAACACAAGGTGGCGACACCATCCAGTTCTCATTCATTCCATGTGTTGCATAGATCAGCTGCACTTGGTGACCAGTGAACCCAATAAAACCTGATACTCAGCACAAGAGATAAGGAACTCTGCTGTTACCACATTTTTAGAAGCACATGGAAGTGTACTACTAGTGTTACTACATTTCTGGATAAGCCAACCACAACTCAAGTCCTTTCAGCAATAAAATAACAATGCAAACAAGTTTGAAACAACTAGTTCTGTTTTGTTTGAGAAGTTACGACTTGCAAGGGAAACTAGTTAGACTTTGCAAATAAATACATTGCATCTTAAAAAGTACATTCGATTTTAGTTTAATCTGTGAAATGTGGACAATGTGGGAAAGATAACTTAGATAAGATCACAATTCAATACAATATGAAGCGAGCGTATTCAAATTTACAACACAAGGTCAAGGCGGACGTAAGAATGAGAAACCATTAATGATATAGGATCATCATATGGTGGAATAGGGGTCATGAGTCAAAAATACATGATGTATGCGTAGCAGAAGATGGGTTTTGCAGGCTTAGCAAGTTGCCAGCTTCAGAACCAGGAACAGGACTATTGGGAAAAAAAGTGTACAAAATGTGTACAATTCTAATCCAACAGTGGTTTTTGATATTTTCAGTGTTCGCGAAAAGGAAAAATCTATTTAAACAAATTTATACAAAGTACAAAATTAACGAACCGCAATTAAGAAATAATGGTTATCAAAACATATCAAATCAATCTATTATAATAGCCATTACATTTTGAATAATTTTTCATATATATTCACTCGAAGTTGGATTATCGTTTTTGAAATAAGTCAAAATATTCTATAAAACGTAAAATATAGCCTAAGATCTTGCAATGTGGAAAAGCGGCCAAGCACGCTCTCGTAAAATAACACATTTTCTTCACAAATCCATGAAAGTTCTGGAGTGCTAAAAAACATTCCAAAATAGACTGAAATGGGTCACATGGGGCTGTGCTTTTTTGCCTCCTTGCATGGAGAGGCAGTCATGTGGAAACCATGGCAACACAAAATGGCTACTGCAAACAAATATGGTCTACAGAAGACCTTGCTATAATGGCTATGTACTATGTTAGAACCACAGAAACTATGTAAGTACAATCAATGGAGACAAGTCTTATTCTTGCTTATGATTTACATTTTGGTAGGCATATGGACAGAACCTTCCTCTTATAGAGCCTACAATAATCATAGATGGATGAAAGGATGAACGGGGCTTTACCTCTATTATTTATGCACTTCGGCAGGCTAAATAGAAGGATGGATGTTTGGGGCTTTACGTCCTGTATTTATGCACTTGGTAGGCTAATTAGGACAGGAGGAGGACACGGCAATGAGGCGAAGGATGATTGAAACAGCCGTCCAACATAGGCCCAGGCGACCCGGCAAGAGCTGGATTTGAACCTTGGACCCAGTGATTGGCAGCCCAGCACGCTACCACTAGACCAACCCTCCCCCCCGGAAGGCTAAATAGGACAAGAGGCAGACGCGGTAAAGGATGATTGGAACTGCTGTCCAAGAAACTTTGAACACAGGTCCAAGTGATCCACTTTAAGCTTGAATCGAACCTTGGAAGAGCAATAGGAAACATAGCATAGTGGATGACCCTAACCGACAATGCGATCAAAATCGGTTTCTAAAAGAAATCCTATTTTATTAAATTGGATTCAAGTCAGATACTTTCTAATAGAACTCCTATTTCATTAAATTAGATTAACTTGTTATACATTCCTACTAAAAATAAATTTGCAGTTGCCTTAACAAGTGGTTAAACTGTACAGACAGCCATAATATTTCAATAGATTAAGTCAAGCAACAGCCAAGCATAATGCTAAATGGGGTAAAATTGCTATAGCTTTTCTATGCATGTTTGAATTTCAAATAGGGTGCTAACTCTTGAAATCTCTCCTGATATATGGCGTTTTGATGAAATTAAATTGTGCGCTTCACATTTACATAATAGGAGGGGTAAAGAGGGACCACACCTCCGCAAAAACTCGGTGCAAAGTCTGGGACACGAACGACACTAAATTACTAACTTTAAAATATTACATTTGTTAATGGCACGGAAGTCGACCACAAATATGCAGTGAACATGGTAATGACAGTAATCACAAAACTATACATACATTCTACTAGGTTGTATTTGTGTATAAAAGGAATTTTGCATTGAAATGTAATCTTTTATCAGAAAGCTGTCAATTAGTTTGCACCCTATATTTATTGTGTGCAAGTGTATGGGTGGCCTTGAATCTGTTGTAGCATTGACCGAGTTAAGTTATTGTCAAGAGGTTCTGCCACCAAAAAATATAAAAAATTCCACAATATCTACAATACGGTTAAATTCTTTTTTAGATAAGGAAACAGGAATGACCTTAACTTTTTTTCCAAAATTGGATTTATCATGTTTACTCATAGCTCAAAGAAAGTTGACTTCGAAAAGAAAAGGTTACAAGTCCAAGTTAAGGAGACTGCCAAAAAGTTATATATTTTATATATATATATGCGCAACTTCCAATGTCTATGAAGTATGTTTTGCTGGAATATTCCTTGATTTAGCTGAACAATTTGACCCGGAATAAAATCACAAATTCCTGACTGTGCGTTGATTCCGCATCATCAGATACAGCTGACTAATAAAGCAATATCAAAGGTCACATGAAAATGGAGCATCACAAAAATTGGTCATCCAAATCATATGTCACTACAGACTGGGTAATCACAAAACTGTGTATGAAAAATCTGAAAATGGTTATTATGGAAGTTTATATAAATGTGAAATACGGTCAAATTTCCATGAATCATGATGGAGCGTAAAGAAATGTGTTAATATCCGGGTTTCTGCTGGGGTTACCCTAGATCATGTACATGGAGTATCATCCTCTTGTGATTGAATGATGAAGTCCATTATCTGGGGTCCCAGTGAGGTCCAAAAAAGAGGTAGCCTTAAAAAAAGATCCCCCACAGAATATAAAACTTGGATTGCAATGGCAACAGAATAAAATTTCAGGAGATAAAATGCATAAGAAAAAATTTGGTTGCCCGGGAGATCCAAATTTTGTTGCTACATTTATTTTTCACCCCTTTGCAGCTTTGGAGATTGCCATTGTGTCGAACAGTATATAATTAGTGGGGGTTTTTTTTTTCGGATTATTATTATTAGGAGAGATTACAAATTATTTTGGTTGTCATGGAAATTTTAAGAAAGTGGTTGTCATAGAAATTTAATTTTGGAACTTTCATACAACAAGAGTAAACATTTAAAAAGATTCAAAAGCACCATTCATAAGCATGATAAGCCGAAACGATGTTAATTCATTCACTTTGTAGTGAAAATTAGCAACTAACTCTTTTTGACAAGCATTGTTAACTTCGACCTTGCAGTCATGTTAAATAGTTACATTATAAATTTAAATTCTTTACAATCTTTACAAAATGTTTTTAGGAGAAGATTGAATACAGAACACTTTCCATGACGTCCTTGTGAAAAATATACTGTGCTAAGCAGCTAAGTTAAAATATTCCACTTGAAATACAATTGAATAATTTGAATTAGATTAATTAGCATTCAAAAAATCGAAATAGTTAACGAATAGTAATTCATAATTTTAACAAAATCGTCTCAGATTCTTTTCAAACAAATCAAAAATTTTAATTCCTGCTCAAAGAATTCTTTCAATTTTGAAATTTGAATATATATTCTCAGTTACGTATAATACTATTTCATATTCATCAATGTTTAGTCTGGCTAATTTCATTTTATTTTTTTTCACAAATTATTATATAAATACAAAGGATATCCTTCTGTCAATTAGAATTTAGACGATTACTCACAACTAAAATTTAACATATATATATTTAACAGAAGAGCCTTCATTCTGTTTTAATTCTACAGTTTCACTCCTGACAGATCACACTTTTTTGGGCGCTATGCCTCCGTACATACTGTACACGCTGAGTGAATAGATTAACAAATCACATTTTAATTCCTGTTTTCATTCATTATTTTGATACTATTTCATCAATCACTGATTTTATAATCCTTTTCATTCCAAGATCATATCATCACATGCAAAAACGATGACAATTTCATAGCCAACTTTTTGAATTTTGAAAGCTACATTCTTTCCTAACATTTTACAAGACCATACAAGAGCTAAAATGGCTAATCAAAATTCTAGTCATACTAAACTCTTGTCATGCTTTCTATAGAGATATATACAATACTTCATACGTAAGGGCGAAGGATAGCGTTAGAATTTAATGAAATTTTTCTATAAACTCTAAACATGTTGAAGGGCGTCCTTTAAGCTTTCAACATCAGGAATGATTTTGAAGTAATTTGAGTCTAAGGTTCTAATTTTCATGATTATGTTTGGTTGTCGTAAGACTATGATTTTCAGGTATACGGAAAGACATTTTGATTACTTATGTATCTCCACAGAAACTTGAGTACAGTCCTACATTCCACGATAAAATACAAATTTGAGACTATGATAAGAAATCAAGTATCATTTCTTTGAAAAAATATTTATAAAACATCATTTCTGCTGAAACTATTGCACCAAGCTGAAAACAAGCAGTTTGAAGCACAATTTCTATATTGAGACGATGAGTTTGTCAATGCTATAAGAAAAAATTATGGATGAAATCCAACAATGGTATACTTAATTTCTGTTCAACAAAACTAATCAAAGACTTGATTTGACGTCTTCTTCTTTTTTTTGGCGTCATAAAGCTAAGATCTAATGATATTTTTCAAATTTATGAAAATATTGATTTTAAAAGTACACTGTAGGCTACAATAGATAATTTTGTGGTTTTAGTACTTTATTGATTGATTAGGATTAAGCTTACATACTTAGATTTGTTAACTTGTTCAATTGTTCAAGCGGCATTCCAAAATAGGGCATTACGTCACAAAATATTGAAAATTCTAATATTTTACACGTGTCACATCAGATTTAGTCTCTCACTACAGAACTCGACATTTATATAATTTCCTCCCCGAGCGCCTTCAGGATAGAATAAATACGTATTAGTCATTCGCAGAGTTTAATCTGACATTAATAGAGACTTTCACATCTGCGTTTGCTTTGAACAAGATTTCAAAGTCGCGATCCTTTGGTGACCATGGCAACAGTCATGTGACCTCTAACATCAATGTGATTGGCTGAGAGCCAACAGAGGTCTAAGTGCACTTGGATTTACATCATATTCGCAGATTTAAGTCGCATTATCAGAGCGCCGATAGAATAATTACATTTCGAAATGATAACTCCAAACTCTAGTGTTCAATAGAATGCTTCGAAAACAGAAAATAGTATAGCATTTTACAACTGGAAGGAAATTAGTCTCAATTTCAAAATTCCTAAAATGATACATTATACATTTAATATCAGCTTATTATCGAAGTGAAATTCAAGAAACATGATATTATAGAAATGTGGTTAATTATAATTTCAGAATGAAGCAACTAAATTATCTAATAAACCAACTAATGGTTTTAAGAAGAACAGAAACATGAAATGTTGGCTATTCGGAATAGGGAGAGAAAGCTACTTCTCAAAAGAGAATATACAATCAGGGAAATTACCGTCATATGAGGACAGTTGCAATTCCATCTAAGTCCTGGCCCTAACAGGATGATTGAGTTTATGGGGTTGATCAGTTGGGTATCAGGCTCAAGTAGCTATTGCTACTTTTGCCCTTTATTATTGCAGTTTATACAGTGGTTGGAGTAGCAATAGCTACTTGGGCCGGTAATTTCCATGACTGATATAGGTCCATATATCCTTGAAAAGTTTTAATTTTAATTTGGAGGGGAGAGAGATATTCTAACGATTGGATTGATCGCCTGGCATACAGCTATGATTCGCCAAAAAACTCCAAACAAAATTCTGTCACTTTTCTGACTTTCAGCATATGCCATATGGATTTTCAATAACCAGTTCTTCACCCATCAGCAGCCGAAAAATCTGCAAGCTGGAATCATACACTTGGTAAGCGTAATATTTATCAATTCTATCACCGAACACAGAGACATTGAGCAATTTGAGGACAGCAGGCATATTGCCAAAACCATCATTAAATATTAAATATGAAAGATTTAACAACTATTGAATACATAGCAGTCAGCAATATATATTCAATATCATTTTACTTATATGCCAACATTAATATAATTTATAGTAAAGTTCTTCAGAGCAATACTATG
The DNA here is from genome assembly GCA_026936325.1 of Platynereis dumerilii. Taxonomy (NCBI): domain Eukaryota; kingdom Metazoa; phylum Annelida; class Polychaeta; order Phyllodocida; family Nereididae; genus Platynereis; species Platynereis dumerilii. The sequence continues at coordinate 8,805,591 of JAPTHN010000009.1, forward strand.
GAAGTTCCCTATCTAGGCATGTGCTAGGCTACATCATGTAGAAGCCATTAGCCAACCATTGCCATTCTCGCAAAGTGGCTTGGACAAAAAATGGAACTTTTATGGAGGGGTTAATTGCAGTGCTCTAATGACAAAACTGCAGACTTATTCTAAATATGAGTACCGTTACAACTTTATGGATGGAAGATTTGGACTTTATGTTCTACATTTATGCACTTGACGGATGGATGGATGTTTGGGGCTTAATGTCCTGTATTTATGCACTTCGAAGGCTAATTAGGACCAGGGGAGGACACGGCAATGTGCAAAGGATGATTGAAGCAGCCCTCCACAAGATAGGCCCAGGTGACCCAGCACGAGCTGGATTCGAACCTAGAACCCAGCGATTGGCAGCCTAGCATGCTACCACTAGACCAACCCTCCCTCCTAGACAATATCAGTAGTACAGGAGAACATTACAATGCTCTAATATATACGTGTAATTCAACTAACATAATTTCCCCCAAGATCCGAAGATGGGTTGGATCATCAGTGAACTAGAAGACCATCCACTAGCCATCTACAGGCAATAGCAGTCATTACTTGGCCATTAGCAATCAAGCCCATCAGGTTATCGCCCAGTATAATGGACAATTTGTGGTTGATTAGCTTCTGCTGCTAGCTAATGAGAAACAGATCCAAACAGATTCACTATGGGCAAGATAGTGGGGTACCAGACCCAAAATTATTAACATGCCCCATCTGCTAAGAATTAGCAAGGCTAAAATGTACAGCAAAACAAATTAATTTCAACAATATCTGGGCTCAGTCATTAACTATTGCATGTATTGGGTGAATAACTATCTTGTTATCCAATATCAATCAAATCAACTTTTATAAACTGTCCAGATCGATATATCATCAATTTTCTGATTTCCATAGCAACAAGAAATCGTGAATCTAAATATGTTTAATCTAAATGGTCTGACTAGCAGAATAGACAAAATATTTTAGTTAATTCGCACATCCCAGAAATCCATATAAATGTAATTATCTACATCAATACATTACATTCATTCATCAATTATCAGTTTCATCATTATCAATTTCAGGTTGCCACGGCAACAATGTACATCATATCCAAAAAGGATCGATTATCAGACAAGAAATAGGCCTAATAATGGACTTTCAAAATATTTCATTAACATACCAGGTATGTATAATTCTATAGGTGTTATCATCTCTCAGAACTTTCCCCTTGATAACACAGGGGAAATAATCTCAAATCATGTGCATTATTATCGAAACAGGGTTTCTATGGCAATAACTTATTATCAGAGTAACAAAATCCCACAAATTACATAGCCACATAAAAACATAACAGTTAAAACTATTCCATAATGCAAATAATTAATCTATATCAAACATACAATATTCCTCTAATCACAATGTTTACATAAATTACGTTTCCATGGCAACTACTTACATCCCGATCCCTCGTCGTTGTCATCTCCTGAGTAAGTGTCCACCTCCGTGTCATCGTACTGCCGGTCGTCCAGGCTATCTCCACTGCCGTAATATATAGACCCCTGTAAAGAGAAGAAGAAATAATTATAAATTTTATGACTAAACTAGATATTAAAGCTGTCTTCAAAAACATATGATGCACTGAAGGTACAATGGGAAATACAATCAGCTGATCATTCATAAAGAAATCATTCCTTAAGTCAGGAAGCAAAAATCACATATAAATGCAGCCTATAAAGTTCAAAATACTTCAAAAGTTTATTTCTTGTATTCTTCAAATTGCAATACAGATCCATTCAGTCAGTTTATAAAATTTCATAACAATAAATGAACAAACCACAATCAAACAAAGACATAGAAAATAAACAAGTGGACCAATTTCTTTGTTTACAATATGAACCAGTAAGGAGTACATCCTAACGAGTCCAGAGTAACGACCTTCAAAAATTCAAATTGAGCCCGGGATTCAAATCGAAATGCTTATCGCATTTTGAACAATGATCTATGCCTCTAAGGACGACCATCTTATTGAATGCACTGGAAAACTCCAGCAATCACAACTGATCTGACTGGTCTTGATGTTTCAAGGTTAAAGAAGAGAACTTTGAAGAGACTATGACGGCAAAGTTACCCGATTTTATAATGACTTATTTAGAGTGCATTTATTTGCATGATAATGAAAATATTAGATGATGAAGTTAAAAGAGTCATAACTACTGAGATAACTTTGAGCATTCTGAAGATAAATTGTATCAATTTTCAATAACAGAAACACACAAGATTAGAGAATTAGGTTTAACATGACACCGTAAAGCAATTTAGAATGGAAAATCTTTTTTTTTTTTAAATCTACATGATCTAATGGTAATGCACTTGTTGTTCTACAGCACATTATCAGGATCGATGGATGATTGGGGTTTTATGTTTTGTATTTATTTTCTTTTTGTGCGCTAAATCAGGAGAGGAGAAAACAATAACACTGTAGCACCAAACACAGACCAAAATGTAAGAAGACAATTTATGTGACAAAGAGTAGACAAGTTTACACACATAATACACCATTTATAGCACACAATACAACCTGCTAACAATGAAAGTATTTACATCTTAAAAATATGAGCATTATATAAATTTGCGCAAAATCAGCATAAATGAACATAACATTCATAAGACAAATCGTGAGAATGATCAGTTCCTGCAACAAAGCTTTGCAAATCCAAATTCAGACATTCGCAACTCCTTTGTTCGAGCAGCGGAGTCAAAAAGATATGCTATCTTCAATCTTGCTATTTTCAAAGCCTTTCTCATCAGAGTCCTCCCAATACTCCATCATACTATGTAACAATTCATCAAGTGAACCAGCGAGGGAGATACAATGATAGGAGTGCTTAGCCAGTGAGCTTGAACATTCGACAATAGCACTACACAACTACTGGTGCAAGATAATGAGTGATGTATTTCACTTCACACGTCGTCCACAAATAATGACATTGACAACTGAGAGCAGGCCGCAAAAGACGGAGTAACATGCAATCAGCTTTGGGTTGGAGGTATGGGTACATTGGGTAGTGTAGCTCTTTCAGACCAGTTCAATGCCAAATAAATGCAAAATATGTGAAGGCGAAAGCTACTTGGTGACTAAAATTATTGTGTGATGATTGGCCATAAGTTTGTGGAGTTTGTTTATGTATACTTTAATGGGCATATCACTTCACTCTATACTTTTATTCCAAAAGCTATTCGTTTTATAAATAATACAATATATTTTTTGATCTATTTTTTTGTCAATCTGTAAATGTATATTCCCATTAATTTTACTACTTTTTTAGACATGTTTTAAACATTATTACATTGTTATAACATGTCATGATGAATCAACATTTATAATTGTCTATGTCTTCAGTGTTACTAAGACAAATTCCATTTATGATTTATATACCACCTCATATAGGCCTACTCAATTTATAACTTTATTATTCTCATGATAACATCTAATGGCTCCTGGACAAATACCAAAACAGCCACTATAGTCAAGTCATTTTTTTTTGGCAGTAAGTTTTTGACTGATAATTAAAAACATACCTTACTCTTGACAAAAATACTTGTCTCCCCCTGTTCCTGACACCTTGACCAAGCAGTTTCATAAACATTTGGAAGTATTAGCATGTTGTAGCCCTGGTTTTGAGGTAATCCCATTGGAATAACATTGCTGTCAACACAGCTCAAGAAGCCATTTTCTTCTATTGCTGCTGTTGTGACGTCACCATTGTTTCAGTGATGTCACAGAGCCAACAATGCTGATGACGTCACAACAGAAGGCTAAAAATAGCTCTAAATGTGTTGAAGAGCAGCAGAAATTTAACATTGTAAGTGCCTGTATGATGAAGCTGGGGGATTAGAGGACACATATTTAATACAAATCATGCTTGGTCATGGTGTACTCAGTCTAATAAACCAACAAGAATCCATGGATTCAAAACCGGCTTTTGGCGATTGTATATTCGGGATTGAAATCATGAAGAGGGTTATTTAAACATATTACATGGATTGCTTTGTATTGAGCAGTGATTGCCTGACTGATAGTGTTTGCTGCAAGCTATAAAAATGTTGTGGGAAACCCCTTATTAAATGCCTATACCAAATTTCAGAACTGTAAGTGAACTACTAAAGTCACGGTGGGCAATTCAAAATATGGTGTCCATTTTGGCAGCCATCTTGGACATTTTCTCATAATTTATGAGGGAACCCCTAAGCAATCCCCAAACCAAACATCCTAAATATAATTGAAATAATAAAGTCGCAGTGGGCAATTCAAAATATGGTGGCCATTTTGACAGTCATCTTGGATTTTTCCAAGTTTTTGAGGGAACCCCTGAGTGAATCCTGAGTGAATCCCCATACCAAATTTCATAAATCCAAGTGAAATACTAAAGTCACTTTGGGCAATTCAAAATATGGCAGTCATTTTGGCAGCCATCTTGGATTTTTCCAAAAATTTCTGAAGGGGAATCCCCAAGTGAATCCCTGAACCAAATTTCATAAATCTAAGTGAAATACTAAGGTCACAATGGGTAATTCAAAAAATGGCGGCCATTTTGGCAGCCATCTTGGATTTTTCAAAAAATTTCTGAGGGGGCCCCCTAAGTGAATCCCTGTACCAAATTACATAAATCTAAGTGAAATACTAAGGTCACAGTGGGCAATTCAAAATAGGGCAGCCATTTTGGCAGCCATCTTGGATTTTTCCAAAAAATTCTGAGGGAGACCCTAAAGTGAATCCCTATACCAAATTTTGTAAATCCAAGTGAAATACTAAAGTTACAATGGGCAATTCAAAATATGTTGACAAGAAAAGTGGACATGGACATGGACATGGACACATTTACACATGGACAAGTGGACAAGAGTCCCATTTCACCAAAAATTACCTCCTCTAATAACCTGCCTTTGGCCGGTTAAAAATTAAACATCAGACTTAATCATGGATTGTTTCATTGGCTAAAAACTTACTGCCAAAATAAAATGTCTTGACTTTTTTTTTTTTTTTAGCGGTAATTGTTGTGAATTTATGATCACTGACCATGCTCCACCATTCACCATGGCCAGAGTTTGTTTGGACCAGTAGCTCCGAAAGTCCGAGACAATACACAACAATACAAGACAAATCGGCCAACCAATAACATTCAACCCATCAGATCGAACAATCACACAACCAATTCACAAAAGCTCAACCGATATTAAAGGGAACACCCAACCACAACCGACAAACCAACGTCAACGGGAAAGCAACCGAAATGAAAGGAAAGCCTAAAACAACCAACAAAACGAGGGGATCAACCGTCAACAAGCGACCCACAAATCACGGATGTTCAGTGGAGCATTTGACACTTGCCGTTAACTCGCTGTATCAATACAAACAGACTGAGCTGCAAAAATCAATCGAAGGACCCCCCCCTCCCTCCCTCTCTTTCCTACCATGCTCATAGAGCAAATAGAGAGAGAGAGCTGCTCATAGTGTACAGTGGTCAAAACATTATAAAACCACACATGACCATGATGATAGAACTTCAAAAACGCCAAGATAACAAGACCACACTGCGACATGACACATGATTGCATGGTGAGATTAGTGAGATGGGAGGGAGAGCAGAGTCCTCAACATTTCACACATTTACCCCATGCGAGGGATCTATAAACAGTCAAGGAAATTACCATCTGCTCATGACAACCAATGTCTTCAGCCCTACATGACACTCACCCCAGCACTGTCATCTCTCTCCCATGACCTTCTCAAAGTGTCATGGCCCAGCCATGACTTAAGCAGTGCTCAAAATCATCTTTGTGGGGCTTTTTCAAAATAACTGCTGCTACTATCACTTCCAAACTCGGCATAAAGTTGTATCACAGTATCAACTGACTCTGAAAATGTTGGCAGGCTTATCCATTACATAATGAGGAAAAGAACCTGAAGGCTCCAGAGAAATTAGGAAAGTGTCATCAGCTGCTGATGACTTTGCAGTACCTCGCAAAATGGGATAGAACATGTCCTGCTACTGTCATGCTGCTGTGTGATGAGGATGGGTGCACAGAGATCAGACTTTCTTCTGATACCCAAATGATCAACCCCACACACTCAATCATCCTTTCAGGGCCAGGACTTAGCGACAATTGCAATTGTCATCATGTGATGGTAATTTCCCAGACTGATAAATTCCCAGCACAGACACTGACACAGTTTAACTTCGCATCCGAATTCCGAATGACATCCGAACGACATCCAGCTGGGACTTAGCTCATGAAGGTTCACTGAAGACTTTAGTGTTTAGGGTTCCTCACCCGGGGTTCGAACCTGTGCAGGCAAGGACCATCACTAGAGCAGGCTTCTGCACTGTAACCACTCAGCCATTAATCTGGGAACCACTGAACCACTGCTGTAGGATTGAGAACCATCGTCTATCCCCCAATACTTGTCATTTATTGCTCATAGAATTGGTTATAGAGTTACTCAATGCTCATAGAGAAAGAGAGGGTTTCCTCATCCAGCCACTGCCAGCTACAGCCCTTCAAACATAGATCCATCCAAGTTGGCACACCAACCACTGATTTGATCACACTTGGTAATATTTGGAATCACTGCTCAACTAATATGTGCCAATAATGTCCTCCGACATTAGCCAATATCTGCAACAACATCAGAAATAGCAAGATATGATCAATACTCGTAAACATAGAGCTAGTCGTGTCCATAATGAATTTGGACACAAATATTCCACAGACAGAATTCAGAATTACATTGGTCTCTGCAATGAGACCTCTCCATGAGCAACCTCTCCGCACAATGCCACCTCTTCATTCTCTACCAGGACTAAATCACTTTTCAAAATATCAAATTTATTTTTAAACAATTTTCGAAGACAAAGGTGACACCGTTAGCAGCAAAGACTGGTCCTGAGGGGGTTTCTAACCGTTTCTTTGCCCCAAATTTTCTACTTCCTTCATATTTCTGTTCCTGTAGAAATCGACCAAATGAACAAAATCTATCAATAAGTTTGTACAAATTGTGCATCACAAAGATGAGGAACAACATGTCCTAAGAAAGAGACTCACGACAACTGATCAAGAAAGAAACACAATTGTGAGTTTGTGACAATACAACATAATAATTACATTTTTACAGATTAAAAAAATTCTGAACAGAGCAACACAAAATTCAAGTAAAATTCCAACACAAGAGGATAATGTGAAAATTAATACACAATTTACAACTTTGTCCTTTCACGATTCTTCCGTGACAAGCCGGTGCCACAAGCAGCTGGCAATCTGTCGCCCAATAATGAATAAAATACTCTTTGAGCTATTCAGACTTGAAGACCACAGCTGAATGCTTTGGATGATATGAAGTCTTCATTCTTTAATCTCTTTGGTATTTCGGAGACCTTATTAATCTCAGTCTGTGCCAGTCACAAAGCAGCCAGGATCCCTTTGTGAGATGACAGGGACTTCTGTATATCCGCGACTGTCAACATGTTAGTCTAGACTAATTTTCTCAACAGACAGATAGACAGATTAGATAAGATAGATATGACACGTGCAGTCCACTAAGCATGCTAAGCCCAGTTCTGGGTGCTCACGAGGGCTGATTTGATGAGATGGGAGAGAGAGCGTGAGTCCTCAACAAGTTACACATTTACCCCATTTGAGGGATCTGTTACTTGCCCAGCATAGACACTGATCACTGATACAAGGAGCCGCCAAATATAAAATCTCATCTGAATGACATCCAGCTGCGATTTTGCTCATGAAGGTCCACTGAAAATTTCGGGTTCCCCACCCGGGGTTTCGAACCTATGCAGGCAAAGACCTTCAGTAACCACTCTGCCACCCAGGAGCCGGGGTGTCAACTTGTCGTGAATCTAAAATATCTATATGCCTTGCAGGATTACAAGTCGATTCTGAGGGTGACAATAGTGCTTTACAACCTGTATTTTTGCACAGATAAGGCTGAATACAACAGGCAACGCAAGAACCATGGTAACAAGGTGAAGTGTACTCTTTGTATAAGCATAAGATAAAGCATATGTCGCACATATATAAATTTATTACATCACTCACATATAATTCTTTTATCATTCTACAGGAGTGATACTGAGGATATTTAGCACATCAAAGGTACTCTGGTGTTAGCAATCAATGATTCAAAAAGAAACTCAAAAGAATATTCTTTTCCTAACTCTAGGAAACTTGCATGCGATGTGAGAATATTGGAGTTCATATTACACTCCCCATATAGAAGCTGTAATGATGTAAGAAAAGTACATACAATATATAGAAATCTCTGGCATACTTCTGGTACTGTTTTCACATCAGCATCATCTATCTATCTGTTATCCAAATACAATGATGTACAGGAGCTCGCAACCAACAGAGCTTGCTATTTCCATACTTTCAGACACCTTTGGGTAATAAGGTGTTAGCAGATTTGAGAAATCACCAAATTTTCATTTTATTATAGGTCAGAACATGGGTTCCTTTTAATATTTGTTTGATATAGACATACAAGAGGTACAGCGAGACAGAATCTCCTGTTAATACGCAAAGAACCAACTACCACAGGACAATATGGACCAATCTTTACTCCTTCCAATCCATTGACAGTCTTCCATCCATATGCAACATAAAATGTCAACTATATACCAAAGGAGCTTGATATACCCTAGAGCATATGAAGATTAACAGTAGCTTCCTTTAATACACAAAGAACAAACATAGCTTTCTTCTGCTCCTTCTTTCCATCCGATGTAACTAATAATGTCAACTATCTATAGACAGTGCAGTGGGAGGAGAGGAGGACCACGGACCACAGACACTATCAGGAATAACAACCACTGCTATCTCTGTTATGAATTGGACAGCAACTGGGCCAGGAGCCGCAATATGGCTGACGAGATATCATAAGACGAACAGCAACAACGTCAGCCGACAGTGAACATTCTGTAGAGTGACTTGAGTCGTGGACCAATCAGGATAAAGACGTGTCACATGGCCAAGTGCTCCGGAGCAGCTAAAAGTAGCAAAGAGCGGCTAACTGTGGTTAACGGCCAGACATCCTTTTGGTGGAAGCCATAACGGGGCTAGTGGTCGCAAGTAGGGACAAGGCTGTTACAGTTAGACCTGTTCTAATGCAAACAGTTATAAATACTCATTTCTGTTGATATCCTTACAACTGGGCCACTCGGCTCAATCTGGTTTTCAGTAATTTTTTTCACTTATCTGCTTATGATCGACTACAACCTGATCCATACATGGATATTGGAGCCCTCTTAACATGCTTAAGGGCCAGTTTTGTCACATTGCCATGTCATGTGTTTAGCTTAGCACCAGCACCTCAGACGGTTCAGTCAAAGATTGCAACCTGTGGCCAAGGGCCAAGGTGTTGCGGTTGCTTCACACAGCCAGGATTTGAGCTGGGGTGTAAGGTTGTGCTATTTATAGTCACAGCATAGCAGACGTGCTCACCAAGCCCCTGGTGAGAGAACTCTATGGATAATAGCTACAATGATGAGACTTTGGAGTCCTTCCACTAACTGATTTCCACAAATTTCACAATTTCAAACAGCTTTAGTAAGAAATTGACAAGTTGATAATGACTACACTGCGTTTCACAATTTTGTGATTCAACCATAGAATGATACCATGCACGGCAATGACATCACAAAACAGCAGTGTAGCAGTTGCGTTCCCGCATGCTGGAACAGTCACATAAGTGTCCACGAGTATCGTGTTGCCAACTGCAGAAGCTGAGCTGTGCGTCTTCCGCATGGTTAAGCCGGCTAAGTGAATAAGGCCATCAGACAACGACCGCTCTTTGCTGGTCAGTAATGGCCAAAAGCTAAGATGTATAATGTGGAAGGTTAGCATAGAACAAGGCTAGCAGAGGAGAGCAACAATCTTGTGATTAGTAAACTGCAGCACCATGACCTTCGTAAATAGGTCAAAGGTCACCCAGAGGTCAAATCATCAATTATGTAGGTCAATCTTCCAGTACAGTAGGTTAGCATAGCACTGAGGAGCAACAGTACTGTTAATTGGGACAATGCCACACCGTGACCTACTTAAATTGGCCAAAGGTGACCCGAAGGTCAGATCATTAAATATTTAGGTCAACCTTGTACTTGGCTCCATATATGTGTCCCTAATTTGGTCGAAGGTCAAGGCAACAGTCTAATCACACAGTTGGCGGTAGACATTCATTTGGCGTGTAGGGGAGACCGGGGCTGGTTGTCACAGGGGCAGGTTGTCACACTTTCGGGGCAGGTTGTCACACTTTCGGGGCAGGTTGTCACACTTTCGGGGCAGGTTGTCACGCTTTCGGGGGCAGGTTGTCACACTTTCGGGGCAGGTTGTCACGCTTTCGGGGCAGGTTGTCACACTTTCGGGGCAGGTTGTCACACTTTCGGGGCAGGTTGTCACACTTTCGGGGCAGGTTGTCACACTTTCGGGGCAGGTTGTCACGCTCTCATGGATATTAAACTGTCATGTCCTTAGTACATTCTACAGATGATTGATGATGTAAGCAGAAAAGACATAGCGTCTATATAGAGATATTTCAAATTTTCAAAATGAATTTGCAGAAAAAATCTGCAGTCTGCACTCACCCTCTTCCTTATCAAAATGCATTTCTGTTGCCTTGATCAGTCAAAATTTGTAGCACCCTTGTACAGGGTCACATAATTGTTAAGGTCTGCACTGGGCAAGTAGGGGATTCCTGACATGTCCAAAATAACTTGTCTCATTCAGGATTTGACTTACAGAGTCTCACTTCCTGCATTCAAACTCTTAACCAAAAGTGTGACAACCTGCCCCGAAAGTGTGACAACCTGCCCCGAGTGCTGAATTTTTAAAAAATGTCCAATATGACATCAAGATTTCTAATGACATAGGTATATATTCACCAAATAGATTTAAGTTACTCCTGTATTGACTTTCATATACATGGCTGTGCCCCTACTTGCTTTAAATAGAAATAGAGCATGTTTAAATTCTACACAGTGTGACAACCTGCCCCTGTGACAACCAGCCCCGGTCTCCCCTACTTTCTTTTTCTGTCACAACTTTTCATCTTCGTAACTTTCTTTTAATCTTTTTATATCGACCAAGTTTCTCTCTCTGATCTTCTAAGTCTTTAATATCAAAAGAAAGAGACAAAAAAGGGGGCAAAAAGGAACACATATGCCATACGCGACATCAGATACATCTAGCATCTTCTGAGACTTCTACCAGTGCTAGCAGCTAGAGCATCTTTGGCATCTTTTTGCCATCTCGCATCATCCTCCGGCCTCGTCTCCGTGTGCTCGCATCACCTGCTGCATCTTGCTAGATACTGAGGCAAAAAAGATTCGGAGGCAAAAAGGACGAAGAAGCAGGAAGAACATCAGAGTGACCACCAGAGTGACCATCACCATAGGATGAGCAGTAAGAGCAACAACTGCTGACCGAACTGGACCAGCTGGTTGCTGATACTCAAATGGCAAAGGCCCAAAGCATTTGAGCAGTAAAGTGTTATAGCCATGGCGAGTAGTACATGTACATGTAGTAGAGCTTCACAAATAATTCATTATCGCGATATCAAATAGGGCAATAATGTTTTCGCAAAAAGATGCGATAAATGGCTTTTCTTCGATTATATAAAAGTTGATAAGTTCCTGCCCAAGACACAAGCTGCAAGCAAATTGCATAAGAGAATTTAACTGTTAGCACAGAACTCTACTCGGAGAATAGCACTGGCATGAGGCGACCACTACCACTGTACCACCTCTGGCATCTTTTGCATGGTACAGCCTTACAGATGCAACACCTCCACCACTTGAGCATGACGGCCATGGAAGGGAACGCTTCAGACGCTGTAATGCTGCTGTTGGCCTTTGAGTATCAGTCGACCAGCTGTTCAATTCCAGTCAGCTGTTGTGTCTCACCCTGCTCCGAGGGCTCGTCCTAAGCAGTGATGGTCACTCTCGTCATGCTGATGACTTCAGATGGTTCCTGATCATTTGCCGATGAATCTTTTTTTGTCTGAGAGACAATTGAAGATAGCCATTCCAATATTTCCTTACACATGTACACACAACCTGAGTGCAACTCGTGCATGTGGTGTCTTATGCAAGAAGATCCTAATGCCATACATGGAAGAAAAGGTTCTGCGACTGTTTTTCTTTAACATAGTGATACTTTGAGGAAATATGTAATGTGACGTTTGTGAGACCTTTTTTTACCATTCCTTTAGCTATATTAATCATATTCTTACAACATTACGTACAAGATGACATATGTGACCAATTCTTATTGCAGGGAGATGTGGTCTCCCCTTATGTATTATTTATTAAGTACATAAGAAATGACTACCATCCTTAGTGACCTACTGGATTCTTACATATTACATACGACACAGCAGATAAAAATAAGTACACCATATAAATAAATAATAAATGAAGTCTCAAAGTCTAGACAATCACAAATGCCATGACGAGCAACATACTAGACGATACATAACATCAGTGACAATGATCATTAATGATGTTCACGGTGAAGGTAAAGCACACTTACGTCAATTTCGAGGCAAATATGAGTACCTTCCCCAGATAGAGACCAACAACATAAATGTACAGGAATTTCAAAGCTATGAACAGCAATCAGGCCATTAAACGGAACAAAACTTCATCAACCCAGTTTGAACAAAAGCTTTTAAATTGTCTTTACTATTTTCAATTATTTAAAACACTGAGTATAAAACATTGCAAAAATCATAACATTTATAAACAAGGTAAAACCTGATCTATAAAACCTGATCTTTCCTCCTGTCCAAAATCAGAATATCCCACATATCTTGAAATAGTGCTGCAGGAGTCAGCACAACTAACCGCAAATTTAACTTCATCAATTAACACAATAAATTTACCGCAGGAAGTGCAATAAATAAATTTTAATAATTTTTGGCATATTCGACATACAAGTCTTATTCATTTCCATGAAATTACTACTTTTTTAATGATAATTTTGCACATTTTAGGTTGTTAATTTCTTGTCTTGAATGTATGGCATGATTTATAAACACCGCAATATGACACTTATCGCATACTGCATATCATCGTACAGCCTTATTTTGAAATGCCATTCCATATAATTATAATCCTCTTCACAGTCTTCAGTTTTTTCCTGACCCCATCATATATTAATAGCCCCACACACTTGATATTTAGAGCCACAACTCACTTCCCAGCTTTTTCCCCATCAATTATGCATCCGTTTTCTCCCATAAACTTTTTTTTGACATAGCTTGCAGTCTACGCTTCTACAGTAACAATATGGTACTATATATACTCGAAAAGATATTCGAGATGACATATAAGGCAAATCTAAGTTTATTTCAATATCGATATTGATTAATATAGTCCTGAAGCAATTATAACAACATTTGATTACTGAAAAATATTGCGAGACACTTAACTTTAAATTCTCTTCATTTTCAAACAGCTTTGAACAAAATTGCACTGAGAAAACAGAAGCCAAAAATAACATATTCCATGCATTGTACTTGCAGGAGGTTGAATGTGCCTGAATTCATTATTTCGAAAGAATAATAATCATCATAGCAATTAGACCTTCTTAATGAATCTTTAAAAAATAAAAATTATATTTCGTACTGATAAATTTATTGAACAATGTTGAAGTCTAGCATTAACTAATGAAAATACATTGTACATTTCCACAACATATTCAAGATATGAACTAGTATTCAACCTTTAAAAAGGTTAGGCAATGATTCGACCTCAAATATATGAATAAAACAAATTATATGAGACTATGTCGGACTATTATGGTAGAGACCCAGTAAGCTGAAGTTTCTACTTATATTATGTGGTAAAGTAGACACACTTAGCCCATGCAAAATTTGAAGAAAATTGTCCATGTCAATCACAAGATATAGCCATTTACCCCTTTTGGGGGTTACTACCTAAAACCGAAACTGTTCATCCAGTAACATCCATTAAGTACAAGCCTAGATCCAACATAAACTTGACATTCCATTTTAAACAACCAAATTCCTCAAAATACGTATTTACCCCCCTTTGACCTTGATTACGAGGGTAAATTATCCTATACTGTAACGTTTTCTCTTTTAACATGTGCCTGAGTCAATATCCCATACGTGTGCAAAATTTGAAGTAAATCGTCCATGTCAGTCACAAGTTATAGTCATTTACCCCTTTTGGGGGTAATTATTAACAAGAATCCATGGATTCAAAGCTTCGATTACTGGTCATGAGCTAAGTAAAAGTGAGTTGAATTTGACATGCGGAAAAACCAACTTTTTTTGGTTGCTCTAACCACTGAGCAATAATGTTAATCAAGACACAAAGGCTAGACAGAGATTAAGATTTGAGGCGCATGGTGATTTCGGAGCGAGAAGGAGATATCCTCCATGGATCATTTCCAAAGAGTGAAGACACCTCTGAGGTGAAAGCCTCAGTGGTGACACTAACCACTCAGAGCAATAATGTTAATCAAGACACAAAGGCTAGACAGAGAGCAATTAACCTATACAGCCAGATCAGACAGTGCAACATTCACAACCATGTTAAGGGTCTCAGGTCTGATAACAAAATGTTCATCATATAGACGTCCACTATAAAAAAAGGATGGATGTATAATGTAATCGTGCTGAGAAGGTTGGTGACAGAGGTCATAGCACCAAGGTTGGAAATGACCTTCCAAGTTTTAACTTCATTCAATCAACGGGAAACATATGAAATTCATGAGAACTATTTAAAAAGTACACAATCACATATCAGATGCTATGCGTCTATATTTTTAATACCGTTGAATTACAAAGTATACAAGTATACACTTAACATTTTCATTTTTTGACATAATTTAATGTCAGTTATTCTGTTGTACACACACTTTATGATTTGGTAAATAAAATTGATTCTTGTAGTGATTAGAGAATACTTGAACTTGAAAGACTAGTATTTAGCTATAGATTTTCATTTTTAGATGTCACTTACTGGATTATACCGATACTGTTTAGAAGTCGCGAGTGCATTTAATTTTAACATAAAAAATTATCACAGAAATAACAAATTCAGAACTATGACTATGTACAGATATGTTTGTTAAAATCAAGCTGTCCAATTTGAGAAAAATTAAAGTGACACTTGGATGGCTGATCGGGGCATTATGGCCTGTAACCATGCAGTTGGTATGCTAATTAGTACAGGAAGGGACACGGCAGAGGATGATTGAAACAGCCATCCAACATAGGCCCAGGTAACCTGGTTAGAGCTGGATTGAAATCTACAACCTAGCGATTGGCAGTCCAGCACACTATAACCGAGCTAACTCTCCCCTGGCAAATGTGACAAGTCAATGTTATTGTGATGTGATTATGAGACAGTTGTGGGAAGTGGATTTCCTCGTTCATAGTCCAGCTTTGAAAGACTTGACAATGTCACCATGTCTGATACTCATGCCACATGTTGATTATTTGAAGCTTGCCAACTTCTAGTTGAGTCTTCCATAATAGTATTGATGTGATCAAGACCAAGATGGCCTCCATGCACCTGGAAAATAAGGAATATATGAAGTTATGTTTGGTCAGCAATGTTAAACTGAATGAAAAGGATACATGTATAATTCTGAAGTGAAAGACATTACAGTTTCAAAATACAGACCAAGCTCTCATATTTTTGGATTTTCTTTTGATTTAAACATTTAAACTACAGTTAAGGCCTGAAGGATTGACATAAAAATGAAAATTTATTTTTCCATGCCATTGTACTCCTATTTAACAAAAAAAGAACCTTGAACGACAGAATAAAACAGCAGAATTTAGAATTCCATCCATTCATTACATGTTATCCTGCCCCGTCTCAAGCAATTTCTAGATAAGCCTCGGCATAAGCATCTGAATAAAGATCTCAATTTTATTTTTCAACTTACCTGGCTTTTTAATATAGGGCCTCAGCCTCATTAGGTTTGCACAAATTTTGGAGCATTGGCCTTCTTCTTTAAATGGTTTACCCAAGGATGCTGAAACTAATACGAGATGTAGCAAGCTGGAAAAAAGAAAAAGAAAATTAATGTGTCATCATTTACACATTACATGTATCAGAAAATATTACTTTCCTATAATTTCCATGTTAATTTTAGGTGGGGGGGGGGGGGGGCTAGGGGGCTAAATACGCCACAGCTTGAGATTGCTTGGATTGGATGGATCACATGGGATTGGTTTACTGATTGCATTGGATCGACTGGAACGCTGGACAGTGAAGGACTGGATTGGAAATTTGGAATGCATGTGATGGATTGATTCAGATTTATTGCATGAATTTAACTTAAAGTTACTCCAAATGATAGATCAACTTTCAGATGAAAAGATGTCTACTTTTTACACCATCGTGTGTGCCTTGGTCACAACGCTCAGTGTGTGAAGTTTCATTGTTGTAGGATTTTTATTTTTTGCTGAAATGTTCACCTAAATGCACTAAATGACCCCTGGATTTATTTCGGGTACGCACGGAAAAAATTTGCCAATCTGAAGTGGCATCAACATTGTGGCATCATCACCATTGTCAGAATTAGTTAACTTGTAGCTATATATTTTAACACTGGTCATTGCGACGTCATCAATAATCAATGTGCTGGAGGAGGGAAAGACTATCAAGAAAAATTATATGGAATATCTAAATAATTCATTTAGTCGAAGAAAGACTTCAATGAATTATTCAGAAAGTTTAATAATTACAAGTTTATATATGGCAACGTATGTAAAACCACCAATATTTAGAAAGAAATTTATCATTCAGGAAAACTTTAATTTAGCTGATTGCTTTTGGTCGGAAGGCAGCTGCAGCCTGCAGCAATTCACACACTGAGATTGTCTCTCACAATGCATTGCATTTTAAATGTGAAAACCAGTCTTTAGTTTTCTGCATGCATGATATTTGTAGTGTTCACTGGAGCTGTCATTTATTGAGTGCACCTCTCATTGCAAACACCTTGGTTGTTTGATGCAGGCCCCCCCCCCCCAAGGCCATTTCTAGATACGCCCCTGACCTCAATCCAATCAATCAATCCAATCCAGTTGTACCAGCACACCAGCAGCATGCAAGTGGAGCATTGAGCATTTGACACAAGTTGCATTTGACACATGTGACATGACATTGTATGCATTTGTGACATTGTCCATGACTTAAAAGTTAAAAGTAATATCTAATGGTAATGCTTGTGTAGGTCCACAAAGTTCAATGCCTACTGATTCTGGTTGATCGCACACACAGCCCAGAGTGAGCTGAGGTGAGCAGACAATGACAAAATGACACACAGTCAATAGCAAGCGTGATACTTGGGACTTGGCTGACAGGATGAATCACAGTTTAGTTAATCACACAATAATCAGACAACTACATCATAATCTATGAAATAAATTACAGAAACAAACTCACCTGCTGCTATTTTGCATGAACCACAGCTGCTGTCAGTGCTGATTGAACTTATTTGAAGTCTTGATCAAGTTGTTGATGTGAGAATATTGCCATTAGCAGACCAACTTTGTCTAAGTTATCCAAGCACAAAAGTGGGCTTAATTAATTTAGATCCAACTGCATTTTGTCATCAAATTGTTCTGTAGCTTATGATAATGCTGTATGTGGTAATCCCGGGCCAAATGCAATGCTAAATATCACATATTCCACAGAAAATATCTGCAGCATCAGAGCACCATGTTGACATTTCAACAGACCACAAAACTAGGTCAACAAGCTGCCAAGCGTGACACGTGCACAGTGGGTGCCTGGAGTGGCACTGCCTAACGTCAGTCGTCTGCAGGATCAAGGCCAGGTTCAAACAAATTTTTATCCAACTGAGAACATGCTCACGAATGAAATGTATGGCGGAACAACCATGTAACCAGAAGCAATTCCGTCTGTCAATAAGATATGCTGCCTTTCATGACTGACACAATTACGGGCCACAATGCAATCTGTCGACCAGGTTGACCCAGATAAATTCACTTCAGCGAGTGACCTGATTAGCTTCGAGCGCCCCTGGCGGATCGAAGCTAAAAACCGAAACTTTTCATCCAGTAACATCCATACGAATAACCTAGACCAAACGTGCAACTAATATTCCATTTTAAACAACCAAGTTCTTCAAAATATGTATTTACCCCTTAGAACTTGATTACTAGGGTAAATCACCCTATTCTGTGAATTTTTTCCTTTTAGCATGTGTCTGAGTCAATGTCACAAACGTGTGCAAAATTTGAAGTAAATCGTCCATGTCAATCACAAGTTATAGTCATTTACCCCTTTTGGGGGTAATTACCCAAAACAGAAACTTTTCATCCAGTAAAATCCAACCGGATAGCAGTAGACCAAACATACAGCTGATATTCCATTTTGAACAACATAACTCCTCAAAATATATATTCACCCCTTTTGGCATTGATTACGAGGGTAAATACCCTATGTTGGCAATACTGTTAAAATTATTTGTTCAATATGTGCCTGAGTCAATATCCCAAACGTGCGCAAAATTTGAAGTAAATCGTCCATGTCAATCACAAGTTATAGACATTTACCCCTTTTGGGGGTAATTACCCAAAACAGAAACTTTTCATCCAGTAAAATCCAACCGGATACCCGTAGACCAAACATACAGCTGATATTCCATTTTGAACAACATAACTCCTCAAAATATATATTCACCCCTTTTGGCATTGATTACGAGGGTAAATACCCTATGTTGGCAATACTGTTAAAATTATTCGTTTAATATGTGCCTGAGTCAATATCCCAAGCGTGTGCAAAATTTGAAGAAAATCGTCCAGGTCAATCACAAGTTATAGACATTTACCCCTTTTTGGGGGGTAATTACCAAGCTTCGGGCAACAAGGATTACATAATACAGAAACCATTAATATATTACCAGACTATCATTGAAATCCTTTCATTAAAACCAAAGTTTTACAATGTTTTCACTCTTGGGGCAAAACACCCTATTTTCAACACCCCATTACATAGTTACCCCTTCACATAATCAAAATATAAAATATCACTTACCTTGAATGGTTAGTCAGGCTACCTATTAGTGAAAGAACTGAGTTTCTAGCTTGCTTAGTTTTTCTGGAAACCTGTGCAAACCTGTTTTAGTCAAATTGGGGTAATTACCCCCTTACCCTCATTGCACAAAAACAATAATGGGTTACAAATGTTGGGATACATGTTTATATATATATTCCAAAGTTTCAAATTGATTCTTGTAATATTAAAAAAGTCATTCCACTTTTAAGTTTTCCAATTTTCGACTTTGAGATGACCTGTGACCTTGAGTTCAAGGTCAAGGTCAACCATCTTCTCCCAAAATGAAGTACTAACCATGGACTATATATGTACCAAGTTTCAAGTCTCTAGCACAAAAACCTACTGGCCAAGAAAAAAATAATAATAATAACTAGAAATCGGGTAACCGCGATGCGGTGACAAAACTTCACCTTTCATAGTAATTATTGGCAATGAAATGAAAGTGAGAAAACACGGAAATGATATTGGAAATGATATTGGAAATGATATTGGAAATGATATTGGAAATGATATTGGAAATGATATTGGAAATGATATTGGAAATGATATTGGAAATGATATTGGAACTGATATTGGAACTGACATTGGACATGAACTTGAACATGAACATGAACTTGAACATGAACTTGAACATGAATGTAATTGCACACGTCTTGCACATGTAATATGCAATATCACACAAAATATCACTTGAAATATTATGAAGTATCACATGCAAAGTTGCATGCAATGTATTAAATATACAGTATCACTTGCAATATCATGCTAAATCATATCACATGCAATATCAATTTATTACCTGTAATTTTGCATGTCAATTAAAATGTACATAGTGTGCACAGATATTTGAAAGTACATATAAACAATCTGTCCATGGACTAGTCGTGATGTGACATATAGTCAGCAGACCGATAAAACCTGCAATAAACCCTTACTGAAACATTTCAATCGGTTTGTGGCCATACGCTGACTGATGCACTGACTCATACACTGACTGATACACTGACTGACTCAAAAATATTCTGAGGGACAGGGGATCTTTTAAATCGCCAGAGTTACAAGAAAAAATTCAGAGAATGAAAACAAGAGGAGGATTTGAGCTTCATGAATATATATATAGAGAATAACATGGACCAATACATGGACAGTGCATGGACAGTACATTGACCTGTATATTGACCAGTACATGAACCAGTACATGAACCAGTACATGAACCAGTACATGAACCAGCACATCAAGCAGTTACATCAAGCAGTTACATCAACCAGTTACATCAACCAGTTACATCAACCAGTTACATCAATTAGAGTTACTACTGATTGAAACTGGCACCGTTCTCATATTGGAATTTCATGAATTTCTTGGCTAAAGTACTTCTAGTCCTGAAAACATTTGGAAATGACTGCAATTTCTGAAAACATACAATTTTCAGGGTCCGGCGATCTCTTTATCCGCCCATGATACAAGAAAATGTTCAAATATAAAAGCTAGAGCAGAATTTTGGCTTTCCAAATCTATTTTCAGATTCTCTGTTACTTTATCAGAACCGGAGATACGACTGATTCAAATAATGGTACAATTCAGAAATATTGACTTCAGAAATTACTGAAAAAATGTATTTTTTAACTTAAAATTACTCTAGAACCAAAACAGTTCAATGGAAACATATATAACTTGCCAGTTTTATGTAAACGAAGGATGGCAATACGCTCAGATAGCTTCATTGAAATAAAATGATTATTTCCTTGTCAAAACTATGATAAATTGTGAAAATTTGACAAAAAACATGAATTTTTCAGGGTCCGGCGATCTTTTTAACCGTCAGAGCTCTGACAAAATCTTCAAATATGCCAGCTAGAGGTGAAAGCGTGCTTTCCGAATCTGTTTTCTGATTTTCTGTAACTTAAATAGGACCGAATATAGAGCGGATTGAAATGATAGCACAACTCAAAAATATGGCCTTTAAGATATTCCTGAAAATATGCAGTTTTAACTGGAAATCACTCTAGAACCAATACGGTTCAATGAGGATATATATAACTTGGCAGGATTATGTAAATAGAAGTTAGAAATATGTCTAGACAGGTTCATCACAAAAGGATGATTCCTTCCCTGTCAAAAAATTGATAAATTGTGAAAATTTGACAAAAAACATGAAATTTTCAGGGTCCGGCGATCTTTTAAACCGTCAGAGCTACGACAAAATGTTCAATATATGGAAACTAGAGAAGAATTTGGCCTTTCCAAATCTATTTTCAGATTCTCTGTAACTTTATTAGGACCGGAGATAAGGCCGATTGAAATTATGGTACAATTCAGAAATGTGGTTTTTCACTTAAAATTACTCTAGAACCAAAACGGTTCAATGGAAACATATATAACTTGGAGGGATTATGTGAACGAAAGATGAAAGTATGCTCAAATAGCTTCATTGAAACAAAATGATTATTTCCTTGTCAAAATGATGATAAATTGTGAAAATTTGACAAAAAACATGAAATTTTCAGGGTCCGGCGATCTTTTAAACCGTCAGAGCTACGACAAAAAGTTCAGAAAACGAAAACTAGAAGAGAATTTGGTCTTTCCAAATCTGTTTTCAGATTCTCTGTAACTTAATTAGGACCGGAGCTACAGCCGATCGAAATAACGCTATCATTGAGAAATGTGAAAAAATATCGTTAATTTTTCCCTAATTTTTTGACCTTGTGACCTTTACGGTCTAATGTAGGTTAATCCGAGGACCTTGAAAATTTATACCGTGCCTCTAGACTATTGTAGCAAGTTTGTGTGACATTTTTGTAACAATATTTTGATTCCTTGCCTGTGTAAAAAAATCAAATGTCAAAATAGTAAAATTTTTCATCATGTTTGACCTTGAATTTGACCTTGAAAATAAGTTTCTAGGTCAAAACAAATATAATTTTCAGAATCAGGATGCAAAAATGGGGGGATCAATTAATTATTGTAACTCTCTCGAATCGATATTTCCATGTCAAAAACGCAATAATTTGTCATTTTTCAACGTTCTCCGGTTTGCGATATTTGAAATTTTGTGGAAAATTAAGGTAAAATGTTAGAGCACTTTGGATTACATATTCTAAATGCACATATTATTGTCTGTCTAGAGATAATATATCAAGGTGATATCTTGAAAAAAACATAATTTTCAGAATTTTTGAAAATAAGCACTTTTTGCACTTTGAAGAGCCAAATGACCTTGAAAAATGAGGTCAAGGTCAAATTTGAAGGTGGATATGGGGGTTTTGGGGGCTACTTTGGGGGGGTTCATTATACATTGTTATGGCCTAAAATCGATATTTCAAGGTGAGACACCCAAGGTCACCTGTTTTGATGACGCGGTCAATCTTTAAAATTACGTAACTCAAAAACTAAGTATGGCATCATCACCACAGTCCTTTCCGCAATGCGTAAGTCATTCGGGCAACTTTTGGTGTCATGCTTGTAACTCTGTGACTAGCGGATCCTGACTTTGCCTACCGACACCTCTGAGAGTGAAATGGCACCTGTAAAATATTGACCTTGACCTACTTTCTCGAAATTGGGTCAGATTATGTAATTTACATGTAGGACATGTAATTGAAATGGGAAATGAAATTTGCCTGTAACTTGCCGTGATATGATCACTTAAAGTAAATGAAAAAACGGACTTTGAAGTGGCCTGTGACCTTGAAAAATAGGTCAAGGTCATTCCGATTGGGACAGTGTAATAAGGTCATGTAATACTACGTATGTGATTTTTTTTAGATTTTTTTGAAGAAATTTTTGTCCGGAAAAATAATAAATAATAATAATAATATTTACGAAAACAAGAAACTTCACCTATGTAATAGGTGAAGTTTAACTAGTATTCAACCTTTAAAAAGGTTAGGCAATGATTCGACCTCAAATATATGAGTAAAACAAATTATATGAGACTATGTCGGACTATTATGGTAGAGACCCTGTAAGCTGAAGTTTCTACTTATATTATGTCGTAAAGTAGACACACTTAGCCCATGCAAAATTTGAAGAAAATTGTCCATGTCAATCACAAGATATAGCCATTTACCCCTTTTGGGGGTTACTACCTAAAACCGAAACTGTTCATCCAGTAACATCCATTAAGTACAAGCCTAGATCCAACATAAACTTGACATTCCATTTTAAACAACCAAATTCCTCAAAATACGTATTTACCCCCCTTTGACCTTGATTACGAGGGTAAATGATCCTATATTGTAACATTTTCTCTTTCAACATGTGCCTGAGTCAATATCCCATACGTGTGCAAAATTTGAAGTAAATCGTCCATGTCAGTCACAAGTTATAGTCATTTACCCCTTTTGGGGGTAATTATTAAAACCGAAACTTTTCATCCCGTAACATCCATACGAATAACCTAGACCAAACGTGCAACTAATATTCCATTTTAAACAACCAAGTTCTTCAAAATATGTATTTACCCCCTTAGAACTTGATTACGAGGGTAAATCACCCTATTCTGTGAATTTTTTCCTTTTAGCATGTGTCTGAGTCAATGTCACAAACGTGTGCAAAATTTGAAGTAAATCGTCCATGTCAATCACAAGTTATAGTCATTTACCCCTTTTGGGGGTAATTACCCAAAACAGAAAGTTTTCATCCAGTAAAATCCAACCGGATAGCAGTAGACCAAACATACAGCTGATATTCCATTTTGAACAACATAACTCCTCAAAATATATATTCACCCCTTTTGGCATTGATTACGAGGGTAAATACCCTATGTTGGCAATACTGTTAAAATTATTTGTTTAATATGTGCCTGAGTCAATATCCCAAACGTGTGCAAAATTTGAAGTATATTGTCCATGTCAATCACAAGTTATAGACATTTACCCCTTTTGGGGGTAATTACCCAAAACAGAAACTTTTCATCCAGTAAAATCCAACCGGATACCCGTAGACCAAACATACAGCTGATATTCCATTTTGAACAACATAACTCCTCAAAATATATATTCACCCCTTTTGGCATTGATTACGAGGGTAAATACCCTATGTTGGCAATACTGTTAAATTTATTCGTTTAATATGTGCCTGAGTCAAATTCCCAAACGTGTGCAAAATTTGAAGAAAATCGTCCAGGTCAATCACAAGTTATAGACATTTACCCCTTTTTGGGGGGTAATTACCAAGCTTCGGGCAACAAGGATTACATAATACAGAAACCATTAATATATTACCAGACTATCATTGAAATCCTTTCATTAAAACCAAAGTTTTACAATGTTTTCACTCTTGGGGCAAAACACCCTATTTTCAACACCCCATTACATAGTTACCCCTTCACATAATCAAAATATAAAATATCACTTACCTTGAATGGTTAGTCAGGCTACCTATCAGTGAAAGAACTGAGTTTCTAGCTTGCTTAGTTTTTCTGGAAACCTGTGCAAACCTGTTTTAGTCAAATTGGGGTAATTACCCCCTTACCCTCATTGCACAAAAACAATTATGGGTTACAAATGTTGGGATACATGTTTTTCATATATATTCCAAAGTTTCAAATTGATTCTTGTAATATTAAAAAAGTTATTCCACTTTTAAGTTTTCCAATTTTCGACTTTGAGATGACCTGTGACCTTGAGTTCAAGGTCAAGGTCAACCATCTTCTCCCAAAATGAAGTACTAACCATGGACTATATATGTACCAAGTTTCAAGTCTCTAGCACAAAAACCTACTGGCCAAGAAAATAATAATAATAATAACTAGACATCAATATTACTGGTGAACCAGTAATGAGCATTCACCATAAAAAAGGATTTACTTGATTATCAACTTGACTTCAATTCTTCATATTGACATTTATATTGACACTTTAATTGACTTCATTTTGACATCCATATTGACATTCCTATTGACATAATTCATATATTGACATTCATTTTGATATTCATGTCGACATTCATACTGATATTCATACTGACCTTTGTATTGACATTCCTATTGACAGTATTCATATTGACATTCATTCTGATATTCATATCAACATTCATACTGATATTCATACTGACCTTCATATTGATCTTTAAATTGATATTGATGTTCACAATGACATTCATATCAACATCCATATTGACATTCATGACATTCATATTGACACTGATATCAATTGACACTGATGACACTGATATTGACACTGATGACACTGATATCTACACTAATAGTGACATTCATTTTGAGATTCATTAATTTTGACATTCATGTTGATATTCAAGTTGACATTCATGTTGACATTCATATATATTGACATTCATATTGACATACATATTGAATTCATAATGACATTCATATTGAGTTCATATTGATCTTAATTTATTCTTTAATGCATTCTATCCTGTACTTATCTCATTTCATCATTTTTCCTGTCTTTGACTGGTGATGACCTTGACAAGTGATTAACCTCTTCTCAAGGTCAAAT
The DNA here is from genome assembly GCA_026936325.1 of Platynereis dumerilii. Classification (NCBI taxonomy): domain Eukaryota; kingdom Metazoa; phylum Annelida; class Polychaeta; order Phyllodocida; family Nereididae; genus Platynereis; species Platynereis dumerilii. The sequence continues at coordinate 8,831,201 of JAPTHN010000009.1, forward strand.
GTATTTTAGATCATTCAAGTTTCTCTTGATTGGAAATGATAGACCACAATTGAACAACCTTGCTTGAAAAAGTTGTGTAATGTACCTATCGTGGCTTTTAATTCACTTTCTGTGACCTTGACCTTGATGTCAAGGTCATGGATGTTTGATGAAAATATTCCTCTATCACAGGGCTATATATGTGCCAAGTTTCATTGAGTTGTCTTCATTCATAACAAAGTTAAAAAATATTTTCACTTTTGGGCAAAATATTGTAATTTTGAAAGTCGAATATCTCAGTAACCACTTGCATGATTTTCACCACATTTCTTGCTGCATTGGCCCATGCTATAGAGCACCTTTTGCTATAATTTCATGAAAGTGCTGATAGTAGTTTTCTTAAATCCGTGCGCACACTGGTTTTCATTAAAAGGGGTTAGGGCAATTACCCCTTTTTGAAAATGATCAATTTCATGGCTGATATTTGTTCAATAGGGGTCTACTAACTTAACAGTGAAGACCAGGTGTCTCTATCTTTATTAGTTCAGGAGATAGACCTCCAAAGACAGTGACTTTGAGGTGACCTGTGACCTTGATAAATAGGTCAAGGTCAAAAATATTTTGGGAAATTAATCTACTCATCTAGGACTATCTATACACTAACTTTCATGTTGAAATTCCAAAAAAAAAGGGAAGAAAAATAATAATAACTAGAACCCTGTAACTGACCAAGGTCAGTGACTAAGAATTTACCAAGCTTTTACCAGTTCATGCAGCATAGCCCAAAGACAGCTTGCAACAATATTGTGGTGCACAGTGCCACCGTGGTGCACAGTGCCACCGTGGTGCACAGTGAGACGGTGGCGCACAGAGCCACTGCTCTGCTCACTTCCACTCTTATCTGGTGCACAGTGCCACTATGACTGTGACTGTGAATGTGGTGCGAAACTGCCACTGCAGTGCACACTGCTGTGGTCTAAACTGCCACTGTGTTTCACACTGTCACTGTGTTGCACACTGACACTGTTGTGCACACTGCCACTGTGGTGCATAGTGCCACTGTGCTGCACTCTGCCATTGTGGTGCAGCCTGCCGTTGTGACACAGTGATGCACAGTGCCACAATGATGCACAGTGCCACAATGATGCACAGTGCCATAATGATGCACAGTGCCACCATTATGCAAAGTGCCACCATGAAGCACAGTGCCACAATGATCCAAACTGCCACCATGATGTTTCAGTCTCTGCAGAGCTACAGCTATTTGATAAGGTGTGGGAAAGATGAATTTTTCAGGGTTCACCGATCTTTTTACCTGTCGATGTTACAAGAAAATATACAATAAATTAAATTAACAGGAGAATCTGAGCTTTCCAAAACTGCTGGTGTCATTCATTTAGCTTTATGAGAACCAGAGATAGAGGCCATTGAAATAACGGTAAAATTGTGATAGTTCATCGAAAAATGGTCACTGAAAATGTCAAGTTTTGAACTTCAATTTGTTGCAGAAGGCAAACGGTTGGGAGGAGAGACTTGAAATTGCACAAACTACTGTAAATGTGTTAGGACTACTCCCCCAAATATTATTGAATTTTTTGAAGATGGATTTCTGAGTTTAAAAAAATGCAAAGATGTAAAATCATGACTGAAAACATGAATTTTTCAGGGTGGGGCGATCTTTTTAACTAGTAGAGATACGTTAAAATGTGTAGAAAACAAATACTAGAGGAGAATCCGGGCTTTCCAAATATGTTTTCATTTTTCCTCTAGCTTAATTAGAACCGGAGATACAGACCGTCAAAGTATGGGTACAAGTGCAATGTTGACAAATGAGCAGGTCAATTTTCAAGTCATTTCTTGACCTTGTGACCTCAATTGTGCAATGTAGGTCAATCCGAGGGCCTTCAAATTTTGCGTGGGGCCTCTAGGGTATTATGGCACCAAATGCTGATGAGATGAGGCAAATCCTTAACTGATTCCCTGTTAAGAAAAATATAATGTCTGAAATGTCCAATTTCGCCTAATATTTGACCTTGAGTTTGACCTTGAAAAAACCTTTCTAGGTCAAAACTAATATTTCCCCAGATTGGCAATGCATGACTTGGGGGGGTCATTCAATTGTTTGAACTGCGTAGAATCAATATTTATCTCTCCAGGGGGCAAAAATAGGGTGTTTTTACATGTCACGCGGTATGCAATATTCGTGATTTTTTAACAAATCAGCATGAAAAGATATCTGAATTCTGATTTCAGGCATCACACAAGCTGTCTGGCACCTTCCAGAAACCAGAAGATGAGAATGATATCTGAAAAAAAAATAATTTTCAGAATTTCTGAAAATTGCCCATATTTGAACTTTGAGGGGTCAAATGACCTTGAAAAATGAGGTCAAGGTCAAATCTGAAGGTCTGTATGGGGTTTTTGGGGTATGTTAAGGGTAGTTTGTCATACATTTGCATGACCTCAAATGACTCCTTCATGGTTTTTGAAGACCCGCAGCCTGTATCACGGGTAGTCACTTCACTAAAATGGCCGCTGTTGCCGAACCGTTGCAGATATTGGAATGAAAATAACGCGTGCACACCCCTCCAGATAGCAGCCATCTTTTAGTGTAATTAGCCTTTCTCTACCTGTTGTCGTTCTTGAGTAAATTGAACAAAACCTAAAACAGTGTTTTTCTCATATCTCCGGTTCCGCTTGAGCGATTCCAGAAATTCTTGAACCTAAATACAGCCTAGTACTTTTTATTGAGACATGACTTGTACAATTATGCCACCTGTTTGGTTGCCGAGTAATAGGCCATTGAAATTTCCAAAATTTCATGTTTGGAAGGCCTTGTGACCTTGAAAAATAGGTCAAGGTCATATTTTTTTTGGTTGGTCTAGTCTTAGTCCTAGAGGTACCCTGTGACCAAGTTTTGTGAAAATCGGAGCATTCTGAAAAATAATAATAAGAATAATACCAAAAACAATAAGAATTTACCATATATGGTAAATTCTTAATAATAATAACTAGAAATCGGGTAACCGCGATGCGGTGACTAAACTTCACCTTTCATAGTAATTATTGGCAATGAAATGAAAGTGAGAAAACACGGAAATGATATTGGAAATGATATTGGAAATGATATTGGAAATGATATTGGAACTGACATTGGACATGAACTTGAACATGAACATGAACTTGAACATGAACTTGAACATGAACTTGAACATGAATGTAATTGCACACGTCTTGCACATGTAATATGCAATATCACACAAAATATCACTTGAAATATTATGAAGTATCACATGCAAAGTTACATGCAATGTATTAAACATACAACATCACTTGCAATATCATGCTAAATCATATCACATGCAATATCAATTTATTACCTGTAATTTTGCATGTCAATTAAAATGTACATAGTGTGCACAGATATTTGAAAGTACATATAAACAATCTGTCCATGGACTAGTCGTGATGTGACATATAGTCAGCAGACCGATAAAACCTGCAATAAACCCTTACTGAAACATTTCAATCGGTTTGTGGCCATACGCTGACTGATGCACTGACTCATACACTGACTGATACACTGACTGACTCAAAAATATTCTGAGGGACAGGGGATCTTTTAAATCGCCAGAGTTACAAGAAAAAATTCAGAGAATGAAAACAAGAGGAGGATTTGTGCTTCATGAATATATATATAGAGAATAACATGGACCAATACATGGACAGTGCATGATGGACAGTACGTTGACCTGTACATTGACCTGTACATTGACCAGTACATGGACCAGTACATGGACCAGTACATCAACCAGTACATCAACCAGTACATCAACCAGTTACATCAACCAGTTACATCAACCAGTTACATCAACCAGTTACATCAACCAGTTACATCAACCAGTTACATCAACCAGTTACATCAATTAGAGTTACTGCTGATTGAAACTGGCACCGTTCTCATATTGGAATTTCAGGAATTTCTTGGCTAAAGTACTTCTAGTCCTGAAAACATTTGGAAATGACTGCAATTTCTGAAAACATACAATTTTCAGGGTCCGGCGATCTCTTTATCCGCCCATAATACAAGAAAATGTTCAAATATAAAAGCTAGAGCAGAATTTTGGCTTTCCAAATCTATTTTCAGATTCTCTGTTACTTTATCAGAACCGGAGATACGACTGATTCAAATAATGGTACAATTCCGAAATATTGACTTCAGAAATTACTGAAAAAATGTATTTTTTAACTTAAAATTACTCTAGAACCAAAACGGTTCAATGGAAACATATATAACTTGCCAGTTTTATGTAAACGAAGGATGGCAATACGCTCAGATAGCTTCATTGAAATAAAATGATTATTTCCTTGTCAAAACTATGATAAATTGTGAAAATTTGACAAAAAACATGAATTTTTCAGGGTTCGGCGATCTTTTTAACCGTCAGAGCTCTGACAAAATCTTCAAATATGCCAGCTAGAGGTGAAAGCGTGCTTTCCGAATCTGTTTTCAGATTTTCTGTAACTTAAATAGGACCGGATATAGAGCGGATTGAAATGATGGCACAACTCAAAAATATGGCCTTTAAGATATTCCTGAAAATATGCAGTTTTAACTGGAAATCACTCTAGAACCAATACGGTTCAATGAGGATATATATAACTTGGCAGGATTATGTAAATAGAAGTTAGAAATATGTCTAGACAGGTTCATCACAAAAGGATGATTCCGTCCCTGTCAAAAAATTGATAAATTGTGAAAATTTGACAAAAAACATGAAATTTTCAGGGTCCGGCGATCTTTTAAACCGTCAGAGCTACGACAAAATGTTCAATATATGGAAACTAGAAAAGAATTTGGCCTTTCCAAATCTATTTTCAGATTCTCTGTAACTTTATTAGGACCGGAGATAAGGCCGATTGAAATTATGGTACAATTCAGAAATGTGGACTTCGGAAATTTCTGAAAAAATGTTGTTTTTCACTTAAAATTGCTCTAGAACCAAAACGGTTCAATGGAAACATATATAACTTGGCAGGATTATGTGAACGAAAGATGAAAGTATGCTAAAATTGCTTCATTGAAACAAAATTATTATTTCCTTGTCAAAATGATGATAAATTGTGAAAATTTGACAAAAAACATGAAATTTTCAGGGTCCGGCGATCTTTTAAACCGTCAGAGCTACGACAAAAAGTTCAGAAAACGAAAACTAGAGGAGAATTTGGTCTTTCCAAATCTGTTTTCAGATTCTCTGTAACTTAATTAGGACCGGAGCTACAGCCGATCGAAATAACGCTATCATTGAGAAATGTGAAAAAATATCGTTAATTTTTCCCTAATTTTTTGACCTTGTGACCTTTACGGTCTAACGTAGGTTTATCCGAGGACCTTTAAAATTTATACGCTGCCTCTAGACTATTGTAGCAAGTTTGTGTGACATTTTTGTAACAATATTTTGATTCCTTGCCTGTATAAAAAAATCAAATGTGAAAATAGTAAAATTTTTCATCATGTTTGACCTTGCATTTGACCTTGAAAATAAGTTTCTAGGTCAAAACAAATATAATTTTCAGAATCAGAATGCAAAAATGGGTCGATCAATTAATTATTGTAACTCTCTCGAATCGATATTTCCATGTCAAAAACGCGATAATTTGTCATTTTTCAAAGTTCTCCGGTTTGCGATATTTGGAATTTTGTGGAAAATTAAGATAAAATGTTAGAGGACTTTGGATTACATATTCTAAATGGACATATTATTGTCTGTCTACAGATAATATATCAAGGTGATATCTTGAAAAAAACATAATTTTCAGAATTTTTGAAAATAAGCACTTTTTGCACTTTGAAGAGCCAAATGACCTTGAAAAATGAGGTCAAGGTCAAATTTGAAGGTGGATATGGGGGTTTTAGGGGCTACTTTGGGGGGTTCACTATACATTGTTATGGCCTAAAATCGATATTTCAAGGTGAGACACCCAAGGTCACCTGTTTTGATGACGCGGTCAATCTTTAAAATTACGTAACTCAAAAACTAAGTATGGCATCATCACCACAGTCCTTTCCGCAATGCGTAAGTCATTTGGGCAACTTTTGGTGTCATGCTTGTAACTCTGTGACTTGCGGATCCTGACTTTGCCTACCGACACCTCTGAGAGTGAAATGGCACCTGTACAATATTGACCTTGACCTACTTTCTTGAAATTGGGTCAGATTATGTAATTTACATGTAGGACATGTAACTGAAATGGGAAATGAAATTTGCCTGTAACTTTGCGTGATATGATCATTAAAGTAAATGAAAAAACGGACTTTGAAGTGGCCTGTGACCTTGAAAAATGGGTCAAGGTCATTCCGATTTTGGCAGTGTAATATGGTCATGTAATACTCCGTATGTGATTTTTTTGAGATTTTTTTGAAGAAATTTTTGTCTGGAAAAATAATAAATAATAATAATAATACTTACGAAAACAAGAAACTTCACCTATGTAATAGGTGAAGTTTAATAATAATAATAATACGACCAAAATCAATACCATTCACCATAGTGATGGTGAATGCTAATAATAATAATAAAATCAAAGAAAACAAGATGATTCTCCCGATAGGTCGAATCATAATAATAACTAGAAATCGGGTAACCGCGATGCGGTGACAAAACTTCACCTTTCATAGTAATTATTGGCAATGAAATGAAAGTGAGAAAACACGCAAATGATATTGGAAATGATATTGGAAATGATATTGGAACTGACATTGGATATGAACTTGAACATGAACTTGAACATGAACATGAACTTGAACATGAACTTGAACATGAACTTGAACATGAACTTGAACATGAATGTAATTGCACACGTCTTGCACATGTAATATGCAATATCACACAAAATATCACTTGAAATATTATGAAGTATCACATGCAAAGTTACATGCAATGTATTAAACATACAATATCACTTGCAATATCATGCTAAATCATATAACATGCAATATCAATTTATTACCTGTAATTTTGCATGTCAATTAAAATGTACATAGTGTGCACAGATATTTGAAAGTACATATAAACAATCTGTCCATGGACTAGTCGTGATGTGACATATAGTCAGCAGACCGATAAAACCTGCAATAAACCCTTACTGAAACATTTCAATCGGTTTGTGGCCATACGCTGACTGATGCACTGACTCATACACTGACTCATACACTGACTCATGCACTGACTGACTCAAAAATATTCTGAGGGACAGGGGATCTTTTAAATCGCCAGAGTTACAAGAAAAAATTCTGAGAATGAAAACAAGAGGAGGATTTGAGCTTCATGAATATATATATAGAGAATAACATGGACCAATACATGGACAGTGCATGGACAGTACATTGACCTGTACATTGACCAGTACATGGACCAGTACATGAACCAGTACATGAACCAGTACATCAACCAGTTACATCAACCAGTTACATCAACCAGTTACATCAACCAGTTACATCAACCAGTTACATCAACCAGTTACATCAACCAGTTACATCAACCAGTTACATCATTAGAGTTACTGCTGATTGAAACTGGCACCGTTCTCATATTGGAATTTCAGGAATTTCTTGGCTAAAGTACTTCTAGTCCTGAAAACATTTGGAAATGACTGCAATTTCTGAAAACATACAATTTTCAGGGTCCGACGATCTCTTTATCTGCCCATGATACAAGAAAATGTTCAAATATAAAAGCTAGAGCAGAATTTTGGCTTTCCAAATCTATTTTCAGATTCTCTGTTACTTTATCAGAACCGGAGATACGACTGATTCAAATAATGGTACAATTCAGAAATATTGACTTCAGAAATTACTGAAAAAATGTATTTTTTAACTTAAAATTACTCTAGAACCAAAACGGTTCAATGGAAACATATATAACTTGCCAGTTTTATGTAAACGAAGGATGGCAATACGCTCAGATAGCTTCATTGAAATAAAATGATTATGGGTTGTTTTTCAATCGGGTACGCTCTGGAAGGTCACACGATATCCAAAATACCAGAAATACCATGCATTTTTGTGGAAAAAACGTTACACAGAATGATTAAACATACTGAGACGGACCTACAGTAGCGAAAAAATTATTCAAATCGGTTGATAACTGCCCGAAAAAAATTTATTTGTGTCATTTTGACCAAAATTACCTGTCTCATTTGCAAATTAGGAAAATATCGCTTCAGATTTTTCAGTCCTGACCTAACAGTAAGTTTAAACCAATGTGAATATGCTTTCAACATGGTCCCAAGAGTTCAATGTTAGAATTACATGCACCAAATACGATTAGTCTCGTCAGAATCCAGCATTGAATACTGAAAGGTCACTTCCGTCAAATATTGTCCTCTCCGAAATTGGGTCAGCTAAAACAGTGATAACATCAAATTAAGAGTATTTTTATTTTACAGAAATACTCCTTCAATAGATTAGACAACGTTTTTTTAAGTTTTTCACTTCAGTTGTACCAACTGCTCGATACTCGTAGCGCGGAATACGCCGAAAACAGCTTTCCGTCAAATCTTGTCCTCTCCGAATAATGAGGAAATTGGTTTGAAATGTCTTTTTTCCTTAATACACACAAAGTTCTTGGCCAAAATTAATCAAGTAAGATGATTTTATATTGTCATATATATATCTATCCACTCAGCACAAGCCCATACAACTGGGTGTTCTATACATCCAGTAATAGAGGGATGAGCCGATTATTGACTTTGGTCAAATTATCAAAAAGTCAAATAAAAAAAGATTCGGAATACTTGTAGCCCTAAAATTTTCAGAAATCCAAGGCACGGTACATAGCAACGGAAAAAAGTTAATTTGGCCTGAAAGAAAAGACCTTTATTTTTTACCCCCTTCAGACAAAACTATGTACCCCGATTGAAAAACAACCCTTATTTCCTTGTCAAAACTATGATAAATTGTGAAAATTTGACAAAAAACATGAATTTTTCAGGGTCCGGCGATATTTTTAACCGTCAGAGCTCTGACAAAATCTTCAAATATGCCAGCTAGAGGTGAAAGCGTGCTTTCCGAATCTGTTTTCAGATTTTCTGTAACTTAAATAGGACCGGATATAGAGCGGATTGAAATGATGGCACAACTCAAAAATATGGCCTTTAAGATATTCCTGAAAATATGCAGTTTTAACTGGAAATCACTCTAGAACCAATACGGTTCAATGAGGATATATATAACTTTGCAGGATTATATAAATAGAAGTTAGAAATATGTCTAGACAGGTTCATCACAAAAGGATGATTCCGTCCCTGTCAAAAAATTGATAAATTGTGAAAATTTGACAAAAAACATGAAATTTTCAGGGTCCGGCGATCTTTTAAACCGTCAGAGCTACGACAAAATGTTCAATATATGGAAACTAGAGAAGAATTTGGCCTTTCCAAATCTATTTTCAGATTCTCTGTAACTTTATTAGGACCGGAGATAAGGCCGATTGAAATTATGGTACAATTCAGAAATGTGGACTTCGGAAATTTCTGAAAAAATGTTGTTTTTCACTTAAAATTACTCTAGAACCCTAACGGTTCAATGGAAACATATATAACTTGGCAGGATTATGAGAATGAAAGATGAAAGTATGCTCAAATAGCTTCATTGAAACAAAATGATTATTTCCTTGTCAAAATGATGATAAATTGTGAAAATTTGACAAAAAACATGAAATTTTCAGGGTCAGGCGATCTTTTAAACCGTCAGAGCTACGACAAAAAGTTCAGAAAACGAAAACTAAAGGAGAATTTGGTCTTTCCGAATCTGTTTTCAGATTCTCTGTAACTTAATTAGGACAGGAGCTACAGCCGATCGAAATAACGCTATCATTGAGAAATGTGAAAAAATATCGTTAATTTTTCCCTAATTTTTTGACCTTGTGACCTTTACAGTCTAACGTAGGTTAATCTGAGGACCTTGAAAATTTATACGCTGCCTCTAGACTATGGTAGCAAGTTTGTGTGACATTTTTGTAACAATATTTTGATTCCTTGCCTGTGTAAAAAAATCAAATGTCAAAATAGTACAATTTTTCATCATGTTTGACCTTGAATTTGACCTTGAATTTGACCTTGAAAATAAGTTTCTAGGTCAAAACAAATATAATTTTCAGAATCAGGATGCAAAAATGGGGGGATCAATTAATTATTGTAACTCTCTCGAATCGATATTTCCATGTCAAAAACGCAATAATTTGTCATTTTTCAACGTTCTCCGAATTGCGATATTTGGAATTTTGTGGAAAATTAAGGTAAAATGTTAGAGGACTTTGGATTACATATTCTAAATGCACATATTATTGTCTGTCTAGAGATAATATATCAAGGTGATATCTTGAAAAAAACAGAATTTTCAGAATTTTTGAAAATAAGCACTTTTTGCACTTTGAAGAGCCAAATGACCTTGAAAAATGAGGTCAAGGTCAAATTTGAAGGTGGATATGGGGGTTTTGGGGGCTACTTTGGGGGGTTCACTATACATTGTTATGGCCTAAAATCGATATTTCAAGGTGAGACACCCAAGGTCACCTGTTTTGATGACGCGGTCAATCTTTAAAATTACGTAACTCAAAAACTAAGTATGGCATCATCACCACAGTCCTTTCCGCAATGCGTAAGTCATTTGGGCAACTTTTGGTGTCATGCTTGTAACTCTGTGACTTGCGGATTCTGACATCCCGTGCGCAAACCTCTGAGAGTGAAATGGCACCTGTACAATATTGACCTTGACCTACTTTCTTGAAATTGGGTCAGATTATGTAATATACATGTAAAACCAGTAATTTAAATGGAAAATGAAATCTGCTTGTAATTTTGTGTGCTATGATCACTAAAAGTAAGTGAAAAAACTGACTTTGAAGTGGCCTGTGACCTTGAAAAATGGGTCAAGGTCATTCCGATTTTGACAGTGTAATATGGTCATGTAACACTCCATATGTGATTTTTTTGAGATTTTTTTGAAGACATTTTTGTCTGGAATAATAATAATAATAATATTTACGAAAACAAGAAACTTCACCTATGTAATAGGTGAAGTTTAATAATAATAATAACTAGAAATCGGGTAACCGCGATGCGGTGACAAAACTTCACCTTTCATAGTAATTATTGGCAATGAAATGAAAGGAGAAAACACAGAAATGATATTGGAAATGACATTGGACATGAACTTGAACATGAACATGAACTTGACCATGGACAAGAACTTGAACTTGAACATGAACTTGAACATGAACATGAACATGAATGTAATTGCACAAGTCTTGCATGCAATATCACACACAATATCACGTGTAATATTTTGCAGAATCACATGTATGCAAAGTTTCATGCAATGTATTAAACATTCAATATCACTTGCAATATCATGCTAAATCATACCGCATGCAATATCAATTTATTACATGTAATTTGCATGTCAATTAAAATGTACATAGTGTGCACAGATATATGAAAGTACTTATAAATTATCTGTCCATGGACTAGTTGTGATGTGACATATAGTCAGCAGACAGATAAACCCTGCAATAAACCGCTACTGAAACACGTCAATCAGCTTGTGGCCATACGCTGACTGATACACTGACTGATACACTGACTGATACAGTGACTGACACAAAAATATTCTGAGGGTCAGGGGATCTTTTAAACCGTCAGAGCTCCAAGAAAAAAATCAGATAATGAAAACAAGAGGAGAATTTGGCTTCATGAACATATATGTAGAAAAAAACATGGACCAGTACTGGGACAGTACTTGGACAGTACATGGACAGTACATTGACAAGTACATGAACCAGTGCATGAACCAGTGCATGAACCAGTGCATCAACCAGTACATGAACCAGTACATCAACCAGTACATCAACCAGTACATCAACCAATACATCAACCAATACATCAACCAATACATCAACCAATTCCTCAACCAATTCCTCAACCAATACATCGATTAGAGTTACTGCTGATTGAAACTGGCACCGTTCTCATATTGGAATTTTAGGAATTTCTTGGCTAGAGTACTTCTAGTCCTGAAAACGTTTGGAAATGACTGCAATTTCTGAAAACATACATTTTTCAGGGTCCAGCGATCTTTTTAACCATCTATGATACAAGAAAATGTTCAAATACTGGAGCTAAAGCAGAATTGTGGCTTTCCAAATCCATTTTCAGATTCTCTTTATCTTTATCAGAACCAGGGATACGACCGATTCAAATAATGGTACAATTCAGAAATGTGGACTTCAGAAATTTCTTTAAAAATGTATTTTTCAACTTAAAACTACTCTAGAACCACAACGGTTCAATGAAAAAATGTATAACTTGCCAGTTTTATACAAACGAAAGATGAAAATATGCTCAGATAGCTTCATTGAAATAAAATGATAATTTCCTTGTCAAATTGATGATAAATTGTGAAAATTTGACAAAAAAAATGAATTTTTCAGGGTCCGGCGATCTTTTTAACCGTTAGAGCTATGACAAAATGTTCAAATGTGCCACCTAGAGGTGAATGCGGGCTTTCCGAATCTGTTGTCAGATTTTCTGAAACTTAAATAGAACCGGAGATACAGCGGATTGAAATGATGGTACAACTCAGAAATATGGCTTTTAATATATTCCTGAAAATATGCAGTTTCAACTTGAAATCACTCTAGAACCAAAACGGTTCAATGGAAATATATATAACATGGCAGGATCATGTAAATAGAAGTTAGAAGTATGTCGAGACAGGTTCATCACAATAGGATGATTCCTTCCCTGTCAAAAAAATGATATATTGTGAAAATTTGACAAAAAACATGAAATTTTTAGGGTCCGACGATCTTTTTAACCGTCAGAGCTACAACAAAATGTTCAGAAAACGAAAACTACAAGAGAATTTGGTCTTTCCAAATCTGTTTTCAGATTCTCTGTAACTTAATTAGGACCGGAGCGAGGGCCGATTGAAATAACGCTATAATTGAGAAATGTGAAAAAATATCGTAAATTTTTCCCTAATTTTTTGACCTTGTGACCTTTATGGTCTAACGTAGGTTAATCCGAGGACCCTGAAAATTTATACGATGCCTCTAAACTATTGTAGCAAGTATGTGTGACATTTTTGTAACAATATTTTGATTCTTTGTCTGTGTAAAAAAATCAAATGGCAAAAAAGTAAAATTTTTCATCATATTTGACCTTGAATTTGACCTTGAAAATAATTTTCTAGGTCAAAATGAATATGATTTTCAGAATCAGGATGTAAAAATGGGGGGATCAATTTATTATTGTAACTCTCTCGGATCGATATTTCCATGTCAAAAACGCAATATTTTGTCATTTTTCCAAATTCTCCGGTATGCAATATTTGGAATTTTGTAGAAAATTAAGGAAAAATGTTACAGGACTTAGGATTGCATATCATAAATTTGCATATTTTTGTCTGTCTTGAGAAAAAATAACAAAGTGATATCGAGAAAAAAACATAGTTTTCAGAATTTTTGAAAATTAGCACTTTTCGCACTTTGACGGGGCAAATGACCTTGAAAAATGAGGTCAAGGTCAAATTTGAAGGTGGGTATGGGGGTTTTGGGGGCTACTTTTGGGGGGTTCACTATACATTGTTATGGCCTAAAATCGATATTTCAAGGTGAAATACCCAAGGTCACCTATTTTGACGACGCGGTCAATCTTTAAAATTACATAACTCAAAAAGTAAACCCGATATCATTATAAAAATGAGTTGCAGACCTAGATTAGTCATTTAGGCAACTTCTGGTGTCATGCTTGTAACTCTGTGACCTGCGGATTCTGACTTCCCGTGCCGAGACCTCTGGGAGTGAAATGGCACCTGTATAATATTGACCTTGACCTACTTCTTTCGAATTGGGTCAGATTATGTAATTTACATGCAGGATATGTCATATAAATGGAAAATGAAATTTGCAAGTAATTACATGTGATACGATTAATTAAATTAAATGAAAAAACGGACTTTGGAATGGCCTGTAACCTTGAAAAATAGGTCAAGGTCACTGAAACCAGGTGAGTGTAATAAGGTCATGTATTACTATATATGTGATTTTTTTGAGAATTTTTTGAAGAAATTTAGGTTGCCGGAATAATAATACTTACGAAAACAAGAAACTTCACCTATGTGTAGGTGAAGTTTAACTAGAAATCGGGTAACCGCGATGCGGTGACAAAACTTCACCTTTCATGGTAATTATTGGCAATGAAATGAAAGTGAGAAAACACGGTAATGATATTGGAAATGACCTTGGAAATGACATTGGACATGAACTTGAACATGAACATGAACTTGACCATGAACATGAACTTGAACATGAACATGAACTTGAACATGAACTTGAACTTGAACATGAACATGAACTTGAACATGAACATGAACATGAATGTAATTGCACAAGTCTTGCATGCAATATCACACACAATATGTGGGACTCTGTGTTAATGAAGATAGCGAATATCAGAACGAAGTAAAATCTTTTGTTACCTGGTGCAAAGATAATTATTTATTACTTAATGTTCAAAAGACAAAAGAATTGGTCATAGATTTTAGACGATCACAATGTGTACATAAAGATCTAATTATAAATGATGAAATTGTAGAAAGAGTGGCAGAGTACAAATATTTAGGTACCATCATTGATTGTAAATTAAATTTTGAAACAAATGTCAGTGCCATCTATAAAAAAGCCAACTCAAGAATGTTCTTTGTTAGAAAACTGCACAACCTACATGTAGATAGCACAATTGTTGAACTCTTTTATAGATCTGTTGTGGAATCAGTTATCACTTTTGGAATAGCAGCATGGTATGGCAATTGCACGCAGGTGTCTAGAAGCAAACTGTGTAAAGTGATCAAGTATGCTAAAAGGTTAGGTGTACAAAATGCAAAATCATTGTTAGAATTATACGAGAAGTTCAGTAGGCAGAAAGCAAAAGCCATAAGATCAGATTCTCAACATCCATTGTACAATTGCTATCAGTTACTACCATCAGGCAGGAGATTCCTAGCACAATACACAAGAACGGCAAGGCTTAGTAAATCATTTGTGCCTGCAAGTGTTAGGCTGCTAAATGTATAAATTGTATATATATATATATTTAAATATGTATAATTTTGTATAATTAATTTGTATAATTAATGTTCTGTTTGAATATCGTCTATTGCTACAAATTTTGCTGTACTTGTAACAGTGACAATAAATTATTATCGTATCGTATCGTATCGTATCGTAATATCACGTGTAATATTATGCAGTATCACATCTATGCAAAGTTTCATGCAATGTATTAAACATTCAATATCACTTGCAATATCATGCTAAATCATACCGCATGCAATATCAATTTATTACATGTAATTTTGCATGTCAATTAACATGTACATAGTGTGCACAGATATATGAAAGTACTTATAAATTATCTGTCCATGGACTAGTTGTGATGTGACAGATAGTCAGCAGACAGATAAACCGTGCAATAAACCATTACTGAAACATGTCAATCAGCTTGAGGCCATACACTGACTGATACACTGACTGATACACTGACTGATACACTGACTGATACAGTGACTGACACAAGAATATTCTGAGGGTCAGGGGATCTTTTAAACCGTCAGAGCTCCAAGAAAAAATTCAGATAATGAAAACAAGAGGAGAATTTGAGCTTCATGAACATCTATATACATATATAAAATTCACCTCTCAATAATTCCTTTGTAACGGGTCTTCTCTCTTGTGGCTCAACTTACAGTCATAATATTTTGCCAGTCTATCTTATTGTGTCCACAGTGTGTTCTGCATGCATCAAATCTACCATAACTCCCATAGATTTAATTATTTACACCTTATTGCAGATATTATAGTTCCCGCGAATTTCAAATAATCTGCTGCAATGATTCCAGCAGCATCAGCTCCAGCAATGCATTAGCATTGTGCTGCTGCAGTAAAACCAGCAGCAACAGCAGCAGCCACACCTCGAGTTTTCACACAGGTGGAGCGAAAGGGTAGGCAATACTAGGCATCAAGCAAGGTATTAAGAAAGGAAATGAAGGAATGAATTCCTGCATTGCAGTGCATGACTGAGAGACTGTTTACAATTACAATAAACTGATAGATTGATGTAGATATATATATGGGAAGATAGATAGATAGGCAGATTGGTAGATAGACAGATAGACAGATGTAGGTGGATAGCGATGAACAGTTTCTCAATCACTACCAAACTCGGAATAGCCAAAGAAAATGGCATTTCCTTGCAATAACGAATGTCATCCTCCAAGGCCCACACATTCCTCTGAAATCTGCCTTCATTTCAAACCTTTTCGTTAAAGAATCACCTTCACCTGACAAGAACATTCCATCAGGCTCCTGATACTCAACCAGTGTGTTTCAAAAGGGGCATTATGATAAAAAGAACAGCCTACATGTAATATATATGTCAATATAGGCCTAATGCAACAATATTATTCGCACAGCGAATTGAGCACAAGATAGGTCTCAAAAATCTGTTCAGTGATGGCCTCAACATCAACAGTCGACAGCAGAGAATTAGGTCAAGTGGGTCCAGCTTCTTATCATATTACAGATACATAGATACATAGTTACGTAGATACATAGATAGATAGATCAAAAGGTCATTGATATCGATAACCACTTACATTTAATATTATTATTTCATGGATGTTTTACGCCACTTCTGCCAAACTACTGACTGCCCACTGTAATATGAAATTTTGCAAACACCTTTCCTACACTTACTGCCTGCAATAAACTTCGATAGGTTTCGCCCCTTAAACTTTTCCTACTACACTAGATGCTTCTTAGTAATCCTTGCTGAGTATCCATCTTCTTCATGTATGAACTCCCACTTCACTGATTCATCAAAACGGTGTGTTCTGCATGCATCAAATCTACCATAACTCCCATAGATTTAATTATTTACACCTTATTGCAGATATTATAGTTCCCGCGAATTTCAAATAATCTGCTGCAATGATTCCAGCAGCATCAGCTCCAGCAATGCATTAGCATTGTGCTGCTGCAGTAAAACCAGCAGCAACAGCAGCAGCCACACCTCAAGTTTTCACACAGGTGGAGCGAAAGGGTAGGCAATACTAGGCATCAAGCAAGGTATTAAGAAAGGAAATGAAGGAATGAATTCCTGCATTGCAGTGCATGACTGAGAGACTGTTTACAATTACAATAAACTGATAGATTGATGCAGATAGATATATGGGAAGATAGATAGATAGGCAGATTGGTAGATAGACAGATAGACAGATGTAGGTGGATAGCGATGAACAGTTTCTCAATCACTACCAAACTCGGAATAGCCAAAGAAAATGGCATTTCCTTGCAATAACGAATGTCATCCTCCAAGGCCCACACATTCCTCTGAAATCTGCCTTCATTTCAAACCTTTTCGTTAAAGAATCACCTTCACCTGACAAGAACATTCCATCAGGCTCCTGATACTCAACCAGTGTGTTTCAAAAGGGGCATTATGATAAAAAGAACAGCCTACATGTAATATATATGTCAATATAGGCCTAATGCAACAATATTATTCGCACAGCGAATTGAGCACAAGATAGGTCTCAAAAATCTGTTCAGTGATGGCCTCAACATCAACAGTCGACAGCAGAGAATTAGGTCAAGTGGGTCCAGCTTCTTATCATATTACAGATACATAGATACATACATACATAGTTACGTAGATACATAGATAGATAGATCAAAAGGTCATTGATATCGATAACCACTTACATTTAATATTATTATTTCATGGATGTTTTACGCCACTTCTGCCAAACTACTGACTGCCCACTTTAATATGAAATTTTGCAAACACCTTTCCTACACTTACTGCCTGCAATAAACTTCGATAGGTTTCGCCCCTTAAACTTTTCCTACTACACTAGATGCTTCTTAGTAATCCTTGCTGAGTATCCATCTTCTTCATGTATGAACTCCCACTTCACTGATTCATCAAAACGAGTAGCGCCTGCGTTTCTTACAAATACACACTTTCTAAACATTCCTAATGTACATAGACAGATAATTTGATTGCCTGCTTCACGGGTACTTTGCTAGTATATATAGAAAATAACATGGACCAGTACTTGGACAGTACTTGGACAGTACATGGACAGTACATTGACCAGTACATGAACCAGTGCATGAACCAGTGCATGAACCAGTGCATGAACCAGTACATTAACCAGTACATCAACCAGTACATCAACCAATACATCAACCAATACATCAACCAATACATCAACCAATACATCAACCAATACATCAACCAATACATCGATTAGAGTTACTGCTGATTGAAACTGAAACCGTTCTCATATTGGAATTTTAGGAATTTCTTGGCTAGAGTACTTCTAGTCCTGAAAACGTTTGGAAATGACTGCAATTTCTGAAAACATACATTTTTCAGGGTCCGGCGATCTTTTTAACCATCTGTGATACAAGAAAATGTTCAAATACTGGAGCTAGAGCAGAATTTTGGCTTTCCAAATCCATTTTCAGATTCTCTGTAACTTTATCAGAACCAGAGATACGACCGATTCAAATAATGGTACAATTCAGAAATATGGACTTCAGAAATTTCTTTAAAAATATATTTTTTAACATAAAACTACTCTAGAACCACAACGGTTCAATGAAAACATATATAACTTGCCAGTTTTATATAAACGAAAGATGAAAATATGCTCAGATAGCTTCATTGAAATAAAATTATAATTTACTTGTCAAAATGATGACAAATTGTGAAAATTTGACAAAAAACATGAATTTTTCAGGGTCTGACGATCTTTTTAACCCTCAGAGCTATAACAAAATGTTCAAATGTGCCACCTAGAGGTGAATGCGGGCTTTCCGAATCTGTTGTCAGATTTTCTGAAACTTAAATAGAACCGGAGATACAGCAGATTGAAATGATGGTACAACTCAGAAATATGGCTTTTAAGATATTCCTGAAAATATGCAGTTTTAACTTGAAATCACTCTAGAACCAAAACGGTTCAATGGAAATATATATAACATGGCAGGATCATGTAAATAGAAGTTAGAAATATGTCTAGACAGGTTCATCACAATTGGATGATTCCTTCCCATGATATATTGTGAAAATTTGACAAAAAACATGAACTTTTTAGGGTCCGGCGATCTTTTTAACCGTCAGAGCTACGACAAAATGTTCGGAAAGCAAAACTAGAAGAGAATTTGGTCTTTCCAAATCTATTTTCAGATTCTCTGTAACTTAATTAGGACCGGAGCTAGGGCCGATTGAAATAACGCTATAATTGAGAAATGTGAAAAAATATCGTAAATTTTTCCCTAATTTTTTGACCTTGTGACCTTTACGGTCTAACATAGGTTAATCCGAGGACCCTGAAAATTTATACGATGCCTCTAGACTATTGTAGCAAGTACGTGTGACATTTTTGTAACAATATTTTGATTCCTTGCCTGTGAAAAAAAATCAAATGTCAAAAAAGTAAAATTTTTCATCATGATTGACCTTGAATTTGACCTTGAAAATAATTTTCTAGGTCAAAACGAATATGATTTTCAGAATCAGGATGTAAAAATGGGGGGATCAATTTATTATTGTAACTCTCTCGGATCGATATTTCCATGTCAAAAACGCAATATTTTGTCATTTTTCCAAATTCTCCGGAATGCAATATTTGGTATTTTGTAGAAAATTAGAGAAAAATGTTACAGGACTTTGGATTGCATATCCTAAATTTGCATATTTTTGTCTGTCTTGAGAAAAAATAACAAAGTGATATCAAGAAAAAAACATAGTTTTTAGAATTTTTGAAAATTAGCACTTTTTCGCACTTTGACGGGCCAAATGACCTTGAAAAATGAGGTCAAGGTCAAATTTGAAGGTGGGTATGGGGGTTTTAGGGGCTACTTTGGGGGGGTTCACTACACATTGTTATGGCCTAAAATCGATATTTCAAGGTGAAATACCCAAGGTCACCTGTTTTGACGACGCGGTCAATCTTTAAAATTACATAACTCAAAAAGTAAACCAGATGTCATTACAAAAATGAGTCGCAGACCTAGATTAGTTATTTAGGCAACTTCTGGTGTCATGCTTGTAACTCTGTGACCTGCGGATTCTGACTTCCCGTGCCGAGACCTCTGGGAGTGAAATGGCACCTGTATAATATTGACCTTGACCTACTTCTTTCAAATTAGGTCAAATTATGTAATTTACATGTAGGACATGTCATTTAAATGGAAAATGAAATTGGCATGTAATTACATGTGATACGATTTATTAAAGAAAATGAAAAAACGGACTTTGGAATGGCCTGTGACCTTAAAAAATAAGTCAAGGTCGCCGAAACTGTGTGAGTGTAATAAGGTCATGTAATACTATATGTGTGAATTTTTTGAGAATTTTTTGAAGAAATTAAGGTTGCCGGAAAAATAATAATAATACTTACGAAAACAAGAAACTTCACCTATGTAATAGGTGAAGTTTAATAATAAAATCAAAGAAAACAAGATGATTTCCCGATAGGTCGAATCATAACAATACAAACTAGACATATTTTGACAGCTTGGCTATTTATAGGTAATCTCCAATCAAAACGCCATACTTCTTGCCCCAAGGCCCCATGGGTAAAATTCAAGGAAGAACAATAAACAAAAGCGAAGGTCAACAATACAATGGGACTACTTTGTGAAAGAACTACTTTTTTATGTCCATGTGATAAGGCAGAAAATCAAATAACATAGCTCTTATGCAATTGGCAGTTTAGCGTGTTTAGAAGAAATACAGGAACTCAACCCACACATTGTTACGACATTCAATAATGAACATAGATCCATGCATTATATTTCAATTTCACTTCCGATCATTTTTCCATGTATCCATCATCATCATCATCATCATATTCGACCCACCTTCCTACTAACACAAACCCACCTACTACCCACCAGTCTACATACCCACCTATTACCCACCAGTCTACATACCCACCTACTACCCACCAGTCTACATACATGATCTACATGTAATGAAATTCTCGAAATTCACTCACAGCAGAAATTGACTAGAATTCAGAACTTGAAAAATTTCTTGATTATTCAAATTTCATCCAGAGTCAACTATTTCAAATCAAAATTTCCATATTTCTGCTAATCCCGGCATCGTCAATGCTATTGGAAATGGAATCTACTCTAGTCTGGGGTCGATTAAACATGATCAACATGATCAAAGATTCATCAAATATAATTCTCGATCATTTCAAAATCATTCCCGACATCTAAATTCCTCGAAGATCAAAAACGACAGATCAAAATAGTGACTTTGTAATGATCGTAGTAATTTCTAGATCAATAGATCTGTTATGATCTCTACGGAGAAGGCCTTCCCCTCTAAACGCTGCTAAAATTGAAAGCTTTCCGACCGATAATAAAACCATAAAGTTCCGGATTGGTCTCCATTTGAGGCGAGGCAGCCATAGTAATGGCATTTATAGCAAGAGCAATAAAATCAAAGACCATTACTAGGTATTAGGTGGCATTTAGGCTTTAGAAGCATGAGGTCGAACATGACTACAAATAACCAGTTAGATGGTAGATTCAACATGTTTCGGAAATTTTCAGTTAACATTGAGATTCTGGGGGTATTCGGGTCAAGATCAATCATCGAAGTTAGTTACATGTTTGCGACAACTTTTGGACACAAAATTGTTTGCAACCAGAGAAAACATGGCAAAAATCGTCTGACACAGCACTTGGTTCAAATACAATTTACTTCATGATTCAAACAAAATTTGCAATAACTCACACTAACACCTAAAATTAGCACCAGTATTATTTAAAGTAAAGGACACCAAGGTGTCCGTAAACATTTCTAGTTACATTAATGTCTTTTGAGTTTTGGCCTCCAAAAGTAAATGGCGTGTTAGAAATGGCATTGTCGGTTAAATCATGTCAATATGCATGATATGGGGTATTCTTCTTTCAGATTAAATACTGAACCTTTTGTGAGCTTACTGCTTAACTACTTGAGCATCTAACCTTCAAATGCAATGAAAAAGTTAAAGGTCAACTTTGTACTGTTTTGGACATACACACTCTTCATAATGTATATACTAACAATAGTAACTTGTAAACAACATTACAGAGATCAGGATACAATTTTACAGACTGCAACACAACATTTTTCGTGAAATTAAGAGAAATGAAGCATTTCTCACATCAAAAAGTTCATGAATTACAATTTAATGAAAGTCATGTTGTTCTGAGTCACTTATTACTGTAAATCTGTGACACACAGAATATATATGAAACGTACCCTTTACAAAAAGGCAACGTTTCAGTATCTAAAATGTATCATCATTTCTGGATACGGGACAACAACGAAATAATTTTTCAAATTTTAAGTGGCACTCGCATATTGTCACAATCTCACCGAAAATATATACAAACTTTGATAGGATAATCATAAAATAATCGCAATAAGCTATTATTCAATTATGAGTCAGAGGGATGATTTACAGTCATACGACAAAACATAATAATATGTAGGATTTGTCATGTACATATGTATAACACTAGTGTCATTGTCACATACAATAATACACCAACATAAAAATGTTAAACAATGCAAAAAGTCAAAAGGTCAAAGTATATACATATGAAACAATTACAAATGTTAGTTATTAAGTCATTTAAACCAACACAATATAGTCTTATAAATGCAAAGTCCACAAATTAACATGATTAGAGCTCAAATTCCACCATGAGTCATCATTGACTCATCAATCATATGGTTTTGTATAACAAAATGTATAAGTTGACATTGTTTAAACTTTGATAATCTATCTAATTGATACAGAGCTTACGTAACCAGCAATCACAGAAATTTATGGCTAATTACAAAGTTCACACTAAGCCCACACTTCCATTATCATACATGTACATACTTAGCCAGGACACTATAAATGATCTGTGAGAAATGTGGACTAATCTGAAGAAATTAGAACTTATCTGAAGATCTCAAATGTTACCAAATTACTCGCGATTCAATACCTCCACAAATTAATTTTCACTGGAAAATTGTTGGTGAAGAATTAAGATTTCCATTGACCATGTTGACCAGCATTTGTCACCGAACACTAGTTGGTCACTAACTTTTCAGTAATCTATGCACTTCATGAGCAATCGCCAGACCACCGAAGTCCAATTTCAAATCATAGAACATTTTAATTAATTATACAACATAAGCGGGATAGGATGTTCCACCATCTTACAGTCATTGCATAAGAGTCTGGTAGCAAGTGGACGGAATCTAGACTCCTTTGGTTTCACGAAAAGACACCCACCCCAGACTCCTCATGTCTCCTGAATCGCCTCTTGACTCCCAACTCCTCTTGGTGCACAAGTGATGTCATTCGGTTGTTTGAGACCATCAATGATGTCACCACTTGTCCTATCTTTAACGTTGAAAAGAGTTACCACATCTGGATCAAACATTCATACCTCTATATTCTAGTATATACAATGGATCTATATACTAGGTCTCCTAAATCCTACTCCCGACTCCTCTTGGCACACAAATACCAGTGATGTCACTCGGCTGTTTTAGACAATCAATGACGTCACTACAGGTCCAATCTTTAACATCGAAAAGAATTACCTCAATCATATCGAAGACTCATACCTCTAGACTCAAGTATACATATAACAGATCTATACAATAGTATAGATACTATAGATATCTTTGGTACAGTACATTGAATACACAACTGGGCCTGCATGTATCTACCCATCCACGCTACCAAAACATCCTAAAGGCTTAAGGCAATACCATAGTTTAGAGCTAGCCCACTGTTAGGCCTTTGCATAATTTACACCTTGGTCCCAAGAGAATAGAACTGGAAGAGCCGAGTCTCTATCATTTGTCTAATGCAATAATAACACTCGCCAAATAGACTAAGTAAATAACTCCTAAAACGGTATAGATACTAGCTACATAGAGAGTGGAGAGTAAGGTTGGAGTTTTAGGAAAATGGCTATGGTGAAGATTGCAGAACACTAGTATTTATTTTGTATATGTTTGTTTGTAAGAACCTTTTGGAGTCGAAAGGTCAAGCTTGCCGTTCTTAACAATTAACTAAGACATCCACCAAAAAGAGTATGGTCTGAGTTTTACGTAAAACGGCTGCAACAGAGTGGACTGTAGAATATAAGTTATGTATTGCGCAAGTTTGTTCGTAAGACTTTTTTTTGCCGAAAGGTCAAGCGACCCAAGCCTGCCTTTATTAACAATTAACTATGACGAGTCGACGACATTCACCAAACAGATTACATAAATAACAGGAAGCCTCCAAAAGCAGAAGAAACAGAAGGGCTTTAGAATGTTTAGCTCAGTTTGTACTTATGGCTCTGGACTTCTTCCCATTGCTGGGTCCTGAGTTCGATTTTAAATCTGGCTCACTTCGACGGCAGGCTGGGTCTGTGCCTGACAGCAGAACCTTCAATCATCCTAAGCATTAAGACTCACTGATGTCCAAATTAGCCTAACATGTACACAGATACAGGATATAAAGTCCCAATCATCCATCCAAAGCAGTATAAATACTAGCCAGAGTAGCCAACAAGAGAGAAGGTCCGAGAGTTTTAACGTGAAACACCTTAGTTATATTGGAGACTGTACGATACCAGAATTCAACAGCATACTTTGAGACAAACTGATCTTTAAGCATGTTAAGGGTGGTAAGGACAAGTCATAATATGTAAATGGCACTGCCATGAAATTCGCGCAGCATTGTCATAGAACTACTGCATTATCTTCTACTTTCCATGCAGAAGGCCAATTTATCTTTTTAAAGGACTGGGCAAATGGGCAGATAGATAAGATTAGATAGACAAGACAAGATTAGATAGATAGATAGATAGATAGATAGATAGATAGATAGATAGATAGATAGATAGATAGATAGATAGATAAATAGATAAATAGACACATTGCACTGTCAGCTGTGTAATTCAAATCTATGTTAAATTTGGATCTATCATGTTAAATTGTTGATGTTACATAACTGAGATCAATAAAACCATATCTATGCAGAGGTGACTGTTTACTATTAGACTGTTACATAATTTGTTGATAGTTATTGAAAATTATGTAACCTTAAGTGTTGTTATGATTTCTTACTTGGTGAGCCATTCGAGTCATTAACTTTTGTATTGACATTTAATTTTCAGTCACTTCTTACAATCAGGGGGTATGGAAATAATTATTTCCAATGTTGATACACATGTTGATTTAAATCCCTGAAAAATGTCATTGGAGGTTGTTATAGGACAAGACTGAAATTTTAAAGCTATTTTGGAAGATATTTAAGACGTTCTAATTATTTACAAAAACAAACTGTGACTAAACTACTAGCTCCACTTTTATCATGTTTATGGCAACCACAGGCACTTCCTGTTCAGGCAGTCACTGTAGACAGGAGCACCACACAGAATGAGCTGTCCTTGTGCTAAGTGAGCTTTGCTCATGGCTGCCTTCGGCAGCCATGAGCTGCGCTCATATTAATATGTGAGGTTTACAACTGCTTTCAAAGGACATTTCAACATATTAGTGAAATTAACTCATAATACAAGCTCAACTGCACATAGTTTTAGAAAGTACATAAACAATGAAGCTCCAAACAATGTCAAAATTTTATTTTGAAATAAAGCACACATGGCTTCATGATTGAGCAGACTCCATGAGGCGTGCAAATCAAAACATGGATTTCACATTAGATTAAATACACGAGGGAAACGGGACAATATTTACACTTACATGAGATTCAAATTTGAAATCAGTCGAACCACGATCACAATGGTGGCCACATGGGCATTTGTATAATTACACAATGATAAATGACTTTTAGCTATAAAATCATTGTTCTATTGGGCTGAAAGACCAATGTTTCAGCCACAGGCATTATAATTTCTTACAAAAAGCTCACATTGCTATACGTATCCTGTATACAATACATAAGCATTATAATTTCTTACAAAAAGCTCACATTGCTATGTGTGCAGTGACAAGCTTTTTTCTCAAAATGATTGTAATGCCTGTGGTTTCAGCTACCGACTTGGGTTGTAACGAGTGTAATAATCATAGTATCATATGCACAGTGCAAAACATGAGGGATGTAGGACTAATTTTGTTAGTTCAATTTACATGATTCAGTTGGTACAGATTGACTGATTATGCCGATGTGTGCCATTTACATTAACTAAGCATGTAATAACATGAGTAATCAGTGGTAATGTGTGAATTATAGTTCCTCACAGATAATGTATTTACTATAAATGCACCTATCTATGTTGCAAAGCCATCCGAGGAAGCATAGCTGATCAATTGATAACGACAAGTCGGTTTTTAGTGGATGGGTAATAACCTAGAGCTTTACATCCAGTATTAATGCACCCAGTACTACTGTAGTGCCCGGGCTGGAACCTAACCCAGGACTAATAGGTTAACAACCTAGCGCGCTACCACTAACCTTGGTCCCAGGCCTAGGTCATTTTTGGCCTGGCAGGTAAGGCGATGGGACTCTTTGCTGCCTTTTTTCAGCTTTTGGTCACAGGTTCTAACCAAGACAAAGCAATCAAGGTACATGTAGTAGCTCTGTATAGTACTCTACAATCCATACAATACATTCACCAACAACAAACCCCTGCCCTGCATTCTGCAATCACAACTTTCCATACGCTTCACCCCACAATGGGCCACATGCAGCACATGTTTCACCCAGGTGCAATAGTGCACTCCGCTAGTCTTGGCCACACACGCTACAGACCAATATGCCAGACTGTCTGATCTCTATGCTCATCAGTGCTCATAGTCTGTCTGTACAGAGACTATCATTGACTATAGATCAGTAGATCCATACACAGTAGTACTACTAGTAAAGTCCCTGTGACAGTACATGTCCTTGTGACAACTGAGTCGAACTGACAAGTGTACTCTCCACAAGTGAGGGGTTAGTATTGGAGCATCAAGTAAGCTTCACATCCTGTATTTTTGCACTAAGATAAGGACAGAAGGGTGGGCAAGGGCTGCACAATTAATCACAAATTTATTGTTATCACAATATCAAGTTGGGGCGATAAAGTTATCGCACAAAGGGGCGATAAATAAATTTTAAAATTTTCCTGTATTTTTGCCCAAAAATGGGAATTTCTTCTCATGAAATTCGAACTTTTTACTACAGTTTGGAGTTTAAGGGGAAATCTCTTGCTTGCTAAATTATCGCACAATTTATCGACATCGCGATATCAGACATAGTTATCGCATCTCAACCTATTATCGTGCAGCCCTAGGGGGGGCACAGCAATAAGGCGAAGGATGATTGAAACTGCTGTCCAGCATAGGTCAAGGTGATCTACTTAGGGCAGGATTCGAAAATCAGGAAGCAGTGATCGAAAGCGACTCAGCCAAACTGACCAATGTCCATTTACTCCATTATAATTGAAACTGCCATCCAAACGAAGAGCTATGGAGCGTCCAACATATTTTGCACAAGAAAAATAGCTATAAGACCATCAGGGCAGACCATAAGGACAGACTGCTCCATGTCTTCTGAAGATTACTCATAACCGGAATTACTCTTAACGGTGGTATTAGAGCACAATCACAGCAGTCGCTCCAACACAGCCAATAACAGAAATAATCAATATCACTAAATGTATCTCCATACTGACCAAGCACCATCATCCTAATCAAGCCCAGTAGAATCCCCCCCCCCTCCATAGCACTGAATAGAATTGATTAAGACTCGTGCTTGACTAGGCCTGTCATTGCAAAAATAGCACAAACGTCAGCTGGCAAATGATAAATGATATTTTTAAAGAATTTCTGCTGATTAACATGATCAATATCATTATATCAGATGAATATCTATAACATGCCTTCAGTCCTCGGATTCATGATACTGCAACAAAGCGCTTGCAATTTCAGTAGTTTTAGCTACAAGATAATGACAAAAAGATCACGCATGTATTGAACATAGTATTTTTAGCACAATTCCCCAATAAGTCATGAGAAAAGCAAGTCTAATTCATTTCTTAAATCAGTTCGAGAACATCTGAGGATATCCAAATGCTTTTTCAATATATATATATGAAATTATGAATTGATACATCAATAAATCGATATACTCTCATCTAGTTAGCAATAATCAACTGATGGATCGATGATTGGGGCTTTACAAGATTGACTTAATTGTGTATCTATGCACTCCAGCAGGATAATTAGGACAGGAAGAATACATAACATCGAGCTATGAGGCGAAAGATGATTGAAACTACAGTCCAACATTGGTCCAGGTGACCCGGCAAGAGCTGGAATCAAGCCCGGATCCCAGCGATTGGAGGTCCAAAGTGTTACTAACTGAGCCAACTAGCCTCTCATCAACCATCAATAGAAACCAAAATACTACTTCCCATTCATTTTACGAAGAGTATAAAAATTGTGACAAATGCTTTAAATATAACAAAGCTCTGAGTCAGTCCATACAACTTAACTATGAAAATAAATGTAGAAATTGAAAATGCCAGTGAAGTAACGGCAAAATAAGCAGAAAAAATATACAGAAGAGCCAAAAAGAGCACTCGGCACAAAAAATATAGAGCGAGCACCGAGCAGCTGATTGGGAACACTGATAAACAGATAAATTGAGCCAAGTGCTGACTCAGTAACAGTGACTATATGGACTGTGTTGACTGGGATGGCAATATAAGCAATTGCAGAGCAAAGCAACAGACTAAGCTCCTGTCCATAGATAATGACTCTGTGGGTTTTAGCATTGTATGACTCAATAGGCAGCCACTTATGAGTCACACGGCGCAGAAAAAGGGGGAGCAGCTCATTAGGCCACTATAGATGGCACCACCGCATTCCCCCACAGGCCGAGACAAAGAATTGTCAACTGTTGATGGAATGCTTTGCTGAGGCATTCTGGGTAGGGTGATTATCTGATCTATGTTGAGACGGAAGGGGTAAGGGGGGGGGGGGGTTATTGTGGGGTTAAATGAATAACGGCTAAATAGGGACAACTCACTGAATGATAATATTAATATAGCATCAGTGCTGCCTAATATTGATACAAATGTAGGCCTACGATCATGATTGTTGTAGTAATGCTATAAATAGTAAACAAACACAAATATTGAGAGTTGATATTACCAATAACAAAATGGGGCTACTACAATATTAACAATAGAGCAGTATCATATTGTAGCAACTTGTACACCCTATTTTTATGCCACCCTTCCATATGGAGTTACATAACCAGATGGATGGATAATTAGGGTTTTATACTCTGTATGTAATAAATAAATTCGGCAGAAAGGCTAATTAGGAGAGGAGGAGGATACAGCAATGAGGTGAAGGCCGATTGAAACTGCTGTCCAACATAAGTCAGGGTGGCCCTAGCAGAGCTGGAATTGAACCGAGGACACAGTGATTCCCAATCCAAAGCCCAGAGTGCTACCAACTGAGCAATAAATTGAGCATTTTGCACTAAGCAATGTTTTTATTTTCAACAATTTATACCATATATGGTATGGCTTGTATGAAACTGCTTTGAACATTGTTATCGAATATTAATTACAAATGTACCAGAAATTGAGAGGCTTGATCATGTTGATCTATTGAGTTCTTAGAAGACAAGACAACTGTAACAGTTCTGAAACTGTACAGATTAAATTAATCTCCTGTACTGAATAAATATCCAAGATGGAACTCTAAATATAGCTCTGAACAGCTATGTGACTATATATCCATCACTAAGTCCAAATTAATCACACAAACAAATATCATAACAGACTTCATCATACTTATTCGGTTACTATTAAACCAGTTCATTTTGTGCACATGCGAATCACATGTCAAAAAGACTATTATTTCAAACTTTGACCTCCTTGGAAATCTAATACCAATTAGGTTCCTACTAACAAGAGAGGACTCTCAAACAATAGCCAAAAAATAGGGTTAAAAAAGAAAACCATTAAACATGATAAAAGAAAACAGACACAATAGCCTATGAAAATAGGACAAGTTTTTTAAGACAAGTAAAATTTAAACTCATCTAGGCACTCAATCCATCAAACTGTTATCTTCATTCATAAATCATAAACAAGGTTTTTTATTTCCACTTGTTTTGCCAAATGATATTCAGATTCATCTTCATCAACAATAAATTGCAGGGATTTTACCCCTCGAATGTCACATTTTTAATTGAATTATTTATTTCTGATTTATTGTAAATTTGTAGTATTATACAAGCCTCATCTTGAACCCCCATGCACATATCTTACAATTAGTAGAAGTCTTACTAGAAGACATAGTTGATCTTCGAGGTCTTTTTCTTGCATGAACATTTTGGTTTTTCAACAATGGTTAATGACATTACTGACACGGCTCAACATGATTAAGTCGCAAACTTGACATGAATAAAGTTCTGAATAACCACAGATAATATTGGAAGGGAATTTTCACAAAATTTTTACACAAAATCTGCAACAATACAGTTTACATTGCTTTTACTTGTTTCCATTTTTGCTGTAATTTTTAATTTCAACAACTTTTCTTAATCAATTGACCTTCTGGAAAAAGAATCTAGCAATGACGACTTCAAAATTAATCAGTTCTACACAATTGAAACCTGCGTATTTTGGACTTTTTTCCTGCACTTTTTACACAATTTACAAAAAGTATTCTCCCGTTTTATCTATTGACTTCAAAATTCAACAAGTTGTCGCATTCATTGACTCTCCACGCCTCCTTCTGCAATGTTCTATTGCTAGAATAATCTGTTTGACAATCAAGTTCATTCATTGACCCCAAAGACTCAAAACTCTCCAAACTCTCCATCAATTGCTCAATTCATCTTTTGAACAACGAGCAACAGTGACAGCAAATTAACATGGAGAGCAAAAACTGTGACACATCCCCACAGGATTCCACCCCCTAGGGAATGCCGCAGAATTCACTACGGACCCCAAAGAACCCCAAAGACATTTTTGCACGACAATTTTTACCCCCAATTAATGAGGGGATCATTAATCAGCCGATCTCCTGCAATATTCAACAGTCGGGCATTCCTTTGGAACGTTTCACAGAATAATCAGTTAGAGGAAAGCGGGGCGCGTTGGACAACCGGGGAAAAATGGGACATGGTTGACAACTAAACAGGTTTTTTAATATTCATGATATTGTTATACCCCTCTGTGGGGCTTTCTGAGGCTCTCTGCATTACAAATGCTTATTATTGCTTTTATCAATCTTTATGAAGACCCTAATATTGCTTAAAGGATATTGCCAATAAATTTAAGATGATACCTATCAACAGAAAAACCACAATCAAATGCTAATATTATAGGGTCATACACATTTCAAGTATTTCTACATGTTCTATGACAAAACCGATTACTTGATTACATTCATCTTAGTTCCTCCCTCATTTTTAATCTACATGTACTAAAACTGAAGTACAGCAGAATTCTGGTATTGCTGTGAAAGTCATGAAATAACAACATTATCTGATCACGATTCATGATATATTTAAACACTTCAACTTCAACATTTTAATTTTCCCAATAATATATAACGGTTATTGATGCAAATATACAATTATGACACAGGCCTTTTCAGACAAAAGAGAAATAACATCACAATAACTACAGAAATCGTCAAATCAAATTAATAGCACTGAAAGCTCTATTGATAATTCTAACATCAGTCTTTTGAAATCTCTTTCCTGATGTATGTCTAATGGGCAACATTTATAAATTACATCGAGCATTATTCCACAGAATTATATTTCATAGCTTTCCATTTCTTCCAATTCAACTATACCAGCAAGCATATATATATATTTTTTAACATATTTTGAACAATCAAATTTCTACATATCGTTGCAGCATTACGGGACTATAGATATTTCCTTGTCAAGTTGAAATAACATCATTTTACACATAACAAAGATGCTACTTTACTCTTCTATAATCAGTGATAATTATATATTTACGGCATATGACATCTTGAACCTTTCCCTGTAATGCTATTAGTCACAGACAATAATTGACAATACACTTTCCTGCTCCGGAGTCAGCTAATGATGAATTACTAAGCAGCTTCGACATGTGCAGAAGGAGTCTGGGAGAACAATACATTTGATACATTTGCCAAGATCACAAAGTACTGAACGAAACATCATCATGATCATATTGCTTCTTTAGGCCTATAGATCTCTTCTTCTATGCCAAACTACCTAATGTACATGACGTACAGACGGGACATGAATTTGGCGGCTCCTTGTATCAGTGTCTGTGCTGGGCAAGTAAAAGATCCCTCACACGGGTAAATGTGTAACATGTTGAGGACTCCCGCTCTCCCATCTCATCAATCAACCCTTGTGAGCTCCAAGAACTGGGCTTTGGGGGATGCACTTACCATATCTATCTACCTATCTGTCTATCTATCAATGCATGGCCGTTCTACAGGTTTCTGTGGGTTGTGCGAGTGTCTCTTTCCATGTCCATTGGAGTTTCCAATATACCCAGATCAGACGCAGGGTTAGTTCGGTATTCTGTAACTTCTGTTGGTAGCACTGAGGGCTTCAAATCGCTTGATTCTGTGTTTGATCTATTGATACCAGTTTTGCCGCGTCACCTGGCTTATGTAGGAGTGAAAGAGGACTGCAGTTTCAACATAGGCGTACCGGGCACGCTATTTTTTTTGGGGGGGGGGGGGGGGCGAGCGACATTTACCCGAATTTAAAGATTTGAATTTAATGCCATTTCAAATGAAATTTCATGGAAATCATTTATTTTCAAATAGTTTTTATTCAATCATCAGCCCAAATTTTTTTGCCGGAATCTTACTGTTTCCCAAACGACCGCCCCTACTGCAACCCCCCCCCCCCTCTGGTAGGCCTATGAGTTTCAATCATCCTCCAACTCATCACTGTGTCCTCATGTCTTTATCGATATATCATTTGTTCACTGCACCAAACCTAGTTCCTACTGTACACATGGTACAAGTAACATTGTATTCACCTATATATTCCAATACATCTACTTGTGATCTATCTACAGACTATCTATCTTTCTATCTACCTCCTTATCAGCCTGTATCTACATAACAAGTAAACAACATGTGTCATTTCTCTGCCTCCACAATAGTATTTCTATAATTGCCAAATCCAGCTGATATCAACATAACACCATTTGACATATCCTGTTACTGCTTGGTGCCCTATCATCAAAGACCACTGGGCATGCTGAGAAGAACTGAGCAATGCTATTCACTTGTTGTTGAGAAAACCATATCCTGGTCATTGGAAAATAAGTGGATAAGTGGAGGTTGGAAATTCCTTACAATACTCTGATACTGATATGAACAACAATGCTGAAGGCTACATATTTTTTGCCTAGATCTGATACAGTTTCTACACTGATCTATAGATCATAGATGCTAGTAAATACTTTAAATATTAGTATACACAGGACTAGAAAAATGTTAATTTCCAGGCAATTTCATGAATGACAAAATTTTCAGTAATCAAGTGAGCTTTTCCAAGTCAAAACTTTGGACCTTTCTTTCAAAATTTCCAGTGAGATTTAGACATTTTCAGGGCCGACTTCTCTACTTTTTCCAAGCCATGAGTATACAACAAAAGATAGACCTTCAGAGGCAATATATGACTAATTAGTAAGTCCTTTCGTTGATGGATGGACGATTATAGCTTTACGTCCTATATTTATGCACTTCAGTAAGCTACTTAGGACAAGAGGAGGACACAACAATGAGGTAAATGATGATTGAAACTGCTGTCCAACAATTATTGGGCCCAGGTGACTGACTGGTCCAGAGCTGGAATCGAACTAGGGAATGGGGACCCAGTGATTGGAAGCAGAGTACTACCAACTCAGCTAACCCCCCAGTGACTCTTCTGGTAGCCTCATAAAGTTTTCATTACATAAATACCTATCTATTTATCAAAACATACAATTAGTTAAATGCTCTTCCTAACAGGAAATAACATTTTTTAATGCTGTCAAAAAACGGATACAAAAAAAACCACAATTTTTACAGTTAGAAAATCAGATACAAACATTCTTCATGGTCTTAATAGACATATCTTGCTATGATCGATTTTACTACCGCAATTCTAAACCATTTATTGACAAATTATTAGCAAGACTCGTCTCCGATTGATTACCAATATTTGCAATGAAACTTGATCGGAGCAAATAATCTTTCTATATGTCTGACTAATAGCTGTATAAATCATTAATGATATTCATACACATTTACTAGGAATATTCTAAAGATTATATAGATACTAGAAGCAGCTGAATGGCTCATGTCAGAGTATTATTATCAAGAAATACCTTGCCACTTTCTTTTTTAAATATTGTGATATTTTTCCAGATCATCAATATTGCAGGCATAGAATAGATGTTTAAATGATGCATGATTAGACTTTTTTTATAATTACCCAAATGCAACCTGCTTTTACTTTTATACACTTTCCCAAATCTACGACATAGAATCGAACTAATCTGCTAATTTCAACAGGAGACTTTAGATCAGTATGCTTGTCCACGACTGGTGACAAATGAGATCATAACTCAACCACTTCAATCAAAATAGTAAAACGGTTCCAAAATTGCAACAAAAAAAACTCCAGTATCTGTTCAAAAACAGTCAAATAAATGAGCAATTAAACTTTGATAAACTAGTAATCTAATGTACAGAATGTATAACAATCAAGGGTAGGAATTTACGATTGATAGACAAGTACGGAGCTTTATTACCCCCCAACAAGCGTTTATAGCATCCCCAGCGCAGGAAGTTACAATGGTTGCTAAGGAAAGCAATCCGTAACCAAGGCCAAGAATGCCAACGACCCCATTCATCAGGTCATGTGACCAATGGGTACAGGTCTGTGGCTCACAACACTGCACCAGGGGGAAAAGCAAGCAGATGGATAGATAGTTATAAAGATGGATGGATGATTGAGGCTTTATGTCTTGTATTTATGCACTAGGTAGGATAACTAGAACAGCTGCAGGACACAGCAATGAGGCGAAGGATTGAAACCGCTGTCCAACATAAGTCCATGTGACTCATCCAGTGCAGGATTCAAACCCAGGACGAACCAATTGGCAACCCAACTGCCTAACCACATCCCCAGATAGAAAGATTCAGAATCATATAGATAGACTAAGACAGTAAGACGGATCTATGGTAGCCGTTATCAGATAAAGGTCATTAGATATATCAATTCATCCAATCAGGGTTTGTCAAATTTCTGATCATTAAGTAAAAAGAAATATATCAACTTGTAAGGCTTCAGTGTTTGTATCACTGAACATTGTTGAAGTGAATCAAATCCTTGTACAGTTGTACTAAGTACTAATTGACAGGACCACCCTAGCACATGTACTTTTTTAAAATCATGTATGACTTCGTACTGGTGAAGGTATTAATCTTCTCAGTGCTACGAATGAACTTACAGTGACCGACACACCATAGAGAATAACACACCATTAACATTTTCAGATATCCTGGTGAATTTACTCAATCAATAAAATATCTTGTATTTTTTCAAAATGTTGGTACACTTAACAAATGATTCACCGAATTATTGTAAAGATCAAAGGTGAAAAAAAACGTCTACATGTGGGTTGAGTTCACTAAAAATTTAAGCTGGATCCACAAGTATTTTTCTATATTATATAATATATATATATATCAATGCCTAGCAGAGCCAACTTTTTGTGCACCACATCAATATCAGATTATTTGGCTCGTTCTTGGTCTATTTTAATGGTAGGTTCACTTTAAAAAAGTCCAAATAGATCCAACCATACTTTTTCCTACATATCAATTCCTAGTAACACAACTTTTTTTTGCTCCATTATCAGATAACATGGATAAGGCCTACTTGGCTCTATTTTGGTCCATTTTGGTTTATTTCTACTATTTTCCAGTACCTCCATTGGTTGTTATTTTTTCTGCCTGATTTTCCCAACCCAGATTAGAGCTAGTTTGGTATTTTAGTTGAGTGAGCCAACACAATGGGACTCAGTTCAAAGCCATTGGGGGAAAACTCCCTTCTATTATAGAATGGCAGTGCACAGAGTGGTGCAGGAGGACAGTGTAGCCAGAGGCACGTTAGTGCGAACAACTGGACGTACAACTAAAATTCACATGCTAAAAGCAAAACAAAGGCTCCTTATGACTCATTCCTGTATCAAGAATTATCTCTATCAATTTTTTAAAAGGGATTCAAAACTTTAAGTGGTTCCATCGACCAGTATTTTGACAAGTTGTTTAAAATTTCAAGAGCGCTGTCATCTGTAGACAAACATGTTCTTAGTGAGTGGAAATGTTGAGAACTCTCTGCATAACCAGCGCTTACAAAAAATTTAACATTAATTTTTGTCGGTTAATAAAATTTGAAAAAAATTTAGAGCTTTAATTTTGCACACTTTACGGAGCAGAATATATAGGCACTATTGTCAAAAAGAAATATCTTTCTATTTTCAAATTTCTCAACTCCTGACACACACATGATTAGCTGATGATTCTAAATCCAACAGCCAACAAAACCCATATTTGATAACTTCAGCCAAATGACTATAAGACTCCTGACAAACTGGATCCATGTTGACAAATTTTGGAATTTCAATCAACAGCCGGTTTTTCGTACTACTTCAATGGCTACAAATGCATGTATTACAAGGTCCACTCTCAGTCTGAAATACTTCAGTCAAATACTTGCGCAATCATAGTTAAAATGAGGCGCAGAAAGTTGAATGGTGTTGACAAATTTTTGTAAATTATGGCCTCAACATTCTGTTATAACTTTCTATTTTTCACAGGCTTTATACCATATACACCATTAACATACTTTAAAGTTGTACTTCTCTTTATAATTCTTTTATAGGGTATCATAAAATATTCAACTTTTTTAAAAAATTGAAAAAATTGTGATACATATATGTATCATGTAAGTTATTGTAGGCCTATATATTTAAGCAAACTTGATCAACCATACACAATTGCTGATCACCTCAACATTGTTTAATTGAAATAGGCGAGACACCCGAGTCATTAGAAAACATTTTACAAAATGCTGACGAAAAACTAGATTGATATCAATTGATGAGTTTGAAAGTCAAATCTTTGGTATTACAACCAGTGTTTATGAAATAGTTCTAGTTCTAGACATTGAGCAATTCGAGTTATATGCAATATTCAATGAATCAATAGCCTCAATAGGCCAGACAGCGCTATACACCAATCAGGCAATCGTCCATTAACCTATCAGGTGGGATCTACACATGCCTCAGTGCAGGTACAACATATAAGAGTTGATAACCAACCATTTGTGACACAATGTGACAGGGAGCTATCATTTTAATAACCCTTATCAACGCCTTATCCGCTGTAATCCTTCTTATCTAAGTTATTGAGATAAGAATGTTTGCATTCCACTTGGAATGTTTGTCTTTAGCTTGTAACTTTCGTTTGTTTACAATTACAAGCAAAAGATCACTTGGCAGTGTTGCTGCTGCATAGTACACATACTACAGCATAGTACACATAGTAAAGATGTTGTTTTTTTTTCACAGCAAAATGCAAAGATATTCACTCACACTATGAAAGAGTGTGGTGCATGCTGGATTAATTTACATGACTTGCAAATCTCAAAGAGTTATCATTGCTCATATATCATGTATATGAAAGTGCAGCCCTCTTTGGAATGACCTTGCTCCTCACAAGGATGACATTGTGCTAGAAATGGCTCAGTTGGTAGTACTCTAAGCTAGGTCACCCCATCAGGTTCTTCAAGGTCCCAGGGTCAATTCCAATTCTGGGAAATTTACATGATTTAACTGTTGATGAACATGATGAATCTAGTATCCAAAACTTTATTGCTAATGAATCTATATATCTATTTTGTGCCTGCATATCTATCTATCTGGTAAATATCTATGCTCACCATCTACATGATCTATCACTATGTATCTGTGTATCAAAGTATTGGTCTACATAACCAACTTTCTGATCTAACGGTTCCAAAATTGCAAAAAAAAACTCCAGTACCTGTTCAAAAACAGTCAAATAAATTAGCAATTGAACTTTGATAAACTAGTGATCTAATCGCTAATGTACAGAATGTATAACAATCAAGGGTAGGAATTTAGCTTAGAACAGAATAAATTGATACTGCATAGAAAACATCATTTTTCTAATACGATAACAAGTTCAAAATCCACAGAATGATAATATTTCATACCATGAGTCTCATTGAAATTTGAAGTACTGAAGTTTCTTTTTTAATGTACTTAACTATGTTTAGACTGTAATGAATATCCGACATCTGATAACCACTTGATAACACTGATCATATGGTTAAAAACACAATAGGACACCTGATAAAAACAGTCAAGTTAGAAAAAATATGTTCAGTTCTTCACAGAAAACTGACTATCAATATGATAAATATGATCAACACTAGTTGGTATCATATGTCTGAACTTAATACATAGATCTAGAACCATTCTATTAAAACATATTTGAAAATTATGTTATAGGAAAGTGTAGATCTAGGATGAACAAAGAAAATCATGAAATGAACATAGTGAAAATATCATGCTTGATCGACATCAATTACACGCATAAAACGATAAAACATTCCTGAAATAAAATATCATGTTATTCATAATAACAGGTATACATGGTAGCATACATTAAATTCATATTTGTAACTATCATTCATTCCACGAAACATAATCATACACTCGGCACTCAAATAATTAATAATCAAATAATTTGCGAAGTAAAGGAAAAGTGCATTATAATTAACATAATATTATTTGAAATAATTGGATGAAATCATGTAACTGAAATCGAATTAATAGCAATTATAGCAACATAACAGTCTGGTCATGGAGGGAAAATATTAAATGAGCCTGATTAAAATTAATAGAATTTTGTTTCATTTCAAAATGGGGACAAAAATGGTACGGTTTTATTTTAGATCAATCGCATCAAGCGTTATAGCATTCTGAGAGTTACTGAAATAGCGAAAAAAGTATGGCTCAATCATCAAGATGACTGACTCCACAAATTAACCATTTCTTTCGGATTTTAAGCGCAAACACTCAAAATAAAATGAAAATTATGAAATCAAAAAGTAAGCAACCTTTCATAGCTGCATAGTAGATATACAAAGATGCCATGAAAAATATGACATGAAGAGATATACACAGAAAGAAATAGACAAGTAATTAAAATCAGATTTCAGCGATAACACAAAAAGACAATTTTTAGCGACCTTCAAGAGCTTTGGACCAAGTTGCACATTGTCACAAAGGGAGCACTATGAAAGTCAACATGGGTGGACTATATATAGTACATAGAGGCCATATAACATGTATAGTCGGACTATACACATGATACATTGGACTAGGTGTATGGATAGCCCAGGATATCTAACAGGACTATAGGTACGTCGAACTATACATTGCGATAGTTCAACAGTCGGACTACAATTCTACTTGGACTACACATATGGACTACACCAACGATGGACTACATACCGTGGGTTTATCGTCAATGTCTATGGTATCCTGGTTCTTGTTCTCATTGTTCCAGTAAATTTGGTTTCCGTCGAATTGACCCAATTCATTCCCATCACCCTGTAAACAAACAACACACAGGTCAACAAAAACAACAGCAAACTAGAGGAGACAGAAGATCCCGAGGAGGAATGGGGTTATGGCGTTAGGGTTATCGCAGAGGGATAGACAGGTCGCGGGC
Source organism: Platynereis dumerilii (assembly GCA_026936325.1). NCBI lineage: Eukaryota > Metazoa > Annelida > Polychaeta > Phyllodocida > Nereididae > Platynereis > Platynereis dumerilii. The sequence continues at coordinate 8,871,134 of JAPTHN010000009.1, forward strand.
TTCAGTTAGAATATCATTTTTATTTTGAAATTTGAATGATTATTTTTCTTTCACAATTTCCACTACACAGGTGTCGACTCTTTGAGAACTATATCATAACCTTTGAAGTTTAGGACAAGTTGAGACTGGTCAAAATTTCTTTGCGCTTTCTCAATTCTAGGATTCAGCAGGTAATTTAAAACTGAAGTGGTCAGAAATCTGCGTTCCTGCCAAAAATGTGCAGCAAATTCATCATTATTTAATTTTCCTCATCAGCTAATATTGTATTCATAACTCCCAATTAACTAAAATCCAGCAAAAAGCTGTTTTTTCATTAGCTCGAATGAATTTGCCTGCAGAAATGATAACTTGTCAAAATTGGAATTTTTTTATATCTGCCAGTTTGAACAGGTTTGACAACTACATACCTGGGTTTTTTAGTATATTAATTTCATTCAAATTTTAAGAATACTCATAAATTTAATTTCTTGAAGTCTTTCAAAACTGAAAGTATTTTTTAAATATATAGTTTGATCATGAAAGGACATCTCGAACGAAGTTTGAGATCGCCGCTTTTAGTTCATTAATATTTTCCACTTTTTTGTTTATTAAAATTTTTCAAAATTTCTAACTGAAGCCGACGAGAATAGAACGTCATACAGGAAGCGGAAATGGGGTTAGAGGAGAAACAACAAAGTTACAATTACCGAGACAAAACACAGCACTCAAGAAAAGCCACAGAAAGTAAAGAAAGCCACAAAAATATCAATTGTAAAATCAAAATATTAATTCGATATCATAAATTAGAACAAAGGAGCACAAAAATGAACATGATAAATGAAAATTGCATGTTTTTAGTGAATCATTAACATTTTCATTGATTTTATATATATGAAGAAGTAGGACAAGTATGTCACTGAATACAAAGCATGTTAAAATCGGAATCATTATAAATAAGCAGAAAGTGGCTAAATGCAATTGAATTAAGGGAAAAATCAAATACCATCATGATTTTAAGAACTTTGTAAATTGTATGAATAATATCAGGGAAAGACCCCCTGAAATGTGACATCATCAATTAATATTAATAATTAGTATCATGTAAGACACGGTTATCTAAGAAGTAACTTTCCTATACGATGTGTACACTGAACATGCTGTAGCAGTGCAGTGAAAAAAATATATGTAAGAGGTTCATGTTCCTTTTGACTACAGACTAAGCCCTTAAACAATGAATAGCAATAAATGAAATCTCAACTTTTTCATTAATGGGCTTTACTTGTGGGTGTGGGAAGTACTAGTGAAAGTGCCAATCAAGTTGTCAAATGAAAAAGTTTGAGTAAAAAATTCATACCCAGGTTTAACTCCAAATTTTTTTTGCATTTGTTAGTTTTATACAATGTCATGTATAGGAACATATTTCATGTACACATATAACACATGTTTAAGCATGTTAAGTGCACACACAGTTTAAGAGACTGCGGGTCTACCACATCACTATGTAGTCATTAAAATACCATGAGACTAAAAGACAATGAATCAATAGTGTCTTTGATATGCAAAATATTTTTCTTCCTTATCTTTTTTCTTGACAATAAAGCAGGTAATAGTCTAATAGTCTAGTAATAGATATGAATCACTATGAAAGTAATAACTTCACAGTTCGAGAATCAAAACTGAAAAATTCAGGTAGTAATTTAGCTCAATTAGCTTTTTTATGAAAATTTGTAATTTTAGTTATTGCACAACTGTAAGTGGAATTTTAGAGTTTAAATGACATTCTCACTGATTAAAACTTTTTACAGCAAATTACTTATTATGAAAGTTATTATTTAGGTTTCAATTGAACAGAAATTTCTGAAAGGAAACTTCAATAGAATCCTGAGCAACTCAGTGCTTTAATAGTTGCCTTTTATGAACCCTTTAAGATTGTAGTAAGATCACTATTTCAATCCCTGCTGTTAGAAAAAGTTACACTTATTGAATGGAAATTCCACTCTCTTAAATCAATGGAAAGTCAAATTCCCCAAAAATATCTTCGTCTTTCACAGACTTTTTTAATAACCAATTTAACATGTTTAGAATGACTTGTGACAAGTGTTGTAAAAGTAATTTTCCTTTTTTTCAGAAGTACGTAATTCATAAGGAATTACGAAATGGGTCGGATCTGTACATGACTGGTTTACAGAAACAATACTTCCTTGGTAATAGAAAATTAACTAATAAATTCATGGAACTTCAAATCAAATCGTTAAAAAGTACCATAAAAAATACATCCCTAATAACTTTATTAGGCCAACTTGATCGGTTGATGAAATTTATGCAAGCCTGTCAAGCCATGATAATGATTGATCGATATACATGTCATTAAAACTTTTGTAAACAAAACAATTTAAACATTCTGATCAGTTTTTAGTGAGTTTGTGAGTGAGTGAGTTTGTGTTTAACGCCTGATCAGTTTTTAAAAAGTTCTAAAACAAAGGCAAAAATCTACTATATTTGTACACAAACTTCGCACTTGATTTTCACTGGTGTTAAAAGTTGTTTAAATTCCAGCCTCGAGGAAAACTGTAACCACTATATTTCACAACAAGAGTGCTCTGTGGGACATTATTTTCTACTTTTACTTTCTTTTTATTTATTTTTTTATCACTCCAAGTGGGTCTTTTGCCATTTTTATGCCTTTTTTTATCAATGTTATTTAAGCCATGTAGCGTGTCATTGAAATACCATTCCTGAACTTAACCCACTACATATGCTGCATGCATTGAACGCAGTGCCATAAATTGTGCTATGTGGAGAGAGCACCATTTATAAATTCTGCTCTTGCTGGGCATGTAAATACATTGTAAACCAGCACCACTTCAAGTTTATGTTTGCCTGCAGAAAAAAAATCAAGTTTCTAGGGCAAAGAACCGAAAAAAGGGAGTAAAAAATGAAACCCAGAAGGGGAAACAAAGGACGACCAAAAGCTGAGTAAAAATACAAAGAACAAAATTTGTCAACAACTATCTGAAGGGTTAAACACTACTAAATTTTTTCAGTTCATAGCGGACTTTGGAATTAATTGTATTTCAACAAGGACATACACTACATCTGTGCTAGAACCATAATATCAGTGACATAGAAATGAATAAAAACACATTCTGAGGGACTGAAAGATCAACTGTAAAACATGTAAAAGGGGCACTTCAAAGAGCCAGCGTCGCATCATGTGGCTTATCAGCTAATAACATCCTAAATTAACACAAATCATCAATGTATAAAAATGTATTATCTGAACACAATTAACACAAATCATCAATGTATAAAAATGTATTATCTGAACACACTATCTTTTAGACAAATGGCAGGCTGATTACTCAGTGACTAGCATTTATATTTTGTATCACTTGTACGAACTACGAGATACAATTTGCAACTAAATTGAATATAATTTCTTTGTTTTTAAAATATTTGTCATTTTTTAAGTCCAAGTAATATATCAAAATTTTGCAACAGGGTAGTCCTAATTTCACATGAAAGCATACAATTTGATATGTAAATTGTAGATGAAATTTTAATTTAAATGAAAATTGTGGATTTCAATTCAATTTTAAATGTTTCCTGTGTTTTAAATTAATCACATGATGTTTTGACAATCAGATGAAACTGTACACAATTGTTGTGTTAAAACCAGGATATAACTTGTTAACTCTGATCTGACTCAGGTTTCATGTTACACTTTGTGTTGTAACAGGTCAATTTTACAAGATAACTAAATGTCACAAGTCTGTTAAACATTTTGCACTACAAAGGCAAGAACTTTGCATTACAAAGTTGTATACTTTTTGTTTTGTGAAGTTACAAGTTTTTTAGCGTAACTTTTTATTGAGAGAAACTACTCTAACACAGTTCAATTGATTTTGATCATGAATAATTGAGTGGGATAATGCTATGGTCAATTCAACATGGTTCAAAACAGAATTTTTCTGTTGTAAAGTAATCGTTTACTATGGGATTACAGAAAAAAATTCAATACCTGTTTATGTTAGCTTGTATTATCATATATATTAACATTAATGACTAAATACAGGTCCAACAGGGTAATACACACATATTGGCCATTTAGCAATAATGCTGTCAACAGCTTGTGTATAAAGCTGAAACCTTAATCAATACACAAATGTGTCGTTTAGAAATCTGTTACATGATAAGCTACAAACTTTGACATGTGCACAAATCTTTATATTGCATAATACCTTATTGATGTGCATTGAAAAAGGGATAATTGGGTATTTATCCTATGTATTATCACAGAAGTTGTAATAGTGGTACATGTGCACTGATTACAGTACTGTATACAAATGTCAAATTTCAATACACAGGAATTCTGTTTAAATACACCATTCAGTAAAGTCACATGTATGTTTATTCTAAGCATTTTTGCTCAATACAGAGCTTTTATAGGGGAATAAAGTTTAGAATACACAATAGGAATAGCATGAAAATCATAGTGGTTGACTCAATTCAAGTCAAATGATTAAAAGGAACAAAACATAATAGAAATGAACTGTCAAATGCCTCTCACACTTTCACAACAAAGCAATCTTATTCAAACCATACACAGCATATATTCTGCATTTCTGTCATACCTAAGGTTCAAGTTATAGTTTAAACATACATTTCCATGACAATACACACACTATGTCAGCCTAGTACCATCATATTCCATGACTATCTGCCCTCAAATGACTTGACAGCCATCTTGGTAGGGCAATCACATGTATACACCAAGGTGGTTTTCTGGAATACCTTTGCTTATTGGGTAATATCAACAACAGGGTGTAAGTAGAGAATTGAGGGTTAGCAAGATCTAACCTGGATCTTTCTTGAGTTCACTTTAAACAGTTCAAGCATAACAAATTTTTGGCAAATTCTGCAACTGCAACACCAAGTCTGCCAAATGAGCAGTCCTGTCATTTGATCAGACTAACAATGGGTTAATATTAGACGTCAAAACATCAAACACAACAAAACGACAATGTTAATACATTTGAAAGGCTATCAAACGAGATATTAACCCCATTTTAAACCTCTTGAACATCACACTTCAGACAAAAACACACATTCTCAGATTTTTAGAATCAAACAGAAGAAAGCTCTCACCTCTGCTGTGGTTCCACAGACGAACAGAACCACTCCCAGAACAAATATTCGTTGATTGGAATTCATGATTAATTTCAGTCTTTTATAGTCCTAAATGTAGGGTGAGAGAGTGGTGGGTATCACCGAATTTTCCGCTAAATCCCTCAGAGTTTTGACTTGCTTCTTCTACAGAATATCATTTCTTCCGACATGCGCACTACTTTTTCTGACATCATGGATCACTCCGCTACTACATCCTGTTCTGGGCAGGTTTTCGACGTCACAAAATAATCGACTTGGTTTCAATTTCATAATTTTTCCCAACTTTTCTAGTCACATACTAACGAAATTCGTAATTACATAGCATTGACACGCATCCATAGTCGAAAAATAATGAAATGAAGTTGGCACTATTTCTTCATCAATTAACCAACGGGCACCTGTTCGTGACGTCACCAAGTGATTGATCCCGAGGGAAAAATGAGCTCAAAAGGATTCAAGACTTGAAACTAGAATTCGTGTCGCAAGCGGAACGTACGGGAGTTCGCCGCACGCAGGTAGATATCGATGTAAAAGACTCGAGAGAGTGTCGCAGCGAGACTCACGCAGATCTCGAGGAAAACAAGAAATTCTGCTGTCAATGCATGATTGGGAAAACAGTGAAATCCAACATTCCTTTAGATCTGCAGGATTTCAGCTGAAGTACAGCAATCTCGTAGATTTGTGAGACCTTAAACAAGTCCTTCAGATTCGCAGGACAAGTCGGTGGGAAACTCAGTGCCTAAGACTTATGTTTTGCAATATAGATTGAGTTACAGACTCGAGGCAGGCAATACAATTTATGTCATCCTAGTGCTGTGTTTCTTTCACATTTCATGGATCACAATACAGATCGTTTTTATGCCATTTATAGGTCTGAAAATAAGATAACTTCGAAATAACGTGCGAGCACTTTAACAGCTGCTTGTAGATAGACTTAGTATCTATCTATCTATCTATCTATCTATCTATCTATCTATCCACATGTTTATCCTCCCTCCCTCCCCTCCCTTTTTTCCTTCCTACTTTCCTTTCTTTTTTCGTTCCTTCATTTGTTCCTTCATCCCTTCCTTCATTCCTTCCTGCCTTCCTTCATACGATCCTTCTGTCATCCCTTCCTTCATTCTTTCTATTAAATCTGACTGCTGCGTGTGGTGCTGGTTTCATGGAGCTGCATGGTCATTTGAAATTCGCGCAAATAAATGAACATTTTAGTTTCGTAAATAAAAATTTTAATGTCACAGAAGTTTACCAAAAGTTGATGGCAGCAAGATAAAATTATACTGAGACTGTATGCTAAGTTTCAAAGTGATAGGTGAAATAGTGCGACTTCCTATATGGCCGGAGGCTGACTGAAAATTCCTCCTGAAATACAGGCTGCAAGCAGTTGTAAAAATCCGACATTGGATTTTAAAATTGGACTCTGGATTTCTTCTACTTGAAATAAGCTTTAATTTGAGCCTATTGCCAAACCTGTAGACAAAATACAGATTTTTCCTGATAAGTTTTTGTGTTTCAAATGGCTTGAATTGGTTTAAATACTGCAAATCTGCAGGCATCTTCCAGGGAAGCTACAGTCTGTCACTCTGGTACAACACTTAGGAGTAAAGGATGCGGACCAAGTAGCTGCAGACCCAGATTAATGCGGACCAGACAGATTGAAGACAAAATAGGCCTATATTTTTTAAGCAATGGCATTCAACTAGCACTGACTAAAGCGCCGTGAATAGGCTTGCCTATTTCCGCACCGTTTTTTTGGTCCACATACTTAGTATACTTGGAATGCCTGTTTATCAACTTGCTTACTAAAGTTCAGAAATGGGCTTTAATATTACTTATTTAGAAGTAATAATAATCCACTTTTTAAAAATTGTTTGGTATATATAGTCTGAAAGTTGAATGTAGTTATGTGTGACAGAGACAACATATTCTTTTTTTTATTGGCCAATAGACCTATTTCACTGAATGTGCTGAACATTTGCCCCAAATAACTTCTAGGTAATTCCATGATTCTTAATTTGCTTTCCGCAATTAGTTCAGGTACTTCCAACAGCAAATAGGAACAGATTGAGTTTCAACCAATAGGAGAGGATCATCTTTAAATATTAATATTCAGACTAAAAGTCTAAAAGAACTGTCACACCTTGCAGCAAATATACTTTGATCATGAAATGAAAGGGCAGTTATTCAAAAGACATGACTTAAAGTGCAATTATATTCAAATCTGAATTAGTGTGATTGTACTTAATAAAGAAGAATAACAAATCCTGTTATTGTAAAAATGTGCTATTTAACATCATTTAGCATCAACAATGCACAAAAAAAGTATAGGCCTATGCATTTTCAACGAATTCTCAGCAATGAATAAATATATCTCCATGAAAAAACGAAATAATACAGTCTAAGATATGGGAATTCTAAAGAGCCTAAAATTTTAATTTTAGCCCTAACAGAAGTGTCCGAAAAACTATTGGAAAGACATGAGCCAATCATGGACCATCTAGCATGAACCTAGGATCTTGCCAATCAGAATCCCTTTTACATTTACACCATGGCTGATATATGCATTTTCAACGAATTCTCAGCAATGAATAAATATATCTCCATGAAAAAACGAAATAATATAGTCTATGGATTGAGGATTCTAAAGAGCCTAAAATTTTAATTTTAGCCCTAATAGAAGTGTCCAAAAAGCTATCAGAAAGACATGAGCCAATCATGAACCAGGTAGCATGAACCTAGGACCTTGACCAATCAGAATCCCTTTTACATTTACACCATGGCTGAGTCTGTGTGTCACACTGAGGGAGCAGTCAGTGAATGTAACTGAATTTATGAATGTTGATAAAACACTGGAATTTGTCCTTTTCCTCGAAATATTTACCAAATTACCACTTAACTTTGTCAGGTACAACCTTAAAGACATAACAAAATAAATATAACATGTAAGAAACACATTTTAAAACTTTAATTTTCCATGTCAATATGAATTACTGGCTGCTCCCGCGTGAATAAACACCCATTTGGTTGAAAACTAAAACCTTAATATTAAATAAACCAGATCACCAGAAGCAAAAAGTCATTACCACGCATCTTTTATGCATCATATTAGTCCCTTGAATCAAAAAAACACTTTGGAAAGTGTTCCCTTGTCTCTGACAAGCGATCCAAAAATTTCTGACAATCATACCGATCCCAGAGGGAGAGAGCTGGCTCTCTCCCAATGAAGCTGGATGGAGCAACAGGAGACTTAATTAATTTTTATCCAATTGTATATAGAAATAAAAATAATAAACTACTCACAAAAAAATAAAATCTAAATCATAAAAATAACAGTAAAGAAATAAAACACTCCTAAAATCTAAATCTATTTGTGAAAGAAAATATATATAAGAGCTACAATGATATGCAATTAAAAATTTAATTTGGTTCACCACCGAGATTGAACAAATCATTTTTTCATACACACATGGGCGTAGGAGGCAGGGGGGCCTGGTTGGGGGGTAAGTAGGCTGCAGCCCCCCAAAAAAATAAATTTATGAAAATCAATTTTTCGGTTTTGGGCAGAAAATGTTATATTTTTGTGGCAATTTGGGTAATATTTTTTGGGCGGCCCCCCCAAAATTTAAATACCTACGCCTATGCATACACATGTAAGGGGAAGGCATTTACATGTAATATCCAGGGGGTGGAGGAGTTTAGAGTTGTTGTCTTGTTTGTATATTCTTGCTCAGTTTTGGTGAAATAAATAACTTTTTTTTTTTTTGCTGTTTCGAGACAGATAATTTCTGCCAGGGGTATTTCTCAATAAGGCGTTGAAATTAAATGCTGCCCCTTATTCAAAGCAGTTACAAAAATCTTATATATTTCCAATTTTAACATTTTGGGTACTGATTCAATTACTAGTTAAAATATGGAGAGCCTTTTTTTGTGGAATGTACAGATAAATTTACAATGAAAAAAAAACAACTTTCCATTTGTAACGAAAAAAGTTGAATTATGTTTATTCTGGCAATCAAATGCGCATAATTAAGTTCATTTTGTACTCCAGGTCCAGGAGAGCAGCTTGTTTATAAACAAAGCAAGGGTTTTTCGCGACACTAAAAACAATTCGTTTATACTTTTGAAGGCAATCATCTTCTTATATATATATTTCACAAACCATTGCAATTAAATCAGCTAAAATATGTTAGAAATTGCAGAAATCTGTCTGTATACTCGGTAGAGCATCTAAATTGGCGAATTGAATAGCTTTAAATTGAAACAAGATGTACACGATATTCGTAAAATAGAATAAAATAATCAAACCCTTAACCTTTTTTCTTCAATTTACAGGTATTAATAATATGTAGCATAATATAGTATGATTTTATATAGCACCCATTCCAGATAAATCTTCTCACCGGCAATCACCGTACTGAACGACAATCATACCAATGATTATAGTTAATTTTAAAAAAGGGGGTACAATTGATGACAATCCACCTTTTTTTGTCATTTCTTTTCACCTCCTTTGGCATCAAAATATGCAAAAACATTTAATTATTTCTTTTTTCCACCAAATTAAATAATTCATAATCATTCATTTGACCAGGGGATGCATGGATCCTCTTTCTTTTTATAGTGCTTTTGCTACCAAGGAAATAATTATTATGCAAATTATTACTCATCAGCTATAGTATAAGCAAAGGATCACAGATATTCTTGCAACAGCTGCAGTGACTGCAAGCTACTGCACATGCTAACTGCAGCAGCAGCAACATCAACTCATCATCCTGCATCTTTTGCTGATCATAGAGTTTTCTGCATAAAACGCGAGAGGGCGCCAGCTCAAAGTGACCTCTGGAGGCATTTTGTGACCTTGTGGGTCATCAAGCATGAAGAGAGAGAAAAAGGGAGGTGTTCTCTCTTCAGTCTGATCTCTCTCTATTCATAGACGATTTAGAAATTGTGTAAGTATAACTTTGAGTGCATGTTCGTGTTTTTACATCATGGCAATCATTAGATCTGTTGAAATGGGACGTTAGTTTGTGGTGCTAGTTTATCGCTCACCAAATTGTCAAGCCTGCAAAACTATTGTTTTCATTTGTTTATTGTGTGAGCTTGATCACTGCAGAACCACCAGCAGGTCCAGCACCCTGCCACTGTTATGAAATGCATAAAAGTATGCATACTAAAATGAGCATGCAATGTGAACATGGTGAATGGTTTGGTCAACAATGATGATGATCAGCAATGTCTAATGATGACGTTGATTAAATAGAAATGTCATTAATTTTGACAGTTCAGGAAAATGAAAATTCTATGATGTATCTATTGTAATGGCTTTTTTTTTAATTTTTTGTAGTTCTGATACCAGTAATAAGCACTATTGTGCTGCTATTGTATTAGAAAACACAGTAGGTTACACAAATCAAAATTTTCCTGAACTGTCGTTTGTGCATATTGTGAAGTTAAAGTTTACATCTAGATTAGGCCTATAAGGCATAAGCTATTTATTTTTCAGTGAACTCAAGCCTCAAGCCAGTCAAGATTCTGTAATTCAGCGATGTGTTATAAATCTCCTCGTCTAGATGTTAGTTGTGATAACAGGAACAATTTGTAGATTTGTCAGTATTGATAATAACTATTTGATTGTTGTGATAAGTCTAAATCAATAAATCTCTTGAGACAAGTTATAGGTCAAGATAATATTCCACTGAAAAAATTGGATATTCATGATATTGAACATAGGATTTCCTGTGTACTCATGATGTATATACATGCTAGCAGTCACAGAAATAGTGACAGATCCTGGCTGTCTTTTTTTAATAAGACCATTATTAAATGGAGGCTTACTCAGCTCAGATTAGGAACTATTTGTTGCTACATGTTGATTGTCATGTTTCGTCCTAGACATTTGGATTTTCACAGGATGCAAATCCTTGTTTCAAAAGAGGAAAAGCAATTTCCTGGGAATCAAGTTCTAAGTCTAACTGTCTGAATCATTGTGTAATATACTTAACTACCAGAATTTGAATCATTTGAATCATTTCAATTCTTTCTGGCTCAGGTCAACATTGTTAGATCCTCTAGACTTTCTGCATTATTTTGTACTCAACACAGGCAAGTAAGATTTTATTACTTTTCTGCTCTGATTTTCAAAATGGTAGACATCGTTCTTAAGCATGTTAAGTATGGTTTTACATCTATTCATTTGAATAATTTCTATCTTATAGACAATTACATCTAGCTGTAGTAACCATTCTTTTAATATTATCCACTTATTTATCCAGAATCAGAATCACAAGTGTTCAAAAAGTAGGTGAAACTTTTTTTTCTTAACTATATCTTTAGCATGTTCAGCTGCTTAGTTTTTATCCACTTTTGGAGGAGTTGGTTTACTGATAAATTACCTAATTTTTGCGTGGGAGAAAACCAAGATTACTGGGGCATAACCAGACAAACAAAAAATAAACATGCAATCTGTATTATTCAATGTTATCTTAAAACTGGCATTGATACAACATTTGTACACAATATTCGGTATATGTAGGTACATGTTAATGACAGGCCTATAAACAAGAATTGATCTTGCTTTTTTGCCATAAAACGTCATAATTATATAAAGAAGTTACTTTATGAGATAGTGAGAATGCATTCAAAATGATCATCATGATGTACTATGACACAGGACGCAGAAACCGCACTGCATTATTGAACAATTCAATGTAAAGTTTAAACTTTTTTCAATTCTACTGACTCCCTTCAGAAAATGTGAGGAAGTGGGTATAAATTGTTTCAGAAAATAGTAATTGAATAAAATTGTATAGTTACAAACCAGAATATATATGCCAAGGTTGATTTTAATGAAAAGAAGCCCATGGGATATATCATGTATATGGGTGAATGCTCCTGGTGAGTGAAAAAAGCCAGACCTTAATCGTTTATGCAACTGATATATCTCAAAATGAACTTCCAGAGGTCAAGATTAAGCTTATATTCTACAATCTACATAGTTGGATTTAGTTGTCAATGAATATTTTAATTATTGACACTGCTAATTTGATAAAGGGGCTATAGAAGGCTAAGAAAAGATTTGAACTGTCTGTTGAAGTTTTACCCATTGCTTATCGCTTATGCAAAAGTATGAGCTGTGCACCAAAATGATGGAGAAAGTTAAAAATAGATATTGATTGCATTTGTAAAACAGATTGTCGAACATACATATATTGTATTCAAAGGGTACTGCTGTCTATAACACAGTGTGTTGTATCTATAAACATATTTAAATGATTTTATTTTGTACTAAGTAATGTTTGATTTATTTTTTAGACACTTAAGCTCACAAGTAAATCAGCCTTTGATGTGAATTATGTTGCACGAAAATTGACGAAATCATAGTAAGGTTCTATATTTTTTTGCGTGAATGTGATAATACTGGCTCAATGTGGTTGATGTATTTCATGTGAAATTATTCAAATTCAATACCGGAAAAGTATGTTGCGAAAAACTTGTGATCGTAGGGTTGCCATCTTGTGTGTCTCAAATGAGACATGAGAATCTCATGATGAGTTTATCAAAATTACCCCTGGTGGCCACTCACGGCCTGATTCTCAGAGTGCTGGTGGCTGATGGGATTCAATAGTTATATTCTATTCTATTCTATTTCAAGGCTGTTCTTAAATAGTGATTAAATTCTAAAATATCTTTTGTGTCAGTTAATGTTAATTTCAGAATAAAAAAAGCAAGTTAGAAACTTAGAATGAAAATCTATGTCAGTATTTATTTAGTTTGTGAAACTTCACATGCACGTTACAGATTGTTGAGTCAAAATATTGACATTATTTGGCCCTTGAATGTATAGTTTGCATCGGCAAATGTAGCAGTCACTACACTGTAATAAAAATGTCATGAATACATGCATTTCCGTTCTGATATTTGCATTTATTATCAATAAATAATGCTGTAAAAGATTAATCAGTTTATTTTAACGGCTCTTAAAATAACAATGTTGCTGTGTTGGTTTTTGCATTAACTATTGATGAGTTGTGAGATGATACATGTGTTCTATATATATATGTATATGTTTGCCAATCAATGCGAGGTTGAAGTTACAAGCACACTTAATACATAGTTACCTTCCACATTTGAAGGATAAATTTGTGAATTTGTAACGTTTAAAAGCCGAAGCATTGTAAGTGATACTTTTATAATAAGTCGTATAGGCTATAATGTTTATAAACGTATTAATCTTTGTTCTGGGAGTGAAGTGGATTGTTTTAAAACTTAAATTAGTGCTTCGTATGTTATTTTGATTTTGGAATGCTGGTTTGCTGTGTGGTTAGGGATAACATATTTTGATTATTTCTCCAGTCCCCAGGCCAGCAGCACTAGAGACAAAGTACCTCATGGCACCGTACGGCGTCCATTTCTTTGATGTTGGATGTATTGATTGAGCAGCTTATAGCCCCGGGGGGGGTACTCACTCTATGAGGGTGTATATAGAGGCGCCGCTGGATGGTTTAGGTTTTTTGGCCTTCTTGGATTAAAATGGTTTTGGTTTTTTGACAATTCTGATTAATTTGGTTCTGGTTTTCGCAACCCCAACATGTTTGGTACCGTTAGAATCGGCTTCAAAAGAGGATTAAAATGGTTTAAAAACCATGAAGATTAAATTGGTTGCCAAAAAATTTTAGTGAAGGATTAAAATGGTTTGTGGTTTTGGCGCAGTCTCCGGATTAAAATGGTTCTGGTTTTCAAAATTGCCGTGGCGCATCCGTATGCAAAAGTCCGCGAAGTACCCCCCCGGGCTTATAGCCTATAATATAGGCCTGTGATTGATTTCATTGATGCGTTAGGACTGCTGCATGTATAGAAGGAAGTGGAGTTTATTGTAAGGATTTTACTCAGAAGGGTGCTTGACTGCTTGTTGGATGTACCTCTATTATTGTTCATTGATCATCATTATTTTGCTGTATACCAGAACTTTATAGTAATACAACAATACCAGTACATAATCTAAATGTTTATTCTTTACAAAATTAATAAACACATAACTTTTATTTTTCAGAATTCATGAAGGAGGAACCAAACCTAGGGACCATTAGAATCCCGGTGTCGGCCGCTAAAGACCTGGGTTGGCACCAGATGTCAGCACCAGCGGCCACAATGGCGCCACCCGTGGGAACTGTGGATCTCTACTTCCACAAGTATCGGCACTTTGTCTGCGGCTGGGGTGCTGCGTTCGTTAACATCACAATGACGTTCCCGTTAAATAAGTTGATGTTTCGGCAGCAGCTCCACGGATACAGTATTAAGAAGGCTGTGATGCAACTTCAGTCCGAAGGATTGCTGAGTCTGTATCGAGGGTTGTTACCGCCCTTATTGCAAAAGACTACAAGTTTATCGATCATGTTCGGTTCTTATCAGGAGTACCAGCAAGTCCTCGGCCGTAACGTTCCTCAAATGCCGCAGCCGTTAAACCACGGAGCTGCGGCGTTATTAGCCGGGACGACGGAGGCCCTCTTAACCCCTTTTGAGAGGGTACAGGTCTTACTACAAGACAAACACTATCACAACCGATTTAAGAACACGCTACATGCCTTCCGTGAACTACGACCATATGGTTTACGGGAATACTACCGCGGTGCTACCCCAATTTTAATGAGAAACGGGCCGAGTAACGTCATGTTCTTTTTGTTACGAGAGCGGTTAAAGGAGTCGCTACCGATAAACGACCGCAACCCTTCTCTAGACATGCTCGGGGACTTTATAAGCGGAGGACTATTAGGGGCCGTCATCTCTACTCTCTTTTTCCCCATTAACGTCGTCAAAACTCAAATGCAGTCTCGTCTCGGGGGAGAGTACATGTCTATCTGGACTGCCTTTAAACTCGTTCATAAAGACAGAGGGGGCAGCTGGAGTAGGATCTTCCGAGGGGTACACATAAATTTCACTCGCTCCGTCATCTCGTGGGGAATCATCAACGCTACTTACGAATTGCTAATGAAACATTTCTTCGGTTCATAGCAAAGTCAAAAACAATGTCACAACCAATGTTACACACAATGTTACAGTGTTTCAAACAGTGTTTCAAACGATGTTTCAAACAATGTTACGAAGATTTCAGTGCCAATAGTGTCAAATAGTAGAAATAGATGTAATGCAGGGACAAATTATTTCATTGTGAAAACCCCTCTAGAATTGCCCCAATATTACCTCTGATGTTCATGGTGAAGTAGAAAAATCACTGATTATTAATCATACAGCTAAATATAAGCAGGTTATAAAAATGTATAAATTCTCTTTAGAGCTGACGTTGATCATGAATTCATGATTATTTTGCAGTGTTTATTATGTATGGCAGTGTCAATTATTTTGGAACCAAAATATAGGCTGGAGTTATAAATGTGTGGTCCTTTACTTTGCTCAGTTTATGAAAAAATTGCTCTCTTTTACAGTGTAATTATTCAAAATTAGAAAAAAATTGCTATGTTTTTGTTATAATTCTAGCTTTTACCTTATACAAGTGCTATAATATTGATAAATTTTGTCGTTGGAAATATCAACTGCTGTAAATGATGTTTTCATGGACTCCTTCATCTGCCTGAAGTCCTGCTCGTATAAGTTATTTCATTATGTTGAGTTGTAAAATTGTTAAAACTCTTTTGTTACTGAATTGTATACTCTCTACGTAGTGTTAAATTATTTTGTTATCTTGTAAAATTTCAAGGGTGCATGTTTTCGAGTTATGAATTTGTGATACCAATAATGGACACCGAAAAACTTATTTTAAAGGTAATGTTGAACATGTTGAATAAGAAGTCTAGACATGTTAGAGACTGGATTAAGTATTTCTTTGAGTTTTTTAAAATTGTAAATTTCATCAAATGCATGTCCAATGACTTTGCTACATACGAAATGCAGATTAGTACAATAAACTTTATATAATAGGGTAGGATACTAGGATGATCATACCATCTGTTAGAATGTAATCCTATATTTATGTACAGTGTATTAATTATCCTCGCTGGTTTCTTGGAGAATGTAGAAATGGAAATTTAATCTCTATTTTTTATAGAGAATGTGATATGTACATAACCTGTATTACATGGTGGCTATCAAATTGTAGTAACAGTAGAATCAATTAATATGTACCGACGTGCTAGTAATTTACAAGGTCACAATGTACCAAATGTGAATAGAAACTCATAATAAGGGTAATGTAGATCCAATGTGTTCAATTAACATGATTAACTATGTTGAATGCTTGATATGTCCTAGATCCGCCTAGATTCATTCTGAGATTCTGGACTTGAAGATAAAATAATTGTTTAAACATGTAAAACTTCCATGACTCTCACATTTTGCGCATCTTTGAAAACAGGGAAGACCCGATCAATATTTCTTTCCTTTGTCTCAGTTATGAGTGGCCCAAACATTGACTACAAATTAGTTATCATTACTAATGGTCTGATTTCTGGAAATCATGAAATGTTTTCGTGAAAACCTCTTAGAAATATTGTCAAAAATGACAATGATTTTCATAGTACAAAAGTAAACATAAAAAAATTTAGGTATGACATTTTCTAGGATGCATATATGCGTGAGAACTGTCTTGATATCAGGTCCCAGTTTCATCCTCAGATTCTGGTCTAGTGGAGGAAAAATTGTAAAGAATGCCAAACAATTTGTCATTCTTCCCAAAATCCTATGTCTCCTATTGCTGGGATGACCGGAAAAATTGGGAAACTGCTAAAATATTTGTGATGACTCTCATAAGGTGGCTATGTTCGTGTGTATAAACTGTATGACATTGGTGTTAATTTATATTTTGTGTATATAAAAAAAAAATTTGTTCACAATTGTAATGGCATGTCACAGCAGTTTATTAAAATTCAACGTTCCCCAAAAAATATTAAATATGTAAATTTATGCATGTTGACACAATTTGTAATAACACACTGTCCAAGAATTATGAAATGTTCCGTATTTGATAGGACATAAATATGACATCTTTAAACGTAATAATATACCGTAAGCAGTCTGGGAAATTACCATCATGTGATGACAATTGCAATTCCAGCTATGTCCTGGCCCTGACAGGATGATTGAGTGTGTGGGGTTGATCAGTTGGGTATCAAAAGGAAGTCTGATCTCTGTGCACCCATCCTCATCACACAGCAGCATGACAGTAGCTGGACTTATTCTATCCCATTTTGCGAGGTACTGCAAAGTCATCAGCAGCTGATGACAGTTTCCTAATTTCTCTGGAGCCTTCGGGTTCTTTTCCTCATTATGTAATGGATCAGCCTGCCAAAATTTATAGAGTTAGTTGATACTGTGATACAACTTCATGCCAAGTTTGGAAGTGATAGCAGCAGCAGTTATTTTTAAATAGCCTGTCAAAGATGATTTTGAGCACTGCTTAAGTCATGGCTGAGCCATGACACTTTGAGAAGGTCATGGGAGAGAGATGACAGTGATGGGGTGAGTGTCATGTGGGGCTGAAGACATTGGTTGTCATGAGCAGATGGTAATTCCTTGACTGGTAAGCAATGGTTGATATTGGGACCCATGGATAGGGAACAGTTATGTAATGGGAACTATATTAAACTATTGGTATGTGTTTAAAGAGCATACTTCATCTCAAGACGGTGTGTCGTAAAATGGGGGGGGGAAGCATTAAATTTTTTAGAAACTTGGAATGATGAAATAGGCTACGCTAGGTTACTAGGTCTATTACATTATTATTGGGAGTTCCATGAAAGTCTTTTAATAACGAGGGACTGTTCGATTTGAACATATATACATACTCATTTTATGGCCCTACAGACGTCTAGAGGGTCTAGAGGTAGCTGGTTCAGGGTTCTCTGAGACGTCTGTAAGGGCTAATTTGTTTCGATATCCAGACGGTCTGTAGGCAACAGACTACATCAGTGCATCAGTGCTCCAGACTACAATCTGGACCCTAATTAACTGTGGTCTAGAGATGCCTCCATATTATGATTTTCAGTGATTTGTCTGGATGTCATTGGTTTTCCTTATTTGGAGACGTCTGTAAAGGTTCTAATATGGCATAGTATAGACTGTCTGTTATACATAGAATTCAGAGTGTTCCAGACGTCTGTAATTGCTCAGAAATGAACCTCTAATGACATATGACCACATTTGGACAATACAGAAATTAATGATTTTAAGACTGTCTAGATTGGCCAAATATTGTCCATTAACAGACGTCTCAAGAGGTCACAAAAGTGATGGCTGTAGACACTCTAGACGTCTGTAGAACCCCTGTTTTGGGTCCTGTTTATAGCTGGATTTGAAGGGAAACCTGACAATCTGTAACTCCTGATTTTTGGATGAATCCCAAATCATTTTGGCCAATTTCAATACATAAAGAGGTAAATTAATATTTTTATTGAGACTTATGTTAATAGAACATCTTTCACTGCACGATCACCTTTCAAGTAATGTTATCACAAGGGACAGCAACTCATTTTTGTTTCGCCAGAGGTAACCTTATTTCGCTCCATTAAGTTTTCGACCTGCAATTCTCGTATCTACTTAAGCATATCTAACAAGGCTACTTTCGATTCAGGGTTGCTTGATTAATCAAGCAACTTAAACCACAGATTCAGTCATCGGCCATGATGATTTCAATATATTTATTATAAATCATTTTGAATTTTTCATTCTTTATTATTTATTCAGATTTGATTCGTAATCACCATTTTATTTGGTGTTGATTTTCTACTGAAGTTGATTTCGATTCTCACCTTTTCAATTAACTCACAAAAGGGTACATATATTGCACAGTAACTATTGATTGAAAAAGTAAGTTTCGATATTGCACATCAAATATTGCTTGAAAATTCACTATCAATAACTAATAGTCGTACTGTTACCATTATTTATTTGTCATTGGAATGACACTGCTGCTATACCTGTATATATGACTCAAGGAACATGCTTTACCTGCCTTTTTATTTATATCAAGTTTACCAATGTACACACTGTATTATTTCTGTTTACCGAGTGAATTTGTTGCAATAAATAGAGAAACCAAGCTGGCGGAATGACTTGATATCTTCCAGTAACATTTCAAGTGCATTATGTATTCATAAAATTAGGCAGTTGTGAATACAGCAGCATTTTTGTTCATGAGTCGCCCCCTGTCGGAGGATTCATCCAGGTCACATGACCCATAGTCACGTGATCATCACTTTAACACAGGAAAATCGCCATATTGGACTTCATTGAACAGTCCTCCTATATATTTCCTTTCCTGTGTGTTCCTATTGTACCTGAGAGTCTCAATACTCTTCCAATTCGTGATTGAGGGACTGGATCACCTGCACAAGTCACCTTGCCACTAACAAGTGAGTAAATTTACACATCTTGCTTCTCAAAGTGCAGGCCTGGGCTCAGGACAGGCACAAGCAAACATGTGCTCAGCACAGAGCCAGGTTCACCCTTCATCATGTCCATAGTATTTTATTTCTACATCCCACAACTGTCAAGCCTTCATGGCACATTCCATCTTATAAGTATGTTTTATTCATCACAGTTTCTTCATCTCACTGCATGTTTCCCACTGCCACTGCCAAATTGAGCTTATAACTTCGCTAGATTGACCTACTTTCATCCCACTCCTGCTTGCCCAGATCTGGGTCACTGCTGCCAGGCCACTGCTGCCACCTGCAGCCAAGATTTCCCGCCAAAAATGGATCCTCTCTGACCATTATTCAATCCCATGTATATCCCCAACAACTATCCTGTTGTACAAATTGACCAACCTAGCCTGGTTCCCTCTGTCATACCCTGATTATTTCATGACAAAAATTGACAACTTGAGGGAGAAATACCCCAATTAATCACATCATTTAGATTCACACTCAGCTGTCATCCTATTTTATTTAACAAACTCTCAAATTCACCAAATATTAACCATTTGATTTTCCTGTTTTACTTTGAATAATAATACTCAATATCCCATTTATTAACCCTACCCTACTTCTTCCAGCACAATTATTTGGTAGACCTGTGTAAACTTATAATAATTTTTCCATTTATGTCATTTATATAATAATATTACAGTCCTATTCATGACACATCCTCCCATCATCTTAATTATTGTGTCAAACACCATTCTGGTATATCCTATTCCATGGGTTTTGCTAAATCACCAGACATATTTATCTGCAACAAAACCATTGTCTCAACCGACTTGGTTGAACGGTTTTCCATCTTTCTCAACCGACTTGGTTGAACAGTTGTTCATCATACTCGATCATTCTCAACCGAATTGGTTGAACAGTTTTTTGCATCATTCTCAACCGACTTGGTTGAACAGTTTCCATCATTCTCAACCGACTTGGTTGAACAGTTTTCCATCATTCTCAACCGACTTGGTTGAACAGTTTCCATCATTCTCAACCGACTTGGTTGAACAGTTTTCCATCATTCTCAACCGACTTGGTTGAACAGTTGTTCATCATACTCAATCATTCTCAACCGACTTGGTTGAACGGTTTTCCATCTTTCTCAACCGACTTGGTTGAACAGTTGTTCATCATACTCAATCATTCTCAACCGACTTGGTTGAACGGTTTTCCATCTTTCTCAACCGACTTGGTTGAACAGTTGTTCATCATACTCAAACATTCTCAACCGACTTGGTTGAACGGTTTTACATCTTTCTCAACCGACTTGGTTGAACAGTTTTCCATCTTCCTCAACCGACTTGGTTGAACAGTTTCCATCTTTCTCAACCGACTTGGTTGAACAGTCGTTCATCATACTCAAACATTCTCAACCGACTTGGTTGAACGGTTTTACATCTTTCTCAACCGACTTGGTTGAACAGTTTTCCAACATTCTCAACCGACTTGGTTGAACAGTTTCCATCATTCTCAACCGACTTGGTTGAACAGTTTATTCTCAACCGACTTGGTTGAACAGTTTTATCATTCTCAATCATTCTCAACCGACTTGGTTGAACAGTTTCCATCATTCTCAATCATTCTCAACCTACTTGGTTGAACAGTTATCCATCTTCCTCAACCGAATTGGTCGAACAGTTTTCCATCTTTCTCAACCGACTTGGTTGAACGGTTTCCATCATTCTCAACGATTCTCAACCTACTTGGTTGAACAGTTGTCCATCTTCCTCAACCGACTTGGTTGAACGGTTTCCATCATTCTCAACGATTCTCAACCGACTTTGTTGAACAGTCCTCCATCATTCCATCATTCTCAACCGATTTGGTTGAACACTTATCCATCTTTCTCAACCGATTTGGTTGAACAGTATTCTATCTTTCTCAACCGACTTGGTTGAACAGTTTACAATCTTTCTCAACCGACTTCGTTGAAGAGTTTTCATCATTCTCAACCTACTGGTCGAACAGTTTCATCATTCTCAACCGACTTGGTTACACAGTTTTCATCATTCCAAACTGACCTGTGAGACTGACTTGATTACCCGGTAGAAACTTTCGTTGTTATCCTAAATCCATCCCACTTCTTAAGCGTCATCACTTGACTGGTTTAATAGTTTACTTCACCATAACCATGTGTACTGCTGCTCCTTTTCTCTTTTGCAGAATGCCGAAAGTTAATCCGTCACGAGGGAGATCGAAGCGGCGTGAGACGGATTCGCACTCAGACCACGATGTGCCGCAAAACCAACCACCGACGGAAATGACCAATCAACTGACCGAGATAGCCAGGTCAATGCAAGATATGATGATGCAGTCAATGCAACAAATGATGGCTCAGCAACAGCAAATGTTCTTGGACACCATGACCAATCTGCAAACAACTGTCCAGGCTACAGTCCAGGGCCTGCAGGCCCTGCACCAACAACCGTTGTCAACCACTACAACCCCAGGCACTTCGACGGCACCAAGCGATACCATCCCGGTGCTACCCGCATCCAATGCTGACACCCCAATCCTTCTCCCCTTCAACACATCCACTGCAGTCACTCCACGGCCAATGCGTATTGCCGGCACTCCCATTGGAGCACATGTCCCCTTGCACCTGAAGCAAAAAATCTGGGACGAGAAATATGTAGATTTAGTGGAGTTGCTCTATCCCAATGACACCCCCGACTATGCGCTTTCAATCACAGATGCGCAAACCGGTCCGCAGCTGAGCCTTCAACCCAAGAAAAAACGGCAGTTGTCAGAAACTGAGTGGGGGCAGCCATGGATGTCTACATGGCAATTTACCTCGAACGGTACCCCACCCAAGCTGCCGAGATTCTCACTTATGTGAAATCAGTAAAAGATCTAATGCATGAGCAAGCTGATTGGGCCTTTTACGATTTTCATTATCGCACGGATCGGGCATGCACCAAAGAGCCTTGGACAACATGTAACCCAGTCCTTGAGGCAAAAGCCCTTTTCCGAGGCCAAGCGATTAACCACCAAAACCAACCACAGCCAAAACAACCACAGTCCACCAATGATTCAAACAACTCCAACCTTCCACATATACCCTTTGGATACTGTTTTAATTACCATTCTAAGCACCTCCGTTGTACCCACAGTCCATGCAATTACAGCCACGCTTGCTACAAATGTGAAAATCCCCATCCAGCCTTCTTTAAATGCCCATCGCCCAAACGTGAGCGCCATGCCCGCAGCACCCATCACAACAACCGTGATCAACAGGGTGCCAAGTCTCGCCGCACACCTGACCGATAGGCCGGCTATTGATACGCCGCCAATGATAGGCCGCCAAAGATAAAGTGTCACAACAGCTTATGCCAGTGATTATCAACCCATTTCAGGCTCCTGGATGGGTTGCATGCAATTTTAGTCATCACAATACTTCAGTCATCACAATGCTGCCTTTCGACAAGTACTGTTGCCGTGCCCTACTGCAGGCTCATGCGTAGGGTCAGCAATACGAACCTGATAAGGCATTGGTCTAGTTCAGGCTCCTGGCTAGATTCTCCGTATTTAGAAGGATCACTAGTGTCAGACCACTGTCACCAAAAGCTGGTACATATATGCCAGGCTACCGAGTCGCCAGTCTAGTTCAGACTCCTGGCTAGACATACCACCTATTTTGAGCTCCCTGAGCATTACATACAGAGCCGGTTTATACCAGGCAATGTCAACATCAACTGTCTGCAAGGTCTAGTTCAGGTTCCTGGCTAGATATGTATCACTCCCATTCCGAGCTCTCGGGTGGAGAGGATTCGTTCGCTCAAGTGCCCCTGCGGCTCTGCTCTTTTTCCAGGTACATCACTCCTATTCCAGGCTCCTGGATAGGATGCAACGATCGCCTCAGTGCTCCATGGTAGCTCATGGTGACTCTTATGGGCCGCTGCGCCTATCGAATCCATGTCGGCTCGATAGGAGAGTCACCTCTTTGGGCCGCATGCGCTATCTCACCGACCTGGATTGACTCTTCCTATAGACTTTAGTCCATTAATTGATTCCTCAACTGTACCTTAATATTATGTGTATAATTATTCTTTTCTCTAATGTTGTCTTTGTCATACCCATACTTGTATCTTTGTGTTTATATACCTGTATATATATGTTATATATTTTACTAAGTTTACATTTAATTTTTTATGTCTAGTATTAGTTGTTCAAACGTCCTCCATGCCTTGTCTTAGGTAGTACGAATTGTTGCATTAAGCTTTTCCACAGGTAAATTCTTCTGAATAAATTTTCACAGGTACAAACTCTATAATCTATCTGAATTTCAATATGTTTTAATCAATTTTTTTAAACATCTTACTTTAATCACTTTCAATTTCAATATGTTTGAAATCAACTTTGTAATCAAATTATTTCAATCTAATCCATTTCAATTTCAATATGTTTTAATCAGTTTTTTATAAACATCTTATTTTAATCCATTTGAATTTCAATATGTTTGTAATCAATTTCTTAAACATCTTATTTTATTAAAATTTTAAACCCAAATGATGTCTATGTTGTGACTCATGAACAAAATAGGCAGTTGTGCATACAGCAGCATTTTTGTTCATGAGTCGCCCCCTGTCGGAGGATTCATCCAGGTCACATGACCCATAGTCACGTGATCATCACTTTAACACAGGAAAATCGCCATATTGGACTTCATTGAACAGCCACCTCCACCCCACCTCCACCGCATGCGCTATCTCACCGACCTGGATTGACTCTTCCTATAGACTTTAGTCCATTAATTGATTCCTCAACTGTACCATAATATTATGTGTATAATTATTCTTTTCTCTAATGTTGTCTTTGTCATACCCATACTTGTATCTTTGTGTTTATATACCTGTATATATATCAATTTTTTTAAACATCTTACTTTAATCACTTTCAATTTCAATATGTTTGAAATCAACTTTGTAATCAAATTATTTCAATCTAATCCATTTCAATTTCAATATGTTTTAATCAGTTTTTTATAAACATCTTATTTTAATCCATTTGAATTTCAATATGTTTGTAATCAATTTCTTAAACATCTTATTTTATTAAAATTTTAAACCCAAATGATGTCTATGTTGTGACTCATGAACAAAAATATTTATTTTTATAGAATAATGGAAAAAGGATACAATTTAATATTAATTTAGTATGATATCCAGAATTATTTAAAGTTTTCTCATTGAAAAATTAGTTTATTACAACCAGTCGTCATGACTTCCATTGTACAGTAATATTATCTTAAATTAATTTAGCAATAATTAAGCCATTTTGTGCAATACCACAAATATAGTTTATTATTTCTAACATTTATGCTGTATTAATAGAGCTGCTCCCTATTGAATGAATTTAATTATCTCGTATTTTGAGAATTTCTCTGGCAGCAATTTGTATTTCTTGCTCATGACATGAGTGACCTACATGACCCAAGTTGAAGCTAGTACATGTATCTGTATATTGTGAATGACAAATCATGAATTCATGCTTCATACAATATGTCATGTTGTTAAAATAGGCCCGAATGGAAATTGAAAATGTTTATCAACCAAATTTTGCATGCCTACTTCAGGTCAGTAATATAAAAATTTGAGAAAAAAATTTGTTTGCCTGATTCTGTAACTGTTACAAGACTGGTTGAGGTGAAAAATTTGATTTGATCTGAAGCTCCGAGCCACTTGAATTATTATCTCGTAATTTTAGAATTCCCGCAATTATCTTAAAAAAAATAATGCAATTTATTGAAAAATAAAAGCATTTATATAACAATTGTCATGATTATGGGAGATAAAGTTTACTACAGGAGCATAAATTAAAATTCTCTTAAATGAGCGTATCGGTAAACCAATATATATGATTTATAACAATATTTCGCAAGATTCCATATTTCTAGTTTCTGATGCTTTGTGGATATCTCCCAGAATAATTATTCTCCTTCAGAAATATGCTAATGAGCTAAAATTAGACGTAGGTCAGTGACCGGTTTTTCCAGGTCTATGGTTCTTTTGAATTTTGAAATGCATTTTACATTGTTTTATTTTGTGCGTTTGACAAACTTTCTTTTACTTTAATTCTTCTGTTTGATTGCCAACAATTGGACAGGAGAAAAATATTCAAATTAATCAAAATATTTAGCATGAGAGACTGAAAGTATAACAAATTGTTGGTGTAATTCTGTTTCTGGTATTTAGTGACTTGTACCAATATAATATCAATTGTGTGTTATGTGCAATATTGAATGAATGAATGAAAATAAAACGAACTATATTGTATTACATTTCAAGCGTTGTATTATTTCATAATATTTACAATTTATGACAAAATTTCTTTGAATTGATGAATATACAATATGTCTGTACAGATCTGTTGTTACTTCAGATAATTTTTGGTTTGATAAGTAAATTTAACTTTATAAGTAAATTTAATTTTATAAGTATGCCTATTTGCTATTTTTGTCACAATACAAGAAGCTAAAAAGGCCCTTAAAAACATGGGCAATTGAAGTTTCAAGGTAGCATTGATACGATAATAGAATTCACAATAAATTTTCCTCATCCAAATAAATATGGAGGTGATCCACAATATATATAACCATTATAACAGACAGTTAAATACAAGAGTAAAATGCATGCAGCTTGAGTATAGATATCTAACCTTGCAATACAAGGCATTATACGCAGAGTGATACATTACCTTTTTGACAATTCAGACTCATAAAAGGAAGACCGTCACGCATCCAATTTTATCCTCCAATATTAAATTTTAAAATTGTCAATAACCAGTCAATCAGCGTCTGACAGAGGAATTCAGTAGAATTTAAAGATCATTATTTACATTAACAGGTCTCTTTAATTAAAAGTCATTCTTTCACCAATCGGCCTCCATTAGGCTCCACAAGTGATTTGAGATGTAGAAATCCGAATTTTCCTCTTTGTTCAAATGAAAAGGTTGGACATTCGACTTGTTGACGACATCTAGTGCAGGTTAAGGAAATGTGAAATATTTCGATGAAAATTGTGGAAATTATTATTTTTTATGAAGATTTTTGCTCAGGGCTATTCCATTTAAACTCTGGGGGGGGGGGGGTGGTCGGGCTGGTTTATTTTTCGTATGATGTATGTACGGGTGAGCGATAATACGATGTAGATGCTTGGGGGGCACTCGCGGAATTCACTGTAGATGTTTGGGGGGGGGGGGACTATCGTTCTATTTAGGCCTACGCATTGTAATAACGAAAATTTTTTGTGATGTATGTACAGGGGGTGAAAAAATCGAAGTTAACGCATGGTGGGGGGGGGTAAAAAAATTGTTTTAGATGCATGGGGGGGTCAAAATCGTAGCCCGACCACCCCCCCCCCCCCCAGATTTTTAAATGGAATAGCCCTCATTCATTTTGGGACCAAAGAGATTTTTTTTAAGACTGCCCTATGAATAGACTCAAGTATAATCTGGACAATAATAACAAAAATTTTGAGATCAATGGAGCAAGCATAAATATTTTTACAATCCAATGAACTGAGAGATAAGTTTGTTACATCTACTAGTGATGCACGGATAGTGAAAATTGCCGGATACCAGATAATCCGGCAACACCAACTGCCGGATACCGGATAGGAACCGGATAGCTGGAACCGGATAATAAACATGAAAAAGGAAGTTTTTCAGCATTCACAGTTGATTATAAATATTTTTTTCTGAGAGCGGAGAGATATCTGTCCGGCAGGAGGACTGCTCCTCCGATGGAATGTTTTTCTTTATGTTCTGTAACTGAATTTAAATTTTGAAGATGGTTGTGTCATGTTTTTGACTGTGTTCTTGTAACATTCGTTTATTTATTAACAAAGTTTTTTTTAGCTTTTCACTTATTTTTGAGCATCCCAGATATCCGGTTCTGACACCCTAATTCTGCCGGATACCGGATATCCTGCAAATTCCAATATCCGAACTGATGCCGGATACCTTGCCGGATTTCCCTGCATCCCTAACATCTACAACTTCTAGGGCTGCACAATAATAGGCTGCGATGCAATATCCGATAAGTTTCATATTGCAATGTTCAATCATGCAAGAGATTAGCCTAACAATTTGAAAGTGTATTAAAAATTAGAATTTTGTGAAAATAAATGGCCTTTTTTGTCAAAAATCTTGAAAATTATTTTAAATATTGACTTTCTGTCTTACATTTACTGCACTTGATATCACAACAAACGATAAATTTGCTATTTAATCGTGCAGCCTACAACAATGATCTATTCTGTACATAATATTCAGAAAAAAGAAAGAGTAAATGAACTAGTTTTGAAAAAGGATACATCCCCTGATGTCATTGTCACTGTTGATATCCCCATCTGATTGGAAACGAGTGTTTGACACGTGCATGTGAAGATCCAACATTGGCCTGAAAAATGAATTTAATCACATATTAATCACATATGAAAAATGAATTTAATCACATATTAATCACCTATTATTTCTAATTAGAAGAAATAGTTTGGCCAATACCGTCCAAGAGAAAACCCCATAATATTTTTCCAGGTGTTTCACTTCTTTGGCGCTCAAAATTCTATCTTCGAAATTAGTAGCAGAGTTTCAAACAAAAATATCAGGTAGTTGAGGAGTCAAAATTGTCATTTTAGCAGGGGTGCCCAACCTACAAAGTACAGTTTCTCTGGGCACCCAACATCTAATAATCAATAATAATAATAATAGTTTATTTGTATAGCACTAGATCCAGCACAATCGCTGCTCTCCAGTCAATCATGTGTAATGTTACTCGCTACAACCTATCTTTGCCCGATTGATGTTTAAAATAAATTACTTACTCTTAAATTAGCCATAACAATTAAATAAATATCATTTTATTGTGAAGATAGGCTGTGCCGCTGTGACCCCCCGACATGTCATTGCCCACTATTAAATCAGAAGTTAAATAAAATTTGTCAACAACTTTTCAACATACTTATATTTCTTCTTCAGTTCATCCGATCCACTCTTCAACTGTTCTTGCGATAACAAAATCTGCTGTTGCTGACTTTTCAGCTCTTTGTATTCTTCCGACAATTTTGCACTCATCTGGTCAGTCTGAAAATAAATTCATGGCTCTAGAGTCTCTATGTATAACCAATAGTTTATGTTTTATATAATAGATTAGTATCTTGAAAGTAATATACAAGTATCAGTATCATTCAAGTACATATATCTACAAATTTCAGGTGATGAATTTAGCTAACATGAATTAAAACAATTAATTAAATTCCTTCTTTTTGGACTACCAAGGAAAGCAGATATTCAGTTATATATATATTGCACAAATTAATTTTACAGATTTACTGAATATAAACATTTTAAACTTTATTACACCCACAACGAACCTTGGTACAAGCACTTTTCATATTCTCAATCTCACTCTGAATTTTCTCAAGATCTTTTTCCGATGATTTTTGTTCCTTTGCCAAAATCTTCTGCTCTTCTTTCCACTGTACCTTCAGTTCTAAAATAGAAAGTTAAAAAACAATAACATTTTTTGCAAGCAGACAGCCTATAGAGGCCTATAAATATTTAATTTAGATGTAGATCTGCTAACAGGGTTCCCACAAAATCTTACGATGGAAATTCCGTGACTTTTCCATGACCAATTTTTGGATTTTCCATGCCTAATGTCTTACTCATTGAGGTTGAGATTCACCCCAAAACTAATTCTTGCGATGACCATCGTTCACTGTCCGGCCATCCGATCAACCATCCAACAACCATAAGCCCCAAATTTGTCAAATTTTAGCGTGAATCGTTGTCAATATTCGAATTTTCCATGACCTTTCAAAATATTTTGATTTTCCATGACTTTTCCATGACTTTCCATGACTACTATTTTTTCCATGACTTTCCCTGACTTCCATGACTGTGGGAACCCTTTTAAATAGCAGCTAAAGTTTATCACAAAATCAAAGACAAGTCACAGGCAGGCCTACCATATTGTTTTGCTTATGCATTTAATGACATACAAGTACAAAAGAATTATTGCAATATATTTATTATGAATTTTAATCACTTCTTCTAATCTGCTAATTGGAAGCACAGGATCAAAGGGTTAGAATGAAAGTTTATTGTCATTCTGGCAGAATATTTCAGTACTGAAGAAGTTTACCAATTACGCATTGATTGAGGCCAAGCTTCTTTTTTAGCACCTCATACAAGTAACAATGAGATATTAATTATACCTTTAACTTTTTCTTGTATGTTTTTCTCTCTCACATCGACCAGAAGAGAACTCCATTTTTCCAGCATGAATTTCGTCCTCATTAACCCTTGTTTCTCTTCATCGCTGTTGGACATGACCTTAATCAGGTCTTCCGCCAAACTTGTTATTTCATCCACGGTAGTCATGACTCTGCAAGAAAAAATAAATAAATATTGATGGTGTTGAATATTAGCCTACAAATTTCTCGTAAACACACTTGTGGCGACTTTTAGCTGTATGTATGTTCAGCTTTTCTGGCAGTAAATTGCAGGAATGGCCATTGTTTCATGATATTCCAGCTGGACAGCATCGATCACCAAAACTGATTGATAAAGTAATATCGTATGGATTTTATACTGCACTGCCGCATTATTTGGCTTAAAAAATTAGTCGCATTATTCTGAGTTCAGGTTAGAAATGTCACCCAAATGTTTTGTGCTGAGAAACGCACAAGATTGTCATAAGGCCACACATAATTGATCTTTAGCTTTTCAGATCCTCTCAAGAAAAAAGGTGAAAAAAAATTTTTATGATGTCAAAATTTTTTTTTTTTTTCCATCGGAAGAAATGTATTGTGTCGGCGGGTGTGCGAAGCTAAGAATCAATTATGTGTGGCCTAATTTTGGATCAGTGGCAGATTCTGGAGGCCTATCTAGACCACTGAGATTGACAATATCATTTTGAAGAACAATTGTGATGATGCAAGCCCGCAAATGCCGAAAAATGCCCCGGTCTGCGAGACTACCCTGTCTGGATCTGATACTGGATGCTTATCTTGGGAAGGCTATCGTTTGGCCGCTAAAATGCATGACTATGGCCGTACTGGTTAACGATATGTTTTTTCGGCCATTTTGAGAATTTGCGTATTTATTTTTTAAAAGTTCAACTAAGTATTAAGTTCACTTACACTGACGCTGACAGTTTATGAAGTTTTAATGGTACCGGTACAACACAACATATGTCATTTTTATACCTTTGAAGTTTGAGTTTACACTCGAATTAGCTACAATAGTACAAACTTTACCATGTTTACCAAAACTGAAAAAGTCAAAACCAAAACTGGATAGCAGGACGTTTCACCTCTCCATCTTCCCTCTTGTCTTTCCTGATTTTTTTTTACTCTCCCATATTTAATATTCGCGCAGCGAAATTTAGCACAAGAAAGGTTTCAAAATTCTTTGCAGTGATGGTCTCAACATCAATGGTCGACAGCAGGGAATTAGGTCAAGTGGGACCAGCTTCTTATCAATGATTTAGTTTCGAAAATAACAAAACATGACATATTCATATTCAAAAGTGCCTTAAAAATTCAATATTCTCCAGTAATTTTTATGGAATAGTTAATTATAAGCCTTGACAAGCTAAATTAAATTATTAACATGTGATTCATTTCATTTCAAAACAGACAACAAGAAAACATAACAAAATTAAAGTTACATTATAGAGCGGTAAGCGAGAGCAATTTGCCGCCGAAGGCGGCAAATTGCGATCGTTTATCGATCCTTCCAACACTAGTCATGTGTGTATTGAAAAATCATGGTAGTGATCAAGCTGATCCAGAACGTGTCATTGACATTTTGTTTCGCGCCGTTGTGGACGTCGCAAAGTTGAATGATATGTTGTAAACTACAGTATAATCATAAATTTCTTAGTAATTTTCAATACCCAAGACTGCTTCAGCAAATATCAATAAATCAAACTATTTACCTTAAATTTTTTTAAACGAATCGAGGCCAAAGTTATTCATTACGGGAACTTTTACGACATGCTAGATCACCGCCAGAGGGCCCGTTGAGGCCCGTTGCGACAGTGGCGCCGCCGCCATTAATGCTGTATGGATCTGCTGGTTTAGGCCAGAGCTGTCATGAAGTTGTATGACACGCAGCATTGCTGGCATTACAATAATGAAACTGATTGCTTCAATTGGATTAGGCCTACTTTGTGTCAACTGCACAGAGTTTGTTTGTGAAGTGCTATTGAGTCAATATGCCCTTGATCATACTCATAGTTGATGGCAATTAGCAGATTGACACCTTCACAGCAAAATATATACATTTGCTCATTAAGTCTGTTGATAAACAAAATATGTCTATAATAAAATAGACTATATGATTTCAACAGTGTTGACTTGCGATATTGAGAATTGGTTACCGCTCTCTCCTGCCTTGGCAGATTACATATTAAGATTTTTCACCTGTGGTGGCAGCCTGTGTCTTCCATGGGTGTTTCTGGAGGACTCCGGTGTACAACCGAATTAACATGATTAACCGTGACATATATAATCTTTGTCAACTGATGATTATGTAACAGTGAGCAATTAATCTGCATGCAGATCATATTATTGTTTTTGTTATCACTATTATGTAATATCAACAATCTAACATAGACTTAAATTTGGCAGCTTTCAGTGTTGTCTTCCTTTTTACTATTTAGCTGATTATCTATCAATTCTATTTATCCTTAATCCTATTCATTTGCTATCCTATGACCTATCTATGTATCTGTCTATCTCTCTATCTGTCTATCTCTCTATCTATCTGTCTATCTCTCTATCTATCTATCTATCTATAGGGTAATTTGCTTTGAGTTGGCCACCCTGTGAATTTACCATGAGTTGGCCACTTTTGTCACTCCACAGTGCCTCACCTGGCTTGGTTACATGAAAACAATGCATGTCATTGGTCAAATCATCTCATACAACATTGGGACTGACCAATCAAAAGCAGTTTTCAATGTTTCTTGTTTACAATTTTAGACCTCAAAGTTACCTTGACACTTGATTTGAGGGGTATGAAAACTTGCCAAATTTGACATCATCGACATATTTGGGGCATGTTTGTTGCATCAATTTTAGACATAAGAACATTGTGATTGCATTTAACTTGTATTTTGAACACCATAGATTCTAAATTATGTATTTTTTTGGCCTATGTCTTCGTTTTCTTGCTTCCAGAAGCAAATGAAAATAAATCCCAGTTTGCCTTGAGTTGGCCACCCGTTTTCCCATGAGTTGGCCAGTGGTTGCCATGACTTGGCCACCTGGCCAACTCAAGGTATGCCAGTCCTAAACATTGAATTGCAGGCCAATATAGGCTGTTGGCAATTGACTGCCCTGTGTATTTCATTTATTTATAAATAATTATTATGCATTAGGTCTATTTTTACGATATATATGCTCGTTACCTGGAAGCAGATTCTGCTCTAAAGCATTTAACTATCAGCAGCATTGAGCTTAATGTATTTTAATATGACTTATAGGCCGAGGCCCTCGTTTATTATGTTTTCAGATTCTAACTTATTGTTTCTTAAAATTCCTTAATTGTTTAATTTTATTGTTAGCTCATAACCTCAGAGCATTGTACAAATTACCTGGGCAAAAACTGACACAACAGCCAACAGTACAGATCTATTTAATCACACTCTATCTTTGTAACTTTGTTGTTTATCGTATTTCCCTGCCATTTCTCTCTCAATTGGCACAAAACTTCGCATGCCTATTCCAAATAACATTTTTCCTTGAAATAAGGAATGTTATCCTTCAAAACACTCTAATTCCGTTGAAATAAGCCTTCATTTGACACCTTTTCACGGCAAAAATACCTCCAACATTACAGGACTGTTCCATCAGCTCTGCCCACACTCCCCCCACTCCACAGAGTTCTCTTTGGTGTTTCGGAGGGCAGGCCAAAAGCCAGAACAGCCTGCATGCATATAATTAACATATTAAAGCATCCACATGCACCTCACCAGCTCACTTCCTTTTCGTCTGCTTTGTTTTGATCCAGTGGATTGATCTACCTATTCCTACCGTCACGTGTCCATCAACAAATAAACATTAAACAAACAGTACAAATATTTTTTAGTGTAACTCGAATTCATCTCATACAAATTTAGGCCTACACTAGGAAACTAAACATGCTAAAGTGGATCAAACAAAGATCAAGCATTTTCCCGCCGTTTCATGTGTTAAACTCACAGCAGCCAAACTGCAACATAGCTACCTTTCTTCTCCGTCTATTTGGCAGTCTTACCCCCCAATTAATACCATTTCTTTTGTTCTATGATTTTAGCCTGTATACATTGACTGAATGCCACTGAATGTGTCACTGTGTCAAGTGCAATTTATCTTCACACTTATAATATATGTCTGTCGTGTTATGTGTATTGTGTAATGCACAGTGTACTGTCTCTTTTAATCATAATTACATCTGGATTGACAGCCTATAAATATATGTTTTCACGAGGTTATAAGAATATTTATATTCAGTAGGTTAGCCAATTCTTAATCTTCAGTTAATTACATAACTTTTCGGCCTATAGGCCTCAATTGGTATCCAATTATCCACTTCGTCTTACAGGTCAGTGGCGGATCCACAAAATGTTTGATGGGGGGGGGGAACTTACACATGAAATGTTAAATAAGCGATTTCCATTATTGTTTACCGTGACGCCTGAGGGGGGACTTTCAACCCCCTAAACCCCCTAGATCCGCAACTGCCTACAGATAACCTTTCAAGTTTGCCTTCATACTATCATATTCTATGAACGACCTGCACATCTATCTACCTATCTATCTATCTATCTATCTATCGATTATCGATTATCCGTCCACCTCTCTACCCATCAACCAACAAGCACCTAACATCAGAACAACTGTTCAACAACAACAACAAAAACGTTAAGAAATGAAAAGTCAAATTTCTCAACTGAACATTGTTTTAATGTTTGGTGATGGGTATCAACCTAGGGACCGTTCAGAATTATGACTGGGGGGGGGGGGGGGGGGGTTCGGAATTTTGCTGCAATTTCCTGTCAAAAATTGATACCCCCCTTAAGTTTCACATGGCGTTTTAGTACGCCACCCTTACGTTTCATGCGTATTTTCAGTACCCCCCCCTCAACATAGAAAGCAATACACACATATACTATTACACAAGGTCATGTGTACAGATTCACGTCATTTTGCGCATTTAAAAAATCCAGATAAACTAAGTTTATGCGTGTTTTCTGATATTTTTCCTTTGTTACAATTTCTTACCCCCTCCCTTGCAAGTGTGCTCACAAATAAATACCCGCCTCTTGAAACATGTGTAAACAGTTAGTACCCCTCTTGCCAAAACTCCACCCCCCTCATAAATTCTCAACGCTCCCCTATTACTTATGTGTTTAATACCTATACCTTTTTCCATTTAATTCCTTCCTATTTCACCCCTCCCGTCTACGGGTACTTTACTAGTATTACTAATTTACCCATAAAAAAAAGACAATGACTTTTAAGATATAGATATAAATTGAAAATTCTTGTAATAACATGCTGGTATGTTTATTATGTAAAAAATATATTATATCAAAATTTCAGTGGTGTAATCAGGTAATTTTCAGGGGGGCAAGAGGGCGCAAGCAGCCTTTCAGGGGGGCAGTAGCGCCAACTCGCGCGATTGCGAATTTTTTTTTAATTTATTGCTAAAAAGGGTTCTATAAAACCCTATAATAATGGAAGCAGTACATGTGATTTTCATTGCACAATGGGCAGAAACATAAAAACTGATTCAGAAGTCGGTTGGAATTTATGCATAATATCAATTCTGATGTGCTATGTTCTTTGCATGACACAATGGTTTGGAACACATGTACAGTACTGTGTTCTGACCATCTTACCTGAATTTTTTTTATTTAAATTAAGCTGGTATTGGCTTTTTGACTCATGCTTATAGTCCTATACCAATATATGGTGAATATTGAACATTTTCACCACTGCTGTAGGCGAGATCAAGGATCAGGAAATGGAATTCACACCTTGCACTATGCATGGAGTGAGCAGACTTTGATAAATGTATGTGACAAGAAGTGACATGGCAGAAGGGAGGTATGGAAGAAGGTGTTGGAAGAATGGAGAAGGTTCAAGAGAAAGC
The DNA here is from genome assembly GCA_026936325.1 of Platynereis dumerilii. Taxonomy (NCBI): domain Eukaryota; kingdom Metazoa; phylum Annelida; class Polychaeta; order Phyllodocida; family Nereididae; genus Platynereis; species Platynereis dumerilii. The sequence goes on from JAPTHN010000009.1 coordinate 8,906,857, forward strand.
AGGGGTAGTAAAGGAGGGACTTGGATCGAGACAATTTTAAAGGAGGATCGAGCAGGGAGTAGTTCGACTGTGGGCCATTCTCAAATTTCGGGACAACGGGTATAGGAACATTGTCCTGTAACGGAGGGGACAATGTGGTAACGGAGGGGAATTTTGATGTAAAAAACCAACTATAGGAACAGCAACAAAAGGAAAAATGATAAAAGATTGATGTAACTATTATTTTCAGAAGTACTTCATCTCATATCAGTAGATTTTTTGGTCCAAATGTCGATTTCTTGCTCATGATCTGGTAACGGAGTGGACGGTAACGGAGGGGAACAATTTTTTGCTTTTCGCTCATTACTGCTTTTTATTTTGGAGATCAGACAAAATAATTGCAGAATATTAAAACCTGCCACCCTCAGCAACATATACATGAAATCGCTCTGTAAAATTATCATTGGTAAGCGTGGAAATGAAGGAAACGGAGGGGACATTTTAGTGGGACCAAAAACATTTTTTATGAACATTATGTCATAATTTATTGAATACATGTTTTATGAAGTCTGCAAGGCAGTGGTACTATGGTGCACATGCGTCTGATGATATTCTGTGAAAATAGCTCATAAAAAACAATAACGAACAGAGCTATGGCAAGTAACGGAGGGGACAAAAAAATTGACATAAATTAGTGACACGACTATTGTATCAATTTAATCAATGAAATTATACCCAAAAAAAAAAAAAGAATATGAACTAAATATAAATTCAAGTCTATATTCCCATGAATCGTGCAAAGAAACTTTGAAAATAATGGTATATTAGGAGGAAAATGAGCACTTGATTTTGTCATGTCAGGTCCAGTGACAGGGAAAAACCATGGACTTAGTAGAAATGGACAGAACACTCGTAACCCGAGAAGGGCAATTATCCAATATATAGAGTAATAGAATCAAAGGATATCAAGGGAAAATGATTGAAAATCCTTAATTACCCTGTATACCTTTGATGTACAATGTGTGTAGCGCTTTGGACGTCCAATTCAAAATATGACTTCAAAATATTTTTGGAATTTTTTTTATTTTATTGTTGCATTGATTGACACTTTTACTCCAAACTGCTCATATTGCTATTGGATAAAGGATATTTTATTTGGAATAGAATGAGATGCATTTCACTTTTGTGAGGCTCTTGGTTGACAATTTATTAGCAATTATCCTTCAATATATATAATCCATAGTAGAGCAAAACCCGTTTATTTCCGTTCAATGAAACTATAACCATCTCAAAGATCTGAATCTTCTCTTTTCAATGGTATGCAGCTTATTAGCGGCCGTGGGCGGCCAGTCAAGATATTTGCATTTTAAGATATGTAACTTTTGGTCTCAAATTCGCAATAAACAATAGCTATCCGATCATTTCACTTTTGTGGCCCTACAAAAGAAACGTACCAATTTAATAGTTAGTGTTCCTGATATCAATAACAGCATAAACATGCTTTATTTCATTCATAATTTTAGTATTTTGGAAAAATTCCTCATTTGGCTGTTCTTTTAGGGTAATTAAGCAGTGAAAGTTCAATGGAAATTGTGTGATATTGCGGGGTAATTAAGGTACCAGAGCTGCACACATTGTACCTTTGAATTACCAATGTGTTCTGTCCATTTCTACTAAGTCCATGGAAAAACCATTGATTTTGCACGGATTTCTGGACATAATGCATTAAACAAAGTCTAATGAATGACTTTTTGCTCCAAATGCAGTGGTTCTAAGTAGAAATATGAATAACAGATGCAGAGTGACGCTTCAGATATTTATCGCATTCATATTAATGTAAGGGAGCTGGAGTGACGCAAATTGTCCTGAAATTTGAGTATGACCCCTGTACAGAGAGGGGAGGCAAGAAAAATTGGGAAAAAAGTTGGCAGAGAAGAAACCTCCTGGGAGGAAGTCGAAGTAAGGTGTCCTAGAGACGTGGTAGAGAGGGGGAAAACCGTTACAGAGGAGGATACAGCTTAGGAAGGTGAAGACAACTCTCAGTGACAAAAATTGGAGAGGCAGAGGCAGGTGGGGACAGGGCTATCAGGAGGAGGCTACAGCCATCATGGCAGAGGCAAACACTATCAGAAAGAGACAGGAGCTATCAGGAGGCAAGAGCTATCAAGACAAGGCTGGAGTTATCTACTGTCAAGATGAAGCAGGAGCTACGTGTATCAGGAGGTAGGAGCTATCACGAGGAAATAGATTGCAGGAGGAGGCAGGAGCTATTAGGCAAGAGCTATCAGGAGGCAAGAGCTATCAGGAGGAGGCAAGAGCTGTCAGGAAGAGACAAGAACTACCAGGAGGAGATAGGGGCTATCAAGAGGAGGCAGGAACTATCAGGAGGAGAAAAGAGCTGTCAGGAGGAAAGAGCTGTCAGGAGGAGGCAGGAGCTATAAGGCAGGTGCTATCAGGCAGGTGCTATCAGGCAAGACAAGAGCTATCATGTAAGAGCTTACAGGAGGCACAGGCTATCATGAGGCAGGAGTTATCAGGAGGTAAGAACTGCCAAGAGCTATCAGGAGGAGGTAGGTACTATCAGCAGGCATGATCTACCAGGCGGAGGAAAGAACTATCGAGAGGAGGCAAGACCTATCAGGATTCAGGAGGCAGGAGCTATCAGGAGGAGGCAAGAGGTGTCAGGAAAAGACAAGAGCTACCTGGAGGAAGTAGGAGCTATCAAGAGGAGGCGGGAACTATAAGGAGGGGAGAGGTATCAGGAGGCTGGAGCTATCAGGAGGCAAGAGCTATCTGGAGGCAAGAGTTATCAGGAGGCCTGAGCTGCCAGGAAGAGACAAGAGCTATCTGGAGGAGGTGGGATCTATAGGCAGGCAAGATCTATCAGGAGGACGAAAGAACTATCAGGAGGAGGCAAGGTCTACTATTAGGATTCAACAGGCAAGAGCTATTGGGAGGAAGCGAGAGCTCTCAGACTGGAACTGTCAGGCAACAAATGCTATCAGGAGTCCAGAGCTATCAGGAGCAGGCAAGTTCTATCAGGAAGAGGCAAGAGCTATCAAGAGGACTTAAGGAGGCGAGAGCTATCAGGCAAGAGCTATCAGGAGGCAAGATCTACCAGGAGGCAAGAGGTATCAGTAGGTAAGAGCTATCAAGATGAGGAAAATGTTATCTGTAGGAGGCTGGTTGAGCTATCCTGAGGCAAGAGCTTTCGGGATCAGGAAGAGGCAGGAGCTATCAGGAAGTGGCAGGAGCTATCAGGAGGAGGCAAGAGCTATCAGGAGGAGGCAAGAGCTATCAGGAGGTGGCAAGAGCTGCATTGTCATGGGACAAGAACTGGACGAACTAAGTCTGCATATACGTTACGTTTTTTACATCCTAAGGCTTCAGCTTTCTGAAAAACAACTCTGAATTCCCACTAAACAATGCTAAGGACGACCTGAAGTTCGAATGCAACTCCAAACTTCACTTACAGCATTATTGCACACAATATCATATGACGAGCAGAAGAAAAGAAATTGTATTAAACAATATATTTAAGCAATTTTCTGGAATTATGGCAGACGAAAGTCTTTCTGATGAGCACATGTTAAACATCTCGGGGATAGCCTACATCCTAAAATATCCTCTTTTCTTCCAGCTACCCTTCAACCTACCGTCCATTGCTTGCTACCATACAGCTTTGTCAATGTAATATTTTGAGGAGGTCAGCCCAGAATTGAACCCCAGTCCGAGGCTCGGAATAGCCCTGAAAGACCCCTGTGTACCATCCAACACGCTGGCATAGGCGTATCTCGCAAGGGGAAAGGGCATCAGGGTAAATCATGACCAATATGAGGGTAAATCCACAGGTCTGTTGACATCCTTAACATGTTAAAATTTCATGGCAAAATAGCCACAAATACCCCGTGGAACGGCCGTCCCATACGCCTAAGCATGCGGGTCTCAGGAAAGCCATCATGTTAACCATTAGGCCAAACAGACTAAATGTTCTTGTGTCAATAAAACAATATATATATATACTAAATGTTATTGACCAGACGTCTTACCCCACTACTTGTACTAGGGCCTACACAACTAATACAAGACTGCCTCAAAAGATTTTTTGCAAGAACTGCATCTAGGCAAGAAGTTATTCATTTAGAAAAATCCCACATCACACTACTCTCCCAATCCCAGATATCTCATGGTTGTCCGATAAAATAAACAAACAATCCTATCTAAAACAATTCTGCTTTAGTTGCATATTAAGATGTTCTCCAGATTAAGGCAGAATGCTATTCTGCAAGACTTTGTATATACAGCTAGGGCTATTTAAAAATTGGTTGTTGGCCTCTAAATCAAAGTGGAGGCCTAGATGAGTAGTGACTTTTTTTAAAGAGAAGTTAGCTAAACTGCAGGGTGATGTAATATTATACTAAAATGTCTAAAGCTTTAAGCTTGCCTATACATGGGCTACTGCTATCTTGTTGTTTAGTTAATATAACAATAGCTTTCCATAGATAAATCAAAAACTATGTTGGCCTAGTTGGAATGTTATAAAGGGAAGAAAATCAACAAAATCCGTAAGCATCGCTCCTTCCATCACTTCAATCTTGTCAATTTAATAGATGGATCGAGAGGGGAAAAAGGCCTACCTCAGAGCCCTTTATTATCTCTTATGTGCTTGCTTTTTATCACGTGACATTTCCTATAATACCTTAAAGAACAGCCACTACATGCAAATACTGCTACAAGGCCATTCAGACAGGTGGCCAACTCAAGGTACATAGGTGGCCAACTCTAGGTACATCAGTGGTCAACTCAAGGTTCAGGTGGCCAACTCAAAGTAAATGGGTGGCCAACTCAAAGAAAACAGTGGCCAACTCAAGGTTTTCAAGGCCCCAGGCTTTTTCAATGGCAAATTGCACCCAAGGCAGCTGAATTTTGATCCATTTTCAAGCCAGTAGAAAAACGTTTCATTTGAGGTATTGTGAACTTGGGTGCAATTGGCCAATATCAAATGAACTAAGATTTAGTGATTTTCACATCACAGAGTGGCCAACTCAAGGCAAATTAAATATATAGGTAAATTTCTCTCTATTTTTTAATATATCCGTCTTTCAATTTCTTTGGAACAGTAACATAACTGTCTTATATACATTGAATATTAAGTAAATTTAATGAAATTATGGTAAAACCATAAGTCCTAAAAAAACTTTTTAAGTGCTGCACATAGAAAATAATGGGTGATAATAGATCGCGTGAAAGGTCATGGATTTCACTTACACCAAAAAATCAGAAAAAAAATTAGAAAAATTCTGGTACCAAGCAAAATCATGACCTTTCACGCGAACATACAGAAAAGGCACACTTCCTGTCTATGGACCAATCAGATCGCTGGATTAGAGCTATTTTACTCTCAAGAAAACCACAACATCCATTGCAACGCAGGAAATGGAACCATTGAGTTTTCTATGTGTGCTGCGCGAATTTCATTGCCATTTACATATTATATTACCACCACTTCTTTCCTTTCCCTCAATTTCCCCTGAGCACTATTCCCTTCTCTTCCTTTACATCTACCTTTTCTCTTCTTCTAGTCCAACTCACATAAATTGTACTTCTGTCAATAGATTGAGCATTCAAGTGATTCATCGTTCACCCGACTAAGGCGAAGTACTGTACCTTTTTTTGGCGAAATGTTTACAAATGAGCGATAACGAAGTTAATTTCAAAAGCCAATCAAGTTGCCGCTCAATTCAGCCATTCACAGAGCACCTTGCATTCCTGAGTCGACCAATGACGAAAGAGATTACACTATTCATGCGCCAGCGTCTCTGGCGGCGGAGGAGTGAACTATCCTCATTTGAGCTAATCTGCAGAAGAGTAAACTAGTGGTTGCAGGATTTGTGACACTCATGGCTTCAAAAGTGACTTTTCAGGTTTTAACTCGGTTTCTGGCAAATCCAGGAAGCAGATTACCACTCCGAAGTGTTCAAAAGGTACCACACAATGTTCTGACTCCATTTTATGCGCCAAATGCGAGATTTCTGCACAAATCAAGCTGTTTGTAGATGTAGATGGTTGGGGACGAAACCTTTCGGTTGTTATCCCATCAGTTTTGACTCTTGCGTCGGTGGGCTCTCCTCTCGGTAGACCACCTTTCTTTCTTTTAGGAGAAAAACAAATAAATAAATAAATAAATAAATTACATAACATAGAATTAAATAGCTTGGTAAATAAATATAGATTAAAAAAAAAACAACACATAAATAGGCAAATAAATAAGTTTTTAAAAAAAACTGGTAAAACTGAACACAAAAATATAGTATAACTGCTAATACTGACAGTAACTCCTACCACCCAGTTAAAAAAAAGTAAAACAAACCAACGAAAACCTTTTTTTTTTTTTTTTTTTTTTTGCCAAACAGTTGGTCATACGCCCCTCTCTCGCCGTCAAAAGATTTTAAAATTTTTTACAAATTGCGCTGTTTTCTTACAGGGATCAAGGGTAGGGTCCAAGAGATCACTGAGACCGATGTTTATTTATTTATTTTTTATGTTTTACAGCTTTCCCTGGGTCCAAGAGACCACAAGGTATAGGTATCAAGTTGGCGCCGAGAGAGGACCCATATGATTTTTGTTTAACGCTGAGGAACTTGTGTCCCCCAAAAATAACAAAGTGCAGCACTCACAGGAGGTGGTTTGTGCGTTGATGCGAGTGTAAAACAATTTAAACGTGAAACCCCATAATCGGGTCTATAGCGACCACAACGGGTGACAAAACAATAAAGTAATAATACCAGTAGTTATCTTTTCCTCCGGGTCTGTAGCGACCACAAAGGATAACAAGCTATTCATAACATTTGATAATCAGTTTTGGTTTTCTGGGTCTGTAGCGACCACAGTGATGAGGATGGCGATGATGACAAAAGTGCTAACATGAACAACTTGAAATGCTAATTAACTGAGACAAATATTTATTTTCAAAATTGATGTTAAGGTATTCCCATCAAATACAGAGATCATTTCCTCCGGGTCTGTAGCGACCACAAAGGATAACAGGGTAATGATATTAATTTTTATGGCTTCTGGGTCTGTAGCGACCACAGAGATGAAATGGCGATCGATGGGAAGAAAACTTGAAATGATGATCATCGATGAGAAGGATTCACAACCCAAGAAATTACTACCTCCGGGTCTGTAGCGACCACAAAGGATGATGGACTGAGAGTAAAATACCACGGGGATGTAGAGGTGATGAGGATGGGGTTCTGTTATGTGAAATGATGATCGATGAAGAAATCCCAAACAACAGTAATTATTTCCTCCGGGTCTGTAGCGACCACAGAGGTTGACAGCAAAATGTACTTATGAGTTTATTTATGACTTCTGGGTCTGTAGCGACCACAGAGATGGAACAAAAAAGAGGAAAGCAACGTGTTAATATGAAAAGAAAAGTGTGATCAATTTAATTCCATATCCCGAACAGTTAGATTCTATAAATCATTATACGATCCGGGTCTGTGGCGACCACGGGATACTAAAAAACAATTTTTATTTTTATTTTTTATTTTTAGTCTTCCAAGGCTCTGTGGGAGTTTAGTGCCATAGTGCTCTTTAGTGATTTACAGATGTCTTTTATTAATTTGGTAGATGGATGGCATCCATCCACTAAGAGATTGTACTTCGCGCTGGCACTGCGGGACTTGCTGTGCACAGATCTGAAACTCAGGCAGCTGTCAATGAAGGGGTCAAAAATGAGGACAAAACTCAGGGACAGCCTAATCAAGAGAAGGATCTGTCAAGAGAACTGATCAACTCTCTGGCTCTGGAAGAAATTGATCTCAATCTCTACAGGTAATTTTACTAATTTAAATGATAGACCACCAACAATAATCAGTGATAATGTGCCGTATATTTTGTACAATGTCATTGTCAATGGTTTTATGAATAATTGATGATTTTTATGCCCAGACATACATGTCTGGTATATTGATTGCATTATTCATAAGGTGAAACCGTAAAAGCGCATGTATAATGGGGATCGAAGAAAAGTAGAAAAAGAAAGAAGTTACCAAGCACAAAAGTCAAAATGTCAAAAAGGAGTACATTAATTAATTTGAGGCGCTCGAATTATTTAAATTACGCTTCATTTATACTCCATCCACTCCAAATATGCTCCCTTGTATATATATATATGTATAGGCTTTTTTGCAGTACAATCTGAGTATTTTGGTAATTTGAATACTTCGAGCGCTTAAAATGTACTTTTTTTTGCTCTAGGTAGGCATAATTTAAGTTGACACTCTATGGATCAATAATTTGAATAAATTCTGAATGAGTTTAAAAAATTTTGAAGTTATTATGACGCATGACAAAAATGACAGTTGAGGCTTCAGCATACATCGAAACTTTATGTAAGATTAAGATTTATGATGAATTATGTTATTTATCTATTGCAAATTTGCAATACTATCATAAATTTGTATTCACGGAAACAGGGGTAGCAACCTATGGCGGCCTATGGGAGGACGAGGAGCATTCGGCGGTCAGATCGTCGGTCAAGCTCTTGCTGCAGCGGGAATGACAAAGCCAGAAGATGCCTTGGTCCACAGTCTCCATTGCTACTTTGTAAAAACAGGTTGGTATGATATTAGTTATTCATCCAATAAAAAAACAACTAAAATGGTAAGGATATCCGGGTATCCCCACTCTGGGAAGATGGGGTTCTCCGACCTCACTCTGGGAAGAATAACTGCTCTTTCTCAGAGTTGGTATCCCAACAGCCGAAAAATTCTAAAGTTATATTTTATTTGCAACAGAAGTCTATGATTTTATGACGATGACATTTTTATTTGTTTTTCTGGCTTATTCTCTGTAGAACATTTTTGATTATGATAACTTGTGAATTTTCAAAGGTCATGTTGAAGTGCAATTAACCTGCACAATTATAATAATATATCGTTTTTTAACATATATTTGTGACCTGCTCCACCAAAATGGGTTCAAAGTCGGCCTCCTATCATATCTAGGTATGAAAATAACTTTATTCTACTGGAATTAAGCTTTAAAATGATGTTTAGTATGTTTTGATATCTCCATCCAATCCAAAGATATGGCACCTCAAACATCAATGATACAAAACATCAAACTTTGAGAAAATGGCATTTGAAATTCCCGGCATTACAACGAAAGAACTAAAAAAATCAACAGGGACACACAATTTAGATAATTTAAAATCAATTTTTTGGTTAAATGGTCTTAAATATTCAAAGAAAATTACTTTTGCTAAAACGTGGTACCAACAGCTAAAAAACATCAAAATGTGACCTTTTGACACATTTTGCTCATTTCTGAGAAACATATAATGCCTACTTTGAACTCATTTTGGTGGAGCAGGTCACATTTAAGCTGTCCTATTAGTTATTTAGGGTTTTTGTGTGATCTTAAAAAATAATGTCTGAAATAACTACTCAATTTCTCTTTTATTGAGATATGGAGATGTTTGTAGCAATGTTTATTTAAACTTTAATATAAAAAACAATTAACATGAAATGTTATTCTATAAAATCTAAATTATTGTAAGCATAGTAAGTGATAAGTCATGGTGATGTTTTATTTATGTAAGCTTTATCAGAACCTCAAAGTAAGTACTATATTATGAACTGTTCAGAGTGTCTATATTTGCTGATTGATCTTTCGATTTGCTAGGCCTGGTAATTCAAACCTGATTTTTTTTTCCTGCATTGGATTGTACTTTGAACTTGATAATCAAATTGTTGTGCCTATTTGTCAACCTTTACCACAGTTGTGGTGACTCATAAACCAACTTTTCTTGGAGGATTCATGTAGGGGAGAGGCAGGTTAGTTGAGACGCAAGGTTAGTTGATACGCCCCACCTCCTGGTCAGAGAAATGGTCATTTGAGAAAGTGTTGGCATTTGTAAGAAGCAGAATAAAAAAACGCATCTTCTCATCTTGGTCAATGTAGAATCAGAATCAAGATTTTGGAGAAAAGTCAAAAAATTCAAAAATCACTGTTCCGAGTAAATTTGTGCTGAAATCTTGCAATTTTTTTTCTCTCGCTATAGTGAAGGATGATTCAGAGTAACTCAGTATATGGATAAGGTGTGTGAAAAGGGTTATTTATGAGCCATCAAAGATGACCTAGGTTCACCTGTGGTCAAGAGACCTGCTGTTTTCTGACATAATCGAGTGGATGGGTTTGTTGATACAGCCGATTGGTTAGGTTTTGTTGGCTGGCCTGGTCAAAATAACAACCCTGACCTATTAGTACAATCATAATGCTAGGTGTTACTCAGTAGTTTACATGAAAAAGATCTATAGATGAATCTTAGGTTGAAATAATCATGAGATCTCCCCCTCCCAACAGGTCGACCATCAGATCCGACTCACAATGGTAGCAGATATGCATCCATGGGAACAGAAAGCAGATCGGTGAAGGCGTATGGTTTTATAGTATCCTACCAAGGCGTAATTATGTGACTTTTTCTTTGCATTGTCCATCAGGCTTTTGTGTATTAACTAACCTGCCTGGGTGTATCAACTAACCTTACCAGGTGGGTTAGTTGATACGTTTGACATGACCTATTTTGACGCCATCTGGGGTAAAAACTATCCAACAGAGAAAGTCAAGTTTCCCCATATATTTGAACAATGTATTTCCCAATGCACATGACTATTCGTCATTCCAATATCATCGTTCGTTTAGCTTGGAGGCGAGCTTTTCTGAAAAACGTCTCAACTAACCTGCCTCTCCTAACCATACATTGCAAGGAGGGGAATTAAGGCCACACATAATTGATTCTTAGCTTCGTGGACCCGCCGATACAATAGATTTATAGATTTTCTGCCGATAAAAAATTTAGATTTCACCATTTTTTTGTCCTACCCACCGACCCTAGAAAAAATGCCTTGAGAAGATCCGAGAAGCTAAAGTAGGCAGTGGTAGGTAGCGCATCGGTCTGCCTCTCAGAGTCAGGGTGGGTCCAGGGTTCAATTTCTGGCTTCCTGCCCTGGCCGGGTCTTCTGATCTTTTGCTGGGAAGCAATTTCAATTCCTTCGCCTCATTTTTGTGTCCTCCTTGGAGCCCTTGTCCTAATTAGCTTTCCAAGTGCAGAAATGCAGGATCCATTGTATGTAAAGGCTTAAACTTTACAGTTTCTCACAACATGCGAGCTGGTGTTTGGTCTGATTGCTCAGCATCTACAGGTCACACAACAGAAATACACATACTCACCAGTAGATGAGCTATTTTGTAATTTATTTGTCACATTTTAGTGATGTTTCGGTGCTGTTTTTGTCAGAATTTTGACGACGAACACCCGTTCCAGAAATGAGACAGACTGTACTTGATTAATTACAACTCAGTTTGATTACAATTTACAAACAAAAACCTTTAATGGACAAGATAAAAATTGTGCATTCTGCTGTTAATATGTTATTAGCCTACTAGGCCTATGCAAAAGAAGGTTTGCACCATTTCATCGTGCTCTCTATATTCCACCAATTCCCCATTAATCTGACTGTAATTACACCTATCTCTCTGTTTTACAACCTTCTAGACAGTGGTATACTATATTATATTCGTATTTTTTACGCTGTAACACTGTCACAGACCAATACTAATCTTCCTCATGCCGTCACAACTTCTCATTCCCTCACAAGTAGAAGAAGTGGTATCTTTTTCCCTGGCCTCCACACACCAAGGGATGCCCCACTCTCAATGACTGGTCCATAGGTCTACATGATCTGATAATACATGTGTTTCATTTGATTCCAATATGTAACTTGCGAGTTTCGTGGTCCCTCAGGCCTAAAATTAACATGGAAAAGATAGAAAAAGTCGCAAGGCACTGCATATTCACTGTGTATTACAACTGCCGCCCCGATTAGGGTATTTCATGTGCCCCCAATATTTTCCGATCCAGCTTGACCTTGGTCTGGTATTGCGGTTTATAAAGTAGAAGTCACATGTAAAATTTTGGCCCATTCTATAAATACCTACCTTTACCAGAATTCACTTGAAGTTTATAATGTAATTCGCCATTGGTGAACTTGCAAATCCTGAAGATATTGCAAGAATCAATGAAGGAATGTATATTTTTTCCTCAATCCATGGTTTCTCAGTAAGGTTTTGGAGGGCAATTGAAATCTGGCATCAGCCATGTTACAGCAGGTCTTCATAATTAGCTAGGAAGTGCTGAATTTCCTAAAAATCTGCCATTTGACGCAGATTTTCCCAAATTTGACAGCTTCTGGTAGCTTGGCAAGTGGAGTTATACAAAAAATAACACCAGATTTGAGCTGCCCTCCCAAAACTTACTCAGGAACTGTGGTTTGAGAAAAAAATATTGATTTCTTCATTATTTGGTTTTAGTAATATCTTGAGATTTTGCATGTTCGCCAATGGGGAATTACACTATAAACTTCAAGTGAATTCTGGTAAAGGTAGGTATTTATAGAATGGGCCAAAATTTCACATGTGACTTTTACTATATAAACTGCAATACCAGACCAAGGTCAAGCAGGATCGGAAAATATTGGGGGCACCTGAAACACCCTACCCCCCATGCTATTTCCAGATATGCCCCTGGGTCAAATACAGTGTATATATAGTATATATATATATATATATCAGCCCTATCATGACCAGTATAATTGAGTAATCTCTGCATTCATTAGATTTGTCACTTTGGTCTTAGGATATTGCAAAAATTGTATTTTGATATTATTGTATTTTGATATTTTCTCCAACCAGGTGACACAGAGGTTCCCGTCCTTTACCACGTGGATAGAATAAGAGACGGAAAAAGTATTTGCACCCGGACAGTGAACGCTACTCAGAAATCCAAGACTATCATGACGATGGCCGTGTCCTACCATAAGCCTGAAGAGACCTCTCTTGACTACCAGTACAAAATGCCTGAAGTGCCTTCGCCTGAAGACCTGCCGGACTACGAGGATTACTTGCGGAGTCTTTTGAAGTAAATATGTTGACTTAATGCTGAAAATATTGTCATACAATTATTTTGAGTAAACGATTTGTCCTTCATTACTTTAAATTGATACTTTTACATCTACACAAGCAGTTATGAACTTGATGAAGTACCTTATTGTGCCATTGTTGGCTTTTTCTAGTTTTATTATTCAGACGCATATATGAAATCAATCAAACTGCCAAAAAGCTGAGTTGGTGTTTCATGTGGATTGGTTCTTTGAGATTGTTCATAGTGATTCTGTCTGCGTATCAGTCTATCAATTGGACCAAGCGTCATGTAGGATTTCTGATGGTTCTTTTCTGCCTATGTTCAAGCCCCGGGTGCTGAACCCAAAATATTATTATGAGGCTAATATGAGCAAAATCCTTGTTGGATGAGACTTAAAAATTGGGAACCCCTTAATTGTAACAGGTGTCTGTGCTGCGCAAGTAAAAGATCCTCATTCCTCATGTGGTGTAATTGTGGCCTTAGAGGGCTGCACTTCCCATATCGATCTATCCAAACATCCATCTGTCGATCTATCTAAACAGTTCAACAAAAATAAGTCCCTCTTTAAATAGGGATGCACGGATATCCGGCACAGTATCCGGTATCTGGCCGGATATTGAAATTTGCAGGATATCCGGTATCCGGCAGAATTAGGGTATCTGAACCGGATATCAGAACCGGATATTTGTCACGGTCAAAACTTAGTGTCACTAACTTGAAGTTAGTGAAAGGCTGAAATTTCAATAATACTGTAAATTAAAGAATGTTACAGTACACTTAAATTTCTTCCTGCACCTGCATATTCTGCAATAGAAACTGCAGAATTCTGCACTTCTGAAAAAAATTCTGCAGTTCTGTAGGAAACTGCAGAATTCTGCAGAAAATTGCAGAATTCTGCAGTTCTGAAAAAAATTCTGCAGTTCTGAAAAAAATTCTGCAGTTCTGTAGGAAACTGCAGAATTCTGCAGTTCTGCAGCTCCATGCAGTATTTGTGAACCTCTGGTACTATTAATGCATCTCATAAATTGCAATGCATCTGCTAAGTTCAGACCTCTTTGACAAGGGTCTTGCCACTACCCAGGAAAACGTTGGTTGCGGTTTGGGGTTGGGTGGGGGGGTCTGGGGTTTTGATGCTCATCTGCAATGCATTCTGCAGCTTGCAAAATGGTCCGCATGGTCTGCATGGTCCGCATTTTACACTGACCCTGCAAAATGGCATTTTTGCGAGCTGACTGTTCGCCGAAAAATGTATCGTACGGCGAGAAGAAACAACGACGGACAAAGACTGACTGCTGCAGTCTATAGACCTGGTTGTAGGGTACCTGAAACTTTTTTCTGAATGAAATTTGGTTGAGAATTGACCAAACAGAGAGGCAAAACGTCCATGGAAGTTTATTTTGGTAGAGCACTGTCAGTAGTTTATAAAATGACATTTTGGCCAGCTTACCGATCGCCGAAAAATGTATCGTATGGCGAAAAGAAACAACGATGGACAAAGACTGACTACTGCAGTCTGTAGACCTGGTTGTGGGATACCTGAAACTTTTTTCTGAATGAAATTCGGTTGAGAATTGGCCGAGCAGAGAGGCAAAACGTCCGTGGAAGTTTATTTTGGTAGAGCACTGTCAGTAGTTTATAAAATGACATTTTTGCGAGCTTATCGATCGACGAAAAATGAGTCGTACGGCGAAAAGAAACAACGATGGACAAAGACTGACTACTGGAAGTTTATTTTGATAGAGGTCATTCCACAAACTGCTACCTGGTAGAACTGCAGAATTCTGCAGTTTCCTACAGAACTGCAGAATTTTTTCAGAACTGCAGAATTCTGCAGTTTTTTGCAGAATTCTGCAGTTTTTTGGAGAATTCTGCAGTTTTTTGTAGAACTGCAGAATTCTGCAGTTTTTTGAAGAGCTGCATAAAACCTCCCAGGCTGCATATCTCCTACAGAAATACAGATTTTGCTGCAGAAACTTTTCAGAAACACTGCAATGACTGAGGACTACCAAAACCCTGACCCCCCAAACCACAACCCCCCAAACCACGTTTCCTTGGTAGTGGCAAGCCCCATGTCAGAGAGGTCTGAACTTTGAAGATGCATTGCAATAAACTACAGGAAGTAACAGAGGTTCAGAAATCATGCAGGGAGCTGCAGAACTGCAGAATTCTGCAATTTTCTGCAGAATTCTGCAATTTTCTGCAGAGTTCTGCAGTTTCCTACAGAACTGCAGAATTTTTTTCAGAACTGCAGAATTCTGCAATTTTCTGCAGAATTCTGCAGTTTTTTGCAGAATTCTGCAGTTTTTTGCAGCTAGCTGCAGAAGTGCATAAAACCTCCCTGGCTGCATATCTCCTACAGAAATACAGATTTTGCTGCAGAAACTTTTCAGAAACACTGCAATGATAAAGGACTTCCAAAACCCCGACCCCCCAAACCACAACCCCCAAAACCAACCCCCCAAATCAATGTTTCCTTGGTAGCGGCAAGCCAAATGTCAAAGAGGTCTGAACTGTACAGATGCAATACACTGGAGGAAGTAACAGAGGTTCAGAAATCATGCAGTTAGCTGCAGAACTACAGATTTCCTGCAGATTTTTTTTGAAACTGCAGAATTCTGCAGTTTTTTGCAGAATTCTGCAGTTTTTTGTAGAACTGCAGAATTCTGCAGTTTTTTGCAGAGCTGCATAAAACCTCCCAGGCTGCATATCTCCTACAGAATTACAGATTTTGCTGCAGAAACTTTTCAGAAACGCTGCAGTGATCGAGGACTACCAAAAACCCTGATCCTTCATACAACAATCCCCCAAACCACGTTTCCTTGGTAGCGGCAAGCCCACATGTCAAAGAGGTCTGAAATTGAAGATGCATTGCAATAAACTGCAGGAAGTAACAGAGGTTCAGAAATCATGCAGGGAGCTGCAGAACTGCAGAATTCTGCAGCTTCCTGCAGATTTTTTTTTGAAACTGCAGATTTTTTTGGAACTGCAGTTTTTTTGCAGAACTGCAGGAAGAAATTATATACTCCTCGAATGTTATTAGAACAGAGTCAAAACACGATTCAATCATCTCCAAAATCAAATTATTCAGTCACATAGCATTATGAAAAACATTTTACCAGAGGAACAGTCCTCCTGTCAAACATGGTATCTTTTGGCTATGAGAAAAAAATGTATTATCAGCCGCGAATGCCGAAAAGCTCCTTTTTCATATGTGTATTATCCGGTTCCTACTATCCGGTATCCGGCAGTTGGTCTGGCCGGATTACCTGGTATCCGGTATCCAGCTATTTTCACTATCCGTGCATCACTATCTTTAAATAAACTTGAATGTCTCAAAGACTCCTTCTCTGATTTTTAAGTCAGTTGGCTAAATTATTGGCCTGTATATCAACGGTAAATGTGTGAATTTGTAGCATAGTGGCATTACTCCTGGCTGAGCCAACCTTGCGGGCGGGCTACCAGCTAGACACAGTTAATCGAGTGATTGGAGAAAAATTGTTTCTCGATCATATTTAGTGGACAACTGAGGTCTTCTTAAAATGTGACATTTTTGCTGTTTAGGTTCCTTCGATGACATTAGAAATAATTTGAGTTGAGTCTGAGCACCTTTCAGCATAAATGGTTTTGGGCAAGATAAAACTTAAACATTTTAAAGAGGGGTACGTGCACTCAGGCTCTGCTGCACAGACAAGAATTAAGCAATTAAGCTACTACAGGCACTATGTTGATACAGGGGTCCACAAACTGGTAAACTTTTATAGAAATCTGATAAGAGGTCTCTGTTATATTCTATCTAATAGACTATCTATCTGTATACTATCTATCTATAGATCTATCTATCTGTCCATCATTGATGAACTTTATAATGTTTTCCTTTCAGATGTGACGACTTCCCAGAGAAACACAAAGGCACTATTTCCAAACTTCTGGCAAACGAGGTTCCCGTCGCACTTAAAGTAATTAATCCAACTGCATTCATGCGACTGGGGGGTGATGAGGACCCCAAGTTGCTCTTTTGGATCCGAGCCAAAGGACATATAGGTAATATAATAGGAACAGGCCTCCCAGTGGCCACGACAAAAAATATAGGGATTTTATAGGAAGTTTTAAATCAATTTTATAGGGTTTAATAGGGCTTCGGCAGTCAAAATATAGAGAAAATAAAGGGCTTTTCAGCTTCAAATGTATTGTAAATTAATATTAAATTCACCGGTCGAGTGCTCAATCGGCGACTCGGTAATTCAGAAGAATGTACTGTTTCGGAAGTAACCAGTGTTGAGATAAGGTACATTGGCATGTTGACCAAGGAATGACCTGGAATTCTGGTATTTTCTCTGACAAACGCAAACAGTAAATACTCATTTTAATGTCACATGAAAAGATGGAAATTGCTAATTTAATGCCTTGAAAATATAGGGATTGATAGGGATTTTCGGCTAAAAGCTTGAAAATATAGGGAGCAAAAAAAGAAGTAGGGAAATATAGGAATTTATAGGAAATATAGGGCCGCTGAGAGCCCTGTAGGAATGTGCAATGCTTTTATTTTTCCACCACCTGATGGAGTGCTATCCATGGGTCAGTTGCCAAAAGTTTTGAACTAGTCACAGGCCCAAGCCTTTTAAATAGAGAATTGTTTTACTTGTCTTTTGTATATTCAAAGGTAGCATATTCTGACTGAGCCTGCTAACTTCATCTGGACAGCATATGGCTCACTTTTGAACTCTCATCCAATCAGAGAAGCTCTTACAAAGGGTTCATTAGTTACAACTTCTCTGATTGGCCAATTCCTTGTCACTCCTCAAGTGACCAACTTCCTATCCAGATGAAGTAAGCAGGATCAGTCTGAGGGTGTTACATTTGTATTAAACTGGAGACATTGGTAAAGAAAATGCTCTGTTAGGCCTGGGCCTGTGGACTGGTAGATGTTTGCTGTGTGGGGATGCTTTCAACTGCAAGGATAGCAGCATATCTATCACTGATTATCAGCTAAGCATATCAGCCAAGCAGTCTGAGCTTTCTCTACAAAAGTTAGTTTCAATAAAGGCATGTGTAAATTATCACTATTATCACTATACACTCCATAAAGACCATTACACAGCAAGTCACCCCATTATGCACATTGGCTTCCAATTCGACAAGACAGTTGAATTCGACATGTACAGTTGGGGCTCTCAAGTGCATTTGATATGTGCAACACCTGGAGTATAATTCGTTGTAGTGTCTGCCAAAATTTCAACAACTTGTGATTGGATCACTTGCCAGGCAGGTTGGTGAGGGTCAAATTTAACTGTAGTGTGACTGTCAAAATTAGATGTCTTTGATGGTACCAACAATTGAGTAATTGCAACAACAATAAAAAACCAAGCTTTGAATCCACCGATTCTTGTTATAGACTACAGACACTACAGCAGTTTACTAACTGTCATATACACTGTGTACCAACCAAATGACCCAATTAAGGATTTTCTTTGTTTACATTTTGCTGGTTTTCATATATAGATCAAGCAACAAACGTTGCCATATAGTCAGTATGCTGTCTTATAGTATAAAAAATACACCTACAAAATTTGGAATCAATCTGTTCAGTTTTCTTGGAGATTAGGCAGTTTTAGTCAATTTTAGTGCATTTTTTACTAGAATCACCAAATCTTTTGATTGCTAAATATTTAAAGCTGGAAATTTCACATCACGATTTCTGATACATAAATACAGCATACTAGCTATGTTATATTGTAATTACATTGCTTTCTGGTCTAAAATTTAAGATTTTATGATAAACTAGGTCGCTTCGCATAGAGCAAACGGTACACAGTGTATATTGTCAATTATAACTTGCAGGAGACAATGAGAACATCCACCACTGTGTAGCAGCCTACTTGTCGGACATGATGCTTCTCCGTTCTGCGATGGTGCCTTTCCCGCACTTCAGAGTGAAAATGATGGCCTCCTTGGATCACGCCATGTGGTTCCACTCTCCCTTTCAGACTGATGAGTGGATGCTGTACGAGTGCGAATGTCCCAGATCAGGTAAACATTTATGGCTTGGCTTCGAGTTAAATTATAGAACGATACATTTAGAAAAAATAAAAAGATAATTTAGATTTAAGAATTTATAGTATTAGTATTCACCAAGTTAAATGTTGGTGTTTTGTGGTGGACACAGATGATACCTTCATATTGTGGAATTGGTATAATCAGGCGGCCTGTATGCTTCTGGAGGTATCTAATATAGATGTTATCTCTGCAGCAGCTATAGGGCGAATGACACTGGGCCTGGTCATTTGGCCAACAGGTCAACTTTAGAGGGCGCACTACGGCACCACTGCCACAACATTTCTCTCAATTCTTCTGATTTTTTTTTATTGCAGTAAGCGCAAGATCCTTCACCCAAGGTCGATTCTGGCGCCGAGACGGAGTCCTTGCTTGTACTGTGGCACAAGAAGGGATCATCAGAGGTTATACTCCTGAGAAAAGTCTGCATTAACTCATCAAATAGTCCAGGGTGCCCACTCTCCCTATATTTCCTGTAATACCTATATTTCTTTTTTGGTATCCCATAATTACTAATTACCTATATTTTAGGAAAATTCTTATATCTTTTACCGTGTCTAGATATTTCACACATCCACGTTTTTGTCTACGATACTAAGTTTTGTATCTTTTATCCACTAATAAATGAAATTTTAGGCATGTATTGTCCCCGACATGAAGTTTTCGGCTTATGATGGAAGCGATTCCATAAGTTGCTTCTGGTTTCTTGCCGAATAATTCCTATATTGTCCTATTAAAGTAGGCAAAATCCTCCTATACTTTACGGAAAAAAAATTCCTGTATATATATATGTAATATGTATTGCTATAATATTTTATGCAATGTTGGGTGGGTACCCTGAAATACTGAACTGCAGTTATATCATGGGATAAGGCTATTAAAGTTTATTCTGGCATTACATGTACTTCATTTGGTTTGTTGAAGTATTTCTGTTACATACTGTTACTGCTATGAAATAGCAATTTTCTAGTCATGGTTGAGACTTAAAGTAATTGAAATAGTTTTACTTTTGTGAATTTGCTTTGGCTTAAATAGTAAAAAGAAAACTTAATACTCAAATATGCAATATTATATGACATAGCTAATACTATATATTCTAGTGTACATGTTGGCAACACGGTAGGCCTTATAGGCCTATTTTTTTCCAATATTAAAGCAATCATATATTAAAGATGCTCAATAGGACTATATTACTGGTTTTCATTTTTGCTTATTGAGAACTGAGAAGTATTCTGTTGTCTGCTATCAATAAGTATGATGTTGATGTAGTTAGTGTTTAGCTGAGTTTGCCTTATGTATTTGTGGATACTACTATGTTTCTCAAATTATTTCAATAATCAATTATGAAATACTATTCAATAGTATAGCTGTATGTATATTTCTGCTGATTGTTAGACTCATAGATTGTAACCTTGTAGGGCTATTTATACAATTTGTTCTCAGTTATCTGTTTAATGCTACATTGTACACTAGTAATGCCCATTGAGGCGCATGTTTAGGGGGATGAAGACCCCCCCCCTCCGGACAAACGATAATGGCAGATGCAGATGTGGAATCTGTCTGGTACGCCTAATGTCAGCAATCGGCGCGTTGATGAAACAGGCGGATTGCTTTTGTCCTAATTGTTGACCTCTTAGCTGTGGTAGTGAACCTTGCATGGCCGAGTGTTGAAGAGTATTGAAATATTACTTATTAACATACCTGTTGAGGGGAATTTTTAGGGGGAATGGAGCACCCCCCCCCTTCCGACCCCCCAATATATGTGAAAATGAAGAGGTAGATTGCCAGTGATGGCAGTGGAAATATTGACAGGGACAGTGTGTGGATGGTTTTGGCGGGAAGAGAGACTGTGGCGCCAGCCTCTGGCGTGAGCAGTCAGTGAACTACAATGGAGATTCATGCGCCCCTGGTGGAGAAAAACAGTAGAGGCAGGAAACGTAAATAAGGGAGCTGTTTCACTGTTATTTGCTGTTATCAGAAGGAGAGGATAGATCAATAAGGATAGGTGGATAGTTTAGGTGAGTAGCATCGCTAGGGGAGGAGTTTTTAGCTGTTGCAGGTGTGAGCATGTCACCCATGATTTTTGTATCTTATACCCGGCAGGGATTATACCCGGCAGGGATTGTAATGGACACCGAAGTCCAAGGATATCTTGAAATCAAAATACTTTGTTTTCAGTTGAGAATTTTTTTTTCTGATTTTTGTACAATTATTGTGATTTATAGGCCTGTCATGTTATGTTGATTTGTACTGTACATAGGCGTAGGAGGTCAAAAAATTATGGGGAGGCTGCCATGAAAAATTGTGCCCAAATTACAAAAAACTGTAAATTTACCAAATTTTGTGCCTGAATCTCCATGAAAAATTGATTTTACAAAATATTTCACCCCCCCCCCCCACTACTACGCCTATGTTTATACAGCTGTTGAGGCTCTTATGCTGTGGTGCTTGAGATTCTTATGCTTTAAGTTATATTTTAATTTAATTTATTGGTTTGTAATTTATTTTATTTTGATACAATCAAATATTTTTTACAAGATGTATATAATTTGAGCCTCAAGGAAGGGCAACCTTAAAATGTCTAAAGTGTGTATGATGATTGTATATTTGGTACTTCAATAAGTTCAATTAATGGTAGGCCTACTTATGTCTGTGATTTTTTTTTATTATGCAATAAATTATTGCCATCTTTAAATTACATAAAGTTGACGTTGACTTTATCACCAGTATTATAATATGAAGCTGACTATTTATGCTTGAACTATAATTCAAGTTTTTAGTTTCTAATTCTGTTGTGTCAATAAAACTGAATTTACCAACTCGGCAACCAGTGGCCACTTGGTGATGGCATTTGGTAACTTTTGGTTTTAAAAAATCAACTATTTACAATGATAGGTAAATAGGAGAGAATAGAGAGAAGTACACTGCCAATTGATTATGTAAGGCCAGGCAAAATTAATTTTTAGCTTCTCAGATCAAACTACAGAAAAAAATGCCTACCACAATTTTCCTGAAAGTTTTATTAAATGACACACTAAAGAATTGAGATAAATTTGAACTCTATTTTTTTTCTTCCTTACTGACCTCAGAAAAAGTTCCCTGAGAAGATACGAGAAGCTGAATATCAATTTGCCTGGCCTAAATAATGGGCAAGAGACTGAAGAGAGACAGATGCAAATCGAGAAAGTCCTTGATATAGCCATCTCGTGGTCGTTGCTCCTTGTCTTGTTCATGAAGATTCCTCCTTTAAGATCAGGAGCACCCCTGTGTGATAGGGTAGATAAAATTTTGTAGAGCGTGGTTTCTGTGGCTGTGGAGTCAGCGGCATATTTCGGAGAACGGAGATTACGGCATGAGAGATGTCGCTTTCTTCGTCCTCGGTTCTGGGTCCTTTTAACAATTCAGAAAGGGCACTAACTCCATGTCATCCATATTTCTCAAGTTTCTTTTGTCTAGCTCCTTTATATCTTCTGGTTTCTGGTATCCTTTGTTACTGGGCAGCTCAATCTCAATACGAAGTACATTGTGTCTTCGGCTTCGGTCTTGCATAATTGGCATATGCTGCATGTTAATTGGTCTGTTTGTCTGTTTCACTTATATTGTTCCTTGATCTGTTTCTATTACTTTGAATGTATCAAACTTTCAAACAGGAAAAGCAATGGCGCAAAAAATGCCAAACCATCAGGTCCCCTGGTGGAAAACTACGTCATGCAGCCATTGATTTAAGCCATGGGGTTTTTTTTAAAGGATATTATTTTCCAAGACAGGAATTGGAGGTCTCTGGACAATATTCCATTGCTTACTGCTGATGTTCAATGACCCTAAACCAGTCTTGCCTTATGCCTCCAATTCCTGTCTTGCCCATGGATCTCAATTTAGGTGACGTCACCTTGGTTTGGCAACTCACCTTGGTTTGGCAACTTTTTGACTTCAAAGGACAATATTTTTGCATTAAAGCTTGCAAATGCATGTTTAATTAATTCAGGGTATAAAATAAGAAAATTTGATCACTGCGCGTATTGTCTTTTGCGAACTATCGCCATTAATGTAGTTAAACAATCAGTGTTCTTAACAGCTGGCATTGTGATATCAAGCATTATAAATTTTCAAAAGATGACCAATTGACCATCATCAGGCAGACAAAGTATCAAGTTGGTTGAAATACAAAGTATATTGTGGGAATTCTACAGTTCACCATAATTTAGCCCAAAAATTTTGAATTTGATCACTGCACAAATTCAGATTGATCACTGCAAATTTCAGATTGATCACTGCACATTTTGGGATCATTGCACGCTTATTTTATACCCTGAATTAATTAGAAATGTAAAATGAATAGTTTTAAACATCTTTCAATGCTTCGCCATCATTTTTCTGTTATGGTGATGTTACAATTGATGGTCATGTGACTGAACAACGGATTTTTAAGAGGAGATATGTGTGAGAAATTACCAAAATTTCAGTAAGGTTCAAAAATTTAGTTTTTGCCATATCTTTGACCTATACCAACTTGTGCACCCAGTACTAACTTCGATTATGTCAAAATATGTCTCTATTATCACTTAAAACCATGTTAGATATAACATCATCAACAAACATTAAATGTGAAATAACAGAGTTGTGCCATTTCAAAGATGTACACACAAAAAGGCTTTTGTCATGGCAACACAGCATTTACTGTGGTGAAACATGACAATGATTACTAAATCTGTGCAAAATATCATGCCTGTACCTTCATTAGTTTTGGAAAAATAGCCACTGATAGGCCTACTTGTTTTCAAGTGATAGTTTGCCAATAACGACGTTACGTCACAATTTCGCCATTATCCGCTCTGTGCAAAAAACTACTTTTACCCTGCACGGCATGTGAAAAATCTTGACCACTGTTCAACCGATTAACTCACGGGATACATCAACGGAATCCCTAAAAGATGGCTTCGTATTTACAAAACAACTTTTTAAAATTTTATTTGTTACAAAATTATTTGATATTTTAGCAATAAAAACAAGCATTTTTCCCCCAAAAATTAATATTGTCTACTTTACCCCAATTCCTGCAAATAAGTTAATTTGGCTTTTCTTCTTTCATCAATATTTTCAAAAATTGTCTGCCATGCTTGTAACTTCAGAAATTTCACATTCCGTGAGCAGTAAAAATCATCCTTTTTTCGCCTTTTGAAATGGTTACGACGTCAACCATTCATCGCAAAAATGGTAAATTGCCTGAAATCATCTAATCTACCTGAAACCTATCCTTTGACACCCAAATATGGACCATTATTCTAAAATAATTGCAGGAAAATGCCTTTCTTACCCTTACCTGCCCTTAAAGTTTTTGTCATTTTTGTTTGACTCTGATAAATAAAAAGCACTTTTTGGGGCATAATTTTAAAACAACCAAAAAACGAAATTACCGGCGGCCTTCATAATAGTTCAAATGACTTGACTGGCTAGTTGATTTAGCCAGACAGTGATTATTGTGGGCTGAATTCACTTGTTAAAAGAAAAGTTGCCAAACGAGGTGACACCAAAAAGTGCAAAATTTTGCAAAAAATCATCTCCTGTAGGATAGGCCTAACCATTTCACATATTATTTTTTCAAATTACTTGCAAAAGTTGATGATTTGGTAGAGTCAGTTTATGCAAAAATATTTGGTCTGGTACATTTACCCAGTTTCTTAATATTGTCAAATAACAGGCCTCATGACAGGATACACCCCCAATCCTACGGGGTAAAACTAACATAAGAAAATGTTATTTGGGGGTAACTGAGGGGAAAGATGGGGTAATTGGGGGAATGTAGAAGGTTATGTGGGGCAAGTGGGGGGAAGCGGAGGGCAAGAGGGGGTAAGTGGGGGTAAGCAGGGGCAAGCGAGAGGCAAGTGGGGGTAAGTGGGGCAAGTGGGGGGGTAAATTTGCTGGGCTGGGGGGGGGAAACCCCCCCCCCCCAGCCAAGCAAGCTATTGTGCCCAATTCTGAGATGAATCTCATAATTAGGCAATTGAAAATGTTTGAATTGTTTAAAAATGACAGTAACGTAAAGAAGGGAAATTGCTCAGTCCATCTATGCAGAAATTGGGGGGGGGGGGAGGCATAAAATTTACCAACCATGCCAAAGCGCCACCTATAACATGTAACAAGTACCAGGAGTTGCACGCTTAGATGGGGCTTTGTAAAACGCTACTTTTGGAAAAATGGTCACAATTCAAAATCTTTCCCTCTTAGGGTATGAATGTTTTTTGATAGACATATGAACCCAACTACAGTGCATCTTTTGCTGCCATTTCCAGGCTTTTAACCAGTTTCCTAAAGATTTTAGAATATTTCATAGAAAATTCAAAAAAGGAGGTTTTATCTATTTTTTGGATTACAAAATGCATTGACTTAGCTGTTCTTCTTGTGAGTGATTGGTCTGTTGGTCCTCTTTACTAATGTATTGAAACATTTTACCTCGGAATCTCCATGTACATTTTGGCCACTAGGGGGCTCTTCAACATACCATATTTAAAAATTAGTAACTCGGTAACTATTAAAGCTAAAATTTCCAAATCTGACAGAGGCAACATGACACATTTGAAGTCTTTTCTGACAAATTTTCGTCAAAATCCCCGTTGCGGTTTTTAAGTTATTGAAGAAATTGCGAAAAGCACGTTTTTCACTCTTTTCCTCATAGCGTCGCAGTCGATTATAGTACCGGCGTGGAAAAAGTGCAGCTATGCTTCGTTTGTAATGAACTTTCATGTTCAGGTACTTTTTAAATTCCAAAGAAAGTTTAAACATTTTTTACCCCTCATTTTTGACATTTTTTGGGTGGCAAAATGCATAAGTAGGGGAATCGTTCAAGTTTCGCAAACCATATTTTTTTTCACCTGGTCGTTTTGTTTTGGGACCAGGTTTATGCAATATCAAAGGGTTTTCTTTAAAACTTTTTCCAATAAAATTTTTGTGAAAAAACTTTTTTACATCATTGGCATGTATTGCTCTTTGAGAAATTTGCAAAATTTATGGCACAAAAAGATGAAGAAACAAAGTGTCATCGGAGTGGCAAAAACCAGATGCTGATATCTCTTCTAATTTATAGTCCGGTTGCTGAGGCCCAAAAATGGACCCGAGCGGTAACCGGCTGGAATACATTCATTCCAAAGCAGAATTTTCTGAATTTTTCAGAAATGGTATTTTTATTGTTCTATCTGGGGGCTATCTTGGTCAAAAATGGTTACCATGGCAACCAAAATATAAAAAAATGCTTAGATAATGAAATCTAGTAATTTCCATATCTCTTTGTCTTTTTATCCGATAGACAAAATTTTTGTGTCGATATATATGTAACATGCCCGTGTCATTGGTGCTATTGGGGTTAAGGTCAAAGGTCAACTTCATTTGCATATGGAATGTTTCTACATAAAATGTACCCATTAAAAGAAGGTGGTTTGTTATATTTTATGTTTCACTTACTCAGACTTGGATATTATTGTGAAATCCAAACACAAATTTATTTCAGCATCCATCCACAAAAAGATGAGACCCAAATTGCGATATTTGATTCATTTATAATGCGAAAAATTTCCATAGAAACAGGAAAGTTGATCTGCCTTGCAATTTCTCGGTCATTGAAAAATTGACACTCATCTTTCACGCACCACGTATACATCACTTTAGTTCGATTTTATACATACACTAATGTAACTTTCCTTTGTAAGAATGTACCAATATGCTGTAGAATTTTTTCAATTTACATAATGCTATCTGTTATGTTGCCATGGAAACAGTTTTAAAATGAAACAGAATCACAAAATATGTTCTTCCAGGCATGTGTATTTGATCTTGGTGATAAGCAGCCAGAAAAGATTGATTCTTATTCAGATTTTTCTGAATTTTTCAGAAATAGCATTTTTAGTGTTCTATCTGAATGCTATATAGGTCAAATATGGTTTTCATGGCAACCAAATTATAAATAAATGTTTATTTTATGAAATCTAGTAATTTTCATATCTCAGTGTCTTTTTATCCTATAGAATAAATTTAAGTGTCCATATATATGTTATCAAACATGCCCGTGTCATTGGTAACACTGGGGTTAAGGTCAAAGGTCAACTTCATTTGCATATGGAATGTTTTTTCATAAAATTTACCATTTAAAACATGAAAGTTTGTCATATTTTGTGTTTCACCAAGCCAGACTTGGAAATCATAGTGACCAATACTGTGATGCTCAATTTTGTTATCATGCAAGACATTGCCATAGAAGCAGGACAGTTGATTTGCCTTAATTGTGATTCATTGCAGCTTTAGTGCACCACATATACTTAACTTCAGTTCTTAAACATATTAAAATGTGACATATCTTCATAAGAATGTATATTATGTAGAACTTGTCTTTTATTTAAGATTACATAATGTCATCTATTCTGTTGCCATGGAAACAGTTTTGCTAAATAACAGAATCACCAAATATGTTCTTCCCAACGTAATATTTAATCTGGGTGGTAGGTAAGATGCTATAATAGGTTGATTCTGAAACAGAATTTTGTGAATTGTTATTTTTTTTGCTCAAACTTAGTCAAAATTGGTTGCCATGGCAACAGAAACATGACTAATTGCAACATAAGTTTATCAGTCTGGGAAATTGTCACGTACATGTACTGAGGATTTCAATGTCTTCAGATACTGTCCTCACTGTGCTGTGAAACTATTGAGGGTCCGAGCCTGAATGAATATGACTCTGTTCTAATAGTGTTTAGTATCATCTTTCATAGGCAATTTAAAGGTAACATTTGTTGTTATCACTGCCCAACTTGGCATGGAGGTGTATCAGGGCCTCAACTTTCTCTGTACATTTTGTCAGGCCTTTCAATTACATAACCAGGAAAAGAACACAATAATTCCATAGAAAACAAGGGTACTGTCATAGGGGCTAATGAATTAGCAAGATTTTCTGCTGAGACCATGCTGGTCAAACATAAAGACTAATTTTGTTCAAATGATGTTGAAATTATCTAAAGTAGCCTCTATCATAAGCCCCTAACCTGTAATGACAGGGGCACCCCATGATCTGTTATGCCACATATCTGTTATGAAGCAGGCGCCCGGCTGGTTGGCAGACTGTCAGCTGAGATTTTTCCAGCTGGCAAAGTTGTCAACTGGGAGTCAATTTTTGGCATGATCAACTTTGTCAACTGATGAAATATGCAACCGGGTAACGAGAAAGCAGTTGAGACGGCCAGCTGAACAATCTAAGTGTCACAAAAGATGTGCAACCAGGAGCTTACACTGATATGGGCATTATTGTAACAATGTAACAGGCTGTCTTGAGTATATTCTAGTTATGCATGGCAATTACAATTTTGGCAAAAATATTTTTATCAGTTTGTAACTCAAGCATGGCATGGCATACAAAATAACTTGCAACTCATCTCACACTATAATATTTTGGTCTATAGATATCTGTAGTAAAGCAAATCTCTTTTATTTGTGTTCTTTCAGTATTAAATAATAGAAAAGTAGAAAAATAATTTACAGATTAATGCACTTTTTAGCTCCTTTGGCAGCTGTGTGGCTTAGTGGTCATGGTCCAGATCTGATCTGATGGGTTCGAACAATGTGAGGAAAATCTAAATATATTCAGTAGACCTTCACCAGCAAAATCCGAGATGTATGTCATTTGGATGTTAAATTGGCAGATCCTTCATCTCTATCTGTACTGGGCAAGTTAAAGATCCTTCACATGCAACATGTCGAGTAATCCCATCTTGTCAATAAACCCTCATGAGCACTCAGAAGTGGCTTAGATGGCTGCATTTACAACTATATAGCCATGTACATATTTTGACATGGAGAATTGGAGATGGGAGCCAGGTGAGTTGGCATGATATGAACCATCATGTCAGTTGAAGGAGAACTTCCCTAACCCTCCCCACATGAAACTGGAATAATCTTATGATACCTGATCTTCAAGGTTATGGTAACTAACAGGCTGCTGTGGAGAGAGTGTCTGCAGAGGGTATCTGGAGGGTTTTGGGATCTCCTACTGTCATTTTCTGAGCCTTCTTGTGACAATGGGATCTGTCGATGTTGTGTTGTTCCAGTTGGATCCTTCTGTTTGATCAAACATGAGGCTGAGGTCATGGGCATCCTGCCGCAGCAAAACAGTACTGTCAATGCCACAGTTCTGGTCCCCGGGTGTTCTTGACTCTGGGAAGGATACAAGTTCTTCCATATGATTGATGAGCATCATAATAATTTACATAATAGGAGGGGTCACGCATGGCTGTTTCTGCAGTATTTTTTAGCTAAAGAATTTTTTTTTTGACATTCCTTGTCTTGACAAGGATGGTTCCATCTTGTTGTTGGCTCATTTCTTCAGGTTTTTTATCATACCGAGTATTAGTTTGTTGTTCTTAGAAGGAGGATTTCTTGGCGGTTTTATAACAAAATATTGATCTGGATAAATTATTCTGATTGCCTTGTTACCATTGAGCTGGCCAGGTTGATGAAGTCATCTGATGATGACTGCTGCCATTTCCCTTGAGATTCTTGCGAGTTTTGCCAATAAAATGCCTTTTTTCTAATTCGTCCTCCAAGCTCCCCACCCACCATGTAGCCCAGCGACAGGAAACTATATTACGGTTCTGCCCAGTACCCTAGTCCCAGGAAAACATGGCAAATAAAATACTCTTTAAGAAAGCTTGATCATTAATGCAGCAGCAATCATAGTGAGAGATATGTCAGCATGTACGCACATAGTGAAAGCCTTCCTTGGTTGACCCATCAGCCATGGTCAAATACGACATGCTCTAATGGAAACATGACAAGCCGATTGACTGGATCAGGCAAATCCAGCCTCCAATCTAAGTGAAACCAGGCCTGAGTAATGTATTTTATGGACAGGACAAACTTTGTCCTACAAACTCAGGACCCCTTCAATAGGCCTTCATCCTTCATGTAACCCATGTCAAAGGGGTAAGCTTGATAACATATATATTAATATATCGACACAAAAATCTTGCCTATTGGACAAAAAGACACTGGAATATGGTAATTACTAGATTGCATTGAACTAAGTACTTGTTTTTATTTTAGTTGCCATGGAAACCATTTTTGACCAATTTATCATTCAGACAGAACAATAAAAATGCCATTTCTGATAAATTCTGCTTCAAATCAATCTTTTACCATCTGCTTACCCCCGAGGTCAAAATATACATGCTGGGAATAACATATTCTGTAATTCTGTATCATATTAAAACTATTTCCATGGCAACAGAATAGCTAGCATTTCGTAAATTAAAAACAAAGCAAGTTCTACAAGATATGTTGGTACTTTCTTACAAAGAAAAGTTACATTTGTGTATGTATAAAAATGGACTAAAGTGATGTTAATGTGGTCCATGAAAGATGAGTGTCCACTTTGCAATGACCCAGAAATCTCAAGGTAGATAAACTTTCCTGTTTCTATGGCAATTTTTCGTGTTATCAAGCATCACCATATGCATGATTTGGGTATCTTCTTTTTTTTGGATGCTAACTGAAATAAATTGGTGCTTGGATTTCACTATGATTTCCAAGTTTTAAATGGTAAATTTTATGAAAAAACATTCCATATGCAAATGAAGTTGACCTTTGACCTTAACCCCAGTGGTACCAATGACACGGGCATGTTTGATAACATATATATGGACACTTAAATTTATTCTATAGGATAAAAAGACACAGAGATATGGAATTTACTAGATTTCATCAACTGAACATTTATTTATAATTTGGTTGCCATGGAAACCATTTTTGACCAATACAGCATTCAGCTAGAACACTAAAAAAGCCATTTCTGAAAAATTCAGAAAATTCTGCTTCAGAATCTATCTTTTCTGGCTGCTTACCATCCGGAGCATATACATGCTGGGAAGAACATATTCTGCAAATTCTGTTTCGTATTAAAACTGTTTCCATGGCAACACAACAGATAGCATTATGTAAATTTTGAAAAAAAGCAAGTTCTACAACATATTTGTACATTCTTACAGAGGAAAGTTACATTTGTGTATGTATAAAAACGGACTAAAGTGATGTATACGTGGTGCGTGAAAGATGTGTGTCAATTTTTCAATGACCGAGAAATTGCAAGGTAGATCAACTTTCCTGTTTCTATGGAAATTTTTCGCATTATAACTGAATCAAATATCGCAGTTTGGGTCTCATCTTTTTGTGGACAGATGCTGAAATAAATTTTTGTTTGAATTTCACAATAATATCCAAGTCTGAGTAAGTGAAACATAAAATATAACAAACCACCTTCTTTTAATGGGTACATTTTATGTAGAAACATTCCATATGCAAATGAAGTTGACCTTTGACCTTAACCCCAATAGCACCAATGACACGGGCATGTTTGATAACATATATATCGACACAAAAATTTTGTCTATCGGATAAAAAGACAAAGAGATATGGAAATTACTAGATTTCATTATCTAAGCATTTTTTTATATTTTGGTTGCCATGGTAACCATTTTTGACCAAGATAGCCCCCAGATAGAACAATGAAAATACCATTTCTGAAAAATTCAGAAAATTCTGCTTTGGAATGAATGCATTTCAGCCGGTTACCGCTCGGGCAATTTTTGGGCCTCAGCAACCGGACTATTATGAGATATAGGCGTTTTCGTGCAAAATTTTGCAAAAAGTGTTGGACTCTATTTTTTGTTTTTTTTTGAAACAAAAAGATAATTCCATGTATTGCTGTGTTATGTTACCCCCCCCCCCCCCCCATTACCCTCACTGTTCACTCTTTGTAACCAGTAATCATGTCAGCATCTTTTTCAATAAAATTAATTCCATGTAAACTTTTTTTTTGCCTCCCTTCTTTGCATCCGTGACATTTAGCTTGCATTGTACTTAGAATTAATCTCTTTTGGCAGCCGCAACAATATATCCCACACTTGGCAGTGATCCTCATGGAAAACCCATGAGGAACAGCCCGTGGGATATAATTTTGTGATCCACCATCCCTAATTTAAATATGATCCACCATCCCTAATTTAAATTTGATCCACCATCCTTGATTTACATATTTTATTTATTTGTGGCACTACTTCAGATCACACATGAGGTCACAATCACGACACATGACATCACAACAGCAGCACATGACGTCACAATAGCAGCTGAACCATTATGACATCATCAGCATTGGTGACGTCACCAGCTGTCATGTGACTCTGTTGGCTTTGTTTATAGCAACCAGTCAGACTCCACCCATATGTTTATGTAGTTTGATCTGATTGGTTTGGCTACCATCAAAACATTAGATCCATCCACCGAAGTGATTAGGTCATTATCATTTTTAATTATCCATATTTAAGCATTAAAATACCCTCATAGGTTGTCAAAATAGCAGAAAATGTGGGATATAAATAAAACCCACTCAGGGTGGTGGATCAGTTCACTGAAACCCACTCGTGGTCTGGCTGGCTGCGGAACTCACTCGTGGCTTCGCCACTCGTGAGTTCCTCCGCCAGCCAGACCACGAGTGGGTTTCAGTGGACTGATCCACCAATCTGAGTGGGTTTTATTATAGTCACCTTCAAGGAATGTTAGTTTTGATGGGGGGGGGGCGTCTAGCTCAGTGGTTGCATGCTGGGGATGCCAATCGCTGGGTCCCGGGTTCGAAACCAGCTCTTGCAGGGTCAACCGGACTATTGCTTGTCGGGTCTGTCAATCGTCCGTCGCCTCATTGCTGTGTCCTACTCCTGTTCTAATTAGGCTACCAGGTGCACAAATACCGGACGTAAAGCGCCAATAATCCATCCTTTTCTTAATTGTGAATTATTGAGGTTTGATGGTCAAATTTTCATTCCATTTTAGGCCTTTGAATAACTTTTGTGTGAATTTCATGCCCTGAGTGGAAGATGTGTCACAGTGCCTGGACCGGGCTCAACCAAATTTTTCTTTTTTTTTGTCGAGACTTGGAACTAGATAGCACTTTTTTTTTTACCGAAAAGGCCTCATGACAGGATACACCCCAACCCTACGGGGTAAAACTAACATAAGAAAATGTTATTTGGGGGTAACTGAGGGGAAAGATGGGGTAATTGGGGGAATGTAGAAGGTTATGTGGGGCAAGTGGGGGGAAGCGGAGGGCAAGAGGGGGTAAGTGGGGGTAAGCAGGGGCAAGCGAGAGGCAAGTGGGGGTAAGTGGGGCAAGTGGGGGGGTAAGCGGGGGCTAGCAGGAGGCAAGTGGGGGTTAGCGGGGGCTAGTGGGAGGCAAGTGGGACAAGACTGGGATAAGCGGGGGCGAGTGGGGTGCAAGCGGGGGCAAGTGGGGGCTAGCAGGTGGCAAGTGGGGGAAGCAGGGGGCAAAGAGTGGGGTGTAGCTGATATTACGGGAATAAGAAAAGGGAGCGGGGGGTGTATCCTGTCATGAGGCCTACTACTGAATTATGCTTCCCATTTTAATGTCACGCTTCACATGCTTCATAACTTTATAACTCATCACTGTCTCATTGCTATTGCACATTTGCACTCCCACATGTGTCAATTGTATAATTATTCTTCAACAATAGAGAGGTTTTGCTACACGTTCACGTGTGACGTATACGACTATACGTGTACAAGTGCTATCTCATTTAGTGATGCAGACCGGACCGCCTTGGACCGGTCCGGTCCGCTGTCCAGCCCTGGACCACCAAAATACCTGACCACTTATAAAACCGGTCCAGTGCTGGACCGGACCGGTAAAGTGCCGGTCCGGACCGGTCAAGTGATTTTTCATGTCATGAAGAGTATCGCATGAATTTTGTCAAATCCAAAAATGAAATTTATGTCATATAGCTTGTTTTAACCCTCATTTTATCATCATTTTTGAAATGCCGGTGGACCGCTTCTGGACCGGTCCAGTAACAAAATCGGACCACCTCACCCTGGACCAGACCAGGACCGGACCACTTTTGTAAATACCGGACCATCCTCTAAAAGGCGGTCCGGTCTGCATCATTAATCTCATTACATTGTTGTCATGGCAACTCCCACGTACACGTCACACGGAAACGTGTAGCAAAACCTCTCTATTAATATCTGTGGTCTTACAAACTTCCACACTGCTGTCATTTCAAAATTAAGTCAGGTGAAGTTGGCTCCCTGGATTTGGCTCCCTGGCAGCTCCCTGGTAGCACCCTGAGAAAGTGAAGATAGCTCCCTGAACTAGCTCCCTGGCAGCTCCCTAGAAGCTCCCTGGAAATTGTGAACCTGGCTCCCTGAACTAGCTCCGTGATGGCTCCCTCACAGCTCCCTGGAATTTTTTACCGAAAATAACCCTAGCATGGGGGCTACTCACTTGATGCTGAAAATCGTAAAAGCTCATCCATACAGTGAGAAGTGCCACCAAACCAGTCATTGTCGGTGATGTCATTTCTGATAGTCTAAAAACCTTACTTGGCCATGTTAATGATAATGACTAGTAAATGACTAAATTGTTTTTACAGGGTACCTGCTTTTTTAATGCATTTGTATACAATTATGTTTAATCTACATTGTACGTATTATTTTATTTGAAGTCGTATACCATCAAATACAATTGGAAATGCAAGTGTTAAACTTCTGTATCTGTACGACTATACAGTGGTAATAAAAGAAGAAGATGAAGAAAGAGAGAAAAAAAATAGAGACAGAGAAAAAAAATCGTCCAAATCAAAAATATATGAAAGTCCAAATTCATATTTTTTCAGTCTCAAAGCACAAAATCATGACCTTTCAGTCTAAAAAGTAAAACAGTAAAAATCCGTACAATGGATTAAATGTTGGAAAAAAATTGTCAATAAGTCGTCAATAAAAGAGCGTCAAAACAGTGTAACCTATCTATCTATCTATCTATCTATCTATCTATCTATCTATCTATCTATCTATCTATCTATCTATCTATCTATCTATATCAATAAAATAATATGACCTTATTGTGTTGTTTATCCACCCTTTTTTTTTAGTTGTTCTTGTTAACTCAGTTAACATTGTTGATAACTTGCCCAACACTGGTGACAGATCGTTCAGGGAGCTGCCAGGGAGCTGCCAGGGAGCCAGATCCAGGGAGCCAACTTCACATTGGTGGGCCCTGGGGAAGTTGGCTCCCTGAACCAGCTCCCTGAACAGCAAGTTTTTCAGATGAATTTGGGAAAGTGTTAATTCAGATAGGAGAATTTGAATAAATTTACACTTCCACAATGTGATACAAAACTGAAAGCCACATCTAATTAGGCATGGTCATCGAAAGAGTTGTGAAGATTAAGTTCTCTGTATTCTTAATAGCCTATCTGTCAATGGGGAAATATATGAGCAAGTAAAGCAAATCATAAAAATTCTGGTTATCTTTTCATGATGGGGAATTTAATTTTTTCAACAGACTTTTGTGATCCATGTGGGTGGTAAATTATTTTAGAAATTTAAAGGACTGGGCAAATGGGCAGATAGATAAGATTAGATAGATAGAAAGATAGATAGATAGATAGATAGATAGATAGATAGATAGATAGATAGATAGATAGATAGATAGATAAATAGACAGATTGCACTAAATTGTTGATGTTACATAACTGAGATCAATAAAACCATAGCTATTCAGAGGTGACTGTTTACTATTAGACTGTTACATAATTTGTTGATAGTTAATGAAGATTATGTAACCTTAAGTGTTGTTATGATTTCTTACTTGGTGATCTATTTAAGTCATTAACATTTGCATTGACTTTTAATTTTTATTCACTTCTTGCAATCAGGTGGTATGGAAATAATTATTTCTAATGTTGATACACATGTCGATTTATATCCCTGAAATATGTCATTGGAGGTTGTTATAGGACAAGACTGAAATTTTAAATCTATTTTGGAATTTATTTAACATATTTTATTATTTACCAAACTAAACTCTGACTAAACTACTAACTCCACTTTTATGGCAACTACAGGCACTTCCTGTTCAGGCAGTCACTGTAGGCAGGAGCACCACACAGAATGAGCTGTCCTTGTGCTAAGTGAGCTTCGCTCACGGCTGCCTTCGGCAGCCATGAGCTGCGCTCATATTAGGTGTGGCCTAAAATCACTTTAAAACCGCCAGAAAAAAACAGCAAGGAATGAAGTCTTAAAATCAAGGTAGATTTAAAATGTAATTGTATACAAACGCATTAAGAAAGCAAGTTCACTGACATATCACCGTTTAAGAAGTTTAGTTACATGCTGGTCATTATAAGGCATTAGAGAGGTGGGCTTTCTGCCCGAATTTTTCAAATCTTTGCCATAATTCAACATTTGTCAATTTTGAAGGTTAACGGATTTTTAGGGGGGCAGCTGCCCCTGCCGGCCCCCGCTCCCCTCCCTCCCACCAGTTTCTACACCTATGCCCATTATCATTAAAATGAACAAGTACGGTTTTAAGATGTTCACAAAGCCATCTCTCGGTTTAAACCCCCCCCCCCCCAACACTTTCTGGATCTGCCCCCGTCATATATATATACATAAATAAAATTTTATGTGTGCATAATTAGAGGTATATATTTTTCAATATTTTGCATGTGGACGAATTTGTAGATCTGCAAAAACGAACATATACACAAATTTGGCATTCGTGCAAGTGCCAGATACTGCCTTTCACAAATTCGTGCAGGTGTAATTACGAACATACTAACCCTTAATTTGCCTAAAACTAACTCTAACCCTAATTCTAGCCCTAAACCCATAGCACTTCCATGAATGCTAGAAATTGCAGTTACACAAATGAAAAATGCAGCACATACACGAATGTTAGTTTTTACATATATATACACGAGTTATATGCTCGTTTTTGCATGTCCACAAATTCGTTCATGCTCGTTTTTACACCTCCACAAATTCGTGTACTTGCCAAATAATGAAAAATATATGCATGATAAATTATCATTGATAATTATGGACAATTAAATAGGCCTAAAGAAAGTCATCAGTCAAGTCATGTATTGTCTCCATGTGAAGCAGTTTACAGTTCATTCTTGTGCAATTTCAATTTGTTCATGACCTCTTGTTCAGGGAGCTGCCAGGGAGCTGCCAGGGAGCTGCCAGGGAGCTGCCAGGGAGCTGCCAGGGAGCTGCCAGGGAGCTGCCAGGGAGCTGCCAGGGAGCTGCCAGGGAGCTGCCAGGGAGCTGCCAGGGAGCTGCCAGGGAGCTGCCAGGGAGCTGCCAGGGAGCCAACTTCACATAGGTGGGCCCTGGGGAAGCTGGCTCCCTGAACCTGCTCCCTGAATAGCAACATTTTCTGATCAATATAGATATGCTGACACTTGATAAATTACATGGTGATACAAAATGAGAAGCCAAATACAATTTATAAATGAAGAAGACCTTAAGTTAGGCCTAGTCGCTGAAGGACTTGAAGGAGCTGTGATGATTGATTTTTCAGGATTTTGAATCTCAGCCAATGAGGAAATATGTAATAATTATTTGAAAGCAGAGTAAATTTCTTAAACTCTGAACCAAATTTTATAAGACATTTTTTATAATATTTTCTTGAAATATGGAAATTGTATAATTCTTTCAAACAATAAAGAAGTGCACAAGAACCTGATTCCTGGTTAGAACTGAAAAGATTGTTTAAAAAGCTGAGGGAACTTTTTCAAGCACAAAGAAATTGAAGGAAATATAATATATGTAGTTTGGTTGCATCAAGAAAAGTTTTTCTCTCCTGCGAACCCATCCTTACTTCCTTTCCAAATTCACTTCTTTCTCTTCTTCAGCTGCTTTTGTGTCTACATTCTCTCATTCTTTTTCCATGAACCATCAGGTACATATATTAAAGAAATGTAGATTAGAAATCAAAATTGCACTTCATATTAATTATTTGTTCATGATAATTTTTTGCTGTGACTTACCTTCGAAAATGAAGAGATACATGATATTTTAGGCCTGCTTATTTCACAAAAATGCATTAAAAAGCATTTACCCTGTAAAAACAATTTATTCATTTACTAGTCATTATCATTAACATGGCCAAGTAAGGTTTCTAGTCAATTCGAAATGCTGTCACCGACAATGACTGGTTTGGTGGCACTTCTCACTGTATAGATGAGCTTTTACGATAATCAGCATCAAGTGAGTAGCCCCCATGCTGGGGTTATTTTCGGTTAAAAATTCCAGGGAGCTGTGAGGGAGCCATCACGGAGCTAGTTCAGGGAGCCAGGTTCACAATTTCCAGGGAGCTCCTAGGGAGCTGCCAGGGAGCTAGTTCAGGGAGCTATCTTCACTTTCTCAGGGTGCTACCGGGGAGCTGCCAGGGAGCCAAATCCAGGGAGCCAACTTCACCTGACTTCAAAATTAACCATTCTATAAACCCTGTCAAATCTTCCTCTTTTAACACCACTCCTTACCATCCTTATTCAAATGCCAACTGAATCACAACATTATATAAACCCCTACTCATCAACCATACGCCTACCTTAATTCTACTCTTTTGCATAATTGTTACATTACAAATACATCCATTTCTGTAATGCTTCTTACCAATGGGTATTTCTAGTAATTTACATAAGGATTGAATGTACGGAGGAAACAAGGCAGTAAAGGCTGATCAATTATTATTATTTTTTTTACGGAGCAATGAAACTTACATTCCAAAGATATGATAATCTCTTGGTGAGAGGTACACTCTAAAAAAATTCAGACAAAATTGGTTTTTTAGATTAAAAAAACCAACATGGATTTTTAAAAAAATCCATGTTGGTTTTGCATTGAAATTTGGTTTAAAAAAAAACCCATTTTGAATCTAAAAAACCAATTTTGTCCCGACATTTTACAGAGTGTATAGCACTCTTGTGAATCAGAAACCTGTTTCTAAATTGCTTTATTAAGACTTTTCATATTGTTATCCGATTCCGCACAATGACTGCCAATTAAGGACAAGGGCCAATGTGACTGATGACCATAAAAAAATCCTCCATCTGATTTTTATACTTTCATGAATTTTTACTTGGGTCAGCAAACTGAAATAAAAGAAGAATCTTGGTTTCCATCATGGCTACCAAAGACCACTGTGTATGGTGAATTTGGTAGTCTGCTCGTTGTTAAGGTTGCATAAAAAAACACTTTTTGACAATCTAACGAAGCTTCACTCACTTTTTCCTCAACAAATTAATAACACTTGCCTAATCCAGCATAGTTGACAGATTCAAAGGTCATTAATAAGCTAGTAATAACCCTATTTAGCCTCCTGTTAAGTATTAGTTAGACACCGATTTGGAGGGTTCTAACATGCAATATTGTCAGTTAGATACCGGTTTTTCCAATGGTATAAGTATCTTGGTGATGTCTATTAAACTGCATGTTAGTGCCCTGCTGAGGATTAACACTATTTACAACAGCAAACAATGAGATTATTGTTTATTTTGCAAAAATTATAAGTTCAAACACATAATAGAAGAAGCCTATGATGTCTAAGTCAGTTAGAAACCCCTTTGTCGGATCTGACTGACAAAAACATCCTCCCATTGCAGGGTTCGTTTACACTTACCCTGCCTCACGCAGTCTACACTGAGAAGTGAGGATGGACAAAAATGCCTTTTAGAACCCTCCAAATCGGTGTCTATAACTATTATCACCTGGTTGGCTGTGAATATCACTGTTTACAGTCAAAATATCAGGGCCTATGATATTATGAAAATACCATTGTAATGGCAAAAAATAGTCACTCTTTATAATTGAAAATTTAAGGTAAAACAAGGTGATAAAAACAAAACAACCACGCGTCAGGGCACTTCGTACAATATCACTCGCTGCAATATGATATTGTTACTCAGTGACCCTGACTTGGTTTGTTTTGTTATAATACCCGGCTGTCCCAAAAAATGGTTTGCCTCCCTCTGGGCCTAATTTCCACGGGCTTCAAACTAGATTTCAAAAGCCACTGCACAATTCACCGTGAGTTCTATAAAATAGCATAGTACCCGTGATAATGGGTATAATAAGAGTAAGAGTAAGAGTCCAGGGAAAACAGAACAACTACTACTACATTAGAGAAGATTGATAGTCGTGCATAAATGACTAATTTAAGTGTACTGGTATAATATGAACAGTTTTAGAAAGTAGACTTCTTTTGGAAAATATTTACTGTTTTACAGGTTAATTTAGATGACACTAGAAACAAGAAAATTAAAAAAAAAAAAAAATAGAGGCGATTTTTAAAGCAAATTCAGCTTGTTCAGCAAATTAGACCTCATCTGCATGTTTTTACGCCGATCCCGCAAAAAGTGTGCCGTCCCGCACCCGCAAATCCGCGTTTTATTGCGAAATCCCGCCGTTCCGCAAGTTTGGCCCGCCCGCATTTTACTATGACGCTGGCCATCAGTTCTGATGACGAAGTTTCACAGACTGATTCTTAAATCTTAGAAAAAGCCTCCTGTCGGGAGGCCTGTGGCCATCTATACAGAGGCGAGTGGCTATATATATATAGAATCACTAAGACTATATCAGCGATGGGCTGATGCATCGCCTCTAAAAATTTCAGTGGAGTTTGAGTGCCTTTTGTTTAAACAAGCCATAACTTCAAATTGAAAAGAGGGGTAGCCTACATACACTCAGAATCTGCTGGCTTAGACAAAAAATGTTTTAAACGTTGCCTTAGAAATGCCCAACTTTTTCAAAACAAAATTCAGAGCATAACACCTTGTTTTTCTGTGATAAAGACCATTTTCAGATCTCATAAAAGCAGACCTTTCATATGTGAGATCTATTCTTTTCCTGAATTTGTCCATGTTATGTCCGATTGCCACAGGAATAAGGTCAGTGTCCTAGATTTTGCATAGGGGTGAGAGCGGTCTGAACGGAGAAAAGTTGGTCGACAATCTCACTAAGTTTTTTTGACTGCGTTGACACAAGAAGTTGAACTTTACTATGACACGGCTTAGTGCCTTTGCTGACCTACTTAGGCATGTCAGCCATTTTGTTTTTTACAAGCTCACAGCAGGTCATTGCAGTAAAATTACATCATCTAGCACCCAAATATTGTGAAAACTAAAATCTGTTTTTGTTTAGTGATGCTAGCTTGACTGGGGTTCAATAATGGTTTGCCATGATTTACCAATTCCTGACCAGTGATGTGATCTATAGGCTTGTAAAATGTCCAAGCTGTTTCAAGTATCTTTAGACAGTTCCCCCCATGGCCTAATTGGTAAGTGCACTTGTCAACTGGCTTTGAGGGCGTGGGTTCAAATCTCAACCCGGGAACTCACTTTAGTCCGAGCCCATGGGATATTAAATGGAGGCGGGTTGTATCCAGTATTCTATGCTGGGGCAACTGAAAGACCCTGGGCATCCCTGAATTAATAGGGTATGTGCCAGACTCACAGTCTTCTCATCTCATTATCATACGACGATCGCCTGCCTCGATATAGCGCACTAAGGTGCTGCAGAGGCGTAAAACACAAACAAACAAGTATCTTTAGACAGGATTTCATCTACTTTGCCAAAAATATTAGTCAAGTTTGCATTCATAGCGCTACGGGCCTGTGTGAGTTGATTGTAACTAAGTTAAGAGTGCATGGTCAAGTGACAGCTAATTGGATTCTCATCATTATATTTGCGCAGCCCAACGGCCGAGGGCCGTTTTGCGAAGCAAATTGAGCACAAGAGAGGTTTCAAAAATTTCTGTAGTGATGGTCTCAACATCAATAGTTGACAGCTGGAAATTAGGTCAAGTGGGTCCAGCTTCTCATCAATGATTTAGTTTCGAATTTGATAAAACATGACATATGATGGGTTGTTTTTCAATCGGGGTACATAGTTTGTCTCAAGGGGGTAAAAAATAAAGGCCTTTTTTTTCTGGTCAAATTGACTTTTTTCTGTTGCTATATATACAATGCCGTGGATTTCAGAAAATTTTAGGGCTACAAGTATTCTGAATTTTTTTTTATTTGACTTTTTGCATTGTTGTAGATAATTTGACCAAGGTCAACACTCTGCTCATCCCTCTATTACTGGATGTATAGAGCTTGTGCTGAGTGGATAGATATATATCTGACAATGAAAAATCATCTTACTTGCTTAATTTTGGCCAAGAACTTTGTGCGTGTCAAGGAAAATAGACATTTTCGGAGAGGACAGCATACTCTGGAGAGGACAGTTTATTTGACAAAACATGTTTTTGGTGTTTTTGCCTCTACGAGCATTGTGCAGTTCATACAACTGAAGTGAAACACTTACCAAAACTTTGTCAAATCTTGGTTTTTTTACTTTTCATAAAATCTGTCATTTATGGCTTTAATTGTATCTCCTTGCATATTCACCATTCACCCATCTTGAAGTATAATGTGGCCCAGAAAATTAAGGCTCTAGAAAATTTATTGCATTTCTACACGCAACTGCCCTTTTTATAAGATCATTTAAACCGAAAGGTTCTAGTTCTAAAATCACACTTACAGATTTGCAAAATTATTAGCCAAAGCCAGTGTAGCGGATCATAAAACGTTGGAAGGAGGGGGGGGTGTTTACAAATGATAGGTACTAAAAATATAAGGATTTTAATTTTGTTGTACATAAAAATCAACACCCCCAAGGGGGGGGGGGGGTGAACCCCCTCACCCCCCTCCCTCTGGCTCCACTGCTGTTTTGCTGGTGAGTGTACAGTGTACATATATTTGTTTAAAAAATAATACAAATTTTCATCTGATATGTTTTGAAATAGTTTAACCTCAATAAGAGATACATCAGTAAACATGCAGTCAACCAGACAGACAAATTTGTTATTACTCGATTGTGTCAAACTACACCCAACCATATATTTGGGTTTGTAAAAGTCATTGAACTATCAAAACACAACTTTAACAAATTCCCTGTTGGATACTGCTTTTCCACAGATTTTTCCTGTATTTTGGCGGTACATAACATAATACATATGGTTAAATTAAATTAAATTAAATTAAATTTTATTTTTGCTAGCAAAACACTGGTATGGAGCAATAAACCACATCTACAAAAACAAAGAAATACAAAAACATCTACTTTATGATCCATCCATTAACTATGTATCTTTTAATAGGTCTGTCTCCATATGGGGATTACGACAGTTAGTATTATGGGTAGGTGTCACTACGATAAGGGGGTAGGGCTATTTTTGTCTTTGGGGAGGCCCACCAACTGACATATTTAAGAACATGATCAATAGCTGACCCAAACAAACATTCAACAAATGCACTCATTAAGTCAGACTCCTTGGCTTGGTCAACAACACCAAGAACCTTGTTGAAAGGCAAACGGGATGCCAAAAGAGCTATCATTGCTTGGAGATGCCACCTATACATAAATTCAGAATTGGTTCCAGAAATCTGAGGTCTTGAACATCCAGAAAATGGCCATTTTTTAGCATTTCAGCATGACATGCGTATTTTGAGCAATGTTTAACCCTTCATTTGGAAAATAATTTAAAAACTTTGTCAATGGAAAGTATTCTCAACTGTAGCCATGGGAGTTCTGGTTCTGTGACTATCAATTGCAATTTGATGCTCTGTGTATTTGTGAAATAGTGTCAATGAGACTCTGAAGAGGCAAATGAAGCCAAAAATTGAAATTTTAGTAATTTCTGCTCAACAACTCTGTGTACCTGTTGGTTCTTGGTATTCTATGTAGTATTTGCTCTCCCAGCTTAGTTTGAGGACCCCTGTATTGCATAGTATACCTTATTTCCATATATACATGCCATAGCTACTTGTTTGAAACAATTTTTCTTGCTTTGTAAAAGTTGTCCCGACCCTAACACTAATTTTGTAGTGTCTCTCAGTCCAACACAGGCTGCCTACATATACCTTTTCACTCCAGCATTTTTCCTCCACAGTGAAACAAGTATCTAGCACTAAAAAGGAGGCACCTGGCCTTCTGGATTTTTATGTAATGTTGAAAAAGAGTGCATGTCCCGACCCTAACACCTCTGTCCTGACCCTAACACCTTCTGTTTTGCATCCTCATGTAACCTGAAACTTGCAGGCTTTAGGCTATTATGGATTCTACAAGTCCTCCTTGTTATTAGAGATGGAAAAAAGTGCCAAAAGAACTCCAGAAATAGTCTAGACCTGCAGGAATGGGGCAAAAAAATAGTAATATTAATATACTTTAAAATTATCAAAAAACCTTTCATGAATATAAAA
This sequence comes from Platynereis dumerilii, assembly GCA_026936325.1. Taxonomy (NCBI): domain Eukaryota; kingdom Metazoa; phylum Annelida; class Polychaeta; order Phyllodocida; family Nereididae; genus Platynereis; species Platynereis dumerilii. The sequence goes on from JAPTHN010000009.1 coordinate 8,951,020, forward strand.
GCTATTAAAAATTGAAAATTGATTTAGGAATAATGTTAGACTGGCAGGGTGACTTATCTCTGGCCACTGGTTGCAGTTTATGCATGTATTTTTGTGATTTTCAGCTAATGTCCCGACCCTGATGCCTCCAACAAAATTTTCAGTGCCATATCAGCATGTTATATCTCCAATACTAACAACAGTATCTATTAGAAATTTAAATTACATACTAGGCTTTGTATGCAGAGCAACATTTCGTCATCTTTATCAGTTTTGAATTATGTAAATCTTTGTTTGGGGAATATTCAATTCTATCCAAGTGTTAAAATGGGCTAATCTTTGAAAAACGGCAGTTTTGAATATTGGAACAATTTAAACAGTTCTGTGTCCCTCCAAAATATGCATGCATGTCATTGATGGCCTAACAGGTTCATAAAGTGATTAAATATGACCGACACATTGCTTATAAAAGAACCAAATCATACGTGAATTTTATACTTTGTTGTTGCTTCTTCCACTGAAAAAATCACAATAGCAATGTTGGATAACATCACTTAACCCCAATTTTTCTGTTTATTTATTGCCACATATATTTACATTGAATTGCAGCCAGATGCAATGCAAAAAGAACACCTTTATTTTTCACCCTCTTGTCACGCTCTTATTTGCACCAGGCCATATATAGGCTTGAAATAATTGTTTGTAACTGGATAGATAGATAGATAGCACAGCGAGCCTGTACATGTTATTGATTATCATAGTTCGGGTTAGCGACACTTTTGAAATAGCCAAATTTATACAAGAATGAGCCACAAACAGTCTCAGCATGACACTACCAAAGCAAATGTGAGGGAAACACATCTCTTGGATGGATAACAGTGGCGTCCCTATGGGGGGGCACGGGGGGGCACAGGGGGGCACAGGCCCCCCATATTGGACGTGTGCCCCCCCAGGTGGCCCCCCATATGAACTTTCCAACTCTGGCTAAAATATACAATAAGTGTAGTGGGTGCCCCCCCCCCAGAGAATCGCGTGCCCCCCAGGTGCCCCCCCCCCCCGCTCAAGACCCCAAGTTACGCCACTGATGGATAATGTAAAAACAAAGTTTCTGTGATAAAAATAAATAAACTGTGGAACACAATTCTTGTAACTGACCTACTATTTACACAATTTACACAAGGTATATATATATACCTTGTGTAAATTGTGTAAATAGTAGGTCAGTTACAAGAATTGTGTTATATATATATATATAATCATTAATGATATCCACATAAACCACTGGTAAACTTAACATAAACAACGAAGAAAATTACTCCATATAATGAAAGTTTCATTTTCATTTAATTTTCGATCATGCAATGACCATCATCAGAATGAAAATAGCAGAAGAGGAGATTAAAACGTAAAGATTGAAATATAAAGATTACAACAGAGAAAAACAACATCAACATAGATTTAAACATAAAGATCAAGCAATGGGGAGAGAAACAAAATTAAACAGAATTAAACAATGTTAGCATTTATCTAAATAACTGGAACAATTTTAACTGCCCTGAAAGTTGAAACTGATAATAAGTGTCACATGTTGAAACTTAACCTAATTGCGAACGTCGCGGCACCAATTTTCTCAAGATCAATGAGTTGGCGACTGGTGCAAAAGTTAATCCAAGGCGTCCATCAAGGGAAACTGTAGTTCCAGGTTCCGGAATTAATTGAAATTTTTGTAAAATGGCAACGGAAATTATGAAGAGTTGTGTTTTTGCCAGTTGTTCACCAGGGCAAGCTCGTCTTCCTGTGAAATTACCATAAAGTTTAAAATAGTTAGTCATTTGTGACACCATTAATAACATAATGTGGAATACATGATACTTTGGTGCTGATATTTATATAAGTTCATGTTGAGGTTAAATTATCACAGGTGGACTGTTCGCCATTTCGGGCCATGTGCAAATTAGTCCAACCCTGTGAATTTGAGACAGCTATGGCAATACAATGTAACCAGATAAGACACTAAGAACTTAGTTCATGAAATAATTTATCATCAAATTGAAGGTAAATGGACAAAACAAGTTTGCAGGTTCCTTTGCAATCAAGAAATAAATTACATAACTTCCTTTATTTCCCCTTTCTCTAACATCCATGTTTTCATGGATCTTATGCTAACAAATAAAAGCAAGTAGTTCTGACTTGCCAATTGAAAATGGCATGAAGGCTGGACTTTTTGGATTGAACTTTCCCTCTTCGTCCAACCACCTTTCAGGCTTGAACTCCTCATGGTCCGGCCACACTGCGGGGTCATGGTGGGCCGAGTCAATGTACGGTATGACTACGGTACCTTTTGGCAGGTCATATCCGGCGATTCTTGTATCTTCCCTTGCCACGTGGGGTAGGGCTACGGGAGCTGTTGGAATTTCAGGTATCAAAATTAGTATCCATCCAATATTATTAATAACATGCACACTACACTTTCAAAGCTGACATTGGAAAGATGGGAAAGCGGCAAATTTGCCCCATATGGCCTCCGGCCATTTCAAGATTCGCCCCTGAGCTGCATGGCATCATGCTCTAATTTGAAGATACACAGTTATTGGATGGATAATAAAATGTATTTATTAGTGCGCTAATTTTGTACATTCCAAGTTGTTCTATATCATTGCAAAAATTGTATCTCCAAAAATCCCTCAAATGAAGCTGAAAGCCAATGACCACATGTAACTATATTACTAAAACAAACACATGCAAAATTTAAAAGCTCATTCTACTGGTTGTATTTCCCATTCAAAGAGAATATTTTTGGAATGACATCAGGGGCATAGATTTTTCATTTGGTAGGGGGGGGGTGATTTTGGTGTTTGTGAATTACGTGCAGGGTCGAACAGCCCGAAAATTGTGTGGTGGGGAATTTCGGGACCTCTTCAGGGCCCAAAAGTCAACATATTTGACATTATTTGAGGTAAATTCTGAGCAACCTGAAACTTACAATTTTATTTTCTAAATGACATTCTACTGGTATTGTCGCAAATACCGCTAAATAAAACCAATGATTCTCAACACAAAGTTGTTACAATTTGAAATTCTAAGGGTGATAATCTCATGATCATCCCCCATGCTCATCCTGCGCCCCTGGCTGGAATGCTCACATTGCTATTGAATCTTTTTATTAAAGAGAGTTGAATTGCAATGATTTACCTGTGGTTCGGAATCTCTGAACTTCATGCAGTGTTGCCTCGGTGTAAGGAAGAGAACCTTGGTCTGATGTTTTTGGTCCACGTCCCGATCCAATAACCTAAACATAAGGCCATTTTTTTACTTACAATTCAAGTAGCTATTCTTACAGCATTATGAGGTGCTTTTGGCACACGCCTGAATACCAAAATTATCACCTGGTTGGCTGTCAATATCACTGTTTATAGTCAAAATATGATATTGTATAAAATACCACTCTTCAAGGGCGATATTTTTTAACAATGGTTATGACATCACCATAATTTCAGCTGCCTGAAGATGTCACAAACCAAAGAAGGGCCAGAATAATGGGATTGTGACGTCATGTCCATTGTTGCTCCATGGTGACGTCACATTTTTGTAATGGCAGAAAATAGTCCCTCTTTATAACTGAAAATTTGAGGTAAAACCAGGTGATAAAAACAAAACAACCGCGCGTCAGGGCACTTCGTACAATATCACTCGCTGTTGTGTGAATTAATATCACTCTCGCCCTGCGCGCTCGAGTGATATTAATTCACACAACAGCTCGTGATATTGTTACTCAGTGACCCTGACTTGGGTTGTTTTGTTATAATACATTAATACTCCATAGACTATGTTAGCGTATGCAATTTGAATTTGGAGATTGAAGGTGCAGAGCCATTTTGCAAATAACACACAGATATGGTGCAAATGCAATAGTTGACCTTGTACATCTCACTTATTTTGATGATGTTCAGGCATGCAAAGCGTTTTTTCGTTTACAGTATTTGCATATTTTGAAGAAATTCAAAACTAGTTGGAGCCTATTCCAAAGTCACATGACAAATTCCAATTATAATACAGCCATAGCAGTGATCACAAACTGTTAGCCTATACATTGTTTGTTACTATTACTACTTTTAGCAGTTAGACATGAGATAAAAATATATAAAATCTGCAACTTTATAGAACTTACAACACCCAACAATAACTGTGAATTTTGAGAAAATTTTTTTCACAGTCAACTGTCAAATTGATAGAATCTGCGACAAATATATCAAATACACATGTCCAGGGCATTTCTTGAACTTGTCATATAATATGCTAGTACATGGATGGATAAAATTGATTAACAAGCCCTGATATACCATGTTTATCAATGACTGGTACTAAGGCCAGTGGTACTTCCGCCCGTGGCTTTTAGTCATTAAATTTAAAACCAAGTATTGCCACTGATGCCAGTTTGCAGTGTTGTTAGTAATCTGATAATCTGATCACAAAGTAATTGGATTACATAATCGGATTACCCATAGGGGGTAATTAAGTAATCTATTCAATTACTTACAAAAACTTTAATAGGCCCCTACTTTGATTACTGTTACTTTTCTATTTTGTGTTAGCTATTTACTTTTTTAGTTACTTTTAAAAAATTAATGTGTCATAACTGTCGTTCACCACAAAATGATTTGTTACACCTCAAATGCAATTCCTCTTCTGTGATTGGTCAGAATGACGTCACATGACAGGGATCATAAAAGACTGTTGCCCTCTCAGAGGGCATCAGTTCACCGAATTCACATTGAGGCTGACTGCTGATCAAGATGGCTGTACAGAAGTTGTTGTTGAACCACAGATGTTAGCTGAACCTTTTTTATCTGATGAAAATGCAAAAGACAATTTGATCCAAGACATTGTCGCAGCTTCAGTTGTTTATTTCAACTGAACTGTGCATTTGTGACCATTGTGACGCCACTGCGTTGTGATGTCATAGAGTTGTGACGTCACAACAGTGAGGCTATAAATAGATCATTGCTCTTCACAAAATTAAATGACAATAGAAAATGTGGATAGTATCATAAATTTATTTGACTTTTAAATCTGGAAGACTACCTGATCAATGCCAAAACTTTGATGGAGAAATTTCCTGTCTCTCCAAAGTTATCTTTTTTTGTCAGAATTGCATTCAAGGTATAACAAAACAATTATTGACTGTTACTTCGGGCAACAGTGCAATCTGTTTGACCCTCGGGAGTGATAGTCACCTTGCTGTTTCCCTCGGCCTTCGGCCTCGTGAAACAGCAAGGTGACTGTCACTCCCTTGGGTCAAACAGATTGCACTGTTGCCCTCGTATCAGTCAACATTTGTATACTGTCAATCTTGCAAAAATGGAATGGATTGAGATTTAAAAAATGCAGACGAGATAGGCCTATGAAGTCGTACATGTCTGTTTCATGGATCCATGGGTACAGATTTCAAATCAACAAAGGTAATTTAAATATTTATTATACAATTAATTGGTATCTATAATTTTTCTAGGCAATAATAATTGAAAATACCATTTTCTATATATTTAAAACTAAAAGTCCAAGGAATCTAGTTTGACCTTGGTCTTGGACAGAATTTGATGTCTTATTCTGATTTCTGAAGAAATTTGAGCCCATTCTTTGACATGAGTCCCAGTTGTCTCCTTTTTACAGCTGCTTTTAATACTGTGATTCTAATTTATTTTAAAGTGTACCTCCAGTTTCTTACTATGTTGCTTTTACCCTGTCTTATCATATTTACTTGTTATGTTTACATGCTCAGACTAGCTCTGGAGCTAATGTTGTACTGTTGCCTCAAATCCGAGTTGAAATAAATATTTGTATCTTGGATCTTGTATCTTATAATCTTGCTTGCAGCCTGTATTGCAGGAGGAATCTTCGGGGAGCTTCTGACCATATAGGAGGTCGCACTATTTCACCTATCACTTTAAAACTTAGTATATAGTCTCAACATAATTTTATCTTGCTTCCATCGACTTTTGGTAAACTTCGGTGACAAATTTTTAATTTTCTTAACTAAAATGTACCTTTTTCCGGCGAACTTTAAATGTTCAGCTGCAGTGATAGCAGCATCAACAGCAGCAGCCAAGTGCCAGCCAGGGGGATTGTCTACAAAATTCATTAATAAGCTTAAAACTAGAAAAGACGAGAAGGAGAAAGGAATGAAAGAAGGAAGGAAGGAATGAAGGAAGGAATGAAGGAATGAAGGAAGGAATGAACTAAGGAAGGAAGAAAGAAGGCAGTTATGAAGGAAAGAGGGATGCTCGTGATATTGTTACTCAGAGACCCTGACTTGGGTTGTTTTGTTATATTATCTTTTTATCCGCTTTATTTGAAAGCATCTATGAGAGGTAGGCCAATCATATTGTATAAAATGTGGCTTCTCCTCTTTTTATTATTATTTTTTTTTTGGCTTACGACTGAAGTGACCGGTGAATCACGTCACTTTCACGTGCAAATATACAGTAGATATGTTGGTGAACTTAATGATTGTGAAGTGACCAGAGAGTCAGACTCCATGCAGTGTGACCTTGAACATGAATTTTTTGGGTTGCTGAACTTCTTTACTCATATCAGGATGACATGGGTTCTTTCACTGTATTTTTTTCTTCTTAACTGTGTACACCATATGATTTGTGATCAACAGGCAGTGACTCGGGTAAAAAAGCGAGTATTGTCAGTGGAAAAAACAGTTTATTTTTCTTGCTAAGCATTTGAGACTACCATAGCTGCCATAATGCCCGTCTTTGCCAAACCCGTTTTTTCGAGGACTCCAGCGCATGTAGCTATCAACGGTCTATTAAAATTCAAGTACTATTGAAACTTAGAAAATATGCAGTTTGAACATTTGACTGTCTTTCCGCTAAATAAAACAACTGTGTCGGAAGACAAGTTGACAAAACTGAAAGGTTTAAATATTTTTCCTTAATTTTTTTAATCAAAAAAGAAAAATCTAGGGTTTCCATCAATATTTTCTCAAAGTACGATTTCCCAAATTAATCTTTTTTGTAAGTTTTCTTTTTATTTTCCCCCAATTTTGACTTCCATGAATCATTTTTCCCTCTTTTTTTCAAAGATTTCGTCATTCCAAATTTTCTTTCTCAAATAATTTTTTCATCACTGAATTTTATCAAAATGTTTTCCTCACATTCTTCTTTCTTAAACATTTTCCCCCGTTTTTACTTCTCCCGATATTCTCTTTTTTTTCGCTTTTTTTTCTTTAATTTCCAACGTTTTGATAAAAATAATTTATTATTTTCTTTCAAAGAGATTTGTTTCCACCTTTTTCCCTCATATTCCCATATTATGTCATTGTCTGACAAATTTGATATGCCAAAATCTCATATTCCCATAGTATGTCTTTTGTCGGACAAATTTGATATGCCAAAATCTCATATTCCCATATTATGTCTTTTGTCTGACAAATTTGATATGCCAAAATCTTATATTCCCATATTATGTCTTTTTCTGACAAATTTGATATGCCAAAATCTTATATTCCCATATTATGTCTTTTTCTGACAAATTTGATATGCCAAAATCTTATATTCCCATATTATGTCATTGTCTGACAAATTTGATATGCCAAAATCTCAAATTCCCATATTAGGTCTTTTGTCTGACAAATTTGATATGCCAAAATCTTATATTCCCATATTATGTCTTTTTCTGACAAATTTGATATGCTAAAATCTCATATTCCCATATAATGTCTTTTGTCTGACAAATTTGATATGCCAAAATTGTATATTCCCATATAATGTCTTTTGTCTGACAAATTTGATATGCCAAAATCTTATATTCCCATATTATGTCTTTTGTCTGACAAATTTGATATGCCAAAATCTTATATTCCCATATTATATCTTTTGTCTGACAAATTTGATATGCCAAAATCTCATATTCCCATAGTATGTCTTTTGTCTGACAAATTTGATATGCCAAAATCTTATATTCCCATATTATGTCTTTTTCTGACAAATTTGATATGCCAAAATCTTATATTCCCATATTATGTCTTTTTCTGACAAATTTGATATGCTAAAATCTCATATTCCCATATAATGTCTTTTGTCTGACAAATTTGATATGCCAAAATCTTATATTCCCATAACATGTCTTTTGTCTGACAAATTTGATATGCCAAAATCTCATATTCCCATATTATGTCTTTTGTCTGACAAATTTGATATGCCAAAATCTTATATTATGCCAAAATCGTATATTCCGATATTATGTCTTTTGTCTGACAAAATTTGATATGCCAAAATGGTATATTCTCATATTATGTCTTTTGTCTGACAAATTTGATACGCCAAAATCGTATATTCCCATATGATGTCTTTTGTCTGACAAACTTGATATGCCAAAATCTTATATTCCCATATTTTATGTCTGTTGTCTGACAAATTTGAGAGGCCTATGCCAAAATCTCATATTCCCATATTATGTCTTTGTCTGACAAATTTGATATGCCAAAATGGTATATTCCCATATGATGTCTTTTGTCTGACAAATTTGATATGCCAAAATGGTATATTCCCATATTATGTCTTTTGTCTGACAAATTTGATATGCCAAAATCTTATATTATGCCAAAATCGTATATTCCCATATGATGTCTTTTGTCTGACAAAATTTGATATGCCAAAATGGTATATTCCCATATTATGTCTTTTGTCTGACAAATTTGATACGCCAAAATGGTATATTCGCATATTATGTCTTTTGTCTGACAAACTTGATATGCCAAAATCTTATATTCCCATATTATGTCTTTTGTCTGACAAATTTGAGAGGCCTATGCCAAAATCTCATATTCCCATATTATGTCTTTGTCTGACGAATTTGATATGCCAAAATGGTATATTCCCATATGATGTCTTTTGTCTGACAAATTTTGGTATGCCAAAATGGTATATTCCCATATTATGTCTTTTGTCTGACAAATTTGATACGCCAAAATCGTATATTCCCATATTATGTCTTTTGTCTGACAAATTTGATATGCCAAAATGGTATATTCGCATATTATGTCTTTTGTCTGACAAATTTGATATGCCAAAATCTTATATTCCCATATTATGTCTTTTGTCTGACAAATTTGATATGCCAAAATCTTATATTCGCATATTATGTCTTTTGTCTGACAAATTTGAGAGGCCTATGCCAAAATCTCATATTCCCATATTATGTCTTTGTCTGACAAATTTGATATGCCAAAATCTGATATTTTCACATTATGTCTTTTGTCTGACAAATTTGATATGCCAAAATCTTATATTCGCATATTATGTCTGTTGTCTGACAAATTTGATATGCCTAAATCTTATATTCTGCCTAAGTCTTATATTCCCCTATTATGTCTTTTGTCTGACAAATTTGTCAAAATCGTATATTCCCATATTATGTCTTTTGCCTGACAAAGTTGATATGCCAAAATCTCATATTCCCATATTATGTCTTTTGTCCGACAAATTTGATATGCCAAAATCTTATATTCCCATATTATGTCTTTTGCCTGACAAATTTGATATGCCAAAATCTTATATTCCCATGTTATGTCTTTTGTCTGACAAATTTGATATGCCAAAATCTCATATTCCCATATTATGTCTGTTGTCTGACAAATTTGATATGCCTAAACCTTATATTGTGCCTAAGTCTTATATTCCCCTATTATGTCTTTTTTCGGACAAATTTGTCAAAATTGTATATTCCCATATTATGTCTTTTGTCTGACAAAGTTAATATGCCAAAATCTCATATTCCCATATTATGTCTTTTGTCTGACAAATTTGATATGCCAAAATCTTATATTCCCATATTACGTCTTTTGCCTGACAAATTTGATATGCCAAAATCTTATATTCCCATGTTATGTCTTTTGTCTGACAAATTTGATATGCCAAAATCTCATATTCCCATATTATGTCTGTTGTCTGACAAATTTGATATGCCTAAACCTTATATTGTGCCTAAGTCTTATATTCCCCTATTATGTCTTTTGTCGGACAAATTTGTCAAAATCGTATATTCCCATATTATGTCTTTTGTCTGACAAAGTTGATATGCCAAAATCTCATATTCCGATATTATGTCTTTTGCATGACAAATTTGATATGCCAAAATCTTATGTTTCTATAAATCTTTTTCCCCCCAAACCTTTTCCCCCAATTTTTTTTCTGTATTTTTCTCCTCTCCAAAAACTCTCCTCCATTTTACTTAATAATTTTCAAGTATTAAATGAGCTCCTCAGAGTTTACTGTCTTTAAAGTCTTTAATTTTTTTAATTTTTTTTTTGGATCCAGGCAGTGATGTCTTGTCCCTGATTGAAACTCCCCCCCCCCCACCAACATTCAAGCCCATCCCTTCCCCTTCGACCCAGGACACCTAGTGCTTCCTTCACCATATATTTACTCCAAAATTAATTTGAATTTGCTTCGTTGTTTTTCATTTTTTCTCCTTTTCAATTGTATCAGACTTTCATTTCTATCTGAATTCTATTTTTAACCTGAGGTTGTGTCTTTGTTTTGTTAATTGCATGGCTATCGAAATTATGTTTGGAGATTTCTGTCCTCTGTTATTACAAGTTGAAGGGCCAATGAAGGCTTGAAATTGTCTAAATGAATTGTATAAGGTATTTTGACTTTTTTTCGACCTTTTATATGACAAATTTATATGTTCAATGGTTAATATTTGTGTTCTATATTTATTCTTTACAAGTACCATTCTTGTCACCTGCCATGGGAACTGGGGTGCCCAAAAAACATACTTTTGAGTTTCATTGCATGGGCATCCCTCCAATATCATATTTATAATCTTACATTTTAGTTGATGAATATCTTGTAATCGATGTTTGGAAAAATAAATTAACTATCTATAAAAAAAATCATCTATTCGGCATTTCTATATTATATTATAAACATGATATTCAACAAGGCCAAAACAAACTGAAGTCTGCAAAACACTTATTTTAAATCAGAGTGATGTTTGCATTTCTTCTGACGAAACAATTTTAAATGTAACATATCATAAAACAATAGATATAATACTGGTTTTTGCCACCTTACTGAAGATACACATTTTTCTATAATTTAAAAAAATTAGATATTTACCTTTTCAATTTCCTTGCGACATTTTCTCTGAATCTTAGGGTATTTCGCCAAAATGAGCAAAGCCCAGGTCAGAGTTGTAGCACCACTCTCTGTACCGGCAAATAATAACTCCTTGATGATGGCCATGGCTGTGCGTTCTGAACATTGAAAAAAAAAAAAACCTATATAATATGATACTCTGCCTAGAAGATAAGTATAGGTTATTCACCACGGGAGAGGGAAAATGTGATTTATCACCCGAGGGCTTTAGCCCGAGGTGCGATAAACACATGTTCCTGATCCCATGGTGAATAACTGGCTTATACCATTAGACAAACACTCAAACAGTCAAACACGAGAGGATAACTGGACAACAAAGAATATGGGAATTATTTCCCAGCAATACTGGCATGTGATTGGCTGACAGAGGTGTCGAATGGTATAATGGGGAATATGGTAAATGAGGGGATGGCAGAGAGGTATTTTTTCTGCTTTACATATATTTGTTAATTTATACTGAATTAGAAGCGGCTCATGGAATATCAAACAGTTCCAACTCGAAAGGCATTTCATCCTTTATAAAGGAAAATCATGCATGGTTACTAATTGGTTAGTGCTTTGGTAGAAAAATAATTCAGGCAAAGACGCCTGGGAACTTCTGGCACCAAAAAAGCATGCCCAATTTATAGCTGATTGAACTTGACATTGACATGCACACTCTAAAAAAATTCGGACAAAATTGGTTTTTTAGATTCAAAACAGGTTTTTTGAAAAACCAAATTTCAATGCAACAAACCAACATGGATTTTTAAAAAAATCCATGTTGGTTTTGCACTGAAATTTGGTTTTTCAAAAAACCATTTTGAATCTAAAAAACCAATTTTGTCCCGAAATTTTTTAGAGTGAACACCTTCTCTCAACTTGGGAGCATAGGGTATTAGGGCACCAATATAGGGTCTTCCCACCAGTGAACCTTTTCAATTCAGTTGAACCCTTAACAAAATTTAGAACCTTTTTTCGGCTGTGGGATCTTTATATATACCAACTAGAACCTTTTGCGTGAAGATTGTGGACCAATGCTCATCACTACTTGTCTTGCTTCATGTCAGCACATTATCAAAAGATTTATTATAACGCAACTTACCATTTAAGGGGTCACTTTTCAAATATAGGTCTATGAAGTCCCGCACATTATCTGGGTCAAATGTCGCCCTGTGTTCCTCAATGATGTCTTGGATGTAATTATCTACATCCGCGTTAGCCTTAAGTACAGATTGGTGCTGATTCTACCAAAACAAGAAACATCTGTTTTTATAGCAATCGAACACATTTTCCCGCATTGTCATGTAAAAGATAGTATGGGTCCTTACAAGACCTCAGGAAAGTTTCAAGAAGCAAATTTTGTCATTTCATTGTCACAGTTAACTATGAAAACTGCTTCTATCATTCATGGTAAAATTTGATCTGAAAGTGAACTACATTGGGTTCACCGATGAGACCGACACCAAAAAATTCCTTACAAAATTTAAATAAATTGCAGTGAAAACTGGCCTTGAAAGTTTGAACAAGGGAAATTTCAAAATGGCCACCATTTATTATTGCTCTCTGCACATGCTCAATAGGTCTGAGCATGCCCAGTGGAAATGAGGTCAAGTCTGAGCATGCTCCGTGCCAATTAGGTCAGAGCAAAATTTCCATTGCATTTCTATAGTGACAGTTCATCTAAACTTCACACTTTTAAAAATCTTAGATCATCCCAAAGTTAAGATGAAAACTGCAACATGGGTAATGAACACGAAGGCACAGACAAAAAGAAACGAGTTTCATATAATGAATGTTTGGGGTTCTATATCTTTGGGTACAATTGTGATATCTCAACATATGAGGCATCATTATAAAGCCTAATTCCAGCCGACTAAAGTCATATATATTCACACCTAAATACACTGAAAGACAAAAGTTATGCATATGCTATGCATTCAAGAGCAGCATCTGTGTGCTCAATATAAGGTTCTACCAAACACATACTTTACATAAAATAAACCATAAAGTCTAAAGATAATGGTCTTGGGGTTCATTCGAAGGTTGAGATGTCCTCTCATCTGTAGCATCCCCCACAACATCCAGAAACATGCCTTCATTACAATGGAGGGTATCTTGAGTTCCGGTTGTTTTTCTGGGTCCAACACCTCTTTGTTTATTCCTTGTCTACCCTATCTCCTTGTAACAGGCAGATTTCTTTGATACACTTGACAGATAAACATCATACACTCTGCAACATTAAGCTGGATTTTCACACCTGCACCATTCCAATAGTTTCATCCCCGTCATATTCTGTAATTGGGGACACAAAAAATTCAGTTGTAGAAGAATTGTGTGCTTGCATGTTTAAGGATTCATTTAAGCTCACATGAAACCGCATACCTGCAAATGGTATGGGTCAACAGCAAAAACTGTGTTTCCTGAAAACTACCCTTTGTCGGCCATTTTTAAAAACGAAAATGTTTCCCGGTTCTGCGATTTATTGTTTGTGACCCTGTTTTTGGGTTACTTACTCCATGGAACCATCATATTGACCATACCCCTCGAACATCTTGCACTCCCAACATATGCATAACTTTTGTCTTTCAGTGTATGATAACAGGCCAACTTTGAACTCGTTTGGGAGGAGCACTGGAGCAGGTAAGGGCAAGAGCAAGAGCAAAGGCAAGGACAAAGGCTAGGACAAAGGCAAGGACAAAGGCAAGGACAAAGGCAAGGACAAAGGCAAGGACAAAGGCAAGGACAAGGGCAAGGATAATAGCAAGGACAAAAGCAATTACAAAAGCAAGGAAAAAGGCAAGAATAAAGGAAAGGACAAAGCCAAAGGCCAAATAAAAGGACAAGGGCAATGTCGAATGTAAGGCCAAAAGCAAGGACACAGGCAAGGACAAAGCCAGAGCCAAAGGCAATGGCAAAAGTAAGGATAAATGCAAGGACAAAGCCAAAGGCAAAATCAAGGAAAGGGGTGAGTATAAAGGAAAGGACAAAAGCAAGGACAAAGGAGAGGACCAAGGCAAGAACAAAGGCAAGGACAAAAGCAAGGACAAAAGCAAGGGTAAGGGAAAGGACAAGAGCAAGGAAAAGGGTAAGACAAAGGCAAGGATAAATGCAGGATAAGGAGAAGGACAAGGACAAGGACAAGGACAAGGACAAGGGTAATGGCAGGCCACAGTTTAATTGTGTGGTATCTGCAATAACTTGCTAAAGCATAGAGATGATTCTTTAAACACTTACACGGAAATGAGGAAAATAGATAAGCCAGGGCAAATTATCCAATAGGGCGACGTCACCGCTCATTTTGGTGAAGAGAAAGTCCAGTCGCTGAAGGAGGTTGTTGAATCTCTCATCCTCATATTCGAACCTGAAAATGTCAATTATTTATGGCATATGGACAAAACTGTACAATTTGTATAGTTTGCGTCCAACTTTTCTTTTTCACCAGATCGCCTTCAGCCTTTTTGAAAAAAAAAAATGAATGAAAAAAAAAAAAAAAAGATTTAAAAATTAAGACAGACATAAAAAGTTGTTGTTTCTCTGATTCAGAATGTGAATATTAACTGATACTCCCCGTCATATTTACTTGGAATCCAAGTTCTTTTCCATGCCTTTGAAGTGTGACGTCATGTGAGTACTCAGTGTCACAGTTGGCATCCCTATTCTCTAGCATTGCAATGCATGTTTACAAAATAATAGTGAAAATAGCTGGATACCGGATACCAGATAATCCGGCAACACCAACTGCTGGATACTGGATAGCAACCGAATAGTTGGAACCGGATAATGAACATACGAAAAGGGAAGTTTTTCAGTATTCGCGGTTAATTATAAATACTTTTTTTCTGAGAGCCGAGAGATATCTGTACGCAGTAGGACCATCCTCTAATGAAATGTTTTTTGTTATGTTCGATCTGTAACTTGATTAAAATTTTGAAGATGGTTAAATAATGTTTTTGACTTAGATCTTCCCTTATTTTTGAACATCCCAGATATCCGGTTCTGATACCCTTATTCCGCCGCAGACCGAATATCCTACAAATTCCAATATCCGGCCGGATACCAGATACCTTGCCTGATATCCGTGCATTCCTACAAAATAAGCACAAGGCCTATTGCTTAATTACACTTACCTGTCACCAAAGATAACAGTGCAGACAACATTAGAGAAGGCTTTCCTCAATAGTTTCTTCAAGTCCAGAATTTGCCCTTCCACGGCAGACAAGTGGTCACAAAGCATCTCAGCTTCTTTACCGACCCTTTCGTCAATTGTCTTCTTACCAAAACCAAAATCCCTCAGGGCATATGAGGTAAATCTGCGACTCATCTTCCAGCTTTCATCATCAGCAAAGATACCTGTAAATGCAAATTGCGAAAATGCGCTGAAAAATCCGCCGAGTGTCTTTAGGGGAGACCATTTATTCTCCAGGGGCGGGGCTCAGGGTTTTCCTCGGTGGGACATTATTTATTTAACAGTGACGGTATTTATTTATTTCAAGCCTGCTAAGTCCACGAATATTCGTTCCTAAATCAAGCAACACCTTGTTAAGAAATAACCCTATTAGAAATTATTTATTTCAAGACTGCCCACGAGGCAAGAAATTATTTATTTAAAAAAAACTCCAAGCCCCCCCTTTGACATTAAATGTTGGCCCCTTAGCGGCGTCGAAAGTTTTCTTCAGTGTCAAGTGGGAAACTAACTTTTTTTCCACCAGAAATCTCATAAAATTATATGGTTGGCCCCTTATGACTATAACAATTGGCATTTTACAGTCAAAGTCATTGGGGGTAAAATATAAGTGCAACTGGAGAAATTGGAAGAAGTTGTTGGAAGGAGAAGAGAAATAAAAAGATGAGAACAAGAGGAGAAACACAATTTAAGAAAACATCTCTGCTCTGGTCAGCCATTTGTGGACAGTGGGGGAATGCTGGGTCATTAACTGATTTTCAGCTTAAAATAGTCTACACCCCTCGAGGTTCCCAAATCCCAGCCGGCATTGTGATGTCAATACGACATCATTCTGAAGTCGGTTATGATGTTTAAATTAAGTTACAGTGAGGTGGGTTTGCAAAAAAAGCATTGAATGGGTGGACATCGAAATCTGCTGAGAATGCAATGTCATATTGCGTAGACCCCGAAGTCAGTAAGAGTTGAAACCCTGACTTGCTTGGCAAGAGCTTCAACTGACTAGTCAGCTAAGTTATCAAACTCTGACTTCACTTGACTTCAGCCAACTTCAGCTGACTTAATACAATTTCATAGGGCCCTTCTCTTAAATGTTCTTCAAAGATAAGTTATAACTTTGGAAATTTCAGAATTTCTACACTCAGAAATTGCGTAGGTTCCAAATATGTCAATTTTTAGGATGAATTTATGTTGCGGAAAGACTTTGCAAAAGTCCGTAAAGAGTGTGGAATGCATCTCGTGCTCTTTAATAGTCTTTATGCTATTTAAAATGGTACCAAAATAACTTTTGTGAGTTGAAAATTGGCCAAGTTATGCAACAATGACTTGACTTGAGCTGACTCAAGTCTGACTTGGCTTGACTGAACAATAACTTGCTGCTTGGAAAGCTAACTATGACTTCACTAGTCGACTTTATGTAGTCGACTTCAGGGTCTACGATATTGGAGTTACATTCAGATGTGCACCTGACTCGAGTATGACATCAGTAGTAGGTCAGTCAGTCAGTCAGCCTCAGTCAAAAACCAGGCTGAAGACAACATTTACGCGACATAATTCCTTTGCGTCACTGTGAGGTCCCTTTCTGACCTCAGCCTGACGTCAGTAGAAGATCAGTCAACAGACAGCCTCCTGTTGACATTGGCTTTTGACTTCTGTGTGTGGCGAAACAATAACGTCACAATGACTTAATATTTTAGTCAAGGTAAGTCACGACCTAAAATAACCAAAATTGAACACCAGACTGCATGACATCACAATGCCCACTGAGATATTTTTTCGAAATTTGATTTACCACACGGTCAGGGGGGGGGGCTATTTTCTGAAATTTCAAGGGGTAAGTTTGGGGAATTTCTAAATGAAATTTTTCCGGGGGGGGGGGCAGTGGCAGAACTACACTAGCAATTGTGCAACGTACGAATTACGTACGTAAAACGTGCGTAAAACGTACGTAAATTTTACGTACGAAACTCACAAGAAAGAGCCGATCCGTAGTTCGTACGTACATTTTCGTACGAATTTCGTACGAATTTCGTACGTATTTCGCATAGGCACTTTTCGTACGAATTTCATACGTTAAATCTATTATTTTAGGCATTGGAATTTAGCTTATTAATCAGGTCTATTTCATTTAGAAATTTTGTAATTCATGATGGGTAGAACAACACAGTGATATGAAATTAAAATATTTATTTGTACAATTATGCTTATACTGTATACAGGTATAAATTCAATGAAATTTAATTTGGTTTCAATTGCAATTGTCCTTTTTGTCCCCGCTTTTTTTTCTTTATGCTTCGTTTTCAACCATGATTATTGCGATAGATACTGTTTATCTTGTATTTGAGTCAATAGTCCATATTTTCAATAATTTTTCTTCTGCTTCTCCTCATTTTATTCCAACGTGTCACCAAGCTTCAGACATACGTTGTATAACCAATCCAAAATGTCTTGCTGAGCATGGCTTGTCCCACAACATGAGAAGCTGTCTCTGAAAAATAGATAATTGAAATAATATTAGATTAAGTCTAAATACAATTTCATAGTCATTGGGCTTAACGGACGAAAAAATTTTCAAGAAGGTAATGTTTGGTAACAATGTTGAGGAAATAGTGATGATGGAGATTGCAAAGTTCAGTGTCGATTCGGCCAATAAAGACACCACTGAATGCTCTTTTGAAAAGATACTCATGAATTTCCCCTCATTCAATATCAGTAAAACGCAAAACTGCAATTTATGATATTTGAATTTTCATCACAGTATCTTGGACATGTACAGTTGCTCTCCGAAGTAAGTAAATCACTCAGTGATATGCCATTGAACTCCCCAATGGCATTTTAAACTTGTCTTGTGGCAATGGCTAGACAATAGCAGCACTAATAACTGCATCATCAATATGATGGTTGATTAACACCATTGAAGATTCTTACTATATCTACTAGCATGGTCATTGAATATGTACCAGGGGTCTTTATGCCAGAGAGGTTATAATCTTGCAAAAGTAAGTACATCCTCTCCTATCTTTTGGCATTGCACTAGGGGTGTACTTACTTTTGCGAGATTATAACCCCTATCTAGCACAAAGGCCCCATGTGCAAATTAAATGGCCAGGGATGTTCATGTAATAGGAAAACTCAACGGTGTGATACAAGAATCGTTGCAAAAATTATTTGTGTAATATTAGTCAAAACCGGGAGCCAACTTAAACATAGTCTTCAAAGGCAAATCATTGAAGGGTGTACTTACTTCCAAGAGTAACTGTATGACATTTAGGCTATTTACCTCTTATGTACATTGGTTAGGCCCACCTGAACATGTAATAATTGTAATTTATGTTAAACTATGATCTGTGTAAGTAAGTTGAAGTGAACATAGTTAATGCTTACCAAAAGAACAGGGAAGACTTCTCGAATGGCAACCAGAGAGGTGTCTCTCTAAATTAGGGAGTGACTGACCTTGTCTTGTGAAAAAGAGCTGAAATCAAAAAGAACAAAAATTATGGGTGGTGTATCGCTGGACCTAAATATGCAGGCGGGATCAAGTCTTCGTTTTGAGTCAGCCTTTGTAGGACTAGTGTATTGCAGTAGACAGAGTACTCCAGGCTTACCAAATGAGCCTGCTGTTCACAAGACAAATTTTATAAAGGAATATTATGAGATTTGGAGTAACAATTTCGAAGGACCCCTATTGAAAAAGGACGTGTCCATAAAGAAAAACATTATAGCCCATGAATGAATTAGCTGTGATTGCAAAATAAAACTGGACAGAAAGCATTAAAACTATACAGTGATGCAAAAATTGTTCATTGGCAGCTTTAAAAAAAGAATTACTCTCACCAAATAAATTTGGTAATCCAATATGGTGTAACTTGATTAGTCAAAATTGATTGGTTGCAAAATCAGGTCCCAAACGTATGCACATTATGCAGTCCCAACAATTCATCGTCACTCTGCTCTAGGCACTGCCCGCACTGCAAACAGAAAAACACAGACATCAGGGAGAGTATGGTAGGATGTTATTATGTCTACTCAAGTTTGCAAAGCACTGACAAAATTTTCGGATTCATCTCTCGAACTTTAAGTCAACATAACTGAATGTTTAAAGCGTTTCTTATAACAGCCCTTGGAAAACTTTTTTTTTTGGTGATATGTGCTACCTCAATACTTCAGAGCCGATATTCCACAATGGCCAGTGAAGTTCAGGCAAAAAACCATGTGATTCACAGCATGTGGTTCATCGTTGTGAACTACATACATATTGTCATGGAAACAAGGGGGGGGGGGGTAGTGAAGTGATGACGTCACAATGTTTTGAGGCTCTGGTTAGTCGGAGTGGTAGCTATGGATATTCTTGGGGCCATTCAAATAAAATAGTGGCTCTTGAAAAGTTGAAATTATTAATAGTTTTGAGAGGGGGTCTACTACTTTTTGACTGAGAGATATTAATAAAATATAAATATAAATTCATGTCATGTCTGCTGCAGAATAAACAATCGTCCTACAGACTTGTGCTGTAGGCTATTTCCCTGTGACATGACATTCATCAGGTTCATTGCTCATTGTTGTGAACCATACTCTCATTAAGTTCTATCATAGTGCCACTGCGAGTCTGAGACGAAACAATATTAAACTGAATTTTACAACATTAATGCTTACTGGAAGTGTATGGAAGACCTGAAGCTTCTGGAATGGCGACCTTAGAGATAGGCCTATATCTCTCTAATTCAGGTAAGGGCATTCCTTTTCCTTGTGAAGAAGACCTGAAATCGAAAATAAAATTATTTCCAGCTGTGTTACTGTTTACTATAAGAGCTTCATAACAAAAATACTGTGTTGGTGGCAATAGCCTATATCTGTACTTTTTTTAAACCCAGTTAATTAGTTTTTAATATCAGTTAAAAATCCAATTAAAAAAAGAAATGTCTTGTAATTGCCAAATATGCGTAAATAACATCCAATTCAACAGAAAACAACACAAGAAAAGCAACGGGAATACCAGTGCTTTTTCTATCCATTAGCCACATTAGCAGTGGCGGATACAGGGGGGGGGGGCCTAGGGGGCCCGGGCCCCCCCTAGACCACCAAGATTAATAGTAGCATTTTGAAGAAAAATTGCGATAACGCGGGCCCGCGAATACCGAAACACGTCCAGGCCCCCCCTAGACTATCGTGTCTGGATCCGCCACTGATTAGCATCCTCCTTGTGGCTAATGAATATCACATATTTTGCATGCAAATTAGCCACACATGCATGCATTTCACTCAAAATTGGCCTTTGTGGCTAATTGGATTTTCGTCCTAGGAAAAGCACTGGAATACCATGGTTTTGAAAGATATTATAAATCTCATTTTTGAAAATCATGAGATAACAGGGCTCGCCATAGGGGATTTACATAATAAATAAGGGCTATGTGACACCTCCCAATATTAGGGCTGGACATCGTTCAATGTTTAACATTATGATATGTCATGATAAATTTATCAGTGTTCCAGCTAGGCCATTTGAGCATGGCGCCGCGCCATGCCCGACCCTCGTCTGCCATGCCCAAAAAAAAAAGACAAACAATTTATGGGCCACCATAACATCGAAGTGCAGATAAAATTCTGAAATTGCTTTAGTACCTTTCTGTGCATGTTTGCAGCAGCAGATTTAGATTTTAATTTCCCTTTTCAGCCTCGAAATTTGTGTTCCTTACAATGAAGTAAGACATGGCTTCCTTCAGTTCCCTGAAATACAAAAAAAAGAATCAGTTAGCCTATATTAAAATTGGAATAACATCTATAGGCTGTTAAAATTTTATGGAGCTTTTTGCATCTGATACCTCTTCAAAAATGGTCTCAATCCACCCATAAAGTCATGACTTAATTTAATGATATAAATTAATCCTAGCTAAATTGAGGAATTGAGGTTGTTGTCAGACTATAAGCGGGTGACAATTTAATTAATATCCGGGGGAAGGGGGGGGAGCTTGCAGTTTCCATCGGTGGAAATTATCTATTTCATGGAATCACGCAAATGGCAGTCCCAGTGGGCACACGACGTAAACTCCGACATTGCTAATTGGTGGAGGGCTGGTCTGTTGGTCACGTAGATATGTATGGTAGAGACTATGTCGCCCCAACGTGAACACGACGTCGTGGTTTTTTTACAAAGTTGCAACAACGTCGCAAGCGAACGTCGAACTCCTGACATTGCCTCACAATGTTGTAAAACATCGCCATAACGTTGCATGCTAAGGGGCCGACCAGATGATCTTTGGGGGGGGCTATGGATATTTGGTGAAAAAAAAAGATTGTTTCCCACTTGACACTGAAAAAAAAAGTTTGTTCAGCACATTGAAATAAAAAAAAAAGTTTGTTTCCACCTGTAGCAAGGGTACCGTAGGGGCCTAATGTTAAAATTCCGATAAAAAAAGTTTGTCGCGAGTGCGCATGCGAAAAAAATCATTTGTCGACGCACCGCGAACGAAAAAAAAGTTCGTCCCGGGGGTAAAGTCCATAGCCCCCCTCATCTATCATCTGGTCGGCCCCTAACGTCATATCTTTGACGTTGCTTCACAACGTTGTGACAACATAATTTCAACCATACAATTCTACGTCATTTGACGAAAAGTGTGACGTCGTTGCAACGTTGCTGCAAAGTCGATGTGCCCATGGGGGTAGGCCTACTAATCATTTATTTCAAGTGCACAAAGTCCCCGAATTTTCTTTCCAAAATAAAGCAACTCCTTGTTAAAAATATCTTTTGCAGAAATTATTTATAGCAAGCATGTACACAAAAAAAATTTATTTATTTCACAAAAACCGAGTAAAAAAAATTATCAATTAAAAAAAACAACAAAAAACCCTGGACATGGATATTATTAAATGGTCAGCCCCCGGGGTCACCCCCTAACTAGTCATAAAGGTGGGAGCACCTTTTTTAAAATTTTACTGGACTTAGCTCCAGCGTTTGTAAACTCCGCACAAGTGATAAAATTAATAGACCTGAGTAATGCCATTTAAGAAGCCACAACAACAAGTTGACAAATGACAACACAATGATTATCTCAGGAAAAAATTACCAGCAGTAGGGCCTACCATGATGTGGTAGCTTTAAACGGAATTTAATCATACATTTGAGCACCAGTAGAGCTATTGATCAGTTGAGTATATTCTGAAGCACTAACCTTTTGAGTATTGTTGTTTTGTCGATGATTGTTTTGTAGACACAACAATAAATTCTCTAAACATTTTTGATGAGCTTTCCTGCCTGTCAGTCCACCCAAGATCAACATTCCAATGACGTCACAAGCACCTTGCCTATTGTGATGTCATCAACAATCACCTTGGCAACCTGTCACTGGTGACGTCATGCCATCTGGTGGATTTGTCTTCACAGCAGAAAAAACAACAACAAAAATGAAGAAGCAGAAGACAGCCAATAATGCAATATTTCTGGCCTCCGTGTTCATTTATCAGTGTCATCACAGGCTGGACTTAGTTGGGAAGACTAGATGCAAACAAAATCAGAGATCTCTCCTTGGAAGGTAGGCCTAGCTGGTAAGTTTTTTGTGTGTGATGACTGATGATGGGACTACTAAATTTTCAAGTCATGAAAATCTCCAAGCTTGCGAGAATTTGTGTGTATTTTAATCAGATTCAGAAACATTACTGTTCAGTAAGGCCTTCTGACTGTCCCTGGTTTTATTGTTTAGGCTTGGACTGTGCTAGCCCCAGTAAAGTGGCCATAGGCGTATCGGAGGGGGGCAGGGGGGGCAATCGCCCCCCCGAAAAGTTTGGGAAACAGTAAGATTCGGGCAAAAAGGCTAAAAAATTCGGGCAGATAATTAAATAGGCCTAAAAACTACCGAAAATTATTGCATTCCAGGAAATTTAATTTGAAATGTTTATAAATTTAGATCGTGAAATTCGGGCAAATGTCGTTCCCCCCCCAAAAATCAACGCGTGCCGTACACCTATGAAAGTGGCTGCTCTTCTGATGGCTTTGGGGCCGACCAGTCTAACCAGATGATCTGTTGCCAAGTCTTGGGGGGGGGGGGCTATGGACTTTTGGTGTAAAAAAAAGTTTGTTTCCCACTTGATACTGAAAAAAAAGTTTGCTCAGCACATGGAAATTAAAAAAAAAGTTTGTTTCCAGCTCTAGAGCTAGAGTAACGTAATGTTAAAATTCCGATAAAAAGTTTTGTTGAGAGTCCGCATGTGGAAAAAAATTTTCGTTGACGCACTGCGAAGGAAAAAAAAGTTCTTTGTGGGAGTAAAGTCTATAGCCACTCCAACAATCGTCTGGCTAGGATTGATGCCCCACAACTTTTTGCCAAAAAAAGGGTAAAAAAATTCAGAGCTTCCGTAACTGCTCTGCCCACGCAAAAAAATTTAAAATGTAGTCAGTGCCCCACCACTTTATTTTGAAAATGGCGCCACTGAAGAATACAGTTAGAATTAGATCTAAATAATTAATACTCCGGTAGGCCTATCTATAGACATTTGCCCAGAGGGTCAGAGCATAGTGGGTTTTAACCACCATAAAAAAAAATTCTAGTAATGGCATGGCACCTGCTGGATATGGTCCGCAAGGACATGCAGAATCATTGCAGATTACATAACTGAAAATGGGAAAAAAATTTGTTGGAAAATTTGTGAGAAAAAATGAATTTTTATGTTGCAGCCATTGGCAATGTGACAAACTGCCACACAGTAAAAATTTTTCTCAAAATTTCCCCACAGATTTTTTCCCCGTTTTCAATTAAGTAATTTGCAT
Source organism: Platynereis dumerilii (assembly GCA_026936325.1). Classification (NCBI taxonomy): domain Eukaryota; kingdom Metazoa; phylum Annelida; class Polychaeta; order Phyllodocida; family Nereididae; genus Platynereis; species Platynereis dumerilii. The sequence continues at coordinate 8,975,093 of JAPTHN010000009.1, forward strand.
GTCATTGTGTACCATATCCAGCAGGTGCCATGGCATTAGAATCTTTCAAACTTGACGGTGGTTGAAATCCACTGCGAGAGGGGAGCCCCTCCTGCCCCCCCCCCCCCCGCCCCTGACAAAGGGGAGAAATTTCAGGGCAAATTAGTGACAGCCTCCCCCCTGCAAAACGGCCACCCGTACACCTATGTATATATTAGAATTATAAATGCTTGGCCGAGGCGAAGGCAAACGAGGGTGGCAGCCAGACAAGGTAGATCAACATAGTTTCCAGACCAAGGAGTAGGAGCCTGAAGCGATAACAAGAAGTAAGGCTATAAGAAATGATGAAGCAACTATTTTCCATTTTAAAAAAAGCTCCTGTAGGGCTAGACTAACTTATAAAACAAATCTGTGGATCCATGAATAATTTGTCTCGCTTGAGATAATAACATGTCAATGAACAGAAAATTGAATCAAGATATAAAAAAATATTTTGCTCCCTTGCGTTATTTGAGAAAAGTTATTTTCACATAGTGGTCACACCTTCATGGAAGATGTCAGGAAAAATTATAATTTTTTGAGTGGTGGTGCAAATGCCCCACCAGCCCCATCTACCACTGAGCAAACCTTGAGTGGAGCATCCAGCTACATAAACTCTAAGCAGGTTCTCTCAACCGATAGGCCGTGTTAGTAGAATTCTCCTTTTTCCAGCACTCTGACGTTTCGGCGCACAAATAAACTTTTTCCGGGAACACCCGCCATTTTGTAGGCATGTACAATGCAATGGGGCCGGGTTTCACGAGGTCCATAACATCGTTAAAATGAAGCAGCTTGACAACACTGGATTAGCCCAACCGCGTGTACTTATGGGTCTAATCCTTGGATCCCGCCACTTTTACAAGACATACCTGTGATTAATCCGGATATTTTGCTCGATCAAGACTTAGTCCGTCAGGCCGACTCCCGCCACATTTTTCCATCTTGGTCGGGCCGTAACAGAAGATACAAGTTGTCATTCGACTGAATAATGGCGGAATCCATGGTAAACATTCCATTTAAGACTGCGATACAATCCGTAGTGTTTTAGTGGTTTTACAACTGTCCTGGAGCCTGGAATCCAAGCGTCAATCGACTTCGCAATGGTAAAAAATGGCGGCGTGTTCCAGGAAAAAGTTTATTTCTGCGCCGAGACGCCAGAGAGCAGATAAAAGGAGAGTTCCACTAACGCGGCCTATTAGTCACTCATTCATGCATGTGTCAATCTAAAGACAAATTTATCTTTTGACTTTGTAAGAAATTGGGATTGACAGTTAAAAAAGGGTTCCGTTACTGAGATAAATTTCCCATGAATATCACTTTTTTTAATCATGCAATGATAGTTATGGATTCCAGGTTGAGTGACCACATCGAACAAGGATCTAACTTCAGAAGAGATGGATGGATGGATGATTATGTCCAGGACGTATTTATGCACTTGGTAGCCTAATAACAACAGGAAGAAGACACAGCAATGATTCAAAGGATGACTGAGGCAGCCTTCCTACATAGGCCCTGGTGACCTGGCAAGAACTGGATTCGAACCCTCGATCCAGCGATTGGCTGCCTAGCACGCTACCATTAGATCAACCCTCCCCCTACTTAAGGAGATCAGAACTTAATATGAACAAACTTGTGTAATATCATGAACAGTGGTATGTACCAGTTAGGCCTTAGATCAGATTTTCAAGTATTTCCCAAATCTTTTTATTTATTGATATATTTATGATGTGTTTAATTGTATTATTTACATGTACAATGTACATGCTTGCTGTTCTTTGATTATCAGTACCTCCCAACAATTGACTACACAAATTCAAAGAATGAACTGTCAGTTTAATTATAACATTAATGAATAATGATTATATTTTTGAAAGCCTTCTTAAAGCAACAAGGTTTTTTTGTGTCAACCATGTAAGCAACATCATGGGTATGTAAATCAGTTGTTTCAGTAGGTCAGAGAAGGTAAGAATCAGTAAATTACTGTTATGTCTGGCCTAACGGTCAGTAACCCTCTGATCATTGGTCATGTCAGCCACGCCATGCTTGTTATAGGGGTATAATGATAAAATACATTGTATCTAATCTTACAAAATAAAGAAATGAAAAAAACAAGGCTCTGTCTTCGAATGATTTTTTCTAGATTTCAGTATATTTTGAGGTCATTTACTTTGGCCCTTTCAGTGCAGTAGTTACCGGGATGGGCTTAAGTTTAGACGTACCTATAGAATAACTAAAAACAATCAGCGAACAAAGCAAATCATAGTCCAAAGACCAGTAATTAATGGGTAGAATCTAATGTTTATTTGTTTGTCAAAAAAATGTCATGGTTATCGCCTCAATTTGATAGAAACAGAGTCACTTCAAAACTTTGAGGTAGGCCCATAGGCCCACTGGCCTATTTGGAATGAGAATGTCGTAAAATATCAGAATTTTTCTAAGTCTAGAAAACGTATGGTTTTCGTACGTAATTCATACGATTTTCATGCGTAAAATTAACGTATGAATTACGTACGTCAACACGTACGAAATTCGTACGAAAATCTACGTACGTTTCACGTACGTAAATTTTCGTACGAATTTCGTACGTGAAAACAGGGTATTTACGTACGAAATACGCATGAAAGAGCTTACGTACGTTTTACGTACGCTGCACAATTGGCCATGTAGGGGGTCTCGAGGGGGGGGGGGGCACCTTGGAGGGGCGCATGATTCTCTGGGGGGGGCACTCACAATACTAATTGCATATTTTACCCAAGGTTGAAAAGTTCATTTGGGGGCACCTGGGGGGCACAGGGAAATTTTCCCCCGTTGTCATCTGGGATAGGGGACTAGGTTGCAAATGTCTGGTGCATTATACATGGAAAGGCAACTATACCTTCATGATGAGGCCTGCCGCTGAGAGTATCTGCGTTGTAAACCAATCCTTCACGAATCATTTCATTGCCACACAAGACAACTGTCCGCTTTGATCCCAGTTGAACTGTGAATATGTTGCCATACTTCTTCTGGTAAGTAGTGAGAGCCTGACATGTGAAAAAGGAGTATATCATTCAAACTTTTTTGGCTAATTCGTCAAAAGGAAAAAGGAAACCACAGGTATTACCATTCACTCTAAAAAATTTCAGACAAAATTGGTTTTTTAGATTCAAAATGGTTTTTTAGATTCAAAATGGTTTTTTGAAAAACCAAATTTCAATGCAAAACCAACATATTGGTTTTTTGCATTGAAATTTGGTTTTTCAAAAAACCATTTTGAATCTAAAAAACCAATTTTGTCTGAAATTTTTTAGAGTGTTGTTCACAATACTCCTGATATGAAGTATAAAAAATAAAACTAATAGAAAAAACCAGATTGCTTTTCTTGGTGGTATATATAAAAGAACCCACAGCCGATAAAATGTTCTGCATTTTCGATAAAGGTTCAACGGAATTGAAAAGGTTCAATACTATTGGGAAGGCCCTATGATGGAACCCTATGCTCCCAACTTGAGAGAAAGGGGTTCCATTGTGGGAGTTCAGTGCAGCTGGATTATCTAAGTGTTGTTTTTGTTTGCTGTTGGAACAGTTTTAAGAGTTGAATAGTGAACCTTTTAGGGTTCCTTATCTTTACCAGCTTATATAATGCCACAGCAATCATCAAGCAAATGTCCCTCCATTTTGTTAATCGGAAACTCTAATATCAGAGGAGTAGCAACTGAATTGAACAGCAAAGGCATTGATGCATCAGCCTTCGTATACGGTGGCAGACCATCTCATGAAATAAAAAGTCGCTTATCCAGTTTGAGGTCAGAAGACACACCTTCTCATATTTTTCTTCATACTGGAGACATCGATGCAAGAAGGGATGACCGACCAATGAAGGACACTTTGGACACATACTTGGCGGCTCATATGTTATTTCCTGAAGCAACAATTCTGATTAATGGAATTTCAACTGCAGTGCATGAAACCCAGCTGAGTCGTAAATTGGTGAATCTCAGCAGAAAGTCGCAAGAACTATGTGCTACAAATGACAGACTGGTTTACATTGACAATACAGATCTACCACTGAGAGATGGAATACACTACACCAGAATGTCAAGGAAGCGTCTGGTTTCAAGTATCAAGGATTTTGTACTGAAGAATAGTATTTAGCCAAGGCAGCTATGACCACATTGATGTCTCTACACCTAGCATCATTTGTACAAATAACGATGATCAGCTGTCAGAACGTCCAATTGAAATATCAGTCGGTAAATTACCTATTTTAGAAAAGAAACCCTGTAAATTTAGTATATTATGTTGGAATATTAGAGGATTAGGGGACAAACTTAAATGTTCTGACTTACAGGTTCAATTATTTAGCCATGATATTGTGATACTTACAGAAACACATTCAGAAAAAAACATGGAATCATTCTATAACTGCATACCAGGTTTTGTTTATAAAGATTTTCCTAGGAAATTTAAGCATCATAGGGCTCCGAATGGATCCGGTGGCATTAGTATTTTTATTAGATCTGAATTATTCAGCAAAGTAACTTTCGAAACAAATCAAGAATGTATTGTGTGGGTTAGAGTTAAGTTAAAATGCTTTGATTTGTCTAAAGAATTACTGATAGGATGCATTTATTTTTCTCCTTTAGATTCATCATATATCCATAATACCTCTGTGCGAACTGATTATTTTAATATCCTGAAGGAAGAGTTCTCAAAAAAAGATCGCAATGACTGTCATATTATATTATGTGGTGACTTAAATGCCAGAACTGGAAATCTTAATGATGAATTAGATGTGGTACCAGGCAAAGATGGTGATTTGTTTGACTTAATATGCCCAGTAGAAACTGCCATTGATCGTAATGTGATATACCCTAAACGAAAAAGTAAAGACAATAGGGTAAACGATTATGGTAGACAGTTGATACATTTTTGTAAAAGCACAGATTTTAGAATAGTCAATGGTCGTGTTGGAAACACCAATAACACAGGTGACTTTACTTGTTATAAATCAAATGGAGGAGCCAGTGTAGTTGATTATTTGTTAACCAAACATGATTTCTTTTGTTGCATTAAGGAATTTAAAATTCTTTCAAAACATCCAGAATCTGATCACAGAGCATTATTCTTTGAAATTGAAATGCAAGGTTGTGAATCATACAAAGCTAGAGAAAACTTTGGAGTGGAGCCAAAAGTATACAGATGGGATCCTTCTAAACTAACAAAATACAAAGAAAGCTTTGAAAGTGGAAATTGTAAGGAACTTGAAAGCTTGTTGATTACTGAAGCTCCTAATAAAAGCAGCTGTGAAATAAGTAATATGTTTCAAAATATAATTGAAGCTGCAGCAAAGCCAAATTTCAAAACAAGGAAATCAAATAAATCAGTATTTCCCAAAAATGGCTGGTTTAATGAAGATTGTAAAAATATCAAGAAAAAAGTTCATGAATATGCTAAGAATTTTGATATCAGTATACACATATATGCAGAAAGATACGGGGAATTAGAAAGGGAATATAAAAGAATAATACAAAAATCAAAAAGGGACTATTTCAATGACATTCGTCACCGTCTGAATGAGTGTAAATCCAAAAACCCAGCCACATATTGGAATATCTGGAAATCATTAAAGAATAAAACAATAAATAATAGCAATCTGACTTTACAGGACTTTGAATCCTATTTTGAAGGCCAGGTATTGCCTCCTGCTGTAGAATACTTTGACCAACAATACATGGATGAAATCAAATCAAAAGTTATTAATGAGGATATTGTACAACCAAATGCAATGACTGATGAAATATGCAATGCTGTAATTAGTAAAGATGAGATTGAATTGCATCTGAAGAAACTCAAAAACAATAAAGCAAGTGGAAATGATGGCATTGTAGGAGAATTTCTGAAGTATGCACCTAGTAATATAATTTCATTATTAGGAGTATTGTTCAACAAAATTTTTGAAAGTGGTGAATGGCCCGAACAATGGGCTGTGGGTCTCATTAGTCCAGTCCATAAGAAAAATTCTGTCAATATAGCTGATAATTACCGAAAGATAACGGTAATGCCAGCCGTTGGTAAAATTTTAGAATCAATTCTAAACGAAAGACTTGTTTTCAAAAATATCGTGTTAGAGATTGATGACTGTCATCAATTTGGTTTTAAAAAAGGATGTAGCACTGTGGATAGCATATTCATGCTTAATTCTATGATTTCATTACAAAAAACGAGGAACAAAAATTTGTGGGTGTGTTTTGTAGATTTTACCAAAGCTTTCGATTATGTCAACCGCAATGCATTGTATTATAAGTTAGGTCAAAGAGGTTTATCAGTTAAAATGCTGAAATTACTAATGGATATGTATGCCAAAGCAAAATGTCGTGTAAAATGGAAAGGTAAAGTAGGCAAAGAAATAGAAAGTGAATATGGACTTTTACAAGGGGGTATAATGAGTCCTAATCTCTTCACTGAATATCTAACTGATCTCAACAAGTACTTAGATGTTAGCCAAGGAATCACAATAGGCGACAATATTGTAACTCATTTGCTATACGCATATGATATGGTTCTTTGTTCAGAGTCAGCAAAGGGGTTACAGATATTAATAAATGGTTTATATACGTTTTGTACAAAATGGCATCTTATTTTAAGCATTAATAAAACTAATGTAATGGTGTTTAGAAAGAAAAGAGAAATTGTAAACTTTCAATTTAAATATGGGGTTGATGAAATCGCTATCACTGACAACTATAAATACTTAGGTGTCATATTTTCAAGTAGGGGGGCAATGTTTAAGAATAATGTTTCACATTTAAATGAAAAGGCCAGAAATGCAGAATTTGCACTTAGTACACAAGTGAAATGTTCCGTTGGATACTTGCAACCCATTCTGGCATTTAAAATGTTTGATGTTCGAATATCTCCTCTCTTGGAGTATGTCTCTGAAGTTTGGTTTAACAACAAAGAATTAGCTGAGTTCGAGAAAATTCATCTCAGCTATATGAAAAGGACATTGAGAGTGAAACAGTCTACATCTACTGTAGCGCTGTATAGTGAGACAGGGAGGTTTCCATTATTGTTAAAAATGAAAGTAAGATTGATTAGTTATTGGCAAAAAATATTGTCATATGATGATAACAGTTTAGTAAAACAAGCTTATAATTCACTAGTGTTATCATTAGACTCAGGTAGACCAAATTGGTGCACTACAATAAAAGAAATCCTGAATGAGGTTAATTTAGATGAATGTTGGGTTCAACAAAACTTTTCAAAAAAGCATCTGTTAACATTCAAAGAGAAAATACATAACAACTTTATGCAAAAGTGTATGATGGAAATTCAGGATAGTGTTAGAAATCCCAAACTTAGAACCTACAAATTATTCAAAACTGAATTTAAACTTGAAAATTATTTAAGACAGGATTTTAACGTTAGTCACCAGTTAAGTCTCATAAAATTTAGAATCAGTTCACATAACCTTGCGATTGAAACAGGGAGATTTACTAGACCAAAAACTCCTGTGGAAAACAGAAAATGTGTGTACTGTGATTCGGGTGAAATTGAAGATGAGAAACATTTCTTGCTAAATTGTAGACTTTATGAAACAGAGAGAACAATTATGTTGCAAAAAATTAGAGATACAATACCTAATTTGGACAGTTTAGGAACAGCAGAAAGGTTTAGATTAATTATGATGAATAGTGATGGCGTGGTCATAGGTGTCATAGGTAAATATGTTCATGATTGCATGAAAAAAAGAATTACAATTGATCTAATGTGAATTATTGATGTTATATTTTTAGTTGTTAGCATTTCCATACTATTTCATAGTCTTTAAAATGATTGATTACAGAACAAGAAATTTGTGTTTATGGATTGGTATTGTATGTATTTTTGTTGATGTTGTATCCCTCTTTTGTACATACCCGGTATTCATTTCCTTATATGATTTATTTAATTTTGATTTATGACACATGTATCTATGTGATATTCCGTTGTCAAATAAAAGTCTATATATATATATATATATAACCCTTAAAGGTAAAACCTTTTTGTTAAGTGTGTACCAGACAACAACAAAGGTTGGAAAGTCTCCCATATCTACAACCATGTAATGCTGAACTAATTTGGTGCAGGGTTGTTGATTCAAGGGAAATGTCTTGACTTCCCCACATTTCTAGTGCTGGTTAATAAAGTCAGACAGCAAAACATGCCAATCGATTTTAAAGTTGCATAATTTCTTTATTTACCTTATCAAAAGATCGCAATATATTTGAAAGTTGTATAACTTTTACTTTCTCACCTTGCCAACATGTTTTAAGGTTCTATTACTTTCCCTTTCTTGCATCATCAACAGATTTGAATTTTATTTAACTTTCTTGATCTTAAGGTAAGTTATAAAAGATGAGATAAACTTTATAACAGTTTTTTCTCTATTAAACGCCCAGTGGGCAGAAGTAATGATGATATTGTCAATTATTATCGTTTTCATAGCTGTGTGTTTTTCTGAAAACTTCGTTTTGCAGTTAAACCGTGACATCAGAGGGTATCGGTGAATGTGATTGGTCTAATCTTCAACCTGTGACATATCAGTTTAGAGTTTGACATCACAGATCTTGACAAAGGAATCTAAAACTGCCAAACAATGTTTTTTTTTGTGTACAACCACAACAAACAACTTCTGTCTAAGCTGAGTGATGCACCTCCCCAAAAGAGTCTCAATGTTTTGCAAACAAAGTGTGTCACTGTTTTTCACAAGACACTAGTTATCACAATTTTAAACAAATTTCCAGAAATTTGTTGTTAGTCATGGTAAGGGACCATTCAGAATTTGCTGGGGGAGGTGGTAGTTTTGCCTGAGGGGGCACCAACTTTGCAGACATTTTTCAAGCGGGGTACTAATTTTTGACAACATGTCCAAGGGGGATAAGAAATTAAAAAAAAAAAAAAAAAATCCAAAATGCACATACACTCAGTTTATCGGCGATTTTTATGCGAAAAAGTCCGCAAATCTGTACACCTGACTGTCCAAGGGCACAAGTATAACGGATCGTTATGGATGGATGGATGATTGGGGCTTTACGTTCTGTGTTTATGCACTTGGTAGGCTAATTAGGACAGGGGGAGGACACAGCAATGAGGCGAAGGTTGGTTGAAACAGCCGTCCAACTTAGGTCCAGGTGACCCGGCAAGAGCTCGATTCAAACCCTGGACCCACCGATTGGCAGTCCAGCACGCTACCACTAGAGTGGGGTACTAAAAGTCCGCATGAAATTCAAGGGGGGTATCAAATTTTGACAGGAAGTTCTGGCAAAACTCCCACCCCCAGTCATAAATTCGGAATGGTACCTAACTGTCCTTTGCTGATTTAATCTGTTTGATTCAGTTATAGTTCATTGAAGCATCTATCAACCAGTGCAGGTGTCAAAGCCAAACAAGCTAAACATACATAATCCATGTGTCAATGCATTTGGTCAGTTTCTTGAAATATGTGCTTGTAATATACAAAGTTATGCAACTAAATCTGTGACATCACGGTTTTGAGATAAAGCAAAGTACAAACTTGAAAAACACACAGCTATGAAAACGATAATAATAATTTTTTGCATAAAAAACTAAAATCATATTTTGATGGAATTTTGATGAAAATTAGTTCCTTGTGGAGGGGGGTGGGCTTTTATTAGGGGGTGTGCTTTTAATAGAGAAAATACGGTAATCTCAGATGGAGAAATTCTTTTGGACACCATCAATGGATTTTAAGGTTGTATAACTTTCCATTTCCACTTTTGGATCCAGAGAGAGGAGGGCCTAGGCCCCTGCCCCTACATCTGAGATATAAATAATATTTTAAAGAAAATATGGAGCAATACAGGCCCGTGAATTCCGAAACAACGACCATGTGGGCCCGCGAATGCCAAAACGACGCCCGGGCCCCCCTACACTGAAAAAAATATGTTGGTCTTTCGGTCTAACTTTTCTTAGACGTCTAACCCGATGTCTAAGGCATTTGAAAATGTCTAAGAAGGTTAGTCCTCATGACTAAGCAGTTAGACATTTTGGATGTCTAGGGCCATGAAAAATGTCTAACTTGGTTAGTACCCATGACTAACTGGGTTAGTCTTTATGTCTAAGAAAAAATGTCTAATTTGGTTAGTGCTCTTGACTAACTAAGTTAGTCTTCATGTCTAAGACATTAGACTATTTGGTCATGTGACCAAAAACGTTCCAGCCAGATGAGACTGGCAGCCATGATTGTTGGATTTTCAAGGTAAGCAAAATGTTTGTAATCCGCTTAAATCCCTGTCATCCTGACATATCACTGTTCATAATGTAGTGCTGGTTGACACTTAATACCCAAGGACCATTAATTTTGAAAGATTGTGACGATGTGAGGCATGAATATCAGCACAGCGATGATTATTTGGGAACTGACAGATCAGCAAAAACTGAACGAAATTTCTTAATAATGACAGTGAATGGCTTTGAAATAACAGGTAATCACCATCGGTTGGAGTTTTTATACGAAGGACTTAACCTTTCGAGGGGGAAGGGGGTGCGTGGGCTCGGCTCTGTTGAGACTGGCAGAAATATCTGAGGCTTTGGATAATGTCTAAGAGTTAGTCCTCATGACTAACAAAGTTAGTCATCATGTCTAAGACTTTAGACCGTTTGACTATTTGTTACCAAAAAAAAAAAAGTTTCTCAAATATCTATTATAGTTAGTCCTTGTGTTTAACCATGTTAGTCTTTATGTCTAGGACATTAGTCCACTTCATCATGTGACAAAAAATAACCTTCCTCTTATAATATTTTGGTCCCTTTTACTTCAAAATAAAATATTATGCAAGCTTGTGCATAAAATGTTTCTTTTTAGTTCACATTTGTACAAAATGTGCTATCATGTTGCAGGGTCATCCTTTTTTAATTCCAAATGCCAGCGTCTACCCCTGACTTTTTGACTGCACTCACAAAATTTAATTGTTTTTTTTTTCAAGATGTCAATACATTATTATTACAGCCTACATGTATTTTTTCTTTGAAAGTTAAGTGCCATTACGATCACCCAATCAACAGCTCTTTGATCAATGTTATTTGACCAGCATCACTTTTTTTATTTCTTTTTATCTGAGTCTGTGTCTGCATGGATTCATGTCAGATAAGACATTGCCATTAAACAGCATATTTTTAATTAACATGGCTAGCTTCTACTTCCTTGTGACCATGCAATGTGGATTTTTGAAAATATAAAAAATTAAATTTACTATCAAATTTCGTATTACTATTGAAAAAAAAGGCATTTTTAAATTAAAGAAAGTTTATATTTCAGATGACATGCCTCAGGACTTTCAATGCTGAAACGGAAATTGACATTATTTTCATCACCCTTCTAAATATCACATAAGGCAACGTCAAGTCCCCAAGCATAGTGAGTATTTCTTTTAGTCATCTAATACGATTTAGAAAAAAATGTTTGAAAATTGCCAGCATTAAAATGTAGTTTTCCAATATTTCCAAACTGTACTGGCAGAGAATATTTCTTTTCAACAAAGACTTTTGCATTTGACCTTTTTCTAATTAGGTAAAAAAGCAGTCGTGATTACAAATTACATGAGGCCATATCAAATCATCAATGCATAGTCAAAAACAAATCGTTCAATTAGGGACCATTCAGAATTTAGGACAGGGGGGAGTGTGAGTTTTGCCCAAGGGGGTAGGCCGTACTAACTTTTCGTGTTTCAAGGGGGGGGGTATTAATTTTTAACAACATTTCCAAAGGGGGAAGAAATTTTAACAAAGAAAAAATGTTATAAAACATGTATACTCTCACTTTATCACCCCTTTTTTACGTGCTAAAGTCCGCGAAATGGCGCGAATCTGTACACGTGACCGTGTACAACAGTTAATAATATGTGTCTATTGCTTTTTATGTCAAGGGGGGGAGTTACTAAAAATATGCATGAAACCTAAGGTTGGGGTACTAAAAATCCGCATGAGACTCAATGGGGGTATCAATTTTTGACGGGCAAAACTCCCACCCCCCCTAGTCATAAATTCTGAACGGTCCCTTAACAAATTATTTTGATTAATCATCAGTGCCTAGAATAATTATAACCTTATTGGCTCTAAATTGGTACAACATACTTATTATCTCAAATATCCATGTTCCTATCTATACATCTTTTTTTTTCAGTCAAAACAAGATGAAGCCCAAAGATGTGAACAATTGAACATTGATGGACATTATATCTATACATGTATCCTGACAAGACATGAGAAATTTCAGCTGGGTCAATGTTGGCTATGCAGATGTTTAAAACAATACAACACACTGAAAGGACTGGATGAGGTGAGTTTTGTCGGAATGCAATCTTTTTTTTTACTGAAAATTAATTTTTATTTGTGTGTGATTGTATTTAGTTATCCATTGGATGAGAAAATATATCATATTCTTTTTCAGTTGACGTGGCAGTAAAGCAGGCAATGCCCCGAGTGGACCAATTGCTTTAATATCATTTTGGACCATCTTTCCTGGAATTAAAGAACGAAGCAAAGAACCTCCTGTATGGCATACTCGCATAATATGGTGGAAGTAAGCAATATCATACTAGCAATTGATCCTGCAAACCAAAGCAAATTCTCAGATCAATGCAAGCTTGGATGACTTTGACCAACTTTTCAACCTTGCGGTGATGAAATACTGGAAACATTTTTTTGTGCAAGATAATTCATTAACGCATATATATATAGTAACCCAGAGGAAAAAGGAGTACATTTGAAGAGCTTGAATTATTTAAATTACCAAATGTAGGGGAGACCGGGGCTAGGTGCAAGATTCTACATGTATCAATGGGGTGTGAAATGTGAAGTAAAAAATGTAATTAATTTAGCAATATAATTACTGTTGTACTGCAGATACATAACTTTGATATTCTCTTATGTGCAATTTGATATTTCTTTCTTTTTCTCTGTTTTACTATTTTATGCTGTATTCTTATATCTCTCCTAAGCTCCTAAGAAGGTAAAATCAAATAATAATTATAATTAAATTGTATTCTTATCTAATTGATATTGTACTATAACAATTTTATTTCTATCTTTAACATAATTTTATTTCAGTAGTCAGCCCAAACAAATTTAGATGCAATTTGACCTTGTCAGCTAATACATCAAACAAAATTGTAAATTTGCAATGTTTGGTAAAGCATACATTCATAGAAATTGTTATTAAAAGCTATTGATCTCTGTATTACAAATTATTTGCAGTTTGTTTATTATGATGGCATTTCAGAAGCTATTAGACAAACATAGGCAGACAACACTGGCATGTAAATAAGTCTTTGCTTGTCAAGTTCATCAAGTCATTTTACATGTATGTTTGACATTTCATCAATTTAGCATAGTAAGTTTAATAAGACTTGTATAAAACGTTACTATATTGCCACATCTCTGGCTCTGGGAGTGTTAAGAGTCGGCCAAAGTAGCTGGTTCCTAATGACCAAGCACATGTCTAAAAGGTTAGCATATAGTGCCTAAGATGTTAGCTCATAGTGTCTAAGAGGTTAGCCCATAATGGTTAATGGGTACCTGAATGTGGCTGAAAATATGTCTAACAAGTTAGCCAATACCGGCTATGTCATGACTAGTGGGTTAGCACTCAGTGGCTAGTAAGTTAGCACTTGGTGGCTAATGAGTTAGCCCTTGATGGCTAATGAGTTAGTCATTGATGGCTAATTAGTTAGCCATTGATGGCTAACTAGTTAGTCAAAATCCGAGTGATCCAAACCAAAATATGTCTAACTTCTTAGACATAAATGTCTAAGTCATGGCCAAGTTAGGCGATTTTGGCTATGGGGGGGTAGCCGGTATATGCACGGTCACAAGTGCTAACATGTTAGCGCATTTTGTCTAAGAACTTAGACCGTATTTTTTTCAGTGTAGTCTACCTTGTCTGGATCCACCATTGATTTCTTGCATCATCAATTGAGATAAGAATCCTATGTAGCTTAATAGATTTTGCACCATCAGTTTAGTTTGGTTAGTTGTATAATAAATTATTGTCTTTTCCTTACCTCCTGAATAGTTTGATATGAAGCCATAGATAGCAGATTGCCGAGGACGGGAATTGGTAAAGGTCCCGGGGGAAGATTTTTCTGTCTTCTGGCATAGAACCAAACCCCGAGGGCCAGTGTCACCCATACAATGATTGAGAAAACATTGAACGGCAAGAGGATGAGCTCACACATCTTGAAGATAGAAAGTAAAGAATACTAAAGATACTTGTAATAACGGCACCAGCTGTCTAATGGTCAGTTTAAAAAAAAGTAGGACTTCAATTTGCTAATGAACACTGAACTGCTCTTTTGCAATTTCAGTGGATAAGTGAGTCAGGGAGAGCCCTGCATATCATTTCAGTGACAGAGCGAACACTGACCAGCCAAAAAAAAAAATGTTTGAAAAAGAAAAGTCAAAAAAGAAAAATGTTTGAAAAAAGAAAAATCAAAAAAAAAAAAATTATGTTCGTATAATTAAAAATGTTTGAAAAAAATAAAATTCGAAAAATTTACATGTACCAATCATCATACGATTCTATGTAATTTACACTCAGTAGCGTCACTAGGGGGTGCTGAGCCCCCCCAAATGGACCTTTCAGCCTCAAAAAAAAAAAGGGGGGGAACAGAAATTTTCGTTTTATGATACTTCTGATGAATGAATAACCAGAGCCCATAAAAAACACTGTATGCCACATAGTATATTGTGCACTATGTGCCATCATTTTTGCAGTTTGTCTATTCAGATTGTGTGCATAAATTCGCAGACATCTAAAATCTTTAGATTCTGGGGTAGATCGCACTTCGAAACTTCGGGCCTCTGACAACGCTTCTAAATTTTGGGGCTTCAGCCCCCCAAACTTGCATATAATGACGCCACTATTTACACTAACTTTACGACGGTTTCATAACGTTGTCACAATGTTGTCATGACTTGTGCACAACGTTGCTGCACAGCACATTTTAAAACACTCATGAATCTGCATTTGTTGGTAAAATTTGTTGCATTTGCATATTCATCAGAAAAAATTATCGAAAATTCATAACACATCATATTCGATCAGGTGACCCATGGTGCCTTCCACTGCTCGGTATCAAGAAACTAACAAAAAACCAATGGGCATCTCTATCTCTACTTGGCAGCATCTTTGTGACCAGGGTTGCGATTTTTATTGATTTTTATAAAAAAAAAAAAAAATTGAATGATTTAAATCTGATTTAAATCAAATAAATCGATTTAAATCAAATAAGTCATGATTTTTATTGAAAAAGATCATGATTTAAATCAAGATTTAAATCACTTGATTTAAATCACTGCAACCCTGATTGTGACAATGTCATAACAACATTTTCAATGTTGGGGTTAATTATGTTGAATTGTATGCCGTACGTGTGTATGGTAGAAATAACATTGTCACAACAGTGGCAATGTGTGTCACAATATTATGAAAAAATCTAAACGTTGTGGTGTGGCAACATGATTTCTTGGGCTCCTCATCCGCGGCAATTATTTTTTATTCGAGGAGTTCCATTGCTCTTATTAATATATTTCTGTAATATTGAAGATTTATCTAAGTATTGTACAACTGAGCATACACTCTAAAAAATATCAGACAATTAAAATTGTTTTTTTAGATTCAAAATGGTTTTTTGAAAAACCAAATTTCAATGCAAAAAACCAACATGGATTTTTAAAAAAATCCATGTTGGTTTTTTGCATTGAAATTTTTTAGAGTGTAAATAAAAGTTGTCGGAGTCTGAGTCTATCATACAATATTATGTTACAACAGACAAGCTCTCCACCATCATATAAAAAATGCTAAATAACTTTTTCAGCTGGCCAGCAAATTTGTAATTTTGTTAATTATGGTTGGGGAATATGAAAAATTATTAAACGCTTACCTTTATATTCGATTAACCTGAAGGTTGAGATTGACGTTGTCCTATAGGGTATTTGCAACCTATATATTATGATTGTATTTTTTTTTTTACTATTCTCTAAAATAACCTGTGTATTAGAGTGTGCCCCAAGGGGTGTGACTTGCTGGGGAAGGGGGGGGGGGGTTGGCAGGCCCAGTCTGCTGTGCATGTGTTCGCAAAGTGTTATTCATCACACAACTCATGTTCATGGAGATTCTCCGCCTGCTCTTAGCTTTACAGTGCCATGGATGGATGGATTGGGGCTTTGCATCCTGTATTTATGCACTTTACAGGCCCATTAGGACAGGAGGACATGCCAATGAGGCGAAGCCCGAATGATGATTGAAACTGCCATCTAACACAGGCCAAGTGACCGGACAGCTAGATTGAACCCTCGACCCAGCGATTCGCAGCCCAGCACACTACCACTAAGCCAACAGGGGGAGGGTTGGTCTAGTGGTAGCGTGCTGGACTGCCAATTGATGGGTCTAGGGTTCGAATCCAGCTGTTGCCAGGTCACCTGAGCCTATGTGGGATGGCTGTTTCAATCATCCTTTGCCTCATTGCCGTGTATCCTCAGGACTGTCCTAATTAGCCAACCAAGTGCATAAATACAGGACGTAAAGCCCCAAATATTCATCCAAAACCACTAAGCCAACCCTACCCCTTAGCAGTGACTTGTATTTTGAATTTTTTGGTGAATCATTTAGTGTGAACCTTCACGTTTGCAAACACTGCCAAACAGGCATATATTAAAGGCCTAGTTAGCAGTTAACAAATAATGAAGCAACACAAAATAGTTTCAGTAGGGTGTCTCAAAATTTGATAATGGATGTATGTCACTAATTCATGGTACACTATTAATTATCATTACTTTAAGTACATTCTCTAGTGCAAGATTCCTGAATTTCATGCCACTATGTCTCATACTTATTGAGATAAAGTCGAATTAATTACATGTACATTGAAAAACGTGCACTTTTTCACTAATTTAACGTGACATAACATTTTTAAAATGAACATGACATAAAATTCCAGTGAATAGCGATAGGCCTACTCAGCAGTGCCACACAACTATACTACCTCCGTTTGTAATCTAGTTTGGCTAGTAATATTTCAAAATCTGTGAAGTTTTGAGAAACCATCAGGAAATCCAGGTCAACAGCTGGTTTCTGGTGGTAAAATACAAAGATTTCCTACATGAGGCTTTGTTGCAGGCATGACGAAATATGGGAAATATTGGTAATATTTTCATTGTATTTTTTGTTAAGAGAAAAGCAATCAATGCAAATCATTCTAGAATTAGAGTAGGGTGGGGTAAAAAGCCCGGGTTAGGTGAGAGGCCCCCCAGGGTTATATCTAAACTTACATTTTTGGTGCGTTTTCTTATTGATGGAATTGAAGCTAGAGGCTTTTTAGGTGATGTCACAAATTTTCAGGCAAACAGCACCAAACTATAGTAGAAATTTAAGAAACAAAAAAATGTGCATGGTTTTTGTAACTTTGATTAATTTTTTGAAAGGGGTTGTCAGAAATAACTTCTGAAATTTTTAAAAGTATTATGAATGTCTGCTTTGCTTCAATTTATGACCATCACATAAATATGATTTTGATTATGTTTTTTGAATTTTAGTTCAAAATATAGAGGTCAAATTAAAATATGGGTGTTGGGCGAGAGGCCCCACATGGTACGGGGCATGAGGCCCCTTCAGTGGGGCCTCGAAGCTGCTTCAGGAACCACTTAATAATGTGTACTTTACCTTAAATATTGATAAAACAGCTAATCAAAATAGAAAAAATTTGGCCAAAATTGAAAAAGGGCAAAAAATATTAAAAAGGAAAAGTATGAAGAGAAAAATTCTGAAATTTTGAAAAAGTAAATAGAATGCCTTAAAAATGATAGAAGAACCCAAAGAAATAACTTTCAAGCTGAATGCGCTCGCAAAAAAAATTGCCATTGGATTAAAATAGGGGGGCTTCTTGCCCGATGGGTGGGATAAGAAGACCATTTGCAATTTTTTACAAAAATTGCCGTAACTCCTTTATTAAAATTGGTAGACATTTTATTCACTAGTTATAAGTAGAGTCAAGTGATCCCTTCCTGACAGCATAAGCATTCAAATAATCACCCATAAAAAATAGGTCAAATTGCACCTCGAAGTTAAGGGAGGCTGCATGCCCCGCCCTACTCTACTTCTAGTGATAATCAACACACTATTTCAGTAGTTGCAGTATGTTTCAATGTTTAATTATCAAAATTTTGCTCTTTGTGAAATGTGAAGGCCAATTTGTCGAAAAAAGTAATAACCAATACAACTTCACTTTAATTTTGTAATTGCTCGTATGCTTCATCCAGTTATTAGTTACACCATTACTCAAAAAATAATTAACATCAAAACTTATGACATAATTTTTCCTATAGAAAACATGTTATAGACAAAAATCCACATTCAATCTCTGGGTTTATAAATATGAAATCATCTGTAAAACACTTCAAATAGGTATACCTTTTTTTCTCCAAAAAGGCACTGAAATACCTGAAATTGGCTCATTGAAAATTTTGTGTGCGTCAGAATTTAAAATTTTTTTTTTTTTAGAACATTCTGAAAACTCACACATTATTTATCAAACCTGTACTCCACCCACCTTGACTTTTTTGTCCAGCAAGAAGTTGACTGAGTAACACAGACATATAACCAGTTCAACTCAGTTGAGCTTGGCTTGCTATGGATATAACCATGATATGTGCAACACGTGACAAACATTTTGTAATTACAGTGACGTCCCTATGGGGGGGGCACGTCCCTCCCATATTGGATCTGTGCCCCCCCAGGTGCCCCCCCATATGAACTTTCCAATTCTGGCTAAAATATATTTATATTCGCGCAGCGAAACGGCCAAAGGCCGTTTTGCGAAGCGAAATTTAGCACAAGAAAAGTTTTCAAAAATCTGTGCAGGGATGGTCTCAACATCAATGGTCGACAGCAGGAAATTAGGTCAAGTGGGACCAGCTTCTTATCAATGATTTAGTTTCGAATTTAAGAAAACATGACATATTCATTTTCAAAAGGTTCTTAAAAATTCAATTTTCTCCATTAATATTCCCTATATCTATTATTTTTATGAAATAGTCCATTATAAGCCTTGACAAGCTAAATCAAATTACTAACATGTGATGCATTTCATTTCAAAACAGACAACAAGAAAACATAACAAATTAAGGTTACATAATCTTTGTCAACTGAGGATTATGTAACAGTGAGCAATTAATCTACATGCTGATCATGTTATTGTTTTTGTTATTTCTATTATGTAATATCAACAATCTAGCAGAGACTTAAATTTGGCAGCTTTCAGTGTTGTCTGCCTTCTTACTATTTAACTGATTATCTATCAGTTCTATTTATTCTTAATCCTATTTATTTGCTATCCTATCTATCTATCTATCTATCTTTCTATCTATCTATATATTCTAGTTTTGATCTATTTTATCTTTTTAACAGTTTCTAGTCTAAATTTCTCTATATTTTTCTATATATCCGTCTTTCAATTTCTTTGAAAAAGTAACATAACTGCATTTCATACATTGAATATGAAACGAATTTAATGAAAGTTATGTTAAAACCATATATATAAGTCCTAAAAAAGTATTTTAAGAGCTGCGCGAATTTCATGGCTGTGCCATTTACATATTAGTATAGTGGGTCCCCCCCAGAGATTCGCGTGCCCCCCCCCCCCCCGCTCGAGACCCCCCAGTTACGCCACTGGATGTAAGGCAAGCCCTTGGACGATTTGGAAGATGGGAGCTTGGCAACATCCAGGATGGCATTAAACCACGTGTCATTATACACTCTAAAAAATGTCGGGACAAAACTGGTTTTTTAGATTCAAAATGGTTTTTTGAAAAACCAAATTTCAATGCAAAACCAACATGGATTTTTAGAAAAATCCATGTTGGTTTTTTGCATTGAAATTTGGTTTTTCAAAAAACCATTTTGAATCTAAAAAACCAATTTTGTTTGAAATTCTTTAGAGTGTACTAAGGTCACCTGTTGAACTGGGATACAGAATACTGAGAGTTAATGACCTTTGCAAGGTCTAGCGGAACTGTAAGTTTTCATAGGTATACAAAAACCCATAAGGCGGATAAGGGTATGTCATGCAAGACCCCATCCTTATAAATGATGTCTATATGGGTCAGTGATTACCTCTTTCTTGGAAATCTCTTTCTTGGAAATGCTTTTTTTGATTTATGAGTTTGAACTACCAGGTACTTTCTTAAGACACGTGACACTGTCCAGTTTATGTCACAATGCCCTGTTGCACACAAATATCTTAAGGTCTCTGAAGTTTACAATTTTAAAGAGATAAATAACATTATTATCATTTTGCAGGGCATTGTCTGGCCATTAACGCCCAGTTCGCGGGCGTTAATGGCCGTTAACGCCCGCGAAAACGCCCCCTGGTGTATTTTATAGATCGTGACGTCATCAGAAGTGACGTCATGGTGACGTTGTTGTTAAATGCCTTTCTGTTTTGGCTCAATCTCGGTCAAAAATCGTCCGATTTGAAAAATTTAAAAGCCTAGGAGTATCTCCAAGGTCCATAGATTTCATAATTGGACTCAGTTATGCTCTAGCTTTAATAATAAGGTCGGGGCGACGCGAAAACTACGCGGGCGTTAATGAACCAAAAGAAAAGGTAAGTTTCTTCTTGGATATGGATTGTGTTAAAAAATGATAATAATGATAATAACATTTTGTTGTCAGGCATTATGGGGTATTAATCAGTTATGGCCCTCGGGCAGAAATCATTTAATGCCCTCGCCTGGCGGCTCGGGCATTAAGTTAATGATTTCTGCCCTCAGGCCATAACTGATTAATACCCCATAATGCCCTCCAAAAAAACGTTATTGACCAATTAACAAGGGCATCATTTACAAAATAAAGTGAATGGGGCATCAGGTTATTTCTTTGTTAATTTTTGTTTATTTGCAGTAAAATTTCTAGCTGTGCTGATTTTTTATCTGGCTACATTGAAGACCGATGTTTATGTATGTATAGGTTGTTCAACACAGGAGAGGGGATATGAGATTTATCACCAAAGGGCTTTTAAAAGCGAGAGGTGCGAAAAACACATATAACGGATCCCATTGTAAATAACCGGCTTAGTGTTTCATTGTAGATTCTCCAGTTTGATTGATAATGAACATCGTTGAATAATTGGTATTTGCAATGACATACATCAACTGGGCACCAGATGTCACAAACTATAATCCGTATACAGTGTGTCAGACGAAATTATGCAAGTTACTTATTTCACACTAGTACAAAAACTATTGGACCCAACATTGTGTCAGCCTCACATTATCATTGGATTGGGCTTTGAAATCTTCCATGTAACTTTCATTAAGTTTCATTGAGGCAAAATTGAGTTATGCTTATTTTCAAATATTTGGGCGTCTGACGAAATTATGCAAAATCCACATGTGGACTTAAAAACATTAAAGTTTCAAATGATTTGGCTTCAATCATTTGCTTTCTAACATTTGTCAATTATTCATGTCAAAACATTTCACTTACATGTTGCCTATGTCATGCAATATGTATTAAATTGTCTCCATTGGAATAACAATGATTTTGCATACATTTTTCAAGTTTATGCTGTCAAAAATCTCAAAATAGTCTGATCATTTCGGAAATGCCTTTAAAAGTTGTCTTTTTCCATCTTTTTAGTGTAGTTAAACTGACCGATAAGTTGTGTTTGAAATTGACAAACTATTGGATAAGGAACTGCACATCCTAATCGCAATGCTATTCCAATGGGAAGTCGTGGAAAGAACTTGTGATTGCGAATTATTTTAAAGTAAGGCATGTTATTTCAATTTTGTTTGCAAAGAGCTAAAAAGACAGTATAAGGTTGGTGCTAGAAGCATTTTTTAAATGATCGGAACCATTTCTTAGTTTTTTGGAGCATAAATTTGAAAAATTCATGTAAAGTCAATGTTATTCCAATGAAGACAATTAATACATATTGCTTGACATAGGCAGCATGTAAGTGAAATGTTCTGACATGAATAGTTGAAAAATGATAGAATGCAAATGATTGAAGCAAAATCACTTGAAACTTCAACGTTTTTTAGGCCATATGTGGATGTAGCGTAATTTCATCAGACACCCAAATATTTGAAAATATTGCATAACTCAATTTTGCCTCAATGAAACTTAATGAAAATTACAAGGAAGATTTCCAAGCCCAATCCAGTGATTATGTGAAAAGGATGCAAGTTTTCATACCAGTGTGAAATACGTAACTTGCATAATTTCATCAGACACACTGTATATTTTAGTCACTTCGATAAAATGTTGTCCGTTGGCCGGCTGGACATGCATGAAATTTGGGCTTTGGCACACATGCAGCCAATAGGCCAATATGGCTCAGTTGTCTTTCGATGATCAGACAGATAGGTATTCTACATTTTTAGAAAAATTGTTACGATTTCTGTTTTCATTTCCGGCCCAAACTCAGCAAGTATTGCATGGACAGTTTGGACACGATTGAAATTTTGTTTGCATAATAACATCTTTATAGTTTTAGCTGTGCCTTTTGATGGTCTGATTGATATAATAGGTATTGAATACTTTTTGAAATATTGAATATTGAATATAATTTATTTTTTGTTTCTAGCTCACAACTCACAAACTGTACCACCATGAAAAAGCACCATTATTTGCATTAACTACAATGAAGCCTCACCTGAAGTCCACCTCGATATTAAGACCAATGCCATTTTAAGACCATTTAATTTTGTTCCAAATTTTCTCTCATGGAGAGCAATGATAATTTGATTCAGAATTAAAAAGATCACCCCTATTTTCAGTATTAAGGTCATTACCAAGTTCTCTTTCCACAAAGTTCTATTTATTTACATGCAGGGGCGGATCCAGGAGAGTGACTGCAGGGGGGGGGGGCACTAGAGCAAGGCCCGAAGGACTGCATCCCAATAAGCCAACGGATTCTACATTGCTGAAAATGAATGCTGAGTGATTATGAGGATAGATTATACCGTCTTTCAGACTTCAGTATTAAAGAGAAAACTCTAAAAATTAATTATAGACTTCCCATGGTGACTGGGTCACTCAGAGAGTAGACCTCCCACCTGCTTCATGGCTCGAATGTTCTCAATATATTTTCGGAGTTTTACATACTTATATATCAACTTTACAAGCATGCTTTTTTTAATGGTCAAATTATATAGTTAGTTTTAATGAATGACTTTTATCAATTTCAATGTTGGGCAAGAACAATCCCATCCATAGGGCTCAAATGAGTTAGGCCTAGGCCTACATACATGTCTGATGCTCCTGCACCTGATAAATACCTGCCTTATTGCAATGTCACTCAAATACTTCCCAAATCCACCAGAAACTTGTTGGAGGTTATTCAGAAAGGCCGACAACAAATAATATCTATGGATCATGTTGAATTGTAACACACTTCGGGGTGACTTTGAACATCACATTGTGATGGTGAGCGCAGAGACCATCACATTTTCTGGTATGCTATATTCACTGAGGTATCATATTTCATAATACTATGCATATAATTCAACTTGTGAACACATATCTCACTGATATTAGGCAATCACTTAGCTCCAAAGGCACGGAAGTAGATCATGAATAAAAGAGTCACAAAGTATTAAAAAACAGTGACAAATTTTCAGGGAAAGGCAATCAAGCCCTACACAATTCATAAATACAGATAAGCATTTGTTTTCTGAGAATTTATGGTTTTCTTTCATTGAAACTCACTCTGTTCAAAGACACCTCGGATCTTGGGGTGAGTTTGAACGCCCATTTATCCACTGACACTGGCATATACATGCACTCTAAAAATTTTTGGATATTAGTGGTATTGTGCAAAACCAGTGTGTACAATAAAAAACCAGTTTGGTATTTTTCGACTATATTTGGTATTCTTCAGAGCAAGTGGTATTTTTCATGAAAATTGGTTTTGGTCATGAGGAATTATGGTATTTATAAAAACCAAACTTCTGAAAAAACACCTTTATTATGATCCATTTTTAATATACTCGAGGAATAATGATTTGAGATGTTTAAGATGTTAATGTTGTGGTTAATAATTTTAGAATTCATGCAATCATGCATGTTACTCTATTTAGAAGTTTTAAGAGAGATGACCAACTATGCTGTATATCAGTCATGGCTACTGGAATATCCAATTAGGTATTTTAATAATCTCTCAGGGCTCACTCACTGGTTGACCTCATCTAAGAACATCAAACTGTGAACATGTTGCCTGACAAGAAAAGCTGTTTGTTTATCAATCAAGACTTAAGAAGGTTTAAGGCACAGTTTACTAGTCTCAACACTGCAGTGAAAGAGTGTGCATGTCAGTGTGCAGAAGATTGAGAAGAACTTGGTAAGTTTTCTTAAATTCCTTAGTTAAACTCCTAAGAAATATGCATTCTGAATGCAACTGTGTTTATTCGGGTGAGGTGTACACAATGTCTGGTTCATAGATAAGATAAATACATAAATCAAACACATGGATAGTGTTCTGATATAACAATGACCCAAGGCATTCAATACTGTGAATATTGCATTCTGCCTGTAAAACGATTCATGATAATTTAAGGCAGCATAAAATTGTGGTTTGGCGTATGGAATATCCAGTTCCATAATTTTCACCAATCTTTTGCCGTAAGGGAGACCGGGGTATTGTGCCACCAATTGCAGGTTTGAATTGAAGAGCCATCAAAATTATGAACAAATAAACTACCAAATATTATAATGTGAAAAAGTGTCTATCAGAAATTTAGTATGTTTAGTTAAATGTACTCTGAAGACCAGCATAATTGTTCTTCAATTGTGTAATTTGGCATTTAATGGAGTGACAGATTTCCACGAAAAAGAAGTATTTTGGGCAAGTTATGCATTGGTAAGCTGTGCTAATGGTATGATATGGGATTTTAATTCCCTTTTGAAACATTTTTGCTTGTTTCACACACAACCTTGTAAATGTAGTGAAACAATTAAGGCTATTAGAAGAATTTATAATTACAAACATGTTCCAAAAAGCATATATTATACTTTTAAAGTTTTTGGAGGTTTATATGGGCCATCAATGTTCTGTGATAACCTTCATTTCATGTATCGGAGCATCAGAGCATCAGCCATAATTATGTCATACACATGACACATATTTTATCCTTGAAGAAATTGGTGAGATTTGAGGTCTCACCGGATACACTGAGCTATACAACTTGCCCCATCATGTGGCACAACTTACATGCTAATGGTCCAATTGTGCTGACACCTATACTACATTAACTATGATAATAATGTTATCATTATTTTCATATCTGATATTCACGTTTTTCTGACAATCACCCACAAATTTTTGCCCCGCATTGGGTTGAGTTGCATAGTGTTTCTAATATGCTTTACTATTCTTGAGGTGAAATGTGTTACATATGCCTGTGAATTATACAAAATTACATGCAGTACTTTTACTGATATTTTTAAAATCTTCGACATTTTAAAAGATAGTTTTTTACTTTTTGTTTCAGATGAAGAATGGCATGTTCCTACTGAGGCCCTTAATACAAAAAACTACCTTTGGAAGAAGTTTGCGCCGTAAAGCAAGTTGGGAAAAATATAGACAGTGCTTCTCAAGGTACGTAAGTTGAATAACAGCTGTTCCTCATCTTTTCCAATTGACAAATTAATACTTATTGCATAGAATTCTGATATTCTCTTGTGTTAAAATGAGCTTATTTTGACCAATCTTCAGTCAAATAATGAGTGAACAGGGGATGTCCGATGTTGCATAACCATGGCATTGAATGAAGTTATTTGATATATTTTTGCATTATCCTACTTGCAAAAACTATGGATGTATCTACCTACTATTTCAGATCTCACCAGGAAATGGTTACCTTGCCCCGCCTAGAGTACCAACGGAAAATTTCTACTTCCTTTTTGCAATATTGAGGTGAGTGCGAAAAGTATGAGATCTTTTACCGGTAAAACACACAGTGAGAAGACAAGAATTCAGATTTCATATTCTGCCAGTGTGTAGGGAAACTACAAAATAATGGAAGTTTTCATTAATGTAAGTCAGTAATGAAATGTTGAGTTTTAGCACCAAAAGTTCCATTGTAGGTTTTGCAGATAAAGTATTTGATGTATAAATAATCACTACCTTGACTGAGTTTTTTTTTCTTTTACATAGAAGTGATATTTGGATACCAATGCTTATCCACTTTCTACTTTCAGGATCCCAATGATGCACACTTCAAGGTTTGATTCAAGAACAGTGGTTCACCTTTCATCCATCCAAATTGACCTAAAAGCGCATAATAGTGATACGAGAAGGAAAACTTCAACCAACAATTATACCATTCCAATACTTGTGACAAAAAAATATCCTCTTGGCTACTGAGAGGGGAGGGTTGGTCTTGTGATAGCATGCTGGGCTGCCAATCGCTGGGTCCAGGGTTCGAATCCAGCTCTAGCCGGACTCATTGCTTTGTCCTCCTACTGTCCTAGTGGGCCTACCAAGTGCACTAATACAGGACGTAAAGCCCCGATCATCCATCCATCCTCAAGATTGGCTACTGAAGACTTTTGATACAAACTAATGACACTGACATTTCGATTGACATTGCCACCCTGACTTGCCGCTTTTGGAAATATTTCGCAAGTCATTAACAATATAATGTTTTCTACATGTTATGTGTCTTTATTTCAACCAATTCATACTTTTGTTAATCTCCGCTTTCCTGTGTTTTGATTACCAATGACTGCTGTGATGTTTTCATTCCATGTGTTTGGTTACCAATGACTGCTGTGATGTTTTCATTCCATGTGTTTGATTACCAATGACTGCTGTGATGTTTTTATTCTGTGTGTTTGATTACCAATGACTGCTGTGATGATTTTATTCCATGTGTTTGATTACCAATGACTGCTGTAAAGTTTTTATTCTGTGTGTTTTGATTACCAATGACTGCTGTGATGTTTTCATTCCATGTGTTTGGTTACCAATGACTGCTGTGATGTTTTTATTTCCAAGGCCAAAGTGTGATAAATGAATGTCAATATTGGTTTTTCAATAGATTTGTATCTAGTAATATCAATATATGCAATTATTATGAATTTTTGTGAGTGTGCTATGTAAAAATAAACATTGGAATCATATCCATATAATTTTTTCAAATTTAATTTACTTTTAACTACGGAATATTTTAAAAGAAATGGGAGCAAAATTGATTATTCATTGATACTAATGCCGAAATACTGGTAAACCTGCATAAAAAAAAAAATCATAATAAATCAAATTTGGTATTTTCCAGAATGATCTGTCTCCCTGGGGATGGTTCTGTTAGCCTGATTTATCATATTTGATTCATTCCAGTACCTCGAATAGCACCCGTTATATTCATCCAGAAACTTTGAAATACCATTTTCATTGCAGTTTACAATTCATATTGGTATAAAGAAATTTCAATGAAATGATATTGAAAACCTGCAATCGGGTACCAATATGACCGTTATCCGTACCGCAAAATTTTTAAAAAGGTCTTACAAAATACCCTCCAAACATAATGGGAGAATCAATTTTGATATTTTTAGGGATATGCTGGTTTTTGTAAGTGCAGGAAATGGTTTAATTTTCAATTAATGACAAACCCCAAAGATTTCAAATGCCAAGGAATAAAAAACCCATAGTGTTTTCTATTGTATGCATTTAAGTATTAATGGATTTCTATGATAGAATTAAAGTATCTGCAATTTGAAACATTAATATCCACTACTGACTTCCTGCAAATTAAACAAAAAACCAATATTAATTTTTTCTTGTACAAATGCAACTGGTTTTTGAAAATATCAATTGTTAATGGTTTTTTAACTAATCAAAAGGTGTTCAAAATACGGGACAAGCTTAAATACCAATATTGGTATCTTATTAGAACTTTAGTTTTTAGAGTGTGATGTATATCTCAAAATGCCGATGCACAGGTTAACTACATGCCAGTGGCCAACATTTTATACCATGAAATACTACATGGATCTTATACATTTTTAAAGATAAGAGAATTGATGTGAAAACTGTTCAAAGTCACCCCGTTCTACGGTAATCTGTCTTGTTCATCAATTCTCTTCCATCTACCAGTTTCTATTTCAAGAGGGAGAATACCGAGTCTCAGCTGGGACAGCAGAGAGCGCTGTTTCTTACTACGTAGATGGGCATATTCTTCAACCATAAACTGCTTCTTAAAAATGTTATAAGTTCTCAGCTTGGGTGTGTTCTGCACAGAGATCACCCAGCGTTCTCTCTTAAAAAATGACGGGACAAAATTGGTTTTTTAGATTCAAAATGGTTTTTTGAAAAACCAAATTTCAATGCAAAACCAACATGGATTTTTAAAAAAATCCATGTTGGTTTTTTGCATTGAAATTTGGTTTTTCAAAAAACCATTTTGAATCTAAAAAACCAATTTTGTCCCGTCATTTTTTAGAGTGTTCACATTCTTCTCATGCAGACAAGCCCATGCAACTTCAGGCGACAAAACAACCATGTCATTGTATATGTCTAGTCTACCAATATGTTCAAACAATTTTTTTCATATCTGAGGCCCACCCAATTGAGGTGTGTTCCCTGTCCCACAAAAAAATCTTTTTTGTACGAGGGGTTTTCCATAAGTTCTGTCCAACTAGTCATAACTTTTGCTAGATTTAATGTAGAAACATGATATTTGGGTCAGATAATATTGACGTAATTTTCAAATAACTCCTAAAAAATAAGATCATAAAATTAAAAATAAATGCTTAATCGGTTGCCATGGAATCCAGAAGTCATGAAATGCGGCCCAGACTTTGTTGTGCTCACTAAAAATTAACTGAACACCTGCTTGCATTATCTGTGTCTTGACATATTGAATTGAAGTATATTCACAATATTTTTCATGAAATATGATCAGTTAATTGTAAAATTATTAATAACAATGAAATCTGGTATTTTTGTTACATCTCAGTTACTTTACCATCACTCATGCTTTTTCTGAGTTTTTTGTGAGATGAGCAATTTTTTGGATATGGATGACATCATATGTACCTGTTACATTTTTTCATTTTAATTGGATAAAACTAGCAAAGAGTGTAAGAACTTTTTATCATACATACAAGGAAGAGAGTATGAGTGACAGAACCAAATAAAGATTGTACAAACTTTTTCTGAATGAAGGGAAGACGCAATGGAAAACCTAGAAAAGAAGACTGGAAAATGCCAAAAGTGACCTTAACACGAAGACTGAGATATCATACTCAGAAATGGTTAGAAAGTATGAGAAAACGTATTTATAAGGTCTCGGTCATTATTTTTGGAAGATGTGAAGTGACTATGAATGTTTTGGAAAAATTCTATTCTATATCTCTTGTAATAATTACATATTTTACTTGATATGTCGAGTATGTGTCTGTTTACAAGCTCTCGGTCGCATTTCATGAGTTTTGGTTTCCATAGCAACAAATCAACAATTTATTTATATGTCTAAGATCAGATTTTTTGGGGATCATTTGAAAATTATCTCAATATCAACTGACCCAAATATCATTTTTACATTAAAAATCTAGCAAAAGTTGTGACAGGCTGGACAGAACTTATGGAAAACCCATCTTAAAGAACAAACAGTCTGCGAAACACCAACTGTGATCTTAATATAATGACTATGACACACTGACTTTTTAAGGGATATAAGGTAATAGGAAATGCACTCAGTGTCAAGTTCATTATTACAAGAACTTGTCAAATGTTAGGGATTATTTTTAATATGTTTCTTGTCCTGTAACCCTGGTAAACATTATATTTTTTGACAAGATATAATGAATATGTGTCCCTAATAGTGCCCTGGGCCGCATTTCATGACTTTTGGTTTCCATGGCAACCAATTAGCCATTTAGTTTTGTTTCTATGATCTGATTTTTTCAGGATCATTTGCAAATTACTTTAATATTATCTGACCCAAATATCATGATTCTGTATTAAATATTGCAAAAGTTATGGAAAGTTGGACAGAACTTTTGGAAAACCCCTCGTAATTCTATTCAGATCTAATTTCAACAGATGGTTCCAATGTCTCACCATACTTGAGTGGATATTTTACAGATTGCAATTGAGATAGTGCCCCTTTTAGAGTGAATTAGCAATTGGCCCAGATTGCAATAGATTCCTTAGTTCAATGATTGCTATCCTTCACCTCCAACAAGCAATCAAATATAACCTATCGGCCTATATTTGATTGAATTTTCAAGATAGATCTACTGAGCTTTTGGTGCACTGCCGGGGGGGGGGGGGCAGTTGCCCCAAGTGTCCCCCCCTGGGTCCGCCCCTGACATGAAGTTATATTTATTTCCGTTAAGTTCTCTTTATTTCCATTAATTTGTGTCCATTTATTCCCATGAAATTCTATTTATTTCCATGAAGTTCTATACATTTCCATGAAGTGCTATCTAATTCCATGAAGTTAAATTTATTTCCATGAAGTTCGATTTATTTCCTTGAAGTTCTACAATGTATTTATTTCCATGATGTTTGATTTATCTACATGAAGTTCTATCTATTTCAATGAAGTTCTATCCATCTCCACGAAGTTCTATTAGTTTCAATGCAGTCCTACTTATTTCCATGAAATTATATTTATCTACATGGAGTTCTATTTATCTACATGAAGTTCTATTTATTTCTATGAAGTTCTATCCATTTCCACAAAGTTCCATTATTTCCATGAAGTTCTATTATTTCCATGAAGTTTTATTAATTTCCATGAAGTTCTATTTAGTTTTATCTATTTCCATGAAGGTTTATTATTTCCATAAATTAGTTCTATTTATTTCCATAAAGTTCTATGTATGTGCGTGAAGTTGAAGTTATATTTAGCAAAAGTAATTTGCTTTGATTATTTAAGACCATTTTAACAAAAAACCGCTTTTAAATTATCTAAATTGGGCATCATTCTTGATTTTCCTAGTTCTTTTATTGTAATGGCGGGAAATTCAAATGCCATTTTCTCAAAGTTCGATGTTTCGTATCATCAATGTTTGAGATGCCATATCTTTGGATTGGGTGGAGATATCAAGACAAATGAAACATCATTTTAAAGCCAAATTCCATTAGAACAAAGACATTTTCACAGCTGAATATGATAGCAGGCCGACTTTGAACCCATTTTGGTGGAGCAGGTCACAATTATGTGCAGCCTAAGCCTCTCTTTGTGGATGATTCATTCCCTGCTCCGAGTCGTCTGGGTGCCAAATTTGAACAGCGTAGGCCTACTTATACGTTGCTATCCTGAAGCAACAGGGCTTTTTCTAATATTTAAAAAAAAATTGAATTTTTTCCCGACGTTTGTTTGGGTGTCCTGAGGTCCAATTTAAAAAAAAACCGTTTTCCCCCAATTTTTTTTTTCAAATATTTCTTTTTCCAAATTTTTTTTCTGTCAAAATTTATTAAATTTTTTAACCCCATTTTTTCCCCCAAAATTTTCCCCCCGCTGAAATGTTTTTCCCCCAATAATATAAGCCTTGTAGGTGTATGTGTCCTGACAGGCTTTACTAGTTTGACATATAGCAAATAAGAGACCACAAACAATAGTAATACAATTATTAAATAATTATTTAATATGTCATTAAAGCAGTTACATGCAAATATAAGTTAAAACGCAACCATGAAAAATATCACATTTAAAGCATATATGTTATTCATAAGGAAAAAGAAAAAATCAAATAAATGAAGTAATAAAATTACATTCTAAAAATTATTATAACATACAAACGTACAATTCATAATATACAGACTTGTTCAATGTTCATAGTACTTGAGAGCAGTTATTAGAGTTCAACATATATTGAAAAGGAACAACATAAAACTAGGCTTGAGCCACCCTTATGGTAACAAAACCTGAATGTTAAAATTGGCTCCAAAATTTTATTACTTATAAAATACCAACTTTTACCCTGCCCTGCTTAAACCAATTGTTGCATTTGTAGAGCAAAGGTATCAAATACAATTTTTTGCTCATTCTACTAATTTCAATTGGTCCCAAAAGCATGTGAAAGTCATTATTTCTTTGTGCCGGTAGAAATTTTGGCAAATATGGATTTTGGGAAGGGAGATGTACAGATTTTTGTAAAGCTGATTACTTCGGAGATTTTTGAAAAGGTGATTTGGGAAACGAGATTAAAAACAAGGATATTTAATACAAAAGGTTATTTTGATGAAGGAAATGTCTGAAAAGGAGAGTTTGAGTGTCCCCATTCTTTGCACGACATGGCTTATAGTTGGTCACGTCAAGCAGAGGACAGACATTTGCCCAAATATCTCGGCCACTACAAGCCCCACAGGAGAAATAGACACGCCTACGTATAGCTTTGCTCATTTGTAATATGAACATTGCATTTTCACGATGTTTTGGTGCAGTTTTTGTTCGATATTTGACAATCTAAGGAAATGGCAGTCAAATTTCACAAAATGTTGACATTTGTGAAGCTGCCAATCTGGCAGACGATGGGTGGTGACGTCACAAAAGTGCATTGCAGCACCACCCCAAACTTAGTTCTTGTCAAGTTGGTATTAAATAGACCTCTAATCTCATTGTGGTGATTTTTATGGCCTGTACAAAATATGCTAAATTTCTGTCTCAATGCTTGACGTGACAAACTGCAGCTGGAGCAGGCCTACAATGTACTCATGGATGAAATATATCAATGAAATATTGGATTTTAAAAGGATTTTCTGGGGATTATAAAATAATGATACACTGTCATACAGTGCAATGATATGTTCAATTATTAACCCGACCTCAGCGGAGTCTGTGAGTGATAAACCCTTGTTCGATACATCAATTTAGGTTCAGCAGGGCCGAATGTGGTGCCGTAGTGTCCCTCCAGTGATATACATTTGCCAGGCGGAGCTGAGAACTCATAGTGCTGGAGGAGGCTGATGAAGATTATGAAAACTTCTGTCATTGCCAGCTGCTTGCCCAGACAGGATCTTCTTCCTATGAAAACAAGAAGAAGAAAATAATTATGAGAACCCATTCTCCCTGACTATAAAGCCTGCACTCTAAAAAATTTCAGACAAAATTGGTTTTTTAGATTCAAAATGGTTTTTTGAAAAACCAAATTTCAATGCAAAAAACCAACATGGTCTCGACATTTTTTAGAGTGTGTCACCAGACATGGATGAGCATACCATATTGTTTTTACAGGTGATTTAAGGGACCGTTCAGAATTTATGACTGGGGGGGTGCACTTCATGTCATGGGCTTATGGAGGGACTCATGGAGTCTGGGGGGGGGTGGGAGTTTTGGCCGAGGGGGTACTAACTTTTCACACGTGTTTCAAGGGGGGCACTAATTTTCTGTCTTTCAGGCTTGAATTGACCATTGCCAGCAGCAGGCCTACTGTACAGTAACTAAAGCCTGTCACCAGATATATAGCATGCCATAATGTTTTAAATGATTCTCACCGATGGAAAAAGGCATGAATGAAGGACTTTTTGAATCAAATTTTCCCCCTTTATCCAACTGTCTTTTAAGGCTTGAATTGACCATTGCCAGCAGCAGGCCTACTGTACAGTAACTAAAGCCTGTCACCAGATATATAGCATGCCATAATGTTTTAAATGAATCTCACCTATGGAAAAAGGCATGAATGAAGCACTTTTTGAATCAAATTTTCCCGATTCGTCCAACCATCTTTCCGGCTTGAATTGGTCATGATCCGGCCATACTCTTGGGTCGTGGTGAGATGAATCAAGGAATGGAAGGACCATTATACCTTTCTCCAGGTGATATCCAGCCACTTTGATGTCCTCAGAGGTAACATAGGGGGCAGAGAAGGGCACTGAAGAGGAAATTCGATTATTTTCTCTTTATATTTCTTATTTCAGAGGAAATTCATAACATTTATACATGTAAATGCCATGTGTAATCTGCTCCACCAAAATGAGTTCAAAGTCGTCCTCTTATCATATTTAGTTGTTAATATGACTTTAATCTGCTGTAATTAGGCTTTAAAATGATGCCTCATATTTTGATATATATGTCTATTGTATCCAAAGACATAGCACTCCAAATTCATTATATGAAACGTCACAATTTGAGAAAATAGCATTTGAATATGCCGTCATAACCAGGAAAGGCTTAAAAATGTCAAGAATGGCCACCAATTCAAATCAGTTTAAATCAATTTCGGGTAAAAATTATTTAAAATATTCATAGAAAACGCGTTCTGCAAGAACTTGGTACCAATAGTAATAAAACACCAAAATGTCACTTTTTGACGAATTTTGCTGATTTGTAGGAAATCTAGAATGCCTACTGTGAACTCATTTTAGTGGAGCGGGTCACATACATGTAACATAAATGTATAAGGCCAGACAGAAATGATTTTTAGCTTCTCATAGTGACTGACCCAACAGATTGTCAGCCTAAGAAATTAATTCTGATGTTTCCATGGTTTTATAGACAAATTACAGCCACATGCAGAAGTTTGGCGAGCAAAAGTTTGTTTTCCTACTACTAAAGTAAATATGGATGGGTTCAATTCGAACCATTCTGTGGACAAACCATGAACAATGAGGCTTTCTCAGTGCTTGTATGAATTTTATACATCGTAACGAACAGTTATGAATTGCTATTGAGATAAACACACTCACTGGTGTCCGAAAATTAGCATTTTGGTGTAAAAGTCATATCGGGGCTCATTGGGACAGTGAATCTGGGGCACATTGGGACGCACTTAATATGCAGAATTTAAGTGTCCAAGGCAACTGAATGACCTGGGACAGCACACAACAGGTATTCAGGCCACAGTGAATAGAGGTATAGTGGATTACCATGCTCTGTGAACAAATTTGTCGCAAAGCACCGTGTGTTACTTACATAGATGTCCGCACCCAGGACAGTTTATGTTAAATGTTTAAAACTGTTTAAAGTTATGAACTAGTGGCACTAAAAGGTGTTAGTGCACTGTATATTGTCTTACGCACTACTTATATGTGATATCTAATGCACATGGAGTGTTAAAATGATTTTCTAATTGATGTCCCAATGTGCCCCGGCTGTGCCAAGCTGGGGCACATTGGGACAGTCATTTTTACGACTCTCTGGCTGCAGAAGGGTAGGTGCAGTCTAGTTTTTTATGCCTTGCATTTAAGCTCAATAGTATTGGTGATATTCATGCAAACTTCTTCAGTGCTTTCAGCATTGAGTAAAATTAGTAGACGTTAAAAGCGTCCAAATGTGCCCCCGTTCCCCCTACACCTCTACTTTATATCCAAATCTCGAGATTGCAGTTGTCTGTGCATTCCTTTATAATATTCATATTACTTGTGAAATGAGAGCCTTGGAAAGACCATGGAAAGGAAATATTAAAGTGTTATGAGGTTATTTATGTTAGGAGACGGTAATGTACCTTGCCGTACTCAGTGGGGGAGCAGTGCACTTGACAGGCTAATTAGGACAGGAGGTGGACACAGCAATGAGGCAAAGGATGATTTAAACAGCTGTCCAACATAGGCCCAGGTGACCCAGCAAGAGCTGGATACGAACCCTGGACCCAGCGATTGGCAGACTTGCACGCTACACCTAGACGAACCCTCCCCCCCCCCTTATTAAATTGAATAATGAGCACAAATTACGTATAGTGAAGAATCGTTGAGCTTCCATAATTACAGCTTCAGTGTAATTCAAAGTGCCTCTGTCGGAGTTAACAGGTCCCCTTGAATTTCCAATCACCTGTGATGAAAATTATGCACTCTAAAAAAATTCAGACAAAATTGGTTTTTTAGATTCAAAATGGTTTTTTGAAAAACCAAATTTCAATGCAAAAAACCAACATCGATTTTTTTAAAAATCCATGTTGGTTTTGCATTGAAATTTGGTTTTTCAAAAAACCATTTTGAATCTAAAAAAACAATTTTGTCCCGACATTTTTTAGAGTGTGAGCATGAGAAGCAAACAGAATTATACATACATTTCCAAGAGGACAAAAGGAAAACTTATTTGTGTAAATTTCATGGTGATATCTTAAAAACTGTTCCCTACAACTACAAGTCCATTTGAATGAAGTAAGAATAGTTTCGCAAAAACTGCATTTTAAGTTTGTAAATTCTTCATATTTATGTTTAAAAATAATGGCATTATCTAGCCTTGTTATTTTTAAAATGCATTTACAACCTATGACTTTTGCATTTTGGAATGTACTGATATATTTGAAACATATCTGTGATTATCCATTTTTAGTCCTAAATGACCAAAAATTCCAAATTTTACCAACTTGTGACACTGGACCTGTTAGTAGTAGTCAATATAGCTGAGCATACCTCTTTGATTTCCTTATGACACTTGTTCTGTACTTCTGGATACTTTGCCATCAGAAGTAGGGCCCATGAAAGAGTCGTTCCACTTGTGGCAGTCCCCGCTAGAAATAGTTCCTTGATAATACTCATAGCGGTTGTTTCTAGAAATGAGCATGGACACACAAATTAAGAGCAGAGCCATATATGCACTCTAAAACAATTCAGACAAAATTGGTTTTTTAGATTCAAAATGGTTTTTTGAAAAACCAAATTTCAATGCAAAAAAACCAACATGGATTTTTTTAAAAATCCATGTTGGTTTTGCATTGAAATTTGGTTTTTCAAAAAACCATTTTGAATCTAAAAAACCAATTTTGTCCCGACATTTTTTAGAGTGTAGGCCTATTGTGGAATTCACTGTAAAGTTGTTGATTCTAAATTAATCAAAATCGGTACAGTAAGTGGTGATAGAAACATTTGAAAATAAATTCTAAGATCCAGATATTCAGTTGCATTAAGCTCCAAGATTCGAATTCAGTTGCTTTCTCCTGATAAAAAAAAAAAAAAAAGATTCTGATTATTCTGATTACATTATTCACTTATTACATTTGATTCCCTGTTGCAGACAGTTGTTTGGATTTTAGCATTGTGTTATACATAATTATTGTGATCTGGACTATGTATTTTGAACAAGCATGATACCCGTGAAATGGGGGTGCGGGGGGGGGGGGCAAAATATTAAATATAAATTTTGAACATAAAACATAGCCTATGTCCTTCTAGTGGGTGAGAAATGG
Organism: Platynereis dumerilii; assembly: GCA_026936325.1. NCBI lineage: Eukaryota > Metazoa > Annelida > Polychaeta > Phyllodocida > Nereididae > Platynereis > Platynereis dumerilii. The sequence goes on from JAPTHN010000009.1 coordinate 9,012,240, forward strand.
TTGCATGCAAGTTTTTGTGGATGGGCACCCTATACTTTGGCTGGTTAAGTCGAAGGGGTCCATGAATTTATAGTAGGATTCCAATCACACAATAAAACATTTATGTTTAACCTCTCAGCCAAATGAGTTTGGCAGTTGACTCTCCCCGAACTAAGATAAGATAAGATAAGATAAGATAAGATATACTTTATTACCAATAATTGGAACCTGTTTTGCATAGCTCGTACAATTGATAGGGCATTTATGCAAGACACATTCATACATTGATTCAAATTATAGGCATTCATATAACAAGTAATCACAGTCATTCGTATCACTAATACGTTTTTAGAGATGCTTGCTTGCTTGCAAGCGGCATCTCTATTGTGGGAGGATGGCTCTGAAACTTATGACAACTGCCTTGGTCATGGTGTTTCATCTCTGTCATTAAAACTTTGCATACAGTCTCAATAGAATTTTATCTTGCATTGATAAACTTTAGGTGTCTTTCTGAGATGAAGAAATTAATAAAGAAAACAAACAGGCTGACTTTCTGCTGGTCAAAGGTCAATCACCAAAAGTAGGTCATAGGCCAGATACCCTCCAGCAGGTCTCACATGCCAGATACCCTCTGCAGGTCTCACATGCCAGATACCCTTGTGCAGGTGACAGGCAAGGGGTAGATACTATCATGGGCAGTCCATCTGCAAGCATCTCTTAAAGTGCTTGCACGTTATTTTTAGTGCTTTAAATAGTCAATTAAGATTCAATAGCTTAATACTTGAGGGAACAAAAGATTTACTGTACACTCTAAAAAATTCAGAGTAAATTGGTTTTTAGATTCAAAATGGTTTTTTGAAAAACCAGATTTCAAAGCAAAAAACCAACATGGATTTTTTTAGTAGGTCCACTTGACCAACTTGTTTGGTAAATTATTGGAAGGCTTGTGCTGCTTGTGCATATAGTTGAAAGCAGTTGAAAAAATCTGACTTTGCTCCACTCAAAAGTTATGAAATGGGCCAAATTATTATAGTGACTCCAACATAGGGTTTGCTAATTTCCTGGTTCTCAAAGAAACTGGGAAACCAGGAAATAGAGTGCCCAGAACCGGGAGTCCTGGGAATCTCGGTTTCAGTTTTCATCATTATCAAATTGAAATTCAAAGGACCTCTTTCCAAATTGAATGTCTTTTTTCATCAATCATTAGAGCTCATTGCAGATTGGCAGTCCAGTGGAAATCCTGATTTTTTCATTTTCAACTTCCAAACTGGCTTTGCCACGTCATTCACAGTTACCTGTTTGTCTTCTAATCCTCTTATCATACGCATATCTTGCAAACAAAGTGAAATAGTTTGTTTATCGAGACTGACGCTGATAGGTATATCACACACCGAGTTGCTAACTTACCTAATAAACAATAACTGATGTAAAACAAATCATTAAAACAATTTTAAGCCAGTGACATCAAATGGCCAAGTTGAAAGTTAATTTTGAAAATGATGTGAGCCACCCATCCGCAAAGATCTATAAAACAACTCATGAAGACAGAAAAATCTGGATGGCCTATTGAAAAAAAAAGTGTCATAGTCACTCATAGGGTATTCATAAGGCCTGTGTGTGGTTTATCACTCCCATAAAAATATCTTTAGATACTTTACTAGATACTTTACTATCTTATATTTATTTTGCCATAAAAATATCTATAGGGACTTTACAAACTAATGCGTTTCTCTAGGCCTTTTTAAAAAAATATCAAACAAATTGAAATTCTTTATTGTGCAATAACTCATTACAATTCTTCATTCCAAACAATTATTCTTGCACAAGAAGAAATAAGGAAAATGTTCATTTCTGGCCTTTTTAAAAACAGAATACATGTACATATATAAGCATGACAAACTGATTATTTATAATCTTATTAAGATATGGCAAACAGATATTTTTCCTGAAATCTAATATTTGTGGTGAAAATGATCATGCTAGCGGATATTGTGGACATATCTATGAATACTTATGACAATTTAATGACTTTATTCTGTTGAAAACTACTAGTGCAGCCCAAAATTGTGTCCTCAACTGTTTTACTATTCATGTATAATAACTCTGTGCTAATATAACAAGAAATTCTTTTAAAGAAAGAATAGTAGGGACCTGAGGTTTCTTCAAACAAATATTTTATTTTCCGAATATTCAAATAATGTTTTATGTATGTGTATACCTCCAATGTACCACTGGGAGTGTGTGATTTAACAAACCTAATACATGTTACCTCATGATTAGGCATGCCTAATTACAGGTGTTATTAACATAGACAGCAAACCAAGCAATGAGAAGCCCTTTTATATTCTTTGTCATGAACATGAAATTTCTATTTCCATAACAACAAACTAATTGTGGCTTGCATAATATTTGGATTATAACACTTTTAGGCTGGCCAGTTTGTGAGAAGTTGAATATCTAATGTTCTCATACAGTGTTTTCTTTTATCACTTGTCTTTAATCATCTCAAATCTTTATACACTTAGGCTATTTTTTTTAAAGGAAATCTCCATGGGATAATATTATGCTCCAGGTGTGATTTGGGTATGGTCCCCAATCACTCAACCATGACAGTCATGGTTGAGTGGCTCCCAAGGTCATGCAGTGATGGAGCTACTGAGCATAAAGAGGGGCAAATATATACTTGATTTGTAAATTATAGTCACAGTTACCTTCTCTGTAGCATGAGTACCCTCCTAATATTGGAGGTAAATTTGGAGGGTACTCCTGCTATAGGGAAAGTATATCTGCAAGGCCAACTTCCTAGTGGCCCCTCCAGAAACTCAAGAAGCTCCACCACTGCAGTACACATAAATTGATGACAAAAGCACTTGGCTGATTCTTTTTGCACCTTTAGTTAGGGACCTCCACTGTAAAATCTTTCCTCATTTGGAGCTTATAACACAGATCTGAGATGGTCCCTACAAAAATACTTCACTATTGCCTAATACAATAAATTATAATTTTTTCCTCACGCTACAATGCTGATAATCAAATTCTTTTAATAAATAAGGAATATACTTTTATATCTGTTAAAAATCGCTGTATCCAGTCCCGGTTTGTATCTCCCAGTTTAATATTTTTGCTCATTTCCCAGGAATTTCCCGTTCCCGGGAGTCCCGGGAACAAACCCTACTCCAACAGCGAGGCATTATTGTATCGTGCCTGCATTGCAGTGCATGACTGAGAGTATTTACAATTACAATTACAAAACAATTACAACAATCTCCTAACCAAATAAGCAACAGCATTGACTTATTCACAGTTGTTCACACCTTTTCAGCCAATCCTTCCCTTCATTCAGTCAAGTGAGGGAACTCTCAGTTGGATACACTACATGAGCCAATTCAACATTTACATACCCGTATCTAATAATGTTACAGTCAATGAATGACAGGTACTTACATTCAGCTGCCAGTGGACATCAATGACATTACAACAAACCCTATCCATTTCATTGAAATGAACTGTCAATTTGTCATTGAACTTGTGAGCTTATTGATTCTAAGTTGGTGACTTGTATTGACAGCATCACAAGTATAATTATTTGACCTCAAAAGTTGCTTAAAAAAATCAAATTAACATTGAAAGTATTGGGTACGATCATGACAAATCATCAGTATGATGACACACGAAGTGCCATTTTCACAGTGCAACAGTACACTCTTTTTCGGTATCAAAGTGACAGGCTGTAAGGTTGATGCCTTACCATTTTCAGGATCAGATTTAAGATAAAGGTCAATGAAGTCTCTCAGATTTTCCTCGTCATAGCTTATTTTGTGTTCTTCAATTCTATATTTGATAAATTTTTCCAGGTTCTTGTTAGCTTCCATCAAATCAGCCAGCTGAGCCTGAAGAAAAAGAGAAAAGAATCCTAATATAAGTGTCAGGTCGGCATATTTTATGATTATTTCGATGATTTCACCTGCCATCCAAATCATACTAGAGACATAAAAGGGTCATTTTCAAATTCAGGGACATTTTGTAAACTACATTAGGCTCACATAAAAAATATATATATATCAACTTGCTGTGCTAAGGTGAAGTAGTGAAGTACATAACTTATTATCGTTTTCATAGCTATGTGTTTTTTGAAAACTTCGTTTTGCAGTTAAACCGTGACATCGTCGGGTATCTGTCGCTGTGATTGGTCTAATCTTTGAGTTTGACATCACAGTTTATGACAGAGGAATTTAAAACTTTCAGGCAATGTTACTGTTTATGTGCAACCACAACAAACAACGCATGTCTAAGCTGAGTGTTGCACCTCATTGTTTTCCAAACAAAATGAGTTGTTGTTTTTCACAAGACACCAGTCATCACAATTTCAAACAACTTTTTTGTCAGTAATTGCTATTCTGCTTTGAGGCTAAGTAGTCTGTTTGGTTCAGTTACAGTGCATAGTGAAACATACATCATCCATGTGTCACTGCACTTTGTCAGTTTCCTGAAATTTGTGATTGTAATAAACGAAATTATTCAACTAAATCTCTGACATCATAGTTTTGGAATGAAGCAAATTGCAAACTTGAAAAACACGTAGCTATGAAAACGATAATAACCTTCACAAATTCATGTTAGGTCCCATGCTAGAATATTCACTTCATTTTGCTAGAATATTCAAAGGTGCCATGCACTCTAAAAAATGTCTGGACAAAATTGGTTTTTTAGATTCAAAATGGTTTTTTGAAAAACCAAATTTCAATGCAAAACCAACATGGATTTTTAAAAAAATCCATGTTGGTTTTTTGCATTGAAATTTGGTTTTTCAAAAAACCATTTTGAATCTAAAAAAACAATTTTGCTTGAATTTTTTAGAGTGTGCTCTTTCTGAGCCTGCTCATTTCTTCTGACAGAAAGTAGGTCACTTTTGAACTCAGTGAAGTTTTTGCAAATGTGATCTTTGTAAGAACTTATCTGATTGGTTAATTCCAAAAGTCAGAGAAGTTTTTAAAAATGCGATCTAATTCTGAAAGTGACCTATTTCCTGCCCCCAAGAAGTTAGCAGAATCGGTCAGAGCAAGGCAGCTTTGAATATACTAGTGGCAAATGAAGGAAAGACTAGGCTTGGACCGGTGCGTCACTGTAAGTAGAGCAGCAGAACCCAAAAGGTGATTTATTTAAGGAGTTACCCCGCAGGCCGATGGAACAGCAAGTGTCATATACCAACTTGTTCCTCAGGAAACCAGCTATCTGGTTCCGGCCATGAAAAATGGTGCACATTGGTACGAAAACAATTGCATTTGTTGCCATAGTAACAAGCTGTAATCTTAGGTACAACAAATTTTACACTGATTTGAGTACCACAGCGCTATGATTTATGGAAGACTTCAATTGTTTTCATAGCATATGAAGGTGGGGTCAGCTTTATTAACCAGTGTGAAATAACTGATTTCATGGTTACCTTGGCAACAGAACTTTTAAAAATATTTTTCACACTTTTTCAATGAGGCAATATTTGGAATCTTCTTGTGGAAAATGTTAAAGAGATACAGAGTTGGATATGGGCTTATTGGAAAGTTGTATTTGTCAGCTTTCCTATGACATCGCATTTGTATGTGTAGGACCATTATTTTTTCCATAATAGGCTTGTCAATTTATCCCATTTCATATCATAAAAATATCTTGTCCAACCCGCCATATTGAATATAAAACCCATTGTAGAGTCAAAATGCATTCTATCAAAGGCAACAATTTAATTGAGGATAAAAAATTCAATCCCAGAATTTCTTGGCTGTCATGGAAACAGCCAAAACACAAATATTTCATTTATTTACAACTTTTTGCAGATCAAGTGGCCGTACCATAGGCAAGAAAAGACACATTGCATTATTTTATAGCTCTTCCTACATAACCAAATTAAGAAAATGTATTTGTATAAATTATTTTCAGACATAATGGTTGCCATGGCAATATAGCAAAACAAGTTTTGAACATTATCCACTTTTTGAGCGATGTAAATTTGCAAATTGATGCCAATCTTGAAAGATATATTGAAAGGGAGCCATTTTTTCCATCAACACATTAGGTATTTTTTGGGAAAATGTCAGTTGAGTGCCATTGTTCTGATAATCAACTTTTTGGTTGCCATGGAAACTAAAAAAAAGAATATCCTCCATATTTGCTCACTGATTATGTTGGAAAGCATTAATTTGGCACAATTTCTAATAATTATAGTTTCTAACATTAATAATGAAATGCAATCTGCTTTCTAGGGACAAAATTTGTTTGCATCCCTAGCAACCATTTTGAAGCTTCATAAAATGCGTCAAACCAAGAATTTCAACAACAGTAATTCATTTGTTTTACAGCTCCATGTAAGCCTATTGTTTGTCTCTATCCAACAATTTCTAATGTATCTTAAAATCACCGTATGTATTTTATTTTACCTGCTGCATGCTTAGGTTGCTTTGACTTAAAATTGATGTCACCTGGTGGGGTAATGTTAGTACAGGCTAAGATTCCTGGAGTCAGATACTTGGTGGTGTTGCCTTGAGTTGGATATGGTTAATGGCAATGAATTAGCCTACCAACTGGCCACTGATCAAATTATTTGGTACCAATATTTAGCTCAAGACTTTTCATATCTATTAAAAAGCAGTAGAAATGATTATAATCAAGAACAGATTGTTTTTCATCTACCTGAAACTAAGTAAAATGTTTTTTCTCAATTGATTTCCAAAAGTTGTGATTTGATAACAATTTTGTTACACCAGCTTTGTGGCAGGATGCACCCTTATGCCCTGGGTAACTGCTGTTTTATGATGCGCTCCAAAAAATTTCAGACAAAATTGGTTTTTTAGATTCAAAATGTTTTTTTTTTTTTTTATCCATGTTGGTTTTTTGCATTGAAATTTGGTTTTTCAAAAAACCATTTTGAATCTAAAAAACCAATTTTGTCCCGACATTTCTTAGAGTGTGGAGTAGCCAAGGGTAGTTGAGGGAAGCTGAGGGGAGCCATAGGTAGAGATCATTTGGGGAAGCTGCAGGGGTGTCATGAGAAACAGCGAATATGTTAGGAAAAATTAGGACATTTGATGTGTGCTGGGTGTAGTTCAGGGAATTTTGATTGAATTTGTATCCACACTTAAATTGCTGCCTTTGATAGAATGCATTTTTACTCTACAATGTGCTATATATTCAATATGGCGGGTTGAACAAGCTATTTTTATTACATGAAATTGGATAAATTTTAAATTAAAAAATACATGGTCACAGTTCCCTTGAAAGCATTATTATGGAAAAAATAATGGTTCTGGGTCATTCCACTGTAACTAAGCTTTTTGTGTTACTCAAGCAGTTTTCAGGAAAATCACAAAATTATGATTTTCTTTCTAATCATATGCCTTCCCCCTCTTTTAAAGAAGTTATTTTCATTGTTAAATGGAAATTATCAGCTACTGCTTATATTGTGCACCCTTAACAATATCTGAAATATATCCAAAAAGTGATGTCACAGAAAATTCTTCTTTCAATTACCATACCTTTTAAATCATGTCAAATCAATATAAATATTTGTGGTGGGTCTGAATCTCTAGACAACTACTCCACACCCAAAACCGACTGAATTTTTCCTCTTCTGTGTACACTGTGGAAAACAAAATTACCTCGTCACCAGAAAACATGTCACTGGTGTTACTCATTAAATAAAACATGGCTGTAAAAGGAATGTTCCATTCTATATTAGGTCAAATGTACCAGGGGGCATCTTCTGATGGACAGGCATCCATGATAACTGCAGATTTTGGCATTTATAAATTTTTAGCACGCAGGGTGGCTTCACAGTGTGCTGAAATTAAGAGTATTATTTTTCGGTGTCACTGGTGTTACCCTAAAAAATGGTCAATTATTCTAGAATTTTCAAAAACTGCCTCATATCAGTCTTAGGATACGTCCTGTTCACAGAAATCAACCTGTGGCAACACCTTTTGAAATCAATGCATCACTGTGGGAGCAATTGGTATTTCTGTGCAAATTGTCACTTGTGTTACCGTCACTGGTGTTACTCAAAAATGGTTAACAAGGGAGTCCAATGGTAACACCAGTGATCATTGGTGTTAGAAAATTCAATGCAATTCTTATTTTAATGGGAAATATTTCAAGCAAATATTAATTTGGTCACTAGTAGTTCAACTTTGAGTGAATGGTGTTTCTTTACTTAGACTGTAACACCAGTGACAGTTTTGTCTTAGTTATTGTGGAATGACCCTTCTACACATACAAATTTTATGAGATCTCACAAGAAAGCTGACAAATACCAGTGCTGGGCAACGCAAACAAAATTGGACTTCCACAAACGCAAATCAGCAAACCTGATCCACAACTTCCACAAACGCAAATCCGCAAACTTTTTGAAATTTTACAATAGCTGGTGGAAACGCAAATACAAACGCAAACCATAATCGCGATAAATAGGCCTAAGTATTGCTACAGACATAAATTTAGTTAAATATGAGAGATGGTTATAGGCATTTGACATTGGCCAATTATTTGACTAGGCTTAAAAATTTTATATTTGCAAAAAATATCTATTCTAATTATATATAATTGCTCTTTACAACAAAAACCAAAAAATATATAGGCCTATAACGCCCTATATATGTATTAAATAAAGCCTTATGGCAGGTACATTAATTACAGTGGGGTGCGAAAGTTTGGGCACCCTTTGAGTGGGGTCACATTTTTTCAAATTTCAGACAAACCATTTGCAGAATCTTTCCAACGTGAATTGTGTGAGTGAAGGATACCCATGCACTCAATTTTAGCTCGAAAGAACAATGGAAATATAAAAATGTAAAAAAACATGGGTCTTTTTGTCGTATTTTACATGTGCAAAAGTTTGGGCACCCCTACAGATTCTGATCTTGATTCTTCTGCAACTCAACATTAAAGCAATATAAAAGCTCTAAAACGCATTGGATAATAATGTAAGTATCCCAGGACTTCATTTCTTCGCATTTTTTATTGTGCTCCCCAACAGAGAGACTCCAAACGTTCCATCTTTGTGGTACCTATGGCATCAATTGCACATGTCCATTTATACTTAGAGTTTTGTAAATTTCTCGGCCAGGAGACCTGGTTAGCCTCCCCTTGACCTAAAACTAACATTTTATCTAAAATAACCAAAAATATTTAAGATTTCCATTATTTATTTAGGTTAATATCCAGCAAAATTAAAAGTATTAGTGTGCAGTTCAACTTTGTGTTGCCAGCCAGGGACTATTTTTGCTGAAACAATTTCAATTTGGGGTTAATTTTGTTTCTATTTAGTCAATTTTGCTATTTTGTAACAATTAAATCTTATATGTCAACCTCATAGACCTCCACAGGTGTGACACTGAACGTGTTCGACAGGTGCATCGTTCCACCGTCAGCATGCAGATGTGAAAAGCCAAGCTATACAAGGTATAAAAATCACATAGCTTAATCTGACTGTCTGAGTCATGCCAAAGGACCCATCTAGCTATTTGGAGGCATTCTGGATCAGTCATTGTGGTGTTTGAGACAAGGGAGTAAAAAAATGCATTGAAATGGAATTGCTTCGATACATCAGCATGTGATGAACAAGTTTGACTCTCCAAGGGCAAGAATAGGCAGGCCGAAAATTATGGATGACAGCTGCATTAATTCTGAAATTGTCATTTCTACACAACACAACTCAAAAACAGCAGGTTTCAGAAATATTTTAACAAGAAAAGTCAAGTTACTCTGACATAGATGCCCAGAAAGTTTAACTTTTGTGGCATTTTAGGTATTTTAGTTGGATATAGGTCTGAGCTGCTCCGAAATGTCATCAAAGAATAATCTGTCATGTTTAGGTAATGAAAAATAAACATGATAAATCAACTTTTTCAGCTCCTGGACTCAAAATAATAGAAATTTTATTAAATAATCTGATGTACCTTGGGTACCTCCAATCTGCCAAGTTTGGAGTCATTCTGTTGGGGATTAAAACTAAAAATTCACACAAAATGAAGTCCTGGGATGTTTACATTATTATCCAAAGCATTTTAGAGCTTTTATATTGCTTTAATGTAGAGGTATACAAAAAGCAAGATCAGAATCTGCAGGGGTGCCCAAACTTTTGCACATGTAAAATCTAACAAAAATACCTATATTGTTTTACATTTTTATATTTCCACTGTTCTTTCTGGGTAAAATTGAGTGCATGGGTATCATTCACTAACACAAATCACTTTGGAAAGATTCTGCAAATGGTTTGTCTCAAATTTGACAAAATGTGAGCCCACTCCAAGGGTGCCCAAACGTTCGCACCCCACTGTATGTCTGACTGCTGTGCAGCCTTTGCTTCATGCTGTTCTTTATGCTGTGCTTAATGCTGTATTGATGCTAGCATGCCACATGTGGCGCCATCTATACCAATCCTTAACATGACCTTTGTAAAAATATTTTCATTTATTATCTGAAGAAAATATGAAGTTCCAAGGTATACCAAATTAAATTGCCTTTCATGCCACACTATTTTACTGAAACTTAACCTTGTGGGACCATTGTAGCTCATTGTAATGATCAATGAAAGTGGGAATACATTATGACCCAAAGATTGATCTGTTGTTGCTTATATATGGTCCATCTGGCCATTGGAGATGCAGTTTGATAGTTTGCATTTGCGCAAGTTGATTGATTTTAGTTCTGCAAACGCAAAGCGCAAATTTAATCAAATTGTGAGGTTGCGTCTGCGGAAGTGTTTGCAGAAGTGCCCAGCACTGACAAATACAACTTTCCAATAAGAAAATATCCAACTCTGTATCTCATTAACATTTGTTCACAGGAAGATTCCAAATATTGCCTTATTGAAAAAGTGTGAAAATTATCTTTAAAAATTCTGTCGCACAGGCAACCATGAAATCAGTTATTTAACATTAGTTTTTAAAAGCTGATCCCTGCCTCATATACAATGTTATGAAGACAATTGATGACTTCCATAAATCATAGCGCTGTGGTACCCATATTATATCTATTGTACCTAAAATTACAGACTTGTTGCTATGGCAACAGTTGTCGCAGTTTTCGCACCAAAATGCACCATTTTTCATGGCCGGTATCAGATAGCTGGTGTCGTGAGGAACAATTTGGTATATGACACTTGCTGTTCCACCGGCTTGCAGGGTCAATCATGAAAATCAGCTTCCTGCTGCTCTACTAACACACTTAATACGTAAAACAACTTTTTCTTCCAAAACAACGGCACAAACTTTCACTTGCCTTGAATTTTGGGACGTTCATCAGAAGAGGAATGTAGTCAACAATGAGTGCCTCACCACCGGATGCCTTAAATGCCCAGTCTATGATGTCCATAATTTCCTTAAATTTTGGATCATCATATTCAAATCTGCAATTTATAAAACCTTACAATAACTTCAATGTATCCCTAATTATTATGCAACCCTGCTTCTTCATGATATCTCCAAAAGAAATAACATTATTTAAAATAGAGCATTATTTCAAACTGTTGAAGTATTGCCAAACGTGTTTCAAACAAAAGAAAATCAAATTGCCCCAATATCAAACGTGCTTGAAAAATAAATGGAAAATTATTTATTTCACGGTGACGGTGGCAGTAATCATTAATTTCAAGCATGCAAAGTCCGCTAATATTCATTCCTAAATCATGCGCCACCTTGTCAAGAAATACCTACCCCCACCAGAAATTATTTATTTCAAGACTGACCAAAAAGAATGTTTATTTCACCGGAACTGAGTAAAAAATTATTTATTAAAAATAAAACTTCAAGCTCCCCCCCCTTGAGATTAAATGGTGACCCCTAAGGTTGTGAAATGACTTAAAAGACCAGTCTAATTAAAAGATAAAAGTATGTAGTAGCGCATGATCTATTTATTTTATTATTTTATTTATTTACATTTAGGAGGAGCAAGGGGGGCAACCCCCCCCCCCCCCCCAGCAAAATTTGGGAAAAAGCTAAAATTCGAGCAAGGAAAAAAATCTGTTCTAGAGACTCCAACGTTATAAGTATTGTCTCCCCCCCCCCCTCTGCCGGGGCCTCTGGAAAATAAATGGTCGAACCATTACGTAAAATCTGAACAAAGAAAACAGACAAACATACCTCTGGCCAAAAACCACGGTGCAGATGACATTGGAAAAGGCCATGTTTAAGTACACATGGATGTCTACCTCTTCTCCCTCTGTGGTTTCCAGCAACTGACATAGACTCCTTGCCTCTTGGCTAACCCTGTCTTCCAGTGACTGTCTTCCCAATCCAAAGTCCTTTATTGCCACTACAGAGGATTTCCTATTTTCTTTCCAGTGATGATTATCCCACGTAATTCCTGAAATTATTATTACATGTGGATCAAGAACTTGTGAGTTATTTCACTTACACCTTTGCCAATAGACCTATTTCACTCAATGGCCTGAAAATTGATCCCAAATAACTTTTTTTAAATTCTGTGATTCTTCATTTGCTTCTCACACATAGGAGATGTATACACTCCAAATCCTAAACCACAACTTCCAAAATTCAAACCGAAAGGATGACCAAGTCATAAAGTCTTAAAGTTACGTTAAAATGCACTAAGAATACTCCAGCTTGGGGTCACCTTGGCTGGACCAATCAGAGGCAAGGGCGGGAAATCTCTTAACCAATGGGATTTTTAAAGTATTGACCACTTTTCCCCAGTGTTAACTGAGAGAACCATCCATGAAATTGGTCTATTGTATGTCAACATTTATTTCTATCTATCTACTGTCATTGCTATAGGTCTAATTCTCATATTTTCTGTTGTCCACATATCGCCTCATGTTGGCCTGTCTGCTGTCATTCACCATGGGATCGGGAATGTGTTGATCACACCTCAGGCTAAATCACATATGTGCTAGTTATATCCCACGTTTGAAACGTTTTAAACAATGGATATAACTGATTTATACCTTAAACAAAACAAAACTAAAACTAAGAGATTTAAAAAAGAAAGTGAAACAAAAAGGATTTGAGAGAAGAAGAAAACAGCTACAAACAATTTGTCATGTGGGATTAATTTAATCACATTAAAGCATCTGAAAGGAATCACGGTTGACATCTATATGATATGAAATTCTTTCACTTTGAGAAAAAGAAAGTTTCTAAAAACCTGGAAAATGTGGAGAAAAAAATGTGTTGAATAAAAAATGAAAAAAATGGTGAAAGGGTAAAAATGTTTGTGGAAAAAATATGTTTGGTATAAAAAAATTAGGTAGAGAAGGGGAAGCTAAAAAAATGTACATGTAAAAAAAAAAGATTGGAAAAAATGATTTTGGTAAAAAATTAGGGGTAGGCGAATTGGAAAAAATATATATTAGGGGAAAAATGTAGGCAAAAGAAATAATTGTGGACATAAAATTGTTTGAAAATCAGAATTATTTATTTCATGGTAACTGCAGCAGTAATTGGGCCTATTTATTTTGAGTGTATGACGTTCTCAAGTGTTTGTTTCCAAATCAAACGAAACTATGTTATTTAAGGAATATCTCCACCACTTATTTCAAGACCGCTCAAAAGGAATTAATCTATCTCACCAAAACTAGACAAGGAATTTTTCATTTTCAAAAAAAAAACTTCCTAGCTTTTCTCTACTGTTTGTCACAGGAATTAAGTTTTTATAATACTTTTGTTTTATTGTTGTTAAACTTTTGTTGGTAATTCACTGATTGGTACAGTTTTGCTGTGTGTGTTATGGGCTTTGTTAAACAATGATGAGACTTTATATAAGTGAACAACAAAGAATATATGATATATACCAGCATACAACCATTGGGTCTTATTTAATACCCCATAATGTTTACAATACCACATGAAAAAGCAGTGGATATCCCATGTGGTATTGCGCACGCACAACTCGATCGTATTTGGTGACGTTATGTGTATAAAAGATTAAGTTGAGCTGCTATCTGTGCTCTGATTGGCTGAGGCCACTGTTGAGTATTGATTATCAGAGTGAAGTTCAGCTTTCTTTTGAGTTACAATATGGGGTATAAATAAGACCAAATGGTTGCATGGTGGTAATTTGAGATGTACTCCCACTCGTGAAGATATCCTGAGTCCTCTGTACCCACGAGTGCGTCAGATGACTCAGGATATCTTCAACTCGTGGAGTACATCTCAAAATACCACCATACCCATTTGGTCTTATTATAGGAGGCAATGGGTGCCATATACCTTGCTCCTTGAAGATCTTGCGAAAAATCATAGATGAATTTGGCCGGGTACAGAAGACGTCCCCATTTGTCATGAGGCATTCCCGGATCATCTTGTGGCCACAGAGAATGACAGTTGGATACGAACCGAAATGGACTGTGTAGATATCGCCATACCTCTTCTGGTATTCATAGAAAGTCTAAAATCAAATCAGAAGTGAGTCATATTTTTTTTGCGAGCGCATTCAGCCTAAAAGTTATTTCTTAGGGTTCTTCTATCATTTTTAAGGCATTCTATTCACTTTTTCTGAATTTCAAAATTTTTCTGTTCATACTTTTATTTTTTAATATTTTTTGCCCTGTTTCAATTTAGGGCCAAATTTTTTCTATTTTAATTAGCTATTCTATCAAGATGTAAGGTAACGTACAGTTGTACACATTATTAAGGTGACTCAAGCATGGTGGTTTGATCATACAGATTTTTCTAAAAATTTGCACAGGTACTCTATGGGACCCATACATTTCAAAAATGAAAAACAAAAAAATTTCACCGACTCGTTTGGTTGCCATGGTAACGACATGTTTTGCCTGATGACTGCTTAAAAGTCATAAATTGAGTTTTTGGTTCTGTACCACAGAATAAAGCATTACATGCATTTGTCACACAAAAACATCAGAAATGTCTTCCCAAGGATTTACACCAAAACATTTGCCATAAATTTGAAGAAAAAGGTTAAAATATTTTTTTCTGTAAGAGCTCAAAGGGCACCAACACACTAATTAATTGCAGATTTTGCATGCTTCAATTTTGGCAGTAATCAAATTTTAGGAAAACGATCATACAGATTTTTTTTAGAATTTGCATATATCATAAACAAGTTATTGTCAAACAAATGGCAAAAAATAAAAAAATTTCACCGAGTCATTTTTTTACTACAGTACCGTGACTGTGCCAATGTCAATTTAAATAAATAAAGACAATTTTTGACACAGTGGGCTGAAATTAACTGAGACATTTTTTTGGATAAAGCTGAGAAGCTGAAACTTTAAACTAGCATAGAATATATGTTACTGCATTCAATAAAAAAATAATTATGCTTCTAGCTGCACTAGATCTCATTTAAATAGCAAATTACTGGCTGCCATGCTGTTAAAAAAAAGAGAACAGAAAATGGTAACGTCACAACTGTTTCAGTGCCTGCAGCAGTTGTGACGCTATGTTGCTAGGCAACCAGGCTGCTCAGAAGTATGTGCAGTGTACCACGTTTGAGTCACCTTAAATGGATCCTGAAGCAGCTTCGACCCCCCAGTGAAGGGAGCCTCATGTCCCATATCATGTGGGGCATCCCGCCCCAAACCCACATATTTTAATTTGACCTCTATATTTTGAACTAAAATGCAAAAAACATGATCCAAAACATATTAACGTGATTGTCATTATCTTTTAAATATTTCCAAAGTGATTTCTGACAACCCCTTTCAAAGAATTAGTCAAAGTTACAGAAACCAAGCACATTTTTTTGTTTCTTTAATTTCTACTATGGTTTGGTGCTGTTTGCCCTGAAAATTTGTGACGTCACCTAAAACGCCTCTGGCTTCAATCCTATCAATAGATAGATGCACCAAAAATGCAAGTTTGGATATAACCCTGGGGGGGCCTCTCACCTAACCCTGGCTTCTTGCCGCGACCTACTCTTAAATTCACCTGATTCTTCAGTATTCTTTATAGAAACAGCCATGACAGTGTCTTTTAGTGTATCTTCATTGACTTGCATCTAATGATCATCTTGTTGAATGTGCTCAAGTGGTACAATGTATTGTTCTCAATTTTCTCTTCAATATCCATACAAACAGCTCTGAGCTTCGCTTTTCCACATGAACCCTATGTTAATTTAACCCTGTTTTAATGGACATATGTACTATATAGTCATAATTTAGTCTACGATATGAAGAGTATTATTAAGGCCTACCTCCTTTGGTGATTTAGCAATTGCAATCAAATTCCCAAAAATGGGCCACGGTGTTGGTCCAGGGGGATGGTTTTGTGGCTTTCTTCTTATAAACCAAATCGCAATTGCAAAGGATATAAATCCTACGAGGATAGCTGTTGCATCAGTTGGAGAAAAGTCCATTTTGAAACCTGGAAAAGTCATAGCAATCTCGTATGTATAATGTTAAAGTTTGAAAAAAAATTGGAATATAATTATATTGAAGTTGTATTTCTGCTCAATATCTTTCTAACTTTCAAACATCTTCCGATAGTCTAGGGCATATTTCACGAAAAGCAGCAAAATGACTTACCACAAGTTACATTAGCACAAAGATGGATAAGGCCAGACATAATTGATTCGTAGCTTCTCAGATTTTCTCAGGGTGCTTTTTCTGGGGATAGCTGGCAGGACAAAACTAAACTGAAATCTAAATCTTTTACTGTGTCAATCCATTTTAAAAATAAAATCATGGGTAAACACTGTTTGCTGTTGGTTTGGTAGATCAGAGTAACTAAAAATATGGCCTTGTGCTAATGTAACAACGTTAAATGATGGAAGACAGAATTTTATATGCTGATACTACTGCAATATAAATGAAAACACCAGCAGGGTACCACCCCTGGCCTGCTCCTGTGAGACCTGGCTTTCAGTTTAGAAAAATTTGAGATGTAATCATGTGTTCATTAACGTAATTTATATAAACAAATTTTGCTAATGTAACACTGCGAAATTGCAGTTACATATTAGCAATAAAAAAACAGCTACTGCACACAGCTGTTTATGTTTTTGGTGATGTATATAGGCAAATAAGACAGATTTTTCAATGAAATTTTAGAATTTCACGTTTGAAATTTGCATAAGTAGCAAGACCACAGAAAAATTCCCATGTAAAAGTTGCTAATGTAGCCTCAGTGTCCTGTGACGGTGAGTTACATTAGCAGTCTTTTTTTATTTTCCATTTTTTCAAGTTTTATCATGACCAACACAATTAAAAATGGTTCCAAAATAATTTTCAAGATATGTTTTATCAATCACACATCATTACATTTTCCTGAATTGGTTTCAGCAGATTCCACAGAGTGCCAAAGTAAGCACACCTGATCACCAGTAAGTTTGATCGTTCAAAATTGTCCTCATGAGGGCAATATATATCAGGGCAAATCCTGACCAATCAGGGCAGATCCACTGCCCTGGTCACATCCGTGCCATGTTAAAATTTCAGGGCAAAATAGCGACAGCCCCCCGCGAAACACCTGTCCCGTACGCCTATGGCAAAAAGCTGCATATTTGAGGATTATTTTAATGATATTTATTCATTAGCTCACAGATGTACTGAGTAATAGGTTTGCTTGCTTCAGGAAGCAACAGAGAGATAACAAAAGGGTTGGGAAGTTAAGGTACCCTCTGAGAGCACTTTTCGTGAAATCTGCCCTATAGGAACTTTGGAGTAGCCTATGTATGACGATGGGATTGTGTGAAAACCCTAAAAGATGCTCCAAAAACCCAAAATATTTGTTTTGTAAACATGAAAAATTATAGCAGAATCAAAATCCATGGCCAGAAAACATATATTTACAGCCATTATAAATGCAATCTATTCACCTTTTGTTACCGAGTTACACTGAAAATCAGATATTGAGCAGTGACCATTTTGAATTTTAAGCTACGGTGACCCTAAGAAGCGCCCACTTCCGGTCAACTTGACAACAAGCTTCGCTACAACGCTCATCAATTTTCGCCGATTTTCAACTCATATCTATCATCTAAACCTCATCAGACTACTTATTTCATTCGATATCGACCCGGACTGCCCTTCACATTACGATCTTTGACCCGATCTACGGAAAAACGAACGAAAACAGCGATCTAAAGAGGACAAACGGACTGACCAATCAAACAAGATGGCGGACGCGGCAAAAACAAATGAACAAAATGGTATGGAAAAGGACCAGAATCAGCAGATACCTGCCCAAACCCCCCTCCAAGACTCCAATGATGACCACATCACATCAGTAAGTGACACAGGGGAAAATCCAGGAGTGGGAACCACCATGATGAACGGAGGAGCCTCAGGATCACAAATGATGACAGGGACAGCAGATGTTGATCTGACAGGTGATACTGACAGACCAGATGACAGTCAAGGGGAAGGAAATGACAGCCATGAAATGAACCCAGGTGCCCCTGAAATCCCCCAAAATGAGGTTGAGGATGGAGTCAATGACAACCTGAGATCCCTAAGAGCAAGGTCAAAGGAGATCAACTACAAGACCTTTGGGACAGGGAGAGCAGTAAAGCCAAAAAATGACGACAAGGTAAACAAGCCCAAGAGTGGCAAGAAGCCCAAGAATGACAACAAAGCCAAAACTGAAACCCTGAAGGGAACGAAGAAAAAGGAGGCACCGAAAAAGAAAAAGGGAAAGGGAAAAAAAGGAGAAAGAGCTCCTAAAAAACAAAAAATCCAAGAGAAAGACGACACCACCACAGCTGGGCAGGAGGAAAGAGCCTCCACCAGCGGAGAGGGAAATACTGGGCAGGGAGAAAGAGCTCCCACCAGCGAAGGACTAAGAGAAAATATGACGAAGGAACCCGATCTGAGAGGACCCCAGGATGACGGACCACCTGATAGAATGGACATTGAGATCCACACCAATGAGGGAATGTCACAGTGGGAAGAAGAAACAAACTCAGAGGGGAGCAAAAACGAATCAAGCAGCAGCTCCAGCAACAGCGAAAACTCGGACTCATCAAGCTCCAGCAGCTCCAGTGAAGACCACCACAAGAGATTTAGAAGCAGGAAAAGCTCTGAAGCAGCCAGAAAACTCGAGAAATATAGAAGAACGGTGAGAGAGCTCGAGAAAGAACTAGAAAAAGCTCTGGAGAAACTTGAAGACAAGAGGAGATCCTTGAAAAAGAAGGATAGCGAGGCCTCCCAGCAAAGGAAGAAAAATGACGAGCTCCTGAGAGAGAACCGCCACATCAAGGAAAAACTGAAAAAAACCCAGGAAACCTGTATGGAACAGGAACACAAGCTTGAGAGGCTAGAAGAAGTAAAAGAGGAGTTCAAGACCCAAAAAAGAGAAGCCACTGCCAAGTGTGAGTCGCTAGAGAAGCAGCTCGAAGAGGCCAAAAGGAAAATTGCAGAAGGCGAGCGTCTGACTTCAGAACTAATTGCGAAAGTCACCACAGCTACACTCCTGGGCAAAAAAAATGGACCTTTATATAGAATTTCACATTGTTTCAATACAAACGGCAAGACCATTTTCTTTTCAGTCGATCAAAAGCAATTTTATCTTGGTATAGAAATGCTTTTTCTTTTGACTTTTGATGTTAATGTAATAGTACAGAAAATAAGCAATGCAGAGAAGCCTTGGAAATCAGTGAAATATGAATGGAAAAAAAGGACATTTTCCGGTGCACAAAGTTGTCAAAAAGCATAGCCAAAAGACTGTGCTGCTTAAAAATTCAAAATAAAACACAATTCCACACTAAGATAATGTCGTTATTGATTGACTGACAGGAAATGAAGCTTTGTTGCTGTGTATTTCCCCTTAAAAATCAAAGCATATTGAAATAACGTAAATTCTACGAACTTCAAGGTCCATTTTTTTTGCCCAGGAGTGTAGAAACAGGGCTCCTTGAAATTGGCCTGACCATCGTCAAGAATAGATTGAACTACATGAACACAATGGAGAGGAGCCGAAGTGAAATACTGAAAATGATCCACGAAGACACTGACCTGGCTGGCTGGTGGCACACCCATAGGAAAACGAGTGAAGAAATTTTGGGAACAGTCACCCATGGAAGGAGCAAGACAGCTGAGAAACAGAAAAGGATAATCAAGGAAAAAATAAGCAGAAAAATGATGGAAGCAATTAGTGAAGGAAACAGCAAAACAAAAACAAAATTCTACCTGGAAAATAAGCAGGACCCTACCCCAGGTAGAAGAGCGAAGTACATGGACCAATGCAACTGCATGGAAGTAAGCCAGATTTTCCGAGCGAGAACAAGGATGCTGAAAGTGAAATGCAACTACAGGAACATGTACCAAGACACAGTGCGTAGGCTATGCAAGAAGGAAAAAGAAAACCAAGAGCATGCCCTAGAAAAATGCGAGGTCGAAAAAAGGAACGAAATTGGAAAAGTACCTACACAGGACATTTTCAACGAGGATCCAAGGAAGGTGAAGGAAACAGGCCAAAAAATAATGGACTTGTTTGAGTGCAGCTCCCCTGCGAGGGTCGAGCAACCCGGCAGACCCGGGCAAGCACACTAACTGAACTGAACTGAACTGTGTCCTCCAAAATCTGAATTTATATACCCTCAACACTTTTATTCGGTATTTGTGAATACAACCGCTTAAGGCCAGTATGGTTACGTTACTTCTCAAATTTCTTTGCAAGAGTCATACTGAAGACGATGTTGCTTTTGTTCAGGTTATTGCTTCAGTGAAGCATGAATCACAATGTAACATAAAGAGCTGCAGGTGAACTTTTGTGTCCTATGATCATGCTCTAGTGAATCACGTGTGATCCTGAACTTGCATTTTTGAGTTGCTGAACTTCGCCGGTCACGTGAGGCTCACGTGAAATGTGGGTTCAAGAAAATGTGGGCTCTTCAATGGTATATACACTCCTGGGCAAAAAAAATGGAACCTTCGTAGAATTTACGTTATTTCAATATGCTTTGATTTTTAAGGGGAAATCCACAACAACAAAGCTTCATTTCCTATCAGTCAATCAATAACGACATTATCTTAGTGCGGAATTGGGTTTTATTTTGAATTTTTAAGCAGCACAGTCTTTTGGTTATGCTTCTTGACAACTTTGTGCACCTGAAAATGTCCATTTTTTCCATTCATATTTCACTGATTTCCAAGGCTTCTCTGCATTGCTTATTTTCTGTACTATTACATTAACATCAAAAGTCAAAAGAAAAAGCATTTCTATACCAAGATAAAATTGCTTTTGATCGACTGAAAAGAAAATGGTCTTGCCGTTTGTATTGAAACAATGTGAAATTCTATAAAGGTCCATTTTTTTTGTCCAGGAGTGTAGGTTTTTTATGCTTCTGTGTATGAAAAATAGTTGTTTACAAAAGGTAGTGTACAAGCATATGCAATTCGAATTTGGAGATTGTAGAATCATTGTCATTTTGCAAATAACATACAGATATGGCGCAAATGCGAAAGTTGACCTTGTACATCTCACTTATTTTGATAATGTTGTGGCATGCAAATCATTTCTTAATTTATGGTATTTGCCTATTTTAAAGAAATGCATAACTAGTGGGAGCCTATTCCAAAATCACGTGACAAATTCTAATTAACATAGATCAACAGGAGTGATCACAAACTGATATACATCGTTTGTTACTATTTGTGCTTTTAGCAGTTAAACATAAGATAGAAGCAGATAAGAATCTAAAACTTATAGAACCAACAACACCCAATAATAACTGTGAATTTTGAGAAAATGTTTTTCATAATCAACTGTCAAATTGGATGGAATCTGTGACAAATATATCAAAACATACAAGTCTTGGGCATTTCTTTGATTTGTCATATATGCTAGTATATAAGTGTATGCACTGAAGCCATTTTCTAGCCCTGATACCTTTTGTCTCTCAATGATTAGTATGGCCGCCCATGCTTCGCACGCTTGAAAAAAAAGTTACTGCCGCTATTATGGTGAAATAAACAATTTCCCACCTATGGAAAACTCCAAGCCCCCCCCCCCTGGAAAGTAAATGGTCACCCCCTTAGGTCGGAGGGGGGACCCATCCCCTGGCTTCAGGGCAAATGGGATATCAGGGCAAATTCTGACCAATATCAGGGCAAACCCTCTACCCTGGTCAGTGGTCACATCCGTAACATGTTAAATTTCAGGGGGCAAAATAGCGACAGCCCCCTGCATGAAACGGCCGTCCCATGCACCTTTGGAAGGAAACAACCTCTCCCTCTCTCAAGGGCGGGGCAATGGCAGAAAGGTGCCCGAACAAGGGGGGGGGATGAACTAGGGGGCGGCAATTAAAATTATAAAATTTAGTTAAAGCTTTGTAAGTGCATGCATTTTCAAAATTATTATTGATACTACCATAAATATTCGTCGCGTAATTTGATTTGTCATTACTGAATTTAGAGTAAAAATCAGATCCTTTCGTTTGCCTGTCATTGTGTCACAAACAAGCGGGATTAGTCTCCTTAAAACAAATTAACATTGAAAGTAATGGGTATGGTCATGACAAATCATCTGCATGATTACAAACGAACTGCCATTTTCCATGTTATATTTTTCATTATTTAACATGTACACGAATTTGTGGAGGTGTAAAAACGAGCATGTACGAATTTGTGGACATGAAAAAACGAGCATAGGTGCTCGTGTATGTGTAATAACTAACACTCATGTACGTGCTTTATTATTCATTTGTGTACCTGTCATTACTAGCATTCGTGGAGGTGTCACATCTTTCAGTCTTAGGGTCAAAATTAGGTTTAGAGTTAGTTTTAGCCAAGTTTAAGGTTGCAATGTTCGTAATAACACCTACACAAATTCGTGAATAGCAATATTTGATACTTACACGAATGCTAAATTTGTGTATGTGTTCGTTTTTGCAGGTTTACAAATTCGTGTACATGTCAAATAGTGAAAAATATATACCTCCATTTTCATAGTACAACAGACTGCTCTTTTTGCATATCAAATTTCCTGGCTGTAATAATCGGAGGGGGGGGGCTTGGAGTTTTCCTCGCCGGGAAATTCTTATTTCACGGTAACGGCAGCCGTAATTTTTTATTTCAAGGGCAGGGCACGAAGTCACTGAATATTCATTAGCAACACCTTATAATTTCTCAGCTTTAAGTGTCTGTTTGGACATTCTTTAATCTTTAAAATGCTACCTTCATTTTTGATGTAATTTTTTATAACGTCATATTTTATTGTAAAATACTGAAATGTGACGAACGAGACAAAAATTAGATAGGAAATGGCCAGAGCTAAATGATTTTCAGCACAAAGAATTTTGTTGACCCAAGCATCAGCACCATATAACTCAGCAACATTAAAAACGCACACATTTTGGAACAGCTTAAAAACTAACTTGCTATGTAGATATTTCCATGAAACTTTACATTTTTGTCAGTTAACATCTCTTGTGAGAGTCCAGAAAATCGAATAAAGGAAAAATAAGAAACGGCTGGATTAGGTCACTTTTAGTGCAACATGTCCAAAAACCAAAATCACAGCCAATGCAAATTGGTCCAAAATTGATTTCATGTAAAGTCTGTCACAGCTCAATATTTGGAGTGTGGAAATAATCAAGGTGGTCACTCACGCTTTCTTATGGGATTTTGTGAGTTTTTGGTTTATTTTTTTTTGCCAAGTTGGTGTTTTTCACATTTGTTTGTCACATCATTTTCAAAAGTTTTGCATCATAAGAATCGGCAATTATCCTGTTTTGGTCAAAGTTTGGGCTGAAATCTTGTTGGACATCTGCTTTGACCATTTGAGATCAATAAAAAAGTGATTACATCATTACTCTACTCCCCTGCCCCCTTTTTCGATTTTACAAATTCCAAATTTGACATGCTGTCACAAAAGCATGTCTGGATCTTAGAGAAATCCATGGATCCACTTCAAATGTTCACAACCTTTAGGAGAGAAGCTAATAAGCCAATTTGCCAAGCTACATCAAGATAAATCTAATGCTTCAAAAGTTATGGTACTTTGAAAATGTGTGCGTTTTTAATGTTGCTGAGTTTATATAGGCTACGTATTTTGTTTTGTCAAAAAACTTATTTGAGAAATGACTGGCCAAACTCAAGTGTTGCGTTTCTTTTTGCTGCTGACTGTATATCATGCCGTATAAATTTGTATATTATTAGAGCTCTTTGCGTAAAACTAAGAGTGTCCCAAATGGCTCCCAAACAGGTTCAACAAATCACTGAAACATTTTCAAGCCAGCGACATCACAAGACCAAAAAAAATCCATGTTGGTTTTTTGCATTGAAATTTGGTTTTTCAAAAAACCATTCTGAATCTAAAAAAACAATTTTGTCCTGACATTTTTTAGAGTGAAACTTAACATTCAACTTGGTCTGTTGATGTCACTGGCTTGAAAATGTTTCAGTGATTTGTTTGTGTCAGTTATCAACTTATCTTTAATCAGTTCATTCAGCATATATCATATCTAGCAGCGTAGGTGTCACTAAACAAATTTATTTTTTTTAAAGATATGCACCTAATAAGAAGTTTATACAACCCAACAAGTGACTGTCAATAACGTTGCAAAGCCAGTTTGCAGATCAAAAGTTTAAATTATTATTTTTTCTTCAATGGACCCCCAATTTGCATGCAAAGAGCTGTTATTGCATTTAATTTCAAACTAATATTTGTTTGTAACAAAAATCAAAGCCCGCATCCCATTTTCTCCCCCTAATTAAATGAGCATACGAAACCTTACCTTTAAACTTGACTCTGTCTTTCTCTTCAGATAAGTTGCTGTAAATGTCTTTATTCTCCAAAGCAGGTTCAGCCTATTATAGGCCTATAGAAGGTGCAATGACGTCAGGGATACCCTGTCTTATCTGCTGTCCAAGGAGTGTGACCAGTTAGCCCTACAACCATAGCCCAGCCTACCTGTTTTCAAGATTTTTTTCCCCCTTATTGTTCAGCATCTAGGGCCAAACGGGTGGGAGGGGACGTGTTTTCCAAAAAGGAAGGATTATATATCTTTTTGCCAAAATAATTTGTATTCTTATACGTTTGATTTTATAATGTAATTTATTGCACGATCGAATTTCGTGGTGAGCCTCATGCAGTGGTAGTGTGCTGGGCTTCCAATCGCTGAGTCCAGGGTTCAAATCATGCTCTTGCTGGGTAACCCTGACCTGTGTTGGATGGCGGTTTCAATTATCCTTTGCCTCATTGCCGCTTCCTCCTCCTGTCCTCATTAGTCAACCTAATGCATAAATACAGAACGAAAAGCTCCCAACATCCATCTAAAATGTTATACGGCAGCCAAATGTGGTACAAAATCTGTTGATGCTGGTATTTACCTGAAGCTCTTCTTACAAGGCATAGGCGTATGGGAGCACTCTAAAAAATGTCGGGACAAAATCGGTTTTTTAGATTCAAAATGGTTTTTTGAAAAACCAAATTTCAATGCAAAACCAACATGGATTTTTTTGTTGGTTTTGCATTGAAATTTGGTTTTTCAAAAAACCATTTTGAATCTAAAAAACCGATTTTGTCCCGACATTTTTTAGAGTGAGGGGAGGGGTTGGCGGTTACGCCCCCAAAAGTTACGGAAAAGGTAAGTTTCTAGAAAAAAACCTAAAAATTAGAGCAGGATGATTAAATAAAAACTATTGAAAATTAATGATTTCCAGGCAATTTAATTTGAAATGGTATTAAATCTAGATCTTGAAATTTGGGCAAATGTCGCACTCCCCCCCCCAAAAAAAATTGCACGCGCCGTACGCCTATGTTACAAGGAGTTGAAATATGTCATTTGCTTGGACATCCACCAAGATTCCTTAAAACTATGCAAAACCGCAGAAACAGTTTATTCTTCAATAAATGGTTCTGACAAAATGGACCCCAAAAAGCGGGGAAATCCTCAAGTCCAACCATAAACCCAATAATAAGGGGGTGACCATTTAATGTCAAGAGGGAGGGGTGAGTCTTTTTGAAATAATTAATTTCTTGCTCAGTTTTGGTGGAATAAATAAATTCTTTTTGAGCAGTCATGAAAAAAATAATTTCTGGTATGGGATATGTTCCTTGATTTAGGATGAATATTTGAGAACGTCGAGCGCTTGACATAAATAGTACCTGTCACCATTAACGTGAAATAAACAATTTCCTCAGTACTGAGTAAAACTCCAAGCCTGCCTGCCGCCTCCTAACATTTTGCAGACCTATAGGTAGATGTGATAATGGACAGCAAGTAGGAAAATCACATGAGTAGATGCCATTTCGGAAAATTGCTACAGAGAGTAAACAAGGTCAAATCTGACGTGGCCTCCATATCTTAATAAAATATATAATCAAAGATGTTCTTAAACTATGTGCCACCTTCCCTGCTTCTTAGTATAGATGCACAATCAAAGAGGTCTCTTTAATTCCTTATAAAAAAAGGATAATAATAGATTGAGTGAAAAAATAATGGGTGATGATGGATTGAATGAAAAAATAATGGGTGATAATAGATTGAATGAAAAAATAATGGGTGATAATAGATTGAATGAAAAAATAATGGGTGATAATAGATTGAATGAAAAAATAATGGGTGATAATAGATTGAATGAAAAAATAATGGGTGATAATAGATTGAGTGAGAGCAATCTGGGCTCCACGGTCATTTATGACCTTAGGCATGTAGTAAGTTACGTCACAAAACTTTTCTCAATCGGTGACATCACTTTGATTGTTTTATAGACCAATCAGAGCGCAGAAAGCAGTACTCCCTGCTTGTCTGCAGAATCACAGTCAGGAACTAGATTGAGTGAGAGGTCATTTTTTTCACTTAAAACCTAAAAATTTGCAAAAAATAATATAAAAATTCTGGTACCAAGCAAAATCATGACCATTCGAGTGAACATACAGAAAAAAACACACTTCCTGTCTACGGACCAATCAATGAGCTGGATTTGAGCTATTTTACTTTCAAGAAAACCTCAATATCGCTTGCAACCCATGAAATGGAAACATTGTATTTTGTATGTGTATTCATGACAAATCTTCCTTGCTGTCTGTCCTGGAGTTTGCGGAGCCATGATTGATCGATAATTAATTAGACAATTAATTTATTTTTCAAACATCACAAAACAAGTGATATGATTTATAGAAGCATTCAAGGAAGAGAAAATTATGTGTAACATTCCAGAACATGTTTACAGGTATATAACATTGAGGAATACCCAAGTTGAGCAGTCATCCATGGTATAACCATATATGCAACACGTGACACATTCGGTGGATTGAACCGGTCATTGAACCACGTGTCATTACCAAGGTCACATGTCAAACTGGGGTTCAGTGTTTAGAGTGACATTGGCACCTTTGAACTTTTACTGGGATTCCTAAGTAAATATAAAATTATTATAAACCTGTTGCTTAGGGACTGTGTTTTAGAGGCCTGAAGGCCTCCATGTCTTGTTAGCCCGAGAACTACAAGCCACTGCCACCTGCCACGAAGTTAGTTTTTTATATGCTGCCCCAAGAAATATCATCCTCCATGCTGTTGGGGGAGGTAAGACCTCCCCTTCCAGACAAGCCCAGGTTTATCTCAATTTGGGTCATATTCCGTTCAATATTGCGGTAAAAAACCAAAAAGAGTTTCTCTTTTTGAGACTAAAATAAAGGATATCGTTATAGTTATCGTTATCGTTCTATCTACAAGTGGACCGCTCACCTCTGTTACATTTCCACTTCTTTTTCCTGCCTTGGCAGATCAAAACATATGCTGTCATGTGTTGCCACCTAGTGACTAGAGTGCTGTTCACGAGCGGTCCACATCATTTCAGTCTGAGGAACCCACACAATTTTGTCCGGAAGAAACCGGGGCTGTTTCTAGGGCTGCACAATTAATCGTAAATTTATCGATATTGCGATATCAGACAGTCAGGCAATTTTTTTTGGCGCCGACGTGAAATGTGGATCAGAAAATACAGTGAATTGCGGACTGGGTGCGGAACGGGCCCGAAATTGGTTTTATCGCTGATTTATCGTCATCGCGATATGACAGCTTGTCATCGCATATCGCACTTAATGTGATTATCGTGCAGCCCTAGCTGTCCCTGAGCGTGCTGATGGCCTTGTCTACTTTCTTAGAGAATGTGATTGCGGAGTCTGACTCTGGTATACATCAATGTTGAATAGGAATTTGTGAATGTGCAATGAAATTGGAACTATTTCTTGGGACAGCAATGCTTTAAAATACAAAATCTACTTTTGTGCCAGGTGGCAGCAGCATGCAGTACTCATTTTCACCAGACTGGTTATCGTTATATTAGCAAAACTTGACACACTTACATCTTGAAAATGTGGTTAACCACATGGCTGAGCTTTAACAAGAAAGTTTATATTCGCACAGCGAAACGGCCGAAGGCCGTTTCGCGAAGCGAAATTTAGCACAAGAAAGGTTTCAAAAATCTGTGCAGTGATGGTCTCAACATCAATGGTCGACAGCAGGAAACTAGGTTAAGTGGGACCAGCTTCTTATCAATGATTTAGTTTGGAATTTAACAAAACATGACATATTCATATTCAAAAGTGTCTTAAAAATCCAATTTTCTCCATTAATATTCCCTGTTTCTATTATTTTTATGGAATAGTTCATTATAAGCATTGACAAGCTAAATTAAATTATTAACATGTGATTCATTTCATTTCAAAACAGACTACAAGAAAACATAACAAAATTAAGGTTACATAATCTTTGTCAACTTATGATTATGTAACAGTGAGCAATTAATCTACATGCAGATCATGTTATTGTTTTTGTTATCACTCTTATGTAATATCAACAATTTAGCATAGACTTTAATTTGAAAGCTTTCAGTGTAGTCTTCCTTTTTATTATTTAGCTGATTATCTATCAATTCTATTCATTCTTAATCCTATTTATTTGCTATCCTATCTATCTATCTATCTATCTATCTACCTACCTATCTATCTATCTATCTATCTATCTATCTATCTATCTATCTATCTATCTATCTATCTATCTATCTATCTGTCTATCTGTCTATCTGTCTATCTGTCTATCTATCTATTTTTGATCTGTTTTATTTTTCTTATAGTTTCTAGTCTAAATTTCTCGAGATCCTTATTTTTCTATATATCCGTCTTTCAATTTTTTTGAAACAGCAGCCTAACATAACTGCCTTTCATACATTGAATATGAAATAAATTTAATGAAAGTTATGGTAAAACCATAAGTCCTAAAAAAACTTTTTAAGAGCTGCGTGAATTTCATGGCTGTGCCATTTACATATTAAATATCAGAAATATGTTCAACTGTTTTTACTCTTTAGTAGGCCCGACATGAAAACAGACAAAGTTGGCTTAAGTGAGAGAATTTACAATCAAAGCCTCAAGAATGTTGACAGTTAGCCTAAAGCACCCAGTGACGTACACCCCGTCCTGTGACACACATCTTGGCCTCTGTGGCAGTCTGGTGAAACTGAGAACTACATGCTGCTGCCACCTGGCACAAAAGTTGATTTCCTATGCTACAGCATTGCTGTCCCTAGAAATAGTTCCAATTTCATTGCACATTCACAAAATTTCTATTCAACATTGATGAATACCTGAGTCAGACTCGGCAATCACATTTTCTAAGGAAGTAGACAAGGCCATCAGCACACTCAGAAACAGCCCCGGTGTCTTCCAGACAAAATTGTGTGTGTTCCTCTGGTCAAAAGTAGGTGGACGCTCGCAGGAGCTCGCTGAATAGCACACTAGTCACTAGGTGGCAACACAAGACAGCATATGTTCTGATCTGTGGCAATGCAAGAGCAGTCCACTTGTAGACAGCCTCTGTGGTCTGCTGCAAAAAAAGTGGGGAGCAAAGTTGGTCAGAGTGGTCAACTGAAGAGGGGGTGAAATGGGGAGAACAGGGGGGCTTGGGTGAAGGGCATATGGAATCACTAATGAAGACTGAAGGATGAGAAATATACAGTTACAACTTAAATTTATTGCAAATCCACAGAGTTTCCGTTCAATATTGCGGTAAAACAAAGTCAGACAAGGCAATCATGTTCGCCGAAAAAGTAGATAGTGCCACGAGAATACTCGGGAATAACCTGGTTTCTTCCATACAAAACTTGTACGATCGTGCGAGTTCTTAGCACAAATTTCTGTTGAAGGTCGCCGGAGCTTGCGGAATTGCACACTAGGTGGCAGGAAATGGCAGCAAATGCCCTGCCAAGGCTCAATCTCAGTTGAGGCAATGAAACAGCCTAGTGATGCACGGATAGTGAAAATAGCCGGATACCGGATACCGGACAATCCGGCAACACCAACTGCCGGATACTGGATAGGAGCCGGATAGTTGGAACCGGATAGTAAACATAGGAAATAGGAAGTTTTTCAGCATTCGCCAATTTCGCAGTTGATTTAAAGGAAAATTTTCTGTGAGTCGAGACATATCATGTCCACCTGGGAGACTTTTCCTCTGATGGCATATTTTCGTTACGTTTTGTAACCGAATTTAAATTTTGAAGATGGTTACATCTTGTTTTTGACTCTGTTCTTGTAACCTTCTTTTACCTTTTATGAAAGTATTTTAAGCTTTTCACTTATTTTTGAGCATCCCAGATATCCGGTTCTGACACCCTAATTCTGCCGGATACCGGATATCCTGCAAATTCCAATATCTGGCTGGATACCGGATACCTTGCCGGATATCCGTGCATCCCTAATTAACAGCCCTCAACTTGTAACCAACCTTAAAATGATTAATTAGACATGTAAAGTAGAATAGAGACGGGACATTAGGCCTATTACAGTAAAGGATGGCAATTAGGTCCAGAATCCCACACAAAAAATCAAAACACACAATTTCAAACTCAATCTTGATGCTGACACGAGTAGAACAAACACATGGTTAACTGTGTGACTGTGTCAATTCATCAAATGGCGCCCACTTCTGATTTTTCATGATTTTTTTCAGAGAAACCATTCAAGATATCACTGTATCATAATAATAATAATAGGCATTTATATAGCGCTAATTCCAGTAAACTGCTCACTAGCGCTTGTGGATGCTGGATTTATCTGTAGAAACTTTTAAATAGGTAAGTCTTAAGATTTCTCTTGAACCCTTCAAGTGTTTTGGAGACCTTGACTATCTCAGGGAGTTGGTTCCACAGTTTCGGAGCTGCAGGCTCTGTCTTCATATTTGTTTTTATTGCAGGAGGGTGGTTCATTTAAGAGCATTTTGTTATTGCTTCTCAGATTACAGTTTCGTTCAGATTTTGGCTAAATCATATTTTGAATATACAAGGGAGCTTGCCCGTTTATTGCTTTCCAAGTTGTTAGCATGAGTTTGAATTGTATTCTTGCTGGAATGGGCAGCCAATGTAGCTGCTTCCTATGCTGGCTTACACTGTCATGCTTTCAATGAGTCGAACGGCTGAGTTTTGAGCCACTTGAAGTTTATACAGCAAACGATTCGATGTTCCATAAAGAAGACCATTTCCATAGTCTAGGTGAGGTGTGACAAGAGCATTGACCGCTGTTTTACAAGTTTCCTTGTCCAAGGACTTCCTGATTTTTGAAATGTTTCTAATATTGAAATAGGCATTCCGACACATTTTGTTGACTTGTTTTTCCATAGTCATGTTGTTGTCAAAGATTACACCCAGATTTCTAACATGATCGACTGCATTGATTTCGACATTGTTGACAAGGATTGATGATACTTGGAGTTTATTAAGTTGATGTGGACTGCCAATGAGCAGTAGTTCTGTTTTTTCTCCATTGTTACAAAGCTTATTTTCATGGAGAAATTTTCTGATATCAGCAATGCACTTTTCCATTTTGACTACAGCATTTTCTTGTTCTGAGAAAGTTGGTTTGAAAGAGAGTATAAATTGCTCGTCATTGGCATACTTTTGGTCTTTGACTTGGTGTTTTTCAGCCACTTCACTTAATGGAGCGATGTATGAATTAAATAGGATTGGTCCTAATTTTGGACCTTGAGGAACTCCAAATTTTAGTGGCAGTCTGGTTGATGTCTTATCGTTAATTATCACCGACTGTGACCTTTCAGAAATGTATGACTTGAACCAGCATAGCGCAGAATCACGAATACTGTATCTGCTTTCTAAACATTTCAGTAGAATCTTGTGATCAATTGTGTCAAAAGCGGCTGAAAGGTCCAACAGTACAAGCATCGTTACTTCACCTTTGGTCATATTCAACATGGTGTCATCATGGATCTTTGTCAGAAGGGTTTCAGTGCTGTGGAATTTTCTGTAAGCTGACTGTTTCTCATCGTCAGGTTGTTTGTAGTAAGATGGTCTGTGTATTGTTTAATAACAGCACTTTCAATAAGTTTGCCAAGGAATGACAGGTTTGATACTGGTCTATTTAATTCTTTTTGATTAGATCCAATCCACATTTTTTCAACAAAGGTTTTACTAAAGCATGTTTCAGCTCCAGAGGCATTTCTCCCTGTGTGAGTGACTTATTGACAACATTGGTTATAACTGGGAGGTATTCATCAATGCATTGGAGCAAAAGCCATGTGGGAATAGGATCAAGTTGGCAGTGTTTAACTGGCATTTCTCTGATCAGTTTCTTTATGTCATTTTGAGATAGCCTTCTGAAGTGTCGCAGTGTATGAGGGGCAGTTTCGATATTGTTGGCAGTATCATTGTGTGTTGAGTCCAACTTAGACCTGAGTGTTTTAATCTTTTCATCAAAAAACTTATTGAAATCATTTGCCAAGTCAATTTCATTTGTGTGTGGTGGGAGAGGTAGTTCTTGTTTCCTGTTCAGACTTGAGTTCAGTAACTTGAACAGCTTCTTAGCATCACCATTAGAATCTTTAATCTTGACTCGCAGATCTTCCGATTTGAGTTGACTCAGCTGCAGATTCAATGCATTTCTTTTTTCTTTGAATGACTCCCAGTCATTTTCTCCTCCATAATCTCTCTGCTTTCCTCTTTTCTGATTTAGAAGCTTGATATCAGCATTGTTGAATGGAGTGGGTGTGCGTAGAGTTACTTCTCTGATTATAATGGGAGCATGTTTCTCCAGAACCTCTTCAGTAGAGTTATAGAATCGAATGAGTTCGTTAAGACCTTTCTGTTCCATCCCACTTACAGACAGATGTCTTTCAATGTCTTTTTTGAAATCTTGAACAACAATTTTACTAGTTTTTCTGAAACTGATTTTCTTCTTGGGTTTTTTTGCTATCTTGATTGGAATGTCAAACAGAATGCAGTTATGATCAGAGAGCAGGTCACTGACCCTACAGTTGTTCAATATGGATTTTTCTCGAGTAATAACAAGGTCCAGTGTATTGCCATCTTTGTGCGTTGGTGCAGAGACATGTTGCACAAGATCAAACATTTCAAGGATGTCGTTAAATTTAATGGCCTTGTTATCATCCGGTTTATTCACATGAAAGTTGAAATCGCCAGTAATTATGATTTCATTGTTGAATGTTTGATAGTGTCCCAGAAACTTTGTGAATTCGGTGAAGAATTCAGCAATACTGTATTTATTTTTGTTTGATGGCTCTAGGAGGTACACTAGAAGAATCGTGACAATTTTCCCATCCATTTGAACTTGTATTTCCATATGTTCAAAGGTCTTGGTCTTCATGCGATCTTTTTGAATTGCTTGAATGCCAGATCTGACAAGGCAACCTACTCCACCACCTGGTCTTCCGAAACGATGCGAGCTAAGAGAGAAATATCCAACATTTTGCTCCAACTCGCCGATTTCAACTTTATCATCATCTTTTAACCAAGTCTCAGTGAAAAGAAAGATGTCTAGATCATATTCATCAATGTAGTCCTTAACAATTTGCGTTTTCTGTCTCAAACTCTGAGCGTTCCACACACAGGTTTTCAGAATATTGTCTGGTTTGAGAATAGTCTTGTGGGGATGAATTCTTATATGTTCAGCAGAAGCTGACATGGAGTCATTTTGTGCTAAAATCTCAAATCTGTTAGAGAGTTTGATTGAGCTATTGTTGTGAATTACATGGTTTAGCTTTGGCTGAGTTGCGGATGTTGCCGGTTGTAGCTCATTGACATGTCTATTCAGACCAGTTCGCAAGGCATCAGAATAAAGCTTTCTATATGTGTGCATTGTTACTATCTGTTTGATGTGAGAATTCGATAAGCAAGCAATATGTGACTATTTGAAAGACAAGGATGACTCAATTTGTGACTGACCAAAGTTAAGAGTCAAGGATCAATTTGTGATTGACCGGAGTAGTTGCTTAGAATCGAGGATCAGTCAATTTGTGATTGACTGAAGGAGTTGGATAGAATCGAGGATCAATCAATTTGTGATTGACCGAAGGATTCGGTTAGAATCGAGGATCAATCATTTTGTGTTTGACCGAAGGGTTGGTTAAGAGTCAAGATCAATCAATTTGTGACTGACCAAAGGAGTTGGTTAGAATCGAGGATCAATCAATTTGTGATTGACAAGTTTGTCAGGCAAATTGGCACAGGTCGCAAGTGCTGCGTACAGGCAACACAAGCAAGTTAGTTTGTTAAGCAAGTTTGGCTGATTCGCAAGTGCTACGTACAGGCAACACAAGCAAGTTAGTTAGGCAAGTTTATCAGGCAAGTTGGCTCAGTTCACAAGTGCTACGTGTAGGCAACACAAGCAAGTCAGTTTGTTAAGCAAGTTTTGGCTGGTTCGCAAGTGCTACGTACAGGCAACACAAGCAAGTTAGTTAGGCAAGTTTGTCAGACAAGTTAGCTCCGTTCACAAGTGCTGCTTGAGGCAACACAAGCAAGTTAGTTTGTTAAGCAAGTTGTGGCTGATTCGCAAGTGCTACGTACAGGCAACACAAGCAAGTTAGTATATTAGTTATTTTGTTAGACAGGTACTGAGAGTTCGAATTGAGAAATCAATTAGTGACTGACCAAAGGAGTTAGTTAGAATCGAGGATCAATCAATTTGTTACTGACCAAAGGAATTTGTTAGAATCGAGGATCAATCAATTTGTGACTGACCAGAGAAGTTACAATCGAGGATCAATCAATTTGTGACTGACCAAAGAAATTAGTTTGAATCGAGGATCAATCAATTAGTGACTGACCAAAGGAGTTAGTTAAGAGTTGAGGATCAATCAATTTGTGGTTGACACATCACTTATGAATTGTACTGTCTGTTGAGAAGGCTTGATTCTAGTAAATTCTGAATCAGAGCTTATCTTCTTCTTCCTTATGTCTAACTGCTAAAAGCACAAATAGTAACAAACAATGTTTAACAGTTTGTGATCACTACTGTTGATGTATGTTAATTAGAACTTGTCATGTGATTTTGGAATAGGCTCCCACTAGTTATGCATTTTTTCAAAATATGCAAATACTATAAAGGAAAAAATGATTTGCATGCCACAACATCATCGAAATAAGTGCGATGTACAAGGTCAACTATTGCATTTGCACCATATCTGTATGTTATTTGCAAAATGACCCTGCTTCTGCAATCTCCAAATTTGAATTGCATACGCTTGTATTGTCTTATAGGGTATTATTGGTATGCATGTGCGTGATCCAGATGGCAGCAGGTGCTGAGGTCAATAAAATCATAAGGCTTTTGGTGACAGAAAAAAAGAATCACTGAAGTTATTTTTTTCATTGGGTGGCACTCAAATATGACAGTTATTAAAGTTACTGTGGATGCCACTCGATGGCGTGTTTAGCCATCAGCAGCAAGAACTTTTACTTGACGTACTTCACTGCCCCCTAGTGTATATATAATTATATATATTTTCTTGATGTTGTTTTGCCTTCATTTATTGAGAGGTGCCGCATTGTTTTTGTAAGTGGTCTGTGAATCTTTCTGAAGCCCCCCCCCCCCACCATTCTGAAGGTTGGTAGCTGTTGGGAATTGCAGCATATAATTTATGTATAGGCCTACCAGTAAAACAAATCTAGCTTGCCTTGCTCCAGATGCCATTCTGTCTATCTTTCTATAGATCTATCTTCTTTTAGCAAAAATGAATTAACAACCAATAGAATAGAGCAATAGACAAATTTTTACAACAAAACAGGTGGCTTCAAAGTTTGTTTTAAGGGGGAGGAGACATTTTTGACCAAATGGTCACCAAGTGGGCAGATTTGGTCTCCCAGGCATTGCAAAATTGGCATCACTGGGAGACCAATTTTTCCAGAGACTCTCCTCTCATCAACCTCTCTTTAAAATCATTGTGTCATAACTTGTCATGGAGTCGCATCAGAGCAATTTTTAAAGATTTTCAACTGGGAGACCATCAATTCAGGGCCATTCAAAAATAACATAACATTGAAAATAAGTGTCCTTATTAAAAAAAAAGCCATGAACTTTCTGAATGCCCCTTGTATGTCTACCATTTCTTTCTTGTATAAATTTATCCCATGCCTCTTAATAGCCCACACTATAAAAAAATTCAGACAAAATTGGTTTTTTAGATTCAAAATGGTTTTTTGAAAAACCAAATTTCAATGCAAAAAACCAACATGGTTTTTTTTAAAAATCCATGTTGGTTTTGCATTGAAATTTGGTTTTTCCAAAAACCATTTTGAATCTAAAAAACAATTTTGTCTCGACATTTTTTAGAGTGCAAACTGGTAAAATGCACCCTTACTCACTCTTGTGTTTATCCCTTTATAATACATTTCTTTCTTTTTTTATTAGTACTTTTTTTGTGTTCATCTCCATATTCTAATTAGACAGTAAGTGCTTTTAGAATCAATTAAAAGACATATTTGTTTTCAAATATTTATTTGCAAATATATATATTATGTACAATTCGAGTAGCCAGTCAATCTTGCAATTTTTGTGTTTTCGAATTTTTTTGTTATGCAACTGATGTCATAGGACTACATATAAATTTCATTTGGCAGCTGAGATCTATGTACAATGAATGAGTCACAGTATTCAGTATTACATGGTCCAACAAAATTGAAATGAGCATCTATTACACTCTAAAAATGTCGGGACAAAATTGGTTTTTTAGATTCAAAATGGTTTTTTGAAAAACCAAATTTCAATGCAAAACCAACATGGATTTTTTAAAAAAAATTTGGTTTTTCAAAAAACCATTTTGAATCTAAAAAACCAATTTTGTCTGAATTTTTTTAGAGTGTATTACAGCTGAGAGTGGTGGAGTAATCTATTTTTCGTGTCTGTTGATCAATGAGATTTCGTCAAACTACACACTTGTGAGTCTGATTGACTGTATTTGTTTTATTTTGTATCTCTATATCGTCTTGGTCCCCTGGTGCGGGGAAATTTGTGGTGAGGCTTCCACTGATTGCAGCTCAGGGCAGTCACAGTGCAGCACCCATGGGCAGAGGATATGGGAACATTGCTGAAGGTTCCCATGCCAAAGACAATAATTTATCAGTAGATTGATGATTGATTGATCAATTGTTTCGTTTATTGAATATAGGTACATCCGATGCTAACTCGATCTTTTTAGGAATCATCCATGCTAAATTTGAAGTTTCTAGCATCATTAATTTCAAAGTTATGGCTGATTACAAAACTTGTTTGAATCTTTTTTTTAATGAGGTCACATTGCGGTCATACTGACTGAATGTCTGGGCCACTGGGTGAGTTGTCAGCCTCAAACCCAAAATTAAACAGGGAGCTCTGCTGATTCTTAGTAAAAGATGAATGTATTTTATTTTTACTGCATCACTCTTAGCTGTAAACGAAGATCTATTTATCCAATTCAAGATATCCCTTAATCCAAGAAAGCTAAGATCTCGTCGATTTCTTCCTGAGTCATGGCGATTTCCGCATCCAAACTTCTCTTTTTCCTTTTGCCTTGTCCTTGAATTGTCGTAACACGAACTGAGCACAGTGCGGGATGGTCTGAGCCCTCCTGAAAGTTAATTAACAAATTGCTGATTAAAGCTACACTCTAAAAAAATTCAGACAAAATTGGTTTTTTAGATTCAAAATAGTTTTTTGAAAAACCAAATTTCAATGCAAAAAACCAAAATGGATTTTTTAAAAAATCCATTTTGGTTTTGCATTGAAATTTGTTTTTTCAAAAAAACATTTTGAATCTAAAAAAACCAATTTTGTCCCGACATTTTTTAGAGTGTAGCATGTCACCAGATTAAAATAATGTCCAAAAGAAGAAGTGAGTCACATAAAACCTATTATACCTTCCAAATTTACTTAACTGTCATTAATATAAGCTCAACACAATATGAAGATAAATTCCTTTTAAAATGTAAACAAATGCTTTTTCATGCCATTGTTAACTTTTGTCTTGTTTACAAATCAAGCAATCCAGGACTCTCAATCCGGGGCTTTCCTGTTTAAATGTGGTCCTACATATTATTGCTTAGGGACCGTTCAGAATTTATGACTGGGGGAGAGTGGGAGTTTTGCTGGAACTTCATGTTAAAAATTGATACCCCCGCTTAAGTTTCATGCGGATTTTTAGTACCCCACCCTTAGATTTCATGCATATTTTTAGTACCCCCGCTCAACATACAAAGTGATACACACATATATATTGTTATACACGGTCACGCGTACAGATTCAGGCCATTTCGCGGACTTTTGTTAGTAAAAAAGCTCGGATTAAGTGAGTGT
This sequence comes from Platynereis dumerilii, assembly GCA_026936325.1. Lineage (NCBI taxonomy): Eukaryota > Metazoa > Annelida > Polychaeta > Phyllodocida > Nereididae > Platynereis > Platynereis dumerilii. Next base: position 9,050,708 of record JAPTHN010000009.1, read on the forward strand.
ATGCGTGTTTTATGGGTCATTCTCTAAACTATTGTCAAATTACCGTTACTGACATGTATGACATCAAAATCTAAAAATACCTAAAAAGTAACTATGCTGTGAGTATCAAATCAACGGTTCTCATGAAAATCTATGATTGGATTAATTTTCTTAAAATAATTTTTTGCATTTTTTCCATGTTTTACCCCTAAAATTGGTCTTTTTTGAGTGTTACTGGTTCTAGGTTGTCACATATCTCTGACCAAAACTCACATTTTTTTCTATAAAATGTTTAAAATTAAGATTGGTATGCATGCATCACACTCTGGCATTTTGCACTGTAGATGGAAAAACCACATTTCATGGTTTTCAAGCCATTTACGCTGGTTTTTCCGTCCGTTACTGCATTTGCAAAATTTATGTCAACTCCAGAACTTTTAACATGTTTGAAGTCCTTATATCAATACAATTTAATTAAAACTAACAATTCTTTCACAATATCATTTAAACATCCTTATAGCAGCAGACTGTCTTCCTGTTTTTATTTTTTATTATTTTATTTAAATACAAATCGCTAAAAACTTTTCACTGCATCTTGAGTATTTTTATTAAGCATCAACTCCGGAACCATTGCCAGAGGGTGAAAATATGTATTGATTTCATTACTTTTTGGCTACCAAGTCCGTTTTAAGTACAACTTGTGAACTGAACACTTTTTATTCTATCAGTTGCTTCCATTTTTCTTATTTTACATGAAACATACAAATTTGTCAACTCCAGAACTGTCAACTCCGGCACCAAATTGAAAAATTCCGGAGTTGACGCATAATCTTGCCTGACGTGACGTCACCAGGTTAAATATATACTTAAACAATGATAATAAATTCAGATTCTTCAAATTTTGTTTGCAGGGATGAGAAAATACTTGTATTTTGCAACTTTATTGATTTGTTATTAATTTTTCAACTTCCATTTTTGATTAAATGTGTGAAGTTCTTTTGGTGCCGGAGTTGACAATCGACTGATGTATGTTAGACAAAAATGTTCGGGAGAAATGATGATTTCTCAACAAAATGTATATTTCAGATACCATTAGCTAAAAGATACGTATTAAATTATCACTGCACCAAAAGTGGTTTATAACCCTTGTTAAAACATTGAAAATAAATGCTGAAAAGTGCTAAATGGAAGAAAATGTTGATAACAAAATTTTCAGCTCAAAATAATATGCAAAATAAATAAAATTTGAATAATGATGAATTGAAAGAAACATTTGCTATCAAATAATCAGATTAGTGATTTTATATCGTCAGTTTATACTTCTATTGGTGCAATTCGAATCCTTAAACAATATGTAAAATTCCTTTAGAAGAAATGTCAACTCCAGAACCATTGCTTTATCAACTCAATTCTGCTTGTAAGAAATATTGGCCAAAATTATTATTTTTGGTGCAATATATTTAATTTTGCAACTTCACAAAGCTATTTAAGTGTTTTTAACATATTAATCTTTTTTTTATACAATACTGATGCATTATAGAATATATATTTCATTCAGGAGCTGATCAAATGTCAACTCCGGCACTTTGTGTCAAGTCAGAAATGTGTTTTTGTAAAAATAACTGTATTATTCCTTGATTATTCATTTAAAAGGTATACCATACCAAGGAAAGCATCCAGTTTATCCACTTTTAAGCACCTCAATTATTTTATACTAATCATGACCCATTGTACATGTGTTGAAATGTCTCAATGTCAACTCCAGAACCGTTTAATTTTTTATTATATTAAAAATGAAATAAAATCAGTAAAAATGGTTCAGATTTTTGGCCAGTCATTTAGTAGCTCTCTTTAGAGTCTTATCTAACAATCCATTTAATTACTGAAGACAAAAAATAAAATTTTTATTTATTAAATGCAGAGTATCCACTTTGACAATAATTTAGAGAATGACCCGTATACCATTTTTTCATTGTTAAATTTTCTTACCCCCCAGGAAGTGTTGTCAAAAATTAATACCCCCCCTTGAAACACGTGTGAAAAGTTAGTACCCCCTCGGGCAAAACTCCCAACCCCCCAGTCATAAATTCTGAACGGTCCCTTACCCGGCAGAGCAGCCATTTTACCAATGCAACTGATCCTTGTGTTAGTCCTGGTCTGAGGCTTAGACCTGGCTTAACTCTACGGGTGAAATCAGGCCTAAAAGTCTCAATATTTTCTCATAAGCCTTGTTATTGTTATAATAATATATTAAAATTTTTTATATAGGCCTACTCACATCAGCTGTCGTGCTTCCATCGAGACATTTCTCGCACATAGTCTGTCCCGATTTAGCTTGGTAAGTGCCAACTGGACAGGCTGTACATCTCGTGGCGTCCTTCTTGGCTAAGTAGGTTCCTGGACCGCAGGGTACTGCAATAGAAAGGGATAATAATGAGAAAGGTGTAGTATGGAGGTTTATAATGAAGTTTGCAATAAGTTTGATATATATATGTTTTGCTAAAGCCATGTAGAACTGCAGATTCTTGGCTTATCGCGAAAAAGGGTTAGAACACCGTCAACTGCGTGACTTTTCTGTTTCGAGACACTATTTTGACTTCTTCAAAATTAAAAAGATAATCCCATGACACTGAATTTCTATGATATGTTGTATTATTGTTCACTGAGACTTAAATTTTTTGGTTGATATGACGTTTCAACCTCTCTGCTAGAGGTCTTGTTCACATATGAGTGAACTGCAACAAACAACAGCAGCCATCCTGTGTCACTCACATGTGAACAAGACCTCTAGCAGAGAGGTTGAAACGTCATATCAACCAAAAAGTCTCAGTGAACAATAATACAACATATCATGGATATACCTGGGACCAAGAACAACTCATTCTCCACTGAATTTCTAGTCGAGTAAGATTTCTTGAATCTGACATTTTGGGTTGTCTCCTCGAACTGGACACATTAAATACATTGAATAAGCTGTCTCACTCAAGGAATCGTGCCCTATTGTATGACTAAGTACATGAATTTTTTTGTCTTTTCAATTATAACTCATAAATTTATGAATGAAATCAGTGAAAACTGATTTGACATGATGCTGACTATTAGCCCTATTTACGTATGTAAGCACCTTTTCCTAGCTTTTATGGTTTGCCTACAGGTAATAACTCATCAGGGTTACGGTTTCATGAAAGTGTATTGCTTTCAGGGTGGTACCTCTTGCCACAAAAGGTTTGCCTCTGCCAAGCGTTATATATCACTATGTATGACTGTTGTTGTTCCATGGAGTACTATGTTATTATAGCATTGTTGCTTAACTCACCACACAGCCTGTTCTTGCTGTAGACCCTTCCCTCCTTCAAACAGAGCAATCTTGGACGTCCGAAGGAGAATGAACTTGAAACGACCTCGACTTCTGCGCCGTCAAGGGTCTCGAGGGCCGCCTTCTCCTGCTCGTTTTTCACTGTTCGTTCAAAATTGGTCTTCAGTGCGAACGTGTCTGTGAGCATGCCTCTCATGTTTGACCTGGTGCAAGCGGGATTGCAGCTGAAATGATGGAGAAGAAATTATATTTAATGACAGTTACAAGTTGACAAATAGTGAATTGATAAGGGTGCTTTGTTTGATGTTGACGTTAAAAATTGATACCCCCTTAAGTTTCATTCAAATTTTTAGCACCCCTCTTCGTATTGATATGAATTTTTAGTACCCTTCCCCACAGATATAGAAAGTATTACACATACATGTATCTTGTTAAATAATGGATATAGGTGCACCCCTGGGTGATTTCGCGTACAGAAACACAAACTTCTATGTGTATACAAAGGCACAGATGAACTTTTGTGTATGTGTAGAGTAGTAGGGGGGGATGATAAAGTGGCTTTTTCGCTGGGCCCATGCGGGGACGCCTTCAAATCAATCTTTGTTGTTTTAAAAGTCCATTCATACTGAAATTTCTGGATTTCGGACCTGCTTCTAGCTGCTACTGGCACTTTTGTATGACAGGAAAAGTGGCGTTTTTGTGAAATTTCGCCTATTTGCGATATTTGTTTATTTTATTATTTTTGATGATAGGAAGTTAAAAATAACACCGTTAAACAGAGTGTAAAGAGAGCTTTCATTTGCATACCAACACTTATAGTCCGTGACAAATACAAAGATCAGATAAATATTCTTTTAAATTATATGATTAGGAAATTATCAAAGAGACGGTGTGAAAATAATGGCTTAAATTATGACTAGTCATTTTTAGGAAATCAATGACACTGTGGTCTGTAGAATCATGTTAAATAAACCGTTCGCTTGAAAATGCAGTATCCCCAGTCACATGAATGTTTTACTGATTTGCCAATCAGCAAGGGTCCAACTGAAATAATCTAGCTAAATCAGGATAAGATATGGTAAACATTGTACTTAAATGAATATCTGTTACTTTGGAATACTGTGCACTTAAATATTTTTAATTGGTAAATAATGAATTACAAAAGTACTGCAAATAAATGACTAAACCCTTAAGTTAAATTTCTCTCATAGCCTGCATGCATGGCGAGGTGGCAGTTCTGATAACTGTATGTACATTTATGTTAAATTCTATTAGTTTGCGCTTCTGAGAAGTAAAAGAAAATCACAAAGTGTACTGACATTGACCAATTGGCTTTGGAATTTTAGAGGATCAGCTTCATAATAGCATCACATATACTAGAACAAACTGCAAATTTGCAGCAAAATCATAAGTTATGGCGCAGAAAATTTGGATTGTACATGAGTAGGATGAACCCGTAGATTCAGAAGTAGAAGTGTAATACAATAATTAAATAAAAATCATAACTTTCAATATTGAAAATTAATCCATGCCATTTGGAAATGGTATTTATTCAAAGAAGTGCCCAAATCCCTTACGTTACCAAAAAAAAAAAGGATTTGAACAATTCAATTATTGTCTGGTTGAGACAATCCAAAGATCAGACATATTATATTGTACAAAGTTCTATTGTTTGATATCAGACAATCCTTTTTTTTTCATTGTGTAAATAGGCTAACTGGACTGGTATAATGTAACATTAACAAATGTATGTTATAGGTGTGAGATATGGCAAGTGAAGGTCTGCCACAATACTTTTGTAACTATTTCCCAAATGGTAATCACAATCATAATATTAAGACTTGTATGTGTAGAAGTGAACAAAACCATCAGAATCATTGATTTATAGATTCTGAAAACTTTTTTTTGGGGGGGGGATAGTAAATGTCAGCAGTAATGGTGACACTATTTGGCCTACAATGTTGAAAATAATTTAACTCTGACATATCTAATGACAGATTATTCAAGCCAGAGCAAAATCAACCAGCACTACATCCATTCCCAGACCTAATACTTGCCACTGTGAAACCCATGTAGTGGTTTACAATAAATTCCATGAATATTGGCAAAGCATTCATTATGGCTTTCATTGATTTGCAGTATGATTAGTCTTAACAAAATTATTTCATTTTATATGCATCTACCATTCAGAGCCAAGCAATTCTGGGGGGGGGAACCTCCAAGTGATTGACTGCTTATTTTGAAATTGGCAACTGCCACTATACTAACTCATGCTTTCGGAATATAATTCTACATTCTGTTTATGAAAGCACAGCAAAGAAGTGGCAGAGACACTGCCCTTTCCACACAACCTCTGAAAGAGCCATCACCAATGTCTTGTCCTTTCTTTACCTTTACTTCAAGCAGTCATTATTGGCAATCCCCGAATGTGCAGTTAGCTGAACTAGCTGATGCAAGGGAATGATTCAGAAGTGATAGTGATACTGACTTGCAACTCAATATCCAGAGTATTTTTCTATTTCTTGATGAAGTCATACATATTTTCAAGATCCAGGTCCACATGATTATCAGTTTAAATTCTTGTCATTCTAAGACTCAAACAACATATGATGTTTTGTAATTTTCATGGAACTTCTTTGAAAATAGACCATAAATGGCCATATCTCAAGAACCAGTGCACCTAGAAAGTTGAAATATACACCAAAATGTTCGGAATGCCCCATTTCCTATTCAATGTCAATACATTTATATGACTTAAAATCAAAATTTTTCAAGTTCTGATGGAAAATACTATTTTCGACATTTAAGAAGATGCAATATCACATTTTGGCCAGTAGCAGGCTGAATAAGCCATGAAATTCAATTTGGTAAAAAAGTTTCTTGATTCTGGAGGCAATGAGCAACTTTTAAAGGCGTCCCCGCAAATTTTCAGGATTATCATCCCCCCCTAAGAGTAGGTCGGGGCACGCGGCCCCCTTAACTTCGAGATGCGATTTGACCCTCTTTTTATGGGCGATTATTTGAATGCTTATGCTGTCAGGAAGGGATCACTTGACTCTACTAATAACTAGTGAAACAAAAGTCTACCAATTTAATAAAGGAGTTACGGCCATTTTTGTAAAAAAATTAAAATTGCCTTCTTACCCCATCCATCGGGCAAGAAGCCCCCCTATTATAATCCTATGGCAATTTTTTTTGCAAGCGCATTCAGCCTAAAAGTTATTTCTTAGGGTTCTTCTATCCTTTTTAAGGCATTCTATTCACTTTTTCTGAATTTCAGAATTTTTCTGTTCATACTTTTTTTTAAAAATATTTTTTGCCCTGTTTCAATTTCGGGCGAAATTTTTTTCTATTTTAATTAGCTATTCTATCAAGATTTAAGGTAAAGTACACATTAATAATGGTACCTGAAGCAGCTTCGACCCCCCAGTGAAGGGGGCCTCATGCCCCATATCATGTGGGGCCTCTCGCCCCAAACTCACATATTTTAATTTGACCTCTATATTTTGAACTAAAATGCAAAAAACATGATCCAAATCATATCGATGTGATAGTCATAAAGTGAAGCAATGCAGATATCCATTATACTTTAAAATATTTCCAAAGTTATTTCTGACAACCCCTTTCAAAGAATTAGTCAAAGTTACAAAAACCATGCACATTTTTTTCTTTCTTTAATTTCTACTATGGTTTGGTGCTGTTTGCCTTGAAAATTTGTGACGTCACCTAAAACGCCTCTAGCTTCAATCCTATAAATAGATAAACGCACCAAAAAAAAAGTTTGGATATAAGCCTGGGGGGGCCTCTCACCTAACCCGGGCTTCTTGCCCCGACCTACTCTACGCGCTGATTTATGATGTTTTCCATAAGTTCAAATTTCATACCCCCCTTAGACATGTTGCAAAAAAATTAGTACCTCCCCGGAAACACGTGAAACGTTAGTATCCCTATCAGGCAAAACTCCCACCCCCCAGTCAAAAACTCTGAATGATCCCTAATAAGGTAAAATTTAATAAAAATTAATTAGTACCTGCCCTTGAAACATGTGTAAAAAGTTAGTACCCCCCCCCCTCGGGTATAACTCCCAATCCCCCCCAGTCAAATACTCTGAATGATCCCTAATAAGGTAAAATTCAATAAAAATTTCATTTCAACTCACTCTTCACCAACGGGATTAGGTTTGTTCTTCAGGAAGATCTCGAAGCTGACTTTCACCTTCTGCAAATCGCCGTCACTTGTGCAGTTCAGGACGAGATATTTCAGGCCGCACCTGTTTTCTCCGCTTCCATCCTGGCTTTGGCATACAGCGAAGTTTGAGACGACTCCCATTATGGCGTTCAGTATCTGCTCTCTTGAGTCGATGACGGCTTGGCATGACATATCGGATGAGTAATTGAAGGTCATTGGCAGCTGGGTGTCTACGAAGTATTCCTCTGAAATATTGAGTGACCAATTAGAATGTATAAAATATATATATGAGAATCTAAGGCCAGACTTATCAAATTTTTAGCTTCTCCCATCGAAACAAAAAAAGGGGCTTCGCCACAATTTCCATTAAATTGATATAATAAAAAATTTCAGCTTTCTTCTTTTCGTCCTACCGACCCCAATAAAAATGCTTTAATAAGATCTAAGAAGCTGAAAATAAGTTCTCGCCTAACCCAAACAAATCCCTCATTCAATTTGATTCTCAATTCTCAAATAGATTTATGTCAGGAGCTTCATCTCTTCACAGTTTGCCAGTTGGAGAAAATCAACAATTGATACCACTAACCTGTGCAGGGGTGGAGCTTGGCCGTCTCATTCACCAACTGATGAGACCATTTGTAGCGAGTCTCGGGACCGCAGGTGACATAATCGTTTTCCCCAGAGACAAAGAAGTAACCTTTTCTGCATCTGAAGTAGCAAACGCGACCGTTCGATTCCTCGTTGTAGATGCAAGACGTGTTTCCGTTATCGGGGGTCTGGTCGAGGGGTACGCAGGTTTGCGTCACTGAAATTGTCAAGTGTGAAAAAGGTAAAAAGTATTCTGTATTTGGGATGCAAATCAAAATTTATTTTATTGATTGATCAATTCATAAAGTAGCATATATTCAATAAAACTAAGCAGAATTGAGTCTTCTTGAAATATTTATTGGTAGCATGTTGAGTGTTTATTTGATTTGGTTGAATTGTCAATTTAATTTATATTGATGTCAAATGTTTGACATGTTCAAATATTTAGGATCTTGTAAATGTGTAGAAATTCAAAATAAAAAATAAGGAAAGAATCTTTATGTGCATTTGTTCAGTAATTATTCTTTTTACAATGCACTCTAAAAAATGTCGTGACAAAATTGGTTTTTTAGATTCAAAATGGCTTTTTGAAAAACCAAATTTCAATGCAAAACCAACATGGATTTAAAAAAAATCAATGTTGGTTTTTTGCATTGAAATTTGGTTTTTCAAAAAACCATTTTGAATCTAAAAAACCAATTTTGTCTGAATTTTTTTAGAGTGTGGGACTGTTTTTTGATACCACATGGTGAAAAATTTACCCTTGAACATGTTGAAGGGTTACATTGAATTTTGTTGAAATTTTACATAGGCCTAATAAGACTGACTTACTTTAAAGCTGGACAGAGAGCTGTTTAAGTCTATAGGTAATGATCAATGATTTTTGGAACACAGATCATTATAGAAGAATTGCTTATAGATTGACCTTTTAACTTTGAAAGGATGTCATATCATCATATCAACATATGACGCCATTTACTACTGATAGACAATTCTAAGTTAGATTTTGAAAAATGTAATATGTATCTTATTCAATATCCATCATTGGTCACCGAGACAATTTTTTACAATCACCATGTCATCAAATAGCAATTAGGCCAAAAATATTTTATTTTAGCTCCTTGGATCGTTTGACCTAACTAATTTTTTGCATTCGAAAAAAAAGTTGAAAAAAAAACTAAATTTTTATTAAATTGAGATTTTAAAAAATTTGAGATTTTAGTAAAAAATTTTTTGTACTGTATTGCTGACTGACTGAAGAAAAAGTGCCTCAAGATGATCCACAGGAACCTAAAGTTCGATTTTGTCTGGCCTGGTTAAGGATTGAGTATACAACATACAAAAAATTGCATTGCACGACTCGCTGAGGGCTGATGGATACTGTATAGTATATCATAAAATTTACTTCATTAGACTGTACAATTCAGTTTCAATGTCACTTGAAAAATAATTCATAGAAATGAGAAATACATTGATAACATGACTAGATGAAATCAAGGACAAAACTTCAGATAATGAAAGCTGGGAGTCATATCATATGTATTTTATGAGACCCTATTTCATATCTGAATGTATGGTGCTTAATGACCTGATATATGTAAGAATATGAATATCTATCATACCTGGAATCTCACTAACTGATGAGGAGTTTGAAAGTGAATATATGTACAATTTAAGTTGCATTGAAAACAAATAAGAAGCTTTTTACCCCGTAGATTTTTATGGAATAAAAGTGTTCCCCATGGATATTTACAGAATAAAAGATTTTTTTTTGGGAACATTTGTATTCTTAACACAACCCCCCCCCCCCTCAACCTCCCTTCGAACACATGCTGGATCCACTTTGGCTTGGTAGTGCTGTCCAAAAAAACAAACTATAAATATATGGCTGGCTAGAAAGATGACCCTCAACGGCCACAATTGGATATTCATTAATAACTTTGTTACTAATTTAATTGTTATAGCTCGACATGGTTTTAAAACTGTAGTCATGCAGCAATTTGCGCAAATGATTGGAACAGGAGTGAATCGATGCGGTATTCGAGTTTTGGCACTTGCCAACTCACCGCAAGGTTCTAGTTTTTGCTATAATAACATGTAATATTAAATAGATTGTCAATTGTCATAAATAGACCATGTAAACAATCTAATATGTAATACATTATATCATCATAAATATAGATAAATTCTTAACTTTTTGTACCCAGTACGCTGTTCAATTGGTCGAAACTTGCTATACTCATGGTCTGTGTCCTTGATGAACTATATGCTGTATAATGGCCATTTTATTTCTTATGCAATATTTAAAAAGTTAACATTTCATAAACAAATCATATTGCTGTAGGCATTTACAAGCCATTTACAAGATCTTCAATTCTTCATCTGAAATAGGTATGTGTACTATTAGGAAAGATGTATGACATACTTACAATTGCAAGTTTTTCCATCATCATTCAAGGTGTATCCTGGCCGGGAGCATTTGCAATGGAATCCCCCCTCAGTGTTGACGCAGCGATCTGAACATCCGCCATTGTTCTCTTGGCACTCGTTAATATCTATAATAATAAATTAAAGCAATATATAACATTATTTATTAAAAAGTTCTAAATTGTTACATCAATTTTTGTCTCATCCCATGTTAAATCTATCAGTTTTGGCCAAATTTTCTTCTTGTATGCAGCCAGAAGTGTTTGCAAATCCCATATACAATTTTTTGCTCGGATTTTTTTTTCCTGTTCAAATTGTCAATTCTTGATGGATCGGGCCATACAATACATCAATCTTCCTCTTTTCAGTGATTTTTTTACTTGAGCTACACATGTCATTAACGCCTCAATTGACGCCATTGTTGCAGACTTAGAATGCTCGTTTATTAGAAAAATTTATTGTGAGCGTTGATCATGAAAATGTTTTGCGTGGCACAACTGTATAGAAATTTATTTATCGAACGAATTACAATCTATTGAGTTTCATTTTTAATAGTTAAAATGCCAATAGTCTAAGCCAGACTTACCATAACAGCCTCCGACCGAGCCATCCAGCCTCATATAACCTTCTCTGCAGACACAGGAGGACAAAGATTCTCCAATTTCTCCCTCCGTGTGGGAGTTTATGGGACAGGGAATGCAGGTCTGGGACCCGGGTGCTGCTTTGTAGGTATTTAATGGGCAGGCTGAAAAAAAAAAACAATATAGATTTTACAACTTTCTTATATTTTATCTATTATAATTTTAAAAGACGTAATGGTAAAAAAAACACCGACATCCAAATCACACTCAGGGAAATAGACTCAGGCAAGACTGTAAAGAATAACATATTTTCATAATCCATGGGAAAATTTGAATCAACACATTTTGATTGGATGGCCTGTAATCAGTCACTTTTGAGACATTCCCATGGGAGGAGTTATCTCTGAACAAAAGAACCTACTGGCTTCAGGGAAACATCTGGGCAGTCATAGAGTCTGCAAGACCAGCTTCTTGTTTTCTAATTACCATACTCAACGACTTACTTGCATCTGATTGGTCTATGACATAGCCATTCTCAGCAAATGTGATAAGGTGTTTTTTTACAGTTTGCCATATCATTATCCATCATAGCAATAACTATACAAACATGCATTCTTCAAATTGGCTGATTCAAAGAGAGCATGATGTCAAATTACCCGCAGAGGAGGAACTATTTAGTATTTGGGTCAAAATTTGGTAAGTCTGAAATTCTTGTCTCCGGTGTTTAAAAATAATTCAGGATGACAGGAAGGCACATGCAGGACCTCTTGATGTCATTTGTCATAGACAAGGATATTAGCAAAACTTCTGACACAAAAAATATGTGGAAGATTATTTTTATCCCATCCAAAAATGGCATTGAAGTGGCCAACCCCCCTGAAAATGGCCTGTCTCCGCCAACATTTTCTTTGAAAGATTGCATCACAAAAACTTGTACAGGATCCTGATTCAATTAAACTCTTCCATACATGAAGACTTGACTATCACTCTTCTAAAATATAGTTTCCAATTTCTGAAATAATATCCTATATAACAGCAGGAGGTTGTTGTGTCAATGTCTCCAATATTGGGTCATTAGCATCACACCAGTTTGGTTTCTTAATAAAAATGAAAGGGACGCACATTTTGTGAGAAAACCTTGTGTCTAACGTTGTCTGAGAACCCAAGAAAATAACTGCGCTATCTGTAGCTCTGTATCATTTATGTAAACCAAAATATTTGAGTATTTCTTTTGGCATGTCGGTTGTCCTATCTTAATTTGTCATTAGCAAACGCCTTGCTGCTCTATTTTGACTGCGTATTTCTGGACAAGAATCAATATGAACATGCTTCTGGTGTTCATAAGATCATTGCATGCACAATTTGCCAGATTGCCAGTTTTGCACTGGTCCCTACAAAGATTTTTATTTTAATTATCATTAGCGTCACGTTGTCATTAGCATCACAACAAAAAATGGCTTCTTTCATTTACCCCACTAAAATTGCGTTGCAGGTGACAGGAGTTGAAATTGTGTTCAATATATATTATCAATTAATGTTTTAACAAAATAATACACAGAATTTTTGCATTTTCCTTGCATCTGACATGCTTAGTATGAATTTTGACGCTTCTCTGAGATTACTAATCAAATATGGGGTGTCAGTGACATTTTACCATTGTCTAGCACCTGAAATATGGTTCTGCAAATACATTTGGCACTGGAGGGGTAGTGGAGATCATCTTTGTTATTCAGAATCCAAACTATTGGTGAAAAGAGTATTTTTGTTTCTGTTTGTAAATTTCTAGTTCAAGAAAATGTTCTCTCTCAATAACTATTGGTCATAGAGATATGAAGTATAGCTCAATGTGTGCAGAATATCCACTTTCCCATACGTTGGTAATACATTCTACAGCTCTAAGTGGTGCGGATTTCAAGTTATAGGCATGATGCTAACGACACAAATATTCGGTATTTAATTGACCAAAATGCATTATCTCACAAATAATTGGTACTAGAAACCTGGAACTTGGCCTAAAATGTGCAAGCTACCTGCCTAATCATTGGTAATAGATTATTTAACCCTCAGTGGTCAGGATTTTTCAGTTATAAGTGTGATTTTAATGACAGTCAAAAAACATCACAGCTGTAGATATCACCTCATAACAGATCAGCTGAGCATTTGGGACCCTTGGACATGACAATGCAGTGATAGCTGATTGTTTGACCTACCCAATGCCAACTTAAAAAGGCATTTCTGGGCTAAAAAAATTTTCAAAATTTTTTCAGCTGAAATTTCAAGGTTTTCAAATTTTGACCCATTTAAACTACTCACCAGTACAGACAGGGGGCGTGCCAGTCCATCCAGTCTGCAGACATCTTCTCTGTCTTGCTCCACTCAGGATGAATCCGCCATTACAACTGAACCTGCACACTGACCCGCTTGAGGGTTCACACTCAGAGATGGAGCCATTGTCTGGGGCTTTCAGGGGTACGCAGCGGATTGCTTCATGAAAATAGAACCGAGAATTAGCCTTCGTAATCTGAAAACTGTATCAAAGTAGCTTTACAGCTGCTAATATTCATGTCTTTTATAAAAGACCCGTCAAAAACAATAGTATTAGTATAGTATAATAGTATACATGTAGTTAGGTTGGGTATAATAGGTTGCTCCCAGGCACTTGGCTTGGGGGGCAGTCCTTTAGCTCAGCTGGTTAAATAGCTGACCTTTAAGCGGAAGGTGTTAATCACCTGTGAATACTTTATTGGTTTATCCATGCGTTGTTTACATGCATGAAAAGGTGTTGGTTCTGTCATCATAAAAATTCAAATTATTCAATTATATAATTAATATACATACCGACGCAAGAACGGTCATCGGATTTACTTGATCCCTCCTCGCACATGCAATGGTCTATGCTGGTCGTGGCTGGTGACAAAGTGACTGATCGAGCAGGACAATCCTTGCAGGTGTCTTGGTTTACGCCTGATTTGTAACTGTTCTTGGGGCATGCTGAAATTAGAGTATGAAAAATATTCAATATCCTTTGAAGAAAATGACTCTAGCAGCTTTTCTGTTGTCAGAAGACTCCTCCAAAGCCAGGGAATTTCGGGAGGCATTGCGGATCTCATCTTGTCCTCATGGTGACCAGCCATGCGGAGACATTATATCACACAGTGTACTTGAACTGAGTTTAGGGTTAAAAAAATATACAACGAATCCGTCAACACAGAGTTGCAATATGTGGTCTCAGCTTCGATTTTAAGAGGGGAAAAATTCTTCCACCTGAGATAAGAGTGACCTAATCCTCGGATAAAAATAATGGAAGGACTGAAAAAGTGACATGATAATTCAAATTTCACCACTAATCATTGGAGGAGCTGTGACAGGGCACAGCCACTCTTGTTTCTTTAATCAAGGGAGGTCAGCTTCCTCAAGCTCCCCCCTTCCATCACTGCGCTTAAGTTTCCTTATTTAAAAAAAACTTCATATAGACAAAAGACTCACAGATTTCGAATTAGTCCTTCGTAACGAAAAATTTACATATGAATACGTACCAACACATGTTGGAGGTCTCCTGTCCCACTCGCCGTTGACAGTACAGGCCACTTCTGGATTTCCTTGTAGCTCGTATCCTGGGAAACATTCGAAGGTGATGTTTTCACCGTATACAAATTTCATCGTACTCATCTTACCGTTTTCGATGGGTTGTAAAGCTGGACATTTCACGGCTGAAAAAGACAAAATGAATTTTGGTGTAATTGATAAACCTTCTCATGCTTAGTAGATTTTGTAATAAACCAGATTCCTGATAAGTTTAGTATCTCCTGGAATTAGGGGAGCTGGAAAATGCAAAATCTCAGAAGAACTTCAAGGATTATTTTGTTTCATGAAAATTACACATGCAGTTTAAAGGCCTATGTGTTGCAGTCAGTTCATTGTGTCATATTGTAGCAATAAACAATATACTGGACATTAATATGAAAACTGCAAATACTATCGTAAAGCGATTTTCAAAAATTGCTTGAAAAATTCTGTGTCAGAATTTGGATTCATAAAATTTTTGCCAAAAACTCCCGAAAAAAATTGCTTTTTCAAATTTTTTGGGAGGGCTGCAGCCGTCCCACCCCCTGCTTCCTATGCCTATGAAAATTGCCCTTTAAAAACCTACGTTCGCATGTGGGTGCTTGCTTGTTCCATCTTGCAGTGGGCAGACAGATGATGGTAGCATCATTGGGAGGAGTTAATTCATAACCAACTTCGCAGCTAAAATCAACTGTTGCGTACACCTTGAAATTATCGCTGCTTCTGGATCCATGTTCTGGGATGCCTGGGTTGCTGCACATCTTTGCTGAAAAAGAGGAGGATAAAGTCTCATGAATAAAAGATAAGCCTATATGATATCACACCGTGTTCTGGGATGCCTGGATTGCTGCACATCTTTGCTGAAACAGAGGAGGATAAAGTCTCATGAATAAAAGATAAGCCTGTACGATATCATGCCTGGATTGCTGCACATCTTTGCTGAAAAAAGAGGAGGACAAAGTCTCATGAATAAAAGATAAGCCTATATGATATCATGCCTGGATTGCTGCACATCTTTGCTGAAAAAGAGGAGGATAAAGTCTCATGAATAAAAGATAAGCCTATATGATATCACACCGTGTTCTGGGATGCCTGGATTGCTGCACATCTTTGCTGAAACAGAGGAGGATAAAGTCTCATGAATAAAAGATAAGCCTATATGATATCATGCCTGGGTTGTTGCACATCTTTGCTGAAAAAGAGGAGGATAAAGTCTCATGAATAAAAGATAAGCCTATATGATATCATACCAATACTACAGTACAACCCAATAAAATGTAAGAACATTTTCCATCAGAGGTCCTCTGTTCACCTCAAATAAAAGTCTTCTGACCACGTACTCTTTTACTCCTCACCAAGACTTTATCCCATTTCCAGTTCTCTATTTGAGAAAGCTGTCAATGTAATTACAATAACCAAGGAGCACAACATCAAAGAATTAGAAATCAAACGCTACAGGACTGGAAGTGTTCAAATTGGTGTTGGATAAATGTAAATATGATGTAACTATAGATGCTTTTTCACACTATCTCCAAGAGCAATAACGCTATATGGATATCCTTTACACACAATGTCATGTGTGCCATGAAGCCAATATCCAGATTCCTGTCAATTTTGATCAATTCTGTTAGTTTAAGGAGTAACGAAGTATAAACATTATAACACAATTTCTTGGAAAAGCACGCATTGACACCAGAAATCAACCAAATTGATTATAAAATGCCATTTTACACTTAGCGTGCCACCTGTAAATAAGTGAAATGCACGACATTGTGCCATTGCATCAATGCTAAACATCCTCAACCAAACTGCTTGTGGAAGCATGAATTCTCATCTGATGAGAGGAAAACATATTGGGTCATAAAGGCCGATATGTGAGATAACAATGGCAGCCAATTTTCTTTGCTGTAGTTGGAGTTTTGTATGGGTCAAAATTTTTGGTAAGTAGGTGAACCACCCTTCTCTATGAAATAACAATGTGCCTGTGTTTCACTTACTTATCAAAGACTTTCACCCATACCTAACTCCAAATACAGTGAAGAAAATGGCTGCCATTGCTATCCCACATGCCTCACATATCAGCCTTCATGACCCAATATGTTTTCCTGTCATCGGATGAGAATTCATGCTTCCACAAGCAGTTTGTTATGCATTGATGCAATGGCACAATATCATGTGTTTCACTTACTTACAGGAGGCACTGTATACCTCATGACACTAAATGAAAAGTAGAATATTCACATCAAATGTCTTAATTGTACCTATCATTTATATATAATTATTCCGAATGATTTCGAGCCAGTATCTCCTTTGTAATAAATCATAATAGCAATAAAAGATTTGATAACATGATTTAGGGATAAATACCTGAGCATGATGGTGGTTCAGTGTCCCAGCCGGACGCAGTGCATGTCGCGAGAGAACTTCCTTCTATATTATATCCATCTGTGCAAACGAATTTGATTGTTTTGCCAAACGAGTAATCCTGCCCTTCAATCTTCACATTGCTGTTCACTGGGGGATCTTTGCAAACAATAGCTGAAAAGTTGAATGATATTATAGTGAAAAAAGTGTCAAATCTGATCACACTCTAAAAACTCCAGGAGTCCAGGGGAGCCCAAACTTTCACATTCCTCTGTACTTACCATTACAGATTGGTGGTTCATTGGTCCATCTCGCGGTCACCTGGTCATCATTCAACGTACACCTAGTGATGCTTGCTCCGTCCAATTTATATCCGTCATGGCAGTTGTAGAACAAGGCTGAGCCAGACGCAAAGCTCTTTGGTCCAGTACCACTGTGCATGCCATGCAAAGGTTGGGCTAAGGCATCACACATAATACCTGCAAAGATTACATAAGTATTATTTATGCAGTTGTTACGAGGTGCCACCTCGTATTGTTTTTGTGCTCATGATCTTTGAGTCACTTGAAAATGCCCCAAATTTTTGTCAAGTTTTCTGGACTCCCCTCACCATTCCAAAGGTTGGTAACTGTCGGTAATTGTGGGATATGTAAACTAGAATTACATCTGGGTAAATTCCATTACATTCTTGCTTTGTAGAATATGCTACGGCCTCGTAAATCCTGTAATTGTACAAGTGTTGAGTGCAAATTGCACGTTCTGCTTGGCTGCATCTGCCTGCCTGGAAGAGGCGGTGTGGTCATTAAAAAGTACCGGCAGCATTAAAAACTGATCTGCCAATCCGATATAAGGCCAGTATCGGCCGATACCGATACCCGATACCAGTATCGGCACACCTCTAAGTGCAATATCATAGCATGACTGACATTGCATAAGTTGCAGGGAGGGATCCAGAAAATGCTGAACGAGGGGGAGGGAGTGGAGGGTTTACGAATAAAAATGTACTTCATGCAAGTTATTATGGTAAATTTTCCATATATATATTCTATTACATCATTATCCATCCAATAACTATGTTTCCTTAAAATTTTCTTCATTGACTGATAGCATGATGTCATGCTGAGGCTGGTTATGGATCATCCTTGTGTTTGGCATTTAAAGATCACTAGTCTTATCAAAACTGTGGTACTGAATAACACAAACAGGCTTGGCATACATCCAGTTACAAACAATTATCTTAAGCCTCTATTATAATAAAACTGGGAGTGTGGTTCACAGCAATGAAACTCATGAATGTCAGGTCACGAAGAATACAACATGAGTCAGAAGGACGAGTGTTTATTCTGCAGCAGACCTGACATGAGTGAGGTTCATTACTGTGAACCACACTCCCATTAAGTTTTATTTATATCCCACAATAAAAATATACCTCCAGTAAAAAGAATTAATAATTTCAATAGGCACTATTTTGTTTGAATGGCCACCATAGAAATACAAAGAACGGACAAGAGGCTGTATGATGCCACCTCAAGGTGAGGTCACCAAATCCGCCATATTGGAACTGACCTGAGACATGACGTCACAATGGACTAATTATGATGTGACGTCATGCCATTGTTATAAGTGACATCACTGTTATTGGTGACGTCAAGGTTACATTGTGCCAGAATAAAAGGCAGTTCCAAGATGATGGATTTGGTTGCTTCATCTGCCAGAGCCTTATGTCCGTTCTATGTATTTCTATGATGGCCGCAAAAAGATCCCTAGCAACCACACCGACCAATGAGAGCGTCAAAACATTATGACGTCATCACTTCATAACAACGTCAGATAATGAGATGCATGTGGTTCACAACGATGAACCACATGGTGTGAATCACATGGTTTTTTGCCAGAACTTCACTGCCTATTGTGGGATATAGGATGTTGATAACATCAGTTGAGTTTAGTGATCTTTAAACTTGAATTGCCAAAAATAGGGATGAATGATAAACAGCTTCAGCATGAATTGAGTACTTACGTTCACATCTGGGCAAAGAGCCAGTCCATGAGCCTTCTGCTGTGCATCGTCTTTGTTCGTCTCCAATCAATCTGTATCCTTCATCGCAGGAGTACGTTGCGGAATCTCCGAATCTGTCACCTTCCAAATCCATAGCACCATAGATGATATCCCCTGGAGAGCCACAGCTTCTTCCTTGAAAGTAAAAATCCAAAGATCAGCGAAGCATAATTATCTGATTGCACTCTAAAAAATTTCGTTTTTCAAAAAACCATTTTGAATCTAAAAAACCAATTTTGTCCCGACAGTGTGGTTGTGAACATCACTGTCTCAAGCAAACATAGATCTATATAAGTTAAATAGATGTGCTAGGCGCAACCCTCTAAACCCAGTTCAGAGTGCTCCTGAGGATTAATTTGTCAGATTGAACGGAAGTCCCTCAAGAATTATTATTTTACATCACATCCAGTCTCTGACCTACTTTCACATTTTGTTGGCATCATAACCAGTCACTGACCTACTTTCACATGTTATTAGCATCACAACCAGTCTCTGACCTACTTTCACATGTTATTGGCATCATAACTAGTCTGCAACCTACTTTCACGTGTTATTAGCATCATGAAACCAGTCTGTGACCTACTTTCGCATGTGGGCTCCGGCTCTGGGTTCCACTTTCCGTTAAATTCGCATTTTCTTGTCTGACTGTACTTGGGGAGCAGATCATATCCATTGTCACAGAAATATTTAATTTGACCTTCATAAGTGAAGTCGTTGCCATCGATGTACCCATTATCCAGGCTAGAAGGGGTCCGACACCTAATCCCTGCAATAGACACACACTTATATTATTATTATAATATCATACATACATAAATATGTAGACTAATTGATTGATAAATCAATAATTGTCGGTTGTTATTAAGAAAAATTTCCTTCCCAATAAGAGCCGGATGTCCTACCAATTGAGCTGAAGGGCTATCCCCTGCCAATTGCAAGGAATAACCTATTACTAGATTTAGTAGATTATATCCAATACACTGCACTGTGCCTAATGATTATGAAAAACCAAAGGCTATGTATATTATCACCGTCATTATGACTGATACTTTAAGAAACACTTACGTTCGCAGCTTCCAAGTGACCCAGTCCATCTACCATTGTAGCATTCCACTTCGCCTTTTCCTTCAACTTTGTAGCCGCTGTTACATTTCAGCTCCACCCTCGTCGGGAACACATTGTCGGTCATTGCCCGATTCTGGAGATATCCATTTCGTGACCTTAATTCTGGGCAGGCAATTCCATCTGAAAAAGGGAATGCATATTTACCAACCTGGTTCATTTTGTTATGAAAAAATAGAGGATCATGAAAAATTCACTTTGTGAAACATGATAGCAGATCATTCATCATCATACTTTTAACTATGAGAATCATGGAGGCTGCTTGATTAGTCATGATCAAGAGAAGGCCCAACAGTAATGGTCCCCTTAAATCAAATTACTATTGAAATTTCCAGGCTGTATAATTTGCTGTAATGCCTACTTACAGTCTGTTACTTTCATATGCAAACAGAGTGGACTGTTGCACTGTGAAATAGAACTTCATAAATCATCATACCGATGATTTAACTTGATCATACTCCATACTTTCAATATCAATTAAATTTTGATTAAAGAAGAGTAATCCCGCTTGTTGGTGATATGTAAACAAAAGGATTAAATACATCTGATTTTCACCCAGTTATGACAAATAAAATGGCCTTCTCTTGATCATGACTCATCAAACAGCCTCTATGTTTCCCATGTTGAATGTATAGAGAAGATGACACTTCATCGGCTATTATGACTCATAGAGTGCTATTTTCCCAGTGCAACAGTCCACCCTTTTTGCATATCGAATTTTCTGGCTGTAATATGAGGTTCACTTCCATTGAAGCCCCGGAGGGGGGGGGGGCGGCGCTGGATGGACAAGGATTTTTGGCCTCCGCGGATTAAAATGGTTTTGGTATTTTAGCAAATCTGATTAATTTGGTTCCAGTTTTTGCAACCTTTATGTGTTTGGTATCATTAGATTTGGCTTGAAAAGACAATAGCGGTGTCAAAATCATAAAGATTAAAATGGTTGGAAATATTTTTACTGAAGGATTAAAATGGTTTGTGGTTTTGGCGTTGGTTTCTGGATTAAAATGGTTAAGGTTTTCAAAATCACCGTGATGCATCCTTATGCATGTAAAAGTGGGGGAAGTACCCCCTCCCCCCGGGCATTGAAGCGTGCGCTTGTGCAATGTGAATCTTAATTGTTTCCCCGAACAGTTACTTGGGAGGTCTATATTAAAGTGCATTAGGCCTATAATGATTTAAACTCACTGGGTGGTAGAACGAAGAAGCTCTCTGAGTATACACTTCTTGATCCCTGTGGACATCCTGCTCCACCTTGAACTAATCTTGTGAAGAAAAATCGGTTATTGCTCGCTTTACACTGGTGGAGTGTCACTCGTATACTCTGGACTTCCGTTGTTCTCTGTCTGGAGACGTAGAAGGCGTGTCCTAATTGGCTGATTGAGATAAGTCTTCTGTTTCTTTTTACGTCATCAGAAACAAGACCTCGATTACAGCCACTTGATGACAATATGTGTGTTGAAATTCCACCTCTGAATTCAGCCGCACAAATGGCATAGGGTACAGCGAATCCATCCCATTTACTAAAAGTAAAAACATACTCATTATTTAAAAAAAAAAACACTTCTACAAAAATAATATGTAAATGCCAAAGCATGAAGACGGGACCACCTGAACGCAAAAAATAAATTTTAAAGGCTCTAAATTGTAATTATTTAAATTATTTCTCGAAATTCGTTTTTTTATTCAGGTTTGTTCAATAAAAAGTTTGGAGAAAAAAATTGGGACAAAGAGAAATAGGGTGAAAAGGTAATATTCTATAAGAAAATGTTTAAAAAAAGTTTTGAGGGAAAAAAGGAGTTTACAGACTCTATTAAAAAAAAAGAGTTTATAAAAAAAAAGGAAAAATAATTTTAGGCGATAAAAAGCTGAGAAACGAAGTTTGGGAAAAAAGAATTTGTTGGTTTTTTTAAAAGGATTTAAAAAAAAATTTTGTAGGAAAATTTTTATTTTTTAATTTTTAGAAAATTTAAGTTTTGAACATTTATTTCATTTGGGAAATTTTTTGTTTTCGAACATTTTTTGTAATCAGGAAGTAGTCATGCTTGACGAGAAAAAAATGCAAGGATCATATTATGGGATGTCTGAATCACTTCTTTTGATTGAACCATCTGGTTCACTCCTCGCATGTTTGCCATAAGGGACGAGACACCTCGCTCTGCTGGGTGAGCCGGTGGCTCTGTCAAGTCTATAATTTCAAAAGAACATAAATTACAGTTTCTTGCATGCCCATGCATTGTATTCAATTTTATCAAGTAATGTAGGCTACCAGTCCCTCCAGTATTTTTTGCTGATGACAGGGAGTGTCAGAGGGATTGTCACTGCATAACTTGCAGAGGCACTGGTAACTTAAAAGTATGAACATTCATTTTGTTATCCAATATTATCGTTATTAATCTATAATATTGTTATTAATCTACAACAATCATAGGCGTAGGAGGTCAATACATTTTGGGGGGGCTGCCCAAAAACTATTGCCCAAAATGCCCCCAAAAACTTAAAATTACAAAATTGTCTGCCCGAAACTCCCTAAAAAATTAAGCTTCCAAAATTTTTGAGGGGGCTGCAGCCCCCCCCCCCCCCCAGCCCCCTGGCTCCTACGCCTATAAAGATTCCTACAGTATGGAAGAAAACAATTTTGTTTCAAGTCCACTCTGCCATATCTTGCTCATTTGAATGCTGCTTGTGGTTATTTATATGGCCAGTTCCTGCAGACTGTCTTGAGTCTATGAAGAGAACATACCACAATGCATGAGCCTACAAATTATAATATTTACCAGTTAAAGCAGTCATCCCCAAAATATTTTTCAGATGGAAAGACTTTGACATAAGAGAAATCCCCATCTTCAAAGTTATCTCCATTAACAAGCGCAAAGCCATCCAAATTTGGTGAGCTTCCAAATTGTCCTGAAAAATATACAAAACATAACAAATGTGATTATATTGGCGTAAAAACTTGTTGTGCATTACTTCTACAATCTTACAAAACCTTGGAAAGTTGGGGTCAATTAGTTGTAGTTGTCAGATTTGGTGACATACTCTTTGCATGCACTGCGAAGGTGCAGCTAGGAGGTTGCCATTACATTGTTACCACTCAGGTAGAAATAATATTAATAATATTTAGTAGAAGATATGAAGCGAAGTGGGCCTGTTAATGCCAAAACCACGCCCATGGCTCCCACGCGTACCCGCAAATAACGAAACGACCCCTGGGCCAACGCCCCCCACCCCGAGACTACCATGTGTGGTTCCACCAATGGTGGAGGAGCTTCACTTTACTATGCACTGCATCTGTCTGCATACAATACAATAAAAATTTACAAGGAGAGGATTGATATATTTCCAATCATTTAAAATCACTTAATAGTAGATGAAAATCTACTGTCCAGTCAGTGTCAAAATGGCAAAAATGGGGAAATTTTGACCAGGCGATAATACTGTTGCATGGGATGATTCTGAATACTCTTGAAAAACATTCAATAACCTATAAATACTAATTGTAACAATACTTACCCAAGTTGAATTTGTAGACATCTGTGCTTCCTTCTCTGCGCTTATAAGCCTCCAAAGGGACACTGTCCTGTGCTGCAAAATGAACACTAAACATTCAGATTCTGACTTTCCATGTAAAAAAGGCATGTAAGAAAATACTAAAAATATTCCAACAAATGACACTTTTTTCGACTGAAAAAAAAAAACAACGAAAAAAAAAAACAACAACAAACAAAGCATCAACTTTTCTAGAAAAAAAACAATGCTTGGACGTTGCTTGACCACTTTACGAAATTTTATGAAATAAAAAAATATACGGTTACCGCACTAAATTTACCTCTCAGGGGGCTATTTTGTATGAAATAAATCGCCCCCTTGAGTAAAAATATGCCAACTATTAATTTTTTAATGGACTTTCAAGAAGTGTGCTTACTGTAGCCTATTGGTTATTTTCATAATAACAAATCTTACAACCTACAAAAACCCTTCTAAGGGAATGTATATACGTATAAACATATTGGCCTATGTAAATACATTTCAGGAAACTCTTGAAATGAAAAAATAGTATTTATGTTTCTGGGGCATTAAATATTCTTGGTATATATTTTTTTCTGAATGGATTTGTAGACCTCTTATAAATTAGAATTGATAATTCTGCACCTTTTTGGCCACAAAATATTAATAATTAATTGATTATAGATACCTAATGCACAAGCTGCTGCACAGGACAGGAGAAGCAGTGACTTCAGCATCTTGAAGCTGAAATAAGTAAAGAAAATTAAAGATTTGGTATACAGAAAGGAAATATTATCACAAAAAAAAGAAGCTATTTAAATTCATAATTCATGCACAAATCACCCAGAGAATCTACTCTAGACGAATCCTGTCATCGCTGCTTCTTATCATAAGATTTTGCGTCATAGCGTCACAGCCAATCAGCGTCTAGGATTTCTCTCCACTTCAAATGCTTAC
Source organism: Platynereis dumerilii (assembly GCA_026936325.1). NCBI lineage: Eukaryota > Metazoa > Annelida > Polychaeta > Phyllodocida > Nereididae > Platynereis > Platynereis dumerilii. The sequence goes on from JAPTHN010000009.1 coordinate 9,075,357, forward strand.
CGGCAATTTGCGAAGCAACTATTAACTCCTCAGAGACGTACGACCTACCATTTTAAAGAGATCTATCCACCCATGTAAGAATCACACATGTAACCCTTACGGAAGTGTGCGAAACAGCGAAATCGCCCTCATTTGCATAACATGTGTGAAGGCCTGTTCATTGGCCATCTTTGTGGGCGTGTCTGATCTAATCACTGAAGGCTCTGCTGAAGAGGCACAAATGAGCTAGCACTTTAAACAGACGTATTTTATTAGGGCATGTTTTCAGAATACATTAAATGGTTCTTAGCAGTTGTATTTTATTTTTATATATGACTATGAATGATACTATTTAGATATAGTTTTATTTTGGAATATCTCCAAGACTCACTTTTGTGTTACAGGGCCTCATAGCAGTTACTGCTGGTCCATGTGACATATTATCGTATTAAGTAATTGTTTAATGACTGAAATGACATCTGTGTCTGAGTCTGAAAGTGATTTACAGAAAATGATTGATGTAATGTATCAGTGGTGTAGTAAATGGCAAATGAAAGTTAATATTGGTAAAACAAAAATTGTCCACTTTAGACATAAAGGTCTAAATGTTAGCAACTGTGAATTTACCTATGGAAATGAATCAATTGAAATTGTAAAAAGTTATAAATATCTGGGACTAATCTTAGAAGAATGTCTTGATTATAACGTTACATCAACTGCCCTTGCCAACTCGGCTGGAAGAGCCCTTGGAAGTATCCAAAACAAAGTTTACAAATTGAAAGGTTTAGGATTTAAAACATACAGTAAATTGTTTGATTCAGGTGTTGTTCCTATTATGGATTATTGTTCGGGAGTTTGGGGCTACAAAGACTTTTCTAAACCTGAAGCAATACAAAATAGGGCAATACGATTTTTTCTAGGTGTGAATAGTTTTACCCCGAAACATGCTTTTAAAGGCGATATGGGATGGATTGATTCAAAAACTAGACGTCATATTGAAATACTACGTCTTTGGAATAGACTTGTTTACATGGATGAAAACAGACTGACAAAGCAAGTGTTTGAAGTTGATAAACAAATTAACAAGAGAAATTGGAGTAATGAGGTTTTACAAATATTCACTAAATTGAATCTTACTCAAAATTTTGTAGAAAATTTACCTATTAACCTAGAAAATGCACAACGTCAACTGATGGAAATTTATAAAACCAACTGGAAAAATCAAGTAACTAACATGCCAAAATTAAGAACTTACAGAGAATTTAAAACTACATTTGGTACTGAGGATTATGTATATAAAATTTATGATAGAGGTCATTTGTCTGTTCTTTCACAATTTAGGTTCGGTGTTTTACCATTAGCAATAGAGACAGGACGTTACAATGATATACCATTAGAATATAGAGTTTGTGAATTTTGTTCCCATCATGTTCTAGAAGATGAAAATCATTTTTTGTTCCGTTGTAATACTTATAACGATTTACGTAATTTACTTTTAACTCGTGTTTTAGATTATTGTGTAGATTTTTACTTTTTATCATTGCAAGAAAAATTTAAGCTGTTGATGTCCAAGGATTTAGTTAAATTTACTGCAGAATATTTGTTTAAAGCTTTCCATAGAAGAAGAAGTTTGTTGTTTAAATAATGTAAATATGTGATTGTAAATGTTTTAATATTGTAAATATGTGATTGTAAATGTTTTAATATTGTAGTTTCCAGAAAATTTGTTGTTAAAGTTACTTTTGAATTATTTTGATGACTTGTAAGCCCATATAGGGCTGGGTGTAAATTTTTTACACAGGTCAATAAAGAATTTGTCTGTCTGTCTGTCTGTCTGTCTGTATAATCCGATATTGACACTCTGAATTGGGACTATGTATTATAGATGTAACCACTAGAACTGGAACCAGTATTGTAAAATATTATATGCTTAATTGCATTTTAACTCTTTTGTAGATAAGTGTAGACATTGATTTTGTCTTGTTTTTCTATGATTTTGATGACACGTGTATCCCTTTTGATATCCAGTTTGTCAAATAAAAGTTTATATATTATGACTTTTATTGTTCGATCGGCTGATATTTCACACTTAAGTGCCTGAATGACTATTATGATATATATATTTTACCATTAAATGACCTTGCTATAGAGGTCCACAGAGCAGTCTGCTGTCTATCAAGTAGAGCTCTGATGGGGCAGGTCAGCCCGCCCCGACCCACGGGGCCCCTTCAAAATCACTGGACCAAATGATGACACAAAATGTTGAGTTATTTTTTTCATAAACACTTCCTTCTTTAAGAGTGAGAATCAGTTAACCTTGCCACAACTTCCTAGAAATTTTGTATCACAAAAATCCCCTTTTAATCCTTTTGAAAGGGGGTGTTGCCTCCAAACAAAACATGAACATGTAGAATAGAAAAAGTAGGCCTATTTGTATTGCCAGGAGTGAAAGAAGGAGTGCAGCTGTGCAATGTGTGTGCATATATAGGACACATTATATTTAAATATATTTTTGTTTTGATCTATTTTGTTCCTGTTTGTTTGTAAAGGTCTAAAAAAGTGGAATATTTAAGAATTTACTAAAGAAATAATTTCATGCCCAGTTTTGGTGAAGAAACAATTTTTTAAAGGAAATCTGGAATACAAATACTAGTGAGCAGATTTTTCGAAAACTGTATAATTTTGAACTTCGAGCCTTCCACGAAATAGATAAATTCTCTTGTTGACAAAAAATAAAAAATAAAACAACAAGACTCTCTCCCAATAAACCAATTTCACGGATGGTCCTTTAAGTTAACACTAGGGGAAAAGTGGCGAATACATAAATCCCATTGGCTAAGAGATCTCCTGCCCTTGCCTCTGATTGGTCCAGCCAAGGTGACCCAAGCTGGAGTATTTTTAGTGCATTAATTGTAGAAAACACACAATTCTGTTGATTGGAAATATATACTACACTTTAAATCTATCATTTTATGATCTATAACAACAAGTTAAATTTTACATAGAATCGGCGGACTTAATTACCTTGAAATAGCTCTATTCTAAATGGTCAATCCCTCATTGGACAAATTTATCAAGTTGATTTCTTGAGGTGACATTACAGTCAATTAAACTCAATTTCATAATCTCTTGCACAGTGATGGAAATGGAAAATTTTTGTTGGGGGAGCTGTCGGCTTGTGCGGCAGTGGCTCGCCACTCGATCCAAATTTTCAAAATGGAAAGAATTCTACCCCCAGAGCATATATAATTATGCTAATATTACCATGAGGACTGAAAAAGTAACATAATAATTGTAATTTCACCACTGATCATTGGGGGAGCTGTAGCAGGGTACAGCTCCCTCTGTTTTTTGGTCAGGGGAGCTCAGCTCCCCCGAGTTCCCCCCCATTTCCATCACTGCTCTTGCAAAAACACAATAAAGATAATGGCTGTAAGGTTATAAATTACTAGCATAGTACCCGTGAAAAAAAAAAGAAGTTAATGGGAGCAAAGCCGGATAAAGATCTTGTAGGAAGTGAGAGAAAGCAACTTGGAAGTTTTCATGGCTGAGGAATGAGTAGTTGTGCTGGAGTAGCATAAAACATCCGTGAATTTATAATAGGACTGTAATATGAATATGTTCAAGAAGGGTTGTATTGTATAGAATCGCCGTTGGGTAAATCGAGATTACATAATCATATATACGTATAAGTTCGGGAAGAGGTGAGAATAAATGAGACTTAGGTCGCAAATTTGAGGGAAATGTGATACATTGGTATTTCAATTGGATGGTAATATTGAAGGCATAATTGCAAAAGTATGGAACAGCATAAACACCTAGATGGACTATACTATGAGGAGAAATTGTCCTTGTTGGAAAAGTGTTAAGAAATCATTTGACACACTCCGAGAATAACAATTTGTTGATATTTAGGGCATTTCATGATTCTTGCAGGAAGTTGGTAACAAATAAAGTGCATGTGGGACAGCATCCTAAAATATTTAGTGGATGGAAAATGTTTTTTTAAATTTGAGCGCCCATTACAAAAGAGTTGCAGAAATGGTTTTCAAATGGAAGTGAGAATCATAAACTCAGGAGTGATTGGATATGTCATGTGAACATGAACTTTTTATGCTAAGAATGAAATGGACATCCGTTAAAGAATATGTTGAATATATTAGAGTACATTTTTTCTGATTATATTGTAGAGGCTAGAAGGGCTATCTGTCTATCTGCATGAGTAAATGGCATGTTTATAGTTGAAATGAGAAGTGAGAAAGATATATGCATGATCATTGCATGGGAAACTTCCCCAACACTTTGAATAGCAGACTGTGGTGCCCTCTGCCATAAACTTTCTGGAGGAAAACATTTCTGACCTGATTAAGGACTGGGCAAAATGTCCAATGTGGAGTGTTTGGATAGTTAAGCATGAAATAAACATGGATTGTAGAGGATATATGTATCTTTGAAGGATAGCGGGCCTTATTGCAAGAGAGAATGACAGCAAGGTTGAGTATGGAAAATGTGGTTGTGATTGATGAAGGAGTGGATGAGGCAAACTGGTAACAACAAAGTTCCAAAGATAGTGTTGTTATGTTAAGACTAGATATTTTTTCCTATTCTGGGTGATTATTACCATGAATATTGCTGCAATAATAATTCTCTCTTTGACCATGATAACTCGAAAGGTCAACATTAAAGCTTGTCAATGACTAAAAACTTGTTATGAAACCTGTTCTATTCCTAGAATATGTCCAGGATAGTGAGGATACAGTCCTTGTTAACATTGAACAACTATCACCAAACAAGGATATTGAATTAGGCTTATCAGTTCTGTGTCACTGATATGATGATTTGATATAATAGGACAACATGGACACATTAAAAATTTTTAATATGGCGTAATTTCCTCAAGAAATTTTAGATGGTGTCATTAATAATTAAGATACATACACAATTAAATACATTTCTCAGAGGCGGATCAGAATATGCCAGGGAGAGGGGGTCACAAACCCCCTCTGTACAGTGTACACCTGATAAGCTGTATACAAGTGTACTGCTGTTTCATTGCCACAGCTTTTCCAGGCTTGTATTGGCAATATATGCTGTCATGTGTTTCCACCTAGTGGCAAGTGTGCAATTCCGCCAGCTACAATGCGTGGTAAACATAAACTGAGTGTGAGGAATTAACTCACAAAATTTTGTCTGGAAGAAACCAGGGCTGTTTCTGAGTATGCTGATGGCTTGTCTACTTCCTTAGAGAATGTGATTGCCGAGTCTTACTCTGGTTTACCTCAATGTTGAATAGAAACTTTGTGAATGTGCCATGAAATTGGAACTGTTTCTTTGGAGCTGCAATGCTGCAGCATACAAAACTAACTGTCTCTGTTCGGGACTGACAAGTGGCAGCAGAATGCTGACAGTCCCTGGAAAATTGAATTGGGTCAACAATAATTTGATCTGTTTTGGACAGATCACAAGATCAGGTCGCACAACAGCTGTCCATATTACTACACCAAACTACTTTCACAAAGCATGGTTCCTGGCAAATATCCAGTCCACTGCTTTGAATGAAAATGTTTGGAAATCATGAGACAAAAAGAAAGTTTTGAAACTTTAGCTTAAACTTCGCCTGTGAAAGGGATGATTTTACTCATTAAATTTCAATGCAAAACAACATGGATTTTTAAAAAAATCCGTGTTGGTTTTTTGCATTAAATTTGGCTTTTCAAAAAACCATTTTGAATCTAAAAAACCAATTGTGTCTGAAATTTTTTACAGTGTGCTCTCCAGTCTTTTCTTCTGCACTTTCATGTACCCTGCATAGAATTTTGTTGGTAAAATGTTAGTGTGAATTTCAAAGAATGCTGAAAGAAATGCCGATTGCTTAAATTTTAATTAAAAGATGGTCTTATAATTATTAAAATTTATTATTTAAACCAAAGCCCATATGTGTGGCCTAGTTTGGTCTTACACAATGTAAAATTTTGTTACTTAGAGCTGTTGATTTCTCGTTTCACATTTCATTGAATCCTGTTGGTGCAGTCTGGTTCTGTGAGGGGGGGGGGGGCTACTTTAAAAAAAAAAAATTATCGTTTTGTGACAAATATTTATTTAGTGAATTGGGCCTCCTTGAAATTTGGAAAAATAAATAGTGCTAAAAAATATATTATCTCTTGACAAAGTTAAGTTGATTTGATCACCTCATAGTTATCACAACTTTAATATTCGTAGGTGTTTAAAGCTGCATTTGATTTAATTATAACAATGAATGCATGATGAAGATCATTGATTGTCTTGACAGTATTGTATTGACAATTTGCCATTGAACTTTCATGAACATCTGAGAAAATATCTTTGGTTTATATGATGCAATATTTAAATTATGATATTGTACTACACTTAAATTAATTCAAAGGACTGTTTTTACATGGCTTGGAGATATAATCTTTTCATGACAATAGTGCATTGTAGTTAAATATTTTCCATACTTTAAAATTATTTAGACCTGTGTCTAACATATGGATGTATCCAGTTTCATAAATAAAATTTATAAGTGTCAAGTGTCCAGAGGTTGATACATGCAGCTTTTTTCATCGACTATAAATTTATTCAGATGTAAATAAATGATTCCTTTTGCTATTATTATTAGATGCACAACTTTGCAGTGATGAAATGAAATAAATGAATTCCAATTAGGCCCATAAATGGCATAAATGAAACAACTCACCTTATTTTACTGGAACATGTAGAGAAAATCAAAATGTAGAAATTGGATAGTTTCAGTTTGGAGCTCCCTGGCCAACAGGAGTATACTAGGAAGTTTTCTACACATCCTTATATATGAACACAATACTCTTGGCAGTAGGGGGGGGGGGGGTCATATTCATTCTAGCGTAAACAGATCAGCAGATCCTTGTTTCCAGAAAACAGGCTTAGCATCCTTTAATACAACTCGAAGTAATATTTGTGTTTCGATCCCTGTGTTCCTTATCTTGTTGTTTTGAACTTTTTAATAAATACATTAAATGCAACTAATATATAGATATAATATAGATACAAATATCTATAATAGAAAGAAATATAGGTATTCCATGCATGTTATGGCTGCTCAGTTTCATAAATGATATCAAATGTCCTTTGGCTTTTGACACTTATGGTTTTAGATTAAATTAGGCTAACTTGTCATGGATGATCCTCAGTTTTCTTTCTGTTTTCTTTTTTCTCTCCTCTCTCTTAGTTCTTAAAAATCTTGCTTAAAAGAAAAGGCAAATTGGTGGGCTGGGAATGGGTACGTTTTGTCTCTTTGTATTTGAAAGTGTTGTATTTTGGTGTAGGTTTAATTTATTTTTAAATAAACAATTTATGTAACATTCAAGTGACACTAACATTTGAGTGATGTAGATAATTGACACTTGACAGTTCAGTGGAGGTCAAGATTCTGACAACTCAATTCAATTCAATTTATTGACCCTTTCACTAAAATAAACATTTAAACAAACATCACATTTTTCTAGACTTGAATAAAAAAAAAATAGAATTAAAAATCAAGAAGATAAATAATTGACGATTTCATAATACATTGCCAGCGGCACACAGTGACATAATATTTTAAAAACCTTCATGCATCAGTTAAATGAAAGTGCAGTGGTGCACTCACTTTTGCATAGATCAAGGAAGTATGAAACGAAATGAATTTGCTGCATGAAAATCCCCTACTTGAATGACTCTGAAATCATAGATACATGTGGTATGTGTTATTGTGCTTGTTATATACTGATACATGTCGTTTAAATATGTTAATTGGTTTGGATAATTTTAATCATACATAATATATAACTGTAAGTGATCATTGAATACTGTGTAAACTTTGTGAAATTCTAAATTTATTCTTATTTCGGAGTTGGAATATTTTTATATTGTTGTATCCCTACTTTTTTGCCACTATTAGGCTAACAGAAAAAAGTCAAAGATAAAAAAAAAACAAAAAACGTTCTTGTCTAGGGACTATTCGCAATGATTTGTTGAGAAAGAAAATTTAAAGTTAAAATTGTATAAAATTGAAAATTTTCTGCTTTTGATTTGTTTGGCATTGTTCTTCTTCAATTCTTCTTTGAACTTCTTTTTTGCTTTTCATCTTTGTCCTCTTCTTCACCTTTCATCTCTTTCTCACTCTCTTATTGTCAGTGTCTCTGGCTGCCCTGTATATTCTCTGACATTTTCATATTTTCCCTTAATCTTCTTCTTATTGTGACATTGGTCTTTCCTCTCCATGTTTATTGATTATTATCCTCTGAATGAGGTACAGTGCCGCCTGTAAGTAAGTGAAACGCATGATATTGTGCCATTGCATCAATGCTAAACATCCTCAACCAAACTGCTTGTGGGAGGCATGAATTCTCATCCGATGAGAGGAAAACATATTGGGTCATTAAGGCCGATATGTGAGGCAATTGGGATAACAATGGCAGCCAATTTTCTCTGCTGTAGTTGGAGTTAGGTATGGGTAAAATTCTTTGATAAGTAAGTGAATCACCCATCCCTATCAAATAACATTCGGCCTGTGTTTCACTTACTTATCAACGACTTTTACCCATACCTAACTCTTACTACAGCAAAAAAAAATTTGCTGCCATTGTTACCGCACGCCTTACATATCGGCCTTTATGACCCAATATGTTTTCCTCTCATCGGATGAGAATTCATGCCTCCACATGCAGTTTGGTTGGGGATTTTAGCATTGATGTGATGGCACAATATCATGCGTTTCACTTACTTACAGGTGGCACTGTATGTATACTTCAACACTGCAGCTGGCCCTCCACAAATCCTTTTTGAATTAAAACCAGACGTGTTATATACTTACAGAAGATACATGTGTTATCAAATCTATGATCAAAGTGAACTTTGATAACCCATTTAATAATATATGTCAGTTTGGCCAAGACTGTTTTTTTTTCTGTCCCGCTAATAGCGAAACAGGATCCCAATATAAAAAAAGTTCTTAATTTCCCTTGTCATTAGCTGGGTCATTCATTCTTTGTCCTGTATTGTCACAACAAATATTAATGAAACAGATGAAGCAGTTTATTCAATTGAATAATCAAATAAGTTGTAAACAAGAGTGTCCTGAATACATTGCACAGGATTACAAGGTGTTCCAGGAACTAGAACTTACCAGGGTAGGATTCTTGGTATGCGACCTATATGGCCTGACCTGCAGTAGCGGACGAAAGTTTAGACCGCGTCAATATTTTGCCAATATAAGGGAATATACTTGCTCAGCTGATAAGTGTCTGCATAGATTTGCTTGCCTTTGTATTGGGGAAGTTATACAATAGAGAAAACTTCAACCATTTTTATTGCTTACTTGAATATGTGTGATAAACAAAAACTTTAGGTGGTCTAAACTTACGGTCTGAACCATCTGATGCTGGTTACATCCACAAAGGCCCTTAATGGCATTGTACATTGAAGGAAAAGTGGGCAAAATATTTAATGTTATTTTTGACAACTTTTCAATCATGTTTCGTGTGATTTAAAGGCAATCACTCATGACACAGGAGAAAACATATTTTTTAATTTAAAAAAAAAAAAAGTAAGTTAAGACCACCTGAAATTTTTGTTTACCACACATATTCAAGTAAGCGATAAAAAAAGTTGAAGTTTTCTCTATTTTAGAACTTCCGTGACACAAAGGCAAGAGAATCCATCAAGAATTTTTTCAGCTAAACCACTAATTTCTCCGACATTGAAAAAATATTGTATGTTTTTTCCAGTGATTGTTTATCTACACTCACCAGCAAAAGAAAAGCAACGCTTGATTTTAGCTCATATTTTTGCAAATACATTTTTTTGGCCGCAGCCAAATAGATGGCATTAATTTTATGGTCGACATGATTGTACCAAATATCATCTTCTGTGACCATTTCCTGTTTTACTCTCTTCCGTTTTATCAAATTCGAGACTTTGCTAAAAAAAAAAAGATCTAACCTTCAATTTACAACCCACAGGATGATCACATTTAAAAATGACCGAAAGCCGAAAAATCACTTGGTAACTTTATTTTTTGATTTTACACAAAACGTTGAAAATTAGTGTTTCACCAATTTTGAAACACTGTGAAAAAAAATATTGAGTTTCAAACTTTTGAATTGTACTGTTTTTGTATAATTATCCCATAGATGCTCCAACATGTCGAAGAAGTGCAAGAAAATTCAAGGCAAAGTGCAAGTTAGAAAAATCCAGCCTTAATTTTCTCGCCACTGGCACTGTTTCCATAATTATATATTTTTTGATAATCAGTGATTTTTGTTCAAAATTGGCGAAAATAGCTTTCAACTAAGGTTTTTTGAATTGTTATGATACTTTTTTTTTCATGGAAGTAATGTTTGGACTATAATTGAACGAAATTACACTTTTTTATTGACAGTCATCAAAACTTCAAATATTTATCATGGATATATATAGATATTTTTTTAATGAAATTATATTTTATATCAACTTCCTCAATGAGATATTACAGTCCTTGTCATACTTACGTGGAATCTCAAGTTTTTTTTCCAAGCTGTTGAACTGTGATGTCAGAGATGACTCTATTCTAGCATTGCAATATATGTAAATGAACTACAAGCTGTGATGTCATTTCAAACTGGGTCAGATTCCCCAGCTTCTAGCCAATGTTGATCCTCCTGAACTGAGCGTCACAGTTTCAACTCAGTGTCAGAGTAAGAGTTTTATCAGGGATAGCCCCTACAACTACGTCATCACAGCTTGATAGCCAATAGGCTGACTGTAAACTACGTCATCACAGTTCAAACATTGATATATTGAAGGAAGCATTACATTTTTGATCCCAATGATTTATCACAGCAATCACCAGTCTATTCCTACCAAATGGCAGCTTTGTGAGCATTCACAGTAGACAACTGTTATAATCCCCAAACAGTTGTTTGATAAATCTACAAACTTGCTAACTTATAACTTTAAACTTTGGTGGAAGTTGGTATAAACAGAAGGCTTTGACAATTTGTTTGTAAACACATGGCTTATGTTATGTATATTTGTTCTGGCAGCCCATTGGCTGAGAGGCTGTGATGTCAAACTTGCATGGGTTTTTCCCAGACTCAATTTTAAATCTGACACTGAGTTGAAACTGTGATGCTCAGTTTGGTGGATTCGCATTGGTCAGAAGCTGGGGAATCTGACCCAGTTTGAAATGACATCACAGCTAGTAGTTAATTTACATATACTGCAATGCTAGAATAGAGTCATCTCTGACATCACAGTTCAACAGCATAGAAAAAAAACTTGAGATTCCACGTAAGTATGACAAGGACTGTAACTTAATTCTCAAAACTTTTTTTAAATTTCACAAAATTCTTGTGAATGTCACAAAAAAGGTACAAAATAGGGAACTTATGACACGATAAAGTGAACGAGGAACAGATGATTATAGGCATACCTGAGGAAGTAGATATGTGAGCTGGAGCACGTAATTTAGGCATGTTGTGTCATTCAGCCATTTTTTTGTAGTTGCGCTCTTTTATTCTGAATATTTTTATTTCAATACCGGTGTAAATAATAATTTATTTACATAATGATGAAACTGGCATTTATGTAAGACATGGTGTTACAGCAGTTCCATTACGTACAAGGAAGCATAATGCAGTAGCAATGACAATTTTTTATTAAGAATTCACAGTTTAAAAACAGGTTACACGGGGGGGGGGATGATTGGAGTTTTTTTCTAAATAAACAATTTCTTGGTCAGTTTTGGTGAAATAAATAACTTCTTTTTGGGCAGTCTTAAAATAGATGATTTCTGGTGGATGTATTTTTTAAAGGGCCACAGTCATGCACTTTTTTATTTGATCAATAAATCAAACCTTATTTTTTATACACATTGACACAGTCACTCATACATTAATGCCACCAAAAGTCCAATAAAACAAATATTCATTCTTGATCTTTGGCCTCAGAGATGGGACAATTAAAAGCGACCCCTTGTGAACTATTGGCAAGGTGCCACGTCAGGCTGGGCAAAAAGTAAACAAAATGGCAATTAATCAAATGCACAAGATGGCAGCAGTTTACAGTCAATGACCACAGAGACCAAAAAACACAGGTATGATTGCCATGCATCATTGCATGGCCAGTGGTCACTCTTGCCTGACTGAGCCTGAGGGAGTGAGGGGGCCACCCAGCCTTACGTCATTCATATTAACTGAGCCAGCTGAATGGCAGGCCAGGAAGAAGGCCTAAAACCACTATTTCACAGATCCTTTACAAAGTGTACACTTTACAAAAAATCAATAATCACTGACATGCCTCCAATGTACTCTAAACTTAGAGCTCAACAGGTTCACAAGTATGTGCTGCCCTCTTGAATCCATAATAGAAACTACAATCGAGCTCACACCTGTGAGTGAGCTCTGAGAGATTTCAGATGTAGCAACCACAACTTTTTTTAAGTGAAGCGCAGTGATAATTTGGACTGTTGAATTATGTCTGGAATTTAATATTAAATAAGTTTTAATCGGCCAGTTTATTGTGTTAGACTGCTGCATTTGCTGCAAAGTGGTAGGGGAAGCTTGGGAGAGTTGGGCCGCAGGGAGGGTTGGGCCACCCTGATTTTTGAGGAAACTAATAATTTTTTGAGAAAGCTGCAGCCACCAACATTTTATAAAAATACAAATCTTTCAATGGATGTAACATTTCTGGCTAATTTGCTTGTCACAATCTTTAGAGAGAAGAAAATTCAAATTTGGATGAAAAACGGAAAAACTGAGCCATGTTATGAGTTTTTAATTGTCTGTCAGACAACAAGGACTGAGAAAATTTTCTAAGGCATGCTTGGTAGGCTTGACTATTCAGTTGTTATTAACATATTTTGGAAATTTGTCAGACAACCGGTTTTGTCATAATTGGGATTTAGAGAAAAATGGTGGAATGGGGGAGAGTCGGGACAGTGCCAATACTCTCCCCACATGTGTTGCATTTACCCAGATTTATTTTTATTAAGACAGAAGAACTTGTCTAGAGCAATTTTTAACAGAGATTGAATATTTTTAGGCCTTAATAATTATTCATGGTCTAATAAAATTAGTTATCAGGAAATCTAGATGGGGAGAGTTGGGCCATCAGGCCGAGGCTTAAGTCTGACAGCAAACTAGAGTTGCAAGAGGCCTCAATTCAGGATTAGTGACTTCTATGATAACCACACTACAGGTTAAAAATATTATGGCCTCAAGTACAGCTTTACCGAACCTGATATATTGCAATGGCCCAAGTCTCCCCCCTGAATGGCCCAAGTCTCCCACTTGATGGGGAGAGTTGGGCCAAATTTTTTCCAATTTTCATAGGGCTGTAGTTCATATGTTCTTGGGCAAATATCAATACAAACCTAAAGATATTTTTATGAAATATTTCAAGATACAATACATGCATAAAGCATGTTAATATAATCATTACTGTAAGCAGGAGGTGCAAGAATGTAAAAAGTGGCCCAACTCTCCCAAGCTCCCCCTACTTGTTGTGGATCTTTTTTTTTGGCGGAGTCATTATTTTTCTACCCAAGGATTGTGAGTGGTCCCTGTTTGGCAGCCAGCCAGACAGCCACGCACGAGCACCCTAACTTCTCAGTAAGCTTGTTAAGCTTGCCCAAACCACAACACACATTATTTGTGAAGTTGTAACAACAAGATTAACTCTCCTCCAGTGTGACAGACCTAATTAACTGTTTCAGATCTCTCAAAGCAATTGAATGAATGCTTTAGTGTTTCTTTGTTGTCTGTTTGTTGTTTCAATTACTGTCTTTGGAGAAAACCATAAAATCTATATCATTTAAATCATGCTGGAAAAAGCTGTTAAAGGATTTGAAAACTTCAGAGTTTTATGATACTCATTGTTAGTGCATGTGCACTCCTTGATCGTTTAACATTGTTGATTATGATTTTTTTGTATCGAAGTCTCAACCTATAAAAAAACTTATGTATAAGTATTCTTTTTATTACATGCCTTATGCCCTCAGGTTCATGGTAAGATCGATACGGTACCCTTTTTCTTGTTATATCTTCCTGGCAGCTCAGCTGTGTGTATGAGCACAAGTGATGAGGTCCCTCTACCTGGACATGATCTGACCAACTTGAATATTGATAAATATGTCAGCTGGAGGTCATCTGATTTCTGGCAGACTCTCCCGCTGTGCTGTTCGTTTAGAGTCTGTGAGCAGATTGCCTCATATGTAAACTGCTCACACTTAAAAACGCACACTTCAAAAAAGGTTAAGAATAGCACTTCCTTTTAAAGTATCAAGATTAAAGTTTCAACACTTCTAGTAGTTGCCATCAGGTAGATTCATGAAAATTTACAAATCTCTAAGTGTAGTACTTTTGTGTCAAATTAAATCGTCATGGTTAATTTCGGAAATGCAAGTCACAAACTGCACTTCAACACAAAATGCACCAATGGAAATATTGGTTTGGTGGCATACTGGATATGATTAATCTTATGAAATTTCCACATGACAGGCACTGGACGTCCAAAAACTGCCCCATGGAAGTTTTTGAAAAAAAAAGTTAATGATGAAGCAGATTTTGAATTGAAAACTCAAAATGTATGACTCAGCATCTGGAAATGAAGCATGTGAACCAAAACTGTTAAATTATGCGGCTTTTTACTTACCTAGGGTAGAAACACATACATAAACAATCATTCCATGTCAATACTCTCAAAAATCTGAATAAAACATCTTTTTTTGAAGATTTTGACAAAAGTCTCCAGTAGGGGGCGAGTCAGCATTGACACTTAAATTTCATTAATTTCATCCTCTTTAATTGTGGTTTGGTCAAATATCCCTTTTTCCCAACCCATCAAGCAAGCAAAATTGTAAACTTTCCTGGCATATCAAAAAATATTGTAGAAGGAACAGCTTAGTTGCTGAAATTAATGATCAGAGGATATTGAACTTTTGTGACTTGCGTTTTCGACAGTAACCACAACGAATTGATTTGACACAAACGTACTGCCTTGGAGATTTGAAATTTTTTGTGAATATATCTGATGGCAACTTCTAGAAGTGTGTAAACTTTCATCTTGATACTTTAGTAGGAAGTACTATTTTAAACATTTTTGGAATTGTGCGCTTTTAAGTGTGAGCAGTTTATTAGTAGATTCTAAATCCAAAGATTTGAGGTTCTGAATGCATTTTTATGACGACTGACCCACATCATGCCAGTAAATTTAAGCATGAATGTGAAGAAAATACTAACTTAAATTGCAGTTTATTAAAAAAGAAACCTTGGTTTATTCAAATACCTCTACAGCAAAGACTTTTTACAGATGATTTCATATTTGTAGACTTCAGTGGTAGAAAATACATGATTTTTCCTGCAATTTTCATTGGTCGAGAGAGGGTATGACACCGCTCTCTCCTGAAAAGTGACATAGCTTTTCACGTGGGTGTTGGGTGACCACGGCATTCTAATCAATTCATCCCTATAACTGGAATTGACTTTAGCAGTTTTAAGTGAGATTTTCTGTTTGTTTTTCACACATTTTTAGTACACACATTCTCTAAGTCCAATTCTCTGCATTCAGACGATTGGGATCAGGTGATCCGCGAAATGATTGTCGGTCCTGTCAGCATTGCAATGGGCCACCAATCACTGGGTCTGGTTTGCTGGATTCACAAATGTTGGCCATATCTCTGGGTCTTCCTCCTGTCCTAAGGGACCATTCAGAATTTATGACTTGGAGGTGAGGGGGCGGCAGACATGGTCATGAGCAATGCATTGGTATATCAAATGTTCAAAAAATTGTTGGATCAATGGTTGATCTGTTGCATCAAAAATCACACTGCACTCTTTGCTTCACCCGGGACACACCAAATGACGATTACAAAAAGTGTATTATAAATATATAGAAACATCCAATTGCCTTTTTTCTGGATTAACAAGATGCCCAACTAATCAGGGAACTGTAATGCATTGCAAGTTTGATCCAAAATTCATGTTTTTTCCTGTACTCGAAAGTTGTATGCAAAACTTTTACATGCAGTGTCCAGCCGGGACATCATCATGCACTCATTATCTCAAGACCAGTGACATAATGAATCCAATTACTGCTATTTACATCAAAGAAGATGCATTCGCCTACCATTTGATCCATAATGCCGGCATAAATTCCTTTATGGGGCTGAGCATCTGAGATATGACCTAAAATGTGTGTGCATATTGGCCCAATACTGAAATTTTACCAACTCACGGCCCTGGACCGGTTTACTTTCTTTCAAACCAACTATCCTTGATGATAAAACTAATTATGAATATAAAATGAAAAAGTGCATCACATAAATCAGAAACTTCCTTCATGAAAATATGCTCTTGACCAATGGTGACAGAAATGAACTTCTGATAATTGGTACTTGTCATCCACTGAAGAAATTGAAGGTCTTCTCAATCAATGAAAACGACAAGAGAGACCGAAGCGTCAGACAGTATTCGGAATCTTGGTGTGTTATTTGACAAAGAGATGACAGGAAAGGTAAGTCAACAAAATGTGTAGAAACACTGACTTCAATTTGAAAAGCATCTCAAAGATTATAGGAAGGCCCTGTGTGAGACACAACCGAAATTGCCGCAGTTAATGAACTTGTCACTCCTCACCTCGACTACGGAAAAGGATTGCTGCATGGCATCAAGCAATTGTCTAATCCAGACAATTGAATTGTTCAAAATGTCAAAGAACTACTTTGTTTCATTCAATTGATTGTCTGGTTCAAACAGTCAATTGAATGAAACAAAGAAGTTCTTTGATATTTGGAACAATTCAATTGCCTGGATTAGACAATTGCTTTATCGGACACATATTAGACAATATATCAGACAATCCTTTTTTTCAGTGTTCTTGTCGCTTTCATTGAGTTACGGATCAATGCAAATTGCTATTGATCCCACTAAGTGTTTGTAATAGCGAGCCAGGGCCTTTTTGTGCTCATCACCAAAGCTTTCGAAGACCCTTCCTGATAAAAGTAAGAATGTCTGGTTCTCTACAAAACTTTTACCAGCCTTCACCATGTTTACCCACTGATTTTAATTTACAAAATTTTGATTCGACATTGATGGATACCAGAGTCAGACTCGGCAATCACATTCTCTAAGGAAGTAGACAAGGCCATCAGCACACTCAGAAACAGCCCCAGTTTCTTCCAGACAAAATTGTGTGAGTTCCTCAGACTTAAATGATGTGGACCGCTCGCGAATAGCAAACTAGTCACTATAGGTGGCAACACATGACAGCATATGTTCTGATCTGCCAAGGCTGGAAAAAGAAGTGGCAATGTAGAAGCGATCCACTTGTAGACAGAGGCAGTGGCGTCACTAGGGGGTGCTAGGGGGGGGGGCTGAGCCCCCCAAATGGAGCATTCAGCCCCCCCCCCCCAAAAATCTTCGGCAGAAAAAAAATCCTTATAAGATACTGTTAGTGATTTAATAACCAGAGCCAATGAAAATGCACTGTAAACAGAGTATGTTGTTCACAATGCAGGCTTTGCGAAGATCATCAAGCCTCTGTCAGACATTCGGTCTGACAAGCAGGCACCTCTTGTCAGACCGAAAGGATTCTTGTCAGACTGAAAAATTTCTGTGTCATTGCTGCTTTAAGACAGACAAAGGGACAGAATTATTGATTGTCTAGCTTTCGAAAAAAGAATATTATTGAATGTCTGAATTAGGCCCAAATGCAAAAAAACTTTTTAGGCCTAGATTGAATTCTTTTGATATAAATTTTATCACTCCAATTATGGACTGGGAAACCAGTGACAAGTAATTTTTCTTTGCAAAAATCACAGCTGTACAATTGTCATGTATATTATATTGGGCAACTGTCCCAGAGGTCCACAGACCAAGCATGGTGCAGAGCTTTGATGCATGGCATAAAACTTCATAGATTTCTTACTCCTCAAATGTTTATTATGGATTGTAGAGTTCCATTATGTGCAGAAACAACTGCACAAGAGCACAATTGTGTTCAACTCATCAAGAGCTTTAAATATATACCAAATACACACATACTTGTATGAATCTTCATTGAGTCCCTCCCCTACTTATCTGCATTTTACTTGCAAACCCTAGACTGCCGCCCACATTTTACTGCGGCGGGTTACAACTTGGGCAAAGGTCCGTAAATGCTGCACTCGTGATTTTTCTGATGTTTTGAGGTGAATATCTTTTAAGATGACAATACCAGTAAATTGAGTGTCGGACAATGGGTCTGACATTGAGGATGATGTTGTCGGACCTGCCTATTAAACAGTCGGACAGGTCCGATGGTCCGACGATCTTTGCAAAGCCTGACAATGTATCGTTATCTTTGTAGTTTATCTATTTATTATGTGTGCACAGATCCCCAGACTTCTAAAGTTGGATTTTGGGGTTTCTCACTCTTCGAAACTTCAGGCCTCTGACAACGCTTCTGAACTATAGGGCTTCAGCCCCCCCAAACTTTCATTTCTAGTGACGCCACTGCTAATAGGCCTAAAGTATAGGCCTATAGTTGCAATTTGTTCGGAACTTTCTACGGCATTAATTCAAGGATATATATCATGTCATTTAACAAAGCAGATTTGAATTGGTTTGATGCGAATCCGAGAAGCGCAGACAATGGCTGAAAAAGTGCGTCCATGTACCGCAAACACCATTTTGGAAGTAACTGTACAAGTAATTGCCCATGATGTTGATATTATGGTATAAGTACATTGTTTTGTGTAAACAAACAACAAATACCCCATCTGGTGTTAATGTAAACAATATAAACAACTTTTTACATCGTTCTTCTTTTTTCGTGTTTCTTCATCTTTTTTGTCCTGGTAACTTCCATGTCTGTCATGTGATACAGAACTGCTCATAGTGATTCCATTGTTTGCAATGTAAAGGAAAATCCTTGAACTTCAACAGTTCAGGAAAAGACTTATTTTGGTATTGATCCTGGTGTGAACCGGATTGAGATTGAGAATGCTCCGGTGTTTTCAATGATGTCCACTGTCCACCATGGAGGATTCTTTCGATTCTTTCGAAGTGGAGTAACACCCTTAGGAGGCCTTAGCCTATATACAGAGCAGGATGAGCGCCGTATGACTGATGATATGACAAGGCTGTGAGTCTGGTACAAGCCCTATTAGTTCAGGGATGTCCAGGGTCTTTCAGTTGCCCCAGCATAGAACACTGGATACAACCCGCCTCCATTTAACGTCTCATGGGCTCGGAGATACTTGTAAATTAAATTTGCCAAAGGAAAAAATCAATACTTGAAACATGCACTGCTCACATTTTTTAAGAGAGCAAGGTGGCAGGCATAAACAATTTCAGTTATGGCTGTTTCAAATGAGTATTAACGAACTGTCAAAAATAATGAACATGTGAGGATTTCTATGACAGAAATTTAATGACAAAATACAGGTTTAACACGTCAGATGTGGAAAGAGACCCTGGACAAGGCTTAAAATTTAAGTTTAGGGAGGCACTCCTCACACACGTATACTCCTCGCGGCTAAGACTCGTCAAGATGTACTCGTCAATTTTCTCTGACATTTGATGATATCTGGCTGAAAAAGTCTTAACGGTCAACAATAATGCGAAAAACCCCTTGCTCTCTTAATTTTGGCGAGCAGCGTAGGCCCTTCACAAATTTGTGTGTGTTTTGCTTTTGCTAACAGCCTTACCTAGAAATTAAAAGGCTATTACTAGGCAAGAAAAGATAAATGCTTGTTATCAAGCAGGTATGGTAGGCCTACACAAACAATCTGCTTAACTGGTGGCTTGCCCTCTGCTCCTTCTGATCCAAACTTCACCCCAGACACCAGCACCAACTGCCTCTTTCAACCCCCCCCTTTCATGCCACAGTCTTATACACTCTGGCTCAAAAATAAGGAATACTTTTTTTAAAGAAAAGCTGTTAAAATAAGTAAATATTGGAGTTTGAATGTTAGCAAAGTCTACTGTGTTGGTCAAGTTGTCTTTATCACTCTTTGAAAGCCTCAACTGATAGTTTAGCAAGAATTTAGAATTTTATTAGATGCTCGCCACCTTCATGAACCCCCTGAATTTCACATTTCACCCAGCTGTAGCTCCACCTGAGAATAATGTTATAACATGAGGTTTTGATGGCAAAATATCCCTCCTTTATAATGGCGGTCATTGACAGTACCTAAATCGGATTATTGTGTGTTCCAGCAGAAGTTGCCCCGAATTTATCAATTTCTATGAAGATTGCTAAATTATTCAATATTTATGAGCAAAGGCGTACACTGGGGCAAATAGGCAAATGGGAGGCAGAGTTGCTCCTTGAGGTACCCAATAAACTGAGGGGGTGGCCTATGAGGGAGATAACCTCTGCCCAAAATGTAACCCCCCCACCAGACAACCCCCCCTCCTATCCACCTCCAGCAGTGTGTCTGGGTCATTCATTCAATGTCTATACTCCGTTCAGATTGTGCTGGAGTCTGCCCAGCAGCTCCAAACCACTGAGCAGCTGAATGTGCCAAGCCTATACACTCTAAAAAAAAACGCCTGTTTTAAACACATTTAAGTGTTAAATTACATAAACACGTTTGAAAATAAACACTTTCTACCAGCATTAACAGATTTAAGTGTTTATCAAACTTAGAATATTTTCTCATGTATGGTTTCAGAAATTAATGATCAATTTAAACAGGAAATTTTGGTTATAAGATGACAATATGTCATAAAATGTCAGTTGATAGCATATTGTGTCTTTTATCTTTGTTTGAATGCTCTCAAGTGCAAGAAAATGTGTATTATTTCTTTTTAATGAAAATTTCAAAGTCCTTTAAACACATAGTGTTTTTGCAAGTTTGCCGGGTAAACACTTCTAGTGTTAATCTTTAAGGAGGCAGACAATTTAAAACAACATCACAAGCGACCGACCATGAAATCACAGCTTTCTGTACTTAACACAGATTAGAAGGCATGCATTGTGACTTAAGTCTTCACTGAAGTAGCTTGTAACTGGTAAGCACAACTTAAAATGATATATTTGAATGCTATTTATTAAACAGCAAAGAAAGGTACTTAACAACATTTTGATTAAATAGTATTTATGTACACTATACATGCATACGTTTACTAAGAAGAACATGTTAATGGCAGTATCTGTACACAGCATAACATGCATTTTTACATTATTAATTATCATTTCATCAGAAACATTTTGAAGTCTATCTAATTTCTAGATTTCAAACACATGTAATATATTTTCTGCACTGTGCACTGGGGAATGGGCAGAGATAGGGGGAGTTGGGGCCATATGTGCCCTGTATTTTCATTGGTGTTTATTTGACAATCATGAGACAACCTTATTTTATTTTCAGCAGATATCTGGACTCAATTCATCGAGTGTGATAAATATTTTTGGAAAAATCCAGCTACAATTTGAGGCAAACCAAAATAATATAAACTTCGCATCTACACTGTATCTAGCAAGTCACTGAGGTAAATATCACATTATAGAGAGGCAACGCTATTTTGATAACATCAATCAACCATGGTTATAAACACATGTAATTGTTAAAATTTCAAACCATTAAACTGCAATCATATTATTTAATCATATTTTAAAATTGTGGGATGAACTGCATTAGGAGGGGGTGGGCATATGATTGTTCATAAGGGCATGCTGTGCATCTGGAGGAACTTCAGACTTTTTTTTTCAGGGATTTTTGATGGAGGTCTTATGTTATATATCCAATTTAGGCCCTAACTAGTTTTTCCGGATATCTTTAAAAGGGGGAGGGTTGGTCTAGTGGTAGCGTGCTGGACTGCCAATAACTGGGTCCAGAGTTCGAATCCAGCTCTTGCCAGGTCACCTGGGCCTATGTTGGATGGCTGCTTCAATCACCCTTCACCTCATTGCCGTGTCCTCCTCCTGTCCTAATTAGCCTACCAAGTGCATAAATACAGGACGTAAGCCCCAAACATCCATCCATCCGAATATCTTTTAAGATATTTTAGTTGTTCATTGCAGTTTTGTATTTTGTAACTTTTTATTTCCACAGCAATTTGGACCTGAAAAGATCTGACAAAAAGACAGCTGCAACATAAAGCAAAGGGGAAAATGAAAGAAAAAGCCACAAAGTCTTGGAGGTAAATATTAAGTATAATTAACATTTGGTTAACATGCCTGTCACACTACCTATGTTTATAATCTCCTGGTTCTGTGGCTTTGCTTTTGATACATCCAATACTTTCAAATAAGTTAATTTACCAATACTTAGTGTCACATGGACACTGTTTAGGTTGGCCATTAAATTGTTGGTTTATTTTATTCTGATCAGATGAGGTAAATTTTTAAACTATTGTCTGGTCCCCACTATCCCTGAACAGTTCTGCTGCAAAATAAGTTGAAAGCATGCCCTGATTCTCACTGATGAACTGATTAGATTTAGATTTATTTTATTTTCCCACACCTGGTACATTAATTTTCAAGTATAAACATATTTCTATTAAAATGTTAAACTACAAAGTGGTGTGAAAAGTCATATCCTTCATACACGATTCCCTAAAGATCTGCATAGCTGCACTTCCTATTTTTTTTAACCATTTCACTAATATTCTGAAAATTATGTATGATGAGATATTATGTCAATATTCATGATATATTATGCCTAAACATTTAATAGTAAACAAGGATTCATTCATTTGCAGGTGGACAACATTGACAAGAATGACGTAACATTGAAGAAGGTTCCTCGATCTGAAAACATCTCATTCCAAATTTTTGCACTCCATTCGCTTTCTCAAATGGATTTATACCGTTGCTGAGGGACAATCATTGTCGCAATCATATTTGAAGCTTTTACAGAGACAATGCACTTCTTGTGTTATGGACCTTGACTATCCAGTAATATTTCGACAGCTTCTTGAATGTTAAAACAATCATTTGATCGTATTCTAAAATAGTCATATCCATTTTCAAAGAAACACATTTAAAGTGTTATAAAAAGAAATTTGACTCTTATGTGAGAATTTGTCACTTTTTCTGCAACCCCTAAATGGATTGCATTGAGAATCGAAACATTTTTGAATGGCATTACATCAATGATATGGATTATCATGTGGAGTAACGGGATACCATTAAAATGCAGACAAAATGATGACATGGTAAGATTTTGACTGTACACCAATGTACGTACTAACCAAAAGGTTTTCTATTTTTCATCACATTAGGGTAAGATGGGGGGGGGGGAATTCAAATGCAGTAATACGAAACACCAGTTCATTGGGAATATGATTCAATTGTTGAATTTCTTTGAGAATTTTGCAAGGTTTTATTTTATAATTACACAATGTCATTATGATTGAATATATCCTTCAGTGTCAGTGCTCAATTGAAGAATAAAATATGTACACAAACTATCTATTTTCTTGTCATTTTTCATTGGCTTTCAAAGGGGGCTAAATTATCCCAAACTTTAAGGCAAATCCAGCCCTTGTGATGACTTATTATCTAATGGTGGCTTGAAAGTGTCAAAGAAAAGAATTTAAGCTTCAATAGCTAATCCATTCCATCATCCCATGTATTAAAATGCACTTTCGAGGGAGGGCAGGCACAAATATATACCATCCAGTTTTTTTTGTTGTGTAAATACATTAAGTGGCATTAGTAATTGCTTGGTCCAGGGTTTGAAACTAGCTCTTGTCGAGTCACCTGGGCCTATGTTGCACAGCTATTTCAATTAACATTTGCCTCATTGCTGTGACCTCTTCACTTGGTAGCCTATCTAGGTCAGAAATACAGGACGTAAAGCCCCAACCACCCATCCATCCTTCCATCATTAATATTAGCAATCATCATCTGGTTATTACAAGTAGCCTTTTGAAGTTAATGAGGATAGTTAGTGTAATTACATAATATTATGAAGTATTTAAATACAATTCAATCTATATTTTCATTTGTACTGTTTTTTTTTTATAAATTGTTACTTGATTTCACTATTGTAACCATGTGATTTATTCAGAAAGCAGCTGAACAACTGATATTGTGATGTACATTAATAATGTGTTAATACTGCAACACCAGAGTGTTTAATTATAAACGCTTTTTGTTTAACACTTTATTAATATTATAAACACCTTCTCTGCAGTCATCCAGGAAAAACATTGAGTGTTTAAGATCAAACACTTTTATTGTTATAAACACTTTTTAGTGTTAATAAAGTGTAACAAGCTATTAAAGCGTTTTTGTGTTTATAATCAAAGACACTTAAATGTGTTTAAAATCAAAAACACTTAAATGTGTTAAAAATCATAAACACTTTCACGCGTTTATTAAGTGTAACAAAAAAGTGTTTATTTTAGTGTTGTTTCTTAAACACTTGTTTTTAGAGTGTACCTTAATTTTTGCTCATTTTTGCCACTGGATTTTTGCACTATTTCTTCTACATTTTCCACATAGATTGGTGGTTAACCCATTGGATTTACAGTAACCCTGCTGTCTTCACCTTGTCTGCTTAGATATGCCTACAGGTAAGTCTCCAGGATGATCTACTGGAATGCTAACTTATGCTGGTTTATCACACCGGGCAGCACAGGTGGTTTTACTCTGCTATCAAAATGCATGCAGGTTAGCCAAGACTGGTCTGTTATTTTCTTTTAAGAGTTTTTAGAATGTAAATTGTGATGTTTGTTGAATATTGAGCTTGGATTTGGTGTATTTCATTTGTTTGTTCTAAACTGAGAAAATATACATTTTCATATTGATAGCCCTATATTAGAATAGGATCGGTTGAGATGAAAGGATAGGAGGACAATAGCAAGATAGGATATGGTGCATCCAGTCTGGATGGGATAGGATAAGGTAGGATTGAACAGATATGATGAGATATGAAATTATTAAGGCAAGATTTCCCTGGGGGAAAAAGAGTACATTTGAAGAGCTCGAATTATTTAAATGACCAAATTTACGTACTCCGATTGTACTGCAAAATGCAGTATACTTGTCTACAAGGGAGCGTATTCGAAGTGTATGCATATAGGCCATTATAGGGAGTATAAATGAAGCGTAATCTAAATAATTTGAGCGCTTCAGATGTATCCTTTTTTTCCTCTGGGTTGATATGACTTATTTTGATGATATGTTTACTTTGTTTGACAGTTTTGAGTCTTGAAAGTAAATTTATTACATGGATTGAATTAATTTTAGTTATGTTATTCATGGTATAAGGAATCTTGTTTTTTTGTCACATATAGATTTATAACTTTATAGATATAGACTGACAACAGTCTGTTCTAGCTTGAATACATTTATTTTTGTTATGGTTGGTTATGAGTCCTGAAGAGTAAATGGCCATTGAACAATCCTAAAATGTAGCAATTATTCAATATCCAACCTTCTTCAAATTGCATTTGTTACAGTGTAACAAAAAGGTCATAGAATGTGTCTGAATGACTACAATAAGTGACATTAAGTGTGTTAAATGAGTGTATGGGTTTTGCCTCCACACGAATGACACAAGTGTGACAAACTTGTGTAATCCTAAGAAATCTGGATTTGTTTGCCACACTTTAAGTTCAAGATGTCAAATGTCAAGGCTGCAGACATTGAGTCTGTTTAAAAGAAACTGAGTGTGTTGTTTTTGTGAAATTGAGAAATTGCACTTTCTTCAAGTTACTTGACAACACTGAAAGAACTTTTCTAGCAGCAAAGACCTGTTTGGAATTTGTTATGGTCTTATGGAGTTACTGACATTGTCATAAGATCAGTATTTACTGATTTTTGTTTCAGCAAAGTTCTAGTAGGGTGGTCTTACTCATGAATATGCAATGTAGAATGTATCATTATGTATGAAACTTGTACAAGTGGCACACCAATTGAATTTGTGTTTGTTTTTTTTGGGTTGAATTTCTCTTTAACATTAATTATTAAACACAATGATACTAAAGTCAGGAGGTTTTGGAGAAAAATATTCTTAAGGCATAAGGAAGTCAATTTCATATCCAGTATCTTATAAATCTAGTTTGTTTGGTAAACAAATATTATTACAGAATTCTAATGAAGGGCCAATAGCACCGACAAAATATGTTGACAGTTCCTAAAAACATATCCTTAAAAAAGAGCGACCTTGATGCCTTAAAGCTATGAAGTTTTATAGAAAAAGTTGCAAAAATTACCAAACGGTTATTGAAACAATTCTGTTTTATTTTCAGCTATGGGCAATCTGGAGAACGATGTCTTTGGGGAGTGACTCGCTGCTAAATCGTGGATTAAAGTAACAACTATCAGCATGGATATTCCGCATTGGATATTTACTGCGCTTCTATTGTCCCTAATTTTCATAGTAGGTAAAACTTCTGCTAGGTGTCGCTTTCCTGCCATCCTCCAATCACACGCTGCGTCTTCCTGGTGGCTGTATCATGTAACCTCAGGGGGAGCACGGACTTCAGACGAGACTTTATATTACGTCGAATTCTTAAGCGAACAAATGATCATGACCCCTGTCTCGGGATCTACATCAAGAACCTCGCCCCCTCAAATACAAAGAGAATGCATCCACAAGAACTCCGATAAAACGTATATCGTAAGATCGATGAGTGATAATAGGGAATATTTCTGTTTACGGTTTGTTTTCCACAGTCAGACAGTCTTCCAGTTAGAAACGAGTGATCCATTTGCACGTGCTGATGACACGAGATGCACGGAACTCCATCGTGACCCTTGGCCACTCATAAGATACGACACAAGTATCAGTGATTATGTACCATGCCCTCTGATTGGTGGATCACAAATGAAGCTTGAGGACAATTCCGGTAATTCATTATGCGACAGTTACGTTATGTCACCAAGATTAGAATGTGGCTGTGAGGAACCTAAAGGAATTATCCTAAAACTAGAACATTGCAAACCTGCAAGGACTATCCTTCAGATGAATTACAGACAGAAACTTCACTGTTTAGCCCATTGGCATGACGATAAAATGGGTCTTGTCATAATTACGAAACGAGATGACGCCACCTTATTTTGGATGCTAACGATGCGAGGAACCTTAACCTCAAAATTCAAAGGAGTCATAAGTTCAGATATCATCCTTGAACCTGAAACTAAATCTAAACATAGTGTCCAATTGACTTTAAATCCTGTTGTCTTCTCGTCTACTTGCGCTGATCTCGCTGACATTTGTGATGATATCAAGAACCACACTTGTACGGATGATATTGTGTCAATGACGTTATGTGCTGAATCCTGTGGTCAGTGTGAGGAAAAAATAGAAAACAAGTGTACGTTCAAAAAAGACATGTTAGGCTCTTGGTTGGGATTTAGAGGGACTGAAATGTTCAATTTGACGGTTGAGAATGACCATATTTACGCTGGGGAAATTGAAATGAGGTGCGAAGAAAGAGATGCTCTATTAGACTCATACACTTTAGTGACATTCAAAGACAATGGATGTTATCCTGAATACAAATGTCTGAAAGTGCGTCGGATATTTGATAATGTTGTGAAATACCATTACGAAGGAGGTCCATCCTGGCCCGTTTTTACCAAAGACCATCTCTGCACGCCTTATGTGACAAAAAATGATATCCGCCATCACCAACAGATGTCTCTGGCATTCAAGGCCCCTGGGGATTCCCTTGGTGGTGACGTCATAACATGTGACATTCCAAATGGAACGTATGAATCACGAGTATTGTTTAGTGATGGAAATGTGTGTGTGGCCGTCTTGTCTAAACAAAATTGCTCCGAGGAAGACTCGCCCAACGAGGGCAACAGCTCAGTTAACATTAATGTTTATTTCAACGACTGCTCCATGGAAGGTTTATACCTCATCCAATACACATGTGTTATGCAACTGCAAACAAATGATCCCAGCAGAAAAACTGTACTTGTTCACACATCCGATGATCCCCCAGCTTACTATTGTTTACTGTACGATCCGTTGTTTAAAGAAATGGTCGTTCTACCCGCGTCTAAATGTTACGATCACTTGAACAGCGACATTGTTGCTACTCATTCCCTTACCCTAATATCACCCAACTGTATGCAAGGGTTGCCCTTGACAACCATACCAACAGAAAAACCTACAACAATTGAGATGACACCAGAATCATTTTATGATTCCATCTATGACAATTTGGATGAAATAGAAGGTGACTACACCTCTCATAAAGCGGCGTCACACAAAGACAGACAAAACTCTACCTCTGATTTTAATGATACAAACTCAAACACAACTGTCACCAGTAAATCTGGTTGCAATTCCATTGAAACACACTTGAAATATTTTTGTGGCCAACTCACTGTTATGATTTATGTTTGTTTTTGTGGATATTGATATTATGAATCACAGAAGCTACCTGGTGTACAATGTAATGATATTGATGACTGTATGCTGTTCATGAAGCTGGAAAGATGATTAAGATAATTTCACACAGTGCCACCAATAAAAAGAGTTGTCATCACAATTTTTCTTGTTGTTTTGATTTTTTGGAATAAACAGCTTCTTTCATTTCTTCACGAAATAATCTTATTATTTGTTGTGTTTGTGAGTACTTATCGAAGAAGTTCCAAGGACAATTCAATTCTCATTGCCAATAATATTTGCTATAAGATACTTCGTAAATAAAACTTAATGAAAGTGTGGTTCACAGCAATTAACGAACCTCATGAAAGGTCGAGGAAGAATTAATAGGCTTCAACACAAGTTCGAAGAATAAAAATAAGGGTCATTCTCAAATTTCGGGACAATTTATGTCACTCCAGTTCCCTGACATAAACTTTAACACAATCAATATCTGAAGCGTTATTCTGCATCTGTTATTCAACCACTTTATTCGGAACAAAAGGTAATTATCAGACCTTTTTTTGGTGCATTATGTCCAGTCACCCATGCCAAATCAATGGTACTAGTTTCTTTGTATGATTCATGAGAATATAGACTTGAATTAATATATAGATCATATCTTACGTTTTTTAATAGCTCGTCTGTTTTCTTTAAAAAACGAAGAGCTATAGTCGTCACTCGATCAGCGTCGGCGTCAGCGTCGTTGTCCCGGTTAAGGTTTGTGTAAGTGTCCATTTTGGACTTTAATTTTCCATTTAGAGTTATGAAATTTGGTACAGGTATGGGCCCATGGGTGTGGATCGGCATCCAATCGAGAAATCCAAGATGGCTGCCATTTTGTCAGCCATCTTTCTTCATTCTTGAACTGCCCATTGTGACCTTAATATTTCACTTTCAGTTATGAAATTTGGAACAGGTGTGGGCCTGTGGGTATGGATCGGGAACATGTCGTGAAATCCAAGATGGCGGCCATTTTGTGGCGGCCATTTTGGCAGCCATCTCTCTTCATTCTTGAACTGCCCATTGTGACCTTAATATTTCGCTTAGAGTTATAAAATTTGGTACAGGTATTGGCCTGTGGGTATCGATTGGGAACATGTCGAGAAATCCAAGATGGTGATCATTTTGTGTCGGCCATTTTGGCAGCCATCTTTCTTCATTCTTCAACTGCCCATTCTGACCTTAATATTTCACTTACAGTTATGAAATTTGGTACAGGTATGGGCCTGTGGGTATGGATCGGGAACATGTCGCGAAATCCACGATGGTGGTCATTTTGTGGTGGCCATTTTGGCAGCCATCTTTCTTCATTTCCTGAACTGCCCATTGTGATCTCAATATTTTACTTAGAGTTATGAAACTTGGTGCAGGTATTGGTCTGTGGGTATGGATCGGGAACATGTCCATTGTTGAGAAATCCAAGATGGCCACCGAAATGGCCACTTCAGAATGGCTGACATCCATGAACTGCCCATTGTGACCTTGCTATTTCACTTAGAGTTATGAAATTTGGTACAGTTATTGGCCTATGGGCATGGATCAGGAAAATGTCGATAAATCCTAGATTGTGCTCATATTGGGGGCCATCTCTCTTCATTCTTGAACTGCCCACTGTAACCTTAATATATCGCTTAAGGTTATAGAATTAGCTACAGGTATTGGCCTATGGGGGATAATCTGGCCCACATTGATAGATTTCACATTAACAGACGAGCGTTTAAACCGCTTGCGGTTCTGGTTTGTTTCATTTCATTGCATGAATTGATGTCAAAGACATGTCACTAATTTCTGTCTATTTTTTGTCCACTCCGTTACTGGCCATAGCTCCGCTTGCTATTGTTTTTTATGGGCAATTTCCACTATGCCGTAAGATACCCCACAGTACCACAACTTTCATAAAAAAAGGTATTCAACAAATTAAGACATAATTTTCATTGAACATTGGTGGTACTCCGTTCCCTTCATATCCAAGCTTACCAATGATACTTTTTCAAAGAAATTTAATGAATATATTGCTGAGGGTGACAGGTTTTAATAGACTGCAATCATAACATTGTATCCCCCAAGAGAATAAAGTAGGGGGAACGAGGACACAGTGAATCAGCAATGTTTATTTCCTTAATATCTCAAAAAGTTTTTTATCAAGATTCTCGATGTCAGGCTTAATTAAAAGTTTAATGTGCCCCCTATACACCTATGGTATCAAAGTATTTACAGAGCTTCAGCATTTTCTGTTGTAAACCAAAATTTTAAAGAAAAATTTTGATTCACTGTGGCAACATATGGGGACACAGTGAATCAGCACCAGGGGCACAGTGAATCAGTGTTATAAATATAACGATCTAGTGCAAAGACAACAAATAAAACAAACTAGATAGTGTCTCTGACCAAAGTTTTTTTTGCCATTAACATTTCCTGAGGTTTAACAGCCATTAACCAACTCATTACTCCAAAACAAAACAGCATTATCGTAAGATTGTTAACACTTAAAATAAATCGACTAAAAGAAGGGTAAGGTCTATTTTTCTGCATATTTGACAGTTGGGTATTTACACACAGTTATTAATTGCTGCTTAAAAATAATTACAGCTATAAACTATACATTATCCTTACCTGGGTTGTAGTGAATCACTGAATGCAGTGATTCACTGTGCCCTGTGGCAGCCCCGATTCTCTGTGGCAAGTGTGATTAAATTAACTAAAATCTTTATATCTTGAAAATTACAACCATGTGTTTCTGAAATACCAATCCATTACTTTCTTTACATGTTCCTTTCACATATATTATTATTATATAAGTACACCAGTTAATCCTGGATAACCTGCACTATAGCTATTACAAAAGGTCATAATCCAAAATTTCAGGATTTAGTGTTCAAAATCATATTTTACCGCAGAACTCCAGTGCAATATAAGCAATTTTGGATGTCATTCTTGTATAAGTATGCTGGACTAAATAGCCACCCTGTAGATGGCACATTTTTAGTAATTCATGGTTTCAGCATCCAGAAATCGCCACTGATTCACTGTGTCCAGGGACTCCCTGTGTCCCCGTTCCCCCTATTTGGAGAAAACCAAAAAAATGTTTCACTCAGCTCAGTTACCATAAAATTAGCACAAAATGGAGATTTAATAAAAAAACAAAAAACAAAAAAACTTGATCGGAGATGAAGTTCTTCTGAAAATAATACTCATTTTCCTTTTTTTCCCTCTTTCCAATGATTAAACAGCAGGTTTTTTCAGTACATTTAAATTTCTTCCTGCAGTTCTGCAATTCTGCAATGAATTCTGCAGTTTGGAAGGAAATTGCAGAATTCTGCAATTCTGCAATAAATTCTGCAGTTTGGGAGTGAAACTGCAGAATTCTGCAATTCTGCAATAAATTCTGCAGTTTGGAAGGAAATTGCAGAATTCTGCAATTCTGCAATAAATTCTGCAGTTTGGGAGTGAAATTGCAGAATTCTGCAATAAATTCTGCAGTTTGGCAGGAAACTTCAGAATTCTGCAATTCTGCAATAAATTCTGCAGTTCTGCAGCTCCATGCATTATTTGTGAACCTCTGGTATTTAATCCAGCTTATCGATTGCAATGCATCTGCTAAGTTCAGACCTCTTCGACAAGGGTCTTGTCACTACCCAGGAAACGTTGGTTGTGGGGGGGGGAGGAGTAGCGGTTTGGGGGTCGGGTGGGAGGTCTGGGGTTTTGATGCTCGTTCAAAATGAACTGCTATGGACTTCTTCTTCTTCTTCTTTTTTTGGTGTCCATTCTCCCAGGTCGCCACTCTTGTGGGGAGCAGCACTTGCATGTTTTGTTTTCTTGTGGATTAGTCATCGTTCTACCACTCTGCTCGGCCAATTCTCCATCAAATTTCACTCTGAAAAAAGTTGCAGGTACCCTGCAACCAGGTCTATCGACTGAAGTTGACAGTGTTTGTCTGTTGTTGTTTCTTTTTTCCGTACGACACGTTTTTCGGAGATCGGTCAGCTCGCAAAAATGCATTTTGCGAGCTGACCGATTGCCGAAAAAAGTGCCGTACGGCAAAAAGAAACAACGACGGACAAAGACTGACAACTGTAGTAAATAGACCTGGTTGCAGGGTATCCACCACTTTTTTCAGAGTGAAATTTGGTTGAGAATTAGCCGAGCAGAGTGGCAAAATGTCCTAGAGGTTTAGTTTGATGCAGCAGTTTGTAAAATGACATTTTTGCGAGCTTACCGATCGCCGAAAAAAGTGCCGTACGGCAAAAAGAAACACCGACAGACAAAGACTGACAACTGTAGTAAATATACCTGGTTGCAGGATATCCACCACTTTTTTCAGAGTGAAATTTGGTTGAGAATTGGCCGAGCAGAGTGTCAAAACGTCCATAGAGGCATATATAGAGGTTTATTTTGAAGCAGCCCCCCCCCCCAACTCGACCCCAGAACTGCTACCCCCCCCCCCCACCAATGTTTCCTGGGTAATGACAAGTCCCTTGTACTAGAGGTTCAAAAATACTGCATGAATTCTGCAATAAATTTGTTCTGCAGAATTTATTGCAGAATTGCAGAATTCTGCAGTTTCCTGCCAAACTGCAGAATTTATTGCAGAATTGCAGAATTCTGCAGGTTTATTTGAAACTGCAGAATATGCAGCTTCCTACCTGCAGAAGTGCATAAAACCTCCCAGGCTGCAGAATTCCTACAGAACTACAGATTCTGCTGCAGAAACTTTTCAGAGAGGCTGCAGGGACAGACGAGCATCAAAACCCTAGACCTACGATCCGACCCCCGAACAGCTACTCCTCCCCCCCCACCAACTTACGTTTCCTGGGTAGTGGCAAGATCCTTGTCGAAGAAGTCAGAACTTAGCAGATGCATTGCAATCGATAAGCTGGATTAAATACCAGAGGTTCACAAAAAATACTGCATGGAGCTGCAAAACTGCAGAATTTATTGCAGAATTGCAGAATTCTGCAGTTTTCTGCCAAACTGCAGAATTTATTGCAGAATTACAGAATTCTGCAACTTCCTCCCAAACTGCAGAATTTATTGCAGAATTGCAGAATTCTGCAATTTCCGCCCAAACTGCAGAATTTATTGGAGAATTGCAGAATTCTGCAATTTCCTCCCAAACTGCAGAATTTATTGCAGAATTGTAGAATTCTTCAATTTCACTCCCAATCTGCAGAATTTATTGCAGAATTGCAGAATTCTGCAATTTCACTCCCAAACTGCAGAATTTATTTCAGAATATGCAGGTGGAGGAAGAAATTTAAATGTACTGCTTTTTTGCAGAACTGCAGAATTCTGCAATTTTTTTGCAGAACTGCAGAATTCTGCACTTTTTTTGAAAACTGCAGAATTCTGCACTTTTTTTGCAGAACTGCAGAATTCTGCACTTTTTTTGCAGAATTCTGCAATTCCTTTGGAAAATGCAGATTTCTGCAGTTTTTTTGCAGAACTGCAGAATTCTGCACTTTTTTTGGAAACTGCAGAATTCTGCGGTTTTTTTCTGCAGAACTGCAGAACTGCAGAACTGCAGAAAGAAATTATACACTCCTCGGTTTTTTGTATCGAAAATTCCGCTCCGTTACCACATTTTCCAGGGCACTTTGTCCCGAAATTTGAGAATGGCCCATTAACCACCAGTCAAGAAAATGAGTGATTTCTCAAGGCATTTAAAAAAAAAAATCTCTTACAACCACACAGACCATAACTTTCTATGTGCCAAATACTGTTCTCTTCTGGGGATTCAACACCAGAGCGCGGAGTTCTGAAATGTTATTTGCTCCCCCTGGTGGTTCACCTGATATTGTGTAGCTACTGTCTGGTGCCAATGGAGTAAATGATTTAATAACGATAACAATAACGATATACTTTATTTTAGTCTCAAATAGAGAAACTCTTTTTGGTTTTCACAGTGCGAGTCAACAACAAGTCAACAGGTGTAAAAGTATAAAACATACAAAACAATGATGACTAATGCTCCCATCATGCTCACACAATGTCTTGATTCATGTATTAAATAGGACAACAGCATTTTGGATTATCTTAAACGTGGTAAAACGGCAAATTTTGCCAAAAGTGTATACCGCCATATGTACAGTAGCCTATGTAGCGCCGTAGTGTTACATTTGGGATGAAAAAGTTTGTCGCTCTTTCACAACTGAAAAAAAAACAACAACAACAAAACAACAAGTTTCGCTTCGATCATGAAAAGTAGTTTGACTCATATATCTACTTATATAAACGTTTAAGCTTTGTGACAGATTCTGGAGGGTGGGTTCCCACTCCGCCACCCAAAAATTACCCCATTTCAAATCCATACATGCTTCACAAACCCCAATTACTGTCAAAACACTATTTCTCGCCACTGCACTTCACCAAATCGCCACAACACCAAAATTTCCCCATTACAACCATGCCTCTTTTGACCCCCCTCCTGAAACATAACATTGGATCAGCCCCTGCCTCATACCTTCATTTCTTTCCGCACAATGCACACCTGCCTACCAACTCATTCTGCCAACTACCATGCATTTGCCTTCCTTTTTCCTGCATACCTTTCAAATGCACCTCTGTCTAGGCCATTTAGTAGGCCTCTTTTCCTGTCGATTCAAACCTTAAATCGAACTACGCACATTTTCCTTGCTCCTTCACGCAGCCATAGAACTGTTAAGGCCACACCAGAGGGCCCTCTCCCGTTGTACACCACCTACCGTATAGCCAGTGTATTAGCGCCAATGTTCAAGGGACCACTAGGCCACTGGTCAAGGAAGATAGCTCTGTTGATCAAAGCATATATCTTACACTATTCTAATGGCAATTGATTGGCACAATAGGGTGCATGCTCTTAATTGGAATTACACACAAGGACCTTTCTTTTTGGTCTAACACTCAACACCTGTCTGCATTTCGTTAAGTGCAATTGGCCAGTTCTGCTTCATGGCATTGTATTCATGACTCAAGTACAAGCTGTTGTTTTCTTTGCAGTTTCACTTCCCAGCTGCATTTCATGCCAATTCACTCTCCAACTTCACCTTTGAAACATCGACTTAGTAGAAACTTCTAAAAGCTCCATGTTTGGAACCAACAGATACATAATTCGCTACATAGACAGATAGATAGATAGACTGACAGTCACATGGATACATAGGCAGAAAGATAGATAGATACATCGATAGATTAATAAATGCCTCTGGCACATACTGTGACACATTGCTTCATTGATTCATTGCTTCCTATCTACTTACAAAGCTATAGCCACACACTTAAATAGTGATCTCTGCATAGGCTCATACATTGGACTACACACACAGACAGTAACATACATACATTAATAACATCATACATCAACCACACCCCTTATGTGCCCATTCTCTTTTCCCTGTCCAGTGGGTCATTTGTTTTTTACACAGTATATATAGTCGTGGGTACTTCTAGTACAGTATATTATAGTTAATGAGGTCATATTCTTGCAATGCTATCAGGAGTCCTGGTTCAGGACCAGTCACTTGATGAGTAACACTCATCACTGAGGCAACAAGTTACAAACAAATTGACAGATCATTTCAACAGGAATTTTGCAGGATGGATAGGACCTGTTGTATGGAATTGATGTCCATAGAGAGCTGAGCAATTGACAAGGGCAGATTTCACAAAAATGTGCTCGCATGCATCTTGAACTTTCCCACCTTTCTTATTATCTATCTGTCAATATACAGCATTTTGCTCATGAAAAATACTTTTTTTATCTATCATTCATAAGGACAATAATGAACCGCAAAACTTACTGGTCATCTAACATGCCAACTTTAGCATTTCGTGGAATCAGCAGAAAACATTGTAGCAAAATATAATGATATCTGATATCTGATTGATAAATACATTTAAAATACTTGTTTTATTTATAAACTATTCTAAAAAAAAAAAAATAAAAGTGATTGCTAATGTAACTGCATTCTGTCTCAGGACACTGATGTTACATTAGCAACTTTTACATCGAAATTTCTACATGTTCGGAGTACCTAGACAAATCTGAAATGGAAATTCTATGATTTTATTGAAAAATGTGCCTTATTTACCTGTATATACCACAAGCAACATTAACAACTGAGTGGTAGCTGTTTTTTGTAGGGACCATCTCAGATCTGTGTTAAAAGCTCCAAATGAAAAAATACTTTACATGGGAAGTCCCTAACTTATTGGCCATAAAGCATCAGCAAAGTGCTTTGTCATCAATTTATGTGTACTACAGTGGTGTAGCTACATGGGTTTCTGGAGGGGGCCAATTGGAAGTTGGACTTGCAGAGATACTTTCCTTATGGTAGGAGTACCTTCCTGATTGACCTCCAATATTAGGAGGGTGTTAAGACCACAGAGGTGGTGTCTGAGTACAATTTTCAGATCAAGTATATATTGCCCCCTCTTGATATGGAAGTAGCTACTCCCCCATAGCAAGGTCATGGTTGAGTGAGCAGCTGCTTGGTGTTCATGGTTGAGTGATTGGGGACCATATCCAAAGCACACCTGGAGCATATTCCATAGAAGCTCATAGAAATTTCCTTCAGAAAATTGGTTAAATATAAGTACTGTATGTGTTTACATAAAGATTTGGGATGATATAATAGATGTGACCAAACAACACTGTATGAAAATATTATATATTCAACTCCTCACAACTCCTGTGATTTTCATAATTCTTCTTCTTCTTCCGTTCGTGCTGGGATACCCTGGATCGCCAGGTAGCTCTACCTAGTGTTAATTGATAATTAGCATTAAGGAGCTGCACTGTGTATTAGGTTCTATTTGGTGTGGTGATCGCCGTATGATGGATGAGAGATGATAAGGCTGGGAGTCTGGCACATACTCTATTCATTCAGAGATGTCCAGGGTCTTTCAGTTGCCCCAACATAGAACATTGGATACAACCCACCTCCATTTTTGCTAAGGTCCCATGGGCTCGGACCATTTGTTTTTGGTTCTATTTGGTTTTCCTTTTCCGTTGTTCTTCCTGCTTTGATGTTTTCCTTTTCCGTTGTTCTTCCTGCTTTGATGTTATTCCTACTTTTGGTTTCTTCAAGCCATCCAGTTTGGTCATTCTGTTAAGTTGAGTTCCAGGAGCGGGATTCGAACCCACGTCCTCTCAGGCCATTCGATTCAAAACCAACTGCTGTAACGATTAGGCTTCAAATTGCAATATAAGCACATGAAAGGTGTAATAGTCCAAATATGCAACCCAGCATTAGTTTGTTGTTATAGAAATATAAATTTCATGTTCATGCATGACAAATAATATAAAAGGGCTTCTCATTGCTTGGTTTGCTATCTGTGTGGTGTCGAATGGTATAAACTGCATTATACCATTCGACACCTCTGTCAGCCAATCACTAGCCAGTATTCCAGGGAAATAATTCCCATATTCTTTGTTGTCCAGCTATCCTCTCATGTTTGACTGTTTGAGTATTTGTCTCATGGTATAAGCAGGTTATTCACCATAGGACCAGGAATATGTGTTTATCACACCACGGGCTAAACACTGTGTACCGTTTGCTCTATGCGAAGCGACCTAGTTAATCATAAAATCCTAAATTTTAGACGAGAAACCAATGTAATTACAACATGTACAATACAACATAGCCAGTATGCTGTATTTATGTATTAGACATCTTGATGCAAAATTTCAAGCTTTATATATTTAACAATCAAAAGATTTGGTGATTCTAGTAAAAAATACACTAAAATTTACTGAAACAGCCTAATCTCAGAGAAAACGTAACTGATTGATTCCAAAATTTTTATGTGCTTTACTTGTACCATAAGACAGCATATACTGGCTATAGTGCAAAGTTTGTCGTTTGCTCTATATATGAGAACCAGCAAAATGTAAACAAAAACAATCCTTAATTGGGTCACTTGGTTGGTACACAGTGTAAAGCCCTCAGGTGATAAATCACATATTCCCTCTCCCTTGGTGAATCACCTATACTTAACCCTCAAGCTGGGATTTGACCAGCTGAAAAATTTTGTGAAAGCCTTGTTTGTGTTTTAAAGCTATTCACTGAACTCCTTCCCCAGCTGAGAGACACGCATTCAGTTGATGCATATTGAGGACAGATATTGGGATCAGATGTTCTCTGTTACATATTGTAAAACCTTCCTCTTCTACTTCCCATCTTCTTCCAATAAGATTCCAAATCAAGCCACCCTTGCATCACATGGCATGCTTTGAGTATCCATGTATGCCATTGACACTGGAGCCTTCACAATGTTAATTTATTGCAATATAAGGCCTATCTCAAAAATAATGAAGCCAAAGTGTGACATGACCATCAAAATTTTATAATATATTTTTTTATCAAATGACCATGCAGTTTTAAGAGCATATCTAAGTTCCAGGAACTATAGAGTTCCAACCAGTGGAATAATACCGAATATTTAAAAGTTTTATTTGCATGTCTAAAAACGAAAACTAAACTAAAATGTCAATTTATCATCAAAGTAAGTCAAATTTCTTTATATGATAACATAGGACAAATAGTGTAGAGTCTTCAGGGCAGTTTTCATTCCAATACACCGCATATATTGTGAGAAACACAGTATTTTTGATGATTTTTCAGCAATATGTTTTCAAAAACTTAATTAAATTTGCCTCAGAAACATATGTGTTCCTTTAAAACGATTTCAACTGTCCTATGTTATGGGTCTGGATGTTGGCTTCAAATTCATACCAAATAAGTGCCACTGAAGTGAGTATCAACTCAGCAAAAGAAGAAAGAATTAAGCATGATTTTTGGCCGTTTTTATTCAGACAAAATCCTGATGTTGAGTAATGTCGCATGAAATTGCAAAAAATTTTCTGGTTTTGCTTAAAATCAATTCTATGAATCTATATGATATTATAAGTCATAACTGATGGAATTGTACAACCATTTCGAAAGAAAACGGTGTTTTTTTATTTGGATTTTGCCTTTATAGCCATTTTGGCCCCTAATTTTCAAAAAACTTCATATATACCATTATATTATTGGCTAGGTCATGAAACCTGTTCAAACTACTAAAATAGTGTGGTAATTGTCACAATAGGTAATATTAGTATCATGGCTCCACTATTTACAGGGAAAAAATTTGAATATGATCAAAATTTTTGTGAGCGTTACACTGAAAAAACACTTTGTCTAAAAATAGACAAATTTTGTCTGGATTTACACAAAATCGCATGTTAGCTGGTGTCCGTCCAAAGCCTTGTCTATTCCAGACAAAATGAAATGTGTGATATTTTAGACAATAATTTTGTCTAAAAATTTTTGTGTAAACCAACACAATATTTTGTCTGCTTTACACATCAAAACTGTCGAAATATGTCTTAATTTTATGATAGATATTTGTCTGTTGCAACATAGACTTTGTTTAGAATTTTGTCTGTTTTGACACAGGCCATTGCTTGATTTAGCATAGAATTTGTTTAGATTTTTGTCTATTTCAGCATAGATCATTGTGTGAAGTAACAATGTATTTGTTCAGAATTTTGTCTGTTCTAGCACATGCCCTTGTGCATAATAACATAGCCTTTGTTCAGAATTTTGTCTATTTCAGCACATGCCCTTGTTTAAAGTAACATAGCCTTTGTTCAGAATTTTGTCTGTTCCAGCACATGCCCTTGTGCACAATAACACAGCCTTTGTTCAGAATTTTGTCTTTTTCAGCACATGCTCTTTTATATAGCAACATAGCCTTTGTTCAGAATTTTGTCCATTTCAGCACAGATCATTGTCCGAATTAACAATTAGTAAATCTATGCGCACTCAATAAATCCTTAACCCTTTAGATATAGATAAACAAGGTATATTTCATTCTTCAAAATGCAATGATAACCAAAACAAGATTTCCATTGATTATATGAATGTTTAATTAAAAAATAGCAAATAATGATACAGTGTACAGTACTTGAGGTATTATTAATCATATGCTTAGAAAAGAGTCAATGTATTTTTTTTATAAATCATAAAGATATTTGCATAGTTCTTTGCAATATGAATGTACAAATCGAATAAAGTTTATAATTATGATTGGTCTACATACCCATCCCTGAATAAAAATGTCCTTAACTTTAATGAGCAAGTCATAAATAATGTTTTCCAATTCAAGCAGATCATGTATTATACTGCTGCACTTCGACAATGCTGCAGCTGCGAAGAGCAGGAAATTATTGCTACCGTGTGACACCTCCTTTGCTAAAGGAATCTTTCTCAATCCCGCATACTCATCCATGCTTGGTCCCACCTGAATAGTAATAGAAAAAGAAAAAAATAGTGAATTACACCATCCACGTTTGTATGTATTGATCCTTATTTTGTTATTTGTCAGTCATTTTCACGCAAGTAGGACATAATTTAAACCTTCACACGCAAATAGATTACAACCCAGGTTGTTTTGCACATGAAGAAGTAGTGTATATAAACCATGCAGTATATATTGTTGTATACCCAATGGTTCTTTTTGCATAAAGAGATTTGTTGGTGGTATTATTGCATTGTTTACCTAAAGTTGGGAAATCATGTCTAGGCAAATTCAACTGACTAGTATAGATCATCTGACCAAAATTTAGCTCTCTTGCGAATTGTATAATTGGGCAAGAATAAGACCAAATGTTTGTACGATGTTATTTTGATATGTTCCCCCACTCATAAAGAGATCTTGAGTCCTCTGTACCCACTCATGTAATTTTGTAATTTATTAATTAAAAACAGTTTTTCTTGCGTAACCACTCAATGTTACCAATATAATTTGAGTCTTAACTTGTCGCAACACAACAACATCAGCCAAAAATAACATTTGCAGTATCAGAAGATTGTTGCAAGTTGTCGTCAGGCACATCTTAAACACCACAAAAAATTATAACCATTGGGTCTTACTATAATTATACACCAAGAAATATAATAACAAAATACAAACTTACTAGTTTGAAATCCACAATATATTCCATGGTCTCTGTAAGTTGCCATTTTAGCCACGACGTTTGCAAAAAAAAAGGAATGCTGACCATTTAATGAGGAAAGAGATGATTTACCAAATAACATTCCGTAATTATACCAATTAGGTAAACTAGATTTGTGTGTATTATTGAGAAAATCAACAGATATATAGCGTAATTCGAAAAGTATTAGTATTTATTGACCATATTGGAAAATATACACAATTTTATTTCTAATTTTTGTCTAACAAGTGCCATATACATACTTCAGTATTGTATGTCTTTATCAATTGTTCACCCATAAAATATATTTGATTTACAAAATACACTATGTGGAGTTATTCAATTAGTAAAAGTAATCTTGTATAAAACATCTGCAATAGGCATAGTTGTAATATAAAAAAAGATGAAGGTGCTGCCCAAGGTGGCGACGCATGATAAATGTTATGTTG
Source organism: Platynereis dumerilii (assembly GCA_026936325.1). Lineage (NCBI taxonomy): Eukaryota > Metazoa > Annelida > Polychaeta > Phyllodocida > Nereididae > Platynereis > Platynereis dumerilii. Next base: position 9,117,085 of record JAPTHN010000009.1, read on the forward strand.
TAACTCTATTCTGTAAAAGAATAAATAGTTAAAGCCACCTTACTAATTCTTTGCGTTGTGCTCCTTTCTTACCTGCTTATAAATCTATTCCGTCATTTGCAATTTTAAGATCATCTCTTTCATTCTATTGTTGAGCTTTTGGTGTAGCTTTGACAGCAGCACTGGTGCCATTCTCTCCCATTTCCCGGCAAAATTATCGAAATGTCTGGCCAACCAGTTGAGAAATCGTTGTCACTCTGAAATAAACAATTACAATTATTGAATACAGACAGAAACAAAACTGAAGTTGTCCTACTACTGTCTTTGTACGAGTAGAAATTCATAAGCAAAGAACAAAATCAAGGCTTTAGTAATGCATGACTGATGTGTCGCATGATCAGCTACAAGAGAACATACACTGAGCAGCAAAGACTGGTGCTTACAACATTGTAGTACAAACACACACACTATTTTAAAAATAGCATGCAATGCATGCACCGTGTCCTCGAGCAATTTAATAACCCTTATAACTCAATGGGATATGATCATTACATTAACACATCTCTATAAATTGTTAAAAGTTGCATTCTATCTATAGATCTATCAATCTACCTATCAATCTATCTATGTGTCTATCTATGTGTCTATCTGTCTATCTGTCTATCTTTAGTAACTGACTGAAGCATATTTCTCAGGTTGTGGTGCACCCCACTTTGTCTCAGGGCGGAAGGGCCAAAGGGAAGAAGAAGAAGACGCTTCTCAGAAATCGTCTGCTGAGCAAGGAGGAATTTGGGGGATTAAAGTTAACTATTTCGAGCAGTGAGACATAAGATTAAAGCCAGGGCATCTAGTGCAACAGTGTAAACACTGGGCATCATAATGGCATCATAACTTTGGGTGGTTCTTGCATCTGTGAAATGCTTTTCGATCCACACCAACTTTGATATGACAATCCCATTGATGACGACAAAGGGCCCGAGGCCCTGCTCTCGGACACAAAAAATGGACTCCAGACTCTTTAATGAGCACACAGAACATGTTATTCTATTCATTATAACGCTTTTATAACCCTGCCCAGTGCCTATCTCCTTCAATTTCAGAGTACTGTATCTCGGGAATTACAAGCACTAACATGTGCATGTAAAAAACCATGTTCTGTGTACCACACACACTACTACCATCCCAATCGTAACCAATGTACGGCACAGGAGGTCAATACATTTTGGGGGGCTGCTAAAAAAATATCGTCGAAATTGCCCCAAAATCTAAGTTCACAAAATATTCAGCCTGAAACCACCCGAAAAATTTATATTTCAAAATTTTATTTTTGCGGGGCTACAACCCCCCCTGACCCCTGGCTCCTACACCTATGAATGTACCATTTCCAACTATTCCAAACATACTACACATACAGATGGCTTTAGCCCGATATCTATGCACTAGCCCTGTACATATCTTCAATGTCAACCAAACATGACCAATTTTCAACATCCATACAATATGCACCAACCCTAAACCTATCAACCATCTCAAGCACCAATGTCCAACATCTATGCACTAATCCTTTACCTGTCCTTAAGGCTGAAGTATCCCAAACAGCAACTATCCCAAGCATGACCAAGGTCCAATATCTATGCACTAACCCTAAACCTACCCTCAACTGTCTCAAACATCAACTGTCCCAAGCATGACCAATGTCCAGTATCTGTACGCTAAACCTAATCCAAACTGACTGTCTATTAAAAAAAAACAATCCCAATATTATACAGTTATCGCACAGCACCGAGTGCAATATCAGTTTTTATGGCACCGAGGTGACTAATATTGCACGAGGGCGCAGCCCGAGTGCAATATTAGTCACCGAGGTGCCATAAAAACTGATATTGCACGAGGTGATGTGCAATAACTGTTATATCATATGGTTTTTTTTGGGAAATGCTAAGAAAAGGGACGGAATTCTGATGTCAAAACTCTTTTTGTGTTTCGTTGACCTGCATGTTTGAAATGTAGTATCAACAACTATGTCACTCACAAAAAATGTTTCACACTTTTGGCATCCATAGAAGATATATATTTGATGATTTGTCTTCTTTAACTTTTTTTCTCAAACTTTGTGGCAGACTTAAGACCTCTAAATTCAACAAAGTCACTGAAAAATGGGAGAAAAAGATTGTTTTTCGGCCACTTAATGCTTTATTCTGATTAAACAAATAACATAGGCCTATACACAGTATTAAAAGTTGATATCTACTTAGCCCTTTAATATACGCATCTTTTGGCCACCACAATCATTTTTCTATATATTTCCATTGCAGTGCAGTGACTTTCTTTAACTATTTAAAACCAACAAACGAAATTGTTGCTGCTGCAAGACTCCATTTGTGTTTCTTTTGAACCACATATTTAAAATGCATCTCACTAGAAATGGATGAATATTTCACTCACCAAAAAAAAATTCACACTATAGGAATCCAAAAATGATGTACTTGATGATAGATTTAATTTTCGATTTTTTTGAAAAACTTTATAGCAGACTTTAGACCTCTAAATACAAGGAAATCACTGAAAAATCGGCAAAATTGCTGTTTTTCGGCTACTTATTGCTTTATTGTGATAAAACAAATAGTATAATCAGTACAAAAAGTTGATATCCTATCAGCCCTTTAATCGACGCATCTTTTGTTTCAAAATCCAGCTTTCTAAGTGCCTCCGTTGCCCTGCATTTCATTTTTTAGTAAAACGAAAAAACACAAGCTGTTTGTCAGCAAGTGGCTGCAGCAGCACTGAAATATGGTGCTTCCTCTCAGGTCCGTCCAATCTTTCCCATGTTAAAATGAGCGTGCAATATAATGCGTGCAATATCGTAGAATATGGCACTGCTGTCGGCCAATGAGAAACGAGTATTTCCGCTAGCCATATGATATATTCCAATGTTCTACAACTTTCCCAGCCACTCTACACCTATAGCCATGGATATGCCCCAGTAATTCCATTGTTTTCAAAACAACATATAAATTTGCAATATTGACAAATAAGTAGGCCTATATATACACAGTCTTCAAGCTAATAATTAACAAAATGTAATACTAATTTAATTTTCTTAGAAATAAACAAATGAACTTTATCCTAGATAATTTCCTACATGAACTTGCAATGCCATGTGTTTGAGACATGAATTAGCCCTTTGTCATGGCCTATATTTGACTTATGTCATGCTAATAACTTGGAAGTATCACTCACCTTAACATGATATTTGAGCATTGTAATAATAGTCAATTTTCCACTTAATATCTGCTTTATATCACATTTGGTTCATGCGTGCAATCAAAAATAATTAAAGCAAATCTTTAACTTACCTTTACATATTTCAGTCAGCTCCAGCAAACCCCACAATGGGAACTTCCCAGTGACAAATGTACTTTTAACCAAGGTTGCAACATGCTTGTCTTTTGCTAACAAATGTAGTTAGTCTGAGTCAGTACACTTCTTAAGTGACGCTTGATGACTTTAAAATCGAAACAAGGTCAGTTTTGATCCAGTTTAATTGTTTGCCATGTTGGCCAACAAAACACAACAATTATAAAGGAGATTATTCTTGTACCAAGCAAGAGTATCCAATATTTTGTGTGAAATTTTGTGTGAAATATCAGACAAATTGGAAGTTGCTGGATCAACAGTGTGCTTTACGCTGTTGTACAACACTGCTTGTCTGTGTCACACATTATTTTGACTGGAATACACAAAGCCCATTTTACACATAGATTTTGTCTGCTATTTTACACAAAGTGTTTTTTCAGTGTACGCGTGCGACAAAGTAATTTTTGTATTTTACCACCAGGTATCAGTCACCAGCATGTATTAGTCCATAGTTTATTGATGCTTCATAGATTTACTATGTTTCAAGCCAATCCAGGTTAAAATCAGAGCTTTCATACTTTTTTACCTCATGAAAGTACTCCTGGCGTTACGCGTGCAACATATGCACCTTCCCTCATATTCATTGGAATTTTTTCATGAACTGCATTTTTCACAAATATGAAAGGCTCCAAAGCAACTAAGTAGATATTAACTAGATCTTAATGGCAAAAAGATTCCTCTGACATGTGTAGAAGGGAAATTAAAACATCCGAGATCAGGAAGCCTCAAATTTGACTCAATTTTTCGAAGTCAACCTTTCAACACGAATAATTCAATGATGTCAAAACAAGCATATAAATGTACTTGTTTCAATGAATTTATGAAGCCTTTGGACATAGAGATAAAAGGAAAATTAAGAAAATGACAATGAGATATGTCAAATTTCATACACCTGAAATAATTCAAGTGAAGAAAAATGTGATGTCACGCTAAAATAGTGAAAAATTCACGTTTTTCAATGTACTTTTAAGATTATCTTGACAACCGTCTGTAATATTGTCATGAAATTTTCTGGACTTTGGCACAAGAATGTATTCAAAGCAATAGCGCAATATAAAGTTGTTGCATACATCCATTCCTACATTTTTTGACCCCCAATGAAATCCGGCCCTGTGGCTTCATTATTTTTGAGAGAGGCCATAAGAGGAACTGCTTGATGTCATGTAGCTGACTCTCGCGACCAATGAGAATGTACATAAATTATAACTTGACATCACCAAAAAAGCCTTGCATGACATGTGGTTTTTCTTCTCACATCTCACCTGACGCAGTCTCAGCATGACATCAAGCTTTCAGTCTTTGAAAATATTGAAGGATACATAGTTATTGGTTGGATAATAATGAACAAATGATAAGATTTCATTTTTTTCAGAAGTGAAAGCCAATCTTCCCAAGAGCAAGCCAGGTATGGTACCCTGCTGGTGTTTTCAGTTATATTGTGACGGGATCAGCCATAGGCGTATCGGAGGGGGGGGGGGCCGATCGCCCCCCAAAAGTTTGGGAAACAGTAAGATTCGGGCAAAAAGGCTAAAAAATTCAGGCAGATGATTAAATAAAAACTACTGAAAATTAATGATTTCCAGGCAATTTAATTTGAAATGTTTATAAATTTAGATCATGAAATTCAGGCAAATGTCGCTCACCCCCCTCAAAAATTGCGCGCGCCATACGCCTATGGGATCAGCATAAAAAATTCCATCCTTCATCATTTATCGTTTTTACATCAGCACTAGGTCGTATTTTTAGCTACTCTGATCTACCAATCCAACAGAAAATGGTGTTTAGCCATGATTTTATTTGATGGATTGACAAAATGAAAGATTTAGATTACTGCAATTTTTGTGCTGTCAGCTATCCTTAGAAAAAACACCCTGAGAAAATCTGAGAAGCAACAAATCAATTATGTCTGGCCTTTTCAATCTTGTCCTGATGTAACTTGTGGTTAGTCATTTTGGTGCTTTTCGTGAAATCTGTCCAAGATGGCCTTCTAGAGGGTGCTGCAGCATGCAGACCTTGAAATTACCGTTTGATTTACTTCACACACCTTTTTGGGATTGCTTTTAAAAATTCTTGGAAGATTTGGTGAGGTTACAGTTGACGAATGACGAGTACTAATTAAAATGCCTTTACAACAGGCTCCATCCATCGCATTGAAATGAACTGTCAATTTGTCATTGAGTAATTTGTGACCTCATTGATTCTCAGCTTGTGACTTGTTTTGACAGCATTGAAGGTACAGGAGATGACTTCACAGATTGCTTATGAGTCTTAGAGAATAACATTTCATGGATAGGTTTATGACCTTACAAGAACATTTCAGTCCAATTCTGTAAGCACTTGACATTCTTCGACTGTAAGTATCTCCTGTTCAGTTTCTGCTGGCATCGGGTTTATTTCCTCACAAGTTTGTCTGACATTTTGTGTAATGAGCTTACATTGACTTGACATTTGCTTAACAAAGTTTAAGCCGTCATCCCTAGCCACTGTCTTTACAGCGAAACACTTTGATGTAGAATTGAAATGGACTGTGGCACTGTAAAAATGGCACTTCATGACTCATGACAGCCGATGAAGTGTCATCTTCTCTACTTTCAACATGGGAACGTAGAGGCTGTTTGATTAGTCATGATCAAGAGTAAGCCATTTGGCTTCTCATAACAAATTTTAGAGTGAAAATCAGATGCATAATCCTTTCGTTTGGCTGTCACCAACAAGTGGGATAAGTCTCCTTCAATCAAATTAACATTGAAAGTATTGGGTTTGATCATGACAAATCATCAGCATGATGACACACGAAGTGCCATTTTGACAGTGCCACACATAGGCGTACGGTGCGTGCGATTTTCGGGGCGGCGAGCTACATTTGCCCGAATTTCACAAATTTATAATGTATTTCGAATTAAATTGCCTCGAAATCATTAATTTTCAGTATTTTTTATTTAATAATCTGCCCTAATTTTTTAACCTTTTTGCCCGAATTTTAGTGTTTCCCAAACTTTTGGGGGGGGCGATCGCCCTCCTGCCCCCCCCTCCGATACGCCTATGGTGCCACAGTCCACTTTACAGCGATGCACTTTGATACCGAAAAAGAGTGTGCTGTTGCACTGTGAAAATGGCACTCCGTGTGTCATCATACAGATGATTTGTCATGATCATACCCAATACTTTCAATGTTAATTTGGTTTAAAGGACGAGGATCTGGAGGCTGCAAAAACCGACCGGTCAGCAATTACTGACCAATTCCATATATGGAATATGGGATTCTCGAAACTGTTTAATTCCTATCAAATGATTGGCTAATAAAATTGGTAATTAAGGCTCTCAGCCAATGACAGGAGGGGTATATATGTGTTGCTATGAGATTACACAACTAAGCAATTAGCTCTTTTTGACTACAAAGAGAATGCCGATTGCTTTGATACCAGAAACCTAATTACCCCTAATTGATCCGTATTGAGGGTCATTAAGAGAAATTTACTCCCATTTAAAAAAGATTAAAAACTTTCCTGATAAAAGAAATTTTCTATCAATGTTATCATGATATTGTATATAGTGTAAATGAAAAAACCTGAAAGTTTCATCCAAATCGGATGAAAATTGGCCAAGTTACAATATTCCAAAACTCAATCCACATTATCTCATTAGCATGCTTAGAATTGGTTGCTGGGTCATAAAAGTCATGTGATTCTCTTGACCAATGAGACAGGAAAGTTAAATTTGACTGAATGTGCACAAATAGAGATGTTTTCGGAATTTTAGTTCAGTTGGTCAATATGTAGTTCATCTTGCAAACGAATTGTCCAAAAACTATTTTGGTTGAAGTAATAGATCACCAGTTACAGGCAGTTTACTGACGGAGATGGGAGGTGTTTACTCTTTGAAGGCCAAACCCAGAATGATTGGGGTGTCTTGAAACCCTGCTTTTATACTAGGTCCCCGTGCTTTAAGGAGACTAATCCCTCTTGTTGGTGACAGCCAAACAAAAGGATCATGCATCTGATTTTCAATCCAAAATCAGTTAAGACAAGTCAAATGGCCTTCTCTTGATCATGACTAATCAAACTGCCTCTATGTTTCCCATGTTGAAAGTATAAAAGATGACACTTCATCAGCTATCATGAATCACGAAGTGCATTTTTCACAGTGAACTGATCCTCATTTTTGCTTTATCAAAGTGCATCGCTGTAATTCTATATCAAAGTGTTTCGCTGTAATACTTAAAGTCATATTGTCAAATTGTGACTCGTCTTTTGCTGAAGGTTTTTCATTGAAACAAGGTCGTTTTAGATGTGATCCAATGGACCATTCAATTGACTTTTGTAATATTGTATGCTTGTCATTCTGCTAGTCCAAACAATCTGTCAGCCAGAAATGCGAATCCTTCTAAAAGCTACAAATAGCCAACAATATTTGGAAATAGGAGGGATGTTGCAGACTCCCATCACAGCTCAAGTTTCTAAATGTTTTGTGGCTTCTGGTGTCAGGAACCTTGGTGCCTGCCTAGGTTGTTTACATTTCCAATTCACTGAAGTACTTGGCAATATGCATGTACATTCTACTTTATTTAAAACAGAGATGGTTCAAATGAGAATATTTGGATAATATGATTATATGAATTTCCATAGTATCCACACAAAAGTCTTTAGTTTTTGCTTACCATAAGCTTTCAGCATTGTCACAAGGCCTTCATCAGCTGTTGTGTTTCAACATACATCAACTGAGAATATTTGGACATTTTGGAGTTTGGTTCATTTGCTATGTTATACCTCCATATTTTCTTCTTTTTAATTTCCTAATCTTCTTATTAGTGAGTTTGTTCATTCACTTCATTGACACCTATGCTGTTAGATTAAATAACTAGTGAATTGTTTAAATATCTGATTATTAGAGCTCTTTGCAGATTGGCGGTCCAATGGAAAAATGATTTTATTTTCAATTAGCAAAATGGCTTTGCCTCGTCATTGACAGTTTTCTGTTGGTGTCCTAGTCTTCTTATTTGACGAAGTAACTCAAGTCATTTGTTTATTGTCACCTATGCTGCTAGGTATGATTAGCACTGAATCAACTGATGAACTGTAACAAACACAAACAAAACATTTTTTAAGCCAGTGACATCACACGACCAAGTTGAAAGTTAATTTTGAAACTGTTTGGACCGCCAGTCTGCAAACAGCTATAAATTATAACTGACTCAAACAAATCATAAAACATTTTACGCAAGTGACATCACAAGACCAAGTTGAATGATATTTTGAAACTGTTTGGGAAACTTTTCCGCAAAGTGCTCTAATACAGATGATTTGTCTCTGTAATATGTTTTGCAAAAAAAAAAAGAAGGAAAATTAGCCCTAATAGATTAGCTTCATTGCCAAAAAAGGTTTCTTCACTTCATTAGGTTTACTTTGTGTGGCATATTACGTACAAATGTTAATAAAAATATTGTGGACCGATTGGAGGATAAACCTTCACAGGAAAGATGTCCCAAGAAGAGAGATCATTAGAATTGTTGAATTAACAATCAGTCTTTTAAAAGTCTTGTTTTGAATGCCCTTTCTATTACAAATCAAAAAGCAATGGGTCGACAAAAGTCAGACAAACTCTTCTGTCCAGAAGGGAAGAGCTCAAAGGGTTAATAGAATTAATTTGTGTGATGTCTATCTATAGATCCATACAGCCAGAGTGTCTGGCTGTCAGGGCTTCACTTTGTTAATATTGATTTTTGCTACAGCTAATCCCTTTGAGTGCTGCCTGTCTGTCTGTCCCTGATCTGTGGGGAGATCCGGGGGGAGATAGCCAGAAAATGCAGCAGATAGCATTAGCATGAGCCTCACAGCTGAGTGGGTAAATCAACTCAGTCATTCAGGGCCACATAGTTGAGGGGGCAACAGTGCTTTACTCCCCTCCCTCATAGCTTATAGCATGGCATCATAGTGCTTCTCCAGTGACCCAGTTTTGCAGTCTGACTAGACTGGCCTGTGTTATGACAGTCATTTACTATCACCTGGCCAGTCTAAGCTGCTCTTCTGTGTTCTTCTGAATAAATGCACGTGCATGGAACGTTCTTTCATAGCACGTGCATTTGTTTATTTTTGGGAAGCACTCAACCATCGCGCAACAGTGATATATACACACCGGCCAAAAATACGAATTGTACACATGTGTTTGCAGGGCATTGCTGAACAGACTTGCATGTAATACACAGGCCTAAATACACGGAATGGCCGAGCTTCACCCCTATATTAAGGTAAGTGGAACATATAACATCATGTTCAATTGCACATGAATGTTTTTGATGTAGTTTTGGGGGTGAATACAATAGCCCACTAGTGTAATGCCACTTCAATCATTTTGTCAAAGGATTATTAAAGTAATTTCATGGAAGTTTAGAAAATCAGTATAATGTCATAGTATAAATAGACATATCATGGCTTAAATGCATAAACCATATTGATATGGACTCTTTCGTGCTATAGTATGTTGTTTAATAATTTTATAGATTTAATTTAATAGTAAGAATTGGATATTGTTGGTGTGTATTGTTATGCAATATAAAACATATATAAGCTCAACATTATTTTCTTATAGGAAAGACTCCAAAGATCATGTGTTGTTATTGTTTAAGTGGACATTGAATTGTAATACAATATATTGTATCATATTAATTACATTTCCAAGTTCATGACCAGTCTCAGGTTGCTTTCTTTGCAATATTATGTAATTTGTCATATTGGCCTAAGTATAGGTTATTCACCAAGGGAGAGGGAATATATGTGATTTATCACCCAAGGGCTTGAGGCCGAGGTAGAGGTATGATAAACACATATTCCTGATCCCATGGTGAATAACCGGCTTATGTCATGAGACCAACACTCAAACAGTCAAACATGAGAGGATAACTGGACAACAAAGAATATGGGAATTATTTCCCTGAAATACTGGCATATGATTGGCTGACAGAGGTGTCGAATGGTATAATTTAATATATATGTTGCTGTTTTGTACATACATTTTTCTTTGTGTAAATAATACTATTTACAATTACTATAATATAATCTGTCTTAAATGTAGACAGCCTGGTGTCGTAAGTTAAAATTCCCATTTCCCAAAACACTCTAGTACATTTTTCATCGAGAAATCTTGCAGTTTTTCAAAGCAGAGTTACTGGGTTAGGTTAAATAAACATCCTTATTTATTTTTATAACACAGTTTGATGTAAGGTTTTTGTAGTCTAATGTTAAAGGTATTATGGACCTGTTGGAACTTTGATGGCAATTTCAGTCATCCTTCTCCTCCTTGTGGTGTCATCCTGTCCTGTAGAATTGTCTAAAATGACTTACCAAAGTGCATATAAATACAGGAAAATAAACCTCATCCAGCCTTCCATTTGAGTGTGTGAATTGTCCTATTAATGTAAGTTGTTAGTGACAACATGAACTCCACAATGTATGTTTATGGGTATCATAGCCTGCATGTTCATGAATATAGTGTATACTCTTCTCCATGTTTTTAGTCACTTGTTGTATGAGGTTGTTTTGTCTGAGTGTCAAATGTTTCTTTAAACAAATACTTTCATATAAACACATTGCTAATGTTTAGACCCAAGCAAAAGTAAAACAGTGTTGGTTGTTAGATGCTGTGTCAGTATCAAAATTGAGAATAATTATGCAGCTCAATAGGGGGTGCTGCCTGCCAGTGGCGGGGAATTCAAATATTTTTTTTTTAGAATTAAGGCCTAAAGCAGGGAAATAGGCAGTTGCAGAATTGCACAGAATGAATGTTGTCACAATTCATAATAATTCATAAACCATGGGAATGTTTTTAATAAAGAGTTGTCCCTATTGATACAGAAAGGAAACTATCTGTAATAATTTTATAATTGACAGGTAGATGGGAAGTTGGTGAAGGAGTATACTTTTGTATTTTGCTTGAATGGCTCTATACAAGTTAGGCCTACGTATTTATTCTTGACCACTATTTGCATCATACATAGTGATATTATGGTCATAACCAGTATTACGTATGTTTTTTGGTTTTGAAAAAATGACGAGAGATATGCCTACATGGAAATGAATTACTCTTCTTTGAACCATTTTGTAGGTCTATTCTCCCGTTTTCTTTAGCTTTTATTTTGCTTCCTTTCTTATGTTGTTATAATATTTCCTTTTCATACTGTGAAAAACACACTATGCTGTCACCTTTAAACTTTCTCAGAAAATGACACTTTCTTTTGAAATTTTTTCAGCCATGCATGTGACATATGCTGGTGTATTTTTTAAGCGTCTGAAATGCAAAACATAAATCCAAAGTGCCAGGCATTCATGGTGAATCATTTTACTCTAAAACTTGCAAGTACAAAAGTAAGACTTGGAACCTGGTTTATTCCTGAATATTTGGATGCGATTTATGACAATAACTAATCTTTGCCAACCACCTGCAGCATCTGTATTAAAAAAACAAAACAAATTTCAATCATGGCGATAATTTCGAGTTTATTAGAGCTGTTTGCGGATTAGCGGTCCAAACAGTTTCAAAATTAACTTTCAACTTGGTCGTGTGATGTCACTGGCTGAAAAATGTTTTTGTTTGTGTCAGTTATGGTTAATCAGCTGATAAGGTGCTTATCATATCTAGCAACATAGGTGACAACAAACAAACTTATTAAATGACTTAAGGTACTTCATAAAATAAGAAGATTAGGAGACCAACAGAAAACTGTTGTCTGTTGATGATGTGACAAAGCAGTTTGCAAATTGAAAATAAGAAAATTAATTTTTTCGGTGGGCCGCCAATTCGCAAGGAGCTATAACTGATGATGTGCTCTGTTATTTAAGAAAAAATGTTGATTTCACCCTTTTGAGTAACGAAAAAGTCCATACAATCAAAAATGTTGATTTACCAAATTAAAAGGTATCCCTGAGGGCATGAACGATAGTAAAACATTTCTTTACATTTTTAACTTTGTCTATGTTTCAAGTGCCCATTTAACTGTATTTTTTACCATAAATTACATTAGTATAGTTCCTGTAAAATTAATCAGAATCACAGCTGTCACACAACAGTTATGAATGATGCTGGGCACAAAATATCTCCCCCCCCAGGGGTCCTGTGAGTTAGGATGAATTTCAATAACACTGGGTGACATAGAGGTTTATTGATGGTCACACTATGAATACAATAGGGAATATTTATGGAGAAACTAATTTATTTTCCTTCAGATTTGAAAATTAATCTTGCCTTTTCATAAGTCAATGATGAGTTTTGAATTTGAATTTTGAATTCGATTTTCAAAAATTCTTAAGCGACAAAATTTATATAATTTTGCAATGAAACAAGAGACTAAAATTTACTGTCTTTTCTATTTGTAATAAGTCTGTCGTTTATGATTAATTGTAGTCAATATTTAAGAAATCAATTGCAGATGCCTGACACCTAAAATTTACACCCTTGCTCATAAGTATGGGATGCTTCAGCAATCTCAATAGCAATGGATAACTTTGGCAACTTTTGGAGCACATGATGGTCTGATTCATTGATAAAGTTCTACTTTCAATGACCACCATGGGGGGGATATGTCACTGTTAAAAACTCGTGCCTTAACATCAGGTAGAGATGCAGCTGGGTGAAAAATCAGGGGGTTTATGAAAGGGGGTTGCATCCAACTAAAAATTCATAATTTTTCCTAAAATAGCTGTTGAGGCTTTCAAAGAGTGATTTAGGAAGATAACTTGACCTTCACAGTGGTCGTCGCTATTATTCAGACTGCGGAATTTACCTTTTTGCACTTTTCTCAATAAATGTTATGCCACATTTATGAGAAAGATGGATATTTCAATGCCTATATGTTTCGAAGCTATATAAGTTTTCACAATAGGACATCATCTTCATGGGTGGGATATTTTTATTGCCTCAGCACGGGTCACTGCCCTACGGTCTCCATTACTTATCCAGTTCCCCAGAGGCATACAGATGTTAAGTTGGTAAAAAATCACAATTTGGACAACTTTGTTTCATTTTCTTTTCTTTGATGATTCTGTTAAATTTGTGTATTTTATAAATGGCAGGAGTATGAGTCACTTTGAGACGTACATAATTGGCAATTTTTATACGCCAAGGTGAAATTTATTATTATGTTAGTCAGATTTACAATTTAGCAATTTGATGATCACATTAAAAACTTTGATGAACCATTTATATAGTGGGAACATTGTTGACAGTTGTACTACATGTGTACATTTTTAAAAAGTCAGTTTTATCATTTATTCAAATAGATATATTTAATTTGCAAGGACAATTTTTAGAAAAATATATTTTACCTCAGCAATATCATTTTCAATAGACTTTCTAACATTTACAGGGTGTATATATGTGCCTGAAAAATAGCATAATTTTTAAAATCCTGTCCAATATTATACTTTAGATATTATGATTTAAGTCTTTTTTGGAAAAATGAGATTTCAATTGCCTAATAAAAAATGAAAAGGAAACTTGAGATTGCTCCTGCTCCTTATTTCCCTACATTGGTGTCTGAACAGTTAGGAACTTGAAATATAAAAAGTTAAATTTAAAAAATGTAAAGGGCCTCTGGGTGAATAAGAGAGCTGTCAAATCATTTTGAATAAAAATATATAAATTAAGACATCCTCAGACCATCAGGCCATATGTTATATCGTATGAATTCATAGGGCAATAGCCTGCTGAAAGGCTATACATTTAGAGTGTTTTGATAGTTTCCATAGCAACCAGACATTCCAACATGGAATGTGGACAAATATATACCAGCTTAATGAATAGTACTGTCTGGCTCTAATACCCATAAATGTTCATATTTTCTTGTAATCACATTCATTTTGACATTAGTATCGACTTTTGTATGCAATTCCATGCTCACTGACAAATATACAGTATCCTGAATGGAATTGGTTGATTTTTTAACCTAGAAAACATAGTGTACATCATCTAAAATGGCATAATTCCATGTACATGTAGGTACAATTTGTCATGTACTGCCCACAAATAAATGATATAATAACCATATGTAGTACAATGTACATGGAGATTGGGGAATGTATGTTAAATTGTGTGAAAATTGTTGGCTGTTTTTATAACATAATGATGTTTATTGGCCTATATATATATTTATAGTATTTATGAAAGTGACTTATGTGAATGGCAATTTTGGTGTGTGTGACTGAATAGAATCAATTTATACTGAAATATTATAAATTTACCCTAAATTATGCATGATTCTCATAAATTGCATGAAGTGACGACCATTTAATTAAAGGGGGGGGGTTGGAGTTTTCCTTGGTAGGAAATCATTTATTTCAAGGTAATGTGCCTAACGGCGGCGTAATTATTTATTTCAAGCGTGCGAAGTCCCCGAATATTCATTCAAAAATCAACCAACAACTTGTTAAGAAAGATCCCTGCTAGAGATTATTTATTTCAAAACTCGCCAAAAAAGATTAATTAATTTCGCCAAAACTGAGCAATATTTAAATTATTTATTAATAAAAAAAAAAACAACTACCTAAAGCTCCCTCCCTGGAATCCTGGATATTTAATGGTCTTCCCCTTTAGAAGTAGGCCTATTGTTAGCGCACTGCTAAATTTAAGTATTATATATGTTTGGCATATGTTAATATTTCACCCCCTATTGATTAATGATAATGGCATCTGTAACATAAATTTGCATGTACAATCCACCCTCATGCTTATGGGTGTATAATGAAACATGGTTGAGTAGGTGTGAATAGACAGCTATGTATAAAAGAGGCTTTTCAGTCATTTGAATCACTCAGTCCAAGAGTTTGCAAAGAGTGTTTAGATATGAGTGTTTAGACAAGTTGTAAGATTCCTTGGAGTTTTAAAGACCTCTTAGAGATTTCTTTGAATGTGTGAAATCTCTGGAATATTGGTGTCAAGCCAGGTGAGGTATTTCGTATTGCAACTTATACTCGCTATTTGTATAACATGTTAAGTCTTGTTAAATATTTATGCACTGTAGCTGTATTGGGTTTGGAATGTTAAAGTTATAAATGGCGAATACAGTGTGAAATAATAATTGATGAAAAATTGCTTAAAACTTTTAACATAGAAATGGTCGACTTATGCAATCTGTTTCATGATGTGCTTCGTGATACTTCATTTGTTTCATATGATATATTTCAAGGTATCATTCATGATATGCTTCATGATGTGTGTCATGATATGCCTCATGATATGCTTCATGGTATGTCTCATGATATGTTTCGTGATGTGCTTCATGATACGCTTCATGATATGCTTCATATGCTTCATATGCTTCATATGCTTCATATGCTTTATGATATGCTTCATGTTATACCTCATTATATTCGCGTAGCGAAACGGCCAAAGGCCGTTTCGTGAAGCGAAACTTAGCACAAGAAAGGTTTCAAAAATCTGTGCAATGATATGGTCTCAACATCAATGGTCGACAGCAGGAAATTAGGTCAAGTGGGACCAGCTTCTCATCAATGATTTAGTTTCTAATTTAACAAAACATGACATATTCATATTCAAAAGTGTCTTAATAATTCAATTTTCTCCATTAATATTCCCTGTTTCTATTATTTTTATGGAATAGTTCATTTTAAGCCTTGACAAGCTAAATTAAATTATTTTAAAACATGTGATTCATTTCATTTCAAAACAGCCAACAAGAAAACATAACAAAATTAAGGTTACATAATCTTTGTCAATTGATGATTATGTAACAGTGAGCAATTAATCTACATGCAGATCGTGTTATTGTTTTTGTTATCACTATTATGTAATATCAACAATCTAGCATAGACTTTAATTTGGCAGCTTTCAGTGTAGTCTTCCTTTTTACTATTTAGCTGATTTTCTATCAATTCTATTCATTCTTAATCGTATTTATTTGCTATCCTATCTATCTATCTATCTATCTATCTATCTATCTATCTATCTATCTATCTATCTATATATATATATTCTATTTTTGATCTATTTTATTTTTCTTATAGTTTCTAGTCTAAATTTCTCTCTATTTTTCTATATATCCGTCTTTCAATTTCTTTGAAACAGTAACATAACTGCCTTTCATACATTGAATATGAAATAAATTTAATGAAAGTTTGAAAGTTATGGTAAAACCATAAGTGCTAAAAAAACTTTTTAAGAGCTGCGTGAATTTCATGGCTGTGCCATTTACATATTATACTTAATTATGCTTTATGTGATGTATTTCATGAAATGCTTCATGATATGCTTCATGATGTGCATCATGATATGCTTTATAATTTACTTTATGATGTGCTTCATGATTTGCTTCATGATATGCTTCATGATAATATTATTTGTCATGATACGCTTCATGATGTGCTTCATGATATGTTTGGCATTCTTAATGTTGTAAATGATGGATTGGAGCTGTTTGTCCTGTATTTATGTAGTTGGTAGGCTAATTATGACAGGAGGGGGGCACAACTCGAGCAAATGGATGACTGCAAATGCTGTAAAAAGTCCAGGTGTATTATCAACTGAGCCCACATTTCTTCTTCTCTGCAAAATGAATTGTCAGAACAGCTGTCTTTATTTTTTGGCAGAGTTGGTGTGAAGGCCATTTCAGTGATGTTTAAACTGGCAATGAGGAAACACTCCAGAGTGCAGTGGCACTTGAGATATGCTGGCTTAATCTGCTTTGCAATCTTATACTGAGTGCAAAAATGAAGGTTGAAGATGTTGTATGGCCATATTACAGTGTTTGGATGGTTCCACCTATTAATTCCAGATCATTTCACCTTACACATGTTGGATTTACATCCTTCATTTTATAGCTTGACACCTACATGTGCATTGGATGTGGCTTGGTATGTCTTATCACAGGAATTTACAGCCTAGTCATTTAAAGCTTTTGATTGGTCAATGATGTGATAGATGTTCCTCAGTGCATGAAGTTTGTCATTTATCTACTTCTCTGGAAAATGTTGGATGTAATCTATATGTATGATCAGGAGGGTAGAAAGTCTGTGTACACACTGTACAGGGCGGTCTCAAACTAAGGACGCATAACGCCCGGATCACTGTATATTTGTCTTCAATATATGTAGTATTTATTCGTGAAATGTGATTAATGTTACATTGCACAATGGAAATGAATTATAAAATAAATTAAAATGTGGAAATTGTCTCTATCATATACGAGTAATTTCATCCTTTGAAAAACCAGGAAGAGTCTGGCTTTCTTTACAGAGTGTCAGTTCTTTTAATTGATATGCTCTTCAGCAGAATTCCCCGTCATTTTCTGCAGTCATCTCTGCTCTGCAAAATTGAAGGTTTCTGCCAATCATACCCCCTTCCATGGAGCTGTGCATTTTGATATATTTCATCAGTTCATTGTTGCCTGTGTCAATCGTGTGACAGAGCTTCTTAAAACGGTTGCACAGTTGTGCCATGAAAGGAGGCTTGTCCACCAGGTGGTGTATGTAGTATACAATGTTGTATGGCCGAGGGTAGAAATTATACAATTCTTTGACCATGCATTCTAGGATATGAGATAATCCCATTTCTGTGCTTTTGCATGACATGTTTGGATTAAGGCTAAAAACAATTCACCATGAGTCAGAGGGAGGTCCAAAAATTGTTAGACAAAAACATTGACATGTTATGGCGTTTATGAAGCGGTTTCCTGCATTTTCAGAAATATTTATTGTGGTTGATTTTGGTCATGCCCCTTTTGTGTGGTGTGTTATTTTTAATGTTATTTAGCAACGGTTGACTGTATCTGACATGTTGATCCATTGACGTCATTCGATGGTATATTTTGTAGTATCATGTGGATTTTTGGATAAGTCCTCACTTTGTATTAGGCTATAGTTGTATCAGAGACTGTACAGTGTACATGGATGGACAGAACTTGTCTTGCAGCCTTTTCAAGAAAGTGAAATTGTTTTTTTTTTTGTTATGAACTACTACAGTGCATGAAACCTGGGATTTGAACCAGCATCTTCGAATAATCTTCCAAGCTTAGTATGAAAACCATTATTTTGTGAGGCATGGCAATGAGCGAGTAAAGCATAATATATGGTTGATGCAATTTTTGGAAATGTATGGGAACACATGTGTCATTCAGAGAGTGTACTGTAGGCATGACATTGACAGGGACTAAAATAGTTTGGGAGATTGTTGTTAAATTTCGCTACAGATTGTGACATTGCATATGAGCTTTTAAAATGATGAGAATCCAGGTCTCAGACTTATGCCCAATGCACTACAATTGCATGCAATCCCATCGGATGCAATGCTGTTGCAACCCCAGGATCGCAAGTTGGTGCACACTGTGATCCCTGCCTTTTTACAATTTTCCCTGCCTACCAGCATGTGTCAACCCCTCGTTAAAAAAGGGGTGAAAACAGGCTCTCCCCTCTGATTTTTGGCTGCGACGTCCTCGCAAGTCAATGCACACTAGGACTAGCATGGACAACTCATTAATAAGCTATTAAAACCTGCAATGCCATCGCAGGATATCTAGCACTGCTAGATATTCTGCGACGACCTCGCAAGTAAATTAACTACCATCGCAACTTGATGCACACTAGAGAAAAAGGGGTTGCAGCACCCTCGCATACGATCCCATCGCAGAAATAATACCAGTGTGCATTGGGCATTACAGTAGAAGAACTTCAAGTGCTTACTTCTAGCTGTTTTCAGGGTGTCAATGACGTCATTGAAGGTGTTGCTCCAATCTTCACCATTGAAACAGGTGGTTTTTCACAGACTCATAGGGAACTTAGTGACATGTATATGTTACCAGTGATGTGTATCACTGCTATGCTGAACATAGGAGAGGTAGCATGTGAGTCAGAAGCAGAGCTGTTGATGTGTCATATATTGTTCACACTTGGCAATGTTTGTTTGTGATCTTGTCCATCAGCTCCCAACCAATTCATAACAATTATCCTATAAAAGCTTTGAGTCTAAAATATATGAATATGATATATTATATGTATATTGTAAACTAATTTTTATTTTCTTATTTTTCTTGTTGCAGGAATGTGGCATCATCGGAGTGAAAGGCTGAAACCGGAAATATGACGCCATCACTTTGGGTGCACAATATTTGCTGCTATGTAGCAATTATTTGTCTTCTCACTGATTTGCCCGGTGGAGAATCTTGCTCATTTCCTGACTTCTTAATTAACAAGAAACATGAACACTGGTTGTATAAAACCAGGCTGAACGAAGAGAAATCAGGAATAAAGGCATACTCATTAAGCGCTACAAAATCAGTAATCACCTTTGCGCCCGACTATCCGGCTGAAAACCAGAATGGCTTCTTTGAGTGGAAATGCGTAAGACAGTTCAACAGAGATTCATTCTTTATAGAGGTCCTAGACAGTCAAGGTTCCCATTTTAAATGCGTTGATTTTGTCCATTTGAGCAGTGAAGTAAAACGATTAAGAGTATCGCAAGACTCGTCACACAATGACAATGCCATTTGCAACGAGGAAAAAATGTGGGATCCATGGTTGTTAGTAAAGGGAGGTAGCGCCCCCTATGAGACAATTTCTTGTTCATTCATTGGTGGATTTAATTTACAAATAACTGATGATAACAGAGGAGTGTGTAATAAATTTGATTTAATGCCACGTTTAGAAATAGGCTGCCACGAAGAGGATAAAATGTATTTTGACTTTCAAAATTGCCCACATGAGAGATTTACACCTTTAATGGATCGCAAACAGGTCCTTCATTGCATCGGGGAATGGTCAGACGATACTCATAAATATATCATCTTGCGTCAGCCGGAAAGGGATCATTACTGGATGTTACAATTACCGGCAAGGGTAGAGGACATGAGTCGTTTTACTGCAATGTTATCATCTAGCATCACGTCAGAATTATCAAATGTTGAAGTCGCTACTTTGCAACTGACTAGAAAAGTAGTAACTAATATTTGTATGGATGCTGCTGACGATTGTGCTGGAATTAACATTAATCGAAATGAGCTTTGTGCGGGCATGTATGGAGCCATTTACTGCAAGCGAACTTGTAAGTTATGCAGTCCAGAAAATGAACATGATTGCACAATTAATCGTCACTCAATCGGACAATGGGAATTTGTGTCTGATGACGTCAACGCGAAGGCTTTAAAGCACGCTAAATTCAGTGTCACGGAACGCAAGTTCAAGACTAAATCATTGACAAACACGATCTGTCTTAAACGCGAATCGGAATTAGATTACCATGAGTATGTTTTTGTGAAATACCAAACAAACGGGTGCTATCCCAGGTTTACTTGTGTGACGTCACATGTCGTTAAACGTGTCATGTACTTCAAAGAATCCAGAGGCGCCACCTGGCCTCAGTATGAAGAGGATTACTATTGCAGTGCAAGAACATACGATTTTCAGCCTCCCGAACCAACATGGCGGGTAGCGGTTAAGGAGAGGTCTGACTTATCTCCAGTGTTATGTAATATTCCTATGGACCTGTATGACTTTCAAACACAGCTTGATGATGTGTCATGCCAAGGAAGATTACAAACGTCATCATGTACTGCCTTATCGAGTACTGGCTTCTCTGTAATGTTTAATCAATCTGACTCGTGTGATTTAGTTGACGTCCATTTTGACTGCATCCTGAGTAAAATTTACGAAGAGCCAGGTTTCAAAAAAGTTGCCATTTTGGCGAGAGACAAAGACAACATTTATTATTGTTTCATCTTTGACATTCGTTTCACTACTGTAACGAGAATTCCTGCAAATGAATGTCATGGCGAGTTCATATTTTGGGACCATACAGAATTGCAACAATTCACTTTAGCGCCATCAGATGGAGTGTGCATAGAACGAAAGACAGTGGCACACTCTAGTGCAACTTTAACACAAACTACGAGACCTGTTGTAATATTTTTACTGACAGTATTATATTTATGTATGTCTTCATGATCTGAAAAACAATAATAGGTTATTCAATTGTAAAAGGGTTTTTGCACTAGTACTTCATGTAGCTTAATGCCACAATTGCTCAATTGCTTGATGCCACTTCATGCATAAGTACAAACTCCAATACTCCATGATAATTTGGGGTTTGTGAATTTTTTATTTGACTCGAAGCAAGCATGTTGTATGTCAGCGGAACATCTTATTTTATCGGACTTAATTTTTTAATAGAATTTGTCTAGGTGATTTTGCTTCCTTGTGGGCGCCTTACTTTGCGTAAAGCTTAAATAATCTGTGCGAATATATTCATTCACTATCCTTGCTTATTTGGATGATTTGTTTTTATCCTATATTGTGATTGATACACTGTAAAATTTGAAATTTTTTTAAAATGTATAATTCAGCATTTCAATAAGTAACATGACACATGACATTGACTTATCAACTTATTAGGCTCATCTTTATGAGATATACACTACAGGCCCCTGGCCCCCTGGTACATGCCTCTTTCTGTCTGTTACAGCCACCTGTAGGATGGAACATGGAGTTATAAGACACATGTACTGGGAGCCAGTTCTGCAGTGCAGGCCTACTTTGTGAACAATTGTTATGCAATATAATTATGTTCTGAAGGCAAAATTCCAACATGCACTAAATAACTATTAAAACAATTTATAAAAGCAAATGTTATTTTTGACAATTTTCAATTCATCAAAACTGAACATAACTGTTATATAATAATGCACTGGAATGTGAAAACAAGGTATTTGAGATGAGTTGTACTTGTTTACTTGGCTTGGTTGATCATAAATCTAATGCAACTGGTTTGTAGGCCTAATTAGCCTGGAATCTACCCCTATGTCATGATAAATCTGTCCAGTGTAATGATTTTTGTCAATTTACTTAATTCTACTCTTTATTTTCCCAACTCTGCCAATTGTTGGTCAAAGTCTGAATCTAGTAAAAACATTTGAATGACATACATGCAAGGAAGCCTGCAGATGATGATTGTACAATATGTCTGAACTAAATTTGTAAGATCATTTACTACACTTTATATTTTACTGACAACTATTGGCATCCTCTAGCTCGACAATGAGGGCACCTTGTCTCAGAATGACTGGATTCAATGCATACTTAAACTGAATAAAAATATCGAGAACTTTTCAAATTGCTTATTTGTCACAATTTCCATCAATGACTGCAATTATTTTTAAAAATTATAAATTTTTGATGAGGCTTTGTGATAATATTTACTTCTTATGATATGTTAAGCTGTTCATTGTAGAAGTATAACTGTTTCTGGTATGATTCATGGAATGATCATTGTTTTTGTATCACATAAGTACAACATCAGACAAGAACAAGAAAAAAAATCCAAAGTTACAATATTGACAAACAAATCTTATAGTGTGAGATGTGCCAGATGAATTATAAAGATAATTATTATAGTCAATTGCTGATGTTTTTACAACTACACTCACCAGCAAAAGAAACGCACCACTCGATTTTGGCTTATAATTTTGCAAAGACATTTTTTTTGACAAAACAAATCATATGGTATTGATCCTTAGATCAACTAGTGTCCTTGTGCCAAAAATCATTTAGATGTGACCATTTTCTGGCTGCCTTTTGACTTTTTACTCAAACTGAAATGTGATAAACAAGTCAAAAGGCAGACAGGAAATGGTCACAGCTGAATGATTTTTGGCACAAGGACACCTTAGGATCAATACCATATGATTTGTTTTGTCAAAAAAAATGTCTTTGCAAAATTATAAGCCAAAATCAAGTGGTGCGTTTCTTTTGCTGGTGAGTGT
This sequence comes from Platynereis dumerilii, assembly GCA_026936325.1. NCBI lineage: Eukaryota > Metazoa > Annelida > Polychaeta > Phyllodocida > Nereididae > Platynereis > Platynereis dumerilii. The sequence goes on from JAPTHN010000009.1 coordinate 9,140,231, forward strand.
AGTTAAATAATTTATCACAAAGCCGGTCAATCCAACTGGGAGGGAATGAAGGCACAACAAAAATTTGATGTCCTGGCCCAGGGAAAAAATGACAAGAAACAACACAACACTTGTTAAATCTCACAGAAATAGATATATGTTTGAAAAAATTAATGAACAAATTACTAAATTTTGGGTTAATCTATCTTTGTGCCAAATAATAAGTAATGTCTCAATTTAAATGACCAAGCAGTGTGAGTATAAGCAGTACAGCTTGCTTTTGAATTGTCAATGGTATATCGGACATATGTTTATATCAAAAGCCACCAATACTTTTTGTAGTTACATTTTAACACCGATCTAGTTTAAATAACTTACATATCCATTAGCGGTTATTATTAGATATTTTTGTTCAGTCGTGGCAGTGGCAAATCTGCCCCCCCCCCCTCAAGACCACTGAGATGGAAATAACATTTTGAAGAAAGTATGGAGCAATGCGGGCACGCAAACGCCGAAACGATGCTCATGCGGGCCTGCGAATGTCGAAATGACGTCTGGGACCCCCTAGACAACCCTGTCTGGTTCCGCCACTGTGCATTGCCTTTTAATAACCTGGGAGTTCAATGACGTAAAGAAAAATCAGGAAAGTAATTAATTATTGTCAACATCATGTGAAATATCTGAAACAATAAATCATTAGTTTTGACACCTGTCAGGCCTCGATATGATATGTGAGATATGTTGATTTAAAATGAAAACATGATTACAGCCAGTGCACATTTAACATGTGCTGTCCCTCCTGAGCAGCTACGTAAATTAAACCTTTCCCTACGTAATTATTTTGGTTAGAATCAAACGTTGGGCCAAACAACGTATGACAAAGGTAGGGCAAAGGTAATTTCCAAAGGTTGCACTCAGATGGAAAACCAAACGTAGGTCGCAACCTTAGTAAGAGGTTGGCAGATAGTTTGTTTTATAGTTTGGCCTAACGTTAGAGTCATACGTAAGTCATACCTTTGGTTGAGAGGTTGGAAGAACGTTTGGTCGTAACGTTTGGCTAAACGTGTCAGTCATGCGTAAGTCATACCTTGGTTGAGAGGTTTGAAGAACGTTTGACTATTACGTATGACCATACCTTTGATTCAAAGGTTTGTCGAACATTCATTTGAGAGGTTTTTAAAACCTTAGACTATTACGTAAGTGATACCTTTGGTTGAGAGGTTTGAAGGAAGTTTGACAACTACGTATGACCGTACCTTTGATTCATAGGTTTGTCGAACATTCATTTGAGAGGTTTTTACAACCTTAGACTGTTACGTATGACCAATTATGACCATACCTTTGATTCATAGGTTTATCAAAGGTATGGTCGCACATTTGGCAATACGTAAGTTCCAAGGTTTCTCCAACATGTTTTTGATATGTATGGACAACGTTTGAAAGTAATGTTCAGGGCAAACGTCTGATCATACGTATCTGCCAAAGGTTTGTTGAAGGTTTGCACAAAGTTGCAGAACCTGGGATCCTGAGTGTTAGAGAGCCTTGTAGCGCCATCTATTCCATACCTAATTCAATCTATCTCGTAACTTTGAGACAATAAAACCTCCAACAGGATGCTTGCTGGTGATAATTGGATGAAGCCATAAAGAAATAGTAGCTTCACCAGTGACAAAAATTACCAAATAAATATCTTTTAAACTATGTAAGATTAGATTGGGCAAAAAAAAATTTCCCAAGTACTGCTCAACCACAAATGACCAAGAGAGAATCACTTAAGACCGGAGTAGAAGTGAGCTTTCTTGCAGCTCTCCTGAATGCCAACTATCCAAGACCAATTTGGATTGGGATTTTTCCAACTCTTCAGAGTTGAAGTATTAATCCCTCACAAGGTAAGTGAATTTTTGTTATTTATATTTATATATTGTAGTCCTTAAATGGACTGCAGACTGCTTGGTAAAACAAGGAAGAAAAGTCTGCCTATTTTGGAGCCACCTTCAGTGCTTGCTGCCTGGCTCTGTTCTCTCTATCTCTCTCTGTTTTTCTCTCTTCACTGTTTTAATTCATGTTTTCTGTTTGCAGGTGTTCAACAAAAATCCAAACCAAGCACAACCCCTAAATAAATAAAAATTCTTGAACCCTCCCCCCCCCCCAAAAAAAGAAAAATCCTCTTTTATATCAACAACAACAATTTTATCATATATATAAGGGCCATTGTATAAGGGTTTTTTTTTTTTTTCACGGGGGGCCGCAGCCTGGCAAGTTGGCTAGACTGCAAGAAGCAATGCGGCAGTCCCCCGGGCCCCTCCGAGCGCTCCGCCCCTGGTCCGCGCCTCCCTGGTACAGTGAATCCACATCTTCCAAATCGCCGATTACACAAGATGATTGTGAAGCATACACAGCAGCTAGAGTCAATCCGAAGGAGTCATTTGACCCATACACATCCTAGAATCAATCGGCCATGGTTAAATAAATCGTTACGGTGGTATAAATGGTGTTCTAGACCGATATAAATCTAATCTACACGAGCGTCCTGCCCAGCCATGGCCGCCTCCCGCAACTTCTGTGCATGCGCAAGAATCAACGCGCTGGGCTGGCCTGCCGCACCTGACGCCCCAGAAGCAAATAACCACCATTGCTTCAATGTGGGGGGTACGTTCATATCAGAGGTTGGAGAAATACGCAATAAATACGATATATACGTACGTAATAATCTCGTAGGCATTTGTCGACAGAATGCGTAGTTTTCAAACGTTGGGTCCGATGTGAATTGGAGGTTTAATGCTACTTCAGACCAACGTTCCTCAAAGGAAATTGTCCACAAGGGGTGTTGTTTTTTTAGACTCTCTTGCCCTTCTTGCCCTTGGCTACACTCTAAAAAATTTCAGACAAAATTGTTTTTTTAGATTCAAAATGTTTTTTTGAAAAACCAAATTTCAATGCAAAAAACCAACATTGACTTTTTTAAAAATCCATGTTGGTTTTGCATTGAAATTTGGTTTTTCAAACAACCATTTTGAATCTAAAAAACCAATTTTGTCCCGACATTTTTTAGAGTGTAGGACATCAAGATAAGAAAGCAGTGTAAATTCCGTCATATTCAATACTGTTATACAAATGTAACTGTAAAATGCCAAGTCTGAAAAATATTTTTCAGTCATTTCCCCAAAATTATTGTAGTTTAACCAGTGGCACATCAAGGTGGTATAGAATGATAATTGTTATATCTCATAAATATAGCGTCATTCAATTGCTGATATCTTTAAAAAGATTTGAATAAAATATCACAAAGCCGATCAGTCCAATGAAGAATGGAATAGGACCTATCCACATACATGTAGGCTAAGTACCTTTCATTTCAAAAATATTTCACTGCTTTTAAAAATAAATTGATGATCTGGTTTGTGGTATAATATATTTACTGCATTTGATATCATGTTGAGTGGTTAATTCAGTAATTGTAGATGTATAGTTGTTTCATGGCGTCATATGGAATGATCACTGTTTTGATAACACATAAATACAGCATCAATCAATTCCTGATATCATTACAAAGAGTTGAATAAAATATCACAAAGCCGATAAGTCAAATGAAAAACGGAATATTACCTATCCACATAAGTTCCTAGCTTTCATTTCAAAAATATTTCAGTGCTTTTTAAAAATAAATTGATGATTATGTTTTTGTTATTATATTACAACATTTACTGTTTTTGATGTCATGTTAGCTCGTTAATTGTTGAAGTATAATTGAGTCTGATATCATGTGGAATATTCATTGTTTTAATATTACATAATACAACATAACTCAATTGCTGATATCATTACAAAGAGTTGAATAAAATATCACAAAGCCGATCAGTCCGATGAAGAATAGAATAGGACCTATCCACATTAGAACTGTTGCTAAAGTGGCATTGATTGAATATCCAAATATGGGAAATTCCTTATTGTAAGCTGTGACAAATAGAAATCCACCACAAAAATAAAATGTCAGGAATATCAGCATGAAGATGCAATCGAACGCCAGACGTCGCCCTTTGGGTTTTCTTGGGTCACGTGACAAACTCCTTCGAATCCAACCAATCAGGAAGTCTTCAGAATAAGTGTAGCGTAATGGGCGCTGCCTTGTGTGAGTATTGATATTCAGTTCTTCGGCCATTTTGGATTTTCGTTCACTATTCAGTTGATATAATTGGGTATTCAACTATTTGTTTAATTCGAATTTCAGGTATTTCATGTTTATATCCCATATTTCTTTTGATACAAAGTAAATGATTGGCATATCCAACTGACAGATCATCTAGAAATATGAAATTTTCTTTCCGTTTTCACATAGCGTCTCTTGGTCACATCTCAACTCTTACACTTTTATCCAGATGAATTCTTAATTGAAAAATATATCATATACAGATTGCTGCCTCAATACCTTTTTTTTGTAAATATATATATTTCAGACTTCTTCCTGCGGAACTTCTGTCTTCTGCGCATTCACATTGAATTGTCAATGATCTGTGAGCTATGCAGTGTATAGATGTTTATGAGCAGAATGTCAATATTCCCAAGAATTTTAATACCGTTCATTTCAAAAGTATATCAGTTTGAATTTTTCGCATGTGTTAATTCCAATCAATGTAAAAATGTGTTTAGCTTGAATCCTTGGGGTGAAATAAACAATACAAACGTATTTTTTTTATATTCCTTTGGTGAACATTTTATATATTGTGAAAGCATAGGCCTATTGATTAACACTTTGTATTGAGTGTTATCATATGTAATATGTTATTGTAATTAGTAATGCTGAAGGATCTGGAGGTGGTTGTTGTTTATGTTCAATTGAGTGTTAATTTGAGGATACGGAGTAATCATGACTAGTAGATAGGGTACTAAATTACAGTCATTTTATGATTTGAGTGCATTACAGTCATATTGAGAACTCTAGTATGTGTAATGCAGATTTTTGATTTTGTAATAAATTAGGTAAAGTGGAGGATAGCGGATCAGTGGCCTCAGTTGATCATCACAAAATTTACCGCCATAACTTGAAAATTTGCAACCGCATATGTCTACTGCTCCACATGGAAAACTGCAAAAACAGGGGCACCTCATGACAGTGTGTTATGATAATGCCCATATCAGTGTAAGGTCTTGGTTTCAGATTTTTTGTGACACTTGGATTAACTTTTTTACGCAACTGGGAGAAAGTATGTGTTAAGCAGCCAGCTGGGTTGCAAGCCAGCCCAAGCGTCATTCAGCACCTCCCGACCAGCTGATATGATTATTTTTTTTCCAAGCCAGCCGTCTCAACTGCTTTCTCATTACTTGACTGCAAATTTCATCAATTGAACACAACACCAACAATTGACTCCCAGCTGACAACTTTGCCAGCTGGGAAAATCCTAGCTGACAGTCTGCCAGCCTGGCCAAGCCAGCCGGGCAACTTCTTCATAACAGATATTTGGTGTAACAGATCATGGGGAGCCCCTGCAAAAAGAGGACAGTCATCTGCTCCACCTGTTGCTAACCACATATCACACTGTCATTGATTGGAGCCGTGGAATTTTTAAAAGGCCACAGTCATGCCAATGCAGGAATGGGGGGCCTCTTGACATCACTCTAAAAAATTCAGACAAAATTGGTTTTTTAGATTCAAAATTGTTTTTTGAAAAACCAAATTTCAATGCAAAAAACCAACATGGATTTTTTTAAAAATCCATGTTGGTTTTGCATTGAAATTTGGTTTTTCAAAAAACCATTTTGAATCTAAAAAACCAATTTTGTCCCGACATTTTTTAGAGTGTAGATTATGTTAACATGTAAACAAACCTTCCCTATCCCACATCAAACTCGAGTCATACCGAAAAAGTTATGAATGTGACGTGAAAGTAGAAGGTCTCAGCTTCGTATCGATGTAAGAAGTCATATTCTGTTGGGAAATTTTTGAGATATTTCAGTTTTAAATTTTTTGTTTTTCACATTCCATTTCGGACCATGATCACTGGTTTTTTGCAAATAACAAACAATTTCTTCATAAGAAATAACTCTAGATATCATACAGTATTGTATAAATCATTTACGTCCAACAGAAAATGTATTTTGAAGGAAAATGACCATCATTACATTTGTTTATCACATTTTATGTTTATTGGCATTTTGAGATTAAAAGTAGGCCTATGCAGTTACACAATTTACACATGAAAATCCAACCAGAACTGTGTTGTCTATTCTAGATGTTATAATCCTTCTGTTGGCCGAAATTTACATTAATTCCGTATATACATGGATATAAGTTGCCACCACGTATAAGACGCACCCCTTGCTGAGACCCAAAAAACCCCCCTTCCAGTGAAACCCGTACATAAATTGCATTAAAATTGACTGCCACCGAAACTCTTAATGGCTGACTATTACATGCTTGATTTCAGCAAATACAACGATTATTTTGGTAAATTTACTTTCTACACTCGCTAAAATTGCAAGAAATCAATCAAATCCACATTGTTTACATCTATGCCTCGCCATCTTGGCCATCTTCGTCACGTCATCTCTCGCTTGAGGTTAACCATGCTTCAGGAAGCAACAGAGAGATAACAGAAGGGTTGGAAAGTTTAGGTACCCTCTGAGAGCACTTTTCGTGAAATCTGCCCTAGATCGGCTGATATCTGATCTGTGGACTTCTGACTCTCACCAAGGCTTGATGAAAGACAATATTTAGGAAGATTATTTTGTGGGCATAATGAAGCAGGTATTCAACAAGCTCTCCCACCAAGGCGTTGTCATTATCCGGACTGTCATCACGGAGAACGGCTTCCCAACACCAGAGGACTTTTTTTTAGGAGTAGAGTGGCTCGGGGCAAAAAGCCCGGATTAGGTGAGAGGCCACTCCAGGATTATATCTAAACTTACATATCTGGTGCTTTTTTTTATTGATAGGATCGAAGCTAGAGGCTTTTTAGGTGATGTCACAAATTTTCAGGGCAAACAGCACCAAACCATAGTAGTAATTAACAAAACAAAAAAAGGTGCATGGTTTTTGTAACTTTGATTAATTCTTTGAAAGTGGTTGTCAGAAAAAACTTTGGAAATTTTTAAAAGTATAATGGATATTTGCATTGCTTCACTTTATGACCATCACATAAATGTCATTTCGATCATGTTTTTTGCATTTTAGCCGAAAATATAGAGGTCAAATTAAAATGTGTGGGTCTGGGGCGAGAGGCCCCACATGGTATGGGGCATGAAGCCCCCCTTCACTGAGGCCTCGAAGGTGCTTCAGGAACCATTTAATAATGTGTACTTTACCTAAAATCTAGATAGAATAGCTAATTGAAATAGAAAAAAGTAGGTCAAATCACACCTCGAAGTCAAGGGGGGCTGCATGCCCCGCGCTACTCTACTTTCAAATTTTGGTGGCCACATTGAATTTATGGCAGGTGGAGATAATACTGTATGAGTAAAACTACATGAAAATATTTGGTATTCTCTTGTTTATCATCCTTGTTAATACGAATTTGTTGTGAGTCAGATCGGCATCATTACAAATGTCAAAATTTTGCAAAATAGGACTGCAATATGCCGATATCCATAAATTGGCAAATATCAGACAAAATGGCACAAGAATGGCGTGATATTCATATTAAAAACAGCCAAGGTATGCAACGGTAGGTATATTTCTCCTTAGGACTTCTGGTTGCTGAGATATCTGGCCAAACGTCTGTCCTCTGCTTGACATGACAAACTACAGTGATGGGCACCTGAAATTTTGAATTCACCATGTTGTCACCCTAGACCCTAGTGACTAGTCTATGTCTATTAAGAACTGACAGCCACCCCCTTGTGGTGTGGTCAATCAGACCCAAAATTTCCAGTGGTCAAAAGGACCCTGATAATTTGAAATCAACCGGTGACCAACAACAGTTCTTTGGAGCAAAATGGTCGTGGATCTGAGGTCATCTGAGTCGAAACCCCCGCCCTCCTGGTTAAAAGGTCAGACAGATATTTCAGTAAAACAAATACATTTTTTTTTAATGTATCATGTACATATAAAAGCCATTTGATATCCAGGACATTATCTTTTGTATAAATTTGCTGAATAACGTTAATAATATTCCAAAGTATCCAGTTAACATCGGACATCTACATATATCTGAGACGATACAAGCCACACTAGCCAAGAGGATACGTGTCACCAATCATCACGTGAGACAATTCCTGGGACAACAACCGCGAGGTTTCGTCCCCAAACATTTACATCTACATCTACATATAGATTCTAGAATGTATGAATATTTTTGGTAAAATCTGAGATGATCAGGTTGCATTGTGCAACACGTTGGAAAAATATCAAGGCTAAAAAGCTCCAAATATACTAAAATTAAGTAAATGAAACTAACTTGCATTTCAGCTCCTACACATAATCATATATTTCTTGTAACTGCATTAATTTCATGTTGCCTGCATTTCTGATAATTGTAAATTCTATGTAGGGGGCCTATACCATGTCATTTATTGTTCAAGCTGTTCTATTGTCTGTACATGTCAAGGGCCTGCGGTTTAGCCAGTATCAATTGTGCTTCAATTATCAAGACAAGACTTGAGTCCATAATTCATTTTAAGGCTCTTTGTATACGTAATGTAGTCTCAGAGCACATGAACAAATTAAATCATGCAATTATCAAAAGCATTACAGTCCTTGTCATACTTACGTGGAATCTCAAGGTTTTTTTCTATGCTGTTGAACTATGATGTCAGTGATGACTCTATTCTAGCATTGCAATATATGTAAACTAACTACAAGTTGTGATGTCATTTCAAACTGGGTCAGATTCCCCAGCTTCTAACCAATGCGAATCCACCAAACTGAGCATCACAGTTTCAACTCAGTGTCAGAGTTAAAATTGGGTCTGGGAAAACCCATGCAAGTTTGACATCACAGCCTCTCAGCCAATGGGCTGCCAGAACAATAGGGTGTCCCATTTTTCGAAAATTTTCTCAGATCAAGCTCTTTTTGGGCTCAGTTGTGCTCCTATGTGTACAGAGCCCACACACCAAATTTCAGTCAAATCCATTAAGGGTTAGACGCCCCCCCCCCACCACCATCTTTGGGGGGCACCTCAAGGCACCCGAAAATGACTATTTTCGAGCACAAAAAGTGGCTATTTTACTGTCTGAAATCATCCCAGTGCCATTGTAATAGTTCATATGGGATTTTTGAGAGTGCTGAGTACATCTATGATGATAATAAATTACCCAGAGGTCAACATGACTTCATAACATGCTAAATTGGTCAATTCAGGCCTCGGATTACCCAAAAACGACTATTTTCGAGCTAAAAAAGTGGCTATGTTCCTGCCTGAAATAAGTTAATGCCACTGAAACTGGTCAAGTTGGGGTTTTTGAAGGTACTGAAGTCACCCATGATGATACTGAATCACCAAGAAGTTATGCTTTCTTCATAACAAGCAATATTGGTAAATTCAGCCCTCGGATTACCTAAAATTGGCTGTTTTCTGTTGACAGGATTTCCTGCAATTTTAAAATTATTGCAAAGCACCAATACCTGTGTTTTGGTGATTGTTACACATGAGGATTTCATTATACATTTACATGTATCAATTAGAGGTGGTAACCATGGAATTTAACATTTGCAATGGGTCATTTTTCATTATTAATCCAGTACATAATAACTACATATACGTAAAAGCACATATACGAAAATACACCTCCGTAAGATACATGATTATATTATACTTTAGCAATTTACTAACATAACTTTGCTTACTTTTTTTCACAAATCCATAGACAATGAATTGAAAACATCTAAACAGCCCATATCATGGTGACTGGATTTTCTCAACCCCCCAAAAAAAAACACAATTTACAAACAGTCATTGTAAGATCTGTTTTGAGACATGTAAAATCAGGATTTATATGGTAGAAACAATCTTCACAAAGGTATCTTCAGTGTCTTCTTGAACTGGTGCATCTTAATTTTGTATCAATTGGACATCACCACAATGCATTCCAGAAGAGTACCATACTGAGTCACAGAATACAACATTTCACTTGAAGTGTTTTATTTCAAATATGTGTATTACTGAGAAACTCCAGCACAGTAACTGTTCTGCTGGGTTGTGCTGGATGCAGATCTGAGAGGTAGCTTTCTTGGTGCACTAGAAGCCATTCCCATAGCAAATTTTACCAGGATTTCATCAGTCTGCCACTTCACTGCATTTGTATGCCTGCAGCAGACTGGTTTCAGTCAGTAATACTTGATGCCCCTCTTAACAGAATCACTAACAACAGCAATGTATTTGACAATACCAAATAAGGATACATTATCCTTTTCCTGTTTCTTGTTAATATGTTTAGTGCAAGACAAACCAATTACCTGTCATATCAAGATACTCAAATAGCCATGATGAAATTCTAACAAATGACTCAAGTCAGAGGTCAACATTTCCTGGAACTTGGGCGTATAACATCAGGTTGAGAGGCATTATGTTCAGTTATTGAGCAAGAACTTGTAACATCTGGGTCCAGTGCAGAGTCAAAACAGCTGAGCACAACCAGAGGTTCCATCTGGTACTATATATAGAACAGAATAATGAATTTGTTGAGCTCCTGGTGACATTTGAATTGAATCTTACATTAGAGTTTGGATAGGGCTACTATTTGAGCATCTACACATAACACAAAATTGGTTGGCCTTGCCACAGCAATGTGGGAAACAGGCATAGAATATGCAGCCATGTTCAACATCATCAAACACATTGCTGGTGTAAGGCTTCAGTCAGAAGGAGCATTAATTTTAGAACTTTGGAAATGTGGCAATTCTGATTGCATTGTCTTGGTGTCCTGCTCACACAGAATGAAGATAAAATATTTGTAAACCAAGACCAAATTTACACATACTAAAGACCCTCCTGTAATTAGTATATATGTTAATTAACATTTGAGCTGTACAAATGTTTTTGAAGTATTTTCCAAACGAAGGGGCTGCGAATCACTGCGGGTACTGGCTGGGCCACCTGGACTAATGTCGGGTAGCAGTTTCTATAATCCTTTTGCTTAATCCATCCTGTCCTAATTAGCAACCAAATGCATAAAAACAGAACATAAAGCCCTATCCATCATCAATATTACTTCCCCAAGATTTTCCAAAAAAGGCCATGTTACTAAATTGCCAAATTAAATATTTTGCTCATATTGCAAAGATTATACCACTTATTATGTGCATTTAAATATCTGAAAAATATTGTTAAGGAAAAGCTGACCCACTGCAAATGTTGAACTCTGTGTCTTCCATTTCCAATTGATACAAATTAATGGATAATGAAATGCTCATGTCCAGCAATCCCTAAAACACAGGTATTGGTGCTTTGCAATAATTTTAAAACTGCAGGAAATCCTGTCAACAGAAAACAGCCAATTTTAGGTAATCCGAGGGCTGAATTGACCAAATATTGCTTGTTATGAAGTAAGCATAACTTCTTGGTGATTCAGTATCATCATGGGTGACTTCAGTACCTTCAAAAACCCCCAGCTTGACCAGTTTCAGTGGCATTAACTTATTTCAGGCAGGAACATAGCCACTTTTTTAGCTCAAAAATAGTAGTTTTCGTGTAATCCGAGGGCTGAATTGACCAATTATAGCATGAAATGAAGTCATATTGACCTTTGGGTAATTTATTATCATCATAGATGTGCTCAGCACTCTCAAAAACCCCATATGAACTATTTCAGTGGCACCGGGATGATTTCAGACAGTAAAATAGCCACTTTTTGTGCTCGAAAATAGTCATTTTCGGGTGCCTTGAGGGGCCCCCCAAAGATGGTGGTAGGGGGGAAAAAAGAGCTTGATCCGAGAAAATTTTCGAAAAATGGGACACCCTACAGAACAAATATACATAACATAAGCCATGTGTTTACAAACAAATTGTCAAAGCCTTCTGTTTATACCAACGTCCATCAAAGTTTAAAGTTGTAAGTAAGCAAGTTTGTAGATTTATCAAACAACTCAGTGGGGATTATAACAATTGACTACTGTGAATGCTCATAAATCTGCCATTTGGTAGGATTAGACTGGTGATTGCTGTGATAAATCATTGGGATCAAAAATGTAATGCTTCCTTCTATATATCAATGTTTGAACTGTGATGCGTAGTTTACGGTCAGCCCATTGGCTGTCAAGCTGTGATGACATAGTTGTAGGCCATATATGTAGGGGCTTTTCCTGATAAAAGTCTTACTCTGACACTGTGTTGAAACTGTGTGACGCTCAGTTCAGGCGGATCAACATTGGCTAGAAGCTGGGGAATCTGACCCAGTTTGAAATGACATCATGGCTTGTAGTTAAATTACATATATATTGCAATGCTAGAATAGAGTCATCTCTGACATCACAGTTCAACAGCATAGAAAAAAAACTTGAGATTCCATGTAAGTATGACAAAGACTGTAATTTAACTCTAGGAAGTTATACAATGGTATTAGCTACCTTTATTAGTTGGTTTCTATGATTGTATCCTTGTTTGTATCTGTTTCCTTGGACCATATCTATATTGCATGGGATATCCCATGCATTATAGATATGGTCAATGAACAAAATGTGGATAAATGGATGCTCAAATGTTCCAGTTATAGATTCTTATCTCTGGCTCTGTGACATTTTCTTATGTTTGACAGTGTTTTGAGGGGTCCTGTTATAAAAACAGCAAACTGGATTATCTTGTTAAGCATTGTTAAGCATTGACTGTCTGTTTTAATCACCTGTTTCGAACCTCAGTTCAGTGGAGTGCACCAAGTTGACTGTCAATTTCACAGTGTGAAGTTGGGACTGCAGCTAGATTAGTTAGGCATTATTTTGCACATTTTTATAGAAGGACTTATTTCTGCATTTTGTTATTTTTTTATTGAGTTTTTACAAATTTGTTTCATTTTCTTGTGATTGTGCTTTTGTTTATCTTTCAATTTATTGCTGTGTTGTGATTGTGTATTAGCATCAGATATTGCTCTATAATCTTGATGAAGCTGCATGCAATGCAGAGGTGTTAATTGGTGATGTTTGCCCAATTGGCACAGTGGGCCAGGTGTGCCACATTATCTGTTTCAGAGTAGATTTAGTGTTGTCATTAGAGTTATTTTTAGGAATGCATCTTTTGTGATTCTGGGATTAAAATTAGGGGCAATTAAGATAATGAGGAAGGGAACCATAAGTGGGAATTATTGAGCTGTCATTGTGTATTTAGAAAATGTGTGATTTTAATTAGCGATTTGAATTGTCAATATGTCATTTTGTAAATCCAGGATTGGGGAACAAATCCCAGATTATAATCCAAAATTGCTACCAAAGGTCACAAGATTGTGTCTCAAATCCCTTGAGTAGAAAATATGTAAATGAGGCAGAATTCTGCCCTGTGATTGGTTGTGTGTTATCTGCCCTATTAATATTATGGGATGTTCTGGAACTTGTTTTAAGATGAATTTTGAGAATAAATTTTTAGCTTTTTACTGTATCAGGAGAAGTGAACAACAAATCTTTGACTCCTTACAATTTACTTTTACCAGTTCTACTGGATGCTTTATATAATATCTTAGGGACAAGTTGGTCCACCCAGCGTCGCCAAAAGAAGAAAAGACAGCAGAAGATAGGAAATAATGTCCAGTAGCCCGACCCAAGAAATAACGATGACCACCACCGAAAGGACAAAAACATGGAAAAAATGGGAGCAGGGCAAAAACACCCTAACAACATAGAACCAGGGCAAAAACACCAAAAGACCAAAAGACCAGGGCAAAAACACCCAAGGATCAAAAGACCAGGGCAAAAATACCCGAGCGAAACCCTGCAACCAACGAAAATGGACAAAATTCCAGCAAAACAATGAAACCACAAACAGAGAGACGGCCAAGAAAACACGAGAAAACGCAAAGGACAAAGAAAAAAACAGGAAAGGAAAAAACCCCAACAATAAATGTAAAATTAGCCTAAGAATTATGTACACTAACATAAATGGAGTAAGATCGAAACTAACCAGTCTCGTAAATGTAAGTACAATGTATGACGCCGACGTTATAATGCTAAGCGAGACTAAAGGAAAGCCCCCCAAGATTGACGGATACAAATGGTATGAAAAAACCAGACAAAGCCTAGGAGGGGGGTGGCCATAGCAATAAAAAACGAGTAGGCAAAATACACAACCCCAATTACGAACCTGGAAGATAATGACCAGGAAATAATATGGGTAGAACTAAAACCACCAAAAAACCCATGCATATACCTGGGTACCTTCTATGGCCCACAAGAAAGCAACAACCGTGACGACACCCACAGACAATACATGCAAATCAAATCACAATTACTAAACCTCAGGAAAAAGGGCAGGATAGTACTAGCTGGGGACTTCAATGCAAAAATACAAATAAGCAGTGACGAACTCAAACAAAGCAGGAGCCCAAATGGAAAACTCCTGGAGGAAGTAATCGAGGACACAAACTCCCAATCAACCTCAAGTCAACAACGGGCAAATGGACCAGGGAAAATAGACATAACACAAATGAAAAAGCAATGATCGACTACATCCTCACAGACCCAACCACAGAAAGACAGACTACCGACATTCAAGTGGATGAGATAGGAACCTACAGATTAAAGGGTGCAACGACCCAAACCGACCACAATACAATCCTCATGACAACGGAATTAAACCAAAACCCAAGCATCCCCAGAAAAATAACCAGATGGAAAGCAGGAAACAAAGAAAAATGGGAAAACTTCAATCAAGAAATGAAGAAAGCCTACCTAGACAACAAAATAAATAACTATGCGCAACTGGAGAAGACCATAGAAAACTGCCTATCCAAACACATAGGCAGGATCATCATAACAACAAAACCCCAGAAAAGACGACAATCAAACGAAGAGAAAGAAGCCAGAAGAATTATGAAAGAAAAACGAAAACAATTCCTTGAAGAAAAGGACAAAGCCAGGAAAAAGGAAAAGCTAAACGACCTCTACGAAGCCCAACGGAACCTAAGGAAAACAGTTGAAAAAGATGAAACTGAAAACACAAGGAGGAAACTAAATACACTTATAAAGGAAGGAGGAGTGAATTCCAACACTTTCTGGAAAACAAGGAAGAAACTAATGCAACCTCCGAAGAAAGAATACCCCACAATAACAGAAGACGATATAACTCTCCTCGACCAGACAGAAGCAAAAAATCACATAGCAAACTATTTTGAAGACCTCTACCAAGCAAGACAAGGGAAAGAAGACCAGAAGCTAAACACACAAACAATCATAGACTTCGTAAAACACACAGAAAAACAAATGGACAAAGCACCCCCAAGGGAAATAACGAGAGCCGAAGTAGAAAAAGCAAGAAAGAGCATACAATGGAGGAAAGCCCCAGGACCTGACAAGATCCCAAATGACGTTATCACAGAAGCGTCAACACAAACCCTTGAAATCTACAGAGAAATCTTCAATACCATCCTAAGGGACAAAACCATCCCAACCCAATGGCAACTGGGACACATAATACCCATTTATAAAGGAAAAGGCACAAAGGGCAAATGCTCCAGCGAGAGAGGAATAACCCTCAGTAGCAACATGGGAAAATTCTACGAACGAATCCTAAACGAAAGAGCAAGGGAAACTACAAACATATCTGATGCCCAAGGAGGAGGCAAAAAGAAAACATGCACCTCAGATCATATCCTTATACTAAAGGAACTTACAAAGAAACATAAGGACATGTATGTCACTTTCCTTGATGTAACCAAAGCATACGACAAAGCGTGGCTTGACGGAATAATGTATGCCATGCACAAAGCAGGCCTAAGGGACAGAACCTGGCTCGACGTACTGCTAATCAACAGAAACCTGAAAGCGAAAATACTCACCCACAATGGCCCAACAAGAGAGATAAACATCAAAGACAGCATAAGACAAGGAGGAGTACTCTCGGTCATCCAATATGCCACGGTAATGGACGAGATAAACAAAGAAATTGAAAAGGAAAAATTAGGCATCCAAATTGATGACAACACGAAAATCGGATGCCTCCTATGGATGGATGATGTAGCACTCTTCGCCAGAAGCAAAGAAGACATGAACAAACTACTGCAAATCACCCAGGAAACAGCGGACAAATACCACATAGTTTTCGGCAAGGAGAAAAGCAAGACTCTGAAATTCGGAAAGAAAGGTGAAAATGAAGAACCATGCAAAATGGGGGAGATGGACTTAGACTGGGAGGAAAAGTACAAGTACCTGGGAATGATAATTAACAATAAGAGAAACAACAAAGACCACATAAATGACATAAGGAGAAAAGCTGAAGCAGCATACCAAACCATCCTGTCAATAGCAGGATCAAAAGACCTCAAAACCATAGAAATGGGAACAATATGGAAACTTGTCAACTCATGCATCATCCCCATAATCACATATGGAGCAGTAGGAACCATATGGAACAAAACTGAAATGAAGGAACTAAACAAAATTCTAGATAACATTATCAAAAGAATCCTCCAGACCCCAACCTCCACCCCAAGAGAAGCAATCTACATTGAAACCGGGCTACTGGACATAGAATACACCATCCTAAAGGACAAAACAAACTACTGGACATCAATACCCAAGAAAAACAACAAACTCCTAGAAAAGGTTACCCAAACGAGGGACAAAAAGAGCTGGATAGAAGACCTCGAAAGAACCCAAAGAGATATGTATAAGACAGATAACCCATGTGACCAAATGTCACGCCACAAGGTCCTCAGGACAACACTACAAGCATGGACCGACAACCTGACCGAAAAAGGACGGGAAAAATCAAAGGTTAAATTCCTGATGGACAACAAAAGAACACAAGGGAAAAAAGGACAATCATGCATAAACCAACTCAACAGAATGCAAGTGGGTGCCATTTTCAAAGCAAGATCAAGAATGTTCCCAGTGAAAAACAACTACAAAAACAAATACCAAAACCTGAATTGCAGATTCTGCTCAAACACCACGGAAACTCAACAACACATACTAGAAGAATGCACAGCCATCGACAGAAGAGTAATCCCAACAACAACAACAACAGAAGAAATTTTCTCGGAAAACAAAGAAAGCCTCAAACAAACAAGTGAAAAACTAATCAAAGCAATCAACCACCTCAACACAACACCATAACCTAGTACCACTATCTCTCTTACAGGAGACAGTAACCCACTGGATGTGGGAAAGTACACAAAGAAGAAGAAGAAGAAGTTAGGTTGAAATACTTGTATGAATTCTGCTGGATCTCTATTTGTGAAATGAGCCTTGTTTGAGCTCTGTGGATCTCATGGACAAAAAAGTCGACAATATACAGAGTGAGGAAAGTGGGCAAAGTCAAAATGATTATTTGACAATTGGAAACTAAATACTGCCCTAGTACTTTACAACAGGTATGGTTGTGGGACCATGAGGTTGGAGGCTTTGGGTGATTTGGCTCGGAATAACTCTCAAGTGGATTTCAAATTGCTTTGGTTTTCAAAATCTTCATAGTGTGACTATGGTAAATCCCCCATATAGAACGTAAATTACATATTCAAACCCCCTACCACCCAACATCTACTCATGCCTCTGGTATTTTAATATTGTGTACTTGCCTTTATCACATTCAATCTTTTTGCATATATCATATATCCTATCTTTGGCGCACGCATTTTGGACACGTACTCTGCATGAGGTGATTCTAAAGATAGAACCATGATTTGATTTTGATGCACAAGACTTTACGGATATCACATCATTATTTAACTTATGCAGAAGCTTATTATTGGTGGATGAACTGTCAACAAAATGGCAAATTGGATATTTTAAGATGACATTTCGTTATATGACAGGTATTGTAGCATCCGTTTAAAGAAATAACAGTTTTAGTTCATGAATTTGTATTCGTTAACGAAACAGCAGTTTAAGTTTGTAAAAATTTTGTTGCGATAAATTTGCAACAATGTCACTCGTAAGAGTCTTGTGGCAGCTGTTCGCGATTGCTTCAGTGGTGACTTGTGTATGTCTGTTGCTGGCGTTCCAGGGAAATATTTTTTCCTTGCGTAAGGAATATACTATTGAAGAAGCAGGATTGATATTGAATGACGCGTTGGAAATACAAAGACTTGAACCAGGGTTAATACTGAACAATATGTTGGGATTATTCACGAAAGAATTCTCAAAGTTGGAATTGTATAGAGAAGAATTCCTGAACTACTCACAATGTCAGACAAATTGTACAAAAGATTCATTTCTCTACCCGAAGAAAAAATGCACGATAGCCGTTGAGGGTCAGAATCACTTCCGTCAATTGGATAAATATGAAGGAATAAGGACAATTAATTTTAGCCTCCCGTACCAAGCTATTTCAAAACTCTGGCCTTACAAGGTGTATTTAGGAGTATTTAGCAAAACTGTTAGATACAGAAATAAGCCATTGCCCCCTACTGAATATGAGGCCACTAATTCATACAAAAAGGCAATAGACTCAGCAGCGTTACCAAAGTTTGACTTTTTACAGACGACGCATATTAATCAGAAAGAACCTGTTCTGCTTACCTTTTTACATGTGGTCCGGAATGGAGTGGTATTTATGGAAGGTGTCGTAGCCCACAGTGATATACATATCAACCATAATGGTTGTAAATATAACACTTACCAGAAAGTAAAAATTGATGAGAAGTTGCAGACGTACGATGAAGTGTTTACGATTTCTCAGTTCTGGGGAGAAGGATTTTTTCATTCGACTGTTGAAAACATCCCTCGTTTGGTGTTGTACGTCGAATTCTTGAAAAAACACCCTACGATACGGATACACACCAGGACGAGATCCTCTTTTACTCAAAATTTCATCAGAGCTCTTGGATTAACTAATGACATCATCACAGGTCATGTCAGAGCACGAGTCATATATGCACCGGCTGGAGTCAACTGCGGCAGAGCTACGACGTTTCCGAGTTTTATTCTCAACTTACGACTCCGTCATGTAATTGAGAATGGAGATACCAAAAGAAAATCTGTTGTTCTAATAAAGAGGAGCTCCAGAAGATGGTTTAAGAAGCACAATGACATTTGGAGCATGTTACAAAGACACCAGAAATCTTACGGATATAAGTTAGAGTTGTTTTCTGATCGGAAGATGCCAAATTTTAACGAAACAATGAAAATGTTCAATCGAGCTCTGATGGTTATTGGACCTCACGGAGCAGGCTTTTCAAACACCTTCTTTAGCCAGCCAGATACTATCGTGATCGAAGGATTATGCAAAGAAATAAATTTATGCTACAGTCGTCTGTCTCGGGTGTTGCATCATATTTATTTCGGAATTATTCCTAAAAAAGACTGTTTCGACATGACCGCTGAAGACGTAGAGGGAGCGCTACTTCCCTATCTTAAGTGGCTGAAATCAACAGGGAAGTTGTAAATTAATGGTTGTCTGAAGACGTAAGCTGGTCTACCAATTTACAAAACAGTTAGTGAGTTAATAAGTGAGGTTATTGCAAAATAATAAACATTTAGACCTTTTTTTACAGCAGCAAACTTTGAACAAAGACTGGACTTGGTTAAATTGACATGCAGGTATTGCTTAAGAATTTAAAGATATTAAAACAAGTAAAGCAATTTACAACTACAATTTAGTCGCTTGTACAAGTTACCTCATCCATCAAAAGGAAACCTTTAAAATCTTTTTTTTACTGTAGCAAAGACTTTTTACTGCGTAAAACTACTTTATGTTCCCAGATGTATGTGATTGATCAAACAATAAAGCAATATGTGCATTGGAGTAATATTGATATCTATTTTTAGTCGTGGTGTGTGCAAATCTCCACTTATGCAGTCGTAATGAGAGAATGGAAAGTTTTGACAGGAAATCGGAAATTTGACCAGTTTCAGAGTGTCTTTTGGGCCCTGACTTAGCCATTTCGTTTGAAAATGTTTGGTGTCAAGTAATACATGTAAGGATAACTTGATTATAGAGCATACATCTTTCATAGTAATTAATAGCAGGCATGTTGTAATTAGGACGTGGCTTCCCTTTATATCTCTTGCTTGGATCCGCTGTGGGCGGCATCACACATTGTGTGTTTGCCATTGTGCCTGAACTATTGCACTTACTACTAGTACCTACCCTACACCATCACAATATAGTGAATGTGTAGGTCCTGTCCCTACACATTCACTGGCCCCTGTTGCGCACTGGTGCGGAAGTAATCCGCCTATTGTTCTAGCACTTGACCTTTGACCCCCTGCGCACTCAAGCGGTTAATCCGTTCTATTGTTCTGACAATACAAAGGGTCATTAATCATTGTTACCCCTTTTCTATTGTTCTATTGTTCTTCACATTTTTTGAAAATCCATTTATCAAGTAATAAACGATTTATGAATTTTTGTTGTGATAATTGTCAAATATTTTTACATCTTTTATATTACAAACCCTACTTGAAATCCTTATCCATTCACACTGATATGAAATCCACACTCATATAGTACTGCTGTAAATTAACATAAATAAGTCACCATACCATTCATATAAAATGTCACCAATTTGATATAACGCTACTGGTGTGGAGAACTTTTTCCCAATGACACTGTAATATGATGAACTCTTAAGAATTATGCATATTTTTCAAGACAGGAATCACAATTTTTTCATGTGTATGGGATACTCAGTATTTACTGTCTCTTCATAACCTCATGACCCATTATACTTCACATGCTTATTTGAACTGTCAAAACATGTTTTCTTCAATCAGAAGACACACATTTGCTTTCAATACCATTCTCGCTTCATTCCAAAAAATTCACTGGCAGCATCATCTGCCTGTAAATTAAAACCTCACTTTGTGTATTCATTCGCGTAAATACACCACAAAACTGAAACTCCCGTTGACAGACATTAAATGTAAACTCTGGTGCTGTACACAGACTGACAGAGTAACACAAAAATCATCAATGCGCATTCAACATCGAAAAACTAAGCTTCAAACCATTACAACGTCATGCTACATTCACACCGCGTGTACTTCGACGGTATTTCTTCACTATACCCTACCTTCACATGGCCAAAACGTCCTGCAAATCCTCCATTTCCACTTATTTCACATCGACACATCGCTTTCTTCACTCGCCGTCCGCCATGTTTGTTTACAGCTGTGACATCTCGCTCCCTCTCGCTCTTAACTCAAGGTCGCGAGATTCTTAGCCCGAACAAGTTGGCTGCTTTCGGTTTCTTTTTTTTTGTGAAATTGACTATTTTTGTGCTCCTAATCCAAATGAAAGAATAAGAAACTGCTGTCTATACCATTAGAATTATATACACCTAGTCCAACACATAGGAATTTCTGATATGTAGATTAAGTAGCTCTAACTTACAATTTACATAATTGCTGGCATCTTTGTGACTTCCAAAAAAAAGTTAAGTGTCAAATAAATGTCACCTTTTCTTTTTTAGTCTTTCCCTAAGAATTTTGTACCTTTCTGATGTAATATTAGCTTTTAAAAAAAGAAATTGATCAGATTTAGACCTGAATACATTTCCTGTAAAAAATTAAGAAACTGTTGACAACCCTGCAAAATGCATGACATGGTGTTGTTAGTTCTCAGTGTGTGTCATGCATGAATTGCTGCTTGTGTCAGATTCATCAGCCCTGTGCCAGAGAAACCATGCCCTCTGCTGCTCACTGGAGCATAACCCTGTGTTAGCCAATAGTTAGCCTTCTCCCTCCTCTATCCCCTCCCCATTTTCTATTTCCCCCTCCCCTCCTTGTAGAACAATGACTCTTGACATGCCTTAAATCAAGTCACCCCCTTTCTCAACCCTCACTCTCAGCCAACTTTTTTTTCTGGGATAACACTTTGATTTACAACACCAAAAAAAAAAAAATGGAGCATTTGTATTGTTACAATAGACATTCAAAACGTTATTGCAATGCTACAGCCAATGATAACCAGGAGAAGGTTATCTTTGAAGTCAATGTATCTTCAACTATTTATGGGAGTACGATACAATTGGACAGATTTTCTGAAGGCAAACATCTGGACAGGGCGATTATCAATTGTGAACAGGTAAATACAAACTTTTTATTTCATCATCAACCAATATTTATATCATCATTTCACTTTGACACAGTATATGTTGATGCAAGAAAAACACTGTAAGCTTCAGCTTAAATTCACATTGCTTTATACCACCTACACTAATCCCTTCTCTAGAGCAACTTATATGACAGGCATATAATATGTATACTGTGAATCTCATGTTATGTGTCAAAGGTCTTTTTTAAAATAAAAGCCTGATTTTAGAAATATCTCATTTCCAAAATTTTGTAGAAATTTTCCAAAAATATTATTAGAAAACCAAAAAAAAATGAATAAAATCACTATATTTGAAGTTGGTGACAAAGTAATTGTCTGACATTTAAGACATGATAGTATTTTTAAAAATTAGGGCATTCAAAAAAAAGATTTTAAAAAGTATTCTAAAACTTGTTGTTTCCCTTTTTATTCCAGGCCCAAACTCTCCTCCAAGAGATGACCAGACTCCAGACCGATCTCTGGACAAATGTTGAACAAGTACACGTTGTGGAAGCCAACACTGTAGAACTGAGGAGGGTATGCACAACCGACGGGGTGTGGCATACCCTACTCGTCTGTATTGTGAGTGGTAATGTCACTATAAACGACGTTCAAGAAGCTGAAAACTCCATTACATTCACTGAAGGTCTGTACCAGTCATTCATTGACGTTTTAAAAGACACTTTGCCCATATTAATGGGAAATGTCCTCCAGCTGGAGGAAGAGGTGCCCTACCTCCTCATGTACAAGAGGTTTGACCTTGTCAACCTGAATGAAGCACCTGCTCTGTTCCTGACCACCGAAGAGGCCTCAAGACCCTGCCCTGACAAGGTCACACTGATTTCCCAGGAAGAATTGGCAAGATGCCAAAGGATAGACAGGGCCTATCATTTCCTGAGCTATCTAACTCAACCTTTGTTAGGCAGTGAAGAAATGCCCATTCAGGTTGAGGATGATGATGTCCCTCGCCAAATAACATTTTCAACAGAACATGGTAGTGTCAGCCTCGGACCCAGACCTGCCGGACCTCCCCCAACCCACTCCATAATAGCGTACCAAGTACCAAGAGTTCCAGCTACAGTATTATGCTTGATCATAGGTGAGATTATTCACCATAAGAAACTGCAAGAGTATTTCAATGATGGTGATGATGTCTCTCTTGACCAGGCATCCCAACTCACTCAAGAGTACATGAAAGTAAGATGTAAGAAATTCCAAAGGCTCATGTGCAACATCCTGCAGCAATTGGGTTACAGAAATAATACCCCTACTGCTGCACTGTGCTTTATGATCATGGGTGTCGGAGTAACTTATTCTCCCCATCATAATGCCTGTGAACAGGTCAGACAGCCACTGACTAACAATGATGATTTTTTCTATGCGATACATGACAAATTTGTCATAAACTTTTAGTTTAAAGCTTAAATGTATTACATGTTTAGCTCCGGTGCATAGCTTTTAGTTTGTTAGATAGATAACTTACCTATTGTGTAAACTTTATTTCATGTTGTCTTATTCCAATGTATATAAACTTTTCAGATTACTTCTTAAAAAAAAAAATTTAATTTCTTGTGAAATGAGACAATCAGATGTATATACTTTTATTATTGTTTGGATAGATAACTTTCACATTTCTTGTAAATATGCTGTATTTCTTGTTAACTTATCCCAGATGTATGCTCTTTTCCGATTACTTCTAAAATTAAATTTCTTGTAAACTGTCATCACAGTCTTTCTCTTTGTGTTTCTTTATTTACTTAAATTTATCATGTCTGATGACTTTACATTCTAGACTTTGAAAAAATTGACATGGTGCATGAAAGCACTTTAGTCCAATAAACATCCTTGTCCTTTTCACCAAGAAGAATAAGAAAAAAGACTAAAAAGAAGACCAAGAAGAAGACCAAGAAGAAGACCAAGAAGAAGACTAAGAAGAAGACTAAGAAAATCCTCCACATTCATAACTTCCATCATGCTCAGCCCTAGGTTAAACAAGAGAAAAGTAAAATCCATGCTTTTTAAAACTGCTGTAAGTCAATACACATCTTCTCCCTTTTCACCAAAAAAGGAGCCTGAGAAGAATAAGAAAGTTAAACCACCTTTTTTTCTTAAGAGTGAAGCTAATATTATGAATGCTAACAAATAATGAAACCAACAACATTTCTCCAAAAAATATAAAAAATTTATATTCAACAATATAAAAAGTTTTTTGTGAATGGAAGACAATACATTTCAATAAACAGGTTTTAAGCTTTTCTCATAATAATCCAAAATATCTATAGTTCTTTCAAAGTTAACAATAACTTCATAAGTTTCTATAACAAGTATTAAGCAGTCACTGACAAACTAACGAAGTTAATCATGAACACAATTTAGCTATTATATTATTTTGCTTTCACAAAGTGTCATTTCACAAAGACCTTAGAGTGCTAATATATAACAACAGTCAAAAATCACAGCCTATGGAATAGCAAAGGTTAAGTTATTCATAAATAAGTTTCTCCTTTTATAAAAAACTGTCTTTAAATAGGAACACCCTGAACTTTCAAAAAAAATAAATTTAATTACTAATACTCAGTGACATTTCTAGCCTTCTCTCATACAAGCAAATTCAATTTACCACCTCTGATATGCGATATAGAGTCAATAATTTATCAACAATAAGATCACAACTGATAAGTTAATCCCTAAAAAAAAGTAATACAATTGTGTCACACAAAAAGTGACTTTTTGAGTTTAGTTTTGATTTTCTCCTGCTTCAATATTAAGTAAAATATCTGACATCATGCTTGCATCCACAAATAACAGAACAGTAACAAATACTACTAATATATAAAAGGGTTTATGCATGTAAAAAACTAACTCATATAAATATATAAATAACATACTAAAAAATAGATCTCCATACACTTTCACCACTCATTAATTCTCTCTTATTGTTATAAAAAATACATAAAAAAAGATCTAGTTTATCAACAGAAGTTACAATTTATCATAATTATACCTCTTTCATACCCAAGTCATCACATACATACACACAGAGCTACAAGAAACAGGAACAAAAAACTATTCCTACAATAATGACAAAAAAGCCTTGTCATCATAACATTGCTAATGTGGTACTAACATAACTTTTTGAAAACAGGAGTACAATATATCATAAAACCTTGTCACCAAACAATAAACCTTGCTACAAAAAATATAACAATCCCTGCTGCCAAGCTAGTTAAAAAATTTGAACTGTCAGATCTGAAAAGAAATGTCAATACACAAAGTGACATTTGTTTTTATCATATCTCTTTTTTTTTCCCCCTCTAATCATTAGAATATCAAGAAACATACCAAAAAAATCATCAATACTCAAAATAACATGACCAACACAGCCTTCGCAAGAGTATAACCAACACTAATTCTAACAAAAATAAAATAAATACAATATTTGATATCATAAGTCACTTAATACTGATTGGGTTTAACTAAATTGTTAAACTAGTTCAAAAAAAAAAAATTTGAACTGACAGTTGTGAAAAGAAATGCCAATACACAAAGTGACATTTGTTTTTATCTTATCTCTTTTTCCCCTCCAATCATTAGAATATCAAGAAACATACCAAAAAATCATCAATACTCAAAAATAACACGGCCAACACAGCCTTCGCAAGAGTGCAACCAATACTAATTCTGACATAAATAAAATAAATACAATATCTGATATCATAAGTCACTTAATACTGATTGGGTTTAACTAAATTGTTAAACTAGTTCAAAAAAATTTGAACTGACAGTTGTGAAAAGAAATGCCAATACACAAAGTGACATTTGTTTTTATCTTATCTCTTTTTTTCCCCTCCAATCATTAGAATATCAAGAAACATACCAAAAAATCATCAATACTCAAAAATAACACGGCCAACACAGCCTTCGCAAGAGTGCAACCAATACTAATTCTGACATAAATAAAATAAATACAATATCTGATATCATAAGTCACTTAATACTGATTGAGTTTAACTAAATTGTTAAACTAGTTCAAAAAAAATTTTGACTGACAGTTGTGAAAAGAAATGTCAATACACAAAGTGACATTTGTTTTTATCTTATCTCTTTTTTCCCCTCCAATCATTAGAATATCAAGAAACATACCAAAAAATCATCAATACTCAAAAATAACACGGCCAACACAGCCTTCGCAAGAGTGCAACCAATACTAATTCTGACATAAATAAAATAAATACAATATCTGATATCATAAGTCACTTAATACTGATTGGGTTTTAGCTGAATACTTGAAATCATACAATACATAAAAAAATCCACATGTGTTGAAATGATCCTCAGAAGTAGTGTATATTTCTAACAGTGTCAATTCCAATTTCTATATTTCAGTCAGTTAATAGATTTCTCACATAAAATAGAAGTGCATAAATTCAAAGAAAAAAAACTACTTCTGAGCATCATTTGGTCACAAAATATCAGCACATTATAGTTACATTCTACTTTTATCACCCATTAAAGCATGTCAAAAAAAACCAAGAGTTAAATACCCTGCAATAATGCAATAATGCAACTTGTTTCTTTTTTTTAATTTAAACCCAAGCAAACCAGAAATTTAGACAATTTTGACTTATTATTTTTTACAGTCCACAATAGATCTTTTAATAAATCAAGTTCATGGTTGAAATTTCACTAAACTTTTTACAGATCAGAAAAGTTAACTTTTTAAAAAATTTTCACCAAAATCAATTTCTCGGTCTGAGTCGCTGTGGAATGATTGCGTCTGGGTTTAAACCGTTAAGCATCCTGGGTGGCTTGGGTCGAGGGGCATTGTGGGGAACCTGTTCAACAGGCTGAGGAATAACCAGAATTCCTGCTGCCACAGGGACATCCCATGGTCGTGGGAAGTGATTAATCATGAAAGTCGCCCCGTTTTCTTCTATCTGTAAAAAAATTTTTTAGTTAATCATCATTAAAAAAAAATCAATACCAAATTACAGTTAAGAAAAAAATTAAATCGAATATCGTGCATCTACACCATTGTCGTCATCATCGTTTACCAGTTTCTTCATTTCATATAATTCGAAATCTTTACCTCTTAGCCAACTAATGAATCTGCAGGGTAATGTGAACACAAAGCAGAAGCACTCTGCACATTTAACCATACAAACAGGATCTCTTCTGAGTCCCTTCCGTTTTCTTATAATGATAATGCTACTACAAACCGCTATAAAAATAATGAGAAAGATCGCCCCTCCCACTCCTGAAAAGACCATGATCTTCGCAATAGTCAGGACATCATTTTCCGGTGTCAACTGGGTGGTCTTGGTCTTGGTCTTAGCTGTACTGGTCTTCTTGCTTTCCGCTGTTGGGGGTGTTGTTTCTTCGTCAGGGTTAGACCTCTTGGTAGACAGCTGTGTCTTGGTTTCATGTGTGGGGGTAGTGTTTTCCAAATTCAGATCCCGCACTTGGTCAACTGGGTTAGGCACAACTGGGGCTTCCTGCTCAGGCTTTGTTTTGGGTGAAAAAGTTGTCTCCTCTGCAATGTCAATCACTGTCCCAAGGTCCTGAGACTCAGTTTTGTCAACATAGATAGTCGAAAACACTGTACCTGTAACAGTTACTGTTGCCGATTTTGGTGCCACGTGGTCAAATGAGGAGCCCTGGCTGACATCCGGAAATTTCCTTAAGCAATTGACCCACCAATACGATCTGTCTTTCACCTCTTTGCAGAGTCCGTCAATTTCTGTTGTGATTTGCACGTTCTCGAAGCCGTAACTATCGTCCAAAGAATCCAAATCAAAGATCGTCGTGGTTGTCAGAAACAAGTTTTTTCCAGTCCTTGCCTTCATGGGAAATCTGGGCACTGATCCAACATCCAAACACATGACTGATTGATAAGTGCACGAACACTGTCCATCGTCACCGCAATTAAAGGCCACTACATTGATCCATACGGTGGTTATACCGCTTGAGGCTAAAAACAGTAACAGAAACAGTCTATCCATTGTGAAAGCTGACAAAAACACGCACGACTAATCTCCCGCAACGCAAATCAACTGTCATATGACAGTGCCTCGATCTGGTGATGAAGGAAAAATTTCCCGCCAAATATTGAGGCACCATGCGGGGGTCAAAGGTCGCAGTATAATCGAAAGTAAAGGGCCAAAAACATGCCAATTAGCCAATAAAACATGTAGCCTTATCTAGAGAGGCTGGGGACAGAAGTCAAAAGTAAAATTTGACCATTTTGAATCCGATATAATGAAATGAGAAGTGCTCAGAGTTATGCATAAAAAACCCTTCAGGGGGCCCCTATATCACTAATTATTCATGTTTAATATATATCCAGGGGCCACATTTGGGAAATCAGCATAATCCTGTGCATTGACAATTAGCAATCTCAACCGAATGCTTACATTGTCAAGCATAACTTTGTTGGTAAAAGCATTATTTAACAAAAGCACAACAAAAAACAAAATGCTGATTTTCTCTACTTTCATGCAGTACAGCTATTCTTTGATAAAATAGTCTAAAATAAAAGACAATCTCTCAATCTCATGCAATTTCATCATGATTAGGATTTTTTATTTCAGTATTTAAGTAAAAGAAGTGAGACAATTTTCTAGTCAGCATGAAAGGACCAGGTGTGTGCTTGTGTGTTGTTGAGTGGGTTGATGGATGACAACCCTTTACAAAAGCTGATGCATGCCCTTGTGTAACATGACATTTTACATGACCTCAGCATTCAAAATTTCAATTCAGTTTACACATGATAAAACATTGCTCTGCAACATCAGGACAAAATGTGTAAAATGCACAAAAATGGTTAGGTTGGCCTGTGGGTGGGGCAAGTGGGCGTCCACACTTTGCAATCTTTATATAATTAAAGGCCACACTTCTCAAAAATTGACGCTTTTTCTCTAATAGGTTTTTATCACAAATAAAAAAGGTGTCAAATAGGTTAAAAATGCCTCTTCTCTTAGCATTCTCATAAGCTTGGCTTTTATTAAATCAATTTAGGCCTACCATTTTATTGTTGTTACTCTTACAACAATCATGCTTGACCTCCTAAGAGAAAGTCATAGAATAATTGACACCTCATTTCATCCATAACATAATAAATTGGAAAAAAATTTATCCTGTGTGGTAATTTTACAAAAGATTTCATAATGAATGTTCCATAGACAAGAAAAGTTATTGTTACAGCTGCATCTGCTTAACTCTTGACATTTTTTAAAAATCACAGTTGCCCTGGAAATTCTACATAGCATAACACACTTATATCAACACTTAGAGAAAGTCATAGAATAATTGACACCTCATTTCATCCGTAACATAATAAATGGGAAAAAAATTAATGCCATGTGGGCATTAGACAAAGATCTCATAATTAATGTTCCATAGACAATAAAAGTAATCTTTTGCAGCTATGCTTGACTGATGGCATTTTTAAAAAATCACTGTTGCCCAGGAAATTCCCCCACAAAGTGTGCTACACTTTTTTATCCAACACAAAGAGAAAATCATAGAATAATTTACACTTCATTTAATCCATAGTATTATAAATTGGAAAAAAATTAATGTCATATGGCCATTGGACAAAGATTTCATAATTAATATTCCATAGACAACAAAAGTTCTTATTTTTGCTGTTGTGTTGGACTGTTGGTATTTAAAAAAATCACTGTTGCCCCTGGAAAATTCACAAAGCGTACAACACATTTATCACCACCAAAGTAAAGAACAATTACATCATGTCAAAGACTTGTCATTCATTATGCATTAGCCATTATGCATGAGTTCTCAACTTCTGATTGTCTTTGAAACCCTCTGACAATAAAATCTCTAATGAACCTTTGTAATAAGATTGATGACAGGAGCAAACAAAAAAAAATGCCATGATTTAAAAAAGGCCAATTTATTGACAAAATTGAAAAGTCATCAATTCTGCAAGTCATCAATTCTGCTGTAAGATTCATGTCTAAAAAACAAAAAAGAAAGACATATTAAATAGCAATTTATTATCAAATATCTATTGCTACATGTCACTGTATTACAACCATTGGGTCAAGAGATCAACCAATAGCCACAGGTTGTGCAGTATATAAGAGAGGGAGAATGCTGTGAGCTCAGACCATACTCATCACAAGACTTGAGGACACTGATCAGCTGAGCAAATCCTAGCCAAATCATCAAGAGAATAAGAAGACAGCCCAAAGCATTTTGCACCAGTAGCTGGTAAGTACCCATACTCTTGTCATTCCCATATCATTGTGAAATGAAAAGCCACTGACTGGAACTGTTGTCATAAATTAAGAAAATTCACAAAATTCTCATTTTTATTTTTTAAAATGCCTGTGTTTCAAAGGTTTTTCGTTAGATGACGTCTCAGTGCTTTATTTGGTCTCAACAAAATATTTTTGTCATGTCAGTATGCAACAAAAAAAAACGTTTTTCTTTGGTCATTTTTCTGTCAAAAACGTCGGTCTATAAACTGACGAATAATCAGCAACTTCTCATGGATTTCGATTCCTTTCTTCATATTTCGTTAGTATATAGGTTTAGTGTTACAGTAGCCAACATCATCTGAATTCATGATTCATCTCCATCATAGTTTAATGCTTGCAAAGACTAAAGGCATATTTTCCTATTCCTTCGCCATTGATCAATACTTCCATCCCATTACCCAGAGGGCGCATCGTCTCAGCACACTGGCGACGCCTAACGAAAAATTTCGGAAGATCGCGCTTGCAAAGTTTTCATCTGTCTCGAGGCAAATGTCAGCACATAAAATATTAATTTCACACTAAATCGAATTCTGTGCTAAATAGAGTGATTTGCATGTGTGAAACACCCGTCCGCACCTTTCACAGGCCAAATATAAGACGAAAATCGATTATTTCTGAAAATTTCCATTGCTGATAGCTGATAGTGACGCCGATCTTCACGTTATGGCTGTCATCGTTTTTGATTCGTTCTTTCCGTCCTTTAGAATCATCGTCATTCTGTTTGTTTGCAGTATATAGGGTCTTCGGTATATAGCCGTGTATAATTTACAGTCTGAAGACCAAATATAAGACGAAATCGATTATTTTCTGAAAATTTCCATTGCTGATAGCTGTTAGTGACGCCGATCTTCACGTTATGGCTGTCATCGTTTTTTATCTGTTCTTTCGGCAGTTTAGAATCATCGTCATTCTGTTTCTTTGCAGTATGTAGGGTCAACGGTATATAGACATCTATAATATTACAGTCTGAAGATAGGAAATCAAATTTGTTCCATGTTGATAGCTTTGAAAGCTGCGGTATTCGTACATCGCTAGTACGTTATTTTAACTAGAGAGGGCGCGTCCGTCCTACACCAATGCACCACCTGGTGAGCGATTTAGTACTGTAAGAGAGCATGATTTTTTTCACAGCTAAATATAAAGGTGCCTACAACTTATTGGAAAGAAGTGTCTTAAGTCATTTACACGTTCTTGACACTTCTAATCAATATGAAAAAAAACTCAACCTTATCATTAGAGCTAGGAGCCATCAGTTTATGCAACCAGAGCCACACTAAATTGTTGTCCAGCTGAAGCCAGCTGAAGCCAGCTGAAGCCAGCTGAAGCCAGGTGAAGCCGGCTGAAGCCAGATGAAGCCAACTGGAGCCAGCTGAAGCCAGCTGAGGCCAACTGAAGCCAGCTGAAGCCAACTGAAGCCAGCTGAAGCCAGCTGAAGCCAGCTGAAGCCAGCTGAAGCCAGCTGAAGCCAGCTGAAGCCAGCTGAAGCCAGCTGTGTCATGGATGTGCCATTGTCAAAATTAAAATGTAGTTTTCTCTGGGTCTTTGCTGCCTCTTTTATACCTGAAAATCATCGTCTAAAATTGTGACCTGCTCCACCAAAAAAAAAAGAATTCACATTATGCAGTTTGTATTTCCCGGAATAGTGTAAAATATTTTTTAAAAAAAGGTCGTATTCAGATTTATTTTAGCTGTTATCAAATGAATAAATTAACACTTTTTTTAATCGGAAACAGATTTTTTTAAATGATCTAAATAGGTTGCTCATCCTGATTTTCATAAGTCTTTCGTTGCTATGGCAGGAAAGTCAAATGCTATTTTCTCAAAGTTTGACGTTTCATATCATCAATGTTTGTGGTGCCATGTCTTTGCATCGGATCGAGATACCAAAGCATATGAACCATCATTTTTTTAAAGCTCAATTTCAGTAAAATAAAGTCATTTTCACAACTAAATACGATACAGTACAAATTTCTAAATGTGGCTCAACTTAGCTATCTGTAGCTAGTAATTACTATCCGTAGCCGTAGCTATCCATAGCTAGCCGTCCGAATCCGAAGCTATATATTACTATCCAAACCCCTATCACCACACAAGAGCCCCCTCTACCAATAAACAACTGAACTAACACTCCATGCATGGGTTGTTTTCTCAGTGTTGTGTTAAGACTTAACTCTGTAACCCACTATGCATAATCACAATAATAGTGCTTAAATACCACCAAAATGATATATTTTCAATCTGACAATAATTAGCATGCAGGGACAAAAATGAATCAATTAGATTTTTAAATCTTTAGTTAACCAGAATTATCATTATTCATTATAATTACTTAATTGACAGAAAATCTTTATTGAAGAAACATTATTTCTGCTACAGATTTAGTGAATTTGTTTATTGTTTAGAGATCATTTTTATTATCTTTTACCTATTTCATGTCAGATTGCCATGAATATCTGACAAGTTTGAAGCAGCCTTTTTTTCCAAAGTTAAAGAAATTGCTCTCAATAGACGTTTTTCTGATCAATAATATTTTTCACTTAATTTGGTTTGTCTTTTCTATTCTGTAAAATAGATAAAATATCAATTATATTTCATTCAAGTATTTTTAAACAATTGCAGTGCTACTATTGTACCTGCATAATAGAAGGGGTTGCAATGTGATCACTGAGGTGCGAAATACAGGTGTGCTGGTAATTCCAAAAGTTGAGACAATTGATTTCACAGTCCATTGGTTTCATCCATGCCCTTCAATTAAGAATTCAATCTTGGCAATTGCCAGATTTCTAGCATCAATTCAGACTTAGCATATTTAATTGATTTACCATGCAATAAAGAGAGTGCCTTCTGGCCTTTTAAACTGGGATTAGACCTCCATATTTGATCAAAAATTATATATTAATGATATTTTTCCAAAATGTCTTCAGGAAAAATATGGCTTTAAAACATAATTTATTATTGCATGCATGTAACTTGTTGGATGTTCATGCATTTCTTTTAATCAATAACCATGCAGTTGGGAACTTGGGGTACAATGTGCAATGATGGGGTGTGAAATTACAGGTGTGCTGAAATGATATTCAGCTCTCCATGCTTGACTGATTTTGCCTTGACACCCAACTTTCAGTCTATTGTTTCAACTATAATGATGCTTGTCAGAATGACAGGTAAAACTATGTAAATGAATGCATTCAATCTAACAAACACTCAATAAAAATTTAAAAAAAAATAATAATAAAATAAAATAAACTCACATTGAAATTGATAATTCATGTTTATTGTGAATGACACATAATAAATATACAAATATAATAATAGTATTTGTGTAAAATTATTGAAATTTAAGGCAATGCAAATTATATTAATCCAGCACTTCCATCCTCTTTCTTGTAATGGCTGTCTTCTGCTTGGCTCTTAAATTTTTACACTTAGTGGCCAAAGCTTTGAAACTCAAATCTAAAAAGTCAGGGAATTCTTCTGGTGGCACTCTACCAG
The DNA here is from genome assembly GCA_026936325.1 of Platynereis dumerilii. Taxonomy (NCBI): domain Eukaryota; kingdom Metazoa; phylum Annelida; class Polychaeta; order Phyllodocida; family Nereididae; genus Platynereis; species Platynereis dumerilii. The sequence continues at coordinate 9,174,093 of JAPTHN010000009.1, forward strand.
TGAACTTCTTGCGAATGTCACTCTCAATCTTGGTCAGCACCCTGTAGTCCAACCTGCTGTTATCCCCCCTACCAGCAACACTTGACACACGGAGGACATCCTCTCCAAAGTAAGCCATGGTAAGAGCAATAGTCATCTCTGGCATGGCCTTGCTGACAGGAAGGGCATCATAACGTGGATCCTAAAAAGACAGAAACCAGTCAAATCTTTAAATTTGGTGTTTAGAGTACATTTCCAACCACTGAAGTTGCGTGTTTATAAGCCTTTTAAAGTGAGTTTAAGTGATTTCACTAATGCTAGAAATTTAAGGAAAATGAGGTTTTTTTAATATTCATGTTTCATTTAGCACTTCAGTAAAATTGTTCATTAGAATATGATCTATATGACTGAAATCTGTATGTAATGAAATACCTGAAGAACAAAGGTGACATTGTCTGGATTTGGAGCAGGGTTGTCCCTGGGAGTTATGTTAGTAGACAATTGCAATTAAAATGTTGGCTCACCATTGATTGGTCACTGACTCATGAGTTGCTCACTGTATGGTCATGTGATGCACAACAAGGAAATTGATTGGCTGGTGGTAATAAACTCATTGGTCATTACTTTGTTTCTGAGTAAATACAGGAGCTATATATATGGCTATTTTTCACCTTGCCATCAATCATGCCTCTCTCCACCAAAAGCCAAGATGGTGTATCAGTGCCTGGTACAACAATCAGAAGAACAATAGCAAAATGGAAGAAGCACCAGACCACAGAAAGACTTCCTGGTAGTGGCAGAAAGACCAAGGTATTTAATTTTGCCATTTTCAATCATTTTTTTTACACCAATATTATTATGTTTTTGCAATTCTGTGTATATTTATGTAATTGTATATTTACAAGTTATGTGATACATATTTCAGGTGACCCAAGAGGTAAAAGACTTCATCAAAGAAACCATGCTAGCAAATGATGAGACAACTTTGAGTCAGCTTCAGACTGCATTAACCAATAAAGAAATTCACATCAGCACTTCCACTATTGATAAGACTAGACGAAATATAGGATTTACTTTTAAAGGTAAATCATTGTCATTATCAATCAAATATGGATAATAACAAAATGCAGTTGATAATATTATATAAAGATTATATTTTTGATGATCACATTAGTTGGGGCCAAGATAAAGACAATGCCTTGAAAAACAGAACAATTGAGTTTTAAGTGATTAATTGACAATGAAAGGAAGAGTGTGTCATACATCAATCACAATTAGTAAGTGCAATCTAAAGAATAACTAACTGGATTGGTTCTTCTGTAGTTAAAAATGAAAGATAATGAGTCTCATGCATTAATTGCAATCTAAAAGGTGTGATGAAATGGGCAAGGATTTGTCATTCTGTAATTACTGCAATGAAAGAAAACATGTCTCATGTATTAATTGCAATTAGTAAGTCAAATCTAAAGAGTAATAATTTGAATGAGGCCATACTACAATAACAATTACAATTAAATTATGTTGGTTCATTGTAGGTGCTGGTTACTGTCAACTCATTCGAGAAGTCAACAAAGAGAAAAGACTTAATTTTGTCCGTGAACACCCAAATTTCCCAGAAACCTGCCATGATGTAATTTTCACTGATGAGTGTTCAATTGTCATGGAAAGGCATGTCAAGCGTTGTGCCAGACTCAAAGGAGAGGCTCCTGCTATGAAACCCCGACCCAAGCATCCTGTTAAGGTCAGTTTCTTTAGAAGTATCCATCAATATAAGTTGCATTATAAAATTTGATAAACCACTGACATGTATATGTGATGATGAGTCAGCACATAGTTTTAAAATGATGATTTCACTGATTTCAGGTTCATGTTTGGGCTGGAATAAGCATGAGAGGCACAACTCAAGTGGCCATTTTTGATGGGATAATGGACAAATACTTATACATTAATATTTTGGAAACGCATCTTCTTCCTTTCCTTAGCAACAAGTATCCCAATTCACACAGATTATGGATGGATAATGATCCGAAGCACACCTCAGGTACTAATTTTGATCATTTATTTTCTTCATATTTTCGAACAAAATCATTCTTAAACTATAGAAATGTATGTACATGGTTGATTTCTCTAATTCCAGGATATGCTCAAAAGTGGATGGCGAAAAAAAACATCAATTGGTTTAAATCACCACCTGAATCCCCTGACATGAATCCTATTGAGGTTTGTTAATTTTGCAATTGTTAATTTTGTATCTGTTTAGATCTCTTGTGGAAATGGATAATCTGAGTTAAATCTATAATTGGATAATACTCAACTTTTAGCTTAAGAAAGGAGTACTCAAAGAAATAGCATTTCATCAAGCAATAACATAACAATAATCTTGTGTTTTTTGCTCAATAAGAGAATAATGGAAAAGCACAAGTAAAGTTATTTTGTAAGTAATTATTGACATATATATTTCAGTTGGTCTGGCATCAGCTGAAGGAATACTTGAGAAGACATGTGAAGCCCTCAACCAAAGATGAGCTCATCAAGGGAATTCATGAATTCTGGTACAAGGTGATGACAACCGAGCTGTGCCAGCGCTATATTGGACATTTAAAGAAGGTTTGGCCCAAAGTCCTGGAGGAAAATGGAGGACCAACTGGTTATTAATCATTTGAGTAAATTTGATCATCAATGTGTGTGATTACATTGTATTTGAAGAGACATTATTTTCTTAACAAAATATCATTGTGTGTAAATAAAATATCTTTATTACCCAATTTTCTCTTTATTGTCTTTTTCATGATATCCATCACTAGTATAAATAAACAATTCTGATTTGCTACAGCACTATTCATTGCAAGCATAGCAATCAAAGAGTTGCATCAAATTGCCTAATTAAACAGTTGGTGCCAATTGAGTGTCACTTTGTCAATTGGTTTTTAACCCCTTTCCTTGATACAACACAGAATAATGCAACAGATTAACCCCAGATGGCAACACTGGTATTACAACTTCGGATTCCAATGGCTAGCTATGGATAGCTAGATAAGTTTAGCCTGGTTTAGCTCTGTATAGCCATGGATGTATAGCTAAGACTAGATTTTAAATGACGAGCCACTTTTAGAAATTTGTACTGTAGGTGGCCGACTTTGAACTCCTTTCGGTAGAGCTGCTCACAATTAATTTTACTCCGTCACAAGTTCCAAAAAAAAAAAAAAAAAGACTTTATGTTCACAAATTTGAACTTAATCAAAAAGAATATTAATCATCCGTCAGGTCAAGTGTTGGCTTGGCTCTTGACTCTACTTATCATTCGCTGTACAATTTCGGTTCAGTGACATTAGGTCAGGACAAAATATTCAACACATTTTTTTTTTTGGTGAGGATAAATTTTCCTCATTTTATTAATTTTGTGTTACACAAAATAATTTCTACGGGGTCTTCTCAGACAACATATAACGACATGCAAGTCATTTATTCCATCCTACTCACAATATAAATTTTCTCACAAATGTGACTACATCAAGTGCGCTACACTATCATGCATGAAATATCTGATATAAATTTTTTTTTTTCACCATCACACAACATCTTTATTTCTTTACACAGCTTCGCAGAAATATTAGATTTCCTCAAGCATTAAATTCAATCATCATAACCCCTCCAATCATTGAACACCAAAAGAAAATTCTAACATTCATTCTAACATCAATTGATTTTTTGTTTGTTATAAAATCTTATCAATTTTTTTTCACATACATACTCCGCACAGACATAAGATATTTCTTTCTACCAACCATGTTTAAATTAACCCTGACAAACATTGAAAACATTCAGACACTCCTCTTTCACCAGATCCTTTTCCAACCTTTTTATTCTATTCACAATGGCCAATGGTTGTTCCCCTCTACTCCGATAAAATACATATAGGAGTGAAAAGTAACCGCAGTTTTTGGTGTCCAACATTTGATCATTTATTAACCGACAATAATGGTTTTGGCTAAAGTCGAACATTTCTTTTCCATAGGAGGAAAGTTCCATTTCTCCAAGAGAGTCAAAAATTTCAACACCATCATGAGTCACAGTCAGTACCAGCCAATGTCCAACTCCGGCATGATCGAGCGACCGTCCATAGGTCCCTTGATTCCGAGTGGGTACTCCACCAGATTCGTTGCACCCATGGCTCGTGTACCTCCCGTCAACATCCCCCGTGGAAGAGTGAGAACAAGAGGTCCTTCTGTCAACTCTGACGTTACAGGGACGTCTTTTGCTCACCCCTCCTGTCGCTGCCCGTCTTCTCCCTTTCCTGTGCAGTTTCTCACCCCTCATGTGTTCGGCGGTCAAGGAATCATCCTCAGCACAAACTCCGTTCCAGTCCCGTCTATACCCTCGACATCTTCCGCCTTCCGACCGGTCCCTTCCTCCTCTCGAGGGTGAGTAAGCTTTTATTCCCATAGTATTGACGTAGATGATGTAGCAACTCTCTCTATCATCCCTACTAACATATGGTAACACTTTACTGGGTGCTATAGCCATGACAAAGTCTCGACTCCTCCTGTCCTTCCACAAAATGTTATACATATCCGCAGTGTTCATGCTAAATACACGTTCCTCTGATAATCGATTTCGTAATGACTGGGGTAAGTCACTCTGGTCAATAGAATGACCGAATGAGGCAGTGGCTTAGAAAAACGGAGTTCAATCCTGACTGAGCCGTCACGCGATGTGGGGTAGTATGTATCGCGGTTTTGAGGGTTGAGGTGAACTACGAACAAACTGTATCCAGCTCCAAACTCTTCCAGAGTTATTCTCTGACTGTGAGTAGTACCCTTGTTCTTCCCGGCATATAGGTCACAGTACCCCTGCAGGTACTTGCCACGATCAAAGTCAAATGTGAGTGGTCCTCCTGGTGTTGGACTACCGGAAAGACTGACCGAAATATTATTTATTTCAAAATTTTGAAAATTGTACGGATTTTCGCCGATGTTTCCCAGGAAGGAACTACCCGAGACAAAGGCAATTGCAAGCGAGCTAGGGATCCTCCCGTTGTATCCGTCCTCCACAAAATACGAACTTACCCCTCGGCTTAAGGTAAATTTTCTTATGTCCTCTTTGAGGTAAAAGTACCTAGCTCGCGAAAGTTGCGATTTCATCACAGATTGATGAGCGATCAACACCTGGGGACTAGGCGTCACCTGTTTAACCAAAAGTGACACGTCCTGTATCTCCAGTACGTAGTCTTTCTTCGTCGAGTTTGCCGTCATCAGTCTGAATGCCGATGATGTGGGAAATAGCGTCAAATCCAGGTCCACGCCATTTATTAGATATTTATTAACCTTGCAAATGTCAGCTTGTAGATGTGACCGTAATTCCACAGATCGACTCTTTTTCATCATGTCGGCCCTCTTCTTTAAACCCCGATTACCTCCAGAAGAAAGAGAAAGATTATCCATATATCCGGCTGTATCCTTGTAAAACATTGCGCATTGCAATTCTTCATCGGTGACGTCGGTCTCGTCGAGCAAAATGTTCAGAAGAGAGGCATAACTGTAACCCGTCATACCTCCTAACACCACAGTGTCATTCATGCGGACTTCGCACTGGTGCCAGAGGGAGTCCGCCAGGAGATTACAAACGCTAATACTCCAATCCCCTTCATCTCCTTGAGAGGTCGATTCACCTTTTTCTGAGGCTGATGCTGATGCTGATGCCGATGTTCGACTACTGGACGATGGCCGTGGTGGTGGTGGTTTTCCAGGAACCGGTTTTCCATCTGCCTGCATTATTCTCACTGTTGTCCGGATGAAGATCTCTCTTAGATCAATGTAAGATGATCCTGCCCCAGGAACACGGAATTTCACATTCCCTTCTGTGGAGAACTGGTTCAATGGACGATAAGTAACATACTTCACGTCACTCACCCCTAAATTGCTTACGGGAATTTGGAACAAGTCCAACTGACTCTCAAAAGCCAAATCTGCCTCCTTCAAGACTTTTTCACCGCTGGCCATGATACACTTTTTTTTCTTGCCTATAAAGTTTTTTTTAAAACGTGGAAGTTGTTCTCTCTCTCTCTCCCTCTCTCTCTCCCCTTCTCTCCCCTTCTCTTCAGTCAAAAATATCTTCTCCTCTCTTCCTCTTCTTGGTCTTCTTTCCACTAGTCTTTCTTTTACCAGATTTTTTACCTTTACTCGACTTCTTTTTCTTTTTCCTCTTTTTCTTACCCTCGCCGTTGGAAGATTTACCGGCAACTGATGGTGCGCGGTACTTCGCTCCGGTTTTACCACTAGCTTCTGCCTTGGCCATATCGGCAACTTGCTCCACCGGCGTTATGACATTGACGGGTAACTCTTTTGATGCGCTGACTGTACCATTACCGGATTTATTTTTCAATACCACCAATCCGGGATTGTCGCCCCACATATAGGTCTTACCCACAGATCGTTTAAAGTGTTCTATCCAAGGGTTGCTGTTCATGGAAGCCACGGACTTGTAGTCGGAATCCATTTTAGGACTAGTGTGCAACGAGATGTCAATGCGTCGTTTTGGATGGAGTGAAGATGTTCGAGTGGTTCACCGTCCTTACCGCAGATCTCTATAGTCAACTCGCTCAGACTGCTCGCTCTGAGAGGCACGTACTGGACTGGATCGAAACGCATACAGTTATTCCGTTTTATTTCCCCCACGGAGAGCGAGGCCAACACCGGTCTGTAGATATCTCCTATACACGATGGTTGACAAGCCGAGCAGCATACGTATATGCCCTCAGACTTCTGGTTCGTTTTGAAGGGTGGTAAACCTATTTCCAACAGAGCTATGTGCCATTTACCGCTCTTAGAACTTTGATTCAGAATATAATGCTCAGGCAATGTGCAAGTGAAACTCGCCGGAGAGTTTCCCCCATGAGTCTCTGGATTCAGATTGCTCTCCAAGCAAATATACATTATTTCTTTTATTTATCGTTTTCCACCATGTTCTTGACTTTTCATCTATTCTATCCTTAGATTATGTCTTTCTTTTTTTTACTTGTTCTTCTTCTTCTTCTTCTTCTTCTTCTCGTTCCCCCTCCCTCGTTTAAGGTCCACTATAGATGAGGCTCTTAGCCATTCATTGTACTTGTTCGGCCAACTTTGATATTTCACAAGCTTCTCCAAGACACCATTACGCCTCCTAGTTTTGAGCACTTTATCGATCTTGAACAGAGCATTAGGGTCATACTTTACCGGCGTTAGCTCACCGGCATAAAAATGTCCCCGAACCGGCTCTTTAGCGAAGTCCGATAGATGATATACAGGGATTCCCTCGTGCACTCTTCTGTCCCTCACGGTAAAGATCTCACCGGTAAACTGTTCGTCATAGGCTCTGTCAAAAGGTTTTTGTCTGAAGTGGGCTATGCGCACCGTTTGTCCGAGCGAATACTTGTAGGGTGCCTTAACACCGTCAACTCGACGTCCGGGCGGGTGGGATAGAGCCTTCAGAGCTCGTTTTAGAGAATCTTTGTAGGCGGAAGAGTTTGTGACGTATTGATAGTCCCACACTCGTTGGGAGTTTGCGTCGTTCACGGCGGACGGTGCAGTGCCAATTGAACTGTGGTAGGTGTTGTTGTAAGACTCCACTATCGACTGGAGATCCCCCTCGTAAGCGTAAGAGTTTGTACGCTGAAAATATTGAAAGAGTTTTTTCTTAATAGTCTTTATAAGGATCTCAGAGTAATTCGCCTTGCTTTCGGTGTTAGCGTAGTAATGATGGACGTCTCTCTGACGAAACAACTCCTGCACCGACGAGTTTGAGAATTCTGTGCCATGATCCGTCCTTAAAAAACGAGGCTTAACTCCGGATCTATCGAATATGACGTCGAAAGCTCTCACCATTTCTTTCCCTCCCTTGTTTTTCACCGGTTCGGCTCGACAGAATCTGGAGAAGATGTCCACCGTTATCAGAATATGATTGTGCGACGAATTGCTCCTGGCAAAACGTTCACCGGTCAACACCAATAAATCGGCATCCCATATGTGATTTAAACCGGGAGAGATGATGCGACGATAAGCCGGTTGTCTCTGTCTTACGGTCTTGTGAAGAGTCACTATGTCCTGTCCTTCACTCCACTTTTTAATGCGTTTCAGAGGAATGATGTAACGACCTTCTTCTTTGATAACCTTGTAAAGTTTAGAGACACTGGTGAAGCTCCCCGGCGAATGAGGGTCGTAAAATCTTTTAGTGAGGTAGGAGTCTATATTCTTGGGAACGAGTCTTTTACCTCTTTTCCATCTTTTCCCTCTTTTCTCTCTTTTCCTCATTATTATCCTTTTCTTTTTTTAAGCGCGGTGATGATAACGTCTGTGGAACAACTGAGCTAGAGTTTGGATTGCCCTATAGAGGGGACGAGTGAGAGTTTGAAGGAGAGTTAGACACAAAGTAAAGTTAAAGCGCAAAGCTCTCCATTTATTTCCGACAACTGTCAAAACCTTTCGCAAGGACGAAGACAAAGCCTGAAGAGTAGAGCCTAGTCTACCCCCTTTATCCGTCATTCCTCTTCTCATTCTGGTGATAGAAAATAACTACAGTTTGACCCAGGCCACCGGAGCTTTGCTCCTACTCCTGCTCCTACTCCTACTATCACCACCGGTTTGGAGGGTAGACGAGGAACCTTTACCACTTCTTATTCGTTTTCTTCTCACTCTCCCAGCCGACCGATCGTTCTTAACCGTTAGCTCTTTCTTCCTTCCTTTATCGCCACCCGGCTTCCTCAGTCCCAGCCTCTTCCAGCTCTTCCAACCATTCCGTACGCCACGACCTCCTACCGCGCTCTGACGGTCTCCTGTCCTACGCCTACTCTTGTTCTTCAGGAAGTGTAGAACCCGCCTCAGTTTGGCGTTCCCTATGAGATTCAAGGGCACGTTCTTCTCCAGTAATATCGCGTAGAAAGTTTTGTAGTCCTTCGGTAAGGGAAAGCCGGCGGACTGAGTGTGTAAAAGAGAGGCTGTAAAGTTTTCGGTACCATCTTTACCTCCTCTGTAGGGTTTGAGAGCCCTGTAGATCTCCCTTACATTACGCCTTCTCCAGTCTTCCCCCAAGGAAGCCAGAACTTCCCTCAAGACACCCTTGTCCTTGGACTTCGTAGATTTTTCCAGTTTGGCCGCTTCAGGCGAGTCGGTGCCCGGCGCCCCCGACATCTCATGAACGCCTTCGCGGCGAGTCGTACCTCGCCCACCTGACTCCTCAGAAGGCTGTGCGGCTTGAAGAGGAAGGCTCGAGCCCTGAGGGCTCGCGCCTTCCGCTTCAGGCCGTGACTTTCGATCTTTCTCCATGCTGAGATACTTTTCCTCCGGTATGACGTATACCTTTTTGTTGAACTTCATGACGGATGACATGCTATCGTTTTTTTATTTTGGAGGGGGGATGGTGGGGAGGGGGGGGTTTCCTAATCTAATTGCCTATTCTCAGGGAGGGGGTCTGTGACGGTGTTACTGTCGACCGTTGCGCACTCGGTGACTGCTCAACGTTGCGGCTGACATCAACGACGTCGGAGTGACGTTCTAGTTCCAAATCTTCCTCCAGTTCTTCTTCTTCTTCTAGGTACCTCCTCTCCTTAGAGTCCTTCGAGTCCTTCGAGTCCTTCGAGTCCTTCGGACGTTCAGACTCTTTAGAGGCGCTATCCTCACCTTCTCCCTCCGTCAGCTCCTCCGATGTATTACGGCTTTGGCAGTCAGAGGGTACTGGTACTCTCTCAGAAACCCCGCCCTTTACTTTCCTAGGTGATTTTTCGGGAGAAGAGTCGCTGCACGACTCGCTGGACGACTCACTAGACGACTGGGTCGACGACTGGCTAGTAGACTCGTCTGATGATTGCTCGGATGACTGGTCGGACGACTCAACCGAAGACGAGTCGGATTCTTCATCAACCTCGATGTCCTCTTCGCATGACGAAACGTTGTCGTCCTCGGTTTCTATAGAGGTGCACTCCCCATCGGCTGTGTCACTCTCATTCGCACTCTCACTAGAGCTCCCGCTCTGAACACCTCCTCTCTTCCCGCACAACTGTTGCAAGTAGGGGTAGCATAACTTTAAGAAAGCGACAACGGTTTTGTAGTGCTTGTGCAGACACTGGCGAGCCAGGGAGGCTTTCCGCACGCTAGCCAACTTCCTTAAGAGAACCTTACTCTTGACAAGCTTCTTTCGAGTAGTGGAGGATATCCTCAGTCCTCCTTTTAACACGTTCAGTATAACCTCTACTATGGCGAGGGCTTGCTCGCGGTCGGCTTCGCTCAACAAACGTCGAGTGAGTGAGGGAGAAACCTTCCCAGTATTGACAACCAGCCTTATGAATGGAAAACATTGTCTGATGAGTGACGACATGATCAATGGTGAAAGAGAAATGGCGAATCACTTCTTTACGTACAGGATAAGATCATCCGATGGTAGTATTCGAGTGCTCAGTCTTATGTCCTCGTCGCCAGAAGTAGTGAGGTTGTTAACGACGAGGTAGCCGTGCGGAGAACGAGTGGCGTCCTCCCACGCTTCCAGGAGTCTTTTAGGGGTGGAAGGAAACATTTGGCGCGACAGGTGATGGATCTGCTGTAGGTCTCGACAGGTCTTCATGAGAATGAGATAGCTACTGTTCAGATTGATGGTTCTGTAATAACGAGATTGGTGGAAAATATTTTGAGAAATCATGATGACCGAAATACGTCTGTGGTGGACTTCCCTGGTGAAGAGAGAGCACATTTCGGAAGACTTACCGATCTCATCCAAGAGGTCGTCTAAAATGAGAAGAGAATGTTTGTCGGGTTCTTCGGAACCCATGCTTTCTATTAATTCTCTACCGGGCAGACCTTCGTGTAGTGTGAGGTTAGGCACATCGGCTTCTAGGTCGGCGAAAACCTTTTGATAAACTCCGTAGGCGTACACAATTTTCTGGGGAGGAATTGCGTACATCTTTGAAGAGTTTCTGAGAATCTCCATCGTTAAGACGGTCTTCCCCGACATGCTGGGGCCGACCAACATCGTAGCGGCAGGACATTCGAAGCGAAACGCATTCCCCAGCCTTCCCTCTGTAGTCTCCTTGTCCACCGTTTCTCTTTCCATTGAAATGATATGTCTCTTTTTTTTCTTATTCCTAGGATAAACGATGGGGCTACGGAAATTGTCAACTCCTTGGACGGTTTACAGGCTATAATCAACGCGTACCCGGTTGGTGAAGAGAGCCTCGGGAGCCAAGAGCGTCAAGAGAGGAAACGGGTCGAGACCCCTCCTAAAGCAACCTCTTCGGTCAGAAGCACGAAGGCGACGAATGTAGAGGGCGTCGAGTCATGCGTTAAAAGCGAAATTAAGCGGAATAGCCAGGGCCAGCCTGGCATCAAGGTGTACAATGGCGGCTCTCGTCAAATGAGATTGGACCACCGCCATGACAACATGTATAGACACGAGCAAAATGCGTCAGCTGCGGAGGAACTCCCTCAAGCAAAGCGTGGTATGAAGAGACAGAATTCTTCACCACTGGACCTTCGTCTACCAAGACCCAGTGTCATTCCGAGAACCACTGCCACTGTCAATACAGAAGTACCAGAGCCTCTGGTCGAACAGATGACTTGGGAAGGATGCAAAGACGATTTCAGCGAGGTAATCAATAGTTTATTTCTCTCTTATGGTTATAAATAAACAGTTTTTTTTCTTAGCTTTCCTCCCTTTCTCTAATATATACAGACTCTTTTGTTTTTTTAAAAAAATAGAATCTACAGAAGCAACTGACGAAAGCTTGCGAACAAATTCTGGAGATCACCGTTATCTACAAGGCCGTCAACCAAAACAGGCCACGATGCGAGAGAGATGATGAGAGGGAGAAGCTTGAAGAGGCTGTGAAAAGTTTCCTAAGGTTAGTATTGAGCTGTGTCTACTCTTCACCGCATAGCTAGCATGAAAAAATTTTTTTTATTCAAACGAGAAAAAATTATGTTTTCTTCCAGGTCATGCTGCGGTGAGACTTTTCCAAAAGATGCGGTGACAACTCGAGCCATTGCATCGAATACAGTTCCAAATGGAGACACAAACGGTCTAATCGCTGGAGGGGAGAGGAAGGAAACCGAAGACGATTTTCAGGATCGTACTCGTCATAACTATAGTCTGGGTACACCTGTAGTTTCTGGAAATGGTGGAATATTGTCGATAAACATGTCGGGGATACAATTTCTGGAAGAAAGCTGTGAAGAAGTAGAAGAAGAAGAGGGACTGTCATCACTGCCTCCAATGCCTATTGCTCATTCAACACCCCAGAGGGGTAAATGCATGTTTGTACAAGGAGGTGATGTTGAAGGACTAGAGTCCCTCTTTGATGCAGAAGCGGAAGACACGGAAGAGACGGAAGATGCGGAAGAGGCAGGAGGGGTTGGAGAGGTTGGAGTCGTTGAAGAAACAGCGCAAGCTGAGGAAGTTGATAGGAAGAACGATGACTTACTACCAGAGGACAAGAGTGCCTTGATCACAACAATCAGTGACAGTCTAGTTGGTGATGGTGATGGTGATGGAACTCGTAGTCCCATTATGTTTCCCGATGATTCAGTGTCATCATGGCAGAATGCAATGGTAGACTTTTATTGTGACACGGATTCCGAAGAGGATAGGGCTATGATAGCTCAGCTGGACCAGTGAGTATTATTCCAATTCAAATATCGATTTTTTTTTGTTGACTGTTACAGTTTTCTTCGTTTTACTAACAAAAGTTCTTTTTTTTCAAAACAACCCAGAATCGAAACGGTCCCTAAAGGGGATGAGGTTTTGCATACTCCAACCGAGGAAAATGTAGAACATGTTCAGACTAAAAGGTGAGGTGGAAAAAAAAAGAATAATATTCATTTAAATATGACATAACACTGTTCCGTTGGCAATAAAAACATTTTTTTTTTTTTGTACAGGAAGGCGCAAGCTGGGGGAGATAATGCGAAGGAGGATACTGATCATAGGTTTTCCCTAAAGAGGCTTTTGGATGCGAGCTTGGAGAAGATGACCGTAAGGTGAATAGTAGGTTTTTTTTGTTGTTTTTTCCCCCTACTTTTATTATCTGCTATAGCCGGGTTTTTTTTCTCTCTTTAAAAAATTAAGATTTTCCTATTTTTTTCGTTACAGTCAGACGGATGAGATTTTTGAAGCCATGCATTCTGGCAAGGTGAGCGAAGTCGGTGATGAAGAATATTCTATCGATGGAGCATTGAACGAGTTGTTAGCGATTCTGTATGAAAATGATGACAATGAATGTGTAGGGGAGGGTATAGATGTACAGCCAGAGGAGGTAGGGGAAGAGGAAGAGGGAGTGCAGGAGGTAGAGGAGGAGGAGGAAAGGGTTCAGGAGGAGCAGGAGCAGGAGCAGGAGCAGGAGCAAGATAATGATGAAGTTGACTTTGAAGATGACATGATATTCAGAGGAGAAGATTACGGGGTTGACTTTCATAGAAATATCGAAGTAAATGCGAGACAACTAAATTTTGGCAATGGTCTTGTGACTGAAACAGTCTATAGGGTTCACTTCGATCAAACCTGGCGTAATGTTGCTTTAGGGGAAGTAATAGGGGAGTTGCTTCATATAATGCAGAGTATAATTGAGAGGCTAAACGAGTGCTATAGTCCAGCAGATCTGGTCAGGATATATATTTCAAACTCCTCATTTAATGCACCCAGAACAATCGGTCTGATGCCCTTACGCGATTTGAATGTAGGGGTGGTGGAAGATCACCTTCAGTTGGTACTCCAATCGGATGAAAATCTCATGCTGGATGAACCATTGGAGATCCAGGTTGCAGTGATCCGTAATCCCAGAGGTGCGGGTAGACGATGTAAGTTAGAATACATCTTTGGGGAGACTGACATTCTTCATTATTCGAAAGCCATATCCAAGACAGCAATTACTGATAACTTATGTCTGGCAAGAGCAGTGACTGTAGCACTAGCTAAGGCGCAGAAGAACGAGGCAGAGGCAAAGGGTGATAAGGCGAGGATAAAGAGGGCTAAAAACCACCTAGACCAGCTTTACAACCATGCTCGTAACGTACTAACTAGGGAGGCAAAGGCATTACATTTAAGATGCGGATTTCCTCTCAATTACATTCCCGCGTTCACGGACATTGTGGCTTTCGAAAGGGCTGCGAATACTCGGATTGTAGTGTTCCAGTCAGGTGTTGACCATAGACCGATTTATGTTGGAAGTAATGAGAGGCAGAGAACAGTGTATCTCTTTTACATCAAAACGGAAGGTGGTCATAAGGAGCCAGGGCATTTTCATGCCATTGTGAACATGTCCAAGCTGTTTGGTGGAGTGACCTTTTGCTCAAAGTGTAAGGAATGCTTTGGTGAGAAGGACAAACATAATTGTACCTTCAAATGTCGTTCTTGCGGGAATGAAGGTTGTTCTGTCATTAAAGAAGAGAAAAACACTTGTAACTCCTGCAACAGATTTCTAAATTCTATTGCGTGTTGTGATGGTCACATTGCCAATGGAGTGTGCTCAGCATCAACACGCTGCTTGGATTGCAATATCTTCTACCAACGAAATGCTGATCACCTTTGCGGGTATAGACTTTGTAAAATATGTGAGCAACAGGTAACCGGTGTTCACTACTGTTATATACGCCAGAGGAAACCCAAACGCATCTCTTCTAGATATATGTTTGCGGACTTTGAGACAGACCCAACAGGAGATGTTCACGAGCCAAATTTGGTTGTGGCGTATTGGCAGTGTGAGCACTGTGAGGGGTCGAGCTACAGGGAGAACCCTAGTTGCACTAACTGCGGAAATGCTTGTAGCTTCTGTCGAGAGAGCGTACGCAGACGCAAACGCGGTGATAAATTGCGTCGTGTCTGCATGTCATCTGAGCAGTGTGGGAGACGTGGGGTTGACTTCTTTGGAGATAATGTTGCATTAGAATTCTGTAGGTTCTTCTTTGACCAGCCGTTCGAAAAGTACACACTCATTTTCCATAATGGTCAGGCGTATGATGCATACTTCCTTATGAGGTACATCTTGGGAACTCTGACAACAAAACCCAAAGTGATATGTAGAGGGAGTAAGGTGGTGAGTGTGGACACGGGCAACTTTCGAATAATAGACTCCCTAAATTTCCTTCCCATGCCACTCTCTCAAATGCCTAAGGTGTTCGGGTTGAAAGACATCCGCAAGGGCACTTTCCCGGTCTTCTTCAATCAGAGGGAGAACTGGGACTATGTTGGACCAATGCCTCACCCTTACTGTTACAGAGTCAATTCCATGAAACCTAAAGCCCGTAGTGATTTCATGGAATGGTACAGGCAGCAGAGAGGGAAGGTGTTTGATTTCCGAAAGGAACTATATCGCTACTGTGAGGATGATGTGAGCATCCTCCAGGAAAGCTGTAACAAGTTCCGTTCTTGGGTTCTAGGGGTCACCTCCCGAGAGGAAGAGACAGAGGGAGAGACAGAAGAAGAGACAGAGGGAGAGGCAGAGGCAGAGAAAGGGCTCAGACGAGTCATTGGTGTTGACCCTCTGCAATACAATACCCTGGCTGCAGTTTGCATGGCTACTTACAGATTCCTCTTCCTCTGTGAGGAATTTGAAGTGAAGACAGAAGATGGTAGCACATTAAGCGAGCATAATGCTAATGGTATTAGCAGGTTTTATGACTGTAATGGTGAGCTTGTGGAGCCATCTTCAGTATATGCGAAGGAGCGTACTTTTAAAAGTACACCATTTGCTCACATGCCTGCAACAGGGTTTGGAGGACAAGAGAACCACAGCAGTTCGTCCATATTATGGCTCGAATGGGAGTCAAGAAGACGAGGTATCAAGATATGTCATGCGCGCAATGGCGGTGAGCATAGGGTAGTGAACAACCGTGCTTCAGGTGGATGGTTGAAACTAGATGGTTACTTCCGCAATGACATAACGGGGGAAGAAAGTGTATGGGAATTCATGGGTTGTGTGTGGCATGGTTGTGTCAAATGCTACCCCACTGCTTCAAGCGGGAGACCAGCAACCCATCCACACACTGGTGAAAATCTGGAAAATTTATACCAGGCTACAAAGAGCAGACTAGAGTATCTCCGTCAGGATCTGGGGTTTGAGGTGCATGTCATCTGGGAATGCGAATTCAGGGAACTGATGAAAAGCACTCCAGCTATCCAAGACCTCAGTGAAAGGCTGGATTTACAGCCGCGTCTTGACCCTCGCAGTGCTTTCTTTGGTGGTAGGACGAATGCCACCAAACTCTACAGGGAGGCAAGCGAGGGGAACAAGATCGCCTACATTGATATTTGCTCCCTTTACCCTATGGTTTTAAAGAATGACGAATTTCCATGCGGTATACCCGAGGTCATTGTAGCTCCCGACACAACAGACATTTCACAATATTTTGGATTGGTACAATGCCGTATAAGACCTCCTAGAGGACTATATCATCCATGCCTACCCGTCCGTAGTAATGGGAAGTTGATGTTTCCTCTTTGTAACGCATGTGCTCAGACTCTTGACAAGAAGAAATGCGAATGTAGTGATGAGAAGAGGGACATAAAGGGGACCTACACCACAGTTGATCTTGGGGACGCACTTGCTGTTGGTTACAAGATCATAAAGGTGTATGAGGTGTATCATTTTAAAAAGAAAGCAAAGTTTGATAGAGCGGTGGAGGGGTCGGGGCTTTTTGATGAGTATGTTAATATGTTCCTGAAGGGGAAGCAGGAGGCTTCGGGTTGGCCCAAAGAGGGAATGACAAAGGAGGAAAAGACGGAATACCTTAGGGAATATTACGATGCTGAAGGAGTGACACTAGAGCCTAGCAACATTGAGTATAATTCTGGGAAAAGGGCCTTGAATAAACTACTATTAAACAGCTTTTGGGGAAAATTTGGGGAGAGCAATACTCATGCTGTACACAAATTGGTTACAAATGCAGCGGATTTATTTAAAATCCTAGGAGACACCACTCTAAAAGTCCAAGATGTCAATGTTTTTGGAGAAAATAAGTGCTTTCTCAAGTACACCCATAGCAGCGGGTTTCTGCCGGAAATGTCGCATGTGAATGTCTTTGTGGCAGCATTTACAACCTCCAATGCTAGACGTCGACTCTACAGAACTCTTTTGGGGCTGGGAGAAAGGGTGTTGTACTTTGACACTGACAGTGTGGTTTATGAGTACAGTGACACAGACAAAATGCAGTACAAACCTCTTCTAGGGTGTCACCTGGGGCAGTGGACAAATGAGCTTGGGGAAGGCGAGTATATAACCAAGTTTGTCAGCAGTGGACCAAAGTCCTATGCTTATTTGACAAACACCGGAGCACACGTTGTCAAACTGAAGGGTCAGACATTGAATCACGAGAATGCGCAAAAGCTAAACTTTGACACAATTTGTCAGCTTGTGCTATTCTTTGCTGACCCTGACACCTACCCTTTACCAAAAGGAGTAGAGAATTCTGTCAATGCTAGATATGACAAAATTAAAAGGTGTAAGAAGACATTCCAGCTGTACAGTAGGGAGGAGTTGAAAAGGTTCAGGGTCACTTACAGCAAGAGAAGACTAGTACCGGGTACATTCGATACTTTACCATACGGATATTAGATATTCCTCCTCCTCTCTTTCCTCCTCTCTTCATTGTAACATATTTACTTAATAATAAAGAATAACATTGTTTTCTTTCAAGTAGATATATAATTTTTTTATGGCTTATTTTATTTTATTTTATTTTTTTAGAAACCCTGGAAACGTGTGAAAAGGCGTAATAATAACAATATTGCTGTAAATATATAGACAGTGTATGTAGTTGAGTATAAGTCTAGAAAAAATGTATATGATGTGACTTATACATTTGTATTGACTATTGAGCTTCTATTGATGTTGTAAGTCCATTTATTATTGTAAGCAACAACAAAAACTAATAAAGGTTCTATTAAACCTAACTAAAGTTTTTTTCTTTCATATTATAAAATAAGGATAAACAAGTATTGACATTTTCATCATTCTTTATTCACTTCTTCGTACACAATACCAAAACAGTGATCGATTAGACGAGTGTAAGTCTTGCCAGCAGCCGACACATGGTGCTTAACAAGGCAAGCTTTAACTTTCTCCATACTACCAAAGTATGCAAACATGTCAACCAGTTCACCGGTCAAGTAGACATTTTTATAAGACAGTTTCAACAACACCTTCTTGACAAGAACTTTAAAAGTCGGGTAATGAAATTGTTCAATAGCGGTATCAACAGCCTTTTCTCCTGGAGGAATGTCCTCAAGCTCAATGTTCATGGTCTTGAGTATTTGAAGGAGATTAGCATAGGCACAATGTTCAATGACCTGCAGCTTGCTCGGTCTGTCAATAGGAACTTTGTAATAGTCGTAATGACACTGATAGTCGTATTCCATAGGTTGTCCTTCGAAAGCGTTGATGTCAAAATAGTGTATGCTGGAGTCCTTTTCGCATTGGTCGAGGGAAAGGAATATCATGGGCGAACGAGCACCGGTAGGCTTGTAGGTCCATCTATATCCAACGAGTTGACCGCCATCATCACCATCACCAGTGTTAGTCTTGCTTTTCACGACATCAGAGAGCTTCTCATAGACCTCGCAGAACTTGTCGAATTCATTTTCCGAGAAGTTAATGGTCTTGGCATGGTTCATGGCGTCATCGCCTTTGACGACATCGCAATCCTTGACGGGGTGCATAAGACTGATGTAGTACAGAGTCTCTTTTCCTTCGGGAACGAATTTAGTCGTCAGGACGTGTTGCTTCTTCGTGAGCATCAGATGATG
This sequence comes from Platynereis dumerilii, assembly GCA_026936325.1. Lineage (NCBI taxonomy): Eukaryota > Metazoa > Annelida > Polychaeta > Phyllodocida > Nereididae > Platynereis > Platynereis dumerilii. Next base: position 9,192,825 of record JAPTHN010000009.1, read on the forward strand.
ATGAGTCCTGGCTTTCATGGCATCCCTGAAGTTAGACATTTCTTGGGCAAGTTTTTCAAAGGACTTCTTCGATATATGGACGTTGCGCCATCCGGACTTGACTTTAGAAGCGCGGCTCACAGTCAGGTAGCCGGCTTTCCACTTGTCGCCAGGTTGAGCGGTGACCTTGGTCTTTTCACTGAGATTGATTGTCAGTGCCTCCACTTGAACAGCGGTAGAAGAAGAAGAAGAAGACGAATCATCAGTGGACTTGCTTGATGAAGTCATTTGAGACTTGGTCTTGACAATAAGTTGAGCAGAAGCCATTCTTTCGGTGAAGTCGAAGTAAACAGGAGGACACCAATGAGAAGAATGATACTGACATGGCTTAACACACAGATTTTTATAGGCAGGGAGGTTCATACTTTGAATACATTGTAAGACTGAATCTGATTGGATGGTGTAAGCCAACATTTACACCATCCAATGAAAAACCATTTTACATCAGTTCACCCTTCAAAGAATGCAGACAATAGAACAATAGAAAAGGGGTAACAGTGATTAATGACCCTTTGTATTGCCAGAACAATAGAACGGATTAACCGCTTGAGTGCACAGGGGGTCAAAGGTCAAGTGCTAGAACAATAGGCGGATTACTTCCGCACCAGTGCGCAACAGGGGCCAGTGAATGTGTAGGGACAGGACCTACACATTCACTATATTGTGATGGTGTAGGGTAGGTACTAGTAGTGCACTTGTACATATGATATTTGGCACATGAATGGGTCTTATAGGATTATAGTGCCTTTTTGAGTTAATATTTATGCAATCACTACAGTTTTTGTAAAATATTGAATATCAAAAAAATTATTTTTTGTTTCTGGTGCAGAACTCTGAAATGGCTATGGACATAAAATTCTAACATAATATGCATTTAAAATGCTCTTGCAAAAATTAATAACAACAAATTCAGCAAAAATGTGAAAATTTTTTCAATGCTCTGTGATTCTGTCAATTTTGGAGTTAGACCTCTGAAATGTATTTAGATGTTTAAATTATACCTCTTTAAATAACGTAGTTCATTTGGAATGCCAATATTATAAACATCCTTGTGAGGTCAACTATGCAGATACAGATAGTTATCTAATATTTGATGTGCAGGTAATACCTGGTACAATGATAAAAGAGAATTACAAACAAAGTGTACAGCGGCCAGCTCATACAGTTTTGTGTTCGTGTCACTGATTAGCTTTTGTATAAACGAAAACGCGAATTGATTTTTTTCTGATATGAATCATAAACAAAGGCTGCACAGCAGCAAACCTTCAGCGGAAAAAAAAAACATCAGTAAAGGACACAATTACACCATGAAAGTGATGTGAAGCAAATTGTTTTTTAGCATACATGCAATAGTATACCCAGTCTTGGCCTCAAAGGTATGCTAAAACATGGAAAGGCCTAACTAGTCTAATTTATACATGTTTTGTTATGGAGCAGTTTCATGCACATACAAGAAATATGATGTGAGATACGAAAAAATAGATTTATTTGTATTTTTCTAAATTTTTCTCAATATGGCCAAAAGCATTAAAAATACCTATCAATCATAAGGCACTATAGAGCATTATATAGGTAATGTGAATCAAGTTTCATCTATGGACGTGCAATATTGGCCAAGTTTTGGCCTGGAAACAAAAAATAATTTTTTTTTGTCAATATTTCAAAAGGTAAGGAATATCCATGAACCACACCCCCAAAGGGACAACTATATCATATAGGTGACACGTTATGAATTCCCTATATATAATATTTTCATTGGCTATCCCTGCCAAGACAACTCCTCTCATTCACTGCTTCCCAATTAAATAACAGAAATGGAGGGGAATCCTTGAGACTTAGTAAATCCGGATAAAGTAAGAACAAGTAGTAAGTGTGGTTAAAAGTCAGAAACTGTTTATTTCCAGCCAACACTCTGGTTTTGTTGTGTTGCTGGTCAACAATGATTGGTCAGGCCATTGGCCTATCAAGACAAGACAATGTATGACATCACAGTTATGTTTACACAAGTGTGAATAAATTAGAAGACAGTGAGTGGATCTCCCATGAACTGGCTCTCAGAGGTGTTATAACTTAACAGCATTAAATTCCCATTTGCATAAAGGTCCCCAATTTGGTTTACCCAATTTATTAGTTAAATGCAATTTAAGATAGCATTCCTCAAAGGAGTGATACATTCCTGGATCTGCTCTGTCTTTCATAAAGTTGTTATGGTGGCTTTAAAGTGAGAAGTTATCCCAACAATTTGAGGGGATTACAATTAGGGGGCTCTTTGGTTGCAGCCCTTAGAATAACACCCCAACAGGATTACATGTTGGGCCCTTTGTACAGATAGCTTGCAAACAGATTGCTGGACAAAGGGGTTGAGTAATTGGCTTAAGGGCCAAGCAGCCTGTATATTTATATAGCAGATTGGAGGAGCAGATCCAGTAAAAGAGACATTTAGTTCTTACCATTTTAACCAAAAATACTGTTTCCAGATTTTCCCATGCTTAAATTAAGGACATAATGTTTACCCAAGAGATTCCAAGTCACTGTTTCCTAAATGGCATTCAGGGGAGCAATACAGAAATACACATAAAATACTCAGTTATAGAATTCACATAAATGACAAGTATATGGTTATATAGAACAATGCATTATATCTAATTATGGTAATATTCATGATTAAATGACTACTCGACTTTACATATCTCCCAAACCCCACAAGCTGAATGATACCCGCTAGCATTCAGTTATGGGTCCATCTGTGCTATCAAATATACAGTAAAGTTGAGGAACATGTGCCTTATCAAGGGTTATGACTAAGGTAAATTTTACCTAATAATTGGCCAAGCTAGCGACATGTCATAACCGGGCACTTTTAATACAATTGTTGAAAATGCTTAATTGATATGGCTAAAGTTACAGTGAGATAGTTGACTAAAACATGTTTGACTTCGCAATTGTTAACCTCAAAGGTCCCTCTAAGTGGTTAGGTGCTTGGTATCTGTTTCAACTTCTCCTAATTGGTGATTATACAAACATCATATATCAGTTACAGAGTAACAGAACAAGGGGGTAACTAATTGGCTTTTGGCCCACCTCCTTGTCTAAAATTGGTAAGACATTGACATACATGACAATTACAAATTTGGGTGCTCCCCTTCAGCCGTAACCACAGAAAAAAAAATTTTTGTTGTTTTGTTCCTAAGCTAAACATATAAACATGTAAGTTGACATAAAAGATATACATTGAAAATGATACAACATCTATGTTGGGGGTGCTAATATTACCGTTTGGTAGACCTCCAACCTACAGATACATATTTAAAGAAGACTAATATTGCGATTAAGCCTTTGTGCTTAGGACATACAATATGTTCTTATAAATGGATCTTCACTAGACACAACAAGTGGGCAGCTGAGGTGACTAGAGACTAGGATTAAGTTCAATATGTAACTTAGGACATCTGGTCTGACCTCCAGCTTGTTCTGCAACTAGGTTAGGTGAGGTGACTAAACATGGGACAGGTTAATCTTTACCCTCCTAAGATTAAGCCTGTGACGTCCATGTCGACCTTTCCCGGGGTCTACTTACTAGATTCTAGGTTATGCTTGATAATTATTGATTACAGCACCCTCCGTCTTCGGGGTTTCTTCTGTTTGCTTGGCCTAGGTGGTAAAAACTAGCCGGCTAAGCTGGTAAAGCAAGAAGCAAATAGCATTCCATCAGAAGGTGGAGAGCGCCAGGTATATAGTAATAACCGTACTATCATAGATGAGGACAATTTGTTAATTGTCCGTAAATGATATTAACTGTACGTATTGATGGTACTTGCTGAATGACCCCTAGGTGACACTAAAATTTAAGGGAACTGAGAAAAACCATAGGCAGAAAACTTAAAAACCTCGATATCAAAAGGAAAAGAGAAAACTGCCCTGGAAAAGTCAGTAAAATGTGAGCACTTCGCTTAACTTGGCCTGCCTGGGCTGATATACATGTATGTCTAAATTCAGGTGAGACCTGACTACATCACTCCAAAACCGTGCGCACTGGAAAAAGGAGTGTTCATCCTGTCGCCTGAGTGGTGGTATGTTAGGAATTTAATTATCAGACTTATTTTACTTGACTAAGCTTATAAAGCTGATCTTTTAAGTAGCTTCTAGTGTGTCAGCTCAATGGCCTGACTTAAAAGTGTCCTGGGCAGGTTGCAAGTGGGCGCGAAGTGTAGCAATTTATATAACAATTAAGCTAATTGGCTTAGCAATTGACTGGCTTAGACCTAAAACCTTCGCTGCTTAGCGGTTTGGTGGTAAAAATTATTCAAAGTGGAGTTATAAAAATTAGCGACTAATGTTTACATTCTGTAGGAAAAAATGCTGACTCATGGTGAGCGTGGGAAACATTACATAACATTATACAATCAGGCACTGAGGCGTGTCGGGGTCACTGGGCTGCTTGAGTGCAGAAGATCCAAAAGTGGGTCAAGTTCAGCAGTGGTACAACATACAGTGTATATAAATTTGGGATACTGAGTACAAAAACAGCTATAACAGGAAAACTAACAGCAGCAGGCTGTTACAAAAAATACCAATAGTTAGGGCCTCAACTAGGCTATGACATATCATACATTCAAGGCTTTAGGAGCCTTAGTTTTGCAGTTAAAAATTCTGGCAACTTTAACATCTGCCTAGTTCATTTAATACAATACAACGTCTTCTCTCCCGTCAGTTTCGTCTGCTTCTGGTCTGCGACATTGTGCTGGAAGGAAGGGCATGCATATAGACGTTGCATGTAGTTCTGTACGTGCCTTCTCAAGGACCAGGGTTACATGGACTTCAGGACTGCCATGACACATAATTAAACTCCCCTTCGGAGAAACATACCCTGGCCGACACAATTTAATTTCACAGTTCAATATAATCCTTGGTCACCGTGTTGACCAACTGGTGAGCAATTCAAGACATGTGTGCATTCTCAAGGGCTAATGGCTGCATGATTTTTCAGGACTATCATGTAACAAAATTTCACCGTGTGAACGACATATGCCATTAGCCTGCACTATTTAATACAATAGGCACATATATACTTTTGAAGATATTGGAGATAAAGATAACATAATCCACAGCTTGGCGTTCAGTGGAGTGAAACCGAGACCGGCTGTTGGTCTTTTCCAGGGTCTGTTCCTGGATGAGGGGCTTACTGTTAATTGTCACTAGTGTGCGTAGGAGTGGTAGTCAGTGTGGGATTCATCACATTGGCTAGGGCAGGGTAAATGTTTGTGGCTGTTCTGGCTTGCGGTTGGAGCTGTTCTTGGGGAACGTCCTGCAATGGCTCAGCTTCCTTGAGCCAGACATCGTTAGCTACTCGATATTTGGCTTTCAGCTTTGCCCACAGAAAGCGTCCTTTAAGAGTTAACCCCGTGACAATGAGCCAGAGGCAGACAATGAGGCTTACATTTATGAATCCTAGAGGCCTCTCTGTGGTTGTGTGTTTCTTGGTAGGTGCCAAGTGGTTGTCAGTTAATTGGGCTATGTCTGTTATTAGGGGGTAGTCTAGCTGGTGGCTAGTTAGTTTGGGAAAGTTTAATTCTACGTTCGCCTGGGATATAACATGGCTAAAGTTAAAGTGATCAGTGACAGTCACTGTGGGCATTACGTATGTACGCTCGAGGTGCATGCGTTTGATGCAGACTGCTGACCAGCCCTCACCAATAATCTGACAGTTGCTAATACATGTGATGTTATAGGTGCCTCGATCTAAATAAACATGGGACTCAGGTTTGCCTGCGCAGCGTATTATGAGGTTCTGGCCCATGGAAATGACAGCATATTGGTTGATATCCAAGTTTGAGACCATGGCGTCCGCTACGAGAGGTCGGACTCTATTTGGCATTTAGCTGTCAGTTGTGGTCTGTTAGTGAGTAGGCCTCTTACACATTGCATCTTGCTGTTTGCAAATTCTAAGGATGCAAGGCAGGCCGTGGGATTAGCCCCAATACAATTCTGTGGGGACGCTATATTCCCAGAAATGGTGTCAAAAGCATACGATTTGCCTACTTTAACATTAAGTTGATAAGAAGAGTCGTTTAGGGGCACACCCACTGAAATGATGTTGAATCTGATATAGGGTCTGGGGGCTACTAGTGGGATGACAATTTGATATAAGAGATTATCGTTATGGAGCCATATGGGCTTTACAGACACAAATTGGTACAGCCAGTCAACAGTTCCACTCACCTTGTGATCTCGTCCTGCTTGTGCGAGAATTTCCTTCAGTTGATCTTCTGACAGCAGGTCCCTTGTCAATTTGCCTCCTTGCAGTTCCGTCCTTTGGCGGTGGAAGAGATCTACCTGATCGAGGTAGTGGTTAGCTGCCATGTCGAGGATGTCCAGATATCTGTCGAGTTGGGTGAGCAATTCAATGAAGCTGAGCCTTCTCTCATGATTCTGGATGATCGTCTGGATGACAGAGACGGCTTGGTTGAGTTGTTTTACTTCCGCCTGTATGTGCTGCTGTCTTACTGCAAGTTGGGTGACGTAGGACCTGGTCTGGTTCACAATTGATGCCAAGTTGTTGTGGGCGTGGCTGATGGCTAACGTTGATCCTGCCACTTCTGATAGGGCCTCTTTAAAGCGGGTGAGTTGTGAGTTCGTGGCGACTCCGAACAGGGTGTGCAATATTGATCCTCCTAGGTCAATGAGGCCTCGTCGTGAACGGACGTGGGTAACGTGGCCATGCTGGGGGGCAGAATGTGCCGTGGTACCTAAAGCTGACACAAGCCGCTCCCTCCTGATCGCTTGGGTGTCCAGGTCCACTGTGAGGCCCTTTTGCTCGAGGGACCTGATGACTGCAAAGGACTTCTCCAACGAATTTACATAGAAAGCTAGTGCCTGTGGGTAGATTGGTGGGTTTAAGGTGACAAAGATGTCCCACGTTGCTACTACCTGTCGCAACTCTTCTCCTCCAGTGATGGAGATGCCATCGGGCAAGCGAGTGACTTCAATGGCGTCATATCTGCGGCCAGCAGTGCTGGGGCAATTGGGCCCATTAGGCCGAAGCAGATTAACAGGACAAACATCGTGCTAGGAAGGACTTAACTGCTTCAATGGCTCTTCTGGTCCTCCTGTGATGGCACTGGGGAGTCTTGGAGATCTCGTTTGGCTGCTCTCGTGAAGTAGGGCCTGGGGCGCTTCACTCCTTCATAAGGCTCTGCAGGCTGGGGCCGTCGTGGGGGCTGCCGATGGAGTCTCTTGTGGTCCGGTGTTCTCGGCTGTATGGGGCCCGAGCGTTTGTGGGCTGGGGCAGTGGGTGCGGCAGGCTTCCGTTGCCTTTCAAAGGTGTGAGCGCTGGGCAGTTGAGGTCCTGAGGGCAGAGCTCTCTGTTGTTGGTAATCCAATTTCTGAGCTGCCAGTCTGTTATGCTTGTCCACCCTAAGATGTATTGGTGTCCGAGCAGTAGTCTGAGTAGTCCTGGCTGTCTGGGGGTCAGCAGCAGAATGACCCTCTATCTTGGCTTTGGGACCAGCAGGACTGTGGGGGTGCGCGGTGCGCTTGACCGCACAGCGATTGGCGTTCGTGTGTTGTGATTGGGCTAGGGGCTCCTGGACTTCGTAGGGGGTCGGTCGGTGAGGAGGGGGGGTGGTGGACGGGTGGTCTCTCTCTGGTCGCTTTCTTTTGTTGGCCGGCTTTCTCTGAAGGGGTTTGTTGTAGTGGGGCGGATCCAAGAGGGGCTGGGCATGCAATCCAGTATGTCTTGAGGGCTTGTTCGACTGCCTCATGGGGCGAGGGTTATATTCGTCCCAGCACAGGTTCGGATCCACCAGCTTCACTTTGTTCCTATTGAGGGTCTTTGTCTTGCCCGACTGTTGGTGAACTAGCCATACCACTTTGTCCCTGACCTTGGTGACAGTCCACTGTGGATCCCACTTGGAGGTGAGGGTCAAGTTCTCAAATGCCCTGATCAACACGAAATCCCCTGGCTTAAGCTCCTTCGTGTTGGCTTGCTTTTGCAGTCTGTCCCTGTTCCATCTGCGTGCTTCGTATGTGCACTTCGGGGCCGTCCTCAGAGCCGTGGCTAAATGTTGGAGCCTTTCATCCAAGGTCTGTTCGCTGGGCAGTAATCTGGACAGTGGCAGGCAAGCTCTTCTCCCAAAATGCAAGAAATAAGGGGTGAAGCCAGTGACATCCGACACACTGTTGTTGTAACTGAGGAGCGCCATACCCAGTGAGTCCTCCCACGTGCCTCTTTCGTTGTTAATGAGGGTGGTGATGATCTGCTTGAGAGTAACATTGAACCGTTCACATTTGCCATTCGCCTGGGGGTTGTATGGTGTTGGTCGCCTATGCTCGATGCCGACAGCTTCCAGATATTGGGTGAGGGCCTTGGCATTAAATTCGAGGCCCTGATCGCTGATCATGACGTCACAAAAGCCATGCCTGCTGAAATATTGGCGACTGAGGGCTTCCCATACTGCTTGGCTGGTCTTTGATGGTAGTGCGAAGGCTTCGGCCCATCCTGTGCAATGGTCTAGGACTGTCAGGATATAGGTGTTTCCCTGGGGCGTCTCCACGAGAGGGCCTATGAGGTCCATCGCCACAATTTGCATAGGGGAACGAGCTACGGGCATGTTACCCATCGGAGGCTTCACACGACGTTTAGAGTGCACCAGGCAGTGCGTGCACTTTGCGACGAAGGCTTGGGTGTCGGCTCGCATTCCTTTCCAGACAAATGCCTCCTGGATTTTCTTGAGTGTCCTTCTGAGTGACATATGGCCGACTTCTTGATGGGCTACTTCAATGATCTTCAACCTGTGGGCAGGTGGCAGGATGAGGCGTGGATGCTCTGGGGCGTATTTGTATGGGAGTCGGGCTGAGTAGAGGAGTCCATTGATGACCTCATAATCCTCGTCACCGTCGTCCTCGTCTTTGTCTTGCCACTCTTGCATCAGCTTTTGATCCTGGGCCACTTTCGAGACGTCTAAGTCGAAGCAAAGGGCTGGCGTTTTGTAATCGTCTTCGACGCGTGGCAGCTTATCTCCTAATTGCCAGTAGCCCACATCAAAGGTAGCCAGTTCTGGGTGGGTGGAGGGGGGGTCGGCGACTGGTTGCTTCTGTTTGATTCTCGACAGCATGTCCGCCCGTACATTCAGTTTGCCCTTGTGGTACTCGACCTTGCATCCATACTCGGCCAAGAGTACAGCCCATCTCTGTATCTTGGTATTGTTCATTTGTTTCGTGAATAAACTAGCCAAAGGTTTATGGTCACAAAACGTCCTATATGATGCATTAATTAGGTACACCCTGAGTTCAACCAAACAATGGACCAAAGCGAATGCCTCTTTCTCGATCGTTGCCCATCTTTTTTGTGTCGGAGACAGCTGCTTTGAGACATACACCACGGGCCTCTCAACGCCATTGGCGTCGAGTTGACACAATACGCCCCCTATGGCGTATTGACACGCGTCTGTATACAGGAAATAGGGTTTATCTGTCTGTGGGTGCGCCATGATGTTGTCACTAACCAGTTCCAGTTTGAGCCGATCAAAAGGAGGCCTGGTGCGCTTCGGTCCAATCGAATTTGACGTTTTTCCTGGTCAGATTGGTCAACGGCTCGGCGATCCTGGCGTAGTCTCGGATGCAGGACAATAATTGGCCATACCCAGGAAGGAACGCGTCTCTGCCACGTTAGAGGGCGCTTCGAGCCTGTCGATGGCTGCCGTCTTGTCCGGGTCGGCTGCTAGTCCCTGGCCACTGACGATGTATCCTAGGAGCTTCACTTGTTTGGCTGCGAAGACGCATTTCTTTGGGTTGAGACGCATGTTATAAGTCCTGAGCCTGTCGAAGACGAGTTTGAGATGTTCTAGATGTGTTTCCTCGTCAGGGCTATATATTACGAGGTCGTCAATATAACAGAGAACTATCGTACCGATCAGGCCCTTGAGCATTACGTCCATCGCTCTTTGGAATTTCTGTGTCGAATTCGATAGGCCCATCGGAAGACGAGTGAAGTGGAACAGTCCCCGATGACATACAAAGGCAGTCTTCTCCTGGTGATCAGGGTGTAGTGGCAGTTGGTGGTAGCCCGATTTCAGATCGAGTGTTGAGAAGACGCGAGCCCCTTGTAACTGATCGAAGATATCCCTGATCAGGGGTATTGGATATGCATCCTTGCGTGTGATCTTGTTCATGGCCGTGTAGTCTATCGTCACCCTCGGTCCCTCTGACTCGTTTTTCTTGGACACCAATACCACTGGGGCTGCCCAAGGGGAGGACGATGGGACTATGATCCCCTGCTCGAGGAATTCATCGATCTTGGCGTCCAGCGCAGCTCTCTTAGTCAAGGGTAATCGATAAGGCCTTCTCTTAATTGGACCTCCTTGTGTGTCAATTTTGATCTGCAGCTCTTGGTGGCAGCCTATCGGTTCCCCTTTGGCAGCAAACAAATCCCCATTGTTCTCGACAAAAGCCTTAATTGACTCACAATCAACCCGGGGGGGTTGGTCACCCAGCGAAGCGAGCAAATATCTTCTGGGGATTAATTCATAGGCGTGCTCTTTCCACGTGAGTACGCCTCTCTTATAGTCAATAATAGCACCATGTTTTCTCAAAACGTCTCTGCCAAGTATCATTCCATGACCCACATCATCTACTACTATCACTCTGATGGGGCCTGCCCTGAGTTCAACAATTTCACACTCCCCGAGCACCTTGAGGGGCTCGCCTGACACGCCATGAAGCTCTATTGAGGGCTTAATGGCAGGGGCGGATCCAGATAATTTGCAATAAGTGTCATATTCACTGCGCCTTAGTACAGAAACTGCAGCACCGGTATCTAATAAGGCTTTACAAGAGCAATTATTAAAATTGAGTTCTACAAATACCAGTGTGTCCCTGTCCAAGGCGCTTAGTGGCCCCCCTGGGCCTGTGAAACGTGGTGGCTACGCTGCTGCCTTCTGCCCTGTCCTTGCTGTCCTCGTCGATGGGTGGGGTTTCGACCCTGCCTGTCGTCTCGTCGGGCGTAGCATTGGTTGGACACGTGTCCAGGTTGCTGGCAGAAATTGCATATGGGGACGCCGTCGTTCGTAAAGGTGTTCTCCGAACGGTTGGTGTGAGTCCCCTGGGCATAGTGACCGTTGTCTCGGGCGTAGCGTCGGCCGTCGTGTTGGCGAGGGGCCCAGGTGTCGGTGGAGTGGTCCTGGTATGTCCGATGGTGCTGGTGGCGTTGGTGCTGGTGTTTTCTGTCCTGGCGAAGGTCATCCCTGAAGCCCTGCATGGTGGCTGTCAGTTTGGTGAACTGCTGTGCCATTCCTGTCATCTGGCGTTGGAGTTCACATAGCTGTGGCTGGGGCGGAGCTGATTGCTGCTGTTGAATTTGGGGTCTCGGCTGTTGTGGATGTTGTTGGCCACCCATGGCTCCAATTTCCATGGGTTCCTCCACTCTGTCTGGGATCGCTGGCGGTCTGATGATGCCCCTCTCCCTGGCCATTTGGATACGCTGCTGGGTGGACTCGTGGGTAGCCACCTTGTCCATGGCCTCCTCGTACGTCGCCGGGTAGCCCTTGGCAATCAATTTGATGGCCACTTTTTCGTCATTGAGGCCTTTGATGTACCAATCGACCAACTGTCTCTTTTCCGCCACTGACCTGAGATCGCGGGCGTCCAATGGGAAGGCCACTTCCACAGCTTTTCTATACCTTCTGCCGTAAGCTGCTGTCGATTCATAAGCTGCCTGTCGCATGTGCTCGACTTCGTGGCGTAGCTTTTCGTCCTCTTGGGGGGACAGGAACTGCAGCTGAACATGGGCCTTAACTACTGCCCATGTGACATTGTCTCTGATGGGTTGCGACTTCAAGAAGCGTTCGATTTCTTCTCTAAGGCCATCGGTGGCTGATGTGCAGGCCACCAGGATCGTTAATTCTGTGTAAGGTAATGTCAACTCTACCTCTCTGATCCAGTTTCGAACTGCTTGCGAGGTCGTACCATCGCATCTTGGAACTCGTGCAGCGCTCTCGAGGGCTCTCTGTCGGTCCTCGTTCTGTTTCTGTTGCGCGAGGGCCTGGGTCTGGAGCCTGAGGACCTCGAGATGTTCTTGTTTGGACTCTTCCCTGAACGCTGTCCTGAGCGTCCTTTCTTGGTTCAGGTACTCCACAAATGTGATTTGGGGTAGGGCGGCAGGTTCCGCGGCAGGTTCGTGGGCGCCCTCGGCGGGGTCCTGGTGGACCTCACCTTGGCCTTGGCCGGGTGCCCCGGGGCCGTCATTGGGAGGCATGTCTGCTGGATTAGTGTGAAGGTGGGGGTGTTGTGCGTGGCGACGATTCTCTCGTTGCTGGCGTTGTATGATGAGTCGCTGGTTAATGGTCAACGCTGTGGCATTTTCTGGCATCACTCATTTTAAAATAATCCTGTGAATGGTATAAGTATTTCTTCTGCCTAACTTTGAGCTAATCGTCGACTTGAGTGCAGCAACTGAACATAAATTTTCCTCTTCTTGGTAATATTACACTTGGTTACAATATGCTTACAAGGTCGCCTGTTTAGCAACCAGGGAGTTCTTGAGAATTCCACTGTTATTAAATTTACTGTCAACTTACTTGTTACCAGAACTTACAGGTCTCCTTCAATTGACTCTGTAGTTCAAACAGTCAGGGTACACCAGTATGAATTCCCTATACATAATATTGTCATTGGCTATCCCTGCCAAGACAACTCCTCTCATTCACTGCTTCCCAATTAAATAACAGAAATGGAGGGGAATCCTTGAGACTTAGTAAATCCGGATTAAAGTAAGAACAAGTAGTAAGTGTGGTTAAAAGTCAGAAACTGTTTATTTCCAGCCAACACTCTGGTTTTGTTGTGTTGCTGGTCAACAATGATTGGTCAGGCCATTGGCCTATCAAGACAAGACAATGTATGACATCACAGTTATGTTTACAGAAGTGTGAATAAATTAGAAGACAGTGAGTGGATCTCCCATGAACTGGCTCTCAGAGGTGTTATAACTTAACAGCATTAAATTCCCATTTGCATAAAGGTCCCCAATTTGGTTTACCCAATTTATTAGTTAAATGCAATTTAAGATAGCATTCCTCAAAGGAGTGATACATTCCTGGATCTGCTCTGTCTTTCATAAAGTTGTTATGGTGGCTTTAAAGTGAGAAGTTATCCCAACAATTTGAGGGGATTACAATTAGGGGGCTCTTTGGTTGCAGCCCTTAGAATAACACCCCAACAGGATTACATGTTGGGCCCTTTGTACAGATAGCTTGCAAACAGATTGCTGGACAAAGGGGTTGAGTAATTGGCTTAAGGGCCAAGCAGCCTGTTTATTTATATAGCAGATTGGAGGAGCAGATCCAGTAAAAGAGACATTTAGTTCTTACCATTTTAACCAAAAATACTGTTTCCAGATTTTCCCATGCTTAAATTAAGGACATAATGCTTACCCAAGAGATTCCAAGTCACTGTTTCCTAAATGGCATTCAGGGGAGCAATACAGAAATACACATAAAATACTCAGTTATAGAATTCACATAAATGACAAGTATATGGTTATATAGAACAATGCATTATATCTAATTATGGTAATATTCATGATTAAATGACTACTCGACTTTACAACGTGTAACAAATTTCATATATGTTCATGCAATAGTGGCCGAGTTTTCGCCCATAAATGAAAAAAAAAGATTTTTTAAAACATTTTTCTCAATATTTCAAAAGGTATCACATATCCATCAAACAGACCATCAAAAGGCACAACTGGACCATATAGGCTAAATGTGTACCGTAATATGGGGTGAATAGGGACACTTGGGTGAATCGGGACAAGCCAGGAAATAATTTTTATCTTCAAAAAGCAACCACTTCTACTTGTTGCAGGGACTTGATTTTTTGCTAGGTTTCAGTGTATATTCCAATAATGATTCATATGGATTTTCACGATTTTACCTGCAGGCGCCAAGGAGCTGCAGCACCTTAAACATTGGCCTGCAGAATTTAAATTTTCAAAAGCTGGTCAAAACTTTGCTTGTACCACAAAAACTATAAAAGATACAGACACAAAATTCTCACCAAATTTCAAGTATATAGTTGTGGTTAATTACGGAAAAAATCACTAACTTAGGTACATTTGCACTGACTATATTCAACAAGCACTAATGTACTTTCAGTTTTAGAGTTATTTTAGTGTAATTTTCGGCCCCCAATAATAACTCAAGAAACGAAATCAGTGATGTAATGTCATAAAATAATGTTGGACGCAGTGCTACCATGCTGCAAAATTATTTTTATCTTGCAGAAATGCAATGGGAGTGTCAAACTTTGCCAAATTGTGATAAATATGCACTTTTGGAACCTGATAAAAAATGATGTTATATAATATCAAATAAAGGCAGAAAAATAAAGATCTTATAATCTAAATCGATTGAAACAGTTTTAAGAGACCAAAAGAGTTGCTGAGATGTGAAATTTTGTCTGATTAGTCATGGGTTCGGATCCAAGTGAACGGCAGAGTTACGGAGCTGGCCAGAAAAGTCTTACTAATTTTCAATCCGGCTTATTTTCATGGATTTTGTGTTTTAAAAATTGTTGAAAGTGGCATCATTTGTTGTGGATTTAGTCCAAGTTTATTCATCATCTGTAAAATTAGCAGATAACAACATTTTTGTCAATTTACAGTGATTTATTAAATTTTGTTAAAAAGTGAATATTCTACGCATAATAGACTTCAAATTTTAGTAAGAGTGACTTTTTGGGCGCTAAACATGTTTTCTAATGTTTATTCATAATTATAAATCTATAAAACAGGGTAGGAAGGACTAGTTATTTAGATTAGTCTCTTTCCCGATTCACCCAATCATCCCAAGTCATACCATGACAAAATGCCCCATAACCTTTGCTAATTCATGAATACTTAATTAACTGACCCAGTTTTGGCTCAGCTACATCACAGTTAGAAATTGTTGCTTCTGTTTCACACTGTTACAAATGGAGAAATTGTGTATTGTTGAAAGGTGCTATCACAGTTCCGAAAATTCCATTGAATTATGTATTTTCACAGTTCTGAAATGAAACTGTTTGAAAGTTTGCTTGTTTTACACTGTTTTTCTCAGTTGCCAGTAATCCTCTAACTGTCCATAATCGGACTAAATCTGCATGCAAAATGCTTATGACCTAAATAAGCAGCCAATCACAGAAGAAGTTGGAAATAGCAGAAAGCCCTGTCCATTTTAGCAGGGCTTGCGTGGGGAGGATGGATTCACCCCAAAGTGAGGGGTGAATTGGGACAGTGGTTTTCTCAGTCTTAATCCTTAAAAAATATAGGTATCAGTTAATGCTCTTAGGGATAGTTAAATCAGCGGCCTGGACATAATTTGAGACAATATTGATATCTATTGGAGGATTTGTGCCCATGCTATGGCAGGAAAAGTGCCAAATCTGTCCCTTTTCACCCCATATTATGGTATCAAATTTCATCCATGCAGATGCAATAGGGACTGAGTCCTGGTCCGGAAACGAAAAAAATAATTTGTTATATTTTTTCTCATTATTTCATACATTGGCTGCCATTGTTTAATTTTTTCAAAGTCTTTCCTAAGTAAGTGGACCACCCTTCCCTATGAAATAACATTGGGCCTGTGTTTCACTTATTTATCAAAGACTTTGACCCATACCTAACTCAGACTACAGCATAGAAAATTGGCTGCCGTTGTTTTCCCACATGCCTCACATATCGGCCTTTATGACCCAATATGTTTTCCTCTCATCAGATTAGAATTCATGCCTCCACAAGCAGTTTGGTTGAGTATGTTTAGCATTGATGCAATGGCACAATATCATGTGTTTCACTTATTTACAGGTGTCACTGTATCAAATTGCTACGAGACGCCTCCGAGCAGGAACTGAAGCATCAAGAAAGCTGCCTTTATACATATGTATGTACTAAGATTTTTTGTTGAATTAAGTTTTAAAAAACTCTCATTAGATTCCCATGCTAAAATTCAGACAAAGTAAAGAAAAATTAGCTGGTTTTGCATGGACAAACTTCCATTTATCCCATATTTTTGTTTGCTGTTGGAACCTTTTTAAAAGTTGAATAATGAACCCTTTAGTGTTCTTTATTTTACCAAATTATAGAACCCCTAAAGGTTCCATATCAAACCTTTTTGTTGAGAGTGCAGGTGGATTTTTATTGCCTAAAACCTGGGGAATCCGACCCAGTATAAAATCACATCACTGCTTGTTGTAGCTATTTTTCATGTCGCAAATCCGCAATGCTAGGAGAATAGGGATGCCAGCTCTGACACTGAGTCCAACCTGACATCACACTTCAACAGCACGGAAAGAACTTGGATTCCACGTAAATATGACAAGGCAGTAACTATTTTGTAAATTTTTCATCTTTCTATTTTGGCATTGCTGGATGAAATTGCCATAACTGCACATGTCCCACATAGGTGTCACTTTATTCGGTATACAACCACCTGGTGTGTCATTTCATAAACAGGCCTCATGCAAAGTACTAAGGTCGACTAGGTTTGACCATGTATTTTCATCTATAACATCAGTAGGATTCGAAAAAACACTCATCAAATGACTCTATTTAGCAATTAGTCCATGGATGCACTGACAACGACAAAATTGGACTATTGCAACGCCCTGCTTAAATATCTTTGCATCCGATTGAAAGCTTCCGGAATTCCTTTGTTGAGTTAGGAACATGTGTCAACTCCCAAATTCTGTTCCGGATTGATCTTTTTGGAGTTGACAAAAATGCACAAAATACAATGTTTAATCACACCAGATGCCATGGCACCATGTAAAGGTATATTTTGGCTACTGTGAATCGGAAACTGATTTTTTTTAAGACAAGTCGTTAAAATTATGGCAAGCATGTAACATGTATGTTCAATGATTATTAACTGAAGTAACAAATTTCAAATGGGGGCAGCACCGGGGGGGGGGGGAGGTGGTGAACCAGTATGACTGGATGCCACTGTAAATCAAGCCATAAATAATAGACGGGACAGAACCACCGGCTCACCG
The DNA here is from genome assembly GCA_026936325.1 of Platynereis dumerilii. NCBI lineage: Eukaryota > Metazoa > Annelida > Polychaeta > Phyllodocida > Nereididae > Platynereis > Platynereis dumerilii. The sequence continues at coordinate 9,209,889 of JAPTHN010000009.1, forward strand.
TGCGAATCAAGGTGTCTCGTCCCTTAAGGCTAACATGTGAGTGGAGTGATCCAGATGGTCCAATCAAAAAATTTGATTCAGACATCCCATAATATGATCCTGGCATTTGCTTCTCTTCACTCGTGACTACAACGTGACTACCTTCTTCTTCTTTCTCCAACAAAACAAAAAAATTCCCCCCCCCCCCAAAAAAAATGTTTGAAAGAAAAAAAAAATCCCAAAAAATAGAATATTGTTAACCAAACGAGTATTTACATGTCCCGTCTTCTATGCTGTGGCATTATCATATTATAAGGATAATATTTTTTTTAAGATCGAAAGAGCACTTGCATCTTTTCCCTTCTGCCACTGTTCTGGCACCATCGGGTAAAAACCAAAACGACAAGATTTTCATCAAAATTTTTATTCACTCTTTTATCCATCAAGTCAACAAGAACACAAAATGCCTAAATAATTTATTCCAAATTTTCCATAAAGCTTTTCGATACAACAACTTATAAGTAATGCGATATTTTACCATAGACCTAATTATTCACTTTAATAGTAACCTAATTCGCTGCCATTTTCCACCAAGTGTCTCACATAGAGCCCCAAGAGGGCAGCACCCAACCCAGATTTATGTGACAAGCAGCCATCTGTAAAAAGAAAATATTAAAGAATATAGATTTTATCGTTCAAGGTTTTAGAGCTGTTTGCGGATTAGCGGCCCAAATAGTTTCAAAATTAACTTTCAACTTGGTCGTGTGATCTCACTGGCTTAAAAATGTTTTGTTTGTGTCAGATATGGTTAATCTGTGCTTATCATATCTGGCAGCATTGGAGACAATCAACAAACTAATTTAAAAAAATAGGGGCGCTATGACCTTTTCAAAATCTTATGTCATTACATTGAAACATACAGTAAAATACTAAAAAAGTGTTGGATTTATAATGAAAAGCAATGTCACGCGAACAATATCCAAGAGATACTTATGAATAATCAAAGGAATAAGTTGAAAATACACTTTATTGAAAAACAAGTCTTTGAAGGGGGGTTACCAATGTTTTTTGAGAGTTATGTGGTGTACAACATGAGAAAATTATGAAAAACAGTTCAACAAAAATAAGTTCCCCTTAAAATAAACTTGAATATCTCATAGATTCCTTCTCCGATTTTTATGAAAGTTGGATTGGATTATAGGCCTGTATAGTGTATATCGACCCAAAACGAGTGTATTTATAGTTTAGTGCCATTATTCCTGGCTGAGCCAGCAGCCTTCGAGTGAGCCTACCCCTGTTTTCAAAAATCTGTTGCTTTTCCAGTGGATACGAAAAATTTGACCAAGTGGGGGAGCCACCAGCTGGGTTTTTTTGTTGAACCGTTTAGTTACATGGAGTACAATAAGTGGAGCAGCTGTATTCTGTGGTATTCAACTTAATAATTAGTGTAAGTGTGATAAATAAATACAGTTAAAGAGAAGTTGAGCGACAGGACTTTAAAAATTATTAGACAAGAAGTGATTAGGCAAGACATGTTCAGACAAGTGATGATGAGACATTGCAACAATGAATGAGAGGAAACCTAATGACACGCAAGGCATGAGATGGCAAGACAGGAAATTATCAGACAATTTATGATCATAAGACAAGGAAGGACAAATAGAGTGATCACATAAAAAAAAATTAGACAAAAAATAATCATATAATGAAAGGTCGGAAATGCATTTCCGAGCAAAGGAAACATCAGACAAACAATTATCAGACAAGGAGATCAGACAAGAAATATTCAGACAAAAAAAGATCAATCAAGAAATATTAGCAATCAGGCAAGGAAAGATCAGACAAAGAAAAATCAGGCAAGAAAAATTCAGACAAAAAGAGGTCGAACATGAAATATTAGCAGTCACAAAAGGAAAAATCAGGCAAGGAAAAATCAGGCAAGAAATATTCAGAAAAAAAGAGAACAATCAAGAAATATTACCAATCCGACAAGGAAAGATCAGACAAAAAAAATTCAGGCAAGAAATATTCAGACCAGGAAAGATCAGACAAGGAATACTCAGACAAGGCAAGATAAGACAAGAACAAATCTGACAAAACATATTTGGGCAAGGAAAGATCAGACATGCAATAATCTGGCAAGGAAAAATCAGACCATAGATAATCAGAAAAGGAAAGATCAGGCAAACAATGATCAGACAAGGAAAATCAGACAAAAAATATTCAGACAATGAAAGATCAGGCAAGCACTAATCAGACAAGGAAAAATCAGACTAGAAATATTCAGACAAAGAAAGATCAGGCAAGCAATAATCAGACAAGCAAAAATCAGACTGTAAATATTCAGACAAGGAAAGATCAGTCAAGCATTAATCAGACAAGGAAAAATCAGACAAAAAAATATTCTGGCAAGGAAAGATCAGGCAAGCAATAATCAGACAAGGAAAAATCAGACTGTAAATATTCAGACAAGGGAAGGTAAGGCAAGCAATAATCAGGCAGGGAAAGATTTTTGGACCCAAAAGAAGGGAGGGCCTCCCCCAAGCTCCGCCACCTCTTAATGTACAGCTCAACGTAAAGAGTTTTACCTGACATTCACTTACCAGGTAACTCATGTTCCTCTAGGAGTATTCGGCTTTTATGTATTCTAGAAATTGAAATAAAAATTTATTGAAATATATATATCTACAAAATGTATATTACAATCTTTTAATATTGGATTAATACGAATTCTGGCCTTCTTCCATTATCACCTCAAAACCTTGGTTTTCAGAGGCAAGCTTACTGATTTAGATTATCAATTTTATGAATATTTTGTAAATCACAATATTAAGTTATCATAATGAACAGAGGAACAAATCTTCTTTTTGAAAAGAACATATTTTAACGCGGGAAATAATAATAAAACGTGAAATTGGTCACAGACTTCTTGGTCTCCCATTAACACACAAGCAGACAATGCATCGAACCTTTATAATTTTATAATATTCTTACTAACTTTTTCATGAACAAGTCCTCATTTCGCAAAGGGAAACACCCGTTTTCCGACTGCCAAGATTTCACTTTTTGAAGAAATTCCGGACCAAGGAAATTTTCAAATCCTATTATTCCACAGAGAACACCTGAAAAGTATGGTAAAAACAATTTGTATACAGATACATTAATGCAAAATTTTCATTTCAAATGTCACTTGAACTATTCATTTAACTCTGAAACCAAAGAAAATGAAATAATTTGAAATCAAATTATAACATTGGACACCTGCGGGTTCATGAAACTGCCATTTTTGAACTAAACATAATGTTTAATCAAAGTAATAATGACATCAAGAAATGAATAAATCTGATATAATGAAAAAGATAATGAAAGATCATAAATTACACAACAAGCATTTTACATTAAGAAAGAACACCTGTAGATAGGCTGTAGTGAAACCAAATAAAATAAAATAATTGTAAGTCAAATTAAGGATTACATTGGACACCTGCGGGTCATGAAACTGCCATTTTTGGCTTGAAGATAATTATTTAATCAAAATATCATAACATCAGGAAATCAAGAAATTTGTTGTAATCAAAAAGTTAATGAAAGACAATAAATTACACCACAGACACCTTACATGAATTTCACAATAAGAAAGAACACCTGTAGTAAAAGAGACACTTAATTATTCCCTGTGAAACAATTTTATTATTTAATTTGTTTGAAGTGCAAGAATCAAAATTGGTTTGGGAGGTACTTTTTTATCATCCCATTTATAGTCTGTCACTCTGATATAAAAGCAGATTGGACTGTTGCACTGTGAAAATGGCACTTCGTGTGTCATTATGCTGATGATTTGTCATGATCATATCCAATACTTACAATGTTAATTTGATTTAAGGAGACTTATCCATCTTGTTGGTGACAGCCAAACGAAAGGATTATGAATCTGATTTCCACTCTAAAATCGGTTATGACAAGTCAAATGGCATTCTTTTGATCATGACTAATCAAACAGCCTCTGTGTTTCCCATTTTGTAGAGAAGATGACACTTCATTAGCCATCACAGTGAACTGGTCCTAATATTTCTATATCAAGGTGACAGACTGTAAAAAATGTGTCGGGAATTCTGATATTAGAATATATATATATATTCTGCATCAAAATTGTTGAGCCAATCAGATGACGTCAAATCCATCACGTGCCGCGCCAATAAATCACGATATTGGCTTCGGAAAGTGTTATTGGCGCGACAGAAAGCAATATTTGTGTCTTCAGTGCACAAGCACTTACATCATTGGGCCTGCATCAATCAGAAGAGCTGTCTGTGTGATCATCTTCATAAGTTTCTTCATGATTGGTATCAGAGGCCACACAGTCTTTTCTAAGAATTGCTTTTCATATCAATTTGTCAAGTGCAATTTGCCTTCACACCTATCTAGCAAGATCACAACCTGACAATTATACCTTGAACCACCACTTCCACATTCGGATAAGATTGAAATTAATGAATTGTTAAATATAGAAAGGCAATTGACAATTATAATTTTAACAATTTAAAACGTTAACATCAATTATCAAATCTTAAAATCAGTTTCAATAATGCAGCATGGTATCTATCTGTTGCGATTGTCATTGATCATGTTGATACAAAATTGCCGTGAATTGATCATTGCACTGCTTGCTGGCTTGGGAGGAGGGGGGGGGGTGGGTCTAGAGAATATTTATCCATAGGCAATATGTTTTTTAAATATTGATGATTGTTTAGGTCTGCTCAGTTTATTTTTCAATAGGCAAACAGATCTAAGACTGACCAGTTTCTTTTTCATGAAAACCATTTTTTATGCAAACTTGAAGAGTGTAAGTCAGAAAATTTTGTGCAGAATATAACAAATAGTGGATGTTGAGTCGACCAATATTGAATTTTATTGGCCTCAACAGGTAATATTGGTCTCGGCCTACGGCCTCAACCAATATTAATGCTCTGGCCAATAAAACTCAATATTGGTCTCCTCACCACCCACTATCTGTATAATATAGGCCTGAGGAATAATTCACTACATAGTAAAGTTATTAATAATACTGCTATTATGCACTCACTCTGTTCAAAGAATAAATCCTGATAAATATCATATTTTTCCATCTCTGGCATCTGAACATTGTGCAGTAGTTCGCTGTAAATTTGGTCGCAGAGATATTTCTCTGCTTCGTATTTTGCTGTTGATTTTTGGCTGATTGTGGAATCTGGTTGGGCATATTTTCCACCCATGAATCTGTCTCCAGGTGGTATGACATATTTTGCGGCTTCATCGCATCCGAGCTGAAATGGAAAAAGATTGGACTTAGAAAAACAATTGTGGGGTTTCTTCAGACAACAGCGATATTTAATAATAATGGTAATAATAATAATAGTAATACACTCACCAGCCAAAGAAATGCAACACTTGATTTTAGGTCATATTTTTGCAAATACATCTTTTTGGCTGAAACCAAATCAAGGCTTGATTCTATGGACAACATGCATGATCATGCCAAAAATAATGTTTTAGAAGTGTAACAAAAAACTTTTATCTGGAGTATCAATTAAGTCAATGTCACAGCATATCTCGTGATATTGTAAATTTAGTCTTGGGATTTTAATGTGAGTGATCTTTACTTTCATTTTCAAAATTTGGCCTTCAATGCAATAAAATATTTTTTCTAATTAATAAATTGCCTTAAATTTTTTCTTTCACCCCTGAAACATGTTGGAAACATCTTGGGAAAACTTCACAAATATAGCACAATTCAAAAGGCATGAAACTAAATTGTTATCTTCACTGTCAAAGTTTTGTGTAAAATCTAAAAATTAAGACGCTTTAGTGATTTTTCGGTCATCAATTAAAAATTGAGGTAAGGTCTCTTTTTTTTTTGAAAAATCTAAAATTCGATAAAACGGATCAGAGAAAAACAGGAAATGGCCAAATTAAACGATTTTTGGTATGATAGTGATTGTCAACCATGCATAGAATCAATGCCATCAATTTGGTTAAGGCCAAAATTTTTCTTTTTGGGCGAAAATAGGAATTAAAATAAAGTGTTGCATTTCTTTTGCTGGTGAGTGTAGAGTAGGTCGGGGCATGCGGCCCCCCTTAACTTCAAGGTGCAATTTGACCTACTTTTTATGGGCGATTATTTGAATGCTTATGCTGTCAGGAAGGGATCACTTGACTCTACTAATAGCTAGTGAAACAAATGTCTACCAATTTTAATAAAGGAGTTACGGCCATTTTTGTAAAAAAATTAAAATGGCCTTCTTACCCCACCCATCGGGCAAGAAGCCCCCCTATTATAATCCTATGGCAATTTTTTTTGCGAGCGCATTCAACCTAAAAGTTATTTCTTAGGGTACTTCTATCCTTTTTAAGGAATTCTATTCACTTTTTTTGAATTTCAGAATTTTTCTGTTCATACTTTTATTTTTTAATATTTTTTGCCCTGTTTCAATTTTGGACCCAATTTTTTTCTATTTTAATTAGCTATTCTATCAAGTTTAAATGTAAAGTACACACTATTAATGGTTCCTGAAGCAGCTTCGACCCCCCAGTGAAGGGGGCCTCATGCCCCTTATCATGTGGGGCCTCTCGCCCCAAACCCACATATTTTAATTTGACCGCTATATTTTGAAGTAAAATGCAAAAAACATGATCCAAATCATATCTATGTGATAGTCAAAAAGTGAAGCAATGCAGATATCCATTATACTTTAAAAAATTTCCAAAGTTATTTCTGACAACCCCTTTCAAAGAATTAGTCAAAGTAACAAAAACCATGCACATTTTTTTCTCTCTTTAATTTCTACTATAGTTTGGTGCTGTTTGCCCTGAAAATTTGTGACGTCACCTAAAACGCCTCTAGCTTCAATCCTATCAATAGATAAACGCACCAAAAATGTAAGTTTGGATATAAGCCTGGGGGGGCCTCTCACCTAACCCGGGCTTCTTGCCCCGACCTACTCTATATTCAGTATTCACAATTTCACAACTAAAGAGAAATCAGCGCAGAGAGCATTCTCCCATTGCGTGTTTAGTTTGAATCATTCGTTTGACAAGTTCCATGAACTACTGAACTTTCATGAATATTCTCGTACTTTTTTAGAATATGATAGAGTAGGTCGGGGCAAGGAGCCCGGGTTAGGTGAGAGGCCCCCCCAGGCTTATATCCAAACTTACATTTTTGGTGCGTTTATCTATTGATAGGATTGAAGCTAGAGGCATTTTAGGTGACATCACAAATTTTCAGGGCAAACAGCACCAAACCATAGTAGAAATTAAAGAAAGAAAAAAATGTGCATGGTTTTTGTAACTTTGACTAATTCTTTGAAAGGCGTTGTCAGAAGTAACTTTGGACATTTTTAAAAGTATAATGGATGTCTGTATTGTTTCACTTTATGACTATCACATCGATATGATTTGGATCATGTTTTTTGCATTTTAGTTCAAAATATTGAGGTCAAATTAAAATATGTGGGTTTGGGGCGAGAGGCCCCACATGATATGGGGCATGAGGCCCCCTTCACTGGGGGGTCGAAGCTGCTTCAGGAACCATTATTAATGTGTACTTTACCTTAAAACTTGATAGAATAGCTAATTAAAATAGAAAAAATTGGGCCCAAAATTGAAACAGGGCCAAAAATATTAAAAAAATAAAAGTATGAACAGAAAAATTCTGAAATTCAGAAAAAGTGAATAGAATGCCTTAAAAATGATAGAAGAACCCTAAGAAATAACTTTTAGGCTGAATGCGCTCGCAAAAAAAATTGCCATAGGATTATAATAGGGGGGCTTCTTGCCCGATGGGTGGGGTAAGGAGGCAATTTTAATTTTTTTACAAAAATGGCCGTAACTCCTTTATTAAAATTGGTAGACATTTGTTTCTCTAGTTATTAGTAGAGTCAAGTGATCCCTTCCTGACAACATAAGCATTCAAATAATCGCCCATAAAAAGTAGGTCAAATCGCACCTCGAAGTTAAGGGGGGCCGCATGCCCCGACCTACTCTATATCTTGTGATTGTTTTTGGTTATTACACAAGAAAACAAGTTAATCAACAAACAGACAACAGTGAAACATTCAATCGCAGTGAATTATCTCAACCTGTGACCTGTATAGGTTATTCATAACTGGACAACAAAGAATTTAGGAATTATTCCCCTGTAATATTGGCATGTGATTGGCTGACAGAGTTGAATGGTATAAAACCTTTTATACCATTCGACACCTCTGTCAGCCAATCACATTACAGTATTTCAGGGGAATAATTCCCATATTCTTTGTTGTTCAGTTATCCTCTCATGTTTGACTGTTTGAGTGTTTGTCTCATGGTATAAGCCAGTTATTCACCATGGGATCAGGAATATGTGTTTATCACACCTCGGCCTAAAGGCCTTGGGTGATAAATCACATATTCCCTCTCCCGTGGTGAATAACCTTTACTAATCAACACTTTACAGAAGTGTGATATACGTTATCAGAGTGTCCTTTAGACAGCTCGGAAGGTTTGTCTTTGAAAGAGAAGTTTGAGCTGTTGCGGCCCACATTTGTAATATTTAGCTTGAAAACTACAATGTCACGCTGGCCTTTCACTCTTTTATGCATGATGATGTTCAATGCTATAAGAGTTAATCAGGTAGAACAATGTCATACAAAGTAAACCTATGGCACCTAATCCCATGTTTCTTATAATCTTCCTCAACAATCCTCTTTCTTTCTCTTATTAAGCAAAGAGAAAGAGAAGAACAAAGGTGAACAGCGGGAGAGAATCAGGGGGAAGTGTTGTATTATTCAGAACTCCACTAAGCACGTTATTAGGGCTTAGGTTGCCTGACCAGCAGCCTTACACACACCATAAGTCCCAGTAGTACATCATATAAGGTACGTGTTTATAATTAGGTTAGTTGTAGTGAAAGTTGTCAGAAGTATTAAAAATGAAAGAAGTTAGGCCAGACACATTTGATTTTTAGTTTCTCAACAGATTTTCAGCCTATATAATACAAAATTGAGCTTTCCTTAATTATTATCAAATTGACATAATAAAAATCGAGTTTGTGAGATCGAGTTTGTGAATCAGTGCATGTATGTTGATTACATTCACAAAAGCATATTACATTGTTGTTCGGACTAATCAAATCACGAAAGTCGGTACGGACTACCTTACAGTTTGTCTCACAACATGGGAACTGGTGTTTGGCCTGATTGCTTAGCATCTACAAGTCACACTGTAGAAATACGCATAGGCTACTCGCGGATTGAATAGCAAACTTGTAGGCCTACTTTAATAATCACATTTTTGTGGCGTTTCGGTGCTTTTTTGTCAGATTTTTGATGACGATCGTGCGTTCTAGAAATGAGACAGACTGTACGTGTAGGTCACAAATTACAGTGGATCCCAGATTGATTCATAGAGGCCCAAGAGGATTACAAGAGCACATCAAGAACAACCTACACAGTTACTTCATATGATTAAGAACATGCCAAGAACAAGCTTCTGCCCTGAGAAACCATCTAATCCATTTCCATCATCTTTCTTCATTCGCCTTAATCTTTTCGTCTCCTTTTCATCTTTTGTGTGAATGTGACCAAGAGCGACACCTGTAGGGATTTCCACTAGTCCTTGCTATGGGCCTATAGTAACACTACCCTATTTATTGGTGTACTTCCGGAGTCTTTGACGTTTGATGTATCATATGCTCTTACTTTGAGCAGCTTTTCAGACACCATCAGTCAGCCTCCCTCCTACAAGCAGGTCAGCTTCTCATCTCTATAGTGTGTGTATGTCACGCATAGGCGTATCGGGGGGGGGGGAGGGGGGCGTTCGCCCCCCCTCAAAAGTTTGGGAAACAGTAAGATTCGGGCAGATGATTAAATAAAAACTACTGAAAATCAATGATTTCCCGGCATTTTAATTTGACATGTTTATAAATTTCGATCGTGAAATTCGGACAAATGTCGCTCGCCCCCCCAAATATTGCGCACGCAGTACGCCTATGTGTATGTGTATCTATCTTAATCTTAATACAATTCCATCGATCTATAAGTAAGCAAAGTGGGTGATGGCAGTTTTATTTTGGTAAATCAGGGGCAGATCCAGAAAATGTCGTACCTGGGGGTTTACAAATAAAAATGTACTAAAAATATCGGGTATTTTTAAAACATTAAAATGCACAGGCCAAAGGGGGGGGGGGTTTCAACCCCCTAACCCCCCCCCCCTGGATCCTGAATGCCAGATAAAGGACAGATATTAGAGGTTAGTGGAATACAAATAGTGCTAATTTTCTTTGCTCATTGAGAGTTACATAATATTATGGCTCAAAGTATTTGATAAGTAAGTGAAACACAAGGCAAATAATTATTGTTGATGACAATTTCATTGTCATAACTGCACTTGTGCAGCAACATAGATGTGCCCATTGGGCAAGTTTTACTTGTGACAACTTTAACCAGAACTTGCCTCATTATAAACTCACACTGAAAAAAGGGTTTGTGTAAAACAGACAAAACGAACGTTAGCTGGTGTCCGTTCAAAATTTCACACAAACATTTTTTTACATACAGTGTGCACAATATGCACTACTGAGACTATACTGGTGTGCTTTTTGCATATGGCTACTGGTCAGTGGTCATGCAACCTTAGCCCTAATAATGTGCTTAGCAGATTCTTGAATAATACAACACTTCCCTTCTGATTTGCTCCTGTTGATCACCTTTGTTCTTCTCTTGCTCTTTGCTTATTGAGAGAAAGAAGAGATTTGGAGAGCTTTCGAAATGGTCGTCAGTATAAGCCAAGGAAAAGGCATTTAATATTGCTTTAAACTTGTGGATATCTTAATATTAACATATAGCTTTCGAATCAAACACTGCACCAGCAACATCTCTTATATTAAAATGATAACGTACGGGATTTATCTCAAGTTATACTGATTGCCTAAGGCCTAGTTCAAAAATAATGAAGCCAAAGTGTGACATGACCATCAAAATTTTAGAATGTTTATAAGTATCAAATGACCACATAATATTGTGACAAACATGTCTAAGTTCTAGAAACTGTATTTACCATTTTGCTGTGGTTTGTGGAAATGGCTGATAAAAGCTGAATATTACCAAATTTTATTTATTTTTATTTCCATGGCAGTAAAAGAAAAGTAGACTAAATGGTAACTTTTCATCAAATTAAATCGAATTTTTTTGTTTGATGACAAAACTCATATACTCTTAAGCCTCCATGGCTGTTTTCATCCAAATTCACGAAATATTTTATGAGGAAAACAGTATTTTTCGAAATTTTGTCGCAATATTAAAAAAAAAGTTCAAATTTTCTCCCCAGATGTACATATTTTCCTCTAAAACGATTTCACCTGTCCTGGGTTATGCACCCAAATGTGGGCTTCGAGTTGGTACCAAATAAGTGCCATCAAAATGAATACGGACAGAGCAAATGATGATAGAAGCATGTTTTTTAGCCTATTTTTCCACTAAAAAAGCCAATTTTGGGTACTTGTGTGACACAGAAGTCAAAAAAGTGTTCTGGTTTTGACCCAAATCCATTTTAAATGTATTATCAGTAATAACTGGATGAAGCGAAAGAGTAATTACAGAATTAAAGTGAAATTTGTACTGGTTATTGCCTATTTCGACAAATTGGCCCAAAATTTTGAGGAAAGCTTCACAAAGAGCAAAATTTTGATAATTAGACATTGAAACATACTCCAACTACTGAAATATTGTGTTGATTATCACTACAAGTAATACTAGAATGACTGCTTTACTCCTTACAAGAAAACCATGAAAATATGATCAATATTTTCCATAGCGTTACGCTTGCGACAAAGCCCCATTTGTATTTTACCGCCAGAAACCAGCTGCGGACATGGATTACTTGATTGTTTCTCAATACTACACAGATTTTGCAATATTACAAGCCAAACAAGATTTAAAACGGAGCTTTTATTCCTCTGTGGCACTAGAAAGTGTTCTGGGCGTTACGCTTGCGACGGATTCACCTACCCTGCTATTCATTGGAATTTTTTAGTGAACTAAATTTTCCACAACCACAAGAAGCTCCAAAATGGGTAAGCAGATATAAGACTAGGTCTCAAGGGCCAAACGATTCAACTGTCATATGTCAAAGGGGCACTAGAGCATCCCAGATCAGTAAGTGTCAAATTTTACTTAATTTTTGGAAGTCAACCTTTGAATCCAAATAGCTCAATAATGTCAACACAGGCAAATATAAATACTTGATTTGATGGATTTATGAAGCCTGAGGATGTAGAGATTCAAAAAAGTGCTGGGAAATTGCCTTAGAATATGTCCAAATTTGTAAAACTGAAAGAATTCAAGTGGTAAAAAACGTTATGTCACGTTTTTTTGGTGAAAAAAAGCCTGTTTTTCAATGTAATTTAACTCTATCTCAATAACTATGAGACAGAATGTCATGAAATTTTCAGGAAAGTTGCACAAGAATGTACTTAAAGCAATGATGTACCAATAAGTTGTCACATACAGCCATTCTCATATTTTGAGACCCCTACAGAAAATAAGCTGCGTGGCTTCATTATTTTTGAACTAGGCCCTAATCCTCTAATTTGGCCTGCACCTTCCTTGGGATATTAAGGCAGAACTCTCCCCTTTTCAGCTCAATCCAAGTATTCTACATGTCCTAATACATATAAATTACTTTTTTGCGTAGCAGACAATCCAACAGCTCTGCAATTCCCATCATAACTGACACGCCACCTGTCCTTTATAAATATATCAAGAAAGATGTTCAATAAGTCGGCACAATTAATCATAAATACTTTGCCAATCTCTTTTCTCCAATCTACGGGTATTCATTAAACAATGGCCAACATTGTAATAAACATGCCCCTCTATCTTTTACTCGACAGGAACTCTTATCTTAACTGTTGATTAATCTTATTACCTAAGGTAGACGTTGTAGAAGTACTGAAGTAGCCTACATGGTTCTATTTTTCCCCTCCAATCTACGGGAAACCCACTTGTAGTATGTTTATTATGAATGTGACAGAGATGATGATGACTAATCATCCATTTTTGGGGTCTACTCCGGTCTCCATAAACATATTTATTCAAAAGTTTTTCATTTAACACAGGCTTATCATAAGCTTTCTGGTCACTAGCAGTCCTGCTACTAGAAGGCCAAATCCCCTTGCCCATATTTTACCTCATTACATTATACATATTCATTATCTTTTCTTTGTAATATCTTGCTCAGACCATATCAGCTCTTATCTTTCTCCTTTGATCTTATCTGCCTTATCTTATCTATAGTATCAGCCTCATCTTTTTGTATGACATTGATGTCTTTATGTCATTACACGGGTGTCCTTTTATCAGGGCGAATTTATTTTTGCACACCTGTAATAAACCCCCTTTGATGTTTTTTCCATTAATTTCATTTGTAAAATAAAATCAATTATGGTTTTCTGATTGGAAAGAATACCTATTTGGGTTGAATTCGTTGGGTTGGGTTTTTTTTTTTTTTAAATTCTTTTCGTCCAACAAAGTTTTCATAATTTTCAGAAAGGTGACAAACAGAATCATTTTACAATATGCAGAACACACTATTATCAAAGTGATTTGTATTTCAATGTATCGTAAGATATCTTGAATAATAGTAGATAACAGACCGATATTCAGATGGATCGTTACAGTAAAAATCATTGTAGTGGATGCTGAGCTGAAGAGAAACATTTTCACATTGTTTTGTACCGTATTGAGGCTAACATACTTTTTTTCAGTGCCTGAGCATCAACTTGACGAAATGCTTGTTACAGTAGACAAACATCAAGTGCTCACATCTGGCTGTTTTCAGAGTGTCAATGATGTCATTGAAGGTGTTGCTCCAATCTTCACCATTGAAACAGGTGGTTTTTTCATCGACTCATAGGGAACTTAGTGACATGTATACATATGTAACCAGTGATGTGTATCACTGCTATGCTGAATATAGGAGAGGTAGCATGTGAGTCAGAAGCAGAGCTGTTGATGTGTCATATATTGTGCACACTTGGCAATGTCTGTTGGATATCTCATATATCTACATGTACTTCCAACCAATTTATAACAATTCTCCTATAACAGCTTTGAGTCTGAAACATATATACATGAATATTATACATATGTATATTCTTTTTTCTGTTAGCAGCTTTGGTAACTAATAATTATGCATGCCATCTTGCTGGTGTCTCTTTTGTGTAAGATCAGCAACAATCACTTTAATCCTGCATGTTTTACTCATTATTACAGTTGCGTAAAACTGAAATTTTTGTCCCCCAAGGCACTTGCAGGCTCACAGGGGCGTAGATTTTTCATTTTTGTTGGGGGGATGATTTCGGGGATCGCAAACTTTTCGCATGGCCCACTGGGCCGAAAGTTGCCCAGCGGTAGATTTCGCGGGCCGCTCTAGGGCCTAAAAGCCAATATATTACAGATTATCAAAGGTTAGCGGTTTTGAGACTTTTTTTCCCCACAACATGCAACTGGCATCATGGAAAATTGCTAAATATGACAGAAAATTGTCAACAGCAAGTATTAATAATTTGAAATTCTAGGGGGGGGGATAATCACATAATCATCCCCCCCAGGTTCATCCTAGGGGGGGATGCATCCCCCCCATCCCCCCCCCCCCCCCCCCAGGATCTACGCCCCTGCAGGCTCAACACTCAGAGAGAAATCAGGTTATTGGTGAGTCCATTACTCACATGCAATTACATGGTATGTATAGGCTCTGAGTCACTGACACATTTATGAGTAATAGAAAGCATTGGCATTAACATGGCAGGTATAGGGAATGACATCATTGACAGCCTGAAAGAGCAGTGAACGTAAGCATTGCTATTTCGTCTACTGTAACAATGAAATAGTAACACATGCTTATAAAATGATATGACCAATATGAAACTTGAAAATGGACAATTTTCAGATGCATCGACAAATGCATTTTTTAGATGTTGACACTAAACGGGCAATTTGTTAATTGCTAATTCTACTGCTATTCTGCATTCTGCAGGTAGCATGCATGGGTTGTGTGGGTGATTTTCTCTTCCACTATTATTCAATCTTTTGCTTGCATGTGTAAACTTCATTGAAACCAGAATTGTTTGTAGTTGCGGTGGGGCCCAATGTTCAATATTGCAGTCTCCAGTTTGGTCAAAACATCGGTTTGCAGAAAGCACATGTCCCAGGTAAAGCAAAGGAACCTGTGAAACAACAGATAGACATTACCTGCAGAAAACCTAGCAAAATATACATGGCCTATATTGGAAATGTTTCTATGCTTGACATTAGATTTATCCGGCAAGTTGGCAATATTTTTGGGAAAGTCAGAAAGCTCTTAACTGATATTTCAAGGTTTACAAGGTTTTTGCCCTTGAATTATGTAGGCCTACCAAGCCATGAAGATGAAAAATGAATTATCATATAGATTGAGGGCATTGTGTCAACATTTCAGCTAAATGAGCTAAAATTTAGGAAATGAACAAAGCCGGCTGAAGTAGCCCGTGGTCCAGTGAGTATGATGCCGGACTCACATGCATGCGCTTCGCACAAGGGTACAGTTTCAAATCCAGCTGGAGGCTTGGAGGAAATGAGCAGATCTTCCTTGAATCACTACTTCAATCCACCCGGTGTACAGTTCAACCCAAAACGAAGTAAGAACAGTTTCCGGTGGGGGGGTCTATCGAGCTATCGCGTCGCAGAACACATAGCTCGCGACATAATGCGACTGCGCGCTGTTAAAATTAACATGTAAAAATATATAAATTTTGGTCTGGTGGGGGGGGGGGATGCATCCTCCGCATCCCCATCCCCCCCCCCTGCGTCCGTCCCTGGCTTATACCTATTTTTCCCTCCTTTCTCCCCTCCATCCCTAATCTCCTAGCAACTACCTTCGACTCCTCACCACAACTTTAACCATATTAAATACTCTATCTAAAACGCAGCTGGCAATTTAATGCAATTAGCAAATGAGCACAATATCAAAGAAATGAAACACGATGCGCGTGATGGACTTTAAATTGGTGTTGGCTTAGAGCTCTTTGCAGATTGGCGGTCCACTGGAAAAATTAATTCTCTTATTTTCAATTTGCAAACTGGCTTTGCCACATCATTGACAGTTTGCTGTTGGTCTCCTACTCTTCTTAGAAATACCTTAAATCATTTAATTAGTTTGTTTATTGTCAACTATGCTGCTAGATGTGATAAGCACTTAATCAACTCATTAACCATAACTGACACAAACAAAACATTTTTGAACCAGTGACATCACGACCAAGTTGAAAGTTAATTTTGAAACTGTTTGGACCGCTAATCCGCAAGCAGCTATAATGTAAATTGAAAGTTATTGTAAAAGGTAGTTTAAAGTAGGTAAATACCCGAAGTGATTTTGGGTTAGCCAAAAGGTGTGATAGGGTAAAGTAGTGGCTGATTCTTCCTTCCTGCGTGGGTAGCTATTGTGTAAAGTCGACTGAGCATGCAGTTGCAATTAAATGTGTGGAAGAAGACTGTAAACTCTCATCTTTATACCTTTATTAGAATGAGCTGAACATCTGTATCTGATTTTTGCATTATTTAAGTTTGAGTTTCAAATTGGGGATTTTAGGATATTTTTAATAGTTTACGCATGAAATTTTGGACTCTCCTATAATGCAGATATATGAGGCCACACAGGGGCCAGTCCTGACTTGACTTGTCTTGTGTTGTGCTGGTATACCCCGGATCAGCAGCTCAACCACCATTTCTTGTGAGGGAGCTGCACTTTTATTTTTGGTGACTGCCGTATAATAATGAGATGAGAAGACTAGGAGTCTAGAACATGCCATATTAATTCAGGGGATACGTTGTTCTAAGAGTAACAGAAATTAGGTGTCTGCAGAAAGAATTCATGTTTCCTATCAAGGTCATGCAATGTTGTGGCAACATTGTCAGAAGTTACTCATAACATTGTGAAAAGATTTCAATGTCGTGTTCATGTTGTGGCAACATAATTTCTACCATACATTTATATGTCACGTCACAATAGCATTCCACCAATTGGCAATTAATGTTGTGTTTAGGTTGTGCGCCCCTTGAGTTACTAGTGTGAAAAAAAAAGTTCTACATTTTTTGTTATGCAAGCACCTTTGATGCATGGCACAGTATTCAGATTTAATATTGGCTAAATAAAAGGTATTATCCCATGTCTAGGCACATTTTCTCCCTGATACTGTGTTTTTTACTGGGCCAATACAGCAGGGAAAAGTCAGTATCGGGGAGAAAAACCAGTATATGGTCAGCTGACCAGTATTTGCCAGGGAGTATACTGACTTTAGATTCATTAACCAATCACAGTGCAGCAATGTGACACACCCACTTCCAGCTCAGCCAGACAAGCCAGAGTTCATGCATGACTGCACAGAAGAAAAAAATCAATAATCCACCACTTCACCACTCCTCCACTGTGCACAGAGTTTTCCTGTGTTTTCATGGTTGGGATTAGACTTCTTGGAGCGTGGTAACATATAATTTAATTAAAGCAACTAGAGTCACCAATTTGAATAAAAAATGTATAGATAGAGTTAATTTAAAAATGAAACAAGGGCTCACTTACAGTATTATTTTTAAAAGTTATAAAATCAATTTAAAACTCACTTAATTCTGAAAACACACTGTTCTGTTGTTTGGAAGTGTATAATATACTTTAATTTATCAATTTCTGATATTTTATTGAAAGTTTAATTTTACATAGAATCCGTAATAAATATTAGGCTGATATTTAAAATACAATTTTAATGTCATTGTAAAAATAGTGGGCAGTTCAGCAGCACTTTATCTTTCATAATACTCAATCATAAGACTATTAGAAGCTTTACATAATTCAATCAGCAATCAACTTCTCAACCTGTCAAACAGCCAATCCTATTTTTGAATATTAATGCTAACAGTGTAGCTGGACAGCTAGCTAGCTAGCTAGCTAGCTAGATAGATAGATAGATAGATAGATAGATAGATAGATAGATAGATAGATAGATAGATAGATAGATAAACAGATAGATAGATAGATAGATAGATAGATAGATAGATAGATAGATAGACAGATTGATTGATTGATTGATTGATTGATTGATTGATAGACAGACTGATTGATAGATAGACAGCTAGACAGATAGATGATTGGATGGTTGATTTATATATACTATATAGGCTATGGAGTTTCTATAAGTACACTGTAACATGTATAAGTCACAGGCTGGTTCAAGGAATTTTGAAAGATGACTGTTTATCTCGCTGTGGTACTAATTTCAATTAAATAGAAAAATGTGCCTAGACATGGGATAAAAAGGTCATACCATGGGTAGGTGCAGTACATCCCAGTATACTCCTCTCGACCCCAGTATATTCCCTCGACCCTTCGGGTCTCGGGAATATACTGGGGTCTCGGGGAGTATACTAGGGATGTACTGCACCTACCCATGATATAACCTCATAATATTTACTAACCATTCAAACCGGCCCTATCCTGTAAGTCTGCCGTGTTTTTCTCAAGCGCACTGGGAATTGCTGGTGTTGCACATTTTCTTTTATACTTTGTTGCATATATACACTTTTCTTCCTCAAACAATATTGTTTCTTGATGTATGATGTGTTCCAACAACGTATGTCCAAGTAAGCTTGGAACTTTTATGGTTCTGTTCCTCCACACAATGGCAAAATGGCCATCCAGTTAAGCTGACTATTTTCTACATCAACGCTTCTGATTCATATAAATCACGCAGCTCAAGAGTGCCACGTGGAATATGCCACCCTTGCTAATAATGGCTGAGAAAAGTAGAGTAACTCATAACAAAGGAAAGACCAGTAACTTAGAAGCACAAAATGTCCATTGTGAGAAATGCCAACTAGGGTATTTTCTGAATTGGATAAGTATTGTTTCGCAATTCCGAATTGCGATACTTTATCGTTTCAATGCAATGGATAGAGTCTGGTATTAGGTCATCATGGCCATGAACAGCTTAATGTAAGTATTCATAATTCCTACTGTAACTAAATCCACAAGTCTACAAGTTGCAATATATGCGAAGAACTTGTCTCACTTAATCTTTTCTCAGAAAATCATTATCTTCAGACAGATTTTGAGTAAAAAGTAATTAAAGATATTCTTTGAATAAATTGCTTAATCTAAATCTTTGGTTCTGCAGAATTAAGTTAATATCTTGGTCGACTTAGTGCACCTGGTGCTTCGGAAACTGACATATTGAAAAACTGAACAATTATTCTTTTTTTTCTTGAAACATAATGAATAAACTATCTATTCTTTATTTTTGTAATTGAAAAAGCTCAATTATAAATTGAAATAAAGTAAGTCAGGATAGGAGTTGGATAACCAATTAATTTTCTTCCTAGCTGGATATGAAGTTTAATTATGACTCTTAGCTTCACCTGTACTTTTGTTTTTTTCATTAAGGTAACTTTAAACACTATATTGAGAGGTTTCATTGTGCAGTTAGTCTTTTAGATGTTTTTCATAATCACAATTTATGTTGAATCACTTGCACTGTTTGAAAAATATAAGTTAACGGGATTCTAATGAAAAATTCTGATTTTGTTTTCTTCAAATAATATCTTGCAAATTAATAAAAAGCGGATTTGACTTGGACCTGGTATAGGAACCAAATTACGGGCCCAAACACAGGCCCAATGTTATTTAATAGGGAAGGATGGTTCACTTACTTATGAAAAACTTTGACCCATACCTAACTCCGACTACAGCAGAGAATATTGGCTGCCATTGTTATCCCGTGTGCCTCACATATCGGCCTTTATGACCCAATATATTTTCCTCTCATCGGATGAGAATTCATGCTTCCACAAGCAGTTTGGTTGAGGATGTTTAGCATTGATACAGTGGCACCATTTCATGCGTTTCACTTACTTACAGGCGGCACTGTAGTGTAGATATATCTACCTAACCTGGAATTTATACATGCCACATATAATTCCCGTAGCATACCACCTTAAGCCAAAGGATTGATTACCAAGCATAATGGCAAAAGCAGTTGCCAGTATACCTTTGTGGCTCAAGGGGATGTTTATTTGGGAGAATGAAGTACTTCGCCAAATTGCGGTGAATCTGCCTTCAAACCACTAATTCAAAATAAACACAGCCTGCCTAAATACTTAGACTACAAGTAGGTAGATTCCAATTAGCTAGAAGCTACATGCACAAGCTTCTTCATGCATTTAAAGTAAACTGCCTGATGTCTTGAAGCGCTTTGGCATTCTGCTGTACTAACGGCCCGTTCTTTAATCGGTACTTTCGGAGGCTGCGGAATACAAAAACTGAATTATTCAAATCCGTCATTCCAATCTGCTGATGAGCTTATAATACAGCAAATGTTACAAAGACACATGGGGTGTGGGTGTTATCTTCTCAGTTCAGTAAAAATATTTGCTGACTCCATGAGAGGTTACCTTCTGTGGCCCAATATCTATAGGCCTATCAAGTATCTGCAATTCGCTGATTGAGAGTGTTTATCATATCACATTGAAAACTCAATGGTTCCATTTCCTGCCATGGATGTTGTGGTTTTCTTGAGAGTAAAATAGCTCTAATCCAGCGATCTGACTAGTCCATAGACAGGAAGAGTGGCTTTTCTGTACGTTCACGTGAAAGGTCATAATTTTGCTTGGTACCAGAATTATTCTAATTTTTTTTTCAGTTTTTTTGTGTGTAAGTTAAAGCCATGACCTTTCACGCGATCTATTATCACCCATTATTTTTTATGTGCTTATGATATATTTATATGGGCCACTAATGACTAAGCGAGTGACCTAATGGTTAAGCATGCTTGTCCACTGGCTCTGAGGGTCTGAGTACAAATTTCATTCCAGGAACTCACCTTCCTCCGACTGCAAGGGACATTAAATTAAATGTAGTCTTCTCATCTTTTCAACATACTGCGGTCACCAAAAACGAAACAGCAGCTCCCTCAACAGAGATGGAGGTCAAGCTTGCTTGGCCAATTTGAAAAGAAGTAAAAATACAGTTCAGAACGAACGGATACTGTAATGAGAAGACTGGGTGTACCCTCCTGTCTGATAAGGCGGTTTAAAAAAAAAATTACTCCAATCATCCATCTGCCCAGCAGTTGTACAATAGAGTAACCTTTTTTTTTTGGTCGAATAAGGATGCCAACTACATGCATATTGCTGGTAAATAATAATAATAATGGGGAAGACCATTAGATAATGAGTTTTATGGAGACTGTTAACTGATATAACATGCAGCTTTCCATATTCGTTTTCTTCTCCATTGTAAAAACATAACTATAATCTTTTTCAAAACAGTAAACATTTTGTCAAGACAGTCCTATTCCATCCCGTTCAATAAATGGCCTGGACATTTTTACAACATACGTGAATCTAATTTCTGCTACTCTTACTGACAGATACTGAATTGGACAGAGTACGCAATTCAATATTATGACATTCGGGGACATTTGGCCTTCAACGCACTGACTGGCAGCAATTGTGAAGGATGACACCGACCAAATAACTCCAAGATACTGCATTACATTGTATTAGCCCACTGCACACTGGCCATGTCTCAGGCAATTCGAGCAGATGCACTGTGTTCCGAATGAGTCTCTATAAATCTGACTCACTACTTCAGCTTGTACATCGTGGCCACCAATTAAAGTCTAAATTGCCCAAACTGGAAAATGTGACATCAGGATGACATTGGTGATATCAGGTGATTTCAGACTTGCGCTATACTCATGATAAATTGATCATTAACATTTCGACTCAGTCCATTCTCCTCCACAGAGCTTGACTTCATTCGAACTCTGCTTGCTAGGGTGCCAATAGTCTTTGGTGTGATGAATATGCATGAGCGGCAGTGATGGTGACACAGAAAACACCCAACTGTACCCCTCATATCATCCTCATGCTCCTTTAGGTACCCCATTTCCGTCGCCGCTGGCATGCTGCCCATACCCCCGGTTTAGGCAGGGTTGGCAATCAGGGCTTGGTTAGGGAGCCCTGAGTTATGAGGATGACACAGTAAGGCAGGCCCTATATGGCCTATAACTAGGCCCCCTCATCCAACAATTCAGTTGCCTCCGGCAGAAATAAAGCAAATAACCTACAAACTCATGTACTTTGTATCAATTGCCTGCATATGCAGCTAACAAAACTATCAAACTAGACATCTGGAAGAAACTCTTTGATATATTTATTTAGGAAGGGGGGGACTTTTCATACTTGTTGCACTACATGTACGTAGTTGTACAATGGTCCCTGCTTTATAAGACCACCCCTTCTGGGGTCATGAAGTGGTCTCAGGTAGGGGTGCAGTCACAAGTTGGGGTGCAAAATACACAAAAAATTATATGAGCGCAGCTGATGGCTGCCGCAGGCAGCCATAAGCGAAGCTCACTTAGCACAAGGACAGCTCATTCTGTGTGGTGCTCCTGTCTACAGTGACTGCCTGAACAGGAAGTGCCTGCAGTTGCCATAAAAGTGGAGATGGTAGTTTAGTCAGAGTTTAGTTTGGTAAATAATAATAATAATAATAATAATAATAACTTAATATAGCGCTAATTCCAGTAAAGTGCTCATTAGCGCGTTTCAGGTGAATTTAATCATAGAACTTTTTAAACAAGTGGGTTTTTAAGTTCTTTTTGAAGCTTTCCAGTGTTTTTATTGTTCTACATTTTTCGGGCAAGGTGTTCCAGAGTTTTGGGGCTACATGTGAGAAAGCTCGGTCTTCAAACTTATTGCTGGAATTGGTAACCAATGAAGCTGCTTTCTGCTATGACTTACACTGTCATGTTTTTTCAGTCTCTCTATCAATCGAACAGCTGAGTTCTGGGCAACTTGAAGCTTACTTAACATGCTGTTGTTTATGCCATACAAGAGACCATTGCCATAGTCCAGGTGAGGGGTGACAAGGGCATTCACAGCAGTTTTAACAGTTTCTTTGTCTAGGTTCTTTCGAATTTTTGATATGTTTCTCCGATTTAGGAAGGCATTGCGGAACATCTTATTGATTTGTCTTTCCATGGTCATGTTTTTGTCAAAGAGCACACCTAAGTTGCGCACATGATCTGCAGTTTTAATTTCAACATTGTCAACATTGATCGAAGAAACTTGCAGTTTCTTTAACTGATTTGGAGCATCAATCAGAAGAAGCTCAGTTTTATCACCATTGTTGCATAGCTTGTTATCATGCAGGAAGTCCCTGATTTCTGCAATACCTTTTTCCATTTTCTGTACAGCTTGCTCTTGATTCAAAAAGGTTGGCTTGAATGAAAGAATAAGCTGTTCATCATCAGCATACTTTTGATCATTCACTTGATTTCTTTGCGCAACCTCACTTACTGGAGCAATATACAGGAGTTAAACAAGATCGGACCAAGTTTGGAACCTTGTGGTATTCCAAACTTTAGTGGAAGTTTGCTTGACGTTGTGTCATGTATCATAACTGACTGTGATCTATTGGAAATATATGATTTAAACCATTTCAGGGCAGAGCTTTGCACACCATATCGATTTTTCAACCTGTCAAGCAAAATGTCATGATCGATTGTATCAAATGCAGCAGACAAGTCCAACAGAACCAGCATTGTTACCTCTCCATTGTGGATTCTTGTTAAAAGGGTTTCTGTACTATGAAACTGCTTGTATGCCGACTGCTTATCATCATCAAGTTTGTTTCGAGTGAGGTGATCAACATATTGCTTGATGATGGCACTTTCAATAAGTTTACCAAGAAAAGAGAGGTTAGAGACAGACGATAGTTCTTTTTTGTCAATTCAAGGCCCGCCTTCTTCAACAGAGGTTTTACAAGTGCATGCTTTAAATCAAGAGGCATTTCTCCAAGAGTGAGTGACAGATTGACAATCTTTGTTATAATAGGAAGGAAAGCATCAATGCATTCAAGCAGTAGCCATGTGGGCATAGGATCAAGTTGACAGTGTTTTACTGGCATATCAGATACAAGTTTCTTCACTTCCACTTGTGATAGAGCTTTGAATCTGTATAGCTTGGGCCTAGAATTCACTTGGGCATCAGTTGTCTTCTTTGGATAGGAGTCCAGTTTTGATCTGATTGTTTTGATCTTTTCGTCAAAGTAACTGTTGAAGTCATTTGCCAGGTCTTTTTCATTGGTGTGAATTGGTAGAGGCAGTTCCTGTTTTCTGTTAAGGCTAGAATTGAGAAGTTTGAACATCGCTTTCGAATTTCCCTTTGTGGCTTGAATCTTGGACTTAAGGTCATCAGACTTAAGTTTATGTAGCATTTCATTGAATTCATTCCGTTTTTCTTTGAAATGATCCCAGTCTTTTTGAAGTCCAGTTCGCCTCCATAATCTTTCTGCCTTTCTCTTAGCTGTTTTGAGGGGCTTTATGTCTTGATTTGTAAATGGATTGGGTTTGCGTAAAGTCACCAGTTTCTTTTTTAAAGGGGCATGTTTGTCAAAAATGTCTTCAGTCGAGTTGTAGAGAGCAACAAGGTTCCTCAAGTAGACTGATCGATCGCCATGTTGTACTTTTTGTGAAAGATGTTGTTCTATGTCCTTTCTGAATTCCGATAGATTTATACTCCGAGTCTTGCGGAAGGAAATTTCCTTTTGAGGATTGTTTCCTTTTTTAATTTCAATATCGAAAAGCACACAATTGTGGTCTGAGAGCAGATCACTGACCACACATCCTTTCAGAGATGTGGTTGAGTTTGTTATAACAAGATCAAGCATGTTTCCATCCTTGTGTGTTGGCGATGATACATGTTGTACCATGTCAAACATTTCAAGAACGTTGTTGAATTTAATAACTTTGGCATCATTAGGCTTATTTAAGTGGAAGTTGAAATCCCCAGTAATAACAGTTTCATGGTTGTACGATTGATAGTGTGAGAGAAAATTTGTAAATTCGGTGAAAAATTCAGATAGGCTGTATTTATTCTTGTTGGAGGGTTCAGGCCTGTACACAAGAAGAATTGTGATTTTTCCACCATTTATTTGCAACTCTACTTCCATGTGTTCGAAAGTCTTTGTAATCATGCTTTCCTTTATGGTTGCTTTTATGCCAGTTTTCACAATGCAGATAATTAAAATACCTCAAATATCTTCCAAAATAACTTTAAAATTTCAGTCTTGTCGTATAACAACCTCCAATGACATATTTCAGGGACCTAAATCTCATGTGTATCAACGATTCAACATTGGAAATAATTATTTCCATACCCCTGATTTGTAAGAAGTGACTGAAAATTAAAAGTCAACACAAAAGTTAATGACTTAAATGGGTCAACAAGTAAGAAATCATTACAACACTTAAGGTTAGGCCTACATAATCTTCATTAACTATCAACAAATTATGTAACAGTCTAATAGTAAACAGTCATCTCTGAATAGCTATGGTTTTATTGATCTCAGTTATGTAACATCAACAATTTAACATAATAGATCCAAATTTATTGATCCAAATTTAACACAGATTTTCTATCGATCTATCTATCTATCAAATCGTATCTATAGATCTGATCTTATCTATCTATTCTATCTATCTGTCCATTTGCCCAGTCCTTTTAAAAGATAAATTGGCTTTCTGCAAGAAAGTTGAAGATAATGCAGTAGTTCTATGACAATGCTGCACAAATTTCATGGCTGTGCCATTTACATATTATTTAGTGTGGGAAGAAGGTGGTCACATGAGGCAAGTCGGTCATACAACAGCGGGTCTTACAACGCCGGTACCACAGTATATTGATATATAGTATACTCACTTTTTCAGCCTGTATGAGATAGAGCAGCTGATGGGTCAGGGCGTATCCTCTCTTTCTTTCAGAATTCTTCAGCATCATGGAGATGCAGGGGGGAGTGAGGGTGCAGGGAGCTGGACTGTCATCTCCTAGAACTTCTCTGAAAAAAAAAAAATGACTGAAGAAGATGAAAGAACCCTGTTTGAAAATGCTTATTGCCACTCAGGAGTCCGGACAGACTGCAGATTGCTGAATGAGTTTAACGTTTAAACTAGACTACGCCAGTTTCATACCATTTGGCACCATTAATAGCAAATCACATGCCAGTATTTAAGGGCAATAATTCTCATATTTTTAGTAGTTCACTTATTGTCTCATGTTTGAGTGTTTGAGATGGTTATTTACCATGGGATCGGGAATATGTTTATCACACCTCGGGCTGAAGCCCTTGGGTGCTAAATCACATATTCCCTCTCGCCAGTTGAATAACCTATACAAGTCACATGTGCCCGCTTATTGATAACTTTCTCATATATATAATATAAACACTTGCCACTGAGAAGCCTTTCTCTTGAAGCGATATCATATCAGCAGAAAAATAGCATTACATTTGCTTGATAGAAAGTGTTTGTAAGTTATGATAAGATAATGATTTCATTGTGCTTGAAGATCAAGCTCCAATGCAATGAATCATGCACTACGACAACATCGAGAGCCACAGCAAGAGCTATCATTGAACTTTTAAATTGTAAATTTGGACTGATGGAATGTGGACTTTCCAATTTTGAAATTGACTCTTTCATCCCTGTGCTATGCACAGGGTAAGTCTTCAATATAGTTACAAAATTAATTTTCTTTCCTACAAATTGTACTCACTGTACGAATAAACATAATAATTTAGATAATCAACCAAAAATTTTTAAGTGCTAATGCCAACATTCTTAGGTCAACTCGAGAAAAAAAAAAATAAAATAAATAAATAAAATTCCAGAGCCCTGATGCCACAGAAAGTGACATAGGAAAAACTGAGGGCTTGTAGAGTCTGAAGCCATAGTGGCGCAACTTTGACTCCAGTACATTAGGTGTATCGGAGGGGGTGGCAAGGGGGGCGATCACCCCCCAAACCTTTGAGAAAATGTGCAAATTCGGGCAAGGAGGCTATAAATTCAGATAGATGATCAAATTAATAATATGTAAATGCCAAAGCATGAAGACGGCACCACCTGGAATAAATCTTGAAGACACTAAATTGTAATTAACTAAATTATTTCTCAAAATTCATTTAAAATTGTATTCAGGTTTGTTCGGTAAAAAGTTAGGACAAAAAAGATTACGGCAAACAGAAATAGGGTGGAAGGGTTATTAATAAGATAATTTTGAAATAAAACTTGAGGGAAAAAACGGAAATAATAATTTTAGGGAAAAAAGCTGAGAAAAGAAGTACAAAAGTAGGAATTTTTTGGCTTTTTAAAAATAATTTTCCTTTTTGAACAAAAACATTTTTCTGGAAATTTTTCATGGAGAATTTTTTTTTGGTAGGGAATTTTATTTTAATTGTAAACCTTTTTGTTTGGAAATTTTTTTCGGAACACTTACATATATATAATATATATATTTTTTCGAACAATTTTTTTTTTTCCAAACATTTTTTTTGGATGGTCAGTGTTTGCTCTGTCACTGAAATGATATACAGGGCTCTCCCTGACTCACTTATGCACTGAAATTGCAAAATAGCAGTTAAGTGTTGAGCAGCAAATTGAAGTCCTACATTTTTGAAAACTGACCATTAGACAACTCCACGTCGGGGGCCGTTATTAAAACTTTTCAGTTTTCATCTACCCTCCACCCCCCAGCTTCTAGCTTCACTGATATAAACAATAACACATTTAGAAATCTTATTACAGCTCTCGCAATTGCTCTGAAGAAATACATTTTTTTCATAGAGTGGACCTATGATGTCAAAGCTGGAGACTCCATTGGAACCTATACAACTTTGGTGCAAGCTATGGTGTCATAGGTCAAACTGGCCAATAGCATTTCATGTAGACAACTTCATCATAGCCTTGCAATTATGTCATGGCCAGATGAGCCAATGATACCGCTGCAAAAACTCAGGTGTTAAGTGGGAGGGGGGATTGTTTATTATTTGGTGATGCCAAAATTGTCTGAAATTCAACCAAGCATGGTTAATAGGACAACTGGAAATTAATCACAGTTGTTCACCAACATGTTTCTGATCTAAATTGGATTTGATATGGAGCTGTCAAGTCAAGCATTTTGTTTACTGTTGCAGTTTTGTTGGCCACTCCTTTCAGTGTAAAACTACCAACAATTACTTTAATTCTGTATTGTTTATTGGTTACCGCAGTTCAAAGAAGTGAATATGCAGACACAAGGATCAATTGACAGCTTTTGAGCAGAGTGCCCCCTCCCCAGGAGAGTAGTCCAACCTTACACCTGAGTTGTTGTGATATTATTGGCCGCTCTGGCAATGATGTAACTGCAAAGGCTATGATGAAACTGTCCACAACTGACGCTATTGGCAAGTTTGACCTATGGCATCTTGATTGCACCACTTTTTCATATCCTCTAGTGCTTGGCAATGGAGTATCCACCTATGACATCATAGGTCCACTCTGGCAGTGAGAAAAAAACTGATTTTTTTAGATCAATTGCTAGAGCTGTGAAGTAGTAAAGTTCATGAAAATTTCATATCTTTTGCAACCATGCAAAATTTACAGACAGTTCTTGGTGATTGTTCTGATGTAAACAATAACAAATTTAGAAATCGTTTACTTTAAAAAGTACTGAAGTTCATGAAAATTTAATTTGTCTTTGGCAACCATGCAAAATTTACAGATAGTTGCTTGGTGATTGTATCGACAAGAATGCACTGTCTAATACTTGATCTTGCATGGTATTGAAATTGATTGTTGGACATTCAAATCTTGTTCACACTCAACACATGAGAATAGCCATGGCCAGACACCGATTGGTAGTTCTACTTGCTGTTCACCTTCTTCTTGGGGTTTCATGTGATCTGTCAGGTAAGGATAAACTGGTAGTTCAGTAACTCCAGTTCGTTTCAGGCACTAAACCGCATGATTTTGTGTCTTTTAATCTTACACTTCATTATCTCACAACCGTTTTGAAATAATTTACTTTATTTAATACAAAAATTAAGCGTTCATTAAGAAATATGATGTGCTGCCAGTCTGAGACCAGACTGCTTCCTATACCCCCCCCCCCGGTGCATGAACCAAAAGCACCATATCATAAGGTTCCTTCATTTGGGGTGCTCCTAACACAGAAGGGAAGTCTAATGAGAAAAAGAAGAAGCTCCCTTTGAGTATTGAATATTGTGCAAGCTGTGCGAGCAGTCTGATTGATTTCTGCATAGTGGCAGAGATAGCAAGTGATAATAAAGAATGACTTAAAATTACTACATACTCTGTATATCCCTTCCTTCAAAATTGCAATTTCTTGTGGGAACAGTCTATACTAAGTTGAAGTCTAAGTCTATCTACAAGCAGCTGTTAAAGTGCTTGCTCGTTATTTTTTAGATTTAAAATGGTTTTTTGAAAACCAAATTTCAATGCAAAACCAACAAGGATTTAAAAAAAAAATACATGTTGGTTTTTTGCATTGAGATTTGGTTTTTCTAAAAACCGTTTTGAATCTAAAAAACAAATTTTGTCTGAAATTTTTTAGAGTGTTGCTGCAGCACAATGCACTATTATAAGTTATTATTTGATGAACTGTACTTTCAGTTCAAGAAAGCTCATTCAGTCAACATCTCCAAGGAACGGATGCTCCAATACCGTTCATGCTGGACTGTGCCAGGCAATGTTTGAAAGCCTATCGATGCAGGGCATTCCAGATCAACCAAGATCAAAATGGACGCTTTGTTTGTTCAGTCAAGAACAAAACTGACGACTTAGTTTCTCAACCAGTGTATGAAAGACTCTATCCAGCGACCACACCTCAAGGCAGGGTTGGGTTCAAATACAGATAAAAGTATTTAAATACAAATACAAATACTTTCAATCTTTCTAAATACAAATACAAATACAAATACAGTTGAGCTCAAAAGTATTTAAATACAAATACAAATACTTTCAATTCTTTCAAATACAAATACAAATACAAATACTCAAATTTTTAAAGTATTTAAATACAAATACAAATATATTTGCAAATATATTTGAAAATACTTTCTATAATTGTGTCTAAGAAATTCAAACTTGTCTTTTTAAATTGTTTCCAATCTGACTCCAGCTAATGTTTATGAATACAATAAACTGTCATGGGTCTGTATGTTATATACAGTTTTAACAAGTAATAATAATAGTTATTAAATTTTTCAGAATATTATTATCAAGTTCCTTCATTAAAATCTGTTCAAATCGGGACATTTGGGTAATTTACTTACCCGATCATAAACTGAAGGGATGCATATTACGATTTTAAAGACGGGGTCAAGGGGGTACCGATAATACCGGGTACAGCAATTATATGCACCTATTCCCTGATTGGATACCTAAAATTGGGTATTGAGTCACTATTGACCAAGCATCTGGCTTTGAATACTGCTATATTTCTAATGCATTAGTCAATATGCTATAACTTTGTTAATAATGCTCTGATATGAATAAACATTTCAGGATTGATGTTTTTTGGCATATCATACATTTTCCTTAAAACAAACTAATTTCAATGTAATTCGGGGTTTCTTTGAAGTGGACAGTCCTAATGACCCTCCAGTTGTAAGTTTTCATAACCAATCAGCTCACAGCAGTTCATGTTCAATTTTTAGCTAGAATTTTGATTAAAATGCGACTTTTATGGTCTTACAATGCCCTGATTTACTTAAACCTACAATCATATATTCTTTTGTTGCGAAATATCATGTGGTTGAAAAATTGAGTTGTTTCGTGCAGTATTATTGCTGGTATTGATGATTTTAACTGAGGAAAGTGGGAGATGTTGAATGTGTGAGTGCAAGATTTAGAATGAAGGTTACCTTGACTGGCTCCTTTTATAGGTTTACCCCCTCCTTTAAACATGCAAAATATTAATTTATCTTACTCTTAATTGATTAAATATGATATTCTGCATATCAATAGATGAATATTGATTTATCTATAACTAATTCAGAAATAAACCCAGTAATTCCAGACACATTGGCTTGGTAATGTTGTCTATTCACATTTGTGCTTTGTACTTAGGTGATGCTGACTTTAAAATGAATAAGTAAATTATTAAAATGAATTCCTACATTATAAGTCAAAGGACTTGGTAAGTGAAATGACTAAATTTGTATCTAATCAGATATTTTCCACAAAACAGTGGGCGAATTGCCTCAACAACTACATTGTCTGTGATTGGCTATGGGAAGGTGCACTTGTGGATACTGCTCTGTGATTGGTCGAGACAGAAGGTTCTTTTGGATCAATTTTGTTAGGGTTCTTTTTGAGATAGAATAATCATGGTAGATTCATTAAAATGCCGTGTTTTTCTTCTATATGCCACATTTGTTTCATTACAATATCTATTTTCAGTACCAGGAATTCGTTGAATGCTTGATAGGACAGTTTGTGAAAAATTAAAGCACAATAAAAAAATTAATATAAAATAGAGAAATAGGTGTTTCGTTCATTTAACAACATTTTTCGTCCGCTAAAAATAAGTCTATATTGCAAATAGGCTTATAACCTTGGTGAAATACAGTCTCAGTCACATTCAGTACATATCTTTGCCACATAAAGCCATAACTGGAGGCTGGAAGGCATTGTAATTTAGAAGTTGTTCCGTGGTAGTGAGGCTATAATAATGAATAATAAACAAAACTATCTGGAAAACCCTTTTTTTAAAGTTTTCTTTTGCTTATAATTGACCTCTAATTGAATAATGATGTAAACATTATAAATGCAAAATAATATGAACTTTATATAACTGCTAGATGTGTATGATTAATGTCCACACAATAGTACCCCTATATAATTACAATGCACCATTGCTAATAATAGACAATGCATAGCATGTGCCTGTGTTTGAATAGCAATTAAGACAATAGCCAGTGTCAGAATAGCAGTTAACATACAAAATGGGTGATAGTCATGTCTTTCATACTATTGGACAATATAAAATGGACATTTACCTGTAACTTTTAGATAAATGTGAAAAAGTGAGATGTATCAGGGTATATTTCACTTGTATCTTGTGAACAAATATTTTCTCAAAATTGGATGTTTGGATAGGACAGAGGCATAGTTGTATTTCACTTGTGCAGTCCATTGGATTCTTGAATTACTATTAACTTCTTCAAACTTAACAACACAGAGACAGTGATGATCTCTATACATGTATGTTTGTGTATAGACCACAAACTAAGCATTTCAGGGGAAACTAAGATGATAATTAATCATTAACATGCTACTCTTTCAAAAGTAATATTTAAACTAAATATATTATAGTAATCCAAAATTTCAAAATGATTGTATAAAGATAGACACATTAGTTATATCCACTTTGACGTTAAGGAATTCATGCTCCTTTTTTATCCATTTATAAACTTTGTATTTGAAAAAAGTATTTGTAAATACCAAATACTTTGATGCAAATACAAATACAAATACAAATACTTTTGAACTCAGCCAAAAGTATTTAAATACAAATACAATGTTTGAAAGCCTATCGCTGCAGGGCATTCAAAATCAACCAAGATCAAAATGGAAGCTTTGTTTGTTCAGTCAAGAACAAAACTGACGACTTAGTTTCTCAACCGGTGTATGAAAGACTCTATCCAGCGACCATACCTCAAGGCAGGGTTGGGTTCAAATACAGATAAAAGTATTTAAATACAAATACAAATACTTTCAATCTTTCTAAATACAAATACAAATACAAATACAGTTGAGCTCAAAAGTATTTAAATACAAATACAAATACTTTCAATTCTTTCAAATACAAATACAAATACAAATACTCAAATTTTTAAAGTATTTAAATACAAATACAAATATATTTGCAAATATATTTGAAAATACTTTCTATAATTGTGTCTAAGAAATTCAAACTTGTCTTTTTAAATTGTTTCCAATCTGACTCCAGCTAATGTTTATGAATACAATAAACTGTCATGGGTCTGTATGTTATATACAGTTTTAACAAGTAATAATAATAGTTATTAAATTTTTCAGAATATTATTATCAAGTTCCTTCATTAAAATCTGTTCAAATCGGGACATTTGGGTAATTTACTTACCCGATCATAAACTGAAGGGATGCATATTACGATTTTAAAGACGGGGTCAAGGGGGTACCGATAATACCCGGGTACAGCAATTATATGCACCTATTCCCTGATTGGATACCTAAAATTGGGTATTGAGTCACTATTGACCAAGCATCTGGCTTTGAATACTGCTATATTTCTAATGCATTAGTCAATATGCTATAACTTTGTTAATAATGCTCTGATATGAATAAACATTTCAGGATTGATGTTTTTTGGCATATCATACATTTTCCTTAAAACAAACTAATTTCAATGTAATTCGGGGTTTCTTTGAAGTGGACAGTCCTAATGACCCTCCAGTTGTAAGTTTTCATAACCAATCAGCTCACAGCAGTTCATGTTCAATTTTTAGCTAGAATTTTGATTAAAATGCGACTTTTATGGTCTTACAATGCCCTGATTTACTTAAACCTACAATCATATATTCTTTTGTTGCGAAATATCATGTGGTTGAAAAATTGAGTTGTTTCGTGCAGTATTATTGCTGGTATTGATGATTTTAACTGAGGAAAGTGGGAGATGTTGAATGTGTGAGTGCAAGATTTAGAATGAAGGTTACCTTGACTGGCTCCTTTTATAGGTTTACCCCCTCCTTTAAACATGCAAAATATTAATTTATCTTACTCTTAATTGATTAAATATGATATTCTGCATATCAATAGATGAATATTGATTTATCTATAACTAATTCAGAAATAAACCCAGTAATTCCAGACACATTGGCTTGGTAATGTTGTCTATTCACATTTGTGCTTTGTACTTAGGTGATGCTGACTTTAAAATGAATAAGTAAATTATTAAAATGAATTCCTACATTATAAGTCAAAGGACTTGGTAAGTGAAATGACTAAATTTGTATCTAATCAGATATTTTCCACAAAACAGTGGGCGAATTGCCTCAACAACTACATTGTCTGTGATTGGCTATGGGAAGGTGCACTTGTGGATACTGCTCTGTGATTGGTCGAGACAGAAGGTTCTTTTGGATCAATTTTGTTAGGGTTCTTTTTGAGATAGAATAATCATGGTAGATTCATTAAAATGCCGTGTTTTTCTTCTATATGCCACATTTGTTTCATTACAATATCTATTTTCAGTACCAGGAATTCGTTGAATGCTTGATAGGACAGTTTGTGAAAAATTAAAGCACAATAAAAAAATTAATATAAAATAGAGAAATAGGTGTTTCGTTCATTTAACAACATTTTTCGTCCGCTAAAAATAAGTCTATATTGCAAATAGGCTTATAACCTTGGTGAAATACAGTCTCAGTCACATTCAGTACATATCTTTGCCACATAAAGCCATAACTGGAGGCTGGAAGGCATTGTAATTTAGAAGTTGTTCCGTGGTAGTGAGGCTATAATAATGAATAATAAACAAAACTATCTGGAAAACCCTTTTTTTAAAGTTTTCTTTTGCTCATAATTGACCTCTAATTGAATAATGATGTAAACATTATAAATGCAAAATAATATGAACTTTATATAACTGCTAGATGTGTATGATTAATGTCCACACAATAGTACCCCTATATAATTACAATGCACCATTGCTCACAATAGACAATGCATGGCCTGTGCCTGTGTTTGAATAGCAATTAAGACAATAGCCAGTGTCAGAATAGCAGTTAACATACAAAATGGGTGATAGTCATGTCTTTCATACTATTGGACAATATAAAATGGACATTTACCTGTAACTTTTAGATAAATGTGAAAAAGTGAGATGTATCAGGGTATATTTCACTTGTATCTTGTGAACAAATATTTTCTCAAAATTGGATGTTTGGATAGGACAGAGGCATAGTTGTATTTCACTTGTGCAGTCCATTGGATTCTTGAATTACTATTAACTTCTTCAAACTTAACAACACAGAGACAGTGATGATCTCTATACATGTATGTTTGTGTATAGACCACAAACTAAGCATTTCAGGGGAAACTAAGATGATAATTAATCATTAACATGCTACTCTTTCAAAAGTAATATTTAAACTAAATATATTATAGTAATCCAAAATTTCAAAATGATTGTATAAAGATAGACACATTAGTTATATCCACTTTGACGTTAAGGAATTCATGCTCCTTTTTTATCCATTTATAAACTTTGTATTTGAAAAAAGTATTTGTAAATACCAAATACTTTGATGCAAATACAAATACAAATACAAATACTTTTGAACTCAGCCAAAAGTATTTAAATACAAATACAAATACTTTGCAAAGTATTTAAATACAAATACAAATACTTTCAAATTTCCGAAAAAGTATTTAAATACAAATACAAATACAGTATTTACAAATACAAATACAAATATATTTGTATTTGAACCCAACCCTGCCTCAAGGTAAATTTTTTTTTTTTTCAGGAAATCACACTTCAGCAAAGTACATTGTCTGGGTGAGAAATCATTACCAGGGGCATATCTAGAAATGGCCGGGGTCTGAAAGGGGGGGGGAGCATGGCACCATGGCTCCCCCTAAATACGCCACTGATCATTACAATTGCAACAACGTAATTTTAGTAAGTGAAGTGGTTTAAATTCTGTTTCAAAAAGACAGTCATTGATGCTACTTATTATCTACAAAATGAAACTAAATACAGTCTGTATTTTCTGATTACTTACTTAAGGTTATTTGGCAATAAGGAAATATATAATTGATTGTGTTGAATTAAGTCCTAATTCAACAGGGGATTATGGCTTCAATTAGCAACTTTTTAGGTGCACAGTGTGCATGTGCAAAAGTTGTAATTTATTTCCAATGAAAAATATTAGGAAGTACATGTCTAGTATATATATATATATATATATATTCTGCATCAAAATTTTAAGGCCAATCATGTAGCAGGAGATCAGTCACATGACAAGCCAATAAATAATGATATTGGTGTCTTAAAAGTGTTATTGGTGTGTGGAGAGTGATATTGGTGTGCCCCTATGCTCTTAGCAGCAACAATCACTATATAATTACCGCTGCCTAGCAACACAACTCACCAAATCCAGCATGGTTGCTATGCTCAATGTAGCCACTAACTGCCCTCCCTTTCACTCCCATCCCCCAAATATGCCAATCCACTTCATCTAACCTCTTCCCTCCGTGTTAATGGGGGGTCCCCTCCTCCCTACTGCTCAACAGTATTCCGTAATAATCCTTCAAAAGTCTTCATTTCTCATCCCCCATCCACCACTCCATTTAATGTAAACAAATGATTTTACCAAATAACAACAGAGGGCTCTGCAAATCACAACCTACACACACAACTCCCCTATTGGATTATGCATGAACAACATAATGCCCCAGTGTCCACACTTCAGTTAGGGGCTAGAGGTGTCAACTTATGCTATCAAGCGCCAATGGGTGTAATGTTTAAATGGGTCTCCATGGGTGTAAATGTTTGCCAATGGGTGCCAATGGGTGTAAATGTTTGCCATTGGGTGTAAATGTTTGCCAATGGGTGTAAATGTTTGCCAATGGGTGTAAGTGTTTGCCAATTGGTGTAAATGTTTGCCGATGGGTGTAAATGTTTGGCAACGGGCGCAAATGTTTGCCAACGGGCGCAAATGTTTGTCAATGGGCGCAAATGTTTGCCAACGGGCACAAATGTTTGCCAACGGGTGCAAATGTTTGCCAACGGGTGCAAATGTTTGCCAACGAGCGCAAATGTTTGGCAACAGGCGCAAATGTTTGGCAATGGGCGCAAATGTTTGGCAATGGGCGCAAATGTTTTGCCAACAGGCGCAAATGTTTGCCAACAGGCGCAACATAACCTCTTCCCTCCGTGTTAATGGGGGGTCCCCTCCTCCCTACTGCTCAACAGTATTCCGTAATAATCCTTCAAAAGTCTTCATTTCTCATCCCCCATCCACCACTCCATTTAATGTAAACAAATGATTTTACCAAATAACAACAGAGGGCTCTGCAAATCACAACCTACACACACAACTCCCCTATTGGATTATGTATGAACAACATAATGCCCCAGTGTCCACACTTCAGTTAGGGGGTAGAGGTGTCAACTTATGCTATCAAGCGCCAATGGCTGTAATGTTTAAATGGGTCTCCATGGGTGTAAATGTTTGCCAATGGGTGCCAATGGGTGTAAATGTTTGCCATTGGGTGTAAATGTTTGCCAATGGGTGTAAATGTTTGCCAATGGGTGTAAGTGTTTGCCAATTGGTGTAAATGTTTGCCGATGGGTGTAAATGTTTGGCAACGGGCGCAAATGTTTGCCAACGGGCGCAAATGTTTGTCAATGGGCGCAAATGTTTGCCAACGGGCACAAATGTTTGCCAACGGGTGCAAATGTTTGCCAACGGGTGCAAATGTTTGCCAACGAGCGCAAATGTTTGGCAACAGACGCAAATGTTTGGCAATGGGCGCAAATGTTTGGCAATGGGCGCAAATGTTTGCCAACAGGCGCAAATGTTTGCCAACAGGCGCAAATGTTTGCCAACGGGCGCAAATGTTTGCCAATGGGCGCAAGTGTTTGCCAATGGGCGCAAATGTTGCCAACGGGCGCAAATGTTTGCCAATAGGCGCAAATGTTTGCCAACGGGTGCAAATGTTTGCCAACGGGCGCAAATGTTTGCCAACTGGCGCAAATGTTTGCCAACTGGCGCAAATGTTTGGCAACAGACGCAAATGTTTGCCAACAGGCGCAAATGTTTGCCAACGAGCGCAACTGTTTGCCAAGGGCGCAAATGTTTGCCAAGGGACATAAGTTTGCCAACGGGCGCAAATGTTTGCCAACGGGCGCAAATGTTGCCAACGGGCGCAAATGTTTGCCAACGGGCGCAAATGTTTGCCAACGGGCGCAAATGTTTGCCAACAGGCGCAAATGTTGCCAACGGGCGCAAATGTTTGCCAACGGGCGCAAATGTTTGCCAACGGGCGCAAATGTTTGCCAACGGGCGCAAATGTTTGCCAACGGGCGCAAATGTTTGGCAACAGGCGCAAATGTTTGCCAACGGGCGCAAATGTTTGCCAACGGGCGCAAATGTTTGCCAACGGGCGCAACTGTTTGCCAAGGGCGCAAATGTTTGCCAAGGGGCATAAGTTTGCCAAAGGGCGCAAATGTTTGCCAACGGGCGCAAATGTTGCCAATGGGCGCAAATGTTTGCCAACGGGCGCAAATGTTTGCCAACAGGCGCAAATGTTTGCCAACAGGCGCAAATGTTTGCAAATGGGCGCAAATGTTGCCAACGGGCGCAATTGTTTTCCAACGGGCGCAAATGTTTGCAACGGCCGCAAATGTTTGCCAACAGGCGCAGATGTTTGCCAACAGGCGCAGATGTTTGCCCACGGGCATAAGTTTGCCAACGGGCGCAAATGTTTGCCAACGGGCGCAACTGTTTGCCAACGGGCGCAAATGTTTGCCAACGGGCGCAAATGTTTGCCAACGGGCACACATGTTTGCCAACGGGCGCAAATGTTTGCCAACGGGTGCACAGGTTTGCTAACGGCTGCAAATGTTTGCCAACGGGCCAATGTTTGCCAACGGGAGCACATGTTTGCCAACAGGCGCAAATGTTTGCCAACGGGCACAAATGTTTGCCAACGGGCGCACATGTTTGCCAACGGGTGCACATGTTAGCCAATGTTGGCCAACGGGCGCAAATGTCAACGGGCGCAAATGTTTTGCCAATGGGCGTAAATGTTTGCCAATGGGCCTAAATGTTTGTGTCAACTTATGCTATCAAGCCATAACTTATGCCTTGGCTCTCAAACCTCCCGTTCGTAGAACGGGTATAATGCTAGTGCACTTAATTGCCTGTTACTTAAGGGAGGGCCTGGGTAGGAGGAAATCCAACTTCTTGAAATGTCATTATATCATTTTATAAATATGATCATTGTAAATATTGGGAAAAATTACATATATGTCATATAAAAAAATTAATTATCTTTAGAAAAACCAGTATTTTAAAATATTTAGAAGTCTGAAAATTGAGGTGCAGAATATAACAAATAGTGGATGTTGAGACAACCAATATTGAGTTTTATTGGCCTTAGCAGGTAATATTGGTCTTGGCCTCCGGCCTCGACCAATATTACTGCTTCGGCCAATAAAACTCAATATTGGTCTCCTCACCATCCACTATCTATATAATATATACTGCATCAAAAATTTAAGGCCAATGATGTACCAGATGATCAGTCACATGACAAGCCAATAAATAATGATATTGGTGTCTTAAAGTGTTATTGGTGTGTGGAGAGTGATATTGGCAAGCCCCTATGCTCTTGGCAGCAACAATGCACTCAATTGCCAATTATTAAGGGCAAGGCTGTGTTTTGCAAAATTTAACTTCTTGGAAAGTCAATCTGTCTGTTTATAAATATGCCCATTGCAAAAATAGGAAAAATTAAGTTTTTTTTTCATATTAAAAAAGTAAGTATTTTTTAGAAAAGCCAGTATAAGCCAGTATTTTACAAATATGTGTAAGTCCTAAAATTGTGGTGCAGACCAATATTACTGCTTCGGCCAATAAAACTCAATATAGGTCTCCTCGCCATCCACTATCTATCCATCTTTATATCTCAGTAAGCACACCTCAAATTTCATCCAGTAAAAGCGCACTCACTACAACTCTGCTATTGTTGTTTTACATCTCTTTACTAATCTTTCGCAAATAACAAGAACATGACCTGCATTTATGCCATCTTTAAATGATCTTTTTGGTGCCAATTTCTAAATACTGACCCCCTTTTCTTCCCTAATTCTTCCCCTAACTAACTACGAGAATTTGTCACCATTCTAATCTGGGGGACACATGCAAGCCAGTACTGGCCTTAGATCACAGTTACTGGACTATTATACTGGCCTCTTTTAATAAATCCGATAATTGCCCTATTCTCCACGAATCTGATGGCTCTATATTTCTTTTTTTCACTTTTTCCCACCTTCACTGGGTATTTTCTAGTATAATATATATTGTTAAACTCAGAGTGCTGGGACTTTGGAACAGACCACAGTAGTGTCCTTGGCTTGCTCTGGGATCCTCCAAGACAAGAAGCTCGACCAAAGATTTTCTTCTTTGGAGACACAACTGACGAAGAATGGTGCAAGGACATGATGCAACAACGTGGCAGCACTGTACATGTTGTACATGCCTTCCTGTTTGATCAAAACATTGGCTTGGAGAAAGCACATGTTTCAGAAAAAGTCAATTCATATAAAATAAAAGTGCTGTCAGCTGCAGAAAACACCTAGAACTGGTGTATTTAGTCACTGTGGACAAAGCCTATGCAAAGTGTAACCTTGAAAGTTCTTTGATATTTGATTAACAGCCTTCAAAGTTTCAATGTGAGTGGGCAAAAAATTCTGTGTTGACATGGCCATAGGAGAATTTATATCTTACCTTTTCTATGAATCTGTATCCTACAATTT
Source organism: Platynereis dumerilii (assembly GCA_026936325.1). Lineage (NCBI taxonomy): Eukaryota > Metazoa > Annelida > Polychaeta > Phyllodocida > Nereididae > Platynereis > Platynereis dumerilii. The sequence continues at coordinate 9,250,344 of JAPTHN010000009.1, forward strand.
GTCCTGTTAGCAATTCCAAATATAGATATCCCATGCAATATAAATATAGTCCATGAATAATTCCAAGTGGATAAATGGATGCTCAAATGTTTCAATTATCTTTTCTTGGGCTAAAAGTCCCTGGCTCTGTGAGCCTCTAACACATTTTCTTATGCTATGACAATGTTTAAAGGGGCCCTGTTACAAAATAGCAAGCTGGATTATCTTGTTTAGCATTGTTTGGCATTGACTGTTTGTTGTAATCACCTGTTTCGAACCTCAGTTCAGTGGAGTGCAACAATTTCTCTGTGAATTCCATATGTGTGGTTGTGGGACCATGAAGGAGCAGTGTGCTAAGGAACCACGTTGCCATGCTTATGCATAGGGGGAACGGGGGCACATTGGGACGCGGGGCACTGTGGGACGGTGGAGTTTTCTTGGATCCTGGCAAGATATATGATATGATAGTGCCATCATATCTTGCAATTTCACATCCTGATGTTTCCATGTTTTTATAGACAAATTACAGCCACATGCAGAAGTATGGCGAGCAAAAGTTTGTTTTCCTACTAAAAAAGTAAATATGGACGGGTTCAATTCGAACCATTCTGTGGACAAACCGTGAACAATGAGGCTTTCTCAGTGCTTGTATGAATTTTATATATTGTAACGAACAGTTATGAATTGCTTTCGTGATAAACACATTCACTGGTGTCCGAGAAATTAGCATTTTGGTGTAAAAGTCATATCGGGGCTCATTGGGACAGTGAATTCGGGGCACATTGGGACGCACTTAATATGGCTGTTTATGTTAAATGTTTAAAACTGTTTAAAGTTACGAACTATTGGCAATACTAGGTGTTAATGCACTGTATATTGTCTTACAAACTGCTTATATGTGATATCTATTGCACATGGAGTGTTAAAATGATTTTTTAATTGATGTCCCAATGTGCCCCGGCTATTTTAGCCGGGGCACATTGGGACAGTCATTTTTACGACTCTCTGGCTGCAAAAGAGTAGGTGCAATCTAGTTTATTATCACCTGGTTGGCTGTGAATATCACTGTTTAAAGTCAAAATATCAGGGCCTATGATATTGTAAAAAATACCACCCTTCAAGGGCGATATTTTTTAACAATGGTTATGACATCACCGCATTTCAGATGCCTGATGACGTCACAAACCAAGCAATGGCCAAAACAATAGGATTGTGACGTCACCTCCATTGTTGCTCCATGGTGTTGTCACATTTTTGTAATGGCAGAAAATAGTCCCTCTTTATAGTTGAAAATTTGAGGTAAAACCAGTTGATAAAAACAAAACAACCACGCGTCAGGGCACTTCGTACAATATCACTCGCTGTTGTGTGAATTAATATCACTCTCGCCCTGCGGGCTCGAGTGATATTAATTCACACAACAGCGAGTGATATTGTTACTCAGTGACCCTGACTTGGGTTGTTTTGTTATATTATGCCTTGCATTTAAGCTCAATAGTATTGGTGATATTCATGCAAACTTCAGTGCTTTCAGCATTGAGCAAAATTAGTAGACGTGAAAAGCGTCCCAATGTGCCCCCGTTCCCCCTATATTTGGACCAACAGTTAATCACTGGACAAGCCAGTGTTACGGGAGAGGCTTTGGCTCCCCAGACGTAATGGCTCCTAGGGTTGGAATGAATTCAGGTGTAAAGTTACGCTGATTTTGGACAGATATTCATCATTCGGTGTACTGCATATTGGTAAAATGAGTAATATTTAAATATAAATATTATTGATGTATAGCCTACAATTTCAAGATCTTATTGTCAACAAATTCACAATAAAACAAGCATACTAAACATACTGAAGCTCTCTTTCCTTTACATTGTGATGTGATTATAGTACCTATCTGAGCATCTAGAGACGTATACAACGAGAAGTAACAAATTGTTATATCATTAAAGGACAAATCAGTGGAAACATCTATCAGACGATTCCACATTTGTGGACAAAAAGACAGAATGTAAATTTTCTCCTAGGATTATGTTATTCTATGGGGAAACGTGGTGTCATAAATTTTTTTGATGTCATTTTACCCTATAGAAAGCACATCCTAGAAAGATAATTCATATTCAGTCCTCGTGTAAGTGTGTTGATGCAGACCTACATCATTAATGTCTTGCCGCTGCATCTTTGTACTGTGAGTGATGCTATGTGTCACATGTCATAGACAACTGCATACAAGTGTGTTCAAGCTGAAGTTCCTTAATTTTTTTTTCACACTTTATTTATTTTTTTTGGAAATTTTTCGTTTTTTAAACTTTTTTTTTTGGAAATTTTCTTTTTTAGACATTTTTTTTTTCTCGGAAAATTATTATTTTTTATTGGAATATTTTTTTTTAAACATTTTCTTTTTCAAACATTTTCTTTTTCAAACATTTTTGTTTTCCAACAAGTTTTTTCATGGTCAGTGTTCGCTCTGTCACTGAAATGATATGCAGGTAGCCAGTAAAACAATCTATGATTAAGTCCTGAGGTTTAATTTTTGGTTTATTAGATTGAGTAGACCATGACCAAGCATGATTTGGATTAAATATATGTCCTCTAATCCCCCAGCTTCATCATACAGGCACTTAAAACGTTAAATTGCTGCTGCTCTTCAGCACATTTAGAGCTATTTTCATCACTGAAACAATGGTGACATCACAACAGCAGCAATAGAGGCAGTAGAAGAAAATGGCTTCTTCAGCTGTGTTGACAGCAATGTTATTCCAACGGGATTACCTCAAAACTGGGGCTGGGTCATTCCACAGTAACTGAGTTTTTTGTGTCACTCAAGCTGTTTACAGCAAAATCATGATATTAGAATTTTATTCTCATCATATGCCTTTTCCCTCTTTTAAAGAAGTTATTTTCATTGTCAAATGGAAATTATCAGCTACTGCTTATATTGTGCACCCTTCACAATATCCCAAATATAGCCAAAAGGTGATGTCACAGAAAATTCTTCAGTCAATTATCATACGTTTTTAACCATGTCAAATCAATGTAAATACTTGTGGTGGATCTAAATCTTAGGACAACTACTCCACATACTTGTATCCCAAGATCGACCGAATTTTTCCTCTTCTGTGTATACTGTCGAAAACAAAATGACCTTGTCACCAGAAAACATGTCACTGGTGTTACTCATTAAATAGAGCATTGCTGTAAAAGGAATGCTCCCTTCTATCTTTGGTCTAATGCTCCAGGGGGCTTCTTCTGATGGATAGGCATCCATGATAACTGCAATTTTTGGCATTCATACGTTTTTAGCAGGCAGGGTGGCTCTACGGTGAGTTGAAATTCAGAGTATTCTTTTTCGGTGTCACTGGTGTTACCCTCAAAAATGGTCTATAATTGTAGAATTTTCAAAAACTGCCTTAGTCATAGGATATGTCCTGTTTACAGGGATCAATCTTTGGCAACACCTGTTCAAATCATTGCATCACTGTGGGAGCAATTGGTATTTCAGAGCAAATTGTTACTGGTGTTACCGTCACTGCTGTTACTAAAAAATTGTTAACACAGGGGTCCAATGGCAACACCATTAATGAATGGTGACAGAAAACCCAATGAAATTCTTATTTCAATGGGAAATATTAAAAAAATTATTAATTTGGTCACTGGTTTTACTTTGAGTCAATTGTGTTTTTTAACTTTTACTGTAAAACCAGTGACAGTTTTGTCTCAGTTATTGTGGAATGACCCGGCTACAAGGTGCCAATACTTCCAAATGTTTATGAAACTGTTTGGTTAAGGTGTCAAGAACAGGAGGAGACAAGTATTTTTGTCAACAGTAAGGCACGTTTTTAATTATCAGCCAAAAAGTTAGTGCCACAAAAAAATGACTATACTTAAATCACTAAAATTGCCAAAGAGCAGTTCAGTTTTCAGCAGCAAATTGAAGTCCTACTTCTTTAAAACTGACCAATGGACAGCGCCTGACGCCTGGTGCCATTATTACTAAAAATCAGGTGTTTCCTAACAATTTCATTGGACATAGTATACAATTTGGAACGTAAAATTTGGGCAAATGTTGCTCGCCTCTCCCAAAAATTCTGCTCGCCGTACGCCTATGCTCTAGTTATCTTGACAACAGTACCTGACCTTAATTTGCTTTCACCTCTTCCACTCTAAATTGACTTGCAATGACTAGAATGCAGAGCAATCACACACTAATTTCCACAAGTCTATATCTGTAATTTCCACATCTTCTTCAGTATGATTATAATTTCCTGCATTCAATTGAGACATACCACACCGCAGTAAGGATGGCCTGGAATTTCCTGCAATCTGACGTCTGCGCTATTTATAATTTCCACAAAATACTTTTCAGTTCCAACAATTATTTTCATAATTTTCTCAATTAGGCTCTTGACTCTCAAGATATATGACTTTGTAATCTGATTTCTGCACAGAACCTGAAGTTCGTTTCTAACTTATAAAGCAGATCTCCAGTAGTGCTCATGCCAACTACAGCGCGGCTTGTAAGTAGCCTATCTTCAAACCATATATATACTTTTCAACAAAGTTTCTGATTTAGGCTTGATTTTCACTTGATCTCATACCTGAGTTCTTTAGGAATGGGATTTCCCGTCAACTGTACAAAACAAGCATCCCCGATTTCTTCCAGGTAAACGGGGGTCCTCCCATCAGGAGAAAATCCAAGGTCAAGGGCCTTCCGAGGGGTGTAGGGGACGCTGAAGGGCCCTGAGATGGTAGCTTCAAATTGGTGGAAATATGACCTGAAATCAAAAATAATAAATAGAAAATATGTTAAGTAACGAAGCAACTGTTTGCTTGTACTTAAGTGCCCTGGACTAAGTACAAGAATAAGGGAGACCACCAGGTGACACTGGCGTTCTGACAACCCCTTGTCTGCTTAATAGTAATGGAGTATCAATCTTACAGCTTTATAAGCATAGCTATGGTTTTATTTCGATCTCTGTGTCTGTCAATTTTTAGAGATGCTTGCTTGCTTGCAAGCGGCATCTCTATTGTTGGAGGAAGGCTCTGAAACTTATGACAACTGCCTTGGTCATGCTGTTTCATCTCTGTCATTAAAACTTTGCATACAGCCTCAATAGAATTTTATCTTGCGTTGATAAACTTTTGGTGTCTTTCTGAGATGAAGAAATTAATAAAGAAAACAAACAGGCTGAGTTTCTGCAGGTCAAAGGTCAATCACCACAAGTAGGTCACAGGCCAGATACCCTCCAGCAGGTCTTAGTGACAAATACCCTTGTGCAGGTCTCACATGTCAGATACCCTTGTGCAGGCAAAGGGGTAGATCTATACTATCATGGGTAGTCTATGTTCAAGCATGTCTTAAAGTGCTTGCACGTTATTTTTCATTCTCAACCACCGACCACCGTCTTAACCTTTTTTCTCCAATGGCATATGAATGATTAACAATTCTGTTCAATACTATTACATACTTAGGACCATGCAATTTTTGCCTTTAATTTTTGACAGAAAGAGTACTAATAATAAGGTGATCACTTTGCTCTTGTAATAAAGTTATTTCTGGTATACTCTCTTCAGCAGAGAAAGTAATTATATTATATATTCTTTAAAGAAACTACCTACCTGTTCCTATGTGCCAAATAAGGCAGTGCGTTGTCAGCGCTGTGTCCTGCTTTCTGGGTCAAGGTCGTGACCCTGCGTCGGACATCCTGGGGAACGTTGTTAAATGAGGTCACAAAGGCCAGCGCCTCCTGCAGCTGACCTGAAGAAAAAAAGGTCAAAGGTCAAAGTCTGGCAGAATGGAAAAGTTGTGTAACTAACTTTGAAGTTGGTCTGTACTTTGTGGTATATGGAGTCAGGTCTCATTAGAGCTGAAAGCGATTCTGAAAAAAATGATTGCCAATATTTTGTATTGGCACGGTTTCACTATAGACGGGGGGAAACAAAAATACAAGAGAACTGTTTCACAGTGAAAATTCAACTTTGTGGGTCATGACACCTGATAATGTGTCTTAATTATCACACTTTGTTCATGGGAACAACAGTGGCTATTTGGTTAGTCACGATCAAGTGGAGGCGTTTTACGGTCTGTCACTTTGATATAGAAATAGTCTGAGAGTGGACTGTTGCACTGACACGGCACTTCGTGTGTCATCATGCTGATGATTTTTCATGATCATACCCAATACTTTCAATGTTAATTTGATTTAAGGACACTTATTCCGCTTGTTGGTGACTGCCAAACGAAAGGATTATGCATCTGATTTTCACTCTAAAATCAGTTATGACAAGTCAAATAGCCTTCTTTTGATCATGACTAATCAAACAGCCTCTATGTTTCCCATGTTGAAAGTAGAGAAGATGACACTTCATCGGCTATCATGAGTCAAGAAGTGCATTTTTCACAGTGGACTGGTCCTCATTTTGTTTATATCAGAGTGACAGACTGTAATGTTTCATGACTGATCTAATTTCAGTAAGAATAAGATGTGTAATCATTTTGTTGACTGACAAAGTGTAGGCTTTTTTTTCCCAATGAATAAAACTGCTGCAAGAGAATGTGAATATAAACCGCATACATGGACCTATATTTTGGATTCATTTATTCCAAAAATTAGTTGAATTGTATTCTTGTTTTAAAAGTTGTTTTACTGAAACATACAGGCTATTATAAGGCAGCATTTTCTTTCTATCATGTGCTCCCCAGCCTTTGCTCAAACTTTAAGTTAGCAAAAGGAAATCTTTGATTTAGGCTGACATAAAATTGAAAGTCTTTGCCTTTTTGAGATGGTGCTCACTTAAGCATCACTTAAGGCTGATCCTTTTTACACGTTAATCTTTTCTTAAACTTTGAATCTTGAATATCAAAAATCAAAGAATCATTCTCTGTGTGTGAGCCTCCGTTATTCAGAATCATTTGAAAAGCTTTTAATACTCAGCCATTTATGAAAGGCTGATGTTAATGGATGAAGTTGTGTGTTTAGCCACAGCATTACACCTTCTGAGAAGAGACTAGTCAAAAAGTACATCAGAGAAACTTGTCATCCTGAGGTATTTTTGAAAATGTGAAGTCTTGAAGTTATTTCTGACAACCACTTCCAAAGAATTAATCAAAGTTACAAAAACCATGCACCTTTTTTTGTTTCTTTAATAACGACTATGGTTTGGTGCTGAATGCTTTGAAAATTTGTGACGTCACCTATCAATAAGAAAAAGCACCAAAAATGTAAGTTTAGAAATAACCCTGGGGGGGCTTCTCACCTAACCCGGGCTTCTTGCCCCGACCCACTCTACACCTTTTGAGAAGAGACTAGTTGAAAAGGTACGTCAGCGAAACTTGTCATCCTGAGGTATTCTAAATGTGAAGTCTTGAAAAGCTAACAAAGTTAAAGCTCTTTCATCAGTTACAGGGAAAGAAATGGGAACTGTGCAGTTCACAATTAAGTCATGATGCTGATAATTGAGTTATTGGTTTAATTCACGGAAACAAGGGATCGAAATATTTTTTTTGGATATGCACTATGCAGTGACCTTACATGTCTATTTTTTAATTAAACTATGGGTCCTATTGCATTAATATAAGAAATACCCCCCCAAAGGATTTTATTTCGAGACTGCTATAGGAAATTATTTATAGAAATAAACTCCAACACCCCCATGCATCCTTTCCCTAACCAAAGATCTAGTGGTAGCCCCTTTTTAAATGGTTGCCCCTTTACAGCGTAAGGACGATTATCCAAATTATCATATTACAATATTCATCATATCCATCCTATTACAATAAGCAAGTGCAGATTAATCAGTATGCAAAGCTAATGAATTTATGGGTGATTGAAAAAAAAAATTATTATAAGGTTGACATTGAGCAACTCATTTGTCATGATTACTTTGGCAAGGCTGAATAACATCAGGTTTCAAGTGCAGTTTTGACAGAGTTGTGTAAAACACAGCAATTTCATCATTGATGAGGAAGGAGTGGGCCTTTTCACATGGAAGTTCCACTTCCCTGGCAAAATAAGTCAGTGGGCCGTTACGTCCCTACTGTTGACCTTATTTCAAATGCGAAAAGCTTATTTCCATGGTCTATATAATAATTTACTTTGGCAAACTGTTATCATCAGGGTACGGCCCCCATGTGCATAAAAGAGTCCTGTCATATTCCATTAAATTGGTTGCACAAAATCAAAAACTGGATGGAAAAGTTTTTATTTTTATTTTTGTTTGTCCTGAATTCTTTATATTTTGACATCTTGTGTGGGCACCCCTGAGTGGATGGGTCAGTGACAGCTGCCACTCTGCCACATATGCCAGTCCGCCCCTGATAAGTCATGATGATGATGATGTACATGATCATATCAATAGTCAGGTTGACTAGCTTAGTCAGTCAGTAAATGGGGTGGCAATTTTCTTTGGCTCTTTAGTTTCGAGAGCAGCATCCTGGTTTGCAGCGAGTGGCAACACATTCCTTAGCAACGTCCGAAGATGTGAGGAGAACCCACTCGAACTATGGACTCGGCATTAACATCAGGTGGGACAGAATTTCATCAAGGATGGATGGAAGGATGATTAGGACTTTATGTCCTGTATTTATGCACTTGGTAGGCTAATTGGGACAGGAAGAAGACATGGCAATGAGATGACCCAGTGATCGGCAGCCTACTCAGCCTACTTAACAAGGAAGAGTATCTCTAAGGATGCCAGAGTTTGATCCTCATCCAAGGCAGGTCTTCTAATACATTGTATATGGAACAACACACAAAGGTGTTGGGTCTATGTCCGCAACATGGATGTACAGTGGTCCTTGTGTTATAAGAAGGCCCCTTCTGCGGTCATGAAGTGGTCTCTCGTGGGGGTACAGTCTCTCGTCAGGGTGCAAAATTAACTAAAAATACTACTTGGTGCAGGAGGAAGGTGGTCACATAAGGCAAGTCGGTCTTACAACAGGCGGTCTTACCATGCAGGTACCACTGTATAATTATTCATCAATTCGTAAATGAGCATTTTTTGGTTAGAATTTTTGCATATAAGGGGTATAAATTGTTGTAATTTATAGTAAACTCTGTATTTAGCCTTTAAATGTGCACTATAATGGTTCACAGAGTTTGCTTCCTGAGGTAAGAAACAAATTGGCTAATAAAGCATTCAAGATGGCCGCATAGGAAGTATGCTTCCTTTACAAAATGGCGGAAGTGGCAAGCACCTGTTTCTGGTCAATTCATTGGTCATACATCACAGGAGGAGTGTGATCCATAACGTATAATAATCGTATATTATTCTTCAAAGGGCAGTTTGCATATAGTTTGAACAAAAAGGTAGATCATTGATGTACAGCCAAGTCCTTTGAACAGCTAAAAAAAGTATTGAGGCTTTTTTGAGGATTATATTTACTTGGTGCACTTATGTGCTGTGCGTAAGACAGCCAAATTGTGGCACCTGTACCTGAATACATAATACCTTGTCAAACGTGTACATGTCTTGAACCGTCTTCTGAAGTGAACGTGACAAATCAAAATACTTTAATTGTGTATTGAGCTGCCATTTTCTTGTCCCTGTGGAACAGTAATGTTAGTGCTACTTCCTGAATATTTTTGATCGTATATTCATCATGAACATGTGCACTGATTAATTATGGTATCAGAAACTATGGAAATTGTGTCTATATGGCTTGATTACTTTATAGTGTGGTTCCTTATGTCATCATAAAAACTTTCTTGCAAACGAAGAACACTCTAAGATTGTTCATTACGGTGTTCTAATAAAGTCGTTCACCACTGACGAATAAGACATCCCTTTAATAATAAGGTTTTGACATAAATCATGCAATTGGACATGTGGTATGTTACCCACATTCCAAGCATATAGCCAGGTTATGAAAGCACATCGTAAGTAACACTGTCAGTTTTCATGGTAACAGATATATTTTTATTCATTGCAATTATGCACATGTCAAGAGAATCCCAAGATTAATTTAAGCTCAGTTTCTTTCTTGGAACACTTCCATCCAATAATGTAAAGTTGATTTTTCTGGTAATGTCATCCTTTTTTTGATTATCTCCTCATTTTTGAGTCCTCATAAAAATCTTGAGCAACATTTTTGAGGTAATTAATCTGTTGCCATGCCAACCAATTTCTATACACTTCACCGTTCTCAGCAATCATCCAATTTTTGTTGCAAATCTTGTTCCAAATGAAAACGACGATCACGTAACAATGCAATGAAGCAACAATGAGCACAACAATTCACAACCTTCTGGAAGCGGAAAAAGAAGAAATGTGAAGAGATTTACCATTCACTTAGGTCATCAGAAATCTAGGTCATGAAAATAGTATATCATCAAGACATCAACATGTACATCATGGATGTGTTTTGTCATTATGTAAGATAAATTGATTGGAACTTCTTAAGTTCATAATAAATAAACCAGTGAGAAGAAGAATGAAAACACATGCGAATTTTATGAATAAATGAATCTTGTTGTTCCTCCATCATTTTATGCTTGTGAATGCTTGTCAAAATTTACAAAAATAATGCCTCATTGAAGATAAATGGATTGGAATTTCTTGAGTTTCTGTCGATAAACTAGGAGGAAAAAGGAATATCAACCTTTGTGGTTATATAAAGCTGATTGTTCCATTGTCATGCATATGTATTTGTGAATGCTTGTCAAAATTTACAGAATAGAAATGGACAGTTTTCTCTGTTACTTGAAATGAGGCAGACATTTACCTTTTTGAGATGTTGCTTACTTAAGCTTCACTTAAGGTTGATCTTTTTTACAGTTTAATGCTTTCCCAAGCTCTGAATTTTGAATGTCGAAGATCAAAGTTTCATTCTTTGTGTTAGTCTTCTTGCTAAATTCAGATTCCAGAACCACTTGAAAGCTTTCAATATTCAGTCATTTATGAAAGGCTGACGTTAATGGATGAAGTTGTGAGGCAAGGCAGAGCATTACACCTTTTGAAAAGAGACTAGTTGAAAAGGTACGTCAGCGAAATTTATCATCCTGAGGTATTTTTCTCAATATGAAGTCTTGAAAAGCCAACTCCGTTACAGCTCTTTCATCAATTACAGGGATAGAGATGGGAATTGTAGCCTAAAATGCAATGAAGTTTATTTTTTGTGAGTTATGATGCTGATAAGTGACCTACTGATTTAATTTACGGAAGCAACGGATCAAAATATTATTTATATTTTCGAGTTTGCAGTGACCTTACATATTAATTAATTAATTGAACTATGGGTCCTATCGCATTAATATAAGAAATGATTTTATTTCGAGACTGCAAGGAAAATTATTTATAGAAAAAACTCCAATGCCCCCACCCTTTCCCTAACCGGAGATCTGACGGTTACCCCTTTTTAAATGGTAGTCCTTTTACAGCTTACGGACGATTATCCAAATTATCATGACCATATTCACCATATTCATCCTATTACAATAAGCAAGCGCAGATTAATCAGTATGCAAAGCTAATGAATTTATGGGTGATTGAAAAAAAAAATTATTATAAGGTTGACATTGAGCAACTCATTTGTCATGATTAGTTTGGCATGGCTGATAAACATCAGGTTTCAAGTGCAGTTTTGACAGAGTTGTGTTAAACACAACAATTTCATCATTGGTGAAGAAAGAGTTGGCCTTATCACATGGAACCTGCACTTCATAAGTCATTATGATGATGAAGTATTATGATCATATCATTAGTCAGGTTGACTTGCTTAGTTGGTCAGTATATGGGGGTGGCAATTTTCTTTGGCTCTTTAGTTTCGAGAGCAGCATCCTGGTTTGCAGCGAGTGGCAACACATTCCTTAGCGACATCCGAAGATGTGAGGAGAACCGCACTCGAACTGTGGACTCGGCATCAACATCAGGCAGGACAGTAGTTCATCAAGGATGGATGGAAGGATGATTGGGACTTTACGACCAGTATTTACGTACTTGTTAGGCTAATTGGGACAGGAAGTAGACATGGCAACGAGATGAAAGAAGATTGAAACAGCCGTCTAACATAGAACCCGGGTGATCCAGCAAGAGCTTGATTTGAACCCTGGACCCAGTGATTGACAGCCTTGCATGCTACCACTAGACCAACCCTCCCCCTGTTTTATCAAGAAAGGGAATCTCTAAGGATGCCAGAGTTTGATCCTCATCCAAGGCTGCATGGTCTTCTAATACATTGTATACAGAGTTACATACAAAGGTGTTAGGTCAATGTCAGCAACGTCGATATAATATAGATCCATCTACATGTATCACTTTCTGAATTGTCGTACATGCATTTATAACTTTGGAAAAGAGCATCTTTTTGTATATTATTGTTGTAATTTACTGTAAACTCTGTATTTAGCCTTTTAAATGTGCACTATAATGGTTCACAAAGTTTGCTTCCTGAGGTAAGAAACAAATTAGCTAATAAAGCATTCAAGATGGCCCCCAAGGAAGTAGGCTTCCTTTATAAAATGGCGGAAGTGGCAAGCACCTGTTTCTGGTCAATTCATTGGTCATACATCACAGCAGGAGTGCAATCCATAAAACACTGGCGTTTAGCTACATTATATATTATTTTTCTTTGTTTTTTCTTTTTAATCTAAATTGACAAGAATGTGTTAATTCTAGAGTTTTCATGCTAGCAAGGTCTTTAGTCACACAGACTCACACACGTATATTATTCATCAAAGTCTAGTTGCATATAGTTTGAACAAAAAGGTGGATCATTGATACAGCCAAGCCCTTTGAACAGCTCTCTAGCATTTAAAAAGTATTGAGGGTTATATTTACTCAGTGCACATATGTGCTGTGTGTAAGACAGCCAAATCTTGGCACCTGTACACGAATACATAAAACCTTGTCAAACGTGTCTCGAACTGTCTTCTGAAAAGAATGTAACAAATAAAAATGTTTTTGTTGTGTACGGAGCTGCCATATGGTTGTCCTTCTGGAAGAGTACTGTGACATTAGCTTCACAGTTCACACGGGTTGTCACAAATCTAGGTAATGAAAATCAAAAAATTCAGGTTGTCAGGACATCAATATCTTCATAGTGAATGTCTCATAAGAAAATACAGATTGATTCGAATTTCTTAATACATGTATACACTGGCAGGAAGACGGAAAAAAGACTTCGCTCTTGAGAATAAATAAGCTGGTTGTCATGTGTGCTTGTGAAAGTGTCATAAGAAGATAAATCAATCTGAATTTCTTGGGGTTCAGTAAGCTGACAAAAAGAAGGATTGTTAAACATTGTGATTGTCAATTAAGCTGGTTGTCTTATGGCGTGTATATGTGCTTGTAAAATGATCAAGTCAACCATGTGGAAATACAGGTCATCATCTGGTGTTCAAGAAGGTCATGCTGAGAATTACACGGTTGCAGTTATGTGTAGGGGGAATGGGGACCGACTTTGCTGGTGATACATATCATCCATAAAGATCAATTTACTGAAAGGGTTTCAATTTGAGAGTAGATTATTCTACTTAATTTAGTGTGTTTACTTAAAATACTAGAATTGTCCTATCATAAAACTGAATTTACAATGCATCATGTTAAATTTTGAGATGTTGCTTACTTAAGCTTCACTTGAGGGTGATCTTTTTTACAGGTTAATCCTTTCCTAAGCTCTGAATTTTGAATATCGGAGATCAAAGTTTTAATCTTTGTGTTTAGGCTTCTGAATTCATATCCATTTGAAAAGCTTTTGATACCCAGTCATTTATGAAAGGCTGACGTTAATGGATGAAGTTGAGTGTCAAGGAAGAGCATTACACCTTTTGAACAGAGACTAGTTGAAAAGGAACATCAGCGAAACTTGTCATCCTGAGGTATTTTTCCCAATGTGAAGTCTTGAAAAGCTAACAACATTACAGCTCTTTCATCGATTACATGGAAAGAGATGGGAATTGTAGCCTAAAATGCAATGAAGTTTATTTTTTGTGAGTTATGATGCTGATAAGTGACCTACTGATTTAATTTACGGAAGCAACGGATCAAAATATTATTTATATTTTCGAGTTTGCAGTGACCTTACATATTTATTAATTAATTGAACTATGGGTCCTATCGCATTAATATAAGAAATACCCCCCCCCCCCCAAAATTATTTTATTTCGAGACTGCTAGGAAAATTATTTATAGAAAAAACTCCAATGCCCCCACCCTTTCCCTAACCGGAGATCTGACGGTTACCCCTTTTTAAATGGTAGTCCTTTTACAGCTTACGTACGATTATCCAAATTACCATGACCATATTCATCATATCCATCCTATTACAATAAGCAAGTGCAGATTAATCAGTATGCAAAGCTAATGAATTTATGGGTGATTGAAAAAAAAAATTATTATAAGGTTGACATTGAGCATCGCATTTGTCATGATTAGTTTGGCATGGCTGAATAACATCAGGTTTCAAGTGCGATTTTGACAGAGTTGTGTTAAACACAGCAATTTCATCATTGGTGAGGAACGAGTGGGCCTTATCACATGGAACTTGCAAATCATAAGTCATGTTGATGATCATGTATTATGATCATATCATTAGTCAGGTTGACTAGCTTAGTTGGTCAGTAAATTGGGGTGGCAATTTTCTTTGGCTCTTTAGTTTCGAGAGCAGCATCCTGGTTTGCAGTGAGTGGCAAGACATTCCTTAGTGACGTCTGAAGACGTCAGGGGAAACCCACTCGAACTATGGACTTGGCATCAACATCAGGTGACACAGTATTTCATCAAGGATGGATGGAAGGATGATTTGGGCTTTACGTCCTGTATTTATGCACTTTGTAGGGGGAACGGGGGCACATTGGGATGCGGGGCACTGTGGGACGGTGGGGTTTTCTTGGATCCTGGCAAGGTATATGATATGGTAGTGCCATCATATCTTGTAATTTCACATCCTGATGTTTCCATGGTTTTATAGACAAATTACAGCCACATGCAGAAGTATGGTGAGCAAAAGTGTGTTTTCCTACTACTTAAGTAAATATGGACGGGTTCAATTCTAACCATTCTGTGGACAAACTATGAACAATGAGGCTTTCACGGTGCTTGTATGAATTTTATATATTGTCACGAACAGTTATGAATTGCTATCGTGATAAACACACACACTGGTGCCTGAGAAATTAGCATTTTTGTGTAAAAGTCATATCGGGGCTCATTGGGACATTGAATTCTGGGCACATTGGGACGCACTTAATATGGCAGAATTTAAGTGTCCAAGGCATCTGAATGACCTGGGACAGCACACAACAGGTATTCAGGCCACAGGGAATAGAGGCATAGTGGATTACCATGCTCTGTGAACAAACTTGTCGCAAAGCACTGTGTGTTACTTACATAGATGTCCGCACCCAGGACAGTTTATGTTAGATATTTAAAACTGTTTAAAGTTATGAACTATTGGCACTACAAGGTGTTAATGCACTGTATATTATCTTACGCACTACTTATATGTGATATCTATTGCACGTGGAGTGTTAAAATGATTTTTTAAATGATGTCCCAATGTGCCCCGGCTGTTTTAGCCGGGGCACATGGGGACAGTCATTTTTACGACTCTCTGGATGCAAAAGGGTAGGTGCAGTCTAGTTTATTATGTCTTGCATTTAAGCTCAATAGTATTGGTGATATTCATGCAAACTTCTGAGTTCATCAGTGCTTTCAGCATTGAGCAAAATTTGTAGACGTTAAAAGCGTCCCAATGTGCCCCCGTTCCCCCTACTGGTAGGCTAATTGAGATAGGAGGAAGACATGGCAATGAGATGAAAGACGATTGAAACAGCCGCCTAACATAGAACCCGGGTGATCCAGCAAGAGCTTGATTTGAACCCTGGACCCACTCTCCCAGTGATTGGCAGCCCATAGTATACTACCACTAGACCAACCCTCCCCCCTATTTTATCAAGAAAGGGTATCTCTAAGGACGCCAGAGTTCGATCCTCATCCAAGGCTGTAGGGTCTTCTAATACATTGTATATGGAATTACATACAACTTTAGGTATTTGGTCAATGTCAGCAACATCGATGTATAATGATCCATCTATCACTTTCTGAACTGTCGTACATCCATTTATAACTTTGGAATAGAGCATCTTTTTGTATATTATTGTTGTAATTTACTGTAAACTCTGTATTTAGCCTTTTAAATGTGCACTATAATGGTTTACGGAGTTTGCTTCCTGAGGTAAGAAACAAATTGGCTAATAAGGCATTCAAGATGGCTGCCAAGGAAGTAGGCTTCCTTTATAAAATAGCGGAAGTGGCAAGCACCTGTTTCTGGTCAATTCATTGGTCATACATCACAGCAGGAGTGTTATCCACAAAACACTGGCATTTAGCTACATTATATATTATTGCTCTTTGTTTTTTGTTTTTTAAAAATCTAAATTGACAAAAATGTATTAATTCTAGAGTTTTCATGCTGTCGAGGTCTTTTAGTCACACATATATATTATTCATCAAAGTCTAGTTTGCATATAGTTTGAACAAAAAGGTAGATCATTGATATACAGCCAAGTCCTTTGAACAGCTCTCTAGCTTTAAAGTATTGCAGGTTATATTTACTTGGTGCACTATGTGCTGTGCGTAAGACAGCCAAATGGTGGCACCTGTACCTGAATACATAAAACTTTGTCAAACGTTTCTTGAACCGTCTTCTGAAAAGAATGTCACAAATCAAAATGCTTTAGTTGTGTATTGAGCTGCCATTTGCTTGTCCCTCTGGAAGAGTACAGTGGCATTTTTAGCGCTAATCCCTGAAGATTTTTGTCTGTATATTCATCGGTGAACACTCGCACTGATTAATTATGATATCAGAAACTATGGAAATTGTGTCTATATGGCTTGATTACTTTATAGTGTGGTTCATTATGTCATCAAAAAAACTTTCGTTGCACGAAGAACACTTTATGATTGTTCATTACACTGTTCTAATAAAGTCGTTCACCACTGACGAATATGATATCCCGTCAATAATAAGGCTTCGGCACAAGTCATGTGATAGGACATGTGGTATGTTGCCGCCATTCCAGTCACATAGCCAAGTTAAAGCAGATCTTAAGTAACACCATCAGTTTTCACAGTAACCAATATATTTTTATTCATTGCAATTATGCAAATGTCAAAAGTATCTCAAGATTAATTTAAGCTCAGTTTCTTTCTCGGAACACTTTCATCCAATCATGTAAAGTTGATTTTCTGCTAATGTCATCATTTTTTTTATTTTCTCCTCATTTTTGAGTCCTAAGAAAAATCTTGAGCAACGTTTTTGAGGTAATTAATCTGTTGCCATGGCAACTGATTTCCATACGATTCACCCTTCTCAGCAATCATCCAATTTTTGTTGCAAATTTTGTTCCAAATGAAAACGAGGATCACGTAACAATACAATGAGGCAACAATGAGCGCAACAATTCACAACCTGCTGGAAGAATAAAAGAAGAAATGTAAAAAGATTTACAGTTCTCTCTGGTAATCAAAAATCTAGGGTTATGAAAATAATTACTGATAAATGCAGATCGTCAAGATGTCGTTATTATGGAAGATAAATTAATTGGAGCTTCTTAAGTTTACTATAAATAAACCAGTGAGAAGATGGAAAACACATGTCAACCTTGTGAATAAATGGATCTTGTTGTCCCGCCATCATTTTATGCTTGTGAATGCTACAAAATTTAGAAAATGAATGCCTCACAGAAAAAGAAGCGATTTTTAATTTTATTTTGGGTTTCAAATGATAAACTAGGAAGATTAAGGAATATACAACGCTGGTTGTCCCATGGTCATGCATTTGGCGATAAATCAGGGGCTGCTCACTCCTTCTTTGCCAAAACACAGTAACTGAACTGAATATCAGCTAGATTATTCCGCGTAGCGTTCCTGTTGCATAAAAATTCCCCACAATGAAATGTCTGTGGACTTAGTCACTCATCACTCCAAGTAGCAACAACTTGACCCTGAGTGCTGCACTTGCAATATCTCTCTAATTAAAACCACATTTAGCTGAATCAACTTGGATGACCTTGCTTCTTCTGTGCTCTGTGTATACAATGATGACACTGATCAATTTATGGGTTGATATTGTGTTGGTAATAAACGAGGCAGCAAATCAAGATGTCTGTAAACTAGCCCAGGATCAAATCTATAATGTAGGCATGTATTTTGGGCCATTTGATAAGAGAAACAAAATAACTAGAGACTCCCTGATATATTTTGTTCCATGGGTTATTAATGGTGGATTTTCTGGAGATTTCAGTTGCATTGTATATTAAAATTCTATTTACAACCACATTATTTTATAATTTTGAAAGCTGAGTTACTGCAGGATCCTACTAAGCCTTAAGAGGACATGGATTATACAAGAAAAATAATTGCATTCCTGCGTTACTACAATTTTTCGATCTTAGTTATTTATTGGCAAACATTCACACTTGATTATTTATATCTGAGACTTTGTAAATTCTATCTTAGTATTCATAAGTAAATAGCAAATAACATCCTACAATTTTCATCATGATGTCAGTACAAATTTGTTTGCCACTGATGAACATGATATCCTGTCAATTATAAGGTTTGGACACAAGTCATGCGACTGGACATGTGGTATGTTGCACACATTCCAGGCAAAGCCAAGTTACGAAAGCGAGTCTTGAATGATACTCTCAGTGGTCATGGTGACATTATTGACCGCAATTACGCTTTGGTCAGGAATATCCCAATATTGTCTTAAGCACTCTTTCATTATTGAAGTAATTCTCAACAATCATGTAAAGTTGGTTTTCTTGGAATATCATCCCTTTCGTAATTATGTCATCATTTTTGCACCTCAGAAAAGTCTTGAGCCACATTTCCGAGGCAATTAATCTGTTTCCATGCCAACCAATTTTGTACGCTTCACCCTTCTCAATGATCATCCAAATCTTGTTCCAAATGAAAACGAGGATCACGTAACAATGCAATGAGGCAACAATGAGCGCAACAATTCACAATCAGCTGGAAGCAAAAACGAAGAAATATAAAGAGATTCACAGTTCACACGGGTTGTCACAAATCTAGGTTATGAAAATCAAAAATTCAGGTTGTCAAGACATCAAGACCGTCAAAGTGAACGTCTCATAAGAAACTGTTCCACAATATTGGATATGCTTGGAAAAATACACATGACATATGTTCTATGGAGGAGATTAATACAATGCAGAGTGTAATGTCCCTTCACTTTCTTTTGCTTAAAGGTGCATGCATTGCAGTTTACCCAGTCATATTTGAAGAGCCAGGCACACATTCATCTACATATAGTTTGCTGGAAGTAAGTAAGGCTGGTTTTATCCTTAGATCTAGAAATATTTTATTTCAATTTCTCAATACATACACTAATGAAAGTCTCATAAGAAGATAAATAAATTTAAATTTCTTGGGTGAATCTAGACCAAACAGTCTAGGATATCTGAAACTTAGCCAACTAAACTGACAAAAAAAGAAGGAATATAAAACATTGTGATTATCAATTGAGCTGGTTGTGTTATGGTATGCATGTGTGCTTGTAAAATGATCATGTCAACCATGTGGAAATACAGGTCATCATCTGGTGTTCAAGAAGGTCACACTGAGATGAGAATCATAACTGTTCTGGTTGCAGTTATGTCTAGCTTTACTGTCTGTTGGCTTGGCTTTATTTATGTAAGACTCAGTAATGAACTCATATATATCATTTCTGAGATACAACATTTGAGCAAGAATTATCTTAGCATTCTTGTTTATCGATTTGACAATAACATTAGAAGTCTTAAGACAGGATAAAAAAAGTCGTTTGAATGAATGCAGTAAAGTTAAAACTTGGTACCGTAATATGGGGTGAATTGGGAAAGAATTGAGGGTTTTTCTGTCATAGCATGGTCACAAATCAACTTATAAACCAAGATATGGTGCCTAATTATGTCCGAACTCAAGGTCCAACTATCCCTAGGAGCATTAAAAGATATCTTTAATTTTCAATGATCTATTCATGAAAAACTACTGTCCCAATTCACCACTTATTTTGGGGTGAACCAGGACAGTCCTCTATTTCTATAAAATAATACTTCCTGCCATATTTAGGTGATTGCTACTTGTGAATGAACATTAGAAAATATATTTGACATGCAAAAAAAAATTTTTGGAAAAATTTTAACTGAATTACATGTATGTAAAATTTGCAGATTTGTAAAAAATATGATAAATGACAAAAAATATTAAGATATGTATTTTTCAGTTAATTACGCCATACATAGGTAATTCTGAACTAAATCCAATATCAATGATGACAATTTCAATAATATTCTTCAAAAAGCTAGTACAATCAAATGAAAATTAGTAGGGTTATTTTTTTCTGAATCTGAAACTTTGTCATTGCCCTGGATCTGAACCTATGACCAAACATACAAAATCCCACATCTAGTCAACTACTCTGGTGCCTTAATATGCCAAAACCAGCTTAATAAAATTTCCTGTTAGATCAGTACCTCTAATATCTATGCTTTCTGTGTTACAAGCAAAGTTTTGACCAGATACAGAGAATGCAGTTTCTGCAGGGCCAAGTTTAAAGTACTGCAACTCCTCACTGCCTGCAGTTAGAATTATAAAACCGGCCAAAATATGCGCTACAACGTATGCTAGAATTTTGCAAAAAATGACGGACCTCGGTAAACTATAGGTAGTTTTAGTCTCAGAAATAAAAGACATTCCTATTCTGTCCCGATTCACCCCAGAGTCCCGATTCAACCCATATTACGGTACACGCTTTGTTTTTGGCTATATACACTGCGTTCCCAATTATTATGCAACCATAATTTTGTCCCATTGAAATAGCATTGTATATGAATGACCTGAATTCATTGCAAAATATCGTTCAAGTGCACTGGAAAAATTTAATTTTCTTTGGTTTGGGGAGAGTTCTAGACCTTAGATAAGCAGGGTATGAGGATGATAGTGATTCCACAATTTGTCTTGCCGACACAGAGCTTTTATTGCAAAAAGATAGCCATTTCCGTGTTATTTCAATGCAAGGGAATAATATCATTTGCTTACACGTAAAGCCACCAATCTTTCAAATGATGCTTCTATTTTTCATTCAGTGTCAATAGCGGGGCAGGTATGTAAAAAAATAGTGCATTTATACATAGAAGCATGAAACTTGGCAGACACTTTTAAAACATTTCTACAAATATAATTGGATAGGGAGCCACCTCCAAATTAGCATAGGTGGCTACTGGCAGCCATTTTCCAAAATGGCCACCAATTATTCCATTTTGCTGCTTTCTTTGTAGTTCCTACGAAGAGTATGCATGCAAATAGTGTTTGTTATTCCTTCTCTAGGTATTCAGAACATTACTACAACATTTTTAGTAGCCTCAACTATATTCAGGCTTTCTAGAATCCATTTTGGTAGAATTATAACCTCAAATACTGTATTTTTGCGGTTTTGCGTAGTTTCGCCAATTCTAAATGCATATAAAAATAAGTTGCACATTTGAATTCCTTGCAAAAATTGATAGTGTTTTTTAGATCTTTAGAAGAAATAATGACCACTGTTTTCACATGGTCAAACTGTAGGCACTTCACAGGCAGCAGGAAAATGAGAGAATTAGCCACCATTTTGGAAAATGGCTGCCATAGGTCAACCAGGTCAAATCTGAAGTGGCTCCCTATCCAAATTTATTCTTTAAGATGTTTTTAAACGATATGCCAAGTTTCATGCTTCTATGTATAAATGCAATATTACTCCCCTATTCATGACAAATCTGCCCCGCTACAAGGGGTAAGTGTTCATGGTATTTTAAGATCAGTTTGATTGATTTTGGGTGGTAATGGGTGCCCTTTCTTGAAATTGCATAATAATTGGGAACACCGCAAAATGTTATTATATGGTGTAACTCCTCATTGAGCAAACGGAATTGAACAAAATTTATAGGATATTGGCTCCATGGCACACACATCATTTTGTGTAAAGGATATCCTTATAATGTTATTTCGCTTCGAGATATCACAAAAAACAGTGGTTGCATAATAATTGGGAACGCGGTGTATGTGTCCTCCCTCTCAGGTCAGTCATGTTCTTAAAATTGGAAGCCTTATTAAATAAAAACTAGCTTTAGCAATAAATCTAGAATGTCTCAGCATGACATGCAGAATAACGGTTAGTCAATTTATTCTCAACATACAAAACATGTCCAACAATTGCGTGATACGAACGTAAATCTGAGAAATCATTGTAAGACTATTCGCAGCTGCTGTATTAATTTGCCATGTGACTAGTTGGTCACATGATGTATACCATCAGTATGATAAGTTCTTCTTTTGTCTTTTAAAAATCATGAAAAATGTGTTAGTGCTGTCCCAAGGCATATACACATCAATTCTAGAAGATGTTTGGCAGATTGGCTGTTTGAAATACCGAAATGTTTTCATGTTTGGTTTTTCATTTCACTCGTGGTCAAATGTTTTGGTATTTCAGCAAACTCTAATTGAAATGATTGGGAGGACAAGTTAAAAAATTCAGGGTTTTTGTATGAAATTTATTTTCTAGAGTAACACAGTGGCATTGCATTTGACCATAACGGCAAAAGGTCAGTTGCTTCTGCACTATATGCTTTGCCTCTGGAGGGATATTCTTTATAATTTTTATTCAATCTAGAATCTACCTTATTCTCATAGGACTATTTGACAAATTTAGCTGAATTTGAGATCAATCTTCTCACTGTGTACATTATATTTCTTCGTAGTGAATTGTCCCTTGGCTCCAAATTGGAAGGTTTTTTTAGTATCAGGTTTGATGTCAGCATGTTAGTCATGCATAGTTTATTACCAAATTCCAGGCATAAAATCTTAACAAAAAGGTTTTATATGGAACCTTTAAGGGTTCTACAAGCTGGTATAGACAAGGAACCCTAAAAGGTTCATTACTCAACTTTAAAAAGGTTCCAACAGCAAACAAAAACAACATTTAGATAATCCAGCTGCACTGAACTCACGCAATAGAACCCCTTCTCTCAAGTTGGGAGGAAACTGTCCTATCATGAGGCCTTCCGACCAAGTATTGAACCTTTTCAATTCAGTTGAACCCTAAAAAAAATTAAGAACCTTTTTTCAGCTGTGGGTTCTTTATATATACCATAAAGAACTTTTGCATCAAGATTTAAGAGTTGTAGCCAATTGGTAAAAAGAAGTCTTGATTCTTGAGTAACCCTCATAATTGTCATAGTATCATGGTAACATATTTTTTGACCGCAAATACACATATGCCAAGAGTATCTCAAGATTAATTTAAGCTCAGTTTCTTCTTGGTATACATCTGTCCAGTCATATAATTTTTTTTTTAGAATTCCATCCTTTTCTTTAAAATTATCTTGTCATTTTGTAGACCTCAGAAAAACTTTAGCAAGTTCCAGAGGTAATTAATCTGTTGCCATAGCAACCAATTTTCATACGCTTCACCCTTCTCAACAATCATCCAGTTATTCTTGCAAATTTTGTCCTTAGTTAAAAAGAGGATCACGCAACAATGCAATGAAGCAACAATGAGCACAACAATTCACAATTAGCTGGAATGCAGAAAAGAAGAAAATGTAAAAAGATTTACCGCTCATGCAGGTAATCACAAATTTAAGTTATACAAATCAAAATGTTTGTTTTCAGGACAATAAGATCACAGAATGAATAACTCTAAATTACAGGTAATTCTGTCTTTTAGCAATCAGTTGTTCCACTCTCACAGCATTGAAGAATAACAAACAATTGATTTGTTTACTGTATGATCATGTGTTACACTCAGTTTTATCAGTTGTTTTATGAGTGTCCATGATACACTAAAATAGCTGAATTGTTTCTCCTTTGCACATCGGAAGATATATTGCTTTTGTAGTCAACATTTAGCCATGGCATAAAAGGATATCATTACAAACCCAATAATTTCGTAGCTCTTAATTAATGGCCCAATATTCATGCCTACATTATAGATTTGGTCCCAGGCAAATTTACAGATATCTTGATTTGCTGTCTCATTTATTACCAACACAATATCAGCCCATAAATTGATCAGTGTCACTGTTGTTTACACTGAGCACAAAGGCAGGAAGGACACCCAGTTAGTTCAGCTAAATGTGGTTTCAATTTGAGAGATATTGCAAGTGCAGCACTAAGGGTCAAGTTGTTGCCACTTTCAGTGATCAGCGACAAAGTTTATAGTTTCATTTGTGCTGCAACCTTTCCATAGCCTTAGGACAGGAACACACCATAACAAAATTTCAGAAGAAATTGCAAGATGGCTTGCTGACATTCAGTTCACCGGATGTGCTTCAACGGGAATAGTTAGTCTAGGAAGCAACCATCTGTTATAATTTTCTGTAATACACAGATAAGAAGGAGACGCTAATTAGCCAGTTGAGAAATAACTTCCATATTAGCCAGCTAACTACTATGCTACGGTGCAAAATGCAAAAACAGGCTGGTCGACAGGCTACCAATCAAGATTGGTTAAGGCAAGAATCGTAATATTTGTTTTCACAAACACGAAAATGGTTAAGAAATTACCGATATTTGATTTATCTTTTGTAAACTTGAGAAATTTCAATCACTTTACCTTCTAATTTACAATTATTCATGCTGTGGACATTCTTGTCTTGAAGACAAACATTTTGATTCGCGTTTACAACCTAGATTTGTTATTACCCGAGTGAACTGTAAATCTTTTCACACTTCTTCTTTGCTGCTTCCAGCTGATGGCGAATTGTTATGCTCATTATTGCTTCATTGCATTGTTGCATGATCCTCTTTTAAAATTTAAGAAAAAATTTACAACAAAAATTGGATGATTGCTGAGTAGGGTGAAGCGTACCGGAATTGGTTGCCATGGCAACGGACTAATTACCTCAGGAATTTGCTCAAAATTATTCTGAGGATTCAAAAATGATGAGATAGTGACAAAAAGGACGATATTTTTAAAAGAAAAGCTATTTTTCACAATTGGACAGAAGTATTACTAGAAGAAATTTAGCTTAAATTAATCTTGAGATATGTGCTGGTATATGCGTAGTTTCCGTGAAAAAAGTCACCAAGACAACTATGACAACTGAGGGAGTGAGGGACAAGTGTTACTCAAGACTTCCTTCCAAAACCGGGCTATATGTCTGGAATGGTGTAAAAAACTTAAAACTACATGACTTACAAAATTTGTCAGTGTCATAAGGGAATAAGGTAGATTCTATATTAAATAAAACTATAAAAGGATTTTTCTACAGGGACAAAGCATATTGTGCAATTTATCTATATTTCCTCCTGCTTCACCTTAACACCTGGGTTTCTTTTGAGTGTCTTTACTTAACTTCTTAAGTTACTTGATATGAATGTAAATTAAAGTATTGTTCTCCATGATCAAAGTTACTTTCAATTTTCGAATAGGATAGATTAATATGGAGCAAGGTGTAAATGTATCGCTGCAAGTTTAATCATCCATGTAATACTCAAAATAAATAAATCCTGCGAAATACCTCGATTGGTTTTTTGCTTGTCTTTCAAAACTGGGTATGAGGAAGTACCAAGAGTGTGCATGATAACCACAAATGGAATTAAAAACCAAATTTCTGTGCAAAATCCACCAATGCTGTCAAGAGATTATATTTGGTCTTTTGAAAACTGATTCTGTCTTTCTTAACACCATTTAGAGTGGAGCATATCCTGGGATAACAATACATTTTTATAAGATTAAAAACAGTCTGATAAAAAACTACAAAACATATTGTATTTGTTCTCAAAATCTTATGTGACCAATCTGCTTCAAAATTGCATAAACATCATCTTCTTCTAGAAAGTAGTCTCCATTTAGCTATGTCTGCATCTCCCTCTCCGGTCGCTGTGTGTAAACGCCAGTCAGTATGTTAATGCATTGCACTTATTCTCTTCTAGTTCCAGTACATAAATCTTAATATGCAAATATAATTAAGACTCACATAATGGTCTTGTTTATGTAAAATGTAAAATATTTTGACTGGTTGACTATTGGTATCGGCTCTTGAGAGCCTTAGAGGGGTCTCCAATGTTCCTTTTTTGTATGATGAGACAAATAAATTATCTGAATCTGAATCTATGACAAAAGACATAGGAGTAGAACTAAACATATTGATGTGATGCATCACATGTCACATGACCCAATAGTCACATGACCAATTAGCGGTGCAGCTGTGACTTATCTTACAATGATTGCTCAGATCTACATCCGTATCACGAAATTGGCAGACATGTTTGCATGTTGGAAGTTAATTGACACATGATTCTTCTGCATAGGTATACAACCGTTTTATAGGGGAAATATTATGGGTCTTATTTTGAACCTCATATGATTTTCACCATGGTCATACTCAACCATAAGAAATTAAGAAATGGAAACAATGAAAAAAATCTATGAAGGAATCATGCACACAGAATTCTGGTCACACCAGATTGTAATGGGAGATAGACAGTGTCATTGTTGTTTACACTGAGCACAAAGGCAGGAAGGACACCCAAGTTAGTTCAGCTAAATGTGGTTTTAATTAGAGAGATATTGCAAGTGCAGCACTCAGGGTCAAGTTGTTGCCACTCTCAGTGATAAGCGACAAAGTCCATAGTTTCATTTGTGCTGCAACCTTTTCCATAGCCATAGGACAGGAACACACCATAAAAAAATTTCAGTTCACCGGATGTGCTTCTACAGGAATAGTTAGTCTAGGAAGCAACCATCTGTTATAATTTTCTGTAAAGCACTGATAAGAAAGAGATGCTAATTAGCCAGTTGAGAAATAACTTCCATATTAGCCAGCTAACTACTATGCTATGATGCAAAATGCAAAAACAGGCTGGTCGACAATCTACCAATCAAGATCAGTTTAGGCAAGAATCGTCAGATTCCTTTTCACAAACAAGAAAACGGCTTAGAAGTTACCAATATTTGATTGTATTTGAAACTTGAGAAATTACCTTCTAATTTAGAGTTGATCATACTGTGGATATTCTTGTTTTGAAGACAAACATTTTGATTTGCTTAACCTGGATTTGGGATAACCCGAGTGAACTGTAAATCTTTTCACATTTCTTCTCTTATGCTTCCAGCTGATTGTGAATTGCTGTGCTCATTGTTGCTTCATTGCATTGTTACATGATCCTCGTTTTCATTTGGAAGAAGATTTGCAACAAAAATTGGATCATTATTGAGCAGGGTGAAGCGTATGGAAATTGGTTGCCATGGCAACAGATTGACTACCTCAGGAGTTTGCTTTTCTGAGGATTAAAAAATTATGAGATAGTCGCAAAAAGGATGGTATTCTGAGAAAACCAAATTTACTCGATTGGACAGAAGTATTCCCAGAAGAAATTGAGCTTAAATATTAATCTTGAGATATGTGCTGGCATATGCGTAGTTGCCGTAAAAAAACGTCACCAAGACAACAATGACAACCGAGGAAGTGAGGGTGCTATTGAAGACTTCCTTCCAAAACTTATCTGGAATGGTTTAAAAAACCTAAAACTACATGACTTACTAAATTTGTCAAAGTGTCTTAGGGGAATGAGGTAGATTCTATATTAAATAAAACTATAAAAGGATTTTTCTACAGGGACAAAGCATATTGTGCAATTTTCCTATATTTCCTCCTGCTTCACCTAAAAAAAAAAAAAATCCTACTAAATACCCTGATCGGTTTTTTGCTTGTTTTCCATGTCTTTCAAAATTGGTTATGTGGAAGTACCTACCAAGTGTGTGCATGATAACCACAAATGGAATTAAAAACCACATTTCTGTGCGAAATCCACCAATGCTGTCAAGAGATTATATTTGGTCTTTTGAAAAACTAATTCTGTCTTTCTAAACACCTTTAAGAGTGGAGCATATCCTGGGATAACAATACATTTTTATATGATTAAAAACAGTCTGATAAAAAACTACAAAACATATTGTATTTGTTCTCAAAATCTTATGTGACCAATCTGCTTCAAAATTGCATAAACATCATCTTCTTCTAGAAAGTAGTCTCCATTTAGCTACATCTGCATCACCCTCTCCGGTCACTGTGTGTAAACGCCAGTCAGTATGTTAATACATTGCACTTATTCTCTTACAGTTCCTGTCTATAAATCTTAAAATACATGTATAATTAAGACTCATATAATGGTCTGGTTTAAATGTAAAATGTAAAATATTTTGACTGGTAGCGTCTCTTGGGAGCCTTAGAGGGTTCTCAAATGTTCTTATTTTGTATGATAAGACAACTAAATTATCTGAATCTGAATCTATGACAAAAGACATAAGAGCAGAACTAAACATATTGATGTTATGCATCACAATCCCACATGACCCAATAGTTACATGACCAATTAGCGGTGCAGCTGTGACTTATGTTACAATGATTGCTCAGATCTATGTCCGTATCACGCAATTGGCAGACATGTTTTGCATGTTGGAAGTTAATTGACCCATGATTCTTCTGCATAGGTATACAACCGTTTTATAGGGGAAATATTATGGGTCTTATTTTGAACCTCACATGATTTTCACCATGGTCACACTCAACCATAAGAAATTAAGAAATGGAAGCAATGAAAAAATCTATGAAGAAAGCATGCACACAAAATTCTGGTCACACCAGATTGTAATGGGAGATAGACTTTGAAACCATCTCCTTCGTCAGTGGTTTAAGAATAGCCTGCTAGGAATAGATGAATAGATTCATGGTTGATATAATCCACAACAACAAGGAACAACAAGTAATCGCCATGTGTTTATATCATGTACAAAAGAAGTTAACGTCTTTTTAAACAAATGAATTTCCTTGATAAATATCATTCACCCTAAATGATTTAGGACAAAATAGATTTTTTAAAATACTGATGGTTTTTTTGCATAGAAGGTTTCGTTTTCCCAAAAACCTTCATTGATCATGATTGATTGATTGATTATTTATTTTCTCATTATAAAAAAACAATGAATATTGTAGAAATATCAAAGAAAGAAAACTTTAATGACAGTACAGCCATATGGTATTTCTGTCAATCCAAATTTTGAGAGATTTGTATTTTTAGTGTCGTTCATTGAAAAAGATGTCTGTCTGCAAGTGGACCGCTGTTTCATTGCAACTGCTTTGGCAGATCAGAACATATCCTGTCATGTGCGATTCCGTGAGCTCCAGTGAGCAGTCCACATAAACTGAGTGTTAGGAACTCACAAAAGTTTGCCTGGAAGAAACAAGGGCTGTTTCTGAGTATGCTGATGGCCTTTTCTACTTCCTAAGGGGATGTGATTGCTGAGTCTTACTCCGGTTTACCTCAATGTTGAATAGAAACTTTGTGAATGTGCCATGAAATTGGAACTATTTCTTTGGAGCTGCAATGCTATAGCATACAAAACTAACTTTGTGCCAGATGGCAGCAGCATGCACTTCCCGCTTTTACCAGACTGGTTATACAATGTGTCATACTTCATACATTCATCTTGATCAATTTGCTTGTCAGTGCTTATCATCAGTCACATATATGTTATTGTAATACCTGAATAGCAACTGTTATTTTTCTTAATGTAACCCTGTTGAATACCAGATCATACCCTGGCCATGATCAGGCAGTGTTTCCATCCTCTGCTGGTATAGCTTAATTTCCTGTAACACTGTAAAAAACTCAACATACCATTTCAGGCTACTTCTTGCTTTCTTGCTCATTGACTTGACAACTGGTGATAGTATCACATAATTAGTCTGTCACTTAGATATGGAAAAACTGAGGACCAGTTCACTGTGCAAAATGCGCTTGTGACTCATGATAGCCAATGAAGTCTCATCTTTTCCACTTTCAACATGGGAAACATAGAGGCTGTTTGATTAGTCATGATCTAGAGCAGGCAATTTGACTCGTCGTAACTGATTTGAGAGTGAAAATCAGATGCATAATCCTTTCGTTTGGCTGTCATCAACAAGTGGGATAAGGTTCCTTAAATCAAATTAACATTGAAAGTATTGGGTATGATCATGACAAATCATCAGCATGATGACACACCAAGTGTCATTTTCATAGTTCAAAAGTCCACTCTTTTCTGTATAAAGTGAGATAATTTACAGCGAAACACCTATTTATAGAATTTCAGTGGACTGTGGCAGTGTGGCACTGTGAAAATGGCACTTCGTGTGTCATCATGCTGATGATTTGTCATGATCAAACCCAATACTTTCAATGTTAATTTGATTAAAGGAGACTTATCCCACTTGTTGGTGACAGCCAAACGAAAGGATTATGCATCTGATTTTCACTCTAAAATTTGTTATGAGAAGTCAAATAGCTTACTCTTGATCATGACTAATCAAACAGCCTCTATTTTTCCCATGTTGAAAGTAGAGAAGATGACACTTCATCGGCTATCATGAGTCACGAAGTGCCATTTTCACAGTGCCACAGTCCACTTTAACTCTATATCAAAGTGTTTCACTGTAATAGGTCCTGTATCAATGAATGCATGCAGTGCCAGTAAATCTAGCTATGCGTGTATACGATTTATACAAGAGGAAAGGTTTAATTTTGGGGTGGAAGTTTGGAGTGCAGTTAAAAATTTTATCATAAAGTGCTGTCAGGTGCATGTCTTTGGATGTTTATCTAGCTCAGTAGACACAGCGAGGTTGAACAAACTTTGGGGTTAAAAAAATTGACCAAGAAAACAATTAGCGCAGTGATGTAGAGGAAGATCAGACGAACATTTTGATGTATCAAACGAAAAAATCTGTTGGGAATTTTTTGAGATATTTGAGTTTTAGATTTTTTATTTATCACACCCTATTCTTAGCATGTAATCTCTATGAAAAAGTGATCAAAACCGTCCATTTTTCCTGTTAGGTAATATTTAATATAAAAGTCATCAGTCAGAAGTAAAAATATACAGTCATTGTCTCTGCAGAAAATATGTACCACTTCATCCAGACAGACAGGGTGTGATAAACCTGCAACAGCTAACATTTCTGGCTAAAGGCCTGAGAAAATGTTTGCAATTCCAGGTTGTGTTAGTAACATAATTCTGGTAAATAATTTTAGCAAATTTGGTCTAATCATCTCATTTTAACAGGCTTTGTTGAGTTTTTCGTGCTTTTTATCACAAATTTTGCCACCCTGAAACAAGCATTTCATAACAATGTAAAATGATAGACAAAGTTGAGTAAATTGTCAGACAATGCATGCATGGAATGTTTGCAAGCATCTCTTTCACTATGAAGTTGAATCTCTTGATATTACACGAAAAGTTTTTGCAATTGGACAAAAAGACAAAAATCAGATTAAAAGCTATAAATAAACTATAATATTCATGCTTAATTTATTTTTGAGTACTTGAAATGGATGTTGGGTGTTTAATGTTGATGTAGGTTATCTGGCATCCAAAATCAACCAATCTTCAATTGTATAGAACAACAAAAATAGCATAAATTCAGTAAATTATGTGAAAATGTAGTTAAATACAAACATGTACAACTATTGAACACTAAGACAGCAATGTCAAATTATTTTACTCCATACTTAACTAAATGCTTCCAAACATTCTATCAATGCGTTTTCTGATGATTCACTTAACATTGGCTACATTTTACATGGTTGCAAAAGTACTTGTTTCACAGTGGTGAAATTTCTTTTAAAACACACAAAAACCTCAATAATACACCATAGAGTTCAAAAGTGAGGTAGATTCTACTACAATTATTCACGGAATGATAAAACTTAGGACAAGCTGGCAAATAAACATATTTTATAAATTTGCTGAGAATGTTTACGGTTATAGGTTTATCACACTCTGTCAGTCTGAATGAGGTGGTATGTGCTTGCTCTTTTGGCAATGACTGTACATTTTTACTTCTGAACAATGACTTTTATCTTAGATATTACCAAACGGGAAAAGGGCAGTTTTGGTCATTTTTAGATGGAGATTCCATGCTAACAATAGGGTGTGATAAATAAAAGGTTTAAAAGTCAAATATCTAAAAAAATTCCCAACAGATTTTTTCGTTTGATACATCAAAATGTTCGTCTGATCTTCCTCTACGTCATTGCGCTAATTGTTTTCTTGGTCAATTTTTTTAACCCCAAAGTTTGTTCAAGCTCGCTGTGTAGATATTTGTGGACAAAGGGATTTTACAGATCTATACAAATGTCCTCATACACAATTCAAGATAATCCTCAGAAAATAAACATAAGCCTCAGGTGATCCAGGTAAGCGAAACCAATATTCATGAGTTATCGGATTTCCCGGGTCTTATTGTCGTTTTTTGTAATTCATAAAACACCGTGTCACTCAGGGATAATCTTGTCCCATTATTAAATATAAAACATTCTCATTATTTCTTGGTGATTGACACTCCAATTGGGAATTCACTCGCATTTTTCAATATTTTTAATTTTTTGTTCTTCTGAGATTACTGAAAAACCACCAGTCCTGATGGTAATACAATGGATGTTGTTATATTAAGGGTCCTTGTGAAGGTTGATAATTGTTATGGGACAGATTGATGATTAATTGTACATGTTGCAGAAAAGGCTCAGATTAGACCATTTTGAATTCCTTTTAGCACACCTAAATTTGGAACCAGCTTTACATTGCAATGATTATTTAAAAATACGAGAACCTCAGTTTCGTGATAAGCATTTTATATATATTGCACCTTGTTGATATATATTGGAACCAACAATTTCTGGTTTCCCCGATCGATTAGTTGCCTACACAACACCGAATCATGGAACATAAAAAAGCTTTATACATCGTGTTAATTATCCCCCATGCTATGCTATGGGGGATTGTACTTTTAGTATCCATGCATGGCATCCATCAAATATCTCAAACACCACCCCATGCACAATGCTCATCCTTCCCCAACATTCAAAGACCCCCCTAAACTTGTCAAATCTGACCATAAATCAATAAATATCATAACCATTTCCACATCCCAAATACTTTTTGCTGTGATTTTGGTCTGCAGCCATGTTATTTTTTTTTTTTTTTTTTTTTTTTTTTTTTTTTTTATTCCAAACAAATTTCAAACAAATAATAACAGTATATAAATCATAAAATTATAAAAGAATAATAATATAAGATATTAAAATAAAATTAGAAAAAAGAAAACAACAAGTATTTATATCTAACACTCTAAATTAAATTTACCTAACACAAAGGAGTTCCCTCAAAAGACTTTCATACCGTAAACCCTTTTTACATATTAATAACACTTTAATGTAATACGATAAATCATAACGGAACCATAACATTGCAGTTTCAATATTTACAAATTTCTTTTCAAACTTAACATAGTTGCGTCTTTTCCATATAGTATATCTAGCAAGGGACAATATAAAACTTAATAGGTAACATTTTTTCCTTCCCATTTCCTTTTCTGTTAATCCTAACATTTTATGAACATCTTTCACAACAAATGGAGGCACAATAAACTTGATAGTTTTCTCGACATATTTCCAATATTCTTCTAATCCATCACAATCAACAAAAAGATGTTTCACATTTTCGATTTCACTACATATAACACATTCTCCATTTGATAATTTCATTAATAATAATCTACTTTCGGTATTCAAAACACCATGGAAAGACTTATAATTAAAATCTATAATTTTTTTAGGCACTATTTTATTCTTAATACTAAGTGAAAAATAATTGTTCCACTGAAAATTCAGCTGTGGAAACTTTTCTTCCCAGTATTGAAAACTCTTGATTTTTACACGTTTCCTGGTCATCAACAAATCATATATTTCTTTACTGGTTAACATACCCAATTGTTTACATTTTCCTTTTTCATTTATTTTAACTTCTAAATTTAACAAATCAGATGGGCCCAGATCATTCACATTTTCTTTTTTACTGAAAGTGTTTGGTTCTTTCCATTGACTAGGTAAACTACATTTTAATTTAGACATATCAAAAAACAATCCTGGATAATTTTTCAAACCTTGTGCAGTAAATTCTTCATTTATCCCTCCTTCTGGTTTTATAATGTCACCAACTGAGATAAATCCCCTCTTAGCCCAAAAAGGTAATGCAATTGGTTCCTCCAAAAATCTCAATCTTTTATTACACCATATAATTTCATTCATCTCACTAAAAACATCTGTTTTCCGCAAAAACTCTTGAAAGTTCAACAAGCATTCCTTGTAGAATTGAGGAATACTTAACTGATGGATCATACTACTACCATCCGTAGTTTTTAGTAGGAAATAATCTACATTAAAAATTTTATCTAATTTTCGAAAATATTTTAAGGGAATCATCTTCCAACTCATTAACTCTCCTTTCAAAACTCGTATAACAAATCTAATCCTTTTAACTTTAATAATTGTCGCAAGATCAAACATACCAATTCCTCCTTTTTCTACTGGCAAATGGGTAATTTCTCTTCGCACTAAGGGACGCTTTTTTCCCCAGAGAAAATCGTACATAATAGAGTTAATCCTGTTTATTATATTGGAATTAACTTCCTTCATTTCTATCTCATATAAAATAGACGAAAGCCCAATACTCTTCAAAATATAGACTCGACCTTGCAAGGACAAGTCCCTCATTCTCCATACTGCTAGCAACTTGTGAAGCTTTTCAATTTTTTCACTCCAGTACAAGTCGTTATTAACATTTTTACCAACATAAATTCCTAACAACTTCTCCGGTCCTTTTACCACATCTATGTCAGATCTCTTATTCAAAATGTCTGGCCTCATTGACATAGCTTTACACTTTTCTAAATTTAATTTTGACCCAGAAAACTTTCCAAATTTTTCCATAATTTCCAGTAGTTCATCGATCATTCTGGTTTCACTAAGAAAAACCGTTGTGTCGTCGACAAACTGACTTATTTTAACTTCTGTACTGTTTTCATGACATTTAATCTCTATTCCTTTAATATTTTCACTCTGTCTTATTTTTTCCGCTTAAGGTTCCGCTTGAATTATATACAATAAAGCAGATAATGCATCACCTTGTCGGATTCCCCTTGACAAATCAAAATAACTAGATAAATAACCATTGATTATAATTGCACTCTTTGGGTGTTTATAGATTATTTTCATCCATTTAATAAAATTTTTCCCAAATCCAAAATGCTCCAAAGTTGTAAATAACCATTTCCATTCAACTCGATCAAAAGCTTTTTCTTGATCTAATAATACTACCAACGAGTCATCTTCTGTTTCATTAATAACGTCCTGAATTAACCTTACATTCTGTCCAATAAATCGACCAGGTATACAACCTTGCTGGTCTACATCAATGATGTCTGATAAAACCATTTTTAGTCTTTCAGCTAGGATTTTTGAAATTATTTTCATGTCCACATTTTGCAATGATATTGGTCGCCAGTTTTTAATTTCTCTTCTATCTCCTTTTTTATATAACAAACGAATGACCGCCTGATATTGAGAATAACAGAGCTCTTCACTCTCAAAAATATTGTTGTATAACAACAGTAATTCATCTGCTATACTTTCATAAAATACTTTGTAAAATTCTACACTAATGCCATCTTGACCTGGTGTTTTATTATCTTTCATCATAAAAATTGCCCTTTTTAATTCACTTTTATCAAAATTTCCATCTAACAAGTTTCTATTTTTAACATCTAATTTTTTTCTGCAACATAAAAATTCTGAAGTATTTTCACCTTCGTCACATTGACTTTTATACAACTTTTCATAATACTTTTTTTGAATTTCTAATATATTCTTAACTCCTACTACTTCTTTTCCTGACTCATCTAAAACTACATCCCATAATTTATCTTTTGCTCTTTTCTTTTCTAGACCATGAAAATATCTACTTGATGTTTCTCCTTCCTCAACCCATTGAGCCCTTGATCTTGATGAAAGCCCCCTTAGCCTTTTTGACATAAAAATCTTTCAATTCTCTATTTTTCTCAAAAAGTTCCAAATCAACGTCATTTCCCTTATCCTTCTCATTCTGCAAGTAGTTAGCTTCTTCATTAAGTTGGCGTTCTAGTGAGTCACTCTCTTTTTTTAACTTCGTGGACACATTGATCGCGAGATGCTTTAATTTCTTCTTAGTTACATCCCACCAAATTCTAGTATTTCCATATTCACTTTTTTCTCTCTTCCACATTTCCCAAGCAGACGCAAAGCTATCTGCAAACAATTTTGACTTTAAAATTTCACAATTAAGCT
Organism: Platynereis dumerilii; assembly: GCA_026936325.1. Classification (NCBI taxonomy): domain Eukaryota; kingdom Metazoa; phylum Annelida; class Polychaeta; order Phyllodocida; family Nereididae; genus Platynereis; species Platynereis dumerilii. The sequence goes on from JAPTHN010000009.1 coordinate 9,286,503, forward strand.
TCCAAATTCCCTTTCCATGCTCAACCTCATTAATTGTTAACGTCATACATACTGCATTATGATCAGAAAACGGACAAACTTTAAAATCAATATTCTTAATTCTATAATCCAACGTAACTGACACCAACCAATAATCGATTCGAGATGCTTTGTTTTGACCACTCCATGTGTAATTTCTTTTCTCTGGGTTACGTCTTCTATACACATCTTCCAAATCAAAGGATTTCATAATTTTTAAAAGTTCAGTTTGGCCCATGTCTACGATACTTTTGCAGTTCAATCTATCAACTTTACAATCAAGCACACAATTAAAATCACCACCAATGATATTTTCCATATCTTTTTCCATTAACTTATCAAATCCTTTTATGAATGAATGAAACTCTATCATATTCATTATTTGGGCAATAAACATTTACAAAATTGTATTGACATTCATTAATCTTAAAACAACATTTAACATATCTGCCATTGGGGTCTTCTGTAACAATCATCTCTTCCAACTTCACTCCAGCCTTAAACAAAATGGCAACACCTTTGCTGTTATTCTTTCCGAAACACCATACAGCTTTACCTCCCCACTCTCTAGTCCACATACTCTCTTCTCGTTTCAAATGACAGTGTGTTTCCTGAATAAAATACATAAACGAATTCAAATTTCTTAACCACTCAAAGAAAGACAACCTCTTTTCTCTATTTTTCAAACCACGGGCATTTATCGTTGTGAGAGTCACAACGGGAGGAAAGCACGTCATTTGTTAGAGAGTCTCAGATCATAATCAACTTCCAACTTCCGTTCATAATAGGCATTGCGGACAGCAGTTTTAACAGCGTCCTCAAGCACAGTTAAACCCTGTCGGCCTAGTTGAATTCCACTTTCATTGTGGATTTTGTACAAGTGGTCACAAACTTCAAAATCGGGCATGAAAATGCTATCATTGTCCAGAAACTTGAAATGTTCTTCTTTCTCGCAGTAGTCTTTCACCATATTGTTAAACTGCACTATCTCTTGATTTACTCGTTCAAACTCCTCTTGATACAGGTTTTGTTTTGCTCTGGGCAAGACACTTGAGACTAATACTTTCGCAAGGTGATACTGAAGTGAAACTTGTCGCAACATAAGCTCATACTGTTGGAACACATTCTCGACGTTACTTGGTGTTTCCTTATCAAAATCAAATGTGCCAACATGAATCAGAACCACTTTCACATTGTGATTTGACACTGCAGCTTCTGTTCTCAGGGTTGTAGGAACTGAAGCTATCTCATTTTCAGGGATCACATGAATGTTAAAGGGCGAGTCTTCATCCTGGACACTGATATCCTTAACATTGACATCACCCACGATCACTACTGAATCTGAGACTGTGCTATTCTTTATCTCCAATGGATTTATAGTCAGCGACATGTTTGACCAGTCCATAGTTTCGTCCGGTAATGCTTCAGCTTGAGGCACTTGGCTTGCTTGCGATCTTGGAACGTTCTCTTCTGAATTCTTTCCATCAACTTCGGGATTGACACCTGCGTCCTGAATGTTCTCTGGAGCTAAAGGGATGAAATCCTTAGCCTGGTGATTGTCAGGGACATTCAAGGCATGATTCTCATCGATGTCTCCAGCATCCAATGATTGGCGAGTTTCATCATCAACCACGACCAGGGACTCTACTGACTGTGCTTTAGACCTGTTCAAAAAAGACTTTTTATTTTATTTTGATCAGGATTGCAGTGATTCCCATTCTCCAAGCTCTAGAATGACCAAATATGACATTTTTTTCAATTTTGGACTTTGGGAATGCCTGCCTCATCAGCCATGAAGTTTTAATGTTTAATTTAGTCAAAAACGCCTAAAATATCAGAGGGGGGTGTCATATTTTGCCTCATATCTTCACCAGTCTTAATTGTAGAGCAACATGGGTAGTCTCATATGAAAGCTGGTGAAATTGTCTTTCATTGGACACCAATATATTGGTATTTTAGATGACTTTAGTTGTCTCCAAAGCCAAAATGTGTAAATTTTAGTGTAAATTCTGACGTTGGGCACTACATTTTGCCTCATATGCTCATTAAAAATAACCATCAGACAGCATGAGTGGGTACCATATGAAAGCCTGTAAAATTGTCTTCAAAATGGCACATTTTTAGAATTATTTAGACAATTCTTGTTGTCTTTAAAAGTCTTATTTCTTAATTTAAATGAGTTAACTGTCTGTTCAAATTTATCGACATGGTGTATTGATAAGAAAACTATCTAAATTTGGTGCCTTATTGAATTATTTTATAGATTTTGTTTTCATTTGGAATATTTAACAAATTTAATTTACCATGCATATTTAACAAATTTAATTTACCATGTCTTTAATGTCTTTCTATCGAGAAAATCCATTGCTGAATGCGGGGAGAACATAAATCAAAATTAGTGGCAAAGTTGATAATGCGATTCACAACAGTCAGTGTCTCCTTGTCACATTTTTGTAGCCAAGTATACAGCTTATGTAAAAAAACACATTAAAAACTTGACATTTTGAATAACAATATGCTATAGGTGTCAGAATCATTTGTAATCATAATCAAAAACCACATTCAAGTGAACTTCTGCTGTCGATGAATGAATTATGACATGAACATCCACAGATCACTGTTTTGGTTCTTTTACCCTTAGTTTAAAAAGTAATCATGGACACCTGAGGATAGACCGGAAAAGGATAGTCGGAGATAGGCTACATCTGATGTAAAATTATAAGCTGTTTTTGGAATTTGTAGAAAACAACTGTTGGCCACTGGTAAAAATTAGAAACATTAAAACATTAGGTTTGACAAAATGAAGCTGCAGCACAGGCAACCTATGGGAGGCAGCAAATTTACTTAATGAAGGTTTGAAATGTTGACAGAAAACTGGTTTGTCTGTTTCAAACCAGCCATACTGGTTGTTAACAATGATAAAAATTATGAGCGCAGTACGCACTGTTGACTCGATTTGACTCGATTCAACTTGGCCTAATGAAGTGAAAAAAAAACCAGAATAATAAATATGGATAACAATTATTATCATTGCAAGAACTTGTCAAGACTGAAACTGTGAAACAAGCAATTCCACAAAATGTTTTGTTTCTAATCAATGTTAAGTCTTTGACAGCCGAAATTTCTTTGCTTTAGAATATTCCTTCTTGTCTGAGAGCCTGAAGTTTATATCAAAAATATACCTCAGCCAAAAGCAACTTGGAAAGAACAAGACAAGTACAATGTCAAAGAGAGAGTTGCTTAATGTCTGTTACATTGACAAAACATTTTGCTGAATTTACTCTCAGCTGCCTTGAACAAGTTATGCAGTGACATATATCCATGAGACTTTGTTACCCTGCCATGACTTTCTTAATTAATATTTCTGTTGCTTGTATTAGGCCCTCATGTTCAATATAAGTATAGGTTATTCACCATGGGAGAGGGAATATGTGATTTATCAACCAAAGGCTTTAGCCCGGTGTGAGATAAACACATACAGTGCCGCCTTTAAGTATGTGAAACGCATGACATTGCGCCATTGCATCAATGCTAAACATCCTCAGCCTAACTGCTTGTGGAGGCATGAATTTTCATCGGATGAAAGGGAAACAAAGTGGGTCATAAAGGCCGATGTGTGAGGCAAGTGGGATAAAAATAGCAGCCCACTTTCTTCGCTGTAGTCGGAGTTAGGTATGGGTCAAAGTCTTTGATAAGTAAGTGAACCACCCTTCCCTATCTTTTAACATTGGGCCTGCGTTTCACTTACTTATCAAAGACTTTGACCCATACCTAACTCCAACTACAGCAAAGAAAATTGGCTGCTATTTTCATCCCGCATGCCTCACATATCGGCCTTTATGACCCAAAATGTTTTCCTCTCATCGGATGAGAATTCGTCCTTCCAGAAGCATTTTGATTAAGGATGTTTAACATTGATGCAATGGCACAATATCATGCGTTTCACTTACTTACAGGCGGCACTGTATTCTCGATCTCATGGTGAATAACCGGCCTATACCATTAGGCAAACACTGAAACGGTCAAAAATGAGAGGATAAGTGGACTACAAAGAGTATGGGATTTATTGCAGTGAAATACAGGCTTGTGTGTGGCTGATAGAGGTGTCGGATGATGTAATAATGTATGTCAGAGTATTAGCACTTGTACATAATGCCAAGCCATGGGTGATTTTACATTATACTGTGTACTGTTGTCAATATTAGGCCTATGTTAAATCTTTTGAGTTGTAAACCACAAACGTGATTCGGGTGACATAGTCATTATTTATTTTGCAACAAAAGAATGATACTTCTTTGACATGGTACATTTAATGTGTTAAATGTTCCAATTCTATGAAGGCAACACAATATGACAAAAATGTTCTGATCAACGCACTATGATGATAAACTGAAACAGACAGACGGAGGCTTGAAATTGAGATACTAGTGCTACATCGCTTCAGTGCCAACAATATTGATGTAAATAAACATAAATACAATGTCAATTTGAATACAATTTTACAGGCTTTCATATGGTACCACTCATGCTGTCTGATGGTTATTTTTAATGAGCATATGAGGCAAAATGTAGTGCCCAACGTCAGAATTTACCCTAAAATTTACACATTTCTGCTTTGGAGACAACTAAAGTCATCTAAAATACCAAGATATTGGTGTCCAATGAAAGACAATTTCACCAGCTTTCATATGGTACTACCCATGTTGCTCTACAATTAAGACTGGTGAAGATATGAGGCAAAATATGACACCCCCCTCTGATATTTTAGGCGTTTTTGACTAAATTAAACATTAAAACTTCATGGCTCATGAGGCAGGCATTCCCAAAGTCCAAAATTGAAAAAAATGTCATATTTGGTCATTCTAGAGCTTGGAGAATGGGAATCACTGCAATCCTGATCAAAATAAAATAAAAAGTCTTTTTTGAACAGGTCTACTGTGCTTCTATCCCTTTACATGTTGAGGGTTGAACAGATGGTTCTTGAACTCCTTTGACTTGGTTGTCTTGTCTTTGGTACTCATTATCTCTAATTATAATCCCCCGCCGCTTGCGGGGGATTATATTGATATTGTTCGTTTTATTAAGAATTTACCTATGGTAAATTCTATTTGTTTTTGCTATTATTATTATTATTCTTATTATTCTTATTCTTATTATTTCAAAATGGTCCTACGTTCATGAAACATTGTGAAAAGGTTCGTCAGTTGTCGGGTATTGCGTAATTGGTTCATTTGATGTCATTTTCACAGTTGTCTTTTTCACAGAGCCGTTCAAAGTCGAAAATTAGTAAACTTTAAAGGCTCATAACTCAAAAACTATTTCAGATAATGAGTCATGAGTCAAAATCTTGTGACAAAAAGTTGTTGTCAATGTGTTGGTAGAAGTCATGTGACAATTGGTCTAGCGGGTAAAGGGCTGTTGCACTTGAGCAGTTTTGAGTGTTGCGCAGGTTTCTCAAGTTACGTAATAGATAGGAACATGGTGATGGTGGCAAAAGTTGGTCAGTATCTGGGGCCAGTGCACGTTCAACAAATGGTTTGAATTGGTGGAATACTTTTTGAAATATGGTCATTTTTCAAAATCAAGTGTTCAAAATTTAGGTGGAATTGCAAAATCTCCGTGAAGGAGTAGTCTGAGGTGATCAAAATGTATAATGAACTACCCTTAACTTTTCCCAAAAAGACTATATTGACCAAAAAATGTGACCTATAGGTGATATTTGAAGGTGATATGAGCCGTCAAAGTCAAAAAAGTTGAACTTTTCCAAAATTCTCAAAATTATGTTATAGTTCACCAATCCTCTTAAAAGTCTGAGGTATACTGGTCAGTAATATGGTTATCAAAAGCCCCCTATTAGAATTGTTTCATATCCTCAACTTAATTTGTAAAAAATTGTGAAAAGTGGTACTTCGCAACTTCCATGACATTTTGCATAAATGATTTAATTTGAGTGGGAAATATTAGTCCTACAGCTTTCTGTAAATTAAATGACCCCCCTAGATTACACACTGGCAACACATGAGCACATTAATTTTCACCTGTGACAATTTCCGCAAGGTCAAATTTGAGGTCAAAGATGAAATGAAAATTGATCGTTTTCACAAATGATTTTTTTTAACTAGCAAGGAAAGTTCCAATTTTTTTGATTTTAATTGACAAGCTTGACTAAATACTTGTGGTAAGTTGTGGCAAATGACAAGTCTGTAGGTACAGTCAACTCGAAGCAACAAAGGTCAAAAGGTCAGAAAAATGAAGAAATTGTCAGCCAAAAATTCATTTTCACATGATGCAGGTGAGACGGTTTCACACTCCAACGCAGACTGGCCGCATATATTAGCATACATTAACCATATTTGGAAAGCTGTTCTGGCCGTTTCAGGTGACGGGGCCAGTGTATGCTACTGATTAATGTTTATATACATATTACAGTCTCAAATGACGGAGTGGAGTTGGGGACAGGAGTTGTAGTCAGGAACCTGAGCCAGGACCCTGAGTCAGGTCTCTAGGTCAGGATTCTGAGTCAGGTCTGTGAGTCAGGTCTGTGAGTCAGGTCTGTGAGTCAGGTCTGTGAGTCAGGTCTGTGAGTCAGGTCTGTGAGACAGGACCCTGAGTCAGGTCTCTGAGTCAGGTCCCTGAGTCAGGACCCTAGGTCAGGTCCCTGAGTCAGGACTTTGAGTCTCGACTATTAGTCTCGACTATGAGTCAGGCCGCTGAGTCAGGACTCGGAGTCAGGACTCGGAGTCAGGAATCTGAGTCAGGAATCTGAGTCAGGCCTCTCAGTCAGGACTTTGAGTCAGGACTCGGAGTCAGGACTCGGAGTCAGGACTCGGAGTCAGGACTCAGTCAGGTCTGTGAGTCAGGTCTGTAAGTTAGGACCCTGAGTCAGGGCTCTGAGTCAGGACCCTGAGTCAGGACCCTAGGTCATGACTCTGAGTCTGGAATCTGAGTCAGGAATCTGAATCAGGAATCTGAGTCAGGAATCTGAATCAGGACCCGGAGTCAGGACTCTGAGTCCGCACTCTGAGTCTCGACTATGAGTCTCGACTATGAGTCTCGACTATGAGTCTCGACTATGAGTCTCGACTATGAGTCTCGACTATGAGTCTCGACTATGAGTCTCGACTATGAGTCTCGACTATGAGTCAGGGGCCGCTGAGTCAGGGGCCGCTGAGTCAGGGGCCGCTGAGTCAGGGGCCGCAGAGTCAGGGGCCGCAGAGTCAGGGGCCGCTGAGTCAGGACTTGGAGTCAGGACTCGGAGTCAGGACTGGAGGTCAGGTCTCGGAGGCAGGACTTTAACGCAGGCCTCCGAGTCAGGCCTCAGAGTCAGGCCTCGGAGTCAGGCCTCGGAGTCAGGCCTTGGAGTCCGGCCTCGGAGTCAGGAATCTGAGTCAGATCTCGGAGTCAGGACTCTGAGTCAGGACTCTGAGTCAGGACTCAGAGTCAGGACTCTGAGTCTCGACTATGCGTCTCGACTATGAGTCTCGACTATGAGTCTCGACTATGAGTCTCGACTATGAGTCTCGACTATGAGTCTCGACTATGAGTCTCGACTATGAGTCTCGACTATGAGTCTCGACTATGAGTCTCGACTATGAGTCAGGGGCCGCTGAGTCAGGGGCCGCTGAGTCAGGGGCTGCTGTGTCAGGACTTGGAGTCAGGACTCGGAGTCAGGACTGGAGGTCAGGACTCGGAGGCAGGACTTTAAGGCAGGCCTCGGAGTCAGGCCTCGGAGTCAGGCCTCAGAGTCAGGCCTCGGAGTCAGGCCTCGGAGTTAGGCCTTGGAGTCAGGCCTCGGAGTCAGGAATCTGAGTCAGATCTCGGAGTCAGGACTCTGAGTCAGGTTTCGGAGTCAGGACTCTGAGTCAGGACTCTGAGTCCGGTTTCGGCGTCAGGACTCTGAGTCAGGACTCTGAGTCAGAACTCTAGGTCAGGACTCTGAGTCAGGACTCGGAGTCAGGACTCGGAGTCAGGACTCAGTCAGGTCTGTGAGTCAGGTCTGTAAGTTAGGACCCTGAGTCAGGGCTCTGAGTCAGGACCCTGAGTCAGGACCCTAGGTCATGACTCTGAGTCTGGAATCTGAGTCAGGAATCTGAATCAGGAATCTGAGTCAGGAATCTGAATCAGGACCCGGAGTCAGGACTCTGAGTCCGGACCCTGAGTCTCGACTATGAGTCTCGACTATGAGTCTCGACTATGAGTCTCGACTATGAGTCTCGACTATGAGTCTCGACTATGAGTCTCGACTATGAGTCTCGACTATGAGTCTCGACTATGAGTCAGGGGCCGCTGAGTCAGGGGCCGCTGAGTCAGGGGCCGCTGAGTCAGGGGCCGCAGAGTCAGGGGCCGCTGAGTCAGGGGCCGCTGAGTCAGGACTTGGAGTCAGGACTCGGAGTCAGGACTGGAGGTCAGGACTCGGAGGCAGGACTTTAAGGCAGGCCTCGGAGTCAGGCCTCGGAGTCAGGCCTCGGAGTCAGGCCTCGGAGTCAGGCCTCGGAGTCAGGCCTTGGAGTCCGGCCTCTGAGTCAGGAATCTGAGTCAGATCTCGGAGTCAGGACTCCGAATCAGGGCTCTGAGTCAGGACTTGGAGTCAGGACTCTGAGTCTCGACTATGTGTCTCAACTATGAGTCTCGACTATGAGTCTCGACTATGAGTCTCGACTATGAGTCTCGACTATGAGTCTCGACTATGAGTCTCGACTATGAGTCTCGACTATGAGTCTCGACTATGAGTCAGGGGCCGCTGAGTCAGGGGCCGCTGAGTCAGGGGCTGCTGTGTCAGGACTTGGAGTCAGGACTCGGAGTCAGGACTGGAGGTCAGGACTCGGAGGCAGGACTTTAAGGCAGGCCTCGGAGTCAGGCCTCGGAGTCAGGCCTCAGAGTCAGGCCTCGGAGTCAGGCCTCGGAGTTAGGCCTTGGAGTCAGGCCTCGGAGTCAGGAATCTGAGTCAGATCTCGGAGTCAGGACTCTGAGTCAGGTTTCGGAGTCAGGACTCTGAGTCAGGACTCTGAGTCAGGACTCTGAGTCAGGACTCTGAGTCAGGACTCTGAGTCAGGCCTCGGAGTCAGGAATCTGAGTCAGATCTCGGAGTCAGGACTCTGAGTCAGGTTTCGGAGTCAGGACTCTGAGTCAGGACTCTAAGTCAGGACTCTGAGTCAGGACTCTGAGTCAGGACTCTGAGTCAGGACTCTGAGTCAGGACTCTGAGTCAGGACTCTGAGTCAGGACTCTGAGTCAGGACTCTGAGTCAGGACTCTGAGTCAGGACTCTGAGTCAGGACTCTGAGTCAGGACTCTGAGTCAGGACTCTGAGTCAGGACTCTGAAATGAACGTTCTCACTCCTGACATGTAAAACATTGATGAAGGTAGTGAAAATGTGAACCAGTCCCGTCGAATATTATCATTTGCGTGTGTCCTTGAGTCCTTCAGTTTTGTCTGTCTGTCTGACCGTTGGTCCGGCCATTTATCTGGCCATTTACAGGCAAACTTTAGTTGAAAGTAAAGGTAAATTCTTTGTAATTGTCCCTGATGACAATTACCGTCTTCTCTAGTTATAATCCCCCGCAGCGACAGCGTCGCGGGGGATTATATTGATATTCTTCTTTTACCTTTTATTATTATTATTATTCAGCTCAGGAAAACTGTGATTACTACAAAACTATTAGAGATAATGTCCCGAAACCTTAAGGACTATATGCGACTCCGTTGCGCGCTACTTCAAGCGAAATTTCTTGATCAAATTTCATGATACTAACGCGTTATTGAGAAAATAAAAAATCAGTTTCTGGCAGCGTTTCCAGGATAACAAAAGCAAATTGGGCTTTGCTGATTTTTTGCAAGATACCTTGACAAAGTTTCCAGTGCGGAAAGGCGTCTCATGGAAATTTCATGAATATCTTCAGAGATATGAATTTTTCAAAATCGGATGTCATGAAAATTTTCCAACATTTTTCTGGAAAACAGGGAAGGAATGCTTGTAGAAAGCTGAAAATAGGTATACTTACAGATGTACCCTAGTGTACCAACTTCACAAAATTACGGACCGCTCGCACAAACGGTCTCGGCGCTACGGACGTCCAAAAACGTAATTTTCAAGTGCTCATATCTCGGCTCCTATTTGAGCTACAGCAAAGTATCACATATCACTAGAAAGCTCTGTTTCTTAGCTTTCCAATGGTGTATAACATTATAACCTCAGACGGGCGGCGTAGAATCGCGTCGGACATTGAAAATTTTATGTCACTTTTGGCACCCATCAAAACGATTTTGGCTAAAAAAAGAATGAAGTTCTTCATGAATGTCAATAACTATTTTTTCACTTATACCCTCATCAGGCATTCATACTGTCCTCAAAGGAAATTTGCCTAAATCAAATGGTTTTTCCTACAGAATTTTTTTAAATTCAAAATTTTAACTTTAGATTGCTCAGCTTCTACATATTCGAATTTTATAACAATTTACACTAAACGATGTGTAAAAGTATGGGCTTTCCTGTTGCACAAGGGCATTTACCTAATTCTTATAACCTTTTTTACATGCATGATTTCATATATTCAATTATACCTACTAAGTTTACGCTTCAAATCAGTTAAAACTCACGTGACAAGTTGCTAATTTTCTGCCTGATTTTTACATGTAGGCACAACCTCGTACCTCCTGTGGTTTGCCTGCAACAGGCCATTAGGGTTAGGGTTTACTCGCCATTCATTGATTGCAGGTTGGTACACTTGGCCACCACAGGTGTGTCTGGCTGCCACAACATTTCATAGGCATCTGCTCCAACAACATTACTACGCTCATACAATAAGAATTCAACATGAAGGACATGAATTGGATGGAGGGAGTAAGCAGGGCAAGGGAGACAGGGGGGGCGCGGGGGATTATCCGATATTGCCGTACGGCAATATCAGTTATACTAGTTATTATAATCCCCCGCCGCTTGCGGGGGATTATATTGATATTGTTCGTTTTATTATTATAATCCCCCGCCGCGAGCGGGGGATTATATTGATATTGTTCGTTTTATTATTATTCTTATTCTTATTAAGAACTTCCCGTAGGGAAGTTCTTATTGATATTGTACGTATTTTTATTATTATTATTATTCTTATTCTTATTATTTTTCTGCCGCGTTTTCGGCTTTTCTTAAATGTTGCTTAAATCATAGACATGGAAAGATATCATAATAATAATCTAAGATTTATATGTACCAGGTAAATTCCCTTCCCTGGCAAAAATTCCGCATCGGAATTACGTTTTGCACAGGAATTACAGCCGTTTTGCACAAAAAATTTCTGGCAACGTTTCAGAAGAAAGTCTTGACTTTTTTGCCATGAAATTTTTTTTGTGCATTCATCAAGGACTTATGCAGTGCAGAAAGGAGCCTAGTAGTAAACGGCTTGATAGGTCTTGAGATAAAAAAGTTCGAAATCAAGGCAAAACAAAATTTCCAGGGGTCATGTCATGAAAAACCATGATGCAATTATCAGATTTTGATGATCTTCAGGGAATTAGTAGTACTACTTGGGTACACTGTCTATGCAAAAGTATGGGACCCCAGGTCCAATACTTTTGGTGCCACAAGGCCTCAAAAGTGCAACTTTTGAAGGGCTGTAACTCCCTTAATATTAAACCAAGAAAAAGAATAAAACCATTTTTGGAAAGCTCAGAATGTCAACTTTCCAATGGTATATAGCACTGTTCGCTTGGACGTCCAAGAGAAAATTTCGCTTAACAGTGAAAATTTCATGTCACTTTTTGGTCCGATCAAAACACGTTAGGTTACAAAAACCTATGAAGATCTTCATGGATGTTCATGAATATTTTTTTGCTCATACCTGGCCTAGATCCCTATAATGTGGCTAAAGGAAATTTACCTCCATCAAATACTTTTTCTTAGAGAATTTTTTGAAATTTCCAAATTCAAATGCCAATAACTTGTTTCCTAATGACTCAAATTTCGCCAAAAAAGCGTTAAAGGATGTGTAAAATCATGCTCTTTATTTAATTTAATGTGATCATGTATGTCAGAGCAACAGCCAATTTTACATGAATTTTTTTGTGTTTTCCATTATAACTCATCCATTTATGCTTCAAGTCAATTAAAACAGATGTGACATGATGCTGACTGTTTGCCCTATTTCTGTATGTAAGCACCTTTTCCTAGCTGTCATGGTTTGCCTGTAGGAAGTCATTAGGGTTAGGGTTTCATGAAAGTGTATTGCTTTTAGGATGGTACCTCTAGCCACCAATGGTCTTGCTCAATGCCAGCGATATATGACAAAGTATGTATGACTGTTGCTGTATTCCATGGACTATGGCAAGCATTTCAAAGTAGCAGCAATGATAGTTTTTGTCCAATCAAAACACGCTAAGCTCTGGAAGGGAAAGGAAAGCAAGGAACTGGAGGAGAAATGAAGATATAAGATTTGAAGGGAACGGAAGGGATGTGAAGGGAAGGGAAGTTCTTCCTTTAAATTGCTGTGCAATTTAGTATACTAGTTATTATTATTATTCAGCTCAGGAAAACTGCGATTACTTCAAAACTATTAGAGATATTGGTTTACAAGTGAAGGGTAATATGCAACTCCATTGCGCGCTACTGCTTACGAAATTTCATGATCAAATTTCATGACACTTATGAGTTATGAGCAAAATATAAAAAAAATTTCCGGCGCAGGTTTCTGAGAAACTACGCATAACTGGGACCTGCTGATTTTTTCTAAGATACCTTGACAAAGTCTCCAGTGCAGAAAGGCGTCTCGTAGAGATTTCATGAATACATTTCAAGATATGATTTTTTGAAAATTGGACATCCCGAAAATTGACTGAAATTTTTTAGAAAAACAGGGAAGGAATGCTTGTAGAAAGCTGAAAATGGGTATACTTACAGACCTACTCTATTGTACCAACTTCACAAAGTTACGGACCGCTCGGACCATCGGTCTCGGAGCTACGGACGCACAAAAACTCAAACTTCAAGTGGCCATATCTCGGTCCCTATCGCAGCTACAGACTAGTTTCACATATCACAAGAAAGGTCTGTTTCTCAGCTTTCCAATGATGTATAGCATTATAGTGTCAGACGCGCGACGTAGAATCGCGTCAGACATTGAAAATTTTATGTCATTTTTTGGGCCTATCAAAACGTTTTCCCTCAAAAAGTGCATGAAGAACTTCATGGATGTTCATCAATAATTTATGCGGGCTACCCAGAGTGGGCCTCCATATTGTGCCAAAAGGAAATTTGCCTAAATCAAATACTTTTTCCTAGAGAATTTTTGTAATTTCAAAATTGAAACGTAAATTGCTCTGGTTATAATCGTTCAAATCTCATGAAATTAACACCAAAAAATGTGTTAAATTACGCCTTCTAGCAAGCTACAGGGATATCTTCCTCTTACCTTTAACCAATTTTACATATAACATTTTATATATTCAATTATAACTCATTCATTATTTATCAAAATCAATTAAAACTGATTCGTCATGTTCCTAATTTTTTCCTCTATTTTTGTATGTAAGCACAGCTCCATAACTTGCATGGTTTGTCTACAATAACCCATTAGGGTTAGGGTTTCACCTACCATTCACTGGAAATGTATTGCTTTGAGGGTGGTACCGCTGGGCACCAAACACAGGTCTCCATGCCAAGCGATGTCTCATTTCAATATATCAGCCTCTTCAAGAATTCATCATGAAGGCCATGAACTGGTTGAAGGGAGTAAGCAGGGCAAGGGAGACAGGGGGGGCGCGGGGGATTATCCGATATTGCCGTACGGCAATATCAGTTATACTAGTTATTATTCTTATTATTATTCAGCTCAGGAAAACTGCGATTACTTCAAAACTATTAGAGATATTGGTTTACAAGTGGAGGGTAATATGTGACTCCATTGCGCGCTACTCTGCACGAAATTTCATGATCAAATTTCAAGACACTTATGAGTTATGAGCAAAATACAAAAAAAATTTCCGGCGCAGGTTTCTGAGAACCTAAGCATAACTGAGAGCTGTTGATTTTTTCTAAGATACCTTGACAAAGTCTCCAGTGCAGAAAGGCGTCTCGTGGAGATTTCATGAACACATTTCAAGATATGATTTTTTGAAAAATAGACATCCCGAAAACTGACCAAAATTTTTCTGAAAAACAGGGAAGGAATGCTCGTAGAAAGCTAAAAATAGGTGAACATACAGATGTACCACAGTATACAAACTTCACAAAGTTACGGACCGCTCGGACAAACGGTCTTGGCGCTACGGACGTCCAAAAACGCAATTTTCAAGTGGCCATATCTCGGTCCCTATTTAAGCTACAACAAAGTATTACATATCACAAGAAAGGCCTGTTTGTCAGCTTTCCAATGGTGTATAGCATGATGGTGTCAGACGCGCGGCGTAGAATCGCGTCAGACATTGAAAATTTTATGTCACTTTTTGCGCCTACAAAAATGTTTTAGGCTAAAAAGTCAATGAAGTTCTATATGGATGTCCATGAATAATTTTTGTGGGATGCCTAGTGCACGTCTCCATACTGTCCCTAAAGATCAATTATCTACAACAAATAGTTTTTCCTGGAGAATTTTTTTAATTTCAAAATTGAAATGTACATTGCTCAGCTTCTGGTTGTTCAAATTTCATGAAATTAATACCAAAAGATGCGTAAAATTATGGCCTTTACTGTCCTCCAAGGGAATATACTTCTCCTGAATAGCCAATTTCCAATAAATGATTTTATATATTCAATTATAACTCATGAACTATTGTTTCAGATCACTTAAAACTGAATGTACATGTTGCTAATTTTTTGCCCTATTTTGTGGTATATGGGCATCCTCCTATCTCCAATACCTTGCTGGTAAAATAGAGCTAAAAAAATAATTCACAGATGCATGTTAGTCAGCCGTTGGGTATATACTGTCTCACTGCCACCTTTCCCAGCAGCTGACCTTGTGCCTGCCACGACATTTCATAGGCATATGCACCAGCAAGATTGCTACGTTCATACATGGTATGCAGAATTCATCATGACGGCCATGAACTGGAAGGAGGGAGTAAGCAGGGCAGGGGAGACAAGGGGGGGCGCGGGGGATTATCCGATATTGCCGTACGGCAATATCAGTTATACTAGTTATTCTTATTCAGCTCAGAAAAACTGCGATTACTTCAAAAGTATTACAGATACTGTTCTGCAAGTCAAGGGTAATATGCAACTCCATTGCGTGCTACTTCATACGAAATTTCATGATCAAATTTCATGATGCTTATAAGTTATGAGGAAAATAGAAAACAAATTTCCGGCGCAGGTTTCTGAGAACCTAAGCATAACTGAGAGCTGTTGATTTTTTCTAAGATACCTTGACAAAGTCTCCAGTGCAGAAAGGCGTCTTGTGGAGATTTCATGAACACATTTCAAGATATGATTTTTTGAAAATTGGATATCCCGAAAATTGGCCAAAATTTTTCCTAAAAACAGGGAAGGAATGCACGTAGAAAGCTGAAAATGGGTATGCTTACAGACCTACCCTAGTGTACCAACTTCACAAAGTTACGGACCGCTCGGACCAACGGTCTTGGCGCTACGGACCTCCAAAAATGCAATTTTCAAGTGGCCATATCTCGGTCCCTATTTAAGCTACAACAAAGTTTGACATATCACTAGAAAGGTCTGTTTGTCAGCTTTCCAATGGTGTATAGCATGATGGTGTCAGACACGCTGCGTAGAATCGCGTCAGACATTGAAAATTTCATGTCACTTTTTAGGTCCAAAAAACCTTTTCGGCTCAAAAAGTCAATGTAATTCTTCATGCACGTCCATCATTATTTTATGTGGGCTACCCATATCAGCCCTCCATATTGTCCCCAAACATAAATGACCTACATCAAATAGTTTGTCCGAGAGAATTTTTTTAATTTTCAAACTTCAAATATAAATTGCTCAGCTTCCGGTTATTCAAATTTCATGAAATTAATACCGAAAGATGCTTAAAATTATCGCCTTTACTGTCCTCCAAGGCCATACAGCTCATAGTAATAGCCAATTTTACATAGATGATTTTATATAAGCCACTATAACTCCTGCATTTATGTTTCAAATCAGATGAAAATGCAATGACATGTTCCTAATTTATTGCCTGATTTTTCCATGTAGGCACATCTCCCCAACTCTTATGGTTTGCCTGCAGCAAGCCATTAGGGTTAGGGTTAGGGTTTACTGAACATGCACTGCTTGCAGGGTGGTACGCTTGGCCACCACAGGTGTGTCTGGCAGTCAAGATATTTGATAGGCATATGCACCAACAACATTGCAGCGTTCATACATGCTTTTAAGAATTCATCATGAAGGACATGAATTGGAAGGGGAGAGTAAGCAGGGAAGGGGAGACAGGGGGGCGCGGGGGATTATCCGATATTGCCGTACGGCAATATCAGTTATACTAGTTATTATTCTTATTCTTATTTCAAAATGGTTGTACGTTCATGAAACATTGTCAAAAGGTTCGTCAGTTGTCGGGTATTGCGTAATTGGGTCATTTGATGTCATTTTCACAGTTGTCTTTTTCACAGACCTGCTCAAAGTCGAAAATGAGTAAACTTTAAAGGCTCATAACTCAAAAACTATTTGAGATAATGAGTCATGAGTCAAAATCTTGTGACAAAAAGTTATTGTCAATGTGTTGGGAGAGGTCATGTAACAATTGGTCTAGCGGGTAAAGGGCTATTGCGCTTGAGCAGTTTTGAGTGTTGCGCAGGTTTCTCAAGTTACGTAATAGATAGGAACATGGTGATTGTGGCAAAAGTTGGCCACTATCTGGGGCCAGTGCACATTCAACAAATGGTTTGAATTGGTGCAAGACTTTTTGAAATATGGTCATTTTTCAAAATCGAGTGTTCAAAATTTAGGTGGAATTGTAAAATCTCCATGAAGGATTTGTCTGAGGTGATCAAAATGTATAATGAACTACCATTAACTTTACCCAAAAAGACTATTTTGACCAAAAAATCTGACCTGAAGGTGATATTTGAAGATGATATGAGCCATCAAAGTCAAAAAAGTTGAATTTTTCAAAAATTCTGAAAATTATGTTTTTTTTCCACAATCCTCTTCACAGTCTGAGGTATACTGGTCACCAATATGGACATCAAAAGCCCCCTATTAGAATTGTTTCATATCCTCACCTTAATTTGTAAAAAAATTGTTAAAAGTGGCACTTCACAACTTACATGACATTTTGCATAAATAATTTAATTTGAATGGGACATATTGCTCCTACAGCTTTCTGTAAATTAAATGAAACCCAAAATGACATACTGGCAATCACATGAGCACATAAAATTCGACAAGTAGTCTCATTCATCATGGTCAAATTTGAGGTCAAAGATGAAATGAAAATTGACCATTTTCAGAGATGATTTTTTTCAACTCAGAAGGAATGTCTCAATTTTCTTAATTTTAAAGGACAATGTGAACTGAATTGTTGTTGTCAATTGTGGTAAACAACAAGTCTGTAGCTACAGCCATCTCTGAGCAGTAAAGGTCAAAAGGTCAAAAAATGACAAAATGGTAAGCAAAAAAATTCATTTTCACATGATGCAGGTGACACCATTTCACACTCCAAAGCAGGCTGGCCGCATATATTAGCATACATTAACCATATATGGAAAGCTGTTCTGGCCGTTTCAGGGGAAGGGGCCAGTGTATGCTACTGACGTATGTTTATACATTATTAGTCTCAAATGACTGAGTGCAGTTGGGGATAGGAGTTGTAGTCAGGACCGTGATCCAGGGCCCTGAGTCAGGTCTCTGAGTCATGTCCCTGAGTCAGGTCTGTGAGTCAGGTCTGTGAGTCAGAAAACTGAGTCACTTCTCTGAGTCAGGTCTGTGAGTCAGGTCCCCGAGTCAGGACACTTGGGTCAGGACTCTGAAGCAGGACTCTGAGTCAGACATCTGAGTCAGGTCTTGGAGTCAGGCATCTGAGGCAGGCCTCTGAGGCAGGAATCTGAGGCGGGACTTGGAGGCAGGGCTCGGAGTCAGGCCTCAGAGTCTTGGAACTCAGTCAGGGATCTGAGGCAGGCCTCTGAGTCAGGCATCTGAGTCAGGTCTCGGAGTCAGGCATCTGAGTCAGGACTCTGAGTCAGGCAACTGAGGCAGGCCTCTGAGGCAGGACTCTGAGGCCGGACTTGGAGGTAGGGCTCAGAGTCAGAACTCAGAGTCAGAACTCAGAGTCAGGGATCTGAGTCAGCACTCTGAGGCAGGACTCTGAGTCAGGACTCTGAGTCAGGACTCTGAGTCAGGTCTCGGAGTCAGGACTTGGAGTCAGGACTCTGAGTCAGGCATCTGAGTCAGGACTCGGAGTCAGGACTCGGGGTCAGGCCTCTGAGTCAGGAATCTGAGTGAGGACTCTGAGTGAGGACTCTGATACAGGACTCGGAGTCAGGCCTCGGAGTCAGGACTAGGAGTCAGGACCCTCGGTCAGGACTCCGAGTCAGGTCTGTGAGTCACGACCCTGAGTCAGGCCCCTAGGTCAGGACTCTGAGTCAGGACTCTGAGCCTCGACTATGAGTCAGGCCGCTGAGTCAGGACGCACTGAGTCTGCACTCAGAGTCAGGTCTCTGAATCATGACTCGGAGTAATGACTCGGAGTAATGACTCGGAGTCAGGACTTGGAGTCAGGACTCGGAGTCAGGACTCAGAGTCAGGACTCGGAGTCAGGAGTCTTAGTCAGGACTCTGAGTCAGGCCTCGGAATCAGGACTCGGAGTCAGGACTAGGAGTCAGGTCCCTCAGTCAGGACTCTGAGTCAGGTCTGTGAGTCAGGGCTGTGAGTCAGGACCCTGAGTCAGGCCCCTCGGTCTGGACTCTGAGTCTGGACTCTGAGTCAGGACGCACTGAGTCCGGACGCACAGAGTCCGGACTCAGAGTCAGGTCTCTGAGTCATGACTCGGAATCATGACTCGGAGACAGGACTCGGAGTCAGGACTCTGAGTCAGGACTAGGAGTCAGGACCCTCGGTCAGGACTCCGAGTCAGGTCTGTGAGTCACGACCCTGAGTCAGGCCCCTAGGTCAGGACTCTGAGTCAGGACTCTGAGCCTCGACTATGAGTCAGGCCGCTGAGTCAGGACGCACTGAGTCTGCACTCAGAGTCAGGTCTCTGAATCATGACTCGGAGTAATGACTCGGAGTCAGGACTCGGAGTCAGGACTTGGAGTCAGGACTCGGAGTCAGGACTCAGAGTCAGGACTCGGAGTCAGGAGTCTTAGTCAGGACTCTGAGTCAGGCCTCGGAATCAGGACTCACAGTCAGGACTAGGAGTCAGGTCCCTCAGTCAGGACTCTGAGTCAGGTCTGTGAGTCAGGGCTGTGAGTCAGGACCCTGAGTCAGGCCCCTCGGTCTGGACTCTGAGTCTGGACTCTGAGTCAGGACGCACTGAGTCCGGACGCACTGAGTCCGGACTCAGATACAGGTCTCTGAGTCATGACTCGGAGTCATGACTCGGAGACAGGACTCGGAGTCAGGACTCTGAGTCAGGACTCTGAGTCAGGACTCTGAGTCAGGCCTCTGAGTCAGGTCCCTGAGTCAGGCCTCTGAGTCAGGTCTGTGATTCAGGTCTGTGAGTCAGGACCCTGAGTAAGGTCTCTGAGTCAGGTCCCTGAGTCAGGACCCTAGGTCAGGTGTCTGAGTCAGGGGTCTAAGTCAGGACTCTGAGTCTCGACTATGAGTCAGGCCGCTGAGTCAGGACACGCTGAGTCAGGAATCGGAGTCAGGAATCGGAGTCAGGAATCGGAGTCTGGAATCAGAGTCAGGAATCAGAGTCAGGACTCTGAGTCAGGACTCTGAGTCAGGACTCTGAGTCACGACTCTGAGTCAGGCATCTGAGTCATGGCTATGAGTCAGGCATCTGAGTCAGGCATCTCAGTCAGGACTCGGAGTCAGGCATCTGTGTCAGGACTCTAGTCAGGTCTGTGAGTCAGGACCCTGAGTCAGGACCCTAGGTCAGGCCTATGAGTCTCGAGTATGAGTCTCGAGTATGAGTCTCGAGTATGAGTCTCGAGTATGAGTCTCGAGTATGAGTCTCGAGTATGAGTCTCGAGTATTAGTCTCGAGTATGAGTCTCGAGTATGAGTCTCGAGTATGAGTCTCGAGTATGAGTCTCGACCATGAGTCTCGACCATGAGTCTCGACCATGAGTCCAGACTATGAGTCTCGACTATGAGTCTCGAATATGAGTCTCGAGTATGAGTCTCGACTCGAGTATGAGTCTCGAGTATGAGTCTCGAGTATGAGTCTCGAGTATGAGTCTCGAGTATTAGTCTCGAGTATGAGTCTCGAGTATGAGTCTCGAGTATGAGGCTCGAGTATGAGTCTCGAGTATGAGTCTCGAGTATGAGTCTCGACCATGAGTCTCGACCATGAGTCTCGACCATGAGTCTCGACTATGAGTCTCGACTATGAGTCTCGACTATGAGTCTCGACTATGAGTCTCGACTATGAGTCTCGACTATGAGTCAGGGGCCGCTGAGTCAGGGGCTGCTGAGTCAGGGGCCGCTGAGTCAGGACTCGGAGTCAGGACTTGAGGTCAGGACTCGGAGGCAGGACTCTAAGGCAGGACTTGGAGTCAGGCCTCGCAGTCAGGCCTCGGAGTCAGGCCTCGCAGTCAGGCCTCGGAATCAGGCCTCGGAGTCAGGCCTCGGAGTCAGGACTCTGAGTCAGGACTCTGAGTCAGGACTCTGAGTCAGGACTCTGAGTCAGGACTCTGAGTCAGGACTCTGAAATGAACGTTCTCAGTCCTGACATGTTAAACATTGATGAAGGTAGTGAAAATGTGAACCAGTCCCGTCGAATATTATCATTTGCGTGTGTCCTTGAGTCCTTCAGTTTTGTCTGTCTGTCTGACCGTTGGTCCGGCCATTTGTCTGTCCATTTACAGGCAAACTTTAGTTGAAAGTAAAGGTAAATTCTTTGTAATTGTCCCTGATGACAATTACCGTCTTCTCTAGTTATAATCCCCCGCAGCGACAGCGTCGCGGGGGATTATATTGATATTCTACGATTACCTTTTATTATTCTTCTTCTTATTATTATTATTATGGAGCTCAGGAAAACTGCGATTACTTCAAAACTATTAAAGATACTGTTTTACAAGTCAAGAGCAATATGCGACTCTATTGCGTGCTACTCTGTATGAAATTTCATGATCAAATTTCATGACACTTATCAGTTATGAGCAAAATATAAAAAAAATTTCCGGCGCAGGTTTCTGAGAACCTAAGCATAACTGAGACCTGTTGATTTTTTCTAAGATACCTTGACAAAGTTTCCAGTGCAGAAAGGCGTCCTGTGGAGATTTCACGAATACATTTCAAGATATGATTTTTTGAAAATTGGACATCCTGAAAATTGACTAAAATTTTTTTGAAAAACAGGGAAGGAATGCTTGTAGAAAGCTGAAAGTGGGTACACTTACAGACCTACCCTTGTGTACCAACTTCACAAAGATACGGACCCCTCGCACAAACGGTCTTGGCGCTACGGACGTTCAAAAATGCAATTTTCAAGTGGCCATATCTCGGTCCCTATTTAAGCTACAACAAAGTGTTACATATCACAAGAAAGGTCTGTTTGTCAGCTTTCCAATGATGTATAGCATGATAGTGTCAGACGCGCGGCGTAGAATCGCGTCAGACATTGAAAATTTTTTGTC
This sequence comes from Platynereis dumerilii, assembly GCA_026936325.1. Lineage (NCBI taxonomy): Eukaryota > Metazoa > Annelida > Polychaeta > Phyllodocida > Nereididae > Platynereis > Platynereis dumerilii. The sequence goes on from JAPTHN010000009.1 coordinate 9,308,218, forward strand.
ACTTTTTGCACCTTTTGAAAAGTTTTTGGCTTAAAATCCAATGAAGTTCTTCATCAATGTCCATGAATATTTTTTCCCTAATACCCTTGTGGGGCCTCCATACTGTCCTAAAAGGACATTTGACTACATCAAGTGGTTTCTGCCACGGAATTTTTTGTATTTCAAAATTGAAATGCACATAGCTCAGCTTCTACTTGTTCAAATTTCATGAAATTAACTCCAAAAAATGCATAAAATTATGACCTACGCTGAACTGCACGGGCATACAGCTCATAGTAATACTCAATTTTACAATGATGATTTTACATTTGCAATTATAACTCATGCATTAATGTTCCGAATCAATTAAAACTGAAATTACATGCTGCTTATTTTTTGCCCTATTTTGTGGTATAATCCTAGCTTACCAGTCTTTTTTCCTTTGCCTTGAAAAAAAAGTTTAAAAATAATTCACAGATGCATCTTAGTCTGCTGTCGGGGCCATTCTGCCTCACTGCCAGGTTTTGCTCCCAAGCAGCAGCATTACGCCATTGAAAGAGCAGCACACTCAAACACGGTCATCAACAACAGGGCACAGGCTTAGGCCTATCATGACAGGGTAATAATATACATTGAAGGGAAAGGATTTTGTAAGCGTTGGCTGATGGGGCATATGTCCTCTATTTATGCACTTAATGGTATGAGCGGACAGGCGTATTCATACAAATTATGGAAGTGAATTGAAACAGGAGAATAAGCGGGGCTAGGGTCAAACGGGGCCCGCGGGGGATTATCCGATATTGCCGTACGGCAATATCAGTTATACTAGTTATAATCCCCCGCAGCGACAGCGTCGCGGGGGATTATATTGATATTCTACGATTACCTTTTATTATTCTTCTTCTTCTTATTCTTATTATTATTGAGCTCAGGAAAACTGTGATTACTGCAAAACTATTAGAGATAACACCCTGAAACCTCAAACACAATATGTGACTCTGTTGTGTGCTACTTCTTGTGAAATTTCTTGATCAAATTTCATGATACTAACACGTTATTGACAAAATAAAAAATCAATTTCTGGCAGCGTTTCCAGGAGAACAAAAGAAAATTGGGCTTTGCTGATTTTTTGTAAGATACCTTGACAAAGTTTCCAGTGCAGAAAGGCGTCTCATGGAAATTTCGTGAATAGTTTCAGAGATATGAATTTTTCAAAATTGGATGTCATGAACATTTTCTAAAATTTTTCTGGAAAACAGGGAAGGAATGCTTGTAGAAAGCTGAAAATGGGTACACTTACAGATGTACCCTAGTGTACTAACTTCACAAAGTTACGGACCGCTCGCACAAACGGTCTCGGCGCTACGGACGTCCAAAAACCCAATTTTCAAGTGCTCATATCTCGGTCCCTATTTAAGCTACAGCAAAGTATCACATATCACAAGAAAGGTCTGTTTCTCAGCTTTCCAATGGTGTATAGCATGATAGTGTCAGACGCGCGACGTAGAATCGCGTCGGACATTGAAAATTTCATGTCACTTTTTGCGACTAAAAAACCTTTTCGGCTCAAAAAGTCGATGAAATTCTTCATGCACGTACATGAATATTTTATGTGGGATACCCATATCAGCCCTCCATATTGTCCCCAAAGATCAATTACCTACATCAAAGAGTTTTTCCTGGAGAATTTTATGAATTTCAAAATCGAAATGTACATTGCTCCGCTTCTGGTTATTCAAATTTCATGAAATTAATACCAAAAGTTGCGTAAAATTATGGCCTTTACTGTCCTCCTAGGAAATACACCTCTTCTGAATAGCCAATTTCAAATAAATGCTTTTATATATTCAATTATAACTCATGAACTATTGTTTCAGATCACTTAAAATTGAATGTACATGTTGCTAATTTTTTGCCCTATTTTGTGGTATAAGGCCATCCTCATATCTCCAATACTTTGCTGGTAAAATAAAGCTAAAAAAATTATTCACAGATGCATGTAAGTCATATACTGTCTCACTGCCACCTTTCCCAGCAGCTGACCTTGTGCCTGCCACGACATTTCATAGGCATATGCACCAGCAAGATTACTACGTTCATACATTGTATGAAGAATTCATCATGACGGATATGAACTGGAAGGACGGAGTAAGCAGGGCAGGGGAGATAAGGGGGGGCGCGGGGGATTATCCGATATTGCCGTACGGCAATATCAGTTATACTAGTTATTATTATAATCCCCCGCCGCTTGCGGGCGGGGGATTATATTGATATTCTTCGATTACCTTTTATTATTATTATTATTATTCAGCTCAGGAAAACTGTGATTACTGCAAAACTATTAGAGATAACATCCTGAAACCTCAAATACAATATGTGACTCCATTGCGCGCTACTTCTTACGAAATTTCATGATCAAATTTCAAGACACTTATGAGTTATGAGCAAAATACAAAAAAAATTTCCGGCGCAGGTTTCTGAGAACCTAACCATAACTGAGACCTGTCGATTTTTTCTAAGATACCTTGACAAAGTCTCCAGGTCTGAAAGGCGTCTTATGAAGATTTCATGAATACATTTCAAGATATGATTTTTTGAAAATTGAACATCCCGAAAATTTACAGAAAATTTTCTGAAAAACAGGGAAGGAATGCTCGTAGAAAGCTGAAAGTGGGTACACTTACAGACCTACCCTAGTGTACCAACTTCACAAAGTTACGGACCACTCGTACAAACGGTCTTGGCGCTACGGACGTCCAAAAATGCAATTTTCAAGTGGCCATATCTCGGTCCCTATTTAAGCTACAACAAAGTGTTACATATCAAAAGAAAGGTCTGTTTGTCAGCTTTCCAATGATGTATAGCATGATAGTGTCAGACGCGCGGCGTAGAATCGCGTCAGACATTGAAAATTTGTTGTCACTTTTTGCACCTTTCGAAAAAGTTTTTTGCTTAAAATCCAATGAAGTTCTTCATCAATGTCCATGAATATTTTTTCGCTAATACCCTTGTGGGGCCTCTATACTGTCCTAAAAGGACATTTGACTACATCAAGTGGTTTCTGCCACAGAATTTTTTGTATTTCAAAATTGAAATGCACATAGCTCAGCTTCTACTCGTTCAAATTTCATGAAATTAACTCCAAAAAATGCATAAAATTATGACCTACGCTGAACTGCACGGGCATACAGCTCATAGTAATACTCAATTTTACAATGATGATTTTACATTTGCAATTATAACTCATGCATTAATGTTCCGAATCAATTAAAACTGAAATTACATGCTGCTTATTTTTTGCCCTATTTTGTGGTATAATCCTAGCTTACCAGTCTTTTTTCCTTTGCCTTGAAAAAAAGTTTAAAAATAATTCTCAGATGCATCTTAGTCTGCTGTCGGGGCAATTCTGCCTCACTGCCAGGTTTTGCTCCCAAGCAGCAGCAGTACGCCATGCAAAGACCAGCATACTCAAACACGGTCATCAACAACAGGGCACAGGCTTAGGCCTATAATGACAGGGTTATAATATACATTGAAGGGAAAGGATTTTGTAAGCGTTGGCTGATAGGGCATATGTCCTCTATTTATGCACTTAAAAACCTTAATAGTATGAGCGGACAGGCGTATTCATACAAATTATTGAAGTGAATTGAAACAGGAGAATAAGCGGGGCTAGGGTCAAACGGGGCCCGCGGGGGATTATCCGATATTGCCGTACGGCAATATCAGTTATACTAGTTATTATTCTTATTCAGCTCAGGAAAACTGCGATTACTTCAAAACTATTAGAGATATTGATTTAAAAGTGAAGGATGATATGCAACTCCCGTGCGTGCTATTACTCACAAAATTTCATGATCAAATTTCAAGACACTTATGAGTTATGAGCAAAATACAAAAAAAATTTCCGGCGCAGGTTTCTGAGAACCTAAGCAAAGCCGAGACGTGCTGATTTTTTCCAAGATACCTTGACAAAGTCTCCAGTGCAGAAAGGCGTCTAATGGAGATTTCATGAATAGTTTCAGAGATATGAATTTTTCAAAATTGGATGTCATGAAAATTTTCTAAAATTTATCTGGAAAACAGGGAAGGAATGCTCGTAGAAAGCTGAAATTGGGTACACTTACAGATGTACCCTATTGTACCAACTTCATAAAGTTACGGACCGCTCGCGCAAACGGTCTTGGCGCTACGGACGTCCAAAAACCCAATTTTCAAGTGCTCATATCTCGGTCCCTATTTGAGCTACAGCAAAGTATCACATATCACAAGAAAGGTCTGTTTCTCAGCTTTCCAATGGTGTATAGCATAATAGTGTCAGACGCCCGACGTAGAATCGCGTCGGACATTGAAAATTTCATGTCACTTTTTAGGCCCAAAAAACATTTTCGGCTCAAAAAGTCAATGTAATTCTTCATGCACGTCCGTCATTATTTTATGTGGGCTACCCATATCAGCCCTCCATACTGTCCCCAAAGATCAATTATCTACATCAAATAGTTTTTCCTAGAGAATTTTTTTTATTTCAAAATTGAAATGTACATTGCTCAGCTTCTGGTTGTTCAAATTTCATGAAATTAATACCAAAAGATGCGTCAAATTATGGCCTTTACTGTCCTCCAAGGGAATATACCTCTCCTGAATAGCCAATTTCAAATAAATGATTTTATATACTCAATTATAACTCATGAACTATTGTTTCAGATCACTTAATACTGAATGTACATGTAGCTAATTTTTTGCCCTATTTTGTGGTATAGGGGCATCCTCCTATCTCCAATACCTTGCTGGTAAAATAGACCTAAAAAAATAATTCACAGATGCATGTTAGTCAGCCGTTGGGTATATACTGTCTCACTGCCACCTTTCCCAGCAGCTGACCTTGTGCCTGCCACAACATTTCATAGACATATGCACCAGCAAGATTACTACGTTCATACATGGTATGAAGAATTCATCATGACGGCCATCAACTAGAAGGAGGGAGTAAGCAGGGCAGGGGAGACAAGGGGGCAAGGGGGATTATCCGATATTGCCGTACGGCAATATCAGTTATACTAGTTTTCATTAGGATTTTTCCCATCTTGTTGTCACCAGTCCACTTTACATGATCAAGGCAGTTTTCGTCGCTTAATGGTAGACCGATTGCCCATTCTCTGCTGCCTGTTGCCTCACCTATCATTTTGTGTCCAGTCGCCATGAGGACTTGTAGTGCTTCTGGGTGTGAACTGAATTTAATCTCATTACATTTCGCAATTATTGCCATGCTTTTCTCTTGCCAAGATCTGTGATAGTAATTGTGAATATTGTTGCCCAACTGCTTCATTTTCCTAGGATCTGTCATTTCCAACACTTGTGCAGCAGCGATGTGATCACGGAACAGCAAGGCTTTCTCATGAACAATGTATTGCTCATTACATACAAATGACTGACCATTCACTTTTATAGGGAACTGCTTGTTGAAGTTGCTCAAAACTGCATTTTCTCCCTTGAAACAGTAAGCTTCGTTGTTCTCTTTGTATCCAACTTCTCTTGGGACTGGGCATTGGAACTGTAGATGTGAATCGGCCCCACACCTGTAACATAACTTCTGATCACTTTTGCACTCTTGTTGCTTGTGATTAGAAGAACCACACTTGATGCAGTAATCCTTCTGCGTAATTGCATTCAATCTTCGGATAAATTCTCTGTCACACTTCAACAATACTGTTGTCTGTCTTCCGTATTTGTCAGTTACCATTATTTTGTCTGGAATTTTTTGCTTTAATCCTTCCATTACTACTTTTTTCGTGCCTGTTTTCCATTTTGTTTTTCTTCCATCTATCACCAACCATTCGTCTTGTACATCAACAACCTTCCCAAATTCTTGCAAAACTTTTGTCACTTTCTCAAAGGCCATCTCTATTGGCGTGTCAATTACTGTAACAGTAACTTGTGGGCCTAATAGGTCATCTTCCAAGTCCACATGTTGTCCGAAAACATCAATTCCAGCAATATGAAGGCACTCCTTCAATGTAGGATTCTTCACCATCAATCTCACTTTTCTGGGCCATCCTGATGGATAAACCTGGATTGCTTCAATGTCATCTTCACCATACTTCTTTGTAACTGTATTATATACTTCCTGCATCCATTCATTCTTGTTATAAACTCCACATATTTTATTAACAGAGAAACTTAATGTCCCTTCCATGGTCATTTACAATAATAACCAAGTCGCTTGTGGAAGGTAGGCAGCCTCACCAAATTCATTGCAGCGTGACCTACTTAGCCACGCTCACCTGCTGTCTGGGCAATGGCAGTGTAAACAACGTGGTTTCAACAGTCAAAATAAAATGTCTCAAAATTCACAAGTTTAGTATAATTAAGTCACACCACCTTGTCCACTGGTTTCCCTATGTGTTCCTACACCTTAACTGGGTGTTTTAATCCATGGGTAATATATGTAAAGGTGAATATATATCCAATTATGAGGACACTCACAACGCACGGTGAACCTCTGGTGGGGCTCTCTACTCTCTCCTAATGTTATTTTTAAAAGCAAACTCCACCCCCAGGTGTCTCCACATCCTTACATGTATGCACAATTGTGGCCCTGGTGGAAATATTTGGCATAACTAAATTGGAATTCTGGTGGGTACAGGTAAATGTGTAGGGCATGGGGGATATGGAGGCAGTATACCTGCTCTTGTTAACAATGACCTTTATAAAACCCTTTCCAACTTAGCAGCCTTGACATTTTGGTCTGACACTATATTGAAACACGATTGCTTCAATCTCCCACGTTTATCATACTTTGAAGTTTGAATTGACTCATGTGGATCGATATAGCCCAATAAGGCGTTAAAATCCCAACCAGACTCCCGTGGAATAAACATTGTGCTATGTTGAAAAACATCATTCATTTGATACTTCTATATGCTCTTTGAGTCTTGAATTATGAATCTTTGATGACCTCATAAATACATACAGTACTTGACATAAAAGTTAATTAATTCCCTAACAGTCTGAAGTAGCAACAGATCATCATGTCTTGTTCCCATAAGTCTTGATTATGCAAGTCTCCCAGCACACATGCATCCCTTTCAGTAACCAAATAGTAAACCGGGGCTACTTTGAACACTTTTGAACTTTAACAGCTTGCCCAAACTTAGTCATGAGCAGCAGACTGGGTATGATTATTTTGAAATTTGTGGCTATATTACCCCTTCAAAATCGGATACCTAAATTTTTTCGTCCACCAATATTTTCATGTATATTGGGTGAAATGTGGTGTTTTCAAAGTAGCCCCGGGGATGGGGCTACTTTGAACAACCCATTTCCCCTTGCAATATTTCAAATCCTCACTCACTCTGGGGTACCTTTGATAAAATTATGCAGGAATTTATTTCGTTTGCAATAACTATTTCATTAACAAAGGAAGGGCATCATTGTAGTCTTTGGAGGGTCAAAACTTTGTTTTTTTCTCATATTTTTGCACCATCGTTATCGGTATCACCTAAAATCCACCATAATAATGCATTTATCTTTATCCGATTGACTTCAAAATGAAGTTCACCAATTTCCCAGTAGTGCAAGGGCAAGTTCCAACACTCATGCAATTTTTAAATTGCAGCCAAGATACCTCCAAGACAGATGTGAATATTTGAACATGTTCAAAGTAGCCCTAACTTTTGCATGTCATAAATTTCTCAATCAACGTCATCATTTTCTTATGGGACACTGAAGTGAAAAGTTTGCTCTTACAAAATTCACTGACACTTGCTCTATTTTGGTTGCAACTTTTGAGACTATTCATTAACCCCTTATCAGACATCCACATAAAAGTTTGCAGACAAACAAATTATTGAAATTCCATGGTGGCCATTTTGATGCGTTCTACTGCCAGACTCACATATTTTCAAAACAGCATTACTGCATCATTTGAAAGGTAAAATAGCATAGAAAAATTATTGAAATTCATATCACCATGTTCTGGTGCCTGATCGACACAATTAAGGAAAATAAGAGGTCATGTTTGGGGTGTTCAAAGTTACCCCAGCGTTCAAAGTAGCCCCGGTTTACGGTACTAGCCATTTTGGTTTCATGTCAAAATATTGCAACCAAGACCCTGTTTATGTGTTACATTAATTACACCAATGCATGCATAACCCGAATACTGGCCATTTCAAATCGGTGTAGTTGGATTGCATGCCCCAGGATAATACTCATTACATCTGGCATGACAAATTGCAATATCATGACGACACATAAGTCATGTGACCGATTGATGTCATGTGACCCTTTATTAATTGATTTCTTTGTCCATGCCATTATTTTTTGTTTGTAATTGACCAAACTGTTATGGTATGGTATGGTAAGACCTTATGTTTTAAAAATCATTTGTTAAGCTGCCGAGCGAAGAATCTGAACGACAATAGGATATGAATTACAGAGTTACATCAAATGACCACAGTAACGAAGAATATAACTAGGTAAATAGATCTATGCCATATCAGAAATGAGACCTCTTTCAAAATTGAATTGAAGAGCCATCACAACCCAAAAGCAGGCCAGATGCAGTGAGCAACTGATGCTCAAGACTAGGAGATTTCAAGTATGCAAGTACCCCCATTATTTTGTAATATCTATAACATTTTGCAATATGTCTGTAACATTTTGAAATATGTCTATAATAGTTTACCTTATGTCTATTCCATTTACTCATTCATACATTTAGGTTTAAGAGATTGGTAATGCTTTTCTGTCAACCTGGACTGCATTCTACTAATTGGCAACATTCTGGGAGTAGCACATGCAAGATAAAGGGCAACCTTGCTTAGAAATTGGGACAATCAACCACGTTCTATTGGAAGGTCACTATTCTATTATGGTAATTACCAGAAAAGGTCATCTGGTGACAGTGGCCATATTGGCCCTTTCCTCAATCCACCTTCTGTCCTAACCTGTGTGTGTGATTATTTTTATGCTGAGAGGTTCCACCAAATTTCTATACCTGTTTCTTATTCTTTTTCTTGACCTATTGTTCGTCCAAATCTACGTTACACAAATTTTGAAAGACCTTGATAGGCTTATATATGTACATAATGCATTCTTTGAACTTCGAATCTGCAGTCATTCAACTTTAATAACTCCTTGCTGTTTGTAAGAGGAAGTACACCTTGAGAAAGATCAAATACCTTTCAAAAATATACAATAAAGAAAATATCTTTACCAAACCCGAAATACAGATTCAAGACTTAGAAACGTAGCCGAAGCATCATATTCAGATATGATGTGGAAACAAACCTAAAAATTCTGGTCTTGTCAAGGCCAAACTAGGTGAAATGGTCATATAATAAATAATACAAGTGTGTACGAGTTTAATTGCCTATTGTCCTTATTTTTACTATTATATATTATTGGCTTTAGCAAAATTGTTTTTGATTAAAATATTACTAATATAGTGATTGAGAGTATCATTGTATAAGGTTGTGTACTTGTATACTATACATGTTCCAGTTACTAAGATCAGCAGTTAGTTATTATTTTCAGCATGGAATGTCACATTCCAGTTGATGAGTTGTCATTTTCAGATGATGCTTGGTATGATCACGCGATGTGTTTGCCTCTATTGCCAGGAGGTGAATATTTCTTGTGACACTCTGACAGAAAACTCATATCTCTGAGACACTTCGGGAAAATGGCGTCTGGGGGTATTTACTTCTAACTTGTTTATGGAGAGTTTGTCTGACAATGGCAGTAACAGTTTATAGAATGTGCTGTCATAGCTAGTAGACGAATACCACATAGTGAAAGTAGTGGGGGAGGAGGGTTGCTGTACATGTATATTGTATACAGATACGAGGGGTTTTCCAAAAGTTCTGTCCAACTTGCCATAACTTCTGCAATATTTAACACAGAAACATGATATTTGGGTCAGATAATATTGAAGTAATTTACAAATGATCCTCAAAAAATCAGATCTCAGAAACAAAAATAAATGGTTAATTTGTTGCCATGGAAACCAAAAGTCATGAAATGCGGCCCAGGGCACTATCAGTGGCACAGATTCACTATATCCTGTCAAATTTTTAAATTTTTATTAGGGATACAGGACAAGTGACCTATTAAAAATAATCCCTAACATTTCACAAATTATTGTAATAATGAACTGGACATTTCCTCATACCTTATATCGGTGCCTCATAGTCTTCATATCAAGATCACAGTTGGTGTTTCGCAGACTTTTTGTTCTTTACAATGGATTTTCCATAAGTTCTGTCCAACCTGTCATAACTTTTGCTATATTTCATACAGAAAAATGATATTTGGGCAAGTTGATATTGAGGTAATTTGCAAATGATTCCAAAAAATCAGATGAAAGAGACAAAAATAAATTGTTGATTTGTTGCTATGGAAACCAAAAGTCATGAGATGCGGCTGAGAGCTTGTTAACAGACACATACTTGATATATATTGTCAAAATATGCAATTATTACAAGAGATATAGGACAGAATGTTTTCAAACTTTCTCACACTTTCTATCCATGTCGAAATAAGATATCTCATTCTTCATTTTAGGGTCAGTTTTGGCATTGCCCAGTTGTCTTTTTTGGGGTTTCCAATGTATGTTCTCTTCATTCAGAAAAAGTTTGTACAATCTTCATTTGGTTCTGTCACTCATACTGTCTTCCTTGTATGAATGATGAAAGGTTCTTACACTCTCTGCTAGTTTTTATCCAAATAGAATGAAGAAATGTAACAAGTATATTTGATGTCATCCATATCCAAAAAAATTGCTCATCTTGTAAAAACATAGGCTGCGCGGCAGCATACCCTCGGCTGATCAGTGGGTATTCTGGAGGCAGTGAAATCAAGTGGCCCTCGGGAGGCGCAGGCTTTGAGGGGGCAAGGTCCCTAAAAACTTTAAATTGATGTCCGTTTCCACCAGGTCACAACAAGTGCCATAATGAAAATCTGTAAAAATTTAAGCGAGAATCAAGGCCAAAATTTGTTTTGGCAATTTGTTGAATTTCCATCACAACAATGTTTTTCATGATTTTCCCTGACTTTCCGTAACTGCAGAGCAGACACTGGAATACAGTTAAAAAAAACTTAAGCAATACTTGATTTGTAAACAAAGACAGGGTTTTGAGGGGGGAGGGTTGGTCTAGTGGTAGCGTGCTGGACTGCCAATTGCTGGGTCCAGGGTTCGAATCCAGCTCTTGCCGGGTCACCTGGGCCTATGTTGGATGGCTGTTTCAATCGTCCTTTGCCTCATGGCAGTGTCCTCTGCCTGTCCTAATTAGCCTACCAAGTGCGTAAATACAGGATGTAAAGCCCCAAACATCCATCCATCTTAAGAAATACTGTTCTTTTATTGCATACAGAAGTTCATTTTTAAAATTATATTAATTTTGAAATTAGAATTTATTGGATATGACTGAAATTTGTCTACACCCATTCTATGAAATCTACAGATCTAATATACAAATACTGTATGTTATTAATGCAATATTAAAATCCATTTGCACAAGGAAATTAATTATTTGATCAGTCAGTCAAACAATTAATTAAGCAATCATTCAATCAGCAGATCAGTCAATCAAACCACCCTGGTTTTATAGCAGGTGGCCAACCTTTAACTTCGGATAAAAACGAGAAATTTGGTTGAATCTATGATTTATATAAGTGATAACACATGGAAAGAGACCTTTTTTATTTAAAAAATCTATTAAAGTCTGTTTGAGGATTCCATTAACGCAGCAAAAAATGCAATTGATGTCGGGGAAAATATGTCTGGTGAGCAGGAACAATCATGGACAAATACAGAGAATTTCCTCTACAGCTTACTGTGCACTAAATTATATAATTTTAGCTCTCTTTATTTAGTTTCATTTCAAATACTAGCTCATATAGGCCTACATGTAAACTAGAAGAATAATTCTAATAAAGCAGCTTCCAATCAAACGCTGGAACAACCTTGCTGACCACATAGATAATACAAACAACCTGGGCCAGGCGTCATGCAGTCAGATTATAGGTCCGAATAACAATAAAAACGACCAAAAGCTCTGTAAAGTGGCACATTCAGTCCCATTTGCTGAATTTAGGTGTTTTTGACACTAAGACAATATGTCTGAATCTCTTGGATGAAATGTTGATCTATCTATCTATCTATCTATCTATCTATCTATCTATCTATCTATCTATCTATCTAACTATCTAACTATCCATCTATGTATGCATCTATCAATCTATCTATCTATATATATCTACATACATATATCTATCTATCTATCTATCTATCTATCTATCTATCTATCTATCTATCTATCTATCTATCTATCTATCTATCTATCTATCTTTCTATCTTTCTATCTATCTATCTATCTATCTCTATCTTTCTATCAATCTATCTTATCATAAATTACAAATATGGAATATGGGTCTAAAAACATAAATTATAGATAAGATGTCTCCAACTAAAACATTGTAAATAGTAAGAATAAAACAAGGTTTATGCCAGTATATATATCTTTTAAGACTAAGCAAGTTGCTAGTTGATACAAAGGTTGAATGCTGGTCAAACTTTGAAGAATAACAATAGCTGTAAAGAAAAGCAAAACAAAAGAAACATGTCCCAACTCTGTGTACAGCCTGAATGGGCTACAAAAAGTCATATCTCAGCTTCTACTTGGCCTAAATATTTTATTCAAATTGGAAATTTCTTTATTTGTTCAATATAGACCCCGAAGTCGACTCTATAAGGTCGACTAGTGAAGTCATAGTTAGGTTCCCAAGCAGCAAGTTAATGTTCAGTCAAGTCAAGTCAGACTTCGGTAAACTAAAGTTGAGTCATTGTTGCATAACTTTGCCAATTTTTCCCTCACAGAAATGGTTTTGGTACCATAGTCCAGGAGCCAACCTCTAAAATTGAGAGTTTTTGGCCCCCGACTGTTATATTGACAATTTTAGACTCGTTTCGAAGCTGAGAGTCTAAAGATTCCATTTTTGATGGGTGGCAAGCTCGCACCAATCGCATAACGTCACAAAGTGGGGCAGAACGTCAAGACCTCCATTTTTGGGGGAAAACCATTAAAATCATGTTTTTTGGCTCTTATTTGATCAATTCTCATCAGAATTTGACCAAATTTGGTACACATGTTGGATTTAACACCACTTAATGGGATTTGGGGGAAAATTCCTGAAAAGTGCATTTTTCGAAATATTTTCAGTTCATAATCTATTTGCAGAATGCAATTTTTCAATGTTGGCTTAATAATGTTTTTTCCTGTTTCAAGAAAATGACAATATTTGCATGAGGTTTGCACCCATTTTAATCCTTACAATCTCAGCTTTCCAATGGTATGAAATTTATAGGTATTTATAGCACTTGCAACGAAATATTTGGTTGCCAAGCAGCTAAAGTCTTTTTTTGGTGATTTGTGGAAAAAGGTGAAAATGCTATTTTTCTCCTTTAATTTGATGATTTTTCATCAGAATTTCATCAAGTATGGTAAATATGTTGAATTCAACATCAGTCTATGGGATGTGGGGGTAAACTGCAATAAATTACATTTTTTGAAATATTTTGAGTTCATAATCTTTCTGCGGAAGTCATTTTTCCAACTTTGTTTGATAAATAAAGCTGATCATGCTTCAATAACTTCACTTTTTTGCATGTATTTTGTACTCATTTTAATCCTTGCAATCTCAGCTTTCCAATGATATGAAATTTATTGGTATCCATGGCAATGGCATCGAAATATTTGGTGCTGAGACAACCATAGTCATCTTTTGGGTGACCTGCGGAAAATGGTGAAAATGCTATTTTCCTCCTTTTATTTGATGATTTATCATCAGAACTCCATCACATATGGTAAATGTGTTGAATTTAATGTCAGTTTAGGAGATTTGGGAGAAAATTGCGAAAAAAAGCATTTTTGGAAAATGTTTTTTGAGTTCATAATCTTTTTGCAGAGGTCAATTTTCCCTCTTTCTTATATATATAGGCCTATATATATATATATATAGCCCATTCTGCTTCAGGAAATTCAATTTTGCATGAATTTTGCACTTATTGTATTCCTTACAATCTCAGCTTTCCAGTGATGTGAAATTTATTGGTATCCATGGCAATGGCATTGAAATATTTGGTTGCCAGGCAACCAAATTCCTCTTTAAGTGATTTGCGGAAAAATGTGAAAATGCTATTTTTCTCCTTATTGAATGAGTTTTCATCAGAATTTAGTCCGACTTGGTGAATGTGTTGAATTTAACACTAGTTCATGGGATTTTAGCACACTTTTAAAAGTGCAGGACAGTCTATGGGCTTCCTAATTTAACTCAGTGCACCTCATTGTCCTTCAAAATAAAACCTGGGCACTGCTTTAGTGTCTTTCTTCTGAAACACAGCAGGGGAGACTGGGGTAAATTGTGCGATATTTTGATTCAGGGTGATTTTCTAAAAAACCAAAGCTGAATCAAGTAATCTAGAAATCAGGTATCAGAATATAATACCTTTGCTATGCCAGGATCATACCAGTTTCAGGGCAACTGGACCATTGGGAAAATCATGATAGGCATTTGAAACAACAATAGTCAAGTGGCAGAACTTGCCCTGGTGTTTGGGTTAGTTGTGCTACATGATGGCCGGATGTTCCGCTTAATTTTTGCCAAAAGACCATGTATTTCACATTTTTCTTCAGATAATTCATTAGTATCATGACTTTGCCATGTCGATGATATGTTACATGAAACTTATCAAACATTTAAGAAACATTATAGGCAAAAATTCAAAATGCTGCACAAAGTAGAATTATTTATTGTTCAGAGACTGGTATGACACTTTTAATACATGTTTTTTCTCAGTTTAAGTTATTTCACAACATGCATAGGCAGAGGGTAACTTGCAAACAAAAACATGAACCCCAAAATTAAATCCTATGTTATACCATTTGCACAAGTCACCCAATCCATGTGGCACATCTTACCCCGAATAAATTTTCTGGAGAAAACCGGTTGTTAAAAATAAATTGACAATGCAAGATTGAATTTATCTAACAACAGAAATGTTTTCTAGATACACCTCGAACTCCATCCTACCACAGCCTGTCTAGAGGTCCATCATCCTATTACAAATACCAAATGACTGAGTAACAAGAATGTCAGTCCATGACACTTTTAGTTTAAAACAACAAAAATTAATTTATGAGTGTTAATCTTCATTGCATTATATTTGGCAGTTTATTTTTTTCATGGTGGATTTTATTGGTGAGCAAATGTCTATACATGGGTGGCTTTGTCTTCTTTTCCCAATTCTTTATTTCACCTCAAGGTCCCAAACAGTGGGCGGCACAACTTAGCCTGCAACACAACAAACCCAGGTCTCCCCTACATGCATAACATGTGTCTTAGGATGCTGAATAGCAATAATTCAGAAATTTCCCTTTGTGTTATGTATTATGGGACCACACACCTTCATCTGGTATCATGTGGTATGACATTTGGCAAAACAAAATTTAATATTGGTTAGACATGAGTTAAAATATGATTTTGAGCCAATAGACTTTCAATTTTTGATTGCAATTAAAAGATGTGAGAAAGGAACATCCACGATCCACCTAAAATTATTCACAGATCACCAAGGAACACACATTTTTTTTGTCGTTTAAGAACATAAAGGGTGACCCCTCAACTTGAAAACATTGGCCCAAAACAGAGTTTAATCTTTTTCCATAGGTTTTTTTGAAATATTTTTAAATTCAGCTGTTTGAATACTTTAAGAATCATTTGTGGTTCTCCATAGTCTCACTGTGTACGGAAATTCAATGTGCACTGTTTCCCCATCGTAAAATTCGAAGGTAAAAATATGGTTCATTATTACTTGTGAGAAAAAGCATTGAGAAATTGATTAATATTTAATATTTCATTTAAGGATGTACACAATTAATTCCTAGCAATACCTTGCCAATAGATTTTCTAAAAAACTAATGCTTCACTGTTATCACTAGACACATCTGTTTCTGTGAAATAAATAATTTTCCGTCGAGGAAAACTCCAAGCCCCCCCCCCCCCTGATTATTAAATGGTCACCCCTAATGATAATGAGCATTACAAAGCTATTTCAGGTTTGTCTCACAGAACAATATACAGTATTATATTTTGGAGTTCACCATTGTAGGATATGGCAACAATTGTTACTTGAAAGGGCGTCATTGGTGACAAGGTTAAGAATACACCTTCCTACATAAATATTTGAAAAAGTCAGCCTTGAAAAAATAGGTCCTCGACTGTTGGCAATAATGTGGCATTTTTGTGATATACATATACATATTTCACTTACTTATCGGAAAAATTAGTCCTGTTGCGAGGTAGCCAAATGCTTTGACACTGTTGCTGTGGACACCAAAAAATACCATGTCATTGGAAAGCTAACATGATAAGGATTCCAATGAAAATAAACTTCAGAACAAAAGCAATGATTTTCTGGAATCGCAAAAAAGCAACACAAAGGCAAAAATTGCGTTCTCCAAATAGATTTAAAACTTATGCATTCAATTTCAATGTTGAAAAGAATGTCCTTTTTAACAATTTTAAACCAATCTCATGCACTATGTGTAACAAATTTGGTGAAATTCTGAAGATAACTCCTCAAATAAAAGGAGAAAAAATGCATTTTCATCATTATCGACAAATCATCCAAAAATGGCTTTGGTTGCTTGGCAACCAAATATTTCCATGCTGACACCGTCACCATGCACAGTGGGCAAAGGTGGCAGCACTGTCCATGCAAAATGTGGCTGTCTGCTTGAGTCAGGGTTCCACAAAAAATCACTTTTTGACATTTTAACAAAGTGTCATCCTCTGCTTGCACAACAAATAAATATAATTAGACCAACTTGACTTATCTAACATAGTTTACAGATTAAAATGTCATTAATAAGAGAGTAATAATCCTATTCAGCCTTCTGTTTACTGTAACTGGCTGTTCTAACACATGATCTGCTTCCCCCCTGGGCCAAATTTAAATGGGCTTCAAAACATGATTCAAACCTTTCAAATGCCACAATACAATTCACTATGAGTTCTCTAAATTACTTCTGTTGACTTCTTTGCGGCAGAAATTTCAGCACAAGGCATGAGGAATAATTCTATAAAATTATTGTAGTCACTTCCTGTGATAGTATGTTTGCAAGATTAGCAGAACATTGGGGCCCAGCCTGCATGGGTTGCAAATGATTGTAGGTGTGATAACTATTCTATTCACTGATCCCCTTAATTGCTGGTTTTCAGTGCCTGTAATACATGTGTATCCTAACATTAAGGAAAATAGCACAACAACACTTTGAACACGACTTCAAGCTGAAATAAACATAACTTAAATACACAAAGCTTGCTAATCAATGTCAACTTGTTTCATAGTTGTTTTGTGTTACATAGTTGATTGTTTCATATTTCTTCACTGAACAAGTAAAGCACCTCAAGTGACAAATCCCAATAGAACCTCCCAGGAGTTTATGTCAAAGCCTATGAATATTTATATATCCCTAGCTTTGTAGGCATGACCATGGATACCAACACATTTCATCTTATCAAAAAGCTGACATTGTAAAGATTAAAATGAGTGGAAAATTCATTCAAAATAGTGATTTTCCTGAAGAAGTTAAGCTATATGTATCAAACAATTAAGTAAGAAAATTGCCTTTCACTTATTTGTTATTACTTGAAATTTCGCATTTTCTCCCCAAATCCCATAAACTGATATGAAATCAAAGATATTCATCACATGTGATGGAATGCTGAGATTGCAAGGAAAACAATGAGTGCAAAATTCATGCAAAAGTATTGAATTTCTTGAAGCAGAACAAGCTATATAATATATACATACATAAGAAAGAAAATTGATCTCCCCAAAAAGATTATTAGCTCCAAACCTTTTCCAAAAATGCAATTTTTAGCAATTTTCCCCCAAATCCCCTAAACTGATGTTAAATTAAACACATTTACCATATGGGATGGAATTCTGAAGATAAATCATCAAATAAAAGGAGGAAAATAGCATTTTCACCATTTTCCGCAGGTCACCCAAAAGACTATGGTTGTCTCAGCACCAAATATTTCGATGCCATTGCCATGGATACCAATAAATTTCATATCATTGGCAAGCTGAGATTGCAAGGATTAAGATGAGTACAAAAAAGTGAAGTTATTGAAGCATGATCAGCTTTATTTATCAAACAAAGTTGGAAAAATTACTTCCGCAGAAAGATTATGAACTTAAAATATTTCAAAAAATGCATTTTTTCGGAGTTTTACCCCCACATCCCATAGACTGATATTGAATTCAACATATTTACCTTATTTGATGAAATTCTGATGAAAAATCATCAAATTAAAGGAGAAAAATAGCATTTTCACCTTTTTCCACAAATCACCAAAAAAATGACTTTAGCTGCTTGGCAACCAAATATTTCCTTGCAAGTGCTATAGATACTTATAAATTTCATATCATTGGAAAGCTGAGATTGTAAGGATTAAAATGAGTGCAAACATTGTGCAAAAATTGTCATTATCTTGAAACAGGAAAAAACATTATTAAGCCAACATTGAAAAATTGCATTCTGCAAATAGATTATGAACTCAAAATATTTCGAAAAATGCACTTTTTAGGAATTTTTCCCCAAATCCCATTAAGTGGTGTTAAATCGAACATGTGTACCAAATTTGGTCAAATTCTGATGAGAATTGATCAAATAAGAGCCAAAAACATGATTTTAATGGTTTTCCCCCAAAAATGGAGGTCTTGACGTTCTGCTCCACTTTGTGACGTTATGCGATTGGTGCGAGCTTGCCACCCATCAAAAATGAAAACTTTAGACTCTCAGCTTCGAAACGAGCCTAAAACTGTCAATATAACAGTCGGGGGCCAAAAACTTGTCAAATAAGCATCTTTTTGGGGGTTGGCTCCTGGACTACCATTCTAAACAGCATAAATAGTACAAGATTCATTTCACAATCTAATATGATTTTTCCAAGTATTTGCAACATAAAAAATCCTTTAAAAATTACACATTCACGTATTACACAATATTGCATGCGCAAAAATTCTGAAATTTCCGAACTTAAAATGTACCTTTGAAGAATATTTAACAGAAGGGTTCTATTAGATTACATTAAGTCAGCTGAAGTTAGTTGAAGTCAAGTGAAGTCAGAGTTTAACAACTTAGCTGACTAGTAAGTTGAAGTTCTTGTCAAGCAAGTCAGAGTTTTAACTCTGACTGACTTCGGGTTCTAGTTCAATATAAAACTATAAAGTTGGTGTCAATGCAGTTTGGACATATTTCTAAGAAAAAATAAAATTTGTTAAAAAGTTGAGGGTGCTGTGCACTGCTTTTGTGCTCCTTTGTTCCTAGCTTTGGTCACTGGAGAGGATTAGTGACACAATGTTACATAACATGAATAGGAAGTTGCCCGTAGATTAGAGGGAACAGGACAGAATGTAATGAAATAGATAGTGAAATAGATAGTCAGATAGTCAGATAGATAGATAGATAGGTAGATAGATAGAGAGTTTTCCCTGAGTAGGTTTAGAAAGGCACATGGGAAAATTAGAAAATGAGGCATTGAGTATAAGTGAAGAGTTGTTGGCCCGTGGACCATGGCAGCAATTAGAGTTTAGGACCTGAAAGAGTCGATGATATGAAGTTTGTAAAATGGGCATTAGTTATGTGAGTGAGATTAATGCAGATTGCTTGTCCTGGGTGGATGCAGGAAGAGATAAACAATAGGTGGCGACACAGTACAGTGTTGCAATGGTTTAATGTATCATGAGAGGAATACCAGAGCTGTTGGATTGTGTGCTACGCAAAAAACGGGATTTCTGTCAATTAGGACATGAAGAATAGTTTGATTGACCTGAAAAGGGGAGAGTTCCGCCTTACATAGCTCAGGAACATTCAGTGCAAATGAGAAGATCAGGCATTGAGTAGAACTTGAGATAAATCCTGGATGCCATCATTTTAATAGTATAGAGATGGCTGGAGGGGAGGGGTACAATGAAGCACAGACACAGTGTCTCCAGGCCCATTCAACAAAAACTGCACCCCTTCCAATGATGACACTTTTACCCCCTAAACAATATTTCTTTAAAATGCTAAAAATACAATTGGAGTGAGTTTTAAAATGAATTAAAAGACAGATTTATCCAATAATGTCTTAAAATGTAAAATTACACACTGAAATTTGCAGAAATGGGGTTTGCATGCCAAGTAATTTTCTTTAATAACCCTCTATATATACATAGTGGTCTTATTGCCAGTCTGTCTTACATGTTCATATTTAATTTTCATTAAAGACCAAAATAAAAGTAAGCTGACAGTACTTCATATGTTAAAATGTACATAACTGAGGTTAGATTTAAACCATTAAGTTAGAATTGAGAGTTTAAGATTTCTTGTCAAAGGATTAGCAGGGAAGACAATTACCCTGTGACATAACATTACATAATCAAGACTTCTCCAGTTCTCCATTCAACAAAAGCCAATCTGTCTGATTCATTCACATTTAATTTTCATGCAAACAACTAAATAAAAGGAGCTGACATTAATTTATCTTCTAAAATTTACATCACTGAGTTTAGATATTAACCATAAAGTTATAATAATTGGAAGTTAAAGATTAAGTGTCAACATTTTAAAATATTAACGCACATATGCATGTTTTTGAATATACTTGATTAATGCTTTGAAAGTCCACATAATTATATCTGAAATGTATGGAGGAGACGTAGAAAAAGTCAAATTTAGACATTATTGTGGTAAATTTGATTGACCAGGGCCAATATTTACTGATATATGTTTACATGTATCTGAAAATCCTTAATATTTATCTTATTTTGTTAATATTGACCTCTGCTACGAATCAAAATTTTCATATTGTTCAAAATCAGCATGATGATGATGTGAAAAATGTCAGGTTTATTTTTACAAAAAAATGTCAACGAATGGCATGAAATCAGAAGGAAATGAAGAGTAATAGACATTTTAATGATTTTTTGCATTTTTCACTCATACATTTCAATGGAAAAAATTGCAACAACTCATGCAATGGCTGCAAATATTAGTCAATAGTGTGTCTAACTATAATAAGACCTAAAGTTAACTAACTTACACATTACCATTTGGCTTTTCACGCATAAATGTTGGCAAATTGGAATTTTTTTCGAATTTTTGGGTTTTTATAAAAATATGTAGGACCAACATTCCAACTGATTAGAGATGTTTAAAGAGGCATAAGATAGACACCTAATTGGAAAATTTCATATATTTAACTTCAAAATTGACTGAATCATACAAGTTTAAAATAATAGCATTTTTTCATATTTTTTTGGTAAATTGTCATCCGTTCAACTTTCTCAGAGCATTTAGACCCACAAAAAACACATCTTGGGTATTTAATACATACCAGATGCAAATTTCAGTGTCAAAAGTACTGCAGTTTTTTAGTTCTGTCCCAGAAACAAAAAAAAACAATTTTTCACATTTTTCAATGATTGTGAGAAAAGTATTAATGTCATGGGGATTAGACCTATGAAAGGCTCAACCGGGATAAAAGATACCATATTTACCCAAAAATGATGAATATCTATGCCATAGTTTTGGCTTGACACCCAATACACAAAAAATTATTTTTTCACATTTTTCAATAATTGTGAGAAAAGTATTAATCTCATGTGGATTAAACCCCTAAAAGGCACAACTAGGATAAAAGATATAATAATGTCCCAAAAATAAAAAGTATACATTCCATAGTTTTGGCATTACTCCCAATACACAAGTGGGACGCCCGTTGTCCGGACGCCCGCCCGCCCGCCCGTCCGCCCGCCCATCCGCCCGCCCGCCGGACGGACAAATTTTCGCTAAGTAACTACAATACCCGTCGGCAATGTATACATTGCCGAGGGTAAAAACTGGGAAGCCACATGAGTGATGGTGAAGTAACTGAGATGTGACAATAATACCAGTTTCCATTGTTATTAATGACTTTACAATTAACTGGTTGTATTTAATGAAAACAATTGTGAATATAGTTTAATTCAATAGGTCAAGACACAGATAATGCAAGCAGGTATTAAATTAATTTTATGTGAGAACTGCAAAGTCTGGGCCGCATTTCATGAGTTATTTTTATTTATATGATCTGATTTTGTGGGAGTTATTTGCAAATTACGTCAATATTATCTGATCCAAATATCATGTTTCTACATCAAATCTAACGAAAATTATGACTAGTTGGACAGAACTTATGGAAAACCCCTCGTACATATTGTCTATCTATATATTTATCTATCTATATTTGCTTTAGTGGGGA
The DNA here is from genome assembly GCA_026936325.1 of Platynereis dumerilii. Classification (NCBI taxonomy): domain Eukaryota; kingdom Metazoa; phylum Annelida; class Polychaeta; order Phyllodocida; family Nereididae; genus Platynereis; species Platynereis dumerilii. Next base: position 9,330,553 of record JAPTHN010000009.1, read on the forward strand.
CTGCTGTACAAAATGAAAATTGTCGTCTGTCAGAAGCAATGTATGGCTTCTGTCAAACAATCCTGACTGTTTAATTGCACAACCAGTCATGGTAAACCTCAGGTGGGAAATTGTATGTAAGGTCAGACTTTTTGAATTTTTAGCGTCTCGGATCGACCGACACAACAGATTATCTGCCTACTGAAAAAACAAAAATTGAGCTTTCTCACAATTTTTATCAAATTGACATTATAAAAAATTGCGATTTCACCTCTTTTTTCTCGTCCTACTGACCTACCCCAGAAAAAGTGCCTTGAGAAGAACCGAGGAGCTAAAGATCAATTACAAATGTCTGGCCTAATAGGGAGTCACAAACATGGAATTACCAATGATGATGGATGATTTGGGCCTTTACGACCTGTATTTTTGCACTTGGTAGGCTATAATTAGGACAGGAGGAGGACATGGCAGTGAGGTGAAGGATGATTGAAATAGAAATTCAACATAGGCCCAGGGGACCCGGCAACAGCTGGATTCGAACCCTGGACCCAGCAATTAGCAGCCCGACACGCTACCACTAGACCAACCTTCCCCCCTCATGGGATTACCAAACCAATGCAATTGCTCATTCCTTGTCGCTGTCTGCGAAACAGGCATTATCATCATTTACGTATAATTTTGAGACATTGCCATAGGCCTCAAGGAAGGCAAATTTTAAGACATGCAATTCCAAGTGCCGTATTAAACATTGCAGTTTTGAGAGATTGATGAAATGGCTACACGGGTGGGCAGGAGAGTAAGGGAGCTCCCAAAAAATGTCAAAATAGTTGCAGATTACTGTTCATTAAATTCAATTGAGGTTGCTTTAGATATTATTTTTTAATCTATAGCAGTTATTCTAAACCCCTGACAGCTCACACACACAACAGGGCTTGGCGATGTTGGAAAAACTTGCGAATCATAGGAAGCCTTCAACAAGTGTATGATAAAACTAAGGTCAGCTAACTCATCAGCTGTACTTTTACGATAGGATACGATACGATATACTTCATGATTAATAAAGTATATCATATCGTATCGTATCGTATCGTATCATATCGTAAAAGTACAGCTGATGAGTTATGTTGTAGCTGACCTTAGTTCATGCGACTTCCTTTAAATCTGAGACTTATTTAAACGATGGAGACCAAATGAAAGGAACATTTGAAAATAAGGAGGTCCTTGGTTTTCCAAATATTCTTTTCCTTGGAAAAGCTTTATTTTACTAGTTTAAATGTTGCATATATGTGCAATATAGATATTGCAAGGTGTGATATCGCGATATCAACATTTTTGCTAAATATTGCCAAGCCCTATTATACACCCAGTTTAGTGACAGAGATGTTATATTGCGCAAATGTCTCTCATCCCTTCAAACTTCTTTTCTAGCCATTTTGGTGTAATTTCAAAATATTGAAACCCAGACCCTGTTTACTCATGATATTAATTACACCAATGCATGCTTAACCCCAATACTGATAATTTTCAAATAGGCATAATCTGAATGCATGCTTCAGGGCAATATCCATTACTTTGACATGACAAATTACGCAAAGACAACAACCTAATGACATCATAAGTCATGTGACCAATTAGTGCTTGTGTTTTGTGACCTTCATTCATTGATTTCTTGATCATGATTTTGATACTTGGTTGTAATGCAATTAAATTTCACATTACAATGACCACAGTAACCGAGTTTACGATTTGGTCTAAAAAGATTCGTACCCCGTCAAAAGTATGACCACTTTCAAGATTGAACTTCATAGAGTTAGTATACATTATTTAAAAGCAGGACAAATAAGGTGAGGCGGCAGATTTCATGTGAAATGGGTGAGTGAGGCCACATGTTCATTGCACAAACAAATTTAGACCTCTATATGGAGATCAGTGATGACTGAGTTAACATTGCCTTCTTTCCCACTAATTGCCAACATGTTGAGAGTAGCACACATAAGATAAAGGGCAACCTTTTTTGCTTAAAAATTGGGACAATCAGCCACGTTCTATCGGAAGGTCACTTTTCTATTATGGTAATTATCACAAAAGGTCATTTGGTGACAGTGACCATATTGGCCCTTAGCTGGACCTGCCTTCCGTCCTAACGTTTGTGTGTGATTAGTTTTATGCTGAGAGGTTCTGCCAAATTACTGCACCTATTCATTATTATATATATGTTTTGTCGCTTATAAATCTTTATACGATGAACTTTCGAACAAAGTCATAGTGCATTTGAAGTTATGTTCAATTAAGAATTTTGGTTAATTCTGGTTTTAACTGGTTTGTAAGGTATCAAACTGCATAAAAATCAATTGAAATTCAAGATTGTGATTTGAAACAAACAAGCTGAAAAAAAAAAAGATATTTAATTCTGATTACATTTTTTTTACTTTTACAAAAAGTTATTTTTTTAAAAATTGCATTTTGAAACTATAGCCCCATAGACTAAAGTAAGGGAAAATCAGGACTATCGTAAAGTAACATGTCATAGGAATAACTGGGATGGAAAAGGATAACACCTTCAACTTACGGCTGAATTTCCCTTGCCATACCTGGCATGCAGGAATGCTTTCCAACATACGTTCAATGCAAGAATACACACATTTGGTGTGTTTAAAAGTATATTTAGAAACTAATATCATATTTCCGGTGTCAAGAAATTGTCAATCTCACTAATACAAGTGATGAAGAGAAGTCTCTCTCAGCCATAATTTCATTGGCTTTCTTGGTCTATATTACCTGCCTCACCTAGCTGAACTCTCTGTTTCTGTGGCAACCACAGAATGACTTAAAAGTGTCTAAAATGTCAAAAATTTCGGAAATCCATTCCAAAACTGCTGAATTTTATCCTGTAAAAAATTCATGCATGTACTTGTATACAAAGAAAATAAGTGTCCATATATAAAAAAGCCTCAAACTTTCTGAATTTCCCTCGTACATGCAATTATTACTAAGATCCACCGTTATTACTTCTCAGTATGATATGTCATACTCCTGATGATGGCTTGTCATTTCCAGATGATGCTTGACATGATCATGCGATGTTTACGCCTCCATTGTCCCGGGGTGTATATTTCTTGTGACACTCTGTCAAAGGAGTCATATTTCTGAGACACTTCAGGGCAAAATGACGTCTTAGCCTGTTTCTAACTTGTTAATAGATGGTTTTCAGTTGGGCGGCCACAGTGCATACAATCCTAAAGCAATGTAGTCATACGAAGATAAATGCCTCAAGTTATAAAATGTGTCTATCTATCTGTGTATCTATCTATTTGGCTTTCTATCCCTCAACTTTGCTATGGACATCTGCACAATATGGAAAAAAAGCTAAATGTCATTTGTCAAACAATGCTGACTGTTTATTTGCGCAACCAATCATACTAAACTCAGGTTGGAAATTGTTCATACGGAGTCCCAAATGGCAAAAATCGTCCTTCCTATTCAGCTACGTGTATATTGCTCACACCGGTAGAATTTGAGGTCTCGATGCCTCGGTCTTGGAGGCATATATATGCATCGTTCTCGGCTTCGGATGACTCGGCCTTGATTACATTGCTGATAGTCACTAACAGCAAATCAGGCATCAGTGTCATTTCTATGTCATTTTCGGACCAAGAGGAATTAAGGCAGATTAATGGCAATTCAATGCATTGCATTATTGCATTGCCATATGGAACAACTGAGAGATTTTATGAAGTCACAGTAAAAATGCCAGGGGCCCTAGCAAGAAACCAATTAAGGAGGGGTTTGTGAGGCCCATGGTTTTTGCTGGACATGAAATTTTAGCAGTTATAAGGTTAAGAATATTTTAAGGTTAAGGTTATTTATTCTTCTTTGATGGAAGGTCTGTTAAATCATGTTTAAAAACCAGGCCATTTTTCACGGGGCATTCTGACCTCATTTGATGTTAGGATAATGTCTGTGATGTAACACTGACATCACACTGACGTCCCCTGTACCGAATTGTATGAATGCTTAACACGGGTTATCCAAAAGTGGCTAACTCCTATAACTTATCTTCTAACCATGTTACTGGCAAAACATTTTGTTATGATGTAACATGAGTTCCTTCAATTACAATTATTTATCTAACTCATGTTCAGCATCGACACAATATCAGTAAAATGACTTCACCACTTCATAGGATAACCCATGTTTAGCGTTGACACGGCCTGGCACTAACGTCAAAATATGATTTCCCACAGAGTATAAACCTTATAGACGTCTATTATAGATGTCTTGTCCACACATTTCACTTATGTGTTAATTTCTACACCTAATAGTAACTTTCTAAAAATAAGGCATTGGCCAATAACAAAGAAAAGTGAAATATTATAATTTTGTTACCTAGGGTTTTAAAAAATTTATTGCAACTCACACATTTGTAAGATAATGGCCTACCTGAAGTTCTTAACCTTTTACCACAATGTTGACTGCAGGCCTACATTTCTAGTTCCAAAAACCTAGTGTTCAAACAAATTTATAAAATGTAAAATTGCTTTCCGCTCTTGAACGTGTATTTATACGGCCTCAGAATATGTTACAACACTCAAAATTAACCATGTTGGTATGATGTATTCCAATTACGCTGCTCACACAAATGAAGGAAGCAAGGGATGGATGGATGGATGATTGAGGCTTAACGTCCTGTATTTTTGCACTTGGTACGCTAATTAGGACAGGAGGTCGACATGACAATGAGGTGAAGGATGATTGAAACAGCCGTCCAACATAGGCCCAGGTGACCCGGCAAGAGCTGGATTCGAACCCTGGACCCCTGGACCCAGCGATTGGCAGCCCAGCACGCTACCGCTAGACCAACCCTCGATCCCCCCAATACAAAGGAAGCAAGAAGTTTTTTCTTTGTTGTTGCAACTTACGGCTGTCCAATGAAGATAAAATGCCTCAAATATCAGAGAAAACTTACATGAAAGGAGATTTGTTGCGGAAAGTTAATGAAAAAACACAGGGTCAAGCTAAACTCAAACCCTAACCCTATAGCCATAAACCTCACCCTTATAGTAACCCCAATTCTAAACCTAACCTTGGGCTTGTTTTCACATCTGATGTGTTGACCCTGTGTTTTGTCATTAAATTTATGTCACAGACATCCTTACACGTTCATTATTTATTTTTGACAGTTCGTGCATATTTATATTAAAGCCCCATGAATTATATGTGATGATAAGAATAGAAACAACTTTATTACAAGCTCTGCTTATTCACCCCAATATGAAAACTAATTAAGAATCACATTTTAATTGCTACTTCAGTAATATAAGTCAATTATATTTTAAAGAGTTCAGTAATATAAGTCAATTATATATGATTTAGTTATAATTTAATATGTAGTTTAAATAAAATCAGATTTCTTCACGGATACCCCAGCCCTGGCTAAAATTTGTAAAATTTCTTATCTAAATGATTTTGAATCACATTTAATATTGATTACTCTAATCTATAAAATTGGATGTTAAGAAGATTGACATCTGTCACAGTGGTAATGATTATTATCTATATTACAAAATGCCAAAATGTATCATATAACAATGTCACCTAACAATGAGGTTAAAGATAATACATTGATACTGAATAAGGGCCTTAGTTTGTGTAGGTAATGATAGTATTACCTCCCCCACATCAAAGCTTCAAATGAAGGATTATCTTGCTGTATACCATGATGTGCATGTCAATCATTCTAATTAGTGATTCATCACAATTTAAATCTTTAATATATGCAAATAGATCTAGGTATATTCAAACATTGCATTTATGTGAAGAAATGGTGAAATGTTTCATACATTCTGTAAACAAGTATACCCAGGATCAAGTGGTCATATTATTCTAGCAACTCCCCCAGGTTAGAAAAGAGTGATGCCAGCTGATTGGTCCTTTTAAAATGGTGGGAAATGGAAGTCCAATAGGTCTGTCTCCATTTGTAGTTCTGAATTTATGTACAGGTGGTGTCTCCAAGCAATAGGAGCTCTGATGGAATCCCCTTTGCCTTTCAACAAGGTGATTGGTGTTGTTGACCAAGCCAAGGAGTCTGACTTAATGAATGTGTTTGTTGAATGTTTGATTGTTTGGGTCAGCTGCACTGTATTGATTATGTTCTCAAAACAGCAGTTCAACAGAAAAGTGTGTTGTTATCATACAGACTGGGGATTGTAACATTTTAACAACCAGATTATTATTAACTGTTAGTCAGCGGATTTCACTTACTTGCAAACAGACCAGATAATATGTCATTTGGTGGGCATCCCCAAAGACAAAAATAGCACTCCCCCCTTATTGTGGTGACACCTACCGATAATACCTATCGTAATCCCCATATGGACACAGACCCATTAACAAACAGGAGTGTCACTCCCTCTGGTGGATTCTTGCAGCTCATTGGCTAGACTATATCAACCAAAGTCAATGGAACTAATCAGTTGACCCAGAGACTTCATGACATATAGACACAGCTTCTCTCAGTTTCATTTGTATCAACCTCAGGTAAGCAGTTTGATCCTTTCTGCTATAAGTAGACCTATTGATAAGACAGGGTTCCCACATATTTTTAAAACCACAATTCCATGAATTTTCCATGACTTTCCGAGACCAAATTTTTGATTTTTCCATGACAAATGCTTCACTCATTCAGGTTTAGATTTACCCCGAAACAAATTCACGCGATGACCTTCATCCACTGTCAAACAACCAACCGACTGCCATAAAGACAGAATTTTGTTACAGGTGATTTATTATCCATCCAATAACTATGTATCCTTCAATCTTTTTTCAGAGACTGAAAGCTTGATGTCATGCTGAGACTGTGTGAATATTGGTCAGTTGAGGTGGGAGTAGAAAAGCTATATGTCATGCCAGGCTCTTTTGATGATATCAAGCTATTTTGTACATTCTCATTGGTCGGGAGAGTCAGCTAAATGACATCAAGCAGTTGCTCTTCAACTGAACTAAATTAACATTGTGAAGGCTCCAGTCTCATTATCATTGAGTCATTGGCGTAAATGGATACTCAAAGCATGCCATGTGATGCCGGGGTGGCTAGATTTTTGAATCTTATTTGAAGAAGATGGGAAGTAGAAGAGGAAGGTTTTATCATATTTAATGTTCAGAGAAAATCTGATCCAAATATCTGTCCTCAATATGCATCAACAGAATGCATGTCACTCAGCTGGTGAAGGAGATTAGTGAATAGCTGTAAAACACAAACAAGACTTTCACCAGATCTCACAGCCGGTCGAATCCCAGCTTGAAGGTCAATGCTGTGTATCACCATGCTCAATCACCAGGAACCCAAAACTATAATGAAACTTGACCAATTGTTTGGATACTCAGGTGCAATGAATAACAATAACCAACAAAATTCCAGTGACATGAAACTGTTAAGGATTTGCTTTAACTGTTTGTTGTTGCTAATTATACCAGCCAATTTGATTTGCTTGTCAGCATGTTGTCATGCTCTTCAGCTGTACATCACAAATAACAGAGCTGCTAGACCAATAGCTGTTCTAAACCAGCATGACATCATGCTGTCGATCTGAAGAAAAAAACTGAAGGATACATAGTTATAGGATGGATAATAATTATCATGCCATTCTCATCATTCACAGTTGCCTGTGAGGAATCAATGCAATGTAGGCACTAGTTTGATATCTTGGCTGAGTGACGTTCTGTAGTCTCTAAACCAATCAGATCAACTAAAAATGCTATGTATTTATAGTTGCAAAAGAACTTCAGAATCGCATACTAATTAAATTGCCTGTAAAGTTTATTGTGAATTCTAGTCAAAATTTTAATTTTCCTTGACTTTTCAAAATATTTTCATTTTCCACGACTTTCCATGACCTCTATTTTTTTCTTGACTTTCCCTGACTTTTCATGACTGAAATCAACATTGAAAGTATTGGGTATGATCATGACAAATCATCAGTATGATGACGCACAAAGTGCCATTTTCACAGTGCGACAGTACACTCTTTTTCGGTATCAAAGTTACAGGCTGTAATAATGATTGCTATTGATAAATAAATCTGAATCTGAATCTATGAAAAGTACATACAATTTCACAAATGACAATGCATAATTCTGCCCTGTCAACCATAGTTTTCACCCACCAAGTTTGCAAGCAGGAGTAATCTCTAAGCTGACACAGACTTGACAGCATTTGAGCCTCTTTGACTGAAATCTCTGTCTCTGGCAAACTGGAGCTGGCTTCAAAGTGATTCTGTTTGTCTATTGTGTGATGGGAATTAAATCAGATGTCAGATCAACGCCTAATTCCAGACTCATTGGACTGGCTAAAAATAGCCTGAAATTTTGTACAAACTGGTGATGTCTAGATATTTAACCAGTATTAGTAAAATCACCTTTAGTCTTATGAGTAGAATTGACTCAAATTTTAGCAAAAATGTAAAATCTGCTTCAGTTATACACAGTCAATACATGCATAACATAATTAAAATCAACTTCAATTATAGCAAAAATTGGTACAACCAACTTCAATTGTTGCCAAAATCAGTACAATCAACTTTAATTTTAGCTAGAATTAGTCAAATCAACACAAATCTTGGCCAAAAAGAGTATTTTCAAAATCAAAACTTGACTAGGTGTCAGTGGCGGTTTTGGCTGCAGCTCTAAAAGGGCTAATTTTACATCATGATAATATTATATTGCAACGTTTACAAGATGTAGTATTCTTAATTGACAACTCTTAGTCTTTTTTTCCGCTTAAATATAAAAGAGCACTTACCCTGGGCAACTCTGAGTCCGAATATTCCATCCAGGTTAATCTGATCATAATTATCTTCAAAGAATCCTATTGCCTTTTCTAAAGCTGTGAGACTTTCATTCAACCAATTGACATTGTCTCCTGCCTTGTTCCTTGGCTGCTTTTGGTTGTTGGTTGGTTGCTTTTGGTTGTTTATTTGGTTGGCTGAGACTCCTAACAACCAAAAACCAACCAGGAGAAGGACATGCATTCTAGTGGACTTGCCATTGCTCCTGGTTCCTCTTTTCTTTTATAGGTGGCTCCCCCATGCCAGCCTGACACCTGTGGGTGCTCCTGGAACTTGCTTTTACTGCAGCCGAACTTTACATCATATCAGTAGCTGTCTGTAAACCAAACTGACGATTAAACTGACCCCAGTCTTTTTTGCTGAACAGCATAGGCGTATCGGAGGGGGGGGGGCAGGGGGGGCCATCGCTCCCCCCCCCAAAAGTTTGGGAAATAGTAAGATTCGGGCAAAGAGGCAAAAAAATTCGGGCAGATGACTAAATAATCACTATTGAAAATTAATGTATTCCAGGCAATTTCACTTGAAATTCGGGCAAATGTGGCTCATCCCCCCCAAAAATCTTGCGCGCCGTACGCCTATGCTGAACAGTGCTAGCCGTAAAAGGACTTGCAGAAGTCATGGTCATTCGTGAATAAATTCAGATCTTTACTGTTTAACTAACTAACTTTCAACTTTGGGCCTCTGCTATCAGTGCTATTACTTTTATTCTAAAACTTTCAGGGCAGTTGTTCCGCCACATGGGCAGTTGCCTGCATGTGAATTCAGGCGGAGTTCACTGCCTGTGGCAGCTTACTGCTGCAGCCTCTCCTACACATTAAGTATGTACATGAATTCTGTGTGCACAGTATTTGTACAATAAACCATTCTGACCATTGAACACATCCCGATTGAATTTGGCTCCGGCAATGCTGTGAGGTGGGGACATATATATGTGAAGCCCAGAGACATGAAGAAACAACAGCAAGGCTGCAGTTAAATATAGGTGGATAGAATTTCAGAGGGTCCACCTTCTTTTTAGCGGATCTTTCTTTTTGAAGTAGCCGAAATTTTCACAGAACCAATTTTTGGTATTGTACCATATTTTAGGAAATAGATAAGTAGATGGATCAATAGATAGATTGATTGATATATAGATATATGGATCTATAGATGGATAGATAGATAGATAGATAGATAGATATATGGACAGATAGATAGATAGATAGATAGATAGACAGATAGATAGACAGATAGATAGATAGGTAGATAGATAGATAGATAGATAGATAGATAGATAGGAGTACAATGAACTATATACAGTAATAAAATCAGAATTGAATCTATAGAGCATCAAGAGCAGGATATGAACTTCATTAGTTGACCTGAACCACCACTGAGCAGCACGAGAAAAACAATAGGACTCCCTGAAACATCCCAGAAACAATGAAGAGTGTGAATCAGAAAGGAACATCTAATTTTAGCATGACAAGTACATCTGGTGGCTGACCCCTAACGCTATAATTAGAAATTATTTCCTTACAGTCTGTCACTTTGATGTAGAAAAAGAGTGGACTGTTGCACTGTGAAAATGACACTTTGGGTGTCATCATGCCGATGATTTGTCATGATCACACCCAATACTTTCAATGTTAATTTGATTTACAGTCGGTCACTTTGATATAGAAAAAATGAGGATCAGTTCACTGTGAAAAATGCACTAAGTGACTCACGATAGCCGATGAAGTGTCATCTTCTCTACTTTCAACATGGGAAACATATAGGCTGTTTGATTAGTCATGATCAAGAGAGGGCCATTTGACTTGTCATAACTAATTTTAGAGTGAAAATCAGATGCATAATCGTTTCGTTTGGCTGTTATTATAATGCCCATATCAGTGTAAGGTCTGGGTTGCACATCTTTTGTGACACTTATATTCATTTTTTATGCAACTGGGAGAAAATATCCGTTATGCTGTCAGCTGGGTTGCCAGCCCAGGCCAAGTGTCATTCAGCACTTCCCAGCCAGCTGATATGAATCATTTTTTCCCAAGCCAGTCGCCTCAACTGCTTTCTCATTACCTGACTGCAAACTTCACTGGATGAATGCCAAAAATTTACTACCAGCTGACAACTTGGCCAGCTGTGAAAATCCCAGCTGACAGTCTGCCAGCCAGCCAGGCACCTGCTTCATAACAGATATTTGGTATACCGGGTAACAGATCATGGGGTGCCCCTGTCTTTGTTCCCAATTTTGTGAATAACATGATTCAATCAAAGCTTTAGTTTGTTTCGGGGCCCCAATGTGAGAGGGTCCTGTGCAGGAAGGGCCCTACCACATCGGTAAAGTTTGAGTTATGCTGAAATAGCGTAACGCTGAAAATAGGAATGTGGGCCATTTGCAGGGTCAATTGACTTATTTTGCCATACATGGACCCAAAATGTCTCAAGTCCCCTGACTTCCTGGTATACCTGTGTGTACTTAATAGACCCCATTAAGATATTTTACAGTACTACAACTTATACACGTAAGGGACCGTTCAGAATTTATTACTGGGGGGTGGGAGTTTTGCTGAAACTTCCCGTCAAAAATTGATACCCCCCTTTAGTTTCATACGGCTTTTTAGTACCCCACCCTCTTAGGTTTCATGCATATTTTTGGTACCCTCCCCTCGACATACAAAGCAGTACATACATATATACTGTTATACACAGTCACGGGTACAGATTTGCGCCATTTAGCGGACTTTTGCACGTAGAAAAGTACAGATAAGTGAATGCATGCGTGTTTCATAACGTTTTTTCTTTGTTAAAACATCTTACCCTCCTTGGAAGTGTTGTCAAAAATTAATACCCCCCCTTGAAACATTTGAGAAGAGTTAGTACCACCTCGGGCAAACTGCCGCCCTCCGCCCCCGCCGTAAATTCTGAACGGTCTCTAAGAAATTAGAAATCAATCATTTTTGAGTTTTCAGGGGAAATTAGGCAGTTATTCGAGTAGATTCAAATCTTTTGATTATCTTTGATTGATAAAGATTTCTAATATATTAACAAAGCATACTGTACTGACTGAGTATATTGTGATCAACTTATTTGCTTATCCAACATTTGAGATTTTATTATAAACTAGGTCATTTGGCATGATGACGAATAGCATCGAGCAAACAGTACACAATGTTAATCCATCAAAACTTCCTGGTTTACCAAACACTTCATGACGTATGATACATGGGTATGTGCATCATGTCATACTTATGTTATGTTTCAGTTAAACTGAGGTACCACACTTTACAATGCTTGGGTTAGAACTGGGAAGTTATATGCATCATAATATTATGAAAAGACAGTCCACGTTCTGCAGTATCATATGACTGAGTATGTATCATAACACTTTCAACATTTAATACAGTGTATATGTAAATGGCACAGCCATGAAATTCGCGCAGCACTTCAAACTTTTTGTAGAGGACTTTAAATTTAGTGTCACCACAATTTTTATTTTTATTTCATATTCAATGTATGAAAGGCAGTTTTGTAACTGTTTCAAAAAAATTGAAAAACAGATATATTAAAAAAAAAAAAACGACAGAAGGAAGGAAATGTAGACTAGAAAGAAAAAACAGATCAAAAATACATAAAAGATAAATAGATAACTTGCCCCTCGACTGGTGCACAGTGTTTTGGTCACACGAAAAAGTAATCTCTTCCAAAGGGTAGGGTTCTCCAGACATTTCCACCATCACAAATTGGAAATTCTCCCACACTGTCTGCGGGGTTAGGGGATCTGGGATGCTTTTCATATCTACTAATTTTACTCAATGCTGAAAACACTGCAGTGTTGGGGAATATCCAATTAAGAAAATTTGATGGCTCTACCATACCATAATACCTTGTCAGGAACCAAGAAAACAGACCCATCCCATTGTGTCCCAGGTCCCAATGTGCGCCGGTTCCCCCTACATGCTGTACTGATGGTAGTGAATTGCTAAACATATTTGCAGGCTTTAGAGTGCTGCCCTATGGGCACATCTACGTTGTAGCAACGTTGCAACAACGTCACCCTGTTCGTCAAATGACGTAGAATTGTATGTTAGAAATTATGTTGTCATAATGTGGTGAAGCAATATCAAAGATATGACGTTAGCATGCGCCGTTGTGGCGACGTTTTCACAACATAGTGAGGCAATGTGAATGGTTCAACGTCAACTTGCAATGTTGGGGCAATGATATAAAAGAACCCTGACGTCGTGTTCATGTTGTGGCAACATAATCTCTACCATGCATATCTATGTGACCAACAGACCAGCCCTCCACCAATTAGCAACGTCGGGGTTTACGTCATGTGCCCCTTGGGTGTTATCTAGGATGATGGACATACAAAATTTCCTGGAGATTGTCCCTAGCATTTATTGCCACGTTCTTTATTTAACCAGATTAAACTGATGATACTAACACACATCTGGCACAATGGTCACATGACCTTGGCTGACCAATTAACACACAGCTACCAACAGGAAGCAGAGGGAATTGTGGGAGTAGCAGCAAGTGGTCTGCATACAAGGCCAGAAGTCATTGCTCTTTATTAACCTCAAATGATTTACAAACACGATAAGCAATAAGGTCTTATTCGGTTGTTATGGAAGTTGGTTTGATCAAGGGCCAATACGATTGCTGACTTGCTAACTGCGATTTGATAGAGTGACCTTATTGACACTGTTGATCCAGATTTGAGCTTCTTATCAGAATTATAGAGAAGGTTGTATGTAGACTGAGCAATCAGTAAAAGTAGCAAAGAGTTTCAATAAACCATCGGTTGAATGCATGGATAAATTAATCTATCTTTCTATCTATCTATCTATCTATCTATCTATCTATCTATCTATCTATCTATCTATCTATCTATCTATCTATCTTTTCCATCTATCTATATGTATGTATCTATCTTTCTTTCTTAAACTTCAAAGTCAATCTATCTTTCTGTCCTGTGTACATTATTACATGCCTGAAATAGAATTTCCTACTGAGAACTGGGTTGTGACATCAGGAAGTATAAATAGAATAAAAACCATTCTAGGAATTCATTATTTATGAATTTGATTCAGAGGTCAGGGCAACCATGTTCAGATAATGTGATTTGAGCATGGGTATGGTATGCCATATGGCTTAGGAGCTCTTAGGGGTCAACCAGACGATAGTTGGGGGAGGTTATGGACTTTACCCCCGGGACGAACCTTTTTTTTTTCGTTCGCGGTGCGTTGACGAACAATTTTTGCGCATGTGCACTCGCGACAAACTTTTTTTATCGGAATTTTTTTTTTTCACCAAATGTCCATACCCCCCCCACTCAAGATCATCTGGTCGGCCCTTACAGGAATTATTTTTGGCGAATGTTCATCATGTCATGTCAACAAATTCAGCAGATGTTTTTCTCCTGATTTTATGAAATATTTCTTGTGACATCATAGTGCTTTTCAATAGAGAATTTTAGACACTGTGGTCGTCTTCTGCTATGAATTGTTACAATTGGAGTCACTGAAAGAAAAGAAATTCATGAACCGGTGGAGGCCTTTTTCTGGCACTTAGCATAGACTGCCATTTTGACATTTGAAAGGCCAGACTTCTGTTTTTCTCAATAAATTCCACTTTCAAGCAGCCCTACAGTAGATAAAACAGCTGAAACTATTGAAGCCAGCTGCGTAGGATGACTCCTCGCAACTTTCAGGGAGAATTTCAACCAGGTCCCAAGGACGGAAGAGCGATACAGAAGAAGTTACAAGAAATCAACCCTGCTGTAGGCCTACAATAAGACACAAAAGAAGTGAAACAAAAGAAGAAAACTACAAAATAAAAAAATTTAATTGAGGGTGACAATTCGACATTGGGGTAAGGGGGCTTGAACTTTCCTTGGCGGGAAATAATTTATTTCACGGTAGAGTCGGCTATCATGTTATTATTTGTTTCAAGCAACACCTCAGAAATTAAATATTTCAAGACGGCCCTGAAAGGAGTTTATTTATTTCACTTAGTCCGACAAAATCTGACTCAAAACTGACGGCTGCTTGAATTACGACAGCATTTTTCGGACTATATTTCACCAAAACTTGGCCAGAAATTATCAATAAAATAAAAAATTCCAAGCCCCCCCCTGGATATTAAATGGTGGCCTCCTTATTATTATTACAACAATAAATTAGTACATTTTCTCTACCTGTTTCAGCTGTTTGGAATTTCACTTTTGCTTTCGTTTGCATACTCCTGTGCAAAATCCAGGTTTCCTCACAAATGCTAAAAATAGCCCAGAGCAACCAGATGTTGTGATTTTCTGTATGATGGGAAGAGTAATATTTGAAGATAAAAGCGATAGGTAAGTTGACTTCAATTATAATATATGTGATGCATATTACTATAGTATGACTATTTGTACTGGTACTTATCATGAAAACAGGCGAAAATTATATGATAATTATTTATTGAGAAAAGACTTCTTGTGTGCACATCCAGCATTTGGGATTTCCAGTGATTTAGGCCTGTGGATCCTAAGAATCTTGGAAATAAGTGTAAACAAACGGTCTTTGGTTGTGTTCTTTGCATAAGAATAAGGAATGAATAGAAATAGATTATCTGCAGACTCACAGTAGTTTTCATAATTGTATACATTAATTTTAGCATTTCAAGGACA
Source organism: Platynereis dumerilii (assembly GCA_026936325.1). Taxonomy (NCBI): domain Eukaryota; kingdom Metazoa; phylum Annelida; class Polychaeta; order Phyllodocida; family Nereididae; genus Platynereis; species Platynereis dumerilii. Next base: position 9,346,030 of record JAPTHN010000009.1, read on the forward strand.
TGTATTCTAGAGTAAAACTTAGAAAAGTGATACTAGAAAAATCATTACATCACTCTGCCCTGTTATCAGATTATAGAGTAACATGTCCTAAAAAAATCATTTTCAGACAATTATGAAACAAAGATGTAATAAAACTTAAATTGAAAAAAAAATTAATATAATTTCAGTATTGAATACCCATTCTGAATGTAGTAACATAGTTTTTTTTAGTTTACATTCTGTCACTTTGATAGAGAAAAAATGAGGACCAGCTCACTGAGAAAAATGCACTTCATGCCTCATGATAGCCGATGAAGTATCATCTTATCTACTTTCAACATGGAAAACGTAGAGGCAGTTTGATGAGTCATGATCAAAGGGAGGCCATTTGACTTGTCATAACTGATTTTGGATTTAAAATCAGATGCATAATTCTTTCGTTTGGCTGTCACTAACAAGCGGGATAAGTCTCCTTCAATCAAATTAACATTGAAAGTATTGGTATGATCAAGACAAAGCATCAGCACAATGGCACACGAAGTGCCATTTTCACAGTGTAACAGTACACTCTTTTTTCGGTATCAAAGTGACATGCCGTAATAGAAAGTTTTAACAGGATAACTGATTTTCTTTGTGAAAAAAGTTTTGATGAATTATTATATTATATATATCCTTCAAATTTATTTAATTGACTGAAGGCATGATGTCATGCTGAGGCTTGTTATGGACCATCCTTGTGTTTGGCAGTTAAAGATCATTAAGCCAAACTGTGGTGCTAAATAACACAAACAGACATGCATCCAGTAGCAAACAATTATTGTGAGCCTGTACATATCATTGATTATGTATAGTTTAACTGTTAACTGCCAAACATAAGGATGATCAACAAGCAGCCTCAGCATGACAGCATGCTCTCTGACAAAGATGCAAAGATGAAGGATACATGTGCTTAGTCACTGGATTGATAATACATGTAAAAGACTCCTGTTTGTTTATATTTTGAGCATTGTGGAGCACTTGCGTTTACAGCCAAACACCTTGATATAGAATTAGAGTGGACTGTGGCACTGTGAAAATGGCACTTCGTGTGTCATCATGCTGATGATTTGTCATGATCAAACCCAATACTTTCAATGTTCATTTGATTGAAGGGGACTTATCCCACTTGTTGGTGACAGCCATGCACACAAAAGGATTATGCATCTGATTTTCACTCTAAAATCCCTTATCAGAAATCAAATGGCTTTTTCTTGATCGTGACTAATCAAACAGCCTCTATGTTTCCCATGTTGAAAGTAGAGAAGATGACACTTCAGCGGCTATCATGAGTCACGAAGTGCCATTTTCACAAGGCCACAGTCCACTCTAATTCTATATCAAAGTGTTTGTCTGTAAACAAAACTTTTTTTAGCTGTAGCTGCTTATATATATATATTTACAATCAATTGAAGAAAGTCTCCGAAAGTGAGAAAATCTTGAAAAATGTCAAAATCAGACTCTTGTGTAGTCATGTCTAAAGCATATATTTTGTACAACTGCGAGCTGTGGACAGTGACTAATGAAATGGAAACTGACATCGATATATTTCAAATTAAAATGCTGCGAAAGATTTTTAGAAAGACTACAATGGTATGGACATTGACTGAGAATGCCTGGTGACACACAAGCAAGAGGAGTGCTATATATATATATATGTATGAGAAGCAAGCAAATATTTACAAAAACACTTGGGGAGGACAGAAACAAACCTGGATGAAATTAGTGGACAAAGATCTTGATAAGCAAAGTATAAGTATTAAAGTTGTACATGGTAATGGAATAATTGGATTAAAGTCGTTTAAGCAAATTGAGTAGAAAAAGACAATACAGGAGTAATATAAATGAGATTATTATTATTTTTCAGCATCTGATTTAGCCATACAGCACAGCGATCACTTCACCAAGGACGATGCAGAATGAAGAAGTCGTATTCGATGGCGACAGTTTTTTTCAAGACAGAAACGACATTCAATATTTGATTATCCCAGACAACCGTGAAGAAGGAAATAATCGTTTTGAAGACGGTGCCAGAGAAGAAGGAGTTTCTAGAATCCAACGCACAGCAATCATCATATTCAGCATAGCCAACATTTTCGTTGGTGTTGTGTATTCTGTGACGTTCTCATATTACCCAACATCGGTAAGTTGCTGAAATGTTTTAATGATTATATTTTTAAAGATGTGGAGAATCATTTGTTTCAACCTTTACAGTCTTTCACTTTGTTAAAGAAAAAATGAGGACCAGCTCACTGTGAAAAATGCACTTCGTGACTCATGATAGCTGATGAAGTGCCATCTTCTCTACTTTCAACATGGGAGACATTGAGGCACACTCTAAGCCCCAGCAAGCTGACTTGACTTAATTCAATTGGGGCAACGGTGCTGCAATATATTTATGGAGTCAGTTCAGCTTGTTCATTTGAAGTTGTATCTCTCAGTTCGCCAACATTTTCACAGTTTAAGTGTCAATAATTTTAAGTGAATTGAGTTTACCTGACTTAAAGAAATTAAAAAATGGGCTGGAACTCAACTGAGATACACTAACCTGGCCTACATTAAATAAGCTGAATTCAGTGTTTCACATGAAGGGAATTGAGTTGAGACAACAAATTTTCAATTGGACAAGACAATATTCTGCAAATCGGTCATGCTAGTACAATATAATCAAACCAAAATTAACAAAGGCTTTAAGTTTATCTGACATAACACAGCTGAGGCTGACTGACTCAATCAATTTTTCTCTATAAAATGAAAAAGTTATAATTTATAACCACATAATAGAAATAAGGCAGACTAGCAAAATGTGATTAGGAGAATCTGAATTGAGCAAGAATGGCTGAAATAACACAATCAAGTCACTGAATGTGGCTTAATGTTAATTAGTTAATATGACTTTTTTTAATTAAGTTGTAATATGCTGAATTACTTGAGAAAACATGGCAAATTTTATTTAAGTTCATATAAACAAATACTTTTATGCGAGATTAACCTGATAAAAAGGTGTTATCATAGCTCATATCAATTAGATTAACCCGAATTGATTCAATTATACTTCCTTTGCCAAATTAAAAGGGATGAGCCTGCTCAAATAAATTGAATTATTCTGGATAGATTGTACTATGCTGTTTTCAAGTGATTAACAAGATATAGCATAATTGGTAGAAAAAGTGACCGGATGATAAACAACCACTGATCATTGGTCTGGACCAAGATGAAATTGGACATCTTTGGGACACCCTATGAATTTTAATCAATAGCCTACCGTTAGAACTTAGAAATTAAACAGATAGATTGAACAAATAAAATAAAGCACCAGAGATAAGTCTAAAAAGGCATTTATTTTCAATAAAGCAAACAGGAAGTCAATAAAATCAATGGTCAATCGTGCCGAGAGGTAATAAGTGAAAAATATACAAATCTGTTACTTCATGAATTTTACACAAAAGACGATTTGTCATTCACAAGATTTTGAAGTAAAAGGATGACAAATTATACTTGAGCAACAAAAACACACCGAAAGACATAACATAAAAACACAATGTACGTAAGTAAGATCTTTACCACGAACAAATACATTGCATTATTCACGCATAAAAAATCATTTATTGAAGCAAAACTAAACAAAGGTTGTGCATATATCCATACAAATTTGTGACTGCAACAAATCTGAAATTTCTAGTGACCAAAAATCGCAAGCAAACAATTTTTAAACAAAGCCAACTAGTCATTTTTCCATAAAGAAAGTTACCAAGGATAATTTTCAATGACCAAATTGTCCATCGGTAAGTCATTGGGAAAATTTTTCAAAGGTCCTGAGGTACGGTTAATTATTCTGTTCATTGTTTGGACATCAGAAATTTCAAAACTTCATGTCAAATGTTCTTTCGTCTAAAGATGAAATCAAGGAGGAAGTATGAACAATTTCTTGGAGAGTTTGTGTGATAAGTGACAGTACTGAGGTTGGTTGTAATGTCGCGATCCTCACAAAGCAAAGCCAGTGTTGCTCAGTCAAGGTAGCCTTTGAAGTTCCACCCTGAAAAAGAAAACATACATTGTATTGCATGTGGATGATATAATGTTATCAAACAATATTTACTGTGTGGCTTTAAGATATTTGCAGAAATCAATTTTCTCTTCTCTCAAAAATATTCATTATGTGCCTTTGCAGAATTATTCATTTACCTTATTAATTTTTTTAAATGGCATAATGTATGGTCATCCTTATGTGACCAGTGGCTCACTGGCACTAATTGAAAAAGGATACCCAACATGGCAGATGATCATCAATCAGCATAGATCTCAAGATATCTCTGTTAATCATTGTTGACATTCTTCAACTGTTGTTTGGATTGTTTTATGTTTTTTTTTTCAAATTTACTTGCGACAGAGGAAAGCTGCTCCAATTTTTCTGAACACTTAAGCTAATTTAATGGACTGAATTGTACATACCTGCAAAAAATGTGCTTTTGACCTCAGATTGTATCCCTGAAGAAGTGTAGCATGATTGGAGTGCTGCTCAGGTGTGACAGGCCTCATATATGCATTTTCTTCTGCAAATATGAAAGAAACAAACATAAATTGACGGAAGTTTTGAAATTCCAGCAATTAAAAGTCCCAATGGTCAACATGTGTATCCCTTCCCCTATCTGGCAACATTTGATAGCAACATGAGAATGATGTCAGTTGTAAATACACAGACAAGTGGACAGACAAACAAGCATGTATGGAAAAATAATTCCTGCAGAGGGACTAATAAGTCATTTTTGCGTTGAGCATGTCATCTAAGAAAAGGATACAGCTGTTCTGAGGTGGAATTTATAAATATGTGCAGTTAAGTTCTGCTTTCCACACAAGTATATTTACGAGAATTGAGTTTTGTAAGACCAGAAACCCAAGAACATGTATTACAATGATTACCTGGCTAATTTTCTCGAGTCTCCTGCATCCGATGTAATTAGATAGTTCAGCTGGTGCCTCCGTGAAATATCCTCTGGTTGACATGTCAAGAATACTGCTTGTAAATCTGAAACATATTTTACCAATATCATTTTCAAGCAGCACAATTAATATAAAATATAATATAATGTGCAAATTCATTGGGAATTAGGAATATGATTAACAATAAATTTGAAGTCCTGATTACTGGATGATATTTTGAGTGTTTTGAGTTTGTCCGAAATATTCATTTATATTATGCCAGAAAAATTTAAGTAATGGTATGCTAATTACTTGCACCAACCAACTGAATGCTACAGGTGTGACTGAGAATAGAGTTTTACAACAAAGTGTATGGCCCGTTTAAATTTAGTGCAATATGCAATAACTAGTCCTATTGCTCGGCTTTCTTCACATTTTAGGACATAATTACTATTAGTAAATTATGCACTCTGACAAAATCTGGCTCAAGACGAAGCCTAAGGGCTGCTTGAGACACATCAGCATTTTTCTGTCTATATATTATGAACATTTTAATGAATGAGTGCAAATGGACCTTATGAACATCAAATAATATTTCTGTAGCTATTTGAATGCTTATCTTTGTTGCCAGCCAGCTAATCATAAAAATGCCAAGACAAAAAGGGCGACCATTTAATTTCCAAGGGGGCTTGGAGTTTTCCTCTTTATGTCAGGCTAACGGCACCATTATAAATGTTGAGTGTGCAAAGTCACCAAATATTCACTTCTAAATCAAATTTAACAACACCTTGTTAAAAAAATTACCCCCACAAGAAATTATTTATTTCAAGTCTGGCCAAAAAGAATTTATTAATTTCACCAATTTCACCAAAACTGATGAAGAATTTTTTTTTTTAAATAAAAACTCCAACCCCTCCCCCTCGACACTAAATAGTCGGCATAATCCTGAAATAAGCCCCGGACGCTGATAACGGAATGAGCAGGCCTATGTTAGAGCATAGGCAGCAGCTCATTCCGTGGAAGGTGCGGGGCCTATTTCAGGATTATGCCTATCAATTTCATGTCCACTAAGATAATATTGCTATAATGACATCGCTTTCCATTTGCTAGTTTTTAATCTCTGGCTTTGAATTAGTTTGACATCATGATGCCCCATAGTTTAGTACTGACTTGCACATTACAGTTTCAAGTTTTTGTATTAAAAAAAGTACATGTTCATGCTCTATTGATATTCATAACAATAAAATAAGTATTCAATATTGAAAAATACATTAAGTGCTACAGAATATCCAAGTTCTCTTACCTTCAAAAATGTTGAGTTCTTCTAATTTGAGAAATCAATAGAATGGCTTTGCTGTGTCAAGTTAACAGCATTGAAGGTGTTAGAAATGGTCCTTAAGGCAATAAGCCACTTGGAGGTTGTAGGAAAAACTGCTAACAACATCAAGAGGAATTATGACAAGAAAAACTGCTAAAAACATTGGAGTGTGGGTAACACCACTTTCTACATATAGATGTCAGCACTTTACTTATTATAACAAGATATCCAGTCAATGTTTAAAAAAACACTCAAATACAGTCACATTTATTAAAACAACTTATCGTAATGATTTAGTGATCTTTCTAATCTGTAGATCATATCATTGTGGTTGTAATTAAGATACAATAATGGCCTGCAGCCCAAGTCAGATTGCTCAAAGATTTTTACAAGGCCGCTCACAAACCAATATTAAGTATTTCAACGGAAGCATAATTACATATATATTTTTCCTTGAAGTAATTATTAAAAGTTATGGTGGTAATACACCCTGCATTGCGTAAAAAAGAAAAATTCAATATTTTGGTCCTACTTACAGTTAGGCAATTTTTTTAAAAATATCTCCAAGTTCAACTGAACTGCTGGAAAAAATACCATTAAATAACAACATTTGGAGTTGTTGCTCATATTGCCTGCAAATATGTCAAGGCAATGCACACAGATGATCAACATGTCCACATACACAATGTCAAGTTGACATTCTTTCCATTGATATTTTCAGAAATTCTACAATAAATTACATAATATACAGAAAATGTCTAATTGTCAGGGATTTGAACTCAAGAAGTCTGGATCACAACACTAGTCATTTAACCAATGTGGCCGTAATGTCCGGTGAACACACCAAGTTATTTCTCCTACTCTTCTCACTAATTCTGCAAGACATAGTATAATTAAGAAAATGTCAAGCTGTCGCAGATTTGAACTCAAGACCTCTTTATTACAAGGCTAGTCACCCTACCAAAGTGGCCACAATGTCCACTCAACACATCAAGTTGTTTCTGCTAGTCTTCTCATTAGTTGTATAACAGAGGGTATTTAGAAAATGTCACTCTGTTACAGATTTGAACTCAAGACCTTTTGATTACAAGACCAGTCACTTAACCAATGTTGCCACAATGTCCACTCAACACATCAAGTTGTTTCTGCTAGTCTTCTCATAAGTTGTATAACAGAGGGTATTTAGAAAACATCACTCTGTTACAGATTCGAACTCAAGACCTTTTGATTACAAGACCAGTCACTTAACCAATGTTGCCATTATGTCCACGCAACACACCAGGTTGTTTCTTCAAGTCATTTTTTTAAATAACAGATTGCATTGTTAAGAAAATGTCACTCTGTTCCAGATTTGAACTCAAGACCTTTGCATTACAAGATCAGCCACTTAACCAATGTGGCCACAATGTCAAGCAAATGCAACAAGCTGTTTCACCTAGTCTCCTCAAAAATTCTATAAATAGATTATGAAAAACAGAATACGTGATTTGACTCAGATTCTGCGTAGTGGGACAGGACACTAACCAGGGTCCACAATGATAAACAAATCAAAATATTGAAATATGTTGACCTTTGCTCCAACCTTTGTACCATTAATTGTACCATAAATATAAGGTGTAACGAGAAATATCTAAATCTCACTGGGTTTGAAGCCAACACCTTCAGATTACAAAACAAACCACTAACCCATGTGGCCACAGAGTAAGTAGCTAAGACAAGGTTATTTTTTGCTTGTCCAATGAATCGAACATAAATAAGATGTTCAACTATTGGCATAACAAATCTGGCATAAGCGAATTAAGCTGAGTAAACTTATTCCGTTTGTGTCTCAGAAGTTCACGAGTATGGCTGAAAAAGATTGTGTTGTGTTGACTTAAAATATCAATCCATTGAAACTGACAAATAGTATATAAGCTGACACAGCTTAAAAAAAGAAAAATAGTTGATTCCACTTAAACAATTTATGTCAAGTGTGTGGTCTAGGCTTAGAGTGCAGTTTGATTAGTCATGATCAAGAGAAGGCCATTTGACTTGTTACAATTGATTTTGAATTGAAAATCATATATGCATAATCCTTTCGTTTGGCTGTCACCAACAAAAGGGATAAGTCTCCTTAAATCAAATTGACATTGAAAGTATTCGATATGATCATGACAAATCAGTATGATGACTCACGAAGCGCCATTTTCACAGTGCAACAGTACACTCTTTTTCAGTATCAAAGTGACAGGCTATAAATAGCCTGCACTTTACAAACTAAACAGTAGGCAATAGTATAGCTCATCTAAATGCTTTTGAAAGCAAATTAATACCAATATCGACTAGGGCAAACTGATGTGGCAAGTTGCAACTGCATTATTCAAGTGCAAATGCAAAAGGACATAAAAATCATTTTTTTATGAACATTTGCAAATTTTGGAGTCCTCACATTCATTCTTGTACGAACATTTGCAAATTTTCGAAGTTCTTTCATTCATTCTTGTAATAGCAAAATTCGCTTAATTTCAAAGGGCTTTGACTTCTATATGGGAAATACAAAACAACAAAGCTTAATTTTCTGTCTGTCCATCAAAATCAACATTATCCTTGTAAGGAATTGTTTTTACTTTTGACATTTTGAGAAGAACAAGTCTTTTGCCTGCGCTTCATCACAACTTTATGTGCAAAAATGTCAGTATTTTCCCATTTACATTTCACATCTTTTCAATTCCAAAGCTCCTGTGTGCTACTGAACTTGTGTCCTCTTAGATTAACGAAATAAAATTCAAATTCAAAATTCAAATTCAAATTCAAATAATTTTATTTATACTCGATAAAATAGTGTAGCAAGCATGCTAATGATCGAGAGAGAAAAATATTTGTACAAGTGATAGAATATATACAGAAAGGAATATTTACAAATCAAAATTTAAAAATTGACTTACATACATCAGGTCTCTAAATTAACTCACTTTTCAATCGGCAGATAGAACGCATTACTTAAACACAACTTCAAAATATACCTTGATATTGAACTTATGAATTATAAAGTACAAAAAAATAATATTGAAATATGACACAATTGTGACGGCACGGCCTAGACTGCGATGCAGCAGGCGGTGCAGTTACAATTGGGACCTTCCCAAGTCTTTAACATCTTTTTAAAGACTTGGATATTTGTTGCGCCCTTGATATTGCTAGGTAATATATTCCATACATGCGGACCATAATAAGAGAAAGTATTTCTGCCATACCTTATTTTGTTGAATTTCGGTAATGATACTTTAAAGCCATCTCGTAAGCTGTAATCACAATCTTTCTCATCTACCATTTCCTTCATAAAGTTTGGATTTATAGAGTGTATTGTTTTATAAACTTGACATGCTATGGCCTTGATACGACGGATATGTAGTGTTTCATGGTCATAGTGTTTCAACATTTCTCTATATTCGGTCTTGAAATCATTATATATAAATCGTAATGCTCTTTCTTGTACATATTCCATCTTTCGCATCATTGTCACACTGCAGAAATTCCAAACAATTGGACAATAGTTAAAATTTGACAAGACAAATGTTTGGTACACGACTTTCTTTTCTTCAATGCTAAATATATTCTTGAATCTGTATAGCACATTCAACTGCCTTCCTGCTTTGATACACAGATCAGCTACATGAAAATCAAATTTAAGTTTGTCATCAATAGTAATTCCTAGAAACTTAACTGTATTATCTCTTTGTATTGTGGTATCATTTATAACCACTTGGTCTGGTATAATATCACAAGCTGATAATGGTTTCATCAATAAGAATTGAAACTTTTCAGTATTCGCTTGCATAAAATTATCAGAGAACCATGTCACTGCTTTAGTGGTATCTGTCTGCAGAGCAAGTAGAACTGATTGTAGTGAACTGTCTGCAACATCTATTGTGTTATCATCTGCATAATTTGTTAAATTACAATTTTGAAGAGAGTAGAATAAGTCGTTGATAAATATATTGAAAATGATCGGGCCCAAACAGGAACCCTGAGGGACACCTTTCTTCACAGGCTTCCATGAGCTCCTTGCGTCTTCCACTTTAACTCTTTGTGTTCGACCAGATAAGTAGGAACTCATAAATAGACAAGCGTCATCACTTAACCCATAAACTTTCAATTTGCTAACCAACAAACCATGAGGTATACAATCAAATGCTTTTGAAAGATCCATGGAGATTACTCCAACAAACTTGTCATTGTCTTATGCTTTTTTCCATGAATCAACTAATTTTATCAGAGCATGTTCACAACTATACTTTTTCCTATAAGCACATGACATTTTGTCAAAAACTTCATTGAAATAGCTCATAAGTTGCTCTGAGATTACAGATTCAAATATTTTACTCAAAGTAGGTAAAATACTAACTGGTCTATAATTTTCTTTGAGCATATCTTCTTTCTTCTTGAAGAGAGGAGAGATTTCAGCTTTTTTCATGTCGTCAGGGTATACACACGTGTTAAAACTTGTGTTTATAATTTCAGTCAAAGTTGTGGATAGGTTTTCATGAGACATATTTATGAGCTTAGGGGGTACTTTATCATGCCCTGTTGCCTTTTTAACATTTACTTTGCTTAAGATCTTACTTACATATAAAGGAGAGACGGGTGAGAAATTGAATTCATGACTAAATTTGGGTGCATTTTGCCTTATGTTCACTATACTAGGGTGACTATCATGTTTCTTAAAAACGTCCTGGAGGAAGTCTTTTTTCGTAGTTTCTAGCTCATCTGGTGCACCAATATTGTCAGCTACAGATGAGAAGAATTCAGCAAATATCTCGCAGACGTCCTGCTTATTTGATATAATATTTCCGTCTTCATTTAAAATTATATTTCTGTGTTGTTGTTTGTTATTTGACATGTAAGGTTTTATGTAATTCCAAAAATCTTTGGGCGTCGCATTACTGTTACATTTGCTCATGAAATAGGACTTAATGGCTAGACGCCTCATATTGGTTGTCTTATTTCGTTGTGTGCGGTAGGCCTGCCAGGCTTCATCAGTCCTGTCTTTAAAAAATACATTTTTCAGCATATTTCTTTTGTATATATTTTTACGCAGGTCAGAGTGCATGTATGGAACCTGTTGTGTTCTAATGACACGTTTCTTCAGAGGGGCGCGTTCGTTAACAACATCTATGGACAGTTTTGACATGCACCAATACTTATCATCGACTTCATCAAACAATTCTGATATATGAAAGGGTATAAAGCTGACATCTGCATTAAATGAATTGACATCAAAATTTTTATAGGACCGATATTCTATAGACATTGGTTCTTGAGGAGGAACTTTCAATTTGGTTACACAACCAACCAGATTGTGGAAATCACTGTAGCCAAAATGAATGTTTATGGGACTTTGAAAGCGTTTTGGATTCATAACTATTACTGGGTCAATTAGTGTGCCAGAATTGGACTTAAAACAGGTTGGATCTTTGATAAGATTTTTCAACCCAAAAACATGACATACATCTGTTGTTAATTTATCACTTTCATTTTGCATATTTATATTTACATCACCCAGTAATATAATCTCTTTACCCTCGGCTGTCATGGAGTTGTATGCAGATGTCAACTTTTGAATAAATACATTCTTTGACACCCTAGGGTTTTTGTACACAAGAATTAAATACCACGTCTGCTTTTTTATAACAAAACTTAGAATCATAGATTCAATATGTGGATCATCACTGGTAAATTCAATTTCATATTTCCTCTTGTGTGGTATGTCAGAGCGAAACCATATCATCATACCACCAGAGTTTGCATATCTATCTTTTCTATACAATTTATAACCAGCAACTTCATATTCACTATTTATGTCCGTATCACTTAGCTTACTTTCGGTTATACACAGTACATCAACATATTTAGATATCAGAAATTCCAATACATATTCCTTACATTTACTTATACTGTTTACATTTACGTGAGCAAAAACAAAATTTTTACCAAATTGAGATCTTACATTTTTCAAGTGAGCTATAGCCGGGTCTATACATATATTATCATTCACATTCTCTTCATCTATATCGACCTGATGTATGACATTTAGTGGTTCATGTAAATTTTCAACTTCACTAGTACAAGTATTTTCTAAAAGCATCAAGGAGTCCTTTTCAGAAATAAAATCAACTAGGCTGTCCTTAAAACAATCAGAGCTAGAGTCTGTACTAAAAGCATCAGATAAGTCAGTAACAAAAGAAACAATGTTATGAACATCATTAACATCAGTGAAACCAGAGGAAATCATACTATCATTAAAGTAACTTAAATCAATAAAATCATTATTAATAGTGATATCACAAATATCAGATTCATCACAAGTACTAAGTTCAGCATTTAAGTAGACAACTGAGTTTTCATTTGCAGCCAGTGCTGTTGCAACAGCACACTCAGGTTTGCTACTTGTCACAGGGATATATACAGTTTCACTACAACAATAGCCATAAATTTCAATATGTTCCATTCTAGCACCATTTTCCGAGTTACACATTGAGCAAGATTGTTTTTTGGCACGGTCATCGTGGCCTGAGTCTTAATATTGGTTCGTAGTACAAAATTTCATTTTATGTCCACTGCGGTTACAACTGTAACACTCAACTGGATAAGAGAAACGACAGTTTTTTCGAGCATGATTTGATTCACCGCAATTCCAGCAATTACCATACTGATTTTTGACAGTTCTGTTTTCAGTTTTGTCATAGCCGTGTAAGTCATGATACTGGACGTCTTCCCAGTTCATTACATACAGTTCAGTGCGAAGTTTCTCATGTATTTCGCCATGCACATTTTGGCCATGACCGTCATGACCTCGTGCCCAAAAGCTGTCGTTGGTGTCTTCTATGAGCTTTCTTTCTCCACTGTCGTTTAGCGCCTTGCGGTATTGTGAGCATTGGTAGAGCTTCTCTTGCAGGATGTGAGACATAACATCTCAGAAGGAAAAGTGGTTTCATACTAAGATAATGTTGCAATTCAACTTTTGGTTTGCAAAAGGAAATTAAACTTTGAGTTGCGCATTGACACACTTTTTTTTCACTTGTTCATCAAGTTTATATAATCAAATAACTTTTTTCCCACTTTTTCATCAAGTTGATATAATCAAATACCTTTTTTTCCCTCTTTTTCATCAAGTTTATCGGATCAAATAACTCTTTGTTCCACTTTTTCATCAAGTTTATCTTATCAAATTACTTTTTTTTTCACTTTTTCATCAAATTTATCTAATCGAATAACATTTTTTTCACTTTTTTATCAAGTTTATCCCAATGAAATCACTTCTTTCACATTTTTCTCAGGCAATCGACAACCATAACATAAAAAATGAGACTATAGGATTAATTTTGGGCGTCTATGAACTGGCACTAGTCATAGGGTCCGCATTTTTTGGGAAATTTGTAAGTACTCTTCTATAGCTACTAAATCTTAGATAATTTCTATTCCTTGTATAAATTCGATTGCAATTAATATTATGAACCTTTCTCTTTCTGTCATGAAAAATGCCAGATTTTCAGTTATGTACTGCCATATATATATGTAAACCAAAAAGTTGTTCTAGATTTATGTCAGTTCAGAGTGTAAATCTGGATTGTTATGATAATGCCTACAAATTGCCCTACATCGATCTTCTTCCCATCTCCACCTTGTCAAATTGATAAAATTATAATGCAGTATTATTTTTTCAGCTTGGTCATATTGGAGTGAGGTTCGTCTTCATATCTTCACTGCTGGTTCTGGGGTTGACATCCATTTTGTTTGGGTAAAGTGAAAAATTTATTTGTTTTGTCATAAAAATGTTTGAAAAACTACTGCCTTACCAACATTTTTGTAGGGACCATCTCAGATCTGTGTTATAAGCTCCAAATGAGGAAAGATTTTACAGTGGAGGTCCCTAACTAAAGGGGCAAAAATAATCAGCCAAGTGCTATTTGTCATCAATTTATGTGTACTGCAGTGGTGGAGCTTCTTGAGTTTCTGGAGGGGGCCACTAGGAAGTTGGCCTTGCAGATATACTTTCCCTATAGCAGGAGTACCCTCCAAATTTACCTCCAATACTAGGAGGATACTCATGCTACAGCAAAGGTAACTGTGACTACAATTTACAAATCAAGTATATATTTGCCCCTCTTTATGCTCAGTAGCTCCTTCACTGCATGACCTTGGGAGCTGTCATGGTTGAGTGATTGGGGACCAAATCCAAAGCACACCTGCAGCATAATATTATCCCATAGAGATTTCCTTCAAAAAATTATATAGCCTAAGTGTATAAACATTTGAGATGATATAAGACAAGTGACAAAAGAAAACACTGTATGAGAACATTAGATATTCAACTTCTCACAAACTGGCCAGTCTAAAGTGTAATAATCCAAATATTATGCAAGCCACAATTAGTTTGTTGTAATGGAAATAGAAATTTCATGTTCATGACAAAGAATTTAAAAGGACTTCTCATTGCTTGGTTTGCTGTCTATGTTAATAACACCTGTAATTAGGCATGCCTAATCATGATGTAACATGTATTAGGTTTGTTAAATCACATACTCACAGTGGTACATTGGAGGTATAGATGCAACTACATATACATAAAACATTATTTGAATATTTGGAAAATAAAATATGTGTTTGAAGAAACCTCAGGTCCCTACAATTCTTTTTTAAAAGAATTTCTTGTTTATGTTTTTTTTACATGCACTGTTAACTGTAATCCCAGCTCCAGTTACTTTTACGGCAGTTGCCGTCAAAACGGTATCTGCCGTAAAAACAACGTTTTTGAAATTCTGGCGATTGTCACTCACCCCTCCCCAAAGTTCGCTTGCAGTATGATTTACTCACATGGGCATCATTTTATATATATTTTCCAGATTTGTTGATGATATCAAATCGCGTGCAGCATACACAAGTATATGTATAATAACCCGGACGATTGCTGGACTGGCCGGAAGTGGAGTCAACATAGCCAGTTTGGCTTTCACTGCAACTGTTTTCCCTCAGACAGTTACAAAAATGATGGTATGGAGTTTTAGAATGGCAGATGATGGGGAGCACCTGTAGCATTTCAATCATTTTCCAGTACTCCTGCTCTCTGGAGTGCTCGATGCTCACCTCCTTAAACAGAACAAGGAAGTTAGGAAAGTCTGGGCAGTTCCTTGAATCAGCCGCCCTTCACCTCATTAGTACAAAATTACAGCAGGATGGTTGATTCAGGGGACTTGCCAACCTGGTGTGTCTGTAGTGGTCATGGTCATCAGTGGCTTGGTCTAGTGCAGAAATGTTGTGAACAATTATTATACGCCTATGGTAGGCGGATGTCATTTATTGAACTGTTCTGGTTACTGATCATACACCACGGATCTACTCCTGTGTCAAAGAAAAACTGTTGGATATGAAATTTTTGGGGACATGCTAAATCACAAAATTTCATTTTGCGGTTTTTCTTGGTTTCTGAAAAAGGGGTGAATGCATCAGTAAACCAGAATAGTTCTGTCAACGAATCAATTAAATTAAGACTTGCTGATGACATCTCTCCTACAGTCTGTCTGCCGTTTTGCATCATGTGCGCCCTCATCACAGTTATTGCTTCATGAGATTAGCAAATCACCCCATGGGGTGAGAAGAGAAGTGTGACTGACATATGGATGGATGATTGGGGCTTTACATCCAGTATTTATGCACTTGGTAGGCTAATTAGGACAGGAGGAGGACACGGCGATGAGGCAAATGATTATTGAAACAGCCATCCAACATAGACCCAGGTGA
The DNA here is from genome assembly GCA_026936325.1 of Platynereis dumerilii. Lineage (NCBI taxonomy): Eukaryota > Metazoa > Annelida > Polychaeta > Phyllodocida > Nereididae > Platynereis > Platynereis dumerilii. Next base: position 9,362,060 of record JAPTHN010000009.1, read on the forward strand.
CCCGGCGAGAGCAGAATTCGAACCCTGGACCCAGCGATTGGCAGTCCAGCATGCTACTACTAGACCAACCCTCCCCCGTGACTGACAAAATCTCCTGTATGTACATGTATAGGTAGGCTAACGCAGTGAGGCTGCAGACTGACAAAATTCACATTGAAATTCGAATTGAGGATCGAATTCGCTTCCGGGGCAGTAGGACAGAACTTTGCCTATCTCGTCTGTGCTCAGCAGGACTGAATTAGATAAGCTCAAAAATACATTTATGCATGGACGAATACAGCACGTCTAGTGAAATGTTGTAGCCTAGATGCTCGCTTGATTTCGCAACTACCTTTGAGCTTAGACCCAAGACTAACTATTTCATGCACAAAGTAACGTCAAATTATTTTAACTTTTTTTTTTCGCAATTTTTGCCCGAACTACAGACAGAAATAAACTTGTTTGTATATTCATGTGCTGAACAATCATCTTTTTTCGATGACATCGCATGCCGAACAATCCTCATCAGGGTGGCCCAATATTATTTGCAGATGGCGTTATTTCTTGAATACTGAGTGTTCTCTATTTTCGCTTTAATTTGTTTACAGGGTGTTCTTGAGCTGTGCTCAGGACTTGGCATAATGTTGGGGCCTGTTATTGGAGGAGCTCTGCATAACTTAGGAGAGCATTTCTTCCCTAAAGATGCATTTTTGCTACCTCTGGCTGTGTGTGGAGCGTTGCTTATTGCAATAGGTGTCTCTTCAGTCTTCTTGTTACCTTCTCCTCCTGGTGAGTATGAATGTTAAAACTTCCACTTCCATGATGTGTGTCATGTACTATTTCTGCAATAGCAGGGGAATCGATTTACGACGGGAAGTGCACTTGCATTACAGAAACGTCTGTCTGATTAAATCAGTGGCGTCACCAGGGGTGGCGGTGCCCCCCTTGAAATTCACTTGGTCCCCCTCTGCCCCCCTTATTTTGAGTTTAAACTTATTGTCCCATAGGTCATTACCAGTCATGTGGTCTCTCCCCCCCCCGGTTGAACACCCCGGCCCTTCCCCCTTCGTCCCTGCGAAAATAAATCCTGGTGACGCCATTTCTGATTTTGGTTTCACTATAGCTACGAATTGAACCTGGTTGCCTGGAATAGTAACCCTATCTGCTACCATGACATGTCCAAATCTAATTCTGGTGGGCAACAAACTTTCAAAACTGCCAAAACATATTTAAAAGATTAGTTGTAAAATTGTGTGGTATCCTGGCTCTCTCCTGCACCTGAAGTGCTTCCAATAGAAGTATCTTGACTGGTAAACCCTTCCATAAAAGTATTACCAACATATGGTAAAGTGGCTATTCTGCACACATTGAGCTTAATTTCAGGTCTCTGTGACCAATTGTTATTGAGATAGAACGTTTCCTTGATCCGGAAATTTACAAACACAAACAAAAGTACTCTTTTCACCAATAGTTTGTATTCTGAATAACAAAGATGATATCCACTGCTCCCTCCAGTGCCCAATGTCTTTGCTGAACCATATTTCAGATGCTAGACAATGGTAAAATGCCACTGGCACACCATATTTGATTAGCAGTTTCAGAGAAGCATCAAACATCATACTAGCAGTGTCAGATGCAAGGAAACTGCAAACATGTTATGTGATGTTCTGTAGAAACATTTATTGATAAAATATATACACCTGATTTCAACTCCAGCGCAGCAAAATTATAGTGAGGCAAAGGCAATAAGCCATTTTGTTGTGATGCTAATGGCAGCGTGATGCTAATGCCAATTGGATAAACATCTTTGTAGAGGCCAGTGCAAAACTGGCAGCCTCGCAATATGCGCATGCAATAGAATTATGAACACCAGAAACATGTTCAGTTTCGTTCACAGTGATTTTGGCCCAGACATATGCAGTCAAGATAGATCAGCAAGGCGTTTGCTAATGAAAAATTGAGAAAGGACAACTTACTGTCAGCAGAAAATTACTGAAATATTTTGGTTTACATAAATGATACAGAGTTACAGATAATGCAGTTATTTTCTTGGGTTCTCACACAACATCAGACACGAGCTTTTCCAACAAAATGTGTGTCCCCTTCATTTTTTGTGAGAAACAAATCTGGTGTGATGCTCAGGATGCAATACTGAAGACATTGACAAAACAACCTGCGACATATTTTTGTGTTATAAGTTTTGCTAATATCCTTGTCTATGACAAATGTCAAAAAAAGGTCCTGCATCTACCTTCCTGTCATAATGTATTATTGTAAAACACTGGAGACAAGAATTTTAGACTTAGCATATTTTGACCAAAAGGGGTAAGAGCTGGCCAAATATAATATGTCGGGGTGTATCAGAATGGTAACAGAACCCAAAGTCCACTCCAGAGTAAATTTCAGAGAACTGTGACTTGAACTTGATATTTCTTTTTTTTGACAGCAGAAAGAGGAATGGAGTTAGGAGCTCTTCGTATTGCTCTTATTCCTTCCGTGATGGTTGTTGGCCTTGTGATAATCATGGGAGGTGGTGCCATCTCATATATTAATGCAACGCTTGCTAATGAACTGGAGAAAGTGGTGAGTCAGTGAACTAAGAAAAGGTGCGAAATTCGAAATTTAAAAAAAATTCAACCGAAAACATCAAAATAAAAGTTTGAATACGCAATCTCAATTCCATATGAATTTAAAAGTTTTGGGTACTGCTAACTTTGATGTGTAGTTTGAATTATTTTGAATGAAAGATTCTGTCAAATGCATGTGATATACGTGGACTCTACTCACCTTCAATGCATTTGGTGGCACTTACACTTAAAAAAAAAAAAGAAGAAGAACAGTACAGCACGAAATGATGAAAGTAATCACTTCTCTTTTAGTGCCTGGTAGTGGCCGCGACATAACAATAGACCAATTTCTTGGATGCTTCTCTCAGTTAACGCTTAGGGAAAAGTGTTGCTAAGTATCAGAAAACTCTAAACTCACTGGCTGGCTGATAGATTTCCCACCCATGCCTCTGATTGGTCTCGGTCCAGCCAAAGTGTCTCCAAGCTGGAGGGTCATTCCATGTCAAATCACCCAGGGCTCCCCAGGTGACCTCCTCAGAAAAAATTGAAAAAATTCACACTTGTTCACTTACCAGATATATGCTAATTTGCAAAATTTTAGGTCTGTGACTCAAAAACTCACCGAGATAGGAGCCCTTGAAATTTAAGGCTATTTTTCATTTTTTTCGAAATTGTGGTTTCAGCCAACTTCAGAGGTGTATAACTCCCAAAATAACAATACTACATATTTTATATCGTCACACTGGAACAACTTCCTCCCAAATATTTCATATTTGACATCAAAACTCATGTTTCTGGCTTAGGTGTGTTTCTACAGGGGCTCAAAAATGGACAAAAGTGCAAAATCGCCGAAAAGGTGCCGTTACTTATTTGTCAATTTAGAGAAAATGGTTAGTGACTCAACCATGTACATTTTTTTCTGGCTTTAATAGGACCAAATGAGTTCTTCCAATTTATCAGATGAGCTTTACCTCTCAAATTGTTGCTGTGAGTTAATTTTGAAAAATAAAAATTTTGTAATATTTTCAAAAATGCCTGTTATTCAAACCTCAAAATGACCTGGTTGACAGTTAACCAAAATTTTCAAACTTTCTCAGTAGATTTATGTATAGATTGAGGTGGTATTCACAAAGTTTCAGCTTTGGGATAGGACTCCTTCTATTTTTAATATTTTATTTAAAATAATTCAAATTTCATTAAATTTTTTCGAAATTGTGTTTCGGCCAACTTCAGAGATGTATCATTCTCCAAATAACAATTCTACACATTTTATATTCTCACCCTGGACCAACCTGCACCCAATATTTTCATTTTTGGCATCAAAAAGCATGTATCTGGCTTAGATGTGTTTCAGCAGGGGCTCAAAAATGGACGAAAATTCAAAATCACTAAAAAGGTGCTGTTACTTATTTGTCAAATTAGAGGAAATGATTAGTGACTCAACCATGTACATTTTTTTCTGCCTTTAGCAGGAGCAAATAAGTACTACCAATTTATCAGGTGAGTTGTACCTCTCAATATGTTGATGTGGGGTAATTTTGAAAAAAAAATGTTGTAGTATTTACAAAAAATGCATGTTATTCAAACCTCAAAATGACCTGGTTTACAGTCACCAAAATTTTCAAAACTTACAACATTGATTAATGTATAGATTGAGGTGGTATTCACAAAGTTTCAGTTCTGGGGTTGGACTCCTTCTATTTTTAATATTTTATTAAAAGTATGGCATTTATACAAAAATCGCGCATTGACATTATAAATAGTAAGTATGCATGGACATATGCAAATCTATGACAATAGCCACTTGACTGATGCACTGTTCTTGTGACATGCTCATTGTATCTGCCTTAAATTCTGCATGCGCCAAGTGAGAAAGACAGAGGCAATCGTCAGTACAATTCATACCCAAGGGACCGTTAAAAATGTTGGATTCTCTTCCAAAGTTCGTTCCTGTTCCTTGAAAAACCAACCCTTGATGTGTAGACCTAGCAGTCAGGTATTCAAATTATTTAAAGCACCATCTGCAAAATTTTAAAAACATATTCACTACCTTAAAATGCTATCTTTTTCTGTGTGCGATGCCTGATCTTAAAAAAAATATTTAAAATATAAGGAGTCTGACTCCGGAACTGAAACTTTGTAAATACCACCTCAATCTATACATAAATCAATGTTGTAAGTTTTGAAAATTTTGGTAACTGTAAACCAGGTCATTTTGAGGTTTTAATGACATGCATTATTTTGTATATATACCACAAAATTTTTATTTTTCAAAATTATCTCACAGCAAAATATCGAGAGGTACAACTCATCTGATAAATTGATAGTACTTATTTGGTCCTGCTTAAGGCAGAAAAAAATGTACATGGTTGAGTCACTAACCATTTTCTCTAAATTGACAAATAAGTAACAGCACCTTTTTAGCGATTTTGAATTTCCGTCCATTTTTGAGCCCCTGCTGAAACACATCTAAGCCAGATACATGCTTTTTGATGCCAAAAATGAAAATATTGGGTGCAGGTTGGTCCAGGGTGAGAATATAAAATGTGTAGAATTGTTATTTGGAGAGTTATACATCTCTGAAGTTGGCCGAAACCCAATTTCGAAAAAATTTAATGAAATTTGAATTATTTTAAATAAAAAATTAAAAATAGAAGGAGTCCTATCCCAAAGCTGAAACTTTGTGAATACCACCTCAATCTATACATAAATCTACTGAGAAAGTTTGAAAATTTTGGTTAACTGTCAACCAGGTCATTTTGAGGTTTGAATAACAGGCATTTTTGAAAATATTACAAAATTTTCATTTTTCAAAATTAATTCACAGCAACAATTTGAGAGGTGAAGCCTATCTGATAAATTGGAAGAACTCATTTGGTCCTATTAAAGCCAGAAAAAAATGTACTTGGTTGAGTCACTAACCATTTTCTCTAAATTGACAAATAAGTAACGGCACCTTTTCGGCGATTTTGCACTTTTGCCCTTTTTTGAGCCCCTGTAGAAACACACCTAAGCCAGAAACATGAGTTTTGATGTCAAATATGAAATATTTGGGTGGAAGTTGTTCCAGTGTGACGACATATAATAAGTGGTATTGTTATTTGGGAAGTTATACACCTCTGAAGTTGGCTGAAACCACAATTTCGAAAAAAATGAAAAATAGCCTTGAATTTCAAGGGCTCCTATCTCGGTGAGTTTTTGAGTCACAGACCTAAAATTTTGCAAATTAGCATATATCTGGTAAGTGAACAAGTGTGAATTTTTTCAATTTTTTCTGAAGGGGTCACCTGGGGCATTTTTCTAATTCTGGGTGATTTGACATGGAATGACCCTGGAGTATTTTTAGTGCATTCTAATGTAACTTCAAGGCTTTATAGCGTCATTCTTTTAGAATATATTTTACAAGTCGTGTGTATTTCTCCTGTATGGGGAAAATTTAATTCAGTGAATTACTAAGTGAAATAGGTCTATTGAAAATTTAGATCTTTCTTGTCGCTTTATTTCAGTATGGTTTGAAAAATTCCTTGATTCGGAGTCTAGTGTTCGTAGTTGGACCCCTAATGTATGCTATGACCGCACCAATATGGGGAAACTTGGCTGATAAGCATGTGAGTAGATTATATTTATTTTAGTGATCATTTTACAATTTTCTATTAATATTGAGGTTTTGCATGGTTCCAATACTGCAGAAAAAGATCTTCACATAAAATTCAATGAAAAATTACCAGTTGTTTTCTTAATATTTTAGCCTCGCAGTTCAGCGTTTGTTCTCATATTGGGCTACTTGCTGGCAGGATTCGCCTTGTGGTTAACGGGTCCTGCCCCATTGTTCAACATCAAACAGTAAGTAATGTCTTACAGTGTTTGAGATCTCAGATTTAGTGGGATATTCATCCTGTGTAGTGATTTGAAAAGCTATCAATTTGGAGTGAACAGCTTTTTTTCAATAGCAACTCTCAAACACGATTAGAACATAAATTAAAGTTTTGTGATGAATACATAAATGTACAAATACATATAATATATATACAGTGCCGCCTGTAAGTAAGTGAAACGCATGACATTGTGCCATTGCATCAATGCTAAACATCCTCAGCCAAACTGCTTGTGGAGGCATGAATTCTCATCGGATAAAAGGGAAACAAAGTGGGTCATAAAGGCCGATGTGTGAGGCAAGTGGGATAAAAATAGCAGCCCATTTTCTTCGCTGTAGTCGGAGTTAGGTATGGGTCAAAGTCTTTGATAAGTAAGTGAACTCCCCTTCCCTATGTTTTAACATTGGGCCTGCGTTTCACTTACTTATCAAAGATTTTGACCCATACCTAACTCCAACTACAGCAAAGAAAATTGGCTGCTATTTTTATCCCACATGCCTCACATATCGGCCTTTATGACCCAAAATGTTTTCCTCTCATCGGATGAGAATTTGTCCTTCCAGAAGCATTTTGGTTAAGGATGTTTAACATTGATGCAATGGCACAATGTCATGCGTTCACTTACTTATAGGCGGCACTGTATATAGTCTTTGGGGTATCTTCAGGTGAGTGAATTTTATATCCATTGTTTATATATTCACTGGCTGGGCTTAACGGACAAATCATTAGTTACCTCCACCGACTACCCTCTGTGGGCTGTGGGTGACATTTTCAGTGTGGGGAGAGGGAAATCACCAACCCGTGGAAGTTTTTTTTGTGTGAAAATGCCAAATTTATATGCTGCACTTCCAAGCTTGGAGTAACTGCTGAGTTCAATGTTAAAAACTAATGTCACCAATCCTTGGGAAACCCCAAGGGGTGAAAGCATGGAAATCCCCGGGTAGTAATCCCACAATTCTGCAGCTGCCTGCAGAAATGCATGAAACCTCCCAAGCTGCATAATTCCAATAGAATTATAGATTTTGCCGCAGAAACTCTGTTGGAAACTGCTGAATTCTGCAGGCGCCGTTTCTGATGTTACAATGTATGTCATACATAGAGCTTCTTGTCATTTGGGCAATGTACATGTATTCTCAAATGTATTTATTAATATTTCAGTATGCTTTGGCTTCTAATCTGCAGTCAAATTCCTTTAGGCCTTGGCATTGGAACAGTCGTGACAACTTTCAAACTGATTACAGTTGCTGCAATGTGAGAATACTTCACTCTATAATTTATTTTATTTCATTAAAGTGTTGCAGATTTAATGCAATTTGCATAGGCCAGTAGGATGATTAAAGGGATTTTTGAATGTAATTTCCAGTGAACGAGGTCATCCGGAAGGATTTGGCACGTCAGCAGTTGTTTCCGGCTTGTTTGGTTCCTATTTTTCGATGGGGTAAATATTTACTAGCAGTGGTCACTTCAATCTAGGCTACCTCCCTACAAGCTACCTCCCAACAGCAACATATGTACCTCCCAAAAAGCTACATGTAGGCCTACCTCCCAACAAGCTATATCCCCACTCCCCACAAGCTACATGACACAAGCTACTTCCCAACATTCTATCTGCACTGGCCAAAGTTACTTCAAAACAAGCTCTCTTTCAACAATGTACCTTCCCACAAGCTACGTACTCCTAAATAACCTCCCAACAATTAAGCCATTAGGGTTTTTGTTTTAGTTTATATAACTAAACTATATAATATATATTATATAGATATTAAGTAAGTAATAGCCTGATAGGTGTAGAAACCATTATGAATTAAAGCTACACTGCCGACAAGAAGTTTGGTAACAGTATGCTGCTAATTACTGCTTGCTGTTGGATACATGTAAGTGTTACACAAAACGGCTCCTGGGTGCTTGGATTCTTATTTGATCATTATATTGCAATAGAGTGACAAGAGGATTATATGAGGTCAATTTGTGAAGATAGTGTTAAATTTCTGAGGTTGCTTCAAAAACAGGATGTGTCAAAGTGAATAAGCCTTGGCCATTGTTATGTAATTCAGAAACACGTCTACTTGTTTGACCCATCTGTATTTTTACAACAACAAAGAAAACTGAATGCTCTTCATAGAGAAATTACCTATATGATCCCTCTTTCTATTATGATATATTTTCTTCTGATCAGTGAGATTATGTGCGTGAACCCGCTAGTAGATATGAGTGACACTAATTCGATGGTAAGCAACATTCTGTTTTGATCCAAACTTTTGGCCTGCAGTGTGCTTCCCAACAAGCTATGTCCTAACAAGCTACCTCAAAACATGCTTTCTCCACAGGTTACTTCACAACAAGCTATTGCCCAACAAGCCATCTTCAAACAAGCTACATTCTAACAAGCCGTCTCCAACAATTGAGATGCCTTAATTCCCACTACAGTGTAAGTGTAGCTACAACAGACTTTATTACTTACTTTCTAACAAGTTACAATGTATCTGTCAATAAGCTACATACCACTAGCCACTTCCAAACAAGCCATCTTCCAACAAGCTAACACCCAACGAACCTATATTCCAACAAACCGTTATCCCAACAAGCAACCTGCCCTAACTAAGCAATCTTCCAGCAAGCTACCTCAATCAAAACAAGCTACCTACCTATAGCTACCTCCTAACAAGTTACCCCAACAATTTAGCTAATGTCCAACAAGCTATCTCCCAACATTCTGCCTTCCAACAAGCTATCTTCCAGCCTGCTTCCTCTCAATAATCCACGAGTGAAGTCACTGATAGAAATTGGCCTGTAATGGTACATAATTAGAAGAGTGTGAAACTAGGAATGTAAACAAAAGGCCTTGGGGGATTGACCACTATATTTAACAGTGATTTAACCAATTTTTCCACAATACCTGCAGTGTTTCATGATCCTTGCAGTCATCTCTCACCATCTAGCACACTTGTTGGAGCTGACACATCAGTAGTTCCATAAAATCCATGAATTTGTGCTCACTGGGTTGGAACAGGGTCAAGGCCTTAGACTGGACATGTGAAATTGCCAAAGAGGGCAGCACTGCCTAGTACTCTCCAGTTCATTGGTAATCTCAATGACATGAGTCCTATGATTTTCTTGTCTGGCAGCTGACAGGCGCTGCCCTCTCTGTTCCAACCCAGTGAGTCTGAGTCCTGAAGCCCATCACTATAGAGATAATGCAATATCATGTTCAGTCCCCAGAAGTTCTTTTGTTTACTTTTTTTAATGGACTTGTTTCAGACTCTGTTCTATTAGGTATGATAGCCCATACATATACAGGCGAATCCACCCGTGCAATAATCTACATCCTGATACGCAATGTAATTATTGCTTGATCAAACTCTCAACTATGTCCTTAATTTCTTCTTTTTGAAACCCAACTATAACAAAGCTCTTTGAAAGTTACATAACAAGCCAGGTTACTGTTCTGGGGGTTCCGTGCTGCACTTAACAAACTAAATCCGCTCCATCTTCTTTTTCTCCACAGAGCCTTTTTAGGTCCATGGTTAGGGGGAAAACTCAAAGACCATTACGGTTTTGGCTGGGCATCTTTCCATTTCGGATGTGCAATTATGGTGTCGGTAAGTTACTAATAAACGGCAAGAACTTTTTTGAGATGGCTGCAACATCCTTCAATTTTAATCAGTGCTCAATGTTTGCATAACTAAGGTATCGGCCAATAGTTAAATGAATGCTTCAAGCCGACCACGTCATACTCAACTAAAGTAAACACAGATTGAGAGTACACTGAGTCACTCAAGTCATGCTCAGTGACTGACTAGGGCTCCAGTGACTGACTTGCATTGACCCCATTATGAACTAAACCCCCCCCCCCCTTCCCCCAGCCTCTGAGTATGAGTGGATTGCCTCTCATAGGCTCCTCCTTAGACCCAAGCATAATATTGGTTTTCAATTGTTAATAGCACATCTGCCTTGTATGCACCACTGCTGCATCAGCCAACCACAGTTGTGTTATGCTTTTGCGTTGTGAAATAGTGTATCTGAATATTGGTAAATAAATTTGAATTTGAAAATAAACATGGCAAAGATAGGAAAAGCCGGGAGAGACTGTGTATTTGCCCATGTTATGCCCCCTCAGGCCATTTCTACATCTATATGCCCCTGCTAATATAACTAACTTTCTGAGTCACAGGTGGAGGCTGAGTGGACTCCTAAGGCGGGACAAGGTTGTCTTTTAACTTCACAAAACATCGATACATCTTAAATTCAAATATTTCAAATCGTTGAATTTTTTTCAGAAATTTTTTAATATTTGTAAGTGTCAGTAAAAATAGAGATCAACAAAAGATTATTATTTCGGTGTATAATTCATGAAGTTGTTTATGGGAAGGTAGAAAGATGAAAGAGTGACACATGGACACAAATAAGTATTTTTGGACCACCGAGACTGTTGGTAAACAGATTTTTACCTTCAGCGAACGAAGTTCGAGGAAGGTATTGTAATCACTTTGGTATAATGTTGTCCGTCCACCAGGCGGGCGGTCGGTCGTCCGGCGGGATAGATACTTTCCGGGCCAGAACTCAGTTCCTATTGCATTTAAATTGATGAAACTTGGTGCACATATAGCCTTTATGGTCAAGTTGTGCCTTTTGTTGTTCTGATTGACAGATATTAAATACCTTTTGAAATATTGAAATAAAATATAAAACATTTTTATTTTTGTTTCTGGATCAAGAATCGGTCACTATTGCATGTACATGAAGGAAATATGGTACACATATATCTTATACGGTCCAATTGTGCCTTTTAATGGTCCTATAGTTTTTGAAATATTGAGAAAAACGTTGACATTATTTTTTTCATTTCTGGGCCAAAACATGCTGCTATTGCATGTACATGGATGAAATTTTATACACTTGTCACCTGTATGATGCAGTTGAGCCTTTTGATTATGTGATTCATATATATTATATACTTTTTGCAATAATGAGAAACAACATTACAAATTATTATTTTGTGTTTCTGGGCAAAACTTGGCCACACTTGTATGTACCTGGATGAAACTGAATCCACATAGGGTAATGTTCTTTGAGTCGGACACTTTTGAAGTGTCTCCTTGAGTCGGACACTTTTTGTTGGGCTGTATTGACCAATTGAGAGCTCCTATACCTACATATTTGGTATCAATCTTTAGCTTAAGACCTCCTTTATCCGTACCCAAAATATCAACATGATACAAACAAGTAAAGTGAGGTTTTCATGGCTCTATACATAGGGTGAAAAACCCGTTTTTCTCTCAATTTTGTAACAGAAGTTTGTGAATTTTTGCAGAATTTTGTCATGTTTCAGGTATCTTTTACTGGCCTATGATATTGATTTGACTTCAGTGTTTTTGTCATTCAGTTAGGAGTAGGCCTAACCTATTCTGTGTCCTAATATGGGGTTTTTGAATTGAAGGAAAGACTCTAAAGCACCCGTATCTTTGATTTCCTGTTTTAATAACACAGCTGTCCGACTCAGAGATACCCTATGTCATTTTTTATTTCATAGTTTAGCCACTAATTTAGTTCTTTTGCAGTCCCAATGGTCAATGTTCTGTTAGATTAAGTAAAAACCTTTAATTTGAGGCCCTGGTTGACAATCAATAACCCATAGGCCAAGCAATATATAACTTTTTTTAAATGTACAGAATATAAGTGTCCGACTCAAAGAATCTTACCCTATTATAGTATAGATATGATCTTTTACTGCCTTTTGGTAGTCTGATTCGTAGTTTGTTTTTTTTTTACACTTTTTGAAATATATAGAATGATTAGAAAAATATAAATAAACCTGCTTTTTGGTTTCTGACCTACAGCTCACAACCTATTCCTTGTACATGCGTGAAACTGCACCATAATATAGGCAAATTAGTATAGTTAGGCGTTTCCATGGTTTTACATACCTCGGCCGATAGGCCGGCAGATGGCAGGGCAACGGGCATATAGATAATTTCAGGCCAAGACTCACCCATGATTGCACTATATACTTACATGTAATTTGGTACACATATCACTTTTATGGTGTAATTGTGTCTTTTAAAGATGTCTTTCCCTAATTGCAGCCTATCTTTTTTACCTTTCAGGCATTTAAGAGCTAACTATTTTACTGACTGTTGACTTAGCTGTATATTAAATTAGAATAATTTGGTATTTTATGATATTCATCTCTTGCACCATTTTTATTTCAGGCACTCCTGTTGCTAATATTCACTCTTACCACAAATGTGATGAGGGCGAGGGCAGAGAGGGACAGAGACAGAAACTTAATCATCAACTATAATTGAATTGTAATGGGCTATTCTTAAACTATTTATGACCTGTTATACCATGATACCTCTTTTATATCAGGTTTACCTTTTTTTTTAGAAATTTGATTGTTTTAAAATATGAGCATACATTTTGTCAAAGACTGCAAGCCTTATCTGTCCACTTTAATTTTGTACCAGAGAGTGCATGTCTGTGCATGGACTGAAAAACGTAAATTCCTCTTGTTTTTGTATGGCTTCTACCCTACCACGTTCCCACCTATGATAGGGCGGTGAGCTAATACCCCCCTACCCCGCTAGGAAAAAAAATTCAGATTTCTGGTCATTTGCTGCATGTCCCTAAAAAATTTAAGCAACTAGCAGATTCCCCCCTGATCAAGGATGCCCAAGAATGTATGAGGTGTGGTTGCTATAGCCATTGGACGTCAGGGCTATTTTACAATCTGAGCTGAAATATCTTTTCACAGCCTGTCTCCAGCTTGAACTCCAGTGTCTTGATCTGCTTCAGATCATTTTGAATATCCTTGATATGAAACAGACATTTTTGTGTGTGTTTTTATGTGTTTAAATAATGTATAATAGCGCAGCTTGAGCACCTGCGTAGCAGGTGCTGCGGCCGCAGGCCGCCAAGCAAGCTTAATGTCCAGACGCGGGAAACAAGTCTGACCTGGTCACGTGACTTTCTTGAAATAGCATGCGATCAAAAAATTTTGTACATCTGAGCATGCGCACTGCAGACATGGCATAGGAAACCTTCGAAATTGAAAAAAATTCTCGTCAGTATGGGACCAGTTACTTTCACAATGTTTCTGTTATTGGTGGCTGATAACTTCTTGGGCATTTTTATAGAAACAAAAACGTTATTACGGCATTAAACCAGCTATTTCTGGACGAAAACATTACTCTCGGCGCTTTGTTTACGTCTGTTACCACGACGACATCATTGGTCATTGGTACCACGACGTGTGAAACTGCAAACACAACGGAAAGAAGTGTGTCAGATTGTGGATGGCCCAAGGGAATTAACTCTGGAAATGGAACACATTTCAAGTAAGTTTGTTACATGTACTGTTTTTGTTACGGTAGCAGGCCGTCAATTAGTCAGGGCCATTTGTATTGACTGAACTCGATCTACCCTGAAAACACTGTCACTGAAATAACTGTTATGTAACAAAAAATTATGTGAGTGCAGTCTTGTTTCGCACATTTAGGAACATCTGTACACCAAGTTTGAGTTCTCTACATTTAGTTACAACATAGAAAATAGAGAAAAACCTCAATAATCTCTCCAGATTGTCATCACCCTAGAGAGTACAATCATCGCCAAATTGCCGTGGCTTCAATCACACCATCTATGACGTCATCACAACTATCCTATGACGTCATAAGCATGTCACTGAGAGCAGCAATGGTATGTGATGGTACCGTAGAGTGACGTTACTGCATGTTTGACACTTATTTTCAGTGAAGAGGATGAAACAACAGTTCTATTTTACTTGAACACAAACAAATAGTTGATTTAGAAACTATAGCCATGCATCTAATCACAAGTCAGTTTAGAAATAGATGAGTGCAGTCAGTATCGAGCAATAAGCAGATCGAGTTCAGTCAATACAAGTGTCTCTGACCTAGAAATGGCCTTACATGCATTTCTGGGATCAGAAGCAGTAGTGCTGAGTACCGTGATACACCGTATCGAAATAAACCGGTTTTTTACGTCGATACATGCACCGGTATATCGTATGACGTCTTACCGGTTATTTTTCAAGGCCAAACATCAGTATTTATTGCGTAAAATCACTTAAAATCGCCGTGGAATCAGTTTAACTTTGCGCCGAAACATCGTTTTTTGTTTGCCGCAAAACGGCGGGATGCCGTTTTGCGACGGTATGTCGTAAAACTCGGGAGGACGGCCCGAAATTCGCCAAAAAAAGTTGCGAAAAATTGTTTAATTCCCAATAAATGCCGGTAAATCTATATCACGATAATATCGTGTATCGTAAGGGACGTATCACGATACGTATCGTATCGATGTTCAGCTCACGGTACTTAGCACTAAGAAGCAGAGCTCGGACTTGCCGTCAATATGACTATATTTGGTAACTCGAAAATGATTGTTTTTTTTTGCAGTTAACGTGTGGGCTACCGCCCCCACACCACCCCCCCCCCCCGCAAAATAATTACCATAACAGAATTTCTACAATTTAGAACTAAATCTGCCCAGTACTCTAAATTTACTGGTACATTGTTTGTGGATTTTGTTTACTGCTTTGCGTTTCCAAAATAAAGTCGTCGTCATGTGTTGATTGCGTCATGAATCTAAACATTTCTTGGCTACAGAGTCCGCGAAAAGTGCTTTTGACACACAGGACATTCGGGCAGGTAGATTCTGAAGTTTACCTGCCCGAATGAAATCTTATCAGCCCGAAATTCCAATTTCGAAAATTTCAACCTGTTTCCTTAAAAAATATGAAGTAACCATGAACCCCTCTGAATAAGGCCCATTGACCAATTGAGGCTAATAAGACTTTTTCATGTATAATTTCAAAACTGTTGCGTTTCACCAGGTAGGATTATTTCATGATGATTATACTTGACTTTAATCATTCATAATTTATCCCAAGTGGTGTTATTAACTGCTAAATACAGAAAACCCGCCAGGACCTATGCTAACCTGGTTAATTGTTGCAACCTTGCTGAGCCTCAAATCTTACACAGATGTATGTGTGGCCCTGGCCTATACAAGCTGAAGCTGAACTAATTGCAATTAGCTCAGGTACTGACTATTGTTATATCTAATTGCAATCCATGTGACACTCCTGAGTCCAATTTGAGTCATTAAGGTTTGCTAATTGCACTGGAGTCTTCAATGGCCTGTCCTGATTGTATTGGCTGCACTGTCATCCCATTGACTCTGGGGCATACCTGTCGGACATTTGGGCAGGTAACTGCTCTACTTCCGCCGGTCATACGCTATTTTTGCCGGTTTTGACCGGCAAACCGGCACTTTTCGCGGACTCTGCTTGGCTACCACAATTACATGTCACATTTGTTCTCTAAATATGGTCATTTTGACTGCCCGATAAACATGATCAGTCAGGGAAATTACCAGCATATGATGACAATTGCAATTCCAGCCAAGTCCTGGCCCTGACAGGATGATTGAGTTTGTGGGGTTGATCTGTTGGATATCAGAAGAAAGTCTGATCTCTTTGCAGCCATCCTCACCACACAGCAGCATGTCAGTTGCGGGACTTAATTCTATCCAATTTCATGAAATGCTGCAAAGTCATCAGCAGCTGATGACAATTTCCTAATTTCTCTGGAGCCTTCGGGTTCTTTTCCTCATTATGTAATGGATAGGTCTGCCAAAATTCATAGAGTTAGTTGACACTGTGATACAACTTTATACCAAGTTTGGAAGTGATAGTTGCAGTAGTTCTTTTTAAATAGCCAGTCAAAGATGATTTTGGGCACTGCCAAAGTCATGGCTAGGCCATGACACTGTGAGAGTGTCATGGGAGGGTGATGACAGTGCTAGGGTGATTGTCATGTAGGGCTGAGGACATTGATTGTCATCAGCTGGTGATAATTTCCCTGACTGATGATAAAGCGAATCACACCCAATCTTACAATTGTTTAGGTTGTGTTTAGCCCCAGGTAGTCGATTACCATTGTGTGGTCCGTTGAATGCAAAAAACTTGAGAAAAATGTAACTCTAAATGTTCACTGTTTATTTTTACCTAATTTCTTAACATGTAGTCCATTTCTTATAATGAACATTGGTTGATATTTACGGGCGACCCTTTAAGTTCCAGGGGGCGGGGGCCTGGGGGGCTTGGAGTTGTCCGCGACGAGAAATTATTTATTTCACGGTGAAGGCGGGAATATTTGTTTATTTCAAGTGCGAAGTCCCTTAAGGCCACACATAATTGATCTTTAGCTTCTCGGATCCTCTCAAGGCACTTTTGTTTACATCAAAGTCATACAAACATGTCTTCAGTTCTCGCTGGATATCTCCCAATTGAACGTGGCACTGCGGGGTACAGTTAGTCTGTGATAGGCCTACAATTTCGGATGTATTGTGTTTTTTACCAAAAAATTAATGATAAAAGCCTGGATTTTGCCGTTTCTCGAGGTTAATGAAAAGGTATCAATAAAGAAATCAGTTTTCAAGGACAACCCTAATGTAAATAAAACAATGTTATCTGAGAAAGAGAATGTATGCTGCGATCCAATGTTCGTGGGACTCCCGGGAGCTACAACATAGTGAGGACATTGGAATTAGTATATTTTTGGTTTTGTTGGTGCGAGTTCTTTCAACAAGAAATTACTTCATTTGACACGTTTGAAACTCGAAAAATAGAATTGACCAAAACAAATAAACTTTAAAAAAAAATTGTCTTTCTTTTTTACAGGACGAGTTTCATGGACGTGGATATTCAAAATGCTTCGTTTGAATTGAAAATTGAAATGCTTGGGAATATATATCTGTATATTGTGAAGGTAAGTAAACACAATGGCAGGCCTGCGTCATCATTGTTGTGGTATCAAAATTCAACAATTGTGATTATTAGTATTGTATAATTCAACAGTGGTGATCATCAGAATTGTATTGAGGGGGGAGCTGTTGGGCCATGCTCCCTGTCGGCCCAAAATCAAAAAAACGTGGAAGACACTTCTTTGACAGCATTTTTGTTATACCTCAGACCCCCCCCCCCCCCCCGGGCCATTTCAAGATACGCCCCCATGAAAATTTCTTGAATACTGATTCAGTATGCCTTCGTTTACTCAACCTTAGTTAATTATGAAAATTAAGGTTCATTAATGATTATATCAGGGATTGGAAGGGAATTGTAGGTTTTAAAGTGAAATTCAAAATAATATCACCTTTGTCTTTTTTTCAGTTTGAAGCTGTACTGGATGCAGACGTTATTATGGCTGGTAACGATGAAGAATTCTGAATCAAATTCAGGTAAATTACCGGTAAATCTATCTTTAATAATTAAACGTGCTGAGTACCGTGAATCCCTGATACATCATATCGAAATGAACCGGTTATTTACGTCGATATATGCTCCGGTATATCGTATGACATCATACCGGTTATTTTTCAAGCCTAACAATCAGTATTTATTGCCAAAAATCACTTAAAATCCATGTGTAATCACCCAAACTTTGCGCCGCAACAGCGCATTTTCTTACCGCAATGGTAATCAGCCGTTTTGCGACGTCATGTTGGAAAATGCGGCATGAGGCCAGAAATTCGCCAAAAAAAATTGTGGAATTCTCAATAAATGTAGGTAAATCTATATCAAAATAATATCTTGTATCGTAAAGGACGTATCATAATACGTATCGTATCGATTTTCAGCTCATGATACTCAGCACTAATAATTAAATACCAGGTAGGCCTATTGATGAATAACCAAAATTAAGGTTAAGTTGGATGTATCTATATTTTTTATCGTGTACTATGATTTTCTTTGGGAGACTTTTCAAAAGTTGTGAATTTTATTAACTTATATTGTTGCAAAGAATTGGTGCTGTCTACTACATTATTTTATTGAAGACTTTTTTGTTTGTGATTCCTGAGTTCACAGTTCACAAATAAAATTTTTGTTGCTTGATTAAAGAATTAGCAATAATGTGGATTAGTATGCAGTTTATTTTTGAAAGCTGTACATTATCATTCTTTATGTTGAGTATTGTATCGGTAGCTATCGACTGATACCAAAAGTGTTGGTATCAGATCAGAATGAAAAAATCTTGATAACGAAAAATTGTTCATAAACCCTGAAAAACACTAAAGAATCTAGTAAGCAGTATACCTCAAGCCAAAATTCATTACAATATCTCCAGCAATTTTTTTAATGAATTTTTTTAAGCACTTGAAGTTGGTAAAACTTAATTTGCAATTTTCGGAAAATAGAAATAATTCAACTGTATTAAAGGGTAAGTTCGGTGTGGTTGTTTACAGTGTTAGCATTGGATTTTTTAAAAAAATTATTGCATTTGGTTGTCTGTTTGTTGAAGGCTTCAAAAAGCTGTCAGATTTAAAATTTTCTAAATTTTAAAGAAAAAAAAATTGCTAATTGGCCATTGTGTAAGCTATCTTATATCACTTGTGTAAAGCTGCACATGCCATGGCAAATTGGGAATGAAAACAGTAACCTGATGTACACAGAGAGGGAGATTTTTTGATAGTAATGTAACTACATGTAGTAATGATTTTACAACAATTTTCTGCAGAACTTCATGCTCAAATGGATGCATGTTAATTTCCGCTGGAACGAAGGGATGCACCACATGAACGAGCCGATGAGCCAGAGACCCTTGTGTGGTAACATATACCTGTGAGCTGTAGGGTTCTTCTATGTGAAGAAGAGGAAATTATTTCCCAAGTATGCAAGTAAGTACAAGCCCTGCATTAAAGTAAACATTAACTCTGATGTCGCTGGTGTGTGATAGATGAGGAAACAAGTTAATGTTTGAGATTGTCTCTGAGAAAACCATGCAAAACCGTTCAAGGTGGCCCGAGCCTGATCTTTGGGCTACTCCATTTGAAACTCGGGGGCGGTCGGGCCCGTTTGTTTTTCGTATGAAGTATGTATGGGTGAGCTATAATACGATGTAGATGCTTGGGGGGGCACTCGCGGAATTCACTTTAGATGTATGACTATCGCTCTATTCAGGCCTACCCAATGTAATAATCAAAATTTTTATTTGATGTATGTACGGGGGGTGAAAAGATCGAAGTTAATGCATGGGGGGGTAAAAACAAATCCTTTTAAAATACATGGGGGGCGGGGTAAAGATCGTCGCCCTCCCCCCCTCTCCCCCCAGAGTTTTAAATGGAATAGCCCTTAACAAAATTTTCACCAAACGCCCTTTAAACACAATAAGGAAGGTGGGTTAAGTCCGTTTTACTATGATTTTAATTCTTCCTGGATCTCACCCCACCTGAAAATAGGGTCAAGTCAGTCTAGTGTGATGCAAAATTCCTTTAAAATGGGTTTCAATGGGAAAATATGCAAACTTTAGCACTGTAGGAACCAGAGCGCAGCGCATGGTTTGAAAATTTTATGATGGAGAATGATTACACATGACGTGAATATTCTAAATTCACTTTTTGTAGCGTGGAACACTCCTTCATAAGCCATATATATATATATAAGCATTTTTAGATAGCGGAGGGTGGCAAATTTCTTTGCATTTCACAAAAAATGGAAAAAAGAAATTCTAAAAATGTCATAATTCTGCTAAGATTTGTCCAAATTTGACAATTTTAGTGTCTAACTATATGTTTTGGAAAATTCCGCACCTCTTAGGATGATTTTTATTTTATTGGAGGTCAAACATTGTGTTTAAAGGGCATTTGGTGAAAAATTTCGTTAAAATTCGGCTCTACCCATGTTGCACTTTACTGTTCAGCCTGCATGGTTTTCTTAGTGATGGCCAATTAGTAACTTGTCTTCTACTATTGTTTCCCATCTCAGACAAAGAGACAAATGCTTGGCTTGGACCTTGTTTGTGCTTCATTCAATTCCCTGGGGTGCTGAGCACTCCATGAGATATGTTTTATAGTAAGCCATTTTAAAAATCTGTATATTTATCTGAATTAACTTTTCAATCTATTTCTTGTCAGGATGAAAGCTCTGAAATACGATACAATCATGTAAACTTGACAATAACATGACCGCTAGGTGGTGTGAGGTCAACTGGACGACAAACCAACCAGACGTAAATGAATAACAATCTTTTTCAGTAAATTGTCATTTGCAAAATTCAAATTTTGTTAGTCAAGGGGATTGTCAACAACCAGTCTAATCGACTTCAAATGACTTCTATAGATCTAGAAGATATTGAGCTGCGTGGTTATTTCTATATTTAAGCTGAAAATTAATTAGAAGTTGGTCAAAAGTGAGCGCAAACACCAGACATGGATTGTGATACTTTTTTGCGCTTGTCGCCTTTTAGGGTGTATTGTCGCCTGGCTGGTTACAGGTGGAATATTTGTGTTGCCTGGATTGTAATGGTATGTCGCCTGTTTGGTTGTCGCCTGGTTAAATGGCGATCTGGCTGGTCATTTTTAGCTTGTCTGTTTTCTTTGAAAACGAAGAGCTATTGTCGTCACTCTGTCGGCGTCGTTGTTAAGGTTTGTGTAAGTGCCCACCTGTGACCTTAATATTTCACTTAGAGTTATGAAATTTGGCACAGGTATTGGAGTTGAAAATGAATATGGTGACTCTTGACTCCTTAAAATTATTTGAATAATATACAAAAAACATGATGAAAGAATGTGAACTAATTAAACTTTAAAAAGGCACAACCCTTAAAGCTATTTGAACTGCTATTACCGTATATACTCGTATATAAGTCGCCCCCACGTATAAGACGCACCCCATGCTCAGACCCAAAAACCCCCCTCCCAGTGAAACCCGTGTATAAGTCGCATTAGATTTCACTGGCACCGAAGCACTAAATGGCGGACGGATGAATGCTTTATTTCCAACATATTCAGTGCTCATTTAGGTATATTTACCATGTATGTCAGCTAAAATAGCAAGAAATCATCTCGAATCCACTTTATTTACGTCCATGCGACGCCATGATGGCTTTCTTGTTCACGTCTTCTCTCGCTTGAGATCTCGCAAGACGAGAATTTGACGGCGCGTGTTTCAAAATGGCGGACGAGAGCGACGAAAATTCAGAATTTTGCGATTTTTACCGGATAATTCAGTATATTCCACGTATAAGACGCACCCCTTCTGTAGGCCAAAATTCTTGGTATCAAAAGTGCGTCTTATACGCGAGTATATACGGTACATGTAATGCATAAAATTCAATGAAAATATTGTGGAATAGAATATTTTCTTCTCTAACCATTTGCAAATAATGCCTAAACAAGAAATCAGGACTCGGAGGTCGAAATTCAGGAGACTTAAGGAGTCAGAGTCGCGAGTTGTTTTTCAGGTTGACAAAGGATTTGGGAGTCGGAGTTGGTTCACTAACTAATGCTCTGAGGCCCTAGCAGTATACCATACTTTTTCATTCACATATCTTTGGAATAGTGCGGAACAGCTTCTCAGTCTGCATGTCATTTGAAAAAACTACATTATTTCTTTTAAACTGTATCTTTTCAGAGAAACCAGCAGTCAAGTAAGACACAGGAAAACTGAAGCCCGAACTTAAACTCGGTCCCATATATTTGTCTGATCTACTGATCTTCTGCAATTGTTAATTGGTAATTGTTATTATTATTTTAGGACTGAATATAATATATGCAATTATCAATTTACATTTTGGTAGAGTTGTCACAATGTAACACAATAATTGTATTGTCACAAATTTCAATATGATAAGTCACGATATGTTGAATGGGCAAGGTCATCCCAGATTTTTGTTTTTTGTTCTTTTTTTTTTTTGATTGTGACAACTAGTTTGTATAATTTTGAACGTCAATGTCGACATATATCACATGGCTACAGAGATAATTTATAGTTTTGTTGATCATACTTGTGTCTATGCAGTTAAATATGGTTCTCAACAATAGGCCTATGTCCATCATTATAGATCTGTCATTGCTGATGAATGTATTATTGTGATAACTAAATTATTTGGACAAATCCTAGTTTTTGGGCGACTCAAAAAATTTACATTTTTGAAATGGAAAGTTAATGAATAACCTAATTATTACAGTTGTATTTGAGACTATGCTGCTCTCATTGCCTTCTAAAAAAAGTTGACAAGAACTTTCAAAATAATTTATAGTCCAAGTTGATTAAATTAAAAACTTCTTGAAGCATGTGAATCTCATCAAAAGTTATTGTCCATACTTTTTCAAATTTGATTTTTTAAAATGCTCCTATGTTAAGCATGTGAATTTCATCAAACCGCGAAATTATGAAAAATGCTGGCTTCATCCATCTTTTTGTTCGACATCAAGAGAGTAGTCGAATGTCAATATCCCTGCAATGGATTTTTTTCTTCCATTTTTGGTAAAGCGTAAAAGGTGTCTCGTGAATTTCTTTGTACTGTTGTATGATTTCGAAGCATGTAAATCTCATGGAACATTATTTTCAAAACCTTTTAAAGTATGACCTATTAAAATGCTCCTCTACTGAGCATGTGAATTTCATTAAATCAAAATGTTATGAAAAATTTGGTTTTCATAATTTTTTTCGTTTTGAACAGTGGATAGTGGAGTGTTGATGTTTCGGCGCCTGCGATGGTTTCTTTTTCTTTTTTGGTGAAAGTTAAAAGGTGCTTCTTGCCTGTGAATTTCATTGTATGGTTGTATGGCTATTTTCCACTTGTGTTTAGTATGTCCATTGACTTCGCTTTTCGGATTCCAGATACATGAAATTTATTATCTTTACATAATTTGAATATGAACATTCAATTGATCATTGTCAATTTTAATGAAAAAAGGTTCATGGAAGACAGAGAAGCAAAGAAATTAAGATTTATGTGTCCATAGCAGTTGGTGGATCGGATAAACGTAAAGGAAGACCAAGTTTCTATCATATTAGTTTGAATGCCATGATCATGCAAATTCCTAGATTTAATACATTGTACTGTCTTTTGATTTGATCATGTTGATTGACCGTGGTGGAGACCCAAATTGGCAAATTGCAGTACTAATATCTTTGCAAAACTTTGGGTTTTATGTATTCTTTCTTTTTTTTCCCCTATAGAATGGAGTAGATATTATTCGATGGATATAATTTGGTCAATAGAAGTCGATTGAATTTGTGTGGATAGAATTTTGGTGAATAGAAGTCAGTGAATTAAAATCGGTGGATAGTAGTCGATGGATAGAATATGGTGGACAGGTTTTGGCGGATAGTAATATATCTGGTGAAAAAAAATGACTGGATGGAAATTGACATAGAAATCGATAAAAAGTAATATAAATGAGTGGATAGAATCAAAAGAAATGTCTGGATAAAAATGGCCACAGGAATGGATCGATAGAAATGAGTGAATAGAATTTTGCAGATAGCAATTGGTGGATAGACATGGACACAAATGCATTGCCAGAAAGTTATGGAATTGGATCCAGTCCGTGGCATCCCTATGATGTGGGAAGGGGGGATTTGTTTCAATTTACCGAATATACAAAATATTGGTCCCTCCTATTTACGCTTTACATTGCTGGCAGAGACATGTTTGTGCATCTCATGCACCCAGTTCCAGTTAATTTTATTATGATATCAATAACTATTGGTTTATTTATTTGACATCGATTGAAACACTTCATCAGGTAAATTCTTATCATGATTATCGCATCAGTTTTTGACAAATTTACAAGGAGCAGAAAACAAGCTGCGCTACTATGCTGTGGCATTTACATATTATACTAGTAGAAAAAAAGATTGTCAAATGACCAGTGTTTTTATGTATGTTATGGTGTGTTTATGTATGTTATGCTTGTGTGTTTATGTATGTTATGCTTGAGAAGCAATAAACAGAATTAAAAGACCTGTACAGAATGTTTTAATGTTCTTTGATTGTCTCAAAAGAAACCAACTCCTTTCTAACCATGTAGGAGGAACAGTAAAACCCAAAGTATTTTCAGTGGCGTAACTGAGAGGTCTCGAGCGGGAGGGGGGCACCCGATTCTCTGGGGGGCACCCACTAAGCTAATTGTATATTTTAGCCAGAGTTGGAGAGTTCATTTGGGGGGCACTGGGGGGGGGACACAGGACCAATATAGGGGGGTATGTGACCCCCCGTTCCCCCATAGGGACGCCACTGAATATTTTCCTAAATCCCTTGACCTTAGGGATATGCTTGCCCTTCGTACCCTTCATCAGTTCTTCCCCTCACACTTCCATGTCCTCACTTCCCAGCTCATTCTAAGAGTAAATAACTTTAAACTAAATTTGCTAAAATATGGAAACCCTGCCTGATTACTAAAGGTCATTGCTATGTTCATGTTAAGAGGAATTTTGAATAAAATGTTTCAATTTGTCTATAGAAATTAATTGTTTTCCCATTTCAGTGACAAGTGAGTGGAAGGAAAGGCTGGGCAGCACTCTAAAAAATTTCGCGACAAAATTGGTTTTTTAGATTCAAAATGTTTTTTTGAAAAACCAAATTTCAATGCAAAAAGCCAACATGGATTTTTTTAAAAATCCATGTTGGTTTTGCATTGAAATTTGGTTTTTCAAAAAAACCATTTAGAATCTAAAAACCAATTTTGTCGCGAAATTTTTTTAGAGTGAATGCAAAGGCATGAAAGTGCATGGAAGTGTTGGGGCGTTCAACTGCGAGCATCTGCATGGAAAATAAATTGCATTGTTACCGGTTGTATATGACAACTTATGTGAATTTAAAAAAAACAAGTTCTTCACCTAAAGGAGAAGGGTGGTCTGGGAATTAAAGGTAATAGGGTAGCTGATTCTGTGTAAAATGGAATGAATGCTTTAAAAGGACTGTCAATTGATGTTCCAACTAAAGAAGAAAAGAAAGAAGACAAGAAAGATGACAAGAAAGAAGACAAGAAAGAAGACAAGAAAATAAAGGGAAGGAAAAGTGAAGGAAGAATAGAAAGATGAAAAGAAGGATAGAAAAAAAGTAAAAAAAAGGGAAGGAAGAAAAGAAGGAAAGAAGGAAATGAGAAGGATGATGGCACTAGCCAGATAAATTAGAGTTTAGAAGGTGCCAAAAATCATTTACGCACCAAAATCTGACAGGAATGCTATTTTAGCCCCAACCAATAGATAGGGGTCAACCTCACAGATGTTGTTACAGTGAATTACAGGGTTGTGGTGGACTTAAAGACATAAATTCAAACACTTTTCTAAATTAGACATCTACTTTTTCATTTTAGGAATGTATTTAGGTGAGCAAATTTATCTCCTCTTGCCACTTTAAGATAAAACATTGTTGAGTACTTGCGTGTTAAGTTAAATGGAAGAGCAGCTTCCTGTCTGAAGTTCTATACACACCCAGAAGGAAAATTACATCCTCCCAAAAATTCTCTCAGCAGCTCGATTGATTTGAGATTTTCATATTTTATCTGTTGCATCTTCATTTATCTATTGGTTCTTTCCTTTAGACAACTTCTCTTGTCTTCAAATCTATGGCCTGATTTTGTAAATTGACCTGCAAATAATTATCAACACCGACACAACTTGCATTTGGCTTGTATAGATTTATTTTTTCACACTGCTAAGTTAAGTTTGTTCAGGTTGGTCTGAATAAAACAAGGATACAAGATTATATGACGTTCACATATATTCCACCACACAAAAATGGTAATTAAGCCACACAAATCTAAAGTACAGTAATTGACTTTTAAAGAAAGGGTTGATTACATGTACTACAATTGGCACGACACATTAATTCAATTTACATTCAATAAATGATAAATAAATAAATATCTTTATTTGCCGTACTGAAGCCCCATTTACACAGCCAAGATTTTGACAAGAGTGTGTTGGCAAGAGCAAACCATCATAAATCGTGAATTAACTCCCAGAGTATAGTATTTCACTCTCAAGAGTGAAAATGTTACTCCCAAAGTAACACATGGTGCTCCCAGATCATTGCACACTCTTGGAAAACTCTTGGACAATTTTGAACAGTTTAAAATTTTCTGAGAGTATAAAATCGACCTGGGAATGAAATATTTGCTCTGGGAGTTACAACTTTCACTCTGGGAGCAAAATCACACTCTGAGAGTAAAAAGCTATACTCTAGGAATTAATTCGTAATTCCTGAATATTGCTCTTGTCAAGGTACTCTTCGGTTACTCTTGGCTGTGTGAAAGGGGCTTCAGAGATACACATATATAAAATATAATAAATTAAGAATATTTTGACAATAGAATCGATAAATCTATAAAACTACAGCATTAAAATTGAGGAAGTAAAAGTATTAAATTTTGTACTAGGTCTTTGTTGTAATTATTATAGTAACCTACTTTGCAAGATATTTTCCCTTATAAAAACAGATTTCACTCGGGGCAACAGATCAGACTTATCTTCACCTATGGATCTCAACATTTCAGAATACATATAATCTAGCTCTCGAGGCATCACACATGATTTTCTTAAATAATTTCTGACAGTTCTCGTCAATGTTGCTGAAAACTCATTTTATACTCAATGTAGACAACAATTAATGGACTGGGTTTAGAAAATTGGTTCATTGGATCTCTGATTGTATATTATCAGTGAGTAATTTTAAAATGGATCTAACTCAAAAGAACTGTTACTAATAAAATTAATGGACTGGTAAAAGAATATTTACTGAGACCCAATAATCATTTAACTAATTTTTGCAGTGCATTATCAATTATCAGCATTCATTATAAATAACTTATAGTATATATTATATATATATTGAGTAGATATGACTTGTATAATAGTATAATACTATTATACAAGTCATATATACTCAATATAAATAGAAATGTCTAATGGCTTCCATTTCGTGGATATAATATTTGCAAAATGTATTTTCTATTTTCGATTAAAAAAAACCATTAATTTTACTATATAAGCAATGAATAATTTTTTAGGCACTTTTATGTACATAAAATGCAATCAATGCTATATAGTTTATAATAAATATATATATCACAATACTACACCATTTATACAGTGTACAACACTAATTCCAACTACCAAAAATTAATTATAATGTTTGTGTAGTCTATATAAAAGCAAAAATTTTCCTGGAATCCCGGTTTTAAATGCAATTCATAATTGCATAAAAACCATTGATAAATTTTTCAAAACACACTGAAAATTCATAAATATGAAAAAGTTCATGAAAATGCAAGTTACAATTAGACAAATAGAAGGACTTATAATCAGTCAATTATTGTTAAAATTGAATGGTTAAAACTGGTGATATAATATTACAACACTCCAGAACTGCTGCAATGTTTGATAACATAATAAAATCGTTGTTGAACCTCCAGGCCTGTCACTTCATATTCAACATTAAGGGAGGTGTATAATAATTCAATATAATATATTATTATCGATGCATCAATATCTACTGCAAAACATGTAACACTTAAAAAATGATTCCCGAGGCATTAGAAAAATTGTTACCTATATATATATATATATAATATCAATCAATTGACAATGGTGCTAGAAAAATGCCTTGTCTCATGTTAATGAATTAATATGAGACAAGGCTGGATGCTTTCAAACATTCGGTTACTTTGTTTCAATTTCTGAATACATTGTATTTAAGTGCTGTGTTAAAAGAATTGTATAAATACCTGTATTCTTTGTATGTCATACAGTGTCATACGAATCTTTTAAAGATCAGTTTGCACAGGTTGTCAATATTAGGTATATCCAAGTAACCGAATACGGTCAAAATTCATAAGGGCAGTCTGATTTTTCGCTTCATTCAACACATGTTGAAATGGTGGCTTTGTGGTGGAGAATTCTTTTGACAACTGATTAGTATTGTATTATATAGGTATAGATTGGATTAAAAAGTGATTCCCAGGATATAATCATTGGGTCACGATATGGTCTGATTAACCCATGTTAATGAACCCTTCGCCATGTTATTGACATTTTTAAGCAAATATCAGTCTCAAGATTGGGCTGTAATAGTTGGATTTCCACCCTGATTGTTTTGGATAAAACACGGAGTTATATCCCTTAAAGGTAGGACACATTTTTATGATCTGACAAGACCATTACAATGGCTTTAAACTGGCCTAGAATCGCCAATCAGATTTCAGGTTGGAAATTTTGACATGTAGTGTATTTTGAGTAGTCTAGTCTACAATGGTGCAAAATTAAGTAAAGCAATCTCATAAGTGTTAAAAGTTACACTGGAACGGACGAAGTCTCTTCTTGCCATCATTTCTTCTGACGCTTATCGTGTGCTTTCAGTGAGAGGTTGTAGAAAAGAAGATCCAGGATTTCAAAGAGTGTGATGACACTGCACCCCAGAAGGAGACCCATGTAGCTGCCAATCTCACCTGCAAAACAAGACAACATGTCAGAAGAAAGAGCAATGACAAGGGAGTGGTCACACTGCACCCCAGAAGGAGACCCATGTAGCCTCCAATCTCACCTGCAAAACAAGATAACATTAATTAACATAATGAAAAAAGAGCAATGAGAATGCAAGACATGGTTTTGGTCTGATTCCACTCTAATTAGCATACAGAATGCCCAGATGCAGAACAAAAACCCCAATATTGAATTCATCCAGCCAAATGTCTTTCCGACACAATTGAGTCTGCTGCCATTGAGACTCATCCATGAAGATTGATTGTTGTACACTAAGAGCACAATTACACCTTAAACATGGTTTATATCTGTCTGGAGTAGACACACTACTACGATTACGAGAGGTGAAGCCTCGTGCATCAGATTCTGGCAAAAAACGTTGTCAAACAACTTTGGCTATAAAGTGCAAAATGTTGAGACACTGATTGCAAACTTGTCAACATACTGCAAGGTGATTTTTCACTTCTTTGCATGAAGAAAGTCCACACAACCTAAAGAAAAACAATATTTCAAAAGGATCAATATTTTTAATCTCACATGTAAAACTGTGTGCTAGTGCGCCAAATTGAAATTGCTATTTTCAAAAGCAGTTTTTCCAATTAAACTCCACTGTCATAGTCCAACAATCTTGTATAATACAACTTTGTAATCAGCAAATAAATCCCAGGGAAATATGCAGTAATTTTGTCACTTATGCCTCCTGAAAATGCCAGGAGAACAGCAGAATGGCAGATACAAAATCCACGTGGTTTGTTTTGACTGGAACTTGTTACTAAAACTAGATTGATTTTCGAAAAAATTCCCAACTTATTTCCCAGTTTATAATTGAACATGGTCGTCATAACTTTAAAGGAGTTATTTATCAAATAATTTTCTGGTATCTATGGAGACAGTCACAAGGAAGTAGGCCCCTGCCCTACCCCTTCAGCAGGGCAGCTGCCAGCTTCGTTCAAGCCTGGGTTCAAACCCGTTGATGAAATTCGGCCTATGTGAACGCATTCATTTATATCCAGCAAAGCTATCCATACATGTAAAAATATTATACTGATTATGAAATGGCACAGGACAGACATTCTTGGTACATTATGAAAATGATCTCAAATTTATTACAGTACAACTCAAAATAAAGTAAGAACATTTTCTGTCAGAAGTCCTCCGTTTACCTATTTTGCCCTCTCTTCTCCTCTGCACCCCAAATCTCCTTACAACTCCTTTGACTCCTTTCAACAACCTTAGCCCACATTAAGACCTCTTCTTTGACAGCTACCAATGTAACTGCAATTAGCAGAGGTGCAAAATATCAAGTAAATCAAACACAATGGGAGTGATTGAGTTTAAATTGGTGTTGTTTAAATGTGATTTTAATGTAATTTTAAAAGGTAGTTTCAAGTAGGCAAAAGTAGGAAGTGATTCAGGGGTAGTCAAAAGGTGTGAAAGGGTAAAGTAGTGGCTGATTCTTCCTTCCTGCTGGAGTAATTACTTTATTTTGGGCTGTACTGTGTATTAGGGTGTTTCAGGTTCCCCCAATATTTTCCGATCCTGCTTGACCTTGGTCTGGTATTGCAGTTTATATAATAGAAGTCACAAGTAAAAATTTGCCCCATTCTATAAATACTTACCTTTACCAGAATTCACTTGAAGTTTATAATGTAATTCCCCATTGCCGAACTTGCAAATTCTGAAGATGTTGCAAAAATCAATGAAGGAATTGTTATTTTTTCCTCAATCCATTCTTTCTGAGCAAGTTTTTGTAGGGCAATTCAAATCTGGCATCAGCTATTTTACAGCACGTCTTCCTAATGAGCAAGGAAGTGTTGAATTTCCTAAAATTCTGTCATTTAGACCAGATTTTCACAAATTTGACAGCTGCTGACAGCTTGGCAAATGGCGTTATACAAAAAATAACACTAGATTTGAATTTACCTCCCAAAACTTACTCAGGAACTGTGGATTGAGAAAAAAATATTGACTTCTTCATTTGTTTTTTAAATATCTTGAGAATTTGCATGTTTGCCAATGGGGAATTACATTATAAACTTCAAGTGAATTCTGGTAAAGGTAAGTATTTATAGAACGGGCTAAAATTTTACATGTGTCTTTTACTATATAAACTGCAATACCAGACAAAGGTCAAGAGGGATCGGAAAATATTAGGGGCAACTGAAACACCCTACTGTATATGGGTTTTCTAGACCAGGAATAGAATTCAAGTCATCAGCTTATACACCCAGTGCACTACCTCTGAAAGCCATGATGAGATGAGAAAAGTTGCAGTTGTGTTATTTCTGGAATCAGTAGTGGATCCAGAGGAGGGGTTATGCAGAATAATATGAGAGATAAAATATTCTAAAAAGGGGAGGTGTAACTGGATTATTATTATCTTATTGTACTTACTAAAGAAGTTGAGAAGAGTGTAGCCTTTCAGTTGGGTGACTTCTTGGTATCTCAATGCAGAATAGTAAATGTCAACTGTTATGAAATTATTCCTGCAAAGACAAAAAATAGCATGCAATGCATGCACAGGGTCCTTGGTCAATTTTCTACCAAGAATGTACAATAATAATTACTTAAGTTTGAAATCTTGCTTGCTCCCTAGTATAATCGGTGCATGGAACTTTCTACCACCAAGAAATTGCTGAGGCCACTACCCTTGACCAACTCAAGACTCACCTCACTTCCCTCACCCTATAAATCCTTCCTGTTCTTAACCCAAACTAATCACTTTTAACTTCACTCCTTATCCTTAATTTTATTACTAACAATTTTTCTCAATCATCTCAACCTAGGGCACATCAGTTTTCATGCGACCATGAAGTTGTGCTGACACAATATCAGATTCAGATTCTGATTGCTTTGCAATGAGCTCAGCCAGCCAGCTGCTATAAGATGAACTGAGTATACACAAGGTGGCAGGGCAGTCTGGTGTTCAGTGATGCTCACAGAGCGTAGATGCATTTTTTACCAAATATTCAAGACCAGTTTTTGATGAAGAGGGGCCAGCAACGTTAAAGAAATATTTTGAATAAGAGTAGAGTTTAGCACCGAGAGGCACAAGATTGTGGGTAGGGATGCATATGTACCAAATTGATCACTGGGACACATCATTTGGAGTTGTAATTTTTGTGTGGAATGTTTTTGGGACCACAACAACTTTTGCTTCTCACAGGAAGTGTTGATGACGACAATGGCCCTTAGTACCAAGGACCCAAAAACCATTGTACAATGTAATGGGATCCTCAGAACACAAAGCTGATACAAGAAGATGTCTAGTACAAGAAGATGTCTAGCGGTCATTGTTTTAGGGAGCGCAGGAAAAGCGGGACAAGATATCAGAGACGCTTTTTATTTCCATTGCATTATTGTCCCTCAGACCCTCAATCTAAAAAACACTGTATATCTGCTACTATGCAACAAAACATGGTGCAAAATTGGGCAAAGCCAATGATTTACAAGTTTTTTTTAATTACAAATGCTCCATGTTCACTTTACTGATCAAGAATAAAAGGTTTTATACATTGCGATATTCTTCGAATTTGCTTTAATTTTTGCTTTAAGTTGTATGAGAGAGCAGAAAGAAAGATACCGGAAATCAGAATATTAAATTTATTAATGGGAATGGACTGCATGGTCACAAACAGTTAAAATGTTATCTCAAATATGTCATTGTAATATTATATATCCATGCCAACTTGCAAAAAGAAGCATTTGCATATAGGGCCTATCTGATGATCCTTTGGCTGTATGACTTTCTCCTCCACTACGAATTTTTTCACACATTTTTTTCACATGCAAAAATTTTAAAATTTCTACCCTTGCTAACAGTGAAACAGTCTTGTTTCTCTTTTCAGGTGCTAAACAACTTTGTTATCGGTGTCAAGTGCGAAATAATCCTGTATATAGCTGCACCTCTCACCATCACGGGAACAAGGAATAATACATCCGAGCTGGACAAAGAGGACCATCAGGACCTGCGTCCAGAATCTACTTATTACTTATTACTTACTTATTTTACAATAAAAATCGTAGCCTCTTCACGCTATCCTGGCAAATAGAATATTTTGTACTTAAAATAAATGAAAAACAGAATGAAACTATAAATTAGAGGTGGTTAAATATTAGTCTGTGCAGCGTTTGCCAAAAAAAAGACATTAATAAAAAAGAACAGGGAGGGGGGAGTAGTGTGGGAGAGGGGGGGTTAATTCCCCTCCTGTCCTTCTCCAGTGGGAGGGGGAGGTCAGAGGGGACAAGGTGCCCTTTCACCTTGGAGACAAAACATTATTAGATGTTATTTAAAGCCCAAATTTGTAAGAACTAATGCAAAATTATTACATTATTTTGACATGCAAATTTGATATGCCCTTTTTCATCCAACCGCCCCTACCGCCCACATTTCTCTCCGGTACCCTTGCTTACATTACAAAGTTTTCGTCCAGTTCATTGCGTGCTGTAAATTTCTGGCAGTTATCCACAACATCTTTGATGATGGTCAAAACCTCGTCAGCCATTTGGTTCATTTGCAAAGATGTGTGGTACAAGTCCTTTGATAGACTATCCAAATATGACCACACATTTCTGTACACAATCTGCAACAAAATAAAAATAAAATAAATTCTTCAAAATGATTTGTATGGCCTTTCATATTTCAAGCTCAAAAGGATAATAATTTGTTATGATTAAATTATTTATTCAACAAGTGATACTAATTATTGGACATCAAATATATATTATCTTTCGGACAACATAACATGGCTAATATCAAGAATATAGGTATTTTCCTCCTATCTTCATCTCTGTCTCCTTCCCTTCCTTTCAGCTTAAGCTTCAGTTTGAATGAGATTGGTGAGAAGGGGGTAAAAAAAGAAACCGTTTCCGTGAACTATTGGAAAAAGGCATGAAGCACACAAATAACAAACTATTTCAGAGAAACAAGAAAGTGTTGGAGAATGACAGGAGGACAAGGACAAAGGAAGAGAGGGAGACAAGAAAAGAGGAAGAAAGTGAGAGAAAAAAAAGATGGGAAGGGAGCAAGGGAGGGAGAGAGATAAGAAGATGGGAAGGGAGATAGAGAGGAAGGGAGGAAGATAATGAGAGTGCAAAAGGGAGAGAGAGAAGCAGAATGATGGAGTGATAGGTAGGGAACTGCTCATGCAGTTCTACAGCTCACTCTTTGGACATGCCTCTTCAGAAGGAATGATATTGCAAACACAAGTCTAAAACTGTTAACTCAAGACATAAGACTTGTCAAATATTTCTCACTTGTGAAATCGACCAATGAGGATTTACTTAAGAGGGATGTGCGTATCTTTTGCTTAATGAAACTTTTAAAATTTTGGTTTTTGCTTCAGCTGTCACTCAATCTGGTGCATCATGACTGACTGCATAACCCTTTTAAATTACTTTTGCTGTCACACAAAATAGTCCCTCTGCATTTCTTTACCTTCATCTCAGTAGAAAGAGAAATATCACTACTCTCTTGAAGGAGAACACAACCATAAATAGTGAGGATTATTTATAATTCAATCAATGATATCCCCCCGCCCACTGTTTCATTCTTCACCTCATTTGCAGCTCCGTTTGCTATGAAATCTGCAGCCTTTCTTGACTGAGGCCAGTAGTAACTATTTTCCTTTGAAGACCAATGGAAGCTCAATATTGGAGATGCACCTAGCTCAGCCATGGGTTGGCGCCATATTTGCAAGTCTGATACAAGTTTTGACAATTGATGTCGATCATCAAAATTGGTCAGAAGATGTCTGTAGCTTCCCAGAACGCTGTAGTAGTGACCAATTAAACGGTGTCCGATTTCCTTAATTTGGTAATTGGATGTGATTTTCCCTGCAGAAAAAATGCAAGGGAAATCAGAAATATACAAGGGAGACTTAATAACTAACCCAGTGGGCATTCTGACCTCACCTGTTAGTCCGGTTGCTGAGGCCCAAAAATGGACCCGAACGGTAACCGGCTGAAATACATTCATTCCAAAGCAGAATTTTCTGAATTTTTCAGAAATGGTATTTTTATTGTTCTATCTGGGGGCTATCTTGGTCAAAAATGGTTACCATGGCAACCAAAATATGAAAAAATACTTAGATAATGAAATCTAGTAATTTCCATATCTCTGTGTCTTTTTATCCGATAGACAAAATTTTAGTGTCGTTATATATGTTATTAAACATGCCCGTGTCATTGGTGCTATTGGGGTTAAGATCAAAGGTCAACTTCATTTGCATATGGAATGTTTTTTCATAAAATGTACCCATTAAAAGAAGATGGTTTGTCATATTTTATGTTTCACTTACTCAGAATTGGATATTATTGTGATATCCAAACACAAATTTATTTCAGCATCCATCCACAAAAAGATAAGACCCAAATTGCGATATTTGATTCAGTTATGATGCGAAAAATTTCCATAGAAACAGGAAAGTTGATCTACCTTGCAATTTCTCGGTCATTGAAAAATTGACACTCATCTTTCATGCACCACGTATTCATCACTTTAGTCCATTGTTATACATACACAAATGTAACTTTCCTCTGTAAGAATGTACAAATATGTTGCAGAACTTGCATTTTTTCAAAATTTACATAATGCTATCTGTTATGTTGCCATGGAAACAGTTTTAATACGAAACAGAATTACAAAATATGTTCTTCCCAGCATGTATATGCTCCGGATGGTAAGCAGCCAGAAAAGATAGATTCTGAAGGAGAATTTTCTGATTTTTTCAGAAATGGCTTTATTAGTATTCTATCTGAATGCCATATTGGTCAAAAATGGTTTCCATGGCAACCAAATTATAAATAAATGTTCAGTTGATGAAATCTAGTAAATTCCCTATCTCTGTGTCTTTTTATCCTATAG
This sequence comes from Platynereis dumerilii, assembly GCA_026936325.1. NCBI lineage: Eukaryota > Metazoa > Annelida > Polychaeta > Phyllodocida > Nereididae > Platynereis > Platynereis dumerilii. The sequence continues at coordinate 9,397,640 of JAPTHN010000009.1, forward strand.
AATAAATTTAAGTGTCCATATATATGTTATCAAACATGTCCGTGTCATTGGCACCACTGGGGTTAAGGTCAAAGGTCAACTTCATTTGCATATTGAATGTTTTTTCATAAAATTTACTATTTAAAATCTGAAAGTTTGTCATATTTTGTGTTTCACCAAGCCAGACTTGGAAATCACAGTGAAATCCAAGCACTAATTTATTTCAGCATCCATCTACAAGAAGAAATGACCAAAACTGTGATGCTCAATTTTTTTATCATGCAAGGCATTGCCATAGAAACAGGACAGTTGATTTGCCTTGCGATTCATTGCAGCTTTAGTGCACCACATATACTTAACTTCAGTTCTTAAATAATATTATATTAAAATGTGACATATCTTCTTAAGAATCTATATTATGTAGAACTTGTCTTTTATTTAGGGTTACATAATGTCATCTATTCTGTTGCCATGGAAACAGTTTTGCTAAATAACAGAATCACCAAATATGCTCTTCCCAGCATAATATTTAATCTGGGTGGTAAGGCGCTAGATTAGGTTGATTCTGAAACAGAATTTTGTGAATTGTTATTTTTTTCGCTCAAACTTGGTCAAAATTGCCATGGCAACAGAACTATGAATAATTGCAACACAAGTTTATCAGTCTGGGAAATTACCACGTACATGTACTGAGGACTCCAATGTCTTCAGGCCTGGAGGTCTCGCACTCAAGTAGGTACTGTCCTCACTGTGCTGTGAAACTATTGAGGGTCCTAGCCTGAGTAGGACTCTGTTAGTGTTTAGCATCATCTTTCATAGGCAATTTAAAGATAACTGTTGTTGTTATCACTACCCAACTTGGCATGGAGGTGTATCAGGGTCTCAACTTTCTCTGTACATTTCGTCAGGCCTTTCAATTACATAACCAGGAAAAGAACACAATAATTCCAGAGAAAACAAGGGTTCAGTCATAGGGGCTAATGAATTAGCAAAATTTTCTACTGAGACCATGCTGGTCAACCCTAAAGACTAATTTTGTTCAAATGATGTTGAAATTATCTAAAGTAGCCTCTATCATAGGCCCCTAACCTGTAAGCACAGGGGCACCCCATGATCTGTTATGCCAAATATCTGTTATGAAGCAGGCGCCCAGCTGGTTGGCAGACTGTCAGCTGAGATTTTTCCAGCTGGCAAAGTTGTCAACTGGGAGTCAATTTTTGGCATGATCAACTTTGTCAACTGATGAAATATGCAACCGGGTAACGAGAAAGCAGTTGAGATGGCCAGCTGAACAATTTTCGTATCAGCTGGCTGGGAGGTGCTGACTGGCGCTTGGGCTGGCTGGCAACCCAGCTGGCAGCATAACAGATATTTTCACCCAGTTGCATAAAAAAAGGCATAAACCAGTTGCATAAAAACTGAATCTAAGTGTCACAAAAGATATGCAACCAGGAGCTTACACTGATATGGGCATTATTGTAACAATGTAACAGGCTGTCATGAGGATATTCTAGTTATGCATGGCAATTACAATTTTGGCAAAAATATTTTTATCTGTTTGTAACTCATGCATGTCATGGCATACAAAATAACTTGCAACTCATCTCACACTTTAATATTTTGGTCTATGGATATCTGTAGTAAAGCAAATCTCTTTTATATGTGTTCTTTCAGTATTAAATAATAGAAAAATAGAAAAATAATTGATAGATTTATGCCTTTTTAGCTCCTTCGGCAGCTGTGTGGCTTAATGGTCATGGTCCAAGTCTGATCTGATGGGTTCGAACAATGTGAGGAAAATCGAAATATATTCAGTGGACCTTCATCAGCAAAATCCCAGATGTATGTCATTTGGATGTTAAATTGACAGATCCTTAATCTCTATCTGTACTGGGCAAGTTAAAGATCCTTAACATGCCATATGTCGAGGACTCTCATCTTGTCAATAAACCCTCATGAGCACTCAGAAGTGGCTTAGATGGCTGCATTTACAACTATATAGCCATGTACATATTTTGACATGGAGAATTGGAGATGGGAGCCAGGTGAGTTAGTAGGATATGAACCATCATGTCAGTGGAAGGAGAGCTCCCCTAACCCTCCCCACATAAAACTGGTATAATCTTATGATACCTGATCTTCAAGGTATGGTAATTAACAGGCTGCTGTGGAGAGAGTGTCCGCAGAGGGTATCTGGAGGGTTTTGGGATCTCCTTCTGTCATTTTCTGAGCCATCTTGTGACAATGGGATCTGTTGATGTTGTGCTGTTCCAGTTGGATCCTTCTTTTTGATGGAACATGAGGCTGAGGTCATGGGCATCCTGCCACAGCAAAACAGTACTGTCAATGCCAGAGTTCTGGTCCCCGGGTGGTCTTGACTCTGGGAAGGATACGGCTGAAGGTGCCTGCAGCGTCAGAATTTATTTTTCCTTAATTCATTGCTTCCAAGTTCTTCCATATGATTGATGAGCATCATAATAATTTACATGATAGGAGGGGCCAAGCATGGCTGTTCTCTTGATAGTGTGTAGTCCTGGGAGCCGCAGCGCCCACTAACGTCTAGTCATCTTGTCATGAACACCATTTACTATGTGTCCATTGTGTCTGGAATGCTGACATTTATAGCAGCATCTAAGATTAGAGATATCGGGGTTGTTCACTGTTCCCATGTTAGGTGAGTGTTGAGGCTCAACAGATGCACTGGTTTTCTGCAGTATTTTTTAGCTAAAGAACTTTTTTCTTTTTTTTTTGACATTCCTTGTCTTGACAAGGATGGTTCCATCTTGTTGTTGGCTCATTTCTTCAGGTTTCTTTATCATATCGAGTATTAGTTTGTTGTTCTTAGAAGGAGGATTTCTTGTCAGTTTGATAAAAAAATATTGATCTGGATAAATTATTCTGATTGCCTTGTTGCCATTGAGCTGGCCAGGTTGATGTAGTCATCTGATGATGACTGCTGCCATTTCCCCTGAGTTTTGCAAAGAAAATGCCTTTTTTCTAATTTGTCCTCCAAGTTCCCCACCCACCATGGAGCCCAGCGACAGGAAAGTATATTATGGTTCTGCCCAGTGCCCTACCCTATCAGCGTGCCTCGGTGGTCCAATGTCGGCCCGAAGCTGGTCCGATGCTACTGACATCGGACTGATGATGGGCCGACGTTAGACTGCCGAGGCATGCTGACAGGGTATAGTCCCAGGAAAACATGGCATATAAAATACTCTTTAAGAAAGCTTGATCATTAATCAAGCAGCAATCATAGAGAGAAACATGTCAGCATGTACACACATTGTCAAAACCTTCCTTGGTTGACCCATCAGCCATGGTCAAATAGGTCATGCACTAATGGAAACATGACAAGCCGAATGACTGGATCAGGCAAATCCAGCCTCCTATCTAGGTGAAACCAGGCCTGAGTAATGTATTTTATGGACAGGACAAACTTTGTCCAGCAAACTCAGGACCCCTTCAATAGGCCTTCATCCTTCATGTAACCCACGGCAAAGGGGTAAGCTTGATATTAATATATCGACACAAAAATCTTGGCTATTGGACAAAAAGACACTGGAATATGGAAATTACTAGATTGCATTGAAGTAAGTACCTGTTTTTATTTTGGTTGCCATCATGGAAACCATTTTTGACCAATTTATCATTCAGACAGAACAAAAAAAATGCCATTTCTGATAAACTCTGCTTCAAATCAATCTTTTCCATCTGCTTACCCCCCAGGTCAAAATATACATGCTGGGAATAACATATTTTGTAATTCTGTATCATATTAAAACTATTTCCATGGCAACAGAATAGCCATCATTTCGTAAATTAAAAACAAAGCAAGTTCTACAAGATATGTTGGTACATTCTTACAAAGAAAAGTTACATTTGTGTATGTATAAAAATGAACTAAAGTGATGTTAATGTGGTCCATGAAAGATGAGTGTCCATTTTGCAATGACCCAGAAATCTCAAGGTAGATAAACTTTCCTGTTTCTATGGCAATTTCTGTGTTACAAAGCATCGCCATTTGCATGATTGGAGAATCTTCTTTTTTTTTGGATGCTAACTGTAATAAACTGATGCTTGGATTTCACTATGATTTCCAAATCTGGCTTGGTGAAACACAAAATATAACAAACTTTCATGTTTTAAATGGTAAATTTCATGAAAAAACATTCCATATGCAAATGAAGTTGACCTTTGACCTTAATCCCAGTGGTACCAAAGACACGGGCATGTTAGATAACATATATATGGACACTTAAATTTATTCTATAGGATAAAAAGACACAGAGATATGAAATTTACTAGATTTCATCAATTGAACATTTATTTATAATTTGGTTGCCATGGAAACCATTTTTGACCAATATGGCATTCAGATAGAATACTAATAAAGCCATTTCTGAAAAAATCAGAAAATTCTCCTTCAGAATTTATCTTTTCTGGCTGCTTACCATCCGGAGCATATACATGCTGGGAAGAACATATTTTGTAATTATGTTTCGTATTAAAACTGTTTCCATGGCAACATAACAGATAGCATTATGTAAATTTTGAAAAAATGCAAGTTCTGCAACATATTTGTACATTCTTACAGAGGAAAGTTACATTTGTGTATGTATAAAAACGGACTAAAGTGAAGTATACGTGGCGCATGAAAGATGAGTGTCAATTTTTCAATGACTGAGAAATTGCAAGGTAGATCAACTTTCCTGTTTCTATGGAAATTTTTCGCATTATAACTGAATCAAATATCGCAATTTGGGTCTTATCTTTTTGTGGATGGATGCTGAAATAAATTTGTGTTTGGATATCACAATAATATCCAATTCTGAGTAAGTGAAACATAAAATATGACAAACCATCTTCTTTTAATGGGTACATTTTATGAAAAAACATTCCATATGCAAATGAAGTTGACCTTTGACCTTAACCCCAATAGCACCAATGACACGGGCATGTTTAATAACATATATATCGACACTAAAATTTTGTCTATCGGATAAAAAGACACAGCGATATGGAAATTACTAGATTTCATTATCTAAGTATTTTTTTATATTTTGGTTGCCATGGTAACCATTTTTGACCAAGATAGCCCCCAGATAGAACAATAAAAATACCATTTCGGAAAAAATTCAGAAAATTCTGCTTTGGAATGAATGTATTTCAGCCGGTTACCGCTCGGGTCCCTTTTTGGGCCTCAGCAACCGGACTATGTAGTCAGGATGACATCATGCAGGACGTCACACTTATGTCACCTGATGTTAAATAGGTCACACTGTCCACAGGGAAATAAGCTTTAAGGTAGCAAAAAACGATCACCAAAATAGGTATTTTTAATAACTATTGTACCAGGGCTTTGGAGTAGGGTGATAAGTGAACCGACTCCGACTCCCGACTCCTTTGACTTTCTGAAAAGCGACTCCGACTCTGACTCCTTGGGTCTCCTGAATTATGACTCCGACTCCGCTTATCGGCATTTTTGCACATCAATATTACATGATTGACAGAGAAGCAAAATCATTCTACTAAGTTTTTGAAGGGTTTTGTGCATGAATACTTGCTTGGGAAGTTTCATGTAAAATTTGGAGCTCATTTCACATTTTTTAAACTGTGTTTTTATAAATTATATTAATTATTTTTAGGAGTCAGGAGTCACCACTTTAATTTTCAACTCCGACTCCATTTGAAAATCAAAGTTCGACTCAGGCTCCGGCTCCGACTCCAGCCAAAAACCTCCTTCTCTACGACTCCGACTCTTGACTCCGACTCCAAAGCCCTGTATTGTACATAATACTGTGATTTTATGCAGCAGAAACATGCAAGTGACTTCCCAGCAGAGCTTCAGAGTAAACCTAAACTATTTGCAACAAAAGATGAAAAGTATGTATGGCTTACACTCATTGCATCCTTCCATGATTTGACTGAACAAAACCCGGAGAGATGAAAGTAAGCTGTAATTGAGATGTTTTCGTAGACCTAGTTTGTTGACCTCAAACTCGCTGTATCTGTCCTTAAGTTTCCGGAAGAAGCTCTGATTTGACAAGATCCATTCGTACTCATCTTCCAATGCATCATTTTTACCCACGCCAAACATGTGGGCATTCGAAGTAATTTTGCTTATAAATGGAAGTGCTTCATTAAGTGATGAACTTGCTTCATCGAGGAATGACATATGAGCATACATGCACTCACTAAATCTTGGAATGAGACTAGCAGTTGCTGTCAACAAAGTGAAACTTGGCTTAGAACTGAAGCGTTCCAGGTCAGTGTAAATTTTTTGGCCTAAACCTTTGCAATCCAAGAAAGCCTCAGTTTTCCATATTTTTTCAAGGGATGGATAAATCACTGTAGAATAGCTCTCCCCATAGTCTTGCAAATTTTTGACAACCTTTTTAATCTCACTTGATTGCAGAGTCAGTTCCTCTGAATGTGGCATATGACGTCTTTCATAGATTTCTAACAGGGGCTCTTTTATGTAGTACCTAAAAACATCCAAGTGACCCTTTATATTATTTTCATATTCCTGCTGAAGTTGTACCAGGCCTGTTTTCAATGTTTCAGAACTTTCCCAGCCATTTGAAGAAGTTCAACGATAGCCTCTTTCAATCGTGTCGTAGAACTACCTATATCAGTTTCAAGTGCGAAATGATAGTCCTAGAAAAAAGAAGGTCCTTCAGTTTCATCTGATTCATCATTAAAAATATGAAATTTTCTGATTCTTAAATCAATTCTACACTTCCAGACAGATATTACTCTTCTACTAATTATTATTTACTAAATTTGGATTGTTTTTTTCGATACAATTTTCCAACTATAATCCGTCATAACTTAAACAATAATGATGTCTGCAAAGTTTAGTTAGCGAAGCAATTAAATTAATGTCATTTTTAATGCATAGTATCTTTTGATGCCCCAAAAAAACTACAGAAAATAATATACCTTCAGCTTCAATTGGAAAGTCTTGAGGTCAGTGAGGGTCTCTATCAGGTTTTCAGTCACAACACGTTCTCTTATTTCGTTTGCCTTATGATAATTTTTTTCCAGCTGTGAAGTGTCTGAGCGTAGGAACGTTTCAACATTTATGGTTGACAAGGCAGCATATGACATAGCAGGGGCATAGTAGTGTTCATTACAGGCTATTGGGCAGGTGCAGTTCTCCATCTTGTATCCTTCACCATCTGAAATATTAGTGATTTCAGGAAAATTAGGAAGAATTAACTAATAAAAATAAAAGTGGACATATCACAATTTGACAGGAATAGGGTTTGTGGTAGTTTGTTGTTCATGTACCCAAAATATAAGGTTACTGGAAATTACAATCTTTACAGACGCTTTTGCTATACTCACACAATAGAGGTACACTGCAATTCAGAAAACTCGTCAGGTCACACTCCGAAAAGCTGCCAGCTGGAAAAACCAAACTTTCTGTAAACAATATTATATTGCGAGAAGGATGCCGTAAAAAGGGGTTACCTTGAAAGTTCTGTACTAATTAGGCTATTAGATAAAACATTCAGTGTCCAGTATCTATAAAACCAGTATAGATACCAGGAAGTTTCATTTCTGCATACGCTACGGTTATTTGTCAACTTTTTTTGTATATTAGATTTTTTTTTCATATCATGATACCAGTGCTTCTTGCGGAGGCCATTTCGGAATGAAGCAGATTTTAAAAATAGTGTGATTTTGTAGGAAACATTGATCTACTTTGTTCTGTGTGAGCCAATGCAAGTTTTTGCGGTAAGACTTGAGGATGATTTTTAAAGATGATACATCACAGTTTTACAAGACACAGGATTTGTTTATACAGTATCAGACGAAAGTTTAGACCGCATCAATCTTTTGTCAATATAAGGGAAAATAGGTGCTCAGCAAAAGAACTTCTGCATGGATTCTCTTGCCTATGTATCAGGGAAGTTCTACAATAGAGAAAACTTCAACTATTTTTATCACTTACTTGAATATGTGTGATAAACAAAAATTTCAGGTGGTCTAAACTTACGTCTGATGCTACTTACATCTAAAAAGGCCTTTAATGGCATTTTACATTAGAGGAAAGGTGGGTAAATTATCCAATGTTATTTTAGACAAGATATTCAATCATGTTTCATGTGATTTAAAGGCAATGAGTCATGACACAGGAAAAAACATACTTTTAATTTTTTTTTTTTAATTTCAACATAAGGGGTAATAATGGAGATTCAATGAGCCGAAATTGTTAATAAATGAAAGGTCAACTAAAACGCACATAGAAAGTATATGTTTGACACATTTTTATCCTTCTAATTGAGTATGACTACACTCGACACCCAACCATAGTGCAAAAATGGGGTTTTTTTCACTAGGTTTTGTCGCTCAGCCACTCATTTGAAGTATCATAAAACAATGACCAAGGTGTTTACATTGACCTGAGCATATGTCCTGATAAAATCAAACAAATTTTGTTTGTTTGCTTTACTTGCAATGAAACTACATCCACTTTTATGGAAGGCATAAATCTGGCCCATTCGTTAACATTACGTTTCAATACACCATCCCGAGTAGAGTCTGTAATTTCGTCTGTACTGTGGAAAAAGAACAAAAGTTTTTTGATTCTATCAGGACACATAATCATGTCAATGTAAGCACCTCGGTCATTGTTTTATGATACTTCAAATGGGTGGCTGTCAGACAAAACCTAGGGAAAAGCACCATTTTTGCACTACGGCTGAATGCCAAGTGTAGTCATACTCTATTAGAAGGTTAAAAATGTGTCAAACATATATTTTCTATGTACATTTTAGTTGATCTTTCATTTATTAACAATTTCTGCTCATTGAATCACCATTATTACCCCTTCAGTTCAAATTTAATAAAAATATTTAAAAATATGTTTTTTCCTGTGTCATGACTCATTGCCTTTAAATCACATGAAACATGATTGAATATCTTGTCTTAAATAACATTGGATAATTTACCCACCTTTCCTCTAATGTAAAATGCCATTAAAGGCCTTTTTAGATGTAAGTAGCATCAGACGTAAGTTTAGACCACCTGAAATTTTGTTTATCACACATATTCAAGTAAGTGATCAAAATGGTTGAAGTTTTCTTTATTGTAGAACTTCTCTCATACATAGGCAAGAGATTCCATGCAGAAGTTCTTTCACTGAGCACCTATTTTCCCTTATATTGACCAAAGATTGACGCGGTCTAAACTTTCGTCTGATACTGTACATCATGCAATTAAGTGAGACTACAGATCTGGCCAATGCTACACAAAATCTCCAAGTCGGTGCTGGGGTTACTTTGGTCACCACCAGAAATGGCAATATGAAACGATAAATTGTCAAATCTGAGGCCCTCCTCAGAAAGTAAAAAATATTTGTTGCACGATTAACCCCAAACCTTGTTTGACGGATTTATGAAAATAAACCTTCAGGATTTTTTCAGTCAAATGTCAGAAACTACTGACTCAAATCTCATCAACCCTATTCCTTAATGTACTAAAAACACTGACTGAACAAAGTCTGCGGTTGAAGCAGGCCAGCAAGCGAGGCTGTAGACTGACGAAATTGAAGTCGAACTGGGTATCAAATTGGGATCTAGAGCAGTAGGGCTGTTGCCCCTAAGGTCAACACTGCTGTATATCAGGTTCGCACTTAACAGAACACAGCAGGGATGAGCTGAGCTGCATCAGAAATTCATGGAAGCGAGGACGTGAAATAGAGCACCACCAGTGAAATGTTGTAGCCTGTTCGCTCACGCTCGCAAGAAAAGCAGGCTCCTGTAGCCTGCTAAAAAAAGTTAATGGATTCGATAAAGTATTATCTTTAACTGTGCAAAGCTTGCAAGGATGCTGGTCAGCAATATTTATTTGTGAAAATGCCACTCTTTCTATGGTTCACCAACCTGGGATATCACAAGCCCACATGTGGAGAAAATCAGTGTTACTAGGAGGAAGGTAACAGGATGTCTGCCTGCTTGAATTGCCCAGTCAGACCACGTCTGCCATTCTGCCTCTCATGCTTTGAGGACTTGGCTTTATGGACACATATATGTCGACATATCTTGAAGTTAAAAAATGCAATGAGAAAATGAAAGGCTGAAATATGTTTGTACATCGGACTCAAGCATCACTTAGTGAATTTGAATTTCATTTCTGAAGAGTATGGGTGGAAAAATGATGTTGGAATCCCCAGGGTGAGTCATACTCTGGGTTTAAGGATCGAGCCAAAATGCTACAGGAACTTATGGCATGTCAGGATGGACACATTGGACTGTCAACACTGACTGGTTTTGAACATGAAGAACTAGACCTACTGATAAACTTTGTGATAGATAGTAAGTTGAATTTTGTGAATTTTCTAACTGCTTATGTATCTAATCATGGATTTTTCTCCTATAATCTGTACCAAAAAGTACGAAATAAATAACAATAATCATCAAGATGGTAACTAGATGAGATAATTGCAGTAATATTGACTGTACACTTACCAGGCATATAAGGCAAAACACAGTTGCAACGATGCTCATGGTATAGTGTCTGGCATTGTCGTTTGCATCTAGAGTAAGTGTAGTTGGCATTATGGAACAAGGTCAGGGGGACTTCTGCACATTTCCCAAATTTTGGAGGAAGATTTCCAACCTGAATAATTAAAAAAAAGGCTTGCATCCGAGTATCATCATCCCAAGTCATACCATGACAAAATGGCCCATAACCTTTGCTAATTCATGAATACTTAATTAACTTAATCACAGTTTGAAATTGTTGCTTCTGTTTCACACAGTTACAAATGGAGAAATTGTTTATTGTTGAAAGGTGCTATCACAGTTCCGAAAATTCCATTGAATTATGTATTTTCACAGTTCTGAAATGAAACTGTTTGAAAGTTTGCTTGTTTTACACTGTTTTTCTTAGTTGCCAGTAATCCTCTAAGTGTCCATAATCTGACTAAATCTGAATGCCAAATGCTTATGACCTAAATAAGCAACCAATCACAGAAGAGATTGGAAATAGCAGAAAGCCCTGTCCATTTTAGCAGGGCTTGCGTGTGGAGGATGCCGAGTATAAGCCTGCCGTTGCCACAATCAAGATGCAATTGATATCTCAGTATGAATAAAAATATTTTGTGCTGTTATGAAACAATCTTTTGGGTAATAAAGGGAAATCAGACCCTGAAGATTGGCATGTTGGTCAAAACTGTGATTCAAACAATATAATGGAACTGAATATAACTTAGCTTACAGTTCCCATGCTGATGTCAACTTGTGCATGTTGACCTGGTGCAATGGCAAATGAAAGATCTGCCATGTCTGGTACCTCTGTCTGGTTGTGCATATAAAACTATGGAAAACAATATAAATAATTCAATGCGAAGTTTACATCCAATTCAAGGCATTGATACACTCCTAAATCATAATTTTACCATTTTCACATAGTTATAGATTTTTGGTACCAACCATACGGATTCATTCATAAATTATTTCTCACATCCTCTAGGACTTCTATGGTTGTCAACATCATGGGTGCTTCAATGTTTTACTTATTCGGGTACACACAATGGTAATTACGTGTGTCTCGGTACACCATAGCTTTATTGCCGTGTATGAATTAATAATGATCTATTGTGCCATAAAAAAGTGAATATCTTTAAAAATTCACCTTAATGCCAGCATCTGGATTAGGTCCTTCGATGTATTCATATTGTTCTATGTTGATCTTGAGACTCAGCCCAAAATTTGCACCTGCGTTAAGAATAGGATAGAAATCTTAAGAAAAAGTATGTATTACCTGACCATCAAGGAGTGTCAAAATGTGTAGGCTTAGTTGCAACCGTTTTATTCTGTATGAGATTCTTTAGATTCATCGCCAACTTGCTATGTAGCATATTGGAACTAAGCAATCATTTGGCATAGTTATATTTTGTCATGTAGCTTTTTAGCAGCGCGAAGCGCAAGCTCTCCCTGGAGAAATTTTGCCAAAACTTATGACTATAACCATGGGTGCCCCTGCTTACCAATCTCATTCAAACTTAGCATGCAGCTTTTCCTGAACTTTAAATCACAACAATAAACTTTTGGTGCCCCACTGTTACAATACAAATTAATAATGAAAACAAATAGGCTTCTTTTCACGGGGTCAAAGGTCAGCTGAATTTGCATGCAGCATGTTTACAGTGCACTTGGTCACGTGGCTGCCTTGTGTATTCAGCTGTGACAGTCCGGATCCACTGTGGGTCAAGTCCACATGCAATTGGCATCCTCATTGCTGGCCCATGCATATTGACATCCCAATACATAATCAAACAGGGCAATGCATTTTTGGGCCATTGGGAGTTCTATACCTGACAGTTTTTGAGACCCTTGCCCAAATTTATTGTCAATATACATTATATAATACTGCTATATTTTAAGGAGGGCAGCTGCCCCCTGCCTGGTACGCCTATATTATGTTGACATTTCGCGCTGCTTAAAGTGCTTGCACGTTATTTTTTATTATTGTTCAGTTTCCAGGCTAAAACTTCATGGTAAGTGCTCAGTAATCAAGCCTATTTATTTTGAGTGTGTGACATCCTCAAATATTAGTATCTAAATCAAACAAAACCATATTAAGAAAAAGGCCACCACCAGCTATTTATTTCAAGACTATTAAGAAAGGAATTTAATATAATTATGTAGACAATGTCTAGTGTAGAGGGCCGGAGAGTAAATCTTAACAATATCTTGATATGATATGGTAATCCATTTTTTCTAAAACATCTCGGCTCTGCCTGGACAATAAAAACAATACATACACAATTGTTTAACTAGTTTTGAGCCACAATGGTCCATCAGCTGCCTTCAGCAATACACATTTAGCACTAACCGAATAATTGAGCACTATTCACCCGTAATTAATTTTGACTTCTTTCTGGACTCCGTTCTAAATCGCTGGAATGCTCTGCATGTTTATTATGTTGGGACCCTATGTGCACTGGTGGTTTGACCTTTTCATAGAAAAGATCCCACAACAAAGATGAAAATGTTGACTCTTGACAGTCTGAGAGTGAACACCTGTGATAATCATCGCTTGAACGAAACACTACATTCTAAAAACTAAATTCTTTGCAAGAACAAATAAAAAAGTCTATAGATCAAATGCTTCATCAAAAATGTTGTTACAAAATTGGCCAAGCAGAAGATTCCCCCCCCCCTACAACACAGATTTGTTGATTCATCTGGTGTGCTCCGAAATAGCGGCAGGGATTTACTAAGAAGAAGAAAGAAGTAAAGGATAGGAAACTGTATGAGAACGAATAAAAATGCCGTTAGCCAAGAAAATAAAGACTTGCAAAAATGCAGTGACCAATCCTCCAATGCAAGATCCAGAGCCAGTCAGATATCTAACCACCAATATTTTGTCGAAATATTTTAAGTCCCAAGCTTTGAAATAAGAAATATGACAATTTCCATTTTCCAAGAATGTGTAATGACTGACAACACTTTTATCATGAAAGCACCAAATTTGTATACTCAATGAAAATCACATGCACAGTCAGAGAAGTGCATTTTCTGGCATTCTATCCAGATGATTCAACAATCAACACAGTATCCACTTGCAAGAGCGAGTTTGATGACATTCACAAGCTGAAGATCAAAGATTCAACACTTTAATAAGATAAATTTCCAACACTTACATATATACCAAAGTGTTATATTTATTAATGATTATCATCTTGTTTGCATCTTAATTATTTATCCGAAAAAATAGTTTCACATGCAATTACAGACTCATATCATTCGAGTATCTTGAGTAAGTAGTCAAACAGTCATAAAAATCCACAATTGTGCAACTAGAAGTTCCAGCAACCAAATAACGTACAATAAAGTCATTTCATTAATTTTTTCAAGAAATTCCTTTGAGTTCAAATGATGTTAAACAGTTATGCCATTCCTTAAGAAGGCTGCAGTCTTGAAAACTGAATATTAAAAAAGTAGCATATCCAAACCAATAAAGCCGGATTTTTTTAATCAACCGATACAACTGATTTTCTGCCTGCGGAAAAAAAATTGAGCATATCCACAATTTTTATCAAATTGACATTATAAAAATTTGAGATTTCACCTTTTTTTTTTCGTCCTGCCGACCGACCCTAGAAAAAGTGCCTTGAGAAGATCCGAGAAGCCTAACGTGACATGAAAAAAAAAACTTAGACATAACAAATTAGTCTTACCCTATCAATATATATTGACATGATACAACACGAGAGATCTCTAGAATCATTTACACTGAGCTGATTTCATAATTGTAGACACTGAGCGTGAATGTGGATTTTTCGTTAGGACATGTTATTCTGTACGACAGTAGCAACCTGGAACACATTCAGACTGGATGTTCACAAATGTCAAAAATTGAATTGACGATTTGGTGAAGATTGGATTTAAAATCAATGGGGTTGGTGGTAGACTCTTGGCTTGTTTTGGTCTGGTGGCATGGCATTATTTCAATACCGGTATGTTGCATACATCTTTGAGTGCAGGACTGGAGCTTGGATTCTGCACTTTCAGTTTTATTTGGACCCTGATGCACACAGCTGCAGAGGAAGAGAAAACACTGGTCAATGAATGTGAGAGCTGCATCTCTGAAATACAAAATGAAAATACATGAATTGGCATTTCCTCAAATGCTAGCAATAAGTTTGGTATGTGACTAAATCACATCAATTCACTGACTGAATCATTATTTATATCCTATGTGCAGCATAATTGAACTTTAATCGGTGTACATCAAGAAAATCTGTCTTGTGGCATGGTTACCGCCTCTCAGATTCTGTTACCCACAGCATAAGGCTACAGTGTATGAAGCTCCTTGACCTGAAGGGACGCTTCCTCCCCATCCTCATCAGCAAACTCTTGTACCCAATGTGTGAGAACTGGCACAAGAAGTAAAATGCCTCACCAATGAGGTATAGGCCACACAACCAGGGCGAAGTTTTGCAAGCCAAAGGTGAGGTTTTGCAGGCAAGCCGTGTGGATAAGCAAATTTTGTCAGTGAGGGACGAGATCTCGCCTCCCAGGGACCAGGAACAAGTGTCACTTCAGTTTAGGAGCTTCATATAAAGCTGATTGGGCATCAATGATTACCAGTACCTTGTAAAACATTTTTTAGTTTTACTGTGGTCTCTGCATAATAAGACTGCCCCTTCGGTGGTCAAGAATCAAGATGTGGTCTCTCATGGGGGTGCGCTCTCCCATTTGGGTGCAAATGCACTAAAATACTTCTTGGAGGAAGGCTGACACATGGGGCACATCAATCTTGCAACAGGTAGTCTTACAACGGCGGTATCACTGTAATGTAGCAATGTAATTGAATGATGCCAACTTGTGATATTTATTCAATTTTATGTACATTTATTTCAATAATAAAAAACCTTTTGAGGCTCTGAGGAACGTACCTGAAAGCATCCTGTCCTCTGTCGGCCTTTTTAAGAGCTTTAATCATGGGAGGCAGGTACAGGGATCTCGACAAGATCATGAGATCCTTGAGGTGCTCCAATGTTGTCCTCCTCATCTGTATCATTCCCCATTTCTGAAAGCGGTATCACAAAATCAATTAAAAAACATACTGTATGAAATTGTAATTCATCTTGTACTTCAGATCGATGATAATTTCTTACACAGCTGCTAGCTAGGAACATTAATCCATTCTCCTAGAGATGCTCGCCCTTCTCCCTCGCAAGCAAGACCTTGCCCTAATCTAAGGCTTGTTTAAGGGGTATAACAGGCTTACAGGCCAATCAACGGAACAAATTTATTTGGCAGTAGTTTATGACAGAAACAGAAAAGAAGATAGAAAATGTGTGCCATGGGAGGTCTACATCATAATTTCTCTCCACTTTACATGATTTTGAATTTTTGATAATTGATACTTTATTTGCCAAAATGATCACCTTACATGTTTCCTTTCTTCGAGGATGGTCTTCCTTTCTTTCTGGCCGACTTCAAAATAGATGATACCACTATTACCACTTAGTCATTCCACAGTTTTCTTCTTCCATTCTCGGTTTTGCTAACCTCCCAGCAGTAAAGTGTTTGGAGCAAAATTTCATGTCACAAGTAACCTATAAACAGAGGATGTTCACATAAACTTAAAGTTACAGGTTGCATAGCATGCACAATCATTTTACAAGTCAACTAAAAATAACACTAAACAAGTTAGTTTTGGGCTGTGCTGCTGGCAGAGGTTGGGAAAACTTGTCTCTATGCTGAGGGTTTGCTGCCAAACAGCCTATGTTTGGAGTGCTTTCAGTGGAATTATTGAGCAATGCAACTGACAAAGTAATCACTTGTTGATGCAATCAATCTAACAGGCCGATTGCCGTGAGTCACACACAGTTCAGATAGTGTGCAATTTAGGTCTTTAGTTTGGCACGCCATGTATGCTTTAAGCCCTATGTATATATGCGAATCTTTGAAATTTGTATTGGTTGGCTGTGACGGTTTGCAGGCAAAATGTCAGGGCCTAGATATTGTAACATATATCACCCTCCAACATTAATTTATTTACAAGTGTATTTCACCAGACACTTGTCGACGCAAACTTAGAAAGAAGTTGTGCTGAAGTTTTGTCATGAGTAAAATTACACATAAATTACGTCAACATATTTATTAGCCATGATTAGGCTAGTCCGAGCGTTGCTTCTGATCCAGAAAATGTCCCCCAAAAAAACTTACAGGGAGCCCACCCAATATCGCATAAAATATTACAATCGACGACTTTTGGATTCGGCAGGACAGTTGAATTCGACCTGTACACTGGAGAGCTCTCAGGCAGTCTTAATTAATGCAGACTGCCAATCCGAAGGACCTGTCCTGCAGATTTTCAACCTGTCCGGCAGTTCAGGCCAAACAATTGTCATTGGAAGCATGTTAAAAATTTCTTGAAATAGCAAAAATATCCATTTTGGTCCTGCAAGTGATTTTGGATCTTCGAAAGACTGCAGTCTCATGTGCAATTTGACAACTGCACCACCAGCAGTTTGATTCGTTGTAGTGTTGACCAAAATGTCAACAACTTGCTGGACTGATTGAATCACTTGCTAGGCAGGTTGGCGAGTGTCAAATTCAACTGTCGTGTCGAGGTCAGAAGTCGTTGACGGTATAGGTATATAGAATTTTTTTACGGTGAAATATAGGAAAATATAGGAGGATTTTTACTACTTTAGTAGGACAAAATAGGAATGATTTTGCACCCAAACCATCGAAAAATTACGGAATCGCTTCCATCATAAGCCGAAAACATCATGTAAAGGACAAAAATGTGATTAACATCTCAAATATTGAAGACAAAAAGATGCTAAAACTTCGTATCATACACACACAAAAACGGGGTATAATTCACTTTAGCGGGCCGTGAAAATGACCATAGTTGGAGAATAATAGATTTGTGATGTCATGTCATTTCTTGCCCGGTTACAATGACGCAATCAACACATGACGACGATTTTGTTTTGGTGACACAAAATGTAGCAAAATGCACTAAAAACGTAAGTTTTAGTCTCTTTTTAGTTACAGTTTGTTGATTTAATGTTATCGAAAGAAATCGGCGGGGGTGTGGGGGCGGCAGCCCCCACGTTAAACCACTATAAAACGATCGTTTACACTTGCCAAATATGGCCATTTCCACGACTCGCTATAAAAACGTGCAAATACACGTCAAATATCTTGAAGAAATATACATGTAGGGGTATGATTCACTTCAGTGGGCCATGAAAATGACCATATTGGGAAAACAATAGATTCGTGACATCATCTCATTGTAACCATGCAAGAAATGTTTACATGACGCAATCAACGCATGATGACGATCTTGTTTTGGTGACACAAACAATCGCAAATCTATCAAAAACGAGTAACTTCTAGTTATGTTTTGACAAAATTATTTAAGAAAGGTAATTTGGCGGGGGTTTGGGGGCGGCAGCCCCCAAGTTTGCCATGGAAACACAGTCTTTTGCACTTGCCAAATATGGTCATTTTCACGGCCCGCTATAGTGAATTTTTTCATATATAGGAATTTATAGAATGAACAGGATATTTTGATGGAGCAGCTTGTAAAAATGACAGTTTTCATAATTTTTGCCGGCTGATCGATTGGCGGAAAAAGCGCCGTACGGCAAAAATAAAGTTGGACGTTTACTGACCTCCCATGTAGATAGACATGAATCCAGGCTACGTAAAACTTTTTCAGAGTTGAAAAACGACCAAAATTGGCTGAGATAAAAGCCAAAACGTCCATGCCATCAATGATTCTCATGTCCTTGATGCCATGCAGCAAGCAATTCAATTCAATTCAATTCAATTTGTTTATTGCTCACCATTTACAATGGCATGGATCCACAAAATCAAATAATTAAAAAAAATATTTATATATCAATGACATTCAACACAAACCACAAAAGATATTTACAAAAGTTTACATAAATGTATAATATAACTAATGACTTGTTCATTAACAGATATATATATTTAAAAATGTCCATAAAATGGGAAATAAAGACATCATGTTATATTATATATATAACATATATGATAGCCAAATGCAAGATTCATCATTTTAAACATTTAAAATAAATCTATACTAACATGGAAATCAATTTATGAAACTGCTAAATAATATACTTTCAAGATGTTGACGCTGCCAGGATCCAAGCCCGAATGAGCGAGTCTGCTGGTGACGTCACGTCCTCATAAACATTGTGCTATAAATAAACGCCTCAAAAAAGTGAACCAAGATAAATGAGATCCTTGGCTGAAGAGCAGATTGACAGGTCGCACGTGCTGTGATCCTTGGGGGAGGCCCGTGCCGGCCCTCTATTAATTTATTTTGATCTTTAACTAGACAAGAAAATTAATTACTTATTTTACAGACTGTCACTTTGATGCAGAAAAAATGAGGACCAGTTCACAGTGAAAAATGCACTTTGTGACTTATGATGGCCGATGAAGTGTCACCTTCTCTACTTTCAACATGGGAAACATTGAGGCTGTTTGATTAGTCATGATCAAGAGAAGGCCATTTGACTTGTCATAACTGATTTTAGAGTGAAAATTAGATGCATAATCCCTTCATTTGGCTGTCACCAACAAGCGGGATAAGTCTCCTTAAATCAAATTAACATTGAAAGTATTGAGTATGATCGTGACAAATCATAAGCATGATGACACATGAAACACCATTTTCACAGTGAAACAGTCCACTACTTTTCTATATCAAAGTGACAGACTGTAAAAAAAACTCCAAATGACAATGATGACAATGATGACAATGACAAAAGTTTATTTAGACTAAAATAAAAAATTCAGTTACAAAATTTCAAACAAGTTTTTCTGCGGGTCTAGCAGGTGCCCCTCCAATTAATGTCTGATGCGAACGACAATGCCGTGGAATGACATGATGGCCAGCCTGGGGATTGAACCCAGGTCTCTCGCTTGTGAGGCGAGTGCTCTACCGACTGAGCTAACTGGGCTGATAAATGAAATATACCAGCCAAATACAGGCTTCTGATTGGCTGCTGGCTCATAACTATGGTATAATGAATATTACCTGTCTTGTTGGCATTGAAATTTGTTCTGTTGTTGAATAGAATGCACAGCCCCATGTCAGTGAAGACTTCTTCCTTAAAATTTCCCGGACACGGTTCACCATTCCAAAAGCACCTGTGATAAATAGATTGATATCATAATACAACTATTGTTTATAATGTTTATGATTATACTAAAGAGACATGTAATATAATTAAATCAGACACTTACTCTTATAAAGTGTCCTGCATTTGGTGGCCAGTTTCTTTGATGAAATTTGTAATTTTTCCTAAAACTGCAAGAATGGAAATCTAAAAAAAGTCCTTCCTAGACTACACAATGTACATTTATAAAAAATATACTAACCAACAAAACAACTTTTAAAATATATGAATTATGAAAACTTTACTGACTGACTGACAGAGCATTCACCAAAGAACAGTGTGTTCCAAATTATTATGCAAGTTGGTTTTTTTGTGATATCTCAAAAACAACTAAATGCATTTTAAAATCTTTCCCACATGATAATGTATGTTCCATGAAGACAATATCCCGTAAGTTTTGTCCAATTCTGGTGGTGCAGTGAGGAGATAGATACACCACAGAGCAGCCATATACCCTGTTTTTCATTGTCCCAAATTATTATGCAAATGTAAGAAAAAGTGATCTAAAAGTATACCAAAATGATTATTTAATCCTCTAAACACTTACCTATTAACGTTGAATGAAAAATGGGACCTTCATTTCAAAAATGGTTGTTTTCACGACAAAGAAATCAATATCATTCCCCTGCATTGAAATAACATTGAAATTACTGACTTCTTGCATTAAAAAGACAAACACAATTTTTTATCATTATGAGACTCTCTCTCTGGGTTGCTGAGGTTTAGAACTCTTCCCAAAATTAAAGAGAAGCCGTTTCGACCAATAAATATGAACAATATCTTTAAATGAAAATGATGGAGATTGGGCTTGCATTGACAGCAATGCTAATTCGATGGGAAAAAGAAGCACACATTTTTGACTTATTGTTATGTTTTGTAGAGAAGGAGGAATTGGTTCATCTTTACACAGGATAACATCATGGTCTCACATAGGGGAGTACCGAACCCACTTTTGGCCGAACCAACTCCAAGCCTAGATATCAGATTCGGCCGAATCCGAATCCGAACCGAATCTTTTTTCCTTTAATTGTTTGCTTATTGGCAGAAATCGAAGGTGGGCACACAACGTCGGGCTAGGTCTTGCCAACATTCGTTCGCTTTGCCAATGAACAAACACTTCTCACTGCCATATGGGCTTGTAGCTGTGATATAAAGGATTTACGCTTCAGTCATTTTGGTAATCTTAGTGCCCCACTTTGTCCTTCACTTGAAGTGCCCCAATATTTATAAAGTCCTTATCTCATCTATCAGAAATTGTGTATCCTACTAAGCAATTCCATTGAGTATCAGATAGGTGCACTTATTGCCTTATTTTATTTAGTGAAATGGATTTGAAAAAAGGTCATGTTAAGGTATGGTATAGATGGCGCCACATGTTGCATGCTTTGCTACTATTCAAGTTGTGGATTGCTGTACAGATATATAAATCATTAAGAATGTCTAGGCACATATTCAGTGTTTTATACTGTATACATCTTTTCTCTTTGGTTCTGAATAAATATAGATAAGGTAATTATTAAGGCAAACCTTAACACTCCTTGTCAGTAGCCATCCTGTGAGCACTGATTTGAAGGTGCTTGAAGATAGATTGAATTGCTCAGAACTGCCATTCAGTATTGAAACCCTGATAACTATGCTATACCTCCCATAGGGTGGTCGACATTTCAATGGGAAAAATCAAATCTCCTTAAACCCCAATTTGAAAGTGGAAATTGATGACCACATTAGTAAGACAAACACACGCAAAATTTCAGCCAAATCGGTTAATATTTAGAGGTGGCACAAAGCCCTAGAAGTTTAGAATGTAATTCCTCATTCACGCAACTGAAAAATTGGTCAATTTCCAAGATCTTTCTCAGAAGTGAATATTTCTTCCTGACTTTCTAGTACACTGTATGTGTAAATGAAATTGTGTCAAATGTCTACAATGGGCATTATGGTATGGGATTTTATCAAATTAATTAAATTTTATTGAATGACACAAATTTTTGTTGCAATTTTTTTTTTCTGACTTATGAAATAGACAATTTTTCTTTGACAACCGGACAGTGTAGTAGCCACTGGTGAAAGAGTGCAATTTTTAACATAGTAATTATTAACTGGAAGACCAAATTGTTTCCCAGTGGACAGATTTGGTCTTCCATTCCTTGCCAAATTGCTATCAATTATTACAAGGATGCATGTTAAATATATTGTATATCTCTTAGAGCCCAATATGAATGTGTGATCTAAGTTATTTTTTCTATGCTTTAGTTTCAGCAACCAATATAATTTTTCTCTTTTAAAGGTACACATTTGGTTCATGTTGTGCATTCTTTGCTAAACCAATAGTAGACCGAATGATCAGTCTCTTTCACTTCGTGCATTTCCGTGAGGGGCATGGTATGGGAGCGAGGCACTCACGGAAGAAACTTGTGGACTGCACCCCCTCCCCGCGCCCCAGCACACAAAGTTAGATAGACTGGTCGATCTAAACCATAGGGAGAATATTGGCTGGTGTATAGTAGTTATGGCTTACTTCGTCTCACTTTTGGCATGAAAGGGTTCACATTGTCTCAGAGTAGGAGGTTATGTCTCAGTCTCAGGCAGGGGCGGACTGGCCTATGTGGCAAAGTGGCAACTGCCACGGGCCCATCCACTCAGGGGGGCCCACCAGATCTCAAAAAATAAAAATTTTAAGAAAAGAGCAAAATTTTTCTGTCAAGTTCATGATTATGTGTCGAAAATACACAAACTGAAAAGCAGGCTCCTCTCATATGGAGGCCCCCAACCAAATATTAACAATTTGCCAAATTAGACCTGTACAATTCTTCTTTTTTAATTGGAAATAGCGTCAACGGTAGAGATGTAGGGGCCCGTTGACTTATTTTGCCACGGGCTCGAAATGTCGCCAGTCCGCGCCTGTCAGTCTGTCTCAGGGTGGCATTTTCCAGCAAGTCTGTCTCTAGCTAAAGGTTTTCAGAAATGTTCTGTATCAATTAATAATTCAAATAAAGAGTCATTTACTCATTTGTTTAGTATATTTCTACTTTTTCTTTGGTGTATCTAATTTTAGTCATATTTGCTTAATCTAGATTAATGCATACTTGAACAAGAATTTCATGCTCAATAATAATTGTGCCTTTATTTTGTTAATTGCATGGCTGCAACAATTATGTTTGGATGTTTTTGTTTCTCTGGGCATCCCTTGAACATCATAATTATAATCTCGCATGTTGATTGATTATTTTTTTGTAATCGATGTTGGAAAAACATAATTATCTATCTGTCTATATGAAAGCGAAATACACACAATGCATACTGCTAAGAAAAACATTTGGCATCGTAAAAAACAATCATGCTCTGTACATTGTGATGACAAAGTCAGTCGACTCTTTTATTGCTTATTGCACCAGAGCATTCCAAGCCACTTTCACCTTCCAACTGATTATGAGCACTTGTGACGCTGCATTTGATCAGGCTTGGTTTACTTTGATAGTCCTTAAAAAAACTCCTTATTATGTTTGTATTTCACAAATTCACACCTTTTTCTACGCATTTATTAGCCAGTGGCATTCAAAAGTCGTGAGATTCAATAGGATTAAATTATTGGCTTACACAGAATAAACTAATTTAAAATGAAGTTCAGTTTATCAACTATTTTCACAGCGACTACCTTGCTACCACGAGCTCTTATTCATATTCTCAAAAACTGATTAACTAATTAATTAGCTGATTGTTTACTTAACTCTCTGACTTGTTGCATAAGAGTTTGTCTGACTGGTTACTTAAATGATGTTAGGCGGGGGGGGGGGGTTAGCTCAGTTGGCAGCCAACTGGCAACCAAACTTTCTGGTACCATGTGGGTCTTACATTCCAATCTGGGTCTGGGCAATCTAGTTCCGGTCTGTATATCAACAGAAAAGCAGGGAGTACTACTTTCTGGACGCTGATTGGTCGAGAAAACAATAGTGACGTCACCGATTCAGAAAAGTTTTGTGACGTAACTCAGTAGGTGTCTTTAGAAGGTCATAAATGACTGTGGAACCCAGATTGGCTCTGCATGGGTGGATCAGCTTAGTCCTGGGACCCATGCGTGAGCATGGGTCATGGGTCATCCCATTCAAAATCTTGAGAATTTGACATGGTGTTGGGAGAAGTGGTCTACACTGAACAATTCTTATCCAAATTGGATGAAATGTTGGATTTAGTTAGTTTACATATTTTGCTACTGACGGCACTACATTTTAAAGAAAAATCTTTCAGGCTGAGGGGCCGAAAAATCACTTTAAAGAATTGGGAGTCCATGAAAAAATAAGCAAAATTACCTCAGCTGATTACAGATGATTTCATATTTGTAGACATAAATCAAATATCAAAAAATTTAGCAAAATTTTTGATCTGACATCAGAAAATCCTGCCAGGTGATTGGCCAAGCTGTACATAGCGTGTCACTTTTTTTCAGTTTGCTTCAAGCAAGTGATGTTGGCTGGAAAAATTATGTCATAATTTCAACCAATAAACTGCTGCAAAGGCCAACTTGGTATTGTAGCAGTTGTTCACACATGTCAAACCGCAATCCTCATGAACTGTTGTATTTCACACTCCTGTGTTACAGTTGATTGCTTCAGTTGATATTAAATCAGTCTCAAGCCAAATCTGAATGGCTTCAAATCTCTGAAAGCTGAATTATCATACCTTGACCAAAAGCATTGTACGTGATAAAAGTAAAGGACTATTCAGAATTAAATTTTACGAGTGGGTCGAGGGGGGTGGTATTTTCTATAGTTTTACTTCAGTGGGAACCACCTTTTGCACATGCTTCTTATGACTTGGGGTAATGGGAATATTTCCCAACAGGGTACCAATTTTTCCCGACTGTTTCAAGGGGGGTACTTATTTTTCACAACATACTTAATTGTCGAATGAAATTTTAACAAAGCGGGGTATCACTTTTCACAGAAAGTTCCATCAAAACTCCCAGTCATAAATTCTGAATTATCCCTTAGAATAGGGGGATGATCCAGTGATGGTGCCAACATTCATTAGAAAATCATGATAGGGATCAAACCAGGGTCCCAGTAATTTGTAGCCCATTGTCATGTTGTCTGGGCAGAGCCCTGATCTGAGAAAATGTTACACACATGTTTGTTTGTTTTCTGTAAAAAATAATCATAGTATTAGACTTTGAGAATGTGTGTACTAAACATAGGCTGCGCAGCAGCAAACCTTCAGCGAATAACACATTTAGAAGATTACATTACATCATAAAATTGGCGTGTTTACCAAATTCCGTATATTATAGGTATGCAACAGTGGTCGAGTAATGGCGTTCTATTATCTGTTATTTGCCTGCTGCCCTGCGACCTACTTGTGTGCTTGCCAGGGTTTGTAAACACAGGTAAAGGCCTTATTATACTAATTTACTTATATTATGGTACGGTTTTATGCATTTACAAAGTTTTTCCAATCATTCAAAAAGTGTTAAATACAAGTCAAAAAGCACTGCTACATTTTATAGGTGATACGTGTAGGAAATGGCATTGCTGTATATGCAATAGTGGGCACGTTTTGGCTCCAATAAGAAAATAAGTATTTTTGAAATTTTTTCTCAATATTACAAAAAGTATAGAATATGTATCAGTCAGACCATGAAAAGGCACAACTATACCACATAAGTCATATGTGTACCAAACTTTATCCATGTACATGCAATAGTGACCAAGTCTTGGGCCAGAAACAAAAAAATTATTTTTTCTCTTTTTTTTTAAAATATTTCAAATAGCATTTAATATTTTCCGCCAGACCTTTCAAAGGGCACAACACGATCTTATGGGCCATGTGTGTACCAAACCTTATCCATTTACATGCAATAGTGACCGAGTCTCAGCCCAAAGAACCAAAAAATACATATTTTTCTATTTTCCAAATTTTTGCAAAAAGTATAAAATATCCATCAATGAGACCATCAAAAGGCACAACTAGACCATATAGGCCACATCTGTACCAAATTTCATAAGTGCACATGCAATAGTGACTGAGATTTGGCCCGGAAACGAACAAAAATAATTTTTTATATTTTCTCAATTATTTCAAAAGGTATTGAATATCTATCAATTAGACCATCAAAAGGCACAACAAGACCATACAGGCTATATGTGTACCAAATTTCATCCATGTACACTCAATAGAGGCCGAGTGCTGGCCCGGAAACGATCTATCCGCCCGCCGCCCGACCGCCCGCCCGACCGCCCGACCGCCCGCCCGCCCCCCGCCCGCCCGGCGGACGGACAACATTTTTACCCAAGTGATTACAATACCTTCTTCGAACTTCGTTCGCTGAAGGTAAAAATGTGTGAAACACTAACAGAAACTGTCACTTGAAACAGCTAGAGTCAGTTCCATTGAGCAGATCAATGGATTAGAATACCATGGTCACCCATGTAAAACGCTATGTCACTTTTCAGGAGAGAGTGGTGTCATACCTTCTCTCAACCAATGAAAATTGCAGGAAAAAATGATGTATTTTCTACCACAAATGTCTACAAATATGAAATCATCTGTAAGCAAAATTACCTCAGCTTGATTTAACACACAATGACGTCATAAGCAGTTTGTCGTGACATCACCAGTAGGCCTATAGCAAATATTTAACCAATCAGATGACGCCATTTTTGCAATGTACAATAGGGTGTCTTATTTTTCGAACTTTTTTCCGGATCACACTGGCTTTAAACCAATTGATCTCCAATGTGAACAGACCACGTAGTGCAAATTTCAGCCAAATCCATTGATTTTAAAACCTCCCCCTATCCACTTCTATTTTGGGGCTATTTTTACCATTTGTGAGTAACGTAAAATGGTCATTCTTGTATGGAAAAACATGCACATTACATTTATTTTACATATTGAGGTAGTTTAAAAGGTTCCATGAGGTGTCTACAGGATACTGCTTTCATTTCCATTCATTTTCTTCTCAATATCATGCAATCTATAGGCATTTTAAGGGCAAAAATCGCTAAATTCAGCAAAAATCCTGTGAAATTGCACCAAATATGTATTCTTGTGCTTACTGAGAAGGGTAGATTAATGATGTTCTGTACATTAAGGAGTGGAAAAATTATGTAAATTCCGGGGTATAAAATAAGAAAGTTTGATCACTGCACGTATTGTCTCGGGCGAACTTAGGGTGACCAATCGGCGTTCTCAAGTGCCAATGTTCATTAGACCGAAAAATGCTGTCGGGGTACAAGCAGCCGCTTTGAGTCAGCCTTTGTCGGACTAAGCGTTCATGCATGGCTCACTTGAGAAATGAAATATTATCATCTAAAATTATGAAATTAAATTCACAGTTAATTTGTCTAAACACTAGTAAACAGCTTGTTGATGGGCTTTTGCATATATCTAAATTTTTTAATTGTGTCTGATTGAACTGTACTGCTTGAATTTCTATACTTCTGAAGTAAATAAAGCAACAAACTGTCTTTCTTCTCTAGTTAACTAAATGCCAGTCCAAAGTTTAACATGACAGGACTTCAGTTGAATAATTTGTACAGAAGTCTATTGATCACCATTTGTTCTGGTAAAAATTGAGGAGATACAATGTACATTTATGAAACCGTTTGGAAGCTCAGAGAAAATAACATATTTTACAGGAGCCATAGAATGACTACGGGTAGTTCTGTGTCATTTTAGGAGATTTCAGAAAAGTTTCCTACTGATAGAGAATGCTTTGAAAATTTACCAGAATCAAGGTTTTGATACAGCATGAACAGTTTCTCTGAATGAAAAAGTCCATAAATTCGAACGCATGTTATTCAATCAGTGTAAAACCAAGAGACTTGCAATTAGGCAACATGCTTTTAATTTAGCCCAAGTCTTATAACGCATTGTTTCAACCACCTCTGTGCATTTGCAATTTTGCAACCATTTCAATATAGGAAGCTGACATTTTTTGCTAAGATTTAAATTTATTTTTTAATGCCAACCAAAAGTTTCAGTAAAATTTCATGTCGGATAGACATTCAAAATTTCTTTTTAACATGTTAAGTGATCAAATATTTTAGGAGCAATGTGAAGTTGGTCTCAGCATGGCCAAATTTTGTCTATTGTTTGTGAGACTAAAATCTGCCATCAAAACAAACTTTCAACAAATGCAAAATAAATTACAAATGTCACATGAAGTTGTGCTGAGGGGTCTTAATTTTTTATATTTTACGGAAGTAACTGAAGTTCAACCCTTTGATCTGTCTAGCTTGCCATGTTGCCCCTCTGCAGATCGACAAAAAAAAAATTACGCGGTTGGCTCATGACTATTTTAAAATTCATGAACTGGATGGTTTACTCTCGGTCGCATAGTTTTTAGGAGTATGGTTTCAAAGCAGTTGCACCTACTGTCAGTACTGAACCAGAAATACATAAAATTATGTGGGGAAAATTTCCTGCCGCCTCTCAGGCACAAGCATTCTGATCATTTGCCAGCCCTCCCGCTCTATGGCCTGCATGATGCTTACCTCCTTAAACAGCGAAAGGAAAGTGGGTAAGTCTGAATCAACAAACTTGCATGGCTGTACCCCATAGTACAACATTACAGCAGGGCGATTGATTCAGGGGATTTGCCAACCTTGGTGTATCTGTAGTGGTGATGAGCACCAGTGGCTACACTCTAATACAGAAGTGTTGGATTAATTGTAATGCCTGTGCGCTGAGGTAGTGTTTCGAGAATTATACATTTGGCTAAATATATATATTCTTTTTACATTGTATCTGGAAAATCGAATGAACTACAAACCAGTGACTCAGGACTGTCTTTGAGTTATCAAGCCGTACAAATTGCCAAAACTATCAGCAGGTGGGCAAAAGTATTACATTTGTTGAACATATGTATATTGTGGGGATTATGCAGTTCACCATAATTTAGCATAAAAGGGTGAATTTGATCTCTGCACAAATTCAGATTGATCACTGCACATTTCAGATTGATCACTGCGCATTTTGGGATCGTTGCACGCTTATTTTATACCCTGGTAAATTCAGAAGAATTAAGAATTGCAATTAATGTATATTCAATTTATTATATACTTTCTAAAAATGTTAACTTACTCAATAGCATTAAAGGCATGCCAATCGATCTTTTGCCACGGTTTCCATAAAAAAGCTATGAAATAAGATAGATAGCAAACAGAAAATTTGACACCTGATGATACAGGCTCTCAGAAATTCAAATCTTGTGAGCTAAATCTGGGCACGGCCAATAGATCCAATCAAATGTTGTCCAATTGTTTTTGAATGCAAATTAATAATTTAATGCATACATTTAGGAAGTTCAATATCTCAATTCAATTATTGTGGTTTACAATATGTCCATGGGTTATGCTAATATTCAGGATAAACTGTAGTGATATTCAGGATTATTGAAGTCATAATCTTTACTAATGTATTACCTCAGGAGTTGTCTAGAGCCAATTAATGATTCAGTTTTCACAACTTCCATTCAGAAAAGACGTGAATGACAGAAAATATCACTGGTTTGGCTGCATTATAGAGCATGCTTGAGTTTACAAGCTGCTGTGATCTTAATCAGTCTCGTACCTCAAATGCATATCAATAAAAGTCTGATGCCATGCTCACGAGCAGCATTGACCCGTCCAGATAAAATTTGAAACTATAGGAACATCTCAGGGAAGTTTCTAATTTGTAAATAGCCGAATATTGTCAAGATTAATATAAAAGCATTTTCATCTTTTACAAAACCTATATTGGCATTCATGTCAAGCCATGGTATTGCTTGGAGCAATTATGTGACCTATTGCTTCATATTGTATTTCAGACACTGCACAGCACTTACACTGTATAAAAGAAACGATATCAACTGTTGACTTACTGGTTGATAGGAAGTGCTGTATCTAAATTGGGGCCTGTGACATTAATGACATTATGTATATTGACTTCCTAGGAAGCAGATTTATATGATAGTACATTTCTAAACCGGTGTTCAGTGTTCACTGTCCATTACAGGATAGCTTTGTTAATTGTGTCTCGGTCATGGTTCACATTTAAACCCCTGCAAAAAAGACCCTCAACTCTAAAGTATTTAGACAGTCTCAGTGACTTTTTGATGGTCAATCTGTTCCTTGTTAGTTATGTGGAATATATCTGGACCACATGGCAAATGATATGGCCAAGATATAAAGTGAAAAAAAAAGAAGCCGGGTCAGAATGTTTCAATGACAGCAGCACCATGCAGGTTGATCGCACTATATTTTGGCCTATCAAAGTACTATCACAGAACCATGAGAGACAATCTCTTGGGCCATATCATCCTGGTATTAAGAATTCTAAAGGTCCAGTTTGCCCAAATCTATATGGAAGTGTGCAAATGATATCACCGAGTTGAATCACATAACATATTTTGGCTGATGTTTTGCAAGGTTGTAGAAATATTCACTTCTACAATTATATCATAAACCAATGAATTCCCTTATCTCAGTCCAATTTGGGTGGGAACTCTTAATTCCACTGCTGTTCTTAATTCTTCAATCTTAACAAAAGTCCTATACATCTAAGATATGTCACCATCCTTTATCTACCCTTTTTAGTAAGCACAAGATTATATTTGGTGCGATTTCACTAGGATTTTTGCTGAATTTAGCAATTTTTGCCCTGAAAATAGCTATAGATTACATGACATGTAGAAGAAATTGATGAAAATGAAAGCAGTAACTTGTAGACACCTTAAGGAACCTTTAAAACAACCATAATAGGCATAATAGGTGTATTGTGCATGTTTTTTCCACACACGAATGACCGCTTTACTGTACTCACGAATGGTAAGAATAGCCCCAAAATAGAACTGGGTAGGGGAGATTTTAAAATCAATGGATTTGGCTGAAATTTTGCACTATGGGGTCTGTTCACATAGGAGATCGATTGGTTTAAAGACTAGTGCGATCCGGAAAAAAGTTCGAAAAATGAGACACCCTAATGTACAAGTTAAAAAAATCACTTCTTCTAGTTCTGAGGATAACTTTTCAATCAATTCAGCATGTGGAGAAATGAGAAATAGGTGCCGTCAGTAGCAAATTTTGCTGTCTTTCAGATGGTATTATTGAAATCAACAAACTGTATATACTTAAAAAGATATCTTGATTCTCCCTGACCCTCTCATTCAATTCTCATGATTTTCCAATGGGAGAATGCATGACCCCTGTCCCAAGGGTCCAGGGCTAGGATCAGCTTGACTGGACATATATGCAGGTCAATAGTTTCAATCATGCTTCACTTCATTACTGTGTCCTCCTCCTGTCCTAGTAAACTTGCCATGTGTTTAAATATGGGACCTAAAGTCCAAATCATCACCCCTCAATCGTGACTGACTGGCTAAATAGTTGGCTGACTGACTGGCTGACCACTGACTACCTATATATAATAACCGATTTTATTCCTGGCTGGCTGACTGACTGAGGTTGCCTGGAGTAGATAGTTACATAGGTGGATAGATGTACGGCAGATAAATTTAGATAAGCCAACACGAACATAGTGTACATATAAGCAGATTGTATGCACTCCTGAGGTATTATAGAAATGTATGTTCAACCATGCACTCAGCCTCAGCCTGTAGGGTGGTCCTAAAATAAAAAATTCAACTTTTCCAAGGGGCTTCTTCATTTTCTTGTTCCATTAGGGGAAAAAATAAGTTGAGTTGAATTTCAAAAGAATTGATACATATTAACAAGTGAAATTACGAGATTTTGAACATTTGTGCATTGCCTCTTAGCACAGAAAAGACAAAACACAATTCAGTAGTCTCAATATATTTATATCACGTTTTATTTATTTGCATAATGTAGTCCATCACTTGAGTCTTTTCATTGTGTTAGTATCACATAGATAGTACCAGATGCACATCATTAGTAATCGCAATTTAGGCTTGCAAGAAAAGGCACCATGGGGCCTTAACTTAAAAGGTTCTGGAAGATGATAACAGCCCATGGAAAATGTGGCCTGCCTAGCCCAGGCAGAACCTCCTTATATATGTCTGGACTTTTCCAGAAGGCAGGGGGGTATATCATTGGGGGATGCCCCCCCCCCCCAAGGATGAGCCTAGGGGGATGATCATATGATTATCCCCCCCCCTCCCTAGAATTTAAAATTATAACCTCTTGGTGTTGACAATTATCATAATATTTTTCTGTTCTTTCTATATGATGCCAGTAGATGTCAGGTGGAAAATACAAGCTACAAGCATGTTTCTCAATACTTACTTTAGTTAATCTAAAATAAAATACCTTCTGGGCCTTTAGTGGCCGCCCAAATCCCCCGCTGTGCGACTTTCGGCCTGTTGGGCCTCTTGCGAAGTTTGTGTTCATCGAAATAACCCCTCAACAAAAATGGAAAATCTATGCCCCTGCCAAAAGGTATTTTGTATATAAGAAGACAAACACCAAGAGAGTGAGAGAGAGAGTGATGTCGTTAGTGAGGTTGATAGTCATCTTGGATAAAAAGGAAGGATTCCGACTGCTGAAGAGCAAAACATCACCAAAAAGCTGGAGAAGAAAGTAGAACTGTCCAGTTCATTTGCTGAGTGAAAAACCGAAATATCTGCTTCTCAGTTAAAGAAAGAAAAGGAGTTCAAGACAAATTTAAATAACTTGTTTGACATTGCTCAGGTTCAAGAAATCCAGTTGATAACGATACAAAAGGATTGTGAATTCCTCGAAGCACAGCGAGAGCCAGGTTGATGTTGACATAGTTTTGTAAGGTAGGGAATACTGAAAGGGTGCAGCCTGCGAATGTGCTAAAGGCTGCAAGAGAGGAGACAGTTGAAATTATGTCTCAATGAAGGAGTGGTTCTCATGTCAAAGATCCTGAGGACAATGAGGCTCCACATTAGAGACCTGCGCGGTCACTAAAATCCTGCCAACTCCCGCCCCGCGCCCGCAGATTTGCGCCCGTGCCCGGCCCGCGCCCGCAGGCACTTTTGTGCTGGTGCCCGTGGGCAGCCAATCTTTCAAAAATGAATGCCCGCGCCCACCCCGCACCCACAGTGCAATGTCCACGGGAAGTTGTGCCCGCAAACTTTATGCCCGCAAATGCCCGTGCCCGCAACTTCTACCTTTTCCCAGCAGACTGGCTTAATTTCACATTGGATTACCACTTGAAAAAGATTGTAACATCTCTAATAGATTCTCTATGTTTTCGATCCTGTAACCAAGCATCTTTTGTCATTTCAAAGGGAATTATCCTGTTCCTAACAATTAGGTGCTGGACTGCCAATCGCGGGGTCCAGGGTTCAAATTGTTGGGTCACCTGGGCCAATGTTGGACGGCTGTTTCAATCATCCTTCGCCTCATTGCCGTGTCTTCCTCCTGTCCTAATTAGCCTACCAAGTGTTTAAATACAGGACATAAAGCCCCAATCATCCATCCATCCATCCTTCCTAATAATTAGGAAAAATATACAAAAGTGGTATACAACATCAATTTAGTCTTTTCAATGTTAAAGAAATCAACTGTTGAAAATTGAGGTTGGATAATTTTCATTTACTTAATTTCAAAAGTTCAAAATATTAATATTTTAAATTAAATTACCTCCCCTTGTTATTGTCTCAAATGCTCCCCTCCAAAAAAACCCCCCCATAAATACACCTTTCAATGCAGATAATATCCCCCCCCCTCCTTCCTTGCAAGCTAGTTACCCCTATTGTCTTTCCAAGCAATCTTATCATGTTATCAGTTGTCCACCCCATCTTTTGTTTAAAAATGTATAATAGCAAAGAATAATTGAGTATACTTTACCTGGATGCATATTAGCAATTATATACAGATTTTATTTTCACATTAGATGAATTATATTTATCATAAGTTAAATGAAATATTTCATATGAATTGGGAATATTAGGTTCACATGTGTAGACCAGCATACGAATTGGGAATATTATCTTCATATGTGTAGACCAGCACACATCCATTATGAATGTGCAAACAAATTGTGAATCTATCTATCTGTGTGTCTTAGATATTGATATGAAGGGTAGAATTCAAATATTTTTTATAACTACAGAAGAGAAGATTGATTTAGCTAAAGCCATTCTATGACATGGTATTCTTTTTAGCATTTTTAATAATCAAATTATTCTCAGCCAAGTAAAGACAATAAATATTTTTAAGTTAATGTATAGGACATAATGCAAGATGGTGTATTAATTTAAGAGCCAGTATCTAGATGGTCTTGTTAAAATCCATTCCAGTTGTACAAAGATTTTAAGGGTTCTAACATGCAATCTTGTAAGTTAGATATGATCTAACTAACACAAAAGTGACAGTTAGAAGAACCAAAAATGAGGTGTTTAACTTATCAGGGGTCATCTCAGTCATGCGGGCGCTTTTATGAAACTGCCCGCACAGGAATGCCCGCACACGCGGGCTGCCCGCGCCCGCGGGCTGCCCGGCCCGCACAAAACTCACTAAGCCCATGCCCTCAGCCCTCGCGGGCATGCCCGGCCTGCGCAGGTCTCTACTCCACATGGTCCAACGGCACATAAATAAGTTACTCGATCACTAGACATAGGCGAACCAACGGGAAAGTGATGGCAGAAGGGATCATGAAATCTTATGCTAGCAATATCAGTATGGTAGTTAATTTGGATGTGGTCTGCTTTCACATAATGGGATTCAGAAAGTTGATTGCCTTCCTGTCATTGTCTGTGACCCTACAAGCACAGCAAAGGTCCTTTTGTGCCAAAACTAGTTGCAGGAAGTAGCCATGCAATAACCACTGCTGTCCTTCACTTTCTGGAGGACTGGGAGATATCAGATATGATGGTTGGCATGAACATTGGTGCCACATCCAGTAATACTGACTCAGCACTTGGTGCATGCACTCTGCTACAACAAAAAAGGCCGCCAAGGCATTTGAAATTGTTTGGAATGGGACTTCAACATTTTTAAAATGTGATACCTCTTTTATCAGTAAAATCTGATATAGAGAATCAATATCTGTGAAAGACTTGCAAAAATCAGCTGAAATAGACGTATCATACTTGATTGTAGATGCTATACAAAGAATGTTGTGTTGCCCAATCTAAAATTCGGCCATTTCAGCAGCCATCTTTCCTAAAATGCTCAAGACGTTTTATTTTGTCATAAAATGCATGAGATATATACAAATTGATGTCTGATGGCTGTACTCTCCACAGTATACACAAAATGACAAGCATAAGATGAGCAGGAGCACACCTAAGGTAACTATTTGCCGCTGATAAGGTGCCACCTAGAATTGTTAAAGAGAGGCTCTGGCAAGGAGAAGCAGTTGAACCAAACAATAGAAGTGGTGTTAGCTGCAAGTGTTTCAGGTTTTTCTTATGAAAGGATATCAACCTGATATCCACCACATATTTTTTTGGAATTGTCTAAGGAAAAGGAATCAATGGTTACAAAGATTTTCTCAACATTAACCTAAAGTTTTTCGTGAATTTACTGCTTTTCATTTGATGAGCCAAAATACACTTTTTGACCTTTGGGTCACTCCCAATTATCAAAACAACCCCAGAAATGAATTCCCCACATCAGATTTACCTGAAAAATAGGTATTGCATTTGATTCTAGGTCAAATAGTTTTTGAAGTTGTCCCATTCGAGCAATTTCGGATTCCTTGGCGGTCATCTTGGATTTCTCAAAACCCCCAAGGGTACCATGTGGGTGCCAGCCACATATATGTTTTCTAGAGGGTCCAAGAACATGGATTCCATTGATAAAAAAAATGTATCCATCGGTCCAGACTTCTGCCAGAAAGTCAGCTTTGGCTGCCAGATTATTGCTAATTTAAATGATATACTTGAATTTTATAATTTTCAACCCACATGTGGCAGTGGTTAGAATTGTTGTAATAAAATAAAATTTTGCACAAAATGTTTTCTCACCAAGACGAACAATTTTTTTTGGAAGCACCTTTAGAAATTAACATTTAAATTTTTTGCATACTGTAGAGGACCACCTTACCATGCAGTGAAAAACACCAGTACAGGGTGAGGAAGCAAATTTTCAAAAATTTGGAATATTTTTTAAACTTCAGTCGAAATGAAAGGTTTTGCTAATTCATAACAAATTTGTATTTGCAGGCCTTAGAAACAAGACAAAAAAGATTCTTTTTGTGAAGTCTGACCTGTATTATCTCCAATTAAAAATTCAATATGGCCGTCTAAACTTGGTGATGCTTTGAAAAAAAGCGCCTTCATATTTTGAGGCCGTGAGCCACAAAGACAGTAAGGAGGACAACAACATCGTGGTGACAGGTCTTGTTGATCAATTTTTCTAAGATGCCCCACATGGAAAAGTAAGGGGAATTAAGTTCCGAGCTGGAGAAGGGCCAGAAGTTGGCGCTCAGAAGCCTCCGAAATTTCTTTAAGTGGAAATCCTGAACTTTCTTGGCCATAAGGCACGGGGAACCTTCCTGAGTCTGCCTATAGTTGCCCTTGGGGTAATTCACATCCAGCCATGGCAAAACTTGACATCACTGGACCTAGTAGTATTTATCAGGTCTGTCCCCCTTTACTCGCAGTAAAAAGAAATAAAGCATGATTTTTATATCTGAAGTCATGACTTCCGAAACCATTGCCTGAGCTAGATACATTGCCTTGAATGTCCCATCAACATCTTCTATTGATTTTATATAGAATTTGCCATTTCTTTTGTTGACAATAGAATTTGCCATTTCTTTTGTTGACAACAGAATCCACAACAAAATGTTTATAGTTTTAAAAAGATTGAATATCGAGCCATGCTTCCCAATGTAGCCCATCATTTTTTCAACATTTCTACTGTATCTTCTGGCCTTCATGGAATTAGCCGAATGGTGTCTATGGGGTCCTGGCATATGATTTCAGGCCAAAATCATGTTGCATAGCCGCTCTGGCAGCCTTGAGGTCCACCTGAAGTTCTTTAACCACCTCTCCCTTGGAGGTTGCAGGTACCTTGTCAGTTTTGTCATCAGTGACTCAAGGAATGCTTCATTCCTCTCTATATTCCCTTTATGATATTGTATTTCAGTCGTGAGGTCACTCTGACTAAGTCAGGGATAGTTTTTTAGTTCATTTGGCACGAAGCAAATCTGACCTCCTCTTCTTTTCGTCTTCTGAGGAG
Source organism: Platynereis dumerilii (assembly GCA_026936325.1). Lineage (NCBI taxonomy): Eukaryota > Metazoa > Annelida > Polychaeta > Phyllodocida > Nereididae > Platynereis > Platynereis dumerilii. The sequence continues at coordinate 9,434,447 of JAPTHN010000009.1, forward strand.
TCAGTTTTAGTCACAACTCATTCTATCCTTTCACAGGTATGGCCGATACCTTAATGATTATGCTGTATTGTTTTCACAATTTTCCTGTAGATGGGAGATGCTTTTTTAGCACAAGAAAGTTCATGGAAAATTTTGGTTAATCACCCTGTAAAGTACAAGGTGTTATTCATCATAATTTTCAGAAGTGTCTTTAATCATAACAATTGATTGATTCTTATTCTACAGTATAATTTTCCTCTCTAATTTATTCCTTTCCCTAGCAATCTAATCTAGCTACTCCTCTAGAGGCTCTACTTTGCACACAGAGTTCATATTTTGCATAATGCACAAGAGTCAGCAGCAGTGAGCCGCCACCAGCAGTGAACTCTGCGAGACTTCAGATGCAGCAAGCGACGTTATGAGAAACAAGCGACGTTATGAGATTAGCAAGCATTCTCAGCGGGTAGTTGAAAAAGATACTTAAAGATTGCTTTTATGACATAAAGGCCCGATTTCACCAACTTGTAACAAGTCTAAACTTTCGAGACTGACCAAACAGACTGGTCTTGAATCCCACTCAATCTTTTCAATGTTATTGACACCTGAATCACAAACTTGTCTAAATCACAAAAACTTTCACCAACACAATTTTTAGAAGAATTTGCTGGGAGTCACAGACTATGAAGGCCAAAATAGAGACCTGCTCAGAGCTAGTCTCAACAGCAGTTCTCACTGGTGAGCAAGTCTGATTTGTCTTGAGAAATGACAGAACATGAGCCCTGCAATTGTAAACTTTTCAGGACAATGATTATTGTTTGAAAAGAATGGCTATAATTTCTGTTAATTAACTGATATACCAATGTACCTGCATCATGAGATAGATAGATAGATAGATAGATAGATAGATAGATAGATAAGATAGATAGATAAGATAGATAGATAAGATAGATAAATAGATGGATGGATATATACCGTAATATGGGGTGAATAGGGACACTGGGGTGAATCAGGACAAGCCAGGAAATCATTTTAATCTTTCAAAAGCAACAAGTTCTGCGTGTTACAAGGACAATGATTATTGTTTGAAAAGAATGGCTATAATTTCTGTTAATGTACTTTTTGTAACTGATATACCAATGTACCTGCATCATGAGATAGATAGATAGATAGATAGATAGATAGATAGATAGATAGATAGATAGATAGATAGATAGATAGATAGATAGATAGATAGATAAGATAGATAGATAAGATAGATAGATAGATAGATAGATGGATATACAGTGGGTTCCAAATTATTACGCAAGTTGGTTTTTTTATGATATCTCAAAAACAACTAAACACATTTTAAAATCCTTCCCTCATGACAATTTGTGTTCCATGAAGGCAATATCCTGTAAGTTTTGTCCAATTCTGGTGGTGCGGTGAGGAGTTACGCCACAGAGCACCATATACCCTGTTTTTCGATGTCCCAAATTATTATGCAAATGTAAGAAAAAGTGATCTAAAAGTACCAAAATGATCTATTAATACTCTAAACACTTACGTCTTGATGTTTAATGAAACATAGAACCTTCATTTCAAAAATGGTTGTGTTCATGACCAAGAAATCAATATAAAACCTCTTCATTGGAATAACATTGAAATGACCATTTTTCTTGAATATAAAGCCTCTTTTGTTTTTGAAAAATGTCAAAACACAACCAATTCACATAACAATATACCTTTGAGACTGTGATGATATCCTGTGTAAAGATTAACCAATTCCCCTTTCTCTACAAAACAAAACAATAAGTCAAAAGTGGGTGCTTCTTTTTTCCATTGAATTAGCATTGTCGTCAATGCAAGCCCAATCTCCATCATTTTCATTTAAAGATATTGTTCATGTTTATTGGTCAAAATGGCTTCTCTTTAATTTTGGGAAGAGTTCTAAACCTAAGGAACCAAGAGAGAGAGTTTCATAATGTGAAAAAAAAATTTTCGTCTTGGAGAAGCTTTTTGATGCAAGAAGTTAGTAATTTCAATGTTATTTCAATGCAGGGGAATATTATGGATTTCTTCGTTATTAAAGCAACAATTTTTTTAATGAAGGTTCTATTTTTCATTAAACGTTAAGAGGTAAGTGTTTAGAAGAATTAAAATATCGTTTGTGTACTTTTAGATCACTTTTTCTTACATTTGCATAATAATTTGGGACATCAAAAACAGGGTATATGGCTGCTCTGTGGCGTAACTCCTCACTGCACCACCAGAATTGGACAAAACTTACAGGATATTGCCTTCATGGAACCCAAATTGTTATGTGGGAAGGATTTTAAGATGTGTTTAGTCGTTTTTGAGATATCATGAAAAAACCAACTTGCGTAATAATTTGGAACCTACTGTATACCGTAATATGGGGTGAATAGGGACACTGGGGTGAATCAGGACAAGCCAGGAAAGCATTTTAATCTTTCAAAAGCAACAAGTTCTGCGTGTTACAGGGACTCGATTTTTTGCATGTTTTTAGAATATATTCCAATAAAGATTCAGACGGATTTTGACAATTATGCAGGCATAACCGAACTGCAGTACCAAAACGGCCACACTGGTTTTGCAAAAAAGGCCACACAGAACGGCCGCCCAAAACGGCCATACAATTTTTTAGTGATATTTTTGTTACTAATTGTATATTATCACGTGACAATATACTCAGGGCAGTCACTATGTGTTGTTAAAATATACACTGACTGTCCTAAGTATATGGCCTTGTAATAATGCACAATTAGCAACAAAAATACCACTAAAAAACTAGAATGGCCGTTCTGAGTGACAGTTCTGTTTGGCAATATAGAACTTTATTGCACACTTACCTTTAAGAAATTAAGATAATTTGAAGACTATCTTGACTATTTCAGAAATGTCTATATGTGTGCTATCATAGGCTGAATATTAATCAGCTATTTCCCCAAAATTAAGGTATTAAAATTAAATATACAGTGTAAGTCTAATGTAATAATCTAAGACAGGATATTGGATAATCATATTCAGAAAATTAATTTGAGCAAGGTTAAATATATATATCTTAATTTAAATATACGTAGGCCTATCTAATTTATCTTATCTTTATCCAGTTTGATACAAATAATTGATTATGTTTTACCCAACCAAAGCTCAGACAAGTCCAATTTCCCAGAGCTCTGCTAATAAATCAATTATCTATGAATTTTGAAATATATGCACAAATATAATATTTCTTCCACATAATTCTAGTAACAATGTTTTGTGCATACAGAATTATGTGGAGAGGTCTTTCCATGTAGCTGGTCCACATGGAAATGACATCTAGGTCCAGTCTCACAATTTGACATTAACTACTTTGTTTGTTTGTTTAACTGTGTGTTCTAGTGTACCAAGCTGTACCCCAATGCATGCTTAAATAGCACTTAACCCAAGTATGCATTTATAAACAGGCAAGTTAACCCTCTTTAAACAAACAGCAACAATTTAGAACACTGCTTAAACAAACAAACAAATACAAATGTCATTTAAAATATATGTAAACATGGTTAATATTTTGTTAATGTTAATTATTTTATGAAAAACAAGATTTGATCCACTTTTCTTTAAAAACAGAAAAAAGCAATAAAAGTTACTTTTTGAAAACTAATAACATAAATCATCCAATTATATATTTTCATAGACTTAACTGGAAATATGTGATCAGTAAAAAAAGTTTTTTTGATATTGATATTTCAAAGAACTTATATATTCTTGATATATGATTGGTTAGTAATAATGTTTTGGTCATAAATAAAGTAGGCCTACTTCATATTACAATCATAGGCCTAGGTACTACTTGAAAAATTTAATAAATAACAAGAGATATGAATTATGCTTTACATAAATTAAACTAGACCAAATTGACACATTTTCTGTGATTATCATGACATTGCAATTATCTTTCTTTTCACAACTTAAGGCAATTATAGAATTCACATTTTCCTGTTTGTTTTTTTTTTTAATTGTAATTAAGGCAATTACAATCATATAAATACAATCATATAATGCACATAATTGGGTGAAGCAAAGATGATTTCACTTTAAATACCAATAAGAAAAAAAAAATCTGTAATTAAGACTATGACACTGCAATTGAACTTCTTCAATTAAATTTTGTATTGAAAACCCATGTAATCTCTGCAAAGACTAAAGACATTTAATTGATAACAATGATATTATTTATTTGTTTCAATTCCCAGAAAATGACAGAAAAATTAAAAGGATCATACAGTAGATCTGATTTTAATTTATATTATAAGTATTTATAACCAAACTGCATGAGACTCCCAGCAGGTTGAAGTATAACTTGATAACCATATATTTAACAATAACAAATAATTATTCTTTTATGAATGTAACAGTTATCATATAGGCCTATAAATTCTAATATTAGTTACTGACAAAGTTAACAGGACTCTCCAAAATTGCATGATCCATAACAATATTTTTGAACTTGACCTTTTTTTATTGTTTATAGTGGCAGGTACAGTACATTCACATTTCATAAAAAAATTCATTATAGTAAATACCCAGCCCTAATAGGGCTTATAAATCTACCACTTCATGACAGTTACAAAATAAAATATAATCATCACAATATTAATTTATGTCTGACAAATAAATGAAATAATAAGGTTTCTATTAAAACACATTTAGAATTGAGTATATAATTAACAAATTTGTCAGTTTTATTCATCATGTCAAATGGAAGGACATCTAAGTAAACTACTATTTATTTTTATGACATTTACAATTGTGTAAGAGAATAGATCCTTTGCAGACAATAGGTTCTATTTACCCTAAGTATCTCTGCCCTGCAGGCCTATATCAGCTGATCAAGTGAGGATAAAAATTAAATACTAGCATAATACGCTTGAAATAAGATGGGGGAGAGGCAATATATATATGAAAAATAAATATTAAACATTAAAGTTGATTAAACCCAGCCTTTGTCCTTCTAGCCAAGTTCTAGGGGATGAAAAGTTGCATGCAAGTTGAAGAAATGTTTTTTTTGGAAGATCAGCATTCAGCACCCAAATAATTTTCATCAAATATATATTCAATATATATCCAAATTAATTATAATAGGCCCTTTATAAAATTTTTTATATATACGTGGCCGTTTTGGGTGGCCGTTCTGGATGGCCGTTTTGGGTGGCCTATTTGGGTAGCCCTTCTGGTCTGTGGCCGTTATAACCATACATTGCCCTGGTAGAATTTACATTTTTACAAACTGGTCAAAACTTTGCTTATACCACAAAAACTATAAAAGCTACACACACGAAATTCTCAGAGAACATCAAGTATATAGTTGTGACCAATTACGAAAAAAATCATAAACTTAGGTACATTAGTACTGACTATATTCAAAAGGCAATAAAGAAATGTCAGTTTCAGAGTTATTTTAGTGTAACTTTCGGCAGCCAGTAATAACTCAATAAACGAAATCAGTGATGGAATGTTATAAAAATATTGTTGGACCGGGTATTACTACGCTGCAAAATCATTTTAGTCTTGTAGAAACTCTTCCAAAATTGTGATAAATATGCACTTTAGGAGCCTGATAAAAAACAAGCACTCTTAGAGGTGCAGGACCGCCCATGCACAAGTGTATGCTTCGTCAGTGGAATACACATGATTTTAAATATATGTATAGTGGATGAAAAAAAAAACTATTCAATTATCTCCCAGGAAATGAAATAAATTAGAAACGGAGGTGTAATAGTATTGTAAATCTGAGAGGACTTGGAAGTTGTAACTGAGAGATGACAGTGCATGAAATTGAATTGCGCCTTAAATAATGAAGGTATATTCAGTTTATGAAGGGGGCCCCCCCAACAGCAATTAGCACAATTGATTGTAATGTAAAAGATAGTGTTCTATCAACACCCTGCAATTTAATTTAATGTGTACAAAATTGTTTTAATATTCTATGCATAAATATTCACATAAAATGATGTTTGTTTTGTAAGATCTGTCCATACTTTTATGTTTCCAAATAATATTATTTTGTGCATGGAGTTTAAATTGGAATTAAACAAGTATGAAGCTGATTGAAAATATTGAGTACAAGCTGAGAGATGACAGGGAGGTGTGAAAGTGAATTGCACCTAAATGGTGAAGAGCAAATTCAGCATTGAACAGCAATTATTAATTGGAATCAGTTCAGTTGTATGCTCGCCCGGATCTGCCAGGTTGCTCTACCCTGTTTGGGGAGCTGCATTCAATTAGGTCCATTATTTTTGATATTTTCTTTGCTGTGTCCTTCACTTTTCTTACTGGGTCATTCTTCGCTAAGTGGTCAAAATGGTGTTACTGGAGTTAATAGAAACCCAGTTCTTTTAATATATTTATGTTGCTTCTTCGACATATCATTTCTACAACAGTTGTTGTTAAAACACATAATTTTAACATGGGTTCAAGCTCAGTCTTTACCAGAAAAAAAAATCATTAGCCTTATGGCCCTCCCTGTTTTAGGTCGTTACTGGTTGGAGTCTCCGGCAATTATTCATTCTAATACTGTGATTTTATGGAAATGCTATATAATTTTGCTCAAAATAATGAACTGGTATGTTGTAATTTAACATTATGTGAAATTATGTACTGTAACTCTCATTCCCTTATGCTTCATGATGTGTGTGTTACCAATATTGATGTCAGTGGTGTTACTTCTTTGAAAATCTCTCGTGAGACACTAACAGCTCCCTGTTTTCTTGGAATAAACATCACCAGAGGGCCAGCAAGCATGTCTGCTAAGCAGTGGAGGCAAAAGTAAGCATATTCTTTCATATTTCTATGCTTTTTCATGGTTTATAGTCAATGAATAGTAGTGGTATCATAAAGGGGAGTCAGTGGTGTTTGCATTGCTATTACAAATTACTCTTTTACATCTTGAAATCCTATGATGGAATGGAATCTTTGAAAGGATATTTTCAAGAATGCTGAAAAAATATGCAAATGGAAAGCACATTAAGGGAGCATTTCATATTTGAAGGCATTTTTGTCGGTGGTGTTAGTGTCAGTCGTGTTACTAAATATAAGGTAACACAACTGGCAAATCTTGATATTTTTCCTTATTTGCTGAATGTATTTATGCTTAAGAAATTTTCCTTTGATTTTCAGAAAGCTTCCAAGAAAATTCTGAAAAACACTAATTGTACACACAGCGCTCCTGGATAAATTTTAAGGTAAAAAAAAATTCAACAAGAAAACCGAAAGCGCATGCTTATAGAGCCGGGTCAGGAGCACATTTTAAGACAAAAACTGAAAAATTCTGTTTGGAAAATTTTGAGTTATATTCATTTTTAATTTTTTGTTTATCACACTCATATTTTCATGCTGAAATTGGGGCAAAGAAAGCTGTTAGCGATATTTCGGATGTTTAGGGAGGCAAATGTTGATGGTGAGCCATTATTCGTTAATTTACATTACCATTGTATCCATGTTAGATATGTTTAGTTCAAAAATATTGTGCAGGATGTGATAAACACATGTGACTGCATGTTATGGGAATTAACACACCTGCAAGTAAGTTTGCAGCTTTTAAATATTGCCTCTGTTAATCCCTTTGAATGATTTGTTGTATTCAGGCCAGTTTTAGCAAAATTAAATGTATATTACATGATATATGAATATTTCATGCATTTTCTCATCACAGAAAGGTGTGTTTTTTGTTATCATTTATGTCTGTGAGATTTTATTTATCAATATTTTCAAATGTGAGGCAAATTACGCAGTTGAAAGAACAATACCATTGCATAATAATCAGCTTATAGTGTCTATTAGATATCTTTTGCAGTGATTATTTGACCCATCATTGCTCAATTGTCTACCTTTGCTGTTGTTTGCACATGAATGACTCTCTTTCAATGTCATATTGTGTTTCAGTATCAACGGTCAAGCTATTTAGCATCTCACATTCATATTATGATGGCTTGGATGAGTAAGTTAGTCGATTAAATGGGTTTTTTGTCCTGAAATTATCACACACAAAAATACAGGGAGCAATATTCATTAACTCACTTCTTGGATCACCAAAAGCCAAAGTTGGGGTTTATTTCTTACCACTTATTATGTGATGTTTATATGATATATTGAGGCAATCTATATAAATCACATTCAGTCTTAGCAAGAATTATCAACAACTTTAACTAGATTGAAATGTCTTATTTTGATGAAAAACATTGCAAAATTTCAAAATAAAGGCTAAATTAAATTCAAATCAAGTTAAAAGTAGGTGAAATATTCCCAACAAACAATCGAATAAATTAATGAGGCTACAAATTCACTTCTTTGATAAATATGTATCAGCATGTGTTTATCACACTCTGCACACTATTTTTAGCCAATACGAGGGGTTTTCCAAAAGATCTGTCCAACTAGTCATAACTTTTGCAAGATTTGATGTAGAAACATCATATTTGGGCAAGACAATATTGACGTAATTTGGAAATAATTCCCAAAAAATCAGATCACAGAAATAAAAATAAATGCTTAATCTGTTGCCATGGAAACCAGAAGTCATGAAATGCGGCCCAGATTTTGTAGTGCTCTTAAAATGAATTTAAAACCTGCCTGCATTATCTGTGTCTTGACTTATTGAATTGATATATTCATAATTTTTTTCATTAAATACAATCACTAAATTGTAATATCATTAATAATAATGGAAATTGGTGTTATTCTCATATCTCAGTTACTTTACCATCACTCATGCAGTTACTCAGTTTTTTATGAGATACATTTTTTTGGATAAGGATGACATTATATATACCCACTATCTTTCTTTAATTTTATTTGATAAAAACTAGCAGAGAGAGTAAGAACCTTCTTTATCATACATACAAGGAAGACAGCATGAGTGATGAAACCAAATGAAGGTTTTTTACAAACTTTTTCTGAATGAAGAGAACACTCATTGGAAAACCCAAGAAAAGAAGACTGCACAATGCCAAAACAGACCTAACCATGCCTACTGAGGTAATTAGACATGGTTAGAAAGTATGAGAAAATGTACTCAGTTTCCCAGTCATTAGTTTGTGAAGTTGTGAAATGGCTATGAATGTTTTGAACATATTCTGTGCTATATCTCTTGTAACAATTACATATTTTGACGAGATATATCAAGGATGTGTCTGTTAGGCAGCTCTCAGCCGCATTTCATGACTTTTGGTTTCCATAGCAACAGATAAACAATTTATTTTTACTTCTATGATCTGATTTTTTGGGGATCATTTGCAAATTACCTCAATATCAACTGACCCAAATATCATATTTCTGTATAAAATCTAGCAAAAGTTATGACAGGTTGGACAGAACTTATGGAAAACCAGTCGTAAAGTACAAATAGTCTGTGAAAAACGAACAGTGATCTAAATATAAGGACTATGAGGAATCGGATAAGGTAAGAGGAAATGTACTCAGCGTCAAGTTCATTATTTTAAGAATTTGGGAAATGTTAGGGATTATTTTTAATAGGTTTCATGTCCTGTATCCCTGTTAAAAATTGAATATTTTGACAAGATATAATGAATCTGTGTCTCTAAAAGTGCCCTGGGCCGCATTTCATGACTTTTGGTTTCCATGGCAACAAATTAACCATTTATTTTTGTTTCTATGATCTGATTTTTAGAGGATCATTCGCAAATTACTTCAATATTATCTGACCCAAAAATCATGTTTCTGTATTAAATATTGCAAAAGTTATGTCAAGTTGGACAGAACTTTTGGAAAACCCCTCGTACATATCTAACACAGATACAATTATCATGTAAATTAAACAATGATGTCTTACCATCAACACTTGTCTCTCTAAACATGATAAATTACTTACACAACTTTATATGCCCCTGTGTCACCAAGAAAATATGTGTGTGATAAACCAAAAATTAAAATGACGATAAATCAAAATTTTCCCAACGGAATTTTTCGGTCTTTGTCTTAAAATGTTCTCCTGACCCCGCTCTATAAGCGTGCACTTTCGGTTTTCTTGTTGAATTTTTTTAATCTTGAATTTTATTTAGGAGCGCTGTGTACAGAGAACGCTGATACTGGTCGTTGTTCCGAGTACTTGTGGAAAAGAGGGAAATACATCGAAGATAAAGAAGTGAGGAAAATCGAGAAAGTCAATTGCACTGCTTTCAAAAAGGGACCAGAGAAAAGGAAGAGAACTATGGGAGGACATTTTTAGATTTAAGCAAAGCTTTTGATACCATTGATTGCAACATACTACTGCATATATAAGATAAATATAGATAAGAGGGCTGGGTAATGGATTGATTTGTTATTTGGATAACAGAAAAAAATGTGTATCTTTTGATGGAAATTACCGTGAATGGATGTCAATAAATTGCAATGTCCAACAGGGATCTACTTTGATCCTCTGTTATTAATTCTATATATATACATTTATTTAGTTTCCAATGATGTTATGCCGATACTGTTTACAGATATGTCAAAATTAAAGAAAGGAGAAATCCCTGATATAAATTTATGAAGACATGTTTCTCCACTTGGCCACATACAGTGTATGCGTCAGTCCGCCCCTGACAGTAACTTATGCATCATAGATTATTTGTTGGCTTGTTATTTTTGTGTTCTGTTAGTGATTTAATTTTGTTTTAAAATTTCTGGGCTAGCCAATGCCACATGTAACTACATTTTTGTACGATTAATTACATGTCAATGTCAAAATACATTTTTTTGCATGGAAAATGTGATGTCAATTATGTACAAATATATATATTATATATATATATGTGTGTCATTTAAGTATTTAACAATTATTTTCAATAAAGAACATCAACATGAAAATAAACACATGTCAGTTATGTTTAAGTTTAATTTCTTTTGGCCATAAATTTGCCACTCTGTGAGTGCCACACTGCAGTGACAGGTACTAGGTCAGTATTAAACATTTTGGATTAGGGTTAAATGCTGGTTGTGCCTACCTATTGGGTGGATAGTTACGAGGAGTTTTCCATAAGTTCTGTCCAACAAGTCATAACTTTTGCTAGATTTGTTGTAGAAACATGATATTTGGGTCAATTAATATTGACGTAATCGGCAAATAACTCCTAAAAAATCAGATCATAAAATTAGAAATAAATGCTTAATCTGTTGCCATGGAAACCAAAAGTCATGAAATGCGGCCCAGACTTTGTAGTGCTCACTAAAAATGAACTGAACACCTGCTTGCATTATCTGTGTCTTGACATATTGAATTGAAGTATATTCATAATTTTTTCATGAAATATAATCAGTTAATTGTAAAATCATTAATAACAATGGAAACTGGTATTTTTGTTACATCTCAGTTACTTTACCATCACTCATCCCGTTTCTCAGTTTTTTGACGAGATGAGCAAATTTTTGGATATGGATGACATCATATTTACCTGTTACATTTTTTTCATTTTAATTGGATAAAACTAGCAGATAGTTTATGAACCTTTATCATACATACAAGGAAAACAGTATGAATGACCAAACCAAATAAAGATTGTACAAACTTTTTCTGAATGAAGAGAAGACACAATTGAAAACCTAAGAAAAAAAGACTGGAAAATGCCAAAAGTGACCTTAACATGAAGACTGGGGTATCATACTCAGAAATGGATAGAAAGTATGAGAAAACATATTTACAAGGTCCCAGTAATTATTTTTGGAAGTTGTGAAATGCCTATGAATGTTTTGGAGAAATTCTGTTCTATATCTCTTGTAATAATTATATATTTTACATGATGTGTCAAGTATGTGTCAAGTATGCTCTCGGGCGCATTTCATGACTTTTGGTTTCCATAGCATCAAATCAGCAACTTATTTTTACCTCTAAGATCAGATTTTTTGGGGAGCATTTGAAAATTATCTCAATATCAACTGACCCAAATATCATTTTTATATTTGAAATTTAGCAAAAGTTGTGACAGGCTGGACAGAACCTTTGGAAAATCCATCGTAAAGAACAAAAAGTCTGCGAAACGCCAACTGTGATCTTAATACAAGGACTATGAGGGATTTATTTTTAAGGGATATAAGGTTATAGGAATGCACTCACACTGTTAAAAAATAATTGTCAATTTACAGATATTTCGGGAAATTTTTTTTCCAGAGGTGTCAGTAAGGTTACAGAAATTCATTTGTATGTATCCTAATAATTTCTGTAATAACACAGGCAGTGTTTGTAGTACTTTTGTGTAGGATTACAGATGGCATCAGTCATACATTAGTGATTTGTGAAAGGTGTCACAAATATAGAAACTGAAGTTGACAGTATCATGTTTGTTCCAGTAAGCATGGAAACAAGTTTCAATCTACTTGTAAAATGAGTTGTATAGGCTCTATATTAGACTTTCAGGGCAAAGCAGTGAATGATTTCAAGAAAATCCATTGAGGCATGAAAAAAAAAATCAGCAAGGTGATTTGTTTTTGAAACACAAAAACTTAATAAGAATCTATCCAAACAAAAGAATTAAATCTATTAAAGGAAAATAAAAGATTGAACAATTTTTAAACAACCTTGATAAAGTTAAGGGGGGGAGGTTTGATTCCTTTTCTGGTTGAATCACTAAGTCTTGTAGGGGAGACCGGAGCAAATTGACCCCTTCTAAAAAGAATGGGTCTTCCAAATGAGCTCAAATGGTCCCCTGTATGGGGCAAAACGGTCCCCTCCACAGGCCAAATTTTTTTTTGGGGGATAGGGGAGTGACATTTGCCCGAATTTCAAGTTCCGGATTTAATACTATTATAAATGAGTGCTTGAACACCATTGAATTTCAAAAATGTTTGTCTCATCATTGGCCCAGATTGTTCCGCATTTTTGCCCCATATCTTAGTTCTTCTCAAATCATAGGGAGGGGGGGGGGGCTCCCCCCCCTTTGGGGGGACTGCTCTTCCAGTATTTTGGATCTTTCTTTGACTGCATTTGCATAATATGATGTTGCCATGTGTGCCCTTTAAGGCCATTTTTAAGTGTTCATAGTGATGAATGGATTTTTGTTTATAACAATATCTATAACCCTTGACAGACTTTCATGTGAGGAAGGGACTGTAACCACTCAGTCAACCAAGTTTGCAACCATTTAATCAGGCCATTGGAACTTAAGCTACCGACTTTGAGTTCTGATAAATCGGTTTATATATCAAGCAAAAATTCATGATAGAACTGAAAAAATATGTCTTATCGGCACAAGTTTTCAAATTCTCATCAAACTATACCTTTTAAATAGTAGGCAGAGTTTTCGCCATAAGTACCGTGAGATAGTTTATTTACTAATGCCAAAATGTCTAATATATGTCAAATCTGAAGAAGAGCCTCGAGTTCAGCTGTAAGCCTACTTTTTCTAGTATTGACATCAGCCTTGCCATTCATCAGATCCAGTTTGATGATAATTGGAATTCACATGTTCAAGAATCAGGAAGCGAAACTTCTGACAGTGCTGATGTGTATACACAGCCTTTGCTGATACTCACATGCTTTGTAGTATTAAAATAAAATAAAATCATAGTTCAGAAAGACTCACATTTTTATACCTTTATTACATATATTCTTCAAAAAATTTCACACAAAAATATTATTTGACTTCATTGGAAGAGAGGTCCTACAATTGACCATGAATTCCTGTTATTTATACAGTTTCTATTCTCATATTCCATATTTTTAAATACTCCGATAAAAAAACCCTGAAATGCAACTGTACACATTCACTCTGAATAATCAAACAATGTACAAATCATCAATTGCACATTATTATATTTCATTTGAGAATCAACATTGTCATATCATTTGTCAGTTTCTATTTTTTTGTGATCATGCCATAATGGGTCTTGGGAGGTGGCTCAGTCAGTGGTGTACTGGGTCCCGGGTTTGACTCCCATTCTGGCTGGGTAATGTAAATCTCTGTTGGCCAGCAGTTGCAATGATCCTTTGCCTTATTCCTGTGTCCTGTTCCAAGTGCATAAATACCGAACATAAAGCTTGAATCATCCATCATCCACGGTAAATCTGACGTTACTCTGAAAAGAGAAATTGCCAAGTATAACGCATATTCTACACTACTTAATGGTCTATAAAATTAGTTGCACATTAAATCTTTGTTTTCTCATCAACCAACCTAATCGCTTGAAATGGGCCTGTATTGCCGGTGTACGAATTCACACTTATAAAGCAATAATTTCAGTAGTCCACCAGAACTAATAATAACTATACAGACTCAAAGTACTTAAAGAATTAACAAGTAAATTTCTTTCTTTGCTCAATTACTCCTTCTATTTTTCATAGAACATACATGTATCAATCACAAAGTCTGAATGCAGGTTTCTCCATGTTTATACATGAGCAAACTTAAGTAAATACCAAATTTGCAATTACTCATAGAAGATAACAAGAAGCCGAGGATTCAAACCCTGGGTTGAGCGCTATTTACATAGTTTCCATTGTTGCTAAGAATTTTAAAGTTGGCATGTGTTTATTGTGGAGTGGTTTACTGCTTAACCAAAGCACTGCAACCAGTGTCAACCCTTGTCTGCTAATGCAAAATCAATCAATGTGTGCATCTTAGTATTTGCGCTGTACAAGTGCAGGTTTGACTCATACTTGCAGCCTGGCAGGATTCACTATGAATTTGTGGCTGCTATCCTGGCAACCTTCTTTATTTCAGTGATGGCCATCTTGGCAGCCATCTTGGAATTTTTCATGATCCAAACTCTCAAACAATCCCCATTAAAAAAATTTCCAAGTGAAATACTAAGATCAAAGTGGACAGTTCAGCAATAACTGGCATCTTTTCATTGCCATTTTGGGAGCTATCTTTTGGAAACTATCGATGTTCTTGACCTGTAACCTCAGGCAAGTCTATGTATGGCAGAGTTCATAATGAATGATCAAACCAAGAATGGTGGCTATTTTGTAGAAGAGATCTGGGATGTACTCAAATATTATTGAATCAACGAATCGAGCGATTCTCTTTATCAATTTCAAAGCTCTAAGTGAAATACATTGGGCGAATAAAGAACGGTGGAATTTTGATAGCCATCTTGAATTTCTCAAAATATTCCCAATACACAACCACAAACAAATCTATAAACCAATACTAAGCTCACAGGAAACATCAAAATGTGGCAATTTGATGCCTAAAAAGTATAAAAGATGAGAAAACACATTGCATAGATGGCCACCACTGTGTATAACTTTTCCTGAAGTGGAGTAATTGTCAAGTTATCCTGTCAAGTTTCAATTGAACAAAGTGAAATTGTGGGCTGAAGGAAAGCCCAAGGCTAATATGGGCTCAGTGATTGGTGACCATTTATTCACACCAATCACTTGTTTAATGTTTCTTGGATAAGGCTATTATAATACTTGAAACTTATCAAACATTGATATCATAACTATACAAAACAATAATTCCAAATTATAATTTTCTTAGGGTGGAGGAATAACACGCAATTTCTTTTTAATCTTGGTTATTTAACACGTAAATCATAACCACAGCAAAACATATGTGAGAAATTTTAAAAAACTTATATCCTACTAAATAAGTAGACTACCACATCATGCCAATCCTAGATCAAATCTAACAACACAAAATATCAGATTTGTCTCCTTATCAATATTGTGCGAATTGAGAAATATTAATGTCTGTCGTCAGCACTTCAAACTTTCAACAACAGATTTAATTTTTCAATGAAGCAGTATTATATTTACTAGCTTTTGTGATGTTTTTTAGTAATATGGGCACAGGGTGTCATTACCTTCTTTGCTGTTTTTTTTTTTTTTTCATTTCGTTCCAACATTAGGTATGAGTAGCACAACTTACCCCAGTCTCCCTTTTGTTCATTGACCACATACATTGTATAAATCTTTTATATCATTTTTCAAAGTTTCATTTTAAGCACCTGCACCTACAAATTTGCACTTGCATGATACTACAAATCTGTAGTTGCCTTTTCTCCCTTAAAATTAAGAAAAATGCATCTTACCTTTCTCTGTTCTCAGCTGTTTAGATTGGCAAATACAAATGAGTCCCCTTCAAAACTGATTTGATGTTCCTCTTAGTGTTTCTGTTCAGTGGTGCGAATGAAAACTGTGAGGGAAATTATCTAATTGTGATAAAGCAACACCTTGGTGACAATGCATGAGGAATATCAGACATGTCTGTGCATATTCTTAAAAGACAGTACTTTTACAGTTTACAGTTGATTACAGAGGTGTTCTGTTGGCAAGGTGCCAACAGAGAGGCGTCTGTAAGCATTACCCAAGTTACAGTATTGAAACAGATTTTTCTGTAGCCTAACATAATTTTCTGTACCTCTACGCAAAATTTTTAACAGTGCAGTGTCAAGTTCATTATTACAAGAATTTGTGAAATGCTTGGGATTATTTTTAATATGTTTGTTTCTTGTCATGTAACCCTGGTAAAAATTACATTTTTTGACAAGATATAATGGATATGTGTCCCTAATAGTGCCCTGGGCCGCATTTCATGACTTTTGGTTTCCATGGCGACAAATTTACCATTTATGTTTGTTTCTATGATCTGATTTTCTCAGGATCAATTGCAAATTACTTCAATATTATCAGACCCAAATATCATGTTTCTGTATTAAATATTGCAAAAGTTACAGCAAGTTGGACAGAACTTTTGGAAAACCCCTCGTAGCTATGGATCTGATGGTTGCACATTGACCTCATTTTTGCAATTTTATAGAACTAATCATCAAAACCTGAGCAAATGGTCAGTGGTGTTACTGCTTTGTCAGTGTGTTAATGTGTTGTCAGTGGTGTTACTGGACACAAAAACATCTATTTCACATGAACTAGCAGGTACCAGTGGCAATTTTCTGCATAGTATTTAAAAATAATAAATGACCAAGCTTTTCTAATAGTACTGTTGACCCTAAAACAAAAATTACAAACGGTATGCTAATTGTTTCATTGATTATGACAAGATTTTTTGCATGCAGCCGCATAATGATTCCAAACATATAACTAAATATTTGGAATTATTCACAATTCTTGTTTTGATTTGATGAGGTAACACAAAATTCACATGAAATACTGTTTTACATTGCAATATCTATCACCAAATTACTTGTACTCATTCACGTCTGTGAGTAACACCACTGACAGCATTATGTTGACTTCATTCAAGTTTCTAGGGCAGTGGAAAAGAAAAATCATCATTTAAGCTAGCATTTTTGTGGATTTCTATTCTTTATAATATCGTTCATCAGTCAGCATAAGTGGTTTGGTTGCCATGAGTACTTGCAAATTGAAAATTTTCCTGAGCTGTTTTGACCACTTAGCGAAGAATGAACCTCAGGCTGATGCGAAAAATTGTTGATTTCATTAATCCAAACAAAATCATAAAATTTTTTTAAAATAAAAATCCATACCAATGGTAGACATTTGACTCAATTTCATTTTCAGATGAGAAGTGCTTTGTCTTCCCACACCTACTTAAAAGTTTGCCATATTTCATGTTAAAAAAAAGTTTAAGTAAAACCGTATGGGCCGAAGAATCAACTGTGTATTTAATTGCCTACCCAACAAATCAGTTAGTTTTCACCTTCAGAGAACGAAGTTCGAACAAGGTATTGTAATCACTTTGATAAAATGTTGTCTGCCCACCGGACAGGCAGGCTGCAGGTGGATAGATCGTTTCCGGGCCAGCACTCAGCCTCTATCGAATGTATACATGGATGAAATTTGGCACACATATAGCTTGTATTGTCTATTTGTGCCTTTTAGTGGTCTGATTGAATGATGTCCTATACTTTTCGAAATAATAAAAAAGAATTGAAAAGTATTTTTATTTGTTTCTTGGCCAAGACTCAGTCACTATTGCATGTGCATGGATGAAATTTGGTACAGATGTGGCCTATATGGTCTAGTTGTACCTATTGATGGTCTCATTGATAGATATTCCATGCTTTTTGAAAAAAATGAAAAAAACATAAAAATATATTTTTTTTCGGGCGAACACTCAGTCGCTATTGCATTTAAATGGATAAAGTTTGGTACACATATACTTTCTGAAATATTGGAAAAAAAATCAATTATTTTTTGTTTCTGGCTCAGGACTCAGTCACTATTGCATTTACATCATAAGGTTTTGTACACATATATGGCTTTTATATGGTCTAGTCTAGTTGATCTGAATAAGAGATAAAATATACTCTTTGTTATAATGAGAGAAATGTCAAAAATATTTTTTTTCCATATCGGAGCCAAACCTGCCCACTACTGCATTTATACAGCACAAAATTCATACACACGTCTCCTATGAAATGTAGCAGTGCTTGATGCGTATTTAACACTTTTTGAATGATTGGAAAAACTTCTGTGCTTTGCACATGCATGAAACTGTACCATAATATGCTCAGTCTAATAAGGCCTTTCCCTGGTAAGCAGATTTTATTGCATAGTGCATGACTATATGCAATTTGGTAAACTCACCAATGTTATGGTGTTATAGTAATCTTCTAAAGGTGTTATTCGCTGAAGGTTTGCAGCCTATGTTTTATTATTGTCATGAAAATGACATATAGCATCATAATTCATTTTATGCTTTTATATGTTTACTAATATGATAGTAATATATACTCTTGCCTCTTAGTTATTATGTAACATTATTCATTGCCTCTTTTTTTATGTTCAAATATATACTACAGTGTCACACTATAATTCCTGACAATTTTGTGAAGATTCGACAGGTGATACCTGGGGGGGGGTACTTACTATGTTCAAGTGTACACCTATGCTCGGCTCAGTAGGCCCCCTTTTTCAACTTAAAAATTCCTAGAGTTGGGTCTAAAAATCTGACATAATTCCTAGAGTTGGCCCCTAAATTTAAATAGGAACTTTTATCGAATCGCGATGTTATTTTTTGGTGAAATTACGGGTTAATACCTGGGAAAAACAGGCAAGTGCCATTGCGGCGACAAAAAAAATTCCTAGAGTAGGGGTATTTTCGCGACGACCGACAACCTAGCACCGGGTCTGGTCGCTGAACTTCCAGCCTAGCATACGTATCAGAAAAAATTTTGAGTACCCCCCCCCAGGAGGTGATAGCCCCATCGTGAAGCATAGCAGCTGAGTCAGCTGTAATGACCTGCAGGATATTAAATGAAGTTGACTGACTCGGTGATCACAACGTACGGAGCATGATTGTTTAAGCCGGGATGAATGAGGTCCCATGTTAGCATTGTATATAAAGTTCATTATTTGATTAAAATTTCCTATATTTTTAAATATCTCATACACATGAAGTAAAAGTGTAATTCAAAATACATATGTATTTAAGTTTCAAATTCATCTAGTTAGAATTGTTATTCAGCTTTATCATTATGTCATTTCAGATATGTATATTAACCTGTTCCAAAGTAATGTTACTAGTTGGTAATTGGATATGAAATAGAAAACGGAAATTGAAAGATACACTTGCTATTATTCAGACAAATATACTTTTTTCGTCCATAATTGGAACATCAGAGTCAACAATGATCTTATTTTGAAGAGCAGATTAATTCTGAATTTTAATTTAAAATCCAATTACTTACAGTGCAAGTCTTGATAACATCAATGGATGAATACGAGGTATGTACACTGCAAACACGTTTATTGCATTGTGGAATATTCCAGAGTGCATCATAATTATATCTTTGTTATGTCTGTTTCAGATGATATGCCATAATGCTATTCATTGCGAGCCATAACAATCATGCTCTGTTTAGCTTAAAGCCAACTTTATTTAATATTCTGCATGTAATTTCATGCCACACAGGCTTATCATGAGCAAGGCACAAGTGCATGCAATATAGGCATTTAGTTTAATTTCACTTGAAATAAAAAGACAACATTGATACAGCTGGTCTCTGTGACAATTTATCACAAGTCTTTTTAATAGTTAGGCGGCTGGGTGGCAGAGTGGTTAAGGTTCCAGCTTGTCCCCCTGTACCCTCCATAGAGACGGTGTAATATGCGTGGCTGACACCCCATTCAGGAGTGACCCAGGCCACTCCAACTTTTACTCGGCCTGCTGTTCTAAAAATAGCCCATGCAGAGCTGACCCTCTGCTTGATCTAGGCCACAGTCAGCTGAGCATGGGGGGTGAGCGTGGCATAGCTTGCCATATGGGCAAGTGACTCCGCTAGGTGTCACTGCAGTAGCACGGGACCAAGGAGTCACTTCTGCATGGGGTGTCAAGTACGCATGTTACACCGGCACTGCAGCAACTGAGTGAGACCCATCCACCACCGTCAGCTACATGACACACTCATGAGGTAAGGTAATCAGCCGCCGCTTGTTTTGCAGAGATGAGTATGAAGCAGCATGTTGAAATGACTGCGCTATTTCAATGATACCATACACAAAGCTCTGTAAGTATACCATCTTATAATTCAATTTATGTAAGCAACTGTGCATCCATGTTTTTGGGTATAAATTGCACCCAAAGTCCCAAACTATGAATGGCTGTGTCACTGTGAGATTATAACATTGTCCTTTTGGTAGATAGATACATTGTAGTGTCCATCCTTAAATCATGCATATAGTGTTTTAAAGCAGGAACATGAAAAAAGACTTTCTGACATTGCCATTGCTGGATTCTGTCGACAATTAACAATTCAGTATGAAGAATGACTTGTTCAGCTAGATGATTCTTGTGGTTTAAATAGTGCTTTGAAATGGCTTATACAAGTTTGTAATATAACAAACATTGTGAACATTATAGAGACCACAGGTCTCTTGGCCAAGCCCAGAGACCGCAGGTCTTCAAATGGTGGGAGACAGAGCTGTACTCACACAGGGATATACTAGGCAAATCTTTAGGATGCGGCAAACATTGTGAACATTATATTTGATGAACAGCTCAAACGATATTTACATTAGATATTCTTTGAACAGAACTTGATTTGCTTGTGTTTTGGAGGTCAAATATATACATGCCCTGAAGCATATTTCCATCTCTGGTTCATTAATTTTTCCATATTTCCCCATAATGTCCATATTTTCCCTCTAATGTCCACATCTTCCCTGATATCTTCCTGGGTTATAAATATTTCCCAGGGCAATTGAACAGTATCAGGGAAGAAACATAGCTAGACATGGGATTAACCTTTGGGTCTCGAGAAACACAGCGTCTCGGGTGAAAATAAGGGAAATGTAGTTGAAGCCATGTGATAACCTATAAATATCAAGAGTTTCTGCTAATCGCAGTAAAAACTTCTGTGGGAATTTATCTAACTTGCAGAGCTCCGATGATGGCTTAGCAAGTGTTCAACAATTAGCTTTTAAAATTTCAAACTGACTTGTTCGAAAGGTTTTTGCCGCAATGTTTGACCAAACTGCTAGGCTTATACTTTTTTTAAATACAATACTTATCCCCATAAAAGCCTGATATCTAACAGGTTGAGCTAAAGGACAGGCCCCCCAAGCTGAGTGCTTAGGAACAACCCTGGGGGGGGGGGGGTCTCACTTTATGTTGGTCTACACCTATGCTCGGCTGAAAAGGGCTCTTCAAGGGCTAATTTTCCCTAGCTAAGGGTCCTAAAATGAGGTGTGAATATTCCTAGACATGGTCCAACATTTCCAGCACTCCGAATTTCGCATAAAAATCACCTTCCAAAGGACATCCATGGTGGCAAAAAAGAAATTATTTGGGACAAATAATTAAAATAATACAGCCGACCCGAAAAAAATGCCTCTTTGAGGGCGAATTTTCCCTAGTCCAGGGTCCTATTTTTGGGTTCCCGGCACTCCGTTACTGGGTCTGGGTGCGAGACGCTCAGCTGAGCAGCCCCGTCATATTTCGGGGCGAGAACCCCCCCCAGGGGAGCAACCTAATACGTACACCCATACCACTGTATTACAATATTATCGTTGCGAAGAAAACCAACCAAACAATAAAAAAAGAGAAAACATGAGTCATGTGACAAAGCTTACAATGAAACAAATGAAATATAATTATGTTCAGGTGAAGTGACTGAGAGCTGTGAATTGAACTTATTCCTGACCATTCACCACCGCCGATTTCAAAATGACTAAAAAACAAGGTAAGACATCTAAAGATCTCTTCCATTTCATAAGGTTTGTGATTTGCAAAGTGTATTTCATTGGTTCATTTTTCACTGTTCATGTAAAACAAAAGTTGCCTACACTTTATAAAGGTATTACATCAAAAATTCTGATCAAAATTTTAAATTTATCCTTTTGATGTCCCATACTTGTATCTAACAAATTCTAACGAGAAAGATTGAGTTATAGTGCACCAAAAAGTTACAGGAAAATGTTGCAGCATCCACACTCTAAAAACTGTCGGGACAAAATTGGTTTTTTAGATTCAAAATGGTTTTTTGAAAAACCAAATTTCAATGCAAAACCAACATGGATTTTTTAAAAAATCCATGTTGGTTTTTTGCATTGAAATTTGGTTTTTCAAAAAACCATTTTGAATCTAAAAAACCAATTTTGTCTGAAATGTTGCAGCATCCATTGTTGTCTCTATTTTCCAGAAAAGGCATTTCCTGTAAAAAGGCGGTGACAATTATTGCTGTTCTATACTTTCATTAGATATATCCTGAACAGGTCCAGCTAATGGATAAATATGATTTTGTGAAATGGATTGTGTCAGTAAATCCTGAATAGTCCAGCTAATTGTTTGATGATTTTATGTTATGATATGGATTGTGTCAGTAAATCCTGAATGGAGGCTGCACCATTTTGTTGTCCCAAAAAAAGTGTTGGGAAATTCTCACATAGGGGAAGAGGGGGTGAAAAGTCACAGGGGTAAAAAGTCACAGGCCTTTTTGACCAACTTGCAGTGACCTAATTCTTAAGCTTAAATCATAATTTGGGACACTTTTATGAGAAGAAGGTCTGCAAGGAATATGAAAATTATACTCATTGTGCAAAGTGGGTTTTTACCCACCTCATGCATTTTTGGTGTCCCAAACAGGTTTTATTGATTCTGAACTTTCTCTATTAATGTCTGGTCACTGTGACATAGGAAGTTGTGCTAGTGTTTCTAGGTCTTTTGGATAATTGTCTTTCATGCTGTGAACCCATTTTTGGCCATTTGGTCACCAAGTTGCCATGATCATGTGTTGAATTTAAAAAACAGCTGAGGGGTGAAATGTCACACTGTGACATTTCACCCCAGCACTGTGATATTTTACCATAGGGTACCAGGAAGTCAGTATTCTGTGCTAAGGAAAGTAAAATATTCCACACTAGAAGCTTTTAGCTCCCAATCTTATCATCATCCATCATCAATAATACTGATAAGAGAGCATTGCAGCAAAATTTCATTTCGCAAACTTTGGGCAATTTCTGACGCCGGCTTTGCTGATGGTGCATTCTCATTGCATACCGATAGCTTTGGAAGGCTCACTGTAAATTTCATGCGCAAGGATGACTATCAAGTCTAGGTCTGCATATTACCTCATATAGTGTTGTATGTTCACAACAATTGCATGTGACTTGTTACCCCATGGTTGTGACTTCTTGACCCTGACATGGGGTAAAAAGTCACAGCGGACTTTGCCTTAAATAATCGTGAACTGACTAGAGCTTATTTACAGCACAGCAGCTATAATGTGATACAACTATAGTCAACTAAATACTGCATAATTGTGCCAAAGGTCATTCAGATCTGACAAACACCTGCTCTGTTCTGGGGCTTTTTCTGAATTTTGTGACTTCTGACCCCCGCCTCCCCTAATTGTCAAATATTGAAGAAGGAACATAATTGTTCAACTGTGACAGTCAATTTTGACTCCAGAAGTATTAAATTAACTCCGAGACTCAATTTATTCTAGCTCTTGCAATATGTATTATATTGAAAATAATTTTGTTATTCATAATAATTCTGAAATTAATATATACATGTATATATAGACATTTTAATGCAATGTCATGTTGTAAGTGAATTCATTTGCCAGGTAGTTTGAACAACAGAAAAAACTCGAGCTACCACTAAAATTTTACTTGGTACCCAGTTGAATTATTTTCACTTCTGTATTGAAAAAGTAGTCAAATGATCCAATTGCATTTTTTTTATTCATGATCTTGCCATGCTCAAATGTGAATGTATAGGGGTTTGAAAACTGATTTTAGACAACACCAATTACATTTTATCATTTGAAATCACAAGGCGAAGCTAATCTTGGCTTTATGAAATCTTGATTGTCTGTCCAATGTTCCTCTTGTTTGCAATAGACAGTCTATTAGTCACTTCAATCTCTGATTTGTACTACCTTATCCTTTTGGATACTCTTGAAATGATGCAAGAAGGCCCCGAATCATGGCAGGCAATTCAAATCTCAATAATTAAAATATACAATTTGGTCACTCTTACCACCTATAATTATTCTTATATTGTTTATTATACTTTTTGCGTACAAACGTATAATTCATGAGTAGACAATTGGGGACAAAATTTGAGTTGTGTCATTCCATTAGATATTTAATCTTTGAGATGTTCATTGTTCCGTGAACAGCCAGTCTTCGCTCCACAGAGATAATTTATACTCCATCTTTTTAAAGCAACATACACAGACAATTACTTATACTTTTCTTACTTTCGGGACATGTTTTTGATGAACACACTAAATTTTTTAAAGTATTTGTATCGCAAAATCATATATATTGGTAAAATAGCTACAAACTATTTTTAGCTTCTTTTATGGTCAAACTATGTTAAGTTTGACTAAAATGGTGTAACAACACGATATTACTGATGTCATTTGGATGAGAGACATCATCCTTTAGTTGATTTACTACCAGAATTATAATTCTTCCAATAACATTTTTGAGGTATAAATGGAGTTGCAACTAAGAATCACCTGGCATACTCAGTTAGCAGATTAGAATAATAAAATAACCAGGTATATCAGTTCACAAGGTGCCTATTGAAAATGTCTATTAAGAGGACTGAAGTGAAATTATTGCCATAGGAAATTCATTAGGGGGAACGGGGGCACATTGGGACGCTTTTCACGTCTACTAATTTTGCTCAATGCTGAAAGCACTGAAGAACTCCGATGTTTGCATGAATATCACCAATACTATTGAGCTTAAACGCAAGGCATAATAAACTAGACTGCACATATCATTTTGCAGTCAGAGAGCGTAAAAATGACTGTCCCAATGTGCCCCGGCTAGCACAGCCGGGGCACATTGGGACATCAATTAAAAAATCAATTTAACACTCCATGTGCAATAGATATCGTATATGTAGTGCGTAAGACAATATACAGTGCATTAACACCTTGTAGTGCCAATAGTTTATAACTTTAAACAGTTTTAAACATTTAACATAAACTGTCCTGGGTGCGGACATCTATGTAAGTAACACACAGTGCTTTGCGACAAATTTGTTCACAAAGCATGGTAATCCACTATGCCTCTATTCACTGTGGCCTGAACACCTGTTGTGTGTTGTCCCAGGTCATTCAGTTGCCTTGGACACTTAAACTCTGCCATATTAAGTGCGTCCCAATGTGCCCCAAATTCACTGTCCCAATGATCCCCGATATGACTTTTACACCAAAATGCTAATTTCTCGGACACCAGTGAGTGTGTTTGTCACGATAGCAATTGATAACTGTTCGTTACAATATATAAAATTCATACAAGCACTGAGAAAGCCTCATTGTTCATGGTTTGTCCACGGAATGGTTCGAATTGAACCCTTCCATACTTACTTAAGTGGTAGGAAAACAAACTTTTGCTCGCCATACTTCTGCATGTGGCTGTAATTTGTCTATAAAACCAGGGAAACATCAGGATGTGAAATTACAAGATATGATGGCACTACCATATCATATACCTTGCCAGGATCCAAGAAAACCCCACCGTCCCACAGTGCCCCGCGTCCCAATGTGCCCCCGTTCCCCCTACTGGAAATCAGCGACAAAAACCATTCACATTTTTCCCATAACTTTTTGGTGCACTATGTATAACATCACACCAAGCATACTTGCACAGATGGTCTTTACTTGTGGTTATGGTGGCAGGCCCTGTCTCCGCCTTTTATAGTCTATAGTGAACGAATGATGAGTACTTACATTCTGCTGGAGCTGGACATCAGTGACCTCAAAACAAGTCCTATCAAATACATTGAAATGAGGTGTCAATTCGTAACTGAGCAGCCTGTGACCTCATTGGAGAGTGGAGTTACACATCAAATGGCTTGCCATAATAACATTGCAAGTAAATTTTGAATTTTGAGTTAGCTTAATTGATTGAGTGAGATGGTTGCACAATTCCTTTGAGCCAAGATAGCTTGTGTTTGCAAGTTATAACAACATAAAGATTATCATAACTCAAAACGGCGAGCTATCATGGCTCAAACAAATTGTGCAACCATCTCACTCAATCATTTGAGCTAACTCAAAATTTCAAATTTTACAGTGTAGGCTATGACCTCACAGGCTGCTTACACGTCATAGAGTTTAACATGGCATGGATAGGGCTAGACCTCACAAGGAACATTTCAGTCCAATTCTGCAAGCACTCGTTTTCCGTCTACTGTAAAAGAAAAAATGAATCCCATTCTTCGAATCTCCCCTGGGTACAAAATTTAAAAAAAAATTCCTTTTTGGCTGCGTGATTAGAATGTTTTGACAATCTCTTCTTCTCCTTAATTGTAAATGATTCGCAGAAAAAACTTGTCAATTTAATATGTAAGTTTTGCCAATCTATTTGTAACATGTTGGTTGACTTGTAGAGAAAACTCCACCTTGGAAGAATTTGCTGTATGACTACTCCCAGGACTCAACCTGCCATGGTGTGCGCTACATCACTCAGTCTGCTCAATACAAATTGAGGAGGTAAGAGGCTTTTTAAAAAGTACTTTTCAATGTCACATACAAAATTGATGTTGTTATCTTTAACATTCTTGATAATGAGTGCAGAGATGAGCAAAAAGCAATTACCCTGCTTCTTGAAGTGCTTGTGTGGCTACATAATCTGTCATAACTAGCTATGATTATCTACAATAAAATACATTGATAACCCAACATTCAGTGGCGTAGCACAACATATGGTTTGATATGGCATCCGGAATGACTGCCATTTCACACATCTCAAATACCTCAATATATAAGAAGCTTATAGCTTTGGATATCTATTTATATATATGTGGACAATACAGTTCTCACCATATATGAGTTTAGCATCTTTAGATTGAAAAAAGAGAGCAATTACATTGTAAAACTTCATTTTTGATGGAGTTAAGATGAATTTTTTAAATAGCAGCATTTTAGATAAATTTGGGGTAGGGGTAGCTAAAACTAGTGCAAAATCCACTATTCCGACACCATGAAGTTCTAAAATGGCTCAAAATGTAGCTAAATATTGATATTTGGCAGTTTTCTAGATCCATTACAAATGCTTATCGATTGGGTTTAGGTGCCATAACACTCAGAAAATCTGCCATGCTGAAAATGATTTTTGCACGGTTTTGAAGAAATAGTGGTCAAGAT
Organism: Platynereis dumerilii; assembly: GCA_026936325.1. Lineage (NCBI taxonomy): Eukaryota > Metazoa > Annelida > Polychaeta > Phyllodocida > Nereididae > Platynereis > Platynereis dumerilii. The sequence continues at coordinate 9,461,951 of JAPTHN010000009.1, forward strand.
GCCACAGTTAGCCTTAAGCTATTGTAATGAATTGCTCAGGCCCTGATTTCGAATACATTGGGATGTTGTATGAAAAATATTTAGGACCTGGCCCAAACATTGATTTAACACTTGTTGAAAATGTGGTTTTCCGACTTTCCTGAAAACATAGTTGAATTTTTGGAGGTTTTTTGAGGCTGTAAGCCAAAGTCCCCCCATAGGACACTTAAGACGATGGTTTTCAGATGCACTGATGTAAACTACAACAGAAAAACCACTTAAGACAGTTGCCCTTTTTTTGTGATTAAATGGCCGGAGCCCGGGGACTAAATGGATAAATTTTAAATCTTCCTAACCAAAAAACAACAATTTTTTAATGTCTTCCTTTCAATTTAAAAGCCACATATTAGGGCACAGAATAGGTTAATCTTCTGTGTATATGTGACCTATTTCCAGTTTGGGAGAGCGTCTGTAAGTGTAAGGTCAATTCCACGGAAGTGTACCACTTTTGATGATTTTTGAGATAGCTCTAATCGCCAAGTTTTAGCATTTCAAAAAGGTAAACTAGTATTTCACGAAGCTTGTTGAAATGCAGTAAATCTGTGCTTCAGTTGCAAAAAGGCAGGACATTCCATTTATTTGGAATTTTAGCAAAATCCATTTTTTTTGCCAAATGCAACAAAACAGGCGAAAATTAAAAATTCCTTTTTCTGAACATTCTTTGACTATAAACCAACTTCTTAATATTACAAATGAGTAGAAAAGTATAAAAACCAGTCGGTTATGTGTACCTGTTTATTTCATAGAAATTTGGTGTGTTTTAAGAATAAGAATAAGAAGTTTTGTTGGTCACATAGTAACATAGTACATGTGAAATTTTGGTTGGTCATTGAAATGGTGCACTCAGTTAAATTACAGTTAATTATAATCATATCTAAAAAATAAGAATTAGTTTATATAATAATTTGACTTTGATTAATTAAAATAATGGCACTGGGAACAAAGGAATTTTCAAATCTAGACGTTCTCATAGGCAGTACACGCCATCTTCTTCCACTAGGGGTACGGGACAGTTTGGTGTTAAGAGGATGTAGTTCGTCTCTGACAATTTTTGTTGCTGTTTTTATAACATCTTTTGAGTGTATTTCCTCAATACTATTCAAATTAATATCGTTGCCCCTGAGGATTTTTTTACATATTTTCCTTGGTTTCATTAATTTACGTTTCAGATCTTCTCTCAAAAAATTATAGAAAGCAATACATGCGTAAGTAAGTGTTGGCATAACTGTTGCATTAAAAAACATCACAATAATATCATTGTCTACTCCCAATCTCGACATAGCTCTGACGTAATAAATTTTCCTGAAGGCCTTTTTACATTGATCAGTTACATGTTGTTCAAAATGCAGACGATTGTCAATAACAAGACCTAAATATTTATAATCAGCACAAGGTTTTTGCCTATGAAATTTAATTATTTACTCTCAGCGATCTGAAATTTGACAGACTAAATCAATTTTGAATGTGTTTACCCTCTATTTGATAGTCGTGACCCAAACAATTCAGTCACAGTGATTTTGTCCTATCAGTCATGCCAGAAAATAATGGATTTCCCAACCAAGGAGGGATGCAAAAAAATAAAAGTTGGTTTCATTTGAAGGCCACACTCAGTAGGAAGTAAACGCATCATGATACAAATTTATGGCATGCTTTTGAAAACAGATATTTCAAGATAAGCAAACATACCCCAAAACCTGTGGTCAAAAATGTCCCATCAGTCACGGCAGTATATTTAATTTAATAGCAGAAACAGCAATTAATATCCGGATGTGTTTTCTTCACTAATTTATTCTTTAAGGCGATAAGAATGATGTAGCCCAGCCACACAATTCTCTTTTAATTTTTTCTGACAAATTTGGCCAGTGACATGGCCAGAAAATGTATCAATTGTCCCAAAAGTCACGGTGGAATTGACCGTATGCTAAATATTGCAAGCGTGGATGTGCGCTTGTGAGTTCGTAATATACCAGCAGACCACTAACATAGATAATTGACAAAAAGCCCCAATCATCAAACCTATCCATCTTCATTTCCTCTTCGCTCCATGTTCTCTGTTTCCAAACTGCAAACAAATCTCTTCTTCCTTTGCTTTATCCCTCATGCTCTTGGAACTGTTTAAAATATACCAAGTTGGCCAGTATATGGGTCAAAATTATGATATAATTTTTCCAGCAAACACCACTTGCTCCAGGCAGGCTGACAAAAGTGACACGCTATAGTCAGCTTGACTAATCACCTGGCAGAATTTTCTTATGTCAGATCAGAAATTTTACTAAATTATTTGATATTTGATCAGTGTCTACAAAAATGATATCATCAGTAGCCTAATCTTGTATTTCAACAGAAATGGTGGATGTGAAATTTTCTTTTTTCTGGACTTAAATCTTGTATAATTGCTCAAATCTAATCCATTTGACAATTAATAGGACATTTAAAAAGTATTTAAAGTAACAAAAGAACTTTTAAAGACCATTTCATGAGGGTGGGCGGATTTACAAACACCTAATCAAGATATGCAGTTTTAAAATAGTGATGGTAATTCCATCCACTTTTATTTCCATTGTATCTCCTTGGATCTTGCATCAAGTTGTTTTACCAAATAATAATAAACATGTGATTTGATATTTTTAGACACAAAGACTGAATGCAATTTTTTTTTCTAGGATATAAAAGTGACATCGAAAAATTATGTCATCACTTTTCCCAACAGGATAACATATCCGAGAAAAAAATGTACATTCAGTCCTTGTGTCTTCAAATATGAAGTCATCTGTAAGTCTACGTCTCATTCAATGATTCTTTACATTCAAGAATTTTTTTTCAAAGGAAATAGGCCTAAAAGAATACTTCAATAAAATACAAGCAATTCACAAAATGGTCGTGACGACGCCACAGAATTATTATAATACCAAATCGGTATGGTGGTATTTTGAGATGTACTTCCACTTGTGAAGATATCCTTAGTCCTCTGTACCCACTCGTGCTGATGAAGACTCAGGATATCTTCATAAGTGGGACTCAGGATATCTTCACGGGAGTACATCTCAAAATACCACCATATCCATTTAGTCTTATTACAGCAATTTATCATCTGTTTTTAACATACCAGAATAATGATTAGTATTGCTCTCAAAACAATAAAAAAAAAATAGTTAGGAACGAATTTCTCTTGCATTTAAAATTTCGACAACTGCAAGAAATAAAGTTGTAGGCCTATATTAGTAAGGTGGGCTGGAAAAACGTTTTTTGGAATTTCAAAAGATCAATGGTATTAGTACTTGGCTACACCAAAGAGATGAAAATTGGAGCAAAGAAAACTTGGTTGGATGCATTTCCTGTCAGGCCACTCCAGCTTTTATGAAAATGCATATTTTATGCTATTTCGCAGGCCTTTTAAAGACAATTTCTTGGTCCCAGCAGCTTATTTGGTTTCAGAAAGTTTAATGGAACATGCCAAAGTTCTATATTGAGTCATTTGTGCATGGGAAACACCATAATCTGGTGTAATATGCATTATTGGTAGATAATGAAGATAAATCAGTAATTTACGTTTGCTCGAAAATTACCAAAAAAAGGCATAACTACTGAAATTGGTTGACCAAAAAAAGTTTCTAATTGATTTCTTTTATCACAGATGCCTTCCCAACACTCTTAAGACACCATTAAGTGCATTTGTTTTATAATTTTTTGCTATGGGCCTTCTATATATGGGTGGTTGTGGCAGCTGCCTTTGCATTGTTCTTCCTATTCTTCCTTGAACAATTGATCTACCTCTACTCATATCCTGTAATAATATGCATTTTACTCTTAACTGGTATTTCCAGGTTTCTTTGGGTGGTGGTTGTGGCAGCTGCGTTTGCATTGTTCTTCTACTTCTTCATTGAACGACTGATCTACCTCTACTCTTATCCTGTAGTAATATGTATTTTACTCTTTACTGTTATTTTCAGGTTTCTTTGGGTGGTGGTTGTGGCAGCTGCATTTGCATTGTTCTTCTACTTCTTCATTGAACGACTGATTTACCTCTACTCTTATCCTGTAGTAATATGTATTTTACTCTTTACTGGTATTTTCAGGTTTCTTTGGGTTTTGGTTGTGGCAGCTGCCTTTGCACTGTTCTTCTACTTCTTCATTGAACGACTGATCTACCTCTACTCTTATCCTGTAGTAATATGTATTTTACTCTTTACTGTTATTTTCAGGTTTCTTTGGGTGGTGGTTGTGGCAGCTGCGTTTGCATTGTTCTTCTACTTCTTCATTGAACGACTGATCTGCCTCTACTCTTATCCTGTAGTAAAATGTATTTTACTCTTTACTGTTATTTTCAGGTTCCTTTGGGTTTTGGTTGTGGCAGCTGCATTTGCATTGTTCTTCTACTTCTTCATTGAACGACTGATCTACCTCTATTCCTATCCTAGAGCGGTGGACATGGATGTCAATTATGCGACCTCATTGCCGTTTCCTGTTGTGACAATATGCAACCAGAATGCTTTCAGGTATCATTTTGTTTCTTTGTAATTTCTCAATTTACTACAATACTACATACAGTACAACCCGAAATAAAGTACGAAAGAAGAATCAGCCACTACTTCACCCTTTCACACATTTTGACTACCTCTGAATCACTTCCTACTTTTACCTACTTGAAACTACCTTTAAAAAATTACATTAAAATCATATTTAAACAATTCCAATTCAAACTCAATCACCCCCATTGTGTTTGATTTACTTGATATTTTGCACCTCTATAGCTGTCTAAATCGAGTTCTTAATGTGGGCTAAGGTTGTTGTAAGGAGTCAAAGGGAGTTGTCAGGAGATTTGAGGTGGAGAGGAGAAAAGAGGGCAGAATAGGTAAACAGGGGACTTCTGACAGAAATTTTTTTTTTACTTTATTTTGGGTTGTACTGTACATGTATTTATATCACAATACAACCATAGAGTATATTTAATGTACCTACAACTACAGTATAACTGAATGTTAGCAGTATGTGAGCACCTTGGTCAAAACATCACAATACCTGACCAGAAATACTGTGGCCTCACAATGGTGTGTTTCTGTTCACCAGCCTGGGTGTTGAAAAAGATCAGAAAAATATCGATTAGATAGATACTCAATCTATCTATCAAGATAGTCTATGTGAACAGTCATGCAATTGCTGCTCATGAAAGCCATGTACATTTAGGCATGTAGTTCCATATTTTGAACAAATGACACATTGAAAAATTATTTTTAAGTGTAATCTCTGTGTAGGTATAATTATTACTCCTATGTCTCTGTGTTATTTTTTGTTGTTACTAACTGGACCTCGCAATGAAAGTTACCGAACTTTTATGGGCTATCATTTAGCAATTTCATCTCATATTTTATATACTAGATTCCTTATACCTTTTGTTTCCAATTGTACCCTGTTAATGCTGACGAATAATACAAAATTAAAATCAAGTCAATTTCGTTGATCCTTTTTCCTATATTATAGACCTTTCTTTGAAAATACCTTTTTTTCATTAAAAGTTTTTGTTCAAGTTACCAGTATAGGTTTCTCTTTGATGCTTATGTGCAATGTATTACAGATTGACATCTATTCATGAGAATGGTTTGTTTGACACATTTGAAGAGAAGTACAAGACGAAACGGATCACAGAGGGTTTGAATAACAAATATGATTATAGTAACATTTCCTTATTTCAATTTCTATGAGCATCTGATTGATCATCTTGAGCAAAAGTAATCTAAAATTGAAACGATACTCTTGCAAGATTTCATCAATATGCAATATTTAAGAAGGGTTTTGTCTTCAGATATGGTTTTTTTTATTGCAGATCAGTCCAATTCAAATACAAGCAATGAAACTTCTCCAGATTCACTGCTCATGGAATGCAAAGATCGGTTCATTCAACCATCAGAAAACTTGCGCTTGATACCGAAAGAAGCCCTCATCAGGCTTCCCAGAAGCAAAACTTATGCTGAAGTAGCTTTATCTGGATGCAAGAAGTTGTGTCTTGAACTTCATGATGAAACTTGCTCTAGGATATTCTTCTTCCCAAAAAACAGATCCTGTATTTTGACACCGACTCTAAGCTCTGGGCTAAAGTTGAGAAAAAGTGACAATCAAAGCGCCCAAGCAGCAGCTGTATTTGTACGTCGCCGTTGTCCAGGTATGATATCCTGATGGAAACTGTAGAATGTAGATATATATTGTCGGAATGAGTTCTGTTGAAACTTTTACATTAGGGTTTCATATGTATGGTGTATGATTTTATAAAGAATAATATGGAATCTTACAACAAGAATTCCTTTTTTAAATAAGATTTTCAAATTAAGACACTCAATCCTATTTTTTCAATAGCATATTCTCTTTTCAGGAAGGAATATGTTCGGATGTGACTTTGAGCAAGACAACCCATGTGATTTGAAGAATGTCAAATCAAGTGATGAGCAGTGGATTATTGTGGAAGCAAAGCAATACAGAAGAAATGGTTCTTTGCGGGCAGATCACACAACAAATTTAGGTAATTTGGAACGAGTGAAGGCCTACACCATCATGCAAAAGACATAGTAAATACTGAGAGGAGAATTTTATATCTGATGCAAATACAAATACCTGAAAATATGAGTGGGTCATACTCTTCATCACATCTTGCTTTTTTGTGAGTTACATCAAAACAGAAATCAAAGATCATTTTGAAAAGTTAAAATTATAGACTACTGTTACAAAAGTTTATTCTTCCACTTATTTGTGAGCTTCTTTGTCCTAATTTTGCAGGGAAAGGTCACATCAAACATTTGATTAAAAGGTCAAGGAAGCGAAATTCTATTGCCATCATGCGTTCTGAGTACAAGAACACGACTGGTTGTTGCCTGGAGTTGTTCTACATCTTGGAAAGCAACAACCAGGGAAGTGAGATAGAGGTGTCTGTGAGGGGAGAAGACAGTGTCGAAAAGAAGGTTCTGACAATAAGACAAGAAACAGGAGATTGGAGAAGAAAATGCGTGAAGCTTCCAGACGGCTTGAACCAAGTCATCATAAATGGTCACATGAAAAGGGGTTCAGCTCAGAGTGCTGCCATTGATGATATCACTATGGCTCCTTGCCAAGTATTTGGTGAGTGAATAATATGTGTTTCTGAGTAGTGGGAACATATTACAAGGGATTCTTGTAACTCAATTTTTTGTAAAATATTTGTGATGAAGGACTGGAATGCTGCACGAAAAATTCCACCCAAAGTTGTTTATATATATTTGAAAAATCCTCAAATAACGGATATTTATCATGTGAATAGCATTATCTTGCATGGTATTATTTTGGCTTTACTTAGTACATTGAGCAAAATTGTGGTATCATTGAGGTCACATGTCAAAAAGGCAGATATTGTTTACTTTCATTAATTGACAGTGTATCTTCCTTTAGAATTACATACACTACATGCTAATGATGACCCACATTGATGACCTATCCAAGTATTTCTGGAGATCATGGCAGACTAACATAAAAGACTGAATAAAGTTGTTATAGGATATTTCAAAAGTATTCGCCCATGCATGTGTCAACTGGCCAATGCCTTTGATTAATGATTTTTTTTTTCATTGTTTATAGAAAATTGTCACAAAACATCAGGAGACAATGAACAACCAGAGAAAACCACAACATCAGCTCAAATAAACTACTGCACTTACCTGATGAGGTTCAAGAAAATGGTATGCATCCCTCAAAACATGTCAACTGGCCCATGCAATATATCAGACTGTGGTAAGGTTTACTATTATTATCTACTGTAATGAACTAATGCACATACCTAACGAAGCACAAAGAAATGGTGTGCATCCTTTGAAAAAGTCAACAGACCCATCATGCAGTGATGGAAATGGAAAATTTTCGTCGGGGGGGGGGGGGTATTGGCCGGGATGGAAGAGGCTATAATTTAGGCTAATTGTACCTGGAGGACAGTAAATGTGAACAGGATAATGTATTTTCACTAATGATCATTGGGGAAGGTGAGAGCTCCCCATTTTTTTTATCAAAGGAGCTCAGTTCCCTGAAAGCCCCACCCCCATTTCCATCAATGGACACATGTTATATACAAGACAAGACTGTGGTAATCGAAAAGTCCCCTTGTTACAAACTTGCTGAATTCTTGTATCACTGAAACTTGACCTTTTCTAAGCTAAAACTTCATGTTTTCCATGAGTTCAATTTAAAGAAATAAATTTCCTACATAAAAAAAGGATGTCCTTCAGAATGGCCCATCCATATGGAGAAATGTGAGAATGGAGCGTGCCTGCCGAAGTCCTTCTTCTGTGATGGAGAAGCAGATTTTGGTGGCAATAATGCCGGAATGTAATAATATAATAATACATTCATAACTTGTTCACTGTTCTTCAGAATGTCCTGTCCATATGGAGAAATGTCAGAATGGACCGTGCCTCCCGAAATCCTTCTTCTGTGATGGAGAACCGGATTGTGATCCTAATAGCAGAGAATCCCATTACTCACCAGATGAAAAGTATTCCTCATGTAGTAAGAACAGTTTTTGTCTAAGCTAATGTTATGTAATTCCAGTAATGAATTATATTTAAAATTGGTCACAACAATATAACAAATGTTTTTCTTTTGTATTTAGAATTATCATTTACTGATTCCTCTTATATGTGTGGGTATGTATCTTTATTTGCAGTCAGTACAAGTACAGTATAATTTGTACAGGTCTAACCCAGCGCACTCGGGCTTACTCACAATTTAAACATTAGCAAAATAAACAGTGTTGTCTGAATTTTTAAATACTATATACACAATTTGATAAGGCATTCGACAAGATACTTTGACATACAATATTGAATTTTCCTATTATCATTTACATCATTAAAATCTGCTATAATAATTTTAGCTATTTCAAAGAAATCATTACGTTGAGAAATATGAGAAATTTCAATGAAAACCAAAAGGTGTTTCATCTTCTATTTCGTCACTATTACATATTTTGCAATACCTTGAAGATAGTGCCGAGATCTACACCTCTGGTACTCACTCTCATGAACTCAGTTGCAATATGCCTAATGATTCCAGGAATGACTCAGTAATTTTGTCAGACACCTAAAAAAACATTGATGTTCCTGGAATGTCTGAAAAAACTATTACCGTAATTGATGACAATATGGTTTTAGAAAAATTGGGAAATGCTTTCTGTGTTGTCTCAGATATAAATGAAGAAAAAAATGATCTTGATGATGATGTATCTACATGTATACTACCTACTGTTGATAATGTTGAACATGAATATTGTAACAAACACTTATATAGCGCTCCTCAACTCCCTGTGAACTCCTGCGATTTTCAAATTGGCTGCTTAAATGTCAGGAGTTTATATCCAAAAATTGATGAGGTTCAAACATTCGTTAACACACATAAATTTGATGTGTTCTTAGTAAATGAATCATGGCTGGATGAAAGTATCAGCAACAAAGACATTGAAATTTCGAGTTATGATATTATTCGCAGAGATAGAAATAGACAGGGAGGAGGTGTATGTATATATGTGAAGTCTGACTTGAAATATAATGTAAAGAATGGTTTTGGTGTTGATATTGAAAGTGCATGGATTTGTGTTGAAATTGATGATGAAAATGTTGTTATTGGCACAATATATCGACCTCCAAATGTCGATAAATTGTATGATGACAAAATACTTGATGAATTAGAGAAATTAACTGCTATGAATCAGAATGTTATATTACTTGGCGATTTAAATGTTGATTACTTGAATAAGATAGAGTCAAAAACTAATTTTATTGAATGTTTGGAAGATCTATTTTGTATGACTCAACTAGTAAATCAACCAACAAGAGAAACCCTTACTAGTGCTTCTCTAATTGATGTAATTCTATCAACAAAACCTGATATTCATAGTAGTACAAATGTTTTTAAAATATCAATGAGTGACCATTACTGTGTACATACAAGTGTTAGAAAAAAAGATAAGAAAACTTCAAAACATAAGTCAGTTACTTTCAGAAATTTCAAAAAATTTGATACTGCAAAGTTCCTGAATGGTGTATATCTCCTTGTTCAAAACATGAATGAGCAGTTGCAGAATGATTGTGATTTACAGGATTTATGGATAGAATTTAAAATTAAGTTTCTTGAATTAAGTAACTTGCATGTTCCTGTTGTAACAAGGAGACTCAAGGATCGAGTAAAACCTTGGATCACTCATGAAATGATTACATTGATGTATAGGAGAAATCATGTCAAACAAAAAGCTGTGAAAGCCAAATGTCAAACAAAATGGACTGAATACCAAAAACTGAGAAACAAAGTAACAAGTCTGTTAAGAACAGAAAAGAACAAGTATTTCATGGAACAAAGCAAACAATGTGCTAATAATCCCAAGAATGTTTGGAAGTTTCTAAATAAGGTAATAACTAATAAAAACATGATTCCTCCTCCAAGTGAAATGTCACCGGAAGAACTGAACAAGTATTTTAGAACTATTGGTGAAAATACCGCAAATGAATATTTTGACAGATGCAATAATAATTTCCCATGGAAAGGACCAAATTTTACAAGTAATGTCTTTAAATTCAATGAAGTTCACCACACAACAATATATAAACTACTGAGGTCTTTAGGTGACACCAGTAATAATGATGTCCTTGGCTTTGATAGCAAACTTTTATATTTGAGTGCTGAAATTATTGCACCTGTCATTTCTAAGTTGTTCAACATTTCTTTGAAAAAAGGTATAGTCATTGACGATTGGAAAATATCAAATGTTACACCAGTTTACAAAGGTGGTGATGACCGTTACAAAAAAGGTAACTACAGACCTATTTCTGTGATTTGTCATATAGCAAAAATTCTAGAAAAGGTTATACAATATCAATTAGTGCAATATCTTACTGAAAATGAGTTATTATGCATTGACCAATCAGCTTATAGAAAATTCCATAATACACAAACTAGTTTACATAGATGTAATGAGGATTGGATTGATAACTTATGTGATAATGTCTATACTGCTGTGTGTTTCCTAGATATCAGAAAATGCTTTGATACAATAGATCATGTGATATTGCTAGAGAAGTTGAAAAGGTATGGAATTGTTGACCTAGAAGCATTATGGTTTAAATCTTACTTAAAAGATCGATCACAATATGTAAAATGTAATGGAAAAACTTCAACCAAATGTTATGTGCCTATTGGTGTCCCTCAGGGCTCTGTACTGGGCCCTATATTATTTTCGCTATTTGTTAATGATATTAATCGTCATGTTTATCCTAGCTCAGTAAATCTTTACGCAGATGATACTCTTTTGTATAGCACTGGTAATACATGTACTGAAGCTTCTGAAAAGTTGCAAATGTCACTCAATGAAGTATGTAAGTGGTATGAAGGAAATAGATTAGCTCTCAATGAGAATAAGTCAAAATGTATGTTAATAGCATCAAAACACAAAATACGGAATGATGATAAAATGTTATGTGTCAGTATGAACAATGTAGATATTGAACAAGTTCGAAATGTTAAATATTTAGGTGTCATAATTGATGAGAACCTTTCATGGAATGATCATGTTGCTGCTTTAAGTAGGAATCTTGCCTTTAAAGTTTCTCAACTTTCTAGAATACGCAACATGGTAACAAAAAATATGTTGATTTCTGTATATAATTCGATTATTCAACCTACCATAGATTATGCTATAACAATTTGGGGACATACTACTTCTGAAAACATGGGTAAAATCCAAAGAATTCAAAATCAAGCAGCAAGAATCATTCTCAACAATTTTGACTACATCAATACTAGAGGAATAGATTTGGTAAAGCAACTCAAATGGATGAATGTTTCTGAACGATTTGTATATTTTGAAAGATTGTTGATGTTCAAATGCATTCATGGCAAGGCACCAGATTACTTAACAAATGGTATTATTATGGATATTGAAATCAAGAATGTCAACACCAGAACCCATGACATGAATGTATACATTCCATTTCCAAAAAATGAATTTGCGAAACGCAGCCTCTATTTCTCAGGTGCGAATAACTGGAATAACCTACGAAGTGATATAAAGGAAATTAGTAGTATCGACGGTTTCAAAAGAAACCTGAAAAGGAATGTATACAATTGATTGATGTTTTTAGATTGTTTTACTGATATTTTACATCTGTAATTTGTTATTGACTTTTAGGTTCATCTGAACCTCTCACGGTTTTAATTATTTGTTATTTTCTTAAAGGGCATTACTGAAAAACAGCATCATTACTTTGCTGAGTGATCAACCCTTTTAAAATATATTCATAAATAAATAAATAAATAAACCTATTTTCATAATCTATTCCCGACTACCTCCCAGTTTCTATCACCAGATGCAGTATACCACTTCTAATTTGAGCTATACATGATCTTACATTCCGGTTCATAGAAGATATTACAAAAGGCTCTACTTCATATTTATCCTTATGGGTTCTATAAGTCCTTAATTTGGGTTTGTTATCTAGTTCATCTTTCCAATTCAAATAATATTTCAACTTCTTTGAGTAATGTTTTCAGGTGAGAATTCCAATTATTTTGACGAAATGAAAGATCGCATTTTAAAATTATTTTTGGAGGTCTGCAATCTGTCATTTGGTTTATCCTGTTCCACATTCTCAACATAGGAATATATCTTCTCACCCTACTTTGTGTCCATCCAAAGTCGTCATTTATACAGTGTAGCAGAAAGTGGAGCAAAGCGATGCACTTCTAGAAATATTTTAATTGCTTTATTTTGAATTGCATCAATTTGGGGAAAATTTTTGAAAACCCCATGTTTCACTGCAGTAGTCTAGGATGGGGCAAACACCACTATGGAATATCTTAATGATCGCACCCAGTGCTCTATTTGCTGCATTTGCTAGTATTTGGACACTCACGTTGTAGTCAAGGTGTTAATTTAAAACAATGCCTAAATATTTGTACTGTAACACAACTCTTAGATCAGTTCCACCCAGGTAAAAAATTTTCAAAAGAATTTGAATAGGTGGTTTTATAAAATGCATTACATTGGATTTCTTATCATTAAAGTGAATCATATTTTTGTGGCTTCATTTATAAACCTTATCCAGCATAATTTGCAAATCTGAAGCATTCTCACTTAGTATTACAATATCGTCAGCATAAGGGAGAATAGAGACTTTGTGGTTATCTATCGGTACTCCCTTATTGAGAGATTTTATGGAGGGAATAAGGTCGCTACCAAAAATACTAAAAAGTTAAAGTGACAGTGTATCTCCTTGCAAAACACCACTTTCAGATTTGAACCAGTCAGTCAGCATATCATTTAATTTAAGACAACAGAGAGTGACCTGACAGATGCACTTGATGTTTTCATAAATAGGACCATTAATACCCATCTTAATGAGTTTGAAAAAAAGTGAGTTCCTGCCTACATGATCAAATGCCTTTTTGGCATCGAAAAAGGCATCAAAAGTTGATTAATTCTGATTTAAACTATTTCTTAAAATTGTGCTTACCACAAAAACGTAGTCATAGCATGATCTGCTCCTACGAAATCCATTTTGCTCTTCAAACAAAAGGTTTCCAGACTCACAAAAATTAATGATCCGATCATTCAAAATTTACGAATAGAGTTTATAAATTGTAGAGAGTAAGGCTATGCCCCGATACTGTAATGGACTAATGGTACTCTTGGGTCAATAGCAGAATTTTTTGGAATGGGCTTGATTATAGTTTTCTTCCAGAATGATGAAACAGTTTTAGTGGAAAAAATCTTTACTGAACAATTCAAGCAATAAAGGTAATGACTGTGGTTTTTTATGATCTCATAAGGCAAATTATCTATACCTACAGCTTTGTTGAGTTTGGCTTTTTTGATGGTTTTCTTAACTTCAATTTTTGAGATAGGGCCTTTGACATTGATTGCATTCTTTGAACTACCCTTTTCAAGGTCCTCTTGCACAAGTTTGCTGAGTGTGGGCATAAAAGTTGCTGTCAAATTTGACCTTTGGAAGATGTTCTGGAACTCAATATTCCACTTATTAGTCACAAAAGGCAGTGAGGACACTATATGTCCATCATGATCATAGACCTCCCTTGGTATGTACTCTTTTTTGAGAGGACCTAATTTTTTCAACTCTGACCAAAATGCTTTTGGGTTTTTGGTGTTCAACCTTTCGATGCTTTACCCCTTTCAAAAGTGCGCTTGGCTTTCTTAAAAGCTTTATCTAACACCTGTTGCTTTTCCTTTAATGAGTGAAAAAGTTCTCTCTTCTTTGGGAGTGTTGGGGTGCACTAATATATTGTTTCTCTGCATCACGTAATTTTTTCCAGAGGCATCTTAAATCCTCATTCCACCCCGACTCCAAGAAATTTACTGGTAGTTTAAGACCATTATTACATTTGGGATATTTCTATAACAATAGAAGAATTAAGTAATAGAGGTTAAGTTTAATCTGAATAATTTCAAGTGACCACCTCAATTACAATTAAAGAACCTTTTAACCCAGTCAAAATGGTACAACTGTTCCTATCTAATTTCTGTAATCTGTGGTATGCCATTTATAGATATTTAAAGTCATTAAAGTACTTTAAAAGTTGTATGTGGGTGGACGGATTTACCAACACCCAATCAAGCCTGTCCTTAAATAATGATGTCAATTCCGTCCACCTTTATTTCCATTGTCTTTCCTTTCAAATAGTTCAAAATTAAGTGTTTAGCAATAGTTCATGATGACGGGAAGGCAAATGCAAGACCTCTTGTTGGATATTTACAAAACTTATAACACATAAAACATGTGGCAGCCTGTGTTTGCCCCATCCAGTAATAGCATAGAAGTGGCAAAACCCCCTGAAAATTGTGTGTCACAACCAACCTTTTCTTTATAAGATCACATCACAAAAACTAGTACAGCATCCTGATTCAATTAAACTCTTCTATACACGATGGAGACTTGACTATCACTTTTCTAAAATCTAGTAGCCATTAGCTGAAATAATATTATGTACAAGAGCCGGAAGTTCTATGGTTTAACTTATAATTTTTTTTAATTGTATATTTTTTTCCTTTTTGTCTACCGCAATTAACATTCTTCCTTAGTACACCATATTGACCAACTCTTAAAATCATAGCCTGCTTCTCTAATTACCGCCCTATGCATAGTTACCGCCCATGCTATGCATAGGGCGGTAATGCTTCTGTGCTTAAATCCCCTGAACGGGTGAAATTATCAGTGCTCTGGCCTAAACCAGACCATTTTGGAAGTTCTTTATACATGCATATAGCATTAATGAAATTGTAGATGTGCACAACGGGTCGTATTTTTAGTTTAATTCAATATAAGAAAATTCATTATCATCAGCTTTAGAGGCTACTTAGCCTTGTACCTACAAGTCCGCGCTTCCTCAGCGTCCGCCATTGCGTCGTACCTAAAATGCGGGGCAGCAGTTGTGGGCTAGCGGTCGCGGGAAAAGCCAGGCAAATAATGTAGGCTACAGGAAAAAAAAGGGTTTCTTATTTTTCCATCCACCATACTATACATATTACTGATAAAGCATGTGCATGGGCGGTGCTGCAACTCTAAGAGTGCTTGTTATTTGTACTTGTATTTGTGTTTGCATTTTGATAAATTCTTGATCTAACTTTAAAAATTCACAAAATTGCTGAGATGACGTCACATCATTTGATTGTATTTTAACATGTGACATCACAATTCAACAGCATAAAAAGAACTTGAGATTCCACGTAAATATGACGAGGACTTTAACAAACATTCCTATTGCAAAGTTTAGCACAAATTCAAAACAACAGCTTAGAATTAGTCCAATCTGAAAAAATATTAGACTTGTCTTTGAAGTGGTTGGTGAAATGCCATCGGAATACAGTTAAACACTCGAGTACTGAAGTTTGCATGAAGAGACTCATCTAAGAACTTTTATTTTCATTACTTTAATCGTTTTCATGAGATTTTTGCAATTTCAATATTCCTTCCGATTAGCATATAATTCATAAATTAGGGACCAACCTTAAAATTCAATTTTATTTCAAAGTCATGGCAAAATATGAAACAATTCGAGGAGTATATAATTTCTTCCTGCAGTTCTGCAAAAACTGCAGAATTCTGCAGTTGCAAAAAAATCTGCAGAATTCTGCAGTTTCAAAAAAAACTCTGCAGGAAGCTGCAGAATTCTGCAGTGCTGCAGCTCCCTGCATGATTTCTGAACCTCTGTTACTACCTGCAGTTTATTGCAATGCATCTTCAAAGTTCAGACCTCTCTGACATGGGGTTTGCCGCTGCCAAGGAAACGTGGTTTGGGGGATTGTTGTATGAGGGATCTGGGTTTTTGGTAGTCCTCTGTCACTGCAGCGTTTCTGGAAAGTTTCTGCAGCAAAATCTGTAATTCAGCAGGAGATATGCAGCCTGGGAGGTTTTATGCAGCTCTGCAAAAAACTGCAGAATTCTGCAGTTCTACAAAAAAATGCAGAATTCCGCAAAAAACTGCAGAATTCTGCAAAAAACTGCAGAATTCTGCAGTTCTGCAGTTCCAAAAAAATCTGCAGAATTCTGCAGTTAAAAAAAACAACTCTGCAAAAAACTGCAGAATTCTGCAGTTCTGCAGATAACTGCATGATTTCTGAACCTCTGTTACTTCCTCCAGTGTATTTCATCTGTACAGTTCATCTGTACAGTTCAGACTTCTTTGACATTGGGCTAGCCGCTACCAAGGAAACATTGATTTGGGGGGTTGTGGTTTGGGGGGTCGGGGTCTTGGTAGTCCTCTGTTATTGCAGCGTTTCTGAAAAGTTTCTGCAGCAAAATCTGTAATCCTGTAGGAGATATGCAGCCTGGGAGGTTTTATGCAGTTCTGCAAAAAACTGCAGAATTCTGCAGAAAACTGCAGAATTCTGCAGTTCTACAAAAAACTGCAGAATTCTGCAAAAAAACTGCTGAATTCTGCAGAATTCTGCAGGAAACTGCAGAATTCTGCAGTTCTTCCAAAAAACTGCAGAATTCTGCAGTTCCAAAAAAATCTGCAGAATTCTGCAGTTTAAAAAATAACTCTGCAGGAAGCTGCAGAATTCTGCAGTTCTGCAGCTTCCTGCATGATTTCTGAACCTCTTTTACTTCCTCCAGTGTATGCATCTATACAGTTCAGACCTCTTTGACATTGGGCTTGCCGCTACCAAGGAAACATTGATTTGGGGGGGTTGTGGTTTGGGGGGTCGGGGTTTTGGTAGTCCTCTGTTATTGCAGCGTTTCTGAAAAGTTTCTGCAGCAAAATCTGTAATCCTGTAGGAGATATGCAGCCTGGGAGGTTTTATGCAGTTCTGCAAAAAACTGCAGAATTCTGCAAAAAAACTGCAGAATTCTGCAGAATTCTGCAGGAAACTGCAGAATTCTGCAGTTCTTCCAAAAAACTGCAGAATTCTGCAGTTCCAAAAAAATCTGCAGAATTCTGCAGTTTAAAAAATTATTCTGCAAAAAACTGCAGAATTCTGCAGTTTCAAAAAAACTGCAGGAAGCTGCAGAATTCTGCAGTTCTGTAGCAAGTTCTGCAGTTCTAGCAGGTAGCAGTTTGTGGAATGACATTTTTGCGAGCACACAATCGCCGAAAAAAGTGCCGTACGGCAAAAAGAAACAACGACGGACTTTGATAGAGCACTGTCAGCAGTTTATGAAATGACATTTTTGCGAGCTGACCGATCACCGAAAAACGGGTCGTACGGCAAAAAGAAACAACGACGGACAAAGACTGACGTTGTATTAAATAGACCTGGTAGCAGAGTATCTGAAACTTTTTTCGGAATGAAATTTGGTTGAGAATTGACCAAGTAGAGAGGCAAAACGTCCTGGAAGTTTATTTTGATACAGCAGTTTGTTTATTTTGATAGAGCACTGTCAGTAGTTTATAAAATGACATTTTTGCGAGCTGACCGATCGCCGAAAAACGGACCCGTCGTACGGCAAAACAAAAACAACGATGGACAAAGGCTGACTAGTGTAGTCAATAGACCTGGTTGTTGGGTACCTGAAACATTTTTCTGAATGAAATTTGGTTGAGAATTGATCGAGCAGAGAGGCAAAACGTCCATGGAAGTTTATTTTGATACAGCAGTTTGTAAAATGACATTTTTGCGATCCCACTTGTTTCCTCACAGTCCTCATTCTTGTATAGGTATTCATGGAGCTGCAGAACTGCAGAATTCTGCAGTTTCCTACAGAACTGCAGAATTTATTGCAGAACTGCAGAATTCTGCAGTTTCCTTCAGAACTGCAGAATGTTTTGCAGTTTTCTGCAGAATTCTGCAGTTTCCTACAGAACTGCAGAATTTGCAGGTGCAGGAAGAAATTTAAGTGTACTGAACAATTCTTGTTTTTGTTAGTTGGAAAAATTATAAATTCTGCTTTAAAAATAATAAAAGTAAGACTTATAATATTTCTGCAGCATATGTAATTTTTCATAGGCCCAGCTCGGATAATTTTTCTGGACATGTTAAATATCGCTGAAATGTCTTATTCCGAATGTGGATTGATTTCAAGCAATTAGACTGGTCTAAACAGGTTGGTGAAATCGGGCCACTGACTGTCGAGACAAATACTTAGTGCGGTGTTTGGACTTCTTTGGAAATGCTTAAAAATCAAGCAGTTTGTTGATCTGATCCAACAAGTATTTGTATACATGCTTTTTTTCAGAGAGTCGTAGGCAAATATCATGTAGTTTTGAAAACTCTTACGCATGTGGCTACCACCTCCGCACCCGATTGAGAGATTCGTACTGGAAGCACAAGACCACTTACGGAAGCAATGGTAAGTCCATGCGTTGCATTCTGACTTTGATTTGATTTATTCAATACTTTGCTCACACAATAAATAGATATAGTAAAGCTTAATCAATTAGAGTAAGTTAGGAAGAGCGAGGCACAGTTAGACAGCAGGCACAGGGGGACAGAGCCTGTAGTGTCAAAACAGTAGAGGGAACCGGGGCATATTTGGACGCGGGGAACTATGGGGCGGTGGGGTTTTCTTGGTTCCTGGCAAGGTATGCGATATGGTAGTGCCATCATATCTTTAAATTACACATCCTGATTTTTCTATCATTTTACTACTGCTTCAGCCACATGCCGAACAGCAGAAGCATGGCGAGGAATAGTTTTTTCCTACTACTAAAGTAAATTCAGAGGGGTTCAATTCAAACTATTCTGCGGATAAACCATGAACAATAAGGCTTTCTCAATGCTTGTATGAATTTGATACATCATAAAGAAAGTCATGAATTGCTATCCTGATAAATATTCTCACTGGTGCCCGAGAAATTAGCATTTTGGCATAAAAGTTGTATCGGGGCTCATTGGGACACTGAACATGGGGCACATTGGAACACACTTTATATGGCAGAATGTAAGTGTCCAAGTTAACTGATAGACCTGGGACAGCGCACAATAGGTATTCAGGCCACAGTGAATAGAGGCATAGTGGATTACCATGCTCTGTGAACAAACTTATCGCAAAGCACTCGGCCCATCGGCGCACATTGGGACAGTCATGATCATGACTCACATTTTGCTGTCCGGCTGCAAAAGGGTAGGTGTAGTCTAATTTATATTATGCCTTGGATTTTAGCTCAATAGTATTGGTGATATTCATGCAAACTTCTGAGTTGCTCAGTGCTAAATCAGCATTGAGCAAAATTTGTAGACGTTAAAATTGTCCGAATGTGCCTCGGTTCCCCCTTCTGCTTATAAAACTGTCCTTTAATATACTAAACCAAAATTACATAAATGGAAGGTTGTCTTAATTATCCAGAGAAGTTTCACAGCATAAGGCAAGTAAATAAAAAAATTAGGGTTTTTAGCCTTATAAATAATTTCACCAAATGACTTTTTGTCACAATTCCGAAGCAGTATCATGAGTATAAGTAATCACCTGGGATTCAAACCAAGGCTTTTTGTCTTATTCTAGGAATAGTCCAGGGAATTTATGAAATGACCTAAAACAAATTGTAATAGTAATGTGCCATACATCAAATGAAAGCTGAGAACCTCCTCTATAACATATCCAAAGTATACCAAAATCTAATTGGTGGAACATGGTTTTCTAGAAGGGAGAAGTATTTTGTGTCATGCTCGCCTAGAATCTAAGTTTTTGACATAATGATTATGAATCAGAACAACTAAAACAATGCAAAACCCTAATATAACTAAATTTATTTTCATTGTTGCTCTGATTGATACACATTAAATTCAAGTATTTTTGTGAAATTTCTAAGCATATTCAGTGTACCGTAATATGGGGTGAATTGGGACACTGGGGTGAATCGGGACAGAACAGGGAAACATTTTATTTGCTCAAATGCACCAATTTCTACTTGCCTTAGGAATTAGATTTTTGGTACACTTTCAGTAAACATATAAGCCCACATTGTGGTAGAATTTTGTATTTCTAACTGCAGGCAGTGAGGAGCTGCAGGACCTTAAACTTTGCACTGCAGAAATGGCCTTTTACAAGTTGGTCAAAACTTTCCTTGTGCTATATAAAGCATAAATATCAGAGCCACCAAACTTGCAGCAAACTTTAAATTCAGTCTAATATGGTTATAGGGGAACCATAATTATAGACTGGATGTGGGATTGTGTATGTTAGGTCCTGGGTGCAGATACAGGTCAATGGCAAATTTTCCGGATTAACCACAACAACCATACTAATTTTCGTTTGAGTGTAGTGGCATGGCTTTTTGATGAATAATATTGAACTTAGCATCATTTGTAGCGCATTTAGTCCAGAATTATCAATTACTGGAAAAATTATAAGAAAACTGAAGTTTTTAACAGTTTTCTGTCATTTATAATTTTTTTTAAAATCTGCATATTATCAATGAAATGGATATCAGATTTTCCTCAAATTTTTTTCTGGCAGGTGGAACATGTTTTCTAATATTTTTTCACCAGGAGAAGTCACTCAAAGTAGGTAGGGAGTATTAATAATGGAAATAAGGGAGTGTCCCGATTCACCCCAAAGTATGGGGTGAATTGGGACAGTGGGTTTCTTGGCCTAGAGCAATGGGGATTTAAGATATCATTTCAAGCTTCTAGGGGTATTTAGACCTTGTGCCTAGACACAATTTGACACCAAATTATGATTTCTAGATTGATTTTTGTCCATGCTATGACAGAAAAACGGCCAATTCTGTCCCGATTCACCCCATATTACGGTACTAAGGGTCCATTCTGGTCTGACCAAAGAAAAATATATTGCATATTCGCGGTTTTGTATATTTTGATCAATATTTCATGTTTAGTAACCATTTTAGCATATTTGGATTCCTCACAAAGAGAGAGCTTTCAGATGCATACCCACTTTGCTATGTTTACTCAATTTCTCACTAAATTCCTTGACTGTTTGGTTAGTTTTTCCCAGGGAAACGATAAAAATGTCAAAATTTTGGCTCTCTAAAATGGCCTGAGGCCTAGGGTGGTATATGTGTTCTAAAATATGAGAGCATCAGATGCAGTTAGTTTATGGGGTATAGGATTTGAGGAATAATTTCCTTCTTTTTCATCGTGAAAAGGGAAAAATTAGTTGGCGCGTGATACACATCCGAAAATCAGGATTCATGGTTGGTAGGTTGTGCATATTGTTTTAAAATATAAACTAGGAGTCAAACATCCATCTAACAAAACAATTTTTGACCTTTTAAATGAAGAAGATATGACTTTGTTTGGATAAAGAAGAAGGAGGAATGGGAGCCTGCAGACTTAAGTGAATCTGCAGAAGTTTACAATCAGAATATCGAGCAGTGATGGAATTGGTAAATTTTCGTCAGGGAGCTCTTTGTTGGTGCGGCAGCAGCGTGCCATTCCAAATTTTAAAAGGGGAAATTCCTGCCATTGAAATAAAATTTTGGTTAATAGTACCTGGGGTCTGGAGAACATAAAAAATAAACAATTGTATTTTCACTGCTGATCATTGAGTAGCAGTAGCAGCGAAGAGCTCCTCAGTTTTCTGATCAAGGGAGGTTGGCTCCCCCAGTTTTCTGGTCAAGGGAGCTTAGCTCCCCCAAGCTCCGACTCCCCCATTTCCATCACTGCTTCAGAGCAACTGTTGGTAGTCTGATATATGCCTTTATTTATTCAATATATTACTTATTGTTTATTGGTTTTCAAAATAAGATAACATTATTGTGCATAAAACATGTAGTTCCAGGATGGACCGAATGACACAAAGAAAATAAAACATGAGCATATAATAAATGTGATTTTACTTGACATTCTCTTGGATAAGAGCATCTTTGTTTTGGTTCAAAATTTATGTTTTAGTTTTTAAAACCTATGGCTATACCTATAGCCCTAGGTTTATTGCAATGCTAAATGAATTCCCGTAATCCTATTGCTCGACATATCTCTTTTAATCTGTCAACCATACCTGTAAAATTTGTCACATCCTTCTATTTTTCTACCGACAATTATGTACGGTTGTATTTCAGCCATCCCAGGTGCCTATTTCTTCATTTGTCAAGAAACTTTCGGCCGCCGTCATGTTTCCAGAAACAAAAACGATACGAGGACGTCCTCAGGCTCAGAATCACAACCGTGACGTCACAGAAGAGTTTATCACGTGATCGCGCACCCTTGTCAGTTTGGCGCCCAACTTTCATGCAGGTAGGATGGACATTTTGGCGAAATTCTTCAAGTTGCCTTGGATATTTCAGTGATAGGTATGTAAGAAATTATTTGTCGAATCCCTTGAAACACTTTTAGACGATTGTTAGCTGATCCTAGATGATTTTCGGATGTTTAATGCGTCGAATTTGAGTGGTGTTGGTTGATTGTTGTTGAAAAGTTGCCAAATCGCGATGTTTTTTTTTGGTGCACAATATGGCTTTTTTCGGACTGTTTTTGGTGGTTTTACTGTCTGTTACCTATTTAATCGTCTTGCAAATAATTTCAGAAGACTTTTGCACTAATTCTAAGTTTCTAACTGCTCTGTTGGCTGTTGAATCGTCCGAAATGTGTCGGAATTTATATGCGGAAATTAACTTCCGGTTGTCATTTTTTTGACCGAGGCTGGGGAAAATCACTGCATGTCAACTGTGCTGTGGCTTGCCGAAAATGGTTGTCTTGATCACAGAAGTGGTTGTTTCGCTCTGGCAATGTTATTGGTTGAATAGAGGGATTCTTAATGATCATTTTGGTATAAATTGGACTTTTCTACGTACGTTTAAAGCGATTCCTGAGCTATCTGAAGTTTCAAAGTTGAAATGATGTTTGGACGCTCGATTATCGCCCAATTTACGTCGTGGAAATTCGCTCGCCGTGAATAAGTGGTCGGTCAAATCACATAGTGATTATGTTAATAGAAAAACTGGCATTCTTCTGAACAATTTGATGTCAGTTGTGTTGTTCTATGTTCAGTTTTTATATTATTTTGGTCACTTCAAAGTTGAGAAATGAAATTTTGGGTATCAAGTCATTTCGTAGACACGCCAACTCGTAGACAAACCAACTGGTAGACAACCAACTAGTAGACAACCAACTCGTAGACACAATGTACTACCAACTGGTAGACATCAAATTTTCAGGGATCACCAAGTCGTAGACACAGACTTTTTGGTCAGGCTAATATTACCAAGTCGTAGACACAGTAGTTTTTATGCTTACCAGTTTAAAATAGTAGTCTTATCTGCTAAGGAATAGAGTGTTTTCATTGCAGGGGCAGCAGGGCACAGTTGCTTAACTTGCTTTCATGTTCTAGATACTAAGATAGCATATAATATAAATTTTAAATGTTTTTTTTAAACTTACATTAATTTCCTTTAAATGACAACACAAACGTTTTATTTGTGTGTGAATGAAGTGTTTTTTTAACTATTCTTTTTACATGAACCTTTAATCTTACATTAAATTGCACTTCAGGATAACAATGTACACACCCAGTAAATCAATACCAGTCGGGTCTAGTAGTTGACTCACACAAGAACAAAATATACTTCTAATTGCAACTTAATAGAAAAGAAAAGACTGTTGTCTAGGGGTTGGATGATGCAGCTGTACGACTTGGTTAGTTAATTGTATTGTGTGTCTACGAGTTGGTAATGAATTTTTAGTTGAAAATGCTGTGTCTACGACTTGGGGGATAGCTCTGAAATCGGTCTACGACTTGGTGTGTCTACGACTTGGCGTGTCTACGACTTGACTTGTATTCGAAAATTTGGCCTATCTTGAAGTTGCACTGTCAATTTGTCAAAATTATTATAAGTCGGTAGTGGCTATACGCAGAGCTGGGCTCTGCCAATAGCCTCACCTGCCTATATGCAGAGCCGCTCAGTTTATAGATTAACTTTTCTTTTCATGGAGCCCGTGGATTGTATGGATGTGTGAATTTATTGTGTTTTGGATCCAAATAATGGAAATAGACATCATTTGTTGACACTGCATGTACTTTAAACTCTAGTTACGTTATAAAGAAAATCACGGGGCACATAACCTGAGTTCACAGAGCCGACTCTGCATATAGGCCTAGACAGCTGCTTGTATTGACCTAAAATAATTCTAAGTAGTCTGTTAATGAGTTGATAGTTTGGAGTTTTTTTTTGGTGTTGCAGTCCACCATTTTGAAAATGATGTGTATTGTGTTTTCTGCATGCAAATGAGCTGCCCACAATTTTGAAAATTATGTGGATTGTGTTTTGTGTATGCAAATGAGCTGAGTCACTACAGTTTGGCATCTGTTCAACCAGATTTTAAAGCATTCTTGACTTTATAGGCCTATTGTCTCAAACCTGGTTTAATTAGTTCGCCGTGGATGTCGTGCATATCCTGGAATTGTCCTGCCGGCACGGGTGAAGTTACAACGGCCTAAAATGGTTTTCTCGATCACAGAAGTGGTTGTATCGCTCTGGCAATGCTATTGGTTGAATAGAGGGAATCTTAAGGATCATTTTGGTATAAATTGGACTTTTCTACCTTCCTTGAAGCGATTCTTGAGCGATTTGAAGTTGCAAAATTGATGTTTTGTCGCTGGATTATCGCCCAATTAACGTCGTCGAAATTCGCTCGTCGTGAAGAAATTGTGGATCAGATCACATGTTCAGTATAAAAATAGTTAAATTGGTGTCTTGCTGGTCATTTTGATGTAAAATTCATTGTTCTAAGTCCATATTTCATTTTTTTCCGGTGCTTTGAAGTTGAAGAAGGACTTGCAGTGTTTGCTTTTCTTGGAACTGTCAAAAATTAAAATTAGTCGAAATGTGTCATTTACGTCATCAAAATTCGCTCGTCGTGAAGTTTTGGTTTGTTAAATCACAATTTGAGTTGAAAATTAGAAAAACTGATGTTCTGCTGATCATTTTTTAAATGTAAAATTTATTGTTCTACATCAATATTTGATATATTTTCTGAGCTTTGAAGTTGAGAAATAACTTTTCAGTTTTGGCTTCTCTTCAACTGTCAAATTGCCGTTAGTGAGGTGCAAATAGACTGGTCCAATCAATTTGCCCATCCTGCCCACTGTAAATTTCCGTGGTTTTCGTTGCAACATTTTCAAGCAGTTCAATGTGTTGAAAATACGGTTCTCTGATTGGTCAGATCACTGGAAGTTAGCCGTTTCAGTGTGTTGGCAACGACTGTTACAATTTTAAGTTATACTAAAACTTTGCGCTTTAGAATTTACAAATGTAGGTACCAGTCATAATTGTGACATTCGTTGTGGCCCTATTATCGTGTCCTTTATTCATAGTGCTGCCAGCTGTGTGAATAGACTCAGTAGGGTGTCCCATTTTTCGAAAATTTTCTCGGATCAAGCTCTTTTTGGGCTCAGTTGTGCTCCCATGTGTACAAAGCCCACACACCAAATTTCAGCCAAATCCATAAAGGTCTAGACCCCCCCCCCTACCACCATCTTTGGGGGGCCCCTCAAGGGACCCGAAAATGACCATTTTCGAGCCCAAAAAGTGGCTATTTTCCTGTCTGAAATCATCCCAGTGAGACTGAAATTGTTCATGTAGGGG
Organism: Platynereis dumerilii; assembly: GCA_026936325.1. NCBI lineage: Eukaryota > Metazoa > Annelida > Polychaeta > Phyllodocida > Nereididae > Platynereis > Platynereis dumerilii. Next base: position 9,487,988 of record JAPTHN010000009.1, read on the forward strand.
TTTTTGAGAGTGCGGAGTCCATCTATGATGATAATAAATTACCCAGAGGTCAAGATGACTTCATAAAATGCTATAATTGATCAATTTAGCCCGCGAGTTACCCGAAAATGACTATTTTCGAGCATAAAAAGTGGCTGTATTCCTGCCTGAAATCAGTTAATGCCACTGAAACTGGTCAAGTGGGGGTTTTTGAGGGTGCTGAAATCACCCATGATGAAACTGAATCACAAAGAGGTTATGCTTACTTCATAACAAGCAATATTTGGTAAATTCAGCCCTCGGATTACCTAAACTGGCTGTTTTACAGGATTTCCAGTAGTTAATCAATGCAAAGCACCAATACAGGTCTGTGTTTTAGGGAATGCTGGACATGAGCATTCCATACTCCATTAATTTATGTCAGTTGGAAGTGGAAGGCATTGATTTCAACATTTGCAGTGGGTCAGCTTTTCTTTAACGATATCGAACAAATATGTAAGTGCACATTATAAGTGGTATAATCTTTGCAAGATGATCAACATATTTAATTAGGCAATTTCATAACATAGCCTTTTTTTGCTAAATCTTGGGAAGTAATATGATGGATGATTGGGCTTTATGTTCTGTTTTTAGGACAGGATGCAATTAAGCAAAGTTTTAGAGAGACTGCTCCCCGTCATTAGTCCAGGTGACCCAGCCAGTACCCCCAGTGATTGGCAGCCCCCTCTTAAGAAACTGACTGCAAACGCATTTGTACAGCTCAAATGTGAATTAGCATAATATCTTATACTAAATACAAAAGGATCTTTAGTAGGTGCAAATTTGGTCTTGGTTTACAAATATTTTGTCTTCATTCTGTGTGAGCAGGGCACCAAGACAATGCAATCACAACTAGTATAACTGATATTGCCGTACGGCAATATCGGATAATCCCCCGCGCCCCCCCTGTCTCCCCTTCCCTGCTTACTCTCCCCTTCCAATTTATGTCCTTCATGATGAATTCTTAAAAGCGTGTATGAACGCTGCAATGTTGTTGGAGCATATGCCTATCAAATATCTTGACTGCCAGACACACCTGTGGTGGCCAAGCGTACCACCCTGCAAGCAGTGCATGTTCAGTAAACCCTAACCCTAACCCTAATGGCTTGCTGCAGGCAAACCATAAGAGTTGGGGAGATGTGCCTACATGGAAAAATCAGGCAATAAATTAGGAACATGTCATTGCATTTTCATCTGATTTGAAACATAAATGCAGGAGTTATAGTGGCTTATATAAAATAATCTATGAAAAATTGGCTATTACTATGAGCTGTATGGCCTTGGAGGACAGTAATGGCGATAATTTTGAGCATCTTTTGGTATTAATTTCATGAAATTTGAATAACCGGAAGCTGAGCAATTTATATTTGAAGTTTGAAAATTAAAAAAATTCTCTAGGACAAACTATTTGATGTAGGTCATTTATGTTTGGGGACAATATGGAGGGCTGATATGGGTAGCCCACATAAAATAATGATGGACGTGCATGAAGAATTACATTGACTTTTTGAGCCGAAAAGGTTTTTTGGACCTAAAAAGTGACATGAAATTTTCAATGTCTGACGCGATTCTACGCAGCGTGTCTGACACCATCATGCTATACACCATTGGAAAGCTGACAAACAGACCTTTCTAGTGATATGTCAAACTTTGTTGTAGCTTAAATAGGGACCGAGATATGGCCACTTGAAAATTTCATTTTTGGAGGTCCGTAGCGCCAAGACCGTTGGTCCGAGCGGTCCGTAACTTTGTGAAGTTGGTACACTAGGGTATGTCTGTAAGCACACCCATTTTCAGCTTTCTACGTGCATTCCTTCCCTGTTTTTAGGAAAAATTTTGGCCAGTTTTCGGGATATCCAATTTTCAAAAAATCATATCTTGAAATGTGTTCATGAAATCTCCACGAGACGCCTTTCTGCACTGGAGACTTTGTCAAGGCATCTTACAAAAAATCAACAGGTCTCAATTATGCTTAGGTTCTCAGAAACCTGCGCCCAAAATTTGTTTTATATTTTCCTCATAACTCATAAGTATCATGAAATTTGATCATGAAATTTCGTATGAAGTAGCGCGCAATGGTGTCGTTTATTACCCTTGACTTGTAAAACAGGATCTTTAATAGTTTTGTAGTAATCACAGTTTTCCTGAGCTCAATAATAATAATAATAATAATAATAATAACTAGTATAACTGATATTGCCGTACGGCAATATCGGATAATCCCCCGCGGGCCCCGTTTGACCCTAGCCCCGCTTATTCTCCTGTTTCAATTCACTTTAATAATTTGTATGAATACACCTGTCCGCTCATACTATTAAGGTTTTAAAGTGCATAAATAGAGGACATATGCCCTATCAGCCAACGCTTACAAAATCCTTTCCCTTCAATGTATATTATTTCCCTGTCATGATAGGCCTAAGCCTGTGCACTGTTGTTGATGACCGTGTTTGAGTATGCTGCTCTTTGCATGGCGTAATGCTGCTGCTTGGGAGCAAAACCTGGCAGTGAGGCAGAATGGCCTCGACAGCAGACTAAGATGCATCTGTGAATTATTTTTAAACTTTTTTTTCAAGGCAAAGGAAAAAAGACTGGTAAGATATGATTATACCACAAAATAGGGCAAAAAATAAGCAGCATGTAATTTGAGTTTTAATTGATTCGGAACATTAATGCATGAGTTATAATTGCAAATGTAAAATCATCATTGTAAAATTGAGTATTACTATGAGCTGTATGCCCGTGCAGTTCAGCGTAGGCCATAATTTTATGCATTTTTTGGAGTTAATTTCATGAAATTTGAACGAGTAGAAGCTGAGCTATGTGCATTTCAATTTTGAAATACAAAAAATTCTGTGGCAGAAACCACTTGATGTAGTCAAATGTAATTTTAGGACAGTATGGAGGCCCCACAAGGGTATTAGGGAAAAAATATTCATGGACATTGATGAAGAACTTCATTGGATTTTAAGCCAAAAACTTTTTGAAAGGTGCAAAAAGTGACAACAAATTTTCAATGTCTGACGCGATTCTACGCCGCGCGTCTGACACTATCACGCTATACATCATTGGAAAGCTGACAAACAGAGCTTTCTTGTGATGTGTCAAACTTTGTTGTAGCTTAAATAGGGACAGAGATATGGCCACTTGAAAATTGCATTTTTGGACCTCCGTAGCGCAAAGACCGTTGGTCCGAGCGGTCCGAAACTTTGTGAAGTTGGTACACTGTGGTACATCTGTATGTTCACCCATTTTCAGCTCTCTAAGAGCATTCCTTCCCTGTTTTTCAACAAAATTTTGGTCAGTTTTCGGGATATCAAATTTTCAAAAAATCATATCTTGAAATGTGTTCATGAAATTTCCACGAGACGCCTTTCTGCACTGGAGACTTTGTCAAGGTATCTTAGAAAAAATCAACAGGTCTCAGTTATGCTTAGATTCTCAGAAACCTGCGCCGGAAATTTTTTTTATATTTTCCTCATAACTCAGAAGTGTCATGAAATTTGAACATGAAATTTCGTGTAAAGTAGCACGCAATGGAGTTGCATATTACCCTTGACTTGCAACGTAGTATCTGTAATAGTGTTGAAATAATCGCAGTTTTTCTGAGCTGAATAATAATAAGAATAATAATAATAATAATAATAATAAAACGAACAATATCAATATAATCCCCCGCAAGCGGCGGGGGATTATAATAATAATAATAATAAAAGGTAATCGAAGAATATCAATATAATCCCCCGCCCGCAAGCGGCGGGGGATTATAATTACCACATTTGTGAAGTTCTAGATGCTCCCTCTGACTGAAGCCTTACACCTGCAATGCGCTTGATGATGTTGAACACAGCTGCATATTCTGTTCCTGTTTCCCTCATTGGTGTGGCCAGGCCAGCTCATGTTGATATGCACTACCGAAGCTCTAATTACTGAAAGATTAGAGTTAAATGTCATCAGGAGCTTAGCAAATTCATTATTATAGTACCTGATGGAACCTCTGGTTGTGCTCAGCTTTTTTGACACTGCACTTGAACCAGATGTTACAAGTTCTTGCTCAATAACTGAACATAACACAGGAGGGTCAAGATGACAACTCTAGAGTGGTAATTATTGGTGCCTAAACCGACAACTCCTTGTGTCAAAATTACTAAAAGGTTGTCAATGTGACAAATATTAGATAAGTAAGCTGTACCACTCTGGTAATCAAAGCTACCAGATGGGGATCAAATTGACTACCTTTGGACACTTACATAGTCAACATAGTCATTTTTATGATAGAATAGTCAATATGATTTTCCAGGAAGTCACTACCACCTTTTTGCAACCATTACTACCCTGAAGTAGTCATAAACTAGTCACATTAACAACCAAATGTTTACAGTGCAGACAAATGCAGTGAGGTGGTAGACTGGTGAAATCCAAGTAAAATTTGCTATTGGATTGGCTTCTAGGGTACTAAGAAAGCTGTCTCTCAGATCTGCATCCAGCAGAACTCAGCAGAACTATGTTTTAAGAGTTTCTCAGTAATACACATGTGCATGGATGTGAAATAAAACACTTCCGGTGAAATGTTGTATTCTGTGGCTCAGGATGGCACTCTCTGGCGTGCGTTTTGTTGATGTCCCATTGACATAAAATGAAGATGCATCAGTTCAAGAAGGCACTTAAGATACCTTCGTTTAAGATTGTTTCTGCAATATAAATCCTGATTTTGCATGTGTCAAAACGGATCTTACAATGGCAGTTTGTAAAATGTGTTTTTTAATGGATTGAGAAAATTCTGAGAGCGTAATCCAGTTGTCATGATAATATATGGGCTGTATAGATGTGTTCTATTTATTGCCTATGACATTGTGAAAAAAAGTCAGCAAAGCTACGTTAGTAAATTGCTGAAGTATAATATAAAATATATCTTATGCAGGCATATTTTCACATAGTGTGTGCATTTACGAATCTGTACTGTATTAATAATGACAAGTTACTCATTGCAAATGTTAAATTTCATCGTTACAACCTATAATTGATACATGCTAATGTATGATGAAATGCTCATATCTAACAATCCCTAAAACACAGGCATCAGTGCTCTTAAAAAAAATTAATTAACTACTGGAAATCCTGTCATGGGTAATCCGAGGGCTGAATTTACCAATTATTGCTTGTTATGAAGTAAGCATAGCCTCTTTATGATTCAGTTTCATCATGGGTGACTTCAGCACCCTCAAAAACCCTTACTTGACCAGTTTCAGTGGCATAAACTGATTTCATGCAGGAAAATAGCCACCTTTTAAGCTCGAAAATAGTCATTTTCGGGTAACTTGAGGGCTAAATTGACCATTTATAGCATGTTATGAAGTAATCTTGACTTCTGAGTAATTTATTATCATCATAGATGGACTCAGCACTCTCAAAAACCCCTATATGAACAATTTTAGTGGCACTGGGATGATTTCAGACAGGAAAATAGCCACTTTTTGGGCTCGAAAATGGTCATTTTCGGGTCCCTTGAGGGGCCCCCCAAAGATGGTGGTAGGGGGGGGTCTAGACCTTTATGGATTTGGCTGAAATTTGGTGTGTGGGCTTTGTACACATGGGAGCACAACTGAGCCCAAAAAGAGCTTGATCCGAGAAAATTGTCGAAAAATGGGACACCCTAAGACTCAGTCGCCTATTCCCACCTCCGGGAGGTGCGAATATCCTAGGTCAAAATTTAAATTTGTCAAGATGTGCTGTTTTGGAGGTTGGGCACATTTTACAACTATTGTTTATACTGTGATTGATTTAAGAAACAATTCGGTTAGAACTGTTACACTTACTATTTGCTATCCTTTAGGCCTGTGGACTACTCGCCAGAGGACTGTCTCACCAGTGGACTACTCACCAGTGGACTTGACCCATTTCCCGCCAGTCCCCCAACTCGCCAGGTTTCCTGGAGCTGAGACAAAATGTAGGTAATTTTCGCTAAATAAAGCTGTTTGACAAATGGGGTAAAATTTAGTATAGCGCAGCCTTTAAACTCACTCTGACCTTTTACTAGGCATCAGTGCGCGAAAAAGACGTCGGACAATCGGCTTTTGCCGATCGTTTTTGCGATTGTCCGACGTGTCTCTGGCTGTGGTCAGACAAAAAATCCGACAGGAGACTGCTATAAGTATTACAAGAAATAACCAAGACAATTAGCAAGTGCAGATGGCAATTTGCATTTGTTTCAAGTGAGTCAATTAGTGCATAGTGCTGCTCAGAGTGAATTGCAATTCTGATATCTGTCATCCTTCATTGACACCTTTTGTATTAATTGCAATTTAATTCGAGACAGACAGAGGTGTTCAAAATGACCCTTGACCAATCAAGTATTCTAATTACAATCATCTCAGCAGTAGTATTTTTCCTATTTTCCTAGGACTCTCTAGCAGTGCATACCTCCACCAGCCGTTTTGAAAAATGCAGCCTAAAAAGAAAAGTAGCATGAGAAAATGGACTTTATTGTCCTCGAAAACACGCAAATCATTTCACTGGGATGTCTAACACTAGAAAAACAATTACTTTGAACTGGTAAGAGTTTGCTGTAAAGAGACATTATAATTGTATTTTTAGGCAGCTCACCAGCCTGTCATGTTGGACAGATTTTATTGGCATCATGTAGGCCTAAAGCAATATTATTGAAACAAAAGACATTGTATTGACAAAATTTGTCTAGGTGAGGCAAATTGGAACCGTTTTATAAAACTTGGAAAAGATTAGTTGTCTGACCAAAATGAAAATTGTCTGAACAGAGCTCCAAACCTGTCAGACAAAATGTCTGACCATAGGCACTTTGCTTTCGCATGCACTGCTAGGCATGCGGGCCAGTAAAAACGTCATCACAAAATCATGAAGAACAAGTAAGTTATAGTGACGTTCTCATTAAATCTTTGTAAAATGTAATTTGGTGGGGGATTGGGGGCGGCAGACCCAAACATTAACTTTTTTGGAATAACAATTATTTACACTTGTCAAATATGGCAGCCTGCTATACTGAATCTGCATGACCTGAGACCATAATGTCACCATATCATTTTCTGATAAAATATCATTGTGACAGCCAGACAAAATTTTTAAATGATGCTATCAACAGATGACGGCAATGTTATTTTGCTTTTTTTCTCAAGGATAGTAATTTTTTTCAAGTGTTTTTTTTCGTGATCTTAATCAAATAAATCTCTTTAAATCAAATGCATCATGATTCAGTGCCTTGAAATCAGGGTCCTGGATTCCTGGTCGTCCTGTCGCCTGAGACAACCAGATAAAATGACAAGCTGGGCGCCCTTGCATGTGGTGAAGGACGCCCAAAATCTGGCAACGAATGTAGGACCCTGCTTAAAATCATCATTTAAACCGTGATTTTAATCGTTTTTACTTTCTTTTCAGCAGGACGTGGCAGAACTCGATGGTAAAGCTGGATGACATGCATGCGAGCAACAAGCAGTTTTAAAACCGATGTATAACCCTAACTACAAGATATGTGACAGCTATTGCACATGACATTTTCATGGTACGTCAAAACAATATTATATGAAGGTTTTAATATTATAAAAGTAAATGAAATAAATTATTTTTGTCGCCGGCTAGATCGTTAGATCTGCCGGCTACTCTGTGACGGGCCTGTCCAGGCTAGTCGCGGCCTTGGTGGCGTGGACATAAAGCGTTCTACTTGAGTGTAAGCATTCTTATTGAGTTGTGGACGCGTTCTTATAGAGGATTTGAGTGAACGCGTTCTTTTCGAGTGTGGGTGTAATCTTTGAAATCATATCATTGCAAGGATGGCACACAAGCCATAAACTAGCTTTCTGGCACTCCACTCAGTGTGTATCTATCTATCTATCTATCTATCTATCTATCTATCTGTCTATCTGTCTATCTATCTATCTATATATCTATATATCTATATATCTATCTATCTATAGGGTCAGAATATCTATCTTTGTTCTGTTATATATATTCCTTCCTGCCTTCCTTCCTTCCTTCTCCTCCTTCCTTCCTTCTCCTTCCTTCCTTTCTCCTCCTTCCTTTCTTCTCCTTCCTTTCTTCTCATTCCTTTCTTCTCCTTCCTTTCCTCTCCTTCCTTTCTTCTCCTCACTGGTGCTGATGGGGCGTAAAACACAAACTCACTCACTCACTCCTTTCTTCTCCTTCATTTCTCCTTCCTTTCTTCTCCTTCCTTTCTTCTCCTTCCTTTCGTTTCCTCCCTTTCCTCTCCTTCCTTTCTTTTCCTTCCTTCTCTCTTTTCTTTCTTTCCTCCTTTCTTTCCTTTCCTTTATTTCCTTTCCTTTATTTCCTTTCCTTTATTTCCTTTCCTTTATTTCCTTTCCTTTTTTTCCTTTCCTTTATTTCCTTTCCTTTATTTCCTTTCCTTTATTTCCTTTCCTTTATTTCCTTTCCTTTATTTCCTTTCCTTTATTTCCTTTCCTTTATTTCCTTTCCTTTATTTCCTTTCCTTTATTTCCTTTCCTTTATTTCCTTTCCTTTATTTCCTTTCCTTTATTTCCTTTCTTTACAAAGAAAGAAAATAGATAGATGTCAACGTTTTGGCTTGTGACTTAGCCTATGTATAACTGGAAACATTGCGGCGACATTTCGTCCCTGTGGGACAGCATTCCATGCTCCGGATGATCCCTTATCCCATGCTGCATCTAGTTAAAGTACTGTACTGATCAGTTACAGACAAATGAAAATTACTTGTGTGTTATTAATGGAGGTGTGTACACATCTCCATTTATGCAGTCAGAGTGACAAAATGGACAGTTTTGGTGGGAAATTTGAAATTTGGACATTTTCAGAATGTCTTTTGGGCCCTGTCTTGGCTATTTTGTTTGGAGATGTTTGGGTCAAGAGATGTGGATAACTTGATTATAGAGCATGCATCTGGCATAGGAATGAATACCAGGCATGTTGAAATAAGGACGTGACTTCCTTTTATATCTTGCTTGGATCCACTGGGGGCGACTGCACACATTGTGTATTGGCCGCTGTGCCTAAACTATTGCACTTGTATATATGATATTTGGCACAGGAATGGGTCTTGCAGCATATATGTGCATTTTGGTGATCATATTTAAGCAATTGGTCGAGTTTTTGTAAAATATTGAAAATTAGAAAAAAACTTTTTTTCCCCTTTCCAGGGCAGAACTCTGAAAAGGTTATACCTATGGGCATGAAATTCTACCATCATATGCATTAAATACCCTTAATTTTCTTTTGGGGGTCTAAATGCTCTTCCAAAAATTAATTACAGTAAATATGGCAAAAATGTGAAAATTTTTTTATTTTTTCAATGCCCCATGATTTTGTAAATTTTGGAGTTACACTGCGGAAATTTTGCATTTAGATGTCTAAATTATACCTCTTTAAATGACTCATTTGGAGGGCCAATCTTACGAAATTTTCTTAAAAACCAAAAAGCTGAGGAAAATCAGGATTTCTGATATTTTTCTCAAATTTCAGTTTCTCAAAAATTAATGGTAAACAATAAATTGGTTAACTTCAACCAATATTTTCTTAATCATATTCGGAAGTTACTTTTGTAGCCATATATCTATATAGTTTAGTGTAAAATTTTCTTGAATCGGATTATTTTTGAAAATTCTGACATTTAGCACAATATAAAAATCACCTGGTTCTGGCCACTCAGGGAAAGTCTTTTTTGGGGGAAATTATTTGGTATACATGTACTGGTATAATAAAAGAGTCAGTATGTTTACTAAATATACAAGACAGTCATTATGTTATCTGCTGGTGTCTTTTAACATGACTTTGTATACTTGCGGTCAGAGAGGAGTTCATGGATCTTCTCGGGGATTTCAGAAAATTGTTCGTGCCAAATGCAATTTATTTGTTAGAAAAATGAACCAGTATGATGTCCAATGATATACTTGTAGACCAACCAGAGCTTGTACTGACATTGAAAACTTTTTTCTACTGTACATTTTGACTTTGTACTGTCGGAGCATTGCAAATAATACTATTAAAAGAATACTGAATGGGGATCACTTTTGCCACAGTTATAATTTATTTTATTCTTTTTGTCTTGATGGGGATAGAGTTAATTTGAAATGGAAGTCTACAGTTTGAAGTTGAACACTCATGCTCGTCAGAAGTCATTGACACTCCTATGAATCTTCGTCACACTCAAAGACATTGAATGGAGCCATCCGTTGATATACAGAACTTGTGATGCTAATTAATGTTTGGTGCTGTTGCCTTCTGGAATGATCCTCATTTCTGTTGAGGCATCGTGTTTGTCGTCTCCTGTAAGATTCAGCTTGTTCATTCTGAGGAAGGTTTTTTCTCAAATTAGGCCCTACAGAGCAGCAACACTAAGTTATCAAATGCCAAATGAAAACTCTGTTTTTGACAACTTTCTTTAGGTGTTGTAGGAGTTGATTAGATAAGACATAGGCCTACTATTTCGTTCCTTAATTTCAGACACAGAGAATTGTCAATAATTTAGCTCCTGCAGTCAGTCATTACGAGTCATTTCAATCAAAATACCACAGTCATACAAGAATAACATTCGTGCCTACAAATGATGCTGGGAGTCCTTGATGCAGTAATTGCGCTAATTTCTAATGCTCAAAAGTTTTTGTGAGTCATTCCTTGATTATAACCTTCACAGTGCGTCCAGCGGTCAGGGAAAAGTCAGGGAAAAGTGAAATTTCTTCCAGGTCAGGGAAAAGTCAGGGAATTGTGATATTAGTCAGGGAAAAAATAAAAATGCTAAAAGTCAGGGAAACGTCAGGAAATTTTGAAATTCTGAAGTACCGCGATGACCAAAATTGCGTGACTACCAACCAACTGCCCAATTTAAGGCTATAAAGAGAACTAAGGGAAACCATCCTGTTCCATGCAATTGCTCGCCATAATTGTATGGCACTGAATAACTTCATCAGTTTTCTAAAACTGTAACGAGTAACATCATGATGGTCCCAGGCGAGGATATTAATATTTTGATTATACAGAATCGCTTGAATTGTCGCAGAAATAAGGTGAGGGAATTTCATATTTTAGTCAGGGAAAAAGTCACGGAATTTCATTCCACTGAACTGCTGAACAACCTGATTCAGCAATGTATATTGTTCAGGAAATTGTAGTTACTTTCGTGTATTGGCCTCTGAAAGATGGGCGTCTCACTTTGTGCATTGGGCAGCTGTGGTACAAACATTTATCGAATTTTGCACAAATGGACCTCTAAACCAATGTTGAACAAATATTATTTCTTTGTTTTCTTTTCCAGCCCTTGAGATAGCTCAGATCAAGCCATTGTCCTTAGCTAAAAAGAAAACTCTGTGCCCCGATTTGCTTACGACGAGGATCTCAATTTCATCCGATGCTGCCTGTAGTTCCCTTTGCAAACTGGAATTGATTTTCACTTTGAAATTAAACTAACAACGATTAATCAGTTAGTCGTGAGAGCACTTAAATGTGAAGCCATTGATTAAGATTATAGTAAACTGAATCTGATTTATTGAATTTTGTGTTTTTTATTTTTGTGAGGATATGAAAATGTTAACCAACAATAGCATGTGAATTTCATCCAATCTTGGGTGTCAAAATCGAATGGGCTTATATAAAGTCAATTTATAAATTGGAAAAGGTCTGAAATATGTCATTCAGCGATTTTGATTCAGTGTGTTTGATTTGGCCATTCTGTGGAGCCCTATCTCTTGCATCTCTGGTTCTGAGTCCCATCTTTTGACAAACCGTTTATAATTGTGCATAACCTAATTAAATGAAAATGTCAACCTCTATCATTGGCATGTGAATTTCATTGAAGTGGCGCAGAAAAGCATAACGTCCAAATATCTTGACTGAAGTTTTAATTACCTATGGTAAAATTTCACTGGCGAAGATCCTCGTGTGAAAAAGCATGGAAGTCTTTATAATATATTTTCTCATGGCTTGTAGTTGTTTCTGGGTGTATTGGCACTCCTGAGAGATGATTCTGTTTCAAATTTGGTTTCTTTTAACAATCTCAAGTTTTTATTGGTTTATTATTGTCAAAACCAAAATGCCAACCTCAGATGGCTTTGAATTTTTGATAATTTTGGTTTGAATATCAAAGTTGTTTGTCAGGGCTTGCTGGGCAATGATGAATGTAACATATTGAAGAAAAAAGTTGGTGGCAATTTACCTATGAATTTTTAAGACACGTTTTTGTCCGTGACATGAAGTTTTCGGCTTATGGTGGAGGCGATCCCATGATTTGCCTATATTTTATGGAAAAAAATTCCTATATTCCTATTATATTTTGTGCGATGTTCGATGGGCAGTTGGGCACCCTGCAAATACCATTACTACACCTTTTCTTATCAACAAGGTTCTGAAACCACAGACTTGTACATTACAATCAATTTTTCTGGTTAAAACAAATTTGGGCTCCAGAACCACGATATAGATCCCTGCCCTCGTGTTACATCCTCAGTGTACCAAGCACCTTTCTGTGTGTATGTGTGCATCTTTGGTTTTAATTATAGACTGATATTATTTTAAAACATTAAATTGATGTCTTATGATGTTTGTTAATTCCCCAGCCATAGGTTTACATGCTTTGCATGGTATTTTTCTGATATACATTGTAGGGGAGCATGGGGACCGACGGGCCATGGGGACAGATGGGCCATCCTCTTAACTCCACATCAAAAACGTTTCATAACATCTAATTTGCATTTTTAGTATTGCTTATCACATCTATGAATACCATATCGACCACTGATCAATAAGTGATAGCACAAGCGTGTAGGAGGCAAAATGAAATTTTCAACATCTAAAAAAAATTTTTCTGATTCAGAAAAAGTTTAATATTTCAAAAGTGTGTAGACTCGACACAATATATTTTCTATGATGATTTGTCCTATATATTGGTGACAATTTACACATTGAATTTTAGGAACAAGAACGATATTTCACCAAAAAAGAGGGGTTTAACTGTTCAGAAAGCTTTTGGGGACCGATGGGCCACCCAACATGGGGACCGATGGGCCACTATTTCTTGAGATTTTCTGTAGGTGGCGTATTGGCATGGGGCTGGATATTAAAGTCTTTATGGGGAAAAGCACAATAGAACTTCAGCTTGCATCTTTAAATGATAGGTTTTGACTTAAATGAAGGCCCTCGAATTTACAGTGATAGATTTGCCTTAGTAATTGCTTCAAACACAAAATGGTAGAAATTTAAAATATCCATAATCACAAATTTTCAATCTAGGTAGTATTTGGGACATAATAAACATCAGGACCCCGTTAGACATTGATGCAATATTGAGTGTAAGTTTAATTTTCACAAAAATATAAGCTAATGGAGGGTTATTGATGAATTTTATTGTTTTGATTCAAGATTTCTCCTGCAGTTGGCATACTAGTACAGTATCATTGGAAAATTTTACTTTTCCCCTAAAAATCTAAATGATTGACAGAAATGATTCATTGATGGAGAAAAAAATTAAAATTTTCTAATTTTTTAATATTCACCAACAAATTTGAGGTATTAGACAAGATTTTGATGATCACGGTGGTAGCCAAACTTCTGTATCGACCAAATATCAAATAATTTTCTTTTCTTAGTGACCTATGAACCAATCGTTTTGGAATTTTCCAATATAGTTTATAATGCATCTGTTCATGTATTGCTAAAATATCATCTCAATAGATTGAATATAACTACAAAAAAATAACTCATGACATTTGTGAAAATTAAGCTTTTTTTCAAAGTGTAAAATCTGGGCATATCTATATTCTTTCGATCTCTTATTGTCCTGTACACTCAGATGGATCAACAAAAACATAGTGGAAACAATTTTGAATTCTTTATCAACCCTTTGGCAAGTTATTAACATGGTCCATCGGACCCCATGGGATGGCCCATCAGTCCCCATGGTTGGGGACCGATGGGCCACCATCTTTCTTGACAGAAAATGTGTTTTCTAATCTTTCTTCCTGGGTTGATCTATGTGAAACTTATATCATTTTAAAGAGAATTACACCAGCTAATAGGGTGCACAGTATGAATCCTTTATCTGTAGCAAATTTGCCTCCATGGTCAATAATTTGTCAAGCGGCCCATCGGTCCCCTCTCTTCCCTACTTTCTTCTTTCTATATCCATGCATTTCATGGATTGCATTGGCACAAGATACTGAACCATAAAGCTGTGCAGGCAAAATACTATTTACTGACATTTCAACTTAGAATGGTCACACATTTGGGTGTGATCTCAATAATCTGGCTCAAGTGTGAAGCCTTCATGGCATTTCTGTTAACTGGTAGGTTTCTCTTGCATTCAAGACCCTTGTGTTCTTAAAAGTGAAAGTCTCGAAGAATCCTGGAAGCTATTCTGTCAATAGTGGCATCGTTTCGTTCCACATAATTTCTCTATTAGTGATATTAATAAATTGAACTTATATTTTCTTGCATAGTTTTTCAATAGTTGCTTAATTTCCAAACAAATCTGAAGCCTCACTTTATGTTTCAACTTGTCTGGCTCTTCAAGACTTAAGTCACCGTATATCTACAGGTTAAACAACACTTCCAAGGCAAAAAAGTGTAATAATCTGGTCAGTAGATGCCAGTCTGTATGCCGTAATCGCTCAATTTCCTTTTCTAAGTGTCTTTAACGAGATGATTATCTCAATAACTATGTGAAAAGGCAGAAACAATTTCATGAAAATGGACTTGCTGATAGTGTCACTGCAATTTCATTTAGTGTGAGTTGCAGGGCTACTTTCTACGTAGCATTTGTGTTGAAAATTAAGTTGTTCTCTAGTGTACAGATCCACCCACAATCTTTATTCTACAGACTATTTGCTTACCATAATTACAAAAGGTGTGATTTTAAGAAATACTTAATTTAAATCATAAATCATTTTCAACTCAAATATATAATGTCTTCAGAGAAGTTTATACTTGTCTATCACCAAACTAATATATTAGATGATTTTATCTGACGAAAAATGTTCTCAGCTGAACGAAATAACCATTTTTGTAGTTTTAATAAATTTCTGTTGTTTTTAATTTTCACAAAATCCTCCTTCCAAGCTTTGATATTTATTTTTAACGAATTCTTGATGCAAACAAAACATTTAAAAGTAAAACAAAAACTGACACATAGACAGCTAGACACTGGCGGTGTTTCGGGCCCCGTGGCAAAATAAGTCAATGGGCCCCTTAGTCCCTAACACCAGTGTTGTTTTACAGAAAAATACTATGGCATACATAATTTGGTAAATTTTTATTAGGGTGGGGCCCCATGTGAGAGGCCTCTCAGAGGGTGCTTGTGACTCTTTTCCTATTCAATAATTAAGGTTGCATCACAAAATCCTACACCTGATAGTAAAGGTTTGGTTTTTGGCCTTTTTCTTGAAATTTTTATTTTTATGTCATCTTGGACGGGCCCCCCTGAGTTGGTGGGCCCGTGGCAGCTGCCACTCTGCCACATAGGCCAGTCCGCCCCTGGCTAGACAGACAGACCTGTCTCATTTATTTCACCATCAATCCTTCATTTCGTCACTGTAGTCACTCAGTTTTTCATTTACTTTTGAATGCTAATCTGAAGTCCAATAGAATAGATCTCAATCCAAGTATAGGATTGATGGATAAATGATTGGGGCTTTACATCCCGTATCTATGCCCTTGATAGTCTAATTAGGCACAGCAATGGGGCAAACGTTGATTGAAACCGCCATCCAAGTAAATCTATGATAAACATTTATATAATTTTCATTTTGACAAAAGGGTTAGGTAATGTTAGGTAATGTTAGGTAATTTGCTGAACGCAGGCCAGTTGGCCTCTATGTTCAGATCGTAAAGTTAACGGTTTTGCATGAACGGTGTGCAGGTGCTCCAATAAAAACTTAAAACTGTTCATAGAGTTATATACAAATATACAAATATATACTGTACAAAGCAGGACCGGGAGTAGCTACTTATGCTGCCACAGACCTCGGCCTAGCTGGACGGGAGGAGTGGTTATCCCTTAGATCCATGGATAAAGAAAAAGCACGGTTATCCTCGAGTATGATGATTCCTGAGCATTTCTTTGAACGACATAATGGTATGGAATAAAAATCCCCACAGAGAATAATACTGGCATCCACTAGATAATACAATTAATTAGATATATACTGTACAGGAGCAGGACCGGGCAGACTGTACCTGTCCCTCTGATTAAAAGCCTCCACCATCGGTGGAGGGACAGTCAGAAATGGGAGGTCAGCTCAATCAAAATTAAAATCAGTGTGCCTGCTCAAGCCAGGTCAAGACTGATGGGAAGATTTTGAACTCTAAATTTGATGTATTGCTTATAATAGATGAAAGGTGGTGACTTTATTAAAGCCTGTGTAGAGGTACAGGTATAGATGGCGCTATATGTTACACAAATGAAACAAATAACTGTCATTTGTTGTCTGCTAATATTCAAACTTATAACTGCCTCATACAAATGGCTACAGTCTGTTTGTCCAAATAGAATGAATAGTTGGATACTATGTATCATTATGAGGTGTCCCAGTGGACTCAATTTCTATCTCCCCCACCAGGGGCGTAGATTTTTCATTTTTGTAGGGGGGGATGACTTTGGGCATCGCAAACTACACGCGTGGCCCAACAGGCCGAAAGTCGCGCAGCGGTAGATTTCGAGGGCCACTCTAGGGCCCAAAAGCCAATTTATTACAGATTATCGAAGGTTAGTTTTGAGACTTTTTTTCTCCACACAACATGCAACTGGCATCATGGAAAATTGCTAAATATGACAGATAATTGTCAACACCAAGTATTAATAATTTGAAATTCTAGGGGGGGATAATCATATGATCATCCCCCCCAGGTTCATCCTAGGGGGGGATGCATCCCCCCCATCCCCCCCAGGATCTACGCCCCTGTCCCCCACTATGATTGTAATTCATGCTGTGCTTGCAACTCATCCTAGGGAGCATACTGTGTTTCATTAGAGGGATCATCCAATTAATCTAATAATTTTTAATTGTTGTGAAATAAATAAGGGGATGGGGAAAGATCTTACCCTAGGGAGCATACTGTATTTCATAAAAGGGAGCATTCAGTTATTTAAATAATTTCAATTGTTTTGGTAATAAATAAGGGGATGGGGAAAGGAAGCAGTCTGGTTCCAGACTGAGGACCGGGAGTAGCTACTTATGCTGCCACAGACCTCGGTTATCACAGAGATCCTTGACTAATAACATGTACATGTGTAAATAACACATGGTAATCCTTGACTCATGAGTATTAGTGGGGTGAGTTTAAAACCCCCATACAGAGTAATACTGATATCCACGGATTAATACTGGTAAGTGGGAATAATAAATATAATAAATATAGAATGGTGAAGAATGGTTGGCAGTAGGAGAGCCGGAGATGCCCCAAGGACCGCAGTCGGAGATATTGGTTACGCCTGTAGGTAACGCAGATGACATCGTCTGGATGCCTATAACACAGTAGCCGGTGATTATATACATGGAAAGACATTGGTTACTTATGCTGCCATCGTCTCTACCATGCCAGTTGGCGGTCAAACTTCAATTGATTGCAAATATCCTATGGTGCAGAATGGACGGCAGTAGAAGAACCTAAGATGCCCAAAGGGCGGCTGTCGGAGATATTGATTACGCCTGTAGATAATGCTGATGACATCGTCTGGATGTCTATAATACTGTAGCCGGCGATTTTAAACACGGAGAGACATTGGCTACTTATGCTGCCATCGTCTCTACCATGCAAGTTGCGGGTCGAACTTCAATTGATGGTTTTTCCAATGTTCATCCAACCGGTTCTTCTACTGGTTGCCGCAATCACTGATTCCGGGAGGCTGTTCCAGTCACTCACTACTTTTCTGAAGGAGAACTTGCGAACATCTAGCCTGGCCCTTTCCTGAAACGGTTTCATTGAGTGCCCTCTGGAGGTGCGTGGAGCTCTCTTGAGGTTAAGTGGCACCGCTGCATCATAGTGGCCATTCATGATTTTATATAATTCAATCATATCGCCCCTAAGCCTAAGGAAGCATAAAGTAGGTAGATTAAGTCTGCGAAGCCGTTCGGGGTAGGAGAGATCTTTAAAACCATTAATTTGGCGAGTAGCATG
Organism: Platynereis dumerilii; assembly: GCA_026936325.1. Lineage (NCBI taxonomy): Eukaryota > Metazoa > Annelida > Polychaeta > Phyllodocida > Nereididae > Platynereis > Platynereis dumerilii. The sequence goes on from JAPTHN010000009.1 coordinate 9,506,123, forward strand.
GCGCTGGGCACTCTCAATTTTCTTGATGTCGCATAGCAGGTGGGGACTCCAGACACTTTGGCCATATTCAATTGTCGACCTCACCAGGGCTTTGAATAGGGGGAGAAAGGTTGAGACATCTAGGTATTCACCGGGTGCTACATCACAATGTTGTTACCTATTGTTTTAGAAATAGGTCATGTTTATGTCAACACATTGTGACTATGAATTTGACCCAGAAATCGTATGTCAAGTAGGAAAATCATTTTTGTGACAATTCAATCAAATGTATTTACACAAAAAGGTTGACAATGACTAAAACAAAGCCTCAAGTAATAAATATGATTTAAATTTTGAGTATTTGACCAGCATATTTGGAGGAGATAGCTCTATAAGTTGTGCAAGGCCACAGAATTTTCTCTCAGGATAGTTTTATATGCTGTAAAATATCACTGAAGTACATTTCTATACTAATGGGGTTGTAACGCCACCAATCCACCAGGCGGCACTGTGAGCGATGATACCAGCAGAGAGTTTGTTTACAAGTTGCTTGCTATAGGCAACTGCATGGTTTTCAGGACAAAAACTGGTCTACAGACCTTAATTTTCATCCGATTTGCGAATTGAAAAAAGCACCATGGAGGAAACAATATTTCCCAGCACATAGGCTGATTACAATGGTCCATACTATAGAAGCTTTTGTGCATTCAGCGAGTAAACTTTGATTTAGGTTATTTTTTTTGACAAACTTATTTTTCAGAGGTTAGAAGTCTGCTATAAAGTTTCAGTAAAAAATGTCAAACCTAGCCTATCATCAAGGACTATATTAACAGATTCTAAAAATGTAAAAAAAAGTATTCAGAGTCCAATAGAAACTGATCTATGATGAGATACATTTCAACATGCACAAACTCTGTTATGACGTCAGAATGCCAATTTTCGATCTTTTTTTGAGACAAACTTGTTTTCAGAGCTTTAAAGTCTGCTATAAAGTTTGAAAAAAATAGTTCAAACCCAATCAATCATCAAGGACTGTCTTTGCAGGTTGTAAAAATGTAAAAATTATATTTTGAGACTCTATTAGTAGCAGGTTTATGACGAGATATGTTTCAATACGCACAGACTGAGCTATAATGCCTATTTTCAAGTAAATTCTTGTTTTCAGAGCTTTAAAGTCTGCTATAAAGTTAGCAAAAAAAATGTCAAACCCAATCAATCATCAAGGACTGTATTTTCAGATTCTAAAAATGCGAAAATTTGATTTTTAGAGTCCAATGGTTACAGATGTATGACAAGATATTCGAAATGGGCAGACTGAGCTATGACGCCAGAATGCCTATTTTCTGCAAAATTTGTGTTTTCAGAGCATTAAAGTCTGCTATAAAGTTTCAGTAAAAAATGTCAAACCTAGCCGATCATCAAGGACTACATTAACAGATTCTAAAATGTAAAAAAAAGTTTTCAGAGTCCAATAGTAACTGATCTATGATGAGATACATTTCAACATGCACAACCTCTATTCTTACGTCAGAATGCCAATTTTCGACCTTTTTTTGAGAAAAACTTGTTTTCAGAGCTTTAAAGTCTGATATAAAGTTTGCAAAAAAAAAGTCAGACCCTATCAATCATCAAAGACTGTCTTTGCAGATTCTAAAATTACGAAAATTTGATTTTCAGAGTCCAATGGGGAGCTATAAAACAGCTCCAAAAAAGGGTTTAGCAGACATGCAGACGTCTGTATTTTGCATTTTTTGCCTGTAGCAGACGTCTGGCTCTATCAATAATTAGCCTGTAACAGACGGTCTGGATTGCAAATGCAGACGGTCTGTATAATTACTTACAGACGTCTGGAATAGATGGATTTCAGAGTGCTACCAGACGTCTGGAAATGTAAAATAAAGGCCTCTTACAGACAGTCTGTATCACAAACAAATTCAGAACTTGCAGACAATGACAAAATGTATGAGTATTTACATAAATAGCATTGCTGTCTGTATCTAGCATTTTTCCAGATTAACCAGACGTCTGTATCGTTCATTTTTCCAAGTTGTACAGACGTCTGTATCTGGTTATTTTCAGCAACCAGACGTCTGTATATCATCTATCCGGTAGGAACCAGACGTCTGTAAGAGGAGCAAATCTTAATTGTGCAGACGTCTGTAAAATGCCTAACAGACAAATGGAGTGAGTGTGAAACATACTCTGTTGTCTGTGAAATGCCAAAAAGAATAAGAACTAGACGTCTGTAAGAACACTTAATCTTAACTGTGCAGACGTCTGTAAAATGAACAGCAGACGAACAGATTGAGTGTTGAGTAATCCTCAGTTGTCTGTAAAATGCTAAACCTGTAAAATGCAGACGTCTGTAAGAGCAGTAATTCTGGTCTGAGCAGACGTCTGCACAGAGCAATAAATGAGGTCTTCTAGACGTCTGCAGTGACTATATTGAGGAAAATGCAGACGTCTGCGTGTCTGCTATCCTTAAAAAATGCCATGTTTTATATATGCCAATGGGTGCAGATGTATGACAAGATATTTCAAAATGGGCAGACTGAGCTATGATGCCAGAATGCCTATTTTTGGCAAAATTCTTGTTTTCACAGCTTTAAAGTCTGCTATAAAGTTTGCAAAAAAAAATTCAAACCCTATCAATCATCAAGGAATGTATTTTCAGATTCTAAAATTGCAAAAATTTGATTTTCAGAGTCTAATGGTTGCAGATTTATGACGAGATATGTTTCAACACGCACAGACCGAGCTATGACCCCAGAATGCCTATTTTTGGCAAAATTCTTGTTTTCAGAGCTTTAAAGTCTGCTATAAAGTTTGGGGAAAATGTCAAACCCTATCAATCATCAAGGACTGTATTTTCAGATTCTAAAAATGCAAAAATTTGATTTTCAGAGTCCTATGGTTGCAGATTTATGACAAGATATTTCATCATGTACAGGGTGGCGACGCCAGAATGCCTATTTTTAGCTTAATTTTGGCAATGTTCTTTTGTTCAGAGCTTTAAAGTCTGTTATGAAGTTTGAAAAAACAATTTCATACCAAATCTACCATCAAGGGCTTACTTACAGATTCGAAAAATATTTTTTAGAGTCCCAAAGGTTGCTGATTTATGATGAGATACATTTTAAGATGCAGAAACTGGGTTATGACATCAGAATGCCAATTTTCAATCTTTTTTTCAAACATTCTTTTGTTCAGAGCTTTAAAGGCTGGACTATACTTGCACTGCCTTGCAGATTTTTAAAATTCTAACATTATTTTCTGGAGTCTAATAGTTGCAAACTAATGATATGTCAGCCCAACTGTCCCAACAACATGTGTGTCTTATTGTTTCTGAATTAATTTACGACATTTTTGGAGAAATTCTTGTGTTCAGAGTCTACAAGTCTGCTATAAAGTTTGATAGAAAAAATTCTAACGAAATTCATTATTAAGGATAGGGGAAGAGGGGGTGAAAAGTCACAGGGGTAAAAAGTCACAGGCCTTTTTGACCAACTTGCAGTGACCTAATTCTTAAGCTTAAATCATAATTTGGGACCCTTTTATGAGAAGAAGGTCTGCAGGGAATATGAAAATTATACTCATTGTGCAAAGTGGGTTTTTACCCACCTCATGCATTTTTGGTGTCCCAAACAGGTTTTATTGATTCTGAACTTTCTGTATTAATGTCTGGTCACTGTGACATAGGAAGTTGTGCTAGTGTTTCAAGGTCTTTTGGATAATTGTCTTTCATGTAGTGAACCCATTTTTGGCCATTTGGTCACTAAGTTGCCATGATCATGTGTTGAATTTAAAAAACAGCTGAGGGGTGAAATGTCACACTGTGACATTTCACCCCAGCACTGTGATATTTTACCATAGGGTTCCGGGAAGTCAGTATTCTGTGCCAAGGAAAGTAAAATATTCCACAATAGAAGCTATTAGCTTACAATCTTATCATCATCCATCATCAATAATACTGATGAGAGAGCATTGCAGCAAAATTTCATTTCGCAAACTTTGGGCAATTTCTGACGCCGACTTTGCTGATGGTGCATTGTCATTGCATGCCGATAGCTTTGGAAGGCTCACTATACATTTCATGCACAAGGATGACTATCAAGTCTAGGTCTGCATATTACCTCATATAGAGTTGTATGTTCACAACAACTGCATGTGACTTGTTACCCCATGGTTGTGACTTCTTGACCCTGACATGGGGTAAAAAGTCACATCGGACTTTACCTTAAATAATTGTGAACTGGCTAAAGCCTATTTACAGCACAGCAGCTTTCATGTGATACAACTATAGTCAACTAAATACTGCATAATTGTGCCAAAGGTCATTCAGATCTAACAAACACCTGCTCTGTTCTGGGGCTTTTTCTGAATTTTGTGACTTCTGACCCCCGCCTCCCCTAATACTTGCTCATATTCAAAAATGGTGAATATTATTTTTGAGGGTTCAAATAGTACCTCATTTATGATGAGATGCCTTTCAAGATGCACAAACTGACTTCTGACACCAGATTGCCATTTTTTTACATTTTTCAGAGATATTCTTGTATTCAAAGGTTTAAACTCTCCCATGAAGTTTGAGAAAAAAATTCCAACCAAGTCCATTATCAAGGGCACTATACTTGTATATTCTAAAAAAATATATTACATATGATGAAATACTTTTTAGATTAACAAACTGACTTATGACGTCGATATAGACCCAGAATGGATGGATGATTGGGGCTTTACGTCTTATATTTATGCACTTGGTAGGCTAATTAGGACAGGAGGAGGACGAGGCAATAAGGTGAAGGATGATTGAAACAGCCGTCCAACATAAGCCCAGGTGACCGGCAAGAGCTGGATTCGAACCCTGGACCCAACAATTGGCAGCCCAGCACGCTACCACTAGACCAATCCGCCCCCCGAAATAGACCCAGAAGTCAGCTGAAAATTGAGTCATGACTTTCAAAACATCAATTCTACTAGCTCCAGTTAGAACCCAATGGGCACATCTACATTGCATTAAAGTTGTGACAATGTCGCAATGTTTGTGAAAATTTTACAGAATCATATAGTAGAAATGACATTGTCACAAAGTTGTGAAGCAACATCAAAGATGAAAGATAATTATTATGATGTAAGCATGCAACATTATGGCAACGTTTTCAAATGTTTTGAAAAAGTCTCAATTAACTTAGTGGCAACATGATTTCTTAGATATATTTCTATATGACCAACATGCCAGCCCTCCACCATTTAGTTTATGTTGAGTGCCCCTTGGGAAATTACTGTTAACTAGAGGGTCGCCCATACAAACTGCATGCAGTCTGAGATGCACTACAGCTGAGTACAACGCTCCTCTCACAAATGACACACAAACTCATGGATTTGATTCACGTAGGCAATAGGGAGCTAGACTGTGGAACAGCTTACCAGCACATATATGATTTAAGTTTAATTGATTTTTCTCTTACACTTTTTTGATAGTGCCCCCCTCATTGTATCAAAGATGTCTTTTCTGGGTAGTGCCTCCCCAGTTATAGGCTCCAGATGGACTGGTGCATGAAGTGGGTCTCCCTGGTGTAGGGGATGGCCAAGTGCAGGAGTGAAGGCCAAGAGGGGGTGTACCAAAAGGAGGGGGGGCAGAAAAAGGACCATGTACAAAAATGACAATGGAGAAAGAGGCAGAAAAATTACACTTTTTACCTATTTATGGAAAAGTGAGGTTACTAATAATGTATTTTAAGAGCCTACACATTAGGGGAAGGCACCTTGGGAAACATATTGAAAGGGGAATATTGGAAGTGAGTGCAGGATGAAGCAGCACTGTCAAGAAATTTTACAAGCGTGTAAGCTCCTTCCCAGGGAAACCTATATGCATTCTGTAGTGCATAATAATATTAGTTCGCTCTGCAGTGCTGCAAAATTTTTTTTGCATAGTTATTTTCTCGAAACTGCAATCTTAGCTAATTGCAAATTGCAGTCCATGGTCTTTAATAGGTGTCCTTTCAATGATTGCCTATTGAGGAGCAGGAGGAGGAGAATGGAGGAGATGGGAGGAGGAGATGGGAGGAGGAGATGGGAGGGGGTAGAAAGAAGGAAGAGAAGGAGGCAGAAGAAGAGATGGATGTCGAGGAGATGGGAGATGGATTGGAAGGAAAAGATGGGAGGATGATAATTAGAATGAGGTGATGGGAGAAGGAGAAGGAGGAGATGGTCAGATGAGAAGTAGATGGAGATGGGAGGAGGATATCACATAGATGTCTGTAGAGGAGGAGGAGCAGGAGGAGGAGGAGAAGGGAGGAGGAGATGGGAGGAGAACCAGGAGGAGAAGTAGGAGGTGATGGGAGAAGGAGATCACATGTCTGTAGGTGAGGAGGAGGAGGAGGAGGAGGAGGAGGAGGAGGAGGAGGAGGAGGAGGAGGAGGAGGAGGAGGAGGAGGAGGAGGAGGAGTGGTATTGTGGGGAATAGAGAGGAGGAGAGGGAGAAGTAGGAGGAGCTGAGAGGAGGAGCTGAGAGGAGGAGCTGAGAGGAGGAGCTGAGAGGAGGAGCTGAGAGGAGGAGCTGAGAGGAGGAGCTGAGAGGAGGAGCTGAGAGGAGGAGATGACAGGAGGAGATGACAGGAGGAGATGACAGGAGGAGATGACAGGAGGATATGACAGGAGATTGGAGGAGATGACAGGAGATTGGAGGAGATGACAGGAGGAGATGACAGGAGATTGGAGGAGATGGGAGGAGGAACAGGAGAAGTTGGATGAGATCGGAGAAGGAGAAAGGAGGAGATGACAGGAGGAGATGAGGAGGAGATGACAGGAGGAGATGACAGGAGGAGATGACAGGAGGAGATGACAGGAGGAGATGACAGGAGGAGATGACAGGAGATTGGAGGAGATGGTAGGAGATGGGAGGAGGAACAGGAGAAGTAGGAGGAGATGGGAGAAGGGGATAGGAGGAGAAGTAGAGGAGATGACAGGAGGAGATGACAGGAGGAGATGACAGGGGGAGATGACAGGAGGAGATGACAGGAGGAGGAGATATGAGAGGAGAGGATAAGAGAGGAGGAGATGGAAAGATGAACAGGAGAAGTGGGTGGCGATGGGAGGATGAGATCACATAGATGCCTATGGAGAAGCAAGAAGAGGAGGGAAGTTCAGATAGCATAATTTCCATGAGTACTTTGCACAATAGAAGAATCACACAATGAGCTACAGGGACACCTCTAAGTGCCACTATCGAGGAGCTCCTGAGGAGGAGGAGGAGATTAGAGGGAAGGAGGAGGAGGAGATTAGAGGGGAGTAGGAGGAGATTAGAGGGGAATAGGGGAAAATGGGGGGGGGGAATAGGTAGAAGATGAGAGGAAGAGTAGAGAGGGGAGGATGATAATGAGAAGGGAGGAGGAGGAGAAGGAGGGGAGAAGAAGGTGGAAGCAAGATGAGGAGAAGTAGGTGGAGATGAGAGGAGGAAATCACATAGATAATTGTCGAGGAGCAGGGGGAGCAAGGGGAGGAGGAGGAGGAGGAGGAGGAGGGGAAGGAGGAAATAAGGGGAAATAGGCAGAAGATGAGAGGAGCAGTAGGAAGAGATGGGAGGATGATAGTGAGGAAGAAACGGGGAAGAAACAGGGAAGAAACGGGGGGAGGATGAGGAGGAGAAGTACATGGCGGAGGAGATGAGAGGAGGAAATCACATAGATAATTGTCGAGGAGCGGGAGGAGCAGGAGGAGGAGGAGGAGGAGAGGGAGGAAGAGGAGTAAGAGGAGGAGAAATTAGAGTGGAATAGGAGGATGATGTAGTGAGGAGGAGGAAATGGGGAGAGGATGGGGAGGAGGAGTTGGAGGAGATGAGAGGAGGACATCATACTGAATTAAGGAGGAGGAGGAGGAGGAGGAGGAGGAGGAGGAGGAGGAGGAGGAGGAGGAGGAGAACAATGATGAATGGGGAGAAGATGAGAGGAGGAGAAGAAAGAGATGGGAGGATGATAATGAGGAGAAAGGAGGCGGAGAAGTGAGGAGGAAGAGGAGAACTAGGAGGAGTTGAGAGGAGGAGATGGGAGAAGTAGGAGGAGATGAGATGAGTAGATGATAGGAGGATATGAGAGGAGGAGATAAGAGAGGGGGAAATGGGAGGAGGAACAGGAGGAGAAGGAGGTGGAGATGGGAGTAGGAGAACAGGCCTCCTCCTCCTTCACATCTACCAAGTGCACAAATACAGGACGTAGAACCCAAATCATCAATCCATCCATCCTCCTGCTTCACATATTTCCTCCCATCTCTTCTCATATACCTCTCATCTCCTCCTCTTTCTGCTATCTCCTAATTCACCTCCTATTTCTCCTCCTCTTCCTCCCGTCTTTTCCTCCCACCTTTTTCTCCCACTTCCTATTTCTCCTCCTTCTCCTATCTTGTACTTCTCATCTGGCTCCCATCTCCTCCAACCTATGTTCCTCTAATCTCCCAGTTCACATCCTCGCCTCCGCTCACAATCCTCCTTCTTGTGCTCCTCCTGCCGCTCCTTCTTCAATCTGTGGGAATCCGAAGATTTAGCTCCAGATATGCCACTGGTAATGAATATAACGTAAGGGGAGAGTTGCAGATCTGGCTTGATTTGCCCACTAGAAAAATACTTTCGCTTTCTTTTTTCTAATATTATGAATCTTATGACTTTGGGACTTGGGAGTGTTTGTAAATTTAATAGGAGTTAGCAAAAAATTTAGACTTCATCTTATATTGAATACATTCTAAGATCAATAGGCATATCCCTACAGTCCGGGAGTGTGTCAGCCTGGCACCGGAGGTTGTAACTCAGTTTGCGTTGTTTTGATGTGTATGTTGAAACGTATCTCGCCATGCACATAAATCTATTTATAAGACTTCCAAAAATAATTTAAAAATTTTTAGAATATGTATACAATTTCTGTCCTAAATAATGGATATGTATTGTTTTTTTTTCCTCAAACTTTGCAGCAGATTTTAAAGCTTTGAACGCAAGAATGTCTCAAAAACAGGCGAAAAATTGGCATTCTAACGTCATACTAAGTTATTGTATTTTAAAATGAATTTCATCATAATCAGTAACTATTACACTTTTTCTTTAAACATTTTTAGAATCTGCTAATTTAGTACATAATGATAGATTTGGTTTGAAAATTTTTACTCAAACTTCATAGCAGACTTAAAGCTCTCAAAGCAAGAATTTTGCCAAAAATAGGCATTCTGGCGTTATAGCTCAGTCTTTGCACGTGGAAAATATCTCGTCATAAATCTACCACTATTAGAGTCTCAAAATATAATTTTTACACTTTTAGAATCTCTAAGTACAGTTCTTTATGATTGATTGGGTTTAAATTTTTTCTCTCAAACTTTATGGCAGGCTTTAAAACTCTCAAAACAAGAATTTTGCCGAAAATAGGCATTCTTGCATCATAGCTCAGTCTGTGCATGTTGAAACATATCTTGTCATAAATCTGCAACTATTTGAGTCTCAAAATACAATTTTTACATTTTTGGAATCTTCAAGTACAGTCCTTAATGATTGATTGCGTTTGAATTTTAATTCTCAAACTTTATAGCAGATTTTAAAGCTTTGAGAACAGGTTTGTCTCAAAAAAGGTTGAAACTTGACTTTTTGACGTCGTAATTAAGTTTATGCATCTTAAAATGTATCTCGTCATAGTTCGGTAACTATTGCACTCAGAAAACTTTTTTTCACATATTTAGAAACGGAAAATACAGTCCTTGATGATAGACACACTTTGAAATTTTTTACTCGAACTTTATAGCAGACTTTTAACCTCTGAAAACAAGATTTTCTCGAAAAATCGCAAAAATTTGCATTTTTGGGTGACTTAATGCTTATTCTCGAAGAAACCAATACAGTGAGAAGTATGAAATGTTTCTTAGTGTTGTCCTTTAATATAGGCATCTTTTGACATCAAAACTATCTTTCTAACTTTAATCATTCCAGAGCAGTGAATTTTTTAATATAGAGAAAACATGCTTAATCGAGGTTCACTCGCTGAACGTGCAAAAGTTTTTATAGAAGCAACAATAATGATGATTTTAAGTGCTGGAAAATATTGTTTCCTCCATGATGCTTTTTACATTTTGCATATCGGACAAGTATTAATGTCTCTAGGCCCGTTTTTGTAGTGAAAACCATGCAATTTCCTGCAGTCAGCCACTTGTAAACAAACTCTCTGCTGGTATCATCGCTCAGAGCGCCACCTGGTGCATTTTAATTTAAGGCACAACCTCATTATTGCTTCTTTACAGACTATAGATTAAAGAAAAGACATCTTTACACACAAAAGATCATTCAATGATGTAATAAGTTCTCAACATGCATAACAAGTCATTGTAGCGACATTGTGCTCATTGACAAGACATTGTGTGATACTTCTGACTTTCTAGTTCAAGAAGCCTCAACGGATTGGGCCCAGTATGATGGAAGTTCAACAGACTGAGGCATGTAGTTAAAGAAGAAAAAGACTGAGGCGTACAGTGATGGGGCACTGTAGGGGTTTATGGGTAAAAATCAACACAGCAACACAGGCCTTCTTCAAAAAATTACATGGCGACTTAGAGCCCCTTATCTACCAACAGACACAATTTTTTTCCGACCTCAACAGTGGCGTAGCTAGGTATTTTCTCTGGGGGGGCAAATGACCCTGAATTTCCCCAAAAAGTAATCAGCTACCCGGCGTAAGCATGACACGGGTTTTTTTTTAATTTTGAGAAACTTTACCGAACTCTCAAATGTTACATATAAAACACTGAAAATCCTTTTTAACTGTGATGATGCTGCACACTTTCTACAAAGAAGAGCTAAGAAAAGAAATTCTTGGAAAGTTCTGATATGTATACCGCATAGCAAAATCATGTAATGAAAATATCTTTGGATAGGTTGCTTCTACATTAAACTCACAAAAAGATGCAAAACTTACAGATTGAAGATTGATTTTGCTGTGATGAGGTGTTTTTAACAGTATGATTATCATCAGAAAAATCAGTATTGAATTTTTCTTGTTTGATTCCATCATGCAGTACTTAGTCAATTTTTTATTTTGATTTCTAATTAAACACTTGACATGTTCTTGATTCTCTGATGTGTGTTTGGCTTTGGCCAAAATACGCTGAAATTTTCACTCTCAATCACAGCATGTACTCATACAGCGTCTCCAACTTTTTCTTTTTTATTACATTTTATCAAGTTATCAGAGTCTTACTTCAGATAGAGTCAGCATGAATTTCAACACTATTTCCATGGATATATAAAGTAAAAGTATGCCTTTCCTCCTCCTTTTCCCTTTTTCTTTCCTCTTTTTCCATTTTACTTCCCCCTTTCCCCTTATTTTTCTCCTTTCCCTATTTTTCCCCATTTCCCTATTTTTACCCCCATTTCCCCATTTTTTCCCCAAAAAGTTGTCTGGTGGGGCAACTTGCCCCCCCTGCCCCCCCACTAGCTACGCCACTGGACCTCAAAAAGTGACAGGAAACATGTATATTCCCTTTATTTCATGAGTGAAACTTCGCTTCCAAATTTTTAACGGCTTTCATAATGTCATATACGCCAGGAAAGGTGTCTACCGATTTAATGTGAGTGGGGGATGCAACAAAAACAAGGCTCAAATGAAGCCATCAGTGGTTTGTCCTCTAATTTTACTCGGATATGCCATATTTATTCACTATTATAAATTGAATCTCATTCAAGAAGTACAGCTTACTGTTGTATAGAATTCATTCGAAAATAGAATATGGTACTTCTTGATTTATGTTGTGCCAGGAATCACTCTTTGACTGCCGGAGTAACCTTAATAATGCAACCAAGAAAACACTAATCATGTTGGGCAGATGATTAAAAAGTATTGTAGAAAATCGACAGTCACCCTGTGTTTGAATTTGAAATGTATTAAATCAAGTTAATCGACATCACAAAATATGGGCAAAGGTCACTCACCCCCCCCCCCCAAGCACATTTCAACTTCTTTCAAGGACAGATGGGGTTTTAGATTTAGGATAGGATAGGATAGGATATTTATTTTTCATTTCACATATGCAATTACAATAATCAGTCAATGCTATTAGAATATTCGATATACATGGCATATGGAAATGGAGGAGCATACAAGAGCCTATGCAGGCTGTGGTCGCAGCACCTTACATTATTACAGAATAAATAATTTTCATCAGTATTTGTGGTAAGGGGAATGACAGTCTGAGTTGTCAAAAATGCTCCCTACCTCAGTAAAGGTGTGCCATTTCCAAAAATCAACTAAGATTTGAAGCAGAAAAAACTGTGACACAATGTTGTAACAGTTCTCACAATGTTGCTACAGATACTGTTTCGGACTCTGGACAAAGTAATTATGAATTTCTGCAAGTAAGATCTTAGGAGCACTACTATTTTGTTAATTAGAAGGCATCCAGGTGACTGTTGCTATTTTATGGAGACAGTAGAATGCATTTACAAGCATAATAACCATGCACACATGTTAGCTTGTATTGAGGTCACCACTTATAATGCTATCTTCTCCCAACACATACCTTTTTGCAGATAAAATACATTGCAGATATTTTGTATAGGTATATTACTAGTAATTAGGCCTGTTGTACATTGTCTTCAGTGAGAGGAATTAGGTATAAATAAAGAAAACTCAACCACCAATCAATCTGCTAATTGTGTCAAGTTCTGCAGCACAATGTCTTTACATAAACATGACCTATTTCTAAAACAATAGGTAACAACATTGTGATGTAGCACCCGGTGTATTGGAAAGTTCTTCTGATGATTCCCATGTTTCTGTTTGCCCTGTTTACGGCGGTGTCAATGTGTAAGTCGAACTTCAGCTTAGTGTCAATAGTGATTCCTAGATCTTTCTCATTTGTGGAGCTTGACAGTGGGAATGGATCCTCCCCCAGGGGGGTCAGAGTCAGCGGTGTTTGTCTTGTATCCGGATGATAGCGAGTCACAAAGAGGCGCTTACATTTGTCTGGGAGGAACTTAAGTAGCCACATGTTATACCAGGATTGTAGATAATTGAGATCTAATTGGAGAAGGTCCACTTGCTCACCAAGGGGAGGGGTGCCGGTTTTGAAGATTTTGTCTTCAGCGAAGAGGTAGACGTTAATTGAGATGTTGTCAGGAAGGTCATTAATATAAAGTACGAAGAGGAATGGCCCTAGGACGGATCCTTGGTGGATTCCGCTTTTAACCTGGGCTTCGGATGATAATTTTCCATTTACGCGGACTTTCTGGGTTCGGCCATTTAGAAAATCTTCGATCCAGTCTACTAGGAAGCCTCCTATACCATATCTGGAGAGTTTAAGTAGAAGTATTCGGTGGGGAACGCTATCAAAGGCTTTTTGAAAGTCCATATACACTGCCTCGATAGGAAGGCCTTTGTCGATTGCTTCGATCCATTCATCAAGTACGTGTAAAAGCTGGAGCACGGTCGATCTTCCTTGAATGAAACCAAATTGTTTATCTGAGAGCAGGTCATATTTGATGAGGTGGTCCATGATGTCATCCCGGACTAGTTTTTCAAGAACTTTGCAAGCGACGCTGGTTAAACTTACTGGCCTATAATTGTTTGGACTGTACTTTGCACCCTTTTTGTAGATTGCACAAACTTCGGCTTTTTTCCATTCCTTGGGGATCTTCCCTTTAGTGATAGATGATTTGAGGAGAATGCTGAGGGGCTTAGAGATGATCTCACGTGTCTCCTTGAGAACTAATGGGTGAATCTTATCTGGCCCTGGTGATGAACCAATGTGTAGGTCCTGAAGTTTCTTCGACACTTTCTCTTCGCTGATATCGGTTGAAATTAATTCATGCTCGCATCTATAGTTGAAAATTGGGAGATAAGAGTCCCAGGTGGCTCCTCTACAAAGACTGACGAAAAGAAGGTATTTAGAGCTTCAGCCTCGTCTATGTCAGTTCGGGCCATACCATTTGTATTTTGAGGTCGGGGATGGATGACTTAACCTTGGTGCGTGAGTTGACATATCGCCAGAACCTCTTCGGGTTGGTCTTGACAGCATTGGCTATATCATGCTCAAGCCCCATCTTGACTTTCCTCATGGAGTTCTTGACTTGATTCCGATATTTAACATACTCCATTCGTTTATCTTCATCTCTAGTTTCCATATACCTGCGCCAGGCGCGATGCTTGTGTTTAATTTTCTTGGCCAGATCTTGATTTATTGGGGTCGGCCAGTGTTTCCCAACACTCGAAACCAGTTTGTGTGGAATGTTATTGTCCTGGGCTTTACAGTATTGGTCGAAAAATCGCTTCCATTGATGGTCTAGATCGTCACAGTGTTTTGAGAATTCCAGGTCCCAATCCATGTCCATTTCCTTAGCCAAATTTTCATAGCATCCTCTGTCATAGTAATATTTAACATGGGTCGATTTGTTTCTGATTGTGAAACATTTGAACAGGCAAGAGAGCACACAGTAGTCGCTTTTTCCAAGTGGGCTTTCATGGGAGTCGAGTCAATCATATTCTCTTCGTTAGTGAAGACCAGGTCAAGAAGCGACGGAATATTTGATCCCCTTTGCCTAGTTGCTGATGCTATTATGCTGTGTCCAGTAGAGCGGGGTTATTGCTTCTAAGAATTTGTTAGCAGAGTTGTAATTGCTGGACCTTGTGCTCCAGTTAATGTTTGGATAATTGAAGTCCCCATAAACCATTTTTTGGGATGCCTGGTGATCGTTTACAAGTCCCATAAGCTTGTTGATTGCTAAGTTGTTCTGTTCACTGGAATTAGGACTCCGGTATACTTTGCATAGTAGAAGTGAGTTTCCTCCTGGTAGGCTGACCTCGGCTGCAAGGTATTCCTTGAAGCTAGTTTGAAATTCGACCTAAGATATTCCTATTGAATTATGGATGTAGAGGCCTGTTCCTCTGCCCTCGCTCAAATTAGTGCTGTAGAAATTATAGCCGGCAATCTGCAGTTCGGCTGCTGACAATTGGAATCCATTATTTTTGGCTCTAATTTCGTTTACCATGATAATGTCAACTTGACGTTCACTGCTATTGATTCTTGATTTGAGTTCCGGCAGTTTTGAGAAGATACTATCTGCATTGGTTAACCACATATATAAATCTGTACCCCGGTAGTTAGAAGATGGCGTGGGTCCTAGTTCGAGTCCTTATCCTGGCATGGGCTACATTATGCTGCCCTCCAGGAATAAGGTGACGAGGCTGGGCTAGGTTTGTTTCTTCTCTTTCACTTTCCAAAAACCCGGTTGACCAATGACTTTGAACGTTGTTGTTTCCGTAGACTTGTTCTTGGCTTCCGTTGCTAGTTGAGAGTATTCACTTCTGAGGGCTTGTGTAAGGTCATGAACTATGCTGACTTCCTTATGGATGCTGTCCTTCAGCTTCTGGGTTGCCTTCATTAAGGAGTCCTTTGCTGCCCCGGTCGACAATTCCAGCAAAATTGGCCTCTTTTTATTGTTCGAGTGTTGTCCTAGCCTTGTCAGTTTCTTCAAGCTGGCTTGATTAAAGTTGGGGTCAAGAAACTTTAGGATTTCAAAACATCTGCCGCTGTCATCCGAGGTCTTCTCCTCTTGGGTCTCTTTGGTCGATTCGGACATCCTATGTATAATTATGTTGTTTGTCTTCGTTCTCTATCTGTCATTTCCCTGGCGATTGCTTCATAGAGCTTAGGAAATTGCAGTTTTGCAGCAACTTCACTCTCCGTCTGTTCCCTGATTGCGATCTTAAAAGCTTCCGATTTGTGGGACTGCTCAATAGGGTGTGGCTGGTGCCCCAACATTGTCAGATCAAGCTGTACCTTATTTTGGTACTGTGGTTTGGTCAACATAACATGTGTGTAAAGTTTAATGGAAATCGGAACATGATTACCTTGAGCACCATTCAGTTATAATTTTCTTGAATTTGTTTATAAGCGCAAACCGCGGTACTGTAGAACTTCGTCAATATTGACCGTACAATGATAAAACTAGCATGGTTGAACCTAATTAGAGCTTCATTTTGAGTACAAACTTTGATGGTCTCGGACAATTTTACACAGTTCATCAAATTTGTAGTCCGGTGCTTTTTTGGGAAATAGGGGAGAATGGGGACCGACGGGCCATGGGGACCGAAGGGCCGCCCTCTTAACTCCACATCAAAAACGTTTCGAAACATCTTATTTGCATTTTTAGTATTGCTTATCACATCTATAAACACCATATTGATGACTGATCGATAAGTTAAAGCATAAGCCTTTAGTGGGCAAAATGATATTTTCAACGTCTAAAGTAATTTTGTACTGATTCAGAAAAAGTGTTATATCTCCAATTTGTGTAGACTCGAGGCAATATATTTTCTATGACGATTTTCCCTATATATTGGTGACAATTTACACATTGAATTTTGGGAACAAGAACCATATTTCACAAAAAAAAGGGGGTTTAACTATCCTGAATGCTTTTGGGGACCGATGGGCCACCCAACATTGGTACTAAAGGCCACTATTTCCTGAAATTTTCAATAGGTGGCGTATTGGCATGGGACTGGATATTAAAGTCTGTTTTGTGTAAAATCTGGGCATATCTATAATTTTTCGATCTCTTATTATCCCATACACTCAGTTGGATCAACAACAACATCTTGAATCCAAATTTCAAATTCTTCATCCACCCTTTGGCAAGTTATTGACATGGTCCATCGGACCCCATGGGATGGGCCACCATCTTACTTGACAGAAAATGTGCTTTCTCATCTTTCTCCCTAGGTTGATCTATGTGAATCTTACATCATTTTATAGAGAATTACATCTGCTAAAAGGGTGCACAGTATGAATCCTGTATCTGAAACAGATTTGCCTCCACGGCCAATAATTTGTCAAGCGGCCCATCGGTCCCCACTCTCCCCTAGCTTACATATTTTGAAAAACACCAGGGTGCCAAGGACAATGTCTTGATAGATTAAATATATTTTGATGATATTGGAACATCTTATTTGCAAAATCTGTATCTGAGTCAATTTAGATCATGAATTTTAACATCACACTCACATCATAAGATTCATGGGACTTTGTGAATTCAATATTTTATTTTTGCGCTCCATGGCACTTATAGAAGTAATTCAAATAATGTATAGCTTAAAAACATGAATTACTTTAAAATATGAATTAACAGATCATTAATTTTGTACCAGGAAGATGACACCAGAGTCAATGAATTAAGATTTCTAGCAATTCTCCAGGGCATTACAATGTACATACATGTACAATGGTTAGCAGAGGGAGAGTGAGTGCTCTGGGTCTCCTTTTTCTGGGCCCTGGGTTTGATTCCAGCTCTCATGGGAATGGGATCACTGGATTTATAGCTGTTGGACAGCAGTTTCAAATTTTCTTCACCTCATTGCTGTGTTCTACTTGAGTCCTAGGTAGCTACAGCCTGCCAATTTAAGATGTACAATGTACATAAGCCAAAGTCATCTATAAATCTTCCCTAATGAGAAGCTGGCACACTGTCAGACACACCATGGTATTGATTCCTTAACTGTGTGAACAGCAGGATTAGTAATACTTTTATAACCATGATTTGTAATTAAATTGAGTAATGATATATCCACATTTTGAAACAGAGCATTTTTTAAGAATTTTCGACTGGGAGACCATCGGAACTTCACAACGCCGTTATGCGCAACATCTCTGAATCAGCTGAAAATCCATAAGATATACTTGGGTCATTCTACAGAAATGTTCCTATTTTGGTGGAAATTTTGCTGTTTTTCAAAATTTTTAAAATGCCGGATTTAATCAGTGTGGAGGCCAAGATAGGGTCTGAAAAACATCTAGCAATGATTGCCATGATTCTTTCTTCAATTTTAATTGTGGCTAAAATTAACATGCTTTTCCTATGAGTCATTACCGCAACAGTAGCAAATTGTTGCAGTAATGACATGTTGCGGTAATGACAAATTCAGCTTTGGAATTTATTTAAAGAGGCCCAGCAGCACAGAAAGCATAGGAGGTTGAAGGAATATGAACTAGAACAGCAGCACTTCATGAGAGTTTAAGAAAAAATTTTGCTGCATTCATTTCTTGATTGTTAAATGTCCGTTGGGTAATGACACATAATAAACCTACTCGCTCAAATTAGGGGTTTTAAATGGACATAAAATCTCTTTCGCACATGTGATTTTCTTCAGCAGACAACCTTGCTATCAAGCTGCTCGAGCAGTTGTATTATGTCATGTGACTGATGACATCACTTGTATAAGAAAATGAATGGTGCCAAAAATAGTACTATGTTGCGGTAATGACAAAAAAACTCAGGGACAGACTTTGCAGCTAATTTTCTCAAAATTCAATAGGGAGTAAAAAATTAAATCAAGCCCATAACTTAAAGGACATTGTTCTGGTTACATTCATATAAAAATTAAAGCATATTCAGACAATTTTGCAGATATAGTGAGGGTTGAATCCGCAGAAATAGGTGCAGGGACATGCATAAAACAGGTACAAGTGCGACTTTAGGGCAGCAAAATATTGTCAAAAATATATATGAATGACAAAATTAACACTTAACATTTTTGCTTTGGTCCTGCTTGCGACCTCTAACTTTTAAAAAAGTGATAAAGAAACATCTATTATTGATTTAATGACATTTGAAACCTAAGGACAGGAATAGGAACATTATGTAATGACATGCTTGCAAAAGGGCCTTTGAACTATTAAGCTCTTTGCTAATCTAGGATTTCGGCCAATTTCCACCAAACTAAGTTAGAAAAAATTTTAATTAATGAAAATGGAAATAGAAAATATTGCATAATCTAAATTGTAAAGACAGTGAGGAATACTTTTGATATGAAAGATTTGTCGCTTTCAAATGCACCCAGGAACTACAAATCAAATGTGAAATTAATGAGAAATTCTGGGAAAATTGGTCTCCCAGTGACACCAATTTGGCAATCACTGGGAGACCAAATCTGTCCACTGGGAGACCATTTGGTCTCCCAGTTACTATGTTAAAAAATGCGCTGTTTTGAAACTTGCAATAGGAGTCTCCTCTAATTTCCTGTCCTATGATGGAGCATGGACAATCAAGGCTATACTTATGGAATGTGGTTGACTATAGGCCCTCTGAATACATTTCTTTTTGACAATGCCTTTTATGAACTTAAAAATCAAATTTGTAAAGCTGTCTCCAGCAGAGGTATGATGTGTAGAAAACCACCAACTTGTGACAATGCATCTTACGGTGCAATGGAAATAGCATTCTTACAACATTACGACATGCAGGCTATGTTTTTGATTAGTCATTGCTCTTTGAGTGTATGTGACCGAACAATTGAACCATAAATTCCATAATATACATTAGTTACATCATATATTACATAGCATTTGTTTAATTGTTGTAATTAACTGCCTCAGCCATAAAAATGGACAGATGCCAAAAATTTCCCTCCATAACATTCAAAATGCGATCTCTTTCATCCACATTTTTAAAATACACAACAAGTACCACATTGTCTTATAAATTCATACCAGGTTCTCAAAAGAGTTATTGAAATCTATGTAGACCATGTTCTTGCTGACATAAGTTACCATTTAAAATTCCTGAAAATTGACACAGGTTTGCATATATCTGATAGGCATGAAGAAAAAAGTTGCCAAAAGCAGTAAAATAAAAGATTGACACTGCATAAAATTATCCAAAACCATTGAAGTTGGTATTCAAAATGAAGCTCTAAGTGAGGCCTGTCCAGTCATACAAGTTTAATTGTTGTGAAATGTATATTGACAAAGTTATACAATACCGCGACTTCCGTTTTTAGCAAACCGCGAGGAAACTTCAACTGAATTGTGCTCAAGGTAAACGTTTATCAATTCTCATGAAATTTCTCAGGCATGTCCCTTGGGTCAAACCACAACACCAAAAAGAGGTACACGGGTCTCCTCCAATTTTTTGCATTTTGAGGGGCACCAGCCACACCCTACTGCTCAACAGCAACATTTACTTGGTCGGACATACCGTCCTCAATTTCTTTTTTTAGTCCTTGGTGGCTTGAGCGGACCACATTTTTAATCCTGTCGTCTAGTGTAGCTTCGGAGTTATCGACTTGAGTTTGGAGGGAGTTCATCTTAGACTCTAGGTTATCCAATTTGTTGTGGAGCGCTACAACTTCGAGATGGAGCTTAGTTGCACCATATTTACAGTTAGGGCAGTACCAATGAAATTGGTCCATATTTTTAGAAATCACATTGAACTCAGTTGATGAAATACCCTGGCATTGGGAGTGGAATTTTCTTTCACAGATTGAACATTTTAAAAGTAGGTCCCTGGACGTAAATTTTTTCTGGCAGGGTTCGCAGACTTCCGGAGTAGCCATTCTAATTAGATTGTGGGAGCCAGTCTATTCACTTGGGGGAACTAAAACAGTTCCTATTGTAGAGCTTGTCAGGCGTGGGCTGCTTATGCTGCCCTCCTAACAGCTATTGTAGTCGTTCGTTTAGTTACGCTTGAAGTCCCAAGGCTCACCTTCATCGGAGTTCTGCTCGTCGGATGAATCTTTCGTGGAGTCAGGTTCCAGCAGGCTTTGTAGACCAAGCTCACGAATTAGGCTGTCGCACGTTCTGACATGCAGTCTGATAGCTAGGTAGTCGTTTGGATGAACTCCATCTGTTAGATTGTAGTCTTTGAAGACCTTGTACACTTTGGACTTCCTTCGCTTTCCTGCTTTCCCTCGTTTTCTTTTCTTGATGGATTGGCCTAGTACTTGCCCATCGAGGTCGATAGTACGTAGGTTGAGGGTCTGGTTATCCTCTACTATCTTAGCATTTACAGACTTGATATCCTCGAGTAGCAGTTTTTGCTGGTCCTGTAATGCTTTTAAAATGTACTCAGCTGCACGGTCATCTTGCTCTAGGTGAAAGCGGTAGTAATTTTTCAGGCTTGCTGGGACTATCGTTGCAATGTTTGCTTGGGTGCCAAAATGGACCCGGCACTTGTCGATAACCCTCCGAATTTTTTCAACCTGGTCGCTGCGGTAATATGAAAGCAGTTTAATTTGACCGATTGCTTCACGGCAGGTAAAGTTACAAATGCCACCTTGCAGTATTATCTTGTCAAAGTGCTTCAGTCTTGACTCATTGAAGGCCACGTGTAGTAATTTTTGTAATTTCGCGCCTTTGATGACTTGCAGTTCGTAGGAAATAGGCAGGGAGTACTCACTGATAATGCTATCTAGTACCTCATCAAGTCCTTTGCCCCTTGAATCAGTTAATATTAAGACCTTGGCTGGGTCTTCACTCGAGAAAACATGGTTGTTCCATCGCTTGCGCCATCCTGGAGAAGACACGTCTGGTCCGATTGAGAACGAGACGCCATATTGGATTTCTGGGTCAAGGCTATTCTGCAGTCAATTTTGGGTTGAGATTTTCCGTCGAAATTTTGCGGAAGAAACGATCGTTTTTTGGAGCGTCTTAAAAACAAATCTTGCTAGTACTTAATTCCGTTTCACCCACTGAATTTGTTTGGTTACCTTTCAAGAATAAGTATGGTTATGATAATTATTCTAAAAATAACTTTTTTTCATGATGCATCATTTTGAATGTATGCTGTATACATGCATAAATTCAGTAATTATTCAATCAACTTCATTGTCATCTTTTGGAGGGGTTTTCCATGTTCACTGAGGCATGTAAGTGTGAATGCATTGGCCTATTGTCTTTAGCAAAGAAATTGGGTCATTGCATGTACCTGACCTTGTACAGAGGTGTGAGAATTACCCAGGGAGCATACTGTATTTCAATTAGGAGCATGCAAAAACATAAATGTTCGGATCAATTTACAATTTGAATTTAGGGCAGGGGAAAGAAGCAGTCTGGTTCCAGACTGTGGCTACATTCTAAAATGGACTCAGGATCAAGATGATGTAGAACTGAAGTCAATGAGACTGTTTGATTAGATATAAGATTTACAGAAAGAAATTAATTGAACTGATAGATGTCTAATTTATTGTTCAAACAATAGCTACCCTTATTGTAATGCCCCATTACTCACAATAGACAATGCATGGCCTGTGTTTGGAGTGCATTTAAGATAATGGCCAGTGCTAGAATAGCAGTTTTAAAACATTCATGAATATATATATTGAGTTATTCCATATTAGACAATATCAGATGACATTTATACTAAAGATAGGTAACGTTTTTCAGTAAATTTGTAAATTCTAACAACTTAAAACTGTGTCTATATTATATAGTTTCAGTTGTATGCAGTTTAAATGAAATAGTAATTTTATCTTTTCTGCAGGAATTATGAAACATCTTAATAGCAAACTGATAATTGGATCGATCAAACAACCAAAAATCAGTCAATTTATCAATCTTTCTATCTATCTATATCTATCTATCTATCTATATATCTATCTATCTGTCTATCTAAACAGTTCCGTACATGTCCTGATCGTTTTCTGGCTTTAACTTCTCAAATATTGTCCATTTCTAGCTGTCTTTATAATAGTCATTACTATCTATCTATATCTATCTATCTATCTATATATCTGTCTATCTAAACAGTTCCGTACATGTCCTGATCGTTTTCTGGCTTTAACTTCTCAAATATTGTCCATTTCTAGCTGTCTTTATAATAGTCATTACTATCTATCTATATCTATCTATCTATCTATCTATATATCTGTCTATCTAAACAGTTCCGTACATGTCCTGATCGTTTTCTGGCTTTAACTTCTCAAATATTGTCCATTTCTAGCTGTCTTTATAATAGTCATTACTATCTATCTATATCTATCTATCTATCTATATATCTATCTATCTGTCTATCTAAACAGTTCCGTACATGTCCTGATCGTTTTCTGGCTTTAACTTCTCAAATATTGTCCATTTCTAGCTGTCTTTATAATAGTCATTACCTGTCTATTGCACATTCCATTGCTTTACTTTCCTGTCTCTCACCACTGTATATTACATTCAGACAAAAATAATTTTGATAAAAAACCAACTTTCTAAAATGGTATAGTGGAAGAGGGGACGAATTACTGTGGGTAATCCATGCCAGGTAATATTGTATACAAATATTGGATTGGAAGGAGTCCAATATAGAGTATAGGCCTAATTGGATGAGGAAAAGTTATATTGAATGAAAGTTATATTGGACGACTTGCCATCTGATATCTGTTATATTCTTCATCCAATATAAGTTATATTTTCCTTATAAGTTGATTTGCTGCCAAATGGTCAAAAAGATGCATTCAGATGTTTTAAACTTTCATGACTTCCTGCTAAGACAGTATTTTTCCCCTTTCAATTGAAAAAAAGTAACAAAATCATAATGTAGAAAGCTTCTAATTCTAAATACCACTCCAAGCTCACATTACAGACAGCCGTAATTTTAAAAGTTCAAACCATGAAAGAGGAGGCAATGGTGACGTAACCATTGTTAATTTGCTCTCATGATGCCATCAGTTGTGATATCACAATAACAAGTTGACCATTATGACATCACCAGTGGTGACGTCACTATTGAACAACAGGTAATGAGGTGATTGTTCTTCATTCAAAAACTGTCACGGATCCAACATAACTTTTTAGGATCCAATGTAACTTTTCAGGATGCGATATAACTTTTTGCTGCCTAATATAGTGGTAATGTCAGACAAAAATAATCGACTGTGATTGGCTGACACAATTCAAGTGAAGAATATTTCTTAATATCATATGGTAAGCCAGAATACTCACTGCTCATTGGCCGACAGCCGCGCAATATTCTACGATATTGCACGCATGTTATTGCACGTTCATTTTAACATGTAAGAGATTGAACGGACCTGAGAGGAAGCACCATATTTACACGCTGCTGCAGCCATAAGCTGACAACAAGAGTGTGTTTTTCAACTATACTAAAAAATCTGCCCCTCAGCAACGGAAGAAGATAGGAAGATGATTTTAGCGGCAAAAGATGCGTCCATTAAAGGGCTAATCGGATATCAACTTTTTGTACTGCTTATGTCATGTGTTTTATCAAAATAAAGCATTTAGTGGCCGAAAAACGGCATTTTTGATTTTATTTTGTTTAGGGTCAAAAGTCTGCTACAAAGTTTTTAAAAAAATCGAAAATTAAATCTATCATCAAGTATATAATTTGACGATTCCAAAGGTGTGAAATTTTTTTTTGTGATTGAAATATTCATTAATTTCTAATGAGATACATTTTAAATATGCGGTTCGAAAGAAACACAAAGTGAGTCTTGCAGCAGCAACAAGATCGTTTTTTGGTTTTAAATAGTTAAAGAAAGTCACTGGACAGCACTAGAAATAGATAGAAAAATGATTGTGATGGCCAAAAGATGCGTATATTAAAGGGTTAAGTAGATATCAACTTTTTGTACTGTTTATGTTATTTGTTTAATCAGAATAAAGCATTTAAAAGTGGCCGAGAAACAGATTTTTCTCCCAAGAGTTTGGACATCAGAATTCCAGCCCTTTTCTTAGCATTTGCCAAAAAAAAAAAACCATATGATATAACAGTTATTGCACATCACCTCGTGCAATATCAGTTTTTATGGCACCGAGGTGACTAATATTGCACTCGAGCAGCGCCCTCGTGCAATATCAGTCACCTCGGTGCCATAAAAATGGATATCGCACTCGGTGCTGTGCGATAACTGTATAATATTGTCACCAAAGCCAATCATCATTTTTTACATTTTATTTCTCAAATTGCTCTTTCACAAAAAACACAGATTTTGCCACAGGCCACCAATAGGCATACTTGCCTGAATTTCATTATTGTAATTGTAAATACTCTTTTCTAGAGTAATTTCTTGCAAATTACTAACCATTGATTTCAGTTCATTTGATCTTGTGCCAAACATATTGACTCCTGGCCCATATTTAAACTGTTTCCCCTCTTATTTTTTTGGGGGGGGGACCCATCCTGCAAGCTGATTGCATGTGGATTTTAAATTCCCTCTAATACAAAATGCTGGACAGGAAACTCTTTATATTATTTTGCTCACAGTTCTTGGCCATTCAATGAAAGTTCCTACCTCAATGTATCCCACTGTCTGGACAATGGCCGCTGAGTAGCCGATGTTTGATATTGCATGGAATTTGTAGACATTTTAAAGTAAATCAGTTCATCAACTGGTTGGAAAACTTTCAAAGGAGCAATATTACTTTCGCTCTGCAACTGCTCAGGAACGATTTTCTCGAATCACCTGATATTTGATATTGCATGGAATTTGTAGATATTTTCAAATAAAAAATGGAAAATGTTCAAATACCACAGGTATCTGCAAGCACAAATATTACACTAAACACTTTCACTCAACTATTTTTTCAAATTTTTGAAATGTAAAACGTGAGGGGGGGGGGCATAGCTACGCCATTGCTCACTGTTCCTCGCTCACCCCCAAACATCCCATTTGTCACTGGTATTGTGATATTATAACAAAACAACCCAAGTCAGGGTCACTGAGTAACAATATCACGAGCTGTTGTGTGAATTAATATCACTCGAGCCCGAAGGGTGAGAGTGATATTAATTCACACTACAGCTCGTGATATTGTACGAAGTGCCCTGATGCGTGGTTGTTTTGTTTTCATCACCTGGTTTTAACTCAAATTTTTAGTTATAAAGAGAGACTATTTTCTGCCATTACAAAAATGCGACGTCACCATGGAGCAACAATGGACATGACGTCACAATCCCATTGTTTCGGCCATAGTTTGGTTTGTGACGTCATCAGGCAGCTGAAATGCTGGTGATGTCATAACCATTGTTAAAAAATATCGCCCTTGAAGGGTGGTATTTTTTACAATATCATAGGCCCTGATATTTTGACTGTAAACAGTGATATTTGCAGCCAACCAGGTGATAAAAACCTATTCATAATAAACCAACACATAAAAAATTAATTATGTTGTTACCATAGTCATGTCGGTTATATATATTTTAATTTAAGTATTAATGATATTGCTGATAATTTTATTGTAAATATAGCAACAGCTTAGTTTCAGTGTGACTAATTTTTTTTATTTAATATATTTACAGAAGTTTTAGTACACTCTCCAATTAGAGGGCTCAAGGCGGTGATGTACACACCATATGAAAGACATGAAGAAGAATCCTGTCTAAGTTTTTCATATAAACTTGGTGATAGAAAAAAACATGCCTATCTCAAAGTCCACCAGAGGACTGCTCTTCACACAATATTTTTCAGGACAGGTTGGTGTTATTCCCTCGTCACACCTCATATTTATTATGTTAAAATTGCAATATTAAAAACCCCCTAGCCCCCCCCCCCTGAATTTGAACCCCTTGAATCCGCCACTGATTAACAATATTTTGTTTCTGCACCATATCAAAAACTTGCAACTTCCATGCATGTAAATAAGTGATAATGTTTAGATCTAATTCAAGAAACCAAATATCAAATGATGTGCTGGCACCTTAACAGGTGCTTATACTATCTGGTATCCATCTGTCTAAATTACTTATCTACAACCTCCCATCATCCTCTCAACAAAACTCCAAATGACATTGGACCCGATATTACTAAATTACGTAAAATGTTGACAAATGGTTAGGGACCGTTCAGAATTTATGACTGGGGGGAGGTGGGAGTTTTGCTGGAACTTCCCGTCAAAAATTGATACCCCCCCTTTAGTTTCATGCTAATTTTTAGTAGTCCAAATAAAATGAGTTTATGCGTGTTTTTTAACATTTTTTCTTTGTTAAAATTTCTTACCCCCCCCCCCCCTTTTGGAAGTGTTATCAAAAACTAAAACCCACCCTTGAAACACGTGTGAAAAGTTAGTACCCCATCAGCTAAAATCCCACCCCCCCAGTCATAAATTCTGAAAGGTCCCTTACGGCCATAATACGTACGTATATGGCAAGGTCTCTGGAGGTGCTAGGACTTGGCTGTTTCTGCCTGTCAAAAATAAACTTGCAGTAATCACCAATATTTTGCTTTTTCTCAAACACATGAAACCTAGTCCTATCCCATAGTATAGTGCTTTGGGGTTATCTCATATATTAAATTAAAAAATCGAGATAATTGTACCCCCCTGTAGATGGTAACACATTTCTTTTTCCTTTTCTTAAAATAAACCGAACTCTTTGTAATGAAACAAACTATACAGGAGAAACATCATGTCACCTGGGACCAGCTTTGAAAGGTTGGATCATAGTTAGGACACATTGAAAATTGATAATCAATAAAAGGCAAAATTTTGAATGGTAACAGGACATTTAGATGTATAGTTCTGTAATTCAGAGAAATAGTAGATAAACAAGTCAATGTTTTAACATTTTGGGATAACCGAATGAGTGAAAGATTTCTGAATATGAATAATGGCCAGATAAGTGACAGGGAGCTAAGAAAACACCACCCAAAGGATGGTAACATGGACACAATTTAAATAATCAGAGTTTAAAGTTGTGCAATGCGGAGGTAAGCGCGGTAAACCAACATTATCTTCGCCCTCTGTGGTCACCTGAACCAGGCCAATTACAATAAAGATGAGATGATGTCATTGATAATACTACTACTTAGTTTATTATGTACCATGAATGGTAACAGGACGTATCAAAGTGGATTTCTCACTAAAACGAAATGGCAGGACTAATAAATTGAGGTAATGCTAATTTTAAGTTGTTTTTTTTTACTTACTTTCAAATTTTTAAAGTCTGCACAAAAAAATATGCAAAATAATGGTCTTGCTTGAAAATGGTAACTTGGACACACAGGACATTTACTGCTATTCCTGCTCAAATGATCTTTGTAAAAGCTGGTAATAGGTCTTATATTGTTGGATTATATAGTCCTAACATAGCGAATGACAAAAAAGTATTAAAGTGGGCTATTAATTTAAATGGAAGTGTTTCGTAACAGGACAAAACAGCACAGCATGTAACCAAGACATGTCCTGTTACCTTTCAAATTTTCATGGACTATAAAATAGCAAAATAACTTAACTGCACATGTGTTGCAACTATAAACTAAAGGTAAATACAAATAAAACATGTCAGTAAAAGACACTTCACTTACATTATACCATTGACAATTTATTTAGTGCAAACTAGCAATGTCCTGTTACTATGATGCTATTAAATGTCTCAAAATACAAAATAAATTAATGCTCTTGGCAATTAAACATAAAAGGCTCGATAAATCTGTAAGTATATTGATCAGACAGTTCATTTTTAAATAATTTCACCGCCTAGTCATAGATCCAAAAGGACTAAACTGCATTTATACATTTGAGACATGTCCTAGTTACCATTTGATCTTTTTAGAACTTTGGACAATACGGAAAAATTCCTTTACCCAAATCACTCCAAACAACAACTAAATAAATGCTGGTCAGGGAAATGTTTAGAATACAATTGATCAGTTAGACGGAGGGAACCTAACTTATTGTACTATTCAATATTATAAGTTGGACAAAATCGTAATGTCCTGTTACCATACCAAAATTATCTCACAACTGAACAACCACTGTTGGTCAGGCCAATATCGAAAACTTTAATAAATTTCCTTCAACTTTTAAATTCAATTGAACAGAACCAAACAAAAAATACTGAAAGTAACCATGACATGACCGCGTTACTGTACATTTATGCTTTTTTGTTGGATAAGTAACAGGACGATGATTAAATGTCCTGTTACGTTTGACGTACATTAAAGACATCTTCGAAGAGAATATCTTCTCACTGAATTGTCATGACATGTGAAAATATGCATGTGGGTGTACAAAAGGACACCAAATCAAAAAAACACTGCCAGGAAAAATCTGTCAATATTATTGAAGGTTTTTCAGTTATCCAATTTATGTCCTGTTACATCCTTTGAGCTATTCAACCACAGTTTTTTCATTAAATTCCAAAAATCTGGCTATGAGTTCATTTTTAATTGTCAACACAAAGTAGTGCGCATTTTCTCAGTTAAAAAATTGGCCATATTACCCACTATAACTTTATTGGTATGAAAATGGTAACATAGTAACACAAATTTCTTGAGGACACATAGGACAAATGAAAATTCAACTTAGCAATGCCGGCCAACCGGCCCTCTGGTAACATTGAAATTTTACATCAAGGTCAAAGTCACTCCCTGCATTTAATTTTCACAGAAATAATCAACCCCTTAACATTTTTTCATCCTAAAAGACATGGTGGAATTTTGAGAAAGGTAACGCCTAAAAAAGTAGGACATTTATTTAATGTCTATTCAGAAAAATATCATACATTTCTTCCAAACTTTTCAACTTTAAATTGATACCCAACTATATTTTGGATAGAAATTTGAGCGCTAAACATTCCGGATGTGCCACCAGCTTAGCTGGTGGGTGGATGCAGATGGTAACGGGGACAATTTTGAAGTTGTTACCATCCTCAAGTGTCTACATTTTCTGTTACACCTTGTGGGAGGTGCTGAGGATTGAGTGCACACTCACAAAATAAATAAGTTCAGGTAATTTGGAATGTTGCAGATGTGTCTTGCAAGCTTCAAACTGATTTTCCAAAGTGAGACCATCCCTCCAATTTGGGGTGGTCAGATTGTGTGCACTTTTTACTGTCCTTTTTATAGGACTTTGGCCTATTTAAGATCCTGGTGAACTGCTACAATGCAAATTTCAGGCATGTCTTGGAGCACAAACTGAGGCCTAGGTCCTGGTAGTGCCATTTCCTATGCATTAAGGTGTGAACGGCCTCATAATATTCTGTGATTCGTGCTCAAGCAAAAAGACATTTTTTTGGGTCAAATCTGAGCACCTCCAGAGACCTTGCCATATACTATATATCGTGGACAATGTGTATTTCTCTGTACCTCCCTTGACAATGTTGCCCTGACGCCGGAAACACCTCCCCTCCACCTGTAATAAATTGACCTCGTCCAGGGATCTCAAGCCGTTGCATGCTGAATTTAAAAGCGGTCAATTAACTGCTGAAGCTTCTGGTCCATACATTACCTTGACTAGATGAGAATCATATTATGAGATATTCCATTTGATCTGACGCGACAATTACTAGGATTTAAATTTACAACTACATGTTATTTTTTTAAAAAGTGTTTTATCCTCTGTTGGTCATTTACAAGAATAATCAACATGTACATGTCATCAATCCAGTAAACCTGATGAAAAAAAAATCCATTTTACAAGCTATTCTCTATATAATTATAAAGATAAGAAATATTGTAGATTATACAGGCCTTAAACAATTAATATAAAATTACATTTAATCAGAGAAGCAATAAGTAGGGGAGAGCGGGGCACAGTGAGACACTTTTTTTATTTTCAATTGTTCCAAAATGTTGGCAGTTAAGAGTACAATTAGTTCAGGCCCACATTATAGATAATGAAGTTGGGTATATTGTCCAGCAGTCTCAGGTTCCTACCGTTCACAGGTTGGGAGAAACTTTGAGTTACGTCCATGCTCGTCAAGTGTCTCACTGCGCTCTGTGGGTGGGGCACAGTGAGACAGCAGGCGGGGCACAGTGAGACAGGACATCTACTGCCATAACCGCCGATCCTCAGGACCTGCAGAATTGTTCTATCAATTGTTGCTACAAAAACTACTATACTCAAACAAAAGCAGCTAGCTAGGTGATTTTTTAAACATGTTTGGAAAATTCATCGCACAGGACACATGCACGACTTATTTAACCTGCCGCACCTGTTACATACTAATCAAAATTGTTTTCTGATGTTTCCCTTTGGATATGGCTCTCTAAAATCAGTAGTTTATAGTAGGCATTTTGTTTTTAATAGTGAGTTGTGAGCTATGCATACATTCAGGTCGTTTCGAGTGCATTTTATGATGTCTCACTGTGCCCCGCCTCAAACTGTCTCATTGTGCCCCACAGAGCTTTCTTTATAAAATTTTTGAATCCTGTGGACCGGATCTCACTAAAACAAGCCAAATAACCAAGTTTTGAATTCCTGGCAATTGATTTGCATTATCCCATTTTTCTTGGGTATTATAACAAAAAGTCATTTAGCGAAATTATTTACTTTTACTGGCTAAAAACCAAAATATTGAAATTCCACTCTCGATATGCTGTGTAGGCATTCAGAATATAGGACAGCCTCTCTCTTACTTACTTTTTCTACTACACAAAAGAGGGTTGATCTGTAAACAGTACCAGTTAGACGCTACTGGCTTTGTCTCACTGTGCCTGCCATCTCACTCTGTCCCGCTCTCCCCTACCTCTGAGGGGCTTATTATAATTCACAATTAGTTCAACAAACAATCAAATTCTGACAATAAACAGAGAAGAAATATTGACAACAATAAAAAGAAAAGATATAAACTGCTCACACTTAAAAATGCACACTTTCAAAAAGGTTAAAAATAGTACTTTCTCTTGAAATATCACGATGAAAGTTTGCACATATCTAGTAGTTGCCATCAGGTACATTCATGAAAATTTACAAATCTCTAAGTTTAGTACTTTTGTGTCAAATTAATTCGTCGTGGTTACTGTCGAAAATGCAAGTAACAAAGTGCACTGCAACACAAAATGCATCAATGGAAATATTGGTTTTGTGGCATACTGGATAGGATTAATCTTATGAAATTTTCACATGACAGGCACAGAACATCCAAAAACTGCTCCACAGAAGTTTTTGAAAAAAAAAAGTTATTGATAAAACAGATTTTGAATTGAAAACTCAAAATGTACGACTTAGCATCTGGAAGTGAAGCATGTGATCCAAAACTGTTAAATTATGGGGTCTTTTTGCTTTCCCACTGTAGAAACACATACAGAGACAATCATTACTTATCAATACTCTCAAAAATCTGAATAAAACATCTTTTTTGAAGATTTTGACAAAAGTCTCCTGTAGGGGGCGGGTCAGCATTGACACTTAAATTTGATTAATTTCATCGTCTTTAATTGTGGTTTGGTCAAATGTCCCTTTTCCCCAACCCATCAAACAAGTAAAAATATCAACTTTCATGGCTAATCAAAAAATATAGTGGAAAGAACAGCTAAGTTGTTGAAATTAATGATCAGAGGATATTGAAATTTTGTGACTTGCGTTTTCGACAGTAGCCACGACGAATTAATTTGACACAAAAGTACTGCACTTAGAGATTTTTGTGAATATACCTGATGGCAACTTCTAGAAGTGTGCAAACTTTCATCTTGATACTTCAAGAAGAAGTTCTGTTTTTAACCTTTTTGAAAGTGTGCGTTTTTAATTGTGAGCAGTTTATAAGTGTAATTATGGCCAGGATTCAGCCCAAAATTCTTGAAGTGGGCTGCAGCTGCGGGATGTCCTATACAATAGACTGTGTACCACTGTACATGTGCCTGAGGTGGGCTGCAGCCGTGTACGATTACAGGTACAGTCAAAAGACTGATTTGCTTTCCGATTGATATTCATATATGAGTGATTGCTTTTGGTTGAGAGAGCCTGTGTACGTTTAGGTAGATGGTTTACAGGAATTCGCGTAGCAGTAGACTTTTTGAGCCAAGAACCAAGCAATTTGGACTGTATGTGATGTATGGTAGAAAGCTACCCATGTGTGCCTAATATCCAGTCATTTTCGCACACACAAAGAAGCTGTGGGAGAAAACTGTTTCTATCAGTTATTGGTTCAGTTTTGGAACCTGAACAATCGGAAACTGTGAGATTTTGTACATCACACCTTTTCTGCAAGTACTATTCACCTTGCATGAGCAGTGATTGACTAAGCCCACATTTATTCATATCAAACCGCATTTTGTGACTATCAAAAACGAATCCATCAATCAATGAATAAATCAATAAATCAAATTAAATCTGTCAATCATCTGCCAATCAATCAATCTTTCAATCAATTAATCAATCTATCTACCATTTTACCCCTCTATCTATCTATCTATCTATCTATCTATCTATCTATCTATCTATCTATCTATCTATCTATCCATCTATCCATCTATCCATCTATCTATCCATCCACCCATCCACCTACCTACCTACCTACCTACCTACCTACCTACCTACCTACCTACCTACCTACCTACCTACCTACCTACCTACCTACCTACCTATCTATCTATCTATCTATCTATCTATCTATCTATCTATCTATCTATCTATCTATCTTTCTATCTTTCTATCTTTCTATCTTTCTATCTATATATATCTTTCTATCTTTCTTTTTTCTATCTTTATTTCTTTATTTCTTTCTAGTTAATTCTATCTATCTGTCTAGCTGTGTAGCTCTCTGTCTATTTCTATACTTATCTATTTCTATATAGGGGGCCTAATTATCTATTTCTGTCTATTTCTATATTATTTTCCATCCGTCCATATCGATCTAATTTTTATTGAAATTTCTCAAAAGCTCCACTAAATGCGGTCTGCAACGTTCAAATATGGAATATGTTGACCATGCAGTCAAGTCCCTAATCAAAATGTGCATATCATTACATCATTGACCAATTATGATCAACACCAAGATCAGAGGAAATAATTTCACACTTATATATATGTAACTTCAAGATGCAAAATAACTTAATTTCGCAGTTATGGTTTGTCTTCTACACTTGGTTTGTCAGTTTGAATGACAGCTTAATATGTTGATATCTGTGTACAGCAGTTGAGGTTAATCATTGAAACGGACTGTGTTGCTACCACACGTCATGTAGGCTTCCATACGTCATGTAATGTATTTTTAAAGTTAATCACCCTAAAATCCAAAAGTAATACCATATTTATGAATTGCGGTATGATGTTACTGGGCCTGAATGCTACACATCCAGCCAAAAAAAAAAGGTTCTATCCGCAGAAACTTTTTCAGTAGGGCCAATTGAAGTTACATTAAAATGTTAATAAAAATACTCAATTATTAGTTTTTAAGGATAAAAAAATAGCTAGAGTATTACCGTTTTTTTCAAATTCCAATGAATTGTTCTTCGCTTTACTATCAACAAATTGGTTTAAAAACATAGCGCTCCATCCGCACCCGTTTTTGAGCTACAGTCAGTCGAAGCTACACACAACAGGCAAATTTAGCTGTACTGTCTCTAATCCACCAGGGGCATGACGTCACAATGGGAGCTTGGCTACTGTGACCTCATCAGTTGTGGTGACGTCACAATTGAACAACAGACAGTCTGTGTGATTCTGTAGGCTTTGTTTATAGCAACCAGGCAAGCTCAAACAAACACTAGGTGTCTCTGGTGTACTTCAGGGTGATTAACTTTAAAACCACAATTACTCATTTATTTTTCATTTTCGGACTCAGGGCTAAGTGGGTATTGATTCTAAATTAATATGCCCTGTTACAAGGCCTAACATTAAGAGTTTTGTCCCGATAGTTTTTACCCTATATTGAAAATACGAATTTCGCTAGAACACTGCTCAATGAAAAGCAGCAAGTCTACTGCTACGCGAATTCCTGTAACATGACACAGAGCCAATCAAGAGGATTGCTAGGCTGTCATAACATAATTAAATGCTTTGAAAATATGACATACTCAGGCTCCAAATGCAGTCAATATGTTCTTGGATCTTTCCTTTTGACTTTAGTTGTAAGGTCAATAAAGTGTTGCAAAGAGCTGCCGGAGCTCTGGACCTTGAGAGCTCCAGTGCCTTAGAGAGGTTTGGGGCTCAGCTCTGGTGAGCACCTGCCAATTTACACCACTGAGTCATTTATATATAAGACAGGTCACAAGATCAGGTCGCACAACAGCTGTCTGTATTACTACGTCAGACTACTTTCAAAAAGCATGACTGCTGGCGAAGATATATTGTTATTCAGAATGCTCTCAGATACATTACCTATATTTCTCACTCTGTTTTAGAGAATGCTCTCTATTTATAAATTCATACAAAAAAATCTTCAAAAGTTTTCCATTCTATTTCAGCATCTGAGGATATTATGGAAGATGAGTCTTGCATTACTTTGCCAGGACATCAAGAATCTTTTTATTTAATGTTCGAGGGGCAGACAGGAAGTGATGATTCTGTGGTAGCCATTCAAGAAGTGGATCTGACACCAGGAAGGTGCCCTGAAGGTTAGCACTTTATAAATTATCTAATTGCAGAGGATCACTCTTGGTGAAAACTAGAGTAGGTGCAGTGTTATGGCTATACAATTAAATTTTCATTTTGGAATAGACCTAATAATCATTAATAGGAAAATAACATACAATTGAGGTGCCAGTGCCCAACAAAAGACATGCCACAATCAGGCACAGACTGGCCTATGTGGCAGGCAGAGTGGCTGCTGCTACGACCATCCACTGGGGGGGGGGGGCATTCAAGACATCCAAAAAATTGAAATACTAAAATAAGCCAAAGGCAAAACTTAGCCATCCGGTTTTGCCTTTTTGGGAGGCCTCATGACAGGATACACCCCCAACCCTATGGGGTAACACTAACATAAGAAAATGTTATTTGAGGGTTATTGAGGGGAAATATGGGGTAATTGTAGGAAAGTTGGAGGTTATGTGGGGGAGCAGGGGGTTATTGGGGGCAAGTGGGGGTAAGCGGGGGCTAGCGGGAGGCAAGTGGGGGGTAACCAGGGGCTAGCGGGAGGCAAGTGGGGGCAAGACTTGGGTAAGCGGGGGCAAGTGGGCTTGCAAGCGGGGGCTAGCGGGTGGCAAGTGGGGGGAAAAGGGGGGAAGCAGGGGGCAAAAAGGGGGTAAAGTGGGGGGTAGCTGATATTACGGGAATAAGAAAAGGGAGCGGGGGGTGTATCCTGTCATGAGGCCTTTTGGGATTCTCTCGCTTTGGGTCTCCTAACCTAATAACAATTTATCAAAATAATATTGGCTAGAGAGACATCTATGGAATAAAATATGGGATGGTCTGCGGCCACCTAGTGGAAGGAAAAGTCAGCAAGGGGAATCTGGGAAGGTATAAGAATTGTGGTGACTGGATTCAAGGGAATGAATAAATGGTGGTAGGAAGAAGCGTGGAAAATAGCCCATTTGATGGGTGTGTTAGAAAAAGGAAGAGAAGTGCAGGAGTGGCTGGGATGACATGCATTGTGCAGAAAGAAATGAGGCAGGGACTTATGTTTGGGAAGGAGGGCTGAGAAGGGCATTGTTTGAAAGGGAAAATGGCCTTGAAATAGGGTTTTTATAGGTGGAGAAAGTGAGACTGATCATTGATGAATCCGCTGCTGAGCATAAACTTTTATATTGATCAATAGACCTATATCCCAACTCAAAATTTCCCCAGGATTGCATGGATCTCTCAAAGCAGACACCAAATTGTCCAAACTAAAGTCTTCTCCTGTGGTCAATAATGTACCTATACGATTGATACATAAACTTTGTGAACAATACTCGAAACTGTCATCAATGCCTGATTATTTTGCCATGTTAATAAATATTTTCCATGTAAGAACTTTACGATCAGGCATAGCTCCTATCTGAGCAACTGAATATGTTAATATTTTGCAAAAAATTGTGTTTTTTTTTATTTAGATATAAATTTATCCAATTAAATATTACCATTTTGATATATTAGACATGGCCCATTCTTCATAGATCTATGTCCCTCTTTTTCTTTATTCATATCCAGGATGTAACAACACTTACACATTGGAGAAAACCATTGCACTGATTACAGGTAAAACTCTGCCATTGAATTTTAATATTTGAATAGATGGAGAATCGTTGAGTCAAATCTTTATTAAAGATGATTTCACAATTCTGGACACTGACACTGAATGTGAATTTTTTTTTCTAAGACATTTGTTCTAAAGGGAAAATTGACATCAAAGCATAGGCTGCGTAGCAGCAAACCTTCAGCGAAAAAACACCATTAAAGGACACAATTACACCATAGTAGTGATGTGAACCATATTACATGTTAGTATTTGCTATAGTGGCCCAATCTTGGTCTGAAATTATCTATATGCCCGGCTGCCTGCCGGGTATGTTGAACGATGGAAAGGCCTTACTAGACCAATTTACACAAATTATGGACCAGTTTCCTGCCATAAACAAGGAACAGATTGGGAGCTATGGGTCGGAAACCAAAAAAATATATTTATTTCGTCTTTCCTAGTTTTTCTGAAAGCATTAAAAATAACTATCAGGCAGACCATAAAAAGGCACTGAAATGTTATATACAGCTTGTCTCATCCAACATGCGAACTAGGATGGCCTAAAAATGTACAGGAAAATTTTTTTTTCTGAAATTCACATCGCACACCCCCTCATTTTAGCAGAAATGGTGAAAAAAGCGCCTTGTTAAAATTTCATGAAAATCAGTCAAGTCTAAGTGGTCTCTCAAGGCCCTTCAATTTTAACCAATAAGAAACATTTCAACCATTTTCGCCAATACGCGGTTTACCACAACTTTGTAATGTACAACATTCTAATTGCCATGGTTGGAAATTAGCTTCAATTTGCATATCAACATTAATGGTCTAGGATGATATCTTAACTCCCATGGACTCTTCAGCTGACAGTGCTTAAGTGCGAAAGAGCTGCTGAATACTAAACCTGTTCAAGAAAAGATTTCCATTTAATTTCACTGTCAAGTAACATGTTCTTATTCGCCAAAAGTGCAGGATGACCAGATAAAACATTAAAAAAATTTTTTTACATTGGAGAAACCCGTCTTTTGAGCTGTAAAGTTTTAATGTTACATTTTGTCTAAAGTGCTGAAAACATCGGAGAGGGGCTGTCACATTTCATAGTTTAACTTCACAGGAGTTAAATATAGGACAACATGACTTATACCATGTGAAACATAAGAATATTGTCTTTCAAGTGGTACCCATCATGTTGCCATGTAATAAATTTGGATGAAGATATGAGTTTGAAATATTACAATTCCCCCCTGCTATTTTGTGAGTTTGCCACAAAATTCAAGATAAAATTTCATCACTCATAAACTGGGCATTCCGATGGTCAAAAATCTTTTTTTTTCAATAATTGGTCACTCTGGAACTTGGAAAATAAGAATCACAGCAATTTCCGATGAAAAAAATTAAAAGCTTTTCTTTTATCAGGATCGGTCGTTCAGCAACAATTTCATTCATGAAAAGTGTAAACTAAAGAGCCCATGGGAGTTGAGATATTGTCGTAGACCAATAATGTTGGTATGCAAATTAAAGCTCTTTTTGAGACCTATCCAACCATTGCAATAAAAATGCAGTATTGTACAAATTGAATAAGTTATCAGAAACCGCGTATTGGCGAAAATGGTTGAAATTTTCATTTTTGCTTAGAATGGAGGGGCCTTGAGAGACCACTAAGACTTGACCGATTTTCTTGAAATTTTTAGAGGGTGCTTTTTTCACTATTTCTCCTAAAATGAGGGGGTGTGCAAATAGAAAATCATAAATTTTGTTTTTTGGGCCACCCTAATGCGAACTGGTGTTTGGCCTCATTGCTCAGCATCTACAGGTCACACTGTAGAGTTTCTGACATTTTTTATGTGCTACTTTGCGAATTTTGGTGTCTGACCACTGATTTGGGGGGGAGGCAATAGCTTCATTTTTAATGAGGATCTTACCTTGCCTGACAGTAACCAGAACTAATATAATTGTTAGCATAGTATTAGTAAACCTGTGTTGGTGTAATTTTACTGTTTTATGACTGAAAATGTCAAAATACCGCAAAAGTTGCCTTAAACAGCATTGGGGATGCCTCAAACAGCATCGGGGATGCCTCAGACAGCATCGGGGATGCCTTAAACAGCAGCGCTGCCGTATTTTGACCTTTGCCGAACTGATATTTTCAGTGTACCCTTAAAAAGCAAAAACCAAGCTTGATGTCATTCAGATTAGTTGCTAAATTGGTGTATCCTTGTATTAGAGCCTGTGCTGGGCAAGGAAAAGATCCCTCACATGGGGTAAATGTGTAGCATGTTGAGGACTCCTGTTGTTAGATTTGATAAACAAATCTAAATATTTCCAATGTATTTATTAAAAGTCTATATTTATGATCATCATTTCTCATTATTTCTTGATCATGATCATTGTTGTCTTTTGTTTTTTCTTCATAGATTTTGTCATTCATTCTTTCAATAATTAA
This sequence comes from Platynereis dumerilii, assembly GCA_026936325.1. Taxonomy (NCBI): domain Eukaryota; kingdom Metazoa; phylum Annelida; class Polychaeta; order Phyllodocida; family Nereididae; genus Platynereis; species Platynereis dumerilii. Next base: position 9,545,095 of record JAPTHN010000009.1, read on the forward strand.
AGTATTTTACATTATTCACAGTTTCTCAAATAACATGCCATCTCTTTCATCTTCACAGCTTAAGTGTCAAATAGTCAAACAATAGTAAACACATCTGTAACTGTTAATAACTACCCATATCCTAAGAATTCAATCATTGTAAAGATAGACACTCAATAGGACACTCATAATTTGGACATACTGGTTTTTTGTGGATAATACTCATATTGCTGTAAGTAAATTTTATCATATTCTCTTTCATTTTAGTCATCAATTTATATCAATCAATTTGTCATATTTATTAAAATAGCTCATTTGTCTCGTGTATATGCTAGGTACTTAGAATAGTCTTTTTTGTTTGATTGTAGATTCACCTGCTTCATGTGATTCACCTTCTTCATGTGATTCTGAGTAGAATAAATATATGAGCTTCAAATATGGGCATCTGTGTCTTATTCATCCACGAAAGCCAATAGTGAATAGCAATTGGATAGCAAGTGAATGCCATAACAGACATCATGGAAGAAAAGAAGCGTTCCAGAAAGGCCAAGAAAGGGCTGGTGACAAAAGAAATCAATGCAGCTGATAGATATATGGTAGATGATGATGTTGATGCTGTGAAAAAGACTTTGGAGAAAATCAGGGAGAGATTCAATGACTTTGAAAAGACGCATGAAGAATATCATGCTATGTTGGATCAAGGAAATGAAGAAGTGATAGATGATAGTGAAGAATATTTCTATGCTGTTCAGAGGGCCTATGTTCAGTCGGTGCGATCCGTGAAAGATTGGCTCAAATCTCTTGAAGTTAAGCCAGAAGTGAAAGAAGTAATCAAGGAAAAGGATGAAGGTCTCACCCGTTCCGAGCTGCTTGGTGTTCTTAGCATGCCTGAGGCTAAGATTGATCCATTTAATGGGGATCCTTTGGACTATTACAGATTTATTACTGTATTTGATGAACGTGTTGACAAAATTGCCACTGATTCTGATGCTAAACTCACTAGGCTGTTACAGTGCACCGAAGGCAAAGCCAAGAGAGCAATCCAGTTCTGCAAATCCATCCCTGGTGAAGATGCCTACAAAGAGGCTCGACTTATCCTGAAAAATCGTTTTGGTAACGACCATCTCATCTCTGAGCGAATCATCAGCAACCTCAGGAACGGAGAGCTCCTTAAGTCTGCAGATGATTTACAGCAATTTTCTGATGATGTCTGCAGTTCATATGCTACGCTTAAAAATATGAAACGTTTGAACGAGATTGACACCCATATTTCCATCAGGGACATTACAAAGCGACTGCATTATCACAACAAGAATCGATGGAGGCGACTTGTCTTTGACTACAAAGAAAAGCATGACAAGTACCCTGACTTCAAGATGTTGAGAGATTTTCTGATGAGGGAAGCTGCAGAAGCTAATGATCCCATCTATGGTTCTGGTTTGTCGCAGAAAGAATCCAAACACCATGACGTGAAATCCAAAGTCTCCAACTTTTCTTCTTCTGATGTCAAATCCAAGGTATCAAACTCTTCTTCTTTTGCGGCCAATGTCGATCGTACGTACAAAGCACCAGAATGTGTTGCATGTGGTGAGCAACATCGTTTGTTCTATTGTGAGAAGTTTAAGTCGATGAAACCATATGAAAGACTGCAGTTCGTGCAGTCTAACAAGTTGTGCGAAAATTGTCTACTATCGAATCACGAGACCAAAGACTGTCGACGCGAGACTGTGTGCAGTGTGCCAGGATGCGGAAAAAAGCACACTAAATTCATCCATGTCCTTCCTCGGAATGATTCTTCTCAAGCTACGAGTCGTCCAGGGGCCTCCAGGAGAACAGAATCAACTGCTTTGGTAAATCAGGCGGGAGTTAATGATGTGAATGTACTTCTGCCACTTGTCAAAGTAACTGTCAATAATGTGTTTGAAACCAGCGCTTTGCTAGATAGTGGTTCAAATACTACTTTCTGCTCTCAGAAGCTTGTAGATTCCATTGGTGTCGAGAGTACTCCAGTAGATTACAAGATTAGTACACTGAGTAATTCTAGTGAAAGCAAGACTGGCAGATTGGTTAACTTGAGTTTACAGTCTAGTGATGGCTCTGCTAAAGTAAAACTTAAAAATGTCTATGTAATTGACAACATTCCAGTGTCTCAGTGTAAACTAGATTTGCAGAGATATGCTCATCTGTCTGACTTGCCTGTCCATGATGTTTCCTCCGAGGTAGATGTGTTGATAGGTCAGGACAATGCAGAGATGCTCTTGCCACTTCAGACCCGCAGCGGAAGTAAGGGAGAACCTTTTGCCATTCGGACCCTACTGGGATGGTCAGTAAATGGACCTGTTGCTTGTTCTTCCAGTGTGAGTAAAAGAGTGATTTCACATTTCATCACAACTGATCAAATTGAAAACAATTTCCAAGACTTGTGGAAAATTGAAAATGAGGATGTGGCAAGAGACAAATCTGCTTGGTCTTTAGAAGACAAAAGAGTAATTGGACTATGGGACAAGCAAATTGAAAAAGTTGGAAATCATTATCAGTTACCTATACCTTTCAGAGATAACATTGACATGCCAAATAATGTTTGTGTTGCTCAGTCCAGGTTAAAGTCACTTAGAGTGAGCTTGGATAAGCGTGGTTTGACTGAAAAATATTCTGATGAAATTGCTAAACTTTGTGAAAAGAATTATGCTGAGAGAATTCCTTTGTATGATGTGAAGCAATCTGAGCGTGTTTGGTATCTTCCACACCAGGTGGTAGTGTCCGACAAGAAGCCTGGGAAAATTAGAATTGTGTATGACTGTGCTTCAAAATATTGTGGTCAATCATTGAATGACAAATGCTTCCAAGGTCCAGATTTAGCTAACAAATTGTTGCATGTATTGTTGAGATTCAGAAATCATTCTTATGCAATAACTGCAGACATCGAAGCTATGTATTATCAAGTGCTTGTGGCCCCATCTGATGTTGATTGTTTGCGATTTCTCTGGGTGAATGACAAAGGAGAGATTCAGCACTTTCGTATGTTGCGGCATGTCTTTGGTGGTGTGTGGAGTGGTTGTGCTGCCACGTATGCTTTGCGACGTACTGTTTCCGATTTCGGTGAGTGTGATCAGATTATCAAAGATACAGTTCTAAATTCTTTTTATGTCGATGATTGCTTAGTCTCGGTCAAGAGTAGGGATGAGGCAAGGTCTGTCATTCATGGCACTCGTGATGTGCTTAAAACTGGAGGGTTTCGACTCACCAAATTTGTGTCAAATGATGTGGATCTTTTGTCCCTGGTTCCTGTAGAAGAACGTGCTGTGGATGTCAAGGAGTTGGAACTGGAGTCTCAAAGCAAAGTACTCGGTCTTGTTTGGAACATTGGTGAGGATTATTTCCATTTTGATGTCAAATTTCATTCTGATGAAGTCACACGTCGCACTATGTTGAGCATTGTTTCGTCATTATATGATCCGCTGGGATTTGTTGCTCCTGTCTTGATAGTTGGTCGTATATTATTGCAAGATGCCACAAGGCGGAAGTTAGATTGGGACAAGCCAATTCCAAGTGATATCCAAGAAAAATGGGTTCAATGGATAGAATGGATTAGAAATGTCAATCAGGTTAAGATTCCTAGGTGTGTGAAGCCTGCAGTTCATGACGAGTCTTATTTGGAACTTCATCATTTCAGCGATGCTAATGATAGGTCATACGGCTGTTGCAGTTACCTTCGTTGTGTTGGGAAGTCTGGTGTTCAAACTGCACTGTTGTTCAGCAAGGGAAGAGTTGCTCCGATTAAATCTGTCTCAATTCCCAGGTTAGAATTGCAGGGAGCTGTGTTGGCCGTCAGAATGGATTCTATGCTGAGAGAAGAGTTGCATCTTGATCTAGGTCCTTCAACTTTCTGGGTAGACAGTGAAATTGTCTTGAACTTCATCCATAATGATAGTCGACGGTTCCAGGTATTCGTTGCGAATAGGGTCAGTGAGATTCGTAATCTAACTAGTCCTAATCAATGGAATCACATTGCTGGAAGCGAAAATCCAGCAGATCTTATCACTAGGGGTATTCAGCCTGATGGTCTTATGTCTAGTAGTTGGCTCCATGGTCCTGATTTCCTTAGTTCCTACAAAAGCGAGTGGAAGAGGGAAAAGTTTGTGCCAAGTTGTGAATTTGATCATGCTGAGATCAAACGTAGTCAACAAATTGTCAGTCATGTTGTAGAGGTGTCGCAGCATCCTATTGATGTGATAGTGTCTCATTTTTCCAGTTGGTCTTCTGCTAAGAGAGCTTTGGCTTGGTGGTTGAGACTCAAGGATAGATTGTTGAACCGTAAGTCAGAAGATCAGTGGCGTCCCTATGGGGGGACACGGGGGGGCACATGCTCCCCCATATTGGACCTGTGCCCCCCCCAGGTGCCCCCCCATATGAACTTTCCAACACCGGCTAAATTATACAATTGGTATAGTGGGTGCCCCCCCCAGAGAATCGCGTGCCCCCCCAGGTGCCCCCCCATTCGAGACCGCCCAGTTACGCCACTGCAGAAGATGGCGCAAATCTGACTGTTAGTGAAGTGAGGGCTGCAGAAGTTCTTATCATTCAACATGTTCAGTCTGAAGTCTATGGTGAGGAGATTTCAAAGATTTCTTCAAAGTCGCCTAAGTCCAGCAAACTTCGTGATTTGTCTCCATTTATCAATGGTCAAGGATTATTGTGTGTCGGTGGTCGATTGAAACATTCCAATTTGGGGACAGAGAGTAAACATCCTTACATCATCCCTCATGATCATGCGGTAGCCAAAATGATTATTCTTGATTGTCACAATGTTGCTCACTTGGGAACTGAGTGGACTCTCAGTTGGGTTCGTCGCAGGTTTTGGATCACAAGAGCCCGTTCAGTGATCAAAAGAGTCAAAAGTGAATGTGTAACTTGCAAGCGTCTTTTTGATCCTCCAGGATTTCAAGCTATGGCTGATCTTCCTCCTGAGCGTCTGATTGCTGGAAAGCCTCCTTTCTCATTTGTTGGAATGGACTGTTTTGGCCCTTTCCCTGTTAAGCTGGGTCGTTCAGAGGTGAAGCGTTATTGCTGTGTGTTTACCTGCTTGAATATCAGAGCCGTTCATATTGAAAAATTGGATTGTATGGATACGGATTCTTTTTTTAACTGTCTCAGACGTTTTGTTTCCAGACGTGGTTTTCCTGTCAAAATTTGGTGCGACAACGGTACAAACTTTGTTGGTGCTCAAAATGAGCTCAGCAGAAATGTCAATCAAAAGAAAGTTCATTCTTGTTGTACTAGTTTGGAGATTGAATGGTGTTTCCGTCCTCCCCATGCTTCCCACTGGGGTGGCATTTGGGAAAGAATGATTCGAACTATCAGGAAGGTTTTGGTTGCTGTTCTTGACAAATCTAGACTTAATGATGAGGTTTTGTCCACTCTACTTTGTGAAGTAGAAAGCATTGTCAATGGTCGTCCAATCACAAAAGTCAGTAGTGATGCAACGGATCCAGCACCACTCACTCCTCATCATCTGCTGCTACTGAAGGGTGGTCCCCCTCCTCCCTCTGGTACCTTTCAACTTGCTGATGTTTACAGAAGAAGATGGCGTCAAGTTCAGTTTTTGGCTGACCAATTTTGGAGGAAATGGTTACGGGAATATCTTCCTACATTACAGCTCAAAAATAAGTGGTTTGACAAGCAGAGAAATCTGCAAGTTTCTGATCTTGTGTTAGTGGCTGATGAGAAAACTCCTCGAGGTCTCTGGCCTCTTGGGCTGATAACTGAGGTTAAGCCAGGCAGAGATGGACTGGTTAGATCAGTTACTATTAGAACAAAATCAACCGTGTTGGTTAGACCAGTCACAAAAGTTGTTCTTCTTGAAGGAGTTTAAATGAAGTCTTTTGTAACATTTTTGTATTAAACTGACTATTATTATGTAACACATTTATGACATGATTGTGTTTCAAATGTATTGAATCTTGAATATGCAGTGTATATAGTCCTGTAATGGATCATTGTATATTTATTGTATTTAGTTACTACTTACTGTATTTTATTCATAAATGTGTGAATTTTTTCTATTAAAATGCATGTGCTTTCAATGAGGGGCAGTGTTAGATTTGATAAACAAATCTAAATATTTCCAATGTATTTATTAAAAGTCTATATTTATGATCATCATTTCTCATTATTTCTTGATCATGATCATTGTTGTCTTTTGTTTTTTCTTCATAGATTTTGTCATTCATTCTTTCAATAATTAAAGTATTTTACATTATTCACAGTTTCTCAAATAACATGCCATCTCTTTCATCTTCACAGCTTAAGTGTCAAATAGTCAAACAATAGTAAACACATCTGTAACTGTTAATAACTACCCATATCCTAAGAATTCAATCATTGTAAAGATAGACACTCAATAGGACACTCATAATTTGGACATACTGGTTTTTTGTGGATAATACTCATATTGCTGTAAGTAAATTTTATCATATTCTCTTTCATTTTAGTCATCAATTTATATCAATCAATTTGTCATATTTATTAAAATAGCTCATTTGTCTCGTGTATATGCTAGGTACTTAGAATAGTCTTTTTTGTTTGATTGTAGATTCACCTGCTTCATGTGATTCACCTTCTTCATGTGATTCTGAGTAGAATAAATATATGAGCTTCAAATATGGGCATCTGTGTCTTATTCATCCACGAAAGCCAATACCTGTCCTCTCGCTCATTTCATCAATGTGACCTTGTGAGTAGCCACAACAGGCCATACAGGGCTGTGCTTACCATATCTATCGATATATCCATCTATCTATTCATCATTCTTATGCCAATTCCCAATCACTTTGATCCATGGACCAGAAATCTTCCTGTTTTGTAATTTTGTTACATTTAAGATGAGCTGGCCATAAAAGGACAACAAATGTTGAGAACATGCCTAGTTAAAGGGAATATAATTTTTCTCAAATTCTTTGGTGAATTTCACTTGGAAAAACGAGTAGAAGGTGGGATTTTAGAAGAATTTTAAAAGAAAAAATGTCAGTTTTTGCTGTCAGGATTTCATATCGATCAATGAGATTTATGTGAAAAGTGCCAACATATATCATTAGAGGAACTAGTCAGAATAATATTGCAACAAACCCCATTATAATTGGTTAAGCTGTAGAAAAAGTTGCAGACGTTTTACTAAAAAACATCAATTATGAGAAAAGCCTTAAAAACCTTCGCTGTTGTCTACTTATTTCAATGAGTGGGGGAGGCACAAAAGTGCCCATATCTCGATAAGTATACACGGTAATTAAGTTCTGTTTGAAACACTGTACAGTGCTATGCTTCTGTGATCTTGGACGCAAAATGGACCAGTTCATGACGCATGACCAGTTGAGATCAACTTTGTTATTCAGAATACAAACTATTGGTGAAAAGAGTGCTTTTGTTTCTGTTTGATCTATCTCAATAACTATTGGTCATAGAGACCTCAAATATAGCTCAATATCATATGTGCAGAATAGCCACTTTCCCAAACATTGGTATTACATTCTTTAGCTCTAATAGCCCTTCACACTGAGGCTCGCACAGCCTCGTATGAGCCAATTTTAAGTCAGCAACCCTATGAGGAGGCCAACGAGATTATGCAAAATCAATCAGCTATCACAAGCAGCAACACGCCAGCATTTTTGAAAAAATTAAGCATGTTTATTTTTTTTCAAAAATGCTGGCGGATCATTTATACGAGGTTATACATAATGACTAGGGTGGTCCTTAAAAGCATAGTAAAAAATGAAAGTTTAAAATATTGATGGGCCACCCTCTAAAATGATGCCTATTATGGAAAAAATGATGCATGCAAATTTTCAAGCAAATCCCTTAACAGGGGCGGACTGGCGCCATTTCGGGCCCGTGGTAAAATAAGGTGAAGGGCCCCCAAATCCCTATTTTCGGCATTTTCTAGTTATGCCAATGTGGGAGGGCCCTTCCCTACACAGGCCCTTTCACATCGGGGCCCTAACCTACAAGTTTGGTCGTATAAAAAATCACATTTTTGGTCAAAAATTTTAACTTTTCAACATTTTCTTGATTTTAATTTTTTGGTATCTTGCATAGGCCCCCAAGAGTGGTTGGGCCCGTGGCAGCTGCCACTCTGCCACATAGGCCAGTCCGCCCCTGTCCCTTAATCTTGAGAGGGGGCCCATCGCCCTTGAAGTTTTTATGTTTCCAGTGGAATTCTCTACTTTTGCCAGCTCGCGGTTCTGTATTATATTATTTAGCCAATTCAAATGTTACAACAGTACAAATGGCATGGTTGAACTGGTCTTAATTAGAGCTTCATTTTGAGTGCCAACTTGGATGGTCTGTGATGAATTTATATTTGGAATATTCAACTACAAGTTTGCTGAAAACCTCGAGTTCGCTTGATTTTCCTTTAACATCAGATAATTTTTTCTTTGGGCAGATGATAATTAACGGAGTGTTATTGGGTGCAAGAGAGCAAATGCAGAAATTTTTAGCCTCAGATTAAAATCAGGGGCGGACTGGCGCCATTTCGGGCCCGTGGCAAAATAAGGTGAAGGGCCCCCATATCCCTATTTTCGGCATTTTCTAGTTATGCCAATGTGGGAGGGCCCTTCCCTACACAGGCCCTTTCACATCGGGGCCCTAACCTACAAGTTTGGTCGTATAAAAAATCACATTTTTGGTCAAAAATTTTAACTTTTCAACATTTTCTTGATTTTAATTTTTTGGTATCTTGCATAGGCCCCCAAGAGTGGTTGGGCCCATGGTAGCTGCCGCTCTGTCACACAGGCCAGTCCGCCCCTGATTAAAATACTTTAATAATATAATGATTAGGTCTTTATATCCTACATTTATGTAGCTGCTTGGCTAATTATTAGGACAGGATAAGTATGAACCATTGAACAGCATAATTGAAACTGCTGTAAAAATTGACCATGCTTCAATTGACTGCCAGTTTTAGATCAAACCCAGTGTTTGGAAGCCCAGGGAATCATATCAAAGTCACTCTTTAAGATTTTTTCTGCAACGACGCCGTTGTTAATTAATTTGCCTTTTTGTATAATATGTGATTAATTGCATGTCAGAATATCTTGCAAATATTTGGCAGACCTGAACAATACCTGCATGCCACTCACTGGTCTAGCAGTTTTTATGGAACAACTTGACAAGGGACTTTACAGTCAGGCGTAATGAACAACCAGATTCAAATCAGTACCAAATTTGCGTAAAAAAGTATAACAAGATATGCCATAAATCTGACACAGAATTAACACTCTTGCTCATAAATATGGAATATAAGCACATGTCAAAAAGTGAGTCGAAATTTGGTGACATAATTTCTGATGGGAGCTGCGAACAGACTTACAATGAACAACCGTAATGAACAACCAGATTCAAATCAGTACCAAATTTGCGAAAAAAAATATAACAAGATATGCCATAAATCTGACACAGAATTAACCCTCCAGGCCCATGGCACACAAATAACCAACTGTCCTGTTAGAAAAGCATAAAATTTTGAAAAATGAATATGGGAAAATAAGGTCTGGCTGTGATTTTTTGTCAAAACCAACACATTGACAATTTACACATTGACTCCTTGCGTACATTTTTTAAAAATCATCACGGCCTTCGTGAAATTATTCCTACCCCAGACCACTAAAGGTTTTTTTTTAACTTTTCCATAAACATTGATCAGAACAAGTGGCTGCCCTCATTGATAATAAATTTTATAAGGTCTGGTTGAGAGTTATTGCCTACAGATTGAATTCGGAGACATCATATATCAAAACAAACCATTTTAAAAAGAACTCATGAAGTATGGCTCTCGGGGCTCCTGAAGAATTGTCATAGACCATCCTTGGAAGTTGTATTCAAAATGAAGCTCTCATTCAGCCCTGTTCAAAAATCAAATTATATTGTTGTATGATTTAAAATGGCTTATTTATACAATACCACGAATTGGCGAACATACGAAATCATGACTGAAATGCAAGAATTTCAAGGCTTGTGGGCTACCTCTAAATGTTAACCAAATTTAAATGAGATTTTGCACAACCTGTTTTTACCATAAAAGGCATCATTTGAGGGGGTCGCCCACATAAATTTCAAACTTTTTTTTAAAGGGCACCCCAATAATGACATGATATCTTTGCATTATGAACACGAAATATACACAATGACACGACATAAAACAAGATCTGGACGACCTTAAACGAGTTCTAAACGAAATTCTACGAGCCTATACGCAACCCTAGACCTGTTCAGAATATGCTTCTGACACAAATTCATAGCCTACTGCACTGATTCCCATGGTTTTAGGTCTAAGAAAGCCAAAAATCACAACCATTTTGATCTGTGATCATGGGAACCTTTGCCTCAAGAGCCCTGAAGTTGTAATGTTGATTTCTGCCGAAAACGCCCAAAATTGTAGGAGGGGGTGTTGGTTTTTCTTCTCTAACTTCTCTGTAGATTAAGATACAAAAATGAAACTTACATCATGTGAAAGATAATAAAATTGTATCAAGAATAGACATTTTATTGCTTAAGCAAATACTTTTTTGTAGAAAAAACCTGAAAATATGTGCTTCGGAGGTCTAAATTGAGCAATTTATCTGGTTTTGAACCTCTTGAGTGCAGTTATCACATCTAACTTTCCAATCTAAAACACTGCAACACTTGTGCAGAACATAAGAACATCATCTACATCAGCAGCAAGAGAAAATGGAAATATTTCAGTTCCACAACACATGCCTGGTATCTTCAATACTGATAATTTGGTGTTCTATACATCTGCAAGTAATGGCGAGTCCAGGTGTGAGAACACCACAACACATATGTAAAACAAAAAGCATCAAGTACATCATTAAATAGAACAGTCCAAATTTATTGGTGCTACAACACTTATCTGCAGTACAAAGCATCAAGTACATCAACGGGCAGAAGCATGTTCTTGCACAGCAAAACTACTATACTATGTATGACACAAAGGATCAAGTACATCTGATTCTACAAGCACAACAGAGTCAACATGTAGCAATGACAATGCTACAGGACAATACTGGGTATGACAAATCGACATTTCGTAAGCCTAGAAATAAAAAAATTGGTAACTAGAAGTCACTTAGTCAAAATATTTGTTAATATATGCTGCATCTAACACTCAGTAAGAGGACACAATGTCAGAATCACACATGTGTTTAAGAGTCATTCAGTGTAGATTTTTTAAAACCATCATATTCCCTATTTCAACAACCTGAAACAACTGATTTTGCTTTACTTGTTTTGGGGGTTATAACTGTTGCAAAATCAGCCATTAGGCTACTTTGATGCCATGTTTGGCCACATCATTTCCTACTTTGACTGAATGCACATTGTACACTGTACAATCCTCTTGAAACCGCCATGTCTGCCCATTTCCAACTGACTGACGACTCAGTGACGAGGCAAGTCAGCTTTCTAATGTGAAGTGAGGCCATTTGTCAACCAGATTAGGGAGAGATGCTTAATTTTCACTTGGGAAAACAGGTTTGCTTCTTCGAAAAACTGTCTGTTCTAATTATTTTCATTATTTTCAGGGCCAACTGTTCCTTCACTGAATTGCACAAATTGGATGCCTATTAACTAAGACAAATGATGCAGTTTCTTGTTTGATTCTTCATTTTGTTCAGGATGACTGTTGCCAAATGGTTGGAACTTCTTTCATAAAGAGAAGGTTATTGGTGATGAAGCAGATTCATTTATTGAAGTTATCCAGATCATGGCTGAACAAGAACATCCTGATGCAATAAATATAACCGACCATTCACCTGGGTTGCTGGAATGTCCTGAATGACTCCAGTGGATGCCCCATTAATATGACCATCTCTTTATAAAGTACATATAACAATTAAAAAAACATGATGCATAGCTATTGAGAGAACAAAATGAAGAATTGCATGTGTATCTGACACAAGAGACAGCTTTATGTTTCTTGTTCAGTAGAAATCCCCATTTGACCAATTTATGAAGGATCAGTAAGCCCATTGAAAGCTTAGAACAGAGAAACCAGACAGATTTTTGAAGAAGCAAATCTGTATTGCCATTCATAGAAAATCCATTCCCTTGTCTGGTCAGCTAAAAGGTGCAGATACTCACTTAATATTCCATGTACCAAATGTTCGCATCATCAGACATAATACAGGAGTTGCAAGGTGATTGAACTATATGTACACTCAGTCAAATTTGTAAATTACTTGGCTGAATGCGGAGTCAAGATGATGACTGATTTGCAACAGTGATAACCAAAAATCAGGAACAGAGAAATGAATTGTTGAACTTCATAGAAGGAAATTTGAAAGTTTCAAAAAGTCCACACTAGGTAATTATCTACTGCATGTGTCTTATTATCCATCCAATTACTATGCAACCTTCACATTTTCTACACTGTGTGATAGCATGATGTCATGCTGAGGCTGTTTATGGATCATCCTTGTGTTTAGCAATTCACAGTTGAAGACCACTAAACCAACCCGTGGTAATCAATATCGAATAGGATTAAAAATTATTGTTAAGCCTGTAGTTATTGTCTTGTTTAGTGATCTTTGATTGGCAAACATAATGATGATCCACAAGCAGCCTCATCATGACAAAGAAAAACCAACACCCCCCTCCTACAAATTTGGGCGTTTTCGACGGAAATCATCATTATAACTTCAGGGCTCTTGAGGCAAAGGTTCCCATGATCACAGATCAAAATGGTTGTGATTTTTGGCTTTCTTAGACCTAAAAGCATAGGAATCAGTGCAGTAGGCTATGAATTTGTGTCAAAAGTATATTCTGAACAGGTCTAACGCAACCCAGAACGTGGCCAGAATGTGGCCAGTACACCAGTAATCTTCAACCAGTCACTGGAAGCTCAATGCCACTTCATTTGAGTACTGAGCTGAGATTTAAAACTGCACAAGTCTGCTGTTGCAGGCATGATATTACGTCAGTGTGAAACGGCTATTTACAGGAAACACGGGCAAGTTGGTTTGTTAGGCAAGTTGGCTTGATTTGCAAGTGCTACATACAGGCAACACAGACAAGTTGATTGGTTAAGTTGACTCGATTTGCAAGTGCTACATACAGGCAACACAGGCAAATAGGTTTGTTAGGCTTGTTGGCTTGATTTGCAAGTGCAATGCCCACTCAACAATTTGATCTCACTGTGATATCTCTGTGAGCTATTCAACGACATCTTGAGAGCTCACAGAAAAGACCTCACATCAACCTCATTTTGAAGCCAGTCAATGAGGGTGATTTGAGCTCAAAAGTTGAGGTCACACTGTGAGCTCCCTGTGAGCCTAATGTGAGGTCTCATAGTGAGATTCGTGTGGGCACCTTGTGAGCTTCCTGTGAGCTCTCTGTGAGTCTTTTCTGAGGTCAACTTTGCAGTGTGAACTTCCTTGTGACCTCTGCAGTGTGAACTCATGTGAACCCTCTAAGGTTAGATAAATACACATACAGAATAGCAAGTTGTTTGTTCACACATTTTATTTGTATAATCACATTGATGGATTGGGGGGGGGGGCTTCATTCAGTCCTGTTCATTCCTATAGTCCAACCCATACATGTCAACCAGCAACCTAAAACATAGATAAAAATAATACAAGTACATGTATGTGATGCGTGTAAGATATCAGCAATTTCAATAATGTCCCATAAAACTCTGTGCCTGGTTGATGTCTATCATCTAATTATACAAAATCACATGGTAAATTTACCACTAAAACAGTTTAAAATGGAAAACATTACTAGTTCATAATATCAAAAACATGTCTTTCTTGGAGCAATTGCTCCTGTTACTGAATGACAGTTAAAAGATTGTGCCAAAACTGCTTTTCAATTTAATTGTCAAAACACACATAGTTGTCAAATTTCGGAGGCTTAATTTCCATGCCTATAGAATCACTCAGTGCTTAAATCTATGCTTACACAATTTTCAAAACTACAAACTATTTTACTTACAGGCATTATTTCATCTCCCAAATTCCCCTGTTACATGTAGATTCAAAATGGTGGATGGAATGTTGTGATGGTCATGTGGTGTCACTTCCTGTCAAACTGTGAGCTCTCTGTGAGATCTCTTTTTGACCTTTGGTGATGTTATTGTGTGAGCTCCTTGTGACCTCTCTGTAAGATCTTACAGTGACACCCTCAGTGACCATCTTTTGTGAGTTCTCTGTGAGCTCACAGTGAGCTAACATTTTGATCTAAGTATGTGAGCTCTCTGAGAGCTCTGCATGAGGTAGCAACATATGAGGTCACAAGGTGTGAGATCACTGTGATGTCTTGTTGACTGGGTGTACAGGTAACACAGGCAAGTTGATTTGCTTGAAAAATTGCTGAAAGGAGAACGATAATGTCAATACAAGTCATCTTGATAATAATCAATAATATTATAGGGCTATACATTTTTATCTTTTTATTTTTACTTTATTATTATTATTTTTTTTTTAAATACGTAAATGTATTGACTATGAAGACTGAAATAAAAAGAATCTAGCCGATTAATCTTCAAATTATTATTATTAATGAGGTTATGCTGTATGCTGTTTGCTGGACTGAGTAGAGGCTTGAAGTCCTGAGTTGAATTTGTGGATGTGTATTGGCAGTGTTGAGCTCTTCAAAACTTTAATTCCTAAAAACTGGTGCTGTCTAGTGTTGTGGAAAGTGCTTGGAATAATGAGGAAGTGCTAAAGATAGAAAATATGAAATTAGATGACTTTTCAGTTGACAAAACCATCGTAAAATGAGCAAAAATCGACTTCAAAACCATGTGTATTGGAGCCAGAAAGGAAGCTGAAGAAAGCTGATAGTTTTAAAAATGGCAGAGTTTTGTACTAGAATCACTTGGAAATACCACAAAAATAGCAAGTAATAGGTAAGAAACACCTTACCGACAATCACACACACCAACTGTTCTGTGTCAGCAGTTAATTTATCATAGAGCTTGTTGAAAACATAATAATATCCACTGCTGAAGTTTCCCCTGTGCTCACAGCCAGAAGCGCCGCTTGTATCATTTTAAATTGCATATGCTTTTTAATCATTGACCTTAATGAAATAGGTCAAATGGCAG
Source organism: Platynereis dumerilii (assembly GCA_026936325.1). Taxonomy (NCBI): domain Eukaryota; kingdom Metazoa; phylum Annelida; class Polychaeta; order Phyllodocida; family Nereididae; genus Platynereis; species Platynereis dumerilii. The sequence continues at coordinate 9,560,177 of JAPTHN010000009.1, forward strand.
ATTATGGGGGCTCCATGCCCAGACCTGCTCCTATTCTGGCTATATTAGGTGGCCTGAATTTCAGCTCCAGGGCTATCCAGGTCTCCTCACATTGGCACACCATAATACAAATTTGCAAAGTTATAAAGAACCAAATAATTCATGTGATTGCTCGACCATTTAATAAGTAATGTGATGGCAAATTTTTGATGATATTTGTACTGGTCATCTTGTTCTCGCAAATGTCAAATAAATATATATCGTATCGTATCGTATCGTATATTACTTTATCCCATGTCTAGCCAACTTTTGTCCCTCATACTGAGCTTTTCCCTGGTCAATACAGATTGAGAGAGGGAAATACAACAGAAAGAAACAGGGATATATTTAGTTCAATCAAATTCCTTTGGCTAATTAGCCAGCAGGGATATACTGAAAGATAATGAGATCAACAGGGATATACTGGAACTGACCAATCAAAAGACAACAGTGCCCCTATATATCATGCTTATTAGCATGTAGGTACCAGCATATTTGCTGATTGTTGTGATTTAAGGCAATTAAGTCCTGCCAATTAAGAGTATTGATTTTTTTTGTAGCACAGCTGCATTCACATTGAGTGCTTCAAACTGTTTTACATTGATATAAAATAAAAGTATTTTAAAAAAAAGACATGGGATAAAAAGGTTATACCATGGGTTGCGGCAGTATATCCCTGGTATAGTCACCCTCGACCCCGTATATCCCTCGACCCTTCGGGTCTCGGGATATACTGGATCTTGGGTGACTATACCAGGGATATACTGCCTCCACCCATGGTATAACCTCATAGTATGTCCTCCCCTAGCCGACTAAGAGGTGATTTACTAGATTTTACCCTGCTGTATTGCACCTCTGATTCTTGCCTTTATTCGAGTCAGTTGAATGAAAACCTGAGGCCGTATGGCCTTATAGGTGTGGCGTACATGATCCACACTCGGCAGCACTGTTGACTAAGCTTATAAGCAAATTATATCATCCATTTTCGGACTAGCGGGCTTTCTGACTTGCGGGTCATCTGACTAGTGGGCCTTCTGACTAGTGGGACTCTGTGCCTTCTGAGGGCGCACCAAATGAAGTTGTTGACCGGTTTCTTCTGGGCATTTCTTGATGGCTGAACTTATGCGGGATGGCTGAACTTATGCGGGTTGTTCAACATGGGCTATCGGGAAGCCAAGTTTAGAGAAAGTAGCTGATGGGGCCATGGCGATTCTGCCCTGAAACAAAAAGTGTACTAGGGCAGTTTTACAGTATTTGCACTCAGCCGATTTTTCATGTTTATGCAATTATTACGAGAAAAGTATGATAGGTATATCAAAATTTCGGGCAGTGGCATTCTTGTCCAACACTGGCATATAAATGCACCATATTTTACCTTTCTGCAATGCTTTGTTTTGAAGCTGTAAGGAATTTAGGACAAATTTTGACACATTTTTATGTCTCACAGACTTTTTTGCCAATTTCATGGATGAACAGAAAAAATATTCAATCAGTTGTGATTCATGTTAATGATACCTTTCTGGACCTACGGCTTGGGTATAAAATACAACAGGTTTTATGTGAATAAGTTATATTCAACATGACTTGGGTCCTAAAATGTAAAAAATGGCAGATGTCAAAAATTTTGTTTTCGATGGACCATCAGTCGCTTTATATGCTGTTATGAGTAAGTATCAAAGAATGTGTATACTGTTTGTGTTAATTTTGAAGCTTGAGACATATCTCAAGGTAAAACAGAAACATTTGTTTCACTAACCATAATTGGTTTTCAGAATGTGAGGCTTGAATGTGATATCAAAAAAAGCATGTCCTCTCCAACCCATAGAAAAAACACTAAGTGATTTGTAGGAAAAACAAGCTATTTGTGTATCTTTTGCTCAATCATGTGCCTTTACAAGTGTGTCACAAATACAAGTTAAAAAGATATCCAGGCAATGTTCATACTTTTTCTTAGAAATTAAAATTCATGATGTCAAAAAATGTCCTCTCCAACACATCAGAATATTTGCTCTGATTCGTGCGTTTTAACACTGGATTCATTGAAGAAACGGCCATGGTTATACAAACTAAGTGAACCTGGATGCCTAAAAAGGGTTTTTATAAGTATTGAAAATGTCAAATATATTATCTTTCGTTATCTATTACACCAGTTTGAGAAAATCAAAATTGAGAAAAAAGTTGATTTATTTATGTCATATATCAATATAATTGTAATTTTTCGTTATTAACTGAATGACTTTAAAGGATAATAACCAAATATCTTGTTAATGGAGCCTTCAAAGATGATTTTTCCAAAGGCGTCTGATTTTTGGTCATTTTCAGCGGTTTTTTGCTCCAAAACACTATGTTTGACACAGCCGAACACCATGAGTTTCAATCGTACAGTAACAAAACTTGACATGAGGTTAATAGGATACCTATAGGGATTATTAACCACGGAAATCATGTGTCTTTTGAGACTAATAACATACTCAACAGAAACTTTCAGGGTAATGGCAACCAGATTTTTCGTAATTTCATAATAAAAATGGTTTAAAAAAAATTGTTGCATGTTTAATCAAAATTTAAGTTTTGTATAGGTTTTGATGTTCCTATGCAACAATGTGGCTTGATTTCCAAGAATAAGAATGGGTGAATATGTTTCTGGATGGATATTTTTCCTGATAAACAGTTTTTTCAAGAATCAACCCTTGCCTACTTTAAGTAGCTGTATTTTGGTAGTAAACCACCAAATTACTTCAGTCCTCTTTAATTATAGAAACAGTAATATGTTAATTTTACGATAGAATGATGGAAATTCTCAAATTTCAAACTTTATTTTGACCCTCCATGAGACACTTTGAGTGCAAATACTGTAAAACTGCTCACTAGTAGGCAGAGACAGTTTTCAAGAAGACATAACTACAGAAAACATTTACATAGTCATCAGCTACAGAGACACACTCTATCAAATAGTCTTCTGTCTAGTGGGCCTTCTGACTAACCGGCCTTCTGACTTGTGGGCCTTCTGGCTGATGGGCCTTCCGATGATAAGGTGCTCACCCTGTTATCATATTGAGGCGCTTGGCCCCGAACAGCATCAATATACATCGCTGGGCTGAGGCAACGCCTCACATATTCACATTCAGTGTCAGAGTCTACAAATATGAAATCATATATTAATCATATATATTTTTAGAATACAGTTTTAAAGTGGTCTGGTTGTTTGAGTGATAATTATATTACTCTGCAGGTGAAACTATTTCATGCAAATTTTTTACCGGTCATTGTGGGCTTCATACTTTCAACATCTTTGATGACTTTGGATTTGAATTGGTTTCAAAGAGTGATTTTGATCAAGGTAAGAGGCACTTGAATTTTACTGTTGCATATTTTGCATGTCAGCTGCAATAAACAAAAAATTATACCTTACGTTTATTAAAAAATATATATACTGGTTGCATGGGCTGCAGGGCCGGTTTAAGGTAGTGTGAGGCTTAACCTCAATGTGAGGCCCCTTGCTGGACCTGACCTGAGACCGCCAATCACCACAACATTTTCCCTCTGATTCCACTTTCTGTTTGACGGCTTAAAATTTATGTTTAAAAATTGTCATTTAAAAGCCATGAAATGGATCGCTTTATCCTAAAGTTTTCTGTACAAAATTACGTTCACTAGTTACAAACCAGATAGAAATCATAGTATTTTATGTTGTTCTACTTGATTTGATGTACATTTCCCTGGTACAATTTCATGAGACTATGCAGATCCTCTATAAACAACTTTACAATTATTGTAGTTGCAAAATTTGGGCAAAACATTGTACTTTGCAATAAGGAAAATATCTGCATTAAACATCAAAATATTTCCAATATTCATGAAAATATCTGCCATAATTGTGAAAATTGTGCCAAAAAATGTACTAAATCGAAGGAAATATGAGAAGTTTTACGGTTTTTCCAAAATAATAGCTAATTTTGATCCAATTGCTTCAAAAATGTTGAGCACCACACCAGATGCCTGAATGTGTAGGTTATGAGTGTTGGGCCAGAAACAAACAAAAATTCAACATTTTTTTCATTATGTTTTAAAAAGTGTTGAATGATTATCAATTTATCAATCATACCATCAGAAACCATATCTACACAATTTAGGCGATATCTGTATCTAATTACATGCATGTACGATTGTACTTACATCAGTGGCTGAGAATTCAGAAACTCTGTACCTGGGTGCCACCTGATCACACCAACCTACCAAAAAAAAAGAGTACCTTAAACCCTGAAAAGGCACAACCAGCCTAGTTTGCATGTTGCAGTTTCATGAATGTAGTTTCATGGTCTCTGAGCTGTGGAACAGAAAAAAAATTGAAAAGTGTTCAATACTTGGAAATCAGACCATCAGAGGCACGATTTCAACATACAGGCCTGGATTATCCATTAGGCTGAGTAGGCTATAGCTTAGGGCCTCACACCTCAAGGGGGGGGGCCCTTACATTTGGTGAGAAAAATTGAAATAAAATTTCCCTAGATCGGCGAATTTTAAGTAAAAAATAAATTGAGAAAAACCAAGAGGACAAGTTGGGATCAAATGCATATTAAGGGGTCCCAAATTTATAATTACGCATCGTGTAGCCCAGAAATACCCGTTTAAAGAGAATATCATATGAAGCTCCTCTGGACTCAATTGTACATATACACAAACAGAAATTTGGAAGAAAAGACATAACAAATTTGTAAGATAATCTCAGAATTTCCAGCTGTTATAAATTTATTACAATTGTCACTGAAATATGGAAGTAACCGAAGAAATTTCAGCAATGATAATAATCATTAATATTTCTGCAATTGTCTTTACTTAGAAATTTTTCGTAAAACCTGAGAAATTTCTGCAATTATCATGTGCAAATAAGTATGATTATGCTGAAATTTATACCATAATGAGACTTTACAATTACTGTAAATAAATTCTTAATTAATGTAAACATTTACGGGACTATTGCTGAAATCTTCATGACTGTCTCACAAATATTGGTGCAACAATTGGATGAAAATGAGCTATTATTTTGGAATAAATGTAAAATTTCTCATAATTCCTTAGATTTAATACATTTTTTGGCACATTTTTCACAATTATGGCAGATATTTTCATGATTATTGGAAATATTTTGATGTTTAATGCAGATATTTTCCTTATTGCAAAGTACAATGTTTTGTCCAAATTTTGCAACTACAATAATTGTAAAGTTGATTATAGAGGAGCTGCATAGTCTCATGAAATTGTACCAGGGAAATGTACATCAAATCAAATCGAATAACGTGAAATACTATGATTTCTTTTTGGTTCGTAACTAGTGAAGGTAATTTTGTACAAGCCGACAAACAGAAAGTGGGATCAGAGGGAAAATGATGTGGTGATTGGCGGTCTCAGGTCAGGTCCAGCAAGGGGCCTCACATTGAGGTTAAGCCTAGGGCCTCACACTACCTTAACCCGGCCCTGTCAACATTGGTAATATGCGTAAAACAAATATTTTCATTTACAAACAATAGTAACCAAGTACTGTGCCAGAAGCCATCTGTCCAGCAGCCTGCCAGCCAGCCTGCCAGCCAGTCTGGTGGATGGACATCATTCGACCAAAGTGATTACATTAATTTCTTCAAAATACAGTTTTCTGGAGGTAGAAATGTATGTAGGTGTGTTCAGGAGTTTGATTTTCTAGGGATTTTACTTGACTCAAAACTGAAATGGCATTCTCACTTAAGTAAAATATCTAAAAAAATTTCAAAAGCAATAGGAATTATTGGAAGAGTTAAAAATTTCTTACCTACCGATACCTTACGAATTCTATATTTTGCTCTCGTCAATTCTCATTTAGACTATGGCATATTAAATTGGGGGTCACAGTGCAAACCGCCTAATGACCTCACAAAAGAAAGTAATAAGAATTATTTCAAAGAGTAAGTACAATGCCCATAGCGAACCACTTTTCAAAAAGCTCAATATTCTAAAAATTTCTGATATTTATAAATTAAAATTGCTAAAGTTCTATTATAAACTGCATAATGACTCGCTCCCAAAATACTTCTCCAACTCAAATTTGCTCATCTGTCAACATACCACTCATTCGCATGACACTAGGGGTGAAAATTTTCTAAAACCTAGAATTTATCATACTTTTGCTGAAAAGAGTGTGCGTTACCAACTGCCAAGTCTCCTGAACAGCCTTCCCATGCATGTGATTAACAAAGTTTATACCCATAGTGAATATGGATATAGCTCCTATCTAAAGAAATACTTAACAAACCAATACAGCAATACATGTTCAATAAGAAACTGCTATATATGCCGATCGTAAACACAAGCTCCCACGCTCCTATACCCCACATTCCCCCACCCCAACCCCTCCCCACTATTCTATTCAAAATTACCAGTGTCTGACAACAGAATGCTCAACTTAACTCTTAACTATTTACTACAAAAGTCCATCTGTCTCAGTTTTGCTCATAAAATGTTATATATCTAAAATGTGTTAACAGGGGTTGCTTACGATAGCGCTTATTGTGTAGGCAAAGTAAGCATCGCCTGTGCCAATTTGTATTTCAAAATGATGTTTAATCTACATGTTGTACTGATCTTCATATTTGGCTAAATAAAAACTGTTTGTCTGTCTGTCTGTCTGTCTGTCTGTAGGAAAAAAACTACATCCTCTCCAAAGATTCCAACAAGTCATGCAACAAAACATTTAGGCCACACATAATTGATCTTTAGCTTCTCGGATCCTCTCAAGGCACTTTTTCTAGGGTCGGACGGTAGGACAAAAAAAAAAGGTGAAAAAAAATTGTTTTATTATGTCAAAAAAAAGTTTATTATTTTTAGGCAGGATATCTATTGTGTCGGCGGGTCCGCGAAGCTAAGAATAAATTATGTGTGGCCTTACTGAGCAGAAAGGAGTAGTTGCTTCACCATCTTACCCCGAGAAATATACTGGTGATTCTCAATGCATTTACACTTTGCTACAACAGAGGATGGAATGATTAAATTAACATTTCTTTATTTCGATTTCGATGTCCCTGATCCAAATTATTATTTCATGAATTAAATGGAGGTAGGCTAAGTTGTGGATAGTATTTATAATTTTAGTTGTTGAGAAAGTCAATACAATTAGGATTTGCTAATATCCCGGTTATCCAAGAAACCGGGAAACTTGGAAATGAAGTGGCCAGAACCAATAGTTCCGGAAATCCCAGTTTCAGTTTGATCATTATCAAATCTTGATATGCAAAGGGCATTTTGCCAAATTAAAAATTTTTTGAGGCGATGCTTCAGCCCTTCGCTGATACATTCTTAGTGACTCTATATGAGCCATCCGCGTCTGTGTAGATGGCCACAGGCCTCCCAACAGGAGGCCAGAGCGAAATCTAGAAAATCCAGCTGTGAAGAATCGTCATTACATTGCGGGCTAGCATCATAGTAAAATGCGGACCATGCAAATTTGCGGACCGGCGGGATTTCGAAATAAAATGCGGATGGGCAGCAGCGGAACGGGACACTTTTTGCGGGATCGGCGTAAAAACATGCAGATGTGGTCTAATTTGCTGAACAAGCTGAATTTGCTTTGAAAATCGTCTCGATTTTTTTTGGAAAAAATTTTCTTGTTACATTTACAATTGATGAACATAAAACTATCTGGATGCCCTACTGGAAAAATAAGGTGTCAAAAGGCATTCATACAGGCCTTTGTGTGGTTTGTCACTCGCATGAAAATATCTTTAGATATGCCACATATTTACTGCGCAATAAATTATTACATTTCTACATTCCAAGCAATGTTTCTTGAAAGAGGAAATCAGGAAAGTATTCATTTCATGTCTTTAAACAGAATAGTTTTACTTAGGCATGACAAACTCAAGGTATAATATTATTAAGATATCGTAAAACAGATAATTTTCCTGAAACTAAATATTTGTGCTGAGAACAAATATAAGCAGGGCTCATTTTGTATAGCCTCTACACAGGGGCGGACTGGCGCCATTTCGGGCCCGTGGCAAAATAATTCTGAGCCCCCTGGTAGGCCCCTATGATCGGAATTCTTTCTTAGCAGAAAATGTACTCATAATTTTCTAAACAGTTTTTATGGTGGGGCCCATGTAAGAGGGTCTTGTCCTATTCATTTATTACTTATGTACATCACAGTGATCACACAATCATAAAATTTGCTTGATTTTGACATTTTCTTTAAGTTTCAATTTTTTCCCATCTTGCATGGGCCCCCCTGAGGTGATGGGCCCGTGGCAGCTGCCACTTTGCCACATAGGCCAGTCCGCCCCTGCCTCTACAGACGTCCAGAGAGTCTATAGGTGGCCTGTTTAGGGTTCTCTGAGACGTCTGAAGAGGCTCATTTTATCAGATATCTAGACCATCTACAGATGTTGTGTAGGGTCTACAGAGACGTCTGTAAGGGCTAATTTTTTTGATTATCCAGATGGTCTGTAGTAAACAGATAAATCAGTGCTACAGACTTCAATCTAGATCTTTATTAACCATTTTCTGTGTACTAAAGATGTCTGCATATTATGATTTTCAGTGATTGGTCTGGATGTCATGGGTTTTCATGATTATTTTGAGACGTCTGTAAAGATTCTAATATGGCATAACACAGACTGTCTATTATACCAAGAATTTTGAGTGCTCCAGACGTCTGTAGTTGTTCTGAAATGAACATCTTAAGACATATGACCACATCTGGAAACACAGAAAATAATAATTTCTTGACTGTCTAGATTAGCCAAATATTGTCAATTGACATACGTCTCAAAACAGCACAAAAGTGATGACTGGAGACACTCTAGACGTCTGTAGAACCCCTGTTTTGGGTCCTGTTTATAGCTGGCTGAGAGAGTTAATGCCATCAGATATTTTAGACACTTAATTAATCCTTTGGACAATTTTTAAACATAACATGCACATTATCTACCTTACCTTTTCTTATCCTATAATAATATTCTCGGTGGCCATCTTGTGTGCTAATTTTACACTCACCCATAAGGCTTTCTCATTTTTCCACTTAGAGTTATGAAATTTGGTACAGGTATGGGGCTATGGGTATGATTTGGGCAGTTGTCGAGAAATCCAAGATGGCGGCCGTTTTGGCAGCCATCTTTCTTCATTCTTGAACTGCCCATTGTGACCTTAATATTTCACTTAAAGTTAAAAAATTTGGTACAGGCATTGGCCTGTGGGTATCGATCAGGAACATGTTGAGAAATCCAAGATGGCGGCCATTTTGGAAATCCAAGATGGCGGCCATTTTCGTAGCCATCTTTCTTCATTGTTCAACTGCACATTGTGACCTTAATATTTCACTTCGTCCACTGGCTATTAAAAGGTTGTAAGTGCTACTTACGACCTTTCTGCAGTATTAAAGGAATAGATAAAGAAAAATAAGCCGCATCTTTCTGTGAAAATTCCAGAAAAATATCATTTTTAGTTTTCAAGAAATTAAAAATTTTCTGTTACAACCTTTTTGCGTTTACATGATTGCATATTTTTAAAAGGTTGTAAGTACCATTAAAACAGATGTTGTTTTTTTCAAAAGGTTGTAACTCCTAATTACGACCTGTGGTGCTTCAACTGTGAGAAACAGAGAAGGTTGTAAGTAATAAGACTTACAACCTTCTTGCATTCTATTAATCCCTTTGATATGATTGTAAGTCACACTTACAACCTTTCAATTCCAGGATTTTGAAAATTACAATACAGTCATTTGGATGGAAAGATGGCAACTTCATGAGAACTGTTAAAAATCTGAGAATTTGTAGGCACAGAACTAAACTCTATTTCATTTTTCCAGACAATTGAGTCATGTAGGAATTTTTTTTATTTGAATCCTACTAATTCAAACATAGGCTGTGTAGCAGCAAACCTTCAGCGACTCTATATTATAGAGCAATTTCATACATGTACATGGTGTAGGTCGTGGGCTGTGGGTTGGAAACCCAAAAATACATTGATCATTTGTATCAGATTTCATCCATGCACAATTTGTTCATGCAATTCTCGTCAAGATTTGACCTAGAAGTAAAAATAATAATTGTTGATTTTTTAAATCAATATTTGAAAAATAGTAGAATATCCATCAATCAGGCCAACACAAGGAACAACTACATGGTATGGGTGATATGGGTATCAATTTCATCCATGCAAATGCAAAAGTGGCCAAGTTTTGGGCTGGACATGGAAGAAACACTTTTAGACATATTATTCTCAATATCATAAAGTTTAGGATATCAATCCATAAGACCATCAAAAGGCACAAATAAACCATATAGGCTATTTTGTACCAAATTCCATCCATGTACATGTACACATAATGGGGGGCCGAGTGCTGGCCCGGAAACTATCTAGCTGCCCGCCTGCCCGCTCGGCAGAAAGACAACATTTGACCAAAGTATATAATATCTTCTTAGAACTAAAGTTCACTGAAGGTAAAAATCCCAGCCTTTGTAAATCATTTGTCTACATGCTGATATCATTTCATGAAACAAATCCCATCTGTCTTCTCTACATGGATGACAGAAACTGTACACTGTGCAGGTTTATCAAATATTATTCAGATTATATTTTACCGCAGGTAGAGTAGCGCGGGGCATGCAGCCCCCCTTAACTTCGAGGAGCAATTTGACCTACTTTTTGTGGTCGATTATTTGAATGCTTATGCTGTCAGGAAGGGATCACTTAACTCTACTTATAACTAGTGGAACGAATGTCTATCAATTTTAATAAAGGAGTTACGGCCCTTTTTGTAAAAAAATTAAAATGGCCTTCTTACCCCACCCATCGGGCAAGAAGCCCCCCTATTATAATCCTATGGAAATTTTTTTTACCAGCGCATCCAGCTTAAAAGTTATTTCTTGGGGTTCTTCCATCATTTTTAAGGCATTCTATTCACTTTTTCTGAATTTCAGAATTTTTCTGTTCATATATTTATTTTTTAATATTTTTTGCACTTTTTCAATTTCAGCCAAAATTTTTTCGATTTCAATTAGCTATTCTATCAAGATTTAAGGTAAAGAACACATTATTAAATGGTTCCTGAAGCAGCTTCGAGGCCCCAGTGAAGGGGGCCCCATACCATTGGGGGCCTCTCGCCCCGAACCCACATATTTTAATTTGACCTCTATATTTTGAGCTAAAATGCAAAAAACATGATCCAAATCATATTTATGTGATGGTCATAAAATGAAGCAATGTAGATATCCATTATATTTTTAAAAATTTCCAAAGTTATTTCTGACAACCACTTTCAAAGAATTAATCAAAGTTACAAAAACCATGCACCTTTTTTTGTTTCTTTAATTACGACTATGGTTTGGTGCTGAATGCCTTGAAAATTTGTGACGTCACCTAAAAAGCCTCTAGCTTCAATCCTATCAATAAGAAAAAGCACCAAAAATGTAAGTTTAGAAATAACCCTGGGGGGGCTTCTCACCTAACCCGGGCTTCTTGCCCCGACCCACTCTAATCCATGTTTTACATATTGAATGTTAGGAGTTTATGTTATGAGTTGGAATTTGGCCCAATTTGCTACTGGTAGATATAATATGATCTCACTGATGCAACAGTAATGTGGAATTCCATATTTCACGGTAAAAAATAAAATGCAATACATTTTGGATTGTAACCATAACATTTTATATTTTTTTCCAAATCAATTACATAATTCGTTCAACAATCAGATGATAGGCCATCGTTCGTAGTTCAATTCATAACTCTAAAGATTTGTTTGAAACAGACAAAAGCAATATTATCTGGTGTCCGTTCGTACCCTTTGTGTAAAATTAGACAAAAGTTTAATTTCTTTGATCAAGTTACACAGAGTCATAAAATTGATCAGTTATGAAAATTTTCTTGGTTGTTTAAAGTCATGCCAGATTTACACAAATCATTTGTGCGGACACTATCAAACATTCATTTGGTCAGTTTTAAACATAACCTTTTTCAGAATAATCTTTTGTTATTAGAATTAACTAAAAAGTTCAATAAAAATAAGTCCCCCTTTGGATAAACTTGAATATCTCAAAGATTCCATGCATCACTGATTTTTATGGCAGTTGGCTGAATTATAAAATATAATGGTGGTAGTTTTACATGCGATGTACAAATTGTGGCCCTCAATGTGCACATCATCCCGAGTTTTCACTAACTGCTAAATACTTGAAGCAAAAGGCAATAACTTTCAATTGTACAAAAACATACTGGAAACTAAAAACTAATAGGGCCTACCGGACCTCCTATCTTCAGAACCTTCAGTCCACCGGTTCAAGTTTTACAGATTTTCCATCAATTAATCAAGGCCAAATTATGCAAAATTTCCCTTTTCAAATTTCTCAATGGCCAACACTTTCTATCCTGCACCACAAACAGTTTTAAATGCAAGACCAAATTACAGCATCTGATAACTGGTTGGTGCCTGATTCTTACAGGGTTAGTTTCAACCATGTACAAGCATTAGTGACTGAGTCGAGGCCTAGATATATTTCAATATTTCAAAAAGTATCAAATATCCAACAATTAGACCATCAAAAGGCACAACTGGACCATATGGGCTACATGTGTACTAAATTTTATCCATGTACGTGCATTGTCGTGCAATTAGGGCTGAGTACTGGCCCAGAAATGTTCAATCAACTCGCAGCCCGCCTGCCTGCCCGCCCGCACAGTGGACAGACATTTTACCCAATTGATTACAATACCTTCTTCAAACCTAATTCCCTTAAGGTGAAAAAAGGAGAGTAAATTCAGTTAGCTTTTTTTTGGGTTGGAGTTAAGGTAATACAATTAACAATAAGCATTTAAGAAAGAATACTTCATATCGCTTCAGATTTGGAGCGGGATAATAATAACATAAATATGGAAATCTGAAATGCTAAAGGTTTTTATACCCCATTTTAAGACAATTCTCTGACAATTTGCTTCAAATAATAATCATTTCTGTGTTTTCTTTGCATTATCCATGAAATATTGACTTACAACCTTTTGATATTGAAGCACTTACGACCTTTCATCGGGCAGTCTCGAGACTTCAGACAAATTTGGCAAAGTTTAAAAGGGCGTTACTCAAAATTTTGCTTAAAATTGCCTGAAACTCAACCATATGATTAGTAATGGCATCCATAATGTTTTTGGATGGGGCAAGAGCAGAAAATATCGATTGAAATTGGCAAATAGGCCATTTGAACTTTTAACTTACATCCTTCTTGCACTGGATCTTCAGAATTCAGAAAGAATTAAAAGGTTGTAAGTCACTATTTTGCTATTTATTCCAAATATATGAATTAAATCTGTAGTAAAACACTCCAAATGAACTACAATATTTGATTTGTCAACATATGATACCCTACTTTCAACATGCCTGCCCTTATGAACCCATCAGGCACTCCTGATAGTTTTTGGCATTTTTCTCAAAATGTCATTTTTTTAGTTACAACCTTTTAATAGCCAGTGGACGACTTACACTTATGACATTTGGCACAGGTATTGCCCTGTGGGTATGGATCAGGAAAATGTTGAGAAATCCAAGATGGCAGCCATTTTGTGGTGGCCATTTTGGCAGCCATATTTCTTCATTTCTTGAACTGCCCATTGTGACCTTAATATTTCACTTACACTGATGACATTTGGCACAGGTATTAGCATGTGGGTATGGATCAGGAACATGTTTAGAAATCCAAGATGACAGCCATTTCGGCAGCCATCTTTCTTCATTTTTTTAACTGTCCATTGTGACCTTAATATTTCGCTTAGAGTTATAAAATTTGGTACAGGTATTGGCCTGTGGGTATTGATCTGGAACATATTGAGAAATCCTAGATGGCGGCCATTTTGTGGCAGCCCTTTTGGCAGCCATCTTTCTTCATTCTTTAACTGCCCATTGTGATATAAATATTACGCTTAGAGTTATGAAATTTGGTACAGGTATTGGCCTGTGGGTATCGATCAGGAACATGTTGAGAATCCAAGCTGGTGGCCATTTTGTGGTGGCCATTTTGGCAGCAATCTCTCCTCATTTTTTGAACTGCCCATTATGACCTTAATATTTCGCTTACGGTTATGAAATTTGCCACAGGTGTTTGCCTGTGGGTATCGATCAGGAACATGTTGAGAAATCCAAGATGGCGGCCATTTTGGAAGCTATCTTCCTTCATTTCTTGAACTGCCCAATGTGACCTTAATAGTCCACTTAGAGTTATCAAATTTGGTACAGGTACCTGTGGGTATCGATCGGGAAAATGTTGAGAAATCCAAGATGGCGGCCATTTTGGCAGCCATCTTTCTTCATTTCTTGAAATGCCCATTGTGATATAAATATTTCGCTTAGAGTTATGAAATTTGGTACAGATATTGGCCTGTGGGTATGAATCGGGCACATGTTGAGACATCCAAGCTGGCCACCGAATGACCACTTCAGAATGGCTGACATCCTTGAACTGCCCATTGTGACCTTGCTATTTCACTGTGGGTTATGAAATTAGGTAAAGTTATTGGCCTGTGGGCATGGATCAGGAAAATGTCGATAAATCCACATAGATTGATAGATTGACAGATAGATAGATACATATATACATAGATCTATACCCACATTGATTGATTGCTTCATTCATTCACTCATTCTCCGCACTGCCAAAGTATATCCTTTATCACGGGTGAATGCTAGTAAATTATTAATACAGATAAAAGGCCAGCCTAAAAACAGAAATAATAGGTAGGTGTGAATCTATTTTAAATATTAAACTAAAAACAATCTGTATGGCTTATACAGATACTTTTTAATACATTTGCTGATTAACACCAAGAATGTTAAATGCTGTCCAAGATTGGGGGTATTAGAATAGCTGAAAACACCATAAAAGTTGCATTGAATATAGAAAGTCATATCTCAACTTCTACTTGACCTATATTTCTGATTGAAATTGAAAATTTCATTATTTGTTTTAGATAAAAAAAAACTAAGGTTATCAATGTTTGAACACACTTCCGAGATAAACAGGGAATTTTGTTAGAAAGATGAGGTTGCTACACAGTGTGCAATTGCTTCTATACCCTCCCCTTTCTTCTTGGGTTTGGTCATTGGAGAGGATCAGTGACATCATGTTAAACAATGCCCATTCAACAAAAGCTCCACCCCTTCCATATTGACACTTGTTCTCTTCAAGGTGCTAAAATATGCTGGTGGTGAGTTTTGTAATGAATTAAAACACAGGTTTATCCAAAAATATCTTTGTATAAATATAAAATTAAATATTTAAATTCATAGAAAATAGGTTTTGTTAAATGCCTAGTTCATTTCTAAATAGCCCTGTATTTAGTGGCATAATTTCTGCAATCATGAAATGATCACATTTAGCTTTTATGCAATAATCTAAATAAAAGCAGGCTAACATTACTTTAATTTCTTGTTTTTAATTACATCACTGAGTTTAGATTTGAGCAAAAGGGTAACAAGCGCGGGTTTGAGATTTCTTGTCAAAAGTTTTAAATGGTAAGGCCCCTGAATCAGCACTATGAGCATAAATCATATGTGTCTATATAAAATATACTATATTAAAACTTCTGAGGAAGAATGTGCTAAAAAATTGCACTTGGGACACGGTGTATGGCACTTTCAGTAACCAAGATCCAAAATTGACTGAAATGTGACAATTCAATGGTCTACAGTTTTTTGCCTATTTTTAGCAATTTCCGTCTTTTCATATTCAAATATCTGATGGTTTAATAGACATGTGCGCGAAAACCAAGTATTTCATCAATGTTTTTTTCCATTTTGTTCATATTCAAAAACATAGCAAGACTTCATGAAACGCAAAATGGTCAGGAAGTGGGTATTTTCACATTTTTGTGAATTTTAAACTTGTTCTGTAGGCCTAAAAAATTGCATAAACTAAATAATGGCCAGAAAAGTTCCTTTTTGATGAGTTTAACTATAATACCTCTTGGTTTTTGCCAATATAGTTTTTACTGTTTTGGTTTGAGAGACCAAATTCAAGAAAAATTAAAAAAATTGAAGATTTTTTCAGTATGTTGATTTTTACGCAAAACTCGTTAGATTGACCCTCTAAATGATTAAATTAGTTTATAGGGCTATATTTTAGACAACGAATTGCTAAATTTCAAATGTCTAAGCCCAAAATTGATGGAATTATGGAGGGTGGAAAAAACCCAATTTTTTAAACACTTTTGATTGAATTTTTTTAATAAATTTTAGTTAGAGCATTTAGACCCCCAAAGGCACAACTAGGGTATTTAATGCATGTTATGGTAGATTTTAATGCCCATAGGTATAACCGTTTCCGAGTTCTGGTCCGGAAACAAAAAAAATGAATTTTTCTGAATTGTCAATATTTCACAAAAACTGTGATCATTTTGTAAATATGAACTCCAAAAGGCACATCAACGCTATAAGGTGTAATAGTTTTGGCAAAGAGGCCAATACACATTGTGTGACGCCGCCCGCCCGTCAAGCCGTCTGCCCGTCCGCCTGGCCGCCCGCCTGATGGACAAAAATTTGCCATAGTAACTAAACTGAACCAAATAAAAAACGCAAAACTGTTCCCAGGGCTTTATTTTTCTAAATATGTTTCATATGGACTGTTGAGTGTATGCATCTGTGTAAACAGGTGTCAAAGGACTCATTTGGATGAAATCACTTGAGTGTGACAATTTTTCACATGTCTGTGACCAAGTTTATCACATTGGGGTATGGTGAGTGGAAAGGGGTATTAGGCACCCCATAGGGCAAATCTAATGATTTCATGTTAAAGCTTGAAGAAAATGATGCAGAAGGTCATACAATTCACTTCATTTACTGCCCCCTCACTTGCGAAAAAAAATTATTTTTGAGAAGTCAGGTGAAAGTTTTCCACACACAATGATATTCCAATGGAACAATGCAACTACGGAAACAAGTCCTCAAACAGCCCAGACAATAGCTGCGGATGAAAAAGGCTTAGGATCTTTCAGAAAGGCTTCACACAACCTGTGTATCAGCTGCAGAGTTAAACATCAGCACTTTTTGTGCCCTCCTTTCGCTATTCTCCCAACCACACATCTGCCGCCATAAGAAAAGCATACAGAAAGCCCACATGGTACTGATGTTTGTCCTATGGCTGCTATTCAGGTTGTTAGAGGTCTTTTTGATAGACCATATGCCTTTTTCACTCTGTTTCATGTGTTTAGGTCATTCCTTGACCTGTTTCAATAGTTGAAGTGTTTCACTGCAATATCATTGTGTGTGACAAACTCTGACCTGACTTCTCAAACAACATTATCTTAACAAGTTAAGTGGCACCAACTGAAGCAAATTGTGCAGCCTTTTGCATTATTTCCTTCAAGCTGTCACATGAAATCATTAGATTAGCTCTGTCGAGTGTCTAATACCCTGGTCCAATGACCATACCCCAATGTGATAAACATTGCCGCAGATGCAGATGCAATGGTCAGAATTTAACGATTTTAAGGAACTGAGTCCTTTGACACCTGATTATACATATGCATCAACTCAACAGCCCATCTTAATTGTATACAGAAAAAGACAGCCCTGGAAATAGTTTTGCGTTTTTTATTTGGTTCAGTTTACAATACCCGACGGCAATATACATTGCCGAGGGTAAAAATTGGCCAGTTGGTGGTTCCCTCTCATGGTAAATTGTCATATCCATTTTTAAGAATCCTAATTTTTTCGTAGTGGTTTGGAGTTATTTTTTAATAAATAATTTCTTGCTCTGTTTTGGTGAAACAAATAAATTCTTTTTGACCAATCTTGAAATAAATTATTTCTGGGGGGGGGGTATTTCTTAACAAGGTGTTACTTAATTGAGGAATGAATATTCTGCCACTTCGGGCACTCGAAATGCATACTGTAGTCAGCGCTGTCGCTACCGTGAAAGTAAGGATTTTCCACTGAGGAAAACTCACCCTAACTGGGAGTTAAAACGTCAGTCTCTAAGCATTTGATTCGTGTCAATACATGTATATGCAGACCTATAAATTAAACACAATGCCTTTAAGATATTCAAGTTTATATACAATGGACTATATTTGTTGATATATGTTTTATTTACCTGGTAAACTAATCAAACGTTAATAATTTTTAGATCTCATAAAGCAAAGCTTTATGAGATCTATTACATTTCTGAAGTTCTCTGTGCTAATCTGTGTCTAGTTGTCAGTGAGGTCACTGTGACCTAGATATTGCAAAGGAGTGTGGAAAAGCTATCCGCTCAATTCTTATTCTGGAACGGAGGCAAGTGCTATGAGAGTTTCTCTTAGTTGGATTAACAGAGGACCATGGTAGCATCACTAAACAAAAACCGGGAAATTTTAGTTTTACAATATTTGAGTTGAAATTTTGCAGCACTTGTCTAGCATGCTAAATATATACAGCAAAATGGCCTTCATTTTCTATGTAGGTCAAGAGAGAGAGGCATGGAGCCGTGACTTCATCCACCTGAAATGAGGTCAAGAGTTGTCAAAGGCTGGCCAATATTCAAATTGCTCTCAAGAGGGCAGCACCTGGGAATGAGTTGGCGGAGATCTATGCGATATAAGCTGCCAAGCAAGTCTAGCCACTGCAGCCCTTACATCATGGCTGTCATCTGCACAATTCAGCCAGCTATCCATGCTGTCAATACATTCAACTCATGTTTAGTACTTAATTCGGATTAACTTTGTTAATTCCTGTCAAAGGTTTCACGTATTTCAAACACACACAGACGTTTTTGGAATTTTTCAGTGTAATTACATTTCACACCTCCCCGGCCTGTGTTGTCCCTGTGATCGAAACATCAGCATTGAAGCTGTCCCATGAATGAACAAATTCCAAGGCTCAATGGTCTTCTACTTCATCAATTAAGTGCCATTTATATTCACACTTATCAATCAGAGGTGGCGGAACGTTTCGAAAAGTGGGGGGGCACCGGGCTCCGGGGCACCTTGTCTACGGTAATTTCAAGGAGAAAAATGGGCATTTCATGTATTTTTGGGCCCAAAAGTGGGGAGGCAAGTGCCCCCAGTGCTCCCCCAGCTCCTCCGCCCCTGCTATCAATACACAACCTCAAAGGTCATTCCGTGAATTTCTCAACTAAAGCCATCCCCTTCATCTTCACAGAGAAAACTGCCCTTCATCAAGCAATTTATACACTAATCAAAAGGCATGTCTCTGCCTCATTTCACTTTCACAAATTTAACTGAGTATATCATGTATATGTGTAATATTAAAACCTGAATAACCATTGTCCATTTTCCTTCATTAATAAAACCATTTTTTACCATGGGCAATATCCAGTTGGTTTACATTTTGCAAAAACATATCAGATCTTTCGGATATCTACAGCAAAAACGTATCCGATCTTTCGGATATCTACAAATGTTAAAATCACTCAAGAACAGCCCATCAGTTGCCTAAATTGGCTCTTCATCAAGCCAGTAAACTATCACTGTATAGATAACAAGCACTTGGTTATTTATCACTTGTTAAGAAATGAGGTTTTGTCACAATTCACAAATTAATAAAAGCTGGTCTCTGCGCAAAAGCTAAATTCATATAACAGTCGATTCATCTGATACATCGGTTGATAATTGGAAGTACAAGTCAAGTCAAGTCAAGTCAAATATTTTTTATTTAAGTGACCTGCAGTTTACACTGCCAGGCCTCTAAGGCCTACAAGTCACCAGGTGGGCCACAAAGAACACATGCAAAAACCAAGCAAAACATCAGTATGAATAATTGAAAATCCTCATCTCCTACATTTATAAGCATTCTTTATAAATTTTGCTAGATAAGTACATAATTGTTTACAATTTAAAATAGATTTGAATTTGTCTAATTCATCCAAATTTGAAAAATTGTCAATAAATTTTACACAATTCTCAAACAAAATATTTCTTTGAACAGTGTGCAAAGTACAAGTCATCAAAAAATGTTTTTCATCTTCAATTTCATTTATATTACAATTTGGACAAACTCTATTTTCCAATGGAGTAATAGGGGAAGTAAATCTACCTGTTTCTATTGACAAGGGCAATATTCCTAACCTGAATTGAGCAAGAAATGATCTCTCAGAACGGTTAATTACTCTATTGACATAATATTCCACATTATAATCATTTTTAAATATAAGATAAGTTCTAAGTTTTGGAAAATTAGCAAGATCCTGTTTCCATCGATTTTTATAACTTTCAACTAACCTGGTTTCGGTAACTTTCAATACACGATCTAAGCAGAATTCATCAGACATAGATTCAAATAAGTTAAGCTGATCAGTAGCCTCAACAATCTGTTTAACCTCCCAGGCCCAATTTTTTAAATTCGATATTTTACAAAGGTCAACATCATGTAAAAATATTCTTTTTACTAGCCAAGAATCATCTAATCTAATCAACCTACACCAAAGGCGGACCATATTAACTTTTCTTCTTATTTCACTCGGAGTCCAACCTAGATCTCCACACACTGCCAAATTTGGTGCAAAACGATGCACTCCCAAGAAATAGCGCAACATTTTATTCTCCATAATTTTAGAACTATCATACGTTTTATAACCCCAGACTGCAGAAGCATAGTCCATGATGGGATGAATACACGTTTTACATAATTTTTCAAACAACTGAAAATCAAATGTTTTCAAATTCCGCAATTTTGACAATATCAAACCGAAGGCTCTGCATGAGCTCTCAGAAAGAACCTTTGCTGTGACTCTTGAAAACACATGAAGTCATAATCAGTTCTGGGTACTGAAGGATTACGAAAGTACATGTCTGTTCTTCCTGGTCCAATGTCGTGAGTTGGTAAAATTTCTGTTTTCGGCCAACATAGACATGCAATTTAGGTCATATCTCAGCTTGCGTACAGAATTTATGCATGTATTATGGATCATGTGAAAGGCAGTGGTGTCTCCTTTGATGTAAATACCAGGAAGGGTATCCACTTCCTAAAGCTTTTGACATATTAAATGGTAAATTATTGCATATGCGATCAATTTTTGGCGTCACGCTGGACACTGCATGTAAAAAATTCAGGAAAAACTGTAAAATACAAGCAAGAAAATGCAGTTAAAATAAAATTTGAAATTTGGTATTATGCTCTGGTTAGCTGAGCATATTATGAATACAGAAAAAAGGCCATAATATGTTTCTGTATTTCAGAATGACATGTTTTGCAGTACAAGGTTGTCATGTCACACGCAAAGCCAAAATGGACAATGTATTTTTTGATGCATCAAATACACCATTCACTGATTTGATTTTTTTTTTTAATTTACATCAATGTTTTGCTCATGACCTGGTCTGTCAGGAAATAGTAACAAAACTTTGTAGAGGCTCTTGTTTTGGAAGTTGTGTGGGCCTAAGTGAGACTGACAAAAAATTGACACCCTCTTTTTTAGTGAGAATTATGTGGGTACTCTATTGTTCAGATGCTGTCTGATTATGCCTCAGTATGGCAATTTTACATTTCTGGATGGTTCCGAGATGCTCATGAACCTGGCTTTCCATTGGTGTAGAGAAAGTGGTTGCAACTCTAACCTTTCATGGTATTACAGCCCTGTCTCTGAGACTGACGAAAAATTGACACTCTAAACTTTTTGTAAAATTTATGTCACACCTCTCTTGTATAGATACTTCATGATGATGGCTTCTAATGGAATGCTCATTATTTTGACATTTTCTTGTTGCTTGTGTGTCTGGCTGTTGATTCAGGTATAATATGTGGTTATAAGTCTGACCTATTAGGTATTAGAGCTCTGTATTTGAACCTGACAACAAAATCAACATTCTTGCCGATAGTAAAATTTTGTGTCTGGACTGCTCTTTTTCCGATGCTTCTGGAAAAAGGATTGAAGCTAGAATGGCCATTATCTTCATACCATTTTTTGCTCATGACCATGGCTTTCCATGTCTATACACAATATTGTTGTTTGTCAAACCTATCTTGGTATTAGAGCCCTGCTTTTGAGACTGATAAAAAATATGGTGCATTCTTGTTTTACAGTAACTGCCAACTGCCATAAGAAAGGTTAAGTGAGGAAAATATCTTAAATGATAAAGTTATTTTATAAAGGATAGCATTTTCTAGATTTCGTGTTAATTTCATTGTGATATCTTTAAAACTTTACCCTACAAGTCCATTTGAATGAAGTCAGAACAGTTTCACAAAAACTGCATTTTAAGTTTGTAAATCCTTCATATTTATGTTTAAAAATAATGGCATTATCTAGCCTCGTTTGCTTAAGAATGCATTTACCACCTATAACTTTTGCATTTTGGAATCTACTAATACATAGGGAACATATCTGTGAACATCCATTTTTTGTCCTGAATGACCAAAAATCACAAATTTTACCAACTTGTGACATTGGACCTCCTTGATTTTCACATCATTTGAGATAGGATGAGTCCATGCTCCCACGGTCCCACCAGTCAAATAATCAAGGATGCGACCATTGGATTTTCGGGGAAAGGTTGCATTTTCTTGCTTTCACTGTTATGTTCATGTTGTGCAATGTTAAAGGCTTTATCAACAATTGATCAATCATATTTCCTTCTGTCTATTTACTCAACAAAATATGTCCCTACCCATTCTCCTCTATGAAACATTTCGCATTTCTCAAATGTGCAGTATGTGTTCTCCCAAGACTCAAGTCAAGTCAAGTCAAGTCAAGTTAACTTTATTGTATCCCGAAGGTAATTAGTTGCCATACATGCTCATAGACGGGACAGAGCCATCGGCTCACCGAGCGAAGCGAGGTGTCTCGTCCCTTATGGCTATCAGGCGAGTGGAGTGCTCCAGATGGTTCAATAAAAAAAAGTGATTCAGACATCCCATAATATGATCCTGGCACTTGCTTCTCTTCTCGCGTGACTACAATGTGATTACCTTCTTCTTCTTCTTCTGTTTGATATTCCGCCAAAAAAAAAAAAAAATTTTCCAAAAAAAAAAAAATTTTCCAAAAAAAAAAAAAAAAAACCTGACCGTAAAAAAAAAAATTTTCGAAAAAAAAAAAAAAATTATTCAAATAAAAAAATTTTCAGAAAATAAAAAAATTCACAAAAAAACATAAAATTTGCAAAAAATAATGCTTGACATTTACCTATGCATATTGTCAACCAATCAAGTATTTACAAGTCCCGTCTTCTATGCTGCGGCATTATCATATTAAAAATTTATCAAGAACAACAAATTTATCGTAGAAATGTGCTGTTATGGTGCCTCATTGCTTGTGGCACAAATGAGAGTTTATATCTGTTGGTCCTTATCAAAGGGAGTCTCATCCGTCCGCTTCTCACACTGACGGCATTGTCAAACACACCATGCAGGGGATGAGAAGAATCATTCATGACCTGCTTCGTTTTGCCTTGTATTACTTCCTGGTATATAGACTCAAACGATCGCTGTGGAGCTCCAATCATACGTTGAGCCCTCTTAATACTTGATGTGATGCGTTTGACATCACAACCTCTGGCTTTTCCACCCCATGCACACAATCCATATCTCCACACACTGGCAACCACTGAATTATAGAAAAGCTCAACACTGAACTTCTATATGCTAGGCCTCCGAGCCGAACCCAAGTTGTTCCTACCAACTGATGTCTTTATGAGATCATTAAAACCGAAAGGTTCTAGTTCTTTCTCACATACCGCTCTCAAAAGCACTGCCCACCAAACAGCTAACATTTCTGTAACATCACCAGTTTCTGAGCAGGGTGTTACCAGGTAATATGACACTGCATGATGATATTCTTATAATGTTATATTAACCTGACCAGGATCTTAAGGAAGTGTTATATATAAGATGATTTGTCAGTATTCTGGTAATATTGGCATGACATTATCGTTGCTAAGCTACAATAACATTAGTGGCTAATCATTAGCATAATCTTTTCCAGGAAACTTCTCAATGTACCTATTTCGCAATGTTACCATATAGCATTAAATCATAATGTGGAGGTAAGGTTAGCATAATGTTATAACATAACATTAGCAGGTAATGTTAGCATTTAACTAACATTAGAGGCACTGATTCAGCTCAAGGGCAATTCCGTAAAGTCTGATTCACAGATTTGACACTTTAACAGCTTGTATAGCCCTACCATTACACCTCAGCTATATCATTGTTATCTAGGCATGAGACCAGGTAATAGGCGTACCAGACAAGCCACCAACCAAAGCTCCAAGTGTAACAGGAGTTGAGCTATTACCAAATTTCATGGTGTCGGACGTACACCATGTGATGTACGTCCGACACCATGATATTTCACTTGTAGGTCAGCTCCTGTTATACTTGGAGCTTTGGTTGGTGGCTTGTCTGGTACCCCTATTACCTGGCCTCATGCCCAGATAACAAAGAAATAGCTGAGGTGTAATGGTAGGGCTACACAAGCTGCTAAAATGTGAAATCTGTGAATCGGACTTTACGGAATTGCCCTCAATTGATTGAGTGAGATCAGGGACGGACTGGCGGCATTTCGGGCCCCGTGGCAAATAAGTCAATGGGCCCCTCTGTCGCTACCGGCGGCGTCAGATTCAAATAAGAATAGCTAAATTATTACAGCCTAAATGATTTTGTAAATTCTTATCAGGTTGGGGAGCCCTATTTAGGGTCTGAGGGGGTCAGTTGACTAGGTTTGGATCCCCAATCACAAACCGGATGGCGAAGTTTTGCTTCTGGGCTTCTTTCATGGAATTTTTAATGG
This sequence comes from Platynereis dumerilii, assembly GCA_026936325.1. Classification (NCBI taxonomy): domain Eukaryota; kingdom Metazoa; phylum Annelida; class Polychaeta; order Phyllodocida; family Nereididae; genus Platynereis; species Platynereis dumerilii. The sequence goes on from JAPTHN010000009.1 coordinate 9,584,920, forward strand.
AGGTGTGTACACATCTCCATTTATGCAGTCACAATGACAGAATGGAAGTTTTGGCGGGAAATTTGAAATTTGAGCATTTTCAGAATGTCTTTTGGGCCCTGACTCGGCCATTTTGTTTGGAGGTGTTTGGTGTCAAGTCATGCACTTAACTTGATTATAGAGCAAGCATCTGGCATAGGAATGAATAGCAGGCATGTTGTAATTTGGATGTGTCTTCCTTTACAACCTGCTTGGATCCACTGCAGGCGGCATCACACATAGGTGTATTGGCCACTCTGCCTAAACTATTGTACTTGTGTATATGATATTTTGCACATGAATGGGTCTTATAGCATATATGTGCCCTTTGGTGTTCATATTTAAGCAATTGGTGAAGTTTTTCTTAAATATTGCAAGTTTAAAAAAAAAATTTTCTTTGTTTCCGGAGCAGTACTCCGAAATGGTTATACATATATGGGCATGAAAATCTTACCATAATACGCGTTAAATACCCCCAACGTGCCATTTGGGGGTCTAAATGCTCTCACAAAAATTAATAACGAATTCAGCAAAAATGTTTAAAAAAAAATGTTTCAATGCTCCATGATTCCGTCTATTGTGGAGTTAAACCTCTGAAATTTTGCAATTAGATATTTAAATTATACCTCCTTAAATGAAAAAACTCATTTGCAGTGGCAATCTTATGAAATTTACATAAAACAAAATTTGGATTTCTGATATTTTTCTCAAATTTTGGTTTCTCACAAATTTATGGTAGGCCTAATGAATAAATTTGTAGACTTAACTAATATTTTGTTTAAACATATTTTGGTAACTTTTATAGCCAAATTTATAATATGTAGTTCAGTGTTAACTTTTGTGTTTGAACTCAGTTTTGTCAAGAGTCCATTGGATTTTGATGGATGTCACGACAGTAACTGTTGTATCGAGTGTTCCGTACTGAGACAACTAATTCTGTTAGTGGATTGAGTATGTCTAAGATTCCCAGTCTTCTCATCTCATTATCACACAATGATCTCCAAAATGATTGTGCAGTTGAGCTCCTTCCACAAAAAGGAGGTTGAAATACCTGGCAGATGACAAACCCAAGTTCTCTAATGAAATATATTCATTTTTCCATATTACCCACATTGCCATTTTGTGGCTTGATTATTTGTAAAATTCTGAAAATTAGCTCACAATATATATTATATATTAACAACAGATGGTTCTGGGCACTCAGGGAAATAATCTTTTTCAGACATATGAACTTAATTAGGAAACTTCTCCACCTCCATTTTGAACCCCTGGGTTCTTGTTATTTTTTGGACATCATGCATGGGCCCCCCTAAGTGGATGGGCCCGTGGCAGCTGCCACTCTGCCACATAGGCCAGTCCGCCCCTGAGTGAGATGGTTGCACAAGTTGATTGAGCTGACATAGATAAAATGTGTTGAGTTGACCTGTTTTGATTTATTTTAAGTTGCTTTTGATTTATATTTGTGATATCCTTCTTATAAAGTTACTATGAATGTGGGTTATATTCCCAAAATATTGCTATGATCTCTCAAGGGGATCCACCTGATCCAGTGTGCTTCATTTTAGCACATCACGAACAGGCCCAAGATGCATTCAACACAGGTCATTGCATCACATGGAGAATTTAGAAATTAATTTTTTGTGAAGATATCCCAATGGCCTGAGGCTCATCTGAGTTGGTATGGTATGCTACATGCCTATATTTGAACATACTCTGACTTGGAAATGTTGGTTGATGTATGTGAAAGCATGCTTCTCATAGTGCAATTTAAATGTTCTATTTTCTTTTAAGTAAATAATTATTGAAAACTTAATGCAGTACTATGAGACATGCTTGTTATAGATGGCGCTACATGTGGCATGGCTGAGATGTCAAGCTGTCTGTAACAACTGAAGCTTTCATGTTGTCACAGCTTAACGTTATGATTCATTTGGATAACTAATAGCATTGAGCCATCACAGCTGGAAAATTGTGAACATTCTGAGACAGCTCAAAATATTGCTTCAACACAGTTTTCAAATTTTACAGTGTACCAGTTGATATGGAGTGGTCATAGTGTTAAAGTATATATATATATACACTTTACGAGACATTCAAATATCAGAGATGATACATCTGTCTGTTAGTGTTAGTTAAGTGTTAGTGTATAGATGGAGCCACGTGGCCTGCGCTCAGGAATTGCTCCATGCTCAGTCCATATGTTTACCACAATCGAGTTTAAAAAGTTATAATTTATTAAAAGATAACAAATGTACTTTTTTTTATTGCATTATTGAATACAAACTAAGTAATATGTCACTTGATATTGAGCTATACTGATATCAATTGCTTGAAGTGTGTAAGAAAAAATCTATGGCACCCAGAAGCTAAGAGAGATTTTCTTCCTTGACCACAAAGATTGATCCTGGAAATTCATGACACCCTCCAAGGTGAGTGTATTAGCATCAGTAGACAGACTTGGGCTGTTCTGTAAAAAGAACAAGCTGGTAATTTTGGTGACCTGGCAACTCTCTGTGTTTTTCTATTTCAGACAGTGATTCCCGATCTTCCTTTACCCTGGCTGCAGTTACCGTGGAAGGCAGAAGGCCCTGGCCAGTTCCAAGCATTACATAGGTTGGACACAGAGCCCCATGCCAGAGGACCTCTGGAAACAGCGCAATTACAATGGACTGAAGAGGAGCCCATTCATCTCCTGAGTCATTCTGGCTACTGGGAAAGTTCCTCACTAGAAGCTAACTGATTGTGTGATACACTCCTACTCATAAACATGGAATAATTTTCAGGAAAAAAAGTGTCCGATAAACGTAAATTTCAGAGTGTGAATGTAAGCAAGGTCCATTTTAAAGGTCAAGACATCTTCTCTAATCATTCTTTGAAAGCCTTAACTACATTTTTTGTAAGAATTTTTAATTTTTGGTTTAATGCGCCTCACCCTAAAAAACCCCCTGAATTTCCATATTTCATGCTGTTGTAACTTTTCCAGGGGTTAACACTGCAGCATGCGTTTTAAACTACAGCATGTTCTTCCCTTTAGCGGTCATTGGAAGTAGTTACCATCGAATCAGACCATCATGTGCTCCAGCAGAAGTTGCTAAAGTTGTCAATTTCAATGGAGAATGTTGAAGTATTCCATATTTATGAGCAACGGTGTATAAATACTATCGCTCTCTGCATGTGTTGTACACATTTGAAAAATATATTTTTAAGTGCGCAATCTGTGTCTCATCTGTAATTTTTCTGTGATGTCGGGGTCATATGAACAGAACATTGCATTATGATTATGATAATATCAGCTGAATATTACCTGTATATGTCATCTCCAGGCAATTGTCTGAAAAGCAATTACCACTCCATATCAACCAGTATCTCAACCTTACACCTTTACTATCAAGTAATATTATATGCTAATATTCTGAGAAGGAAATGGGAAGTTTCCTCAGAATCGTTATGCTAACATTACCTGCTGATGTTATGTTATAACATTATCCTAACCTTACCTCCTTATTATGAGGCAATGTCGTATGCTAACATTGTGACATAAATTGGGAAGTTTCCTGGAAAAGGTGATGCTAAGATTAAGACTAAGACTAAGACTAAGACTTCTTTATTGGTCATTCATGTAAAATATATACAATTATACAGAATGAAATTGTTGCTGCAAATATTTGACATGATGAAAGAAACAAATTAAACAAAGCATTAGTTTGCTTGCACAGCTGACCATGGTTTCATGACATTTAAAATGTTAATTGCTTGAGGAATGAAAGAGTTTCTGAACCGTATGGTTTTGCACAAAGGCACACAGAGTCTGGTTCCATGGGGTAAAAAATACATGAATTTGTTTAGTGGATGAGACTCATCCTCATACACTTTCACAGCAATACGCTCACATGTCGACCTGTAGTCCTGTACACATCAACTGGATCATATAGAGTGTCATTTTTGGTAATTCTGATGGCCCTTTTTCTTAACTTCATATAATCATTCTGTTGTTTCTTAGTACATGAGTTCCACCAACATACAACTGCATAGCACATGACACTTGCAACAATGGAGTTATAAAACAGGCTTATAATGCTACCATCAATATTAACATTGCGTAAACATCTTACATAATACATTCTTTTATGAAGTCTTGTCATAGCGAATTTACAATGAGAGTCCCATTTAAGGTTATCTTGAATATGTATTCCCAAATATTTATATGAGCTAACCACTTCAACAGCAGAGTTATCAATAGACATAGGAAGTTTGTCACATGCATTTCTTCTAAAGTCAATAATTAGTTCTTTGGTCTTAGATACATTCAAATTTAAGAAGTTATCTCTGCAGCAGTTATTGACAAAGTTTACAGTATTAAAATACATAGATTCATCATTGTCTCTGTTAATGAGTCCTACTACTGCAGTATCGTCGGCGTACTTCATTATTCTGCAATTGCTGTTACTTGTCTGTACACTGTCTGTGTATACAATAAACAGGAACGCTGAAAGAACGCAGCCTTGGGGAGCTCCGGTGTTTATGGTGAGAATGCTGGATGTTTCAAGGGGGGTTTTCACATACTGTGTACGATTTGTTAAAAAGTTCAGCAACTAAAATTATTGTAACTTAGCGGCTAATATTGGCATAACCTTATAGTCACATGAAATTGTTTAGTGGGTGTTTCCTTCACAGGAATAAACATAGGCTGCGCAGCAGCAAACCTTCAGCGAATAACACCTTTAGAAGATTACAATAATATCATAAAATTTTTGTGTTTACAAAATTGCTTATAGGTATGCAATAGCGGTTGAGTAGTGGCCTTCAATTATCTCTATTTGCCCGCTGCCCTGCCATCTTCCCATCTGCTTGCCAGGATTTGTAAAATCAGGAAAAGGCCTTATTAGACTAATTTACGCATATTATGGTATAGTTTCATGCATGTACAAAGTATAGGTTATGAGGTGTCGGTTGAAAACCAAAAAATATAACTCTGTTGTAATTTTCTGAAGTTTTTCAAATGATTCATAAAGTGTTATACGCATCAAAAAGCACTGCTACATTGTATAGGTGACTTGTTTAGAAAATTGCATTACTGTATATGCAATTGTGGGCGAGTTTTGGCTCCGATATAAAAAAAATTATTTTAAATATTTTTTCTCAATATTACACTATAGAATAGCCATCTGTCAGACCATGAAAAGCACTGTGGCAAAACTGGACGAGGGTAACTGAGTTACCCTCGTCTCAATTTCTCAAAATTAATTGAAAAAACTAGGTCATCCCATTGGATCCCATGTTAAAGAAGGACGAGGGTAACTGCTTTTCTCAAAGTTGAATGACTAAGGTAACTGTGATTGGTGACGAGGGTAACTGCTAGTAAATTGTGCTTTAAACCAATGTGGATACATAAAGAAGGACAGTTTCGTGGTTTGTTTCCATACATTATATTCATACCACATTCAAATTAAGCCAAATATATCGTAATAAGCCATAAATTTAGAGTTATCATCCAGTTATTAGCCCTATTTGGATGTGCAGAATATACTTTGAATGAATTGAATAGCTCAACAGATACTGGTGTAATTGGAATACACAATGTTGCAAAAGGAGATGCTCATACACAAAGTTTTAAAAGTACATGTTGTATGAGTGGTCACTGCCCATAGGCCTATACAGGGAGCCACCTGAACAATCGTATTAGAACTTTGAAGTAAAGGCTATTGTTGAAGTAGTTGAACACAGACGCATAAAAATAAGTATGGTACTCAGGAATTAATTGATATATTTCTACATAATTTCTCATGTAAGATGAAAAGCCAGAGTTGTTCCATATATGAGCATTATATACGGAGAATAAGTGATGACTTATGTATCCTTTGTAATTTCTCAATTTGTTTAAAGTTTGTAATGAGAAACTCATAAACGGTTCAACAAAAATAAGTCCCCCTTTACAAAAACGTGATTATCTCAAAAACGTCTTTTCCGATTTCTTTTAAAGTTATCATATTTGTAGGCCTGCATATTGACATTATGCCTGTGTAATTGTAATTGTTGTTTTAGCCAGCCGAACCTGAGTGCACCTACCCCTATTTTCAAAAATTTGAAGTTTTGACTTTTCCAAAAAATAATTTCCAAAAGGTGCTCAAACTCCACTCAAATTATTTCTAATGTCATCTAAGGTGCATAAACTGTGAAAAGATTACAAAAGAAGTCCTCAATTGTCGACTAAATATGATTGAAAAGCAAATTTTCTCCAGTTTCACGATGAAGTAAGCCCCAACTGGTGGCTCCCTCGCTTTGTCATATCCATTAGAAAGGCCACAGATTTTCGAAAACAGGGGTAGGCTCACTCGAAGGCTGCTGGCTAAGCCAGGAATAATGCAACTGATCTACAAATACACACATTTAGGCTCGATATACAGGCCTATAATTCAATCTGAGTTTCATAAAAATCAGAGAAGGAATCTTTGAGAAATTCAAGTTCATTTAAAGGGGGACTTGTTTTTGTTGAACTGTTTAGATCAGTTCCATATAGTAAAGTGACACATCATAGATGAGCAAGAATGGTTTTAAATACAGACCATAACACTGGAGTGTCAGTTGCTGAATTTTCAAATAGCATTGTAAAAGATTTATCGAAGAAAAGGTGAGAGGAGATGTTCATTTTGAATTTTTCTTTTCTGATCCCTACCGTAAAAAAAAAAAACGGACGCACACTGTAAGGGGTGTTTGTAGGAAGATTATCTAACTATCTTCCTATCTGCCTGTCAATATATCTATTATGAACTGTGGTAGGGAAATTTTCTCTTTAACTTTTGAGTGGGTTGCACTTTGCATTAATGCCAGAGGGCAGCACGTGCAAGCCAATGTTATGCAAAATGTTGCCACCTATGGCACTCCAAGCCACAAGCTGTTAATCCCTCCAAAATCAGTCCTGGCCAATTTTGGCATTCTCTCCTAAACTGCTCTCCAGAGTGGTTGCTTGAGAGCTGGAATCATTCAGTGCTTTGCTGAACATTATAATAGGTATGTACAATTTAATTCATTAATTATTTAGGTAGAAATTATAGGTAGTAGATTTGTACATTTCAATTACATTTTATATTACAAATATATTTCATAGATTGCTATTGCTGTGTATTTAGCATGCAGTTTGCATGATTGAATTTAATTCAATGTTATTAGGAAACATATTTTAAAGTATTAATTGTTTGGTTAGGTTCCACTTTGGTGTATGGAATATTGGCCACATGGGCAGACAGCTCATTTGTACAGTGAATCATTTCGCATTCAAGTTTCAACTTTAGAAACCCAACAAGGGTAAGGGTATTTATTAGAAACTTAATTCCATTTTAACATTATTCTATACTTGTTGCATAAATGAGTTATTAGATGGTTGCTTTGTATGCACTTTGTGGACAACTTATAAATATATTTTTAGTTCACATTTACTTAGTAAATTGATTGAGTAATTAGGTCAATGTTAATCATTGTGGAGTTATTACTTATATTATAATTTAATACAAAGCATTATAATTCATTATTTACTTTACTTACCATTATGTGAAAATGCACATTGATGTTTGTGGGTTGAAGTTATGTGTTTTGCTATCGGGAATATATATACTCATATGTGTTGTACAAATTGCAGGTTTCATCAAATTATGAATATTCATCTGTGAATAAATCATTCAACATCTACATCAATTCGTGGACCTCAATTTCTTTCGTAACAATGGAGCCCCCAAGAGGATCATCCGTACTTAACGACCCCAAGCGTGAACAGCAACAGCTCAACAGCAAGAAGATCAACAGCAACGCATCACAGTTTGGTAACTAGTACGCTTGAACCTAGTACAAATGTACTTAGTGCACTACATGTGCTAAATATACATTTAATCAAAGAACAATTTTAAAGACAATTAAAAAGACAATTTAAAAAAGACTGGTCATCATCAAGTCAACTTTACGGTTGAATTTATTAATTGGTTAATTTAACCATTTTGACAATTTAATTGTCTTATCTAGGCCTTATTGACTTTTGGCACATTTTGTGTCTTTTGACTCTGATACTTAAGTGTATCAAAACCAGTTGCCACTCAATTTTCAAAATTGTGTGACATTTATTCAGGAAGTGACGACTATTCTGAAATTGTATATATTTATGTCGACTGTTTTGTCATACATGTATGTTTTGTCGTTCATGTATGTTTTGTCATTTTGTATGTATTGTGTCAGAATTTTAAATGGTTTTAGGTTAGCACACATTACTTTGCTAGTCATTTTGTTTTGGTTGTCATTGGATAGTATATTGTGTACAATGGCGGCTAAAGCTAAGATTGAGGATGAAATTGATTTAATAGAGAGAGATGAGGAATTTAATGTAATGTTGGCTAAGTTAGAAGAAAATGAAAAGATAAAATTATTTCAGGCATTTAAAACTAGAATAGCACCATTGGGTGAAGCCGACAAAGCACCAGAAAATGCTCAGGTGAAGGTAGAAAACCCTGATGGGACTAAGATAGTGCCACTTGATCGTTTGCCAAAAGTTGGAACGTTTTCTGGTGATGAGCCTGTCAGTAAAGGCGAAATTGGTTTTGAGCAGTGGAAGCACGAAGTCACTTGTCTCATAAATGAAGGCTATGCAGAGAAAATTGTTATTCAGTGCATTAGAAGGTCTCTCAAAGCAACAGCTTCATCTGTGTTGTTAAACTTAGGTGTTAATGTGAGTACCAAAGATGTTATTGAAAAGTTTGAGATTGTGTTTGGAAATATTTTGCCAAGTGAAATGTTGTTAGAAGATTTCTATACAGCCAGGCAAAGAGAAAATGAGTCAGTTGTTGCCTGGGGTTGTCGGTTAGAATCATTGTTGAAAAGGGCAAAAGATCAGGGAACAATTGATGATACTGAGGTTATGGCTAGAACTAAGTTTTGGTCAGGATTACGAGACGAAAAGGTCAAATAGGCTTTAAGGCATAAATTTGATAGTGGGAGTTCATTCCAAGAGTTGTTAAGTGATGCCAGAAAGTGTGAACATGAGTTTAAAGACAAGAGTGCTAATGTAAAGGTACAGCCTGTAGAGTCGTCTCAATTAGCCAACTTGATTGGTAGGTTAGAATCGCTAGAGAGTAAAATGTCATTGTTAGTTAAGGACAAGCCAACTAAGCAGACAGGTGCAGCTAGTGCTACCTTGTTTTGCAAATATTGTAAAAAGACCAACCATGTCATTGACGATTGCAGAGTGTTAGCGAAGAAAAAGAGTAAAATGCAGGAAAACGGCGATCAGTCTGTTCCGGGGACCGGGAATTAGACTGCGTTAATAAGAGTAGAGGTCCCATGTTAGTGGGTGATCCCAACGTTAGTGAGGTCACAATTAATGGTGTCCCATGTTCAGCACTGATCGATACTGGGTCTCAAATTACAACTTTATCAGCTTCATTAGCCAATAAATTAGATTGTGACATTAAGCCCTTAGACTCCATGATCACAGTCAAAACAGCTGGAGGTAACATTTTGCCTTATTTGGGGTATGTTGAAATTTCTTTAGATATTACTCCAAAAATTGGTAACCCGGTTGATACATTGGCGTTAGTGGTTGATGATGATAAATGTGACTCAAATGTCCCTGTGTTGGTTGGTACTAATGTGCTCAAATTGGTTTGCGCGTCTATCAAGGCAAGCGACCAGTTGGTTAGTCAATCTGTGCAGCAAGCGTTGGAAGTTCTGTCTGGAAGTTTAGAAGATAGTTTGGTAGGCCATGTGAAAGCCATCAGGACGGAATCTCTTCCCCCTAAATCCAAAACTGTGATATTCGGATTAGCTGATGTAAAGTCTCCACTTCCGAGGATGACAGCTATGACAGAGGAATCGGTTAAGCATCAGTTACCGGATGGAGTGTTAGTTTCTCATTGTATTGTAAGTGTAGGCAGGAATGCCACTGAAGTCGGAATGGAACTTGTTAATCTTTCAAATCGTGAAAGACGGTTACAGTCAGGTTCTGTAATTTGTGCACTTCAAGCTGCAGAGGTCCAAACTGTTAGCAATCCAGTTGGAGCTGTAGACAATGAGAAATGGATGGAAGGTTTTGATTGGCCCGAGGATGCTTCGCAGGCCCAAGCCATTAAGGATTTAGTTTTAGAGTATAAAGATGCATTTTCAACTCATGAACTTGATTATGGTCGTACTCATCTAGTGGAACACAGGATTGAGTTGACTGATGAGACACCAATCAAGATCAGGCATCGTAGGATCCCACCAGCTATGGTGGATGAGGTTCGAGAATATTTGGATAATTTGATAGCGGCAGGACAGATTCGGCCGTCAAAGAGTCCGTGGAGTTTCCCATTGGTTCATGTCAGGAAGTCAGATTCTAGCCTAAGGCTGTGCATTGATTATAGGACTATTAATCGCAGGATCAAGAGGGACAGTTTTTCTCTTCCGAGATTAGATGAGACCATGGACGCTTTAATTGGTGCCAAATATTTCTCCAAACTTGATCTGAGGTCTGGATATTATCAGATACCAATGAGTGAAGAACACAAGGAAAGGACCGCATTTACTGCCGGTCCCTTAGGCTTCTATGAGTTCAATTCAATGCCTATGGGAACTAGTAATGCGACAAGTACTTTTCAGCGTTTAATGCAGCAGTGTCTTGGTAACATGCACTTGAAAGAGTGTGTAGTGTTCTTGGATGACATTCTGGTCCATTCTCCAACATTTGAGAGCCATTTGACCCGTCTGAGGAACGTATTTCAAAGGCTCAGAGACTGCGGATTGAAGTTAAAGCCATCTAAGTGTGAGTTTCTGAAGACTGAATGTGTGTATCTCGGACATGTGGTGAGTGCAGAAGGTATAAGCACGGATCCAAGGAAAATTGCCAAGGTGAAAGAGTGGAAAGTACCAAGTAACTCGAAGGAGTTAGCTTCATTCTTGGGTTTTGCAAGTTTCTACAGGCGTTATGTCCAGGGATTCAGCTCTATTGCCAAGCCTCTCCAGGACGTGATGAAAGAAGCAGACAGGAAGGGTAGCATTGTATGGTGTCAGTCGGCAGATGAAGCATTTTCGTCATTGAAGGAAAAATTGACTACAGCGCCAATTCTTGCCTACGCTGACTACACTAAGCCATTTATTCTCCACGTCGATGCTTCTGGAACAGGCCTAGGAGGCGTACTCTACCAGGAACAGGAAGGCAGACGTAGGGTTATCGCTTATGCAAGTAGAGGGTTAAATCAAGCAGAAAGAAATTACCCAGCTCATAAAAGAGAATTTCTTGCATTAAAGTGGGCTATCGTGGATAAGTTTCACGATTATCTGTACATGAATAAGTGTTCTGTGTTTTCAGACTCAAATCCACTCTGCTATGTCTTGACTACAGCCAAGCTGGATGCCACAGGACATCGTTGGTTAGCACAATTGTCATCTTATGATTTTGAAGTGTTTTACAAACCTGGTAAAGGGCACAAGGATGCCGACGCTTTGTCGAGGTTGGACAGCCAATCGTTGAATGCTGTTTGTAATTCAGTTCAGTTCCAGGAAGGATGTTGTCATGCATTGCCTCTCGGCGTAGGATTCACTGGTGATGTAGTTGGCAACAGGATTGTCAGCAATGTATTTGAAGGTGATGTGTCTGTCCGACAGGATGAAGATCCCATCGTGAGTAAAGTGAAGTCTTATGTGAATGGAGATGTCAGCATTTCTGAGAAGGAGCTGAAGAATTCGCCTGCTGAACTGCGTAAGTTGGCAAGTCAAAAGGAAAGTTGGTGTTAAAGGACAGTGTTTTGTACAGGAAAATTCTTGTGGATGAAAATGAAGTGTTTCAGTGTTTCATTCCGTCAAGTTGCAGGATGGCAGTATTTGAGTCTCTTCACGACCAAATGGGACACCCTGGCAGGGATAAGACAATTGCTCTTCACCGGGCAAGGTGCTATTGGCCATCAATGGCCAAAGATTTGGAAGAGATGGTGCAAAAATGTCGTCGGTGTGTTTGTAGGAAGGCAAGGACTGCCACAGCCCCATTGACGCCAATTATCACTTCTCAACCATTAGAATTGGTCTGTCTAGATTTTCTACTTGTTGAACCATCTTCAGGGTTCGAACATATTTTAGTAATCACGGATCATTTCACAAAGCTTGCCAGAGCCATTCCCACGAAGAATGAGACAGCCGTCACAACTGCAAGAGCTTTGTACAACAATTTTGTCACAATTTACGGAGTGCCGCAGAGGATACACAGTGACCAAGGCCGTAACTTCGAGAGTAATGTGATTAAGGAGCTGTGTGCCATCACCGGGATGAAGAAATCCAGGACAACGCCTTACCATCCTATGGGTAACGGTGCCACTGAGAGGATGAATCAATCCCTGTTGAAAATGCTAGGCACACTCTCAGAAGACAAGAAATCGAAGTGGAAGGATCACTTGTCATCTGTTGTACATGCGTATAACTGTACGCCACATGAAACTACAAAATTTTCGCCATATGAGTTAATGTTTGGGCGGAAGCCCGTTTTGCCAATTGATGTCGAGATGATGCCGGAACGCGAAGTTGTTCCTGTGACCAAATTTGCAGAGGAGCTTCAAGAACATGTGAAGTATGCTCATGAACTGGCTAACAGGAATCTTGGTCTTCAAGCCATCAAAGCTAAGGAGAGGTACGACCGGAAGGCTGTAGCAGCTAATTTGCAGCCTGGAGATACTGTGCTCATCCGGAAGACCGCCTCCAAAGGAAGGGAAAAGCTAGCAGATAAGTGGATGGACGACGTCCATGTGGTTGTCAGTCAGCCTAACCCAGAAGTAGCTGTTTTTACAGTGAAACCGCTTTCAAGGCCAGGGAGGGCACAGACTCTCCACAGGAATCTATTGTTACCAGTTTTCCATGAGGAACAGCCACCAGAAGAAAGGAATGTGGTGAACAGGAAATCTACCAGGAAAAGGAAACCTACTGCAAGGTCAAGGTCAGCTGAAAATTTGGAGTCGTCCGTTTCATCTGAGTCTAGTGGGTCTGAATATGAACTTTTTGTAGCACCTCCAAGAAGGTGCCATTCTCCAAATAATTCTTCTAATAATTCTGATGCCACAATTCAATCTCCATCTCAATCTCCACCTTCTAGTCCAAGTCCTCCATCAATTCATCAATCACTTCCGTCATCACCTTCATCTCCTGAACTTCGCAGGTCAGGCAGGAGCCGCAGAGAGCCGGATAGGTATGGCGAACCTGTAGCACATTGAGTACAATAACCAAAAATGCAGCAGTTCTGAAACCAATTTTAATTTGTCAGTGTACTAACCGGGACGGTTTTTTCCTAAACATGGGAGTATGTGGTAGGGAAATTTTCTCTTTAACTTTTGAGTGGGTTGCACTTTGCATTAATGCCAGAGGGCAGCACGTGCAAGCCAATGTTATGCAAAATGTTGCCACCTATGGCACTCCAAGCCACAAGCTGTTAATCCCTCCAAAATCAGTCCTGGCCAATTTTGGCATTCTCTCCTAAACTGCTCTCCAGAGTGGTTGCTTGAGAGCTGGAATCATTCAGTGCTTTGCTGAACATTATAATAGGTATGTACAATTTAATTCATTTAATTATTTAGGTAGAAATTATAGGTAGTAGATTTGTACATTTCAATTACATTTTATATTACAAATATATTTCATAGATTGCTATTGCTGTGTATTTAGCATGCAGTTTGCATGATTGAATTTAATTCAATGTTATTAGGAAACATATTTTAAAGTATTAATTGTTTGGTTAGGTTCCACTTTGGTGTATGGAATATTGGCCACATGGGCAGACAGCTCATTTGTACAGTGAATCATTTCGCATTCAAGTTTCAACTTTAGAAACCCAACAAGGGTAAGGGTATTTATTAGAAACTTAATTCCATTTTAACATTATTCTATACTTGTTGCATAAATGAGTTATTAGATGGTTGCTTTGTATGCACTTTGTGGACAACTTATAAATATATTTTTAGTTCACATTTACTTAGTAAATTGATTGAGTAATTAGGTCAATGTTAATCATTGTGGAGTTATTACTTATATTATAATTTAATACAAAGCATTATAATTCATTATTTACTTTACTTACCATTATGTGAAAATGCACATTGATGTTTGTGGGTTGAAGTTATGTGTTTTGCTATCGGGAATATATATACTCATATGTGTTGTACAAATTGCAGGTTTCATCAAATTATGAATATTCATCTGTGAATAAATCATTCAACATCTACATCAATTCGTGGACCTCAATTTCTTATCGTAACAGAACTTTAACAACAATTTTTCTGCCAGGCTATGACCAATCAACACTTCACTGAAATTCAGACTGAAAAAATATCGGTTTTTTTAAAGATTTTTACAAAAAGCTCCTGGAGGGGGCTGGGCAGCATTGACACTTAAATTTTATTAAATTGATCATCTTTAATTGTGATTGAGTCACATATCCCTTTTCTCATCCAATCAAGCAAGTAAAGAACAGCAAAGTTATTGAAATTAATGATCACAGGATCTTGAAATTTTGTGACTTGCATGTTTTTTTTATTCATAATACAACCTCCAAACCACAACTAGAACACGACTTCCAGAGTTTTCCATCTGCGTCCATGCGATTTAATTTGACACCACAGTATTGCACTAAGAGATGTGAAAATTGTCATGAATATACCGGATGACAACTACTAGATGTGACACTGTGCAAACTTTCATTTTAATATGAGCGAAGCGAACGGCTGCCGAAGGCAGCCGTGAGCGTAGCTCACTTAGCACAGCAAGCAGACAATGATCAGTTGACAGCACAGTGGACCAAGAAACATTGATGGTCGACAATTTATGTAGGTCAAATAGGTCCAGCAACTGAGCAATCTGTTGGTTTCGAATCCAATTCAATTAAAAAACATACCTCTTTTGTTCCTCAATATATTGTTACAATATTCCAATTGTTTTGTAGCATACATTATTCCAGTGTTTTGATAATTATTTACGGCAGATGAGCGCCTGCGCGCCGTCCTCAGAACTAGGTCAGATAATTTTTGGCAGAGCCCTCCAGAGGGCACCACTTATAGAGTGCTGACTACAGTCCCCCTGGTAGCAGAATCACCAGCACTATTGACTGGCTTCAGGAGTGCAGATTGGGCAGTCATGCAGTGCTAATGGCAATTAATAGAAGGGACAGAGCCACCGGCTCACGTGTGATTACAACTTGACTACCTTCTTCTTCTTCTTCTGTTTGATATTCCGCCAAAAAAAAAAAATTTCCGAAAAAAAAAAAAATTCTGAAAGAAAAAAAAAATTTCTGAAAAAAAAAAAAAAATTTCCGGAAAAAAATAAAAATTTCCGAAAAAGAAAAAAAACAAATTTTCCCCAAAAAAAAAATTTCCTAAGAAAATAAAATTTTCCCCCAAAAAAGAAAAAATTTAAAAAAAAAGAATTTAAATTTTTTGAAATAAAAATAAATTGTACAAGCGAATCGAGGTGTCACGTCCCGTCTTCCATGCTGCGGCATCATCGTATTATGCTTTGAAGAGCAGGTAGATCTATTTCTTAAGTGCAACTGGACACATACAATACAAGATGGTCACTTTGGTCAAGCTGTGAACTGTAACTGCAATCAGCCATCAATGGCACTTATTGGGTCCCAGGCTGTTACTTTCTTTTAAGTTTTATTTGTACATATTGAATATCTAGAGTGAAAACTTAAAAATCTGAATCTCAACATAATAGCTTCGCGAATCACATGGCCGTGCCATTATCATATTATTTTAAGAGGAGGAAATGCCATTTTAAGTCATATTGCTATGTTGCGTTTTTAATGATGCTCAATGTGTGCACCCAGAGAATCTTTGCTGAAGTGAGTGTGCGTTCTCATTAATCAAATAAAATAAAAATCGATCTCCTAATTATCTATCTATTCTATCTGTCTATCAACCTATCTATTCAATTAATGACTGTAGGACAGTTCTGATATATGTAATAAAGAGCATTAAAAGGAGGTACTCCAGGACGAGAGAAGTGCTTGCAAACTTCTGAATCGACAGCAAACACAGTGGATGTTTTGAGAGTGTACCTGCAGTTATGTTGCTTATTGACTTCCAGTTTGGTACAGTGACATTGTAATTACAATTAGGGATAGTTGAGGCCTTCCTGTCCTGTGTGTTAATCTGATGATGCATCAAATGGCCTCTTGAAAATGGACTTATCTCACTAGCTGAAGTATCAGTGTATAAGTGAAGGCATGGAGGGTGTGTCTGGACTTTCCTGCAGTCTATCCACTTGAAGTTTATGGATATTCACTTTGAGTACAGTGGGCAACTACCCTCGTCATAGCAACAAGCATGGTTACAGTTACCCTCGTCTCGAGAGGCAGTTACCCTCGTCATTTCGGACGTGCTTTAAGCCATTTCTAGAGTCACACAGCCTGAATCAGCACTTTCTCTTTCTTGTAATGTTGTTCGGAATGCCTGATAATGGTTATACACTACTTGAATAACTTGTAAAATCACTTATAAGCTCATATTCATCATTACATAACATTTAAGGCTATTTTGGAGACGAGGGTAACTCAGTTACCCTCGTCCAGTTTTGCCACAGTGAAAAGGCACAAATAGACCATATAAGGCACATGGGCATTATCCTACATTAGCCCCCTCAGGGGTCTAAACATTTAGGCCCTTTTTTCATGGGAAATAGTGGTGGTAATTTTTACTGTATAAGCATCATTTTATTTATACACAAGATGATGCTTATACAGTCAATGTAACAAAGAAATAATTGTCTAACTATTTATCAAAATACTGTCTTATTATACTCCTACTTTAGCCCCCTTTTCCATTGACAGTACCATTGAAAAGGGGGCTAAAGCAGGAGTATATATAAGACAGTAGGATATATAAAATACTGTCTTATATATACTCCTGCTTTAGCCCCCTTTTCAATGGTACTGTCAATGGAAAAGGGGGCTAAAGCAGGAGTATATATAAGACAGTAGAATTTTTAGAAAGAGACAAGACTGACTGTATAAACGCCATCTTTTGTATAAAGACAATGACGCTTATACAGTAGAAATACCACCAAAATATAGCAAAATACTGCCTTATATATACTCCTGCTTTAGCCCCCTTTTCAATGGTACTGTCAATGGAAAAGGGGGCTAAAGCAGGAGTATAATAAGACAGTTTTTGCTATATCCTACTGTCTATATATACTCCTGCTTTAGCCCCCTTTTCAATGGTACAGTCAATGGAAAAGGGGGCTAAAGCAGGAGTATAATAAGACAGTTTTTGCTATATCCAACTGTCTATATATACTCCTGCTTTAGCCCCCTTTTCAATGGTACTGTCAATGGAAAAGGGGGCTAAAGCAGGAATATAATAAGACAGTTTTTGCTATATCCTAGTGTCTATATATACTCCTACATTAGCCCCCTTTTCAATGGTACAGTCAATGGGAAAGGGGGCTAAAGTGGGAGTATATATAAGACAGTATTTTGCAATATATCACGCTTCAGTTTGAATGTTTTAAGAAACATATAACTGTGAGTATTCTTGGTAATGATCTCCCTTCACACTTTTACAGTATTTATTCTGTGATATACAGACTGGAAACATATTTGAGTTATTTTTCAGTTTCAGTTTTTGTTGATCAATATCTATGGAAATACCTATTAAATGTTTAAACCCTCAAGGGGGCTAAAGTAGGATAATGCCGGCACATGTGTACCAAACTTCATCCTTATATATGGAATAGTGACCGGATGTTTGGCCAGAAACAAAAAATACATTTTTATTATTTTTTTCAATATTTCAAAAAGTATATAATATTTTCCATGAGATCTTTCAAAAGGCACAACTGGACCATATTGACCATATGTGTACCAAACTTTATCCATGTACATGCAATAGTGACCGAGTCTTAGGTCAAATAACAAAAAAACATATGTTTTCATATTTTTCTCATTTTTTCAAAAAGTATAGAATATCTGTCAATGAGACCATCAAAAGGCACAACTAGACCATATAGGCCACATGTGTACCAAATTTCATCCATGCACATGCAATAATGACAGAGCCTTGGCCCGGAAACGAAAAAAAAAAAAAAATTATATTTTGTTAATTATTTCAAAAAGTATTTAAGATCTATTCATCAGACCATCAAAAGGCACAACTAGACCATACAGGCTAGATGTGTACCAAATTTCATCCACGTACATTCAATAGAGGCTGAGTGCTGGGCCGGAAACCATCCATCCGCCCGCCGCCCGACCGCCCGCCCGCCGGGCGGATGGACAGCATTTTTACCCAAGTGATTACAATACCTTCTTCGAACTTCCCTTATGGCAAACATGCGAGCAGTGAATTAATCAGCCAGATGGTTCAATCAAAAAAAGTGATTCAGACATCCCATAATATGATCCTGGCACTTTTTTCTCGTCACGCGTGACTACAATAAATGTTTGAAAAAAAAAAAAAAAAAAAAATGTTCGAAAAAAAAAATTTTTCGAAAAAAAAACAAAAAATTACCAAAAATGTTCGAAAAAACAAAAAATTACCAAATATGTTTGAAAAAAAAAAAATTTTTAATAAAATTACCGTAAAATGTTCGAAAAATAAAAAATTACCAAAAATGAAAAAAAAAAATAAATTTTCTGGAAAAAAAAACAATTACCAAAAAAGTTTGAAAAAAAAAACTTACCGTAAAATGAAAAAAAAAAATGTTTGAAAAAAAAAAAATCACCGTTAGTTCTACAAAATTTTTGTGTTAAAGTTTCCCTGAATGATGAAATTCCTCTCTAAATATTGGTGATTTTACATGCGTTCTGATATAAACTAGTGATCAGTAGACTTTCTGACGAATTTATTGAAGTCTTACTTTGATTAAATAAATTATTTATACCCATCGTCAATTCACTCGCGAACTAACGTTTTGGCCATTTCCACGGCAACCAGGCCACCTAGAAAAAAAATCTCTTCACTTACATGCTTGTCATGGCTGTTTATAACATTGAATCACATTTTTGCGGCGTTTCGGCGCTGTTTTTGCCGATTTTCGGCGATGTAAGACGACTTCTGTCTGACAATTCTACAGCAGGCTGATCTCCAGACATTTTCACTCGTGACGTAACCACAAACATGTTATGACGTCACGGCAATTGAGGACAATTGACAGTGGCGTCACCACTATTTATGTCACAGTTTGCGAGGAAGGTGATGACGACTGTAGTTATTTTTTATTATTTTTCTTGATGGTTTCTCCCTCCTCCAGCAAATCCATTTTTGATGACGTCACAATGACCATTGTTAAAGTTATATTGCTACAAGTTAACTAATTGTAACAATGGTGATGACGTCACAAAGTTGACAGCAAGCAACATGCTGATTTATTTCCGTGCGTACCCGAAATAAATCTAGGGGTCATTTAGTGCATTAGGGGGGTCATTTGAGCAAAAATATCACAAAAGCTGAGAAATTTAGTAAACTGGCCAGTATGGCCACGATACACAATAAAATGTTAAGATATTAGACAAACTCTTTTTTGAAACCTGATCTATCATTCGGGGTAACTTTAAGGCAGTCCCGTCTTCATGCTTTGGCATTTACATATTATTTTATATTATTATATATTATACATATGTTTATTGATGATACAGTAAAGTAATATCTTATCTTATCTTATCTTATCTTATATATCCACACCTGAAAATATTCAACAACATTAGACGAGCATTCGTCAATGATACTTCAGCGGTCAATGTGGAGAATATGATGTCCATGTGCAGAGAATTTTATCTTCATTCCGTATTTGTATACGGAAGCCTGCAACAAGTAATACAGATTTATATAAGTGTATTGTAGCCAGTGTGCTAGAGTTAAAATTATATTTTCTATTAGGAATGGCTTTAGGAAGATATAGTCTAGGCGAGATTCTCAAAAAAGCCTCTGTAAAAGTCTAATAGGCATTTTTTGTTAAAAGTCAGTAACAAGTGGTTTAAATCTAATTTGAGGATGCTGATTCTGAATCCACTTGTTACCGAGCTGGATTTTTGATTTTAAGGGGTCAAAATGGCAAAACAAAATGGCCGCCAAAATGACAAAAATTGTCAGAAATATGACAATATGAACCACACATTCAGCTTTTTCTTCCAAATGGCTCCTTGTGACCTACCAACTTCATTGATTCTAGTATAAGCAGAGGAGGCTGTTGGAAATATTTCAGTAACATCTAGTTCTCTAGTTGTAATTTTTAGGGGTTCAACAGCCTGGAAAACAAAATGGCCGTCAAATAATAAAAAATTTTGGTTTCGGTACTACAAAACCAACTAATTTGTGTTATAAATCATCCCTAAATTAGTCATGTCACCACTCCAGTATAATTCAAGGCTGCTGTATCTATTTCATTTAAAATTTTAAAGTTAAGGGGTCAAAATGGAGCCAAAATCAATGTTAGGGTGCCATTCGCAGAAAATCGGATATTCACAAATTTCCGATTTTGATGGAGCTTTCTGACTCAATCTGGTTTGTTGATTATTTTTTTAATAAAAAACAAAAATCACAGGGTCAATATGTATTTGTTGCATTACAACTGTTAATTTTAAAACATATATTTCAGTTTAAATTGATTTTTGAACCTTTGGAAAGGCAGGGTGGGATCCGTGCCAAAAGGGAAAAAACATGTAAATCTAGCTCCTCGATGAAAATGAGATGTTGTGTAGTGACACGTAAATCATTTTTCTCAGCTAAAACACCACTTATGTGTAGTATATTTTATGAATGAATATAAATGTTGTTAACAAACAGACAACTAACAGACATAAAATTGGGTTTTGAATCCCCAATATGTCAAATATGGCATCTTAAAAATATTGAAAATCACAAATTCTGCACCTTGAAGCCTCAATTGTCAATGTCTGTGCAATTTTGTACATTCATTCCAATTTAGCTAATTTATTAAGTCTTACTGTCTATTTGGCTGACATTTATGTCTGTTTGCAAATTTATTCCATGGACACTTATCGGAGGTTGATATATGGTGGAACAATACAGAAACGAAACCTACGAATGGTAAAATCTTGCTTAATTGGATGCTTTCAACCTTGGAAAGTGACAACTCCTCATTATGATTAGCCAAATCTACATAATCCCTATAACCACAGTATTTTCTTATTTTTGAGTGTCTATACACTGATCTGGACAAATTATACAGCCTAATAATGGAGGTACTAAAAAACCTGTAATTGCAAACCATATATTACATGTCTATTCTTGTTTTCACCTGTCTCAGTTTACGAAAATTATTATTGTTCTGAAGTGTATGTGCTTTTGTACATTGGGATGGATTTTTATTTATGCATTTTATATTATAACGACTGGAAGAGCAAAAATCACTCCCTATTCAGTGTATTTGCTAATTGACTACAAATTCAATGCTGTTAATATCTTTGCACTGTGACAACCAACCATTTTTAAATGGCACCTACAATGACACAACCAATCTAACAGCATCTTCTATGCTATTCATCCCTTCTTCCACTTCTATTCCCTTGTCTCCAAGTTTCATCTTCCTTTGTAATCTCCTCCTTCCTATTCTCTGCCCTCTCTCCTCTTTCCTTGTCTCCTCCATCCCTTCTACCTGCCAGTCTCATCAATTCCTCATAGCTGGTCGCCTTTATCCCTTCTACTTGCTGGTCTCCTCCATCACTACTCTTTCCTATTTTCCTCCATCCCTTCTACAAGTTGGTCTCCCCAAAGCCTCCTCATTGCTGGTCTCCATTAATTCTATATTCTAGCCTTCTCCTCTTTGTTGGTCTCCTCCCAGGACCTCCCCACTCCACATTCCCAGTCTCCAGCCTTCCTCAACCTTCCTTGATATTATTCTGCTATCCTCTTTTTAAGGCTCTTTCAATATGTTTACTGGCTGTTTCTCCTTGTTGTTCTCCTTCCTTAATTCTTTCTAATATCTTCCCTCCCTCCTCTCTCTAGTCTTTGCTTTTGGTCCTTCCTTTTTCACTCTTTACTCCTGCCAGGCTACAACAGCCTGCTTGATTTGCGACTGGAGGGAGCTCACCTGCTTTACAGCATACAGGCTTGTCAGTCAGACCTCCCTCCATTTTGTTTTTCTACTCCCGGCCCTTCATGTTCATCTACCTCTGTCCACTTTGAGTATTTCCACTATGCTAGTCTCATCTGTTCCTCCTTGTCAGGTTCTTCCATCCCTCCATTCTTGCAGTCTTCGTCACTCTTCTTTCCTGATCTCATTCATTTCTCCTCCTACTGCCATCCGTCCTCTCCCTCCTTGCTGGTCTCCTCCTTCCTTGCAGTTTTTAAGTGTCCTCCAACACTCCTCTTTCCCAGTTCTCTCCATCCCTCCTCGTTTCTAGTCTTCTCCATTTCCCCTCCTTCAAAGACTTATCTCTCGCACCTTCATACTAGTCTAGTCTTATCCCTCTCACCTAATTGTTGGTCTCCTCTATCCCTCCATATTTTTAGTCTCCATTACTCCTATTTCCCAAACTCATTCCTTGTCACCTCCATCTCTGCTCCTTCCTAGTTTCACCTCTCCCTCCTTCCTCATCTAATGCCTCTAAATAGCGTGCACTGTTTGTGATGGGGCATAAATTACTCGCTCTTCATGGTCTCATCACTTTATCCCTCCTATTTGTATAGTCTCCTCAATCCCTTCTCATTCCTAGTCTTCTTCAACCATTATCCTTGCAAGTCTCCTACTTCCCTCGGCTTTCTAGTCTGAACCCTCCCTCCTTCTTGGTAATCTCCTTACCAGTGTATTTGGGTATTAAAATCTGCCCCTGAGCAAATGAAACACAAACCAATTTCAGCATGGTTGATGTAGACTTAGAGGCAAACAGCATATCAAAAGATATTAAGTCCAGCCCTTCTGGCAGGCTTTCATCTCCATGGTAGCATGCTGGGCTGCCAATCCATGGGACCAGAGTTCGATCGCAGCTCTTGCTTGGTCACCTGGTGCTATGTTGGATGGCAGTTTCAATCATCCTTCGCCTAATTGCCATGTCCTCCTCCTGTCCTAATTAGCCTACCAAGTGCATAAATACTGAGTGTTAAGCCTCGGTCATCCATTCATCCAGCCCCTCTGGCCCATATTAGTTGGGCAAAATTATGCTGCAATAGGTTTATATTTGATAGAGATTACTTTCAAGCTTGGCTTTTCATTGCAGGAACCATTTACAATTTCAAATGGCTGGTTCATATACATAGTTTGCGCAGTGTAGAATTTACAAACTTGACAGGAATTGTCATCAAGTAAAAGATTTCAGATGATCTTGCTTTTTGCAGAGATCAAAGGTTCAAAGCATCAAAATTAAGCAAGATTGAACCATTAAAATGATCATAATCTATGTTTCATTCACACAAGTCAATACCAGAGGTACAGTTAGCTAAGAAAAAGATTTACCAGCAACTTAACTTCATCCACATTTGAAATTCATGGAAAAGCCAGATATACACTGCAAGTCAATTTCCAAACTTTTTATTAGGAACTTGCTGACATGTCCAACCATTTAAGTCCTTTAGAACTGAGAAACAAGCTTTGAAATGGTCACTCTAAATTCCCCAAATATACAGTATGTTGGTGATTATGCATCTTTTAAAATAGCATTAACAAAAATCCAGATTGAGTGATAAAACTGCATAGAAATTAGAACAAGAACCTAGGGGTTCAAAATGGAGGTGGTGTAGTGTCCTAAGTTGAAGTTCATATCCCCTGAAAATGATTATTTCCCTGAGTGCCCAGTACCAGGTGTTGTTAATATACTGTGTGCTAAATTAAGAAGTTTACAAATAATCCATTTTCAAGCCACAAATTGGTTATGTGGCAGATGCGATACGCAAAAAAGAAGACATTTCATAAAAGAACTTGGAAAGAGCTTTAAAATGATGCATGGAGATGTGTGTGATCTGCCAGGTAGCTCAACCTCCTTTTTATGGAAGGAGCTGCACATTCATTTTTGTGAATATATATGATAAACAATGAGAAGACTGCACTGTAAATTTTGAATACTGAGTTGAAGCAATCATTTGAGCTGTCTGAGAATGTTAATAATTTTCAAGCTATGATAGCTCAATCCTATAAGTTGTCAAGGTATGATAGCTCAATGCTGTAAGTTGTCCAAACGAATCATTACATTAAGCTGTGAAAACACGAAAGCTTCAGTTGTTGCCGATAGCTTGACGTCTCAGTCATGCCACATATAGCGCCATCTATAACAAGCACTTCTCATAAGACTGCATTTAGTTTTAAATAATTATTTACTTACAAGAAAAAATAACATTTATATTACACTATCCCAGAGAAGAAATGAGTAGCACACCACTTTAGCTGGTCACTTTGTTATTTTTATCTCTCTCAAATTAATTTGTGGGAGTAATTAGATGCATGCTTTCACACGTCAACCAACATTTCCAAGTCAGAGGGTGTTCAAATATAGGCTTCTAGCACTGTATACCAACTCAGATGAGCCACAGGCCATTGGGATTTATTCACAAGAAATTAATTTTAAAATCTCCTTGCGATTCAATGGTCTGTGTTGAATGCATCTTGAGCCTGTCCATGGTGTGCTAAAATGAAGCATACTGGACAGGCGGATCCCCTTGAGAGATCAAACAATATTTTAGGATTACAGCCCATATTCATAAATAACTTCATAAGACAGGTCACACAAATATAAATCAATATAAATCAAAAACAACTAAAAATAAGTCAACATAGCTCAAAATTTTGAGTTGTGTCAGCTTGGATCAATAAGTCAACAAAACTCAATATTTTGAGCTGTAAGTCAACACAGCTCATTGTTTTGAGTTTCTCAGCTTGAATACCTTTGTCAACATAGCTTAGTATTTTGAGCTATCTCAGCTCGGTATTTTGAGTTATCTCAGCTTAAAACATTAATCTATGTTAGCTCAATCAACTTGTGCAATCATCTCACTCAATCAATTGAGCTGAATCAGTGCCTCCGATTTTACAGTGCATGGGACTCATAGAGGAAGACATACTCTATCAACTAATAGAATTAACTGTCTCAATATGGAACACTGGATATAACAGCTACCTACACCAATTAAAATCCAATGGGCTCTGACACTGGGCTTAGACAAAACTGAGATTCCAACTCAAAATTTACATTAAACTAAAGGATATGGCTATAAAAGTAACTAATGGCTATAAAAGTAACT
This sequence comes from Platynereis dumerilii, assembly GCA_026936325.1. NCBI lineage: Eukaryota > Metazoa > Annelida > Polychaeta > Phyllodocida > Nereididae > Platynereis > Platynereis dumerilii. Next base: position 9,610,116 of record JAPTHN010000009.1, read on the forward strand.
AATATGTTTAACTAAAATATTTTTTGAAGTTTACCAATTTATTCATTACCATTAATTTTTAAGAAACCAAAATTTAAGAAAAATATCAGAAATCCTAATATTTTTCCAGTTGTTTTTTGGTTTTTATGAAAACTTCAAACAGTGTAAAATCGGACTCGCTGATTCAGCTCAATTGATTGAGTGAGATGGTTGCATAAGTTGATTGAGCTAACATAGATTAATGTTTTAAGCTGAGATAACTCAAAATACTGAGCTGAGATAACTCAAAATACTAAGCTATGTTGACTAAGGTATTCAAGCTGAGAAAACTCAAAACAATGAGCTGTGTTGACTTACAGCTCAAAATATTGAGTTTTGTTGACTTATTGATCCAAGCTGACACAACTCAAAATGTTGAGCTGTGTTGACTTATTTTTAGTTGTTTTTCATTTATATTTGTGTGACCTGTCTTATATAGAGTTATTTATGAATATGGGCTGTAATCCCGAAATATTGTTTGATCTCTCAAGGGGATCCACCTGATCCAGTATGCTTCATTTCAGCACATCATGGACAGGCCCAAGATGCATTCAACAAAGACCATTGCATCACAAGGAGATTTAAAAATTCATTTCTTGTGAATAAATCCCAATGGCCTGTGGCTCATCTCAGTTGGTATACAGTGCTAGAAGCCTATATTTGAACACACTCTGACTTGGAAATGTTGGTTGACGTATGAAAGCATGCATCTAATTACTCCAACAAATTAATTAAAGAGAGATAAAAATAAAAAAGTAACCAGCTAAAGTGGTGTGCTCCTCATTTTTTCTCTGGGATAGCATAATATAAATGTTATTTTTTCTTGTAAGTAAATAATTATTTAAAACTAAATGCAGTCTTATGAGAAGTGCTTGTTATAGATGGCGCTATATGTGGCATGACTGAGATGTCAAGCTATCTGCAACAACTGAAGCTTTCATGTTTTCACAGCTTAATGTTATGATTCGTTTGGACAACTTACAGCATTGAGCTATCATACCTTGACAACTAATAGGATTGAGCTATCATAGCTTGAAAATTATTAACATTCTCAGACAGCTCAAATTATTGCATCAACTCAGTTTTCAAATTTTACAGTGAAGGATTTGCCCTCTAAATGAGTTTAGTCGTTTAAAGAGGTATAATTTGTACACCTAAATGCAAAATTTCAGAGGTCTAACTCCAAAATTGACGGAATCATGGAGCATTGAAAAAATAACATTTTTTCACATTTATGCTGAATTTGCACTTACTAATTTTTGTAAGAGCATTAAGATCGCCTTAAGGCACATTTGGAGTATTTAACGAACAATATGGCAGATTTTCATGTCCATGGGTACAACTTTTTCTGCTCCGGAAAGGAAAAAAAATATTATTTTCAATTTCCAATATTTTACAAAAACAGTACCGATTCCTTAAATATGAACACCAAAAGACACATATATTCTACAAGACCCATTCATGTGCCAAATATCATATATACAGGTGCAATAGTTTAGGCACAGTGGGCAATACACAATGTGTGATGCTGCCCGTAGTGGATTCAAGCAAGATAAAAACGAAGTCACGTCCAAATAGCAACATGCCGGCTATTCATTCCCATGCCAGATGCTTACTCTATAATCAAGCTAAGGTGCATTCTTGACTCCAAACTTTTCCAAACAAAATGGCCGAGTCAGAGTCCAAAAGACATTCTGAAAATGCTCAAATTTCAAATTTCCCGCCATAACTTTCCATTTTGTCAAAGTGACTGCATAAATGGAGATGTGTACACACCTCCATTAAAAATTGCGTTGTTGTGGCTGTCCATGACATTGATTTTGGCCAAATTTCAGCCACTTAACTCAAAACTTTATATTCATTGCGCACTTTACATTCATGTATCCACCCTAAATCATTTTAAAATGTTAAAACTAGTAGTTTGTTTTGTGGTACCAAAAGCAGCATTCTTGATAATTTGTCAGACATTTTGTTTTCCTTGCTGTCGAACCCTCAAAACTAGAAATTGAGCTCAAAATGTTATTAAAATAGTTCCAATATCCTCTGTTTATACTAGAATCAATGAATTTGGTAAGGTATAAGGAGCTATTTTAACTAATTATAATGCGGAACAAAGAAGAGTTGTCATTTTCCAAGGTTGAAATCATCCAATTTAGCATGATTTTACCATTCGTAGGTTTCATTTTTGTATTGTCCCGCCATATATCAACCTCCGATAAGAGTCCACGGAATAAATTCACAAACAAACATAAATGTCAGACAAATAGATCACATCAAAATTAATAATTTAGCTAAATTTGAATAAACTAGCTAAATTGGAATGAGTTAACAAAATTGCACAGAAATTGGAATTCAGACCCAAAGCTGCAGAATTTCTGTGATTTCCGACATTTTTTAGATGCCATGTTTGACCTACTGGGGCTTTAAAGCTCAATTTTATGTCTGGTAGTTGTCTGTTTGTTAATAAAATTATTATATTCATTTATAAAATATATATTTAGCTGAGAAAAAAGATTTACATGTAACTACACAACATGTCATTTTCATCGAGGAGCAAGATTTATGCACATTTTTAACCTTTTGGCAAGGATCCCACTCAGCCTTTCCAGTTTCCAACAATTTGAAAACCTTTTAAAATTGAACAATATGTTTTAAAATGGACAGTTGTAATGCAACAAATACGTAATAACCTTGTGATCATGCATTTCTTTGAATAGAATTAACAACAAACCAGATTGAGTCAGAAAACTGCATCAAAATCAGAAATTTGTGAAAATCCGAATTTCTCGATTTGCACCTTTACATTGATTTAGGCTCCATTTTGACCCCTTAACATAAAATTTTTTAATCAAATAGATACAGCAGCCTTGAATTATACTGGAGTGGTGACAAAAATAATTTAGGGATGATTTATAACACAAATTAGTTGGTTTCGTAGTACCAAAATCAAAATTTTTTATAATTGGTCGGCCATTTTGTTTTCCAGGCTGTTGAACCCCTAAAAACTACAACTGAAAAACTAGATATTACTGAAATATTTCCAACAGCCTCTGTTTATACTAGAATGAATAAATTTGGTAGGTCACAAGGAGCTATTTGCAAGAAAAAGCTGAATGTGTGGTTCATATTGTCATATTTCTGACAATTTTTTTCATTTTGGCCAGGGCCGAACCCATAGCCTGATGGTTGGGGGGGTGTAGCACCCTTGGGCCCCCTTCCTCAGACCATTTGGGCCCCCTTTCAAAAGTATCGGAAAATGGGGTTCTCGAGAGCATACATCCTCCAATATGGATACCAGCAAACCCCCCCTTATTGGCAAATTGTAGTGTATATTACTATAACGTATGCCCCACAGAAAATTTTATGCCCCCAAGGTGCACCCAAAGGGGTGGCGGAAGGATATGGGCAGCAGGGGCGGTTGGACAAAAAAAAGAGCAAATCAAATTTGCGAGACAAAATTTAAAAATAATAATTTTGAATATATGAAAAGTAAATTTTATGTCTAAAATTAGTAAAATAAGGCCTAATAATTTTTTTAGATCAAAGGCGCACACCCTGTTCCCCCCCCCCCTGGCCAAGGCAGGAGGGGAAATTGCCCCCTGTCCCCCCAACCCAACTTGCGACCCCTTGATTACGCTACTGCTTTTTAAAAACACTCAATTTCAGACTGTAAGAAACCTCAGACACATTACATGTGAATGTCTTATATTTGTTCAATTCTATCCTATAATTAAGTGCAGTGAAAAAGTGCAAACTTGTGTGAACACAACTGCCCTGCTGCATCTCAGAAAGAGAAATAAAAAAGTTCTATTAAAGAAAAATGACAAGATTGAAGTGTTATTTTAACACATTCCCCTTAAAGGTCCCCCATCAAGCAAGTTGAGCTAAAGGGCTGGCCCCAAAGCCAAGTGCTTAGGAGCAACCTATTATACCCAACCCACTATACTATATTACAACTTACAAGGCCTCTATCTCGTTTCAATATGGGCTTTTATATATATTGGGCAAGTTAATTTGTATCTGTTGCGAGAATTGAAACTCTCAATAGGATAAAAATAAATGTTATGGATCATGGAATTAGTGATGAAATCACTTACAATAGGGCTTTGTCTGAGTCTAGTAATGTTGCATTAGTTAAAATTCAACTTTAAAAACCTGCAAGACCTTTGGGGCCCAGGTTAATTAAGGCTGCAATATTTTTTTGAATCACAATTGACACTATTATATCTGGAGCCCTCTAAAATACATTTCTGGAAGTCAGTCAGGGGGCCCTCTGAATAAATTTCTTGAGCCGGTGGGGGGGGGGGGGCTCTGAATTAAATTTCTCCTTTGTGGGCCTTCTGAAATAAATTCATTAACTTACTTACAGGGGGGCCCTCAGAAGTAAATTTTTGTGTCAGCGAGGCAGGGCGCCTCTGAAACAAATTTTCTCGAGTCCATTTTGGGGCCCTCTGAAATAGATTTCTCAGTTGGGGGCCCTCTCACACCCTCTTTAATGACTTTCTCCAGTCAGTCAAGGGCCTCTGAATTAAAGTAATCGAGTCAGTTGGAGGCCCTCTGAAATTCAGTCATTTACTCTGTGGTGCGTTGCTATTTAGCGGTATTTTTTAGTCCAAAACGTGTTTTAGCTGCCTCTATCTTGGGCCCCCCTGGCCAAAAATTGGGGGGGTGTCACACCCCCCACACCCCCCCCATGGGTACGGCCCTGATTTTGGCGGCCATTTTGTTTTGCCATTTTGACCCCTTAAAATTAAAAATCCAGCTCGGTAACAAGCGGATTCAGAATCAGCACCCTCAAATTAGGTATAAACCACTTGTTACCGACTTTTAACAAGAAATGCCTATTAAAGTCACAATTTTTGGAATCTCGCCTAGACTAATACAAGTATCAATGACATAATAATTTGTATGCAATAAAATAATGATGTGTCTTGAATTTGACCAGATATCAGGGCCTTAGCCTGCAATGAGCCCCCCCCCCCAGAATTTGGGTTTTCCGGGGTCCGCATGCCTCCGGACAAGTCTCTGCTCCCCCCCCCCAAAAGGATTCAGCACACCCTACCCCTCCCGAGCAGCAACGTAAATCAAGCCTTTTGCTACTTAATTATTTTGGTAAGAATCAAACGTTGGGCCAAACAACGTATGACAAAGGTAGGGCAAAGGTAATTTCCATACGTTGCACTCAGATGGAAAACCAAACCTAAGTCATACCTTTGGTTGAGAGGTTGGAAGAACGTTTGGTTGTAACGTTTGGCTAAACGTGTCAGTCATGCGTAAGTCATACCTTTGGTTGATAGGTTTGAAGAACGTTTGACTGTTACGTATGACCATACCTTTGATTCATAGGTTTGTCCAACATTCATTTGAGAGGTTTTTAAAACCTCAGACTATTACGTAAGTCATACCTTTGGTTGAGAGGTTTGAAGAACGTTTCACTATTACGTATGACCATACCTTTCATTCATAGGTTTGTCAACATTCATTTGAGAGGTTTTTACAACCTAAGACTATTACGTATGACCATACCTTTGATTCATAGGTTTATCAAAGGTATTGTCGAACATTCGGCAATATGTAAGTTTCAAGGTTTCTCCAACGTGCTTTTGATATGTATGGACAACGTTTGAAAGTAATGTTCAGGACAAACGTCTGATCATACGTATCTGCCAAAGGTTTGTTGAAGGTTTGCACGAAGTCGCGAGTCTAGGATCCTGATTCTCAGAGAGCCTTGTAGCGCCATCTATTCCATACCTATTCCAATCTATCTGGTAACTTTGAGTTAATAAAAACTCCAACAGGATGCTTGCTGGTGAAGATTGAATGAAGCGATGAAGACATAGTAGATACACCAGTGACAAAAATTTCAAAATATATATCTCTTAACTGGCGAAAGATTAGATTGGCCAAAAAAAATTGCGAAGTTCTCCACAACCACAAACGAGCAAGACAGAATCAGTTAGGACTGGAGTTAAACTGAGCCAAATTGCAACTGAATGCCACCTATCCAGCAGGGCAATTTGGATTGGGATTTTTCCAACTCTTCAGAGTTGCAGCATTAATCCCTTACAAGGTAAGTGAATATTCTTATTTTATTTTAGTCCTTAAATGGACTGCAGACTGCTTGGTAAAACAAGGAAGAAAAGTCTGCTAATTTTGGAGCCAACTTCAGTGCTTGCTGCTTGGCTCTGCTCTCTCTATCTCTGTTTTTCTCTTCTCTTCAGTTTTAATTTATGTTTTCTCTTTGCAGATCTCCAACAATCAATTGACCAACCACCCATCCCCTCAAAACCTCAAAAAAAAAAAATCCCCCCCTAAAAAAATTCCTGCAGTAAAATCATATGATAGCATCTTTATTCAACCATAATGAGGGCCAATATTCAAGGGCTTTATCTAATTTAATTTAATTTATTTTTCTGAGGGGGCAGGGCAGGCTGGGTCCGCCTGAAGAAATGTGGCAGTCCCCCGGCAGATCCGAGCGCTCCGCCCCTGGCCGACGCCCCCCCCTGCTTACTGGTTGACAGTCCATTTGACATTTTACATCGCCGATTGACAGTGTCACTGTGAAGCATACACAACCGCCACAGTCCGTCCGATGGTGTCAGATTATCCAGAATACCCTTGCTAACATTTCTGGTTGGTTAAAATATGTATTTCTGTGGAATTACTGCTGTTCTGGGCCGAAATACGACGGAATACACATCACTCGCTCGCCATTGCGTCCTTCTTGTCGGATGTTTGCGCATGCGCAAGACACAGCGCGCTGGGCTGGCCTGCCACGCCTGACGCCCCAGAGGCGTATAACGACTATTCCTTCAACGTGGGGGGTACGTTAACATCAAAGGTTGGAGAAATACGCAATAAGTACGATATATACGTACGTAATAATCTCGTAATCATTTGTCGACAAAATGCGTAGTTTTACAACGTTGGACCCGATGTGAATGGGAGGTTTAATGCTTCCTTAGACCAACGTTCCTCAAAGGAAATTGTCCACAAGGGACAGCCCTGGATATAGATTACAAAAGGTGATGAAGGGATTCACTGTGTTTTGTTGTGGGAGAGTACAGTGAATCAGTGCCATTTAATTTATATGCACAAAAAAAATCAATTAGCATCACTGTAGTGATGAACAAATATACAAGCAACAATCTGCATGATAAAAATATGCGCGTTCATTTTTTTTTTCATTACTATTGTCCCAATTAAGAGAAACTTCAATCAGGTGACAACGTATTAATAATTATACCATGCTGTTGTTATTGCATCAGAAGGAATGCTTAATATACTAGACAGTTGTAACAAAGTATCAGATCACAAGAAACTGAAGAGTATTGTCTGGCTTGATATGTTCTGCTGCAATAAATGAACAAAAACAAAACATCATACAGAGCAGCACTCAAAGCTGAATGCTAGTGAATAATTATTATTATTATCTGATGTGACATTCATAATTACACAATAGCATTGAAAATACTGATTGGTAAGCCAACACAGTGAAAATAAACTTACCGAGACTCATAATCCTTTCAGTTGCTTTCTTCCAAAAGTTATTAGAACTTATTATCTATCCAATAACTATGTATCCTTCAATTTTTTTTCATAGACTGAAAGCTTGATGTCATGCTGAGACTGGGTGGCTATTGGTTAGTTGAAGTGTGAGTAGAAAAACCAAATGTCATGCAAGGCTTTTTTGGTGATGTCAAGCTATATGTGCATTCTCATTGGTCGGGAGAGTCAGCTACATGACATCAAGCAGTTGCTCTTATTTATCCGTCCTCAATAATTATGCATCAAGTGAATGCATGTCACTCAGCTTGGAAAGTTTAGTGAATAGCTGTAAAACACAAACAAGACCTTCACCAAATCTCACAGCCAGTCGAATCCAAGCTTGAAGGTCAATGCAGTGTAATGCCAGTGCATCACCATGCTCAATCACCAGGAACCCAAAACTATAACTGAAACTTGACCAACTGTTTTGCATACTCTGTCAGGTGCAATGAATAACAAAAACCAACAAAATTCCAGTGACATGAAACTGTTAAGGATTTGCTTTAACTGTTTGTTGTTGCTAATTATACCAGCCAATTTGATTTGCTTGTCAGCATGTTGTCATGCTCTTCAGCTGCACATCACACAGAGCTGCTTGACCAATAGCTATCCTGAACCAGCATGACCTCATGCTGTCGGTCTGAGGAAAAAAAATTGAAGGATACATAGTGATTGGATGGATAATAAAAAATAATGGAATGATCTTGCAGGCAAAGGTTACAGATAAATGTTTCTTCCAGAAGATTAAACACAGTTATCCACAGTGCAATGACTTCTCAGGCTGCTGGCTCAGGTGCTTTGAAGGTTGGTCCAGCTAGGTTTATGAGGGGGGGGAGGGATCAGTGACATCAGAGTTTCTGTCAAAAATAATCTCTAAGCAACTTGGGCTGTGTTGCTCGTAGTGTTAGACAAATTCAAAGGTAAGATTTATTGTATTAATAATATATCATTGCAGACATATATTGTGACCAAAGACATCCTTGATCTATATATAAGGGATGCAATAGTGCGAACAATATAAGAGCTGCAATTGAGGGAAATATTAGCTATTTCTGCATGATTGCATTCCCAAGCCATTCCAGATTGTGACACCCTTATCTAATATGTCTATTCCTGCCTATTCCTGCTAGAATTCAATTTAAGTTGATGACAACAACCTGGAAGGCATTAAACGGCCAAGCTCCCTTGTACATTCAACAGATGGTCCAGCTTAAAACAAACAGTGACCATAATCTTAGAAGTAGCAAAAAGCTTTTGTTAACCGAACCAGCTTCAAACCGTCAAAATAAGTTTGAAGACAGGGCTTTTTCGTTAGCAGCACCAAAACTCTGGAACTAGTTACCTGAGAGTGTTCGCACAACAAAGACCATTGAGTGTTTCAGGAAAAACCTAAAAACCCACTTATTTAAAATGTTCTACAAATAATTTTCCCACCGCTTCTGAGCAGTTTACTGGAAGAGGCGCTATATAAATCACTATTATTATTATTATTATGTCAACAAAGCAGGACAGAACTGATCTTACTAATGTGAGAGTTAAGTATCTATTTATTGCTATTTACAAACACAGTAATTAGATAAGTATGGAGGCAAGTGAGTTTATCACACTCTCCATACTATCTATAGACAAAATATGGTATACAAAATAGATTGATGATCATAGAAATAAAAATGCATAGTACCCTCCTTAATTAACTGTCTTTGTGAATTATCGAAACCATTTTATCCAGTTCTACTCCCCTCATTTCAGCCCGGAAATATATGTGTGATAAACTCCTGGCTTCTCATGGAAGAAATCCGCTTCCACAAACCCCTCTGTAGAAGCCCCTGCTATGATGTATAATATAAAGTGTACTGATAAGAGTTGTGTGACAGCCAGGGGCGGACTGGCCTATGTGGCAGAGTGGCAGCTGCCACGGGCCCATCCACTTAGGGGGGCCCATGCATGATGTCCAAAAAATAACAAGAACCCAGGGGTTCAAAATGGAGGTGGAGAAGTTTCCTAATTAAGTTCATATGTCTGAAAAAGATTATTTCCCTGAGTGCCCAGAACCATCTGTTGTTAATATATAATATATATTGTGAGCTAATTTTCAGAATTTTACAAATAATCAAGCCACAAAATGGCAATGTGGGTAATATGGAAAAATAACGTGCAAGCACTTTAACAGCTGCTTGTAGATAGACTTATCCATGGCAGGTACCTGACATGACTTAGCCTATCTATGTGTCTATGTACGTGGCTATTTATGTGTCTATCTAAGTATCTATCTATCTATCTATCTATCTATCTATCTATATATCTATATATCTATATATCTATCTGCCTACATGTAGCCTATACCCTCCCTCCCTCCTTTCCCCCTCCCTTTTCCTTCCTACTTTCCTTCCCTTTTTCTTCCTTTTTCCTTCATTCATTCCGTCCTTCATTCCTTCCTTCCTGCCTTCCTTCATAACCTTCCTTCTCCCTCTGCCTTCCTTCATCCCTTCCTTCCTTCATCCCTTCCTTCATTCTTTCATTGAATGATTTGAATCTGTAGACACTTTCCTTCCTTTTTTCCTTCCTTTTTTGCTTTCTTTTTTCCTTCATTTTTTCCTTCCTTCATTACTTCCTTCATTCCTTCATTCCTTCCTTCATTCCTCCCTTCATCCCTTCCTAGCTCTCCCTTCATTCTTTCTATTGAATCTGCAAACACTGGATCTGGCTGCTGCTGTTGGTGCTGGTTTCACTGCAGCTGATTATTTGAAACTCCCGCCAAAAACGAACATTTTAGTTTCGTAAATAAAAATTTAAATGTCACAGATGTTTACCAAAAGTTGATAGAAGCAAGATAAAATTATATTTAGGCTGCAAGCAAAGTTTTAATGACATAGGTGAAACAACACGACCAGGGGAGTTGTCATAAGTTTTCCTGAAACTCCTCCCGTAATACAAGCTGCAAGCAGCTGTAAAAATGAATATATTTCATTAGAGAACTCGGGTTTGTCATCTGCCAGGTATTTCAACCTCCTTTTTGTGGAAGGAGCTCAACTGCACAATCATTTTGGAGATCATTGTGTGATAATGAGATGAGAAGACTGGGAATCTTAGACATACTCAATCCACTAACAGAATTAGTTGTCTCAGTACGGAACACTGGATACAACAGTTACTGTCGTGACATCCATCAAAATCCAATGGACTCTTGACAAAACTGAGTTCAAACACAAAAGTTAACACTGAACTACATATTATAAATTTGGCTATAAAAGTTACCAAAATATGTTTAAACAAAATATTAGTTAAGTCTACAAATTTATTGATTAGGCCTACCATAAATTTGTGAGAAACCAAAATTTGAAAAAAATATCAGAAATCCAAATTTTGTTTTATGTAAATTTCATAAGATTGCCACTGCAAATGAGTTTTTTCATTTAAGGAGGTATAATTTAAATATCTAATTGCAAAATTTCAGAGGTTTAACTCCACAATAGACGGAATCATGGAGCATTGAAACATTTTTTTTTAAACATTTTTGCTGAATTCGTTATTAATTTTTGTGAGAGCATTTAGACCCCCAAATGGCACGTTGGGGGTATTTAACGCGTATTATGGTAAGATTTTCATGCCCATATATGTATAACCATTTCGGAGTACTGCTCCGGAAACAAAGAAAATTTTTTTTTTAACTTGCAATATTTAAGAAAAACTTCACCAATTGCTTAAATATGAACACCAAAGGGCACATATATGCTACAAGACCCATTCATGTGCAAAATATCATATACACAAGTACAATAGTTTAGGCAGAGTGGCCAATACACCTATGTGTGATGCCGCCTGCAGTGGATCCAAGCAGGTTGTAAAGGAAGACACATCCAAATTACAACATGCCTGCTATTCATTCCTATGCCAGATGCTTGCTCTATAATAAAGTTAAGTGCATGACTTGACACCAAACACCTCCAAACAAAATGGCCGAGTCAGGGCCCAAAAGACATTCTGAAAATGCTCAAATTTCAAATTTCCCGCCAAAACTTCCATTCTGTCATTGTGACTGCATAAATGGAGATGTGTACACACCTCCATTAAAAATTCCATGAAAGAAGCCCAGAAGCAAAACTTCGCCATCCGGTTTGTGATTGGGGATCCAAACCTAGTCAACTGACCCCCTCAGACCCTAAATAGGGCTCCCCAACCTGATAAGAATTTACAAAATCATTTAGGCTGTAATAATTTAGCTATTCTTATTTGAATCTGACGCCGCCGGTAGCGACAGAGGGGCCCATTGACTTATTTGCCACGGGGCCCGAAATGCCGCCAGTCCGCCCCTGGTGACAGCCTTTGATGGCACAAGTGCCGACTATGTTATAACAGCTCATCTCTGTGATTGTGACGGTATATGTGTTTTGAATTAAATTGAATTTTATTAACAATTAATGTCTGATCAACATTATTCACACAAACAGGAACTTGTTATCATATTGATATTTTCTTAGATCAGGTTTTGGTGGCATCAATGAAAGGAGACGTTCCTTATGACAAGGCTTATGCTCTACTTCAATCAAGACCATTTGTGACAAAGGAAGTGAAATGTCTCAGGTTCCGGTATCTTACAAGAACTGGGCTTGTCCTTTTGGTCAGTTAAGTTAATACATCTGCAGTTCATTAATGAAATTATTACTCTCTCAATGAATTAAATTTTGAAAGCATGTGTTGATCTGTTTGCAGCTATCTGTCTGGACAGGATGGGAGATAGATTTCAACATAATTTTTTCTGCAACTGCCACTGAAGAAGCAATCTGGAATGAAGCAGCGGTCAACATAAAACCTGGCAAATTTGGCTTAACATGGCATACCGTCTTTGACTCCGACAGTACCATGTCAACTGGGTCATCAATTCTAGAACGAACAACAACTGCTTTGTCTGACATTGTTATTAAAGATGGACCATGCCCAACAACCAAGCCAGGTAACACTGTGTACTCACAAAATGACCTAATTAAGGATTATTTTGTTTACATTTTGCTAGTTCTCAAATATTTCGCAAACAACTACTTTGCAATATAGCCAGTATGCTGTCTTATAGTACAAGTGAAACACATAAAAATTTTGGAATCAATCAGTTGAGTTTTCTAGGAATTAGGTAGTTTTAATAAATTATAGTGCATTTTTTACTGGAATCACCAGATCTTTTGATTGTTGAATATTTAATGCTTGCGATACTCAGTGGTAACATGCTGTTATTGCGCTATGCTTTCTGGGTCGGAGTAATGTTTGTTCACTCATATTTGATAATCAAAATTTTGAAATCAGACTGGTAAAATGGGACTTACTGGCATCCAGGGGCCTCAAAAAAAATATATATACAGTCTGACACACTCATGTCCCCAAGTCACAGATGCTCTGCTTGCGTGACATCACTGATTTTTATGATCCGTTAGATTTTTTTATCTACCTATTTCAAGATTTAGCATTGAAGTACAACTGTTTACAAAAAATATGGCATGGTCAAAAATAATGAAGCCACACAGCATAATTTCTATCTACCTATTTTACGATGCAGCATTGAAGTACAACTGCTTACAAAAAATAGGGCATGGTTCAAAAATAATGAAACCACACAGCATAATTTCTATCTACCTATTTTAAGATTTAGCATTGAAGTACAAACTGTTTACAAGAAATATGCATGGTTCAAAAATAACGAAACCACACAGCATAATTTCTATCTAGTACCTATTTTAAGATTTAGCATTGAAGTACAACTGTTTACAAAAAAATATGACATGGTCAAAAATAATGAAGCCACACAGCATAATTTCTATCTACCTATTTTACGACGTAGCATTGAAGTACAACTGTTTACAAAAAATATGGCATGGTTCAAAAATAATGAAACCACACAGCATAATTTCTATCTGGGTCAAAATTTGAAAACCTTGAGAATTCAGCCGAAAAAAATTTGAAAATTTTTTCGCTCCAGAAATGCCTTTTAAAGTTTGCGTTGGGTAGGTCAAACAATCACCTATCGCTGCACTTTCATGTCCAAGGGTCCCAATGCTCTGCTGACCTGTACTCAGGTGATAAACACAGCGGTAATGTTTTTTGACTGTCATTAAAATCACACTTATAACTAAAAGATCCTAACCACTTAGGGCTATACAATCTATCGCCAATGATTAGGCAAGTTGCTTGCACATTTTGGGCCAAGTTCCAGGTCTCTAGCGCCTATTATTTTTGAAAAAATGCATTTTGATCAATTAAAATACCAAATATGCATGTCATCAGCATCATGCCTGTAACTTGAAATCCGTACCACTTAGAGCTTAAGAATGTATTACCAACGTATGGGAAAGTGGCTATTCTGCACACATTGAGCTATATTTCAGGTCTCTATGACCAATAGTTATTGATATGGAACATATCCTTGAACCAGAAATTTACCAACACAAACAAAAATACTCTTTTAATCAATAGTTTGGATTCTGAATTTAATAAAGAAGATCTCCACTACTCCCTCCAGTGCCCAATGTCTTTGCTAAACCATATTTCAGATGCTAGACAATGGTAAAATGGTACTGGCACCCCATATTTGATAAGTAGTTTCAGAGAAGCTTCAAACTTCATAAAAAGCATGTCAGATGCAAGAAAAATGAAAAAATGGTATGTAATATTCTGTTGAAACATTTATAGATAATATATATTCAACTGATTTCAACTCAAGTCACCTGCAACAAAATTTTAGTGAGGTAAAGGCAATAAGCCATTTTTGACATGATGCTAATGACAGCATGATGCTAATGATAATTAATGTAAAAATCTTTGCAGGGACCAGTGCAAAACTGGCAGTCTGGCAGTATGTGCATGCAATGCCTTATGAACACCAGAAGCATGTTCACATTGATTTTGGTTCAGAAATATGCAGTCAAAATAGAGCAGCAAGGCGTTTGCTAGTGACAAATTGAGATAGGACAACTGACATGCCAACAGAAATACTCTAATATTTTGGTTTACATAAATGATACAGAGCTATAGATAGTTCAGTTATTTTCTTGGATTCTCAGACAACATCAGACACAAGGTTTTCTCACAGAATGTGTGTCCCTTTAATATTTATTAAGAAACAAATCCAGTGTGATGCTAATGACGCAATATTGGAGACGTTGACACAACAACCTCCTGCTCTTAAACAGAATATTATTTCAGCTATTGGTAACTAAATTTTAGAAGACTGGCAGTAATGTCTCCATGTATGGAAGAGTTTAATTGAATCAAGATCTTGTACTAATTTTTGTGATGCTATCTTTCAAAGAAAATGTTGGTGGAGACAGGCCATTTTCAGGGGGGTTGGTCACATCAATGCTATTTTTGGATGGGATAAAAATATTCTGCCACATATTTTTTGTGGTATAAGTTTTGCTAATATCCTTGTCTATGACAAATGACAACAAGAGGTCTTCCATGTGCCTTCCTGCCATCATGAATTATTGCTAAACACTGGAGACAAGAATTTTAGACTTACTAAATTTTGACCCATCTACCTATTTTAAGATTAAGCATTGAAGTGCAACTGTTTAAAAGAAATATGCATGGTTCAAACATAATGAAACCACACAGCATAATTTCTATCTAGTACCTATTTTAAGATTTAGCATTGAAGTACATCTGTTTACGAGGAATATGCATGGTTCAAAAATAATGAAACCACACAGCATAATTTCTATCTACCTATTTTAAGATTTAGCATTGAAGTACAACTGTTTAGAAGAAATATGCATGGTTCAAAAATAATGAAATCACTCAGCATAATTTAAGATTTAGCATTTGAGTACAACTGTTTACAAAAAATATGGCATGGTTAAAAAATAATGAAACCACACAGCATAATTTCTATCTACCTATTTGAGATTAAGCATTGAAGTACAACCGTTTACAAGAGATATGCATGGTTCAAAAATAATGAAACCACACAGCATAATTTCTATCTAGTACCTATTTTAAGATTTAGCATTGAAGTACAACTGTTTACAAAAAATATGGCATGGGCAAAAATAATGAAGCCATACAGCATAATTTCAGAAGGGGGTCTCAAAACTCGAGAACGCCAGTAGTATGTAACAACTTTGTGTAAACTATTGCTGTATTACATTCTGGGCCAAGTTCCTGAAAATTTCAGACATAATGTCTTATAGTTATCGAGATACAGTTGAAATTACATTGAAAACATGCATTTTTCCCACTAGTTTAGTGAAACATAAAATCGTTTACTACTTGAACTATTTCATTTTATAAGTTCTGACATATTTTATTGCTATTCCCCAACACCTGTTTGGAATCTCTACACCGTCACACTTCATACATCCATCAAAAAAATATTTTTATCTCCCTGTTTTAACATTATTCTTTGTGTTCAAAGGTTGATATAAAAAATTTAAAATTTGAACCTTACTGATCTGGGATGCTGTAGCCTCCCATTGAAATTTGTCGGTTGATTCTTATATTTTCTTTGCTGTTTTGGGGTTGTCAAAAATCTAGTTTGTGGAAAAATTCCAATCAATGGCAGGGTAGGTGAATGTGTCACAAGCATAACAGAGCCCTAAAAGCTTTGTTTTAATCTGGTTTGGCCTGAAATAGTGGAACATACACTCCTGGGCAAAAAAAATGGGCCACCCTAGAATTTGACTTCATTTTGCTGGGCTTTGATTTTCCCAGGATATACACATTGCAAAAGCTTAATTTCCTGTCAGTTTATAAACAAAAGCATTATCTTAGCATTAAATTGCCTTTCCTCTTGAATTTTTAAGCAGAACAGTTTTTTGCCTGCTCTTCTTGATGACTCTGTGCACTGCAAAATGTGCATATTTTCCCATTCCATTTCACTGTCATCCAAAGCTCCTCAGTGTCACTAGAATTGTTCCTTTTTAGATTAACATCAATGTGAGCCCACAAGTTGTGAAATTAGGTGAAATCGGGACTTTGTCAAAAATGGTGGTGGAGGAATAATGGTGCGGCGAGCCTTTTCAAGCACTCTTCCGAGGTATCAAAAATCACCTAAGCTTCGAAGTATGTAAAAAGAATGTATCAGGGCCTTCTGCCGACCATTTGGAAGATTTTTCTTGTGGAAAGCGTACAAAATATGCTGTTCCAGGATGACAAGCTGATGCCCATGCAGCGAAGATGACCATTAGTATTTGCTGTGTAACAATGTATCGACCATGTTCTGGCTGAGACAAAATATAGATATCAATCAAATTGTGAACTTTTTGGGGCATATTGATGTTGATCTGAGATGACACAAATTTGGTTTAACAAAAGTGCTTGGAAAATCATAGAAACAGCAATGGGAAAATGTTCACATTTTGCAGTGCCAAGTCATCAAGAAGTGTAGCCAAAAAACTGTTCTGCTTAAAAAGTCAAAAGGAAAAGCAATTTAATACTAAGACAATGCATCTGTTGATTGACTGACCGGAAATGAAGCTTTTTCGATTTGTATATCCTGTAAAAATCAAAGCCTAATGAAATGAAGTCGAATTCTGGGGTGGTCCATTTTTTTTGCCCAGGAGTGTATATGTGAAGTTTTGGAACCCATCAAGTAATCCATATTGGCAATAGGTTTCTGGTTGTAAAACACAAAGATTACCTATGTATTGTATTGTAATTGTATTGTACATAAATGCTGTCAGTCATGCCCTGCAATGCGGGCACGAAATTCGTGGTGAGCCTGCCACAATGACACCGCTAAAGGCCGACAGTCGTAAGTGTAACATTTTTGAAAAAATTTATCATATTTTCTTGCAAAGAGTGACGTAAACATTCTAGTATTATGTACTGAAGTCACAATGATATTTGAGTAGTTGGAGTATGCTTCAATGCTTCATTTTCAAAAAGTTTGCTCTTTGTGAGATCAATTTGTCAAAAAAGGCAAAAACTAATAAAATTTGTGAATAACTTGGATGTTCCATCTAGTTACTGCTGAAAATGCACATCAAATCGATTTATGTCAAAACCCCCAAAATTGTCTTTGCTTTCATGTCACACCATTACTTAAATTTCAGTTTGTGTATCAAAAAAGAGGCCTAAAACACACATATTTGCTACCAATTGAATAGGAAATATTTAGAAAAATTGGAGTTTTCTCATGACATGTATTAGCGGGGAGGGAATTTGTCAAAATCTCCAAGAATTGTGCACTTGGTGACAAGTTTTTGCAATTTGGCATGGGTGTTTATATGAACAAAGGGGTTTCAAAAACCACCGCACACAAAGTGAGACCGCCCCCTGGTGACCGGTATGCACAAAATCCAATATGGCCGCCACAAAACACAAAAACTAGCATATCTTGGTCACTATTTGTGCTATATTGATGTGTAATACATCATTTTCCACTATTTTGATTATGGAAAATGTGTTCTTGCTGTTATTTTGTGGCTCAAATGTGAATTTCAGTGCCAAAATCAATGTTCATTGCAGCAGCAAGATGTAAAAAAGACGTCACTTGGTATTTTGTCCCTTTTGGGATCTTCACTAGTGCCTCACTTGAATGAATGTGAATTAACTGTACCATGTCATGATTAATTATTGCCATGGAAAGTCCTGGGGGTGAATCAGTGCTATAACTGTGTTATTCATGTAAGAATGGATACTGTTCTGTCTGGTGGGCAAGGGGCACAAATGCTAAATGTATGCATGTTTTAATGCATATTTAATAACCTATTAAGGACATCAGAGGCTTAATAATTGCTGATGTGCCCTTTCAATAAATATGTTGCTATGTGACTGATATGCACCAAGTCATTCATATATCTCAGCTCTCTTTTCTTTGTTTAATGTTTAATAACAGAGATCTTGAAACGTTTTCAGTGTGATCGTTAAAAGGGCGAAACAATGATATCAAATGTGATATTACTCATTGGAACTTATGATAAATCACATCAATGATAATTGAGAATTGTTAATTCAAATCAATATCAGTGTTCTGGGTGAATCCTATGTATGACTATATAGGCACACAGACCTCACTAGAAAACTTGAAGTTGAAGAACCATCTCTTCTCTGTCTCACTGATATGAAGACGACACGATCAAATTTCAGCAAAAAATGTCTGTTGTATCTTATGTTATGAGTATGTTGGTTGATGGTATAGTGAGGCAGTATGCATTGCAAACCCTTGTGGAAACATTCCTACATAGTTCTTAACCAAGCAGTGTTCCTGGTGGTGGCTGTCACATGTTCTGACTTGTTTTAGAACTCATAATCAGAAAGCTTTATCCATTGCAGTGCAGAAGCAATCTCAGCTCGTAGTGAAGAATTCCATCAGTTTATAAAGCTAGGCAGGTTCTAGTCATGGAATTAAGCAGCTTGTGGTGTGCACAGAGGAAGTAATAAAGTTACATTTCAGTACAACATTAGGGAGACAAAAGTCAAGAGGTTCGAAAATGGGCTTCCCTAATAATATTGAGATAGGTATCTCAAGACGACAGATCTTGGTGAGCTGTTGGTTTGCTCTGGTTTCTAGTACATGATTGTTACATACAAAAGTTTGGTGTGTGTTTTCTTTGTCCTTTGTGTGGTTTCTTGAAGAAACTACACAAAGAGGACATGGTATGCACACCAACTGACACTTACTTAGCTCCATATCCCTAGAGCATATGAACATCTTGTCCATGTCTGATTTTGCTTAAGTCAAGACTGTCAAGTGAGAAGAGCAATTTGCACTCACTCGCCAACCAATCTCTTACTGGTCTTTAGTGTGAGATCACTTTCTTATCAACAGCCAGTGGTCAAAAATCAATCAGCTGGTCACTTCTAGAATCGTGCTGTCGTCTCTTCCCATGATTTATGTTTGGAGACACAAACTATGCAATTTGGATGCATCTCCTTCTTGTGAAACATCCCAAATTCTAAACATCTACTCCTCCGTCTAACAGGCCTTCATAAAAGATGTGATTATTGTCTAGCACCGTGAAAGGAAGTTCTCTCTAAGACTCTCATTGCCATTGTCTAAAGCAATGAGCATAGTGTCAAGTTTTAGAAAGAGGGTGGAGAGCCAAATGTTCTCTATGGGCAACAGAAAAAGAAGACAATGATTCAAAGTCTGAAGTCCTTAAAGCATTTGAGGAGTTTTGACAAGTTGCTGATTAATGATTTCTTTAGGCATGCATGACTCCATTTCAATCAATGCAAGGTACATGTAAATGTAGCTCTGGGCATGAATCTGCAGAACGCCAAATAGCACAGCCTAAGCAGATGCATTGTTATTCAGTTGAACGCCTTCAAAAAACCAATGTCTCAAGTCCCAGACATTAGCAAGGGAGGATAAGTTCAGAATGTCAAAGTCTTGCCAGATGTTCCTCAGTTCAAAAGAACTTAATCATGGCTGAAGTTCTTGAAAGACAGCCACAAGGCACAAGGAAGGCTTCATGCAGTTTATGAGCAAAGAGCAACACAACATCCAGATTTGCACATGTTATCGAAAATGGAGGTTAAGTTTGTCCTGTTCTGAGCATCCAGAATTAGTGCCTTACATGTATATCACCCTATTAGCAGGAAGAGGCTGACACTCCTTGTACTGTACTTACATCATATTACTCAGCAAGGCTATTGTCTAAGCCTTCTTCAGCACTTTACTGGTGCTGCCAATCATCTTCTGAGACCTCAGTAAGTCACAGTGCTCAGATAATGTTTGGACTTTATGGTGTATTCAGAGAGGTATTCCTGAAGTCAATATGTCACTTATGGCATTAATCCATAAATCAGCATGACTCAAACTTGATTCTCATCATATACAATGAAGAGCTGGTACATGCATGATGGAGTTGTACTTATGAACAGCTAAGGGAGCCAGAATCTCCCTGAATGATATAGGAAGGCAGGCTTTTATAAGCTGTCACTTTTTGTAACATTCAAAAGTGGCCACTATGTTGTGCAGTATTCGTATGACAACAGTGACTCAGTAACATTTCACTCCTATACCAGATTGTATGAATGCTTAACATGGGTTATCCTAAAGTGGTTAACTCCTATAAGTTATCTTCTAGCCAGGTTATTGGCAAAAACTTTCGTCATGTTGTAACATGAGTTTAGTTAACTAAACTTAGTTATCTTACTCATGTTCAGCATTGACACAATGTCAGTAAAGTGACTTAACCACTTTAGGTTAACCCGTGTCAAGCATTGATACAATCTGGTACTGGTGGTTGGGCTGGACATGCTGTCAGATCAGAATAGTGGGTCCCACACAGGATTCACTTGTCAGATGTGGTACTAGCAAGTTCTCTGTCACTGCATGATGGTTTTACGATAGTATGTTAGCTGTCTTGCACCTCCCAGTGTTAATGCACTGGAGGTGGTCTGAAGTCAGAAAACCACAAAGAATCTACCTTTTTGGCACATTATCTTGGTATTGACTGCCATAATAACAAAAAGAAACTTAAGTAACTGTGCAGCAATTATAATTTTGTGCTAAGCCCTTGATCACTAGTTACCATTTACCTTCAGCTCCAAGCAACTGGAGGCGTCATGCTAGTTCTGACAATCCAGACACGGGCCTAAGATGAAATTTCACCACTTGTGAAAAATTCAGTGAGGTATAATAGTTGCCATGTCAATAAGTTCAATAATGGCTTATTTATTTCAGGGGAGTCAATGTTTTTTTTGGGAATTACATTTCAATTAACGTTGTTACACAGTATGCAATGATCTTTTAAATGAGAGTTGTAGCAACAGTGAGTGAGTGAGTGAGTTTGTGTTTTACGCCCCATCGGCAGAGTCGTAGCAGTTTGCCTCATTGCTTAGTTCTTAAAAAGAAAACACCATTTAAACAAGACAGGCTATAGTTTGGACTTTGCTTTCAGCTCTGAGGAAATAATCTCCAAACTTGATTGAAATTCAAATACCTCACAAAAAATATGTTTAAGCCTAAAGGGCAAAAACTTGAAAATCTGTCAAAAAATCATCTGGAGCTGTACCACATACCCATTAAATAACAATTTACAACCAAACCAACCCAAGAAACAGACTTAGCATTGTTATAAACATTGAAATTAAGGTATTGCACTTGAATTTAGAACAAATAGTGACCAAGATATGGCATTTTTTGTTTTTCGCGGCGGCCATATTGGATTTTGTGCATACCGGCCACCAGGGGGCACTCCCACTTTGTGTGCGGTGGTTTTTGAAATCCCCATAGCCATATCAAACACCATGCCAAATTGCAAAAACTTGTCACCAAGTACACAATTCTGACGGATTCCCTCCCCGCTATATGGTGTATTTGGATGAGAACTGCCTGGATACTGCAAAAAATGGACTGATATCATCAAACAAAGAAATTTCATTTCCTTTGAAGATAAGTTTAGTCCAGTTTTCTTTCACTGCCATGGAAATGAAAACCTAAAAAATAAATCCTTCTTGAATAAGGCCATATCACATGTTTCTTTTCCATGGATGTGTTTCAGTTTCCCAAGACCCCATCACAATCTCTGGGCAGGGCTACACTGACAGTTCAATCCACCTGACTCTGTCACCAAGTAATCGTCACTCTTATTCAACTACTCCTACTGACAGTCTTCTGCTGAGCTCGGTCTTAGAATCTTACAGTCAAACTTCAAAATCGACAAAGGAAGAAGGGTATTATGAGCAATATGAAAGCTCATCCAAAATTACTCATGAGCCGATTACTGCAAGTCTTTTTGAATCTGCCAGTACATCTGACACATCTAGTTCCAGCATACAGGTAAACAATGAAGATCCCAGTTATGACTTCACCTCGAAGCCTGGTCATCAAGATTTGGCAGCAGCAACAACTATACCAAATGTTCATTCTGCCAAGAGTGTTGATGAATCAATGTTTAATGCAAGTCGGTCTGGCATTAAACGAAAGAAAAGAAGTTATGGATATATATCTGATGTTATACACAAGATAGGTGAGTTCCTTTTTGCCTTCATTAAATAAACATAGTCTTCTGTAAGATTATAATCTATATAGTCTGTTAGTGGATGCACTATAAAAACTATAAACATTAAAATGGCTAGATCAGCTTGCTCACCACAGAATATAAAATTATTCACCTTTGAAAATTCAGGTGTGCATTTGTCCACATTTTATAACTTTTTTTAAAAGGATTATAAATTCTCCTTTTCACCCAATTTTAATAACGTCATTGTGTACTTGAATTTTCTTGCTTGTCATCTTTTGAACGTTGCTGATGTTCGGATCACCTTATTTCAGAGTATGTCAATGAAACAGAATTCTACAAGGACTATCCTGAAATGAAGGAAAAGCTTGGAGACAATGGTAAAGGAATTTTGCTGGATTTTTTCAAATATTTAGCTGTTTCCAAAGATGAGAAAAATTAAAATTTGATTTTGTCATGTCAGGTCCATTGACAGGGAAAAGTCAATGAATTGGCTTGGGTTACTGGACATATTTCACCCAAAACACTCTAATAAATGACTTTTTGTTCCAAATACAATTGTTCTAAACATAAATATGAAAAACAGAAGTAGAATGGTGCTTCAGATATTAATTACATTCAAATTTATGTCAGGGAACTGGAGTGAGGTAAATTGTCCCGAAATTTGAGAATGACCAAACTATGCCACATCTTTTCCAAAAGTTCAAATGTACAATGTCAAAAACTTTGTCATACTTTGTTTGATAACCGAGAGTTCTACATCAAATAGTGTCCAAATACATGTAGTGTCTCTTGGTTCGACATCATTTGGACACCTTTTTGATTTGCCAATTTGTCTGAAACAAAAGAGAGCGCCCTGTAAATTGTAAAGCAACACAGGAATTGTAGGGGAGACCGGGGCTATTTGAAGCGCGGGGTTATATGAAACATGGCCTAAATTCAACTTTAAATATTTTTTTTTGCCAAATTGGTTCTTTTGGTATATACTTTGTTTATTGGCACACGTTATCACACCGTTTATCATCCAAATTTCCAAAATGATAATTCTGTAGGCAAGAAAGTTTGTTTTTTGGGTGTCCAAGTAACTTCCTTGCGCAGATTTCGATTTGAGTTATTGTATAGTGAATCTTTATATCCAGGTGAACTAACCCTAATTCCAAATGAGCAAACCCATTCCTAATTCACTCCCAGAAGCATTTTGTTATGCTCATTTGATAAGACTGAAAATTAAGACAATATTGTGCTCCAGGTGTGATGGGGTTAGTTGAATCACGCATGATGGAGTTGGCCAAAACATGATTTTTCTTGTTCAAATTGCCTTGCAAGTCATTGCAAGTTGGAGTTATTGCAATTAAGAAGTAATACAGTGCATATTTGCACTGCTGAATTTTTTGTGTGGAAAAACCAGCTTTTTACGCAAAACGGACAAAAAATTGTGTAAATTACAGTATACAATTTCTTTTCAAATAAGTATTTTACTAAAGCTGGTAGTCATCATAGGGATAGCAGTAATGCAAAAGAAAACCCTGTTATAAGTAGTTGTCTAAAAAATATTGATGGTGCTTCAACTAACCCCGGGGCCGGGGTTATTTGAAGCAAAAAAAAAGTTGGAAGTTTGTGTCTGTTACACAAAGTTCAATAATTTTTTACAATATCTCATAAGCTGATCATTGAGTTAAACAACGCACTATCACATGCCAAAATTTGTCGTGAATATCTTGTGCTATTAACTCTCCAGAGCAAAAATAAAAACAAGTGCTTCAAATAGCACCGGTCTCCCCTACCCCAATTCCATAGTCACTGGCAGGCTGCAAGGTTCCATGGTAAGCAATCAGCGTTTCCTAACCAAGCCCTGAGTTATGAGGATGGGCTACATCAGCCTGCTCTTGTTGCAACTGTCAGGGAGCGGCTACAGTTTTTCCACTAGAGCTGCTCTTCTTGCCGTCAACAAATACAACGCTGGGAAAAACTAAAACACTTCCGCTGATCACCGTCCTGATCTCTAGGAGCGCTCCCAGTGGTCTGGATCCCAATGGTCTGGATCTCAATTGCATACCCAGTTCATCCTGAAATTCACCAGTCCACAATCCTGCTAACTCCCACTAACTCCTACTAACTCCCGTAACTCATCACTAACTCCTGCTAACTCCCTTTACTCCTATAACTCCTGCTAAATCCCACTGACTCCTGCTGACTCCTGCAACTCCCCCATTGGAACTTCCTTAAAGTGACCTTTTTGTGTATGTTGCTCCACTTTTACACCATTAAACAGAACAAAAAGTGCAAGAACAGGCAATTAACTGATATGCAGTAGTCTAGGTGTTACAACAAGCCAAAATATTCCTAATTCTAGTTGTTTCTGATCTGCATAATTTGTAGCCTGCAAACTGAATTACTTGCAGACTCCATTCCAGCAGACGAACTCAATTCCAGCAAATGAAAAATGTCTTATGGCTTTGAATCCCGCAGCAAATAGGAAAAGTCTGGTTTTCACTGTTTATAACTCATCATCAGCATGAACAATATCAACCATAAATTTTTCATAAAGGGGTAATTATCCCAACTGATTAAGTTGTTTAACTTTTGCTGTTCTAAAGGCTAAAGGATGATTCTGACAAGCGGATTGTGTTGCCCTGAGATTGTTCTAAGTCTGTCCTTACTTTCATGCTGATTTCTCATAGGGTTGTTGAAATATTGCACCGATAACTCTTCCGATCTGACCCAAGTTGAAACATTTTAGAACTTTGATCTAAATGGAGGCAGGTTGATGATACTTGTCACAGGAGTAGCTGCAGACATGTGATAGCAATTCTAGATATGAATGGCCTTGGCCTTGATATCAGAAGGTCATCTACATGCTCATGCTTGTACTGTAACTGTGGCTGATGACATTTGAGAGATTTGACCATCCCCACATAAAGTTAGACAGTCAGGAGTGAGAGTGAGCAAGGGAGGGGGGTGAAACAGACAAACAAAGGCAATATGTTAGAATAAAATTTATTCAGTTATTTTTTTTGTAAGTCCAAGCGAATTAGGGTTATGTTTGGCACCTATGACTAAACTATAAGGAGGTGTTGCAGTGAAAAATACACCACAGTCTAGGAATGGTGACCAAAAAACCTGCATGCAAGAAATACTAAATCTGAAATTGGTCCTTTACTCTACGAGAAAATTGGGAAAAATCTACACTTTTTGGTTTCTTAGAAATTGTGGTGTATTCGAGGAAAATGCATTTTCAAGCCTGAAAATGGTACCAAAAGTTGTCTCATATCCGAGTCTATGTCCACTACACATTTCATTATTGGCCTCTCATTCTTGAAAAAAAAAACACACAC
This sequence comes from Platynereis dumerilii, assembly GCA_026936325.1. NCBI lineage: Eukaryota > Metazoa > Annelida > Polychaeta > Phyllodocida > Nereididae > Platynereis > Platynereis dumerilii. The sequence goes on from JAPTHN010000009.1 coordinate 9,635,914, forward strand.
ATTAAAAGACTTTTTGAGGTGCAAGCCATAACCTTAGCCTTCCTGGTTTTGAGTCTAAGGTGAAATATCTCTCTAGGTTACCTTAGAAGACTGGTAGAACTGTCTCTCACGCCAACTTTTAACCTATACAAGGGAATGCATAAAATGTCTCTTTGTGCAATTGGCTAGAAAATTAGGTCACGACCAAGCATATTGAAACGGAAATGGCATAAGACCTAAAGAACGACCTTGTGAAAATATAGCAAATGCAAGTCATTTCTACTAAATCAGTAGAGCAAGTGGAATCAATGCTCCTGGTTCCACTAACTTCTGCTAACTCCCATAACTCCCACTGACTCCCACTAACTGCTGCTGACTCCCGTAACTCCCACTAACTCCTGCTAACCCTCCTAACTCCCACTAACTCCTACTGACTCCCTTAACTCCTACTAACTCCTGCCAACTCCCATAACTCCTGGTAACTCCCAGTAAATCCCACAACTCCTGATAACCCCTGTCAACTCCTATAACTCCCACTTACTCCTGCTAACTCCCATAACTCCTGTCAACTCCCGTAACTCACGTAACTCCCTGAAGTACCAAATAGAGGCTCCGTTTAGCAGTTATATGCTTAAATGGGGCCTATTCTACCCTCGAAGAACCTTGTAGGGTTCTCACTAATCCCCCGGGGTTCTTTGATCCAGGGTGCTTCCTAAGCACCTTGAAAAGTTGCCTCCAGGCACGCCATTGGGAGAGGTATTTGCGACGAAGCAAAGCACCCTATTTGGCTGTTATAATCTCTTTTCCTCTTAGAGTGTAGTGGTACATAGTACTGTTTAGAATATCCAAATAGCTTGTGTACTACTATTAAGTCTGTTGAAAAGTACTTTTTGCTTTTAGACACTATTACATGAGACTGTCACAAGCATCTGCGTGTCATCTAGGTCTACACAGCGAGCTTGAACAAACTTTGGGGTTAAAAAAATTGACCAAGAAAACGATTAGCAATGATGTAGAGGAAGGTCAGATGAACATTTTGATGTATCAAACGAAAAAATCTGTTGGGAATTTTTTTAGATATTTGAGTTTTAGATTTTTTACTTATCACACCCTATTCTTAGCATGTAATCTCCATGAAAAAGTGATCAAAACTGTCCATTTTTCCTGTTAGGTAATATCTAAGATAAAAGTCATTATTCAGAAGTAAAAATATGCAGTCATTGTCTCTGCAGAAAGTATGTACCACTTCATCCAGGCTGACAGGGTGTGATAAACCTATAGCAGGTAACATTTCTGGCTAAAGGCCTGAGAAAATGTATGCAATACCAGGTTGTTTTAGTTACATAATTCTGGTAAATAATTTTAGCAAATTTGGTCTCATCATCTCATTGTAACAGGCTTTGTTGAATTTTTTGTCCATTTTATCACAAATTTTGCCACCGTGAAACAAGCATTTCATAACAATGTAAAACAATAGACAAAGTTGAGTAAATTATCAGACAATGCATGCATAGAATGTTTATAAGTATCTGCTTCACTATAAAGTTGAATCCCCTGATATTACATGAAAAGTCTTTGCAATTGGACAAAAAGACAAAAATAAGATTAAAAGCTATAAATAAACAGTAATATTCATGCTTAATGTATTTTGAGTACTGAAAATGGATGTTGGGTGTTTAATGTTGATGTAGAATATCTGGCATCCAAAATTAACCAATCTTTAATTGTATAGAACAACAAAAATAGCATAAATTCAGTAAATTATGTGAAAATGTAGTTAATACAATCATGTACAACTATTGCACGGTAAGACTGCAATGTCAAAGTATTTTACTCCACCCTTAACTAAATGCTTCCAAACATTCTGTCTATGCCTTTTCCGATGATTCACTCAACATTGGCTACACTTTACATGGTTGCAAAAGTACTTGTTTCACAGTGTTGAAATTTCTTAAAAAACACATAAAAACCTCAATAATACACCAAAGAGTTCAAAAGTGAGGTAGATTATACTACAATTATTCACCAGAATGATGAAGCTGAGGACAAGCTGGAAAATAAATATATTTTATCAATTTTCTGAGAAATGTTTACTGTTATAGGTTTATCACACTCTGTCAATCTGAATGCAGTGTTATGCACTTGCTCTTGTGAAAATGACTGCATTTTTTTACTTCTGAATAATGATTTTTATCTTAGATATTACCTAACAGGAAAAATGGGCAGTTTTGATCATTTTTAGATGGAGATTCCACGATAACAATAGGGTGTGATAAATAAAAAGCTTAAAACTCAAATATCTTAAAAAAATTCCCAACAGATTTTTTCGTTTGATACATCAAAATGTTCGTCTGACCTTCCTCTACATCACTACGCTAATCGTTTTCTTGGTCAATTTTTTTAACCCCAAAGTTTGTTCAAGCTCGCTGTGTCTAGGAAGAATGATTATTTTTCAGATTAAGGGTTTGTCAGATAAAAATCTTTCGAATGATTATCTATGAGATGAATTTTACCTTCAGGAGATGTAGTTGAATTCTAGCCAGAATTTTCAACGACGTCTCGTCGTCTTCCTAAGTGGCGTTCCACAACAACGCCACTGAGGAAGATGACGAGACGTCGTTGAAAATTCTGGCTAGAATTCAACTACATCTCCTGAAGGTAAAATTCATCTCATACATGAATCCGGAGATCGATAATCTACACTCAAGAATGATAATCTAGTTTCTGTAAACTGTTGTGCACAAGAATGATGAATTGCAGCACTGCAAATATTGTTAATGGTCAATCTTTTGTTACAGTTTTGGGAAAAGTTACCAACTTCATCAATGAAACTGGCCACCGAATGCAGGACACTATATATGAGTAGGTGTCTGATTTAATCCCTATTATCTCTTTTGTCTAATCATAAACATAATATACAATAATTGTGTTATCATATCATATCTATTAATCACAGGTGCTTTTGGAATGGTGAACCATGTCCGGGAAATTTTAAGGAAGAGGTCTTCACAGACATGGGGCTGTGCATTTTATTCAATAACAGAACAAGTTTCTATTCTAACAAGACAGGTAATATCCATTCTAACTATTTTGCATCATTCTCTCAAGAATAGGCTCATCAGGTGATTAATTTCTTTAAAAATGCCTGATTTAAGCACAGAGGAAGAACTGCCATTCAAAGTATCACAATAATGATGATTTATAACAGAAGAAAGAATGCAATACGACACAATATACTTAATTCAGTCACAGAGTGAAACTTGACATGTTTATGAATTCTGTGTTGTAAGACAGTACAAAATTTTACATCTTTAAATTAAATAAACAATAAAACATCATCAAGATACAGACATTTGTTCAATCTACTGGGCACGAATTTATTGCCATAACGACTAGTTCTGCATCTAACAGACAAGACTTCTCCCTGACCTGAGGTATACATATTTGTAATTTAATGGATGTTCTTTATCACCCAAATGATTGTATTGCCTAGCCTGTGGCTTGCACTCTTATAAATGTCATGCAGGTTGTCAGCATTGATTCCCAGTATTTTGACAATTCTAAAAATTTCCAAAAGACTGGGAATAGGAACCGTATTCAAAGTGTAGTTTTTGGGCAAGAAAAGGTTACTAACGTGGATAAATTAACTAAAATAATAATAGCTACAAACACTCATTGAAGCACTTGAAATTGACCACCCCTCTCCCCATGTTAATTAGATAAGAAACGTAAAGATAAAAGCCTACACAGAAAATCTTTTTGACTAGATAGCTTAGTCATTGCTCATAATTAGTCAAATTTTTTAATAGTTAATCAACTTAATTAGTCAATTTTTGCTTAAATTTGTCAATTAAAGGAGGAGACACAAGTTCCAGATTGCCACATGAGGATTGTTCCCTGTCTACAGTCCTTTGTGCTGCCAAAAGTCACGTTAGGTAACACATTCAGTGGGGAGTTCTTCAGCAGAGTAACTAGTTTATTATGGCTTACTTTTGAAAAAGGAAATCTAATTATGATGAATGATGACAAGACAGAATTTATCTTCTGTGGCCATAGAAACCTGCTTAAGAAGTGTCACAGTTCATTTCTATCAGCTGGTGATGAAAAAATTGATAGAGCTGCAAGCATTAAATATCTTGGTGTAAATATAGATGCAGAACTCAACTTTAAATCCCATATTCAACAAAAGTGCAAATTAGCATCACAAAACCTCAGGAACATCAAATCTATTCGAGCAAATCTAAGTGTCGATTCTTGCAAAATGCTTATTCAGGCACTAGTCATCTCACACCTAGATTACAGCAACACAATCCTATGTGATCTTCCTGAATCCACACTAAAACCAGCTAAACTCTTACAAAATCATGCTGCAAGGCTAATTCTCGGTCGCAAGAAACATGAAAGCGCAACATCTACTTTGCGTGACCTTCATTGGCTACTGATTAGATATTGCTCCTTATGGTCTTCCAATGTCTTCATGATACTGCACCATCATACCTGAGTAAACGCACAACAAGATCTTCCTCTGATACCGGCATTAAACTAATAGTACAGAAAACAACTCGAGCAACCTTTGCAAAGAAGTTTCTCAGTCGCAGGCCCACATCATTGGAACAATCTCCCATCTGAACTACGCGAATGCAATGATATTGAATCCTTCAGAACGATACTAAAAACTCAATTATTCAATGAATATTTTAGAATATAACTGACCCATAGACAACAAAAGTGGCTGGTGGGCTTATCAAATTTTCATCCCTATTTTCATTTTATGTTCTTCAAGTCTACTCTTCACTTCAATTAATTATTCTGTTAGTATTTATTTATAAATTTAGTTTTTAACATCTTACCAATTTATATTTTTAAGTAATGTTATTATTCTCAGAAATTAATTTATTTTAGCTTTTATCATGTTTTTACATTTCCTTAAATATTTTAATTTATTAAAATCCTTATTTATTGTACAGCACCCTAGAATGTTTTTCAAATAGGAGCACTTTATAAACTAATGAATTAAATTCAATTCAATTATGTCACAAGTCACCTGTGAGAGCAAGGTAGCTGAGAGATTACTACTAGGATTGCATTTTAGTTGTTTTAGCTTTTGGAAAAAATGTTGTGAATTTAAGCCAACAATGCCGCCACTGCTGATTACTGAAATTAAATAGCACAGTATTTTCCCAATTAGTTTTAAGAATTTTGTTTCAGGAAAAGGGAACAGACCACTTTTCAGCTAGTGCAGTAAATCACCTGGCAACACAAATAACAATGATCACCAAGTTTAATTTTCAATGAGGGACATGTCATTTTGTGATGAATGTCACTTAGTCATAATTTATAAGTAACCAGAATAGTAAATGTAATCTGCATGAGTACATGCCAGTTTTTTTAGAAATCAAACTGATTATGCAGTTCCTCCTATATGCAATCCAATTACATTGTAATAAAATTTTTGACAACACTGATCAGATGATAACCATTTGAGTTTTCAAGGAGCATTTCGCTCAATTTTTAAAACAGGTGATTGATAAGATTTTATTCAGGTGTCTGTTTTAGTAAAATAATACAACATTGCTGCCTTATAAATTGGCAGTCAGTGTATAGGCACATGTTTTTTGCCTTAGTTCACTACACATTTTGACATTCACTGACATTAGGGTGTCCCAAAAAAGTGAAAGTCTGAAATACATCGGGGCTAACCTCTAAATGTATTCTGTAGCCCCTCTCTTTCTCCCATGTAAAATTTCAGGTCAATTTAAGGTGTTTTAGATGTTCTTCAAGAGCCCCAAAGATAGTCGCGACGTGCAGAATAATTTATACATCTTTGTATCAACTATCCATGCATTTTGAATGACTGAAACCCATAATTTGTGAGATACTAGCTAAAATAGCCATTTTTTCTTGAAAATTCAATGTTAAAGCCCCATCTATCTTTGGGGCTCCTATCCTGAGCAACATCTAAAACACCTTCAAATGGCCTGAAATTTTACATAGGAGTCACACAGAGTCTATAGAACACAGTGAGAGGTTAGCCCCAATGAATTTTAGACTTTCAATCTTTTTTTGGGACACCCTTACTGATAACCTTGTGAGAAACAATTTCTTTTGAGATAACTTTGCTTTTCTTAATGTAGGAGCGAACTTCGGGCTCAGGCTGAAGATCAACATCGAACAATATGAATACATCAAAGGACCTAATCCCGATGCTGGTATTAAGGTGAAAGACTTTCATTGACTTTTCTTCTGTGGCAAACTAAAATAGTTTTTAAACACTGGCTGCATTGAAGTTATGGTTTACCAAGACACACATACCAGGCAAAACTCAAATGAATTCAAAATAATTGATTGAAATATTAAGGCATCCGTAGTGTTGGCAACTACAAAACTCGCAGATCTTGCATTAAATAATTTATAGACTATGTTGTCCGTTGCCAGAAGCAATGAGTATGTGAAAATAAATGGTTATAGTTTATTTTACATGATGATTTATGATTGTACCGAACCCTGGAATCAAATGTTATATTCAAATTGAATTATTTCTATAGGTTTATATGCACAACCAGACAGATGTACCTGACATGACAGATCTCTCATTCGCCATTGCTCCAGGCCAACATGCCCAGGTTGACATCAGCATGGGAACTGTAAGCTAAATAATTTTTATTTTAATAACAATTTCAATTAACCTACCAATCTTCAGGCTTCTGATTGCCTTTATCTCAGAAAAGATTTGTTAAAGACACAAAACATTTTCATTTAGACTGATATGACAACTGTATCTCGGTTAGGGCAGCAATATGCTGATACTCAGATCCTTTTCTTATGATAATTCAGGCTGGCAATCTTCCTCCAAAATTCGGGACATGTGCAGAAGTCCCATTGACCTTGTTCCGCAATGCCAATTACAGTTACTCCAGGTGCAAACGACAATGCCAGACACTCTACCATGAGCATCGTTGCAATTGTGTATTGCCCTACATGCCTGGTAAGTATTCACACAGCCAACGTTGTTGCAATCATAATTATCTGCCAATATGTCTGGCATGGGATTTTAAAACCCCTTTGCCATTTTTGGTACATTAAGAATGGGGTTGGTGAGGCAGTGTGCTTTGCTAAGTCGATATGGCAGTCTATGCTATTAAGTCCTGAGTTGTTTGATGCATTTAAAATTTTTTGTTTTGGACATGTAGACTGAAACATATCTTTTGTAGACAATTTTAACCATATTATTGGATTTTAGGCAAGTTATTGGAATTTAATTAGGCTCAGGAATTGCCTTCTTGATTTTCATTATTCTGCACGTGCAGACTGAAAGGACATCGTTTATCAGCAATATATTTCTTCACGCAAGTAGTAGTTGACTGAAAGTTTTGTTTTCCAGCTGGCAACTTTCCAGAGTGTGACCTGACTAGTTTTCTGAATTGTAGTGTACCTCTATTGTGTGAGTATTGCAAAGGAAGCTTTGAAGTTTGTAATTCCTGATAACATCAGTCAATAGTTCACATTCAATTGATCCCAGTTAGTGCACTCTAAAAAATTTCAGACAAAATTGGTTTTTTAGATTCAAAATGGTTTTTTGAAAAACCAAATTTCAATGCAAAAAACCAACATGGATTTTTTTAAAAATCCATGTTGGTTTGCATTGAAATTTCCAACATTTTTTAGAGTGTGTAGGAGAAATTCCGGATATTGTGAGTTTAATAAGCATTTCTTGTTAGAAAGGCGGCAACAAATAATTTTAACCTAGTTTCAAGGTCCTGAATCTGAATCCACTTTTTGCCATGCTGGATTTTGAATTTTAAGGGGTCAAAATGGCAAAACAAAATGGCCACCAAAATGACAAAAATTGGCCGAGATATGACAATATGAATTACCCATTCAGCATTTACTTGCAAACAGTCCCTAGTGACCTACCAAATTCAATGATTCTAGTATAACGGAGTCTGTTGGAACTATTTTAGTGACATTAATTGCTCCACTTTTAGTTTTTTGGAGGTTCAACAGCCTAGAAAAAAAATGGCCAACAAATAACCAATAATGTTGGTTTTGGTACTAAAAATCAGGCTTATTTGTGTTATATATCATCCCTAAATTACTCATGTCACCATTCTAGCATAATGACGCATCTATTTGATTTTAAATTTGTAAGTTAAGGGGTCAAAATGGAGCCTAAATCAATGTCAGGACGAAAATCACATTAATTCAGATCTCCCAAATTTCAGATTTTCAATGCAGCTTTCTGACTCAGTCCGGATTGCTGTTAATTCTATTCCATGAAACATGTAATCAGAAGGTTATTATGTATTTTTCACATGGCAACTGACCATTTTAAAACTTCAGTTTTAAATGGTTTGTATATGGTTGGAAACTGAAGGAATCTGAGAATTCTCTCCTAGACTAAGTGCACTGCTCACAGTGCTTCGCACTTATCTTTATTGGAACGCGAAAAAGGAGTATCTTCCAGATAAAATATTCTAAAAAATTAATACTACTTGTAGTTCTGATTTAAACTGCATCTTCCACTAATTTTCTATGAACACTAACGTTTCAGATGGTGAGGGATACAAGATGGAGAACTGCACCTGCCCAATAGCCTGTAATGAACGCTACTATGCCCCTGCTATGTCATATGCTGCCTTGTCCATCGTAAGCGTTGATACGCTCCTGCGGTCAAATACTTCGCAATTGAAAAAAAGATATCGCAAGGCAAATGAAATAAGAGAGCGTGTTATGTCTGAAAACCTAATTCAGACCCTCTCGGACCTCAAGGATATCCCATTGAAATTGAAGGTATTTTATTTTCAAAGGCATTGAAACATACTATGGTTTGAATTCGATATTATTTCTGACAAAGCAGTGTCTTTAAATTAATGCTAGTTTCAAAAATTCGAGAAAGATTAGACTTGAAAGACAGTTTTGAAAAAGAAGAATCCCAAATTGCACTTAAAATAAAAAATATCTATCAAAGAATCACCTGTCCCCGAAGAAGAAATTTTAAATTCGGAAAATTCCGTGGGATTAAAATGAATACATCGTAAATCGAATATCACCTAACATTTTCGATTTTTTTCTAGGACTACAAGTTTGCTCTTGAAACTGACATTGGTAGTGCTACAATAAGGGTGAAAGAAGCTATCATTGAACTTCTTCAAATGGCTGAGAATGATTTTGAAAAATTGAAAAGAGGATTAGAACAACTTCAGCAGGACTTTGAGATTAATATCAAGAGTCACTTGGATTTGTTCAGATACTGCATAGAAGAACCTCTGTTAGAAATCCTCAAAAAGCTTCATATACCACATATAGAAGAACAGATTATGGAATCAATTGAAATTCACACAATCGTCAAAAATTTGAAAAATTATGAAAACAGCTTTTCTTCAAAGATTTATCCTTTTTTGAAAAGAATATGGAAAACTGATATGTACTTGGATTGTGAAGATTTATGCGTTAAAATTCACAATGATCTGCAATGCTTCGGTTCTGAGAAAAACTTTACATTGCTGATAGCAACAGCCAGTGATATTCCAAGATTCAGAGAATGCATGTATGCTCATAAATCATCCCTTGATGAAGCAACTTCTTCACTTGATGAAGCACTTTCATTTATAAACAACACTATTTCAAATGCCCACAAGTTGGCTGTGGGTAATAGTGATGCACTGGAAGATAAATACGGATGGATCTTGTCAAATCAGAGCTACTTCAAGAAACTTAAGGAGAGGTATAGCCAGTTTGAGGTCGACAAGCTGGGTCTTCAAGAGCATCTCAGTTACAACTTACTCTTATCTCTTAGGGTTTTGTTCAGTCAAATCATGGAAGGATGCAATGAGTGTAAGTTGATAATACTTTTGTTTTCTCTTATCTATTTGCAAACATTGTTTACAGTCAAAATCATCTCAAAACTTTAAATGGAGGTGACTCACCTATTTCTGTGTATACCATCACTGTAATACTTACTACAGATATTCAAAACCGTTTCGATGACAATTTTTTAGCATTTCAAAAATATTATTCAAATGAATTTCCTTCAGTATATATGCAGATTGAATTTAGTTGCTGGATGACTTTATGAATTATAGAGTGTGGATCCTGAATACGAGGTGCGTTCAGAAAGTTCAAGGCTTTTTTTTCATATGGATACTTATTTTCTGGAACTATGAATTTTTCACAGGATAAAATTCAGCATATTTGGAATGGATTTCCAAAATTTTGAAAAATTTGGACATTTTTAAGTCATTCTGTGGTTGCCATGGAAACTGAAAGTTCAGCCTCTTGGGGCAGGTAACACTGAAACCAAGAATGCCAAGAAATTGTGACTGTGAGAGACTTCTCGCTGTCACTTGTATTGGTGAGATTGACAATATTTGACACAAGAAATGTGGTATTGTCTTCTAAATATGATTTCAAGCACACCAAATGTGTGCATTCTTACACTGAATCCATGTAGAAAAGCACTCTTGCATGCCAGATTTTACAAGGGTAATTCAGGAGGCAAAGGTGTGTTTCCCTAACTACATAAGGACTTGTGAAAGCACGGATTCACTAGTATGAACAAGAGACCAAAATGGACAGCATTATCCATCCTAGCTATTCCTGTGACACGCTGCTTTACATAAGTCCTGGTTTTTCCTTACTCTAGTCCATGGGGGCTATAGTTTCAGGCACTGGAGGAGAAAAGGCATTGAATGACAGAAATTCTTTCACAGAACATTGTTTGGAGGACTTCAAGGAACATTTACTTCAATGGGTCAGGTGTATGAATCAATGCTTTTGGTGAGCTTGGGAGTATTTTTTAAGGTGGCTCGCTACTCATGCAGAGTGGTAGTTAGCGCACATTCACGCGCAGCCAGGCAGCCCCTATCCATCGTAACGTCACCACGGCAGCTGAGCTCTGTTCAGCATTTTTTTTGATTCTGAGAATTTCATGTATCGGCCGCTTCGTTTGCAATTTTCTCCACTTCTATTGGGGTTAGAGACTTCTCGTTTAGAGCATTAGATGCGCCATGAAGAGTACTATAAACAGCCGGAGATTCAACTTGATACTCAAAACTGAATATTTTTACAGGCGATTTTCGGCAAGCAGGTCTAATTTCTCAAAAATGACTTTGTGATATAAATAAATGTTTATATCAATTTGAAGTGTGGTAGGAAGGCTTGTCTATATCATTATATTGTTCCCAACTATTTTTGGAAATAAATGACAAAGAAATTAAAAAACCTATCTCGTCAATTTATTTTAGCGCCATGGTTTATAAAAAATGTCAAAATCGAAACTTATACTCCGAGCCCCTTGGAAAGTCCTTTAAACTAAATATATCTCTTTGAAATTGTAATCACCTTTTCCATGAAAGTGTCTTCTTTAATTTCATGCTTCATTGCATAATATGGGATGCATGACCACTGAATGGCAGAACAAACTTCACAGTAGGAAAAATAAGAAAAAAATTTAGTTTTTCAGGTTTGCGTGGACTGACTTTCTGGTACTTAACCCCAAATATTTTTTTTTAAAGGCTGGTAGCGACCACTTTTGTTTACATATCCTTGCTATAAACTATATTTTGGATCATTCCAAACTGTTTTTAAGAAATCCTATCTTGGAAAGTTCATGAGTATCGAGCCACCTTAAGGCTAATATTATATTTCTTGTGTCAAATATTGTCAATCTCACTAATGCAAGTGATAGAGGGAGGTCTCTCACAGCCAAAATTTATTGGCTTTAGTGGTTTCAGTATTATCTTCCCCAAGAAGCTGAATTTTCAGTTTCCATGGCAACCACAGAAAGACTTTAAAATGTCCAAATTGTCAAGAATTTTGGAAATCCATTCCAAATATGCTGAATTTTATCCTGTGAAAAATTCATAGTTCTAGATTGAAAATAACTGTCCATTTTTAAAAATGCCTCGAACTTTCTGAACGCCCCTGCTAATATATCAGTCTATATTTCAATAAGCAATTCTCAATAAAGAGTAAGAACGACCCAGTTCATTTCAGTTTAATATCTTCGTATCCTAATATTTTGCACTGCAGGGAAAATTTCCTCCAATTATCGGATTAAAGAAATGGGTCACAAATTGACTGGTCATTACTACAATGTTCTGGAAAGCTACAAAAGTCTTATGACAAATGTTGATGATTTAGAGAAACTGCCAAAACTAGTATCAGAATTACAGGAATTGCAAATATGGCAGCAACCCATTGCTGTGCTGAGTGCCTCTCCAATATTGGACTACCAATGGTCTTCAAAGGAAAAGATCTACTACTGGCCTCAGTCAAGAAATGCTGTTGAGTTCATAGAAAACGGGGCAGCAAATGAGGTAAGGGGTAAAACTGTGAAAAACATTCTGTATACATGGAGCTCTGGATGAGGAGGGGAGGGGGGTACAAGGAGGACAGATAATTCAAAAGTACAATGATGAAGGGATTGGCAATTCAAGGGGAAAATGGCCGAGGGACAAAAAAAAACTCCTCTTCAGACTTCACTACTAAATCTGCCAATTCATTGAGATTGACATTATGGTTCATTCTCAAAGCAGCAAGATAATTCTATTTTGTCTCTGCAAAGGAGGTCAATGGGATTTTACCAGGAAAGGGTAGAATCTCAGACTTCCATCGACTAGAACGGCTAATCACCCTTAAAAAATAATTCCATAATGCGTGAAAAGTTACTATAGAAAATACCAGAAATGGCAACCTAGTGCCAATCTTAATAGTCTAATTGTTCTTTTTTAAATATGAAGAGTAATACAGGTAAATTTTAAGCCTTTTATGTATCTTTTTTCCAGATTGTATTCAGAAACTTGTGGTCATATTTGGATAGTCTATCAAAGGACTTGTACCACACATCTTCGCAAATGAATCAAATAGCTGAGGAGGTTTTGACTATCATCAAAGATGTTGTGGATAACTGCCAGAAATTTACAACACGCAATAAAGTGGATGAAAACTTTGTAATGTAAGAGAAATTATATTTTAGTTAATGTCTTTGTTTACTTGTTAACATGCTTAGTCTGACTGGCTGATCACATGCTCTCACAGATGTTCTGTTGATCGATTAGCCTCAACTTCGTCTTTATCTGATAATTATATATTGTGACATTGGTACCAACAGCTTATTATATAAATTCAAGTATTCATTAGATAAAATACCTCTTTCCTGGTATAAAGATAGTTGCAGGTCACCTCAGCGAGTGATTACCAGATGGCAAGATTCTGTTCATTGCTTGATTACCTGAATATAATGGTCCAAGTCATACAATGTATTTGATCAACTGCCTATATGACCATGGAGGGGCGTAGATTTTTAATTTTGTAGGGGGTTGGATGATTTCGGGGATCGCAAACTTTGAGCATGGCTCAACGGGCCGAAAGTCGCACAGCGATAGATTTTGAGGGCCAGTCTAAGACCCAAAAGCCAATATATTACAGATTATTGAAGGTTAGTTTTGAGACTTTTTTCTCCACACAACATGCAACTGCGATCATGGAAAATTACTAAATATGACAGATAATTGTCAACACCAAGTACTAATAATTTGAAATTCTAGGGGGGGGATAATCATATGATCATCTTCCCCCCCAGGTTCATCCTTGGGGGGGATGCATCCCCCCCCATCCCACCAGGATGTACGCCCCTGTGACCATGTAGCCAGTAATCTGGCATGAAAGGTCTTGGCTGCTTTGATGTTGTGGTTGTGTCCCCGGTACTGTTGGCTTCTTTATTGTCTGATTTTGTTACAGCTGTCATGGTGGATATAAATTACATAAAACCAAACACCAATTGCCATTGCTGAAATACCAATTCAAAGTAACTTGAAATTAACACCAGGGGTGAGAGCATTGTGGATAGTAGCAGAGATATATAGTTTGTAGGTGAGGGTAGAAGGTGATGCCCATAATTTTTTTTTCTTTCTTATATTTGTCCCCATCATCTCTTTCCTATACTGTTTAAAGATAACCTTATAAATGATCCCTGAGGACTGAAAGTTTCCTTATATTGCATATCATAGATTTTTTTTTTTTTTACAGGAATAATTTTATAACAGTTGACATTTACTACTCAGCACTAAAATACCAAGAAGTCACTCAACTGAAAGGCTACACACTCCTCAACTTCTTCAGTAAGTAAAGGACTTCTTTTTTTAATTAACCTCTTATACGATTCTGAAATAGGACGCGATTTAATATCACAACCAAGTATTAAACAACGGTACACATAACAGAAGTATTTTTAAAATTTGAGGAAATGTGAATTATACCAATTTTTGACGATGTTTTGTTATAATATAAACTTGTCCTAGTAGCAGCTAATTTTGCCAGCTAAAGTTTTGACGGATTGATTAATGGGCTTAAGTACTTTATCTAAGCATTAAAAAAGTGAAGTTTGTTGAGAAAAAAAACAGCAGGGTATAAAATAAGAAAATTTGATCACTGCGCGCAATGTCTTGCCCGAACTATCGCCATTAATTATGAATAACCAATTGGTGTTATAAAGGGCTGGCATAGTGATATCAAGCATTGAAAGTTTCCAAAAGATGACCATATGACCATCATCAGACAGACAAAAGTATCATATTGGTTGAAATACAAAGTATATTTTGGGGATTCAACAGTTCACAATAATTTAGCACAAGAATGGTGAATTTGATCACTGCACAAATTCAGCTAGATCACTGCACATTTTAGATTGATCACTGCACATTTTGGGATCATTGCACGCTTATTTTATACCCTGAAAAACAGGCATTGTCATACAAAGAAAGAACTGCTACATTGTCATTGTTTTGCAGGTGAGATTGGAGGCTACATGGGTCTCCTTCTGGGGTGCAGTGTCATCACGCTCTTTGAAATTCTGGATCTTCTTTTCTTTAACCTCTCACTGAAAGTACATGATAAGCGTCAGAAGCTAGCAGCCCAAAGAAATGACAGCAAAGAAGACAGCAAAGAAGACAGCAAAGAAGACAGCAAAGAAGAAGTGTCTCCCTGTGTCAGTAGAACTTTTAATATTTGTAATATTTGTAAGATACCTTATTTTCAAAACAGTAATAACTTTTGATTAGAAGTATAAGATTATATATTTGATATGACAATGATATCAATTGAGTCTATAATCATTTTGAATCGTTATTTGTCTTTATTTTTCTCATTGTGTAATATGTAAGTGATGACATACATGAATAGTTTCTATCATCTCAAAACACCTATTTCACCAGCATGGTTTTCATGGAAAGACTAGGTAATTCCACCAAGGCAAAGGAATATTGGCCAAAATACCAAAGACATATCTAGTCAAATTTTATGGTTCATTATTAACGACATTTTTTCTAATTAAATTTACAGTTATTTTTGTGTGTTGTTTGCTTTAAAAGACGGATGTCGTTTTCTTTCTATTTCCAGGTGATGTCTGACTGCTGAAATCATAGTTCCACAATAATAAACAATGTATAACAGTTTGTAATCACCTCTATTGATGTCTGAATATAAAACATGGCTTGCATGCACCATGCATTTATATATGGTATTTTAGAAATGGTTACACTTGGCAATAACAAATTCGAGCTTCACAGGATTGTAAAAGAGAATAGCAGTGGCAAACCACAATGAAATTTCCCCCGAAATGGGTTTCACTACCATTAGCTTTGTCATGTATTTTGTATCATATGCTCATTATTTCTTTTTCGATCTCCTATGAAATTTGATCAATATAGCTGTTGCCATTGTTAATTAATTATTGATGTGTTGTGATTGTTTCCATCATGGAAACAAATTATATTATAAGAAGGCTATTTAAAACATGACAGTTGATATTTGTTCCATAAAGTGTGCACAACAATTAACTGAGAATAGTGAATCTTTAGTTTGAATTGTGTTCGGGAAGTCCTTTCTGAACATGAAAAACAATTTGTGGAATTATATTTTCCAAAAATAGAGGACTTGAGGGGGAACAAATTGCCAGGAAATTCCAAAATATTTGGATGTGTTTATATTAAGAGCAGGAAAATAAAAAACATTTTTAGAAACAACATAGTACCAATCATACATTTGATATAGAGACAAGTTACTACTGTGCCAATAATTATTATTGACCCCTCAAATGCAACAAATGCCAATGTTTACAAGTTTTATAGATAGAAAGCTAGATAGATTGGATTGATTTATTTATTGATTGAGACAGGCAGGGCTGGAAAAAATGTATCACTTCCGCCGGCAGACAATTATTCATTTTAAAAAATTGATCAGCCATCCCAGCCCCCCTCCCCTAGATTTCTAATGGCCACCCTTAAATTATGTTAAATGGTATATCGAATGACAGCGAAAAAAGTTAAATGAACAAATAAAAAGATAGAGATAACAAAATACCTCATGAGACAGGTCATGTTGTTATTCTTACACATGCAGTTTTTCTTTATTCTTCGGCCTTGTTTGGCAAACTCGGAGATTAATCATTTTTGTAGCAGGTGAGCTGTTTAAGTTTATTATAATTATGTAAGTTTAAGCTAAACTGACGTCCTTTGATGCTGCTATGCTTGACTGATGAATGCCAGTGATTCGTTCAATCAGACCTGGTACTAACTTTGACAGATGCAGGCCTTCCCGTAATCCCACGTTGGTGAAATCAGGCCTGTTTTCTTCATTCGCATTTTAATGGGTGTTATATATTATATTAATCATGTGTTGAAATATTTTGAAATATATGTACTCGATGTAGTATGATATGGTGCAAAAATTGTATTATGTATAGATCTTTCAAAATTTTGTCAAAAGCACCTTTAATCTAATTATCGGTACCCCCAATTTTTTAATCTAGTGTTGTCAAGACATTAATTGTTGTTATATTGGTCATGTACTGAACCATCTTTAAATAAATATATACATAATGTAATGTATGGTATAACATGAACATGAACCACTTTTATCTAATTATTGATAACTTCAAATTCTAATGTTGTCCGGACACATTATATCGGTCATGTGCAGATGGATATCGATCTATTTTTAAATATGTATACACTATGTACTATGATGTAAGAACGGTATTACTTTTTTATCACAAATTACCCAGAAGCACTTTTATCTTATTACTGGTAACCCCCAATTCTTAATTTAATGTTGTCAAGATATGTGTTGTTATATTAATGATGTGCTGATCTACTTCTAGATATACATACATGATCTTATATGTTATAATATAAAATAGCATTTTGTATTGTTCCTTCACAAATTACTCGGACACACTTTCATCTAATTACTAGGTAGCCTCTAATTTTAAATACAGTGTTGTCAAGACATGTGTTGTTATATTAGTCATGTGCTGAACTATTTCTGACTAGACATACATGATGTTATATGCTGCAATATAAAATAGTATTTTGTATTGTGCCTTCACAAATTACTCAGAAGTGTACTTTTATCTAATTACTGGTAACCCCAAATTCTTAATTTAATGTTGTCAAGATATGTGTTGTTATATTAATCATGTGCTGAACTATTTCTGAATATACATACATAGTGTTATATGTTATAATATAAAATAGCATTTTGTATTGTTCCTTCACAAATTACTCAGAAGTACTTTTATCTAATTACAAGGTAGCCTCTAATTTTAAATACAGTGTTGTCAAGACATGTGTTGTTATATTAGTCATGTGCTGAACTATTTCTGACTAGACATACATGATGTTATATGCTGCAATATAAAATAGTATTTTGTATTGTGCCTCCACAAATTACTCAGAAGTACTTTTATCTAATTACTGGTAACCCGAATTCTTAATTTAATGTTGTCCAGATATGTGTTGTAATATTAATCATGTGCTGAACTATTTCTGAATATACATACATAGTGTTATATGTTATAATATGAAATAGTATTTTGTATTGTTCCTTCGCAAATGACTCAGAAGTACTTTTATCTAATTACTGGTAACTTCCAATTCTTAATTTAATGTTGTCAAGATATGTGTTGTTATATTAATCATGTGCTGAACTATTTCTAAATATACATGCATGATGTTATATGTTATAATATAAAATAGCATTTTGTATTGTTCCTTCACAAATTACTCAGAAGTACTTTTATCTAATTACTGGTAACTTCCAATTCTTAATTTAATGTCGTTAAGATATGTGTTGTTATATTAATAATGTGCTGACCTATTTCTAAACATACATGTATGATGTTATATGTTATAATATAAAATAGCATTTTGTATTGTTCCTTCACAAATGACTCAGAAGTACTTTTATCTAATTACAAGGAAGCCTCTAATTTAACACTTAATGTTGTCAAGACATGTGATGTTTTGTTATATTAATCGTGTGCTGAACTATTTCTTAATATACATACATGATATTATATGTTATGATGAAAACAATGGTTTTTTTTTCACAAATTAGTCGAAGCATTTTTATCACCTTGCATGTCACCGGCATTATAATTACCACCACATTCTGGTCATTCACAGTATATACAGTGATGATACAATACAAAATCTGCCACTTGCTATGTTCCATGTCAAGTCTGGATATTCTGTTGTCCCTGAACCAATCATTTAATCAGGTTAAGCTAAAATTGGATGTAGCAAGGTGTTCAAGAAACCAAGAATCGTGTGGTAATTAAAATGGCAGTGATGAACTTCATTATTTGATGTGGCTGATTGGCTTGGCTATATTTATTTTATTATTATATATGCCTAAATTTACAAGAGAAATGAAACATTGTTCCATGACTTTCTCAGTGAGTAGTGATTGGTATTTTTTAGTCCTAAAATGTGTGTTTTATTAACTGAAATTATTGATTATTACATGTCTCAGATTGCAGTTGTGAGGCCCTGGTCGAGTAAATTTGACGAAGAAGCAAGTGCTACGGAATACAATATATGTACTGCATTTAGATCCAAGGCTTCAGTACTAGCAAACTGGTTATCTTTAAATATATCTTTTCATGACTGGTAATCCCATTATGCAGTTTTATATTGCTGTTGTAAATTTCATTTTCCTGTTATCACTATCATTAATGTAATTATTGATAATTCTTATTATGCTTCAGGCATGCAAATACAAATTTAACATGAAGACTTTTAGAATTGAAGTGGTACCTGTCAAGACCATGATATTGTATCAATTAGAGGCTGTCAGGGTTTATTACATTCTCTTAATCAATTAAATTCATTGCAATTCTAACATGGGTAGTCCAAGTGATGAATGTGTCGTCTGTCTTGCGTGCTTTACAGATTCAAATAAAATAGTGGATAGTCAGCAAGTGTGTGTTTTGTCTTTGAAATCAGTTGCAAAAAAAAAGGCTAAATAATGAAAGCCTCCCCAAGTTTGTGTGATCATTTCACTTGAAGGAAATACAAGCATTGGCATTCTGCTGCTGATCACAAAATCCTGCTCTGCAAAATATTTAAATAAATAAAACTGGGATTCACAGAATGGTTTAAAGACTAAAAATTGCATTTAAACAAAAAATTGCAAGTAGACAAAAATTTGGGACAAAAGCGGTTTTTTTTAAATATTAGTTAATTTTATGAGACAACCATGGTGGTTCTTGCACTGAAATTTGGATTATCAAGTAATTTTTGGGTATTCGCCTTTCAAAACACCTAAACCATTTAATGGCATTTATCACCAAATTAATTTGTGCCAGTTCAAATCCAGCGGCAGACTGGGCTGACTCTGAGTCCAAACCATAGATGTTGCTGCGAAATTATCTGCAAATTTGAACTTCTTGCCAACGTAAATAAACAAGTCACAAACCTGGGACAGTTGTGAGTAATATACCTCAGACATTTTGATTCAAATGTAATCTCTCTTAATGCCTCAATTGAAGTGCTCCAGTCGGTTTTAGAGCAGTATATTATCTATCATAAATTGTGCATCCTTCAAAAATCTTCAATTGAATACAATATGGGGGTTATTGCATTTTCTTGTTCAGTAAATAGGCCTTGAAAACATAAATAGTTAAACGAGGAACTTTTTTCACTGGTGCTGCTTTGATATTCTAACAAAAAGCAATATTGGTGTTCTTTTTCTTATTTGATCTTCTGTTTACCACTTAGAATATCATTGCAAATCTCTTAGTTTATTTTCAAGTCATGTGATTATTATTTTTAATGCTATGCTTGATTTATTGTACTTAGATCTTTTAAAGGCACTAAAAAGAAATACGCTTAATTTCATGCTTGCCACATGTGGCGCCATCTATAGATATGCTTCAATTTGCTGTTAAACAAACTCAATTGACCATTTGTCTAAAACAACTTCAAGATATCAATGTGTATCAATAAACCATTGATACAGAAAGTGTAATGGCAATTTAAGATGCTGAAACTTGTGTTAGTCTCAAGATGTGTTCCAAAAAATGAAAATATCTTGACAAAAATAATCCACTCCTTGTCTCCATAAGTATACAGGTTGGTCGTCAACTCACACATCCGAAATGATAGGAACTGCTACTTGCCTTGTTGGTGGCACAATTTTGGACCTTGTATGCCTCATAGCAGTATCGGGTCTCAAGTGGCAAAATTTGGTGGGACTGAATAAGCTATATTGGTTGAAACTAAAATTTGACGATGGAATGGTAGGTGTCAAATATCATTTTGTACCGTAAAACAGGGTAAAGTTGGCAAGCCGGGGGGAATTTGGCCACCTATTTTAACCCACTTAATGGCAGAAATTCCAACTATCCTCACTGATGCAGGTGGTGAAATTCCCAAGGAAACCTTTATGTCAGTGAGAAAAGTTCGCTTTTCTGCCAATAGGCAGTCTGGTGAAACTGAGAACTGCATGCTGCTGCCACCTGGCACAAAAGTTGATTTCCTATGCTACAGCATTGCTGTCCCAAGAAATAGTTCCAATTTCATTGCACATTCACAAAATTTCTATTCAACATTGATGAATACCAGAGGCAGACTCGGCAATCACATTCTCTAAGGAAGTAGACAAGGCCATCAGCACACTCAGAAACAGCCCCGGTGTCTTCCAGACAAAATTGTGTGTGTTCCTATGGTCGAAAGTAGGTGGACGCTCGCAGGAGCTCGCTGAATAGCACACTAGTCACTAGGTGGCAACACAAGACAGCATATGTTCTGATATGTGGCAATGCAAGAGCAGTCCACTTGTAGACAGGCCAATAGGTGGATTAAAATATGCGGCCAACTTTCCCCTGGCTTGCCAACTTTATCCCAGTCTACCGTACACATAATTTCAGTTTTGTAAAAAATCAATTATTCTGGTTTTGTGATAAACCAAAGATGTTTGTATTTCTACAAACCCTAATTGGATGCGAGAAACCAAATATGTTGACTATATAGCCAGAGGTGTATTTCCTACACCTATGTCATTTTAAGCAGACAATCAGCAATTCTGGAATTTGCATTTTACTGTCAGAAGTACACACCAAGGTCACTATCTATGATACCTATGGGAAATTACCATGTGTATGTTCACTTCTGACATCAATTATATATGCATAGGCATTTTAAGTCAGATTTTACATTGTCCAAAACCGCAACATGAACTGTGCAGTTTTCCGAGTGATCCAGAACCTCAGATCGTCATACTGTCCTGTGAAGCAGTTTCCGCCACTTGCACAACCTATCTCAACAGCCATGATGCTTGGAGCTTGTGGGGATATTTGTTCGTTAATGTTGGTTTGCTTGCAGCCGTCATAATACACTTCTATCCCATAATTCTTGCTGTAGACGATGCCTATGAGGTGCCATTCATCATAGGTCACTATGGGATAGCCATCTGTCGTGTGGAGATGAGTGCCATTGTTTACCAAAGTCAGAAGTTTGAGAACGCCGCTGGTTTTATGAAGCAAGATGGACATTGACATGGATCTCATCAAACTGGGCCAGCCTGTACTTTGCATGGGGGCTCTGAACCATAGGGCAAGTGTCGCACCATCGGGGCAGTTTGAGATTCTCCCAAAACAGTCAGATTCATGAGTTCCAAGCTCCATCATATTACTGCCTTGTACCACATTTTCTATGAAAATGGAAGAACCAATTCTTCCCGATGTTACATACGGACCTGAAAAAAAGAGAAGTCAAATAATTATGTGCTCTTTTTGTCTTATTGCTCAATAGGAAATGGGACCGTCCGTTTCTTACTTTTAAAAAATCAATTTAGATAGTGGTAGGCCTATATATGTTGTCATTTAGGAAGACAAGAAAGCATATTCAGAAAAGATTTCAATGCACAAAAATATTTAAGAGTAATAATTCATTCACATACCTGGTGTTCCCAACACTCTAGCATTGGTACCAACTGCAGGGGTCAGATGGGTGCTGCCATTAGCAACAATTGTATCCATTGGAATGTGAACAAACAAATCTGCAAAAGACATGTGAGACTCAGTCTAACTAAACTCTTCAGCAGTGTTTATTTAGTTTTAGAGGGTATATTATCCAACCAAGCTGCATTACATTGAATACAAATGACAAATATGGCGTAGTGCCATAATGTTTTTAAAAAGGGTGAGAAATTTTGACAGGTTTAGTTGAAAAGTGAATGGACAAAGCTGATGGGAGAAATGTAATGGTTATATTGGTTGTAATATAATATATGTCTCATGATATTGCATTTGTCTATAGCAAATGATATGACCAAAAACATAGCCAGTTTGATGGTTCTGTGAAAATATTATTCAGCGGCTGCATCAGCCAATCTCTAAATCGCCAATCTCTAAATAGTCAAAAAGACTAAAAAAAACTTGATTTAGATATTGGCAAAGAAATATCCATGCCCATCTCTGCAATTATCGCTCACATCTTTTTGGACCACTCACAACATTCATTTAACAAATAATAAAATCGATTTTGAAATGCGGGACGCAGCTGTGGGATCGAGGGATCCTCTTCTTTTTTTTTAGAGTAAGGCCCTGGGGATGTTCATCTGGCTAATTTCAAGCCACATTTAATGGCGAAAAAAAAAAGAAGTCTGTATCTTTAGTCGCAGAAATTGCAAAAAATCGAATCCCGCATTTTTTTGGGATTTCACATGCTGTGCCCTGCATTTTAATATCGACAGTGGGCGATAATTGCAGGAATGGGGCCGATTTCACTATTTGTTAATGTTCTAAGCGGCCCAAAAAGATATTAAGAGATGTGCAAATTTTGCCAATAGTTGGAGAATTGCTCCTTTGGGCAAAGTATGCCAATAGTTACAATAGCTTGCCAATAGTTATAATAGCAAATTGCTCCTTTGCAAAGTTATATGATCTTGCCCAAGGGAGAAATAGCTTGCCAATAGTTGAAATAGTTTGCCAATAGGAGAAATGATGTCATACAAAAAATAAGAATATTTTCATTATTATTTTATGCTGACCACGACTTTGTCGGAAACTTAACACTTAGTACAAAAGCGTACATACCTTCCAATAGTTCTTGCATGAAGTCTATAGCTTGGCGTGTATAAGTTGAGTTAATCGCAAGCCACACAGGACTGGCTGATTTTGGACATGCGAGACACAAGTCACAGTTGCCCTCACTATAGGCCGTACCGATGCAAAAGTTGTCAGTTTTTGAGTTGCACTTAGCTGCGCATCTGACACGGGTAGCGACATTGACAATATTTTCTGTTGCCGAGCAGCTGATATTTCCTTGCATTTTGAAGTGCGAGGCTTTGACATCACCAGCAGAAGTAACACATAATGTTGAACTTAGAAGAATCAGTGGAATAATTTCCATTGTATTTTAAATGCAAATGAATATTTCTGAAACAAAGAAAATAATTCTTTTTTAACGCAAGGTGGATTTGCAGGTTGGTCGGCCTAATAGGGTTATTTCATCTCAAGTCAACCAAAGGTCCCCACCTCACCTTCTCCAATTTTTGTGCAACATATTAAGAACACAATATATGGAAGGAATTTGTGTGAAACTGCACAGCTGTAGTTCAAAAATTGAGGAAGTTGTGGCCAATTGGTGATTTAAAATGTGGTGCGAAATTCAAAATTGTCCATTTCTAAAAATTCAAAATCTCCTTTGTTTGTTTATATAAAAATTTGACATAGCCAATGTACTTACACATGACCTTATCATTAATTGCAGTTCAAGAATTTTCTACTCATATTCATTTGCCTTTACTCCAGAATGTTTATCACACAAAATTCCAGATTTCAATCATTTCTATCTCCTTCAAGTGACTTGTCAAATATTCCGAACATTTGTTCTTTTGGGTGACTAAAATCAGTAAAAGTAAGATGGCTTCCCTAGGTATTGATGACAACCATTTATACCCTACACAATTTTTAAAAGAATTAAAATTTACCATGTTTGGGAGTAAAATATCACCATGTGGGATAATATGTAGATAGCACAAACTGCTGATGCATATCATACGAAAGTATACGAGAAGGTATTTTGATTGGTACGAGCCATGTTTTGTGTATAAGAATTCTTCATTGTGAAATTTCACTTTGTATCTTGTTGTTTACACCTTTCCAACATGATATTATGTTCGGATTTAAATGATAGCAAAATCATGTAGGATGAGAAATTTGAGTTAAAAAAATTGTATTTTATATTTTGACCATATATAACATAGCTAGCATGCTGTATTTGAGTACTTGAAACTTTGCAACGACCATGCACATGATGATACAGCAGTTACTGTGAAGAAGTTTGATTCTTGTAAAAATTAAGTTACTAAATGAACTAAAACAACCTTTATGTGTAATTACATATAATAAAAAGATTTAGTGATTACATTTGTATAGATGACTTCATCTGTTGCACTTGTCCTTGAAATACCAAACTAACAACAACCTGCGACACCCAGGGTTCATGAGAAATGTGCATGTTTACAATTTCAGTACTTACATTACCTTGTTAGTTTCGACCTCAGTGTTCTTTATTGGGAACTCGAGTGAACTGCAATAGTCAAGCTGTCCTTATTGATACACAGTCCTCTGCAAAAAAAATTCCAGCATCAATATTATACAACATCACATTCAACATTCATCACAAAGGAAAATATTAAACAAAGGATATACATTAAATTATTCAGGTGTGTGGTATAGATTGCCATTTGAATACCTTAGACCCCACAAATCAATGAAGAGCAATTAAGGAGATTGTAAGTAAAAAAATATTGAAAATTCTAAGAGGATATTGACGAAGTTTGCAAGGATGCACATTAACAACAGCCTCCTCACTTTGTGGAGAGGCAGAGGGGAGGCCGTGGTAAGTTGTTCAATTTAAGGAACATTTACCCATTTCTTGCTTGAAAAGTAATAAGATAATATGTGCTTTAGGTCAAAACATTACTCACAGAGAAGGAATCCTTCAAACATGAATATCAACTTTGCAAGTACAAATAA
The DNA here is from genome assembly GCA_026936325.1 of Platynereis dumerilii. Taxonomy (NCBI): domain Eukaryota; kingdom Metazoa; phylum Annelida; class Polychaeta; order Phyllodocida; family Nereididae; genus Platynereis; species Platynereis dumerilii. The sequence goes on from JAPTHN010000009.1 coordinate 9,661,220, forward strand.
TAAAACACTTGACTATTAGGGTTAGAAATAAGAAACACAATAAAAAAAGGTGGTAGTACTCTTTTTGAGTGCATAGTACTTATTGACAATCTATCAAAATTTGTATTTATGTTTTTAATCAGTTTTGATGCATTCCCATCAAAACTGCTACTTCTTTTATTAATAATCCAAAATTTCTTGTATGTTTTTGCTGGTTTTGGTGCATTCCCATAAAACAGTTTTACACTGTTATAATTCTTTATCCATCAATAGTTTTTGGAATACTTTTGTCAGTTGGATGCATTCCCACCAAAACCACTTCTTCTTTGATTATCTGTCAAGAGTTGTTTGTATGTTTTTGTTGGGTTCGATGCATTCCATTCAAAACAGCTACTTTTTAAATCAGCTATAAAAAGTTGTTTGTATGTTATTGCAAGTTAAAAAAAAAAAAAAAGATTTAATCCATCTTCATGGTGCCGAAGATCATCCTCCAACAAATATACAAGTATTCATGTAAATAAAAAAGTATTCAACCTTTATGCTAGTAATCAATCAGGACAGTCAATGAAAATAACATGCACTGAGGACTTTGAGAGATGCTTGCAGATAGACTGCCTATTTGCCGTTTTGCCCATCCTCCCATAGCAGGGTTCATTAACATTCATCCTGCAAACAAGTACTGTAAAATTCTGAAGTTTTCAAATCCTTTTACAGCTTTTTTCCGGTGTGATTTAAATAATTGTTTATGGTTTTCTACAAAGAAACTCATTCAAAGAATTATTACAGATCTCATATTAGTGTGCCATGTTCTTTTCAACGGACACAGTGCTCTTGTGATGTCAGTATCAGCATAATAATTTCACGGTTGGTATATTTGCAGTTCCAGCTATGTGTCTTTTGGAACCCACTCTCATCACATCATTACAAATACACAATAAGCTGTTAGATTGTTGCATCCAAAAGTTACTAATTCCAGCTAATGCATGGACTTTGTGCATAACTGCTATGCTGCTATCAGTTTTAGCACTTTTACAACAAAACCATTCTCCCCAAGCAAGCCCTGCTAAAATGGACAGGCCAGGGCTTTCTGCTATTTCCAACCTCTTCTGTGATTGGCTGCTTATTTAGGTCATAAGCATTTTGCAGGCAGATTTAGTGACACTTAGAGGATTACTGGCAACTGAGAAAAACAGTGTAAAACAAGCAAACTTTCAAACAGTTTCACTTCAGAACACATAATTCAATGGAATTTTCGTAACTGTGATAGCACCTTTCAACAATACACAATTTCTCCAGTTGTAACAGTGTGAAACAGGAGCAACACTTTCAAACTGTGATGTAGCAGTCCCTGATTGGCTGAGCCAAAACTGGGTCAGTTAATTAAGTATTCATGAATTAGCAAAGGTTATGGGCCATTTTGTCATGGTATGACTTGGGATGATGCAACAAAACTAATTCATTCACTTTCACATTCACTTGTTGGTCTGAGAGGTAATCATGCTCTGCTCTGTCTTGGCAAAAATATTACAGCAATTGATGGACATTGGACAATGATGACTCTCCATGAAAAATGCAGATTAAATTAGAAGTTTAATTAATAATCCAATGACTTTTGGAAGAGTTTTTGTTTTTAACAGCACAAAATGACTCTGTGCATGTACATTGCAAACATGTATGTTGCATTGTAAAATGTGCCAGAATGATTATATATCTTTGTTATGTCTTTTTTGATGAAACTGCAATGCTTACATGTGACCTCATTCACCCCAAGCTAAAACAATCATGCTCTGAACATTGTGATCACCAAGTTAGAAAATTTTATTAAATATCCTGTAGGTCATTACAACCATGCTCTAAAGCTTTTACTTTGCTGTATGTTTCAATGTGGGGGGGGGGGGGCTATCATCGTCACTAATCATAACAAAGTGAATATAATACTTGCTCAACGTTTACCAAATTGTCAGGCTTTATAGTCTGTCTGTTGAATGTATGGACATAGAAAAAGAGGCAATGTTACATAATAACTATGAGGCAGAATTCAACTTTATTTAAAATTTTTTAGCACAAACAACAATTATGATGCTGTAATATGTCATTCACATGTTACTAAGCAATATTCACCAATCTGTCAGGATGGGTTGGGTAAAAATCATTTAGGACAAAATGACCATTAAATGCATGATTGATTGATTCATTGGTCTATCAGGTTTTATTGAATTATTTTTTTTAATTAAAAGTGGTAATTTTTTTAATAGGTGAAGGATGATAAATCACCTCCCATCTGAAAATCAAGTTTGTCAAATATCTACCCTTAGGCTAGATATGGAATTCTATAAAATAAATTAAATTTTATTGAACCAAAAAATATTTACAATTTCAGTCTGACGAAATAGAAATTTTTTCTGAACATCAACACTCACGGCAAACCCTGATGAACCAATAATAATTTAATCTTCATGAATTAATTGCAATTATTTCCTGAGTGCTTAATTTGATGATGTCTACCCAATGACAGTTTAGTTGGTGCAGGGTGATCTCATCTGAAAATGAAATTGTGTGAAATGTCTACCATAGACGACATATAAAAATATTGTGCAAATGACCTATGAGATCTTTAGCATAATAATGGATTTTATGCTCAATGATAACATTTTCTCATGTTGGCATTACTGACTAGGCCTACTTTGTGTGTCATCATGCTGATGATTTGTCATTATCACAACCAATTAATACTCTGTTAATTTGACTGAAGGAGACTTATCCCGCTTGTTGGTGACAGCTAAGGGACCGTTCAGAATTTATGACTATAGGGGGGTGGGAGTTTTGGCCGAGGGGGTACTAACTTTTCACACGTGTTTCAAGGGGAGTATTAATTTTTGACAACACTTCCAAGGGGGGGTAAGAAATTTTAACAAAGAAAAAATGTTTAAAAAACGTGCATAAACTCATGTTATTTGGACTTTTTTAGGCGAAAAACTCCGCGAAATGACGCAAATCTGTACGCGTGGCCATGTAAAACAGTATATATATGTGTGTATTGCTTTTTATGGCAAGGGGGGGGTACTGAAAATACGCATGAAACCTAAGGGTGGGGTACTAAAAATCCACATAAAACTGAAGGGGGGTATCAATTTTTGACGGGAAGTTCCAGCAAAACTCCCACCCCCCAAGTCATAAAATCTGAACGGTCCCGAAGCGAAGGGATTATGCATCTGATTTTCACTCTAAAATCAGTTATGACAAGTAAAATGGGCTGCTCTTGATCATAGATTGGTGGCTCTTGATCATGAATAATCAAACAGCCTCTATGTTTCCCGTGTTGAAAGTAGAGAAGATGACACTTCATGGGCTATCATGAGTGACAAAGTGCATTTATCAGAACTGGTCCTGATTTTTTCTATCAAAGTGACAGGCTGTAATAAAGCGAAACAGAAAGTTATAGATTTTTGCTGATATGAAACCAGTTCCTGTTCTGTCAGGATTTACCCATGGATACACTGTATTGTTACACACTGAAAAACCAGTAAAATTGCAATTTCTTCAGTGACATTGTTGTGATAGAGATTCAGTTGGTTTTACAGTGTTTCATTAGTTACTCATTTAACTAATTGATAAAAACCTTAATACCATTGAATCTGGTTGGGTGCTCTTATATATATTTCTTTCCCTTTGACTCGTGTTGCAACTCAGTTTGATGGTGCGCTGAGTGACCCCCACCCGCCATGCGCCAGAATGATGCACCCAGGAGGAAAGGTACAGTAATCAGCCTCTGTTTGCCAGGCAAATATGAGTATAAAGCTGCACACGGAAGGTACTGAAATGACAGTGCTATTTTGATATCATACAAAGCTGTAAGTACACTTCTTATCACTCATTTTTGAAACTTTCTGTTAAAAAGCCAGTCCAACTAAACATATAAAATGTTACATAGATCTTGCAGTTTGGAGATTTTAGTGTCCTCTCATTTATCATACCAAAGCATTTCAATGCAGACCTGAACTGATGTAGTCAGGAAAGAACTAAGTTGTGTCAAAATATATGTTCAATAGCAAAGGTTAGTGTTTCTTGTTAATTTGTCTTATGTCTATATATTGTATCAGTACAACAAATGGATTCAAAAATAATGATAAATTTGATTTATCGAGCTTTACTATAACTGTACAACATGACTACATCAGTTATTACAGATCTCATATTAGTTTGCCATGTTCGTTTCAACTGCCACAGTGCTCTTGTGATGTCAGTATCAGCATAATAATTTCACAGTTGGTATATTCGCAGTTTCAGCTGTGCCACTTTGAAAACACACTGTTCACACCATTACAAATCCACAATAACCTGTTAGATTTTTGCTCAACACTGATTATTCTGTTTAATGTTTTGAGTATATCCAAAAGTTGCTAATTCAAGCTAATGCTTGGATTTTGTGTATCTGCTATACTGCTATCAGTTTTAGCACTATTACAACAAAACTAATTCATTCACTCTCACATTCACTTATTGGTCTGAGAGGTAATCATGTTCTGCTCTGTCTTGGCAAAAATAATATACTCAGGGACCCTTCAGAATTTAAGACTTGAGGGTTGGGGAGGGGGGGGCTGGAGTTTTGCTTGAGAGCATACTTATCACTGATTTCCAATAATGTTTATTTGATGATCGACCCAAATTTTTAACTTCCTTGTCTGGCCTTTTCCAAATTTTTGGGGAGCAACTACCTCCCTTCCCTCCCCCATTTCCTGTCCTCTGGTACATGTATACCCATGCAACAAAACCACGTTCACTTCCAAATAATCTCCCCACCTTCCCCACCCTCCCCCCCAGTCATAAATTCTGAACTATTTCTTAGGCCCAGATATCACCAAAAAGGCTGAAAAGCCACAAGGTGCTGCCCTCAAGGAGAAATTTCACGTCAAACGACACCATGATGGATCAAGCAAGTGGCTCTAACATATCAGTTTGACCTGCTCCAACTGAATCCAAACAGCTATACCAATTAATGCAGATTAATCAATTGTTATTCACACTTTGATAGCCCATAAGCCTGATTTGTTTGTAGCAGGTGGAATCAACACTTAAGCTTGGAGTGCCGATAGTGATGTCAGTATTGGAATACTGACATCATCTCTGCATATATTCACATGGACATGGCACACTAATATGAGATCTGTAATAACATTTATTTTCAAATGAAGGCTAGGACAATATGTGTTACATTGTAAGTGTTTATACAATTTACATTGCTTGAACAATTTTTGAATGTCATGATTCTTTTTTTTTCATGAACCTAGCAGTATTAATTTTTGGGAATTTGGAACACAGCAGTTGAACTGTAGTTGAAAAGGACACCAAATAACCTCATATAGTGTGGCTTTGCTCGGCTGGTGTTGCCTGCTAAAAGTGGCTTGACTTAGTTGATATAGCTATTCATAGTTATCCACAGATATCCATAACCATTTATCTCTTTACTCTTGTTTAAAGGGCCTATAAGCCCTAAATTCTTTTTTTTAACATGGAATTTTTATTGATTTTTATGTTGGTATATGCCCACCTGAGTACACAAACAAAACATCAAAGCAGCAAATGTGGTAATTAGTGATTATTAGCCTTTAAATATAAGCGACATTGATCAATCAGCTGAAGATCCATATAGTCTGGGGGCCAAGTAGCAAAAAGTGCTTTATTTAATGGTTTCGTGTGCACAAAGAGAGGACTGGACAATCTATACATCGTTGGAATCGCCAGGTTCCGTAGATTATGGAATTGGGGGATGCAGTAAAATCGCTTGGTGCAGTTTTTTGTAAATCGGTTACCATGGCAACCAAGTCATAATTGCAAAATACATAACTTTGCAAACTTTATCAAGATTTTCAATGACTTTGGTCTTAGTCTGGTGAAATTTAACTTCACTTTTGTATTTCCACTAAATGTGGCTTTATTTGAGTGTTTTGAATTTTTTGGTCACATGACCCTCAGAGGGGGTATCCAGGGCTAAAGATACAAAATTCTATTTTTTTATTCAAATTTTCACTCAGAAGTTGTTATAACTCAGGATATATTAATGGTAGAGACTTGCTTATTGTGTTGTTGGAAAGCAATTTTTATCTGCTTCAAATATGTATTTGTTTTGTTTTGACGTCAGAACAATGATAATTGGTTAAAGTACCATTTCTTTGGATTGACGAAAGACTAAATTTTCAGCAACATAGACCTAGCAAACATGCTTGATAGCCTTACTCGAAACATGATATGAGGTGAAATGTATTAAGTTGGTCATGTGACTAATGATCACATGCCTATATAAGGTGATAACCACAAAAAAGTGGGAACTTAAGGCATTTTGTATGATACCGCTGACCCTTTTTGCAGTACTATTTGTGTTATAATTCAGGATATATTAACACTACAGACATGTCCATGGCATTGTTGGAGAGCAAATTTAATTAGCTAGAATTTTGTGTTTCATCTGTATTGGTATCCATGGTGACCAGTCACCCCAGCAACGACATTTGAATATTGTGGCGTTTAGCTGAATTTAAGGAACATTACATCTTCACTGGCATAAACATGGCAAACACATGCTTGGACTTACTCAACCTTAGTAGGTGGTTAAATGTACAATGATAGTCATGTGACTTGTGGTCACATGACATATGATAAGGTGATAATCATGGAAAAAGCTGAAATTTAATGCATTTCATATATGCTTGCGACCTATTTCACAGTACTAGTCATAAGTTAGGATGTTTTGATGCTACAAATATGTTTGTGGTGTCATTAGAGAGAGAATTTAATCAGTTAGAATACTGTGTTTGCTTTGGTAGCCATGGTAACCAGTCACTACAGAAATAATATTTGAATATTGTAACATTTGAGACCAAGCAAACATTTACTTGGACTTACTAAAGCATAGCATATGGAGAAATCGTCTTATAGTGTAGGTATCGACTGAGTTAAATCAATTTTTAACTGAATGAGCCATAGGCTCATTCAGTTATTCTGGTTACTCTTGGCTGGTTCTCACCAGTGGCAAATTATACGCAAAATCTCAAGATAGGCAAGGAGTTTGGGCTTCTTAGTTGCTAGTTTGATGTATGGAGTGAATGAGCAAAAAAATTTGGAAGCAAAAATTAGATTGGAGTGCATTTGATGGTGTTTTTGATGATATTATCCTGGTGCATTCCAGCCCTGACTTGCCTCTCCACTAGCCAGCCAAGAACCGGCAACCCTCCATATGTAAATATTGGGACTTTGCCAGGAATGCAACCCTAATGCAACCCATGCTTCAGTGATCAGCCACCTGTTGGCAGAGTTGCAAACTAGCAACCAGGCCACCTGTAAGCAGAGATGCAAAGTAGCTCATGCTTTGAGGCAATCCAATTGATGTCTGTTGAAGGAATTGCCAATAATTTTAGAACAAATAGCAAATATCTTTCATTGCCAAGCTGTCAAAGCTGACAGAGGTTTGAAATAGACAAAATGCCATCAAGTCTGTATTGATTACCATCACTTTTACCATATATTTACAGTCTGGGCCTATACATATATATCAATTTCTTCCATCATGGATATTTTGAGAATATGAAAATGTTTTTAGGAGTAAAGGAAAACATTCATCAGATATTTTTTGTAAGCAAAATATAACATTTGAATAAATGCTATCTAGTTGTACTCATGTGGAGTTATGTATACTATTGTATCATTTATTAATGCATTTTCTAAAAAGCATGGTTTGTGCATGTATGTCCGTAAATGTTAAAAAATACATAATTAAAAATGTAAAAGGTAAATCACAGCATAAACTGTTTTATTAAAATAAAATAAGTTCATTGCTTGTTAAAAACTATTCTGTCTGTATATTTGACTCAGCATTTCAGAGTCCTGAATTTGCTTAAAAACAGTCTTAAAATCATTGCAATTGAAATCTTTATTATTATTATATACATTTTAAAGTCAATAAAATCAAGTCTTTAGGTGTCTCGGATCATTACAGTAGCCAGGTAGTTTACTATTCCATTGGGTCACTGGTAGTACCAACCTTGGATTATATATGGTGCCACTAGAACTATAGTTGCAATAACTGTTGCATGAACTAGACTAAGAGGAGGGAGCATGGGTTCGAGCATATGCATCTATTTGTTTACCATTTGACTATATAATTTATCCATTTGCGTGATTGATAGACATCCCAGTCAACAGTAAGTGTTATTGAAAAATAAAGGCTTTAAAAATAAAAGTTATATCTTCTGAAAATCTGAGCTATTTTTTATGATAGATTAGTTGTACAATGTACAGTATACATACACACAAAATATGTGAGGAGGTATGCAGGGTAGCCTTAAAAATTTTAATAGGGTGTGTTCCTGACTCTCGGCCTTATCATTTCATTTATCACACGGCGATCAACCCTCAGCGAAATATCCAAGTGACAATGCTGAGTAATTATCCAGATCCAGATCCAGAAGTCTATTTATAAACTGATAAACAGCTGGTGGTACCAACTTTGGATTATAGATGGAGCCACTAGGAATGTAGTTGCATGAACTTGAAGTGATAGTTTGACAGTTAGAAATTTTTTAAATTTTGCAAACTTGATCTATGGGACCTGCCCATTTGGCTAAAATATTTCATGTAACACTTCAAAGTACCACTGCACAATTAATTTCAGTTTTAGCATGTATCAATTTTGGCAGTTACCAAACTTTAACTTAAGAGAACGAAGATGGATTCTGAGATATGTGCATACATCATTTTTAAACAGTTGTAGTTTCAAATAAAGGGCTCAAAATAAAATAATCTCACTGAATCATTGTTTTGCTACAGTCCCATGACTGTGCCTATGTCATTTAAAGAACTTCGTGTATAGGTTATTTTTGGTGCAGTTGATGGAAAACAACTTTTGAAATGTTACGATAAAGCTGGGAAGCTGTAACTTTAAAGGAGTTGAGTATAGACGTTGCCATGTTCAACAACAAAAAAGAGCTCCTTCTAGCTGCATTAGATCTTGTTTAAATACCAAAATACTGTGTGACAGTAGCCTCCAGAAGCCAACAGGATTTCAGATGCTCTGAAATGCATTCAGAGCATTCTAGAGGGTGTAAAATAGTAATGCAAATCTTTTGTAAAAATTCCTAAAGAACTTCAACATGGCAGCATCTTAAATAGCAAAGTCACAATAAAAAAGAAAGAAAAGTCCTAGACCCGATTTCACAAACCTGGGCTCAAGAGAAGAGCCAGGTCTAAGCTAAGACCAGGTTTGGCTAAGCCAATCAGTCAAGCAGAGCAGCATCAAAGAATAAAAGTTTGGTGAAAGTTGCACATAGTATCTGAACAGTACAACTGCTACATACACAATATCTCAATTGCCTAAACAAGCCAAGGAATATTGCAAGACCCGGGGACTTGAGGAGGGCTGGTACGTTTTAAGATTAAAAGATGTCCATCAAATGTAGGGGGAAAACAAAACTCCACACACCATCAACCAGCCTATCAACAAGCCTATCAATCTATAAAGTTATTGATCTATCTCCATAAAAAGCTAAATATCCCTTTTATTTAACATATCCCAGCTTTTTTGGAATTTCCTGGCATATGGTGCATGTGAATTTCTCCGTTTTTGGAAATAGTTCTGTCAATTCCAGCAAAGTCCTGTGTATATATTTTGTCTTATTTTCAGACATCTGCAAATTGTTTTATGGGCAGCCCACAAGAAATGTTGATGTTTAGGCCCACATTGCAGTGCATAACAGAGTATCTACAATTATAATTACGATATTGTCCAGTAGTTTTAGGTTCCTAAATAGGTCTATTACAGGTTTGGTGTTACATTGTGCTATGTCCATGCTCTTTATTCGTTTCTATTTGGAGGCTTCAAAATTTCCTGTGAGATTCAGAAATTTCCAGGCAATGTCATTCCCGAATCCCCTAATTTACAAGCCATGTCCCTTTTTTTTGGGGGGGGGGGATCTGTCCTCCCTCTCACCCAGGGGCCAACCTGCAGGTGTGTTGTTACACAATGGAGGCGAACAAAGAGACAAAATGAAAATTAACAAACCAATGGTATCAAACAATTCCTTCATGACCAGTCTCCCCCCTCCCCACCGGCTCCCAGACAATATCACTTGATACAAAAACAGTTTTACATCACTCTTCTGTTAGTTATTTGAACAATGTTTGAGAATCATTGATCCTTGACGAGTCTAAAGACTAAACACAGTCAGGTGAAGGGGACTTAGTTAAACCAGGTTTAAAAGAGTTAAGACCAGGTCTAACTGTTAGAACTATGTTAGTGAACTCGGCCCCTTGTTTCACTAAAACGAAAGCTAGGATTTTCTGTCAAGGAAATTACCATCTCATGAAGACAATTGCAATTTCAGCTAAGTCCTGGCCCCAGCTGACACTGCAGGGCGAAGCCAAGGGGGGGGGAGATATTGGGGTCAGAACACCCCCTTTGGCCAAAAATTAAAGTCACCTTTACCAGACTTTGCAAATTTGACAATAAAAAATTGTACTTTTCATCACAAATGTTCGTTCCAGGGTTTTCCTTGCCGTCAGACTGATATTTAGAGAAAAATTTCTCTGATTCATTCCTCTTGATCAAACCTGTTCATAACATAATTTCCTCTGTTGCTATTTTTTTTGTGTAATTGTGTATTTTACCAGGTGAACCCTGTAACAACTCTAATTTGTCAATTAAGACTATAAAATCCATATGTTCCTCTGAATAATTTCAAATAATATAGTACATAAGTAAGTCCGAATAGAGACATTGTTTGAGTACAATATTTCGACCTTTATTTGGTCATCTTCAGGTACGTAAAGAAAGGGAATATCAATATTGTACTCAAACAATGTCTCTATTCGGACTTACTTTTGTACTATATTATAAGACTATAAAGCACTGGAGATTTCTATCGGTATGTTTCCATGTAAATATAATGGAAAATTAGGTCTTGCGGAGCCTGTAACTTCTTCTTCTGATGGCTATTTTTCTATTCTTATACTTTACCAAAAGAAAAACCATAATTAGGTAGCATGTCTGACAATTGGAAAATTTTGGTCATTTTAACCCCAGAAGTCTATGATAAAGATCTTCCAGGCCTATTCCGCAATGTCATATATTTAGTATTTAGAGACTGATGTAATCAGTACAGGTAATTCAGAAATCACCAGTACTGTCTTCAAATTATGCAAAATCCCAGCGATTAGAGTTTCTAATCCTGAGTGACTTGACACTTACTCTAAACCAAATTTTAAAACAACTTAAAAGCATTATTGGACACTTTTGTCATACCCTGACCATGGTGCAGTTTGTATAATGATAATTCCCAGAAAATTCTCAAAAAACCAAGCATTTTAGCATGATACACCAGAACTTCCTAAAAGTAATATAACCTTAAAACTGCTCAAAATCAATATCCATCAACAAAATATGTTGCTTCTGGGGGCCTAAAGTGACCCCCGAACCCTCGCCGATTAGGCTTCGGCACTTTGGGCCTCTGGAACAAAAACCCCCTTAACTGGTTTCTTGCTAAGCCTTTGGCTCACAGGATGATTGAGTGTGTGGGGTTGCTAAGTTGGGTATCAGAAGCAAGTCTGATCTCTGCAACCATCCTCACCTCACAGCAGAATGACAGTAGCGGGACTTATTCTATCCCATATAATATCATTATGGGTTAAAGGGGGAGGTCAGGCTGTGGGTAGGGGGAGGAGGTATGTGTACACACCCTCCACACCTCCTGGTTACTGGCCTGACTTAACCAAAAATGTACTTTCTTCCTTGCAGAATTGTTGGTTTTTTTTTGGAAATTCAGTTCACTCAGGGTAAGTCCAAGTAAATGTTTGTTGGTATTTGTCACTGTAAAAAGAGCCTTCTTAGATCAAATCAAATGTTACAATATTCAAATATTGTTTCTATAGTGACTGGTTACCATGGATACCAAAACAAGCACAGTATATTTAACCACCTATTAAGGTTGAGTAAGTCCAAGCATGTGTTTGCCATGTTTATGCCAGTGAAGATGTAATGTTCCTTAAATTCGGCTAAACGCCAAATATTCAAATGTCGTTGCTGGGGTGACTGGTCAACTGGATACCAATACAGATGAAACACAAAATTCTAGCTGATTAAATTTGCTCTCCAACAATGACATGGACATGTCTGTAGTGTTAATATATCCTGAATTATAACACAAATAGTACTGCGAAAAGGGTCAGCGGTATCATACAAAATGCCTTAGGTTCCCACTTTTTTGTGGTTATCACCTTATATAGGCATGTGATCATTAGTCACATGACCAACTTAATACATTTCACCTCATATCATGTTTCGAGTAAGGCTATCAAGCATGTTTACTAGGTCTATGTTGCTGAAAATTGAGTCTTTTGTCAATCCAAAGAAATGGTACTTTAACCAATTATCATTGTTCTGACGTCTGGTTGCCATGGATACCAAAACAAAACAAATACATATTTCCAGCAGATAAAAATTGCTTTCCAACAACACCATAAACAAGTCTGTACCATTAATATATCCTGAGTTATAAAAACTTCTGTGTGAAAATTTGAATAAAAAATAGAATTTTGTATCTTTAGCCCTGGATACCCCCTCTGAGGGTCATGTGACCAAAAAATTCAAAATACACAAATAAAGCCACATTTAGTGGAAAGACAAAAACGAAGTTAAATTTCACCAGACTAAAACCAAAGTCATTGAAAATCTTGAAAAAGTTTGCAAAGTTATGTATTTTGCAATTATGACTTGGTTGCCATGGTAACCAATTTACAAAAAACTGCACCAAGCGAATTTACTGCATCCCCCCATTCCATAATCTACGGAACCTGGCGATTCCAACGATGTATAGATTGTCCATTCCTCTCTTGGTGCACACGAAACCATCAGTTTTGGTCTTTGGCCCCCAGACTAATAAGATATTTTGTGTAATGACATGCTTGCGAAAGGGGCCAAGTTGTTTTAAATGCATGTTTTTTGGGATTTAAGGTGTTATAGCCAAGTCCACAGTTAAGGGAATGCCACAATATTGTGAGAACTTCATCAAAAAATCAAGAAATACAATTTCAGGTCCTCGTGTTTGTCATAAAGAGACATTTTAAGAAAAATACCCCAGTGTGACTTTTTAGGCTTATAGTCCCTGTATACAAAGGGGGTTGTGGCTAGCTATGGAGGATAGGTTTAGCGGTATACGGCTAGGAATAAATTGCTGAGGTCCGATTTTAAAAGACGAGCCACTTGAAAATTGTAATGTACCATCTCATGCACTATGGTTCGGACCTAAAAATTTGGGAAAAACAAAACTTTGGGTGAGGAAGCAACTTTCAGGCAGATTATCAAACTGACAGAATTGAAATCAATGGTTTCCAAGGTAATTTTATTGAAATGGAATAAAATCTGGAATTTTGATTAATTTTTTTAGTTGTTATAACTCCCACAGATATACTGGAAAAAAAAGAAATAAACAGTTCAACAAAAATAAATCCCCCTTTAGGACAACCCGAATATCTCAATGACCATTTTTCCGACTTCTGTGAAAGGTGGCAAGTTTGTAGGCCTGCATATTGGCAGTGTGCGTGTGCATTTGTAGCTTTAATGCTTAATTTTTGTTTGAGCCAGCAGATCCCGAGTGCATGTGCCCCGCAAAATTTTGTTTTTTCCAAAAACATTTTTACCAAAATTTTGGTGTTTAAATAAACTCCACTCAAATTACTTGTTATTGCGTCCAGGGAAACCAAACTGTAAAAATGTTATTTAAAATAAGTCCTTAGATGTCATTTAAATACGATTAAGAAACAAATTTTCTCCAGACACATGATGAAGTTTATCCAGCTGGTGGTTCCCTCACATGGTGAAATTGTGCATATCCATTGGAAGAGCCTGGGATTTTTGGTGAAATTGTGCATATCTATTGGAAAAGTCTGGGGTTTTTTAAAACAGGGGTAGGCTCACTCGAAGGCTGCTGGCTCAGCCAGGAATAATTCCACTGGGCTATAAATGTACACACGTAAGGTCGATATACAGGGCTGTAATTCAGCCAACTGTCAAAAAATCAGCAAAGGAATCTTTGAGATATTCAAGTTTATCCAAAGGGGGACTTATTTTTGTTGACCTGTTTATATATATATACATGCGTAAGTTAAAAACAGTTTGTGTAAAAGTAAAAAAACAATATATCACAGCAACTCAATATTTTAAAATTATGAAATTTTTGGCAAATGTCCCTTGTCCTGCCAAAATATCTGCGCTTGTGCCCCTCTCAACCAGTGTAAACAAGATGTTTTCAAGGAGGAAAGTGTTTCCAACCTCCCACAAGGATTCTGCACTGCTGGAAATGCAAATAAACACCTAATAAAGACCAATTCGATGTTGCAGCAACATTTTTACAACATCTCAATGTTGCTGTTTATCATGTATGGTTCGCCAAAACAAAAAATGTTCTCCTTCATCCAGCAATAAAATTAACCATCAGAAGTTTATTGAGGATTTATAAAGTTAACTAATCTTTGCTAAATGTAAAAAGCAGTAACGCTTTATACATATATTGTATTTACATATATATTTTAATACATTTAGCAATTTAGGCACACTATACGATATTTTGAAAATTTTGCAATTATGTTACATTCATGTTGTACGTTCAGCCATTTATCTCTATTGGAAATGTGATATAATATTTTTTCTGCTTGGGTATACATGTTGATGATGGAAGTTTCATGTCATGTTTCATTTTTGCATTATGAAATGTTTGCAACTACCTATATAATACTTGTCATGGTATATATATGTGCTCCCCTATTTACTCTTCATATCTGACCAATGACTTTAAAATTGTCCAATGTTAGAGATCGACATTGTGTAACTTCTGGATAATTATTTGGTATGGCACATGCGCTTATGGTGTCAGCCAACCTTAATATTTCTTTTCGTAGATGTAATCTCAATTTTGTGCGCCAGTCTTTTTTTATGGTCAATAAATCAAATTAATTCAAATCAAACATGTTCAATTAATTAATATATATAGAATTTTATTGACATCAAAAGCATCAAACAGATACATATGTCATCATAAAAAATAAAATAAATAATAATCTCATTAAAATAAAGATAAATATGTCATCATAAAAAATAAAATAAATAATAATCTCATTAAAATAAATAATAATCTCATTAATTATAAGATATCTTTATTTTCAGGTGAGGTGGTTGAGATCTGTTTACAAACTTTTCTTCAGTTTAAGACCAGAATGGTGGAAAAACAAGGTAACCCAATTATCCCTTCAATTTTATTCAGCTGATAAGCGGCTTTTTCGCAAATTATGTAAAACAATAATTGCTTTCTGTTTTAAATTTTGATTTAGAATAGAAATTTCCAATAATTTCAAAAGAGCACCAATCGACAGGATGACCCAGTAGTGTTAACGAGTTCTTTTCAAAACAAGATTACAAGTTTTGCCAATCCCTCTAAACTAATACGGTTGATTTGTAGAGAAAACGCCGCCTTGGAAGACATTGCTGTATGACTACTCCCAGGACTCAACCTGCCATGGTGTGCGCTACATCACCCAGTCTCAATACAAGTTCAGGCGGTAAGAGAATTCAAATACTTTTTTTATTTCTTGATATACTTAAATTAATTTTCCAGTAAACTGCCTTACCCTATTACACAATAATTCTAAAGTCAATTTATAAATAAATACCAAGTAATCAACATATTTCACATCCACTCGACATACTGTACGGAGTTCAATTCCACTGCATGGCAAAACTTTACTGCTAAATTTAGATACTGGCATGATAGGGAGCCATCGGGCGATAATCATGTTGCTAAGTGACCAAGCAAATAGAACTCAGTTAGGCCTGAACTCCTACCTCATCTTCTATATATGTGTGCTGACTGTGCTCTGTACTGTACATTTGATATTTTGCTTCCTTTATCAACAAGCTGAATTCAGCCGTTTGGGTTTCCCAATCAATAATGTTTGTATGAGTCATTATTTTCCCTATTTTGCTTAACCAGCTGATGTAACTACAATGTAGCATAGTAAAGCTTTTCTTGTAATGTAAGGCATTTCATCAGAGTTCTGTGACTTGTGAGATTTTTAAAGTTCTTGCCCAGTAGTTCACTTAATACTGTATTAAGTTTTGGGGGAATCTGGTCTTTGCATACACTGTCAGTGGCCCAAGTATAAAAATATAAATCTGGTATTTTCAGGTTCCTTTGGGTTTTAGTTGTGGCAGCTGCATTTGCACTGTTCTTCTACTTCTTCATTGAACAACTGATCTACCTCTACTCTTATCCTGTAGTAATATGTATTTTACTCTTTACTGTTATTTTCAGGTTTCTTTGGGTTTTGGTTGTGGCAGCTGCCTTTGCATTGTTCTTCTACTTCTTCATTGAACGACTGATCTACCTCTATTCCTACCCTGGAGCTGTGGACATGGATATTAATTATGCAACCTCTTTGCCGTTTCCTGTTGTGACTGTGTGCAATCAGAATCCTTTCAGGTACTGTATAGTAACTCTTCTCTGAAATGTATCAGTTACCTACAGTGTACATACATTACAAACACCTGCAGTGGCCCTGCACTATCGTTGAGATTTTCTGTTCACAGTCTATGTTTGATCCTTATGCTGTTTTTCAGATTGACATCAATTCACAAAAACGGTTTGTTTGACACTTTTGAAGAGAAGTTCAAGTCAAAACGTTTCATTGCGGGTAATTAAGATGTGCAAAATTAAATTGTGATATTTGACTACTTATTGTCTTCGTTATATTTACGTGGAATCTCAAGTTTGTTTCTATGCTGTTGAACTGTGATGTCAGAGATGATCTATTTTAGCATTGCAATATATGTAAATTAACTACAAGCTGTGGTGTCATTTTAAACTGGGTCAGATTTCCCGGCTTCCAGCCAATGTGGATCCTACAAAACTGAGCATCACAGTTTCAACACAGTGTCAGAGTAAGCATTTTATCTGGGATAGCCCCTGCAACCACATCATCACAGCTTGCCAGCCAATGGGCTTACAGTAAAACCAAGCATCACAGTTTAAACATTGATATATTGAAGGAAGCATTACATTTGTTATCCCAATGATCTATCATTGGCAATCACCAGTCTAATCTGACGAAATGGCAGCTTTGTGAGCATTCACAGCAGACAACTGTTATAATCCCCACAGAATTGTTTGATTAATCTGCAGACTTGCGACTTTACAACTTTAAACTTACATCTTTAAACAAAAGGCTGGGTTTTCCCAGACCCAATTTTCACTCTGACACTGTGTTGAAAGTGTGACGCTCAGTTTTGGAGGATCCACATTGGCTAGAAGCCGGGAAATCTGACACAGTTTAAAATTACATCACGTGTAGTTAATCTATATATATATATCTGACATCACAGTTCAACAGCATAGAAAAAAACTTGAGATTCCACGTAATTATATCGAGGACTGTAAAATTTGTGTGAAGATCTGATTGAATTACACTTGATCATCATTTTATTTATGCAAAACTACTCTAAAATAAAATTTATGCATGTTGCACTTTTCATATTTTTGCAATATCTAAGGAGAGTTATTAGATATAGTTCTTTATTGCAGCACAGACCAATTTAAATACCCACAATCAAACATCTCAAGATCTGCTGCTCTCGGAATGCCAAGATGGATTCAGTCAACCATCAGAGCACCTGCGCTTGATACCAAAAGAAGCACTCATTCGACTTCCCAAAAGCAAAACCTATTCCGAAGTAGCTTTATCTGGATGCAAGAAGTTGTGTCTTAAACTTCATGATGAAACTTGCTCCAGGATATTCTTCTTCCCGAAAAACAGATCCTGTATTTTGACTCCAACTCCGAGCAGGGGAATAAAGTTGAGAAAAAGTGACAATCAAAGTGCCCAAGCAGCTGCTGTGTTTGTACGTCACCGGTGCCCAGGTATGGTTCTCCTGATGTTGACACAAAGTGTAAACTGTAGATAAAGAAATGAGTTCTCCAGGAACTATTAAAATCATTTTCATGAGTGTTTTGTATGGTGTGAAGTTTTTAAAGAATGTTATCGTGTCTTACGATAAAAATATATATTTTAAGTATGTTAACACTATATTCTGGTTTTACAAGGGGCCTATTCTTGTTTCAGGAAGGAATATGTTCGGATGTGACTTTGAGCAAGACAACCCATGTGATTTGAAGAATGTCAAATCAAGTGATGAGCAGTGGATTATTGCAGAAGCAAAGCAATACAGAAGAAATGGTTCTTCGTGGGTAGATCACACAACAAATCTAGGTAATTCAGAGAGAGTGAAAGTCTACACCATTATGCAAAAGACAAATGAAATATTGATAGGACAATTTAGATAAAAAAAACTATCTGAGTGAACCACACTTTTTAATCACACTTCGTTTTTTTAGGAGTTATAGAAAGAGAAAATTCTGAGATTGTTGTGAAAAGTTAAGATTATAGCCTACTCTAACAATGTTAAATTTCTTCTCTACTTATTTGTGAGTATCTTTGCAGGGAAAGGTCACATCAAACATTTGATTAAAAGGTCGAGAAAGCGGAATTCTGTCGCCAGCATGCGATCTGAGTACAAGAACACGACTGGGTGTTGCCTGGAATTGTTCTACATCTTGGAAAGCAAAAACCAGGGAAGTGAGATAGAGGTGTCTGTGAGGGGAGAAGACAGTGTGGAAAAGAAGGTTCTCACAATAAGACAAGAAACAGAAAATTGGAGAAGAAAATGTGTGAAGCTTCCAAACGGTCTCAACCAAGTCATCATAGATGGTTTAATGAAAAAAGGTTCAGCTCAGAGTGCTGCCATTGATGATATCACTATGGCTCCTTGCCATGTATTCGGTGAGTGAATAATTAGTGTTTCTTTGTTGTGGGAACATCTTACGAGGGAGCCGTGAAGGGGCACCAACTCAACCCTTTGTAAATATTTTTGATGAATTACTGGAATGCTTTGCTCTACAATTCTACTTTATCTAAAATAAACTCCAAACGCGGATGTTTACCATGTGAATATTGATCACTGTTCAGTCATATCCTACTATTATTTGCCTTAATTTGTAGCACATTGAGCGATGTTAAGAACAATCATTGGTATCTTGTCGAGGTAACTTTGAGGTCACAAGTACAAAAGGAAGATGTTAATAAAGTTAACTCTCATTAATTACAGTGTATCATCCTTTAGAATTACATGACTACATTCTAAAGATGACCCCCATTGATAATATTATACAAATAAGGAGTCCAATCATATTGGATGAATTACCATCTATCATTTGTTATATTCTCCAAATATGAGGTCACCTTTAAAACTCCAGTTTCACCATATTGATTGTGCAAGAAAGCCAGTTTGTGCTCCTTTTGGTTTAACCGTGAAATCCTCTATAAAATATATCTCGTCGTACTACTGCATTGGATAGTTCCAAAAATATATAATTTACATATTCTGAATCTATATGCCATAGCCAAGAAGCTGGTTTATATTTGATATTTTTTATTTTTCTTTTATAGCTTAATATTTGCCTTTAAACATAGTCATGCGCTCCAAAAATAGGTGAAAAAGGGCATTTTGTCAGTCAATGTAATATCATGGCCCCATATAACCTATGTGAAGAATGTTAGATAATCTTAATTTTGTAATGCTTTTCAATTCACAACTTTTGACACCATAATTGTTTTTTGTGTCTTTCCGATGATGCACAATTATTTTTTACAAACACAACACAAGTCATGCTGATTTCAAATCGTTTTTTAGAACGTCTTGATTTTGAGTTGTGGCCAGCCATGTCAATATTTGACAAATAATCAGGCGTGAGAGCAATTTGCGTGTAAAAGAAATGCACTCTGCACTGCTGAATACTAGCATGTCTTTGTATTTACGTAAGTTATTTTAAGATGCTGAAACAATATATGGCAGGTTCCAGTAACTATGCAAAACTTTGAGGGTGACAGGCTCCAGAAATGGGCAAATTTTCGCAAAATTGTTATTGTTAAATAGATTCCCATTTGGAGATATAAAAATGGCTTAACAACACACTAATTAAAACACTGAATAAACTTTTTTAAGATATTTCATAAGTTTTCGCCCATCCATGTGTCAACTGGTCAATGCTTTTGATCAATGGTAGATTTTTATTGTTGACAGAAAATTGCCATGAAACATCAGGAGACAATGAACAACAAGAGAACACAACATCAACGCCAATGAACTACTGCACCTACCTGATGAGGTACAAGGAAATGGTGTGCATCCCTCAAAACATGTCAACTGGCCCATGCAATATATCAGACTGTGGTAAGGTTTTATTGTTTTTATCTATATCTATGAAATGAACTACTGCACATTCCAGATTCAGAAGTTTACGGAAATGGTGTGTATCCCACGAAGTACGTATGTAAACTGACTCATGTGATATATCTGAATCTTGCTTAATTTTGGCATCCTGAAAAGGAAAACATTCCCAAGGATTCATTGTTGTGCCCAGATTGGATATAAATGTAATGCATGCATTCAAAGGTAAAAAAGAAATTTTGCCAAAGTTTGGCACTTGTCAAAACTTGTTCAATGTCCTTCAGAATGCCCCAACCATATGGAGAAATGTGACAATGGACTATGCCTCCCGAAGTCCTTCTTCTGCGATGGAGAATCGGATTGTGATGTTACAAAAACTGGGCCCAGTGACAACCGAGAGGATGAGAATGCGACATTTTGTGGTAAGAACAGTAACTGTTGTTGTCTGTTATAATCCAGTTGTAAGTTTTTTGACATACTCTGCTAAAATCCTACTTGGCAAAGTTCCTGTATTGAATATGGAATTCAAGGCAGCAGTGCTTAACTTCACTTTTAGACCAATACACAAGGGTTTACTAAGCATCAAGGCATGCAATTTATGGTGTGATGAACCTAAATTTTTGAATTGCAATATCCCAAATTTTTATTCCCAACTGGATATTTTGTTTTTGTCTTAAAATGTTCCCTTGCTTGCCTTCTTGA
Source organism: Platynereis dumerilii (assembly GCA_026936325.1). Classification (NCBI taxonomy): domain Eukaryota; kingdom Metazoa; phylum Annelida; class Polychaeta; order Phyllodocida; family Nereididae; genus Platynereis; species Platynereis dumerilii. The sequence goes on from JAPTHN010000009.1 coordinate 9,682,218, forward strand.
ATACTGTCCTAGTGGAGTATTTGTTCAATTTTTTAACCCAAACTTCATTCAGGGACACTGCGTCTTGCAATGCCTTCCCCTTAAATTCAAGTTAATTATCCATACACAAACTCAATTTCACCAACAAAGCTAAGACCAGGCTTTAAGTTAAACCTGATCTTAGGTATTTTTCTTGCTAGGAAATGCTGCCATTTTATAACTGAAATGGACGCGACAGTTATATTTTCGAACTGCTTACATGTAGTCCAGGTCTAAGAATTAGACGAGAAGGATTGAATGATGGAATTTCATCCGCAAAAATTTCGGGTTATGTCCTGTAATGACCAAATTGGGAAGATCACCAAGAAGGTTCACAACACCCTGAACTTCGTCCAGAGAAATACCTCAAGATGCCCAAGGGAAACCAAAGTCCTCTGCTATGCCACCCTAATAAGGCCGCTTATCGAATACTGTGGTGAGGTGTGGGATCCCCATACCAAATGCAACATCAATGCCATAGAATGTGTCCAGAGAAGGGCAGCAAGATATGTCACCGGAGATTACAGGAGAACTTCGAGTGTCACAGAGATGCTTATTCTATTGAGATGGAAGACCCTGGAGGAAAGAAGAAGACAAGCCAAGGCGATGATGATGTTCAAAATTCTCAACGAGTTGGTTGCTTTACTGAAACCAATGGTTCTCTCTGCAGTCTCAGCTACAAGAGGAATTCTGGTCAGGTTACAGGTGCAGAACAGAATTGTATAAGGTGCCCTTTTATCCGAGTTCAATAGGGATATGGAATAACTTACCTCTAAGATCCAAATTAACAACCCCGGATCAATTTAAAGCCTTCTTATCCAAACTGAACTCTTAGTCGTTATTGTGCCTGATGTAAATATGATTGTTATTAAACAGTATCACACCTTCTTCATGGCACTACGAGTACTTGTTTACTTGTTCTTTTTTCCAGAGAGTCACAGGCGCATTTCATGTAATTTTGAAAATGCCTACGCATGTGGCTACTACCTTGGCTCCTGGAAGCACAAGACCGCGTACGGAGGCAATGGTAAATCCATACATTGTATTGTAACTTTAATTTTATTTATTAACCATTTTACTCAATATAATAAATAGATTGTACAACATGCTGTTTAATCAATAGGAGAAAGTAAAAATCCCACTTAAGATTGCAGTTTTTATATTTTATGGATTAGACAAATCTTTTCATAATAAGCCAAAACAAACAAAAAATAAATAATTTGGCATAAAAGATTTAAATTTTCTAATCAAAATACATTCCTACAATGCAAAAGTGGATATTTTATTTCCAAAAGTGTCTGAATTTATATCTTTAAGTCCACTACAACCCTATAATTCCTTGTAACAACAACTTTGGCACATATGACTCTAATCTGTTTACCAGAACTTGAATAGCATTGCTGTCAGATTTTGGTATGCACCAAAATGATTTATGGTATCTTTAAAAGTGAAATTTATTGCCTAAAGTGTATCTTCTGACCTTGAAATTTCGCCGAGTACCAGGAAAAAGTCTATTATATTGATAGCACTGGCTTTTAATAGGACTTTTTCTGAAATATTATTCATCCCATCATGCCATTCATTGTAAATCAGACCTGTGATACAATAATATATTATATTATTGCTGATAATTTTTTTCAGATTGATTTTCATTGTAGCAATAGCTTAAGTGTTTTATAAAATATATATTTTTGATATAATATATTTATAGAAGCATCAGTACACTCTACTATTAGAGGACTTAAGTCACTGATGTACTCACCATGGGAAAGGCTTGAAGAAGAATTCTGTCTGAGTTTTGCATATAAACTAGGCGATAGAAAAAACCATGCCTATCTTAGAGTCCTCCAGTTAATTGGTTCTTCCTGGATATTTCACACGATATTTTTCAGGAAAGGTTGGTATAATTTCGTTATCACACCTTATATGCAGCAAAATGTGTCATTTTTAGTTACAGGAATTCGTGTTGAAGTTGACTTGTTGATTTCCATTGATGAGATCTTTAGTAAAACTATTGTTTTCAATATAAAACTAAAACCGTCAAGAAAAATCTGATAATTTTAGCCCTTGAAGTATGGCATATAATTTTAGAAACAAACTCTACAAAGCACTGGATTCGAGACTGGAAAATAAATTAGTTATAGCAATTATAAATTTTTATTACATGACGTATGGAACTCTACATGACGTGTGGTAGCAACACAGTCCATTCTCATGATTAATCTGAGCTGCTGTACACTGATATCAACATACAGCATAACAGTGAAATATACAAAACCAACTGTGAGACAACCCATAGCTGTGAAATAAAGTAACTTTGTTTCTTGCTGTTAATTATTCAGTCTTCTGCAACCCTGAAACTTTTGATTGGTTTGGCATGTCAATTAGGATTATGGGCTTGACTGACACCTGTTTGTGGGCCCTGCACTGTATTTCAACATCTCAGACCGCATTTTTACGTGCCTCTGCAAATTGTAGTAATTAGATCCATGTGCAGACAGTCAGATAGAACGATCAAAATAGATTAAAATAGAAAAATTGAAATAGAAAGATTTAGATAGACGGACAGACAGATAGATAGATAGATAGATAGATAGATAGATAGATAGATAGATAGATAGATAGATAGATAGATAGATAGATAGATAGATAGATAGATAGATGGAAGGATGGATGATTGGGGCTTTACGTCCTGTATTTATACACTTGGTAGGCTAATTAGGAGAGGGGTAGGACACGGCAATGAGGCGAAGGATGATTGAAGAAGCCGTCCAACTTAGGCCCAGGTGATAGATAGATAGAGATATAGAGATATAGAGAGATAGATAGATTGATTAATTGATTGACAGATCGATTGATTTGCTGATGATTGACAAATTGATTCATTCAATGATTCATTGACTGATGGATTCTTTTTTGACAGTCACAAAATGCGGTTTGATATGAATAAATATGGGCTTGGTCAATCACTGCAAATGCAAGGTGATTAGCAGGCCAAACTTGCACAAGAGGTGTGATGTACAGAATTCACAATTTCCGATTGTTTAGGCTTCCTAAACTAGACAAATAACTGATAGAAACGATTTTATTTTCACGGCTTCTTTGTGTGCACAAAAATGACTGGATATTAGGCACACATGAGTAGATTTCTACCATACGTCACGTAGAGTCCTAATTGCTTGGCTCTTGGCTTGAAAAGTCTACTGCTACGCGAATTCCTGTAATAAACTGATCATGTGACCTTTGTCAGGCCCATGCCATAGTGTATGACGTGTCTAATGTTTTCACTCGCATGTGTGTGTCCGTCTGTCCATCTAGCTGTCCGTCTAACTGTCACCCACAAGAAAATCAATAACTATTTCATCCACACAATTTTTTTCACACTTGATGATGGGTTTTCTTTACATTTGTTTTCTCAAATTTTGTAGCAGACTTAAATAAACGCAGCAAAGTTGGGAGGAAACTGCTGTTTTTTTCGGCGTCTTAATGCTTTATTCTGATTAAACAAATGATATAAACAGTGTAAAGTTGATATCCGCTTAGCCATTTAATACAAGCATCTTTTGCCGCCCTAATCATTTTCTTTTGAACTACATATATTGAAAATGTATTTCATCAGAAATCAATAACTGTTTCACTCACAAAAAAATTTTTCACACATTTGGAATCCAAAAATTATATACTTGATGATGGATTTTGTTTTCAATTTTTTTCTGAAACTTTATAGCAGACTTTAGACCTCAAAACACAACAAAATCAGCGAAAAATTGCGAAAATGCTGTTTTTCGGTCACTTATTTCTTTATTCTAATAAAACAAAAACTATGATCAATATGAAAAGTTTATATCCTAATAGCCCTTTAATAGACGCATCTTTTTGCTGCAAAACCAGCTTTCTATCCACCTCCGTTGCTCTGCATTGCATTTTTTTGTCAAATTTAAAAACGCAATCTTTTGTCAGCTTGTGGCTGCAGCAGCACTGAAATATGGTGCTTCCTCTCAGATCCGTCCAATCTTTTACATGTTAAAATGAGCATGCAATAACATGCGTGCAATATCGTAGAATATGGCACTGCTGTCGGCCAATGAGAAGCGTGTTTTTCCACTAGCTTTATATTATACTAGATATGCCCATTCTGGCAAAATAGGGTATTTAAAAACTGTTTGTAGTTGTCTTATATTGAAGGTTGAGGAGAATCAGCTGACAAACTCGCTTGTTGAGAGGTTTTACATAAATGATTTAATGTATATTTTGAATGTCCAAAATACATAGTCAAGATCACAATATGTATAATACAATTATAATATCAAACCAAATGACTGCATCAAAGAACTGAATGTAACTGAATCTGATCTTATAGAATTGAATCCATCTGAATGTTTCTGGCGAATGTAACTGAAACTAACTGAATGAAGATTCTTGTTGGAGAGCAACCTTTTAAATGAAGACTGAGCCACTGACTCGTCATCCAAGACTCACCAAGATTTCCATGGCGGTTCCTTGTAGTGACAAACGATGATTACTTTGCACCAGCTCTCCATAGCGGGGCAGATTTGTCATGAATAGGGGAGTTATATTGGATTTATACATAGAAGCATGAAACTTGGCACAGAGTTTAAAAACATCTTAAGAATATATTTAGATATATAGGGAGCCACTTTAGATTTGACCTGGTTGACCCATGGCAGCCATTTTCCAAAATGGTGGCTAATTCTATCATTTTCCTGCATTCTGTTGAGCGCCTAAAGTTTAACCATGTGAAAACAGTACTCATTATTCCTTCTACAGATCTAAAAAACATAATCACTTGATTTCTGGATTGAACAGAGAAATTTCAGGGCGGTCAGGGTCCATTTTGTTGGAATTTTTGTAGAAATGGAGCATTTTCGCTTTTTCTCATAGTTTCATGGAATCTCAGTTGATATTTAAATATAGACTGCATATTTGAATTCCTTGAAAGAAAGAAGCTTTCAAATGTATGGTAGCATCGATAGTTTCCGTGAACTTGATAACCGAAATCTTCAAAAAACTTTTTTTTTTCTTTTTTCCCATTTTCATACAAAATTGAAATAACCCATAGATGCGGGTACTCATTTGAAAGCTCTTCTTGCATTTTTTTTTGTTTTCGTTTCCACGCCAATACTCTGGGGATCTGCTAAAAAGCGGGTTGAAAAAAGCGAGGTAGCGGGTAGCGGGTGGATGCAAAATAAACACCGGGAACAATAGGAAGCACTCAGAACAAAGAGAGGGTTATATATATCATTTATTTTCGCATAAAAAAAGATACATCATAAAAAGAGTTATAAAAACAATGGAGAATTTACAAAATAAAAATACAAAACAAATAACACAAAACAGTACCAGTACATAAAAATAAAACAGATAAAAATAAGGTCAACTAACTGCAAGATTATTAATAGTAAACTGACATTCATCAGGCTTGAGTGGCCCACAGTGGCCATCTCTGTTTCCTATTAATTCTTTAAGTTGACAAGCAATTCTAAGATCCTCGTCAGAAATACTTTTTAACCACTGACATTTGGCATTAGAGAGCACCTTCTCAGTATCAAAATTAACAATAATGTTGCAATTAATATTGCTATCACTAGCTAACAAGAATTTAAGATTCCTCCCTAATCTGGAGTAACTATATGCAGCATTCTGAAAAATGAAGGCTATGACAGGATTTTTACTCAGCAAGCCAGACTTGTAAAAACTAAGAAATCTTTTCATAATAATTAAATCAAGCGGTAAACCATCATATATAAAAGGCAGATATCTACTGTGTGCCCGAGGCGGTAAACCCCATATACGCCGCACTGATTTACGCCATTGCTTATATACCAATTCCATTTTGTCAACATTAGAAAAATCACAGAACTTAATGCCATATAATGACAAACAATATTTCTCAACTAAACTATGCTTAACATAGGAGGATATATTTGTAAAATCTGCTAACACACCATTAATTTTACAAGCAAAATCTTGTCTAATATGACTAGTTAATGAATCGTTTGTATCACATACAATATGATGTCCCAAATAAACCAGATTATCAACTACTTTAATTTGTTCACCACCAACCTTGACATTTATATTAATAAGGTCGATCATTACAGTTTTTACCAAAACAAATAATTTGACTCTTCTTGCCATTGAATTTTATGCAATGTTCCACAGCAAATTGTTCAGCTATACCAATCTGACACTTTAAAGCAGAAATAGTAGGAGCAAGCAAGACAACATCATCTGCGTAACCAATGCTACCTGTATAAATATCACCAACTTTACAACCAAAATTCTGTTCACTCAACTTGCTAAGTAATTTGTCAATATAACAACTGAATAAGACTGGGGACAAAACCCCACCTTGCTTAACCCCATTTGTTATACCAAAAGATGCAGAAAAATTGTTATTGAAATTAACTCGCATATTCTGCTTAACATACATGTTCATTAAACTTCTAACATATAGTGGATCACAATCTCTTTCTATCAAAATCTCAAAAAGTTTACAAAATTCTACCCTATCAAAGGCCTAACTGGCGTCTAATGCTAACATGTGAACCTTACATCCGTTATTTACAAAATAATCCACAGTTTCTGACACAATAGATGCAGCCAAGTCATTGTAACATATCTGTCTACCTGCTCCTATTTTACCCCTCTACCTCCGCTACTTGCAATCAGCTTAGGCCAAGATTAGGCTAACCATCACTGAAACTTCTTGAGTTATTTTCCCTTAATTGGTTTAATTGCTATCAACTTGTCAGGAATGTAGTGTAGGCCTACATGACATTGTAAGATGTAGAAGAACTGTCAAAATTGATTTTATTTGATGTTTTATAAATTATAAAAATAGTTTAATTGGAAATAAATAAATAAAATAAAGAGTCTGCAAGTTGCACCTTATAAAAAAAGACCTTATCACATTTGTCGAGAATGGCCCTGCCCTAGACCAATCAGATGCAAAATAATTGGTGAGTATTGTAATTAGAAATCAGAAGAGGCTGGTCTTTGAGAGTCTGTGACTGCCCAATAGTCTCCCCTAAAAGGAAATAGGTTCTTTTGTTCAGAGATAACTCCTCCCGTGGGAATGTCTCAAAAGTGACTGATTACTGGCCATCCAAACAAAATGTTTTGATTTCAAATTTTCCCATGGATTATGAAAATATGTTATTCTTTACAGTCTGGCCTGAGTCTATTTCCCTGAGTGGCAAGTTGCTGAGTTCAGACTATCCCAAGACAGATGACTGAATTTAACTTAAATTTATTCAACCAATTTCATTTGTTAAATTTTATGGTTTTTAATTCCATTTAATAACCTTATAATGCTTTGTAAAAACTAAAAAGCCTTTTTAATTGTCCTAACATTGTGCATAGGGCTATTCATTTACCATGTATAATTTATGAATGCATATTCATATGTTTTCTTAGGCTAAAAATATTATAAGGGCTTTATAGATCTTTAATTGGAATTGAAGCTGATTGGATAAATTAGTGGTTCCTCATAAAATGACACTGATTGCTATTGAATTGGAAGACAGAAGTTCAATAACAGTGCCTCAATTCAATTAGTGATTGGTACGGATGCAAATGTGATTGCCTGACACTTAGAATTGAACACAGAGAGCGGGGAAAGGTAGCAGAAGAAGCTACGACGGAGGGGTAGCGGGTGGAGTTGTATCAAGCAGCTTCTGTGTTGTAGAGTGGGTCGGGGCAAGAAGCCCGGGTTAGTTGAGAGGCCCACCCCCAGGGTTATATCTAAACTTACATATCTGGTGCTTTTTCTTATTGATAGGATTGAAGCTAGAGGCTTTTTAGGTGATGTCACAAATTTTCAGGGCAAACAGCACCAAACCATTGTAGTAATTAACGAAACAAAAAAAGGTGCATGGTTTTTGTAACTTTGATTAATTCTTTGAAAGTGGTTGTCAGAAAAAACTTTGGAAATTTTTAAAAGTATAATGGATATCTGCATTGCTTCACTTTATGACCATCACATAAATATGATTTGGATCATGTTTTTTGCATTTTAGCTGAAAATATAAGAGTCAAATTAAAATGTGTGGGTCTGGGGCGACAGGCCTCACATGCAGGGGCGTAGATTTTTCATATTTGTAGGGGGGGATGATTTCGGCGAATGCAAATTTTGCGCAAGGCCTAACGGGCCGAAAGTCGCGCGGTGATGGATTTCGGCGACCACTTTAGGGCCCAAAAGTCAATATATTTTAGATTATCCAAGGTTAGTTCTGAAACTTGTATTTTACATAAAAGAGGCAACTGGTATCATGGAAAAAATGCTAAATATGACTGATAATTGTCAACACCTTGTGGTAATAATTTGAATTCTAGGGGGGGATAATCATATGATCATCCCCCCCAGGTTCATCCTAGGGGGGGATGCATCCCCCCCATCCCCCCCAGGATCTACGCCCCTGCTCACATGGTATGGGGCATGAAGCCCCCCTTCACTGAGGCCTCGAAGCTGCTTCAGGAACCATTTAATAATGTGTAATTTACCTAAAATCTTGATAGAATAGCTAATTGAAATAGAAAAAATGTGGCCGAAATTGAAAGAGGGTAAAAAATATTAAAAAATAAACGTATGAACAGAAAAATTCTGAAATTCAGAAAAAGTGTATAGAATGCCTAAAAAATGATAGAAGAACCCCAAGAAATAACTTTCAAGCTGAATGCGCTCGCAAAAAAATTGCCATAGGATTATAATAGGGGGGCTTCTTGCCCGATGGGTGGGGAAAGAAGGCCATTTTAATTTTTTTACAAAAAGGGCCGTAACTCCTTTATTTAAATTGGTAGACATTTGTGTCACTAGTAATAAGAAGAGTCAAGTGTTCCCTTCCTGACAGCATAAGCATTCAAATAATCGACCACAAAAAGTAGGTCAAATCTAACCTCGAAGTTAAGGGAGGCTGCATGCCCCGCGCTACTCTATCAGAATCTAACGATTCTACCCGCTACTCACTTTCTCCCAGCCCGCTTTTTAGTAAATCCCAATACTCTGTAACTATTCCATGTACATGTACATGAATGAAATTTGGATGTGGCCTATATGGTCTATCTGTGCCTTTTGAAAGATCTGATGGAAAATATATACCTTTTGAAATATTGAGAAAAAAATTTATTTTTTTCTATTTCTTGCCCGAGCCTCGGTCACTATTGAATGTACATGGATAACGTTAGGTACACATATGGCCTATATTGTCTACTTGTGCCTTTTTATGTCCTTTTGTAATATTGAGAAGAAATATTAAAAATACATTTTTCCATATCGGAGACAAAACTTGCCCACTATTGCATATAAAGCAATGAAATCTTCTATACATATCATCTATGCAATGTAGCATGCATGAAACTGTACCATGATATGGGTAAGTTAGTCAAGTCAGGCCTTTCCCTGGTTTTACTAACCCTGGCAAGCAGATGGGCAGATGGCAGGGCAGCGAGCAAATAGACACAGGCCTAATTGAAGGTCATGACCCGACCACCATTGCATACCTATATATGCAATTTGGTAAACACACCTATTTTATTGTGTAATTGTAACCTTCTAAAGGAGTTATTCCCTGCAGGTTTGCCGCTGCACAGCCTATGTTTAATACTGATGGATGAACATGTGAAAGTGTGATATTGAATGAGTGGTGTGTGTGGTAGAAACAAAGTCAATCAATCAATCAACCATACAATCGAAAACATAAATTGGAAATCCTTTTTTCTGTCTATTTCAGCGTCTGAGAATATTGTGGAAGAGGAAGCTTGCATTACTTTGCCAGGACACCAAGAATTTTTTCAGTTTGTCTTTGAGGGACAGAAAGGAAGTGATGATTCTGTGGTAGCCATTCAAAATGTGGAGTTGATCCCAGACAGATGCTCTGAAGGTAGGTTCTTTACAAAATATTTAAGGGACTTTTCTCAATGCAATCTACATGCAGCGCTGGATAAAGTGTGATGCCTGTAAAATTTAATTTACATTTTGGAAGAGCCTTACTGTCTGTCACTTCGATACAGAAAAAGAGTGGACTGTTGCACTGAGAAAACGGCACTTTGCAGTCTGGTGAAACTGAGAACTGCATGTTGCTGCCACCTGGCACAAAAGTTCATTTCCTATGCTACAGCATTGCTGTCCCAAGAAATAGTTCCAATTTCATTGCACATTCACAAAATTTCTATTCTACATTGATGTATACCAGAGTCAGACTCGGCAATCACATTCTCTAAGGAAGTAGACAAGGCCATCAGCACACTCAGAAACAGCCCCGGTGTCTTCCAGACAAAATTGTGTGTGTTCCTCTGGTCGAAAGTAGGTGGACGCTCGCAGGAGCTCGCTGAATAGCACACTACTTACTAGGTGGCAACACAAGACAGCATATGTTCTGATCTGTGGCAATGCAAGAGCAGTCCACTTGTAGACAGGGCACTTTGTGTGTCATCATGCTGATGATTTTGTCATGATCATGCCCAATACTTTCAATGTTAATTTTATTCAAGGAGACTAATTCCGCTTGTTGGTGACAGCAAAATGAAAGGATTATGCATCTGATTTTCACTCTAAAATCCGTTATGAGAAGTCAAATGGCTTTCTCTTGATCATTACTAATGAAACAGCCTCTATGTTTCCCATGTAGAAAGTAGAGAAGATGACACTTCATCGGCTATCATGAGTCATGAAGTGGCATTTCCAGAGTGCCACAGTCCACTGTAATTCTATATCAAAGTGTTTGGCTGTAACAGATTTGAGGTCCATTGGAAAACTGAATTCTTTGCAATTTGCAAACTGGCTTTGCAACGTCATCCACAATTACCTGTTGGTTTCCTAATCTTCTTATTAGATGAGTACCTCTAGTTATTTAATTTGTTAGTTTATCGACACCCATGCTGCCAGATATGATACGCACTGAATCAATTGACTAAACCATAAACTGACACAAACAAATTGTAAAAACATTTTTAAGCCAGTGACATCACCAGTCCAACTTGAAAGTTAAATTTGAAACAGTTTGGACCGCTAATCCGCAAAGATTTATAATATGCCAAATACGAGCGGTGTTCAGGAAGTTCTGACCAATTTTTGTAGCAGGCCTTTTTTTTACATACCGGGGTACTTGAATGAAATTTTCATGGTACAAAATTCAGGTGTATAGCCACTGATTCTGAAAATATTACGTCTTTGAGCAATGTTTAACTTACTTTTCTGTTGCCATGGAAACAACACCTTGGGGTAGGCTGTGCAGCTAAATTTTTCATACTAAACTAAACAATCTAGCTGTGTTACTCGCCATAAAATTTATTGCATATGCACAATTAATTGTGAACACAGATGTTCATCAACAGCTTCACAATTTTTCAAAGTACTCTCCGTGGCATGAAACACATTTTTGCATCCTTTCGATTCACCTGGTGAAGCAATTTTCAAAGTCCTAACACAGAAAAGTACTGGAAATTGCATGTCACATGTCCTGCTTGCAGCTTATCTTTCACCTCTCAGCTCACCTTTTAGATTAGGGAATAAACAAAGGTCACATAGTGCTAAATCATCATCGTGGTATCTTGAAATACTGTCGTGATAATATCCTCGGTTTGTATACCATTCTTTTCCGGTGAGAACACTCAATTTGATTGAAGCTCTCTGATCGTGTTTCGGGTCAATGTAAAATGTCCATCCAAAATCACTCTTTACATTGCAAAAATCAGGTTTAAATGCTAAATAACGGTTTGGTACAACATGGTAACATCATTGAACGATTAGTAGGGACGTTTACAAGGAACGACTGGTCGCTGTGAATTCTGGAGCCATATGACTTATTGGTACAGGTTGACACCAGGAGGCAACTGACTAGTTTACAGATAAAACTATAGGTGGCCAGTAAATGTAAATACAGTAAAATCCCAGTACAAGGTTAATACAGTAGAACTGCCACATCTCTCTTTTAAGCAAAACAATAAAATATAGCCAAAACAGTAAAATCATAAATAGCCAGTAAATCCACAAATCAGACAAAAGTTATTTACACAACAATAAAAACGTTTTGATTAGACAAATAAAATGTTTCTGCTAAAACTTAATAAAATCACAGCATTAAGCTTAAAACAAAATTGGCAACCAAATCCACTGGTAGCATAAAAGAGTCTTACAAGTTCACATCAAATAAAATTCTAATTCCAGCGTATCTTTAAAATATCAAGTCTTTCAGGATGGCTACACGAATAGCTTCTTGATCCTCAAACTTCAAATTCACACACAGAACTAACACACACAATTTGTGAAGGCAGAGGTTACTAGCACTTGCCCATCACACAATCACCATACCTCTCAGGCAGGCGATGGTTTCTCCTCGGACGATCGAGGATCTGCGGCTGTGGGATCTCGGCCGGACGTTCAACATGTGCTTGGGGAACATCAGGGGGATTCTGAGGAAGATCCGGGACCTCAGGTTGACGAGGGGTTTCTTCGTAGTCATTTAGAAATGACTCAAGCACACAAGGGGTGTTAACACAAGGGGAACGATGAGCACTAGGGGGGCGAACATGGGGTGTGCTCAACAGCTGACGTCGATTACGTCGAAGTTCCGATCCTTGACAGATGACGATGTACGATCTTGGCGCTTTAAGAGCTTCCTTGACGACACCGGGTACCCATTTACCCTTCCGCTGGACTCTGATGGAATCTCCACGACGCAATGGAGCCAACGGTTTCGAATTCTTATCATACTGACGTTTCTGCTCTTGTTGGCGTTTCAAGAGCAATGGTCGAGCCTTGACAATTTTTGGGTCTAAGTAGATTTGTAGAAGTTGGAATTTTGCCTTTCAGCTGCATTCCCGTCAGCATCTGAGCAGGTGAATACGGTAAGCCTGATACCGGAGACTATACTGAAGCAATGCAATATAGGGGTATTGTCCAGACATCTCCACCTTGGTGAGAAGAGCTTTCACTGTCTGTACGTAACGTTCCGCTTGGCCATTGGATTGCGGATGGTTCGGACTGGAAGTAGATAGCTTGATGTCCCTCTCGGTAGCAAAATTCTGAAACTCAACACTTCCAAATGGCATATTGTCCGTAAACAATTCATCAGCTGTTTATGATGTCTTGCAAAAATAGATTTCAAGTGAGTTATGACACATTTTGCAGTTTTCCTCTCTAACAAAGCAATCTCAGGGTACTTTGAGAAATAGTCAACAACCACAAGATAATCCTTTCCTTGCCAGGTCATAATATCAGCTGCTAATTTCTGCCACGGTCTCTGTGGTACTTTGTGACTCAGAAGAGGTTCCTTCTGCTGTGAATTCCTATGAGTTAAGCAAACTTCACAACTAGCAACAGTATCTGCAATTTATTGTGACATACCCGGCCAAAATAGAACTTGTCTTGCTCTAGCTCTGCACTTTTCTACTCCTAAATGACCTTCATGAATTAACTTCAGCATCTCTGGTCGCATTGCCGGAGGAATTATCACGGAGTTACCTTTGAGGAGCACTCCCTCAATTTCATGCACTTCATCCCTCACATTCCAGAGCGGGCGCACTCCAACATGTGCACTCTTGAAGGATTTAGGCCAACCATGGCGAACCACGGTAAGTAACTGACGTTTGTTGACATCACTTGCTGTAGCTTTCTGGAGGGCTGCAAATTTCCCTGTGCTGACAGGTAACGAAGAAGCCAAACTATGGACCATCACTTCCATGTCTTCGGGGGCACCGGTTGTTGAATCATCAGTTGTGTAGGCTCTTGACAGTGCATCTGCAACATACATGTATTTGCCAGGAACATATATATGGGTCATTCCACACCAAATCAGCCAAATTTCCGAAAATCTCCAGCATGACCGTCTCTGATTCCATTCAAACTTTCTACGTTTCAAGAATATTATCAGGAAAGAGCAAATCCAAAATTGCAGGACGATAGCTCAAATATTTTTGGAGTTATGATCAAATGAATTGTGAAAAAATGAAAAAAATGTCAAAAATTGTCAATTTTTTAAATGGCTATCAAATTTTCAATATAGCGCTAAATTTTTTGATATTTTTTTGCAATGCAAAAGATACCCAAACGTTATGAATAGAAGCAGGGAAATGGCTTTCCACAAAATTGCTTGTCCCACAGAAATTTTCGAAGTTGACTGATTTATCACACTAAAATCGAATATTCATGATTTTTTTTGGTAACCTTAAATACTTCCCAAAACAGTCAAACTCTCTATGGTATTACTTTGCTACATAGAGCATAAGTACAATAAATATTAATGTTCCAAAACAAGCAGTTATTGAAATATGGTCTGCTTAATTTATGAATTTCACAAAACATCACATTTTCAACCAAAAAAACGGCCATGTGGCGTAGGTAATACAGAAAAGACAACTACATGGGATAAAAGAACTTGAAATGACCTTTAAAATGATATATAGAAATACGTGTGTATTTGAGTCCTTCATTCTGAAGATGAGCACTCAAGTTGAGTGTTTTTTCAACTTTGATAATTTTTTATTTATTTGCAAATGGAGAAAAAATAGTGTAAGTGGATTGCAGTAGTCATGCAATAAGACAAATATCATTTCCTGCCTTGTAATAAAATTAATAGTAAGAATTTGCTGTGTAAAATAACCCTATCTGAACTTTTTAACTACTTATCCGCTGGGATGAAGCGAACATTTTTGCAACTTTTTCTCAGTACTTCAATCATCACACAATGATAAAAATTGAATTATAATAGGTGCCCAATTTGAAACACTATCAACTTAATATAGGTGAATGAGGGCTGCAGTGGGGAAGCTACCAAACATATTACATATGAAATTGTATTTTTGGCCGGCAGCTCCTGATCGCTCACTGATTTCAACAGTTATACGGTCAACAGGCACCCAACATTGATGTCTGGACCTTTTGACATCAGACAACATCCACACAATGTCATGAGATGTCTATCAAATTACCAATATACAAATCACCATCTTAACAACAATAAGCCAGGTTTTAGTTTTTCTATCAAGATCTTTTGGTGTGCAAGTTGGCATGGTAGCACTTCGAGCGAACTTTTTTTAAGCCACCTGAAAAATTCTGGGATGAAGTGTAATCCATTCGAATTATGATTAAAAAATGAGTAAATAAATGTGACTTACTTTCCCTGTTGTAAAGTTTAGTATGATATTTCTTGCTGCTGAATATATAATCGCAGTAGCCAATGGATAAAGTCTTATTTACATGAGATGAATATGGTTGTCACTCGCTTTCATCAATATATGATCTCTGCTAAGCGATGAATTTATCTTTTATAATTTAGGCCCAATGAAACCTTATGAGAATATTGATTTGTTGACAATTTACTTCATTTATTTCCAAAATTGTCATCCAGAACAAGTAAAACTGATTGAGAATGATAAATATAACAAGTACAATGTGTAATATGTGATAAAATACTCAGCCGCCTATTTTTAAAAATTTTGGTTCGGTTGAAAACTACTCAACTTGAGTGTGGATATTCAGTATGAAGAACTCAAATACACACACATTTCTATACATCATTTTAAAGGTCTTTCCAAGTTCTTCCATGCTGGGTATTTGTTTTTTCCATATCACCTACGCCACATGGCCATTTAGTGGCTTGAAAATGGGTTATTTTGTGAAATTCTAAATTTCAGAGTACAATATATTAATAACCAGTGGTTTATGGACAATGATACTTATTTTACTCATGCACTATATGGCAAAGAACTACCATGTGAAATATGACGATTTTGGGATGTGTTTGAGGTAGGCAAAAAAAATCATGAATATTGGATTTTAGTGTGATAAATCAGTCAACTTTGAAAATTTCTGTTTGACAGGCATTCTTGTGGAAAACCACTTTACTGCTTCTATTTATTAGTTTAGGGTGTCACTGGCATTGCATAAAAAAATCAAACAGTTCAGGCTCAAATTTGAAGTGTAATGACAATTTTACGAATGGACGTTTTTCAATATTTTTTCCAATTTTTCACACTTATTTTTATCATAACTCTGAAAATAATTGAGCTATCGACCTGTAATTTTGGATTTGGTCTTTCCTAATAATGCTTTTGAAACGCACAAAGTTTGAAAGAAATCGGAGTTGGTCATGCTGGGACCATTGGTTGATTTTGCATGGAATGACCCATATGACATTAAGAGAGTATCTTTGCAATTGTAAGAGCATACGGTTTCCTGAAAATTATCTCAAGAGGTTTATGGTCACTTTGCACTTTCACATCTCTGCCGTAACATCTCTGCCGTAACAATAATGATGAAATTTGGTTCACGCAAAACATATTGCCAAAAGTTCCTTTTCAATTTGGGAATAGTTACACTCTGCTTGGGTCAGCGCACGGGAAGCAAATGCAACTGGCCTTCCGTCTTGAGAAATACAGGCTCCTAATCCAGATTGTGATGCGTCAGCCTGGATTAAAACTTCCTTCTTTACATCAAACAAATGCAGAGACACAGGGCGACTAAGTGCCTCTTTAATCTTAGAAATAGCTGTATCATGTTCATGATTCCATTGCCATGGAGCATCTTTCTTCAACAAGCCTCTAAGTGGCGCTGTAAGCATCGATTCACCAGGAATGAACTGCGCCAAATACTTCACCATTCCGAGAAAACGCATGAGAGCAGACTTATCGTTGGGAATAGGCATGTTCTGAATAGCTGCTATCTTGTCGGCACACGGCTTAAGACCATTAACACTTACGATGTGCTCCATGTAGCTGACTTCCTTTCTCTTGAACTGCAACTTGGACATTTTTAACTTGGTGTTTCGCTGGCGAGCCCTCTCCATCACTCTCAGGAGGACACTATTGTGATCAGCCTCACTTTCACCTGCAAAAATGAGGTCATCTGCAATCACAAACACACCAGGAATATCAGAAAATGTCTCTTCATTTCTCTTTTGCATGATCTCACTTGCAGAACTAATGCCGAAAGGCATGCTTAAGAAACGCTTGCGGCCCCAAGGGGTGTGAAAAGTACATCGAAACGAAGAAGGTTCATCAAGTTTTACATGCCAATAACTGTCTCTCATGTCAACAGTAGTGAAAAGTCTTTTGCCATTCAATTTGTACAGAACATCATCACCAGTAGGAATAGAATGTCTCTCTCTTTTAATAGCTTTGTTTAATGGCTTAGGATCTAAACAAAGTCGAACACTACCATTTTTCTTTTCGGAGATCACTAGGTTGTGCACCCAGTCTGTTGGCTTCTCCACCGGTGCGATGACTCCTTGCTTCTCCAATTTGTCAAGAGCAGTCTGCAGCATCGGAAGGTTGGCAAAAGGAACCTTGTGGTTACGCTGGATCACTGGAGGTACTGTGATGTGGTACGGCTGTTCGTACTCCCCAAGTCCTGTGAACACATCTCCATACGACTCTGACAGTGTCTCAACTGTCACTGGCTTCTCTTGACTCACTTGGAAGACGCTTGGCATTCGCTGCACAAGTGGAAATGATTCACACGAAGTACGGTCTAAAATGGGGGTCACATCGGCATCCGTAACGTAGAACTTGGTCTGTAGACTCAAACCAGTAGCAGGGCATTCTGCTTTCACATTAGCGATTCCTAACGGCTTAATGTGATTTCCACCAAATGCACGAAGTGTGTGACTCGAAGGTGATAAATTCTGATCCGGAAACAATTTACACCACAAAGTCTTAGGCAAACAATTAGCATCTGCCCCAGTATCTAGCTTAAAGGAAACTGGAGTGTCATTCAGCAAAATATTTTCATACCACTTGCCAGCTGTGCCTTGACTTGAAGAAAGTGTGCCCATGAACAAAGTAGCTTCATCATCATAATCATCTTCATCAACTGTGTGAACGTTCATTGACTTGCCCTGCCGCTTGCCTTTGAATCCACGAGGCTTGAATGAATGGGTTGAACTTGCCTTCCTGGGTGCGGATGCACTCGCTGCCGGTCGGGAATTACGCCGATATCCGCCTTCCTTGCATACAGAAGCGAAATGATTAAATCCAGAACATTTGTTGCACTGCTTGCCATAGGCTGGACATTGGCCTTTAACATGATGTCCACCACAAAAACTGTAAGTTGCCGCCGTGTAATTTGGTTTGTTGACATGCTGTCGGCCATTTTGAATGCTCACCGGATGTACGATAACGTCACGTCCGGAAGAATCCACGTCATTTGACATGGTGCGAATTTGCTGCTTGCTAGATTCTGCCGCTCTACACAAGTCTAATGCCTTAGCCAAAGTCAATCCTTTCTCACGAAGTAGCCTTTCTTTAACAGCAATGTCTTTCAGAGCAAACACAAGCTTGTCACATAGCATATCATCGGCAAATGTCCCAAATTCGCACTTCGACGACATGGTTCTGAGCGCCGCCATTAGCATATCAACAGTCTCATTTTGCTTGTGTTCTCTGCACCAAAATTGGTATCTTTCATACACCACATTTCAGAGAGGTTCACAATAGTTATCTAACTTCTTCAGTACTTGCTCATAATCTGTTTTGTCCTCAGTTTCTAGCCACGTAAACGTCGCAAAAATTTCCTGGGCGTCTGGCCCCGCCGAATGTAACAGGATTGCAGTCTGAGTTTTCTTGGACTTCTTGCTCAGCTCACAAGCTTAATAGAAGAACTCGAATTACATTCGCCATTTTTGCCATCTCTCTGCTACACCTTCGGACTGTAGATCAATGTTTTCAGGTTGTTTGAAGCCTTCCATCTTATCCCGAAACCATGAACGATTATTAGGGACGTTTACAAGGAACGACTGGTCGCTGTGAATTCTGGAGCCAATATGATTTATTGGTACAGGTTGACACCAGGAGGCAACTGACTAGTTTACAGATAAAACTATAGGTGGCCAATAAATGTAAATACAGTAAAATCCCAGTACAAGGTAAATACAGTAGAACTGCCACAATCATACTGTCAAAATCACAATTGTCAGTAGGCCCTGCACCGGTCTACAGTACTTTTCAACATAATTTGACCCTAGATTTCAGGGAAAATACAACGTCAAGTTCACTAGAAAAATGACCTGCGCTGGGTTCCCCATCTTGCCGTTTCCATGGCAACAAAATAACAACTTAAATATATTGTGTCCCAAAGGTGATTGGTCACATTTTGCTTGATACCTGAAGATGGATTCCTGAAAATTTGAAGGCTCTAGCTTAAATATAAGCATCTCTCAGAAAAGTTGGTCAGAACTTTCTGAACGCCCCTCGTATCAACTTTGCATGAAGGAATCTGGACAAAATTCCAGTAGACTACATAAGGTGGACAGAACCAACCCCGCAATTTTTTGAAAATGACACGTAGGTTGCCATGAGCCATAGTGTTGGAAATACATAAAAAAGAACAATATTTGCAAAATAACTTGCCATTCTGTCATGTAAACATATTGCTCATATTAAAATCCATATCATCCGGGACTGTTTCTTCATTATTTGTATCCAGGATGTTACAATACTTTCATACATCCATTGGAGGAAACCATTGCAGGTAAACAACTGAATTTAAGTTTTAATATGTGGATGTTCAGTGAGTTATTGTGTAAAATATTTATTACTTCCTATATTTTGAATGCAGTTACAATTGGTCTGGAAATTTTAAAGATGATTATGTTACTCCACAGGAGAAATTCTTACATGCGACTTTTCGACAGATCTTTGTGGACTTCAGACTTTCAGAAACTTCGATGACTTTGGTTTTGAATTGGTTCCAAAGAGTGATTTTGATCGAGGTAAGAGATAGTTTGACTTCTGATTTCTACTGTTGCATAATCAACTTCACCAGTCCACTGTCTGCTTTTTACCATTGCATATTTCATATGTTCGTAGCAATGAAAAAAAAAATCAAATATTCAAATGTTACTTTAATGAACAAAAATGTAAACAATAATGATATGAGGTTGCATGAGATTTTGTAGTTATAATAGCAATTGCTTACAGATTCAGATTCAGATTCAGATTTCGTTTATTTTCCCATATATATAATTTACAATATTAATCAATTATTTTTAATTATTGTAGTAAAGTGGGAAGGGAGACCTCTCAAAGACTTGTTTGTTGCTGCAGAGGGGCCACCCTTTTATCTATATAAAGGCATATATATATATGGAAAAAAAATTCTGTTGAATATACTATTATTTCAGATTCAGTGTATTCTATATATATAATAAGAGAAGGTCACAATGCAAATTTTTAAAAATTCATTAGAACAAAAAATAATTTGGAATTTGAAATTTAGCAGATTTCATCAGAAGACAAAAGAGCAGGACACCAGGGGACACTAATGACCACATATGTAACAATTTTCAATTATGCAAACAGTCTCATAGGATTCAATAATCTTATTCTTGATATATAATTTGTACCCAAAGAAGCTGTGGGTACTGATCTTTGCCTTAAAATGTGGATCCATGTTGTTAAATACAAAAGGAAAATGATACCTTATTGCCTGCTTTGCAAAATCATGTCTCACAGCAGGAAGACGAAGCATCTCTCTCTGTCGTGTGAAATGAGTATGAGTAGTATCCTCTTGAAGTTCATAGAAGTACTGAGGTAATTGTTTGTTCACAAACTTATAGCAAAACTTGAGGTCATGCAGTGTACGCATATCTTGTATCTTCAGAATATTAAGTTTTTTGAAAAGTGGGCTTGTATGTGCATTATATTTAGTCCTTGCAATTGAACGTATAGCCTTTTTTTTAAGCTTGAATAGATTGTTAAGCTTCCATCCCCACAAGATAGTTCCATAATTTAAGTATGACACAACTAAAGAGTTATAGATGTTTAACAAAATCTCTGTCGGTAAATAGTGTTTCATCTTATTTATAATCCCTACAGTTTTTGAAATTTTTTTACTTAATGTTTCAATGTGAACTTTCCATTTTAAATTCTCATCAAGAATAATTCCAAGGTAATTGAAACTTGAAACAAACTCTATATTATGGCCATCAATCTGTAAATCTGGGTAAGTTACTTTCTTTTGAGATGCATGAAAGAGTATAGCTTTGGTCTAAGATACATTTAGTGACAATACAGGTATAGGATAGCTTATGAATTATATTAGAAGAATTGCATCCATTCAAAACCTTCACATTTTTTCAGACTCAAACAAGTCATGCAACAAAACATTTTCCGGGTCAAAAGGAGTGATTGCTTCACCATCTTACCCAGAGAAATATACTGGTGATTCTGTGTGCACTTACAATATTTCTACAAAAGAAGATGCGACTGTAAAATTAACATTCCTGGATTTTGATGTGCCTGATCCCTATAATTGTTTCATGAATTCTGTGGAGGTAAAACTGCCGATAGCAACTCATTCTGTACAGATATTAAAACATTTCAATCGTAGAGAAAGTATATACATTTTATTTACCTCATATTATCACATCTACGGATATTTAAGATGTAGTCTGGGACCTGGCGTCAGAATTTAGGAACAGCATGGAAGGCTGGTGAGAGCACCCCTATATGTCCCCCTAATAAACAGGAAAACCTGGAAAAGATTAATAGGCCTAGCACTTTACACTTTACAAAAATTAACTGATCAGGAGGGCATCACTATCAGTGAAATCAAATTCCTCCATGGGTGTGTTTGTGACTAATATCCTTGGCCGTTGGCCTCGAGAATTAGTCACAAACACACGGCACACGAGAGGGGAATTATATTTCACTGATGCCCGAGGGAGCATTAACTTTTTGTTTTCTCACACTATTAATAGATTTGGAATCTTCTCTTGTAGTGTTTTCATTAGCTGTTTTTGCATATTTACGATTGAATATACGTGTACAGCAATTTCAACCATCTGAGATCATTTGCATCTTAGGTCAGGTATTTTTGTACTCGGGTGCATCTCCATCAAACTGCATTTTGCCATGAACACTGTAACATATATTGTATGTTGTTTTTTTTTGCATTTTGAAAAATAATCAATCTGTAACATATATTGTATGTTGTTTTTTTTTGCATTTTGAAAAATAATAAATCTAATTTTAAATGTACCGTAATATGGGGTGAATTGGGACAAAATTGGCCTTTTTTTTTGGTCATAGTATGGTCAAAATCAATCTAGAAATCAAAATTTGGTGACAAATTGTCTCTGGGCACAAGGCCTAAGTACCCCTAGAAGCTTGAAATGATATCTTAAATTCCCAATGCTCAAGGACCAGAAAACCACTGTCCCAATTCACCCCATACTTTGGGGTGAATCGAGACAGTCAATTATTTTCACTATCAATACTCCCTACTTTGAGTGATTTCTAATTGTGAATAAAATATTAGAAAACATGTTCAACATGCCAGAAAAAAAATTTTGAGGAAAATCCAAAATCAATTTCAATGGTAATATGCAGATTTTAAAAAATGTGATAAATGACACAAACTGTTAGAAACTGCTGTTTTCTTCTAATTTTTCTAGTAATTCATAATTCTGGACTAACTTTATTCCAAATGATGCCATAGTCAATATTAGCCACGCCACTACACTCTAACAAAAATTATTATGGTTTTTTTTTTCGTTAATCCTGAAAGTTTGTCTTGGACCTGGACCTGAACACAGGACCAAACATACACAATCCCATATCCAGTCTTTATTTATAGCCTCCTAAAAACACATTAGACAGATTTTATAGTTTGCTGCAAGTTTGGTAGCTCTACCATTTATACTTGAATTTGTACAAGCAAAGTTTTGACCAGCTTGTAAAAATACATTCCTGCAGCGCCAAGTTTAAGGGGCTGCAGGTCCTCACTGCCTGCAGGTAGAAATACTAAATTTTATCACATTATACACTTGTATGTTTACCAAAGTGTGCCAAAAATCAAACTCCTGAGGCAAGTAAAAATTGGTGCTTTTGAGCAAATAAAATGTATCCCTGTTCTGTCCCGATTCACCCCAGTGTCCCTATTCACCCCATATTCCGGTAATCATTAAAAGTTTTAATGATTTGAAACACCAAGAAAATTCAATATACAGAACATCACAATATCATAAGAAGGGTAGATCTTGTTCAATATCAGCAGTCAGTCTGAAAATGTTGTTTTTTTGCATAAATTCAAGTGAGTGATAAACAATATTGATATTATAGTTTAATTGTCGATTGTGCAGTAACTTGCTAGTGCCTTGGCAGGAACATCCCTCTAGAAAAATATCTAACTGGGCATCTCTTTGCTGTGGTATTAGGCCTACTGTAGGCCTACATAATATATTTCATCCGCAATGTTATTAGATTTACCACAGAATATTTCTCTGCAGTGGCGTAACTGGAGGTTCTCGAGTGGGGGGGCACGCGATTCTCTGGGGGGGGCACTCACTATACTAATTGTATATTTTAGCCAGGGTTGGAAAGTTCATATGGGGGAGGCACCTGGGGGGCACAGGTCCAATATGGGGGCACGTGCCCCCCCCCGTGCCCCCCCATAGGGACGCCACTGTTTCTCTGTCTGTGTCAAAAATGATGCCATTAATCAAACCTTTGAGAAGAGGCCCAAATTTGGGCAAGGTGGCTAAAAATTTGGGCATATGATCAAAACGATATTACTGAAAATCGGGTGTTTCCTAGCAATGTCATTGGACATGGTATATAATTTCGATTGTGATATTTGGGCAAATGTCGTTTGCCCCCCCCCGCATAAATTCGGACCGCCGTACTCCTATGCCATTAATCTTTATGAATACCTTTTTCAGATATTCAACAAAGACCATCACCTTGAAAAAAGTTTGTGTGGATCAGAATTGCCAGGTCCAATTGAAACAGTAAAAGGTTCAAAATATATACGCTTCAAAAGAAGCACAAATGATGGAATTAGATTTAAGATCCAGTTTACTGTCACTGAAAAGGGGCTTTCTCTGAAAGATGGTAAGTTTTGTTGAGGATGAAGGTATGAAATTGTTTTCAATTCAATTCATCACGCTCGAAATTGAGGCCATGAAATTTATTTGATATGGACAATTTTTGCTATAAAATATATGATTAAGTTGTATTGAAAAAACGTTCAAGAAGCAGCTTTACGGGTGTTGTTCGCAGCCATAAATGAAATTACTGTACTCTTTCACATTTGGCGGCAGTCAAGAAAGGCTATGGTGATGGAGTGATCTCCCAAGTGGATAGGTGTACTTGCGATACAATTCTGCTGTACACTACATCGAGGCTATCTTACTACAACATGCAAACTTTCCAACATGCAACCTATTTCAATCTGGTAGCATACATATCACAGGTGATTTGAAAAATTGTTCCTTGATGTAATCAATGAAAGTATAAACAGTGAGATATTTTGGCACCAAATATATGCAACTGCTTCGTTATTGCTTTTCTTCATGGACTGACATGTATTTCTGTTATATTTTGGGTGTACCCTAGTAGCTGGTACTGCATAGAATTATTTTCCTCTCACTTCTGTGACCCCCTTTCAGCAGCGTGTCCCTATAAAATGTTAAAAATTCCTTGTTTTTTACTTTAAAATTGCCTTGTGGGATCCAGAGAACAATGGGACCCTTTACAAAACTATATATCAGATTGTCCGTTGAAAATTAAGCTATCACCTTATGTAAGTTGCAACAATTAAGAATAAATAATCAAAAACATATAAGCTCTAGAAGCAAACCGAAAGTGAGTGTACACTAGGGTGTCCCATTTTTTGAAAAGTTTTTCGGATCAAGCTCCTTTTGGGCTCAGTTGTGCTCCTATATGTATAAAGTTCCTGCACCAAATTTCAGCCAAATCCATTAAGGTTTAGACCCCCCCCCCCTACCACCATCTTTGGAGGGCCCCTCCAGAGGTCCAAAAATGACTATTTTCGAGCAAAAAAAGGGGCTATTTTCCTACCTGAAATCTGTTACTGTCACTGAAATGGTCAAATAGGGGTTTTTAAGGGTACTGAATTCATATATGATGCTTATGAATCACCCAGAAGTCAAGATGACTTCATGACATGCTAAAATTGGTCAATTCAGCCCTTGAATTAACTAAAATTAGTCATTTTCGATCATAAAAAGCGCCCATTTTCACAACTTAAAAACAGTTAATGCCAATGAAACTGGCCATGTAGGGGTTTTTGAGGGTTCTGAGTTCACCTTTGATGATAATGAATTACCCAGAGGTCAAGATGATGTAATACCATACTAAAATTAGTCAGTTCAGACTTCTGCTCGTTACTCAAAATTGGCTATTTTTGCAGAACTTCTGACAGTGAATTCATACAAACAACAATAATCATGTTTTAGTCATTTCTGGACATGAGCACTTCATTATACAATGATTGATTTGTTTTAAAGGATGAAGCTTTGGAATTTAACATTTGCAAAGGTCACCTTTTTAATGCTAATGATACATCAAATACATAAATGATCATAACAATTGACAAATTTGCTCTAAGGTGCATGATATAATTTGGCAGCTTCCTTCAAATTTTGGATAACTATTGTCATTTCAAAATTAGGTGCAAATTTTATTTTGATTTACAGTATTCTACCATGACCTTGTGGAACTTCTTGAAGTCAGATATGTTCATTCAGTGCAAATACAGGCACCAAGACAATCTGTTAATGATGAAAACAAAGTACCATCGATAGCCATATATGAATCATCTTGGAACTCCTTGGATGAATCATATCCAATAACAACGCATTTGATGATGCCAGAAATGGCTGCATATTGTTCCAGTTTCTGAAATTTCTGGTGGCAAGGCCAACCAATTTCTTGTCATGTTGAGATGCTCAAATACTAGCCATGAAGAAGGTTTGATGAAAGACTCAAGTCAATGGTCATCATTACCTGGAACATGGGTAAGACGAGGTTTTCCTGGTCCAAATACATCAGTTTGAGGAATTATGTTCAGCTGTTGTTCAACGGTCTAACATCTAGATGCAGTGAACTGTGAAAAAAGTTGAGCACAACCAATGGCACTGTCAGGTACCCGTGATGTTTCAAAATGGGTTCATTCTCTTCTCTTCCATGATTGTTCCTTTACTTTCACCAGCACAACAAATATATTCTCAGCTTTGGCAATTACCTATGTGCAACTAATATTTAGTACTGTTGAACAGCAGCTGAACAGAATCCCTCAAATGAAGTTCCAGGCAATAATGAAGCTCGAGTTTTTAAATGGGCCTTCATCATGTCATGGTTAATATCTCAACATGACAAGCAATTGGTTGGCTTTACTACCAAGGATGTGGGAAACAAGATCAGAATATGCAGCCTCGTTCAGCATCATGAAACACATTGTTGTTGTAAAAAATCCCAAAAATAAGGGTTGCGTTTAGCCTTATTTTGAACGGATAGTATATAAAAAACTTCTTTTTTTTTAAGCGATTGAGTAAAATTCCATAAGTCTAAGTCAGCCATGATGGTAATATTGCCTATGAGACTATGAGCTGTATAAATGTTTTCAAAATGTAATTACTCAAAATTTTGCAATAATTGGTAACCAAAGCTTTGGTTGATAAACCTGCCTGAGTGTTTCATATCTGATCGATGATTGTGAGCATTTAGCCATTTACATAATTTATTTATATGAACCCTATCATTAACATTGAAAAGCTGACCATTGCAAATGTTAAATTCAATACCTTCCTCCTCTAATTGCAATCACTTATAATCAAATTAAATACTCATGTCCAGTAGTTACTAAAACTTGAGTATTGTGGTTCAGAGTGAATTCACCCTGCAAAAACAGCCCATTTTGGGTAACTAAATGGCTAAATTGACCAATTATGGCATGTTTTTAAGTCACCTGGACCTCTTAGTGTTACTGGGAATCTCCCAAAACGCATACTTGACCAGTTTCAGTGGTGTTAACTGATTTCAGGTATGAAAATAGTCACTTTTTATGCTCGAAAATGGTCATTTTCGGGTACCCCGAGGGCTGAATTAACCAATTATAGCATATAATGAAGTCATCTAGACCTCTGGGTGATTCAGAATCATCAAATATGAACTCAGCACCCTCAAAAACCCCTATTTGACCAATTTCAGTGGTATTAACTGATTTCATGTAGGAAAATAGCCACTTTTTTTGCTTGAAAATAGGCATTTTCAGGCCTCTGGAAGGACCCTCCAAAGATGGTGGTAGGGAGGGTCTAAACCTTAATGGATTTGGCTGAAATTTGGTGTAGAAATTTTGTATATATAAGAGCACAACTGAGCCCAAAAGGAGCTTGATCCGAAAAACTTTTCGAAAAATGGGACACCCTAGTATACACGTTCCTGTGCTACAAGCCTGTAGCAACACTGAATTTTGTAGCCAAGAGGTCTTATTATGATTGCATAAAGTAATTAGCCATCCATATACCATGAAAACTTTAGGCTCACTGGCACAAAATGTCCAAAATGGCTTATGGTACCAACTCTCCCCTGTCCCGATTTCTATGAAAGTTTAGGGACCGTTCAGAATTTATGACTGGGGGGGGTGGGAGTTTTGCTGGAACTTCCCGTCAAAAATTGATACCTCCCCCTTGAGTTTCATACAGATTTTTAGTACCCCACCCTTAGGTTTCACGCATATTTTTTGTACCCCCCCTCTCGACATACATAGCTATACACACATATAGTCTCTTATACATGGCCACGCGTACAGATTCGCGTCATTTTGCGGACTTTAGCGTGTAAAAAAAGTACAATGAGTTTATGCGTGTTTTTTAACATTTTTTCTTTGTTAAAATTTCTTACCACCCCTTGGAAGTGTTGTCAAAAATTAATACCCCCCTTTAAACACGTGTGAAAAGTTGGTACCCCCTCGGCCAAAACTCCCACCCCCCAGTCATAAATTCTGAACGGTCCCTTACCAGTTTGGGGCCAGCTTATCAACATTGAGCATGTGTATTTATTGCTTCACTTATTATATGTCTTAGCCAGCAGAACGTCAGTGCACACACCCCTCTTTCAAAAAGTTGAAGTTTCAATTATTTTTCATTCCATTTATTTCTAATGTCATCCAAGGAACCTAAACAGCAAAAGTGTTATAAAAGAAGTCCTCAGCTGTGTACTGAATATCATCAAGAAACACATTTTCTCAAGTCTCTTGGTCAAGTGGATTTAGTTGGTGGCTCCCCTGCATGGTGATTTTGGCCAGGCCCATTGGAAAAGCCACATATTTTTTTTGTAGGGACCATCTCAGATCTGTGTTACAGGCTCCAAATGACGACGAATTTACATTGAAGGTCCCTAACTAATGGGACAAAAATACCCAGCCAAGTGCTATTTGTCATAAATTATTGTGCAATGCAGTGGTGTAGCTTCTAAGTTTCTGGACGGGAGTACAAGGAATTTGGACTTGCAGAGATACTTTCCCTGTAGCAAGAGTACCCTCCTAAATGACCTCCAATATTAGGACGCAACTCGTGCGACAGAGAAGGTATCTGTTAGTACAATTTACAAATCAAGTATATATTGGCCCCTCTTGATACACAGTAGCTATGCCAGAGAGATACAGCAGCCACTCAACCATGACTTTGGTGTTCACTGGTCATGGTTGAATGATTGGGGACCATCTCCAAAGCACTCCTGGAGCATACCCCATAGAGATTGAGGAAAAATATCACTCCTACTGGGTCTAGATACTAAATGATGCTACTACTGCTTTATCTAACATTGTTACTAAAGATGGACCATGCCCAACAACCATGCCAGGTAACTTTAAATTCATTCTTTATTACAGGTAACATGCAGTAGGTTTGTTAAATCACTGTAGGTGCATTGGAGATATGGATTTGACCACACACATTGGAAATCAATTGAATATTTGGAAATAAACTATGTGTTTGAAGAAACTTCATGTTACATACAAAGATCCCTACAATCATTTTTGTTTTTAAGAATTTCTTGTTTAAAATGGGGTATAGGTCAATCGAGGACTGCTGGTTCAGCCAGCAGCAGTGTTTGTTGAACTGTTTAGTTCCTGTCCATGCTATCTGTTCAAGTGATTATCAACATGATTCACATCAACTGAAACTGCTTTTCATTTTGATATTTTCACAGATCAGGTTTTGATGGCATCAATGAAAGGACACATTCCATATGAGGGAGCTGTCGCTGATATCTCATCAAAATCATTTATTACCAAAGAAGTGAAATGTCTGAGTTTCTGGTATATTACAAGAACTTGGCTTTTCCTATATGTCAGTTAAGTTAATTAGTTTGCATAAGATTAGTAAAATTATTATTCTTTTAATAAATTAAATTTTTAAAGATAGTGACCTGTTTTGCAGAGAATTGTGTGGAAAAACAACAAGACACAGGCATACACAATTTGGGAAACCACGGACAGGGGAGCAATCTGGAATGAAGCAGTTGTCAACATAGAACCTGGCAAGTTTTCCTTAGCATGGTACACCGGATTTTACTCCTATAATATCACCCCTACTGGGTCATCGTATCTAGATAATACAACTACTGCTTTATCTAACATTGTTACTAAAGATGGACCATGCCCAACAACCATGCCAGGTAAGTTTTAGTTCTTTCTTATTATACAGGACCGCTGATTTGTAGCTCTATTCAAGATAGGATTCCTGCCGGTTTAGACATATTGATACCCTAGATTTTGAAATAAAGAATGTTAAAGGCTCTCTGGTATCCAATCATTTCCAACAAAACGCTTGGTCTCGTACACCATCACACATCCACAAACACACTTCCAAGTCATATGAGATCTAGCCACTAACAGTGCTATCACTGACTTTCCTTATGCATGAGATTCGATTTATCTACCTATTTTAACTTTCGGAGATGAAGCTCAATAGAAGACCTGTATTAATAATTATGTTTTTCACCATGAGTTTCAGTTTCCCAAGACTCCAGCACAGTCTCCGGGCAGAGCTCCACTGACAGTTCAAACCACCTGACTCTGTCGCCAAGTTATCGTCACTCTTACTCAACTACTCCAACTGACAGTCTTATGCTGAGCTCTGTCTCGAAATCTGATAACCTTTTTCCAAAACCAACAACGAAAGAAGGTTATTATGAACAATATGATGCCTCTTCAAAAGTTACACAAGAGTTAATTACTGCGAGTCTTTCTGAATCCGAAAGCCAGTCTTACACATCTGATTCTAGCTCCAGTCAAACTTCAGTGCCCAGTTATACACAAAAATCTACGATACAGGAAAATAATGAAGAGCCCAGTTATGACTTCACTTCGGAGCCTGATCATCAAGATTCTGTAACAGCAACTGTTAATTCTGCCAAGAATGTTGATGAATCAATTATCAATACAAATCTGCCTGGAGCTGATCAAAAGAGACAAATTGATAAATATGTGTCTGATGTTCTACACAGGATAGGTGAGAACTTTTTTTGCTTTCATTAGATTACCATATTTTCTTATTTGAGATTTTAATATCCATTGTCTGTGAGTGGCTGATTGTTCACCAACAAGGTGCTGCAGAACTATACTGATAGTGTGGCTACCAGCTTTCTTGCAAACAGGCTTTATGTTGTTATTCACTTTTAAAATACATAGAACTTTCCACCCTTGGGCTACTCAAATAGTCTTTGGATGAATCATTTCTTGGAAAAGCAATATTTTGTACTTTTTTTAAACCAATTTCAGTGTAATATTTTAGTGTGATATTTGTCAAGCTCATTGACGATAACAGCGGATCAAGGGTCTTTGAGGCCCTGGGCACAATGAGGCACTGAGGCCCTTACCTTTCATGAGTTCCATCCCTCTTGTTAAGTTAGAATTGACAAAAATATTTGCTGTGCATTAAAAATGTTGATTTCAGGACAAAATTATTATAAATTTGATGAAAAATGACATAACTTTTTTTCTGAGATCTCAGCATAGAAACCTTGTGATATTATTGCTGATAATCCTATATATATATTTGTGGAAGAAACTATATCATCTCAACCATAAGGCTTTTTCCTGTCAACTAATAACACTATGAATTCTACCTCCAAACTCTTGAATTCACATGAGGATTTCAACCATGCGACGATTAACCTCAACTCTCATTAGTTTTGCTAATTACAACTAATATAGTTAAAATCGCCATGTGGTGACACTGCCATGCTGGTTAAGGTTTCTGTAAGTGACCATTTGTGACATTAGTATTTCACTTACAGTTATGAAATTTGGTACAGATATTGGCCTGTGGGTATTGGTTGGGAGTATGTGGAGAAATCCAAAATGGCTGCCATTTTGTGGCGGCCATTTTGGCAGCCATTCTTGAACTGGCCACTGTGAACTTAATGTTCCGCTTACAGTTATGACATTTGGTAGAGCTATTGCCCTGTAGGTATTGGTGGGAACATGTCTAGATATCCAAGATGGCTGCCATTTTCTGGCGGCCATCTTTCTGCATTCTTGAACTGCCCACTGTGACCTTAATATTTCGCTTAGAGTTATGAAATTTGCTATAGGTATTGGCCTGTGGATATGGAATCGGGAACATGTGAAATCAAAGATGGCGGCCATTGTGTGCCGGCCATTTTGGCAGCCATCTTTGTTCATTCATGAACTGCCCGCTGTGACCTTAATATTTCACTTACAGTTATGAACTTTTATGCAGGCATATGCCAAGACATCGAAGATGCCTGCCATTTTGTGTTGGCCATTTTGCCAGTCATTCTTCAACTGCCGGCTATGACTTGGCTGTTTTCTTCCACGGGAAGGCATATCTTTCACAGTGACGCCGACAGTCATTATTTATTTTGTGTGTCACATGTCCTCACTTCTTGAATTAATTTCTATATCAAACAAAACCATGTTACAAATCTTTCTTTTTTACGACTGCCCAAAACTGTTCCTTTTGTTTCACCAAAACTAGCCAAGAAGTTATTTCTTTAACACAGAATCAAAATGCTCCCCCCCCCTCACATATAATGAAAATGCTGTTTACTGTCCATGTATTTTTGCTCTCTCACACATTTTGTGACACTCATTCTCCAGACTGCCACAAACCTGTTTGACTGCCATTTGTGGTATCCTTTATCACGGGTCAATGCTAGTATTGATTAATGAAAGAAATAAAAAGACAAACCTCACTCTTACTATTCCACGCCTGCATGACTGATAGCAAATACAGTAAAAGTGCTAAGAGACTAAATATCAAATCCATTTTGGGGTACAGGCCTGTATAATGAAAATTAGTGTAGTACAGGAATAAATAGTTTAAAAGTAGCACAATTGTAGTAGATTCTTTCCATGATGACTGGGTTGTCTCTGTCTCACCATGTTTCTAACAAATAATTCTTATTCTTAATGAGTATTCTGTAAATAGGTATAGTTTAAATCTTTACTGAATTGTAGGTGAATGGAGTCTTTTTTTAATTTTTCTTTATGCTTAATATATACTGAGGAACTTCGAGAGAATAGATACAGCATGTATGAATAGAATGTATGAGGTGCATTCATAATGATTATAACTTCAACCCTCACTAGGGTCCAACTTTTTGTAGGGACCATCTGAGAACTGTGTTACAACCTTCAAATGAAGAAAGATTTGACATTATAGGTCCCTAACTAATTGGCCAAAAAGCACTAGGGAAGTATTATTTGTCATCACTTCATGTGTACTGCAGTTGTGTAGCTACAGCAGTTTCTGGAGCAGGGCACTAGGAAGTTGAATTTGCAGAGATACTTTCCTTATAGCAGAAGTACCCTCCTAATTGACCTCCAATATTAGGAGGGTACTCATACCACAGAGGAGGTATCTGTGAGAACAAATTACAAGTCAAATATATACTATACCTTGTACCAGAAATTAAATTATATATATTCTTTTGATTCATGGCATCACTGTCTCGATAATTTTGAACATGTGGAACCTCGGTGCAAAAGATAATTGTACTATTACCTTATCTGAAAAGACTGCTTGAGTAGTATGTTCAAATCAGTCATTCATTTTGTTTTGTAAGTCCTAAGGAAAATTCTGAGCAACTATCAATAATTTGAAACATCCATGAAGAACTGGGGCCTCAGAGGCCCCTGTGGAAGAGATGGAAGAAATTAGTAGGAGAGCGGGCCTCAGAGGCCCCTGTTTGTGTCAATTTTTTTTTGGTTATTAGAAATAAATACTGGCCATACATACAGGAAAGTGAAAATTTCAATAACATCCGATGCCCTTCAACCCAGGAATAATTACTTAACAGAGCACCAAGGTTGAGGGGGCCTTTGAGTCCCCTGTGGACCGTTGAAGTCGGATATTGTCTCTGTAAAAGCGCAGGAGTGTCTTTGCCCTTGAATTTTCTTTTTCAAAATTTTGTGATTTGGTTATGTTATAGACGAGACAGAGCCACCGGCTCACCGAGCGGAGCGAGGTGTCTCGTCCCTTATGGCTATCAGGCGAGTGGAGTGCTCCAGATGGTTCAATAAGAAAAAGTGATTCAGACATCCCATAATATGATCCTGGCACTTTTCTCATCACGCGTCACTACCTTCTTCTTCTTCTAAAATAATTTTCAGCCAAAAAAATTTCCCAAAAAAAAAGTTTTCGAAAAAAAAATTCCACAAAAAAATTTGGGAAAAAAAAAAATTGTCAAAAATATTATTTTTTTCAAAAAAAAAAAAATTTCCAAAAAGAAAAAGTTCGAAAAAGAACAATTTTCCAAAAAAGAAATTTCCAAAAAAAAGATTTTTCCCAAAGTAAAAAAAATGTTCTCGAAAAAAATAATTTCCAAAAAATAGAAATGCTCGAAAAAAAATTTTTTTCCAAAAAAAAAAGATGTTCGAAAAACAATTATTTTCTAAAAAAAAAGTTACATTTTCCCTCAAAACTATTTTTTTAACATTTTCTTTTAGAATATTACCTTTCCACCCTATTTCTCTTTGTCCCAATTTTTTTCTCGAAACTTCTTATTGAACAAACCTGAATACAAAAAATGAATTTTGAGAAATAATTTAGATAATTACAATTTCGAGTCTTTAAAATTTATTTTTTGCGTTTAGGCAATCCGGTATTCATGCTTCAGCATTTACATATTAGCATTTATTGCTAATTTTGTGATCCATGGGGTAAGCATGAAAGCCCCGTGTATTGTAATCTTTATTACAGATCTCATATTAGTCTGCCATGTTCCTTTCAGGTGCCACAGTACTCATGTGATGTCATTGTGATGTCAGGGTGGTGTGACTGGTGTGTTCAATTACTACTGGTGCTGCCATGATGTTGCACCATGTTATTTGGAACTTTCAACAATCTCAGATGGTTTTCTTCACACTGTTCAGCAGACTGATTCAAACTCAGGTACATTGTCAAGTGACCAAACTGTGAAACAACACCAATACCAAGAGCTTCCTGAGTTTGAATCAGTCTGCTGAAGAAGACCATGACAGATGGTTCAAAGCTCCCGACAACCAAAAAGTACGATCTTTGTATATGGAATCACTTTTAACTAACCTAGATGGATTTATCCATATCATGTTGATGTTTTCAAAGTGTTTAACAATGTCGGGCAGTGGCGGATACAGGGGGGGCCTAGGGGGCCCGGGCCCTACCCCTAGACCACCAAGATTGATATTAGCAGTTTGAAGAAAAATTGCGATAACGTGGGCCCGGCCGAAGCATGTCTGGGCCCCCACCTAGACTATCGTGTCTGGATCCGCCACTGTCGGGATCACCTTATTTCAGAGATTGTCAATGAAACAGAATTCTACAAGGACTATCCTGAAATGAAGGAAAAGCTTGGAGACAATGGTAAATGAATTTCACTAGTAAATGAATTTCACTGGTAAATGAATTTTTACTAGAGCGTTTTTGGACATATTGGTATTTGTCAATTTAATTTAATATGGATCTTAGGAATATTACATGTATAGAGGCTTGTTCTGCATTTATTTAGTCAGTTTTGCGAGTGATAACTGTTCTTAAACCTATATTAACAAATATAAAAATACTCTTGTTTAATTTTACCTTTTTTTATACTTTGGTGAATGCTCTGTTAGTTAGTCAGTTAAGTTTTCATAATTCATATATTTTAAAAGTTGTTTTGTTGGTTAGTATATTTTTAATAAATGTACATTGTGTAATCTAGGAAGGACTTTTTTTGGTTTCCATTCTTGCAGTTTTGGGGAAAGTTACAAATTTCATCAAAGAAACTGGCCACCAAATGCAGGACACTATATATGAGTAAGTGTCTGATTTAATTATATTGCATGTCTCTTTAGTATAATCATAAACATTATAGACAATAGTTGTATTATAAATATCAATCTATTTATCACAGGTGCTTTTGGAATGGTGAACCTTGTCCGGGAAATTTTAAGGAAGAAGTCTTCACTGACATGGGGCTGTGCATTCTATTTAATAACAGAACAAATTTCAATGCCAACAAGACAGGTAATATTCATTATACCATAGTTATGAGCCAGCAGCCAATCAGAAGCCTGTATTTGGCTGGTATATTTCATTTATCAGCGCAGTTAGCTCAGTCAGTAGAGCACTCGCCTCACAAGTGGGGGACCCGGTTTCAATCCCCAGGCTGGCCATCATGTCATTCCACGGCATTGTCGTTCGCATCAGACATTAAATTGGAGGTCCCGTGGGCCCAGCTGTAAATAAGTCTCTGACTAAGTCTGGTTAGTGGTTACCCACGTTAAATAACATCTACTCTTACCTTACCTTTACAATTTATTCTCTGTTGTTCACTTGAACGCCTGTGGGAGTATATAAAGCCTCATTGTTTGACAAAGCTCATAACAGTGAAACAGTCCCAAACAGTGAATTGCCAACAAAAATTAAAACAAAAATAAAGCTCACGTATTATAAAACTAACAAATCTGTAAATTCTTTAATTTGAGCCTAATTTAGATTTTCAATGAAAATAATATGACGCAGCGGTCAACCATATTAGATCTTTGGAAGGGGGAGGAGGCTTTGGAATTTTTTTTTACAGTCTGTCACATTGATATAGAAAAGTAGTGGACTGTTTCACTGTGAAAATGGCACTTCATGTGTCATCATGCTTATGATTTGTCACGACCATACCCAATACTTTCAATGTTAATTTGGTTCACTGAAAAAAAAAGGATTGTCTGATGACAAACAATAATTGTCTAATATGTGTCCGATCAAGCAATTATCTAATCCAGACAATTGAATTGTTCAAAATGTCAAAGAACTTGTTTGTTTGATTCAATTAATTGTCTGGTTCAAACAATCAATTGAACGAAACAAACAAGTTCTTTGACATTTTGAACAATTCAATTGTCTGGATTGGACAATCGCTTGATCGGACACATATTATTAGAAAATCATTGTCGGTCATCATACAATCCTTTTTTTCAGTGTTTAAGGTGGCTCGCTACTCATGCTAAGTGGTAGTTAGCGCACATTGACGCGCAGCCAGGCAGGCCCTATCTATGGTAACGTCACCATTGCAGCTGATCTCTGCTGTCATATTTTTTTAATTCTGAGAACTTCAACTGTCGGCCGCTTCGTTTGCAATTTGCGCCACTTCTATTGGGGTTAGAGACTTCTCGTTTGAAGCAGTAGATGCGCTATGAAAAGGGCTATATACAACCGGAGATTCAACTCGATACTCAAAACAGAAAATTTTTATAGGCGATTTTCGGCAAGCAGGTCTAATTTCTCAAAAATGACTTTGTTATATAAATAAATGTTTATATCAATTTCAAGTGTGGTAGGAAGGCTTGTCTATATCATCATATTGTTCCCAACTATTTTTGGAAATAAATGACAAAGAAAAGAAAAATCCTATCTCGTCAATTTTTTTTAGCGCCATGATTTATGAAAAAAGTTAAAATTGTCAAAATCGAAACTTATATTCCGAGCCCCTTGGAAAGTCCTTTAAACTAAATATATCTCTTTGAAATTGTAATAACCTTTTTGATGAAGGTGTCTTCTTTAATTACATGCTTCATTGCATGATATGGGATGCATGACCACTGAATGGCAGAATGAACTTCACAGTAAGAAAAATAAGAAAAAAATGTAGTTTTTCAGGTTTGCCTGGACTGACTTTCTGGTACATAACCCCAAACATTTTTTTTAAAAGGCTGGTAGCGACCAGTTTTGTTTGCATATCCTTGCTATAAACTATATTTTGGATCATTCTAAACTGTTTTTAAGAAATCCTATCTTGGAAAGTTCACGAGTATCGAGCCACCTTAAGGAGACTTACCCCGCTTGTTGGTGACAGCCAAAATGAAGGGATTATGCTTCTGATTTTCACTCTAAAATCAGTTATGACTAATCAAATGGCCTTCTGTTGATCATGACTAATCAAACAGCCTCCATGTTTCCCATATTGAAGTAGAGAAGATGACACTTCATCGGCCATCATGAGTCACAGAGTGCATTTTTCACAGTGAACTGGTCCCCATTTTTTCTATATCAAAGTGACAGGCTGTAAAATAAATAACTAATTGTCTTGTCTAGTTAAAGACTAAAACAAATTAAAAAATTCCTTTCTGAGCAGTCTTGAAATAAATTGGTGGTGGTGGTTGAGATAGGCCTTTTTCTTGATATGGTTTTGTTTGATTTCGAAACTAATATTTGAGGATGTCACACACTCAAATTAAATAGGCTTGATTACTGAGCACTTACCATCGCAAAAAATTACGGGGTTGCTCACTGCTCAGCTGAGCGTCTCGTGCCCAGACCCAGTAACGGAGTGCCGTGAACCCAAAAAGAGGACCCTTAACTAGGGAAAATTCACCCTCGAAGAGGCATAAATTTTCCTTAAGTTTATTTAAAAGTAATTATTTCAATAATTTCTACAAATTGATATATTTTTTATTGCCATATACGGCCTTCCAAAAGGGATTTTATTGCCAAATTTTGGATTCTAGATATGATGGACCAGGTCTAAGGAATTTCAGACCTCATTTTAGGAACCTTAGCTAGGGAATATGACCCCATTAAGAGCCCTTTTCAGTGGAGCATAGGTGTAGACAGACATATAGTAAGAAGCCCCTCCAGGAGCCCAGTATGACTCTTATGTTCTTTACATAGGAATCAGTTGTCAGCAAATGAAAAACACACATTGACCCTTTTTTCTGTACTTGACACTTTTCAATTGAGATTTAGGCATGCAACCTAGACACTTAACAATAATAAAAAGCCACATGACCAATAGGGTGTGGCTGGTGCCCGAAGGTTGTCATATCCCACTGTACCTTTTTTTGGTACTGCGTCTTGGTCCAGATAACATTTTTGGGAAGTTTCATGGAAATCAGAAAATGCTTAACTTGAGCACCATGCAGTTGAAAATTCTTAATTAATCTTTAAAATCGCTAATCGCGGTATTGTATAACTTTCTCAATATGAGTCATACAGTAATATAACCTATATATGGTTATATTGGCCTCAATTAGAGCTTCATTTTGAATACCAACTTCAATGGTCTCAGAAAATATTACGAGGTGGAAACAAATCTGTAATTCTAGGTTTGTTTGGGAAATAATTTGCAAATTCTATAAAGACGAAGATTTGATGTTAATCGGGTTCATATTTCATGGCAGAAAGTGCCAAGGGCATTATCTTGATATTTTGAAGAATTATATTTGGATATTTTGGTGAACTGTTGTAAGAAGTTTACTGTTATTTGTAAAATCTCACATTTAAATATGAGGTCAGGAAACTGAGAGTGGCTGAAATCGGCCTATGCCTATCCATCATTATCTTTATTCATACACAGTATCCATTATTATCTTTATTCATACACAGTGGCAATAGGCCTATGTGAACATAAAACAACAGATAGATAAAACTAATTAAAGCTTAAAAAAATTAAATCATTAAGTTGGCACCAGGTGGGTCAGACCTCAGTAGTCCGTACGTCTAACAATTCGCAAGAAAGTTGTTTGTTATCATGAGGTCAGGGAAAATCCCTTCTCAATCAACTCATTATTTTCTAGCACACTGTCAAGCACACAATGTCTAATAATAACAAAATTTTTGACTATATGGGCATGAAAAGTAGTCTATACAGCTAGCCACATTTTTAAAATTTGAGATGAATAACGAATTAATGACAGATGCTCAATGTGGTGCTTATAACAAAGATTTCTGATTTTCTCTCTTGTCAAATTTTTAGGATGCAATGATCATGACAATGTGTCACATCAGTAACACGTTTCTCATCCATTAAGCATTTTAAATTTCATAAATCAGGTTACTGAAGTCTAACGCTTTGTTTGAAGGAACCATGACAAATGGCAACAAGAGACAATATTATGGTATAAAGAGATAATTAAGACAGCACATACATTTGTGTCTTTACTCAGGTGACCAAACAACTGAATTCACAATTATATTAGCAGAATTATTGCTTAATCATCCTTATTTATCAATTTTACCTAGCTAACCTCAGTTAGTACTGATTTCGAATCTTAGCTTCAGTTCACTTGAAAAAGTTTCTTTGTGAAAAAAAAAGGTCAAAATGGTTAGCTGGTGTCAATATAAACTATATTTGCATGATTAGACCAAGTTATGCTTATTTTTTTTACTTTTCTTTGACCAAATAGAACAGGTAATAATTGACAATTGGCTAATTGACATTTTAACAGTATGCATGGAACTGAAATGTTTTGTTTTTTAAAAGCACTACTCATCAGCCATCAACCATAGCTTGCAGCATACACTGTCTGTATGTATCAACCGATATTTAATGTATACTATTGTATAGCCTTGTCAATATTAAACATACACTAACTTTTTTCAATTAAAGTCAGTCAAGACCTTGTCATTGTTTCATTAAGTAAAGTGGGTGACAAAGGCCAGTGGATATTTAATATGAAGGTAATCAGTACCAATCGCACAAATTATGAAAACTGCAGTGAAATTATGAATTTGTACACTGCTTAAAATTATCTGATACCACTGAAGTTGGTATTCAAAATGAAGGTCTTACTGAGCCCTGTCCAACTGAACATATTTTATTGATTTTTAATGAATATTGACAAAGTTATGGGAAACCACAACTTTGGGTTTTAATAAAAAGAGATGAAACTTCAACTGCATTTTGCTCAAGTTAAATGTTTTTCAATTTTCTTGAAACTTCTCAGGAATGTCCCTCAGATCAAACCACAATACTAAAAAAAGGTACAGGGCGGTCCTCTAAAATTTTCCGATTTGATGGGCAACAGCCACACCCTAATGACCAACTATAACTCTGCCAAATGAGTGCTGCCAATATGCTGTATAGCAAGTTGGAAATAAACCTAAAGAATCTCATACTGAATAAAACACTTGCAACTAAGCCTACACATTTTGACACTTCTTGATGGTCATGTGATGAATTAAGATTTCTATTCTATTCTTTACGCAGGTGCAAATTTTGGCCTGAGTCTGAAGATCAACATCGAACAATATGAATACATCGAAGGACCTAATCCAGATGCTGGCATTAAGGTGAATTTTTAGAGATATTAACTTTTTTACAGCACAAAGAAATAATTATTAATCATACACGGAATAAAGCTATGGTTTACCGAGACACACGTAATTACCATTGTGTGTACCCGAATAAGTAAAACATTGAAGCACCCATGATGTTGACAACCATAGAAGTCCAAGAGGATGTGAGAAATAATTTATGAATGAATCTGTATAGGTGGCGCCTAAAAACTATAACTATGTGAAAATGGTAGTTAAAATTATGATTTAGGAGTGTATCAATGCCTTGAATTGGATGTAAACGTCACATTGAATTATTTATATTGTTTTCCATAGGTTTATATGCACAACCAGACAGAGGTACCAGACATGGCAGATCTTTCATTTGCCATTGCACCAGGTCAACATGCGCAAGTTGACATCAGCATGGGAACTGTAAGCTAAGTTATATTCAGTTATATTATGTTGTTTTAATAAAATTTTCAAACAAAATACCAATCTTCAGGGCTCTGATTTCCCTTAATCGCATAAAAGATTGTTTCCAAACAGCACAAAGTATTCCTTTTCATACTGTGATAACAACGACATCTTGATTTTGGCAGCGGCAGGCTCATACTCAGACGCATGTCTTTTTAAATAATTATTCAGGTAGAAAATCTTCCTCCAAAATTTGGAAAATGTGCAGAAGTCCCCCTTACCTTGTTCCATAATGCCAATTACAGTTACTCCAGGTGCAAACGACAATGTCAGACACTCTATCATGAGCATCGTTGCAACTGTGTTTTACCTTACATGCCTGGTAAGTATTATGTCAATATTACTGAAGTTATCTTCGTTATCTACCCTCTATATACTTTAATTTAATCCATTAACTGTTTTTAGTGCATTAAGGAGTAGGGTTGGTGAGGTAGTATGACAAGTTTCAAGATTTGAGTCAGAAGTGTCTGACATTTGACTGAAAACACCTATTATCATTTCAGCCTACTCACACCTCCGCAATTTCAGAGTTAGTAGTTTGGACAACTTTGCTTACAAAATATTTGTTAATGCAAAGTATGTAGGGGCAGAGGTCACCAGTCTGAGGCACATGCTTAGTTGTTAGAGAGTGAGAATTATTGATTGTTTAGGTCTTTCAGTATTGTGTCAGGCTTAAGAAGACACTTTAGTAGCAGATACTCTTAAAACTCCAGTTTTAAAGTGGCCAGTATCAAAAACAGAATGATGGAGAATGACAACAGCTGTTAAAAACCCGTATGCATTAATATGCCAAATAGGTCCATTAGGTCTGGATATTAGGCCTTTGAGCAAAATAAAGGCCTTTTCATCAAGTTTTAGGGTCTTTGGGCAGACCAGCCACACAATCTTCTTTTAATCCAATTGTGCTGACAACATGACCAGAAAATGTTCCAAATGCCATGGCAGAATTGACGTTTAATGAATAATTAAAATTTAGTTGACCTCAGGAATTGTCTCTTTCCAATGCCTTGTCTTGCCATCTCACCCTTGATTTGCCTTCGTATAATATCAGTTATCATTTTTGTGATATTATATTGTTGATGGAAGTTTTGTTTTTCCAGCTGGCAGCTTTTCGGAGTGTGACCTGACAAGTTTTCTGAATTGCAGTGTACCCCTATTGTGTGAGTATTGCAAAAGCAGCTTTTCTGTTGACTTAAGTCAATATTTCACATGTCATTAATCCCTGAGTCCATGGTACTTCATTTGCACAAATTTAACCTTGCATTTTGGGTATATAATAAAAAAATTTATAAGTCGATCCCTAATTTCCTGAAATCACTAATATTTCAGATGGTGAAGGATACAAGATGGAGAACTGCACCTGCCCAATAGCCTGTAATGAACACTACTATGTCCCTGCTATGTCATATGCCGCCTTGTCCTCAATAAGTGTTGAAACGCTCCTACGATCAAACACTTCGCAGCTGGAAAAAAATTATCATAAGGCAAATGAAATAAGAGAACGTGTTGTGACTGAAAACCTGATAGAGACCCTCTCTGACCTCAAGACTATCCCATTGAACCTGAAGGTATATCCTTTTCCGCTGTTTTTAACTAGAGCATCAAAACATACCATGCTTTCAAAATTAGGTTGAAAATGAGATTCACTAACTGAGCTTTGCAAAACATGGTTATTGGTTAACTTCGAAAGGATAATATTTGGAGATTGTAGCGAGAAAAAGAAATCCAAATAAAAATTATGCAGAAATGTAATATATACGTCTGGAAGTATAGAAATACCACAATAAATGCTCAATATCAGAAAATATCAATTTTTTAAACTTGTTATAAGCAAATCAGATTCAAACTTAATAATATTGTTTTTCCCAGGACTATCATTTTGCTCTTGAAACCGATATTCGTAGTTCTACAACACGATTGAAAGAAGCTATCATTGAACTTCTTCAAATGGCTGGAAAAGACTTTGAAACATTGAAAAGAGGACTTGAACAACTTCAGCAGGATTATGAAAATAATATCAGTGGTCACTTGGATGTTTACAAATACTACATAGAGGAACCTTTATTAGAAATCTACAGTAAACGTCGTATGCCACTTTCAGAGAACCAGACAATACAATCAAGTGAGATTCAGTTGATCATCAACAATTTGAAAAGTTACGAGAACAGCTATTCTAATACGATTTATCCTTTCCTTAAAAGGATTTGGAAAACTTATGTATTCTTGGATTGTGAAGATTTAGGTCGAAAAATTTATGATGACCTGGAACACTTCAGTTCTAAGCCAAGCTTTACTTTGTTGACAGCAACTGCAAGTCACATTCCAAGATTCAGTGAATGCATGTATGCTCATAAATCATTCCTCGACGATGCAAGTTCATCACTAGATGAAGCACTTTCATTTATAATAGAAACTACTTTGAATGTCCGAATGTTTGATGTGGACAAAAATGATGCACTGGAAGATGAGTATGAATGGATCTTGTCAAATCAGAGCTACTTCAATAAACTTAAGGAGAGGTATAGTAAGTTTGCGGTCGACAAACTGGGTCTTCAAGAGCATCTCAGTCACAACTTACTCTTATCTCTTAAGGTTTTGTTCAGTCAAATCATGGAAGGATGCAATGACTGTAAGTTGATAATACTTTTGTTTGCTCTTATCTCTTTGCAAACTTAAATGTTTAAAGTCAAAATCATCTCAAGCTTTAAATGGAGTCACCTCACCTGTTTCTGTGTTTGCCATCACTGTAACACGTACTACAGATATTCAAAACCATTTTGGTGATCATTTTTTAGCATTTCAAACATTATTCAAATGAATTTCCTTCAGTATAGACAGATTGAATTTAGTTGCTGGATGACTTTATGAATTATAGAGAGTGGATCCTGAATAATGTTAATGTATCAGTCTATATTTCAATAAGCAACTCTCAATAAAGAGTAAGAATTACCCAATTCATTTGAGTTTAATATCTTAGTATCCTAATATTTTGCACTGCAGGGAAAAGTTCCTC
Organism: Platynereis dumerilii; assembly: GCA_026936325.1. Lineage (NCBI taxonomy): Eukaryota > Metazoa > Annelida > Polychaeta > Phyllodocida > Nereididae > Platynereis > Platynereis dumerilii. Next base: position 9,726,024 of record JAPTHN010000009.1, read on the forward strand.
CAATTATCGGATTAAAGAAATGGGTCGCAAATTGACTGGTCATTACTACAGTGTTCTGGAAAGCTACAAAAGTCTTATGACAAATATTGATGATTTAGAGAAACTGCCAAAACTACTATCAGAATTACAGGAATTACAAATATGGCAACAACCAATTGCTGTGCTGAGTGCCTCTCCAATATTGGACTACCAATGGAAGGAAAAGATCTACTACTGGCCTCAGTCAAGAAATGCTGTTGAGTTCATAGAAAATGGGGCAGCAAATGAGGTAAGGGGTAAAACTGTGAAAAACATTCTGTATACATAGAGCTCTGGATGGGGAGGGGGGTACATGGAGGAGATAATTCAAAAGTAAAATGATCAAGGGATTGGCAATTCAAAGGGAAAATGGCTGAGGGACTAAAAAGCCTCCATTTCTGACTTCACTACTAAATCTGCCAATTCATTGAGATTGACATGATGGTTCATTCTCAAAGCAGCAAGATACTCCTGTTTTCTCTCTGCAAAGGAGGTCAATGGGATTTTACCAGGAAAGGGTAGAATCTCAAACATACATCGACTAGAGCGGCTAATCGCCCTTAAAAAAATAATTCCATAATGAGTGAAAAGTTTACTATAGAAAATCCCAGAACTGGCAACCTAGTGCCAATCTTATTAGTCTAATTATGCTATTGTAAAATACGTAGAGTAATACAGGTACATTTTAAGCCTTTTATGTATCTTTTTTCCAGATTGTATTCAGAAACTTGTGGTCATATTTGGATAGTCTATCAAAGGACTTGTACCACACATCTTCGCAAATGAATCAAATAGCTGAGGAGGTTTTGACTATCATCAAAGATGTTGTGGATAACTGCCAGAAATTTACAACACGCAGTAAACTGGATGAAAACTTTGTAATGTAAGAGAAATTATATTTTAGTTAATGGTCAATTCCACAGAAGTGCACCACTTTTGGTGATTTTTGAGATAGCTCTAATTGCCAAGTTTTTAGCATAATTAAAAAATTTAAACTGGTATTTCACGAAGCTTGTTGAAATGCAGTAAATCTATGCTTCAGTTGCAAAAAGGCAGGATTTTCCATTTATTTGAAATTTTAGCAAAATCCTTTTTTTTTGTAAAATGCATCAAAATAGGCGAAAATTAAAAATTCCTTTTTCTGAACACATTCTTTGACTACAAGCCAACTTCTTAATACTACTAATGAGTAGAAAACTATAAAAACCATTCGGTTGTGTGTGCCTGTTTATTTCATAGAAATTTGGTGTTTTTTGCCTATGAAATTGCATCATTTACTCCCAGCGATCTGAAATTTGACAGACTAAATCAATTTTTAATGTGTTTACCCTAGATTAGATAATCGTGACCCAAACAATTTTCCTTCAGATAAGTCCCATCAGTCATAGTAATTTTGTCCCATCAGTCACGCCAGAAAATAATGGATTTCCCAACCGAAGAGGGATGCAAAAAAGTAAATGTTGGTTTCAATTGAAGGCCACACTCAGTAGGAAGTAAATGCACCATGGTACAAATTTATGGCATGCTTTTGAACACAGATATTTCAAGATAAGCAAACATACCCAAAAACATGTGGTCAAAAATGTCCCATCAGTCACAACAGTATATTTAATTTAATTGCAGAAACTTCAATTAATATCCGGATGTGTTTTCTTCACATATTTATCATTTAAGGCAATAAGAATGATGTAGCCCAGCAACACAATTCTCTTTTAATTTTTTTCTGGCTAATTTAGCCAGTGACATGGCCAGAAAATGTATCAATTGTCCCAAAAGTCACAACCTAATGTCTTTGCTTGCTTGTTAACATTGCTTAGTCTAACTGGCTGATCACATGCTCTCACAGATGTTCTATTGATCGATTAGCCTCTACTTCGTCTGTAACTGATAATTAAATATTGTCACATTGGTACCAACTGCTTATTTTATAAATTCAAGTATTCATTAAATAAAATACCTCTTTCTTGGCATAAAGATAGTTGCTGGTTACCTCAGCCAGTGATTACCAGATGGCAAGATTCTGTTCATTGCTTGTTTACCATATAATGGTCCAAGTAGTACAATATATTTGATCAAGTGTTTTAACTGCCTACATGACCATGCAAGGGCGTAGATTTTTCATTTTTGTAGGGGGGGATGATTTCGGGGATCGCAAACTTCGAGTGTGGCCCAACGGGCCGAAAGTCGCACAGCGGTAAGTTTCGAGGGCCACTCTGTAGGGCCCAAAAGCCAATATATTACAGATTATCGAAGGTTAGTTTTGAGACTTTTTTCTCCACACAACATGCAACTGCGATCATGGAAAAATTGCTAAATATGACAGATAATTGTCAACACCAAGTATTAATTATTTGAAATTCTAGGGGGTGATAATCATATGATCATCCCCCCCAGGTTCATCCTTGGGGGGGATGCACCCCCCCCCCATCCCACCAGGATGTACGCCCCTGTGACCATGTAGTCAGTAATCTGGCATGAAAGGTATTGGCTGCTTTGATCTTGTGGTTGTTGCTCCGACACTGTTGGCTTCTTTACTGTTTGATTTTGTTACACCTGTCATGCTGGATATAAATTACATAAAACCTAAAACCAATTGCCATTGCTGAAATACCAATTCAAAGTAACTTATCCCACTGAAATTAACACCGGGGATGGCAGCATTGTGGATAGTAGCAGAGATATGTAGTTTTGTATGCGAGGGTAGGAGGTGATGCCCAAAATATAAGTTTTTTCTTATATTTGTCCCCATCATCTCTTTCCTACACTCTTTAAAGATAACCTTATTATCCCTGGGGACTGAGGGTTTCCTTATATTGCATATCATAGATTATTCTATTTTTTCTTTGCAGGAATAATTTTATAACAGTTGACATTTACTACTCAGCACTAAAATACCAAGAAGTCACTCAACTGAAAGGCTACACACTCCTCAACTTCTTCAGTAAGTAAAGGACTACTTTTTTAAATTAATCTCTTATTGATTTTGAGATAGGACGTGATTAAATTTAATATCACAACCAAGTATTGAACAACAGTACAACATAAGTATTTTTAAAATTTGAGGAAATATGAATTATACAAATTTTTTACGATGTCTTGTTATAATATAAACTTGTCCCTGTAGCATCTAATTTTTCCAGCTAAAGGATGGACGGATTGATTAATGGGCCTTAAGTCCTTTATCTAAGCATTAAAAAAGTCAATTTAGTTCATGAAAAAAACAAAAAAAACAGGTATAGTCATACGAAGAAAGAACTGCTACATTGTCATTGTTTTGCAGGTGAGATTGGAGGCTACATGGGTCTTCTTCTGGGGTGCAGTGTCATCACTCTCTTTGAAATCCTGGATCTCCTTTTCTTTAACCTCTCACTGAAAGTGCACGATAAGCATCAGAAACTAGCAGCCCAAAGAAATGACAGCAAAGAAGACAGCAAAGAAGACAGCAAAGAAGACAGCAAAGAAGAGGTGTCTCCCTGTGTCAGTAGAACTTTTAATATTTGTAATATTTGTAAGATACCTCATTTTCAAAACAGCAATAACTTTTGATAAGAAGCATAAGTATTATATATTTGATATGACAACGATATCAGTTGAGTCTATAATCATTTTGAATCGTTATTCGTAATTATTTTTCTCATTGGGTAATATGTGAGTGATGTAATACATGGATAGTTTCTATCATCTCAACACGCCATGGTTTTCATGGAAAGACTAGATAATTCCACCAAAGCAAGGGAATATCGTCCAAAATACCAAGGACATATCTAGTCAAATTTTATGGTTGATTGTTAACGACATTGTTTCTAATTAAATTGACGGTTGTTTTTGGGTGTGGTTTGTTTTCATAGACAGAGTTTTCATTTTCTTTCTATTTCCAGGTGATGTCTGACTGCTCAAGTCACAGATCCACAATAATGAAAAATGTATAACAGTTTGTAATCACCTCTACTGATGTCTGAATATAAAACATGGCTTGCATGCACCTTGCATTCATATATGGTATTTTAGAAATGGTTACACTTGGCAATAACAAATTCGAGCTTCACAGGATTGTAAAAGAGAATAGCAGTGGCAAACCACAATGGAATTTCCCCCGAACTGGGTTTCACAACCATTAGCTTGTCATGTATTTTATATCTCTTTTTGATCTCCTATGAAATTTGATCAATATAGCTGTTGCCATTGTTAATTAATTATTGATGTGTTGTGATTGTTTCCATCATGGAAACAAATTATATTATAAGAGGAAGGCTATTTAAAATATGACAGTTGATATTTGTTCCATAAAGTGTGCACAACAATTAACTGAGAATAGTGAATCTTTAGTTTGAATTGTGTACGGGAAGTCCTTCCTGATCATGAAAAACAATTTGTGGAATTATATTTTCCAAAAATAGAGGACTTGAGGGCGAACAAATTGCCAGGAAATTCCAAAATATTTGGATGTGTTTATATTAAGAGCAGGAAAAAAAAACATTTTTAGAAACAACATACATTTGATATAGCGATAAATTACTACTGTGCCAATAATTATTATTGACCCCTCAAATGCAACAAATGCCAATGTTTACAAGTTTTATAGATAGAAAGCTAGATAGATTGGATTGATTTATTTATTGATTGAGACAGGCAGGGCTGGAAAAAATGTATCACTTCCGCCGGCAGACAATTATTCATTTTAAAAAATTGATCAGCCATCCCAGCCCCCCCCCCCCCTAGATTTCTAATGGCCACCCTTAAATTATTTTAAATGGTATATCGAATGACAGTGAAAAAAGTTAAATGAAATAATAAAAAGATAGAGATAACAAAATACCTCATGAGACAGGTCATGTTGTTATTCTTACACATGCAGTTTTTCTTTATTCTTCGGCCTTGTTTGGCAAACTCGGAGATTAATCATTTTTGTAGCAGGTGAGCTGTTTAAGTTTATCATAATTATGTAAGTTTAAGCTAAACTGACGTCCTTTGATGCTGCTATGCTTGACTGATGAATGCCAGTGATTCGTTCAATCAGACCTGGTACTAACTTTGACAGATGCAGGCCTTCCCGTAATCCCACGTTGGTGAAATCAGGCCTGTTTTCTTCATTCGCATTTTAATGGGTGTTATATATTATATTAATCATGTGTTGAAATATTTTGAAATATATGTACTCGATGTAGTATGATATGGTGCAAAAATTGTATTATGTATAGATCTTTCAAAATTTTGTCAAAATCACCTTTAATCTAATTATCGGTACCCCAAATTTTTTAATCTAGTGTTGTCAAGACATTAATTGTTGTTATATTGGTCATGTACTGAACCATCTTTAAATAAATATATACATAATGTAATGTATGGTATAACATGAACATGAACCACTTTTATCTAATTATTGATAACTTCAAATTCTAATGTTGTCCGGACACATTATATCGGTCATGTGCAGATGGATATCGATCTATTTTTAAATACACTACCCTCCAAAAGTTTGAATACACTTGAAAAGGTTACATTTCTTCAAAAAATACCTAGTCTTCAACACAATTTTTGTTTTATACTTACATCAAACAATATAGAAATTCACATTCAGGCCATAATGTATACATATTTCATGGTTTTAGATCATTTTGGTATAAATTTATGTAATTTTCTTGATATCCCATTTTATCATTTTCTCTGAAAAGCTATAAAAGCACAGTTACCATCCATATTTTTTGAAATTTCATCTTTTTTTTTTCACACATTTCCACTGGTTTGTGATGATTTTACCAGTGGTTTTAGACCAGAAAATGGCCATTGAAAATCGGACAAAAATACTGATTTTGGCTAATTTTTGGTCAAAACAATGCCGAAACAGCTCAAATAAAATAATTTTCACTTGAGAAGATATATTCTATGATTATACTTCATGGTGACCCGAAATTATCTAAATTTTGTAATTTTGAGTGGTTGATGTCCAATTTTTAAACTGTCTTTTTGGGGTTTAAAACTACTGTTACGATCATGTTAAAACTCTAGAAACACTTAAATATAATTAAATTTCATAAACCTAGAAGAAAACCGCGCTGTGACAATTTTTTATAAAATACCAAAATTTGGGATATCGAGAAACGTCATAAATTTCAACCAAAATGACCTAAAATGACAAAATAAAGACAATTTATGACTTCAATGTGACTTCTGATATTGTTTGATGTAAATATAAAACAAAAATTCCATTCAAAATGAAGTGTTTTCAAAAGAAACCTCACCTTTCCAGGTGTATTCAAACTTTTGGAGGGTAGTGTATGTATACACTATGTACTATGATGTAAGAACGGTATTACTTTTTTATCACAAATTACCCAGAAGCACTTTTATCTTATTACTGGTAACCCCCAATTCTTAATTTAATGTTGTCAAGATATGTGTTGTTATATTAATGATGTGCTGATCTACTACTAGATATACATACATGATGTTATATATTATAATATAAAATAGCATTTTGTATTGTTCCTTCACAAATTACTCGGACACACTTTCATCTAATTACTAGGTAGCCTCTAATTTTAAATACAGTGTTGTCAAGACATGTGTTGTTATATTAGTCATGTGCTGAACTATTTCTGACTAGACATACATGATGTTATATGCTGCAATATAAAATAGTATTTTGTATTGTGCCTTCACAAATTACTCATAAGTACTTTTATCTAATTACTGGTAACCCCGAATTCTTAATTTAATGTTGTCCAGATATGTGTTGTAATATTAATCATGTGCTGAACTATTTCTGAATATACATACATAGTGTTATATGTTATAATATGAAATAGTATTTTGTATTGTTCCTTCGCAAATGACTCAGAAGTACTTTTATCTAATTACTGGTAACTTCCAATTCTTAATTTAATGTCGTCAAGATATGTGTTGTTATATTAATAATGTGCTGACCTATTTCTAAACATACATGTATGATGTTATATGTTATAATATAAAATAGCATTTTGTATTGTTCCTTCACAAATTACTCAGAAGTACTTTTATCTAATTACAAGGAAGCCTCTAAAATATACTTAATGTTGTCAAGACATGTGATGTTTTGTTATATTAATCGTGTGCTGAACTATTTCTTAATATACATACATGATATTATATGTTATGATGAAAACAATGTTTTTTTTTTCACAAATTATTTGAAACATTTTTATCACCTTGCATGTCACCAGCATTATAATTACCACCCCATTCTGGCCATTCCCAGTATATACAGTGAGGATACAATGCAAAATCTGCCACTTGCTATGTTCCATGTCAAGTCTGGATGTTCTGTTGTCCCTGAACCAATCAGTGAATCAGGTTAGGCTAAAATTGGATGTAGCAAGGTGTTCAAGAAACCAAGAATTGTGAGGTAATTAAAATGGCAGTGATGAACTTCATTTTTCGATGTGCTAATAGGCTTGACCATATTAATTTTATAATTATATATGCCTAAATTTACAAGAGAAATGAAACATTGTTCCATGACTTTCTCAGTGAGTAGTGATTGGTATTTTTCAGTCCTAAAATGTGTGTTTCATTAACTGATATTATTGATTATTACATGTCTCAGATTGCAGTTGTGAGGCCCTGGTCGAGTAAATTTGACGAAGAAGCAAGTGCTACGGAATACAATATATGTACTGCATTTAGATCCAAGGCTTCAGTACTAGCAAATTGGTTATCTTTAAATATATATATTTGCATGACTGGTCATCCCATTATGTAGTTTTATATTGCTGTTGTAAATTCCATTTTCCTGTTATCATCATGTTAATATAATTATTAATACTTCTAATTATGCTTGAGGCATGCAATAAAAGACTTTTAGAATTGAAGTGGTACCTGTCAAAACCATAATATTGTATAAATTAGAGGCTGTCAGGGTTTATTATATTCACTGAATCAAGTAAATTAATTGCAAATCTAACATGGATAGTCCAAGTGATGAATGTGTTGTCTGTCTTGTGTGCTTTACAGATTCAAATAAAACGTGTATAGTCAGTAAGTGTGTTTTGTCTTTGAAATCAGGTGCATAAAAAATCTAAATAATGAAAGCCTCCCCAAGTTTGTGTGATCATTTGACTTGAAGGAAGCTGTAGAAAAAATTGGCATTCTGCTGCTGATCACAAAATCCTGCTCTGCAAAATATTTAAATAAATAAAACTGGGATTCACAGCTGGCATTTGCCATGTTTCAGAATGGTTTAAAGACTAAAAATTGCATTTAAACAAAAAATTGCAAGTAGACAAAAATTTGGGACAAAAGCGGTTTTTTTTAAATATTAGTTAATTTTATGAGACTACCATGGTGGTTCTTGCTCTGAAATTTGGATTATCAAGTAATTTTTGGGTATTCGCCTTTCAAAACAACTTCACCATTTAATGGCATTTATCACTAGATTAATTTGTGCCAGTTCAAATCCAGCGGCAGACTGGGCTGACTCTGAGTCCAAACCAAAGATGTTGCTGCGAAATTATCTGCAAATTTGAACTTCTTGCCAACGTAAATAAACAAGCCACAAACCCGGGACAGTTGTGAGTAATATACCTCAGACATTTCTATTCAAATGTCATCTCTCTTAATGCCTCAATTGAAGTGCTCCAGTCAGTTTTAGAGCAGTATATTATCTATCAGAAATTGTGCATCCTTCAAAAATCTTCAATTGAATACAATATGGGTGTTATTGCATTTTCTTGTTCAGTAAATAGGCCTTGAAAACATAAATAGTTAAACGAGGAACTTTTTTCACTGGTGCTGCTTTGATATTCTAACAAAAAGCAATATTGGTGTTCTTTTTCTTATTTGATCTTCTGTTTACCACTTAGAATATCATTGCAAATCTCTTAGTTTATTTTCAAGTCATGTGATTATTATTTTTAATGCTATGCTTGATTTATTGTACTTAGATCTTTTAAAGGCACTAAAAAGAAATACGCTTAATTGCATGCTTGCCACATGTGGTGCCATCTTTAGATATGCTTCAATTTGCTGTTAAACAAACTCAATTGACCATTTGTCTAAAACAACTTCAAGATATCAATGTGTATCAATAAACCATTGATACAGAAAGTGTAATGGCAATTTAAGATGCTGAAACTTGTGTTAGTCTCAAGATGTGTTCCAAAAAATTTAAATATCTCGACAAAAATAATCCACTCCATGTCTCCATAAGTATACAGGTTGGTCGTCAACTCACACATCCGAAATGATAGGAACTGCTACTTGCCTTATTGGTGGCACAATTTTGGACCTTTGGGCCCGTTTTCACCAACATGGTATTAAGAGTTAAGCCTGGTATTAACTCCTTTAAACCTGGTATAACTAAGTCCATTTCACCAAGAGTGTGCTAAGCATGTAAACCTGTCAAGGTTCAGTGAATCATACACATTGTCACCAAACTCAAGGATCAGCCATCTCAAACTGATTTGGTGTCAAAAAGTGATTAGGCCAATGAAAACAGAACATATGTTTCTTATGAGATGGCATGACAAATCAGTATTATAGGCCTTTGTCTATTATATTCGCATGTTTCTCTAATTTAACAGTCACCAACGATTTTTTTCAAGAAAGATATGTCACATCATGAGATATAAAGTTTGCAAACCAAGAACACACACTTACCTAGAAAATATATTTGTTGAAGTAACTGTTGCAAATATACTAGCCATACAGCATTAAGCACACAATTTAAAAGTATTTCATGTATGAAACTATGTTTTTATAGCAATTGCCAATGATAATCATGACACCAAATAGAGGCAATTCTTCTGTGCTGAGTTGTACAAAACCTCTGCACTTGTTGTTGGTTTTAGCACATGGGTACTTTTGAAGGGCAGGAAATTCGAACGTGGGTGCAATCTATGCATCCTATAACCCCCCCAGAAATCAGGCGATTTCGGATAATTCAAATTTAGCCTCCCGTGTGACTGGTCCACTGGGCATACATACATATACGGGTTTTAATGAAGCGATTGCTTGACTAACACGCTTCACAATCCTTGAAACTGAGGCGACACTAATACCACTCAAGTCACCAACGACTTGTTGGTAACTGTCGGTAGCAAGAAATCGCAGGCATGTCAGCCATTCTGGGTACATCAGATTTTGAGGACCCTTATCATTAGCTATATTCAAAGGGATTCAACCATTATAGTAGTTTCATTGTGCAAAAATTCATGACCAGCTGATTTGTATTAATTTATTGTTTGAGGGGAGGGGGCTAAAGAAAAATGCATTTCTGTCACCAGCACTGGACAGACAACTAATTAATTTTCTTTTTTATAAATTTCCAAGCCCACCCCTCTTTTTCTCTTACCTTGTCATGTGGCCATGTTTGGGAACTTCAGAGATTAATTGTGTTTGTAGCAGTTGAGTTGTTTAAATACTATGTGCAGACTTTCACTCAGTAAATGTTCCTTGATCCTGCTCCGCTTGAGTGATTGGCTTAGCCAGACCAGGTCTTAGCTAAGACCTGGCATAACTCTTAATACCATGTTGGTGAAAACGGGCCTGTATGCCTCATAGCAGTTTGGGTCTCAAATGGCAAAATTTGGTGGGACTAAATAAGCTATATTGGTTGAAACTAAAATTTGACGATGGAATGGTAGGTGTCAAATATCATTTTGTACCGTAAAACAGGGTAAAGTTGGCAAGCCGGGGGGAATTTGGCCACCTATTTTAACCCACTTAATGGCAGAAATTCCAACTATCCTCGATCACTGATGCAGGTGGCGAATTTCCCAAGGAAACCTATATGTCAGTGAGAAAAGTTCGCTTTTCTGCCAATAGGCAGTCTGGTGAAACTGAGAACTGCATGCTGCTGCCACCTAGCACAAAAGTTGATTTCCTATGCTACAGCATTGCTGTCCCAAGAAATAGTTCCAATTTCATTGCACATTCACAAAATTTCTATTCAACATTGATGAATACCAGAGTCAGACTCGGCAATCACATTCTCTAAGGAAGTAGACAAGGCCATCAGCACACTCAGAAACAGCCCCGGTGTCTTCCAAGCAAAATTGTGTGTGTTCCTATGGTCGAAAGTAGGTGGACGCTCGCAGGAGCTCGCTGAATAGCACACTAGTCACTAGGTGGCAACACAAGACAGCATATGTTCTGATATGTGGCAATGCTAGAGCAGTCCACTTGTAGACAGGCCAATAGGTGGATTAAAATATGCGGCCAACTTTCCCCTGGCTTGCCAACTTTATCCCAGTCTACCGTACACATAATTTCAGTTTTGTAAAAAATCAATTATTCTGGTTTTGTGATAGGAGAAGCTTGGGAGAGTTGGGCCGCAGGGAGAGTTGGGCCACCCTGATTTTTGAGGAAACTAAAATTTTTGAGAACGCTGCAGCCACCAAAATTTTATAAAAATAAAAATCTTTCTATGGATGTAACATTTCTGGCTAATTCACTTGTCACGATCTTTAGAGAGAAGAAAATTCAAATTTGGATGAAAAACGGAAAAACTGAGCCATGTTACGAGTTTTTAATTGTCTGTCAGACAACAAGGACTGAAAAAATTTTCTATGGCATGCTTGGTCGACTTGACCATTCAGTTGTTATTAACATATTCAGGAAAATTATCAGACAACCTGTTTTGTCATAATTGGGATTTAGAGAAAAATGGTCGAATGGGGGAGAGTTGGGACAGTGCCAATACTCTCCCCATATGTGTTGCATTTACACAGATTTATTTTTATTAAGACAGAAGAACTTGTCTATAGCAATTTTCAACAGAGATCGAATATTTTTTGGCCTTAATAATTATTTGTGGTCAAATAAAATTAGATGTCAGGAAATCTAGATGGGGAGAGTTGGGCCCTCAGGCCGAGGCTTAAGTCTGACAGCAAAGTAGAGTTGCAAGAGGCCTCAACTCAGGATTAATTACTTCTATGACCACCACACTACAGATTAAAAATATTATGGCCTCAAGTACAGCTTTACCAAACTTGATATATTGCAATGGCCCAAGTCTCCCACTTCATGGGGAGAGTTGGGCCAAATTTTTTCCAATTTTCATTGGGCTGTTGCTCATAAGTTCTTGGGAAAATATCAATGCAAACCTAAAGATATTTTTCTGAAATATTTCAAGATAAAATACATGCATTTAGCATCTTTATATAATCATTACTGTTAGCAGGAGGTGCAAGAATGTAAAAAGTGGCCCAACTCTCCCAAGCTTCCCCTAAACCAAAGATGTTTGTATTTCTACTAACCCTAATTGGATGCGAGAAACCAAATATGTTGACTATATAGCCAGAGGTGTATTTCCTACACCTATGTCATTTTAAGCAGACAATCAGCAATTCCTGAATTTGCATTTTACTGTAAGAAGTACACACCAAGGTCACTATCTATGATACCTATGGGAAATTACCAGGTGTATGTGCACTTTTCACATCAACTGTATATGCATGGGCATATTCAGTCAGATTTTACATTGTCCAAAGCCGCAACATGAACTGTGCAGTTTTCCGAGTGATCCAGAACCTCAGATCATCATACTGTCCTGTGAAGCAGTTTCCGCCACTTGCACAACCTATCTCAACAGCCATGATGCTTGGAACTTGTGCGGATATTTGTTCGTTAATGTTGGTTTGCTTGCAGCCGTCATAATACACTTCTATCCCATAATTCTTGCTGTAGACGATGCCTATGAGGTGCCATTCATCATAGGTCACTATGGGATAGCCATCTGTCGTGTGGAGATGAGTGCCATTGTTTACCAAAGTCAGAAGTTTGAGAACGCCGCTGGTTTTATGAAGCAAGACAGACATTGACATGGATCTCATCAAACTGGGCCAGCCTGTACTTTGCATGGGGGCTCTGAACCATAGGGCAAGTGTCGTACCATCGGGGCAGTTTGAGATTCTCCCAAAACAGTCAGATTCATGAGTTCCAAGCTCCATCATATTACTGTTTTGTACCACATTTTCTATGAAAATGGAAGAACCAATTCTTCCTGATGTTACATACGGACCTGAAAAAAAAGAAACCAAATAATTATGTGCTCTTTTTGTCATATTGCTCTATAGCAAATGGGACCGTCCGTTTCTTATTTTTCAAAAATCAATTTAGATAGTGGTGGGCCTATATATATATGTTGTCATTTAGGAAGACAAGAAAGCATATTCAGAAAAGATTTCAATGCACAAAAATATTTAAGAGTAATAATTCATTCACATACCTGGTGTTCCCAACACTGTAGCATTGGTACCAACTGCAGGGGTCAGATGGGTGCTGCCATTAGCAACAATTGTGTCCATTGGAATGTGAACAAACAAATCTGCAAAAGACATGTGAGACTCAGTCTAACTAAACTCTTCAGTAGTGTTTATTTAGTTTTAGAGTGTATATTATCCAACCAAGCTGCATTACATTAAATACAAATGACAAATATGGCATAGTGCCATGATGTTTTTAAAAAGGGTGAGAAGGTTTAGTTGAAAAGTGAATGGACAAAGCTGATGGGAGAAGTGTAATGGTTATATTGGTTGTAATATAATATATGTCTCATGATATTGCATTTGTCTATAGCAAATGATATGACCAAAAACATAGCCAGTTTGATGGTTCTGTGAAAATATTATTCAGCGGCTGCATCAGCCAATCTCTAAATCGCCAATCTCTAAATAGTCAAAAAGACTAAAAAAAAATTTGATTTAGATATTGGCAAAGAAATATCCATGCCCATCTCTGCAATTATCGCTCACATCTTTTTGGACCACTCACAACATTCATTTAACAAATAATAAAATCGATTTTGAAATGCGGGACGCAGCTACGGGATCGAGGGATCCTCTTCTTTTTTTTTAGAGTAAGGCCCTGGGGATGTTCATCTGGCTAATTTCAAGCCACATTTAATGGCGAAAAAAAAAAGATGTCTGTATCTTTACTCGCAGAAATTGCAAAAAATCGAATCCCGTATTTTTTTGGGATTTCACATGCTGTGCCCTGCATTTTAATATCGACAGTGGGCGATAATTGCAGGAATGGGGCCGATTTCACTATTTGTTAATGTTCTAAGCGGCCCAAAAAGGTATTTAGAGATGTGCAAATTTTGCCAATAGTTGGAGAATTGCTCCTTTGGGCAAAGTATGCCAATAGTTACAATAGCTTGCCAATAGCTATAATAGCAAATTGCTCCTTTGCAAAGTTATATGATCTTGCCCAAGGGAGAAATAGCTTGCCAATAGTTGAAATAGTTTGCCAATAGGAGAAATGATGTCATACAAAAAAGAAGAATATCATCATTATCATTTTATGCTGGCCACGACTTTGTCTGAAACTTAACACTTAGTACAAAAGCGTACATACCTTCCAATAGTTCTTGCATGAAGTCTATAGCTTGGCGTGTATAAGTTGAGTTAATAGCAAGCCACACAGGACTGGCTGATTTTGGACATGCGAGACACAAGTCACATTTACCCTCACTATAGGCCGTACCGATGCAAAAGTTGTCAGTTTTTGAGTTGCACTTAGCTGCGCATCTGACACGGGTAGCGACATTGACAATATTTTCTGTTGCCGAGCAGCTGATATTTCCTTGCATTTCGAAGTGTGAGGCTTTGACATCACCAGCAGAAGTAACACATAATGTTGAACTTAGAAGAATCAGTGGAATAATTTCCATTGTATTTTAAATGCAAATGAATATTTCTGAAACAAAGAAAATAATTCTTTTTTAACGCAAGGTGGATTTGCAGGTTGGTCGGCCTAATAGGGTTATTTCATCTCAAGTCAACCAAAGGTCCCCACCTCACCTTCTCCAATTTTTGTGCAACATATTAAGAACACAATATATGGAAGGAATTTGTGTGAAACTGCACAGCTGTAGTTCAAAAATTGAGGAAGTTGTGGCCAATTGGAGATTTAAAATGTGGTGCGAAATTCAAAATTGTCCATTTCTAAAAATTTCAAAATCTCCTTTGTTTGTTTATATAAAAATTTGACATAGCCAATGTACTTACACATGACCTTATCATTAATTGCAGTTCAAGAATTTTCTACTCATATTCATTTGCCTTTACTCCAGAATGTTTATCACACAAAATTCCAGATTTCAATCATTTCTATCTCCTTCAAGTGACTTGTCAAATATTCCGAACATTTGTTCTTTTGGGTGACTAAAATTAGTAAAAGTAAGATGGCTTCCCTAGGTATTGATGACAACCATTTATACCCTACACAATTTTCAAAAGAATTAAAATTTACCATGTTTGGGAGTAAAATATCACCATGTGGGATAATATGTAGATAGCACAAACTGCTGATGCATATCATACGAAAGTATACGAGAAGGTATTTTGATTGGTACGAGCCATGTTTTGTGTATAAGAATTCTTCATTGTGAAATTTCACTTTGTATCTTTGTTGTTTACACCTTTCCAACATGATATTATGTTCGGATTTAAATGATAGCAAAATCATGTAGGATGAGAAATTTGAGTTTAAAATTGTATTTTATATTTTGACCATATATAACATAGCTAGCATGCTGTATTTGTGTACTTGAAACTTTGCAACGACCATGCACATGATGTTACAGTTACTGTGAAGAAGTTTGATTCTTGTAAAAATTAAGTTACTAAATGAACTAAAGCAACCTTTATGTGTAATTACATATAATAAAAAGATTTAGTGATTACATTTGTATAGATGACTTCATCTGTTGCACTTGTCCTTGAAATACCAAACTAACAACAACCTGCGACACCCAGGGTTCATGAGAAATGTGCATGTTTACAATTTCAGTACTTACATTACCTTGTTAGTTTCGACCTCAGTGTTCTTTATTGGGAACTCGAGTGAACTGTAATAGTCAAGCTGTCCTTATTGATACACAGTCCTCTGCAAAAAAAAAATTCCAGCATCAATATTATACAACATTCATCACAAAGGAAAATATTAAACAAAGAATATATACATTAAATTATTCAGGTGTGTGGTATAGATTGCCATTTGAATACCTTAGACCCCACAAATCAATGAAGAGCAATTAAGGAGATTGTAAGTAAAAAAATATTGAAAATTCTAAGAGGATATTGACGAAGTTTGCAAGGATGCACATTAACAACAGCCTCCTCACTTTGTGGAGAGGCAGAGGGGAGGCTGTGGTAAGTTGTTCAATTTAAGGAACATTTACCCATTTCTTGCTTGAAAAGTAATAAGATAATATATGTGCTTTAGGTCAAAACATTACTCACAGAGAAGGAATCCTTCAAACATGAATATCAACTTTGCAAGTACAAATAATAAAACACTTGATTAGGGTTAGAAATAAGAAACACAATAAAAAAAGGTGGTAGTACTCTTTTGACTGCATTTTACTTATTGACAATCTATCAAAATTTGTATTTATGTTTTTAATCAGTTTTGATGCATTCCCATCAAAACTGCTACTTCTTTTATTAATAATCCAAAATTTCTTGTATGTTTTTGCTGGTTTTGGTGCATTCCCATAAAACAGTTTTACACTGTTATAATTCTTTATCCATCAATAGTTTTTGGAATACTTTTGTCAGTTGGATGCATTCCCACCAAAACCGCTTCTTCTTTGATTATCTGTCAAGAGTTGTCTGTATGTTTTTGTTGGGTTCGATGCATTCCATTCAAAACAGCTACTTTTTAAATCAGCTATAAAAAGTTGTTTGCATGTTATTGTCAGTTAAAAAAAAAAGATTTAATCCATCTTCATGGTGCCGAAGATCATCCTCCAACAAATATACAAGTATTCATGTAAATAAAAAAGTATTCAACCTTTATGCTAGTAATCAATCAGGACAGTCAATGAAAATAACATGCACTGAGGACTTTGAGAGATGCTTGCAGATAGACTGCCTATTTGCCGTTTTGCCCATCCTCCCATAGCAGGGTTCATTAACATTCATCCTGCAAACAAGTACTGTAAAATTCTGAAGTTTTCAAATCCTTTTACAGCTTTTTTCCGGTGTGATTTAAATAATTGTTTATGGTTTTCTACAAAGAAACTCATTCAAAGAATTATTACAGATCTCATATTAGTGTGCCATGTTCTTTTCAACGGACACAGTGCTCTTGTGATGTCAGTATCAGCATAATAATTTTACAGTTGGTATATTTGCAGTTCCAGCTATGTGTCTTTTGGAACCCACTCTCATCACATCATTACAAATACACAATAAGCTGTTAGATTGTTGCATCCAAAAGTTACTAATTCCAGCTAATGCATGGACTTTGTGCATAACTGCTATGCTGCTATCAGTTTTAGCACTTTTACAACAAAACCATTCTCCCCAAGCAAGCCCTGCTAAAATGGACAGGCCAGGGCTTTCTGCTATTTCCAACCTCTTCTGTGATTGGCTGCTTATTTAGGTCATAAGCATTTTGCAGGCAGATTTAGTGACACTTAGAGGATTACTGGCAACTGAGAAAAACAGTGTAAAACAAGCAAACTTTCAAACAGTTTCACTTCAGAACACATAATTCAATGGAATTTTCGTAACTGTGATAGCACCTTTCAACAATACACAATTTCTCCAGTTGTAACAGTGTGAAACAGGAGCAACACTTTCAAACTGTGATGTAGCAGCCCCTGATTGGCTGAGCCAAAACTGGGTCAGTTAATTAAGTATTCATGAATTAGCAAAGGTTATGGGCCATTTTGTCATGGTATGACTTGGGATGATGCAACAAAACTAATTCATTCACTTTCACATTCACTTGTTGGTCTGAGAGGTAATCATGCTCTGCTCTGTCTTGGCAAAAATATTACAGCAATTGATGGACATTGGACAATGATGACTCTCCATGAAAAATGCAGATTAAATTAGAAGTTTAATTAATAATCCAATGACTTTTGGAAGAGTTTTTGTTTTTAACAGCACAAAATGACTCTGTGCATGTACATTGCAAACATGTATGTTGCATTGTAAAATGTGCCAGAATGATTATATATCTTTGTTATGTCTTTTTTGATGAAACTGCAATGCTTACATGTGACCTCATTCACCCCAAGCTAAAACAATCATGCTCTGAACATTGTGATCACCAAGTTAGAAAATTTTATTAAATATCCTGTAGGTCATTACAACCATGCTCTAAAGCTTTTACTTTGCTGTATGTTTCAATATGGGGGGGGGGGCTATCATCGTCACTAATCATAACAAAGTAAATATAATACTTGCTCAACGTTTACCAAATTGTCAGGCTTTATAGTCTGTCTGTTGAATGTATGGACATAGAAAAAGAGGCAATGTTACATAATAACTATGAGGCAGAATTCAACTTTATTTAAAATTTTTTTAGCACAAACAACAATTATGATGCTGTAATATGTCATTCACATGTTACTAAGCAATATTCACCAATCTGTCAGGATGGGTTGGGTAAAAATCATTTAGGACAAAATGACCATTAAATGCATGATTGATTGATTCATTGGTCTATCAGGTTTTATTGAATCATTTTTTTTAATTAAAAGTGGTAATTTTTTTAATAGGTGAAGGATGATAAATCACTTCCCATCTGAAAATCAAGTTTTTCAAATATCTACCCTTAGGCTAGATATGGAATTCTATAAAATAAATTAAATTTTATTGAACCAAAAAATATTTACAATTTCAGTCTGACGAAATAGAAATTTTTTCTGAACATCAACACTCACGGCAAACCCTGATGAACCAATAATAATTTAATCTTCATGAATTAATTGCAATTATTTCCTGAGTGCTTAATTTGATGATGTCTACCCAATGACAGTTTAGTTGGTGCAGGGTGATCTCATCTGAAAATGAAATTGTGTGAAATGTCTACCATGGACGACATATAAAAATATTGTGCAAATGACCTATGAGATCTTTAGCATAATAATGGATTTTATGCTCAATGATAACATTTTCTCATGTTGGCATTACTGACTAGGCCTACTTTGTGTGTCATCATGCTGATGATTTGTCATGATCACAACCAATACTCTGTTAATTTGACTGAAGGAGACTTATCCCGCTTGTTGGTGACAGCTAAGGGACCGTTCAGAATTTATGACTAGGGGGGTGGGAGTTTTGGCCGAGGGGGTACTAACTTTTCACACGTGTTTCAAGGGGGGTATTAATTTTTGACAACACTTCCAAGGGGGGGGGGTAAGAAATTTTAACAAAGAAAAAATGTTTAAAAAACGTGCATAAACTCATTTTATTTGGACTTTTTTAGGCGAAAAACTCCGCGAAATGACGCAAATCTGTACGCGTGGCCATGTAAAACAGTATATATATGTGTGTATTGCTTTTTATGGCAAGGGGGGGGTACTGAAAATACGCATGAAACCTAAGGGTGGGGTACTAAAAATCCGCATAAAACTGAAGGGGGGTACCAATTTTTGACGGGAAGTTCCAGCAAAACTCCCACCCCCCAAGTCATAAAATCTGAACGGTCCCGAAGCGAAGGGATTATGCATCTGATTTTCACTCTAAAATCAGTTATGACAAGTAAAATGGGCTGCTCTTGATCATAGATTGGTGGCTCTTGATCATGAATAATCAAACAGCCTCTATGTTTCCCGTGTTGAAAGTAGAGAAGATGACACTTCATGGGCTATCATGAGTGACAAAGTGCATTTATCAGAACTGGTCCTGATTTTATCTATCAAAGTGACAGGCTGTAATAAAGCGAAACAGAAAGTTATAGATTTTTACTGATATGAAACCAGTTCCTGTTCTGTCAGGATTTACCCCATACACTGTATTGTTACACACTGAAAAACCAGTAAAATTGCAATTTCTTCAGTGACATTGTTGTGATAGAGATTCAGTTGGTTTTACAGTGTTTCATTAGTTACTCATTTAACTAATTGATAAAAACCTTAATACCATTGAATCTGGTTGGGTGCTCTTATATATATTTCTTTCCGTTTGACTCGTGTTGCAACTCAGTTTGATGGTGCGCTGAGTGACCCCCATCGCCATGCGCCAGAATGATGCACCCAGGAGGAAAGGTACAGTAATCAGCCTCTGTTTGCCAGGCAAATATGAGTATAAAGCTGCACACGGAAGGTACTGAAATGACAGTGCTATTTTGATATCATACAAAGCTGTAAGTACACTTCTTATCACTCATTTTTGAAACTTTCTGTTAGAAAGCCAGTCCAACTAAACATATAAAATGTTACATAGATCTTGCAGTTTGGAGATTTTAGTGTCCTCTCATTTATCATACCAAAGCATTTCAATGCAGACCTGAACTGATGTAGTCAGGAAAGAACTAAGTTGTGTCAAAATATATGTTCAATAGCACAGGTTAGTGTTTCTTGTTAATTTGTCTTATCTCTATATATTGTATCAGTACAGCAAATGGATTCAAAAATAATGATAAATTTGATTTATCGAGCTTTACTATAACTGTACAACATGACTACATCAGTTATTACAGATCTCATATTAGTGTGCCATGTTCGTTTCAACTGCCACAGTGCTCTTGTGATGTCAGTATCAGCATAATAATTTCACAGTTGGTATATTCGCAGTTTCAGCTGTGCCACTTTGAAAACACACTGATCACACCATTACAAATCCACAATAACCTGTTAGATTGTTGCTCAACACTGATTATTCTGTTTAATGTTTTGAGTATATCCAAAAGTTGCTAATTCAAGCTAATGCTTGGATTTTGTGTATCTGCTATACTGCTATCAGTTTTAGCACTATTACAACAAAACTAATTCATTCACTCTCACATTCACTTATTGGTCTGAGAGGTAATCATGTTCTGCTCTGTCTTGGCAAAAATAATATACTCAGGGACCCTTCAGAATTTAAGACCTGAGGGTTGGGGGGGGGGGGGCTGGAGTTTTGCTTGAGAGCATACTTATCACTGATTTCCAATAATGTTTATTTTATGATCGACCCAAATTTTTAACCTCCTTGTCTGGCCTTTTCCAAATTTTTGGGGAGCAACTACCTCCCTTCCCTCCCCCATTTCCTGTCCTCTGGTATACCCATGCAACAAAACCACGTTCACTTCCAAATAATCTCCCCACCTTCCCCACCCCCCCCCCCCCAGTCATAAATTCTGAACTATTTCTTAGGCCCAGATCTCACCAAAAAGGCTGAAAAGCCACAAGGTGCTGCCCTCAAGGAGAAATTTCACGTCAAACGACACCATGATGGATCAAGCAAGTGGCTCAAACATATCAGTTTGACCTGCTCCAACTGAATCCAAACAGCTATACCAATTAATGCAGATTAATCAATTGTTATTCACACTTTGATAGCCCATAAGCCTGATTTGTTTGTAGCAGGTGGAATCAACACTTAAGCTTGGAGTGCCGATAGTGATGTCAGTATTGGAATACTGACATCATCTCTGCATATATTCACATGGACATGGCACACTAATATGAGATCTGTAATAACATTTATTTTCAAATGAAGGCTAGGACAATATGTGTTACATTGTAAGTGTTTATACAATTTACATTGCTTGAACAATTTTTGAATGTCATGATTCTTTTTTTTTTCATGAACCTAGCAGTATTAATTTTTGGGAATTTGGAACACAGCAGTTGAACTGTAGTTGAAAAGGACACCAAATAACCTCATATAGTGTGGCTTTGCTCGGCTGGTGTTGCCTGCTAAAAGTGGCTTGACTTAGTTGATATAGCTATTCATAGTTATCCACAGATATCCATAACCATTTATCTCTTTACTCTTGTTTAAAGGGCCTATAAGCCCTAAATTCTTTTTTTTAACATGGAATTTTTATTGATTTTTATGTTGGTATATGCCCACCTGAGTACACAAACAAAACATCAAAGCAAGCAAATGTGGTAATTAGTGATTATTAGCCTTTAAATATAAGCGACATTGATCAATCAGCTGAAGATCCATAAGATATTTTGTGTAATGACATGCTTGCGAAAGGGGCCAAGTTGTTTTAAATGCATGTTTTTTGGGATTTAAGGTGTTATAGCCAAGTCCACAGTTAAGGGAATGCCACAATATTGTGAGAACTTCATCAAAAATCAAGAAATACCATTTCAGGTCCTCGTGTTTGTCATAAAGAGACATTTTAAGAAAAATACCCCAGTGTGACTTTTTAGGCTTATAGTCCCTGTATACAAAGGGGGTTGTGGCTAGCTATGGAGGATAGGTTTAGCGGTATACGGCTAGGAATAAATTGCTGAGGTCCGATTTTAAAAGACGAGCCACTTGAAAATTGTAATGTACCATCTCATGCACTATGGTTCGGACCTAAAAATTTGGGAAAAACAAAACTTTGGGTGAGGAAGCAACTTTCAGGCAGATTATCAAACTGACAGAATTGAAATCAATGGTTTCCAAGGTAATTTTATTGAAATGGAATAAAATCTGGAATTTTGATTAATTTTTTTAGTTGTTATAACTCCCACAGATATACTGGAAAAAAAGAAATAAACAGTTCAACAAAAATAAATCCCCCTTTAGGACAACCCGAATATCTCAATGACCATTTTTCCGATTTCTGTGAAAGGTGGCAAGTTTGTAGGCCTGCATATTGGCAGTGTGCGTGTGCATTTGTAGCTTTAATGCTTAATTTTTGTTTGAGCCAGCAGATCCCGAGTGCATGTGCCCCGCAAAATTTTGTTTTTTCCAAAAACATTTTTACCAAAATTTTGGTGTTTAAATAAACTCCAATCAAATTACTTACAGGGAAACCAAAGTGTAAAAATGTTATTTAAAATAAGTCCTTAGATGTCATTTAAATACGATTAAGAAACAAATTTTCTCCAGACACATGATGAAGTTTATCCAGCTGGTGGTTCCCTCACATGGTGAAATTGTGCATATCCATTGGAAGAGCCTGGGATTTTTGGTGAAATTGTGCATATCTATTGGAAAAGTCTGGGGTTTTTTAAAACAGGGGTAGGCTCACTCGAAGGCTGCTGGCTCAGCCAGGAATAATTCCACTGGGCTATAAATGTACACACGTAAGGTCGATATACAGGGCTGTAATTCAGCCAACTGTCAAAAAATCAGCAAAGGAATCTTTGAGATATTCAAGTTTATCCAAAGGGGGACTTATTTTTGTTGACCTGTTTATATATATATACATGCGTAAGTTAAAAACAGTTTGTGTAAAAGTAAAAAAACAATATATCACAGCAACTCAATATTTTAAAATTATGAAATTTTTGGCAAATGTCCCTTGTCCTGCCAAAATATCTGCGCTTGTGCCCCTCTCAACCAGTGTAAACAAGATGTTTTCAAGGAGGAAAGTGTTTCCAACCTCCCACAAGGATTCTGCACTGCTGGAAATGCAAATAAACACCTAATAAAGACTAATTCGATGTTGCAGCAACTTTTTTACAACATCTCAATGTTGCTGTTTATCATGTATGGTTCGCCAAAACAAAAAATGTTCTCCTTCATCCAGCAATAAAATTAACCATCAGAAGTTTATTGAGGATTTATAAAGTTAACTAATCTTTGCTAAATGTAAAAAGCAGTAACGCTTTATACATATATTGTATTTACATATATATTTTAATACATTTAGCAATTTAGGCACACTATACGATATTTTGAAAATTTTGCAATTATGTTACATTCATGTTGTACGTTCAGCCATTTATCTCTATTGGAAATGTGATATAATATTTTTTCTGCTTGGGTATACATGTTGATGATGGAAGTTTCATGTCATGTTTCATTTTTGCGTTATGAAATGTTTGCAACTACCTATATAATACTTGTCATGGTATATATATGTGCTCCCCTATTTACTCTTCATATCTGACCAATGACTTTAAAATTGTCCAATGTTAGAGATCGACATTGTGTAACTTCTGGATAATTATTTGGTATGGCACATGCGCTTATGGTGTCAGCCAACCTTAATATTTCTTTTCGTAGATGTATTCTCAATTTTGTGCGCCAGTCTTTTTTTATGGTCAATAAATCAAATTAATTCAAATCAAACATGTTCAATTAATTAATATATGTAGAATTTATTGACATCAAAAGCATCAAACAGATATATATGTCATCATAAAAAATAAAATAAATAATAATCTCATTAAAAAAAAGATAAATATGTCATCATAAAAAATAAAATAAATAATAATCTCATTAAAATAAATAATAATCTCATTAATTATAAGATATCTTTATTTTCAGGTGAGGTGGTTGAGATCTGTTTACAAACTTTTCTTCAGTTTAAGACCAGAATGGTGGAAAAACAAGGTAACCCAATTATCCCTTCAATTTTATTCATCTGATAAGCGGCTTTTTCGCAAATTATGTAAAACAATAATTGCTTTCTGTTTTAAATTTTGATTTAGAATAGAAATTTCCAATAATTTCAAAAGAGCACCAATCGACAGGATGACCCAGTAGTGTTAACGAGTTCTTTTCAAAACAAGATTACAAGTTTTGCCAATCCCTCTAAACTAATACGGTTGATTTGTAGAGAAAACACCACCTTGGAAGAAATTGCTGTATGACTACTCCCAGGACTCAACCTGCCATGGTGTGCGCTACATCACCCAGTCTCAATACAAGTTCAGGCGGTAAGAGAATTCAAATACTTTTTTTATTTCTTGATATACTTAAATTAATTTTCCAGTAAACTGCCTTACCCTATTACAATAATTCTAAAGTCAATTTATAAATAAATACCAAGTAATCAACATATTTCACATCCACTCGACATACTGTACGGAGTTCAATTCCACTGCATGGCAAAACTTTACTGCTAAATTTAGATACTGGCATGATAGGGAGCCATCGGGCGATAATCATGTTGCTAAGTGACCAAGCAAATAGAACTCAGTTAGGCCTGAACTCCTACCTCATCTTCTATATATGTGTCGTGACTGTGCTCTGTACTGTACATTTGATATTTTGCTTCCTTTATCAACAAGCTGAATTCAGCCGTTTGGGTTTCCCAATCAATAATGTTTGTATGAGTCATTATTTTCCATATTTTGCTTAACCAGCTGATGTAACTACAATGTAGCATAGTAAAGCTTTTCTTATAATGTAAGGCATTTCATCAGAGTTCTGTGACTTTTGAGATTTTTAAAGTTCTTGCCCAGTAGTTCACTTAAAGTTGAATCCCACACTTTGCAAGAAATCTAAAATCCATGAGATATTCATGAAACTTTGCCAAAAAGTTCTTCAAAAAGAAAGCTTTCCAACATAAAAAAAATAGGCGGGCTATCCAACATAATTTTCGAACTATGATCTTTTCAAAATCTTATGTCATTACATTAAAACATACTGTAAAATACTAAAAAAGTGTGGGATTTATAACGAAAAGCAGCGTCACTCGAACAATATCCATGAGATATTTATGAAAAATTAAAGGAATATAGCTGAAAGTACACTTTATTGAAAAACAAGTGTTTGAAGGGGGGTTACCGATGTTTTTTGAGAGTTACGTGGTGTACAATATGAGAAAATTATGAAAAACAGTTCAACAAAAATAAGTCCCCCTTAAAATAAACTTGAATATCTCAAAGATTCCTTCTCTGATTTTTATGAAAGTTGGATTGGATTATAGGCCTGTATATCGACCCAAAATGTGTGCATTTATAGTTTAGTGCCATTATTTCTGGCTGAGCCAGCAGCCTTCGAGTGAGCCTTCCCCTGTTTTAAAAAATCTGTGGCTTTTCCAGTGCATATGAACAATTTGATCAAGCGGGGGAGCCACCAGCTGGGGTATTTTTGTTGAACTGTGGAGTACAATAGGTGGAGCAGCTTTATTCTGTGGGATTCAACTTTAATACTGTAATAAGTTTTGGGGGAATCTGGTCTTTGCATACACTGTCAGTGGCCCAAGTATAAAAATATAAATCTGGTATTTTCAGGTTCCTTTGGGTTTTGGTTGTGGCAGCTGCCTTTGCCTTGTTCTTCTACTTCTTCATTGAACGACTGATCTACCTCTATTCCTACCCTGGAGCTGTGGACATGGATATTAATTATGCAACCTCTTTGCCGTTTCCTGTTGTGACTGTGTGCAATCAGAATCCTTTCAGGTACTGTGCGTGTATAGTAACTCTTCTCTGAAATGTATCTGTTACCTACAGTGTACATACATTACAAACACCTGCAGTGGCCTGCACTATCATTCATGAAATTATTCCATATTCGGAAGCTTTCATGGCTTCAGTTTGAAGCAATCCACTTTATTTTGAGCCATTGGAATACCATGTGATTCAGCTAAAATTCCCCAAACAAAGCCTCTCCGGAATTGGAAATACATAATTTTAGTAAAAACACTCCTCCGAATCTTATCTGATGCTTCTGACATTGTCCTGTGTCAATTTCAGCCAATTTAAGTATCAATGATTTTCCATTTATACTTATGCTGTTTTTCAGATTGACATCGATTCACAAAAATGGTTTGTTTGACACTTTTGAAGAGAAGTTCAAGTCAAAACGTTTCATTGCGGGTAATTAAGATGTGCAAAATTAAATTGTGATATTTGACTACTTACAGTCCTCGTTATATTTACGTGGAATCTCAAGTTTGTTTCTATGCTGTTGAACTGTGATGTCAGAGATGACTCTATTCTAGCATTGCAATATATGTAAATTAACTACAAGCTGTGATGTAATTTTAAACTGGGTCAGATTTCCCGGCTTCCAGCCAATGTGGATCCTCCAAAACTGAGCATCACAGTTTCAACACAGTGTCAGAGTAAGCATTTTATCTGGGATAGCCCCTGCAACCACATCATCACAGCGTGCCAGCCAATGGGCTTAAAGTAAAACCAAGCATCACTGTTTAAACATTGATGTATTGAAGGAAGCATTACATTTGTTATCCCAATGATCTATCATTGGCAATCACCAGTCTAATCTGACTAAATGGCAGCTTCATGAGCATTCACAGCAGACAACTGTTATAATCCCCACAGAATTGTTTGATTAATCTGCAGACTTGCGACTTTACAACTTTAAACTTACAACTTTAAACAAAAGACTGGGTTTTCCCAGACCCAATTTTCACTCTGACACTGTGTTGAAAGTGTGACGCTCAGTTTTGGAGGATCCACATTGGCTAGAAGCCGGGATATCTGACACAGTTTAAAATTACATCACTTGTAGTTAATCTCTATATATATATCTGACATCACAGTTCAACAGCATAGAAAAAAACTTGAGGACTGTAAAATTTGTGTGAAGATCTGATTGAATTACACTTGATCATCATCTTATTTATGCAAAACTACTCTAAAATAAAATTTATGCATGTTGCACTTTTCATATTTTTGCAATATCTAAGGAGAGTTATTGAAGTTTTTCAGGATAAGGGAACTTAGCTGGTTACTAAGAACTTATGTCCATTAAGGCTTAGTGGAGGTCACTAAGAGGGGGTAATCGAACCATTTTTTGCGATTTTTTTTTTGTTATCTTATTGACTGCGTGTGCAAACATATGTTTCGCTTGATCAAAGCTGCGGTGTGATTATTGTGTAATGCATTAAAGAAATCATAACATAAGCATTTAAGGGGACGTTTTTAGTAGCCACCATAGTTCCCTTATCCTGAAAAGCTTCATTAGATATAGTTCTTTATTGCAGCACAGACCAATTTAAATACCCACAATCAAACATCTGAAGATCTGCTGCTCTCGGAATGCCAAGATAGATTCAGTCAACCATCAGAGCACCTGCGCTTGATACCAAAAGAAGCCCTCATTCGACTCCCCAAAAGCAAAACCTATTCCGAAGTGGCGTTATCTGGATGCAAGAAGTTGTGTCTTAAACTTCATGATGAAACTTGCTCCAGGATATTCTTCTTCCCGAAAAACAGATCGTGTATTTTGACTCCAACTCCGAGCAGGGGAATAAAGTTGAGAAAAAGTGACAATCAAAGTTCACAAGCAGCTGCTGTGTTTGTACGTCACCGGTGCCCAGGTATGGTTCTCCTGATGTTGACACAGAGTGTAAACTGTAGATAAGGGACCGTTCAAAATTTATGACTGGGGGGGAGTGGGAGTTTTGGCCGAGCGGGTACTAACTTTTCACACGTGTTTCAAGGGGGGTATTAATTTTTGACAACACTTCCAAGGGGGGTAAGAAATTTGAACAATGAAAAAATGTTAAAAAACATGCATTAATTTATTGTATTTGGACTTTTTTAAGCGCAAAAGTCCACAAAATGACGCGAATCTGTACTCGTGGCCGTGTATAACAGTATATATGTGTATATTGCTTTGTAAGTCGAGGGGTGGGGGTACTAAAAATACGCGTGAAACCAGAGGGTGGGGTACTAAAAATCCGCATGAAAATCAAGGGGGGGTATCAAGTTTTGACGGGAAGTTCCAGCAAAACTCCCACTCCCCTCCAGTCATAAATTCTGAACTGTCCCTAAAGGAATGAGTTCTGCAGGAATTTAATCATTTTCATGGGTGTTTTGTATGGTGTGAGATTTTTTAAAGAATAATATCGTATCTTACAATAAAAATATATTTTTTAAGTATGTTTACACTTTATCCTCATTTTACAATGGGCCTATTCTTGTTTCAGGAAGGAATATATTTGGGTGTGATTTTGAACAAGACAACCCATGTGATTTGAGGAATGTCAAATCAAGTGATGAGCAGTGGGTTATTGTGGAAGCAAAGCAATACAGAAGAAATGGTTCTTTGTGGGTAGATCACACAACAAATCTAGGTAATTCAGAGAGAGTGAAAGTCTACACCATTATGCAAAAGACAAATGAAATATTGATAGGACAATTTATTTAAAAAACTATCTGAGTGTACCAGACTTTTTGCGTTTTTTTATGAGTCATAGAAAAAGAAAATTCTGAGATTGTTGTGAAAGGTTAAGATTATAGGCTACTCTAACAATGTTAAATTTCTTCTCTACTTATTTGTGAGTATCTTTGCAGGGAAAGGTCACATCAAACATTTGATTAAAAGGTCGAGAAAGCGGAATTCTGTCGCCAGCATGCGATCTGAGTACAAGAACACGACTGGTTGTTGCCTGGAGTTGTTCTACATCTTGGAAAGCAAAAACCAGGGAAGTGAGATAGAGGTG
This sequence comes from Platynereis dumerilii, assembly GCA_026936325.1. Classification (NCBI taxonomy): domain Eukaryota; kingdom Metazoa; phylum Annelida; class Polychaeta; order Phyllodocida; family Nereididae; genus Platynereis; species Platynereis dumerilii. The sequence continues at coordinate 9,755,064 of JAPTHN010000009.1, forward strand.
TCTGTGAGGGGAGAAGACAGTGTGGAAAAGAAGGTTCTCACAATAAGACAAGAAACAGAAAATTGGAGAAGAAAATGTGTCAAGCTTCCAAACGGTCTCAACCAAATCATCATAGACGGTTTAATGAAAAAGGGTTCAGCTCAGAGTGCTGCCATTGATGATATCACTATGGCTCCTTGTCATGTATTCGGTGAGTGAATAATTAAAGTTTTGGGTCAGTGGCAACATATAACAGGGGAGCCTTCGAGAGATTAACGGGCACCACTCAACTTTTTGTAAATATTTTTGATGAACGACTGGAATGCTGTGCTCTAAAATTTTACATGAAATGTTTATCGAAAATTTCCTCGAATTGCTGATATTTATCATGTGAATATCAGTGAGGTCCAAAACTCTTTCTTCAAAATTTCTCTGATTTGAATTTTGCGTTCTGATCCTATATAGAAAGAATGTATTGTGTAAAAATTTAAATCAATTAATATTTAGAGGTTGCACAAAGCTGTTCCTGTTTAACATGGGATTGCCCATCAGCAGACTTTGAAATCATCGATGTTTCCAATCCTGCAATCCAATAACAGGATGCCCAATCCAGTCCTGGTATTCCTTTTGACTTACAAAGTTTCGTAGCAGATCAGTATAGATATTATGTTTAATTTTCAACCATTTTTCCTAAAAGCAGGTGCGTATTTCACTTCCCATGAATAATTAATTGAAAGTAACCCCCAGATATTACTTTGCCATGCCAAATGTATCATATAATAAAAAGATAGCCAAAAATATTCAATTTCGGAGAAAGAACAGTTTTTCAGTTGCATGAATGGGGAATTAAATTGTGCAACCTCTGAATCTTAACCAATTTGGCTGAATATTTGCATGTGTTTGCTTTACATAAGTGCCATCAAATTAGGAGTTTTGGGAGATTTCTTTTTTTCCATTCAAATCTGGACCATCCTGGTGAATATTGTTCACTGTTCAGTCATATACTAGCATTATTTGTAGTATATCGAGTGTTTTTGAGAACAACTATTGGTGTCATCTTTTGGTAGCTTTGAGGTCACAAAAAGCAGATATCGTTTACTCTCTTAAATTACCATGTATCACCTGGGAAAGAAGTTGTTTGTTAAGGTTGCACACAAAATACAACAGTGCCTGGCAGTTTTAAATTCCTTTGTAGTTGATTGTGATGTAAAACTCTAAACTGAGTGTCACAGATTGAATATTTGACCAATCACACTCTCAGATACCCTGGTGATGTCACAGTTTAACTGCAAAACAGGGTTTTCAAAAAACATGCAGCTATGAAAGCGATAATAATGGCAGTTCTTGTTGTTGACAGAAAATTGTCACGAAACATCAGGAGACAATGAACAACCAGAGAACACCACAACATCAACTCCAATGAACTACTGCTCTTACCTGATGAGGTACAAGAAAATGGTATGCATCCCTCAAAACATGTCAACTGGCCCATGCAACATATCAGACTGTGGTAAGGTTTTATTGTTATCTACTGTAATGAATTGCTGCATTTTCTTAATGAAGTACAAAGCAATGGTGTGCATTAGAGTGCATCAGATGCCCCTCATATTTTCCTATCACAACCAAACATGGTACAAAATGTTCCTTTTGACCATTGGAAAATTCATGCAAATTTTCAGAAAGTTTGAGATAGGCCTAGGGGTACCACAAAGAGGCTGAAATAAACCAAAAGAATGAGATATTGCCGAATCGCGGTATTGCGTAATTTTTATAATAATGACTGTATCATAATAGATTTATCATATTTGAATTCCTCTCAGCGAGAGCTTTCAAATGAATACCCGCATTGCATATATTGTGTTATTTAAAGTGAACGAGAACTCACAAGAGTATGGCACATGATTTATTTTGAGGGGCCGTTGAATTAGTTTTGCCTAAATGGTGCTTTCTGGCCAAATTTTTTGACACCTTAGCCTTTTTCTTCTGTCAATTTATCCAATTCTTCAAAATCTTCCCTTGCCTTGTTTATAGCAGCCCTAAAATTTCGAAAAATATGCTGTTGTTAAGCTGAATGTTACATCATCTCTCATGCCTCTATGAATGATCAAAGATTTGAACCTGCAATTTTAACTTATTGTGCAAGATTCAATGTCAAAAGACATGGATGGCACTGGCGTGCACATATAAATCAATATCATTTAGCCTCAAAAATTTTCAATATTGAGAAATAGTTTCAATTACTTAAAATCCATCATTTGCCTAGATTAAAATTTTATTATCAGGCCTATATCTGCAAGAACTAAGCAAATAGTATTTGAATAATTTTGTTTAATTTAATTGAATAGTGGCTATTAATGTCACTCCTCTGGGTATTTATTGCCTATATGTATAAACATTGTATATGGCAGGTATCATATATTTTCAAGTCTACAACTTCTTCTATAAAGTAATTTCATGTCTGTTGCGGGCCAGCTCTAAACCCAAGATGTCCTGTTGTTTACATGCAGTGATATTTTACAAGCCAGAACTGAGGAATTAATGTTTCTATACATAAAGTAACTAAGAAATCATTTACCTGAAAAGTCTTTCTTTGGATCATTCTGAACAAAATTGTGTAAAAATCGCAGATTCAAAGATAGGCGAATTTTGACAGTATGCAATTTTAAATTTTGCATTTCTTGACATACATATTTATTATATTTCTAATATTGTCAGTATTAATTTCAATGTTTTTGATACGTTCTGATATTAAAAATTTTCTATAGACATGACTGAGCCAAGATATTAAATCTGTCATTGAAAATACACTTTCATGGCAATGATTTTACCAAATATTGATATTAAAATGTAACACAGTTGATCAGGAAGATGAATTTATAAGATAACCCATTGATGTTACCATTCATTTGAAAGCTCTTTTTATGCAGATTTCAAAAATAACAACAATGTGTTTCTACACAGTGATGGAAATTTTTTCGATTTATAAATAGTTTATTTTTTATTTTAATTGATTTCTTGACACCATCCGTTAGCCATGGTTTTCTGTTTAAAGATTTACTTTTAGAGAAGATAACAGGAAAACATTCATTATAAATATTCATATAGTGTTAGTGAAAAATGGAGAATGCTCCTTGGCATGTAGTTTCTGTAAGCATATCTGACCAATTATAGAAATCTAGTTTTTCACAAACTTTTTGTAAATTTGTAGAACTATAATTTCTAAATTTATGAATTATTGGCTGTTTATTTATTTTTTTACCACATAATATTGTGAAAATTGGAAAGTGATCTGACAAATCTGTATAAAGAATTCCATTAAATAGTTCACTGTTAATGGAATTATTATGAAAAATATTATCAATTAGTTATTTCTGAACATCTAGCTGGATGGTTCTTTTAAACATTCTCTGATTTCTTTTTCTACATCCAATGATTAAAAAATTACCTGTAGAGACTTTCGCTCTGCTTAGCAAGCAGGCTTCTTCAGTACTGATGTTGCTTGTGCTGTTGTTGTATGACAGTTTGATAGAGGTGCGAAAGCTCATAACAACCTTCATCCCTGTTGATGGCCCCCTGCGTGCGTTGGATCCAGATCGCTTCCCTCACTTGTCGTTTGCGTCTGTTTGCTTCTTTATCTATGACCTTAGAAGCAAACAGACGCAAACGACAAGTGAGGGAAGCGATCTGGATCCAACGCGCGCAGGGGGCCATCATTTCCTCTTCTACAGCACAAGCAACATCAGTACTGAAGAAGCCCGCTTGCTAAGCAGAGTGAAAGTCTCTACAGGTAAATTTTTAATCATTGGATGTAGAAAGAGAAATCAGAGAATGATTATCAATTAGTGTTTTAGTATATGATGTTACACGTTTTGGTTTCGTAATAAGAGGAAGGATAGAAAATGAATACATTAAATCCAGAAAATCAGATGTAGGTATATGAGTATCATAATTCAAAAGATTAATATTAAAATCTCCTAGGAGATATACATGTTTTCATTCTTTAGTAATTTGATTGATTACATTGTTAAGGTAATCATTAAAAATTGATATATCTGCATTAGGTGGTCTGTAGACAACACCCAATATCATTGGTTTATTTATACCAATTATTGCACTGGGTAATTCAATAAAAAGTGTTTCTATAGATTCATTAAAAATATCAAGTTCACGTCTGCATTTATAAAAAATTAGATTTTTTATAAGTAGAGCAACGCCTAATCCTTTCTTATTAGATCTATAATTATGTTCACTTTGATAACCTTCAAAGTTGTACAGATCATTATTTGAATCATTAAGCCAGGTTTCCGATAAACCTATTACAGTAAAATTTAATTTAAGATTATTTATTAAATTGGTAAAACTATTAAAATTTTTTGGCACTCTTCTTATATTGTGGTGTAATAATGAAAAATTATTGTCATTTAATGACATATCAATAGTTTTCTGATTAAATGTATTCTCTAGATAATATTCACAATTCAAGATAACACTAAATACACTAGGTTAATTAAAAAAGTTAAAGTCTGGATCAGAATCAGTAAGTGTCACAAAATCTTCATTTTCATCGTTTATTAAAGGATTGAATCGTATTTCATCAAAATTATGATCAATGTCATTGAAAAACCAGTTCGCATTATTTTTAAATGCATCATAAGTTGGTCATCAATTAAAAAACTATAACATCCCTTTAATAAAGGGCATTTTTGATTTTTATGAAAAAATGTAATTGACCATAATAAATTGATTCTTGTGTTTTCTGAAATACATATCGTATAAGAAGTGAAGTTTATCATGCGCTGGTGAGCAGTGTCACTGGAATCGGCGCTATACAAATTCTTAATTTTATTATTATTATTTATTATTAATGATATCAAGCATAAGAGAAAAGTCAATACAGATATAACATGAAAAATAGAAATTAAATCCGTAGGTAGAAAAGTTACTATATCTTTATAGTAATTAATGATTAGAGATTGTAACAGGGAATGAATAAAATATGATTGGACCATTGCATTTTTAATTAGTGTCGATATTAATAGAATAGTTAGTTTGATTATTTTACAGTCAATATAAATTGTTCAAAATAACATTAATGTCATCCATAATTAGTATATTTTAATTTTTAGCATTCATGAATTATGAAGGATATTAAATCCAGAAAAATGATTATCATAATTGTTTTACTGAGACTAATGATTATAATAATTGTTTTCTAAATTATAAACACAAGATTTGTAATTGTATCGTGAGTGTGTACATATTGATATCAATTAATTGATATGTTTGTGGATGTCCATTTCCGAGTTTACATCGTGAACTCTGTTAAATTTATCTTTGATGAATAATCGTCCATCAAAAGACCATGAATCTGCCAGTTTATTTGCTTTCACAAGGTTGCGTGCTTTCCATAAGATCTTTGCTCGATACGCCGTAAGGTCTTCATTGACGTAAAGTCTGAGATACTTGTCGTTTGCATATTTTTCGTTTTCTTTTTCTTCATTATTTTCATCTTCGTCATGAATGTCATTGTTTACTTGAATTTCCGGATCAAAATCGTCGTCTTCTTCTTCTGCGGGATTTGCTTTCAAAAGAGCTCTCCTTGCACGGTAGACCTTGTTTCTCACTCCATAGGTTGTAAACTTCACAAGCATTTGTCTAGGTCTATTGAATGATTCCTTTCCAACTCTGTGGATATTGTCGATGTCGCTCTCTTTCAAATCAAGTTTCAGACGATCATTGTCAATTTTGAGAAATCTTTCTAAGAGATTTTCATCTCTTATTTCTGGGAGCCCTGAAACACGAAGGGTGTTTCTCCGTTGGTATTGTTCTTGGGAGTCAACTTTAATTTCTAGTGATTCCACTGACTTCTGTAGACTACAAATAAGTTCATCTTTTTTCTTGAGACTACTTTTCAGAGTTTCAACATTGTTCGTAAGTGTTTGGTTAGATTCTGTGAGCTCCGTAACCTTTGAAGAAAGTTTTTCATTAGAGTCTTGTAGTTTTTGAATTTCAAATTTAATTGGATCTGCAAGCACATCATGGAGCTGTGAAAGAGAACAGATTTTGGTGGCAATAATGCTGGGATGATAATAAATAATGTAATAATACATTTATAACTTGTTCACTGTTCTTCAGAATGTCCTGTCCATATGGAGAAATGTGGGAATGGATTATGCCTCCCGAAATCCTTCTTCTGTGATGGAGAACCGGATTGCGATGTTACAAAAACTGGACCCAATGACATATCAGATGATGAGAATGCTACATTTTGTGGTAAGAACAGTTGTCGCTCTTTATAATCCATTTGTAATTTAGGAGTGTCCTTTGGAGTGTCCGAAGCTGGCTATTTGGCAAGCAAATTGAGCAAAAGAAAGGACTCTACACATCTAATGTCAAAAGCTGGAAACTGGTCATATTTATAATGTTATTTGAAACTGCTCTGGTAAATATGCATTAGACACAAGCAATGGAGGGCTTCCCTTCTGGACAATTTCCTTTAACGAAGGTCAGTCTAACGAAGCATTATAAACCTCCAATGCATTTTCAGATCAAACATTACAAGATTACGAAAAATGTCGACACGTTATTATTATATGGTATAAAGGTTCATGCCTTTACAACTTCATAAATAAATATATCCCAAATTTGTCAGTAAAAGTCAAAGTTTCTACAAGTCAGTACAAACAAGCATGTTTGGAGTAACCCTATTAAACGATCAAAGTGAAGTTTGATGGGAATTATATCGAGTTAATGTGAGTAACGAGTAATTCATGCGCCCTCTCTGCCCAACCCAAATTGGGCTATTTGTAGTAGGAAATGTATGCAGCTAAATGCAGGGCATTCAGTATATATCATTATATAGCAATATCTGAAAAAGAGTCTCGTTGCTCACAAAAAGTTGGGCATTAACAACATCTCGGCCCGATTTCACCAACTTGAGACTTTTTGAGGCCCCATTTAAGCATGTAACTCCCAAACGGAGCCTCCATTTGGGACTTCAGGGAGTTATGGGAGTTACGGGAGTTAGCAGGAGGTAGCGGGAGTTAGCGGGAGTAAGTGGGAGTTAGCAGGAGTTAGCGGGAGTTAGTGGGACATAGCGGGAGTTGCAGGACGTCAAGGAGTTCCGGGAGTTACATGCTTAAATGGGGCCTTTTTTGTAACTGATAAACCAATGTACCTGCAACATGAGATAGATAGATAGATAGATAGATAGATAGATAGATAGATAGATAGATAGATAAGATTGATAAGATAGATAAGATAGATATTAAAGATAGATAGATAGGTAGACAGATGGATATATAGATAGGCAGATAGATAGATAGATAGATGGATAGATAGATAGATATATGGATAGATAGATAGATAGATCAATAGATCGATAGATTGATAAGATAGATAGATAAATAGATAAGATAGATAGATGGATAGATAGATAGATTGATAGATTGATAGATAGATATGGTAATCACAGCTCTCTAAGCCCAGATATTGGTGCTCATGAGGGCTGATTCTTTAGATGGGAGAGAGAGCGGGAGTCCTTAACAAGTCATGTATACATTTACCCCATAAGAGGGGTATTTTATTTGCCCATCACAGACACTGGTGCAAGGGGCAGCCGATTAACATCTCATCCGATGCAGAGGGGGATCCAGAAAAACATCAGAAGGGGGAGGGCTGAGGAATGAAAAAGGTAATAAATATTTTAATTAAGTATAAAGGTCAATGCTTAGGTCGGTGGGGGAGGGGGGGTTACAACCCCCTAACCCCCTCCCTCTTTGCCACTTGAAATTTCCTGCTTATCCAATGCACAAGGCAATCAGAGATTCAGCTTACTTTACCATGTATGACAGGTCTTCAAAACAGTGAAAAACAGTAACAAACAGACTTAAGTCCAAAGAATCATGCCAACAGCTGTCCAGTCTCTCTTGCTTTCAGACTGGTGTTCAAAAAGTTGGTGAAATGTGTTTGGACTCGAGTCTCTTCCAGCAGTCTAATTGAGACATGTGGTTTATATGCATTTTGACCATGAAAGTAGGTGAAAATAAATAAGGGATTATTTTTCCCATATTTGCAGCTTCCCAATGGAAGTCGTGCAGCAATTTCCATTTGGAATATTGAAACTTAATTTTTAATTTAATTTTTTTTGTTATATTTTTACACATTTCAACTGACTGAGAGTAGAAATTACCTATGTACTCATGTATAGCAGTTTAAACTAATTACCTTTATCTTTTGTATCTTTTGGGTCTTTAAAGTTTGTACAACTCAGGTGTTGGTGAAATGTTTTTTGCGCTTGAGACTGGTCTCTAACAGTTGGGACCAGTCCCAACATGTTGGTGAAATCGGGCCCTCAAGTTCCGGTTGGTGCTGTCGGTTGGCTTCCATGCTTAGTGAGATCTCGCATGAATTACTCATTACTCACATTAACTCGATAGAATTCCCATCAAACTTCACTTTGATGCTTAGCTGAGGAATTAACCTTTTTGATAGTTTAAATTCTACTGACAGGCCTGCCAAATTACAATGTTAATTTGCTTACAATTTAGCTGAAAAGTCCTTATTGAAACTGGATATGCCACTTCAATCCGGACTTTTTTATCAGAACTTTTTCTAATGATGTTTCTGGGAAGCAGCAGGGCAATTGTGTTCAAACAAGTTTACAATTTTGTTCTGCACATTTGATAGAATTGATCTTGAAGAATGGGTAAACTGTTGGGCCAATATAAAAAGTTTGGCTCCTCCCAAATAACTTCTTGCCTTTACCTACTTTAAACCACATGTACCTTTATAAGATTACTTGAATTAACATTAAGCCAGTGTCAGTTCACACTTTATTATCCCCATTGTTTTTAAATTCTTCGATAATGGGCCCTTGCTAATTGCAAGTACTTTGATAGAGCTCTTATTATTGGATAAAGTTGTGGTGAGGAGTCAAAGGTAGAACTTTGTAAGATTTGGGATGGAGATGAAAAGGAGGACAATTAAACAGAGGACTTCTGACCAATTTTTGTTTTTACTTTAATTTGGTTGGTACTGTATTCAGTATTCAGTGTATTGGTGAACGGGTCATTGGACGTATATCACGGGTCATTGGACGTATATCGCGGGTCACGTGCTCTCACGGGCCTTTTTTCCACCTATGTTGCTTTGCGTCGGAATTGGGGCCTGAATAGTCCAAAAAGTGGAGCCCAAGGGTGCAACATCCCTCCCAATCATTTGCCTATGGGCACAGTCCTGAATATGAAATAAAATTCGAAGTTATGGTAATAGTAAAAGTCCTTCAAAACTTTTAAGTGCTGCATGAATTTCATCATACGTATATGTTTCCAAGTACTTACTTTTGACTGAAAGAGCTGTTTTAGTCTGACCCCAGGGACCCAGATCTGTGACTTTTTAAGATTTGTACTTAAAAGAAAGGCTTAGAAATCAGGCAATTGTTTCTGTCTGATCCTATGTGTACTTGTTTCTATGTGCTTTTTTCCAGCGAGTCACCATGGTCACAGGCAAATTTCATGTAATTTTGAAAATGCTTATGTGTGTGGCTACTACCTTGGCAATAAGGATGCTTACTGGAAGCACAGGACCACCTATGGAAGCAATGGTGAATCCATGCGTTTATTTTAACTTTGATCTGATTTATTAAACATTTCACTTAATACAGTAAATGAGTATGGTTTAAATCGATTAGAGTTAGTAAAAACCCCGTTTTGAGATTGGTGTTTTGATATTTAATGGATCAGACAATTCTTTTTGCGATAAATCAAAACTTAAAAAAAAATAGACTCTTTTGTTACAAAAGATCAATATTTAGATGTTATAATGCAATGTCGCCGATAATTTTTCCAAGTTGATTTTAATTATAGTGATAGTCTTTGAATGACAATTATATATATTTTTTAATATATTTACAGAAGTTTCAGTACACTCTACTATTAGAGGACTCAAGTCACTGATGTACACATGGTTTGAAAGGCATGAAGAAGAATGCTGTCTGAGTATTGCATATAAACTGGGTGATAGAGAAAAACATGCCTATCTTAAAGTACTCCGGTCAATTAGTGCTTCCTGGATATATCACACAATATTTTTCAGGAAAGGTTGGTATCAATCACTTGTCACATCTCTCACAATGATAAGTGGCTATTAATAGCCACTCTTGCCTCATGTTCTCTAGTCCCATAAAGGCTGACCTACGACAAAAATGGGGTTGTTGGTCAGCCCACACATCATTGAGAGCTCCCAGCACTGTGCGACTCATTTCCACGAAATATCTATCTTTATTATACCTCCACCATGCAAGCAGAGCTCTCATTGGCTGAGAGATGGTCACATGTCAGTCATTATTTGAGTATATTACCCATAGGCGTAGGAGGTCAATCAATAGGGGGGGGGGGGCTGCATGCTCGAGAAAAATTGCCCCAATAGTTCCAAAAATATTAAACTAACAACATTTTCTAACCAAAAGTGCATGAAAAATTGATTTACGCCTATGATATTGCCCTGCAGTAGTTCACAAAAAATTAAGGCTCGGTGAAAAGAGTGCCATTAATGTGACGTCCATACTTAAAGCCCATATCATCCATCTATTCAAATGTTAAGTACAGAAACTTCGTATGAAACTTTCAACATAACATAAACACACATTTTAAAATTACAAATCAAGTTTAACTGGTGCCTTCCTATTCCAAGTTTGATTTCATTTTGAAGTGTTAAATTTAGGTTTTGGAGTAGGAACTTTTGGTTGAGGAACATCTCTCATAATAGTAAACTGAACCAAATAAAAAACGCAAAACTATTTCAAGGGCTTTATTTTTCTATATATGATTCAGATTGGCTGGTATGTTTATGCATATGTATAACCAGGTATCAAAGGACTCATTTCGAAAAAGTAACTGATTTCTGACATTTTTTTGCACATCTACAGTCAACACAGAAATTATTTGCACACTTTGATTTTTCATCATATTTCACAGAAAAATGGTAGTTTGATAAAAAGAACTGCCCCATGTTTTAGAGTAGTGTTAGTAGGTTAGGTTCCCATGCATTTCATTTTTTACCAAAATTCGATTTCTTGGAAAATGTGAAAAAACTGAATTTTGAAAATCAAAAAATATTTGCACGCTTCGGAAAACGGTCAGATGATACTCAATTTTTTCTTTGGAACTACTGTTGTTTATGGTATATTTAGTAGGGCGTACCAAAAAACAACAATGTTCTTTGATTTTTGCACCTGTCGGAGGAATTGTGCCTTTTGGTGAGTAAATCAGTTGGAAAAAAAAATTTTTGAAATCGGTCAACTCCTTACGCCGGTTTACTCCCTTTGAATAATAAGGGGTCCGAAAACACAAAAAATCGCCGTTTTCATGCAGTTTTTGTCACTAAAGAGAGTCACAGATGAAATATTTCACCCAAAATGCTGTGCATACCCATCAGGCAAGGTATGGAATATGAAATCTATATAAAACAAACTTGACAATTTTGGTGATGAAATTTTCAAAATGGACGTTTTTCAAGGCCAAAATGCCAAAAATCGCAATTTTCCCCTATTTTCAGCATGTTTTTTCCTAAATGCAGTCCATTGCAGATACATTTCTTATCTGGCAAGAGTTTTTTGTTCATTGATGAGGCCTTTTTACCCTAAAGGTATTATCATTGTCAACCCTTGTGCCCTAGATCATTGCAGATCTTGATTTTGCAATGCTGAATACCTAATAATATGAATAATATCAATCTTCTTTCGGCTTACCTTGCTTGTGTTGAACTGTGCTAATAAATTGCAATATGAATTTTTGTATGTCATGTAGATGACAATAACCACATAAGGAACCTAAAAGGAAATAGAATCTCAAAGTTCCTATATTGTGTAAAGACTGCAATCATTCATGATAACAATATAAAACCTGCAATGTAACAATATATACATTGTAGTATGATTTATTTCAAATGGTATCCATTCCAAAATATATCTGCTCACCAAGTGCTGATCACCACACTGACTGACAATCTTTCCAATCATTACAATGATAAGTTACTGATGACCTCTGGAAATAGCCAGAGTAGGGTTGGCACTCAGAACATCCACTGCACACAAGGTAGATACATGCAGACCACATTGCATGCCACTTTGCAGTTGGTACCACTGCCACACATGAATACCAAATATTAAATCCATATTAATCTACACTGTTTCTAAAAAAGTTAGGTCCAGAAAGAAGACACCACACTGTCACCACAGAGAAAGAACCATAAGTTCCTATTGTGCATTCCTCAGATCAGTTATGTCATTTATGAAAGTGAGCACTTTTACACCATCCCTGCCTAATTAGTGATGTTGTACTGAGCAAGAAGTTGGAAACAGGAAATTACATGCAGCAGGAATTTGCCACACTTAGAATGCCTACATGTGAGGGTTGAGCATGAGAATGCCAGTCAGTGTTGAGAATGACTGGTAAAAGGTTCTTAATATCACAAATAAATGAATATTTCAAGTCGTAAATTTTATTTATTTTTCTTATTTGATTTGAATTGTGATAGCCCTTTCCGCCTTTTATACTTTTACTGAATCAGTGTTGTGTTTGCATTGTGGGAATGATCTAATTTCATGATGTCTGACTCATTCAGAAATCACTGTTAGCTAAGTAGTAACAAGTCTGCATAAAATTGACTTATCGTGGGGAGTTAAAATCCCAATCTGCATCTCAAGCTGGCATAGAGTCAGTATCAATTACTTTACCAAGCTAAGACAATGATAGGCAGAATTGTTTCTAATGACTGATGGTTGATAAAGACTTGCTGTGAGAGGTAGACCAGTAGAACAATTTATCAATTTTGTAGCATTGAGTATGTCTAGGGTTCCAACATCATAATGATTAGCAAAGTCCGCATAAATCAGTCTTTATTATCCATTTTCGTTGTAGGATCATTGCAATTGAGAATATAGGCCTCTCAACTGTAAACAAATATGGTAATTGATAACACTAGCTACAAAATAATACATAAAACTAAAAACCATGATGGAATTGAAGCACGAACTGCAGTGTAAAACTATACATTTCATAGGTACTTTAGTCATAAGCAACAAGACAAACGACAAGATTAATAATTTCATAGCATCAACTTAAGTAAAACAAGAATTATTTGCAATAGATGGCTTATTTTTAAAGACTTCAGGGTTGACAAAGAGGTCACCAATGGGATAAAAATGGCTTCATAAATTAAAAAACATATTCATCTGTCAAGAAATGTATCTGTAGTGGCACTGTATCTAAGAAAAACATGCTAAACGAAGCGAAAAATGAGATTTTTTGCATTTTTGCTTAAAAAAAGGGCAAAACAGATAAATTTCATAAACAAAATTGTCAAGTTTGTTTTATATAGATGTCATAACCTTACCTGATGGGTATGCACAGCAATTTGGGTGAAATATTTCATCTATGACTCTCTTTAGTGACAAAAACTGCATAAAAACGACGATTTTTGGTGTTTTCGGACCCCTTATTATTCAAAGGGGGTAAACCGGCGTAAGGAGTTGACCGATTTCAAAAATTTTTTTTTCCAACTAATTCACTCACCAAAAGGCACAATTCCTCCGACAGGTGCAAAAATCAAAGAACATTGTTGTTTTTTGGTACGCCCTAATATTTAGCTCATCTACATCAATTAGACATTATTTGGGGTTCACAGGTGGGATTACAGGTGTTACTCAAGGAGTACACCCATTCCCATGTTTTTCTCCTACATTTAGGTATAAAGATGACTTAAAAATAGCAATTGTCATGAAATTGGTCTGTGAAGTCCTTTAAAATAGTCAAATTGTGAGAAAAAGATAAACTATGCAGGTTTTTGTGAAGAACTATGTTCAATATCTAGTCAGGAAATGTCCAAAAAAAAAAGGCTCTTGGTGATTTTGTGCTGAGATACAACTGATGATTTGCCTCTGACGAGTTATTTAACCACTGGCTTATCAATAGTTGTTAAGAAAGAATATTTATAGTTGTTTTTATTAATATTTGCTCACAAATTAGGTTATTATTCGATGTTAGCATATATGTAAGTGTAGCATATTCAATGCATTGTCATGCATCGATTATTAAGATCCACCCAAGCTTGTCTATACAATAATTATGGCCTAAATTATTATGACAGTGAATAGTTTTCAATGTTCAAAGCCTATTTTTTTTAAAGGAAACCCATTATTGTGAATTTTTCACTCATTTCGGTCCTCCATGGGGGTACCCTATGAAGCAACACTTGTTGTAGGCTGCATAATGGTAATGATAGAGTGCAAAATTCGAAAACGACTTGTCTTAATTATCTCAGCTGACTTTCTCCAAAATTATTGCAACCTATTGTTCACAGCTCACAGTCAAAATCGTTCCCAGGGGCAAAACTGAGCCCTGTAATTAAGATTTTTACCCTCGGCAATGTATACATTGCCGACGGGTACTGTAGATACTTTTGGAAAATTTGTCCGTCCGGCGGGCGGGCGGGCGTACGGAAAACGGGCGTCCCACTTGTGTATTGGGAGTAATGCAAAAACTATGGCATGTACATATATTATATTTTGGACATTACTGTATCTATCATCCTAGTTTTGCATTTTAAGGGTCTTATCCACATGACATTAATACTTTTCTCAAAGTAATTGAAAAATGTGGAAAAATATTTTTTTGTGTATTGGGCCTCATGCCAAAAATATGGCACATATATTTTTTATTTTTAAGACATTTTTGTATCTCTCATGGTAGTACTGTCTTTTAGGGGTCTAATCTTTCAAACATTAATACTTTTCTCACAATTATTGAAAAATGTGAAAAAGTAATTTTTTTTCATTTTCCAGATCGACTCAAATACTGTTGTACTTATGTCACCGAAATTTGCATATATATATAGTATGTATTAAATACCCACGATGTGTCCTTTGGGGGTCTAAATACTCTAAGAAAAACTGATTGACGTGAATTCACAAAAAATGTGATAAATTACAAATTTTTTAAACCTGCATTAATCAGTCAATTTTGCAGCTACATCTATGAAATATTCCAGTGAGGTGTCTAAATTATAGCTCTATAAACATCTCAACTCAGGTGGAATGTTAATCATATGAATGTTTTATGAAAAGCAAAAACCAGTAAAAATCAGGATTTTTGCCAATTTGCCAACATTTCTGTCTGAAACGCAAAGATCATCATGATTGAATATAAAGCATATTAGGCCCTACAGTTAAACATACAATAAAAGAATAGTCACAGCCACTGAATGAGTTATTGGAAATTTAAGATCTAAAAGGAGAAAAAATTGCTCAAAATGTATGTCTATTTCCTCCTCAATTTCATTACTGATGTCATACTATGCTTTGGAATATTTAGCAAAATAAACATGACAGTTTATCACATTATCATGATGCTAATTTTGAACCATTTGAAACTTTTTAATTCATACCAGAGGTCAATATTTGCAAAGTTTAATAAATATTATGGATTTTCATATTATCACATATCAGTCAATTTTTGCATGGTGAGTCAAATTTCTACAAACATGTCTAAATTTTACTTATTACTATTCCTTATCAGATATTATCAATTGGAAATATATAAGTGGACTTTAAAGCATTAAGAAAACAATGAAACATGCATTTGCTTGTTACTATTTAAAGATTTTGACACCTGAACTCCCAATTTTAACCTTCTGTAACATGCGCATGCCAAATAAATTTCTTTAATTACCCTGTATTCAGTGATCTAATTCCTAAGCCACTCTGTCTGATTTGTTCATATTTAATTTTCATGAAAAAAAAATCAAAATAAAAGTAGGCTGACATTTCTTTATTTTTTAAATTCAATATCACCAAGGTTAGATTTTAATCCATATCCTATTTCTGCAAATTTCCATATGTAATTTTAACATCTTGAGATATTATTTAGATAAATCTGTCTTTTAATTATTAATCTCAAGACTGATCCCAATTTATTTTAGCATTTTGAAGAGATCGCCACACTTCGTTCCACGTTATTCTCCTCTCTGTCACCGAGTCCCAGTTCAGCCAAGCTCCCTGGCTTCGCATTCCAACTGCCTTTTCAATTCGCCTTTCTTCTTCTTCTTGCCTGATCTTCCTCTGTATCATCTCTCGCCTCCCTCTGGTATCTTCTCTGCTCCATTGTTGCGTTGACTGGTACCCTACTCCTTGTCTGCCCTTGCACACTATTCCGACAACTTCTTCTATGCGCAGTCTTGACTCTGCTGTTTGTATTGCTTCATGCGCTGACCACTTCCTTCCTGTCTTTTGCACCACACCGGCTTGTTTCACTTTCTCATCTCTGCTATCTCTTAAGGATAGGGCTGTTCCTGTTTTCGCTATCTTGAACTCTTCCATAAGTGATTGGAATGGCAACTGCAGCTTTGAAGAGTTACTGTAAAGGGCCACCGCTGTCAAACTTCTTGGTACTCCCAACCACTGCTTAACCTTGCTGCTGATCTTCTTTTCCATTCCTTCTATAGTTGAGAGCGAGATGTCGTATAGCATCATAGGCCATCGAAGCTTGGGTATCAGTCCATGATGAAGCATCCACACCTTGAACTTCCCTGGAAGTTGCGTATCTTCTATCCTCTCTAGGCCCTCTTCCATCTGTGAAATGAAGTTCTTGGTGTTCTCCTTGTCATTGAGGCTGTTGTAGTACCATTTTCCCAGACACTTCACGGGTTGCTCCTTGAGTGGTGGTATGTCTTCGCCTTGAATCTTGAAGCGGTACGTATCCTTCACTTTCCCCTTCTGGACGACTACACTTCTGGATTTCTTGGCCTTGAACTTCATTCTTCCCCATTCTACAAACTTCTCCAAACTCCTGGTTATCCACCTTGCTCCAGCTGCCTTCTCAGTCGTTATTGTCACTTCAATGGGCCAAGTAGATACTGAAATATGACTCTTAATTATCAAGCCCATGTGAGGCTTATGGGCAATGTAACATGTGCAACCGTGTTAGGCTGTATATTAAAGGGTTGGTTACAGAATTATATAAGAAGATAAAAGTAATTACTTAATAATTTTACTTAAAACATATCTTTATGTTTTCCATGTGTCAGCAGTGCCATTAGTGTTATTTTGTACAGATAGTTCAGGTATGGTTCTTTTGTTTTTTCTTTTCAGCTATTGTTATGCTCCTATTGTGTTACCCGCATGACCATGTTTGAACAACATTTAACCCACTTTAGTGCATGCTTATACAATGTATATACACATTTATCAGTTATTGATACAAATTAAGTTTAAATTTAAAATAGTAATGTTTTGTTTTTCTTAAAAAGGATGTATTGTAGTATGGGCCTATACATCTTTTTAGTGTTAATACTAAAATAGATTGAATAGGTAGACAGCCTAGCCACTATTTCTGTTAGTCATAATCTTATTTGTAATTTATGATAGAAATAGGTAAATAGATCGATAGATAGAAAGATAGATTGATTAGACAGATAGATAGACAGTCAGATAAATAGATAAGTTTATTGAATGATTGCTTAATTGAATGTTTGACTGATTGACCCAATATATATATGAATTTCCTTGTGCAAAAATAATGTTTTTATTGCATTAATAAGCTGCAGTATTTGTGTGTTACCATTACATGTAGATCTGAAGTGTCATACCAAGCCACCCATAGAATCTACCACAGATGAATCCTTCCATTGCTGCATATTTGTTGTAAGAGTGTCCAGGCAATCAGTGTGCAGCACTTTTCTCAGAGATGTAAAAACTATCATTTTTAAAGCTCTCGAAGAGATCTCTCTATTGCTGTGAGAATCATAGCTGTACGAGTTATGGCTTAATCCCAGTTAAATGGGCATGGTAACGTAATTTACATTGAAAAACAACAAAATCACTTTAAATTTCTACCTTCTTTGGGCCCTCCTGTGAATAGAGTTCTCAATATTTTGCAAAACTGTAAATTGAACCAAAAACTAAACTTTTCAAAGCTGTTGATAAAGTTCTTAATTTTTAGAATCCGCAAATATTAATATGATTAAAATGGCCCTGAATCTTGGTAACGTAATTTACAAGAATTATGTGACTTTTCTACATGACCTTAAAAGCTTATTTATCCATTTTAAAAGGAGTTATGACTTTTTCTATAGGAAGGCCATTATTGTTGGGTACATTTCCATGCTCTTCTAAAGTTAATACCTGCAAAATTGTTGACACATCAATTGATTTATATGAAACTCCTCAGTGACCATCATGTGCTATTTTTCCGTTTTTCGGGAATTTAACAAGGAATTTACCCAGTTGCTATCACACATTATATGTATATTGTATATGACTGTATTTCTACATACATTTTCTAAATGACTGCCAAATTTTAAAATTGTGAAATCATTCTACTTGAAATGACAGCCAACAATCTCCAAATATTCTTTCTTTTTGGAATCAGCCCATTTAACTGGGATTGAGCCTTATGTGCTCGAATCAGCAAATTCCGCCTCATTTGCATAACATGTATGAAGGCCTGTTCTGCTGCTGATTAGCCGAGGGTATGCTGCCGTGCAGCCTATGTTTTCAGTTTGATTCTACTTGTATTAGTGTTTTCCGGCATTGTGTGGTTGCATGTGCAACACAATTACCTACCAATACCTGCCAAATTACTTTTTTAGGCAAATAGACACACTTATGGAGTGTACTAATCAGTCTCATGAGAGTTGCTTGTTTCTAGCCATATTTATATAGCCATACATAGAAAAAAAACATGCGATTGAGTGTTTTCCCTTGGTAACACCTGTAATCCCACCTGTGAACCCCAAATAATGTCTGAGTGATGTAAATGAGCTAAATATACCATAAACAACAGTAGTTCCAAAGAAAAAATTGAGTATCATCATTAAAAATTCAGTTTCTGGCAGTTGGCTGAAGCGTACAAATATTTTTTGGTTTTCAAAATTCAGTTTTTTTACATTTTCCAAGAAAATAAATTTTGGTAAAGAAATGAAATGCGTGGGAACCTAACCTACTAACACTACTCTAAAACATGGGCCAGTTCTTTTTATCATACTACCATATTTCTGTGAAATATGATGAAAAATTAAAGCGTGCAAATAATTTCTGTGTTGACTGTACATCCATGTTTATAACATTTGGCTATGGGTAGTGGACCAGGGTATTAGGCACCCCAAAGAGCAAATCTAATGATTCCATGTCAAAGTTTGAAGAAAATGATGCAAAAGGCAACACAATTCACTTCCGTTGGTGCAAAAATAAAAATTAGCACATTGGAAGGGGCATATTCCGTACAATCACTAGCAGCCAAAAAAGAAAAATATTCAAATACGTTTTTCTGAAACCATGGCAACAAAAATTGAAGGTTAGGGCATCTTAAGATGATAGTGTCATTTTGGGCCGAAGGCCCAAGGCCAATATGGGCACGAAGCCCCTGTGGCCTTGAATTGTCATTAATTAGTACCCAGGTGGCCTTGTTTTTCTTCTCCGAAGATCAGATTTATGGGCCACCTGGGTGAGTTCATAGTCTTTTTTGGGGGGGGGGGCACTTGGGAAGGGATCCAACGGGTCGCCAGCTTTTTCGGGTCTTTTTCTTCTATCGTCTGTGTGCGGGGTCCGGAGGGAGGCTGTGATGCTCTTGTGATGGTGTTCTTCTTGTTTTTCCTGAAAAGAGAATGAAAAGAGAGAGCAGTATCTGGGCTTTTGAGTGGGACGAGCGTTTAAGACAGAGGTGTTTTCGCATTGTTTTGTAGGAATTGAGTATAAGAATGAGAGTCTGGTACAAGCCCTATTAATTCAGGGATGTCCAGGGTCTTTCAGTTGCCCCGGCATAGAATAACGGATACAACCCGCCTCCATTTAAAGTCCCATGGGCTCGGACTGGATGTGTTGTACACAGTGGCTGCGGTGACGCAGGTGAGCTGTGTATGTGGAAGCAAAGGAGTGGGTCTGCGCGGGTTGGCAACAGGGCTCCCACCCACAGTCGGTTGGCGTCGCCCCACCGTACATACTGGCTTAGGGCCAGTCATGATATGTGGGCCTCAGCCTGACTGCTTTTTGAGCTTTATTGGGTGAACAATATGATGAAAATTTGGATGAGAGTGATTCATACACAGTGATAGGCTGCGTCTGCGCAGTTTTGGCTGTGTATTTAGGAAGCAAAGGAGTGGGTCTGCGCGGGTTGGCAACAGGGCTCCCACCCACAGTCGTTAGGGCATCTTAATCCGTCCAGGTTGCTTTTAAATCCGTCCAGCAAGGATGGTAAATCCGTCCACAGGGTATTATGTGGCACATACCTATCATATCTTATGATTTTTAAAGGTTTTGCAATATATTAACTGTCACAAAGGATATTCTGTCAATATCATAACATTGGGCTGCTGATTGCACTTATAATAGAAGAATCAAGTAACAGAGGTCAAATTAACTATCAAGATTTTCAATTTACAGCCTCAATCACACTTAAAAAACCCTTTAAACCCAATAAAGTGGTATAATTGCTCAATCTAGTTACTTTAATCAGTGTTTTGCCATTTATAAATAATACAAGTCATGAAAGTACTATTAAAGACCATTTGAATTGGGTGGACGGATTTAAAATCACTGAGTCAAGCCAGTTTTAAAATAATGATGGTAAATCCGTCCACTTTTAATTCTATTGTATATCCTTCCCATGTGGTGGAATTCAGTTATTTTAGAAACCCTATAAGAATAATAAAAACAATCGTCCCATGCATCAATTATTTACCTTCAATATATTTTGTTTTTGATGGAAATAAGCCTGCAAGACCAACAACCTCTTATTAAAAAATGGCTGTGATGACGTCACAGGTTTTCATTGTATTTTGTCTTTTGTTTTTAAATGGCCCCGGCTGGACGGATTTACCCTCCTGGATGGATTTACCATACTTGATTCTACTTAATTTGTTAAAATCAAGTTTTTTAAGAAGTCAGGTCAGAGTTTATCACGCACAATGATATCCAGTGAAGCAATGCAGCTACGGAAACAGGTCCCCAAGCCGCCTTACAAATGCAATAAAGTGAAAAAGGTTCAGGGTCTCTAAAATACGTCTCACAATCTGTATAACAGTCATTGGACAAACAGCAGTACACTATGTGCAATCCTCATGCTTTTCGTGTGGGGGCAGATGTGTGGTTGAAAGAATAGCGCAAGGAAGGCACAAAAAATACTGATGTTAAATTCTGTAGCTGTTGCACATGTTATTTGAGGTCTTTTTGACAGAACCTAAGCCTTTTTCATTCCCCAGCTATTGCATAGTCTGTTTGATGACTTGTTTTCATAGTCTCATTGTTGCATTGGAATAGCATTGTGTGTGAGAAACTCTGACCTCACTTCTCAAAAAACCGAATTTTTAAAAAGTTAGGTGGCACCAACAGAAATGAATTGTGTGGCCTTCTGCATCAACAGAAATGAATTGTGTGGCCTTCTGCATCATTTTCTTCAAGCTTTAACATGAAATCATCAGTTTTGCCCTATAGGGTGTCTAATGTCCCAGTTCACTGCCATACCCCAATGTGATAAACTCAGCCACAGACTTGCAAAAAATTGTCACACTTAAATGATTTTTTGCGCCTGAGTCTTTTGACACCTGATCACACAAATGCATACACTCAACATCCCATCTAAAGTATATGCTGAAAAGTACAACCCTGGAAATAGTTTTGCGTTTTTTATTTGGTTCAGTTTAGTAGTAGGTGTAGGTTCAGTGGTTCACCTGTTCCATCATTCTCAACTTCAACATTTTCCTGCAAAGGCAAATTTGCCTCAAAGTTCTCAGTAACCTGAGTTTCTCCCTGTCCGTGTTCAAATTGTTCTTATCCAAACCAGAGTCGAAAGAAGTTTGCTTTGGCTTAGAAACCATTTGATCTGCATGTACAAAACACTGATGTCTCCCTACATCTACCGTGTAGGTCAACAGACTTCTTGACAATATCACCTGGCTGCCATTTCTCTAAACCACGATACTTTCTAACTTGAACATGATCACCTTTCCTAAATTCTATAACTTTCTCAGAAGATTTGTGATTCTTAATCTGTTTCTTGTTCTTGTTCTCAACTTGACGTGCTAAGCAGGTTTCAGCAACGAACAATAGTTCATGATGACAGGAAGGCACATGCAGGACCTCTTGTTGTCATTTTTAAATTTACGTACACACTACCAAAGACCAGGGTATAAAATAAGAAAATTTGATCACTGCACATATTGTCTCGTGCGAACTTAAGGTGACTAATCGGCATTCTCAAATGCCAGCGTTCATGCGTGGCTCAATTGAAAAATGAAATATTATCATCTAAAATTGTGGAATGAAATATCAGCACATGTGTCTAAACAGCTTGTTGATGGGCTTTTGCAGATCTTATTTTTTTAATTGTGTCCGATTGAGCTCTGCTGCTTACATTTCTATACTTCTGAAGTAAACAACAAACTGTCTTTCTTCTGCAGTTAATTAAATGCCAGTCCAAAATTGAACATGACAGTACTTTAGCTGAATAATTTGAAATGAAGTCTATTGATCACCCTTTGTTCCAGTAAAAATTGAGGAGATACATTAAATGATTTATTTATGAAACTGTTTGGAAGCTCAGAGAAATAACAAAATAATTATGTTACTGGAGCCATTGAAAGACTATTGGTAATTTTCTATCATTTCATCAAATTTCCGAAAATTTTCCCTCTCGACTGATTCAGAATGCCTTAAAAATTTACCAGAACCAAGGTTTCTCAGCAGAAAGCACAAATATTAAGTTATACAGTGATATCTTGAATACTTTCTCTGAAAATTTTTTTAGATTTTTGTGAAGTCCAGATATCTGAAGGCATGTAACTCAATCAGTGTAAAACCTAGAGACTTGCAATTAGGCAAAACAAGTTTTAATGTAGCCCAAGTATTATAAAAGTTTATTCACATTTTTGTCTTGAAATTTCTGAGATTGTATTATTTGGATTTGTGCTTTCTGGTGAGAAAAATTGATTCTTGTAAATGTTCAAGGCTTTCTGAATCAGGAAATACATTTTTAATGCCTACCAAAAGTTTCAGTAAAATTTCATGTCTGGTAGCAATTTAAAATTGCAATAGACATGTCAAGTGATCAAACATTTTTAGTAGCAATGTATGGTCTGTCTCAACATGGCCAAATTTTGTCACAATTTACATTGATTGGGAATGAAGTGGCCAACTAGGCAACCGGCTTTTGTTTGTGAGACTAAAATCTGCTGTAAATGCAAATTTTCAAAAAATGCAGAGAAATCACAATTTTGTGTTACATGAAGTTGTGTTGAGGGGTCTTAATTTTTTATATTATGCTGAACCCTTTGATATGTTTAGCTTGCCATGTTGCCCCTCAGCTGATCAATAAGAAACAATAATGACTATTTTAAAATTCATAAACTGGATGGTTTTACTCTCAAATGCATAGTTTTTAGGAGTATGGTTTCAAAGCAGTTGCACCTACTGAACCAGAATCAGATAAAATTATCTGGGGAAAATTTCCTGTCGCCTCTCAAGCACAAGCATTCTGATCATTTGCCAGCCCTCCCGCCCTATGGCCTGCATGATGCCTACCTCCTTAAACAATGAAAGGAAGGTGGGTAAGTCTGGGCAATCAACAACCTGCATGGCTGTACCCCATAAGTACAACATTATAGCAGGGTGATCGATTCAGGGGATTTGCCAACCTTGATGTGTCTGTAGTGGTGATGAGCACCAGTCGCTGGAGTCTAATGCAGAAGTGTTGTGAATAATTGTAATGCCTGTGCTCTGAGGCAGTGTTTCAAGATTTATACATTTAGCTTTCCATGGGCAAGAATATATTCTTCTTACATCATGACATTGTATCTGGAAAATCTAATGAACGACAAACCAGTGACTCTGGACTGTCTTTGAGTTATCAAGCAGTACAAAATGCCAAAACTATCAACAGGTGGGCCAAAGAATTACATTTGTTAAACATATATTTTGAGCTTTATGCAGTTCACCATAATTTAGCATTAAAGGGTGAAATTTATCACTGCACAAATTCAGATTGATCACTGCACATTTCAGATTGATCACTGCACATTTTGGGATCGTTGCACGCTTATTTTATACCCTGGTGTCACCTGTAAGCAAATAAATGAGTAATGTTTTGCCATTGGGTCAATACTTAACATCCTCAACCTTAATTTCTCAAGGAAACAAGCATGCTCTTCTGAAGAAATGAAAACATACAGTTTATAAAAAATCATATTTGAGGCACCTGGGATACGAATGGTCGCAATTTGTCTTTGCTCTGCTCTGACATCAGTTCCATATGGCATATGGTCAAAATAATTCAAGTTAGTGAACCCCCCCCCCCCAAATTTGAATTTGCCTTGGCCAATATGTAATTCTGAGTACATCAAAGAAAATTGGTTGCCATTGTTATCCCATCCACCTTAAATATTGGCCTTTATGACCCAGTTTGTCTTTATCCCATTGAATGACAATTCAGACTTACACAATCAGGATGATAGAATTGATCCAATACCATTTTAGGTTTAAGTTGTGAAAGTTTTGCTATTCATTTTTAAAGCTGAATTCCTTAAATTTAGGCTCATTACATCCAAGACTGCACTAACTTGATTTATAGACAAAGAGGAAAGTAAAATTTCAAAAATGTGTGTGAAAAGCAGTTCACATGTTGGTAGAAATTTAAAAGATGCATCATCATAACAAATAATAGGAAATACATTATTTGTATAAGATTGCTCATAAATATAGAATATACCGAAATAACCACAATCCTTGTTTTATTTTTTACCCTTTTTTCGGAAGAGTCCAGATTAGTAAAATTTACTTCAATATGCTGAGAAGAGGCTCAGCTAGCCCGATATGAATGGCTGGAGTGGATTTTGCCTATTTTGAGTTTTTCATGAACATTGGTGATAAACCAACCTTGTTTATTGTGATAAACTCTCAATTGCTAGCAGTCAAAACAGTATCTAGTTGAAATTATAGTACATTTTGGTAGAGCACACATAGGGTGTAAAATTCTCTATCAATAAAACGTTCCTGGTCATCTTGCAGTCTTGGAATTTGAAAATGTAAAAAATTGTTCCATTGGACCAAGCATAAATATGACCCATTTTGTCTGTGTTGTGATTATTTGTCTCGGATGTTCCACATGCTAATGACCATTGAATTGAATCATTTAAAGGTTAATCTTTCCTTTGATACCAGTAACTTTCACAACTCAACAATTTTGGATGGATTTCTAACCCTACATAAAATTCATATTTTGGCCTTTTTTGCATCGTTTTTTCAATTTCCTCCAGCCTCCCAAATTTTCAAAGATTTAAGCTATTATTCAAGTGAGGACTTCAAATAACTCTTCGGGAATCCACTTAAGTTCTTAAAAGTGTGATTTTAACCTTTGGATTCAAATGGGGAAGCTACAATTCAATGGTAGTTTTCGTATTTTCCTATATTCCATATTTATGAGCAAGAATGTATATTTTTTTTTAAACTCAATTACAAAGTATGAATTGAAGCATAAGCCGTCCAGATAACAATACCAAACCAAAGACATGGAAATGTTTACAGCAATGCCCCATACATTGAAAAAGTTATTGAAGTCTGAGATGTAATGAATACAAATTTTATGGAATTGAGCCTTAAAAAAATGTGTTACCAAACTATTATAGCTGAGAGCTTAAAATGGTCAATCATATATGCGGTTTCTGTTGATCACTAAAACAAACTGACTGTCAGAAGGTTAGAGTCCCATAAATTACATCAATGCAACAACAGCAAGCATGAAAAATAACGTGCAAGCACTTTAACAGCTGCTTGTATAGATATATAAGTTCAAGTATCTATAATTTACAAATCTACTATATAAATCTATCTATCTATCCATCTATCTATCTATGTATCTATATGTTCCTTCCTTCCTTCCATCCTTCTTCCCTTCTTTCCTTCCTTCCATCCTTCCTTCCTTCCCATCCTTCCATCCTTCCTTCCTTCCTTCCTTCCTTCCTTCCTTCCTTCCTTCCTTCCTTCATTCCTCCCTTCCTGCCCTCCCTTCCCTCCCTTCCTTCTCTCCCTTCCTTCCCTCCCTTCCTTCCCTCCCTTCCTTCCCTTCCTTCCCTCCCGCCCTTCCTTCCCTCCCTTCCTTCCCTCCTTGTCAGAGCTCCCCAGCAACACTAGCAAAAGTAGGTCAGTGTGACCCAGTTGCCACGATTGACCTTTGACCTCAAGATAGTCAGCCTGTTTGTTTTCTTTAATGATTTTTTCCATCTCAGAGAGGCACCAAAAGTTGATGGAAGCAAGATAATATTCTATTCAGACTGCATGCCAAGTTTTAATGACATAGGTGAAACAGCACGACCAGGGCAGTTGTCATAAGTTTTCCTGAAACTCCTGTCGTAATACAGGCTGCAAGCAGCTGTAAAAACAGGAGAATAATCTATTTTAGGGGTACTTGTGGTGCCCCCTACATGCGTGTTCACACTATTTGGATAAAAATATATGCTAACAACCAAAATTCATCATAGGAATGACTTGCAAGACTATCTCCATTCACATTTCGGGCGTCCTGGTGATTTTTTGAAAATTTGAAAAATCGTTATATGTGGTACCTTAAAACAATTCTGGAAAGAGAGTGGTTAAGAGTACCTCGGAGATGCTCACACCCCAGTAAACCAGCACATGACAGGCATTCTCACCATGCTGTTGACCCTGGGCGAAATGAGCTACAGAGCCCTGAAAAAAGGTCTATTTCACTTTTTTATAGGAAACAGTGCCCCCTGTGGAGCTGCGCCCTTAGTGTACCATTCTAATATTTATGTAAACTTGTAATATAGGTCCCCTCCTTCATATACATGCACAAAACATTGAGGTACGCCAAGGGCACAAGCCGCATAGGCCCCATCAATTCAGCTTAAAATTGACTGAAATAGTAACTTTGAGCGCCCCCTGTTGCCTGCGCCCTGAGTCAATTGTCATAATACCAAATGATACCTTTGGGTCAATATATTTGGCCATTCAAATATAACAGAGGTACACCAAGAAGGTACTGAGATAATTGGATTTGAAATCTGGACTTTGACACAATCCAAATGTTGGCCCTATATTGCAAGGGGCCTTCAAAAATTACCTAAAAGGTATGGAGGTATAAAAATGTATTTTTTCTAACTTTTTAGTAATCAGTTAGCAGGGAAAAAATTAAGAACAACATTCGAGTCGGGTGAGTATCACCCCCAATGGTGAAGTGCTTGAATCTTAGAAAAACTGCCTCTTAATGATTTCTGGACTGTCTAGATCAACCAAATATAGGCCAAATATAGTCCTTCAACAGACGTCTAAAGAGGTCACGAAAGTGATGACTGGAGACACTCTAGACGTCTGTAGGACCCCTCTTTTGGGTCCAGTTTATAGCTGCATGGATGACCCAGCCGGCAATAAGCTGGGGATGCACATGAAAGTCCTTCAGTCTGAAATTTTTTTCCACAACTGTTTAATTGTTAATAACATAATATACTTTGTACGAAAAGTGTATGATAAACAATATAATAATAATAATATCTATTTCAGCATCTGAAGATATTGTAGAAGAGGAATTTTGCATTACTTTACCGGGGCATCAAGAAGACTTTTACTTTATATTCGAGGGACAGACCGGAAGTGATGATTCTGTGGTAGCCATTCAAAGAGTGGATTTGACACCAGGCAGATGCCCTGAAGGTTGGCAGTTTATCAATAATTATTATTATCATGAATATTATATGTTACACTGTGACCTTGCTATGGGATATGGAATATATTCACCCGAGGACTTCCATATCCCAAGAGGGCGAAGACCACCCATAAAGCAAGGTCACTGTATATCCTTTGACAATACTCCTAATCATTTTCTATGTCTGGAAACAAGCTAATAGTCCAGACATTCTAGGAGAATAGGGGGGTCAATGATTCTGGTAGCAAATTTATTGCCATAATCTAGAGCAACTTTCCTAAAGTTTACCCATTTAAATGTATGCATCGGAATATGACCTAATTTGCATAAATCCAAGATGGAATCATTTTTTTTGCAAATATCAATCATGCCTTTACCTCAATTCTTTCCCCTATTATCCCATGTTTTGCATGTAGAACACAGAAAATACTAGGTTTTGGCCGCATATTTACATATTGTATATGAAACATGAATATAAACTTGGGTATTACGGACATTTTGATACCATTCCCGTGTCGCTATCTCTGTTAGTTCCAATGATATAGCATATTCACATATCTAATATTTCAGGAAATATCTGGAAAACGGCCAAAAATACTTAATTATTGGTCTTGATTTCAAAGAATTGATTATGATTTTTGTTTTATCCATTGAGGATGCAAAAGGAACCCCTTGTGGGCCATTTCACAAATCAATCATGCCTTTACATGTGAGTGAGTGAGTTTGTGTTTTACGCCCCATCAGCACCAGTGTGGGCTATTTAGAGGCGACATGCCTTTACATGTACCTCAATTCTATCCCCTATTATCGCATGTTTTGCACGTAGAACTCATTCCATGAAAAATGCATTATTTGTAGAAGATTGTCCATTTAACAGCAAAATAATAACTTCTATTTGGTCAATTTTTTTATGGTCAGGCCACTTAACAGCTGTCTTAAGCATTTTAAGCATAATAAGAAGTCAAGTGCATGGAATTCAGCCTTTTTTGAAGTTCTACACACGGTCAATTTTATAATCAATATCACTCGGGACTGTTTCTTCATTATTTGTATCCAGGATGTAACAACACTTATGCACATCCATTGGAAGAAATCATTACAGGTAAATAACTGTTACAGTCCTCGTCATATTTACGTGGAATCTCAACTCTCTTCTATGCTGTTGAAGTGTGATGTCAGAGATGACTCCATTCTCTAGCATTGCAAAATGTAAATTAACTACAAGATGTGATGTCATTTTAAACTGGGTCAGGTTCCCCAGCTTCTAATCATTGTGAATCCGCCAAAAGTGAGTGTCACAGTTTCAACAAAATGTGAAAGTAAGCCTTTTTATCCGGGATAGTCCCTGCAACCACATCATCACAGTTTGATAGGCAATGGGCTGACAGCAACAATAACATCACAGTTTCAACATTGATATATTGAAGGAAGACTGTTGATGTGATCCCCATGATTTATCACTTGCAATCACCAGTCTAATCTGACTAAATGGCAGCTTCACGAGCATTCACATTAGAAAACCGTTATAATCCACACATAGTTGTTTGATTAATCTGCAAACTTACAATTTCGCAACTTTAATCTTCAATGGACCTTGCTATAAACAAAAGTCTTTGACAATTTTTACCCTCGGCAATGTATATTGCCGTCGGGTATTGTAGTTAGTATGGCAAATTTTTGTCCGTCCGGCGGGCGGCCGGGCGGGCGGGCGGGCGGCGTCACACAATGTGTATTGGCCTCTGTGCCAAAACTATTTCACCTATATATATGAAATTTGACACATGAATGGGTCTTATAGTGTTAATGTGCCTTGTGGAGTTCATTTTTATACAATGACCACAGTTTTTGTAAAATGTCGAAAATTCGGAAAAATTAATTTTTTTCTTTTCCGGATCAGAACTCGGAAACGGTTATACGTATGGGCATGAAAATCTACCATGACATGTATTAAATACCCTAGATGTGCCTTTTGGGGGTCTAAAGGCTCTTACTAAAATTGATTTTAAAAAATGCACAAAAAATGTTAAAAAAATGGATTTTTTCAACCCTCTGTAATTCCCTCAATTCTGGAGTTAGACATTTGAAATTTAGAATTTAGTTGTCTAAAATATAGCTCTTTTAACTGCTTGAATCCTTTAGAGGGTCAATCTAACAGATTTTGCACAAAAACCAAAATACTGAAAAAATGTGCAATTTTTCACATTTTTCTTGAATTTTGGTCTCTCACACCAAAATGGCAATAACTATATTGGTAGAAACTAAAATGTATTATACTTTAACCTATCAAGAAGGAACTTTTATGGCCATTATGTAGTTGACATAATATTTTAGGCCGACAAAACAAGTTTAAAATTCACAAAAATGTGAAAATATCAACTTCCTGACCATTTTCTTTCTGATAAAGTCATGCTTTGTTCTTGAATATGAACAAAATGAATTGACATGAATGAAATACGTGGTTTTCATGCATATATCTATTAAAATCATCAGATATTTGAAAACGAAAAGACAGAAATTGCTAAAAATAGGCAAAAAAACTGAAGACCTTTGAATTGTCTCATTTTATTCAAATTTACATCTTCGTTACTCAAAGTGCCATACATTGTGTCCCAAATATAATTTGTAGTTAACTATAATAAATTATGTATATGTATATAAATATGCTTTATGCACATAGTTCTGACTCAGGGGGTTTACCATTTAAACCTTTTGACAAGATATCTCAAACCCCCACTTGTGACTCTATTGCTTAAATCTAACAACATGTGATGTAAATTAAAAAAGAAAGAAAAAAATGTCAATATAAGTGGACTTTCAAGCATTTTGCATATGAAGAAACACACATTTGCTTGTTTCTATACTGAATTTAAAGATTTTGACAAGAAATCCTAAACTTTCAATTCTAACTTAATGGTTTAAATCTAACCTCAGTTATGTACATTTAACACATGAAGTACTGTCAGCTTACTTTTATTTTGTTTTTGAATTAAAATTAAATATGAACATAACAGACAGACTGGCAATAAGACCACTATATGTATATATAGAGGCTTATTAAAGAAAATTACTTGGCATGCAAATCTCATTTCTGCAAATTTCAGTGTGTAATTTTACATCTTAAGATATTATTGGATAAATCTGTCTTTTAATTCATTTTAAAACTCACACCAATTGTATTTTTAGCATTTTAAAGAAATATTGGTTAGGGGGTAAAAGCGTCATCATTGGAAGGGGTCCAGTTTTTGTTGAATGGGCCCTGGTGTCTCTCTGTCTGTGCTTCATTGTACCCCTCCCCTCCAACCATTCATGTTATGTAACATTGTGTCACTAATCCTCTCCAGTGACCAAAGCTGGGAACAAAGGAGCATAAAAGCAGTACACAGCACCCTCAACTTTTTAGCAAATTTTCTTTTTTCTTAGAAATATGTCCAAACTGCATTGACACCAACTTTGTAGTTTCATATTGAACAAATAAAGAAATTTCCAATTTGAATATAAATTGTAGGCCAATTAGAAGCTGAGATATGACCTTTTGTAGCCCATGCAGGCTGTACACAGAGTTTGGACATGTTTCTTTTGTTTTGCTTTTCTTTACAGCTATTGTTATTCCTCAAAGTTTGACCAGCATTTAACCTTTGTATCAACTAGCAACTTGCTTTGTCTTAGAAGATGTATATACTGGCATAAACCTTGTTTTAGTCTTACTATTTACAATGGTTATGGTTGGAGACATATTATCTATAATTTATGTTTTTATACCCATATTCCATATTTGTAATTTATTATAAGAATACCTAGGACTAGATAGACTAGATAGATAGATAGATGGATAGATAGATAGATAGATAGATAGATAGATAGATAGATAGATAGATAGATAGATAGAGATAGATAGATAGATAGATAGATAGATAGATAGATAGATAGATAGATAGATAGATAGATAGACAGATAGACAGATACACAGATAGACAGAGGAAAGATGGAAAGATAGAGATAGATGGAAAGATAGATAGATGGAAAGATAGAGACTGATAGATAGATTTATGTAGATAGATAGCTAGATAGATAGATAGATATAGATAGATAGATAGATGTAGATAGATGTAGATAGATGTAGATAGATAGATAGATAGATAGATAGATAGAGATAGATATAGATAGATAGATAGATAGATAGATAGATAGATAGGTAGATAGCTAGATAGATAGATAGATAGATAGATAGATAGATAGATAGATAGATATAGATAGATAAAATTCTAATTTTAAGATTAATAAAATTTTAAAAATGAACTTCTGTATGCAATAAAAGAACAGTATTTCTTAAGATGGATTGATGTTTGGGGCTTTACATCCTGTATTTATGCACTTGGTAGGCTAATTGGGACAGGAAGAGGACACAGCAATAAGGCAAAGGATGATTGAAACAGCCATCCAACATAGGCCCAGGTGACCAGGCAAGAGCTGGATTCAAACCCTGGACCCAGTAATTGGCAGTCCAGCACGCTACCACTGGACCAACCCTCCCGTTTTTTTAAACTGTATTTAATGTGTCTCCTCTGCAGTTATGGAAAGTCAGGGAAACTCATGAAAAACACTGTGGTGATGGAAACTCAACAAATTGCCAAAAACAAGGAAATTTCAAATTTTGGCATTGATTCTCGCTTAAATTTTTACAGATTTTCATTATGGCACTTGCTGTGACCTGGTGGAAACGGACATCAATTAAAGTTTTTAGGGACCTTGCCCCCGCAAAGCCCGGGCCTCCTGAGGGCCACTTGATTTCTGCTTGCAGAATAGCCACTGACTAGCCGAGGGTATGCTGCTGCGCAGCCTATGTTTTTTAAACACATGGATTATGTGATGTAGCCTATAGTTATTCTGGCAGCCCATTGGCTGACAGGCTGTGATGTTGAACTTGCATGGGGCCTTCCCATAGAAATACATAGAACGGACATGAGGCTGTATGACACCACCTCGAGATGAGGTCACCAAATCCGCCATATTGGAACTGCCCTGAGACATGACGTCATTGCGACGTCACAGAAGGAGCAACAAGATGTTGTGTTTGGCTGATTGTGATGTGATGTGACATGATGCCATTGCTACTAGTGACGTCACTATTATTGGTGACGTCACGGTTTCCAAATGCCAGGCTGCTAGGCAGTTCCAAGATGGCGGATTTGGTTGCTTCATCTGCTAGAGCATCATGTCCGTTCTATGTATTTCTATGGGCCTTCCAGACCCAATTTTAACTCTGACACTGTGTAGAAACTGTGACTCTCAGGTTTGGTGGATTCACATTGGCTAGAAGCCGGGGAACCTGTCCCAATTTAAAATGAAATCACAGCTTGTAGTTAATTTACATAAATTGCAATGCTAGAGAATAGTCATCTCTGAAATCACACTTCATCAGCAAAGAAATGAACTTGAGATTCCACGTAAATATAAGAGGACTATAATATATTTCAATTTATGAAATTGAATATTGGGAAAATATGTCAATCAGACATTTGCCCCTCAATGTTAGCTGTGTTTGTTTTTATTGTATGTGTTTTTGTATTTCTTGTACATCGAGAACAAAGAATTAAATTGACAATTGAAAAAAAATATATTTGAATAAGCAGATAAACAGAGAGTTATTGTGTAATTACAGTGTAAAACAATTATAACTTCATATATATTTTAAATGCAGTTTCAATTGGTCTGGAAGTTTGAAAGATGATTATGTTACTCCACAGGAGAAATTCTTACATGCGACTTTTCAACAGATCTTTGTGGACTTCAGACTTTCAGCAACTTCGATGACTTTGGTTTTGAATTGGCGCCAAAGAGTGATTTTGATCAAGGTAAGACTATCCCGCTACTGTTTTCTACTTTTTCATTTTCACATTGTATGTGTCAGTAGCAATGAACGAAAAATTCTAGGTTTAATGGACAAAAAGGGCCAAAAATAATTATATATATATATCGGTTGCATAGGCATTTGAAGTTATAGTAGCATTTGTTAATTTTCATAGCTACGTGTTATTTTAAAACTTCATTCCGCAGCTGAACCATGACATCATTTGTGTTTCCGTAAATGTGATTGGTCTAATCCTCAACCTGTAACACAGTTTCAAGTTTGACGCCATGGTTAATGTCAAAGTCATTAAAACCGACAGGCAATGACAGTGTACCCTTGTAAGCACATACCTATTTCTAGGGTAAGGATACCTTTTTTTTTTGTTCGAATCAAACATTTTGCGAAACATGTTTGAAAAAGGTAATTTTCAAACGTTGCACTCAGATGTAAAACCAAACGTTGGTCACAATGTTGGTAGGAGGTTGGTAGAAGTTTTCATTATTAACAAGAGGTATTCCAATTTTTTTCTGTTTCTCTGATATAGGAACTATATATATTCTTGTCATGTTTTAGTAGAATTCCTGGACGATAACTCATCTATCTTGTCCTTATGAAGGTTGTGCTCTTCGTGTGTGTTTTGTCTGTTTGCAGCGCCACCTTCTTGTTGGCCAAAAATTTGAGATATACAATTTTACATATTTTCAGTTTTTCAGACCGTACATCTCCAAGAATAATTGTGTGGTTAGCTTGATACTGTACACACATGTAGGAGTCATAACAAAGATTCTTCAACCATGATATTAAATCTCCACTTGTTAGATTCTTTATTGACTGATAGATTTGACAAAATTGTGAATAAACTGCAGTTTTGGATTTTTTCGACAGCCTGCAAAATGGAGGTAAATGCCATCCTCCCATTGCAGGACTCGTTTACACTCGCCCTGCCAACAGGCTTCACAAAATACTGAAGATTTTTAAAGCATTGTCAGCTTTTTTCCGGCATGATTTAATTAATTGTTTATGGTTTTCTACAAAGAAACTCATCGAAATAACATATAGTTAACTATGAAACACTCAAGCATGTATTCAATTGCTTTGAAAAATCTAAAACTGTTAATTATGTCTGTCACACTGGAGGAAAGTTAATATTTTTGTTACTACTTCACAAAACGGTGTATGATGTGGTCAGGGTACATGTGTAGGTAAGGTGGCACTGTAAATCTAATTGTTGTCATCAACATAACACCATGCAGAACTGTCTATGTAGTCATTATTGGCCACGTCTATGCTAAAGTACACCTTCGAATTACTTTGATACTGAATTTTAAAAGGGTTTCAAAATTGCCAGGTGAATTGGCAAAGTATTCTGTGTTGACATGGTTTTGGGAGAATTTCAATCTCTTACCTTGCATTTTATCATCTACGGGGCAATATGTTTAATTTGCCTTCTCCAGGTATATCCCTTGCAATGAAGGTTTAGTAAGTAGGTAGTCCCATGTCGCTAAATGGATGTTAAAATGTTCAATTAAGATACTCCTTGGCAAAAGGTGCATGTCTCTGACACATATTCTTATGTTCTGACAGTGTTTCAAGAGGCCCTGTCACAAAATAGCAGGCTGGATTATCTTGTTTAGCATTGTTTGGCATTGACTGTTTGTTATAATCACCTGTTTTGCACCTCATGTCAACAGAGTCTACACTTGAAATGTGATTCGTGTATGTGTTCGAGTTTGCAGGATTACAAATTTGTGTACATGTCAAATAGTGAAAAATATATACCTCCTAGATCTAGGTTTTACACTGATTGAGTTACAATTGCGAATAAGAAACATTGCATAGGTATATTCCTTGATCTGAGCAAGGCCTTTGATACCTTGGACCACTGCTTTCTGTTAAAAAAAGCTTAAACATTACAGTATCAGAGGCCTTGCTCACTCTTGGTTTGAAAGCTATTTATCTGATAGACGGCAATTTTGTTATGTAAGTGGTATTATATCTGCTGAATCAGCAGTGGTCTGTGAAATCTACAGAAGGAAACCCACCTATGAATCTGCAGCTAAGTGGTGTAAAATTATCCCAGGTAAATAACATCAGCTTCCTTGGAGTTCAGATCCAAGATAGCATGAGGTGGGATGAACACATTAATAACAAATGCAATAAAAATTTCCAAAATAAATTCATTGCTCTATTGATTGAAACATAGCTTACCTGAGAAAATTCTACTTAATATTTATAATGCTCTTATAGCCCCCCATCTAACCTATGGAATTGTAGCCTGGGGGAATGCCAACAGATCACTGTTGAAACGTTTAATTGTTTTGCAAAAGAAATGTCTCCGCACTATCTCATATTTGAAATATAATGTGCATACTGACCCCCTATTCCAAAAATACAAAATCCTAAAATTCCATGACCTTTACAAGGCAAATTGCTGTAAACTATACTATCGTAAAAAAAAATAAGAATATTACCTGATTTTCATGCTGATAAATTTTCATCAACAACCCTTATCAATCCTTACCCCAGTCGACATGCTCAAGATATTTATATTCATAAAACCAATAGCGGTTTTCAAAAGCATCTTCTTAACTACAAAGTAGGATCCGAATGGAACAAACCACCAATTGTCTCAAAAATATTGACCATGCCAGTATAAATTCATTCTCAAAAAAATTAAAAATTCATTTTATTCAATCATATAATCAAATTTGTAAAATTAGAAACTGCGCATCATGTATCTACAGGTATCCAATCAGATTATATTTCATATTCATTCATATCATTATAACCATTGCCTCATCAGCCATATTATCATCATTCACAAACTGTCCTGGCTTACCCCCTCTTTGTTCTAACGCCCCCCCTTTGGAACAGCCAGGTGTAATTAGTATTGTACATATTGTATGATAACTATATTGTATTCTAATATATCAATAATACATATATTTATCTATATATATACATTTTTTTTATTTTTTTAAATCAATCGTTCTCCCATTAATTGTTTTGCATTTGTATTTATTAATTCCCATTCAATGTTACACTCTACTCGATCTTTATAATGTGTCCATATTGTGTAGATGACTATTGTAAGTGACTGTAATGCCTAGATCACACGAGAGTGGTTAAGTGACGGCGAAGTTGTAGAGGTGCCAGGAACTTCAGATTCGCCAACTTTCGGCGTTTCAAGCCATTTTTGGACAATTATATAATCAATTAGAGGTTCTAAATCGTCGTTGATGGTTCCTATTACAACGAGGCACTCGTTTTCTACGCCGAATCGCTCGTAATTACGGACGAGGCAAGAAGAGACTTGTGTCGGCGAGTTGTCAGGAGCCTCGGCGCAGTTCCATTGCTTCAATGTTAAACTAGATTCGCCCAAGGAGTCTCTATCTTCGCCCTAGCATGCTCTTGCTTCGCCTTAGCATCCTCTTACTTCGTCCTAATCTTCAATTACACCCAAGCAAATACATTTTACGATGAAGCAAGTAGCTGTTTCGGCGTTTCAACAGCCTGTTTGCGTCGGCGAGTTGTTCTCTTTTTTCGCCGAAGTTCCATTGACTCAATGATAAGTAGCCTCGCCCAAGCTGTCTCTAACTTCGCCCAACCTGCCTCTAACTTCGCCCAAGCTGTCTCTAACTTCGCCCAATCATTTTGGGGGTCTTTCTGGTCTTTTGCATCGTGGCTTCTTCCTTCGTAAAGATTTAACCGGTTAAATCTTTGGTGAAGCAAGTTCTTGCTTCACTAACCTGTCACGTGATTTCTAGGAACTTTTGGCGAGGAAGTTTAAGAAGCGCCGTAGACGAAAATATCGTCGCCGAATTGTTGAATGTAGTTTAAAAACCTCCCTCTTTCCTGGAAAAGCAAGAAGCGACGCAACAAGAACCCTCTGTTACGTCTCCGTGTGATAGGGGCATAATATTGTCATGATGATTTTTTTGCTGATGATTTCTTTTATTTATTTTTAATTCCTTTCTCTTGTCTACTATTGTTAAACTTATATTCATTTGCTAACCTTATTACCGTAATTGTTGCTGTTATACTGGTTTTTTTTTCCTTTCCTATAATTTTATGTTGTATTGCATCTCCTTTTATTTACTTATTTAATTTTTTTTATCAAGGCTGGGCCAAATTACAGACATTTGTCTAAGCGCGCCCAGCCTCCAACTTTGTAAGATCTTGTTGGAAGTCAAAATAAATTACAATTACATCCCAGCGGGCATTGTGATGTCAGTTTGGCGGTGTATTTTTAAGAATTTACCATTACATGGTAAATTCTTATTGGTTTTGGTATTATTCTTTTTTTTTTTTCGGAATGCTCTGATTTTCACGAAACTTGGTCACAGGGTACCTCTAGGACTAAAACTAGGCCACATACAAAAGATATGACCTTGACCTATTTTTCAAGGTCACAGGGCCTTTCAAACATGAAATTTTGGAAATTTTGATGGCCTATTACTCGGGAACCATAACAGGTAGCATCAATGTACAGGGCACGTCTCAGTCAAAAGTACTTGTCTGTATTCAGGCACAAAAATTTCTGGAATCGCTCAAGCGGAACCGGAGCTACAGCAAAAACACCGTTTTAGGTTTATTTCAAAAATCTCAAGAACCGCAATAGGTAGGGAGACGCTGAATATACCAGAGGATGCTTGGTATCTGGGGGCATCCGCACGCCACTTTTTTATTCCTATATCTGCAACGGTTCGGCAACAGTGGCCATTTTTGTGAAATGAGTACGGGTAGTACAGGGTGTGGGTCTCAGAACACCATGAAGGAGTCATTTTAGGTCATGTAAATGTATAACAGACTACCCTTAACATACCCCCAAAACCCCATACAGACCTTCAGATTTGACCTTGACCTCATTTTTCAAGGTCATTTGACCTCTCAAAGTTCAAATATGGGCGATTTTCAGAAATTCTGAAAATTATCTTTTTTTTCAGATATCAGTCTCATCTTCTGGTTTCTGGAAGGTACCGGCCAGTTTGTTTGATGCCTGAAATCGGAATTCAGATATCCGTTCATGCTGATTTGTTAAAAAATCACAAATATTGCATACCGCGCCAAATGTAAAAACACCCTATTTTTGCCCTGAGGACAGGTAAATATTGATCCTACACAGTTCAAACAATGAAATGACCCCCCATAGTCACACCTTGCCAATCCGGGAAAAATATTGGTTTTGACCTAGAAAGGTATTTTCAAGGTCAAACTCAAGGTCAAATATTGGGAGAAACTTTGACATTTCAGACATTACATTTTTCTTAACAGGGAAGCAATTGAGTAATTTGCATTATCTCTTCAGCATTTGGTGCCATAATACCCTAGAGGCCCCACGCAAAATTTGAAGGCCCTCGGATTGACCTACATTGCACAATTGAGGTCACAAGGTCAAGAAATGACTTCAAAATTGACCTGCTGATTTGTCAACATTGCATTTGTACCCATACTTTGACGGTCTGTATCTACGGTTCTAATTAAGCTACAGGAAAAATAAAAACACATTTCAAAAGCCCAGATTCTCTTCTAGTATTTGTTTCTATACATTTTAACGTATCTCTATTATTTAAAAAGATCGCCCTACCCTGAAAAATTCGCGTTTTCGGTAATGATTTAACATCTTTGCATTTTTTTTAGTCAGAAATCCATCTTCAAAAAATTCAATAATATTTGGGGGTGTAGTCCTAACACATTTACAGTAGTTTTTGCAATTTCAAGTCTCTCCTCCCAACCGTTTGCCTTCTGCAACAAATTTAAGTTCAAAACTTGACATTTTCAGGGACCATTTTTCGATGAACTGTCACAATTATACCGTTATTTCAATGGCCTCTATCTCTCGTCGTAATAAAGCTGCATGAATGACACAAGCAGTTTTGGAAAGCTAAGATTCTCCTGTTAATTTAATTGATTGTATATTTTCCTGTAACATCGACAGGTAAAATATCGGTGAACCCTGAAAAATTCATCTTTCCCACACCTTATCAAATAACTGTAGCTCTGCAGAGACTGAAACATCAGCTTTCACTCTTATTATGTGCTTAGGGTTATCATAATTGTGCATCATGCTGGCAGTTTGCATCATGGTGGCACTGTGCATCATGGTGGCACTTTGCATAATGGTGGCACTGTGCAAAATTATGGCACTGTGCATCATTGTGGCACTGTGCATCACTGTGTCACAATGGCAGGCTGCACAACAATGGCAGAGTGCACCACAGTGGCAATGAGCACCACAGTGGCAGTGTGCACAACAGTCTCTGTGTGCAACACAATGACAGTGTGCAACACAGTGGCAGTTTAGACCACAGCAGTGTGCACCACAGTGGCAGTTTAGCACCACAGTCACAGTCATAGTGGCACTGTGCACCAGATAAGAGTGGCAGTGAGCAGAGCAGTGGCTCTGTGCGCCACCGTCTCACTGTGCACCACGGTAGCACTGTGCACCACAATATTGTTGCAAGCTGTCTTTGGGCTATGCTGCATGAACTGGTAAAAGCTTGGTAAATTCTTAGTCACTGACCTTGGTCAGTTACAGGGTTCTAGTTGTTATTTTAGATTGTGACTTACCTTGACTTAAATACAATTACTGTGTTATTATTGTTTACCCACACACAGAAGTCAAAAAAACCAATGTCAGCATGATGTTGATTCTGGTTAATTTTCAAGGCACTCTGAATCAGTCGAGAGGGAGTCATTTGTTGAATTGACTTGGAATTACCCTTTTGTATAAACAGTCACAGTCAAAGATTTGATGATGACCTGAGATACACTATGATAATCAACATACTCAAGGATAACCGTGCTTTATCTTTATCCATGGATCTAAAGGATAACCATTCCTCCCGTCCAGCTTGGCCGAGGTCTGTGGCAGCATAAGTAGCCACTCCTGGTCCTGCTTTGTACAGTATTTATGCGTATATTTGTATATAACTCTACTAACTGTTTTAAGATTTTATGGAGCACCTGCAAACCGTACATGCAAAACCGTTAACTTTACGATCTGAACATAGAGGCCACTGGCCTGCGTTCAGCAAACTACCTAACATTACCTAACTACCCTCCAAAAGTTAAGCTAGTTTTGAATGAAATTTTTATTTCATGTTTACATCAAACAATATCAGAAGTCGCATTGAAGTTGCAAGTTCTCTTTGTTTTGTCATTTTAGGTCATTTTGGATGAAATTTATGGCCTTTCTCGATATCCCAAATTATGGAATTTTATAAAAAGTTGTCACAGCCCAGGTATCTTTCAAGTTTATGAAATTTAATCATATTTAAGTGTTTCCATAGTTGTAACATGATCATAACAGTAGTTTTAAACCATAAAAATACAGTATAAGAATTGGACTTCAACCACTAAAATATACAAATTTTGGATAATTTCGGGTCACCATGAAATATAAACATAAACTGTATTTTCTCAAGTGAAAATTATTTTATTTGAGCCGTTTCAGCATTGTTTTGACCCAAAACTTGCCGAAATTTGTATTTTTGTCCGTTTTGCAACAGCCATTTTCTGGTCTGAAACTACTGGTAAAATCGTATCAAACCAGTGGAAATGTGAAAAAAAAAGAAGTCATTAATACGGAAAATAATTGTGTTTAAATTACAGCTTTTCATAGAAAGTCATAAAATGGAATATCGAGAAAATGATATAAACCATGAAATAACGACACCTTATGGCCTCAATATGAATTTCCATATTGTTTGATGTGAGCATAAAATAAAATTGTGTTGAAGGTGAAGTATTTTTTAAAGAAATCTCACCTTTTCTGGTGTATTCAAGCTTTTTGAGGATAGTGTACTCTGGTTGGTTAATGCACTTTTGAGCTTTTTGAGGGCTACTCTGCTATTCTTTCAAATGCTGCTGTATTAAATGCAGTTTTGTGTATTTCATCCAAATTTTCGGCATAAGGCTTCAAAGAAAATATGTCAAGAAAAAAATAATTTTTTTCAGGGGGGGGGGCACTGTATTTTTTAATAGTAAAAATGCTATTTTTAGCTTAAAATATGAAGAAAAACTTCAAAAAAAGGCCGAGGGATGGGTTTTAATGGTAGAAAGGCAAATGAAGTGTCATATGAAAGCAGAGAAGCAGTGCCACAAGATGATGCAGGCGCTTTTTTGAAATTTTAATTTTAATCCCTGTTCCATGGGGGTTTTAGTTGAAACTGAGCCATTTTTAGCATCTTTATTGGGAATAAGAAAATACTCAGATCAAAATTCAAAAAAGCGCCTCCAGGATCATACAGTGCTATTTCTCTTCTTTCATTTGACACCTCTTTTGCATTTCTACTATTAACATTCAGCTCTCGGTCCCTATTTTAGTTTTTTTTTTTTCAGATTTTAAGCTAAACTTAGCATTTTTTTCCTATTAACAGATGCAGTGACCCCCCCCCTAAAAAAATTTTTTTCTCCCTGACATGTTTTTGTAGACTCCTGATGCCGAAAATTTGGAATAAAACTGCACAATTGCCTTTAATTGAGCATCATTTAAGAACACTTCACTTCTGTCAAAAAAGCTGAAAAATGCATTAACCAACCAGAGTAGGGGGAGGGGGGCTGTCTTCCGGCACTATTTGCATGAATGCCAAGAACAGTACCTAAAGTCTTTTAGTGAGTATCTCTTGGGTCCAAAGGATTTCAAAGTTATACAGCTAAAGGATCAGAGCTGTGATCCCTGCCTTATAGACCCCGAATTCAATCAGAGTTAGAATTTAACTTGCTTGTCAAGAACTCCAACTGACTAGTCAGCTGAGTTGTCAACTTCACTTGACTTCAACAAACTTCAGCTGTCTTTTGCAATTTATAGGGCCCTTTTGTAAAATAATCTATGTTCAGTATACATTGTAATTTTTGAAATTTTCCTAATTTTCGCCCTGCGATGAATGGATGGATGATTGGGGCTTTACGTCCTGTATTTTTGCACTTGGTAGGCTGATAAGAACAGGAGGAGGACACGGCAATGAGGTAAAGGATGATTGAAACTGCCGTCCAACATAGGCCCAGGTGACCCGGAAAGACACACAACAACAAATATTACCAAAAAAATTGTCTGATATTTTGGGAGTTTGTATGTTGCGTAAACTTTGTGACTTCAAGTCTTAAAAGAGTGTGAAGTGTATATGGTGCTCTTAAAGCTGTTTAAATTGATACCAAAACCATTTCTGTGAGATTAGAATTTGCAAAGTTACGCAACAATGACTTGACTAGACTGAACATTGACTTGCTGCTTGGAAAGCTAACTCTGACTGACTTGTCACTTTGCAGATGATACAAACTGTTGGCCTGACTTGTGAAAGAAGAATATGACATAGATGTAGATAGAAAGATAAAAAGAAGCTGTTTTCAAGGTGTAACTATATATATAAAATAAGAAATGAAAAAAAAGAAATTATGTAATTTTTTTTTCAGGTTGTCATGCAATTCGTGATATGAAACAGAAAAGTTTTTTTGTCTTCTCTCTGCTGTCATTCCTTTGCTTCATGATTACCTACAACGACGAAGTATACCATCATTCGAGCAATAATGACTGTTTCTCCGATGGTCATGACATTTGCGATAAGATTTATATACAACGAAAGATAACTAAAAAGTAGATTTCTGGTCAGACAAATT
Organism: Platynereis dumerilii; assembly: GCA_026936325.1. Classification (NCBI taxonomy): domain Eukaryota; kingdom Metazoa; phylum Annelida; class Polychaeta; order Phyllodocida; family Nereididae; genus Platynereis; species Platynereis dumerilii. The sequence continues at coordinate 9,798,210 of JAPTHN010000009.1, forward strand.
TCATTTTCATCAGACAAAAATTTCTTTTCTTGTGGCAGTTATAAATAAGTACTCTGCCTAACTTGCGACCACCTGATACAATTCAATGTCCATGCAAAAAGCCGCATGAGTTTGGCTTAATAAGATTTTCCCAGAGTAGGCCTATATTTTAAATCAAAATTGAATTTTCCCAATTGATTCATTCCCATTTTATTCATGTATCTTTAATCTCATAAAACAACATTTTCAAAGAGGAAACAGGCTTCAGCAAGATATGTCAAATTAATTAATTAATTTTGATCACTTTTATGTAAGTAAGTTCAAATAACTTCTTCGTGGTAAATGCATGCTGAGATGCCAGCCAGTGCAACAATATGCACAATTTAATATTTGGTGACAACTGCTGGCTATACCATGTTGGCAAAGATGTTAGATGTCCTCTTTGTCATAAAAAAACAGACTAGATAATTCTGTCTATTGCTTTATATAAGGTATATAAGTTTCTTATAAGCCTAGGACTAATAACATTTTTATTCAAAATGACAAAAACACATTAATTGTGGTTAATATAGATAAAAACATATTTTTATTTAAAAGTATGATGATCTTATGACAATTTAAGTTAAAATTCTGGCCAAAAATTGGTCTTGGCAGCCATTTTCAAAATGGCTGCCATATAAGCCCTAGTCATTTTTTTTTTTTTTTGCAGAAACAAGATTGTTTTGTTGAAAGGACACTATTAGGGTCCCAAACCCAATAATTCCAATAGATTTTCACTTTGGTGTGTCTGCTGGGACTGGTAAGTTAATTTTTGACTCAGAACCCCATTGGATATGCATAATAAAATTCAGTGCCATTGAGCAACCTGTAAATATCAAGTAATTTGCCAGAAATTTGGCACAGTTTATCCCAAGACCAAAAGGAAAAAGTTCAGGGGGTAAGACCTTGACATTTCCAAAGTTGGCATTTCATTGGCACCCTAGCCCACAGCTGTCAACACATTATTTGTGTAAATTAAAAATAAAATTACCTTTTTGTCATATCTGATATGATCTACTTATTCATTTATCTATATATCTTATACATCTTTATAATATCATATCCATCATATCATATCTATCATATCTATCATATTAACCAAACATCGCTTACAAGACAGTATAATTGTTTGGAGCTTTGCTTCATTGCACATCCAATCCAAACAATGTTATCAGACTTTAAATTGCATGTTAATTGTCTTTTTTATTGGCTTTTTTTATTTTTTCTCATTTCATGAATATGCACATTGAATTAGTAGTAACTGTCCATAAATTTTCCACGGCTTTTTGGGCTAATAGTTCTGCATTAATACGTAGGCCAAAAGGGAACTATTCTCCCAGAGTAGGATTGTGTTTGACCACTTGCTGGTGAGTGACTGTCTCTGTTCGGGACTGTCAAGTGGCAGCAGAATGCTGACAGTCCCTGGAAAATCGAATTGGGTCAACAATAATTTGATCTTTTTGGACAGATCACTAGATCAGGTCGAACAACAGCTGTCCATATTACTACGCCAAACTACTTTCACAAAGCATGGTTGCTGGAAAATATCCAGTCCACTGCTTTGAATGAAAATGTTTGGAAATCATGAGACAAAAAGAAAGTTTTGAAACTTTAGCATACACTTTGCCTGTGAAAGGGATGATTTTACTCATCAGACGTTTGATGGTATTCAATCTACTTATGCCATTTAGTGCATGTTAAATTGTGGTCAGAAAAGGGTCCAAAAAGAATGCATTCTCGCTTATTCACATGTCCATACAAAGCTGATGTTTTTGCTTTGTGATATCAAAAATGCTCAATTGTATTTATTCTGTTACTTTATGGAGATTTATGAACTAGGACAACAATATAATTCACAATTTCATAAAAGCTGTGTTACACTCAGCAAAATGTCTTGTCCATGCCACAAGTGGCCCCCTCTATACTGGCAATATATGTGAGCTACAATGTATACATCCTCCATGATAAAAAATAGTTCCAACTTATTTTGGTATTTACAAGCTGTCTCCTTAAAATTGAAGCCAACCAAAGTCAGATTAGACACTTGCAGAGTTTTTGGAAATAAACTAGACCATCACTAAATGATGGAACTGTCCTGGTTTCTTCCACACTGTCCTGGTTTCTTCCAGAAATCGAAATTCTGTTGACCGCTCATGAGAGCTCGTGAATTTTGCACCCTAGGTGGCAGAAAATAGCGGTCAACTTGTAGACAGGGTGAGTGAGGTGTCTATGCCAGAAGTGGTCAAATACAAACGAAAAGCATTGAAGTAGGGGAGTGATCAGGCTGTTGCCAATACCTAAAGGTGTTAATCTCTACCTTGACCACATGGTCAATTGTGAATAAACCTCACTAATGTTTATTCACGAATGACCATATGGCCAGACACCTTTTTGAGTTACAAGTGTCACAGTTATTGTAATCCCATTGTATTTGACCACTGACGTCCACCCGTTTCAAAACTCTCTTTTTTTTTTACCGCAAATAGTTTGGCAGACAGTCATGCACAGTGCACACATGGTCTAACAGGGAAACCGTTGTTTTCTGATTGGGTAACCAAGGGTAGTTGAGGGATACAGAGGGTAAAAGCTGGGGGTAGTTGAAAGTTAGAAAGTTTAAAGTTTTATTGGATGTCCAAAGTCAGACGAGCTGTTTTAGCTTGAAGCCATCATGAACATGATGTATATAAATATACAACAAAGATTAAAATATTATAATATCACATTAAAACAAAAGAATAGTGTTCATAAAATCTATATTATGATGAGTAAAATCAAAAGTTACATATTTAAAATCAAATTCATGAGTCCATGAATTTTAGGTTGGCAATAACAGCTTTTGTAGGGACCATCTCAGATCTGTGTTAAAAGCTCCAAATTAAGAAATACTTCACATGGGAAGTCCCTAACTTATTGGCCATAAAGCACCATCAAAGTGCTTTGTCATCAATTTATCTGTACTACAGTGGTGTAGCTACATGAGTTTCTGAAGGGGGCCAATAGGAAGTTGAACTTGCAGAGATACTTTCCTTATAGTAGGAGTACCTTCCTGATTGACCTCCAATATTAGGAGGGTGTTAATACCACAGAGGAGGTGTCTGTGAGTACATTTTTAAGATCAAGGCCTCGGGTGATAAATCACATATTCCCTCTCCCGTGGTGAATAACCTTCACTTGTATCAACCGGTGCAGGTGGCAAAGCTAAACAGGATAGAAATACATAATCCATCTGTCCATTCATTTCGTCAGTTTCTTGAAATAGGTGTTTGTGATATATAGAAGTCATGCAACAAAATATGTGACATCACAGGCTTTGGATAAAGCCAAGTACAAACTGGAAAAACACATAGATATGAAAACTATAATAATGCAGCACACATTGCATACATAGGTGCATTCATGTGCTAGTATCGTAAGGGTATGAATTATATTGGTAATTATCCCGCACCCTATGGGATGGTGAGATCTAGTTTCAGTCTCCATTTCATGGTATCCATCAATTATCTCAAACACCACACCATGCACAATGCTCATCCTTTCCCAACATTCTATATAAGACCCCCCTAAACTTGTCAAATGTTACCTTAAATGAATAAATATCACATCCCGAAAACATTTGTTTGCTGGTTTGCTGTTTTTTTTGGAGCGCAGCCATGTTTATTTTGCAAAGCGAAGTCCACCCACAGGTGTCGCCAAATGCATGTATGCGTGATTGCACCCCTGGTAGATATATTTGTCTTAAGTAAAATAGGGATTTTGGTGGGTATAGATGGATGTGCAAAGAATTGGGGATATGGAGGCCGTACATGCTCTTGTTACTACTACATCAATTCCAAATCTTCACATATTACAGATCCCGACAAGTCATGCAACAAAACCTTTTCCGGGCCGAAAGGAGTAATTTCTTCGCCATCTTACCCAGAGAAATATACTGGTGATTCTCTGTGCACTTACAATATTTCTACAACAGAAGATGGAACCATTAAATTAACATTTCTGGATTTTGACGTGCCTGATCCCTATTATTGTTTCGCGAATTCTGTGGAGGTAAGACTGTGCAGATAGCAATAACATTGCGTTGATAGCAAATCTTAAAATAAAAGATGCGTCTCTTCAACTTTGTTGTCACCTTTAATTTTCGGTCCCTGTTGTAGCTACACACACCGAACTTCGCATGTGCGACTGACATTGCCTTTGTGTGTGGCTCATAAAATGTTGGAATCACCACAAGAATAGCATCCCTGCCTGATAAACTAGGTCAGAAATGTTCTGCCCCAGAAAGTTTAGGCAGGTGGCAGCACAGTCTAAGTCAATCTGCTATACGTACCAAGTGTGTGGGGAAGTTTCTGTGCCATATCTCACTCAGTCTAAGTCAGTCTGCTATACCAAGTGTGTTGGGAACTTTTTATGGCATATCTCACTCAATGGTCATATAAGCTGTTAGTATGTCATTGGCCTCAACATATTTCATGATACTTCTAGCCTCCACAATGTAATACTGAACAATGTCACATCTACACATTTTGGCATGAAAATTTTATGTTCACATATTATCAATAATGAAAACCCACTTTTTAAATCACAGACCTCCAAACATTTGAAACAAACATACAAAAGAAGGTACCGTAATATGGGGTGAATAGGGACAAAATTGGGCATTTTTCTGTCATAGCATGGGTAAAAATCATTTCAGAATTCTAAATATAGTGTCAAAATATGGCCTGGCCTAAGTTCTAAATATCCCTAGAGTCTTGTTTAATTATTTAGGCCCAGAAAACCGCTGTCCCTATTTACCCCTCACTTTGGGGTGAATAGGGACAGACTCATTTTTCCACAACCACTACTTCCTATCTTGTCTAGATGGTTGATATTTGTGATTATCCCATGACCAAGCATGTTTTTTCCCTCATACAAGCCTTTTTCCCTGGGTGATATTTTTAGAGGGGGGAAGATCTCAACTGTCTTCCCTGAAACAGAGGGAAGATACAGGCCCTTTTCAATTTGGAGGGAAGATATCAGTCTAGCAGGGAAGATACCAAATCTGAGCCATCTGATTGGCCAATTCAGAGGGAAGATATCAGCATCTCCATTCTCCAATCAACATGATGACGTCATGGAGATACAGCTCTTGGCCATGCAGTTGTGACGTCACAAAATTATCTGACGTTGTTATGCAAACAATGGGTAGTGATTGTTTATGTCATGACATCACAATGGGCTGCTGATGACGTCACAACAAACTGCTGCTCCCAACTTAGAGAATTTGAAGTTATCACACTAAAATTGTGTAAAAATCACTGGTAAAATTATTGCAGGATTGTAAATAAAACCCCATAACAGTGTATTTCTCAGCTATGAAAGTCATTTGTGTCAGGTCTGCTTCTGAATTAACACTCGTCATTTATTTAATTTATGGGGGATCTATTTATTGAAGGTTTAACAGTCAAAAATAAAAGTCATGGGATAAATAGGTTATAACATGGCCAAGAGCTGTATCTCCCTGGTATCATCACCCTCGACCTGTATCATCCCTCGACCCTTCGGGTCTCGGGATGATACAGGGTCTCGGGTGATGATACCAGGGAGATACAGCTCTTGGCCGTGTAATAACCTATAATTATCCCATGACCAAGCATGTTTTTTCCCTCATATAAGCCTTTTTCCCTGGGTGATATTTTTAGAGGGGGGAAGATCTCAACCATCTTCTATTCCCTGAAACAGAGGGAAGATACAGGCCTTTTGTCAATTTGGAGGGAAGATATCAGTCTAGCAGGGAAGATACCAAATCTGAGCCATCTGATTGGCCAATTCAGAGGGAAGATATTAGCATCTCCAATCACCATGATGACGTCATGGAGATACAGCTCTTGGCCATGCAGTTGTGACGTCACAAAATTATCTGACGTTGTTATGCAAACAATGGGTAGTGGTTGTTCATGTCATGACATCACTATGGGCTGCTGATGACGTCATAACAAACTGCTGCTCCCTACTTAGAGAATTTGAAGTAATCACACTAAAATAGTGTGAAAATCACTGGTAAAATTATTGCAGGATATAAATAAAACCCCATAACAGTGTATTTAACAGCTATGAAAGTCATTTGTGTCAGGTCTGCTTCTGAATTACACTTTGTCTCATCTCACATGCGAACTACTGTTTGGCCTGATTTCTCAGCTTCCAGAAGTCCCACAGCAGAAATACATGTACCTGCATGTAGATCAGCCGATTTGTAATTTGAAAATCACATTTTGTGATGATTTGTCACCGTTTTTCTGCCGATTTTAAGCAATTTCGGACAACGGCATTTACATTCTTGATGCAACCATAACAATGGCCTAAACTGCTGTGACGTCACAAAAAAATGCATTGCAGCGCAACTCACGACTTAGTTCTACTAAGTTTAATTAATTGCATTGCTTTAGGTCCATGCATTGCTTTTTCACAGCCTATAGAATAAGTGGTAAATTTGAGTTTGCATGCTTGATGAGACAAACTGTAACACTTGCATTTATTTAATTTATGGGGGATCCATTTATTGAAGGTTTAACAGTCAAAACTAAAGTCATGGGATAAATAGGTTACCCTGTATCATCCCGAGACCCGAAGGGTCGAGGGATGATACAGGTCGAGGGTGATGATACCAGGGAGATACAGCTCTTGGCCATGTTATAACCTAAAATTATCCCACAATTGTGAGTGAACACCATGAAAAAACCATTGAGTTCACACCATTGAGTTCATCCTTGTGAACCCAATGAAATAAATTATCTGACGTTGTTATGCAAACAATGGTCAGTGATTGTTTATGTCATGACGTCACAATGGGCTGCTGGTGACGTCATAACAAACTGCTGCTCCAAACTTGGGAGAATTTGAAGTTATCAGACTGAAAGTTAGTAAAAACCATTGATAAAATCATTGCGGGATATAAATAAAACCCCATAACAGTGTAGTTCACAGCTATGAACATCATTCGTGTCAGGTCTGCCTTCTGAATAACACTCGTCCTTCGGACTCGTGTTAATTCAGAGCAGACCTGACACTCATGATGTTCATAGCTGTGAACTACATTTTTATGGGGTTTTATTATGATATACATCAGAAAACATGTTTAATATTCCAAGAATTTGTATTGAATAAATCTGAAAATCTATTTCCTGTAAAATAAGCATTATTTTTTAAAAATTGATAAATTACTAAGAAATATAAAAAAACTGCAGTATTCTGTAAATTTAATTTGGGATAACTAATTCTGGACTAAATCTACTGCAGAAACTGATTTAGAAAAATTTGACCAGAAAATCATGCAAATGAGTTGAAATGAAAATTAGGTGGGTTTTTTGGCTATTTCTGGAACTCTGCAGAGGACTTGGATCTGAACTCATGACCACAGAGGCAGAATCTCATATATTTGGAACTGATCTGGGTCAAAATTGCTTTTCTTTTTATGCTCATCTCTTTAAGAATTCACATGATTTCTTGTAATTGCATGTTTATCACAAATTGTAAGGTTTTTAACCTATATTTAGAATTTCTGTCAGTTTCAGAAAATTTTCAACTACCTAACTGGCATGTCCAAGATGGTTTTGTAGTGCTCCACCTGTGGTTTGGGTTCTAGTGTGATTATTATATGATTACTGTTGTCCCTTGACACCCAAAAATTAGCCTAAACTTGGCTGTGGCTTGGTTTTCTTTGAATAACATATGTGCCAAATTAACTAAACTGAAGGACAAAAATAAGTTATCGCTGCTTTAGAAGAAGGTAGTATGATGTCCTTGAGGAAAAATACCTTGATAGCACATGAACACAGTTGTAATTTATTATTTTTTCACCAAATCAGATCAAACATGTTTGGCGTGACCCATTTCACTGCAATAATCAATAAACATAAAGGGGACGGAGTTCACATCTGCCAAAGTAGGCCCTTTGTATTGACGTCTGACTGCCAGGACCGCTTAGCGAGCCATCCCATATGTAACTGTTTTGGCACACATTATTGGGTTGCGAGTGTCTGGAATTTCAGCTGGTGTGGATGTGGAGGCTTTCAAATGGTCTTAAAATAGTGTCATCCAGATTCTGGTGGATGTTGTGCCTGCATTGATCATGAGTCATGACTGCAGGTTTACCTGACTTTCGAAGGCCCTTAATTTAGCCTGTTAAACCCAACTTGGTCATGAGCTTGCAGCTTGCTGGCTGGGAGCAGCCCCTCCGATGTGCAACCTCTTTCTGGGACATCCCAGCTGGCAGCACTCCAACTGCTGGGTCTCATTGCTCAATGAAGAGCCTACCCAAATGCAGTTTTTTTTTCGTATCCCAAATCAGGAAAGATAAAGGAACTTTTCTGAGTGCTTTTTGTGCAGTCAAGGGCAACAGATCTTAAGGATTAGCCCAAATACTGCATTTCATGACCTGTACCAGTACAGAAGCAAATGTCCCGTGACAAAAATATGTAAACATGAATAATTGATTGTTGTTAATGTCTGAAACATCAAAACCAAACAAATAAGTTTGACGAATTTTTTTTTCTTTAAATTATTTCAAATTTAAAAGTGATAACTTATTTTTGTCCTTCAGTTTACATTAGTCAAATTCTTCAGAAATGCTCATAACTATATCCTAAAAGTGCCCCGTGAGTTTGGTTTCTGCAGCTCTTATACTTTTTGTGCCAGAAGGAAAGTTTTGACCACTTTCTGAAAAGCTAAATTCTGCAGGGGTAGGTTTAAGTAGCTGCAGCTCTTACCTGCCTGCAGTCATAAATGACATTAACACATTAAAAAGATTCAGTACAATGCCTACTAACAATGTGCCAAAAATCACGTTTCTGAGTCAACCGGAAGTTATTATATTGTTTTTGAAGAAATAAAAGGTTTTCTGGTTCTGTTCCTATTCACCCCCTTGTCCCTATTCACCCCATATTACGGTATGCCAAGTTGAAGGGCTCCATCTTTTATTTTACGATCACAGACACAGTATGGAGAAAAATATTTATATCACATTTCTAATGGATCTAATAGGCTCCTTTCAGTCATTTCAGCTTAAAATTTACAATAAAGATCAAGTACAAAAACATTGGCTTGCTGACAGAATCCCACAATGCCCTAAATTACCTGTTATGATTTTCTTTCACCCACAAAACACTTACAGTCAGACCAAGAATTATTCAGACGCTTGCTGTTTTGTTATTATTTTAAGGAATTACCAAGTAAACCAATGAAACATGCAATTGAAAACATCCTTGGCATTACATGTAACTTGCACAAAACAAATTTATTGCAAATTGGCAAGAAATGTGGTGAAAAAAGCTATTTTTGTTAACTCCATGAACCAAAAATTATTCAGACACTTTAACAAAGTTGTAGAAAGTGAACTATGTATTATTATTTGTTAGTATATATATGTCAAAATAATGTTCATAAACTACCTAAGGACCATTATGACTGCATAGAATGACAGGTGTGACCATCAATTGAGAAGATTCGGATCAATATTGGAGATAAACACTATATCCAGTTTATCTCATTTTCATGCACTTTTTAACCTCAACATGATTTGTATTGATTCAAATTGCTTTAATTCACCTTAGAATTGTATTCTTAAAACTTTCAGTCACAATATGAAACATTGGAGGTCGCATACTAAGTTCAGTGCGCCTTTGTATTTATTTGTCCAATTTTACCAAAACTAAAACATGGCCTTGTGGCACCAAAATCTGACAAATTTTCGGAAAGCAAGATTCATTATCTATTTCAAGCTATATTCCATGCATGGTCCGAACAGCAACTCAATGGGGCACTTTTAACTTCATTTGGGAAGGGGGCAAAAATGTGGCTCTTCGGCCTCAATGCTATTGCAATGGAGATGGTCAGAGGCTCACCAAAAGTCCCTCCTGCAATACAGGCTGCAAGCAGCTGTAAAAACTACCCGAGTGTGCCCTTCTTTGCACTGATACTGCTAACATATCGAAAGGAACTTTTGTCTGTTACACTACTCTTATTTTATTCATTGGTAATTTCATATTACAGGAATTTGTGTTGAAGTTGACTTGTTGCTTTTCATTGATGTGATCTTCAGCAAAATTTGTATTTTCAGTATCAAACTATAGTTATCAAGAGAAATCTGATAATTTTAGCCCTTGTAATAGGGCATATTACTTTAGAAACAATACCCACTAAGTGCTGGGTTCTAGACTGGAAAATAAAGGAGTAATTGCAAATAGAAATATTTATTACATGACGTATGGAAGTCTATGTGACGTGTGGTAGCAATGCAGTCCATTCTCACATGAATCTGAGCTGCTGTACACAGATATCAACATAATACCAAGACTGTGAAATCCACAAAAGCAACTGTGAGACAAAGCCATAACTGTGGAACAAAGTAATTTGTTCCTTGATGTAAATTCTTTAGTCTTCCATAACACGAAACTTTGATTTCTTTGACACGTGAATTTTGATTATGAGCTTGACTGGCACCACAGCGCTCTGCAGGTCTTACACCATATTTGAACATATCAGACCGCATTTTGATGAGCCAGGAGAGCTCTGTGAAAATATTTAGTAATTAGATCGATGGGCAGATAGTAAGAAGGAAAGATTGAAATAAAAAGATTTAAATAGAAAGATTGAAATATGCAGATTAAAATATGCATATTAAGGCAGATAGATAGATAGATAGATAGATAGATAGATAGATAGATAGATAGATAGATAGATGGATAAAAGGACACTGGACAGATGGACAGAAAGAATGATAGATAGATAGATAGATTCATTTATTTATTGATTGATTGTTGACAAATTCTACATTTTATAATCTCGTTACTTTTTGCGAATCATCTAAAATTCTTTCTATGTTCAATGACCTGCGTGCCTGCGTACATGCATGTCTGCGTACATGCATGCCTGCGTGCATGCATGCCGGCGTGCATGCATGCCTGCGTACATGCATGCCTGCGTACATGAATGCCTGCGTACATGCATGCCTGCGTACATGCATGCCTGCGTACATGCATGTCTGCGTACATGCATGCCTGCGTGCATGCATGCCGGCGTGCATGCATGCCTGCGTACATGCATGCCTGCGTACATGAATGCCTGCGTACATGCATGCATGCCTGCGTACACACAGCGAGCCTGAACAAACTTTTGGGTTAAAAAAATTGACCAAGAAAACGCTTAGCGCAGTGATGTAGAGGTAGGTCAGATGAACAGATTGATGTATCCAAAAAAAAAATCTGTTGGGAGTTTTTGAGATATTGCAGACTTTTTAAACTTATCACACCCTATTGTAAGCATGGAATTTCCATTAAGAAATGCTCATTTTTCCTGTAAGTTAATATGTAATATAAAAGACATTATGTGGAAGTAGAAATATGCAATCCTTGTCGCAGTAAAAAATATGTACAATTTCATCTGGACTGATAGGGTGTGATAAACCTATAACAGAAAACATTTCTCAGTAGAAGTCTGAGAAAACGTACATAATATGTTGATTTGCCATCTATTGCTAAATTTCATCATTCTTGTGAATAATTTTAGAAGAATCTGTCTCTTCGTCTCATTGTAACTGATTTTGGTGAGATTTTTATGCATTTTGTTACAAATTTTGCCACTACGAATTAAGTGTTTCATTACCATGTAAAAGTATAAGAAAAACAAGTAAATTTTCAGAGAACAATTGGACAGAATGTTTGCAACTGTCTTCTAAACTATTGATCGGAATCCCTTGATATTACGTGAGAATTCTATGTAACTTGACAATATACAAAAATAACTTCAAAAATGGTTAATAAACTGTAATATTCATGTAAAATGTATTTTTGGCACTAAAAAAAGTGGTGTTAAGGTGTTTAGTAATGTTATATAGGGCAAGTTGACCTAACTTCAGCCTCTCACCCAACTTCAGCCCCCCTACAGAAAACTCCTTGTAATTAAATTTTGGTGAGGCCAAGGTGCCAGTATTTGGGTTTAAAGTTATTGTCAATGTGTTTAGAATAAATTATCAAAAAGTTATGACCATCATAACAATGAATCAGGAATTTTACATGTTTTTTTGGTAGACCGCATTTTGCTTGTTTTGCGACGCGAATACAACGCGAAACGAAAAAAAGTTTTATAAAACGTTAAATCTGTCAATTGGCTGTACCAATTCACTAAAGCAGGAGCACTCCAAAAAAAGTTTCATCACAAGGAAAAATTAGTAATCTTTCCATAAATTAAGGTTTTTTTCAATATTTTCTACTTGATCATTCAATGAATTAGGTGATTTATAAGACATGTCAATCTTACCTAACTTCAGCCCCCATGGTCCTAACTTCAGCCCCCTTATGACCTAACTTCAGCCCCCAGGTTTCCCAAACTCCAGCCAATACATCTCACATGAGAAGTTTGTTTATTCATCCCCGAATATCTATCTATCTAAAAATTTAATTTTTGAAGCATTTTAATGTCTGGCACACTGGAATAGACCAGTTGCCTGAACTGGAGTTTAAAAGAAATTTTTATCCTCTTTCCGTGAAAACAATGACTTCTTTCCAAGCTTTTTTGAAATACATTTTTGGAGCATTGATTTTTTTCAGACTGTCATGTTTCAATACAGGTATGTAATTAAGGCCAAATTTAATCATTCTGCTGTTTTTTATGAAAGAATAGGATCAACTGGTCGGTGTTAGGTGCGGGGCTGAAGTTAGGTACACCCTAGGCTGAAGTTAGGTACAACACGGCTGAAGTTAGGTACATTTCCTACTATTGTCTTTTGAACACATTTGCACTGCCTTATAAAGCATGTGGTTGTTTTTTTACAATATAGTCGTAAAGAGGAGTGAAGGCTGGGGTTAGGTCCACAGCTACAGGTTATTCCCATGAATAGCCAGCCAATGACAAGCGACCAAAAACCAAAGTAGGCTGAAGTTAGGTCAACTTGCCCTAGTACATGCATGCCTGCGTACACATGAATGTTCATATCTCTCTACTAAATGGGCAATGCACAGAAATCACATTTAAATTCTATGGAATTTCAATTCATAGACTTAACTTATAGATCCATCCATGGGGATTTTAATGCATCTTCTAGGCCTACCTTGACTACAGAGCCTACAGAGAGCTGAAGACATTCAGAAAATGCGGTCTGGTATGGTTGAATGAGGGCCAAGTCAAGCAGTGTTCGTAGACAAGCACACTCCTGGTGGTTGACATGGGATTATAAGAGAGTCATATACAAAATTCCACACTCTGTTTATTTAGGTGCAATCTACTGAAATAAACTGACAAACAAACAAAGCAGATTGGAACTTCACAGTTTCTTTTTGTGTACAAAATTGAGTAGAGATTGGTCACTCATCAGTAGCTTTCTACCATACGTCACGTACAGCCAAACTGATAGGTCCTCAAGTCCAAAAAGTCTACTTCTGCGCGAATTCCTGTAATTAGGAGCATGCATGAATTTAAGCAATATTGATTTTGAGTGTCTGGCTTATTATCAGAATGTTCAAAATTGTTGAGTATATAGGCCTGTAATGTTACTGCGACCTTATGGTGTCAAGCCATGACTACCAAGATATAATGAAAAGGTTGCTCACTTAAGAATTCCATCTAAATAGCCAAATAAGGCTGATGAGATGCAAAACACAGACACTTGAAGAATTCCTTGATCCTCTCAGAAGCCCAGTACAACCTCAAGTTCGCGTTTCATTGGTTTATCGGATCTTGGTCAAGAAATCGGGACACTGAGGGGATAAAAACGTTTAGCAAATGTTGGGTTTTACAAATTGATCAACCTTGAAATAATCCCAAATTGACAGTTATTGTTTGTCTTATTGTCAAAACCTATCAATACATCATGACATTATTTAATCCTTTCACTTGGCTTGACCAGCTATTGTTGATGTATTGTATTTGGGTCAAAATTGTAATAATTGTAATATGTAAATGCCACAGCATCAAGACAGGACTGCCTTAAAAAATAAATTTTAAAAGACAGACCAAATTTTTTCTCGAAATTTATTTTTGTTCAAATTGGGCAAAGAGAAATAGGGTGGAAATGAAACCTTTTTATTCGGGAAACATTTTTTGTAATTTTTCTTTTCAAACACTTTTGTAACCTTTTCTTTTCAAACATTTTGTAACGGTAATTCTTTTTTTTTTCCCCGAACATAGGCCTATTTGGAAATTTTTTTTTGGAACATTCTACGGTAATTTTTTTTTTTTTCAGACTTCATTTTTTTTGGCTTTTTTTTTTAACATTTTTGGTAATCTGGGTTTTTTTTTCCGAACATTTTTGGTAATTCTTTTTTTTTTTTGGGAAAATTTTTTCAAGAATTTTTGGTCATTTTTTTTTTTTTTAACATTTTTGGTAATATTTTATTTTTGCGAACATTTTACGGTAATTTTAATAATTTTTTCCGAACATTTTTTTTTTCGAACATATTCGGTAATTTTCTTTTTCGAACATTTTACAGTAAATTTTTTTTTTTGAAATTTTTTTTTTTCGAACATATTCGGTAATTTTTTTTTTTTTTCCGAACATTTTTGGTAATTAACTGTTTTTTTTCGAAATTTTTTTTTTTTTTTGGATAGTACAGGATCCTGATTCAATCAGACACTTCCATACATGGAGACTTGACTGTTAGTCTTCTAAAATCCAATTACCAATACCTGAAATGAAATAATATTCTTTATAAGTGCAGGAGGTTGTTGTGTCAATGTCTCCAATATTGGGTCAGTAGAATCACACCGGATTAGTTTCTTAATGGAAAAAACTACTATCCTCTAATAAAATCAGCTGGCTAGGTGATTTTTTAGGTCCTTTTTTTGGCACGTCTGGAAAATTCATTGCACAGGACACATGAATAACTTATTTAACCTGAAGCACCTGTTACGTACTAAGCACACTTCTTCGCTGATACTTCCGTTTGGATAGGGCTCGCTAAAATCAGGGGTTTGTGGCAGGAATTTTTCTTCTTATTTTGAATAGTGAGCTGTATATTACATTCAGTTTGTTTCCACTGTATTTGTGATGTCTCACTGTGCCCCGCCTCAACCTGTCTCACTGCCCAAAACAGCCTTCATTGTAAAATGTTGGAGTCTTGGAGACCAGATGCCTGCATTGTGGGTCATCATCTCACTAAAGTAAGACAAATAGCCAAGGTTTGAATCCCTGACAATTGATTTCCATTATCCCATTTTTCTTGGGAATCATAACAAAAAGTCATTTGGTCAAATTACTTTACTTTTGCCAGCAAAAATCTAAAATTGTTTAATTGCTCCCACCGTATGCTGTACAGGCATTCCTGATATAGGAGAGTCCTTGACTTACTTACTTTTTGGGCTCTGCGAAAGAGGGTTGTTCTGTTAACAGTACCATTTAGACACTACGGGCTTTGTCTCACTGTGCCTGCCATATTACTGTGGCCCACTCTCCCCTACATACTATATTTTAAACTGTCATGTTATCAGACTCACCACAGAATATTTCTATTTCAATTAGTCTGAAATAATACCATTAATCTTTATGAATAACTTTTCTAGATATTCAACAAAAAACATCACCTCGAAAGAAGTTTGTGCGGAACAGAATTGCCAGGTCCGATTGAAACAGTAAAAGGATCAAAATACATAGGCTTCAGAAAAAGCACGAAGGATGGAATAAGATTTAAAATCCAGTTCACAGTCACTGAAAAAGGGCTTACTCCGAAAGATGGTGAGTTTTTTTGGACTCATTAAGCCCACAATTCATGGTATGACATTTATTCTAGTATTGATATGGATAGTTTTTGCTTAAGAACAAGGGCTACAGGTGACCATAAAAAAATCCTCCATCAGATTTTTTTTGTACTTCATGACTCTATTTGGAACAGCAGCTACCCAAATTTGGTAAAGGAGGCTAAAAATTTGGGCTGATGATCAAATAAACATCACTGAAAATCAGTGGTTTCCAAGCAGTTTCATATGGGATAAAAATTGGGTTGTGAAATTTCAGGCAAATGTTCCCCCCCCCCCACATCTGACGTCATATTCAGTACCTGATTTAGGTGTGTGGAGGTCCCTGTGCTAAGAAGTTGTGGGGGCGCCCAAAATGTCTTACGTTGAGATGTTTCTGTAACTTTCGGAAGGATCATGTAGACTCTTTATGGCATATGCATGTAGTGATTGTAGTCACCAAGAGAATCTACTAAATTGACAAAATACTAAAACTAATTAATATGTTTAATGGGATGGGACACCTTTTAAGGTGACTCAAGCGTGGTAGTTTGATCATACAGATTTTTCTAAAATTTTGCACAGGTAGTCTATGGGACCCATACATTCCAAAAATGAAAAATAAAAAAATTTCACCAACTCGTTTGGTTGCCATGGTAACAGCACGTTTGGCCTGATGACTGCTTAAAAGTTATAAATTGAGTTTTTGGTTATGTACCACAGAATAAAGCATTACATGCATTTGTCTCACAAAAATGTCAGAAATGTCTTCCCATGGATGTAAACCAATACATTTGCCACAAATTTGAAGAAAAAGGTTGAAATACTTTTTTCTGTAAGAGCTCAAAGGGCACAAACACACTAATTAATTGCAGATTTTGCATGCATCAATTTTGGCAGTAATCAAATTTTAGGAAAACGATCATACAGATTTTCTAAAAAATTTGCATATATATCATAAACAGGTTATTGTCAAACAAATGTCAAAAAAAAAAAAAATTTCACCGAGTCATTTTTTTACTGCAGTACCATGACTATGCCAATGTCAATTTAAAGAAATAAAGACAATTTTAGACACAGTTGACTGAAATTAGTTGAGAAAATTCTTTTGATAAAGACCAGAAGCTGAAACTTTGAATTAGCATAGAGAATGTGTTACTGCATTCATCAAAAAAATAATCATGCTTCTAGCTACATTAGATCTCATTTAAATAGCAAATTCCTGGATACCATGCTCCTAAAAAAAGAGAGCAGAAAATGGTAACATCACAACTGTTTCAGGGCCTGCAGCTGTTGTGACGCCATGTTGCTAGGCAACCAGGCTGCTCAGAAGTATGTGCAGTGTACCACGCTTGAGTCACCTTAAGGGCTTTCTGGCTTGTTAAAGTTGGTAAATACCAGAAAGGGAGCAGGTAGTGTCAGGCACAGTCCATAGCAATTTCTCCCGTGAACCAGACTTATTCTATGAAGTAGATCCTTTTGTGTATTTTGGAGTCAGAGAAACAGATATGAATACCACTACATAATGATTTATGGGGCAAGCAGATGTAGGTGTAGGCTATAAACCCCATAATATCAAGTTATTTAACAAAATTGAGGTTTATTGGCCTGGAGGAAAAATTGATGCAGTGGGCTCACATCCTATCCAAAAAAGGAATATTATTGCACACGATTGACCTGAATGGCAGAAAACCTTTACTAAATTATTAGGCCTGTAAGAAACCAATAAATAAAATTAATAATCAAGAACCAGTCAGGGTGCACAAACATAGATAAAGATCGAATTGTCTCATCTTACAATAGAAGTTCCACTATCATGTCCTACTGAGTTTAACTTAAATATATCATTATATGTGTTTTGACAAGTTTTTCTGCAGCCACTTCCAAATGCATAGGGTCAAGAGCCTCCAGAATGTGTAGAAAGCCAAAGCATAAAAAAATACCTTGATAAACTGATATAATCTGCTCAAGTTACAGTACAAACTGGTCGATGAATGGCAAATTATCAACACAACATTTCTCAGAAGGTGAAATCTCCACTACAGGGCTTTGACTGTGACCCAGGAGATTGAGACGCACATTTTTCTGACATTTACAGGTCTGCACGTAGATGGCCACCCATTATATATACTTATATTGAATCTATGTAAATAGTATTTATTAGTATGCAGCCTATATTTTAGCTTTCCTTTTATCTTTGCCTCTTCACTGTTGCATGCTCCATTTGGAAAATTATTGATTCAATGCATAAATTTCTAACCCTAGTGGACCATGGGCATGCTATGAATATTGATTCCCTCCCAGTTTTCTCAATAAATTTTGTAAGGCCTAATTGTCGTAAGGCTTTTGATATGAATAGTACTGAAATGCCAACAATATCTGAATATGATGACCTTTTCTTTCATGTATTTTCTTAATTGTACATGATGCTCAAAAGTCAGAAATTTCGGAATCTATGTATGCACAACAGCGAAACAAAAATCTGAGAACACCTTTGACAAAAATAATTACAAAGTTGAAATTAAATGTTAAACCTGGGGCACCTGCAAAAGGACTGAGGCCAGAGTTGGAAGGCCTCCAGAGAGGTAGGGGTCCCCAGAGTAGGTGCCACTGGGTTTGGGCCCCCAGAACGGGCGGGGTCCAAGAGTAAGTTGGGGGCCCCCCCAGAGGCTGAGGCCTGGCATGGGAGGGGGCCCAGCGAGGAAGGGAGGAGCATAGGAGGCCTTGGGGTTCCTGAGGAGAAGTGGGGGCCCCAGAGGAGCAAGAGACGCGTAGGGGAGAGCACCAGAGAAGGAAGGACGCTTGAGCAGGGCCCCCACATATCAACCACAATTTTCTGCTGGTTTACGAGATCACCTGTTCACACCAGCAACATTTTTGACAAAAAATGACACAATTTTGTGATATAATCACATTGGAGGGCCCTCAAAAAGGTTTGGGCTCCCACATTTTAATCATTCATAATGCTCTACTTGTTGCATAATTGGGTTATGTCTCAGATTGATGTCATTCGCGTGAACTATAATATGAACTTACTGTAAATATTACGCGTGATCTGCTTGTGTGGCAGCCCCCTTCAATATGGGGGCTCTGTGCAGCCGCACACTCTGTACATTCCTAAATCGGGCACTGGTCACCTTACGGATATCTGGATGATGTCTGGTATGTCAGCTCATTTCCCCTGAGGTCATATTGAGTCAAAATGTCCGCAGGGTAGGTGCCTGTCTCCCTTGTCCTTAAATGAACAAATTGAACTAAATAATGACCTTATGTAGATTGATCCCAATGTTCTGATTTATAATTGTCTGAGTTGGCGTCAGCTAGCCAGTAGAATTGTGTGACTTCCTGTGACATCACGGTTGCTGATTATGTTACGACAGCTCATCTCTGTGATTGTGGCTTGACTGGCTGTGTTATCAGCGTTGACACCAAACTTATGTGTTCGTCCTTCACTAATACAAACTTTACAATCAAAGAATGATGAGTACTTACATTCAGCTGTTTGTGACTATCAATGCTCATGATAGTCTTTATCCATTGTATTGAAATGAAATGTCAATTTGCCATTGATGAATGCTGTGACTCAGTAGGTGACTTGCTTTGATAGCATTGACAGTATTAGATATTATCTCACAAATTGCTTATGAGTCAAAGAGAATAACATGGCATGAATGGGGATATGACCTCACAAGGAACATGTCAAATTGTCACTTCAATTCTGTAAGCACCTGTAATTCGTTGGCTGAACTACATTAGCTAGCTTCACTAAAGTGGTAAAAAACCAATCATATCACATGTCACTATCACACAAACAACATTTTGCGATGAGATTGATATAGTTCCTATGACTTCTGTTCGAGTTACTGATCAACATAATTTACATCAATTGAAACCAGTTTTCATTTTGATATTTTCCTAGATCAAGTTGTGGTGGCATCAATGAAGGGACATGTTCCATATGACAGAGCTTGGGCTGATCTCTCGTCAAAAGTTTTTATTACCAAGGAGGTGAAATGTCTCAGGTTCCGGTACATTACAAGAACTTGGCTTCGCCTCTATGTCAGTTAAGTTGATTTGTCTACATTAGATTAATGAAATTACTATTATTTTAACAAATGTTTTCACAAATGGAATTTTGAAAGCATGTGTTGACCTGTTTGTAGAGAATTGTGTTGACCTGTTTGTAGAGAATTGTGAGGGAAGACAGCAACCAATGGGGATACATAATTTGGTCAGCAACAGCCAGTGAAGGAGCAATCTGGAATGAAGCAGTTGTCAACGTAGAACCTGGCAAGTTTTCCTTGTCATGGTACACCGGTTTTGACTCCAAAAATGTCACCTCTGGTGCGTCTGCAACTCTAAAAAAAGCAACTGCTGCTTTATCTAACATTGTTACTCAAAATGGACCATGCCCAACAAACATGCCAGGTAACTTTTAATTCATTCTTCTTAGTTCTTACAGCATGGCTGATTTGCAGCTCTCTTCTTGTCAGGATTACTGTTTATTAGGACATGTTGATACCAGGTACCCAAGGATGTAGTGCAACCAAAATAAAAAATTAAAATTTTCTGTCAGAAGTCCTCTGTTTACCTGTTTTGCCCTCCGTTCTCCTCTCCACCCCAAATCTCCTTACAACAACCTTTGACTCCTCACCACAACTTTATATTATCGCATATTAAGAACTCTACTAAGACAGCTGGCAGAGTAATTGAAATTAGCAAAGGGTACAATACCAAGGAAATCGAGCACAATGTTGGTGATAGAGTTTGAATTGGTATTGTCTTAATGTAAATTCTAAGTAATTTTAAAAGGTAGTTTAAAGTAGCTAAATGCAGGAAGGGATCTAGGGGGAGCCAAAAGGTGTGAAAGGGTAAAGTAATGGCTGATTCTTCATTCCTGCTGGGGTAGTCTTAATTTATTTTGGGGTGTACTGTGCACACACCCTTCTGCAAGTCAAATCAGCTCTAGCTGCTATAACTTTCCTTATCCGTTAGACTCTATCTACACGTATGTACCTATTTTAACATTCGGCAATTGAAGGGCAATAGAACAAAGGCTATATGTTTCTTCACCATGTGTTTCAGTTTCTGAAGACTCCAGCACTATCTCTGGGCAGGGCTCCACTGACAGTTCAATCCACCTGACTCTATCACCAAGTTATCATCACTCTTATTCAACTACTCCAACTGACAGTCCTTTGCTGAGCTCCGTCGCAGAATCTGCCAACCTGGGTTCAAAATCAACAGAGAAAGAAGGGTATTATGAGCAATATGAAAGCTCATCTAAAATTACCCATGAGCAAATTACTGCAAGTCTCTCTGAATCTGATAGTCCATCTTACACATCTGATTCAAGTTTTAGACAAACCTCAGAGCCCAGTTATACGCACAAATCAACTATACAGGTAAACAATGAAGAGCCCAGTTCTGATTTCGCTTCGGAGCCTGATCACCAAGATTCGGTAGCAGCAACAACTGAACCACATGTTAATTCTTCCAAGAGTGTTGACGAATCAATAATCAATACAAATCTGCCTGGAGCTGATCAAAAGGGACAAATAGATAAATATTTGTCTGATGTTCTACACAGGATAGGTGAGAACTCTTTTTGCTTTCATTAATTAACATATTTTCTTATTTTAGATTATGATATTTATTGTCTATATAGGCCTACCATATAAAATTACAGGAGAAAAGATAACAAATTGTCTGGTGCATTACAAAGTATTGAGATCCCGGAATGAGTGGATAATAGTTATCTTAGTAATTTAAAAGCTTTTAGCGTGAGTAATCCTTTGCTTTAAAATTTACTACAGTGTATACATTTCATAGATAATCCTTTGCTTTAAAATTTACTACAGTGTATATACATTTCATAGATGTATGAACCTGTGCACTGTTGGCTGGTAGTGATTCTGATTTAACAAAGAGCTTGTCCATAAAGGACATGGATTTTGTGATCCAGCATGACTTTTTATGTTCATATCTATTAAGTCGAATATATTTGCCGGTGTTTGTCTGAGTTCATATATTGTGAGTAATTGATATACACTGTGTACCGTTTGCTCTATGCGAAGCGACCTAGTTAGTCATAAAATCTTAAATTTTAGACCAGAAACCAATGTAACTACAACATAACATGTCTAGTATGCTGTATTTATGTATCAGAAATCTTGATCAGAAATTTAAAGTTTTAAATATTTAGCAATCAAAAGATTTGGTGATTCTAGTAAAAAATGCACTAAAATTTACTAAAACTGCCTAATCTCCCAGAAAACTAAACTGATTGATTCCAAATTTTGTATGTGTATTTTGTATACTATAAGACAGCATACTGGCTATATGGTAACGTTTGTTGCTTGCTCTATATATGAAAACTAGCAAAATGTAAACAAAGAAAATCCTTAATTGGGTCACTTGGTTGGTACACAGTGTATAGGGTCTGTGGGATTTATATATTGTCTGAATTTATTTCTACAGTCTGTGGGATTGTTCAATAAGATATTTTTAAATTTATTATTGAAAATTAAGATCTTCGTATATGAATAACTTGTGACTAATATGAAATCCCAAAGATCAGGTTCAAGTCTGGACGGATTTATCAATATCATGTTTAAGTTTTTCAAAGCGTTTATCAATGTTGGGATCACCTTATTTCAGAGCATGTCAATGAAACCGAATTCTACAAGGACTATCCTGAAATGAAGGAAAAGCTTGGAGACAATGGTAAATGAATTTCACTGGTAAATTAATATCACTGGAGCGTTTTTGTTTATATTGGTACACACCAATAATATGTTTCAGGAATATATATCATGTAAAGAGACTTTTTGTAAGTTGTTTTGTTGGTTAATATACATGTACTTCTAAATGTGCCATTTATTGTACATTTTTGTGTGTCTGTGTGTAGTCTAGAAGGACTTTTTCTAGATTAAGTAATGGTCATATTCAATCCATTCTTGCAGTTTTAGGAAAAGTTACAAATTTCATCAAAGAAACTGGCCACCAAATGCAGGACACTATATATGAGTAGGTGTCTGATTTAATTATATTACATGTCTCTTTAGTTTTATCAAAAACATAATATACAGTAATTCCCATATGATATCATTCTATTGATCACAGGTGCTTTTGGAATGGTGAACCATGTCCAGGAAATTTTATGGAAGAAGTCTTCACTGACATGGGGCTCTGCATTTTGTTCAACAACAGAACAAATTTCAATGCCAACAAGACAGGTAATACCGCTGTTATTGTTTAAGTATCCCCGTTTGGAAGGGTAAAACTTTTCACCCTTCTTTCAGACAGCCACAGAAAGTTTTGGTCGTTAAAAAACCATTACCACCGTAGTAGCCCTGTCCCCAACAAGACAGTGTCCTTGAAGAAAACAAAGCCAAATTTACCCACTGGCCCATATTTGGGAGGGTCATAACCCGTAAATGTGATAAACCCAGAAGGAAACTGTCCTCGTGGTATTGGGTTTTTAAAAACCAAAACTTTCTCTGGGTGTCTGGAGGGAGGGTGAAAAGTTTTGCCCCTCTAAACGAGGATACTTAAACGATAGCAGCTGTATTCATTCTATCTATGTTGCATCATTCCCGCAAGGAAAGGCTTATGAGGTGATTTCTGGTATTCTTAGTTTGAGAAGAGGGCCGTACCCATAGCCTGGTGATTGGGGGGGGGGTGTAGCACCCTTGGGCCCCCATTTTTTAAATATTCGGGCCCCCTTAACGACGCAAGTCAACACAGGCAGAAAAAAGGTTCATTCAAGCATGTGAACCTGCGATATGGATCCAATGTCAACAGTGGCGTAACTGGGGGTTCTCGAGCGGGGGGCACCCTATTCTCTTGGGGGGCACCCACTATACTAATTGTATATTTTAGCCAGGGTTGGAAAGTTCATATGGGGGTCACCTGGGGGGCACAGGTCCAATATGGGAGGGCACGTGCCCCCCGTGCCCCCCCATAGGGACGCCACTGAATGTCAATGAACCCCAAATATGAAAATTGTGGTGTATGTTAAAAATATACATTTTGTGTGCCCCTCACAATGCCAACATCTGAGTTCTCACAGAGGCCAAGACATTACACAGAATTATAAGAATTATCATAGGCTAAGCTGTTACAACTTGTAAGTAAAACATTCAACTTTAGACTGTATGAAACCTCATACACTGTACACCAATGTTTTATTCAGGCCCACACATAGAGGGCTTCTTCAAGATCAATTCTATTAAATGTGCAGTGCAAAATTGTAAACTTTTGTGAACATGATTGCCCTGCTGCTTCCAAGAAGCAGCATGAAAAAGTTCCGAGTAGGAAAAATGACCAGATTGAAATGTTACAAAGCATATAATTATTATATGTCTAGTTTAAAGATTGACCTTTCAGCTAAATCTTAAGCAAATTTCCATAAGGTCAAGATGGTCTAGTGTGGGCCTATGAAAAAAAATTGTTGAGTCAGTGATGCTCTGGTAGCCTTTTGACATAAATTGTGTTTCTTTCAATACAAATCAGTAACACTTAGGGGCCCCTTTCAGTGCAATATAAACCAACACCACCTGTGGGGTCCTAGTGAAATTAAGGCTGTAATTTTTATTGAATAATTTCTCAAGTTAACGGAACCCTCTGAAATAAAGTCTTTGAGTCAGTGGGAGTGGGGTCCTGTGAAATAAATATCCCCGAGTCCATAGGAATAGGCCTTTTGAAATAAATGTTTTAAGTCAATCATTGGAGGGGGGGCCTTTAAAATGAATTTCTCGAATCAGTTGGAGGAGGCCCCTTTAAATAAATTTGTCAAAACTTTGAGTAAGTTGGAGTGGGCCCTTTGAAGTACACTTTAAGAGTCAGTGGAGGGGCTTCTTAAATAAATTTCTTTGAGTCAGTGGGGCCCGCTGAAATAAACTTAGGACTAGTTACTGAGGCCCTCCATATTGAAGTCACTGAGTCAAAGGGAGTACTCTGAAATAAATTTCTCACAAGTCAGTGGGACCTCTGAGATCAAGTAGTGATGCTGTAATTTCTCTTTGAAGGCCAAAATTGTCATTTGTTCAGTTCCGTTCTGCTTTATACTCTGCGAAATATGTTTCGACTTCTTCTATTTTTGGCCCCCTCATGGCAATCTTTGGGGGGAGGGGGAGGTGTCACTATAATGGACTTGAACTGTGTTTGCCTCTCTTTCCTTAAATTCAAGTATAGAATATTTAATACTAAAATACAATAGAGTTTGTTATACTTTTCCATAAACCAATAGTAGAGTATACATTAGTCAGCTATATGCTACACAACAATAAATTACTTGAAAAGAGCTTTTATACAGTTAGTAAGCTAAGAAATTTTGAAAGTTGAGATATTGATGAAAAAAAATACGATAATATTAAAATAATTTTTATGTGGCGCCCACCCCATATAATTCTGCAGATTCTCATCGTACTTTTCATTATAGTGACTTTGGATGTAACATTTTCAATTTTTCATGCAAATATGTTCGAAATGGTGATACGAAATTTACTACCTACTTCAATTTTCTTTCAAACTATCAAAGTTTTTTTTCCATTTTCAACCATGTTCTCAAATACATGGCTTTCCTTGGAGCCAAACACCTGAAGGGGTAAATGTTGCTATTAGTAAGCTAACAAAATGTAGCAAGTTGACAATGAACCTAAAGAATCTCATATAAGATACAATGCCTGCAACTAAGCCTACACATTTTGACACTCAGTGACTTTCATGTGATAAACACTTTTTCTTAAGATTTCTATTCTATTCTTAATGCAGGTGCAAACTTTGGGCTGAGTCTCAAGATCAACATAGAACAATATGAATACATCGAAGGACCTAATCCAGATGCTGGCATTAAGGTGAATTTTTAGAGATATTAACTTTTTTTGCGGCACAAAGAAATAATTATTAATCGTACACGGCAATAAAGCTATGGTTTACCAAGACACACGTAATTACCATTGTGTGTACCCGAATAAGTAAAACATTGAAGCACCCATGATGTTGACAATCATAGAAGTCCAAGAGGATGTGAGAAATAATTTATGAATGAATCCGTATGGTTGGTACCAAAAATCTATAACTATGTGAAAATGGTAGTTAAAATTATGATTTAGGAGTGTATCAATGCCTTGAGTTGGATGTAAACGTCGCATTGAAGTATTTATATTGTTTTCCATAGGTTTATATGCACAACCAGACAGAGGTACCAGACATGGCAGATCTTTCATTTGCCATTGCACCAGGTCAACATGCACAAGTTGACATCAGCATGGGAACTGTAAGCTAAGTTATATTCAGTTCCATTATATTGTTTGAATCACAGTTTTGACCAACATGCCAATCTTCAGGGTCTGATTTCCCTTTATTACTCAAAAGATTGTTTCATAACAGCACAAAATATTTTTATTCATACTGAGATATCAATAGCATCTTGATTGTGGCAGCGGCAGGCTTATACTCAGATGCAAGCCTTTTTTTTAATTATTCAGGTTGGAAATCTTCCTCCAAAATTTGGGAAATGTGCAGAAGTCCCCCTTACCTTGTTCCATAATGCCAACTACACTTACTCCAGATGCAAACGACAATGCCAGACACTATACCATGAGCATCGTTGCAAAGTTCTGTGTTTTGCCTTATATGCCTGGTAAGTGTACAGTCAATATTACTGCAATTATCTCATTTAATTACCATCTATATGATTATTGTTATTTATTTTGTACTGTTTGGTACAGATTATAGGAGAAAAATCCATGATTAGATACATAAGCAGTTAGAAAATTCACAAAATTCAACTTACTATCTATCACAAAGTTTATCAACAGGTCTAGTTCTTCATGTTCAAAACCAGTCAGTGTTTCCAGTACATCCAGACAAGCCGTAGTTCCTGTAGCATTTTGGCTCGATCCTTAAACCCAGAGTATGACTCACCCTGAGGATTCCGACATCATTTTTCCACCCATACTTTTCAGAAATGAAATTCAAATTCACTAAGTGATGCTTGAGTCCGATGTACAAACATATTTCAGCCTTTCATTTTCTCATTGCATTTTTTAACTCCAAGATATGTCGACATATATGTGTCCATAAAGCCAAGTCCTCAAAGCATGAGAGGCAGAATGGCAGACGTTGTCTGACTGGGCAATTCTAGCAGGCAGACATCTTGTTGCCTTCCTCCAAGTGACACTGAATTTCTCCACTAGAAAGCGTGTCATTGTCCCAAAGAAAATAACGCTGACTAGCATCCTTGCAAGGTTTGCACAGTTAGCGATATACTTTATAGAATCCATTAACTGTTTTTAGCACACTACAATAGCCTGCTTTTGTTGTGAGCGTGAGAGAATAGGCTACAAAATTTCACTGGTGGTGCTCTATTTCACGTCCTCGCTTTCATGAATTTCTGATGCAGCCCAACTCATCCCTGCTGTGTTCTGTTAAGTGCGGACCTGTTACACAGCAGTACGGACCTTGGGGGCAACAGTCCTACTGCTATAGATCCCAATTCGATACCCAATTCGACTTGAACTTTGTCAGTCTACAGCCTCGCTTGCTGGCCTGCTTCAACAGCAGAGTGTTTTCAGTAAGTGTTTTGAGTACATTAAGGAATAGGGTTGATGAGGTAATATGACAAGGTTCAAGATTTGAGTCAGTAGTTCCTGACATTTGGCTGAAAAAAATCCTGAAGGTTTATTTTTTTACATCCGTTAAACAAGGTTTGGGGTTAATCGTGCAACAAATGTTTTCTACTTTCTGAGGAAGCCCTCAGATTGACAATTTATCGTTCCATATTGCCATTTCTGCCGGTGACCAAAGTAACCCCAGCACCGACTTAGAGATAAGGTGTAGCATTGGCCAGATGGGTAGTCTCACTTAATTGCATGATGTACAAAGAAGTCCTGTGTCTTGTAAAACTGTGATATATCATCTTTAAAAATCATCCTCAAGGTTTACCGCAAAAGCTTGCATTGACTCACAAAGAACAAAGTAGATGTTTCTTGCAAAATCACACTATTTTTGAAATCTGCTTCATAACAAAATGGCCTCCGCAAGAAGCACTGGTATCATGACATGAAAAAAAAATTAATATACAAAAAAAGTAGACAAATAACCATAGCATATGCAGAAATGAAACTTCCTCGTATCTATACTGGTTTTATAGATACATGACACTGAAGGTTTTATCCAATGGCCAAATTAGTACAGAACGGCCAAGGCAACCCCTTTTTATGGTATCATTTTTGCAATATAATATTGTCTACAGAAAGTTTTGTTTTTCCAGCTGGCAGCTTTTCGGAGTGTGACCTGACTAGTTTTTTGAATTGCAGTGTACCTCTATTGTGTGAGTATAGCAAAAGTGTTGGTAAAGATAGTAATTTCTGATGACTTACGTCAATATTTCATTAGTCCCTATCTCATGGCACTTCATTAACCCAGGTTAAACCTTATATTTTGGGTACAAACTTCCGTAAACCCTATTCCTGTCAAATGGTGATGTGTCAACTTTTATTTTTATTAGTTTCTTCCTAATTTTTCTGAAATCACTAATATTTTAGATGGTGAAGGATACAAGATGGAGAACTGCACCTGCCCAATAGCCTGTAATGAACACTACTATGATCCTGCTATGTCATATGCCGCCTTGTCTACCATAAGTGTTGAAACGCTCCTGCGGTCAGACACTTCACAGCTGGAAAAAAATTATCATAAGGCAAATGAAATAAGAGAACGTGTTGTGACTGAAAACCTGATAGAGACCCTCACTGACCTCAAGACTATCCCATTGAAGCTGAAGGTATTTACATTTTTGCAGTTTTTTTAGGGCATTAAAGGATACTATGCATTAAAAATGACATTAATTTAATTGCTTCGCTAACTAAACTTTGCAGACATCATTATTGTTTAAGTTATGACGGATTATAGTTGGAAAATTGTATCGAAAAAAACAATCCAAATTTAGTAAATAATAATTATGTAGAAGAGTAATATCTGTCTGGAAGTGTAGAATTGATTTAAGAATCAGAAAATTTCATATTTTTAATGATGAATCAGATGAAACTGAAGGACCTTCTTTTTTCTAGGACTATCATTTCGCACTTGAAACTGATATAGGTAGTTCTACGACACGATTGAAAGAGGCTATCGTTGAACTTCTTCAAATGGCTGGGAAAGATTTTGAAACATTGAAAAGAGGACTTGAACAACTTCATCAGGAATATAAAAATGATGTTAAGGGTCACTTGGATGTTTTTAGATACTACATAAAAGAGCCCCTGTTAGAAATCTATGAAAAACATCAAATGCCATATTCAGAAGAGCTGACTCAACAATCAAATGAGATACGAAAAATTGTCAAAAATTTGCAAGACTATGGGAAGAGCTATTCTACAAAGCTTTATCCATATCTCGAAAAGATATGGAAGACTGAGGTATTCTTGGATTGTGAAAATTTAGGCCGAAAAATTTACACTGACCTGGAAAGCTTCAGTTCTAAGCCAAACTTTACTTTGTTGATAGCGACTGCTAGAGACATTCCAAGATTTAGTGAGTGCATGTATGCTCATAAGTCATTCCTCGATGAAGCAATTTCATCACTTGATGAAGCACTTTCATTTATAAGCAAAACTACGTCGAATGCCCACATGTTTGGCGTGGGTAAAAATGATGCATTGGAAGATGAGTACGAATGGATCTTGTCAAATCAGAGCTTCTTTCGGAAACTTAAGGACAGATACAGCGAGTTCAAGGTCGACAAACTAGGTCTACGAAAACATCTCAATTACAGCTTACTTTCATCTCTCAGGGTTTTGTTCAGTCAGATCATGGAAGGATGCATTGAGTGTAAGCTTGTTTTTTTTTCATCTCTTATCTGGTCACAAACAGTTTAATATCACCTCCAAACTTTACTGAGAACTGACTCGGATGTTTCTGTTGCATGCAATCACTGTATTATATGCAATTGTTGTTTTTTTTAACCTATTTTGGTGATAGATTGTTCGCACCATTTAAAGCTTGTTTAGCTATCAAGTTTATTATATATATTTCTAATTTGAAATACATCTTTTCTGCAGGGAAAATCGCGTCCAATTCCCAAATTAAACAAATCGGACACATTTTAATTGGTCACTACCACAGCGTTCTGGGAAGCTATAGACACCTTCTAACCAATGTTGATGATCTACATCTACTGTCAAAAGTTGTACCGGACCTGCAAATATGGCAGCAACCTATGGCTGTGTTAAGTGCCTCTCCAATACTGAGGTTCCAATGGTCTGCAAATGAAAAGAGCTACTACTGGCCTCAGTCAAGGAAGGCTGTTGACTTCATAGAAAATGGGGCAGCAAATGAGGTGAAGAATGAAACAGTGGGGGAGATGTAGTAGATATCATTAATTAAATTATGAATAAAAACTCCTCAAAATTGACGATTATATTCTCCCTCACGAGAGTGGTGATATTTCCCTTTCTACTCATCTGAATATCAGCCTTCAGCTGGGTTATTTTCTGTGACAGCAAAAGTAATTTTAAAGGGCTATGTGGTTGGTTGATGCGCCAGATTGAGTGACAACTAAAGAGAGAATTATAATTTTAAAGTTAAAATTAGCACAAGAGATGAGCATCTGTGTAGTTTTTGACAGAAGTTAAATTCTGTAGTGTGTGTGCTATCCATGTTTATAAAAACCTCCTCACACGTAAATTGTGTGATTTTTATAAGTGAAAATTAACTTCACTTTTAAACTTTGATAACATTTTTTGTTAACTTGCCCAACATTGGCTGAGACACCAGTCGGTGAAACCAAAATTGTTTGTTGGTGACCAAATCTGCTGATCTGGAGAGGTCAGTCTCCGAGTTCTCAAAAAATTTTTATTGTGTAACATACATTTCTTTAGTCATTGTTGAGTTTTTATAATTCAAAGTTCACTGGCTGCTGGAGTGCCTCTACCACTTACCGAATAAAACTCCGCTACGTATAGAATTTAGGTACCAAGTAAGAATGGTAGGCATCGAGTCAACCGTTCACTCATAGACTCATAAAACTTCAAAACCTTGGTCGCTGGCCTTCAAAATAATTACTAGATACTGCAGTCAGATCTACAAAGTTTTCTTAGTGCCTGGATTCTTACGATTAGCAATGCTGTGTTGTCTGTTAGATAGTACTTGATATTCAATAATGAGTATTATTTAAAATTGAGTAAATAACTTAATCATAGCAAATCAGTATCCTTTGAATATGGAAATTTGAAGGGTTGAACAGATATTTTCAAACCATTTTATTTATTTTTTTACAGATTGTGTACCGAAACTTATGGTCATATTTGGATAGTCTATCAAAGGACTTGTACCACACATCTTTGCAAATGAATCAAATGGCTGATGAGGTTTTGACTATCATCGAAGATGTTGTGGATAACTGCCAGAAATTTACAACACTGAATGAACTGGACGAAAACTTTGTTATGTAAGGGAAATGATATTTTAGTTAATGTCTTTGTTTGCTTGGCAAGCATTACTGTTCAGACTCATATGTAATCAGCTCTACAATCTACTTTCATTCTCTCTTTTTGTAAGTCTTTTTAAGCACAA
This sequence comes from Platynereis dumerilii, assembly GCA_026936325.1. NCBI lineage: Eukaryota > Metazoa > Annelida > Polychaeta > Phyllodocida > Nereididae > Platynereis > Platynereis dumerilii. The sequence continues at coordinate 9,829,506 of JAPTHN010000009.1, forward strand.
ACTATTCTTTTTAACTATTTATTGTAAAGCTTCTGATTCTATATGCAAACTTTTTTTCAATCATGACTTTGCAATCTTTTGCAAAGGTAGTCATAATATTTTCATAATATAAATATGATACCAGGACGGGTCAAAGAGGCTGTGATTTTTATTGTTAAATAAGGATTGTTTCGCAAATGACACTATAAACAAATCTGGTTTAGTACCCGAATAAAGAAAAAAGGCTGTTTCACACTTAGCTAGAATTATAAATTTAAAAGTTTTGAATGTAAAAGACAAAAACGTGGCGCAGAAAATCATACAAACGAAGGATCATCGGATCAGCCTTATGTTTCTTACTACACTCTAACAAAACAAATTCAAGAAGTTCCCAACACTTCTAAGCCTTTGATCTTGATCAGTTAAGTGAACATGGAGCATTTGTCATCAAATAACACTTGTAAGTCACTTGCTGTTGCCAATTTGACACCATGTTTGGTGGCATAATAGCAGATAATATATATATAGATTTGTGTAAGATGAGATCCTGAGACACAATAATGCAATGGAAATAAAAAGCATTTTCTGATAATTACTTCAGCCTCCTTTTCCTGCACTCCCTGGTGCAATGACCACTAGACATCTTCTTGTATTAGCTTTGTGTGCTGAGGATGCCATAACGTTGTACAATGGTTGTTTGTCTTTACAGGAACAATTTCATAACAGTTGACATTTACTACTCCGCACTGAGATACCAAGAAGTCACCCAACTGAAAGGCTACACTCTTCTCAACTTCTTTAGTAAGTAAAATAAGATAATAATAATCCAGTTACAAGTTGCACCTCCCTTTTTTAGACTATTTTATCTCCCATATAAATCTAGGAGGGGGCACAATTACATTCGTAAAGTCTCATGAACAGTGACTTAGCATTATACGATTCATAAGAGATTCTACAAATAGCAGGGGTACAAATGTTGGTGTGCGTATAGTATATAATATGTATGAACAGCTTTGATGGATATGGTGGTATGGGTTCACGTAGGCTGGATTTCCCCTACTAGATTTAAACCAGGTTTGAGACTAACCATGGCCTTAACTCTAGCTCTATTTCTTGCTGTAGAGAGCTGCAATTCTGTCACTAAAATGTGGCAGGGATTAATTCAAGAACTGTGGTTAGACCACAAGTGAAGTTTAAACTCTGTTGGTGGAATTAATCTCTTAGAGTACAGCCATCAATCTGTATGGATGAGTCTAAGTAGCGGCAAGCTAAATTGTCCAGGAAAAATATTTGGCTGGATGGATTCTTTACTGGGGCTTCATGTCCTGCCTCCAGTTATTCTGTAAGCTAATTAGGGTGGGATCAGTCCAAAAACACTCCCTGCATTCTCATTGCTCTTTGTTTCTTTATCTTACATCATGTAACTAATGTTGTCTTGTTTTGCAGGTGAGATTGGAGGCTACATGGGTCTCCTTCTGGGGTGCAGTGTCATCACGCTCTTTGAAATCCTGGATCTTCTTTTCTATAACCTCTCACTGAAAGCACATGCTAAGCGTCAGAGGCTGACAGCTAAAAAAAACGACAACAAGAAAAAGAAGGGACTTCCTCCGTTTCAGTACAACTTTTAAAATTGTTGCGCTTGCTTTTTAAAATTTTGCACTGTTGTCAATTAATGAGATGCTATAAGTCAGGGGCGGACTGGCCTATGTGGCAAAGTGGCAGCTGCTACAGGCCCATCTACTCAGGGGGGCCCATTCAAGATGCCAAAAAATAAAAAGTTCAAGAGAAGTCCATGATGCAACTGCGCTAATTATAAAGGACAGCATCCTTTCATGAGGGGCCCAACCAAATAGTAGAAACTAGGCAAATTAGGTGTGTAGTATTACTTTTCTATTCTTAAATATCAATGACAGTAGGGACATGGGGCCCATTGACTTATTTTGCCACGGGGCCCGAAATGCTGCCAGTCCACCCCTGCTATAAGTTAATGCAAATAGCCCTCAATACACGTTATATTATTCATGCAGGCACCATTTTCGCATCATCTCAATTTTGTTAGGATTCCTATGCCTGTATTTAATATTGTGGTCAAGATATCTCTAATTGTCTTAATGTATCTTGCATTTTCATGAACTTTTTATGTCATATTTATGTATTTTCAGTGTGTTAAGAACATGTCTAAATCTTTAAATGGGTATTCCTTATTAGAGAATAAGTAATTTTGAAACATTAATCAATGGCATTTATGGATTGAATCTAACACTGGGAATATTTTTCATTTTTAAGGACTCCACAAATTGTTGGTAGTTGGAATTAGTGTTTTGCATTTACGATAAAGTATTGTCATATATATATATGTATGTATATATTATAAGTTATATGGCATGTGCTGAATTTTATGCACATAAAATTACCAAAAGATTCTTCTATGCTTATACAACATATAGTAAAATCAGTCATTGTATTTCATTGAAAATTATAAAATGGATTTTATAAATATTATTAGATCTACATGATATATATACAAAATGGTAGCCATTGGACATTTATATTCTGTATTATGTAAATAACTTGTATAATATTATATATTAGTTAGAATTTACATTGTAATTTTAAGGCTGATTACTAAAATATATATTCAATTTAAATTGAACTGATGTGTCATGACAAAATTGTAGTACATGTAATCAACCCTATCTTCAAAAACTAATTACTGTACTTTAGATTTAGGGTGTATGAATATATTTGTGTTGTGCATTATATGTGAACTTTTACAAATAATTTTGTATTCTTGTCTTATTAAAATAAACTTGTACTAAATACTGTGAAAGTAAATGTTTACAAGCAAAATTATGGTAAATGTTAATAAATCATTGTTAATTTTGATAATTGGGTGGTCAATTTACGTAATGCAAAGTCTTACAAACGTCAAGATAAAGATGATTCTGAAGGTTTACCCAATGGATTGTTTTGTCATTGACAATAATTGCCCTGAATATTAGCAATGGGTGCATGTGCCCTGTTTACCACAAAATTGCTAGATAGGCCTATCAGTGATTAGGACAAACCTTGCCTTATCAAAGTAAGGAAGGACACATAGAGGCGCATTTCACTCATTTGCAGGCTTTAGTTGCGTGCATTAGCAAGCAGACTACAACACATTTCGGTATTTGTGCTTTATTTCACGTCTTCGCTAACATGCATTTTTTGGATACTCCAGCTCAGTTCTGCTGAGATCTGCTGAGCGCAGAACTGAAAGACAATGTTCCAGTGACATAAAAGCCTATTCAATACCAATTTCGACTTGAATTCCGTCTGTGTGCAGCCTCACTGTGTCAGCTTGCCCACACCAGACTGTCATCTGTCAGACTCCAGTGATCAATCAGTTTTCTTCATAATAAACTGTAAACATACAAAAACAAATAAGCTCAACTCCCTAAATTAGTTTTACAAGAACTTAAGCCATTTGTCAAAAAGGCAAACTCAATTACATGTATGACAAAGCATTGTGAAGATTTAGAGAATAAATATTCTGGTTGCAAGTTAAAAAATGTATGTTTGAAGATGTTAAAGCTGTAATTAATGTTGGTTTTTCAGCCTTAAAGTCGAGCAAAATAGATTTTTGAATAGCAGTCAATCTTTAAACTCTCATCTACCGTATGTAATAAATCTTTTATATAGATATTATTTTTGATAAGAATCTAAATGTATTTCAATATCTGACATAAACACAGCTTATTACTTCCTAATTTGTAGATGATGAATCTAAATGCAAGGATACTCCCATAAATTTCAAATATAAGAAGAATTGCCTGAAATACCAACACTAAATTCATCAATGACGAAAATGTAACTGCTTGCAAAACATAACGTTAATAAGGCGTACATTTGAAGTCAAGAGAAGTTGTCTGTTACAGTGAAAGAAATAAAAGATAAAGAAACAAATGCCACAGCTAAAAATTTGAAAATCCCAAAATCGACCAGCCGCTAAGAGAATTTTTGGGTGTATATAACTTTCTTTCTAGGTATGCATAGGACTTCAGACAGGAAGTAATGTTCTTGTCATATCTTATCACATTAAAGTGATATATCTGTTAGATAGAATTGGTGAGCTTGCAACAACATAAGTATGAACCAGAAATGAGGAAAGCTAAATTTTAGCGACTAGCTCATAGATAGTACAGAAAACATCAGGCAGCTTATTTTCCTGACCAAGCATAAGCATCATAGGTATAGACATAAACATTAGCGCAGTACAACCAAATGCTCAGGTGATCACTTGTGATACTGATAACAGCACTAAAAGCTGCCTCACAATACTCTGCATTATGGCTGGAGATGGATTTTCAGAAAACCAAAGAAAACATGTGTTTCAACATAGAGAAATTCATTTAGAATGGCTAAGTGAATACTTAGACTTATGCGTCAAGACTTGAGACTTAGGAGATGCCAATGCAACGAGAAAAGCTAATCATGCTGTTGCACACTGTTAAAGACTTCTTAAATGACACCAAACCTGAACAGTCCATTGAGTCTAAAAGTCTTCATGATGTATAAATGAATTTTTTGATTTGCTTTTGAATAAAAACAGAAATTCACATAACTCCAAGACTTTTTGTTCTTCAGACTGTTATCTCTTTCCAAGTTCAAAATTCATGGAAACATTGATGTAACGCATCAGAATTGTACTACGTTTGTGCTTCATGGACCTATTAAAGATTTCATCATAGACCATTGGTTGTTCTAACATTGCTTACCACTTTGTAGAAGGACCTGAACATTGTTTACTCTCACAATACAGAGACACTTTGTAATCCTTGTATTTTAAATTTTCTTTTTTTTTTCATTACAGTGGTAAAAGTGCAGAATCTACAAAATATATATGAGTCTATAACATTTGCTATGGCTTCTGTTATTCTGGTTTGGAAATACTTTCAGGGGCTAGTGTTAAAATATCTTGCATAGTGTCAGTGTTCAGTCAAAAGTACCATTTTTAGGTTTGGTTAGGCGGTGCAAAGCACTGATCCATGCTGGAATAACTATGCAAAATAATATTTCTTGTGTGAGCTATCTGTCAAGTGAAGCGATCATTTGAATGGGTATGTAATTCCATAAATTCATGAAGACAAAATATTTGCTGACAATTTACTCTTTATTTGAATGTAGAAAACATACAATACAACAAATATATTCATTATTAGACAAAGGGCAACTTTTAACGCTGCAATGTGGAAATATAAGTTTATGTAATAATGGGTTACTGCTTCCATAAATACAGTACACCAGCACTGTTAAAGGACAATTGCAAAGCACAACAATACTATGACACTTCACATCCTGGTAATACGAGAATGTATCGATTGAAAAATAGTCAACATTCAGGCCTACAAAGGAATACAATGTAAAAATTACTTGACACTGTGTACTCACCAAGTGACCTAATTATGGATTTTTTGTTTACATTTGCTAGTTCTCATGTATAGAAATAACAAGAAAATACCAAAAACGGCAAAAAAGTACACATTCTTATACTGGAAAAAAAATCTGCTCCATTAACTTTCCCCGAAAAACTGTTTAATGATATTCACAAGGCTTGATCAATTTATGAAATAAGAAAGTGGGGTCACCACACAAATTTTTGCTCTAGGGGGCTATTTCACATGAAAAAATAGTCATTTTTGGCAAAAATGTGCCGAAAATCAAATTTTGTTGGACTTTGAAAAGGTCTTTTGAATATGCCCTATCATAAAAAAAAGCACTTTCAACCCACAAAAATCCTACTAGGAAAATTTATTCACACGTCTGGCAAATTCTAGAACTTAAAAAGATGCCACCAGGTGTCTGTAGCCCTTGGCCTTAAATCAATTCTATGATTATGAAAAGAGTCCGTCAAATTTTGTTAATAAAAAATTAAGCTGCCCTGGTTTTCATTTCCACTGCAACAAAAGTGATTTTCAATTTCAATTCAATGACTATTTTTAATCATCCTACATGACACAAAGAGATATTTAGAATAACAGCCAGTATTCAAATAGTAGGCTGATGTCATTGTTAGCGTATATGCTTTTACTTAATCCTAAACCTTAGTCATACATAATGTCCTTCAGACTTCACGGCATTATCACATATCACAAAATATAAAAATTTAATCTTTAATTATGTGAAGAAGGCTGAGTAAAAAGAAGTTTAAAGCAACTAATATACAACGTACCATTATATTATAATATGTTCAATAAATATCTTTATTAAATTATGCCATAAGCCCACAAGCTTTATTTGATAATACAATATTTTCATAATAGATAATTAAACTTGCCTCAAATTCATTCTGTGAAAATGTCGTTCTGCTATTTCAAATACAAAGGTCTGAAAAAAAAGGAGATTGCTGAAAACCCCTTGTATTATGCAGTTCTGAGGCCTTGGATCAAGTAAATTGTGTTGGGACACCCGTCGCCTACATGTAACATTGTAACTAATTTCATTGAACCAGGGCTTCAGCATTGTAATCATTGACAAATGATAAGTGCATTATATACAATAAAAAGAAAATATTGAAGAATGTACAAAACAGGAGACCTACAACATGATTGATAATCATACAACTGAGAAAATCCTGAAAGAACTTTGTTAAATTTAAGTAATACTACAACTATATATAGCTATACAAAAACGTTTCTTAATCTATATATTGCGATATTTGCAAGATTACCACTTATCATTAAATAGTGTCAAATACACAAAAACTTGAAACTTTATACATATATCTAGACATATTAAAATGGAAGTATGACACAAATATTTCATCAAAATGCCAGGTACAAGAGGACACAGCTTATAAATCCTAAATACATATTAGTATTCAATAAGATTACTGATACCTTGGGTATATAATTAAGCCATGACTCTGGAGCACGCCCTCTCTTTGCCACTAAAAAAACACACGGGTATTAACCACACCGAAATAATCAACATATCCCTTCATCATTCATCCTTCAGATGTACGTATAACCATCTCTTATCCTTTCCTCTACCATTTACTATTGTCTCATGAGTGCGGTTTCATCCTCTTTCCATGCGCGGAATGCTCTATGCAAAACTAACTTGAATGTACATTTGCGATTCTTCCTTTCCCTTTTCACTGCTCCACTAAGATTGGTACCATTCAGTCAAAAATCGTCTGATCCCGACACCCTCTAAGTTCTGCAAATAGAGCACCCCATCATCGATTCACTCATAGGATCCATTTGCGAGGTTGTTCATTTCATTCAGGTGCTTTAGAGCACACAACAGGCAAGCGTTTTTTCAAAATATCACCACTCCATTTCCTTGTAACTTTCTCATCTTCACACATTACCCCACACAAACTTTCCCTTGTTCCACTGGTAATTTCTGGAAGGCCAAGTAGTCTACTTCGGGGATTGAATAAATATGTAAGGCATGCAAATGGTTATCTGAATCATCATGTACACCGCAAAATAATTTGTACATGTTTTACTATAATGAAATAACATGGATCGGTAATAGCAATGCCCTCAGTGTCCTGCTATATCATTAACTTTTGCAAAATGATAAAAAACAATCACTTAGAGTTTGTCACGTCAAGCATTGAGACAGAAATATGGCATTGTTTGTACAGTCCATAAAAATCAACGCAATGAGATTGGTGGATCTGCTGATGCAAACTTGAGTAGAACTAGGTCTGGGGTGGTGCTGTGGTGCACTTTTGTGACGTCATTGCCCATTGTGTGTCAAATTGGTGGCATCACAAATGTCAACATTTTGCGAAAATTGGACTGTCATTTTCATGAATTGGCAAATATCGGACAAAAACGCCACCAAAACACCACAAAAATTTAATATTCGAATTACAAAAAAGCTAAGCTACACATAGGTAAGTGTATTTCTGCTATAGGTTGTCTGGTTGCTGAGATATCTGGCCAAACGTCTGTCCTCTGCTTGACATGACAAACCATAATGCATAAATTTTGCGTTTTTGTAGGGGGAAATGATTTTAGAGTGTGCAGGAAGCCAAATCGACAGAAGATCGCACAGCAGGGCTTTTAAGGGGCCACTTAGCTTGAGGATTATATTTCAAGATATTCTGAGGTAAATTCTAAGCAACATGGAGTTGTCGATAGCTCAGTATAACTATTAATTCTCATCAGCAAGTGGTTATAATTTCAAATTCTAAGGGGGATAATCATTTCAACATTCCCTCCCCCATGCTCTTCCTGTGGGGGGATTAATCCCCCCATCCCGACCAGGATTTAGCTCCTGTTGCTGACCTCTCATGAACACTAAAAATTGTATTGAAACGGGGGTAGTCTCTTCTTGCTGTCATTCCTTTGAGCCATCAGCCTCTGACGCTTATCATGTGCTTTCAATGAGAGGTTGTAGAAAAGAAGATCCAGGATTTCAAAGAGTGTGATGACACTGCACCCCAGAAGGAGACCCATGTAGCCTCCAATCTCACCTGCAATACAAGACAACATGTAAGAAGAAAGAGCAATGACAAGAGAGTGATCACACTGCACCCAGAAGACAATGACAATGACAATGAAGAACACTTTATTTAGGAGACTCATGTATCCTCCAATCTCGCCTGCAAAACAAGATAATATGCAAGAAATGATCAATGTAACTAGACAGTCTAAACGCATGTAAAATTTGCAACGACAATGTAGCAATGGTTTTTGATGTGGTCAGTGAACCTGGCCAACAAGACATGGAGACCAAGCAATCAATTCACATAACCGGTTTTGTGCTACACAAACACATCTGCTATTGCTGAGTCTGACTTTAAAGATATATCTTTCTACACTCCAGGCTCCACCAGTCAATCATATCCATCCAAACTTAGCTTACAGTATACACGCCTAGTATACAGTATACTATTTGGACCACCCTTCAAATCATCAAACAAAACTATTGATCAACATCCCGAATGTTTATAATGCATACAAAAATATGATACAAACTTAAAACAATAACATCAGTACAATCTATCGTTATATCTGCTTAGCCCCAGACTAGGGTGTCCCAAAAAAAGTGAAAGTCTGAAATTCATTGGGGCTAACCTCTAAATGTGTTCTATGGTCCCTCTCTGACTCCCATGTAAAATTTCAGCTCATTTGAAGGTGTTTTAGATGTTGCTCAAGAGCCTCAAAGATAGATGGGAGTTTAACATTGAATTTTCATGCGAAAATGGCTATTTTAGCCAATAGCTCACAAATTATTGGTTTCAGTCCCCCCAAACACATGGATAGTTTATACAAAGCTGTATAAAGTTATTCTGCAAATTGTGGTACCAATTTTATATTTGTAGCTTGCTTGGATATTGAGAAAATCTACATATATTGGATATACTTTTTTGTGCGATTTTCTGTGATTTAAAAAAGACTTCTTAGATTGTTTCAATAGTCTAAAACAGTTTGTAAGACATTGGTTGATGTTCTTGTGTCTCTGTCACACTGTGGAACCAATATGTGATTGTCTCATGTTTAAATTTGAAATTAGACTGCAATTAATCTTCGTTAAGAAAGGTGCTTTGCCTTGGCGTCAATTTTTCATGTAAAATAATATATATTTGCCAATAACACAAGAACCAAGTGAGGTACAGATATGAAATTGATACCACAGTGTGCAGAATAATTTATACATCTTTGTATCAACTATCCATGTGTTTGGGTGGACTAAAACCGATGATTTGTGAGCTTTGGCTAAAAGAGCCGTTTTCGGATGAAAATTCAATGTTAAACCCCCTATCTATCTTTAGGGCTCTTGAGCAACATCTAAAACACCTTCAAATGAGCTGAAATTTTACATGGGAGTGATACAGGGGCTATAGAACACATTTAGAGGTTAGCCCCAATGACTTTCAGACTTTCACTTTTTTTGGGACACCCTACCCCAGACCTGTGACCCTTTGTTGTGGCCTGGTGGCACAACAGGGTCACAGTTCGCTACATGCAAAAAACATGTGAAAAATGTTCATCATATGTTTTTGTCCAATTTCTTAACCTGTAATTCAATTGTTTTTAACCAAAATTGCTCACATACAACTTCAGGTGTTACTTCGGTGTTCGTGTATGTTTCCAGTAACAATCCTATCCTTTAAGTCATTCATACAAGCCACCGAAGTAGACAACTCCCTAAACACTGTTTAGTGACGTGAAGGATCTCTGCCATGACTGATGACGTCACAATAGACCTGCTATATGAGGTCACTGACCTAGCATGATGATATCACAATAGTAACTGCAATGGCAATGTCTTTTTGTTGATAGCTTTTTCTCACTTCAATGTTTTATTCTGTCAAATGACAAGATTGTGGATTACTTCAAAGACATGTTAAGTACCACGAACGCTGAATAGGGTTACTAGATTGTTATGACATATTTATTTTGAAGCTACAACTTGATGTTTGACCACGAACAGCAAGTTAGTTGTTTCACATGATTTTTGCATGTGGCGGGCTGTGAATGCAGGCATTGGAGTCACACTGGGGCTAATATCTGCAGGCATTGGAGTCACACTGGGGCTAATATCTGCTCCTCTTTGATATTGCAATACAGCAGGAATCCAGCTACCAGTATGTAAGATTGAGCTCAGATGTAGGATTGGAATTTTACAAGCCTACTGTACTGACTGAAGTATGAGTACAGCTTAAAGTACTTGGCTAATTTCAGGGCTCGGGCATTGTCATTAGATTCATATCCCTGTTCACAGAAAGTTTTGAATTATTGCTACTCGAATTCAAAGGGAGTAATAATTATTAATGAGATGAGAATTGGATTGAAGCCCTGGGCTTGAGGGACATTTAGAAATCTTTATTGTGCACCCAATATTAAAAGATAAAGTGTTAGTTATTGCTGAATAATTATGATCTTTCTTTACTCACTGAAGAAGTTGAGAAGAGTGTAGCCTTTCAGTTGGGTGACTTCTTGGTATCTCAGTGCAGAGTAGTAAATGTCAACAGTTATGAAATTGTCCCTGGAAATATAGACACTCAATACATAATATAATGAAATCCCGGATCCGAATAACATAGGGCTAATACAAGAGGAATGATCTTAAAGGCAGTAAGTCTGCAGATTTTATTTAAAATTAAACTTGCATTTATATTCATAAACTGATAGATTTTAAGTATAGCATGGACTTTCAATCAACAGAATTGCATGTTTTCCATAAAAAAGTGAGTTTAATAGATTTAAAGCCTTAAATTACTTAAGGAGAGCCCAGCATTGCTTGATTTGTAAACAAAACACGTGGCATGAAATATTGTTTGTTTACATTTTTGAAAGAATTATCTTTATATATCTTTAGACTTTAGCTAAGAATGACAGTTAAGTAAATTTGGTTGTTATAATTTTTCTTACATTACAAAGTCTTTATCCAAATTATTGCGCACTGTAAATCTGTCACAGTTATCCACAATATCTTTGAAGATGGTCAAAACCTCTTGAGCTATTTGGTCTATTTGAAAGGATGCCTGGTGCAGCTCTTCTGATAAAATTTCCAGATATGACCACATGTTTCTTTGCACTATCTGTAAAACATAATGTTCAAAGATGTTTTATGCTGAACCGCAAGATAAAGTTTAAGTTCCAAAGCAAATATCTGAATAGTTTTAACCAATAATTATTTATTCATTATCGATAATAATAAATGTCATCTCAGTCCAGATAGTGAATATGTGTATGAAAACATGACAATGCTATACCTGTGAATATACCTACAGCTGTACTAACATGTGGATTACTTTGTGACTTTTATTCTACAGATATATGTTTTACAATTTCACTCACCTCATCTGCAGCCCCATTTTCTATGAAGTCAACAGCCTTTCTTGACCGAGGCCAGTAGTAGCTTTTTTCTTTGGAAGACCATCCGTAACTCAATATTCTAGAAGCACTTAGCACAGCCATGGGTTGCCGCCATATCTGTAATTCTGATACCGGTTTTGTCAAATTCTCTAAATCATCAGTATTAGTCATGAGGCCCTTGTAGCTTTTCAGAACACTGTCGTAGTGGCCAATTAATTGGCGCCCCATTTGGTTAATATGGTGATTGGATGTAATTTTCCCTGATACAGAAAATACAGTAATGTGTATAAATGGTCAAATTAATGTTAAAGCTGAAACAATTCATGTACTTTTTTAAACATGGTCTTGACGCCTAATGACTTACATCTTATTTTTTAATAATGGTCATTTGATACCATAGCACAGACCAACATATTTTTTGAGGATGTAATCCATGAATTCTAATCTACTGAGCAAACCAGTAACAGTATGGAATCTGGCTACAGTAGGCCTACGAGGGGCGTTCAGAAAGTTTAAGGCTTTTTTTTATATGGACACTTATTTTCAATCTAGAACAATGAATTTTTCACAGGATAAAATTCAGCATATTTGGAATGGATTTCCACAATTTTGGACAATTTGAACATTTTTAAGTCATTCTGTGGTTGCCATGGAAACTGAAAGTTCAGCTTCTTGGGGCAGGTGACACTGAAACCACTAAAGCCAATGAATTTTGGCTGTGAGAGACCTCTCTCTACCACTTGCATTAGTGAGATTGACAATATTTGACACAGGAAATATAATTATTAGCCTTAAAAAATACTCCCAAGCTCACCAAAAGCATTGATTCATGCACCTGACCCATTGAAGTAAATGCTCCCTGAAGTCCTCAAAACAAAGTTCTGTGAAAGAATTTCGGTCATCCAAAGCCTTTTCTCCTCCAGTGCCTGAAACTATAGCCCCAATAGACTAAGGGACCGTTCAGAATTTATGACTCAGGGGGTGGGAGTTTTGGCCGAGGGGGTACTAACTTTTCACACGTGATTTAAGGGGGGGGGTAATAATTTTGGACAACAATTCGAAGGGGGGGTAAGAAATTTTAACAAAGAATAAATGTTATAAAACACGTATAAACTCACTTTATCTAGACTATTTTACACGCAAAAGTCAGCGAAATGACGCAAATCTGTATATATATGTGTGTATTGCTTTGTATGTCGAGGGGGGTTACTAAAAATATGCACGAAACCTAAGGGTGGGGTACTAAAAATCTGCATGAAACTTAAGTGGGGTATCAATTTTTGACGGAAAGTTCCAGCAAAACTCCCTCGCCCCCTCATTAAATTCTGAACTGTCCCTAAAGTAAGGGAAAACCAGGACTTATGTAAACCAACATGTCACAGGAATAGCTAGGATGGATTATGCTGTCCATTTTGGTCTCTTGTTTCACAAGTCCTTATGTGGTCAGGGAAACACACCTTTGCCTCCTGAATTTCCCTCGCCAAATCTGGCATGCAGGAGTGCTTTCCTACATGGGTTCAGTGTAAGAATACACACATTGGGTGTGCGTGAAAGCATATTTAGAAGCTAATACCATATTTCTTGTGTCAAATATTGTCAATCTCACTAATACAAGTGACAGAGAGAAGTCTCTCACAGTCACAATTTCTTGGCATTCTTGGTTTCAACGTTACCTGCCCCGAGAAGCTGAACTTTCAGTTTCCATTGCAACCACAGAATGACTTAAAAATGTCCAAATTGTCCAAAATTTTGGAATGAATATGCTGAATTTTATCCTGTGAAAAATTCATAGTTCTAGATTGAAAATAAGTATTCATATGAAAAAAAGCCTTGAACTTTCTGAACGCCCCTCGTACAACCCAACATAAAGTATGACTACCTAAACAGGAAGGAGTAATCAGCCACTATTTAACCTTTACACCTTTGGGCTCCCCCAAATCACTTCTTACCTTTAAATTATATTAAATTTACATTTTGCCAACATCAATTCAATCTCTATCACCCAAATCGTGTTTGATTTCATTTGATATGATGCCCCGGCTAATTGCAATAACATTGTCAGCTGTCTTAATAGAGTTCTTAATATGGGATAAAGTTGTAATTAGGAGTCAAAAGTAGTTGTAAGGAGATTTGGGATGGGGATTAGAAAGGAGGGCAAAATGGGTAAACAAAGGATTTAATGGCAGGAACTTTTCTTACTTTTTTGTTGGTTGTACTGTACACCATTGGGGCAGAAGCATTTGAATACTGTTTGAATAAAGCAAAATTGTGTGTGCATCTGTACATTTTGCATATTTCAGCTGTATAATCACAATAGAGACCAGATAATAACATCTCAGTCATCACTGTTTTTAATCCATCTAAATCAACACATATTTCAAAGTAAAAATATATCTGCTTACATTCATTGCATCCTTCCATGATTTGATTGAACAAACCCCTCAGTGATGACAGCAAACTGTAATTGAGATGTTTCTGAAGGCTGAGTTTGTCGACTTCGAATTTGCTATACTCATCCATAAGTTTGCCAAAAAAGCTCTGATTTGACATAATCCATGCAAGTTTACTGTCAAGGGCAAACCTCTTAACCCCAGCAAACTTACGGACGTTTGAAGTCACTTGGCTTACAAATACAAGTGCTTCATCAACCGATGATCTTGCTCCATCTAGGGATGACTGGTAAGCATACATGCATGCACTAAATCTTGGAATATCACCTGCAGTTGATATCAATGAAGCATAATATGGTTTTGAAACAAAGTCTTCCAGGTTGGCATAAATGCTCCTGCCTAAATCTTGGCAATCTGAGAACACGTCAGTTTCCCAAATCCGCTTCAGGTGAGGATAAATATTGTCAGAATAGCTGTTTTTGAAATCTTCCAAATTTTCAATAATTGTCTGAATCTCACTTGATTGCATTGTCTTATTCTCTGAATGTGGCATGTGACGTTTACTGTAGATTGCCAAAAGGGGCTCCTCTATGTAATAACGATAAACATCCAAGTGAGGCTTGACATCCTTTTCAAAGTTCTCCAGAAGTTGTTCTTGTTTTCTTTTCAGTATTTGAAAATCTTTCTCAGCCATTCCAAGAAGTTCTAGGATAGCCTCTTTGACTCTTACTGAAGCGCTGTCAATTTCGGTTTCAAGGGAAAAGTGATAGTCCTAGAAAAAACAAGCTTCGATACATGTTTATGCTTTCACATGAATCAAGTTTTATGGGTTGGAGATCACTTGCTGTTCATACTGCTTTGCAGGATCACTGCTTCCCTAGATATTTGTTACTTTTCATAAGAATTTATTTCTTATTTTTCAAACAATTTTGCAAATGTCCTGCTATGACTCAGTGAATCATCTTCATATTTCAGTGACTTTTTACTTTTTAGTTTACAGAATAAAATTACAATCTTCTTTTCAAGCAGTAATGCGAATTAATATGATTACCCTGGTTAAAGTGAATGAAAAAGCATTTACCTTCAACTTCAATGGGATGGCCTTGAAGTCAGAGAGGGTCTTTATTAGGTTTTCAGCAACAACACGTTCTCTTATTTCATTTGCCCTATGATATTTTTTTTCCAGCTGGGAGGTATCTGACCGCAGGAGTGTTTCAACACTTATAGCAGACAAGGCAGCATATGACATAGCAGGGGCATAGTAGTGTTCATTGCAGGCTATTGGGCAGGTGCAGTTCTCCGTCTTGTATCCTTCACCAACTGAAATATCAACATTTTCAGGCCAAGAAGAAGCAACCTCAGAATTTCTGAAATACAGGCTTGTGTAATCAGAAACCAAATATTTTCTAAAAGTAGTTAATGGTAACAGCTCTCGCATGTCTGTTCATCATACCACCCTTCAGAATGTGATATTTACCAACAAACTAAAAGGTTAAGGAATTATTGCCATAGAACAAATGACTTATTCATGCAAAAACAGTCAATATTAGGTACCTGCTTGTAAACATTCTACTCTTACCAATTTGAAGTGAAATTTAATTTCTCAGATGTAAAACAGTAATTCACCAGCAATACTCACACAGAAGAGGCACACTGCAATTGAAAAAGCTGGTGAGGCCACATTCCGAAAAGTTGCCTGAGAAAAAAATAAAATAAAATCATAAAAGACTGATTGGTTACATTTTTGCCAATTAAAAAAAATTGTTGCTTGGCTCAATTGTAAATCTTCTTTCTATATTTCTTAAATCGTTCATTTCTAACCACTAACCCATCTTCTTTCCCTTTCATTTTTTCAACTTACTCACAGTTGTGTACAGTTGGAGCTATAGGACAGCGTCACTCAAAATGCTTGAATGAACCAAACTGAGGCTTCTTAAGTCACAGCTCCCCCTAGTGGAATGGGTGAGTTTATGTTCAACAACAAAAGTATCAAGGAGACAAACAAGCCAAGAAAAACAAACTCAAACAAATTAGCATCCTATAAATCAGCAGACTTCTTGAAAGAGTACAATCCACTTTCCAGACAAAGAGCATTGTCAATTAAACAAAGAGCATGATCACCAAAACGAAGAGCATGATTAATTAAACAAAGAGCATGTCACCCAAAGAAAGAGCATTGTCAATTAAGCAAAGAGCCTGGTCACTTAAGCAAAGAGTATTGTCAATTAGACAAAGATCACTGTCAGCTAATAAAAATAGTATGCTCACCTAAACAAAGAACATGATTTATCAAGCAAAGAGCATGATCACCTGAAAGAGCATTGTCATCTGGTAGGCCCCTGAACTGCTGTTGGATATGATTGCTAAAATGTTTGCCTTTCCATCATATCAAATAGGAAAAATGCAAATCAGAGAGAGATGACTCAAGCTCCTAAACTAAAACTCTAGACTCCAAAAAGGTGACTTTTGAGCAGGTACCAAAAACGAAATGGAGGACAAGAAATGCATGAGAAGTGAAAGATTAAAGAAATAGAAAGAGGCATGAATGAGAATTTAAAGATGTAAGTCCAACTTTTCCTGTTTATGTGCAGGTTCATATGAAATATTTAAAAAAGGCTATAAAACTACGCTGGACTTGGTTGTTGAGCCTATTACAGTCCTTGTCATATTTACATGGAATCTCAAGTTCTTTTCTATGCTGTTGAACTGTGATGTCAGAGATGACTCTATTCTAGCATTGAAATATATGTAAATTAACTACAAGCTGTGATGTCATTTCAAACTGGGTCAGATTCCCAGCTTCTAACCAATGCGAATCCACCAAACTGAGCATCACAGTTTCAACTCAGTGTCAGAGTGAAAATTGGGTCTGGGGAAACCCATGCAAGTTTGACATCACAGCCTCTCAGCCAATGGGCTGCCAGAACAAATATACATAACATAAGCCACGTGTTTACAAGCAAATTGTCAAAGCCTTCTGTTTATACCAACTTCCATCAAAGTTTAAAGTTGTAAGTTAGCAAGTTTGTAGATTAATCAAACAACTCTGTGGGGATTATAATATTTGTCTACTGTGAATGCTCACGAAGCTGCCATTTGGTAGGATTAGACTGGTGATTGCTGTGATAAATCATTGGGAACACAAATGTAATGCTTCCTTCAATATATCAATGTTGGAACTGTGATGCATAGTTTACTGTCAGCCCATTGGCTATCAAGCTGTGATGACATAGTTGTAGGGGCTATCCCTGATAAATCTCTTACTCTGACACTGTGTCGAAGCTGTGACGCTCAGTTCAGGGGGATCAACATTGGCTAGAAGCTGGGGAATCTGACCCAGTTTGAAATGACATCACAGCTTGTAGTTAATTTACATATATTGCAATGATAGAATAGAGTCATGTCTGACATCACAGTTCAACAGCATAGAAAAAAAACTTGAGATTCCACGTAAGTATGACAAGGACTGTAAACAAAATCATCTATTCCTCAATAACATAACCACAGCCTGTAGGCCTACCCAGTTATCCATTTTTTCTAAACAGTTCAACAAAAATAAAGCCCCCTTAGGATAAAATTGAATGTCTAAAATATTCCATCGCTGATTTTCATGACAGTAGGCTAAATTATAGCCTGTCATATCGACCTTACATCAGTTACATGTACAGTGGGTTGCAGAAGTAAACACCCCCCCCCCCTGGAGTGGTCTTCAATTTTCTGTCATATCTTCCTTCAGAAATGCATCATCAATACCATACTTCTGGATGCTCCTACTAACCTCTCTTGTGACCTATATTCACCATAAAATGCTTGGTGGTAAGTCATGGAATGATGGAAAAAATTAAACTAGCAAAAATTAGTGTTGCTAAAGTATACATCCCATGTAAGTTGTTGATATTTTTTCAGTGATAATAATGTTGTTTTGACCTGCAAAAGTAAAATTATGATATGAATAGTTGATCTCTGATTATTTTTTTAACATTTTGGATTGTTTTACCCAGTTTCTGTAACTTCTGCGGTCGACTGTGGATCGAGGATACCACAAAATCAACTTACTGTGAATAAAAATTGTAAAAAAACTCATTATAACAGTAATACAGATATGTAATGATGTTGATAAGCTGCTTTTGAGGAGTTTAGAGGTTAAATGGGGAAACAAAAATATTTTGAGTCCTACCTACACATCAGCATAACCCACAGCAGTGTCAGAATGAACTGACAATTATACCTGACAATAGGTGGTGGAATACTCTTTCCTTGGAAAGCTCCCAAAAAGCAAGAAAAGGGCTGGACAGGCAGGGACACACCCTAATACAACCCAGAAAAAGTTTCGGTTCAGTATCTGCAATAGAAGTTGAAAATACATGTGGTCACAGGAACCTGCGGGGATGCTTAGTTTTGGCCCTCTCCCATTTCATGTCTTGAGTCTTAAAATATGCGTTTTCAATAAAGCCATTATCCATGCATGGTTCTATCACTTATGTATATAAAGTAGGTGCGATTTGACCATTCTCAATCAAGTTTAAGTGATATTTTTACTCGTCTCCCAATTTGTGATAAAATACGAAAATTATCAAAAACTTTGATCACACTAATTTTTTAGTTCTATCAAAGATATCAAACTGGAAAGTGTCTATGGTTCTATAAGGGTAAGTATACACATGTCCGGCTCATTTCCTTGATATTTTCTCATTTTCTGAGAAGCTGGTTCCAAATTTGTATGACAGGTGAAAACGGCACCTAGAATACATATTTTGAACTAGTCTACACAAGAAGGGACTTTCTAAAAGATTACCTAAAACAGCACTACCTGCTTAAACAATATAGATAATCATTCACATGATACTCTCTTGGACTTCTGGAAGCTGGGAACTTTTTATAGCTGCAGAGAATCTCACTACATGAAGGGGATGCATACTTTCGCAACACTAATTTTCACTGATATAATTTTTTTTACTCGTCCATGACTTACCACCCAGAATGTTATGGCGGATATAGGTTGCGAGAGATGTCAGTATTAGCATGTAGAAGTATTGGATTGATGATGCATTTCTGAAGAAAAATATGACAGAAAATTGAAGACTACTCCAGGGGGGGGGGGTGTATACTTCTGCAACCCACTGTATGTATTTATAGGTTAGTGGTAGTATTCATACGATACGATATGATACGATATACTTTATTAATCATGCAATTTTGTGAACTTTGTTTTGACATATCCATATAATATACGTGCAAATTTAACAAAGGACATAACATGTGAATGGAAATACAAACCTAAAAAGGTACAACACAAAAGTGATAAGTAGATTTGATGAAATTGAATTAATGGCTGTTTAATAACCTAACAGCTGATGGAACAAAGGATAAACGATAGCGATTTGTTCTACAATAAATTGTTGACAGTCTAAGACCAGAACGTAAATAGTTGAAATAATGGTTTAAAGGATGATTAGGATGTTTCATAATTTTTGTTGCTTTGGTACATGCTATTTCATGATACAATTCATAGAGTGATTTTACATTTTTACAACCGATACGTTTGGCAGATTTGATCGTTCTTTCAATTAATTTGCAATCAGATTGGGTTAGATTGCCATACCAACAGATGATACAAAATGTAATGACCGATTGGATAACACTGGTATAAAGCAGAGTCAGAATTGAAGAGTCCATGTTAATATCTCTTAATTTTAAATAGATTAATCAAATAATGTACATGATTGTTCTACAATTATTGTTCTATAATGTACATTATTTGATTAATCTATTTACGAATTCTCTGAGTATTTGATGTTCCTTTCATGTTATTGTCTATGATGGTTCCTAAATACCTGTATTCCGATACAGTTTCAACAGTGGCCTACACCACTGCGCTATCAGTCTTCGAGTGAGCCTACCCCCGTTTTCACAAATCCCAGGCTTTTCCAATGGATATGAACAACGCAAGGGAGCCACCAACTGGATAAATATCATGTGCCTGGAGAAAATATGTTTCTCAATCATATTTAGAAGACAACTAGGGACTTCTTGAGTAACAATTCTACAGTTTGGGTTCCATGGATGCAATAACAAATAATTTGAGAGGAGTTCAAACACCTTTCGGTAACATTTTTGGCGAAAGCCAAAACTTCATATTTTTGAAAATAGGCGTTCGGCTTTTGGGGTCTGCTGACTCAAACAAAAATTAAGCGATAAAGCTACCAATGAACACACACACACACTGTCAATATGCAGGCCTACAAACTGGCCAACTTTCACAGAAATCCGAGAAGGGGTCTTTGAGATATTCACAATTTTGTGAAGGGGGACTTATTTTTGTTGAACTTTTTAAAGAAAGTACATGTAAATGGGTTCAATCTAAGAAGCCCATGACCAGCATACTAGACACAAATAATTGCAATGATATTAACTGTGCTTTATGCTCACCAGGCATGTGTGGCAAAACACAATTGCAGTGACGATTATGGTAGATTGTCTGACATTGTCGTTTGCACCTGGAGTAAGTGTAATTGGCACCATGGAACAAGGTCAGAGGAACTTGTCCACATTTCCCAAATTTTGGAGGAAGATTTCCAGCCTGTATAAAAAAATGTGAGTTCAATAAGTTTCTGCAGTTGTCAAATAAAGCAAACGCAGCTTTTTGTGATGTTTCTAAACACTATGCATGAGCTTTTCTTGGATTAAGAAAAAATTTCATTCACTGAATATAATTTGACTGAGCTTACAGTTCCCATGGTGATGTCAACCTGTGCGTGCTGGCCTGGAGCAATGGCGAAAGAAAGATCTGCCATATCTGGTGCATCAGTCTGGTTGTGCATATAGACCTGTCGACAAGAATGTCAATCATTCAAAAGAAGTCTTACATCTGATTCCAAACACTACGAAATAATCACCGAAATACCACATTAATCTAATATTTTCCAAGCAAATCCTTGCACTTGCACGCCCCGACCCTACATGCACTTCACTTAGCAGCAGCCAGGACTGTATAGATAATATATAATTAATATATCTTTACAAATGGTGGCATATATCCTTGCAACTTGTATCAAAATGTTGACACCGTAGTGTCAACTTGCACCACTCCTAACAGGGTTGTCTTTGTGGTCTATGACCTTGGGGAGCGTAGGGACCAACATTTTTTTCTTCAGTATTGGATAGCTACTGACCAGAATAAAAAGTTATGAAAGTTTTATAAAATCTGATGAAAGACCTTTTTAATGGTGACTAGTACCCCTTGTCCTTAATGTTTTATTCAATTATTCTAATTTACTTTGGACAAATGGTTATCTATTGCATAAGAGTTAAGACATTATTCATTCTGTCATAAATTACTGAGTACTTTCATAATACAAGAGAACTGAAGTACTTTCACCTTTATGCCAGCATCGGGATTAGGTCCTTTGATGTATTCATATTGTTCGATGTTGATCTTCAGGCTAAGGCCAAAGTGTGCACCTAAATTAAGAACTTCCATTAAGAATGACCCTATGCTAGGCCTAATTATTAATATGCTTGATCCGGCAAAGTTCACGAGCAATATGCCATAGAATAGCCAAACAACTAGGCAATCTCACTTACTGCCCAGTCAACAATTTGACCTCACTGTGATATCTTTGTGAGCTCTTCAAAGATACCTTGAAAGCTCACGGAAAAGACCTCCAATCAACCTCATTTTGAAGCCAGTCAATGAGGGTGATTTGAGCTCAAAAGTTGAGGTCACACTGTGAGCTCCCTGTGAGCCTAAAGTGTGGTCTCATAGTGAGATTCATGTGAGCCTCTTGTGAGCTTTCAGTGAGCTCTCTGTGAGCCTTTTCTGGGGTCAACTCTGCAGGGTGAACTTTCTGTAACCCCTGCAGGGTGAACTTCCTGTGACCTCAAATCACCCTCATTGACCTCTTCAAGAGTTAGACAAATACAGATACAGAATAGCAAGTTTGTTCTCTCATTTTATTTGTCAAATCACATTGCTGGATTGAGGGGGGGGAGGGTGGGGTTTCATTCAATCCTCTTCATTCCTGTAGTCCAACCCATAAATATCAACAATCAACCTGAAACATGAAATAAATATTATACAAATAAATGTATGTGCTATATATATCAGCAGTTTGAATAATGGCCGATAAATAGACTAAATTATCTCATACTAAAAGTGTGGTTGATATATATTATCTAATTATTCAAAAGCACATGGTCAATATACTACAGAAACAGTTTAAAATGGAAAATATTACCAGTTCATACATATCAAACTGTGTGTTTCTTTAGTGTAATGGCTCCTGATACAAAATGGCAGTTAAAAGATTGTGCCAAAATTGATGTACAAAAACCCACATTGCTGTCAATTTTCGGAAGCTTAATTTCAATGTTTGTAGAATCAGTAAATGTTTAAATCAATGCTAACATAATTTTCAAAACTACAAACCCATTTAAAATCATACTTACAGGCATTATTTCATCTCCCAAATTTCCTGTTGCATGTTGATTCAAAATGGTGGATGGAATGTTGTGATGGTCATGTGATGTCACTTCCTGTCACAAAGAGCTCACACTGTGACCTTTCAATGAGACCTCTATTTGACCTTTAGTTATGCCACTGTATGAGCTCCTTGTGACCTCTCTGTGAGATTTCTTAGTGACACCATCATTTGTGAGATCACTGTGAGCTCACAGTGAGCCCACATTTTGACCTCAGTATGTGAGATTTATGAGAGCTCTCCGTGAGGCAGCAATGCATGAGGTCACAGTGTGAGCTATCTGTGACATCTCTGTGTGAGTTCCTTGTGACCTCTCTGTGAGATATCATAGTGACGCCATCATTTGTGAGATCACTGTGATATCACGGTGAGCCGACATTTTGACCTCAGTATGTGAGATTACTGAGAGCTCTGCATGAGGTAGCAATGCATGAGGTCACAAGGTATGAGGTCACTGTGATGTCTTGATGACACCCTCCAGTATGACATCACCATGTGAGTTTCTTGTGATCTCACAGTGAGTGCTGTGCAGACTCAAATGTTGACTGGGTGAATACTAATTGGGTCGACACTGAACGCTATAGAAATGCCATGGAAAATTTGCTCTGACCTAATTGGCACTGAGCATGCCCAGGAGTGACCTGGTTCTCACTGAGCATGCTCAGACCTATTGAGCATGTGCAGAGAACAATAACAAATGGTGGCCATTTTGAAATTTTCCTTATTCAAACTTTCAAGGCCAGTTTTCACCCCAAGCTACATGGGGTTCACTCATCAGACAAGGCTTATATTTGTCTAAATTTTGTTAGGAATTTTTTTGTGTAGGTCTGATAAGTGAACCCTATGTAGCTCACTTTCGGATCAAATTTTACAAAGCATGATAAGGGCAGTTTTCATAGTGCCGAACAAGCCAAGAAAATGATTCAGCATGCATGAACAACAATCTGAAATGAAGCTACTGATTATAAGACTACTGACCTGTTTTGTTTGCATAGAAATTTGTTCTGTTATTGAATAAAATGCACAGCCCCATGTCAGTAAAGACCTCTTCCTTGAAGTTTTCTGGACATTGTTCACCATTCCAATAGCACCTATGGATAAAAAAAAATTGAATATGAAATTCCAATTATGATTTTTTTTTGCCAAACAAAGTGATAGCGATAGAAATAAGGAAACACCTACTCGTATACTGTATCCTGCATTTGGTGGCCAGTTTCGTTGACGAAATTAGTAACTTTTCTCAAAACTGAAAAAACAGAGTGATTGTGATCAATATATTTTAGTTCATTATATTGTGTACATAAATTTGTTTTGTGCTATGCCAACTGAATCTTAGCGCTGTTCGCGGATGAGCGGTCTAAACAGTTTCAAAATTAACTTTCAACTTGGTTGTCTGATGTCACTGGCTTAAAAATTGTTTGTTTGTGTCAGTTATGGTTAATAAGTTGATTCAGTGCTTAATATACCATGCAGTATAGGTGACAATAAACAAACTAATTGAATGACATAAGGTTTTTCATCAAATAAGAAGTAAGGAGACCAGAAAAGAAAATTAATTTTCTCAGAGGTCCGCCAATCAGGAAAGAGCTATAATACTTATTTCTAAAAACTTTTTCACATCAACCACTTTTTGTTCAAGAAACCAAACGAGAAAATGGGTATAAAATTTTTATAAACAACAATCCTGTCTTGAAAATTCAATATGGCATATTTTTGATGTGGGGTCACCATTTTCACAAGGGAAAGGGGGCTGTCACACATTATTGGACAATGGAATAGTTGCTAGAAAATTAGCTTGCCCTCCAATCTTTGCTAATCTCATCAGAAATTTACATTTTCTCAGTATTCTGGTATGTATGATGTCCATAAAATGTATGTATGTAGATTTGTTTTAGTGTCGTTTTCAATCATTCACATGATATACAATGATATACAGGGAATAAGTAGATGCTTCTGTACGACAAGTTTTAGAAAAAAACTACAAAGAATTAACATTGATATAAAAGACTACTCAAGCTTGACTAACAAGCTAAAATGTGTACCTGTTGGTCCATTATTATATAATATAACTTTAAAGCATTGCAAACCAAAATATTGTTGCCTGATGAAAGTGGGAATAACTTGTGCATTTTTTCGTATACAATTACAAGAAAAGCCAAGTTACTCTGACACAGATGCCCAGAAAGGAGAACTTTTGTGGTATTTTAGGTATTTTTGTGGGATATAGGTGTAAGCTGTTCCGAAATCCCATCAAAGAATTTATCAGTCATGTTTGGGTGATGAAAAATCAAGGCCTCAAAATAAATGAACTTTTATTGAATAATCAGGGTACCTCAAATGTGCCAAGATTGACAAAGTGAGGTCCTGCCGTCCTGGGATACTCACATTATCATCCAAAGAATTTTAGGGCTTTTATATTGTTTAAATGTAAAGTTATATAAAATTTGATATAAAATGTGTAGTGGTGCATAAACTTTTGCACGTATGCCAAATTGAACAAAAAGGCCCATAGTTTTCATATTTCTATAATTATAATTCCATAGTTCTTTATGGCTAAAGTTGAGTGCACATGTACCCTTCACTCACACAATTCACGTTGGAACGAAACTGCAAACGGCTTCTCTGAAATTTTAGAAAATAAGACTCCACTCCAAGGGTGCCCAAACTTTCGCAACCCACTGTAGGTAATTTTAAAAGGTAGTTCAAAGTAGGTAAAGGTAGGAAGTCTTTCTGTGGTAACCAAAAGGTGTCAAAGGGTAAAGTAGTAGCTGATTTCTCCATAGGCGTATTTCGCAGGGGGTCAGTGGGGGGGGGGGCTGCAGCCCCCCCCCCGGCATCAGGACAAATGGTATACATGTATATCACAGCAAATCCTGACCAATCAGGGCAGATCCACTGTCCTGGTCACATCCGTGCCATGTCAAAATTTCAGGGCAAAATAGCGACAGCCCGCCCGCGAAACACATGTCCCGTACGCCTATGGATTCCCCCTTCTCGTAGTGGTAGTTGTACTTTAATTTGGGTTGTACTGTACACTATAAGGTTAATATCCACTATCTTCTTGCCGATCTGACATGCGGTGAAGAGGGGTTGACAAATTTACTGTGAACTAAAAACAATGTCATTTGGATTTTCTTTTTCTCTCAACATCAATCCATGGCACCCCCTTCCTTATATATGTAAATGTCTGTAGTGCACTCAGAGGCTGTGTATTTATCTCTGCCAAGATTAAGACAAAGTTCAATCAAAGTCATTTACCATTATCTCCAAGCTTTTCCTTCACTTCAGGATAGTCCCTGTAGAATTTGTTTTCATCAATATTCTCTGGAATAAGGTGATCCAGCATCAATAACATTAAAAGATGACATATACAACAAAATTATGGTAATTCCATTACATTGAACGGAAAGAAGAGGAAAATGTACGCAGATTTGACAAAACTTAGATAATTGTACATCATTGTATTTCGGGCATATCTAATTCAAACAAAAATAACATTTCATTGTTATTCCAGATGAAATTAATGTTTGCTAACTTCTAAGAGGGCCCTGCAATGTTGTAAACAAATAGAGATTTATCACAGCATTAAATGTTGTTTGTTTACATGTTCTTAAGAATGATTTGTTTTATACTGTTAGATTATAAAATAATTAAGACGATGACTTGAAAAAAAGTAATTATAAGGCAGTCAAAAATATAATAAAATGAGAATTTAAAAATTGCAGGTTTGATCCAAATCATCACACTGTATCACACTTTTAAAAATGTTACAAATGGATTGTGAATTCATGCAGTCTCAGTTACACCCCTCATCTTAGGGACAGTTCAGAATTTATGACTGGGCGAGGGGTATCATGTGTTACAGTAGGCCTACAGATTTGCAAACTTTAACTTTTGTATGTAAAAACGTGGATAAACTGAGTGTATGAGTGCTTGATGACATCTTTGTTTCGTTTAAATTTCTTACCCCCTTGGGCGTGCAAAAATTAGCAATCCCCCCCCCCTCCGCTTTGAAACACCCGTGAAAAATTAGTACCTCTTTAGGCTAACTAACCAGTCTCCCCCCCAGTCATACATTTTTAACAGACCCTTAAATCAAAAGAGCTCAAGTAATCATGAAAACATTATGCCCCAAAGGAAGATAGGCTATCTAATTCAAACAAAAATAACATTTCATTGTTATTCCAGATGAAATTAATGTTTGCTAATTTCTAAGAGGGCCCTGCAATGTTGTAAACAAATAGATATTTTTCACAGCATTAAATGTTGTTTGTTTACATGTTCTTAAGAATGATTTGTTTTATACTGTTAGATTATAAAATAATTAAGATGATGACTTGAAAAAAAGTAATCATAAGGCAGTCAAAAATACAATAAAATGAGAATTTAAAAATTGCAGGTTTGATCCAACTCATCACTCTCTATCACACTTTTAAAAATGTTACAAATGGATTGTGAATTCATGCAGTCTCAGCTACACCCCTCATCTTAGGGACAGTTCAGAATTTATGACTGGGCGAGGGGTATCATGTGTTACAGTAGGCCTACAGATTTGCAAACTTTAACTTTTGTATGTAAAAACGTGGATAAACTGAGTGTATGAGTGCTTTATGACATCTTGTGTCGTTTAAATTTCTTACCCCCTTGGACGTGCAAAAATTAGCAATCCCCCCCCCTCCACTTTGAAACACCCGTGAAAAATTAGTACCTCTTCAGGCTAACTAACCAGTCTCCCCCACAGTCATACATTTTTAACAGACCCTTAAATCAAAAGAGCTCAAGGAATCATGAAAACATTATGCCCAAAGGAAGATAGGCTCAACTCATGATCACTGAGCTGAACATCCAACTAATAACCATTGTTTAATGCCATTGTAGCTTGCTTTTTCAACATGTGGTGTGGCCATGGTCACACAAAGCACTCAGCTTGCAGACAATGTATCAGCATAATCTTACCGAAGAAAGCTTTTATCGTCTGAAAAAGGCATTACCTATAAAATGGATGACGTCCAATAACTTTCGAATTGTTTTCTTTCGATCCACATCTACATGTCTCTTTCTTCTGTGAGACGGAGCATCAGGCTGATTTGTAGAGGCTGTTGATTCATCAGTGCTCTTAGGAGAGTTAACATCCCCCTCAAAGTACTGATAAGTTGATGATGTCAAAGACTCTTCAAGATCAGGTTTTGGGGTGAAATCATAACTGGGCACTGCTGTTCGTCTGAAGACGGAATCAAATGTGGAAGACGGGCTATCCGAATCAGACGGACCTGCTGTGACTGACTCTTTGGTAAATTTGGAAGAGGCTTCATATTGTTCATAATTTCCTCTCGTGTGCAACAATTTTGAAGCCAGGTTGACAGATTCTGAGACAGCATTCAGTGCAAGGTTGTTTGTTTGAATAGTTGAATCAGACGGAAGACCTTGCGGCAGAGTCCTGTGAATTTTAATGTCAGTGGAACTCTGACCGGAAGTTGCGCTGGAATCTTGCAAATCTGCAAAGTGTAAAAGTACGTAATTTTTGTAAGTGCTACAATAAGGCACATCAATTAACTTTCCAGGGGAGAAGTAATGTGTGGTTAATCAAGTGCGGGCTTTAGATTAGACTTGTCAGATTGGGTAATTTGAACTATCATACAAACCAGGCCACAAACCGATTTATTAATGAAAGTTTCTTAATAAAAGTTTGCAAAGTGCAAAAGTTAAACAAGAATAGTAATTAATGCACTGTATTTACTCATAAAACAGATAGGTAGAATATCTCACTTGTATAGCAGCAATATCAATTAATTAAAATATTGCTTTTGTGGCACTATTGTCTCACTCAAATGGCAAGCTACATATCATATGTATTCATAGATGTCTTTATGGGTAATCAAAGCAATGTTATGTGCATAAAAACAAAAATAAACTCTGGTATGTCTGACCAACAGAAGGCCTTTGTTTACATCGCTGATTCGAAATTCTGAAATATTATTAAACAATAAGTTAGGGGGTGATCATACACTCATAGGCGTACGGGACGCGCGATTTTTGGGAGGGCGAGTGACATTTGCCCGAATTTCGAGATCTAAATTTAATACCATTTCAAATGAAATAGCCTGGAAATCACTAATTTTGAATAGTTGTTACCTTATCATCTGCCCAAATTTTTTTGCCTGAATCTAACTGTTTCCCCCCCTCCCATATGCCTATGCATTTACTGTCGGGGGGGGGGGGTTGGAGTTTTCCTTGAAAGGAAATTATGTATTTCACGGTAACAGCAGCAGTACTTATTTATTTCAAATGTGCGAAGTCCTCAAATATTCATTCCTAAATCAAGCAACACCTTATTAAGAAATACCCCAGGCAGAAATGATCTATTTCAACACTGCCCAAAAAGAGTTCATTTATTTGCAAGAAATTATTAATTTTTAAAAACTCCAACCCCTTTGAGATTGGACAAGGCAAAGAGTGATCCTTCCAGATATACAAGAATGATGCAAGTTACCTGGCTCAGTTGTTGGGCATGGTCCATCTTTAGTAACAATGTTAGACAAAGCCGTAGTTGTTTTGTCTTCAGTTGATGATCCATCAAAAGAGATACTACTGGAATCAAATCCAGTGTACCATACCAAGGAAAATTTGCCAGGTTCCATGTTGACCATCGCCTCATGCCAATGTTTACCTTCAGTGACAGTTCCTGACCAAATTGTTATTGTTTTCCCATTGTTGTCATTCAACGTGAATCTCTGCAAGTAGGTTTATACATGCTTTCAAAAAAGAAATAACTATACATATTAGGCTACAGCCCTCCTCAGTTTAAAATGACATCACAGTTTACATATATTGCAATGCCAGAGAACAGAGTCATCTCTCTGACATCACACTTCAACAGCATAGAAAAGAACTGGAGATTCCACGTAAATACGACGAGGACTGTAACATTGATTGCGTTAGTTTCATGCAGAATAATTAACTTAACTGACCCAAAGTTCAAGCCAAGTACTTGAAATATACCAGAATGTGAGACACTTGACTTCCTCTGTAACAAATGCTTTCGAGGTGAGATAAGCCTCAGCTCCATCGTACGGAATATGTCCTTTCATTGAGGCTACCAAAACTTGATCTGTCGAAAAAATGAAAATGACAATTGATTTCTGTTGATATGGGTTTTGTTGATTGGTCAATTAACACCTTGCATGGACAGGAACTCAGGGAGCCATATTAAACCTGTCGTAATGTGGTAGGATCAGTTTAGAGCTTTTGGATATTTTGGATCGCATAGTGGATCTCACAGGGATTCTCATTGTACATAGTTCTTTGTCATCATCATTGTAGTTACCCATTCATTCAATTACAATAACAGTGTTTTACAAATTAGTGACAGTATACAAATGTTGACTGATACGAGGGCAACAGTGCAATCTGTTTGACCCAAGGGAGTGACAGTCACCTTGCTGTTTTATTATGTTAGGTAACAGTTTCACAGGAAGCATGTCAGTTTGAGTAAAACCCTTTTCATTCAATGAGAACTATACTCATCAGGGTGTGTCAATTTTCAATTTTTATACAAATTTGAAAAGCACTAGTGTCTAAAATGTGCGTTTTGACCTGGAGAATCCAAATCTGTTTTCGAAATGGTGATAAGACAATTCTTACCTACTTCAATTTTGGTCCAAAGTTTCAATATTTATTTTTTTTTCGACCATTTTCGCCAATCCGCGGTTCTCTATAATTTTGTCAATATGTGTCATACAGAATTCTAATTGCCATTGTTGGAAAGCTCTCAAAAAGACCTTCATTTTGCATACCAACATCAATGGTCTAGGACGATATCTTGATTCCCATTGGCCCTTCAGTCTGCACTTTTTGGAATGAAAATGACGCAGATTGTCTAATCCTGTTAAAAAATGGCTTTGGAATTTTTTTTCAATGATTATTGCAGTGACGCACATTCTCTAAGTTCCAGAATGGCACAATACAAAAAACTTTTTGATTTTTACCATGGGAGTGCCTGGCTTCTTAGTGATGAAGTTTTAATGTCAACATTAGTTGAAAACTCGTAAAATGAGAGATGGGGTCTGTTGCATTTCATATCATATCTTCGTCACAATTTATTGCAGGGCAACATGAGTGGTACCACATGAAAGAAAATACTCTTAGCATTCTCATGGTACCAATGGTGTTGTCCTATATTCAATCTTATGAAGTCAAAATATGAAATATAACAGCACCTCCATGATTTGTTTCAGGAGCTCGGACAAAATTTTGCATTAAAACTTCTAAGCTCATAAAGCAGGATTTTCCATGACCAAATATATAAAAAATATTTTATTTGCTTATTCTGGAAGTTGGAGAATGTGAATCACAGCAATTATCAGTGAAAAAAATTCAAAAGCCTTTTTTTAATAGGATTAGACAGTCAGCAACATTTTCATTTCTAAAAAGTGCTGTCTGAAGAGTCAATGGGATTCAAGATATTGTCCTAGACCACTGATGTTGGTATTCGATATGTAGGTCTTATTGAGAGCTTCCCAACCATGGCAATGAGAATACTGTATGAGAAATATTGACAAAGTTACAGAGAACCGCGTATTGGCGAAAATGGTCGAAAACGAAAAAAACATTGAAACTTTGAACAAGAATTGAAGTAGGTAAGAATTATCGTATCACCATTTCGAAAGCAGATTTGGATTCCCCAGGTCAAAATGCACCTTTTAGGCACTAGTGCTTTTTGAATTTGCATAATAATTAAAAATTGACACACCCTAATTATTATTACTTATTACTCATTCTTGTGGTTACAGTCATCTAGCCCACATCTTTATAATTTTGGGAATATACAAAGAATAATTGTACAAGGTATGCATTTTCCTTTTCCTTACTTTACTTCAAAATTAGTGGCTAGGTTTCTCATGGTTCTTTGAGCAATGCTCAGGTTTATAATGTTTATATTGTAGATCATCTAATAAAGTTATCAAAAATGTTCACTTGTGATCTGATTCATCTGAAGTGCATCTTCATGATTTTAAGTTCGACTGTCATAGTAATTTATTCATACAAGCACATTCTGTATAATACACAATTGTATTTTGTTAGTCAAGTACTTAGGACTATTTATTTCAATCAGGCCTACCCCTATGAGGAATCAATGCTTTACAGGTACGTTCTACTTTGTTTCTGAACCAATTAGATTCACTAAAAATTTAATGTGCATTTAGTGGTCAAAGAACTTGCGAATCGTGTACTAATTAAATCGCCTGTAATTAGAATGTGATTCTGCAAAATGACACAAGAGTGCCACCCAGGAAATTTAGAATTTTCACACCCTAATGGAGGGGTTTTAAATCCTCGGTAGGCCTACATCGTTGCTGTGTGTCCTGCCACCTCATAAGTGACATACATGTATGCTTGGTTTTCCTTGACCATATCAATGAAGTGATACCTGACTATAGATTTTACAAACAATTTGATATCACTTATATGTAAGTTACATAAACAATGTGAGAGAGTCACTGATCCTTGACTTGTCCAATTTAATTTAATTTAATTTAATTTAATTTAATGTAATTTATTACTTCTTGTACGCATTACATGAAAATCTCAAAGCATGTACAATAACAATTCAACATGCGATAAGAAGGACAATTACGTAAACGTGACATCAAACATTTTAAAAACAACAGAGATAAAAACATTGAATAACTAAGATTAAAGCACTATCACAGCATAACTATCAACCAAAGTATGATACGAAAATATGAGTCTTTAATTTTGATTTCAATTTGCAAAATTCTAACAAATCTCTTATTTGTGATGGTAATGTATTCCAAAGAGCAGGAGTCCTGATGGAAAATACCTAACCCCATATGTTTTTGTTTTGGGAAGTTGAGGTCTTTTTAAAGAGTGATTGAACTATCAATTGTGAGAAACATATACGATCTTGAGTTAACAATTATCAAATCTTTCAAATACGATGGTGATGTTGGTAAGTGGATGCACTTAAAAGTGTTGAAATCAACTCTCAATTTAACTGGTTACCAGTGTAGGTTACGTAAGATTGGTGTAATTCTATCTCTGCGATTGATTTTTCAAGCAATTCTAGCAGTCGAGTTTTGAACAGATTCTTAAATTGAAAACCATGAATTCCAGATAACAAACCGTAACCATAGTCTAATCTACATGATGCAAATGCGTGAATGAGTCGTCAATGTACTGACACGATCTAACAAGTGTAGGGTGTCCCAGAAAAAAACAGTGTCCTAATTTTTGATGGGCGCCCCCTCATTTTGTGATATAACCTATAAAAAGGACCTATGCAAAATATTAAAGCATTTCAACATGATTTACTGGTGCCTCAAGAACATTGAAGTTAAGTCGTTTTTGCTCATTTTAGACGATTTTCGCAATACGCGGTTCTATATAATTTTGTCAATTTGTGTCATACAACATTCTAAGTGCCATGGTTGGAAACGTCTCAAAAAGACCTTCAATTTGCATACCAACATCAATGGTCTACAATAATTATGTAACTCCTACCAGCCCTTTAACTGACACTAAAATGAATGAAAGTGTTTCAGAGTGATTTAACCTAAAAAAATTATTTAATTTATCTCCTAATTTTTTTTATTCTCTATCTACAAATGGCAGGATGGACATATACATCTTTTGTAACAACTTTGCTAATGGAAATGCCTGCTTTATCAGCCATGGGTTTTAAAGAAACATCTTGTGAAAATAGCTGAATTAATATATATGATGATATGGTTATATTTCATGTTGTATTTTTATCAGAATAGATGCAGCCTACCAAGAGTGGTACCATATGAATGACAACTTTGTTATTTCAGGTGGCATTATTTATGTTTTCCTAAAGTCAATTCTGAGAAAATATGACATGAAATACAACAGCCCCATCTGATATTATTTTCAACTCTTTCACACATTTGTTGCCTTTCATTTGTATAAATGTCACTTGTTTTACAAATTATATATATGGTCATCCTGCCATTTGTAGATTGATAATCACATGAGCTGGCAGTGAAATACTTTTTTTTTGCTTGGTATACTGAATAAATTCTGATCCTATGGAGATATAACACAAAATATACACGTCAATCTGACATCATCAGCTCTTTTGACTAGATTTATCACTGAAAAATATTTACATCATCTCAGAATTGACTTCAGGACAACTTACATGATAACACATGAAAAACAACAAAATTGTTGTTCATACATTTATATGGTACCACTCTTGGTTTCCTGAATCAAATCTGATGAAGATGAAATAAAACAGACTCATCTGATTATTTAGTGCTTTTAACAAGATGTATCATAAAAACTAGAAGGCTCATAAAGGAAGCATTTTCATGAGCCAAACTTGTTTTAGGCATTATAGATACAGTCAAAATTCCAGTTGTATATTGTGAATCACTGCAACTGGCAGAAAAGAATTTTTTTTTCCTTGAGTGCCAAATCAATACTGGTGAAGATATAACAAATAACATAACAAGTTCATCTTTTTTCAGCTCTTTTGACAAGCTTTATCATTTAAAAAAATTATGTCAACCCAAAATGGGCTTGAGGACCACATAAGTGATAAAACATTAAACACAACAAAATTTCTGTTTATATGGCACAATTCTTGGTGTACTGATGGTATGCTGAATCAAATCTCATGAAGATATAACATGAAATTTAACTGTCCCGTCCGACATTTTCAGCTCTTTTGACAAGATTTATCATAAAAAGTTCATGACTGATAAAGCAGACATTTTCATGAACAAAAGTATCTTAAAAAATTATATATGGTCATCCATTTGTACATTGAGAATAAAAACAGCTGGCAGTGAAATGAAATAATTAAATACTTTTTTTTTAGGTTTAATCACTCTAAAACTCTTTCGTATAATATAAGTGTCAGCTGGAGAGCTGATAGGAGTCGTGTAATTATTGTAGACCATTGATGTGGGTATGCAAATTGAAGACATTTCCAACCATGGCACTAAGAATGTTGTTTGATAAAAATTGACAAAATTACAGAGAACCGCGTATTGCGAAAATCGTCTAAAATGAGTAAAAGCGACTAAAAGGCTCTTGAGGCACCGGTTAATCATGTTGAAATGCTTTAATATTTTGCATAGGTCCTTCTTATAGGTTATATCACAAAATGAGGGGGCGCCCCATCAAAAATTAGGACATTGTTTTTTTTTGGGACACCCTAAACAAGTGTCTAAATTTACTTATTCTTCACAATGAGTAAGATGCATTTTTACATATATCGGTTATAATTATGTTTATCCATCGCGCCTTCACAATCAAAATAGACACCCAAATTACTCACCAGTTACAGAGGCAGCATTAATTACAGAACTGCCTACTCTGATTTGTCTAACATCATTATGTAATAGTGTTCGATTAAATTGTGAGGAGAAACAAATAAACTCGCTCCTGTTATCATTCAATTCCATTGTCTCATTAGATCTATATAAGTTTCTATTTTGACACTGTTATCTGCATTGTTACATGTTGTATAGATCTGCTTATCATGTGCAAAGATTACTGTCTTGCAGCCATTTCTAATAATGATGTCTTCTAATGGCGCAACATAAAGTGAGAACGAAATTGGTCCTAAGACCAAACCTTGAGGTACCCGAAATGTTAATGGTCACAAATTTGACACCATAGACCCCAAGGAAACCCTCTGAGTTCTACCACATAAAAAAGCTTCAATCCAGCTGTTTACATTTCCACGAATATGAAATCTTGATGTAAGTCTTTGGAGAAGGATGTCACATGCAGTTGAAAAGTCAAGTAATATCAGAAATACATTTTTCTTGCTGTCTAGGGCTAGCATTATTCCATTATGAACCTTGAGCAATGCAGTGTCGGTTCCATGACCTTGCCTGTAGGCTGACTGAAATTTAAGGTACAATCAATTTGTATTTAAATATTCATTCTAGACTAAAGACTAAAAACAAAGTTGGTGAAAAGGACTTCACTTAACCATGATTATCAGAAGCAGGTGAATGTTAATAAATTCGAAAGGATTTCTGTGTCTAACACAAATTCATACATGAGTTTTAAGCAAGATTTGAATAATGTAGAAATGATAAATTCGCTAAATTATATTGGTACAGATGTAAATGAAAGCTATGATAAGCTAGATAAGATACTGCTTTCTCTTGTACATAAAAACTTTTCTCAAAAGCTGATCAGATTTAAGAAACACAGACACAAGAAAGAGAAGTGGATAACTAAAGGGATTATCAAATCAATTTCTGTAAGAGATAAGTTATATACAGAACTCAAGAAATTACCTACATCTTCTCTTGATTATGCTTAAAAAAAAATCAATTTGAAAACTTTTAACAGAATTCTTAAACAATGTATCAGGAATGCGAAGAAATCATATTATGAAAATTATTTTCATCAGACAAAATCTGATATCAAGAAAACTTGGAAAATGATAGACTGTATTTTGAACAAAGATGGTAAGCGTCAAAGCTGTCCTGAATCTTTTTGTATAAATGGAACTGACGTGAATGACTATGATATAATTGTTAATGAATTTAATAAGTATTATGTTGAACTTGGCCCAAAACTTGCCAGCAATTTTCCCAGCACTGGAGATGAATCTTTTAAATACTATCTACCTCATATGCAAGAAACTTACTTTCAATTCAAAACCATTAACGCTTGTGATATTATTGAAACAATTGATAACTTAAAACCTAAAACCTCACATGGAATTGATAGAATTTCAAACAAACTGTTAAAATACTTGAAAGAAGAATTAGCCAACCCGCTCTCCAAAATAGTTAATCAAAGTTTACAAACTGGTGTCTTTCCAAATAGGCTGAAAGTTGCAAAGGTAATTCTGATTTATAAAAAAAATGAAATAGATAATATAGAAAACTACCGCCCTGTGTCATTGTTACCCAGCGTTTCAAAGGTTTTTGAGAAAATTATTTACAGTCAAATCTATCAATATTTTACTGAAATGAAACTATTTTACAGAAGCCAATATGGTTTCAGGCAAAATTACAGTACTGAATATGCTGCTATTGAATTGGTAGGACGTATAACATCTGAAATGGACAATAATGAAATTCCCTTAAATGTCTATTTAGACCTCTCAAAAGCCTTTGATACGCTGGACCATCAAAATATTTTGGAAAAACTGCAATTTTATGGAATTAAAGATGTTTCATTTGCATTACTTAAAAGTTATCTTTCAAATAGATATCAGTAGGGGAAGAGGGGGTGAAAAGTTACAGGGGTAAAAAGTCACAGGCCTTTTTGACCAACTTGCAGTGACCTAATTCTTAAGCTTAAATCATAATTTGGGACACTTTTATGAGAAGAAGGTCTGCAGGGAATGTCAAAATTATACTCATTGTGCAAAGTGGGTTTTTAACCACCGCATGCATTTTTGGTGTCCCAAACAGGTTTTATTGATTCTGAACTTTCTCTATTAATGTCTGGTCACTGTGACATAGGAAGTTGTGCCAGTGTTTCAAGGTCTTTTGGATAATTGTCTTTCATGCTGTGAACCCATTTTTGGCCATTTGGTCACCAAGTTGCCATGATCATGTGTTGAATTAAAAAAACAGCTGAGGGGTGAAATGTCACACTGTGACATTTCACCCCAGCACTGTGATATTTTACCATAGGGCACCGGGAAGTCAGTATTCTTAGCTAAGGAAAGTAAAATATTCCACTCTAGAAGCTTTTAGCTTACAATCTTATCATCACCCATCATCAATAATGCTGATGAGAGAGCATTAAAGCAAAATTTCATTTCGCAAACTTTGGGCAATTTCCGACGCAGGCTTTGCTGATGGTGCATTGTCATTGCATGCCGATAGCTTTTGAAGGCTCACTATAAATTTCATGCACAAGGATGACTATCAAGTCTTGGTCTGCATATTACCTCATATAGTGTTGTATGTTCACAACAATTGCATGTGACTTGTTACCCCATGGTTGTGACTTCTTGACCCTGACATGGGGTAAAAAGTCACAGCGGACTTTGCCTTAAATAATTGTGAACTGACTAAAGCCCATTTACAGCACAGCAGCTATCATGTGATACAACTATAGTCAACTAAATACTGCATAATTGTGCCCAAGGTCATTCAGATCTAACAAACACCTGCTCTGTTCTGGGGCTTTTTCTGAATTTTGTGACTTCTGACCCCCGCCTCCCCTATGTTGAGTTTAATGGCAAGAAATCAGAATTATTACCAATTACCACTGGAGTACCACAAGGGTCTACCTTAGGCCCCCTTTTATTTATTATATATATGTGAATGACATGGCCAATGCTTCTGATATTCTGTATCCTATAACTTATGCAGATGATTCTACACTTATGACAACAATGAAATTGATTTAACTTAGTAATCCAAATGAAAATCCAAATGAGGTCATTAGTGATGAATTGAAAAAGGTAAGTAAATGGTTCGAGATTAACAAATTATCATTAAATTGTAAGAAGACTAAAGCAATGTTATTCCGCACTCATCAAAGAAAAACTGATATCCCGAAGATATATATTAATGAACAAGAAGTCGAATTTTAAAGACTTTTAACTATTTAGGAATTATATTAGATGAGAACTTGAGCTGGAATGCTCATTCCGACTATGTGTCCAAAAAGATATCACAAACAACTGGTATCTAAAATAAATTGAAAAACATTTTACCCTTTGAAGCTCTGCTAAATATTTATTACTCTTTGATTGTTCCTCATCTTAACTATGGCGTTTTTCTTTGGGGCATGAGACATCGACAGATAGAAATTTTACAGAAACAGGCAATGCGAATACTAAGCAGAAGTCGATATAATGCGCATACCAGTGCCATTTTTAAAAATACTGAAGTTCAAAGATATATGCACTCTACATGACTATAAGCTATGCTATAAGTTTTTCAATTCTCTACTTCCTGAACCATTGCTGGGCTCTGTTGTCTTGGATGAGCAGTTACACCGCAGGTATGTGACCAGGTTTAACGAAAGTCAATTTCTGCATGTACCCCGTGTAAGGCATGAATTTGCAAAGCAAAGTTTAAAATACAGAATTACATTAAGACACAATGAAATGACTGAACAAATAAGACAAAAAATATTTAGCCACATTTTTATTGGTTTTAAATTGTATGTCAAAAATTGTCTAATCAATGACTATGAAACTGATTGTAATATCATTGCCTGTTATATCTGTTCTCAAAATTAGAATCAACTTGTTTTTTTCTTTTTTTATTATTATTATTTCTCTTTACTATAAAATTTATAGACTTTTTGCTATGCTTGCATCACCCTCCAGTCGCACTGTGAAGTCACCAGTCAGCCTTGGTAAATATTTTTGATATATATATATTTTTTTTTCTAATCTTATTTTCACAATTCAACATGTATTATGAAATTTGTCTATGTAAACTTTTTGACTGGTGGCCCCTCGGCAGCGGCAATTGATAGCCTTAGAGGGGTCTCCAATGATCTTGTAATTTTTTGAAACAAGCCAAATAAATATATCTGAATCTGAATCTGAATCTGAATCTGATTACAGTTGTTCAGACCAGGTCTAACGATGAAAACCATGTTGATGAAATATACAATTTGTATAGTGGGTTGGGGAGGGGGGGGGGAGTAACTACAAAATTTCAACAGCAAATATTTTGAGCCTGAATATGTACTTAAACTAGAGGTCAACACGATAGGGGCATAGGAAAGGTGTGCGTAACACTGATGGCTACGGGATACACAGCAGCAATCTAGGTGCAGTGCTACTTGTACAAACTGCTTGCAGTGTGTGATTCACTGACCCTATCTATCTATCTGTCGTCTATCTATCTGGTCAGAGCTGTCTTTTGTCGACCTACCTGATGTAAGAATGATGCTCTTTGTAGGGACCATCTCAGATCTGTGATGCATACTCCAAATTAGGAAGTAATTGACATGGAAGGTCCCTTACTATTGGGACAAAAATAATCAGCCAAGTACTATGTGTCATCAATTTATGTGTACTGCAGTGGTGTTCTACTTGAGGGTACACGTTCTTATTGAGTTGTGGACAGCGTTCTTATTGAGTTGTGGACAGCGTTCTAATTATTGAGTTGTGGACACGTTCTAATGGAGTATTTATGAGTAAGTGTCAAAATACTCAAATAATCAACTTCTCACGAAGTTCTGCTCTAATGTTCATAAGGACATGGAAAAAGGTAACAATCCAAATATACAAGTCAGAATTAATTGTTATAGAAATAGAAATTTCATGTTCATGATAGATAATGTCAAAGGCTCATTGCCTGGTTTGGTATCTGTGATTCCAACACTTGTATTTAGGCATGCCTAATCATGAGGTAACAGGTAGGTTTGTTAAATCACAGTTATATGAACGGTACATTGGAGGTAGATGTAACAGCACATACATAAGAAATCAATAGAATATTACAGATAAGTGTTCGAAGAACCTCATATTTAATACTAGGTCCCTACAATTCTTTTTTTTTAAAGAATTTCTTGTTACAAGCTTTATACTGTGGCATTAGATAAACTTAACAATCATAGTTAAATGTTGATTTGATAACGTGAAATACAGAATTATCAGATTTATCTTATCAGTTTCAGTTTAATATTGAATATTACAATTTTGCTGAAAATCACTTCAATGGAAATCAACAGGTCAACTTTAATGCGAATTCCTGTAAAGGCCAGTGACAGTGTATACATTGCATGCAATGCCAGTAGTTGGCCTGGCGAGTTCTCTCCTGGAGGGTTGACCCCCTGCTGCTACAGTTACTATAGCAACAAGGGTGCACTGAAAAGGAGGGGGTGGCTCAAAAAGAGGGGGGTAGCAAAAACCCACAGAACGAAATTGACAGATGCTGAGATAAGGGGCCCAGTTAGATGTTTTGCTCCTAATGTCAAAACTGGGGGGTAAATGAAAAATCTAAAGATGTTACACATTAGGAAAGCATGGTAAGTAATGTGTGTGTAAAGGAGGAGACTGGACATGCCCTCAGGATACTGGGACAGAGTCTAAAAATATTGGAGGTGTGTAAGAAATTTCGTATGAACTGTTGATTCACTGGACCCAGTGGGTCAGTGAATGATTACATATGATCTTTGCATTTGATGATAAACCTTTGTCATAAGACAGACATGGCAAGGAAAATACAGTCTTTTCACGAGGAACAAGGTTTCACCAGAATGCACTCAGACAGTATCTTTAACTTTCCCATCTTTTTATTGTCTCCCTGTTGCTTCCTGAAGCAGGTCAACTCCTTAGCAAGCAAATCATATGTGGCATTCTGCTCTTTACAAAAAATCATCTCACAGTTGCAGTGGCGTAACTGGGGGGTCTTGAGCGGGGGGGCACCTGGGGGGGCACGCGATTCCCTGGGGGCCACCAAATACTAACTGTATATTTTAGCCAGAATTGGAAAGTTCATATGGGGGGCACCTGGGGGGCACAGGTCCAATATGGGGGGCCTGTGCCCCCCCGTGTCCCCCCATAGGGACGCCACTGCTCAGTTGGCATTACTTGGAAGCCAAACTGACCGGTCATCGGACATGCTCGTTTTTGTACTTTGCAGATTCTACAGAAAATTAGTTAACAACGTATGACAATAATATATGTGACTAGATTTACCCATGACTTGGGGCAGGACTATAATGGGGAATAATTAACCCCCCCCCCCTCTACCTGCATGGGCAAGGGGGGCCCGTGTTACATGCTGACCATTTGAAATAGCATTTGAATAATAATTGTAATATAAATAATGATTGGTGGTAGAGGAATTGAAGTTACAAATGCACTGGCATATGTATTGGTGTAAGGTACAGTCAGTGTACTTACACGTGAGCTTGTAACTTGGTGATGCAAAATCGTTCATCAAAAACCGTCAAGCATCATACTTGAAGAAGCTGAGTACTCTAGAAGATTTCAATGATACCCCTCTTCACTTTGCTATAGAATTAGCTAAGGACAACAATTCAGCTATGGGCACCTACATCAAAGAGTTATCATTGGAAACTGACTATATTAAGCAAGAAGTACAAATAGTACAAAACTCAGTCCAAAACTCTCCTTCGTCAAGACGGAAAGCATACAGAGAGTGCAACCCAAGTTTTGATAACCATCCCATGTATTATTCAGATGGCATCCCAGAATATGCAAGGATAAGCGCCACTCGTATTCGTCTCGGATCACACAAGCTGAAAATAGAAACTGGACGATGGTCTAGAATAGAAGTGAACGAACGAGTCTGCTCATGTGACAATTCCTCAATTCAAAATGAAGACCATATTCTCCGCACCTGTGACTTTACATCACAATATCGAAATGATTTTAATGATCTGAATTACACCTCACTTGCAAACCTGATGAACTGTGATGCTCATTTGTGCAGAGACTTTGTATTATTTTGCCATAAATGTTTAACCGTTTTTTAGAGTTTCCGATTTTATATTATAAGTAATTGTATCATTTCATTATAGTATGCCTAACATCATTTTCAATTTATAATGGACAAATTTCTCCCTTTTTGTCAATAAACTTACATACATACATACATAACTGAGGGCATGGCTCGTAAGGAAAGGAAAAGATCTGTTGAAAGGAAATGTGGATTGATGGAAATGTATAGAATTGTAAGTGTATGGGCATTGAGACATTGATAGATGGAATGGGTTTGAGAAAGGTGAGAGTTAAGTGTGTGGATGTTTTTGGCGGGAAGCCAGACGGTGGCGCCAGTCCTAAACGTGAGCAATAGTGGAACTACGATGGAGATGCATGCGCCCCTGGTGGGGAAAAACAGTAGAGGCAGAAAATGTAAATAAGGGAGCTGTTTCACTGTTATTTGCTGTTATCAGAAGGACAGGATAGATCAATAAGGATAGGTGGACAGTTTAGGTGAGTGGCATTGCTCGGGGAGGAGTTTTTAGGTGTTGCAGGTGTGAGCATGTCACCCATGATTTTTGCATCTTATACCCGGCAGGGATTGATTTTAAAAAATTGACGCAATTTGTAAAATATTGTGTTCTTAATAATAAATTTGGAAAAAGGGAAAAAGAAATGTAACTAGATTTTGTCTCGGGACATTCATGCTACACTTGTTAACTTCAACCTGGAAATTGTTCAGTGTCCGTTCACCTATAGATACCTAATTGAAATGAGTAATTCTAAAATCACATTGAAAAGCACGAAGGGTGTTCAGAAAGTTCTGACTAATTTTTTTGGCAGACATTTATCTTTGAAGGTGAATGAATGTTACAGAATTATTTTCAGGTATGCCACTATTTATTTTGAAAATGTCATACCTCTCGGAAATGTTTAAATTACTTTTTAGTTGCCATGCAAATGAAAAAGTCTGTGCACCCAGTGCAGGCCAATTATTTAGACCAAATACGATGACGCTTCTTTATCTTAACGGACCATTCAGAATTTATGATTGGGGGGGAGGGCACAAGTGACGACTTGAATTGAAAATGTGATATCGTCACAACAACAAAAAATCCACGCAGAGAAACTCACCGTATTTCACAGGATGCCCATCCTTAGTAATCTCAAACTGGATTTTAAATTTCATACCATCAGACGTTGCTTTGAAGATTATGTATTTGGATCCTTTTACCGTTTCAATTGGACCAGGCAATTTTGTTCCACATAAATTTTTTTCACTCTGATGGTCTTTGTTAAATATCTGAAAATAATTTTTCTTGAAGTAGAATGGTATTGTGGATCACAAATTGAAACTAAAATTGACATATTTAGTAGTAAACGTGTCCAACTTATCATAACTTTTGATATATTTTACACAGGTAAATGCAATTTGGGTCAGTCTATATTGAGGTAATATGCAGCTGATGTGCAAAATATCAGATTCTAGAAATAAAAATAAATGGTTGTTTTGTTGCCATGGAAACCTGAAGTCATGGAATGCGGCCCAGATTTTGAAATATTTTTTTTACTCATACCTTAACACCTGTTCCGTGTTACTGGCTTCACTTAATAAATCTAAGAATATCAGAAATTTTTTCTCATAAAAGGCAATAGGCTTATTGTGAAGCACTGAATAACAATGGAAACAATGCTATTAAAAAAATCCATGTTGGTTTTTTGCATTGAAATTTGGTTTTTCAAAAAACCATTTTGAATCTAAAAAACCAATTTTGTCTGAATTTTTTTAGAGTGCAAGCACTTACCTCCACATAACTCATGAAGCAAAAGCCATACATTTGAGGCACAAGAAAATCCAAAAATGTTAATCTGATAGTTGCATCTTCGGTTGTAGAAATAGTGTAATTGCACAGAATGTCACTACCTGGCCGATATCTGTCTGGATATGACGGTGAAATGATTACTCCTTTTTGCCATGAAAAGGTTTTCTTGCATGAATTGTCCGAAACTGTAAATTGTTAAATAATACAACATTTATCTACATTTCGTGATCTTTTGTATGCAGTTTAGCTGTGATTTCAGAGACAACTCTATGCTTTAGCATTACAACATATATGAATGTAAAATAACTACAAGCTGTGACGTCATTTTAAACTCGGTCAGATTCCTCAGCTTCTAGCCAATGTGGATCCACCTAAACTGAGCAAGTCTGAGCATCACAGCTTCAACATATTGTGATTATTGTCAGAGTAAGCATTTTACCAGGGATTGCCCCTACAACCACATCATCA
The DNA here is from genome assembly GCA_026936325.1 of Platynereis dumerilii. NCBI lineage: Eukaryota > Metazoa > Annelida > Polychaeta > Phyllodocida > Nereididae > Platynereis > Platynereis dumerilii. Next base: position 9,873,864 of record JAPTHN010000009.1, read on the forward strand.
CAGTCTGATAACCAATGGGCTGACAGTAAAGTATGCATCACAGATTAAACATATCAAATTTTCAGGCTGTAATGTCCTCAATAGAACTTAGTCTTATTCTGGTTGGCTATGTCGAAGGCCCGGGAGTGGTGTTATTAGTCAAAGAGTATAAGCCAACCTTTTGAGGCAGTTCAATTGATGAGGGCAACTGCAGTAATTCCACACTAAGTTTGTTTTATTTCAACATTTATGGGTAAGCAGGCCTTTTACAGCTTTTCACAAAAATTTCTGGCTCTAACATTGAAATATAGTAGGCCTATACTATAACTATTAACTCACAACTTGCAGGTAGCAGTGGCGTATTTAGCGGGGGGGGGCCTCAGGTCAAAAATCTACATGGAAGAGATTGGAAAAGCCGCGGAGCACCTTGTATTCACCTCATGTAATGCCCCCCCCCCAGGCCATTTCTTGATACATCCCTGGCAAGTAGAATCGCGCAAGGTATTTTGAACGGCATAATTATTGCGATATCTTATCATAAAAAAGCAGGTCAAATGGCCCCTTTTTAAAATAATAATTCTATGGGCCAGGAGCAGACTGGTGGCATTTCGGGCCCCGTGGCAAAATAAGTCAATAGGCCCCTGTGTCCTTACCGTCAGCGATATTTTAAAATGGAAAAGCAAATTACTATGTTGAAATTATGGTGGGGGCCCAGAAATGAGGGTGATGCCCTTTTCAGTAAGTGTGGATGCAACACATAATCAGATACATGATAGCAACATTTTGCTTTTTTCTTGAAAATTTTGTTTTTGTCTCCTTGGATGTCCAACGCTATTTCAGTACTGTTCATTTTGCAGCTGTAACAATTCTGGTGTCTAATGGGAAAACCTAGTAAGTCACATTTTGGGCCAAATTGAGCTGAGGCTTTTTTAAAAGACTCTTTTAAAAAAGCAATTTTTTTACCTCAGCTCAATTTGGGCCCAAAATGTGACTTAACTAGGTTTTTCAATTGGACGCTAGTAATGGTGGTATGGGTCTTTCTGCAAATTGAAACTATTGAAAATTGTGACTGTTGACATATCTTAGCTCGTTGAAAATTGTAATATTTACATGTGTGAGCTTTGTCTTCACAGCTGCTGATAAGAAACATGTGCAACAGACCTCTAAGGCCCGTTTTCACCAACATGGTATTAAGAGTTAAGCCTGGTGTTAACTCCTTTAAACCTGGTATAACTAAGTCCATTTCACCAAGAGTGTGCTAAGCATGTAAACCTGTCAAGCAGGGTTGGGCACGAGTACACATGTACTCGTGTACTCGAGTACATTTTTCCAAGTACTCGCATGTACTCAGTACTCGTGCCAAATCATGAGTACAGTACTCGTACTCGTACTCGAGTGTATTTCTAAAGTACTCGTACTCGTAGTGAGTACATCACGAGTACAAGTGCAGCTTCAAAAGAGCAGAATTGAACACAAAATGATTTATTAAATGCCATAGTTACATTTTCTTAAAACTCTGCAAGAGGCTTTTTAAATTATTTTACAGCTGAAGTGACATTATAATGTGTTATATGAATACCAGAGTTTAAAAAATGGAAATGATATAGGGCTAGTGAGTTTGTGAGTTACACACATAACAAGCCTTACTTGGAATTGGCCGAAATTGTGTAACATTTTCTACAGCATGTGTTGTATATATAAAGTTCCACAATCCCTATTTTGGTAATCAAGTCAAAAATAATATTCATTCAGTAAAACACAAACTTGATTATATTTGAAGCACTTCACCATTTTCATTTGAATTTCATCACATATAGCATTATAGGCGCCATTTGCAATTTTCACACCTTTGACGCAAATCAAAACATCGTAACTTACAGACTAACCCTGGCCTTATTGTTAAAGATAGAGCACTTTTACTTGAGCCATTGTATTCAGCTACTTCTAAATGATATACCTACCTTTTTAAATTATGTTTCTAGTCCTATTTTTAGCATAACTAGAGCCGTTTTCATTTTAACCTTTTTTGGTTAAATCGACGCTTTTACGGAAATCGGAACATGATATTTAGACAGGCTTAAACTGGCTAATCTTATACAAAAAAAAATTGTGATTTTAAGGAATTACTGAATTTAAATGATTATATTTATAGTTTCCATTTGTTCTATTATACATGAAATGTTGACACAAGTTTGCTTATTTTCGTTTATTTAGGGATTTGTTTATTTGCTTGATATTGAGTATTAAATCAAAATGTTATAAAACCTATAAATCTATAAACAAACATTTCTTGTTAAAGCTACCAGGGCATTGTCTCTTCTAATATTCTTTTGCTGTATTATGATTTTATCTAACGAAAAATGTTCTTAGCTGAACGAAATAACCAATTCTGTACTTGCAATAAAATGTATAACACTGTATTAAAATTTTATTAAATCTGCCTTGCCGAGCTGTATGTGTTTTAAACGAATTCTTGGCACTAAGAAAATATATTGCAATTAAATAAAAACTGACAGATAGCATGGGAATGTGTTCTTCCCTGAGCCTAAAACTTACACTAAGAACAAAATGACATTGTGTTAAAAGTGTCATAACTTACACCGCAGTCTAAATAATAAATAATTCTAGATTTTGCAGCATTTTTAAGTTCTGTGTAAAAAGGTTAATAAATGTTCGATAAGTTTCATGTAATGTATCAGTCATATGCTATAGACATGATACAAATGATCTATCTAAAGAAACAGGTGAAAAAAACAGGGTTTTTCGGAATATAAACTGAGCGGAAAAACTTGCCCTGTCATGCGGCACAACTTACCCCGGCACCCTAGCAAGTTGTGCCGCTTAACTTACTTTTTTCAAATGACTGCTATGAGCTAACCATTGTTCTGGTTGACCTGGAACTTGGCTGTCAAATAGCTTCAAAGGATGGATGAATGGATGATGGGGGCTTTTCATCCTATTGAATTTACTGCCGTCCAACACAGTCCCAGGTGACCTGGCTAGAGCTAGATTCGAACCCTTACCCAGCAATTGACAGCCCAGCAAGTAGCTTCAAAGGCCATTTAGAATGACTACAGTTTACTTTTGATTAAAGACCCAACTGCACCTATAAAAGGAGACAGAGCCAGCAAGATGGCAGTCTGAATCTGACCCCCCAAGAGTGAACATCTCCCCAATTCTCTCACATTTTCCTAATTTCTGAAGTTAATAAGCAACTTACTAGCATGAATTTCATATGTATGGATAGATACTTTAATAAAGAAAACGAAAATACCACTTTTAGCACAAAGTATGTAATACCAAGTAAGATATTAGATAAAATGTGAAAAATATCAAGTTTTTCTTTAAAGTTTGATTGACAGCTCCCAATGACATTTCTGCCATTGCCACTAATTGATCTGAAGCTAAATGACCAATCACAGCTCACTCATTTGCATAAAATTTGGAGCTGGCAGTGGCCAGTGGTGCATTTATGAGGGGTCAATTACATGTAATCTTAGCCAACAGTGATTAAGAAAGGGCAATTAGATGGAGGAGAATTATATTTCAGGGAAAGTTGAAAGATTTTCAATTACTCTAATGTGATACCAAACTTGATATGCATACAAATACATTAATTTTCTTAATTTATTAATTGGTGTTTCAAATTCCAAAGAAAGTGATAATTGTAGAGAGAGAAAGTTCATTTCTGGACCCCTCTTACATACTAATTAATCAGGTGTGGCCAAATGACCATTGTCCAATGAGAATCCAGTGAAAGTTTTATGGCTTTAGGGCCCTATTTCGTTGCTCTTGCAGTTGGGTCTTTAACAAAGGAGCATAAGTAGGAGCCTTCACTGATGTTCTTTATTGTTGTTACTCAATTATTATTTCTTAATAATTCTTTTATTTCTTCAAATATTGCACAAATAAGGTTCGAAACTGCATAAATGTACTCGTACTCGTACTCGAGTACATTTGAATGTACTCGTACTCGTACTCGAGTACATTCAGAAAAGGCTGTACTCGTACTCGTACTCGTACTCGTAGATGTGGCAAGTACTCGTACTCGTACTCGAGTACATTCGCATGTACTCGTGCCCAACCCTGCTGTCAAGGTTCATTGAATCATACATATTGTCACCAAACTCAAGGATAAGCCATCTCAAACTGATTTGGTGTCAAAAAGTGATTAGGCCAATGAAAACAGAACATTATGTTTCTTATGAGATGGCATGACAAATCAGTATTATAGGCGCGCAGACTTTCACTCAGTAAATGTTCCTTGATCCTGCTCCGCTTGAGTGATTGGCTTAGCCAGACCAGGTCTTAGCTAAGACCTGGCATAACTCTTACAGTAGACGAACGACGAGTACTTACATTCTGCTGCAATTGGGCCCCAATGTCTTTACAACAAGTCCTATCAAATACATTGAAATGAGGTGTCAATGTGTCATTAGCCAACTTGTGACCTCAATGGAGAGTGGAGTGACACATCAAATGGCTTGCCACAATTACATTGCAAGTATAGGCTATGATGTCACTGGCTGCTTACGCGTCATACAGTTTGACATGGCATGGATAGGGCTGTGACCTAACAGGGAACATTTTAGTCCAATTCTGTAAGCACTTGATGTTCGTCTACTGTAATACAATGTTGGTGAAAACGGGCCTAAAAGATCAGGACGTGGACAATATCTTACCGTGCTCAAAATCACTCTTCGGAACCAATTCAAAGCGAAAGTTGTCAAAGTTGTTAGTTGTCTGCAGCCCACATAGATCCGTTGAAAAATCACATGAAACAATTTCTCCTGCAGAATGATATCAATAAAAATTAGACATTCACGTCACTTTAAAAGTGCATTTTGAGAAAATAGAAAAGCATAAAGACTGGGGCGACAGTGGAATGCTTTTGAGATAAAAGAAGGTTTCCTCACTGAAAAAGAGGATTGTTTGATCTCAAACAATGATTGTATGATATGTGTCCGTCGTCACTGTCCAATCAAACTGTTGTCTAATCCATACAATGGAATTGCTCAAAATTTTTAACAATTCAATTATCTGAATTAGACATCTACATTGATCGGACACATATAAGACAATCATTGGCTGATTCAGACAATTCTACTTTTCAGTGCTCAATAATACTTTTCACAATCAGGCATTGTTGGTTGAATGGTTTTTCTTATTGAAATATACAACATAACAAAGCCTACACTGCTGCATTAGAGTTCTTCGCTGATTGGCGGTCCAGCGGAAAATTAATTTTCTTATTTTCCATTTGCAAACTCACTTTGCCACATCATTGACAAAGTACCTTTAGCATTTAATTAGTTTGTTTATTGTCGCCTATGCTGGTGGATATGACAACCGTTGAATGAACTGATTAACCACAGCTGACACAAAAAAAAAACAGTTTTAAGCCATTGACATCACATAACCAAGTTGAAAGTTAATTTTGAAACTGTTTGGACCGCTAATCTGCTAACAGATCTGAAGTCAAAATATTTCATTTTTGCCTAAATTGTTATTTTTATGTAACACATCCATAGCAGATATATATAAACGCCACTTAATAAATTTATAATTTTGTAATATTTAACATCATTATACAAATAATGGATGGTGAGAACTGAGGAATCAATCATATCGATATATTGGACAAAGAAAAGTTACACTACCCTCCAAAAGTTTGAATACACCTGGAAAGTGAGGTTTCTTTTTAAAATACTTCATTTTGAATGAAATTTTTGTTTTATATTTAGTTCAAACAATATCAGAAGTCACATTGAAGTCTTAAGTCGTCTTTATTTTGTCATTTTAGGTCATTTTGGTTGAAATTTATGGCCTTTCTTGATACCCTAAATTATGAAATTTTATAAAAAAAATTGTCACAGCCAAGTTATCTTCTGGGTTTATGAAATGTATTCATATTTAAGTATTTGTATAGTTTTAACATGATCATAACAGTATTTTTAAACCCCAAAAAGACCGATTGGTCATTGACCACTCAAAAATACAAAAGTGAGATAATTTTGGGTCACCATGATTATAATCATGAAGTATAATCATAGAACGTATCTTCTCTAGTGAAAACTATTTCATTTGAGCTGTTTCAGCATTGTTTTGACTCAAAACTATCCAAAATCTGAATTTTTGTCATATTTTCAATGGTCATTTTCTGGTCTGAATCTACAGGTTAAATTATCACAAACCAGTGGAAATTTGTGAAAAATGATAAAATATCATAAATATTGAAGATAGCTGTCCTTTTATAGCTTTTTATAGAAAATGATAAAATGAGACATCCAGAAAATTTCATAAATTTACACCAAAATTATGGGACTACCTAAACCCCGGGACAAGCGCCCGGGACGACACGGGACGCCCGGGACGAACTAATTGCCGGGACAGAGTTCCGGGACAATACATTTAATGAGATTTAGCTGAAAGAGGAACAACCGGTTGAGATACAGAAACGGCAAACCACTTTTTAGAAAGCTGAGGTCATGTTCTATCTCCAGAGAAACTTTAATTCTCAATATTCCTGTTCGTTTTTGTAGATAATCAACCTTGTTTGTCATAGAGTTTATTTTATGCAACATTTTTGTGTCTCTAACTTTACATCACAATGTTGTGTGAGTTGCCTGTGTATACTATTCTGTATAGACCTATCTATCTGTCTATCTATCTGTCTATCTATCTGTCTATCTATCTGTCTATCTATCTGTCTATCTATCTGTCTATCTATCTATCTATCTATCTATCTATCTATCTATCTATCTATCTATCTATCTATCTACCCAGATTCCAGATATATCTAATAATGCACACCTTTTAAAACAGCTCAAAAACTTAATTCAAATTGAGGTATGGCCATGAACTTTTGTAAGGATCACTGCATGAAAAACATTGAGATCAGGGATCATCAGGCCACATTTGGTTAGACCGTTCAAAAAACCAAAATCACAACCAATGAAATCATTCGTAAGTTCTGTCTTGTTTAAGAGGTGTGCGTTTTATTTATTTTATAATTACCTACAGAAATAAACATTTTTGATGCCATCACATTGGCTGAACATGCAGGTGCTTCAAGAGAAGTGAAACTAAAACATTCGTTGGAAGAGCAGAGAAACTAAATTTAAATTTTACAACATTTCTTATACATGTATACCTAACAATAACGCAAATTTCAACTTAACTTAAGCTATATTATTGTAATAAATACATGCTTGATGAGTGTGCATAATTCCTGTAGAGTTATTGCCGAAGGACAAGATAGTTCTGCAATGAAAAATTAATTCTGTTGTTAATGTGCAGAAGTGTTGGTATTAGGCCTACTGGAGCAAAGGTGCTAGGTCAGAAGCCGTCAGAAGTACGCTGCCTGGAGTCTTTTTTAAATTCATTTTAGGTCTTTAGAACACAGGAACCAAATAATATTAGTACCTAAATTAGATCTATGGCATTCATACCAGATGACAGGCTAAGTTTCATCAATACCAAAGGCGGGGAAATTAGCCATAAAATATATTTAAGAAATCATGTTTTTTTCACTTTTGCAGAGTCATTTTTGGTGTAACTTGGTGAAAAATTGTCATATTTTTATGGTAAAAAGTTTGTCAAGTATCTTTTTTTAATTCACGTCGATAGGTAATCTTCTCAGCTTTCTAAAAAGTGGTCTGCCATTTCTGTACATCAAATAGCCGTCTAACTATAACCATTTACAATCAGCATAGGCTGTCCCGGAATGCTGTCACGGCAATTAGTCCGTCCCGGGCGTCCCGTGTCATCCCGGGCGCTTGTCCCGGGTTTTAGGTTTTCCCCAAAATTATCTAAAACCATGAAATATGGACACCTTTTGGCCTGAATGTAAATTTCCATATTATTTTATATAAGTATAAAACAAAAATTGTGTTGAAAATGTGGTATTTTTGAAAGAAATCTAACCTTTTCAAGTGTATTCAAACTTTTAGAGGGTAGTGTATAATGTATATCTGTTCTGAGTTATTATATATCTCTATGATGGACAATTCAACACTTCAGACTTCCACATAATAATTCACGCCGAAGGCATCCTGGGATACCATGACGTCATATGCCATTTTCCCTAATTTCTGAATCTATCCTGCACATTCCCAACTTTACACATGCCCTTGCAGATGCATAACACTTTTTCCTGTCCATTAACACCGATTGGCATCGCCATTCTGACATTGTCAAAACTACAATCGCAGTTCTGGCTTATCGCCGTTTTGACTGCACACCAATTTTTCTCCTATCCTGCCTTAGAGTCTGTATGAAGCTATCTAACTTGCAGTTGAATACAGGGCTTTGGAGTCAGAGTCAGGAGTCATGGAGTAGGAGGTTTTTGGGTGGAGTCGGAGTCGAAAATTAATTTTTGACTCCTGACTCCCAAAAAATAGTTAAATATAATATACAAAAATACAGTATAAAAAGTGTGAAAAATATTCCTAATTTTACACAAGCTTCCTAAACAAGTATTCAAGTACAATTAAGATCCCATGGAAACTTTGTAGAATTTTTTTCCCTCTGTTAACGGCGGAATAATTGTGTGCAATAATGCTGATAAGTGGAGTTGGGATACAGAGTCGGAGTCCTAAAACAGTAGACATAAGGAGTCGGAGTTTGAGTCGCTTTTCAGAAAGCCAAAGGAGTTGGGAGTCGGAGTCGGTCCCTAACTCCCGACTCTGAAGCCCTGGCTTAACTTGAATACCTGTTATGATTTCTTCCTTTGGAGGTGTGTGAGTGATGTTACATCCTGGATACAAATAACAAAAATTACATTTATTAAGATTTGGCCATTCATGTATATTTAAAATGATAATAATTGATTATAGACCTATACATGTACAGTCAGACCAAGAATTATTCAGACGCTTGCTGTTTTGTTATAATTTTGAAGGAATTACAAAGTAAGCAATGAAACATGCAGTCAAAATCATCTTTGGTATTAAGTGTAACCTGTCCAATACAAATTTATTGCAAACTGATTCAAAAATTGGATGAAAATAGCTAATTTGTCGATTTCAGGAACCAGAAATTATTCAGACACTTTTACAAACTTGTAGAAAGTGAACTTTTTACCAATATTTATCCCAAATATTGCTAATAAACTACCATGGGATCATTGTGGCCACATTGGATGACAGGTGTGATCATCAGTTAAGAAAAGTTGGATGAATATGTGAGATAAACATCTGATTCAGTTTATCACATTTTCTTGACTAATGGGCTAAAATCTGTCAGATATCAATTTGAAATATTTCAGAATATCATAAAGTGACAATTGTTAACTGTTCTGTCTAAGTAAAATTGAAATACAGACCTACTTGAAGAATTTTATGCACTTTGGTATTTTCGTTTTGTTTTTGGCTCCAACCGCTCTCTGAATCCTTGCCCATTGACCCACTGCAATCCTTCAAATCACTTAAAATAAAGTTGCATGGCCTTCCTTAGGTTGTTCACTCTATTGGGTATACAGGACAGCCCATTTACGCCAGTTGTTTACAAGTGGTGTGCCATACTACAACTATAGTGTGCTTTCATGGAGCAATCTCCATTGGAATAGCATTGAGGCCGAAGCACCACATTTTTACCCCCTTCCCAAATGAAGTTAAAAGTGCCCGATTGAGTTGCTGTTCGGACCATGCATGGAATATAGCTTGAAATAGATAATGAATCTTGCTTTCTGAAAATTTGTGAGGTTTTGGTGCCACATGGACATGATTTGGTTTTGGTAAAATTGGACAAATAAACAAAAAAGTGCACTGAACTAAATATGCCACCTCCAATGCTTCATATTGTGACTCAAAGTTTTAAGAATACAATTCTAAGGTAAACTAAAGCAATTTGAATCAATACCAGGCATGTTTGAGGTTAAAGAGTGCATGAAAATGTGATAAATTGGACATAATGTTTATCTCCAATATTTATCCTAATTTTCTCAATTGATGCTCACACCTCTCATTTTATGCAGTCATAATGGTGCCTAGGTAGTTTATGAACATTATTTTGACATAAATACTAACAAATAAAAGTAAATAGTTCACTTTCTACAACTTTGTTAAAATGTCTGAATAATTTTTGGTTCATGGAGTTAACAAAAGTGGCTTTTTTCACCACATTTCTTGCCAATTTGCAATAATTTGTTTTGTGCAGGTTACATGTGATGCCAAGGATGTTTTCGGTTGCATTTTTCATTGGTTTACCGGGCAATTCCTTGAAATAATAACGAAACAGCAAGCGTCTGAATAATTCTTGGTCTGACTGTATAAATGACAAATATTATTTCATGCAAATCTTAACATACTTGAGTTATCAAATGGATGCTGTGACTGATATGAAGGTTTTTGCTGTGTTACGTTGGCATTCATTAGCATTAGTAAAATTACATGCGAGTGTATTGCTGTGAAGGCGTAGGAGGTTGAGTCTCATCCGCTAAGGCCTAAAAAATGTATGTATCTGTTGGCCCATGGAGCCAGATTTTGTGTGCCTTTGTGCAAAACCGTAAGGTTAAGAAACTCTTTCATACCACAAGCAGTTAACATTTAAATGTCGTACTACTATGAACAACTGTGTGTGTGTGAACTATTATGTCCCATTTAATTTGCTTCTTTCACTATGTATAATATTTGCAACAATAATTTCATTCATAACTCTATTATATTTTTACTCGATTGACCAATAAAGGAGTCTTAGTCTTACGTATATATAGTCATAGTCTCTTATTAGTGACAAAGTTGTGCGCCAAATCTTATTCAAAACACCAGTTATTTAATAAGTTTGTCTTGCAAGTGTGTCAAATTTAATTCTGAAGGGCTATTCATTTCCAAAGAAGCCTCTTTTTATTCTTTCATTAATTTGTTGTCCAGTTATGTAAGGCCTTCTGGGATTTGAACTCATGGAACATCCTGGACATTTCACAACTACAATTTGCATCAACCTTAAATATTTATTCAGAACCTACCTTCAGAACAGCTGCCTGGGATTAAATCCACTTTTTGAATCGACATCACAGAATCTTCATTATCTGTCTCCGCTTCGAATCTAAACCAAAATTTTTCCTGCTGTCCTGGCAAAGTAATGCAATATTCCTTGTTCACAACATCCTTAGATGCTGAAATAGACAAGAGAACTATATTGCTAATAGATATAAATTTATATAAACATTTCAAGAAAGAGAAGTCACCCCAACCCCCTTAAATAAACTTGATTTCTTGAATATCGCTTCAGATATTTACGAATGTAAATTGCGTTTTAAGCCACCATATTGATATTAACTTTGCATATACTTCTGTTGCATTGTAATAGCTGAATAATGATTTAGAAGTATTGACATATGTATCGATTGTGATATCTATAGATGTCAATAAAATAATATTATATATATATATACAAATTATTGCTTTCAGGTCCAATCCTGTGATGCCATGTTAATGCAAACTACCCTCACTGGCAAAGATTTCTTTGGCAAAATTGCCACCAGTGTCAGTGAGGAAAGTTTGCATTTCTTTCATTAAGTGGGTTGAAATAGCTTGCCAACTTTCCCCTGGACTGCCAACTTTACCTTGTATTACAGTACATGGGTTTCAGAGTCAATATAAAATTGCCACAGACCATCCAAGTTGGTATTTAACATGGTGCTCTCATTATTATCCATTCAATAACTTGGCATGCAGTTTTATTGTATTTGCACTCGGCCGATCTTTCGTCTTTAGGCAATTACTCTGAGAAAAGTATGATAGGTACACAGACATTTGTCTTGGTGGCAGTCTTGCACTACATTGAAGTATATGTGTACCAAATTTTACCTTTCTACGATGCTTAGTTTTGAAACAGCAGGCGATTTATGACCAATTTTTGCACCTTTTTTGTGTCTCACGGGCAGTTTCGCATATTTTTATGGCAACACAGAAAAGCAAATGCAGGCAGTTGTGATTCATGTTAATGTTGCCTGTCTGGACCTATGTCTTGGGCATAAAATACAACAGGTTTCATGTGAATATGTTATATACCAAAGGAGCTGTCTCCCAAAATGTAGATAATGGCATGTGTCAAAAAGTTTGTCTTCGATAGGCCATTTATTACTGCATATGCTGTTATGAATCAGTATCAAAGAGTGGATCTACCGTTTGTGTCAATTTTGTAGCTGGACACATGTCTCAAGGTAAATCAAAAAGATTCATTTCAGAATCTATACCTTGTTTTCAGAATTTGAGGCTTGAATATGATGTCAAAAAAATGTGTCCTCTCCAGTACGAGGAAAAGACACTCAGGATTCTGAAGGAAAAAGCAGGCTATTTGTGTTTTCTTTTCTCGATTGTGTGCCTCTACATCAATGTGACAAATGCAAGTTGAAAAGATATCCAGGCAATGCACATACATTTTCTTAGAAATCAAAATTCACGAAGTCACAAACCGTCCTCTCCAGTACATCAGAAGTTTCGCTCTGATTCAAGTCTTTTAACACTGGATTCATTAAAGAAAAGAACTTGGCTGAACTAAATAATAATTTAACCAGGATGCCTAAAAAGGGTATTTATAAATATAGAAAATTAAGATATGTGTTTTTAGATCATTAAATTCCACTATTATTAGAAAATCAGACTCGAGAGTAAAAGGCACTCATTTTATGTAATATATCAATATAACTGCAATTTTTGCAAATAACAGAGTGACTTAACAAGATAATGTGTAAATATCCTGTTTATGGAGCAATTCAAGCTGATTTTTTTTCTCAGCTTTAATTTTTGGTCATTTTCGGTGATTTTTCTCTCTAGAACATGGTCTTTCACACCAAGGAAACACTATAAGTTCAAATCATACAGCAACAAAACTTGACTTTGGGTTAGTAGGATGCCTAGGCATTATTTATCTTGGCAATCATGTGTCTATTGAGACTAAAACCTTACTAAACACTCTAAAACATAAACTTTGAGAGTAAGGAATATTTAATTTCTTTAATTTCGTCATAAAAATCGTTGGAAAAAAAGTTCTGCCATATTTCATCAAAATTTAAGTTTTGTTTTGCTTTTGAGGGTTCTATGCAACAAGACGGCTGGATTTCCATTGCAAAAATGGTTAAATTGGTATTCACATGGACATTTTTTCTGATAAAAACTTTTTCAAAAATTCAAACCTTGCCTACTTTATTGAGTGGTAATTTGGTTATAAACAACAAATCACATGTGTTCTTGTTGATTTATGAATCTTTAATATGTTTATTTCATGATAGCATGACGGAAATTCTCATTTATAAACCTTTATTTTGACCCCCCATGAGACACTTTGAGTGCAGATACTGTAAAACTGCCCAACTATGTATCCTTTGATTGTTTTTCGTACACTGAAAGCAGGATGTCATGCTGAGACTGGGTGGCTATTGGTCAGTTGAGGTGTGAGCAGAAAAACCATATGTCATGCAAAGCTTTTTTGGTGATGTCAAGCTGAATGTACATTCTCATTGGTCAAGAGAGTCGGCTGCATGACATCAAGCAGTTGCTCTTAAATTGCACTAAACTAACATTGTGAAGGCTCCAGTGTCATTATCATTCAGTCACGCAAAGCATGCCATGTGATGCCAGGGTGGCTTTATCAGGAATCTTGTTGGAAGAAGATGGTAAACAGTCGAGGAAGGGTTTATAATATGTAACAGAGAACATCTGATCCAAAATTCCCAATACCTGTCCTCAATATGCAATCTATGCATCAACCAAATGCATGTCAATCAGCTGGGAAGGAGCTTACTGAAAAGCTGTAAAACACTAACAAGGTTTGCACCAAATTTCATAGTCAGTCAAATCCCAGCTTGAAGGCAGATGCAGTGTATCAACATGCTCAGTCAATAACAACAATGAATAACAAAAACCAACAAAATTCCACTGATATAGAATGTTGAGGATTTGCTTTAACTGTTTGTTGTTGCTAATTATACCAGCCAATCTGATTCGCTTGTCAGCGTGTTGTCATGCTCTTCAGCTGCACATCACACAGAGCTGCCAGAGCAATACCTATCATGAACCAGAATGACATCATGCTGTCGATCTGAGGAAAAAAATTGAAGGATACTGGATAACCGAAGCAATGGAGTTCCTCTCTCTCTGTTGCTCTTTTGAATTGAAACAGCACATCATGGGTCCCACCCATCGCAGTGGTAACACTCTTGACTTGGTTTTTACAAGATCGGATGATACGCTAGTGAACTCAAGCACTTCAAGAGATTATGGGTTTCCAGATCATTTTCCGGTCTTTATGGATCTATCTCTGGAAAAACCAAAGCCCAAAACAATTAAATTGTCTTACAGAAGGATTAAATCAGTAAGCGTCAGTTCGCTTGAAAATGCCATTAACAACACGGCTATACCATCTTTTGATTCTGATACTACCACACTTGATGAACTAACTGTTTTGTATGACACAGAATTAAAAGCGGTCCTAAATGATATTGCCCCAGTGAAATCACGAACAATACCGGTTCGATCTGAATCTGAATGGTATACATCTGAAATAAGGGCTGCCAAACAAATCAGGCGCAGAGCAGAACGGACGTGGAGAAAGTCAGGACTCGAGATCCACCGACAATTGTTCACAGAGCAAAGGCTGAAAGTTAATGAGCTAATTACTACAACCAAGGTTGGTTTCTACAGGAAACTGGTTGACGATCACAAAGGAGACACCAGACATTTATTCAAGGTGATGAATAACCTCCTTGGAAAACAATCTGTCTCATTTTTGCCATCAGGTTCTGATCAAGACATTGCTCACCTTTTTAGTGAGTTCTTCATCAACAAAATCATCACAATCAGAGATTCCATCCAGCCTGATCAATCAGACGTCGACGTACCACCCCTTGATGTCTCTCCATCTAAGTTTTCAGTCCAGTCACCGAATTGCAAGTGGCTAAAGTTGTCAGAGCCAGTGCAACCAAGAGTTGTGATCTCGACCCTTTGCCGACACAACTTTTGAAGATAACACTCCAGCAGCTTTTACCTATTGCTACGGCAATCATTAATAAATCTCTTGAGACTGGTATTTTTCCCTCAAACTATAAACTTGCACTCGTCTCTCCACTCCTCAAAAAGCCCACACTTGACCCTGATGTCTGCAAGAATTACAGACCTGTGTCCAATCTCTCGTTTCTATCGAAAATCTCGGAGAAAGTTGTCGCATCACAGCTAAACAATCATCTCAGCCTCAACAATTTGCATGAGCCCCATCAAAGTGCTTATCGGCAAAGCCATAGCACTGAGACCGTGCTCCTCAGTCTGCAAAATGATATCATCAGGGCCATTGGAGAACAGAAGGTGGTGCTTCTAGTAATGCTTGATTTGTCTGCAGCTTTCGACACGGTTAGCCATGAGTGTTTAGTGTCAACATTATCAGAACTTGGAGTGTGTGAGAAACCATTGGAGTGGTTTAAAAGCTATCTATCTTGTAGACAGCAGAAAATTAACATTAAGGGGACTTACTCCGAAGTCAAAGAACTCTCTTGCGGCGTCCCACAAGGATCGGTCCTTGGGCCGATCCTTTTCAATATCTATACATCATCACTGGGTCGCATGCTACGCCAACAATCGCCAAACTATCACATGTATGCTGACGATTCTTCATTGTATCTAAGTGTCAAGCCCAACAGATTAGAGATTGCTACCAACGAAATAGCAGCTTGTGTCAATTTAGTACAAAAGTGGATGTGTAAATTCCACTTAAAGATGAATGAGGACAAGACGGAATTCCTCGTGATATCAAGTAGGCAAATGGCAAAGAGAATTACACCCATCCCTCTGACTATTGGAGATGGCAATATCCTTCCATCATCATCTGTGCGTAACCTCGGTGTAATCATTGACAAGTTTGCTACGATGGAGGATTACATTAACAACATATGTCGTGGTGCATATCTCCAACTTAAGAACATTAGCAAGCTAAGGAAATATCTTGATCGTCCGACTCTGGAATGCATAGTCCATGCATTTGTAACGTCCAAGCTGGACTATTGTAACTCCCTGCTTGTCGGTTTGCCATCTTCACTTGTTTATCGTCTCCAGCGCATACAAAATACTGCGGCTAGAATTTTGACGGGAACGCCAAAGTACGCACACATAACACCAGTGCTTCGAGAACTTCATTGGCTTCCCGTTGAGAAGAGGATAATGTACAAAGTACTACTCCTGGTCTTCAAAGCTGTCAACCATCAAGCGCCTGTTTATATCAAGGATATCATCACAGAACATGTTCCTGCTCGCAGCCTACGCTCTGGAGATCAGAAACTCTTGAATGTACCCTATACATCGTCATCATTGGTTCAGGCCAGAGCCTTTAGTGTTGTTGGTCCTCGGCATTGGAATGCGCTCCCTCAAGACCTCAGAAATGAACCCTCCATCAATGTCTTTAAAAGCAGACTCAAGACATTACTTTTCAAGGCATCTTATGACTAGTTATTAATGAAATCTGTGCAATTTATCATTGACTTTTACAACTTGTGTTTTTAAAATTCTGGTTTTTGTGGACTCTAATCACTTTTCGATTTTATATTTACATTATCTTATATTTTTATCTTTTTGTAAAGTGTTTAGAGCAGATCTTTTTCTGGATTTTACGCTATACAAAATAAATTTATTATTATTATTATACATAGTTGTTGGATGGATAATATGCACTGTTCAAAAAGTCTAATTAGTAATACTAAACCTCGAGTCATCAAAAGAACAAAATACTGATGAAAATGTAATTATTTCAAAGCCTGGTGGGCATCTCTGGAAATTAGGCCACACATAATTGATTCTTAGCTTCGCGGACCCGCCAACACAATAGATTTCCTGCCGATGGAAAAAAAAAATTGAAAAAAAAAAAAATTTTTTTTTTTGACATTATAAATTTTTTTTTTTCACCTTTTTTTTTTTTGTCCTACCGACCGACCCTAGAAAAAGGGCCTCGAGACGAATCCGAGAAGCTAAAGATCAATTATGTGTGGCCTTAGCCGATTTGAATGAATCTTTGCGTAGTCCACTTTTCCACAATAAGCACAATTGGAGAGAGTGGCCGGAACAAATTTTTAACTTTTTTTAGGGCCACACCAAGGTGGATGTACAGGAACAGTTCAGTGCAACATTAAAGAAAAGTTATATTAGTAGAGTCACTTGTCATATGAAAAGTTTTTTGTACTTATAATTAAGACGGTTTGTATCCAGTGGTGTAGCCAGACATCTGCCACAGGTGGGGCAGTGGGTGGGGCAGGACTTCTTGAGGGGGGGCAAGACCTTTATAGACATTTATTGACATTTTTCTGATAAAATTCACATGACTCCCACACTGGTCATTATCATCATCATTAAACAAGTTAAATTGACCATGAAGTGCAAGAAATTTAATTATATGTTGTATTTACATATCATTTTTTAAGGCATTAGTTATTTTGCTGCTAAATGTTAAGTTATTATTATATCTTGCATAAATTCGCTTGACTGAATGCCACTAAATATTGAATCTAGATGATTGGATCCATAGATGAGGAAAACACCATAGAAAAACATCAGAAAAGTGACATTTTTATCAAAACAAGAATTTTGGTATCAATGAAAATATCCTTTCAGTCTTGAACAAGAAACAGAAAAGTTATAATGCTCATCACATAGCAATCATCATCTTAGCAATGCTGTCACACTAGAACAGAAAAAATGCATGATTTTTCATCAGACTAGGCCTATAAACTATTCATAAATATATTATAGGAATTTCTGAATTTTTAAAAAGTAGGACTGGCCAAAAAGGAAAGTAGGATGATTTTTAAAAAAGGCAGGAAAAGTAGGAGTTCTAGGAGGCCTGCAATAGAGACAACAAATTTCAATGTAGCAACATCAGTCTCTGATATGAGTTAGGAAGCATGATCCTGTTTGTCATTCAATATAGACTCTTAGGTTTGAGAGCCTCTCATCTGCCATTGAATTTTCACAAAGGTTTTTGTCCTCTTCATGACAGAGTAGCTTCGCTCACAAGAGGCACTGGATGCTGGGATTGTCATTGCAATTTTACAGAGCCTCACTGTATGGTTGAATAAATTTGACAAATTCGCGAGAGTTCAGTTAGTGTTTCGAGGCCCTGCATTTTTCGGCTCCACCAGTCGCTTGGCCCGCTAAATAATTACGTCAGCGTTTGAAACATCATTTGGTAGAGGCCATCTATCTTAAGCAGAATAGTATATAAACTTTTATTATGACAAACCGAATATCAAAAAAAATACATGTGTCATCAATATTGCAATACAAAGCAAAATCAAAGTCTACACTAATCTACAGAAAGCTAAAAACAAGGTTAAGTATAATGTTATTATTACAAATAGTAAAACCAGGTCATGCACTGGACATTTCAGGCTAATTTTATTTTATTTTACTCCAAAGCCAGAGGGGGGGGGGGCACTGTTTGTATCACATGATTATATTGAATATGAAGGATTTGTAGCAAGGATTTTATACTGACCTGTCTTGGAAAATATTGTGTGCCATATCCAAGCAGTTCCAATTGACTGGAAGACTTTGAGGTTGGCATGCTCTTTTCTATCTCCTAGTTTGTAAGCAAAACTCAGACAAAAATCTTCTTCATGCCTTACCCCTGGTGTCATCATTACTGACTTCACACCTTTAATCGAAGAGTGTGCTGCAACTTCTGAAAAGTGGAATAAAGTATTTATTGGCCAAATTAAAACATAATGCAAAAATAGTTACATTTTTCACTTGTAACAAATAAATAAATATGGGAAGCATACCAGTAGGATCCAGGAATTTGGGAAGGGGGGGTTCAGGTTCAGTGATGGGAGTACAACATGATGCAAAGCCCAAAGGGCTAAAGCTTATGCGTTGGGGGGTCTGGGGACCTCTCAAGGACCCCAGAAGCCAACAAATTTTCACGTGCTCTTAGATGAATTTTGAGCAACCTGAATGCTGTTTTTAGCTGCTTAATCCAATAGATATTTTTTTGGTGTTTCATCTGAAATTAGAGAGGTTTCGCTACACATTTTCAGGTCCCGTGAACGTGCAGGCTGTCATGACAACTAATAAGATAGCACATCTAGACATACACGTCACATAGAAATGTGCAGCAAAGTCTCTCTGTTAATGTTCAGCTACAAACTGATATGAAGAGCGGAAACCACAAACCCTTGTGAGAAGTCATATTGCTTAAAACATGGATGAGCTGATATTGAGAAGTAATGGGACAGTATGGAATTTACAGTCCAGATTTACAGGATTAATATATTTTGAAATCAAAGCATACACACTTGCAATGGATATAGAATTGAATATATATACAAGGCATGTAAAATAAATCTATGCCCAGCAGGCATTGTGATGTCAAAACGACATCATTCTTGATGTTCAAATTACATAACAGTGAATGTGGGCATTGAATTATAACCTTGGCTGGACATAAAAATCTGCTGTGAATGCAACATCATGTTGGCAATACATTCCGATGGGCATGCAGTGGGGTAACTGGGGGGTCTCGAGCGGGGGGCACCTGGGGGGCAAGCGATTCTCTGGGTGGGGGGGGCAGTGGGACATCCACTATACTAATTGTATATTTTAGCCAGAGTTGGAAAGTTCATATGGGGGGCACCTGGGGGGCACAGGTAAAATATGGGGGCACGTACCCCCCCTGTGCCCCCCATAGGGACGCCACTGTGGGCATGTCTTTAGTATGACATCAGTAAGGTCAGTCAAAAACCTGGCTGAGGACAATGTTTATGCGACATAATTCCTCAACTTCATTATGAGGTCCCTTTCTGACCTCAGTCTGTAGTCAGTAGAAGATTAGTCAACAGACCACATCATGCTCACATTGGCTTTTAACTTCTGTGTTTGGGTGAACAATAACATCATTGTGACTTTCAGCCACGACCTAAAATAACCAAAATATACCACAGACTGACATCACAATGCCTGCTGGGTTAGGCCCAAATCAAAGCAGTTCTTCTTTGATGCTCTGGATTACCCTGATATTTGTTCTCTTTTTTTAAAGAAATTTAATACATTGATTTACCACTGCTTCCGTACGTGATCCTTTGCTTCCAATACGCATCCTTTTTCGATATAAGGAAGTATCCACACACATAAGAATTTTCAAAATTACATGAAACTTGCCTGTATGTCTCTGAAAAACAAGTGAAACATATCAATGAAAATAAGGGGGTAACCACTAGATATCCTGGGATGGAGGGGAGTTTAAGTTCTTTTCAGATAGATAATGTTTCACCCCATTTTGAAGAAAGATATTTTTTTCCTGGAGTATTTGAAAAAAGTATATCTTGGGATGGACTTCACAAGTTACTTAACGCTGTATTGTTGGATCTGGAAAGAGATATTTCATGACTTCACAAGCCCGAAATGAATAAGAACGTCAGGAGGGTCCTCTCCTCGAAATACATGATTTCACGTCGAGAAAAATTGCAAACCCCCCCCCCCCATCATCTAATGATTGCACATGCCCTGACTACATGGAGCAGGATAAGACTTTCAGCAGTCACAGATTTATTGCCTACCTGAATAAGTTCTAACATTGTGCCAAATGTATTGCCTTGACAGCCAACTTGTTCATGGATATCGATTTCGAACAATAGGCATCCAAAGTCTATCTCTATAGAGCTAAATTAGGTCTCAGGCTGACCTACACGTATGTACTTCACAGAAGGAGTGACCCTGGTTTAGAAATGGCAACAACTGCTCTTACCGCATAAAGTATCCACTTCATCTGGTGTTTGATTCGTCATTGGAATGTCATTGCCGCTACAATCCGGTTCTCCATCACAGAAGAAAGATTTCGGGAGGCATGGTCCACCCTGACACTTCTTCATATGGACGGGGCATTCTGGAGGACATTTTAAAAAACACGATAAGCGGTATAAGTGGGTCATGCTTTCTAGCGTTGTTATTACCAAAATCGGTTGCCCTTCACAGAGGAAGGGAAGCATGGTCCATTGACTCCATTCTAATGTATGAACCCTATTTTAAGGTGACTGAGCATAACTCTTCTCTTGACTACATTCATTTTATCGAAATCAAGGGAAGCATCAGGATAATCAGGTAAAAAAATTATCTGAATGAGAAATATCTACCTTGTCAAGCATAAGCAACCAAAAGACTAAGTATAGGGACTTCCTCTCAGATTCACTTCAGCAAAGCCTCTGGGTGCTCAGATTGGCTGTTACCGATGTTAGGGAAAATTTGAATCGAGCATAACATTAATTTGTCTGATAATTACTTCACACCAAAATTTTGGGAAAGATGGAAGCGTTGTCAGAAGAAATGGATAACCTCCAACTGAGTCATAGTCCTGAGACAATCTGATAAATATATTACAAGCAAGTCTGAATTATAATTTCTTACCACAGTCTAATATATTGCATGGGCCACTTGACGTGTTTTGTGGAGTGCACACCATTTTCTTGTACCTCATCAGGTAGGTGCAGTAGTTCACTGAAGACAATTTTTTGGTCTTCTCCAACTGTTCACTGTCATCTGATGTTTCTGTACAATTTTCTGCAAACAAAATAAACATCCACTGTTATGTAATAGTCATTTGTAACCCCAATACCCTACCCCCGCTGAGGGGATGAAAGCCCTTGATGTATCAAAAATTCAATGATTCAATCCAAACCCTTTAAATTTGAGAAAAAATTCCCAGCTGCCACCTGAGGGAAACCTAATTTTGGATACATCTGGAAATCTCCAAGGGGTGAATACTATTTCAAGCTAGAAACCCCAGGTAATCCCTGGCATTTCTCCACAGTCCACAGTATATATATATATAACAAGATTGCAAGACATTCTACAAATTTGAATTTGATTAATTTCGGCATTTTAAATACTTTTGATGATACAGCGGGTCAATTTTTTTGATTTGGCTTTTGATTTGGTTTTCCCTTCATATTCCTGTCAGAGATGGAAGCAACCAGCGTCAACCACCCCTCCAAAATTTGGTGTATGCTGCGTATAATATTGTATATTTGGCAACCAGGCTAAATATTTTATTATTCCTATGTTATGCCATTTGATATTGTATGAAATCTGGGTCACAAAATTTGTTGAACATTGCTACCTCTCTCAAAAGTAGCCATGGGGTATAACTATGGTAATCTTCTCTTCCCGCACTCCCTTTCAATACTACATTCTCACTACCTAGTGGTAATAATAAGCTATCACTCACCAAATACTAGGCAGGGAGCCATAGTAATATCATCAATAGCAGCGCTCTGAGCTGAACCTTTTTTCATTAAACCATCTATGATGACTTGGTTGAGACCGTTTGGAAGCTTCACACATTTTCTTCTCCAATTTTCTGTTTCTTGTCTTATTGTTAGAACCTTCTTTTCCACACTGTCTTCTCCCCTCACAGACACTTCTATCTCACTTCCCTGGTTGTTACTTTCCAAGATGTAGAACAACTCCAGGCAACACCCAGTTGTGTTCTTGTACAAAGACTTCATACGAGCAAGAGTATTCCGCTCTCTTGACCTTTCAATCAAATGTTTGATGTGACCTTTTCCTGCAAAATTCGGACAAAGAAGCTCACAAACAAATGCAAAAAGAAACAGTCCTAACAGTTTAATTACAATATCCTGTCACAGCCCATGCCGTTTCTGAATATTTTCAAATGAATTGTCGTTCTTAAATGGCAACAAAAAGCTGCCTGTAAAATTATATACAGCACCACCACTATAAAATGGCTCAACATTGTGATCTATAGTGATCCGCAGCAATCAAGATATAGTGTGATCTGTAGTGACTTGATTTGATATAATTTATCTGTAGTGATCTACTAATGCACATTCAGTTGAAGTCTCACTTTTCAATAACATCTTTTCATTTAAATATTCCAATTTTTATTTAATGTTATTCATGTAAAGTTACACGCAATTTTCCTCTCTAAACTTACATAGTGTAGGGGTGTCCAGTGGTGGATCCAGACACGATAGTCTAGGGGGGCCCGGACGTGTTTCGGCAGTCGCGGGCCGCTCAGGCGTATTGGAGGGGGGGGCAGTTAGGGAAACAGTAAGATTCGGGCAAAAAAGCTAAAAAATCCGGGCAGATGACAAGTAAACACTATTGAAAATTGATGATTTCCGTGCAATTTTATTTGGAATGGTATTAAATCTAGATCTTGAAAAATTTCGCTCGCCCCCCAAAAAATTGCGCACGCCGTACGCCTATGGCCGGCGTCATAATTGCAATCTTTCTTCAAAATGCTATCATTAATCTTGGTGGTCTTGGAGGGTCCAGGGCCCCCTAGCCCCCCCCCCTGTATCCACCACTGGTGTCTGTCACGACATGATGAAGGCATTCGCTAATTTCCAATTACCTGAATTAGTTGTGTGATCTTTCCTATGTTGTTCCTCAGGTGATGCACCATTCCCTTTGTAATGCTTCGCTTCTACAACTATCCACTGCTCATCCCTTGATTTGGAATTCTTCAAATCACATGGATTATCTTTCTCGAAGTCACATCCAAAAATGTTCCTTCCTGGAACAAGCCACAACTTGGATTTTCACATAGCCTACTTAATTATCTAACAAACGTAATTTTCTCTTTACGATTCGATTTCACACAGCATACTATATGCCAATGAAAATAGATTTTAAAAGGTGCCAGCAGGACTGCCCTACAAAGATAAAATAATATGTAACTTAACTTTTGGCAACATTGAAACTGGTAAAGATAAAGAAAACCGTCTGATTTGGCATGATTTGACTATTTCATCTATATATTATTCTGGTGGTAGCAGCACGGGAAAGTCAAGAGAGCAAACATTATTTGCGATTCGCTGTTCTGACCACCAGATCCAAAATTACTGCGATTTTTCACATTTAAAACTAACCTTAATTTTCATAATGCGGTAGCCCTGTAATGTTTATGACTGCGCTAAAATGTTTACAGAATTTTTTTTTTATATTGGAACAATTCCAGGGGTTGTTCTATAAACTCACCCAGAGAATACGCCAGAATAAAAAAAATTTTGGATAATTCTCACAGACACTGTAGTTAAATTTTTATGAAATTGCATTAAAGACAAGTTACTGCAATGGTTAAAATAATCATCTGCTTACAGTGGTCTTAGTACACTGTTGTGAAGAAAAAAAAGTGACAAGTATCAGTGATTATTAATCAAAATTTTGCTGTATCATACGAAAAACTTTCAATAGCTTTTTCTCCGAAACATGATTATTGCAGATACAGTAACTGTAGTTTGTAGGGCAGAGTACTCACATTTAAATTTACACAAACTGTGAAAATTATGAGAATAGTACCTGGACAACGTCGGCGTACAAATATAGCTGCTGCCTGAGCAGTTTGATTATCTGTCTTTGTCAACTCCATCGTTTTGCTTGGAGTTGGAGTCAAAATGCATGATCTGTTTTTTGGAAAGAAGAATATCCTGGAGCAAGTTTCATCATTAAGTTCAAGACACAACTTCTTGCATCCAGATAACGCCACTTCGGAATAGGTTTTGCTTTTCGGAAGCCTGATGAGGGCTTCTTTTGGTATCAAGCGCAGATTTTCTGATGATTGACGGAACACGTCTTTGCATTCCATATGAAGCAAAGCTTGAGATCCAACATCTTTTGAGTTGACGTTGGTTTGATCTGCAATAACAAATACAACTCTCTTCCAATACTGCACAAATATGACAAAAAAATGGAAAAACTTTATTTGAAGGACTTTTGAGATTATGAAGTTTTAATAGATTCGATCCTCACAGAAATAGAAAGGGGGGAAATATTATTAGAACTAAAACTATATTTCAATTCAAACCCTCGGTGTTCCGCTTTGACTTGAATTTTTCCTCAAAGGTGTCAAACAAACCACTTTTGTGAATGGCAGTCAATCTGAAAAGCAACATAAGTATCAAACACAAACTTGAACTATTGGTTTAAACGGTTTGTTTATGAAACTTATAAGTAAAATATATCAAAGATTCTATATGTATGTGATTATCAAAGGGGAAAGGTCTAGAATATGATAAAATTGGTCAATGAAAAGTTATACATATTGAATTCAGTAATACTCAATTTCCATGGATAATTCCAGAAATTGTATTTTTGAAGTTTGCTTTTAACGTGAACCTGGCAATATGTCCTTTAAATTATAATGCAGTTTTTGTATTTTGAGGGCTTACATGAAGTATTTTCAATGAGATTTATACGATACGTTTTTTGGTTTTCAATTTAAATTGTTATCTGCAATTCAAGCCCGATGTGTAATTTACAGCAAAATCTGAAACCCTACTTAGTTCCCCGAAATTCGTATTTTGCCACAGGTTGCAACGTTGGCAAGATCCATTAGAGCTCTTTGAGAAAAAGCTTTTCGGACAGTTTCAAGATGAAAAATGTTTTTATGATTTGTTTTTGTCAGTTATCTTCTAATCATTCAACACATATCATATCTAGCAGCATAGCTGTCAATAAACATAACGATTTATACTCCACCAAGACAGTTTTCTATTGACTTTTGCCGTGGGATAACCAATGGATTTGTTAGTTATATCACTGTTGGGGATTAAGTTAGCCTGTTGTACTGCTTTTTCTGCAAACAACGCACCTAAAAATGACAACAAAGCCACAAAATTCATTTAAAAATCTTTCAGGAGTCATATATGGAGTATAAGTCGCTTATACAACTCACTTTCGGTGTATAACTAACATTTCAGGGATTATTTACCTCAGGCTAAAGCCCTCGGTAAATAACCACCTGAAATGTTAGTTATACAGCGAAAATGAGTTGTATAACCTATACTTATTTCATTTAAGGTATGCTCCTAATAAGAATACCAGCAAAATTTCTGGCAAGTAACGGTCAATGGCATAGCAAAGTCAGTTTGCAAATTAAAAAGAAGAAAAGAAAACTTTTCCAAGGGACCGCCAATCAGCAAAGAGCTGTAAATGTTTGGCCACCTGTTTTCTTTTTAATATTTTTTTTGGCTTAATATGAAAATGAATTGTTGGCCTTTTCACATGGAAATTAAGCATGTGGAGGATGGAATTGGAGCATCCTGAAAGTTTACTTCATCGATTTCAGTTGTCAAACCAGCCGAAAGAACTGCTACGATAAGTATACCTTGAACTGTCTGAAGGATTTGAAAGTGTGAGCATCTTCTGAGCTTGTGAGACTTCAGAAAAAAATGATCACCCTGCTGGCCTGCATCTCCATGAGACATGCAAATAACAGTGGGGATTTGCAGGTCAGTGTATTTGTGGTTGAAATAATTTTTGCTGTAATGTCTGAAACTTGCAGAGAAATTACATGGAAAAGAAACTCCACCTGAAATTATTCTGGTTGCATAATGTTACTGCAGGAAAAGGCAAGGAAGTTGCATAGTTAACATCCATGTCCACAGCCGTAGGATATGAGTAGAGGTGGATCAGTCGTTCGAAGAAGAAGTAAAAGAACAACGCAAATGCGGCTGCAACAACCAAAACCCAAAGGAACCTGAAATTACCATTTAAAAGTTATAAGTAGACCTAACCAAGAAAATTTCAAGTTGTGAGATTGAAAAGCTGAGAGTTACAGCAATTTCAATATCTTGTAGAGTTCTCTCACCAGGGCTTGGTGAGCAAGTCTGCTATGCTGTGTCTATAAATAGCACATCTCTGATACCTGGCTGTGTGAAGCTACCCCAACACCTTGGCCCTTGGCCTCTGGTTATAACCTTTGGCTGAACCATCTAAGGTGCCGGGAAATTAGCTGAACATACAATATCAACAAACAATTTTTATCTGTTTACAGCAATTTCAACCACTAATTTTTACCCATCTAGTTTTCTCACAGCCTTCGCTGCATTTTAGGGTTGCTTGAGAGGTAATTTTCAATTGAATATTTGAAGAAGGACTACCCTTTTATCGGAATAAAAATATTGAAACGGATCATTGTAAGGGGGCAACCTTTTAATTTCCAGGGGGGCTTGCAGTTTTCCTCGGTTCGAAATTATTAATTTCACGGTAATGGTGGCTGTAATTATTCATTTCAAGCGCACGAAGTACGCGAATATTCATTCCTAAATTAAGCAACGCCTTATTAAGAAATACACCTGGCAGAAATGATTCCTTTCACCAAAACTGAGTTAGCAATTATTTATTTCCAAAAAACTCCAACCCCTGTCCCCCCCCGATATTCAATGGTCATCCCCTAACCTCTATAGGTCTATCCTGATATGCTATAAACCTTTGCGAGTAAAAAAAAATTAGTCCTGAATAAGGCACCCTGAACATACTTCAAATAGTGTCATCTGCTTAAAATAATGAAAAATTATTGAAAATTTTTTAAATACTGATGATTGTAAAGTGCACAAATGGACAATCTCATGTTAAATGGCTTTGCACAACCTCAAAATATTAATCAATTTGGCTGAAATTTGCACATAACATCTTGTATCTATATGAAATCTCTGAAAACAAACTTCAAATCAGGCAAGAATTTTTTTTTTTACCTCCCTGATGTCAACGTCTGTTATCCAAAATAATACACACTTCTACTCCAAAGCTTCAATGCCCGTATAAATTTTATTTCATTCAGATGCACACCAGTTATGTTGAGTAATTTGCTATGAATAACATTGACAATTATTTCAATTCCCTTACCGCCTCAATTTGTATTGAGCAGACTGAGTGATGTAGCGCACACCATGGCAGGTTGAGTCCTGGGAGTAGTCATACAGCAAAGTCTTCCAAGGTGGAGTTTTCTCTACAACAACCGAAAAGTGTTAATGTTACAGTTCATTCTTTTATACAATTCTAAGGCACTTTACAGAAATCAACAACGCTTAAAATAAGTTTGCACAAAGTCTACAATGACTCATTCACATCCCAAATGAACAATTATTATTTTAACCGCTCCAAAACTTGCATGGCATGTGTTCTGCAATAGTACGAGGGGTTTTCCAAAAGTTCTGTCCAACTGGTCATAACTGTTGTAAAATTTGATGTAGAAACATCATATTTGGACAAGACAATATTGACGGAATTTGGAAATAATTCCCAAAAGATTAGATCACAGAAATAAAAGTAAATGCTTAATCTGTTGCCATGGAAACTAGAAGTCATGAAATGCGGCCCAGATTTTGTTGTGCACTTAAAATAAAATTAAAAGCTGCATGCATTATCTGTGTCTTGACTTATTTTATTGAAGTTATTCATGATTTTTGTAATTAAATACAATCAGTTAATTGTAACATTATCAATAACAATGGAAATTGGTGTCATTCTCATATCTCACTTTCTTTACCATAGCTCATGCAGATACTCAGTTTTTTATGAGATAATTTTTTTTTGGAAAAAGGATGGCATTATATATACCCACTATCTTTCTTTAATTTAATTGGGTAAAAACTAGCAGAGAGAGGGAACCAAATGAAGGTTGTAAAACCTTTTTCTGAATG
This sequence comes from Platynereis dumerilii, assembly GCA_026936325.1. Taxonomy (NCBI): domain Eukaryota; kingdom Metazoa; phylum Annelida; class Polychaeta; order Phyllodocida; family Nereididae; genus Platynereis; species Platynereis dumerilii. The sequence goes on from JAPTHN010000009.1 coordinate 9,902,263, forward strand.
AAGAGAACACACGTTGTAAAAACCCCAAGAAAAGAAGACAGCACAATGTCAAAACTGACCTAAACATGCAGACTGAGACATTCAGACATGGTAAGAAAGAATTAGACAAATGTATTTAGTTTCCCAGTCATTAGTTTGTGAAGTTGTGAATTGGCTATGAATGTTATGTATATATTCTGTGCTATATTATCCTGTAATAATTACATATTTTTACGAGTTATATCAAGGATGTGTCGTGTTGTGTCCGTTAGCCAGCTCTAAGACGCATTTCGTGACTTTTGGTTTCCATGGCAACAGATCAACAGTTTATTTTTACTTCTATTATCCGATTTTTGGGCGATCATTTGAAAATTACCTCAATATTAACTGACCCAAATACCACTTTTCTGTATAAATTCTAGCTAAAGTTATGACAGGTTGGACAGAACTTATGGAAAACCCATCGTAAAGTACAAATAGTCTACGAAACATGAGCAGTGATCTAAATATAAGGACTATGAGGCATTGATTTTTTAAGGGATGTAAGGTTAGAGGAAATGTACTCAGTGTCAAGTTCATTATTTTAAGAATTTGGGAAATGTTAGGGATTATTTTAATAGGTTTCTTGTCCTCTTAACCCTAGAAAAAATGCATTTTTTGACAAGATATAATGAACCTGTGTCTCTTAAAGTGCCCTGGGACGCATTTCACGACTTTTGGTTTCCTTGGCAATAAATTACCCATTTATTTATGTTTCTATGATCTGATTATTAGAGGATCATTCCCAAATTACTTCAATATTATCTGACCCAAATATCATGTTACTGTATTAAATATTGCAAATTTATGGCAAGTTGGACAGAACTTTTGGAAAACCCCTCGTAAGTATATATAGATCACGCTGCACGATGATCGCAAAGTTTGATTTGGGAGGTAATTAAAAAACCAAGAAATTCAATTGGGTTAATATTATCACCTTATGTACCTGACTGACAATCAATGAAGTTCTTTAAGCCTTGGAATAATTTGGTATTTGCTCCATAATACAAGTGACGGATATTACAAGGAAATCATTGCAAAAACTTGAGTAAGGATTGGCAAGACTTAAATAATCTTATTCTATCAAGGGTCAACATCAGAAATCGAACATTTATCTTATGACTTACTGTGTGTAATACAGGTAATTCACTCTAAAAAATGTCGCGACAAAATTGGTCTAAAAAACCAATTTTGTCTGAAATTTTGTATAGACTGAACCATACTGAATTAAAGTGACCCTCACCTTGTTTTTCCATTGTTCTGCCTCTGAGAGGACGATGGGTGATTTGTTGTTAGCTCTCACTTGTTTCACCTGAATACGAAATTGAGGAAAATATTACAAAACCTTACTTAGTAGGTATATATGAAATATTTGCATTGTGGCAGCATAATGTCTACCATTACATACATTTCTGCGTGAAGACAGACAAACCCTCCACCAATCAGCAACGTATTTATACACTGCGTGCCTTCTGGGAAGGCACATAAGGGACCGTTAAGAATTTATGACGGGGGGGGTGGGAGTTTTGACTGAGGGGGTACTAACTTTTCACACATGTTTCAAGGTGGGGGGGTATTAACTTTTGACAACATTTCCAAGGGGGGAAGACATTTTAACAAAGAAAAAAAGATTTTTAACGCACAAAAGTTTGCGATTCTGTACGTGTGACCGTGTATAACAGTATATATATGTGTGTATTGCTTTGTATGTCGAGGGGGGGGGGGGTACTAAAAATCCGCGTGAAACCTAAGGGTGGGATACTAAAAATCCGCATGAAACTCAAGGGGGGCATCAATTTTTGACGGGAAGTTCAGGCAAAACTCCCATCCCCCCCAGTCATAAATTCTGAACCGTCCCTAATCTTTTTTCTTTTTTTTAACAAATGTCCAGTGTTCAGAGTTATTATGCAAATTGGCATATTGCTAGTAAAGTGTTACCAAAACATTTGATATTGACACTATATATATCTATAAGGAATAAGTTAGCATCCACTGGCATTATAATCTATAGCAGTATTTTCACGCAAGGTTGCAAAGGGTAATTGATGTACAAGAAGGTATACTTACAGCAGTGTATGTGATACTATGGCATCATCAAAATAATAATGTCAATGCAGTTTTTCAGCGAGCTGTTTTATACTCATCTCTGCCAGGCAAACAGATGCTGATCACAGTTCCTGTTTGGTGCATCATTCCAGCAGGGGGGGGGGGGTTCACTTGGTTGAATGCAAACTGAGTTCCAACAGGAATAAAAGGGACACTAGATGGACTCGAGACTCTCAGTCTTTTATCAAATTTTCATTTTTCATTTTCCATCCAATAGCTACAATGGTCTGACAGTGATGACTTGTTGTAAGCATTTTAATTACTCAGTTCTTGTTTGACCAATTGAATTAGTTGCATCTGACATTTTTCAAGCCAATTAAGTTGTATTGCCCGGCGCACCGGCCATAGTTATTATTAGTCAAAGTTGAAAAAGCAGAGCTGCATGGTTAGAATTCATGACTGGGGGACGGGGGATGGGAGCTTTGTTATTGGAACTCCCTGTCAAAAATTACTATCCTTCCCTTGTGTTTTATGCAGATTTTTAGTAACCCCTCCCACCCTTTAGATACCATGCAGATATCTTGCACGGCATCCCCCCGACATAAGAAGCAGTACACGCATTATATGTACATTTTTACAGCTGCTTGTGTAAAACTTATGACAACTCCCAAGGTCGTGCTCTTTCACCTATGTCATTAAAACTTTGCATGCAGTCTAAATAGAATATTTTCTTGCGTTGAAAAACTTTTCGTGCCTTTCTCTGACGGAAAAATTATTAAAGAAAACAAACAGGCTAACTATCTTGAGGTCAAAGGTCAATCAAGGCAACAAAGTAACTGGGTCATACTGACCTAATTTTGCGAGTATTGCTGAGGAGCACTGACACCGTCTGATAGATAGATAGATAGATAGATAGATAGATAGATAGATAGATAGATAGATAGATAGATAGATTGATAGATAGATTGATAGACAGATAGACTTACCGTATTTAGTAAGTATACTTGCACCTATATATCTACAAGCAGCTGTTAAAGTGCTTGCACGTTATTTTTTTCTTTCTGTCAAAATCTGACATCCCCCCTTAGTAAGTTAGACATGATGTCTAAAATTAGTCCCCACCCCCGGTTATAAATTCTGAACTGTCTGTAACTGACTTGAATGCATGCTCTTCATTTTGTCAGATAGATCTAGATAGATATGGTATGTGCATTTTGTTGGTCATTGCAATTATCCTTCAGCATCTCTGGCATAATCACATGGTTCAGAGGACGATTCGGGATGAATACGATTTTTCTTCAGCATAACATTTCTGTATCATCCGAAAATACATAACAAAGATATCATGTGCACTCTGGCACATTATTTGTGCAATAAGCTCATACAGTTCAAATACCAAGCATGCATTCTATGATCAGAAATTCCACAGGAAGTCATTGGACTTCAGACTTTAATTTCAAACTCTAATTTCATACATCAAGAATACAAGAATTGAATCGAAAATTGAATTGCATATAAGCTGCTTATTTCAATAAAACATGAGTAAAACATTTCGCTATTTAAATTGACTTCAATGCATGATGGCACTTGTTTGTCTGAGTCATATTAATTTTGGGGGAGACAGGGGTAAGTTTTGCCATTTTTTGCTTCAGAGTGGTTTTCAAAAAAAAACCAAGCTTAATCATGTAATCGGCAAATCAGATATCAAAATATGATACCTTGGCCAGAATTGAGCCAAGTTTCCGGGCAACTGGATCATTCAGAAGATCATGATGGGCATTTGAAAAAAGTAGGTCAAGTGGTGCAACTTGTCCAGGTGGCGCAGTAAGTGGGCCGCATGTTCCGCTTAGCTTATTCCAAACAAAACCTTGTATTTCACCTGTTACTTCAGATCATTTTCGTCATGTGTTTAGCATATTGCTGATATGTTACAGGAACTTATCAAGCATTTATGTGGCATTTTACATAAAAATTCAAAACGCTACAAAAACTGGGACCATTATTTTTTAAAGGGTGGTAGCCTGTAACACTTTCAGCGCATGTTCTTCTCATAGTAAGTATTTCACAACATGTGTAGGATTTGTAAAAGTACAGACAAAAATCTATGAAAAATGAAAAATCCAATCTTCTGCCATTGGCACAACTCACCCCAATCTAGGCGGTCTGTCTGTGCGTCACACAAATGCATTTTTACATATTGGTTTTTTTGTTTTATTTAACTAGCCACAACTTTGTAAATTAATAAGTCAAATGTGTGTATAAAAGAAGTTTTAAGATATTTATTAGGGACCGTTCAGAATTTATGACTGGGGGGGGGTGGGAGTTTTGCTGGAACTTCCCGTCAAAAATTAATACCCCCCTTGAGTTTCATGCGGATTTTTAGTACCCCACCCTTACGTTTCACGCATATTTTTAGTACCCCCCCCTTGACATACAAAGCGATACACACATATATACTGTTATACATGGCCACGCGTACAGATTCGCGTCATTTCGCGGACTTTTGAGCGTAAAAAAGTCCAAATAATATGAGTTTATGCGTGTTTTTTTTAAATTTTTCTTTGTTAAAATTTCTTACCCCCCCTCTTGGAAGTGTTGTCAAAAATTAATACCCCCCCCTTGAAACACGTGTGAAAAGTTAGTACCCCCTCGGCCAAAACTCCCACCCCCCCCCAGTCATAAATTCTGAACGGTCCCTTAGTAAGATTTATCCTTCCATATCGATACATTTATTTAGCTTAGTTCGCAACCAGGAGCCAAGATACGACTACTTGAATTCAATTGTGATCACATTCATCTTTCAATATTATATATACTCATTATGTTAGATGGGATAAAAATTGAACAAGTTCAAGTTATTAATTTTTAGGAGTTTTCATAGATAGCAAATTAACATGGAAATACAATATAAACTGTATAAGTTATAAAATCAGTAAATCAATAGGATAAAGTACAACATATTTTGAATAAAGAATGAAAACTAAACTATAAATCACTAATTCTTCCATATTTAAACTATTTGCAACATTATATGGGCTACTACCAACAAAACAGCTCTCAAACCATTGTTTATTAAACAAGAGAAGGCATTTAAACTGCTCTTACAGGTGATTTCATTAGCATGCGATTTTTGTCATTCACACTTGGTTGTGAGGAATCAATGCTAAACCAGCACTTACTATGTTTGATAAATCAAATGTGTGACGTTCTGTTGTTCCTAAACCAATCAGATTAACTAAAAATGGCATGTATTTGGTGGGTCTAGAACATAGGAATCGCGTACTAATGAAATCACCTGTAATTGACATTTTTAACTCCTACTAAGACTGTCTTTGTAATAGCAAAGGTTCATTTTGTTTATGAAATTTTATGATATTCACATTTGTATTTTCATGTTTAAATATATGCACAATCTTTTGCACATATGTTTCAATCGAGAAGCAATATTCACTTGTTATCCACAAGAATGCATCTGATTTGTGTTTACCTTTTCCAAGGATTGAATAATGTAAGTTCTCTATTTTGTTCATTGGACCTAAAGTATGGAATTCACTGCCAATTGGCATCAAAAACCTTAAGAAATTCATGTTTGTTCCACCAATATAAAACTTTGATTAGATATTATTGTGCAGTTATTTGTACTTATATAATTTTAAACTGACATTTGTTGTTTTAAAAATCACTATTCTTACTGTTTGATTCTCTGCTGAGTTACATGTCTATTGTGTAAGTCATTTTCTATATACCAACAAGCCATTCGGGGTTTTATGTCTATTTTTGTTATTAACTCCTGTTAGTGGGGCAGATAAGTGACGTACATGGGAAGGATTGTGCCTTTAATGACTAAAGCATGAAACTTTCAGGATAGCTGCTATAGACCCTTAGCCTCAATTTCAGATGTGGAAGCACTCTGGGTCTGACCCCTTGTGACCTTGAGGGGTCAATAACCTTAGAGGCCGTAATCACCCTGATTTTGGTATTTTTGCTTGATTTCATCATTCAATGACACCCAAAACTCATTAATTCTCCTTTAATGCAGCTAGGTAAGCTACCACAAGTGTTTTGTATGATTATCAAGATGAGTCATATTTGCACTTTGGTGACCTTGGATGACCTATGGTGACTTCAAAGTGCAATTTTACCAAGTTCCAAGTGATACATTGGTTTTCATATGGATCAGGTTATACAGATGAGTATATACATATAAGTATGTATTTGAAATAAATTGTACATTTAATATATAGAGTATGTTGCTACTTGCACTCTGGGTCTGATCCCTAGTGGCCTTGAGGGGTCAATGACCTTGGAGGCTACACTCGCCAAGACTTGGTGTTTTTGCTTGTTTACATCATTCAGTGGCACCCCAAAACTCATTGATTCTCCTTAACACCAAAGTGCTTGACTGTAGCCTCCAAGGTCATTGACCTCTCAGACCCAGAGTGAAAGTAATAACATACTCTAGATATATTATGCAATTTATTTCAAATACATACTTATCTGTACTCATCTATATAACCTCCATCATATGAAAACCAATGTTTGTTGAACCACGACCAGGAGCCAATGGATGGAGTTATGAAACGTTTATTGTGAATTTTATAATGAATATGAAATGTAATTGAATCAAATGTGGAAATGCAAGAACTGTATGACAATAAAGTAAATTGATAACAAGGGTAAGATTAGAGTCATGATTCATATATGTGTAGATAATACAGTATTGTACAGATATGAAACGATTAAATAGCGAGTCTGTCGATAAAGCCCCCTGCTCGGGGAGAAACGAAGTGAAGAGCCAAGGACCTAATTATAAACATGTGAGCACACTGTAGCATTCTACTAATATGTAAATGGCACTGCCATGAAATTCGCGCAGCATTGTCATAGAACTACTGCATTATCTTCAACATTCCATGCAGAAGGCCAACGTATCTTTTTAGAGGAATGAGCAAATTGGCAGATAGATAAAATTAGATAGATAAGATCAGATCTGTAGATAAGATTAGGTAGATAGATAGATAGATAGATAGATAGATAGATAGATAGATAGATAGACAGATTGCACTAAGTTGTTGATGTTACATAACCGAGATCAATAAAACCATAGCTATTCAGAGATGACTGTTTACTATTAAACTGTTACACAATTTGTTGATAGTTAATGAAGATTATGCAACCTTTAATGTTGTTATGATTTCTTACTTGGTGTCATTAACATTTGTATTGACTTTTAATTTTTATTCACTTCTTGCAATCAGGTGTTATGGAAATAATTATTTCCAATGTTGATACACATGTTGATTTAAATCCCTGAAATATGTCATTGGAGGTTGTTATAGGACAAGACTGAAATTTTAAATCTATTTTGGAATTTATTTAACATACTTTAATTATTTACCAAACTAAACTGTGAATAAACTACTAGCTCCAGTTTTATGGCAACTACAGGCACTTCCTGTTCAGGCAGTCACTGCAGACAGGAGCACCACACAGAATGAGCTGTCCTTGTGCTAAGTGAGCTTCGCTTTCGGCAGCCATGAGCTGCGCTCATATCAGAGTGCACAACAGGAATCAAGCCCCGAGCAATTGTCTAGGTAAGTCATAATAAGGGCCTCTCTTGATTGGTGGTGACCGGGTGGCTAGAGGGGTTGAAAATTTTTTGTCAGAAGAAGTGAGGATGCGCATGCGTGGCCAGTGTCGTGCGTAAAACGTGGATGGATCCATATTACGGACTCGCAGGCTCCCTCTTTTGTGTTTAATACTAGACAATGGTAAAATGTCACTGGCACCCCATATTTGATTAGTAATTTCAGAGAAGTATCAAACTTCATAATAAGCATGTCAGATGCAAGGAAAATGCAAAAACGTTATGTAATATTCTACTGAAACATTTATTGATAATATATATTCAACTGATTTCAACTCCAGTCATCTACAACAAAATTTTAGTGAGGTAAATGAATTAAGTCATTTTTGTGAGGATGCTAATGACAGGGTGATGCTAATGATAATTTGTGTAAAAATCTTTGTAGGGACCAGTGCAAATCTGGCAGTCTGCATGCAAGGGACTTATGAACACCAGTAACATGTTCACAGTGACTTTGGCACAGAAATATGCTGTCAAAATAAAGCTAATGACAAATTGAGATAGGACAAGTGACATACCAACAAAAATACTCAAATATTTTGGTTTACACAAATGATACAGAGATACAGATTGTGCAGTTATTTTCTAGGGTTCTCAGACAAGGTCAGACACTCTAGGTTTTCTAACAGAATGTGTGTCCCTTTCAGTTTTAGTTGAGAATCAAATCTAGTGTGATGCTAATGACTCAATATTGGACACTGACATTAAAACCTGCTGCTCTTACACAAAATATCATTACAGCAATAGTAACTAGATTTTAGAAGGGTGATAGTCAAGTCTTCATGTATGGAAGAGTTTAATTGAATCAGGATCCTGTACTACGTAGTTTTTGTGATGCAATCTTTCAAAGAAAATGTTGGTGGAGACAGGCCATCTTCAGGGGGGTTGGCCACTTCAATGCTATTTTTGGATGGGACAAAAACTAGAATTTCGATCATGAATGAGTCGAAGAATAGAAAGTTGGCCCAGAGTCTCAAGATGCAGTGTTGAATTTACATATTACATAATTTAACTGTGAAAAATGTTGTTAATGCTTTTTGCAACCATTGGATTTTTTAATAATCCGAGGACTTGTAACCATAGTTCTTCCTTCCATTCTTCCTTGTTTGCTTCCCTCCTCCTTTTAACTTAACCCCTCATGCATTTCTTTGTGAATCTCTCATACTTCCCACCTCATGGGGATATTCATAATTTTTTTTTTGTTAAATAAAGCAAGTGCTAACCCCTAACTGGTCATTCTTCTGGCTTCCCAGGCAATGCAGGCATTGAATCCACAAATTCTTGTTATTTATTAATTTTTTTCTTTTTCTAGCCATATCTATCCTTTTTATGTAGCAAAATCTACCTATTTCTGTCCATCCATCTTTGTCTATCTATCTATCTATCTATCTATCTATCTATCTATCTATCTATCTATCTATCTATCTATCTATCTATCTGTCTATCTATCCATATATCTGTCTATCTATCTATCTTTCTATTCAATATGGGTTATAGGTCTACTTACTCTAAATCTACCAATACATTATTTACATATGCACAAACTAATTGTAATGTCAAGACTGAAATAATCTTCAAGAAGAATATGTCCTAAATACCTCCGCCAGTGTGACCCCATGATGACCTGCAGAGGGTATCCTGAGCAATGTAAAAGCAGTCCCAGAATATACCCTCCCTTCGTATGGTCAAAGGTCCACCATAGTGACATAGATATAATCAACCCTTATAAACAATTAACGGTACTAGTAGGCCAAGAAATGGTTTTTTCCATCTTCAGGGGTCACACAATCAACATGCACAGTTACAAGGCGCAGTATGATGCCTGAGTATGATTGAAAAGAGCTAATATATTTCCTGGCCAATCCCTAGAGAAAGTTGGGCCAGAGGCCAACTTTCTAATAACCTGCCACATATTTTTAATGTGTCATAAGTTTTGCTAATATCCTTGTCTGGGACAAATGATAACAAGAGGTCCTGCATGTACCTTTCTGACATAATGAATTATTGTTAGACACTGGAGACAAGAATTTCAAACAATTTTGACCCATGAATGTATACTTCTTTTAACATCTCTATTACTTGAGAAGCTAATGAAACTATTTGAAGTTAATGTAGGCCCTATTTGGTTTTAATAAAATTTATACCACACCCATGAGCCAGCAGCCAATCAGAAGCCTGTATTTGGCTGGTATATTTCATATATTCTTTGTTGTTCACTTATACGCCCATGGGAGTATATAGAATATATAAGCCTCATTGTTTAACAAAGCTCAAAACACAAACAGCAAAACTGTACCAAACAGTGAATTACTAACAAAAATTAAACAAAAGTATTATAAAACAAAATGCCTGAGACAAATCCGTAAATCCTTAAATTTGACCCCTTCAGATTTTAATGTCAAGAACACAACTAATAAGGATAAGGGGTCAACCATATTGGATCTGTCGGAGGAGGAGGAGGCTTTGATTTTTTTTTATAGATAATTTCTTGTCCAGTTTAGGTGAAATAAATAATTCCTATAGAGTCGTCTTGAATATATAAAATAATTGCTGGTGGTGGAGGTATTTCTTAACATGGTTTTGTTTAATTCAAAAAGAAATATTTCAGGAAATAATTCACTAAGAATAAATAGGCCTAATTACTACTGCTGTTATCATGACATAAATTATTTCCTGTCAATTGGAAAATTAAAATTCCTAGCACCCCCCCCCCTTTATATATGACAGTGATCCCCAACTATCCAAATGCATATATTCTTATGATTTTTTAACTTTTTTTCCACAATTTTTTCGTTTGCCTGCTTTTTTCCCTGTTAAATCTGTTTTTTAAATTCTTCCTCCCCCTAAATTTTTAAGAAAATATTGTGTTCCAAACTTTATTTTTTACAACTCCCTCTCCCCCCCTCCTTCCAAATTTCGTTTTCTGATTTTTTCTCAAAACCCCTCACCCCCAAATTGCAAATTGTATAACCCAATTTTTTTTAAGAATTTTTTTGTACCACTGTTTTTTTTTGGTCAAATTAATTTTCTTTCCAAACATCCCCCCCCCACATTTTCCGAGGGGGGGGATTTTTTTTTCCACTTTTAAAAATTCAAACTGTTTCTTTTTAAATTTCCAATCCAAACATTTTTCATTATAATTTTGCAACTAATTAGCTTATTACAAACTATTGTCTTTAAAATCAATCTTCTGGATCCAGGCAGCACAGTCTTCAAGCTTTGGTGTTTACACATGCATGTTATTTGAGCATATATATTAAAGGTAGTAATTGGAAGATATCCCTGTATTTCAAGTAACAAACACAATGTCAAGGTCCACAGTATTAAAATCAGTTGTTTTCTAAATTTTTAACCAAATTCTAAAAATGTAAGGGATGTCTCTGTAGCTTTTTTGGTGCGTGATTGAAAATTTCAAATACCTTTCAGATGCATTAGCCTTGTTTATCCAAGAAAATGATCAGAATATGTATAAATTTCATATCATATAATTGTCAACTGTGATTCCATTTGGATTTTTTTTCTTCAACTGATACTTTCATGTGATTAGATTAATCCCGCTTGGCAAATTGTTCTTAGCAGTTTTCTTCCTCTTTCCGTAAATCCTTCTTGTTTTATTTTCTTTTTAAAATCTCCTTGTTTTGTTTTATTTTGTTTTGTTTAAGGTATAAGTTAGTTATATCCCTTGTTTTCGTGAATATGTGATAATCCTCGGCTACGCCTCGGATATATCACATATTCACTCAAACGCGGGATATAACTGGCACTTATCAAATATGGCAATTTTGACCCTGTCCTTTATGACCATATATGGCATAAAACAAAAGTTAAATTTCTATGAAATAGACTTCAAATAGTGCTCCCCAATGAGGATTGCTATGCACATTATTTGTTCAATCTGAGCCAATCCATTGAAATAATCATTGAAATTGACTCTCGATAACATAACTCGTGACTTTACCCCCTCATTCGCATATTCATGACTTTGCTGGAAATCTACATGGCAACTAAGTAATACCGAAACAAAGGCGCGTGGCTGCAAAGATTTCAAATAGAAACTATTTTTACAAACTAGAACGGGTGCTCGGAGAGCATATAGCTTCGCTCTCCATTTGAAATTGAACTTTGACTACTGCAAGATTCCGCATATAAGGGGCCGACCAGTCGATAGTTAGCTACAGGTGGAAATAAACTTTGTTTTTTCATGTGCTGAACAAATTTTTTTTTTCAGTGTCAAGTGGCAAACAAACTTGTTTTTTTTCACCAAAAAGCCATAGCCCTGCCCCCCAAAGATCATTGATCTGGTCGCCTACTAAAAGGTTGATTTAGACTTCTAGAAGTTCTAGTCATATGAAGGCTTCAATAATATTGCAGCATCATTCATTGGAGCATCTACAATTGCATGGTAATTTTGGCAATTCTAGTCAGATTTTCATCAAATAAACATTGAAATATTGCTAATTTATTACTTTGATATTCTACGAAAGTTTAATGTCCGATTTTGCAGAGAAAATTTAGAAATACATACCCTCTTGGCTGCTAGTGGTGCAGCAAAAAATGATAGTGCATGTAGCACTGTAGAGGCATTTTAGAGATTTCCTTAACCATGGGCCCAAAAAAGCTCCAATTGTCACCAAAATTTAATCAGGTCTTGTGTAGTACAAATGAACACATCGTGCTGAAGGAAATCTAAATCCATCCAGTAGTTTTTGCAGGAGGCAACTCACATACACACTAATGCACATGCTGAAGTGCCAGGGACCACAATTTTAAAAAAATAGCTTCTCAGCAAAGCTAATAAGTAATTCTCGAATTGAATTATAGATTTATTTTTCACCAATTTACCTCCAGTGGCACTGCAAACTGTTTCATTTTAGAAATTGTACGTGAAATTTTGATTCAAAGGGCACTTACTGGAGTCAGTGGTGGGTAATGATTATGCTAAAATAGATATCCAAAAATTGTTTGAAATGTTTTGTGCAATTGGAATCAATTTAAATAATACCCACATTTAAGGAATTCATAATAGCAGGAAGTCATTCATATTTTTCAAGAAAACAATAATTTATTTACAAACAAGAAACAATTTCACATTTAACTCCAAAGTAGGCATATTGATTGAAAAAGTATGATGAAATAGGAAAAATACAAGGCACAAAGAGGCATATCTCTATATAGAACATGAAAACCATCTTAAATGTGATATATATCAACCATATTATTGTAAAAATTGAGGTAAATTCCTCCTTTAATTACTGCATATTAATTGCTGAGGGAATTGGAAAAAAAAAAGATTCAGTATTATTAATATTTGATACAATCTTCTTATTTGATTAACACCTAAAGTCATATAGTTGGTTTGTTTGTTGTCACCTACACTGCTAGATACGATAAGCACTGCATCAACTGATTAACCATAACTGACACAAACAAAACATTTTTAAGCCAGTGACACCACATGACCAAATTCAAAGTTTGTCTTGAAACTGTTTTGACTGCCAATATGCAAACAGCTATCATTGCATCAAAGTCAAGGTCAAAATACTTATATTTTACCAGGGTAGCTTATTCAGCACCAGCTGGTTTCCAATAAGGCCCTGACATAGAACACACACAAAGCTATTTACATGGACAAGACAACATAGAAATAGAAATATAGATAACAACATTTTACACATTATAAATCATAAAAACAGAAAACGTAAATACAGATAAAATATATAAAAAATACATGACTAGCGAGAGTTTAAAAGCACATGCGATGGGATAAAATATCTGATTTTAATTTACTTTTAAAAGTTTTTTTGTGGTAGGGCTAAGATTGTTCCATAATTTAGCTCCCAAATAATTAAAAGCTTTTTGACCAGTCTGGATTTTGTATTTTGGAAGCTGTAGATTTCTTCTGGTGGTACTTCTGGTATTATAGGAATGGGTGTTGAACGAAAACGCATCCCATATGGTTATGCTAAAAGTTGTACTGAAATGGAGGAAGTCTCCTCTTGCTGTCATTTCTTTGAGCCACCAGTCTCTGACTCTTGTCATGCGCTTTCAGTGAGAGGTTGTAGAAAAGAAGATCCAGGATTTCAAAGAGAGTGATGACACTGCACCCCAGAAGGAGACCCATGTAGCCGCCAATTTCACCTGCAAAACAAGACAACATTTGAGAAGAAAGAGCAAAGACAAGAGAGTGATCACACTGCATCCCAGAAGGAGACCCATGTAGCCTCCAATCTCACCTGCAAAACAAGACAACACGTAAGAAGAAAGAGCAAAGACAAGAGAGTGATCACACTGCATCCCAGAAGGAGACCCATGTAGCCTCCAATCTCACCTGCAAAACAAGACAACATTTAAGAATAAAGAGCAAAGACAAGAGAGTGATCACACTGCATCCCAGAAGGAGACCCATGTAGCCTCCAATCTCACCTGCAAAACAAGACAACATGTAAGAAGAAAGAGCAAAGACAAGAGAGTGATCACACTGCATCCCAGAAGGAGACCCATGTAGCCTCCAATCTCACCTGCAAAACAAGACAACATGTAAGAAGAAAGAGCAAAGACAAGAGAGTGATCACACTGCAACCCAGAAGGAGACCCATGTAGCCTCCAATCTCACCTGCAAAACAAGTCAACATTTGAGAAGAAAGAGCAAAGACAAGAGAATGATCACACTGCATCCCAGAAGGAGACCCATGTAGCCTCCAATCTCACCTGCAAAACAAGTCAACATTTGAGAAGAAAGAGCAAAGACAAGAGAATGATCACACTGCATCCCAGAAGGAGACCCATGTAGCCTCCAATCTCACCTGCAAAACAAGACAACATTTAAGAATAAAGAGCAAAGACAAGAGAGTGATCACACTGCATCCCAGAAGGAGACCCATGTAGCCTCCAATCTCACCTGCAAAACAAGACAACATTTGAGAAGAAAGAGCAAAGACAAGAGAGTGATCACACTGCATCCCAGAAGGAGACCCATGTAGCCTCCAATCTCACCTGCAAAACAAGACAACATTTGAGAAGAAAGAGCAAAGACAAGAGAGTGATCACACTGCATCCCAGAAGGAGACCCATGTAGCCTCCAATCTCACCTGCAAAACAAGTCAACATTTGAGAAGAAAGAGCAAAGACAAGAGAGTGATCACACTGCATCCCAGAAGGAGACCCATGTAGCCTCCAATCTCACCTGCAAAACAAGACAACATTTGAGAAGAAAGAGCAAAGACAAGAGAGTGATCACACTGCATCCCAGAAGGAGACCCATGTAGCCTCCAATCTCACCTGCAAAACAAGTCAACATTTAAGAATAAAGAGCAAAGACAAGAGAGTGATCACACTGCATCCCAGAAGGAGACCCATGTAGCCTCCAATCTCACCTGCAAAACAAGACAACATTTGAGAAGAAAGAGCAAAGACAAGAGAGTGATCACACTGCATCCCAGAAGGAGACCCATGTAGCCTCCAATCTCACCTGCAAAAAAGACAACATTTGAGAAGAAAGAGCAACTTTAGACAAGACAATGATCACACTGCATCCCAGTAGGAGACCCATGTAGCCTCCAATCTCACCAGCAAAACAAGTCAACATTTGAGAAGAAAGAGTAAAGACAAGGGAATGATCACACTGCATCCCAGTAGGAGACCCATGTAGCCTCCGATCTCACCTGCAAAACAAGACAACATTTGAGAAGAAAGAGCAAAGACAAGAGAGTGATCACACTGCATCCCAGAAGGAGACCCATGTAGCCTCCAATCTCACCTGCAAAACAAGTCAACATTTGAGAAGAAAGAGCAAAGACAAGAGAATGATCACACTGCACCCAGAAGGAGACCCATGTAGCCTCCAATTTCACCTACAAAACAAGACAACATGTAAGAATAAAGAGCAAAGACAAGAGAATGATCACACTGCACCCCAGAAGGAGACCCATGTAGCCTCCAATCTCACCTGCAATACAAGACAACATGTAAGAAGAAAAAGCATTGAAAAGAGAATGATCACACTGCACCCCAGAAAGAGACCCATGTAGCCTCCAATCTCACCTGCAATACAAGACAACATGAAAGAAGAAAGCGGAAAGACAGGAGAATGATCACACTGCACCCAGAAGGAGACCCATGTAGCCTCCAATCTCACCTGCAAAACAAGTCAACATTTGAGAAGAAAGAGCAAAGACAAGAGAATGATCACACTGCACCCAGAAGGAGAGCCATGTAGCCTCGATTTTCACCTGTAAAACAAGACAACATTTGAGAAGAAAGAGTAATGACAAGAGATTGATCACCATGGTCCCCAGAAGAAGACTGAAATCCAAAGTCTAAATTATTGACTAATTGGAATAATGTCCAGCTGTGACATCCAAGGGTGCCGGAACAGGGAGGCTGGGGGACAATTTTCCCTCCTGGCCTTACCCTTGAGCAGGGGAGCAAGGGGGCAAGGTGTGCCCTTTTGTCCTTAAATACAAAAGTCATTAGGCCTTATTTTAGATACAAATTAATATAAATATAGCAAAATTATTATCGATGTTACAATATAATTTTGTCTAGCGAATTGGATTTGCCCTTTTCTGTTCGACCAGCACCCTTGGTGACACCTTTCAGTTAAGTGACGATACTGTATAAATGGTTTCCCAATTGGAAACAGAATCTAACACCTTAATTAAAGGCCTAGATATCTACGGCTCAACGCCTTAATCAGGTTAGCCATGCAGCTGCCATTATATCAGTTTAACCCACTGGAGTCCTCGATCCATAACATGTACAACATGAATACAGTCACACATTATTATATAAAAACTAATACTGAATGATGAGCTGTTAAGTTTTGCTGAATTATTATCTTCCTTTACTTACTGAAGAAGTTGAGAAGAGTGTAGCCTTTCAGTTGGGTGACCTCTTGGTATCTCAGTGCAGAGTAGTAAATGTCAACTGTAATGAAATTGTCCCTGGAAAAACAAGCAATCAATAAGTCATGTAATACCTAATTGGATCAACCAAACACAAAACTAATCAGATAGCCCTTAAAAGAGCATCAAAAAGAGATGAGTATATTCCAGTAAAGGTCACCGTTCATTGCAATATCACTCACTCGAAACCTCTGCTACTACCACCAGGGCAAAATTCACCAAGGGCTTGATTTGTGAATTAGAACATGGGTAGATAAAGTACTTAGACATAGACTGCTTGATACCGTTTGAAAGATGTAAATTCTCTTACATTACAAAGTGTCCATCCAGTTTATTGCGGACTGTAAATCTGTTACAGTTTTCCACAATATCTTTGAAGATGGTCAAAACCTCTTGGGCTATCTGGTCCATGTGAAAGGATGTTTGATGTAACTCTTCTGATAGGATTTCCAAGTATGACCATGTGTTACGCAGCACCATCTGGAAAGATAATATTACGGGTCAGAGATGGTCTATTTAAATAGAACTCCTCTTTGTTCAAGTTTAAAACGGTCATATATAAAAAGCTTATCAAAGTTGATAACCAATAGTCATTCATACATGTTTGCTAATTTTCTATATGACACAATGACAAAGTTAAATAGGCTACCTGAGAATATCGCTGTAACACGTGGACCTATCTATCTATCTATCTATCTATCTATCTATATCACATGACTTTTAATCAGCAACGATATGTTTCGTAGATAAAATATTCACCTCATCTGCTGCTCCGTTTCCTATGAAATCAACAGCCTTTCTTGACTGAGGCCAGTAGTAGCTCTTATCCTCTGCAGACCATTCGTAACTCAATATCGGAGAGGCGCTTAGCATAGCCATTGGTTTCCGCCATATTTGTAAGTCTGATACTAATTTTGACAATCTCTCCTGATCATCAGCATCTGTCATAAGGCTCTTGTAGCTTTCCAGAACATTGTAGTAGTGGCCAATTAATTGGCGCCCCATTAATTTAATTTGGTGATTTGACGTGATTTTCCCTGCCGTAGAAAATGCGAGGATACATTTAAATGGCTATATCAAAGTTGAAAATAATAACCCATGCATTTTCTTTATTTAATATGGTCTTGTCTGCGTGCATATTGCATGATACCAAAAAATAAACCGAAAGATTGAGGATGAAATCTAAATATTCTAAAATCTGTATACTGATGAGGCAAAGTCATTTGAATAATTTGGAAGTAAGACAAAATTGCAATTACAATTCAGTGGGGAATACAGGAGAAACAAGCGAGACACTTATTATCTGAAGAAAATTTGAAGTAAAAATAATACATGCTTACATTCATTGCATCCTTCCATGATTTGATTGAACAAACCCCTCAGTGATGATAGCAAACTGTAATTGAGATGTTTCCGCAGACTGAGTTTGTCAACTTCGAAGTTGCTGTACTCATCAGTGAGTTTTCTGAAAAAGCTCTGATTAGACATGATCCAAGCAAGTTTACCATTCAGCGCATCACTTTTACCCACAGAAAATCTGCGGACACTAGGAGTCATTTTCTTGACATATGAAAGTGCTTCATTAAGTGATGACGTCGCTTCACTGAGGGATGACTCGTAAGCATACATGCATTCACTAAATCTTGGAATATGACTGGCAGTTGCTGTCAACGAAGTCAAGCTGGTTGCAGAAGTGATGTGTTGTAGGTCTCTGTAAATTCTTATGCCTATTTCTTTGCAGTCCAGGAATACATCAGTTTCCCAAATCCTTTTGAGGAAAGGATAAATCGTATTAGAATAGCTGTTCTCGTAACTTTTCAAATTGTTGATGACCGTCTGAATCTCACTTGATTGTACTGTTTGGCTCTCTGAAAGTGGCAGACGACGTTTGCTGTAGATTTCCAACAAGGGTTCCTCTATGTAGTATTTATAAGCATCCAAGTGACCTTTGATATTGCTTTCATATTCCTGCTGAAGTTGTACTAGGCCTCTTTTCAATGTTTCAAAATCTTGCTCAACCATTTGAAGAAGTTCAACGATAGCCTCTTTCACTCTTACTGAAGCACTACCAATTTCGGTTTCAAGAGCAAAATGATAGTCCTAGAAAACAAGGAAATTCATGATTCTTGATATCTGATTTACTTACAGGAATCAACAAAATCTGATTAATGCCCCATTCTCACGGGAGATGACGGTAAGCTTTTTATCGACGGCGGCGCAGAGCCAGACGAATTCTTGCAAGATTTTCAGTTAGGACGGCCAGAGGGCAATTATGTAATCAATTAAGGCTAATCGATAACCATGCAACGAAAGCCACGGCGGGGTTCTTTTTGTTCCCTGCGGGGAAGAAAAGTTGTACGCCGTCATCAAAAGTTCACTGGGGGGAAAGAAATTTCCTCCTCCTGCGGGATACTTTTATATCGCCCCGTGATATAAAAAGTACCCCGCAGGGAACCTATAACTGCCCCTCAGTGAACCTATTTCACCGCGGCGGACTATATTTTCACAACGCCGGGGATTGCTTTTACGACTGCGGGAATGGTTTTGTTCTCCACGGGGATGTCTGTAGGCCCGAGGGCACATTGCCGGGAATGAAAAGCATGACGCCGTTGTCAAGGGCACCGCGGCGGAGGAGGGCGCTGCGAAAGCCAATAAAAAAGGGCCGCAGAGGGCCGCCTTGCTTCACTTGCTGCTTGACCTTTGAAGGGGACACTCCTGGATGCTGGACAGACATGATGGCTGATGAAGATGCTGGGGAAGACCTTGACGTTGCTGTTGTTGCTGCTGTTGCTGGTGCTTATTATCTAAGAAGAATACGGAGGAGGAGGAGGATGAAGAGATGGTGGATTCGGAATTGGCTGCTGCAGAGGGAACAACATGGCCATTTCTACCAGCTGCTGCCTGAATTGGCCAACAATGATGTCTCTGGCTACTACAACTTCTGCAGAATGCCTCCTGACATTTTTGCTGAAATCCTGGCTGCTGTGGCTCCTGCAATTACAAAACAAGACACCAACATGAGGAGGGCTCTGGAACCTGGATTGAAGTTGGCAGTCACCCTACGGTGCATGCGACAGGAGAGAGCTACAAGTCCTTGGCCTATGGTTTCAGAGTGGCTCCCAACACCATCTGCAATTTTATCCCCAGTGTCTGCATTGCCATCATGCGAGCTTACGAACATCTGCTGGCCCTGCCAATGGATCCAGCATTCTGGAAGGAAGTTGCCAAGGGCTTCGAGAAGAGGTGGAACATGCCCCATTGCATCGGAGCACTGGATGGGAAGCATATTGGCATCAGATGTCCTCGGAAAGCTGGGTCAATCTACTTCAACTACAAGGGCTTCCATTCCATTGTGCTTATGGCTTTGGTGGATTCTGACTACAAGTTCCTGTACGTGCAGGCTGGATGCCAAGGAAGCTCATCGGATGGAGGAGTCTTCCTGGACACAAGGCTGAAGGACCTGCTGGAAGAAGAACGACTTGGGCTACCCCCAGCTGAACCTCTACCTGGCACAGTTGGGAATCCTTTTCCATACTTCATCGTTGGAGATGAGGCCTTCCCCCTGAAGAGCTGGTTGCTGAAGCCTGTTCCAAGAAGAAACCTTGACATCCCCTCCAGAGTCTACAACTACAGAATTTCAAGAGCCAGGAGAGTGGTGGAGAATGCCTTCGGTATCCTGTCCCACAGGTTCAGATGCTTCCTAACTACGATGCCCCAGAAACCCGGCAGAGTGGCAGCCATCACTCTGGCAGCCTGCACTCTACACAATCTTCTGCGAGACAGAATAGGAATTCATCGAGCCATGGACAACGACGTAATGGACAGAGAAGATCCTGCAACCCATGAAGTCACTGAAGGACTGTGGAGAGGAGACCCCTTGCATGACCTTGGATTCGCTCCAGCATATGGAAATGCCACAAGACAAGCCAAACAGTACCGAGACTACCTACGAGACTACGTGAACAGCCCAGCAGGAAGTGTCCCCTGGCAGATGGAAAGAATTTGAAGATGAAGCAGAGCAGCAGCAGCAGCAGCAACAGCAATTCAATGCCCCCCTTAAAAAACCACAAATTAACCCAGCCCTTGTAAGGGCTTACCACTTCCTCCAGAAAGAGCAGGCCTTGTACACATCTTTATGTTGACAAACCCCCCCCCCAAAAAAAAAGCCCTCCCTGCAACAACTACATATTTTGTGACGTACATAAAATAGCAAATTTTTAGCTTTGTATCTATCTGTACAACCCATTTAAATCACTTTCACTTCCTCTCTATCTGCCTATCTATCTAGCTATATATCTGGCTATCTATCTAGCTATATATCTGCCTGTCTATCTGTCTATCTATCTGCCTATCTATCTATCTATCTATCTATCTATCTATCTATCTATCTATCTATCTATCTGTCTATCTATCCAAGTGCAATCCCTGCAAAGTGACGATAACTGCTTTTGTTTTCTGCAGTGTATATATGTAACGAGCATTGTGTTCCATCTAACAATCTATCTATCTATCTATCTATCTATCTGTCCATCTGTCTATCTGTCTATCTGTCTATCTGTCTAACTGTCTGTCTATGTGCCTATCTATCTATGTGCCTATCTATCTATCTATCTATCCCAGTGTCATCACTGCAAAATGACGATCACTCGTTTTTCTTTGCTGCAGTGTATATGCGACGTACAAATATTTCTTCTATCTAGCCATCCATCTGCCTATCTATCTGCCTATCTATCTGTCTATCTATCTCCTATCTATCTGTCAATCTATCTGCCTAACTCTGTCTATCTATCTATCTATCTATCCAAGTGTCATCACTGCAAAATGACGATCACTCGTTTTTCTTTGCTGCAGTGTATATGCGACGTACAAATATTTCTTCTATCTGCCTATCTATCTGCCTATCTATCTGCCTATCTATCTGTCTATCTATCTGCCTATCTCTGTCTATCTATCTATCTATCTATCCAAGTGTCATCACTGCAAAATGACGATCACTCATTTTTCTTTGCTGCAGTGTATATGCGACGTCCAAATATTTTCTTCTATCTAGCTATCTATCTGCCTATCTATCTATCTATCTATCTGTCTATCTATCTGCCTATCTATCTATCTATCTATCTATCTGACTATCTGTCTGACTATCTATCTATCTATCTATCTATCTATCTATCTATCTATCTATCTATCTATCTATCTATATTAATTAAAGTGGTGAAAAAACTTTAATTAAGAAAGCAGAAATGCCACCTGTACTGGTTAAGCAGAAAGTGAAAATGGGCCCAAAAAAAAAGAAGGGAAATAGCACCTTGCTTTTATGAAGGTATTTTTAAAAAATTTACAAGGGCCAGGACCGGATTTTTTTTTGGGGAATTTGTCAACTTCTTTTTTTGGGGCTCTTTTCATTTTTGCTCTTGTTTGTCATCGCAAGAGTTTTTTTAGTCAACATAAGATGTGTACGTGGCCAGCTCTTTTTGGAGGATTTGGTGGCCCTTAAAAGGGCCAGGGGTTTTTTTTTTTCTTTTTTCAGACGACTTGAACAGGCATCACTTCCTTGGAGAGGGCAGGTTGACTTGGCTCCACTGGAACGACAATGGAGTTTGCCGCTGGTGGACAACTGTCGGCTGCTGCTGCTGCTGTAGAGACTGCTGCTGCTGCTGTAGAGACTGCTGCTGCTGCTGTAGAGACTGCTGCTGCTGCTGTAGAGACTGCTGCTGCTGCTGCTGCTGTAGAGACTGCTGCTGTAGTGGTGGCTGCTGCTGTTGAGACTGCTGCTGCTGTAGTGGCTGATGCTGCTGCAGAGGCTGCTGCTGCTGCTGCTGTAGTGGCTGCTGCTGTAGTGGCTGCTGCTGCTGCCCAAAAGAGGGTCCGGGGAAGCCAAGCTTCTGGGGGCTGTCAAGCATCAGCTGGGTGAAGCTTAAAGATGACTGCTGCAGGGCTGGAGTCTGGCTTCGAATTGGCTGCAGGGACTGGAACTGGCTGCTGCTGCTTGGCTGGGACTGCAACTGCTGGCGTGGAGGCTGGGACTGCGAAAGAAGACTTGTCGAAGGCTGCTGGGGCTGCTGGGGCTGCTGCTGAGTTGTTGGAGGCTTCTGCAAGTCCTCGTTGACAAAGGATGGAGCTGGACCAGGAGGAGGGATGTATTGGTGCTGCTGCTGCCCTAGGATCATCTCCACATTCTCTTGCTGCATCATCAGGAGTTTATCTTGGACGGCCGCCTGTACAAAGTAGTGGTCCGTCTGGCTCAAGGAGTGCAGGAGGCGAAGTCTCAGGGCACGGTTCATGTTCTTCCCAGATGTGAAGATACTCCTGCACATGTTCTGCAACTGGTGTACTTCTGGATCCAGCCTGTGAGCAGTTTGTGGGAACATGTCACAGAATGGTCCTGCCGGCTGAGGTGGTGCTGGTTTCCTGGGCCTGTCCGAAGTGTAGTGACCAGCAATTGAAGTCAGGGCAGAGGCCATCTCCTGGTCTGTGTCCTTCCTCTTCTTGGATGGCTTTCGTCCTGGGAAGACCTGGGACTGCTGCTGGGATGGCTGGAGGGACTGCTGGGACATCTCCTGGGAGGACTGCTGCTGGCTGGCTGGGAGGCTGTCATCAAGATCGGGCATAGGATTGTAGTCCATGGGGGCATCAGAATCGGACGACAGGCGGTTACTTCCTCCTGGTCCAGTGAAGCTGGAGATTTCCACGGCACCCTTCGGAATGATGGAGGGCCTCAGGAATTCACACTTCGCCAGGATGTACTTGTCTCGGTCGGATAGCTTCTTTCTGCCAGCTCCAGAAGCTTGAGGTCTGATGCACTTTGAGAAGGTAGTCCTGATGTTGCTCCTCCATTTGGTGACTTTAGCTGCTGTGATTTCTTTCTCCACTAGCAATGTAAGTTCTGCTGCTTTCTCTGCATCCAGTCTGTCCTTCTGTCCACTCTTGAAGGTGGTGGAGCCCTTGGAGTACAGCTGCTTGTTATCCCGGTACCAGTCGATCAGCTCATCCTCCTGCTCTTCTGTGATGCCCAGTAGGTCCCTGGAGTTTTTCTTTCTGTAGCCCTTCTTCTTCTCCTTGTGGACAAACTGGCCATCGGAGTCCTCGATCAGCTCAACCTCAGATCCAGTGTTGTCAGAATCTTCCTTTGCCTGGTTCTTCCCCTTGTTGCCCTTGGGCTTGGCAGCATTCTTCTTGGGAGTATCTTCCTCTGTGGTGGCATCGTAGTCGGAGTCCAGGGTCTGCTGGTGGATGATTGCAGCTGTCAGAACTGGTACAGAGTCATCATCTTCATCAGCAGGAGTATCATCTGGAGGTGGAGGTGGAGGCTGGACTGCAGTCTTGGCTCGGGTCTGGGCTGGAGTGACAGGCTTGACTGGAGGCTTGACTGGAGGCTTGACTGGAGACTTGGCTGGAGACTTGGAGGTGGCATGACGCTTGGCTGAAGGAGACTTGCCAGGAGTGCGAGGCCTTCCCCTTGGAGCAGTCTTGGTGGGAGTCTTGAACACAGCAGCATCAGCCGACTGGGTGCGCTTGGTCGGAGACTTGACAGAAGCAGCAGCATCAGCAGCATCAGCAGGCCTGCCACGCTTGGTTGGAGACTTGACATCAGCATCAGCAGACTTGGGACGCTTCTTCTTGGCTGCAGCAGCAGTGGCAGGCCTGCCACGCTTGGTTGGAGACTTGACAGAAGCAGCAAGCTTGGCCAGGACTTGATCTTCAGCTTCTTCATCATCATCTTCATCCTCCTCATCAGGTTGTTGCAGCACTTTGGGTGGTGGGGCGCCCTCGAAGATGGTCTCACTGGTCACTGTTGATGTAGCAGTGGTCACTGCCACGATGCTGTCCTGCAAGCTGAACATGCTTGGAGACAATGTAACAGCTGTGTAGTCTATGAAAGGAGCTGGTGAACCAACTGGAGTTGAAGATGGAGTGGTCAGTGGAGTGGTGGCTGGAATGTTGCCCTTGGTTGGTGCCCTCAAGGTCTTCTTCCCTCTTCCTCTGGGTCCCATCTTGAAGCAGGATCAATCAGAAATGAAGCAGGATGAATCAGCAATGAAGCAGGATCAATCAGCAATGAAGCAGCGATTCAGCAATGAAGCAGCAATTCAGTAGGCTGTGAAGCAGAGTGTCATGGAGTATAGATGCGTTCGTCTTGAAGTTCAGAGTGGTTATGGTGCTCTAGTGGCTGCTCTTCTATTTATATGCGAGGCGCGCGCCAGTGCGTCTCCATGGCTGACCCCCCATTCCCGCCGTGGCACGAAAGGTCGACGCCGTGATGCTTTCAGTACCCCGCGGACAAAGGATTTTGCTAAAAATAGCCCCTCTGGCGCCACTCTGTCTGCTCCAGGAGGGGGTCCAGACGACGGCGCGAAGGTTTTGCACACGTCCCGGAGCATTTTCCTTGACGGCGGAGTGCAGAAGAACCGCGGCGTCGACCTTTTTGGCGCCACGCAGAGAATCCCGCTCGTTTTACTAATCCGCGGGAAACTTTTTGCCCCTCAGTGGCACGAAAACTTCGACGCGGTCTTACTTTTCCGATCGCGGCGTCGAACAATTTATCTGGTCTGCTCCCCCGTGGATTTTAATAAAATTTGTACTGGTTGAAACTTTTTTTCTGCTCCGTGGCGATTTGAAGTGACGGTAAGAAGCAGGATTCTCGACGGCGCGAAACCAAAAGATGTCCGGCGGGAAGCTAAAATGCCCCTGCGCGATACGTAAAAAGAGGAAATATTTTTCCGTCTCTCCTGAAAATACTTCGCCGCCGATTCAAAAAGTTCTCCGGGAGCTGCCGTGAGAATGGAGCATTACTTACAGAAATCAACAAAATCTGATTTACTTACAGGAATCAACAAAATCTGATTTACTTTCAGGAATCAACAAAATCTGATTTACTTACAGGAATCAACAAAATCTGATTTACTTACAGGAATCAACAAAATCTGATTTACTTACAGGAATCAACAAAATCTGATTTACTTACAGGAATCAACAAAATCTGATTTACTTACAGGAATCAACAAAATCTGATTTACTTACAGGAATCAACAAAATCTGATTTACTTTCAGGAATCAACAAAATCTGATTAACTTACAGGAATCAACAAAATCTGATTTACTTACAGGAATCAACAAAATCTGATTTACTTACAGGAATCAACAAAATCTGATTTACTTACAGGAATCAACAAAATCTGATTTACTTACAGGAATCAACAAAATCTGATTAACTTACAGAAATCAACAAAATCTGATTAACTTACAGAAATCAACAAAATCTGATTTACTTACAGGAATCAACAAAATTATCATCGTATGAAATTACTTGTTAGTCATGCTGCGTTTCAGAAGGCACTACTTGGCTAGATATTTGTTTCTTTTCAGAACCATTTTTAAACAGCCAGGCTCTGTGAACCAGTTTATAATTGTCAATATTAGTCACTGTTTAATTGGTTGATAGAATCAAATACATGTAGTAATCTTATTTTAGAAAAAATGTGGATTCATATCAATGTAAACACAATAGAAACCCAAATACCTTCAATTTCAATGGAATAGCCTTAAGGTCAGAGAGGGTCTTGATTAAGTTTTCAACAAAAACACGCTCTCTTATTTCATTTGCCCTTCGAAATTTCTTTTTCAACTCTGAATTGTTTGATCGCAGGAGCGTTTCAACACTCATTGTGGACAAGGCGGCATATGACATAGTAGGAGCATAGTAGTGTTCATTACAGGCTATTGGGCAGGCGCAGTTCTCCATCTTGTATCCTTCACCATCTGAAAAATCAGCATTTTAAAGAAATTTGGGGACATAAAATTAAAGGTTGAACTAGTAGCACTTTTCGAATAAATTGTGATATCTACAGCAAGCCAACAAGCTGAGGCAAAGAACGACTCACAATAAAAAAAATGAGCACTACTACCTGACTTCGGCTAACGATTTTGGGAGTTAGATTTAGTTTTTCATTTTGATATAGTCCATTCCAATCTTTTTAGCCACTGTTGCAATACTCACATAGCAGATGTACGCTGCAATTCAGAAAGGTTGTAAGGTCACACTCCGAAAAGTTGCCTGTGGAGAAAAAGAAATTTTAAAAAATTAAGTCAACACATGTTTTGTATGTACAGATGATAACTTTTTGTGTTTCTGACTAATGATGTCATTCTTTTGTGAGTAGTAATCACTGTACTGGTAGCCAAGTAAGGATAGCAAGATACGAAACACAGGGTTGCAAAAATAAAGATTAAATATGTAGTGGAGACATGATTGAAATTTTCAACTTTTGTCCTATAGCAATTAGTCACAATAGTCAACGATATCTGTTTTAATCTAAATATAAAAATCATAAAAAATTCACATGTCAAAAAAA
This sequence comes from Platynereis dumerilii, assembly GCA_026936325.1. Taxonomy (NCBI): domain Eukaryota; kingdom Metazoa; phylum Annelida; class Polychaeta; order Phyllodocida; family Nereididae; genus Platynereis; species Platynereis dumerilii. Next base: position 9,929,226 of record JAPTHN010000009.1, read on the forward strand.
TGGTGCAAACCTTCTTTTAGAAAGTAGGTTATGCTTTTATTGACAGAGAATATCGTCAATATACATTTGTCATCGTAAGCAATATAAAAAAACATTTTAATTCTTCATGTTAAATAGACATATCATGTAGAACCACTAAATAATCTGGTACACACCATACACAACATAGAGATAAACATACCAGGCATGTAAGGCAAAACACAGTTGCAACGATGCTCATGGTAGAGTGTCTGACATTGTCGTTTACACCTGGAGTAAGTGTAGTTGGCATTATGGAACAAGGTCAGGGGGACTTCTGCACATTTCCCAAATTTTGGAGGGAGATTTCCAGCCTGGATAACAATAAAAATGCATTCAAACTCATTATTAGTATCATACTAATATATCTCTTAGGTTGTTATATCAAACTCTTTGAATTTTAAGGATTGCAAGAGGCTTGAAGATTGATATGTTAATGTTATTCAAAGTACATGATATAATTGAGCTTACTGTTCCCATGCTGATGTCAACTTGTGCATGTTGACCTGGTGCAATGGCAAATGAAAGATCTGCCATGTCAGGTACCTCTGTCTGGTTGTGCATGTAAACCTATGGACAACAATAGAAATCTTTCATATCTTACATTTGATTTTACACTGGAAACACTCATAAATTGTGATCTGAATAACACTTATAATAACTCTAATTATCATCCTCACATCCTATGCATAGACCAATATTTTTAGTGCAAGGGTAATACTTAGTAATAATTGTATGCGCTTGTTTTTTATTTTTAGAAAAATAACCATTTTTCAACAACAAGTACCCCACCGAGTGCCAAGTTATTAGGCAACAATGGTTTTTTGCCCTATCTCTAACAGTATTTCACATATTTCGATTGCCTTCACCCAAAAGAGTGGATTAGGGGAGAAGATTATTCTGTGAGAATTGTGTCCCATTCCATTCACACAGTCAGAACTTATGGCATTTATTAGAGTTTTTTGGGTGTGCCAAGTTATTAGGTATAGTGGCATGCTGCATTCAAATATAGACAAACAATTTGAAATCAAGGATGATAATGGCCTGAATAGTGGATATTTTCCTAATATTAATGTTCATAAAGTTGTTCCATATTCGGAAGCTTTCATGGCTCCAGTTTGAAGCAATCCACTTTATATACCATTGGATTTAGCTAAAATCCCACAAACAAAGCCTCTCCTGAATTGGAAATAATTCATTTTAGTAAAAACACCCCTCCAAATCTTATCTGATGCTATTGACTTTGTCCTGTGCCAATTTCAGCCAATTCTGGCCTTTGAACTTGAATACAAAGAAATTCAAAAACTTGTCAAATGTCTCATTCTGAACTACCTTTGAAATAAAATTGCAAATAGGATGTGATAAATCATTTTTTTTTTGATTTGCTGTTGTATGAAGAGATACGATCTTGCTGAAACACCTGCAGCACTAACAAATAATTTATTTAGTGATATGACTTGTTTTTAGTCCAAGAGAGGCTTTATTTGTCAAAATTCAGGTAAATTCAATGCTAATCCAATGACACAGAATAAAGTACATCACTTTGAACTGAAGGCAAGAAATCTTACGAATATGGCAAAACTTTATGGAAATTAATATTAGGATTATATCAAGGTCATTTTCAATTGAGATTTCGAATTTTTTGTGTGTGTTTTAATGCAATACGCAAATGTACCTAACAACTTGGCACACCTGAAACATTTAATATATGCCGTAACTTCTGACCGCATGAACGGAATGGGACAAAATTTGCTCAAAAGTATCTGCTGCCCTAACCCACTCTTGCGGGAGAAAGAAATAACAATATTCTAAATACTTTCAGAGATATGGCAAAAAATTATTGCTGCCTAATAACTTGGCACTCGGTGTAGATGTCCTAACACATGTGCACGTGGTAGGGGCTGTTCAGAATTTATAACTGGGGTGGGAGTTTTGCCCGAGGGGTACTAACTTTTCACGCACGTGTCAAGGGAGGGTACTGATTTTTGAAAACATGTTCAGGCGGGGTAAGGAATTTAAACAAAACAAAAATATTTTTAAAATGCGCATACAGTCAGATTATGCGTAAAAGTCCGCAAATCTGCACGTGTGAAAGTCCAAGGGCAAATGTATACTAAAAAAATGCATGAAACCTTAGGGGGTATTAATTTTTGAAAAAAGTTTCACCCCCTACCCCAGTCATAAATTTTGAAAAGTCCCTTACGAGGGTGAAAGTAGTAGCAAATAATTGAACTTCAGCCAACAGAGGTTCAGTAGGTATATACCTTGTAGCGCTATTATGGTAGGTTACCAGTATTTTCTAGTTTACAAGTACTCTAGTAAACTATGAAGTTTACTTGTTTGACCGATAATACTACAGTATTTGTACTATTCACCGGGATGCCTTTGTGTTCAATGACATGGGTACCAAGGCTGAAATAGATGCTGATTTGTTTGTCCTTAGCCGGTATTGGCACACAATAGTTTTCCTTCCCTAGAGTGTCCAGGATTGCTACAGCTGCCACAACCGTGGGTGTTTTCAATTTTTGTTTCAATTATTCATAAGTAAAGTCAACAATATTTGCCTGTAGTAAGATTTTGAGCTAGTAATAGTTATGCTGTTGTAAATTACTGAATACTTTCTTAAGATAGAATCATAAGAAAAGTTAACCAAATTATTTTACCTTAATGCCAGCATCTGGATTTGGTCCTTTGATGTATTCATATTGTTCGATGTTAATCTTCAAACTAAGTCCAAAGTGTGCACCTACATTAAAGGTAAATTTTGAATAAAATAATTACTTATGTCGACTGATCCAGGCAGTGGCAGGCACTATAAATCCTTCATCTTGCACTTAGCCTGGGTGCACTGAAAGTCATTCAACTGATGACAAGACTGATGATGCCACATATTCACTTTGAAAAAATTTTAATTACCTGTTTTGTTGGCATAGAAATTTGTTTTGTTATTGAATAAAATGCACAGGCCCATGTCAGTGAAGACTTCTTCCTTGAAATTTTCTGGACATCGTTCACCATTCCAATAGCACCTGTGATGACAAAATTCAATTATAATTATAAAGTTACTTTGAATTTGTTTTTTTCTAAACCTACAGGATTACAAAACAATTAAAGAGGCACCTACTCATACAAAGTGTCCGGCATTTGATGGCCTGTTTCTTTGGCAAAATCTGTAACTTTTCTCAAAACTGCAAAAAAAAATAGGAGTTATTGCGATTAATTGTTTTGGTTTCTTCATTAGTGTGCATTCATTACTGTTGAAGCTTAATTTTACTTAAACAATTTTTCTTGAAAATCCTTATATCTCAGAAATTTCTATTTCATTGTTCACTATTTACTGGTATACACAGAAATGTATAATAAACAGCATATAAAGTCAAATCATTGATAACAGAATTATGCAATCATGAAGCCACAGCTGACTGACTTATTTTTTCTGATGCTAATAGGTCTGTCTCCATTTGTAGTTCCGAATTTATGTACAGGTGGTTTCTCCAAGCAATAGGAGCTCTGATGGAATCCCCTTTGTTGACAAAGCCAAAGAGTCCAACTCAATGAGTGTGTTTGTTGAATGTTAGATTGTCTGGGTCAGCTACGCTGTATTGATTATGTTCTCAAAACAGCAGTTCAACAGAAAAGTATGTTGTCATCATACAGATTGGGGAATCATAACTTGTTAACAACCTGATTATTACTAAGAGTTGGTCAAAGGATTTCACTTACTTTGCAGACAAACCAAATAAATATCAATCAGACCAGGCGTAACGAAAAAAATCATTTACCGTTATCTCCAATCTTTTCCTTAGTTTCAGGATAGTCCTTGTAGAAATTGGTTTCATCAATACGCCCTGCAATAAGGTGTTTCAGAATTACCTAAATGCTATTCGGTGTTCAAATGAGAGACAATATTACTTCAAAAAAATTATAAACAATCCTTTTTAATGCCGTCGAAAACTCGTGTTTGTACATGGAGCATGAAATGCAGTAGAGCCACAGCTCTTTTACCAAAGCCATAGTGGCTAATTTTTTCAATGAGAAGAGTATGAGGCAGGCAATTGAACAGTGAACACCTTCGATAAATCAGACATTATAATTCCTACATATTGTAAAAGTAATTGAGGAGTTCAAAACTTCCCAGAGAGACCCATGTATTGTTTGTCAATATGTTTGCAATGAAAGGTAAGCGCTAGCTCACAGACAACATTTATAAACATTATCTTACAGGGTCAGATTCTATAAATAATTATTGATTTATGGATGAAGACATAACGATACTCACCTATCCTATGGATGACATCAAATACAAATTCACCAAGTCCTTTCTCTTGGTCGGCATCAGGCGGAGTTTCAGAAATTATTGATTCTTCAGTAGTCCCAGGTGATTTGATAAATAGTTTAGTTGATGTTGCCACTGAATCTTGCAGACCAGCTTTCAAGGCGGAATCATAGTGTGGCCCCTCATTGTACACCTGAGTACTTGATTTGAATAGTAAAGCTGGTCCGATGCTAGAATCAAATGTAATTGTTGGGTTATCGGATTCAGAAGGTGTGATTGGCTCTCCTGTAAATTTGGAAAAGGCTTCATACTCTTCTTTCTTCGTTGATTTTAACTCCAGGTTGTCAGATTCTGAGACAGAGCTAAGCAGAAGACTGCTAGTTGGAGTAGTTGAATAAGGAAGAAGACTCCTTGGTTGTGAAGTCGGATGAATTAAACTGTCTGTGGTGCCCTGTCCAGATGCTGTGCTGGAATCATGGAAATCTGAAATGCATACAAGAATTATCTTCTTGTTATGTAAGCTCTGTTGGCAATGTCATTACTGATTTATCCTAACTCTGATATTATGTTTATTGAATGATTTATGTTCTTGTATATATATTATTATTTATGACTTAAACTTTCAGTCTAATTTCTTGTGAGGTAAAGTTTTGGTTTTTCACTCAGGAAGATGTGATATGTAATTTATAAAGTGACAGCATAAGCCTGATATATATATAAATAATGATATTACTAAACATACTGCTAACCCCACAATGACTATCCAGATATACCTAGGTATACAAACTACACATAACTTATTAAAAAAGGAAAGCTTTGAGAGACTTTTAAATGTGTGTATTCTTGTGTGAGGCATTCATGAGATTGTGTAGCAACCAAAAGACAACAATATTCATTTATGACCTAAATTTTGTGTCACATCCTATATGGGCATTAAACACAAATCTGCATGATTTTACAATGATGGGACTTTGCTGTGACATCACAATCACTTACAACCTTGCCCTTAAATTTTGTCACAAACGCCATGCTAGAGTGCCCGCCCTTAAGTCCACCCAGTATGGCTCTCAGGGACCAGGTTCGAATCCCACTCCCACCACTACACAACAGGGTGATGCATGTCAACTGAAATGGCTGCAAATCCCGTGTCACTCGCCTCATCTTCATTCTCATGTCGGCAGAGTCAGGTTAAGTCCAATTTGAGGATGTAAGGCATCCAAATCATTACAATTAACTGTAGGTACTGTGGGGCTGTTAGTGTGACTAATCATAAGAAAGCAAGTACCTGCCCATTCTTCACCGAAATTCTTGTTCTCTTGTGAAAAGTCACAAATTACAATTACCTGAGGCGGTTGTTGGGCATGGTCCATCTTTGGTAACAATGTCGGACAAAGCTGCAGTCATTTTTTCTTGTGCTGATGACCCAATGGAGAAGCTATAATTTGCGTCAAACCCAGTGTACCATGCTAAGGAGAAATTGCCAGGTTCTATGTTGACTGCTGCTTCATGCCAATGTTTTCCTTCAGAAGCTGTTGCTGACCAAAGTTTTAGCGTTGATTCATTGTTGTCGTTTAGCATGTACCTCTGCAAACAGGACAGAACATGTTTGTAAAAAATGAAGTACAGTACATATTTCTAAAAGCAGCTCAATATAACCTTCTAGAGCTTTCTTAGTTTGATTTATCAACAAGTATCCTTTTTTTTCATTTGTATACAATGTAAACCCCTTTACCCCTTGTTTAAGCAGCAGTAGTGGTGGCTATAGCTATGGATAGCTACAGATAGGTTTAGCTAAGTAGCTTCATAATAGCTATGGATAGACAGCTACTGCCGTCTTCTAAATAAGGAGCCACTTTCAGAAATTTGTACTGTAACTAAAGGAATATCTTTTCAATAATCCCATTCAGAACAAATTAACTTAACTGACCAATATTTGAATCCAAGTTCTTGAAATATACCAGAACCTGAGACATTTCGCCTCTTTTGTCACAAAAGCTTTTGACGAGAGTAGAGCAACAGCTTTTCCATATGGAATATGTCCTTTCATCGAGGCTGCCAAAACTTGATCTAGGTAAATATCAAAATGGAAATTAGTTTTTCTTGATATGAATTGCTTTATCGTAGGTCAATTTAAAACATTTCACCGAAATCGACCATAAATTACACAAATAACGATTAATATTTAGAATCAATGGGTCAGTCTTAGGAATAACCATGAAAATATCAGATAAATATACATTAAGCAGTTAATTGACATAATCCCCAGCAGCCAAGCATGCTGGGGGATTTGTTATTGAATTTTTTTCTCATTTATGCTTTAAAATGACATAATGCCAAAGTACCTCGAACAATGTTTTCATGACTTATATTCTTTATTCTTTCTTTTACTTCATTTTATCCAAAGGGTGCCACTGAAAAACAGCTTTTCTGAATGGCGTAATTTATTAAAAATATATCATGATGATAATAAAGAATCAAAAAGAGTAAAATTGATTTTTGGGAATTTTTATCCTTTCAACAATAACTCCCCATCTTTCAACAATAACTCACCGTCTTTCAGAGGAAGCCCATTCTCAGTAATTATAAACTGGATTTTAAACCTTATTCCATCAAACATGCTTGCTTTGAAGCTGATGTATTTGGATCCTTTTATTGTTTTAATCGGACCTGGTAGATTTGTTCCACACAAACTTCTTTCAAGGTGGTGGTATTTGTTAAATATCTAAAAATAAAGAGCCATAATATAATTCAGTGGTATTGCAGTTGACAGATTAAAGTAAACATAAATGATTTGTTCCTGTTTCAATTTCAAGGTTATTGGCACTGATTCTTAATTTTATGTTACTACGATTGAAATTCTGGCATTATACTGCCTCATATAACTTTCAAGTTTAAATCAAGTTTTGAACAAGTGTACATGTATGTACTAGTACTTATGGATAAAGTGATAAATTTACATATTCAAGGCAGCAAAAAAAAAGGCTTTCTCTCGCTCCCTCTATATACTGGTATCATCTCTCTTTTTTGAGTGTTGAACTGACTTGAATGAATGGTGTATAATATTTTCACAAAGTGGTCAAAATAGATTTGAATGCAAATATAATAACACACATACCTCTACAGAAGTTATGAAACAGTAAAATGAATAAGGCACATCAAAATCCAAAAAAATCAATTTAATGATTGCATTATCTGTTGTAGAAATTTTGTAGGTGCACACAGTTTCACCAGTATATTTCTCTGGGTAAGATGGTGAAGCCATTACTCCATTAGGCCCAGAAAAGGTTTTGTTGCACGACTTGTCGGAATCTGTAAAATGAGAAGGTTTGGAATAGAATGAGCAGATGTAACTTTTTTTTCTGCATGTGTTGTTAATTTTTCTAAAATCGTCAACAAGACACACAAATTGGTTGATGTAAAATGGAATGGCTATGGCGAGTTCTGGATTATTATATAAAGAATACTAGCTATAAGTGCTCGTGTAAATAGCTTTTAGAGGGGAGTTGTAACCTTTTAGGCCCATATATGGGATTACATCTTTGTGTGTTGTACACGAAACAGCTTAAAACTAATTAATATTAATTAGGACATGTACAGTTAACCAATTTGGATGAAACGTGGCATTGGCACCCCATGAGTATGAGGAAGACATGGGAAAATTTAGAAGGCCAGGCATTAAGTAGGAACTAAGATAAATCCAGGACACTGTTATTTTAATATAAGTAAGGTTTTCACCAACACAAATGGGCTATTTCAGTAAAAAACGGCAAATAATGATGACGTTTCTTCAAGTTTATATATATGATGTCACAAACCCTACTGAGGTTACATCAGGGTATAGTTAAAATTGAATGATTTGTACAAGTTTCCATTACTACAGGGAAACAAGAAGTGCAACGAAAGGATCATCTGATTTGTGGCCAAAGTGGTCTTGTGACGAGTGATTTTTCTCTGCACCATTGAGCACTAAGTGTAAATATTTGCCGAGGTGTAGACAACAATCAATTAAAACTTTTCATTTGACAATAAAGAGTTGATCAATTTCAACAAAGCAAAAATGACATAGTAGATCACAGTTCCGACAATGTACCAGTCTTGCATTGTAAGACAGTGCACTGTCTCCAGTCCAGTAAAAATTACTGATAATTATTATGAAATATTTCATTTATAAAATATATCAATAATTATTATGAAATATTATTAAATTTATAAGTTTGACACATAGCTACAAGTGAATGAATCCATCAATCATTATATCTCTGTCATCTGAGGTTGGGGGGGGGGAGATTAGAAAGCTTGACCAATCTGTATGGGTGGATGGATATAACAGAGATGCAGAGGTAGACAGAGAGACAGATATTGAGAAATAAATTATAGATACTCAGATAGATAGAGTCGATGAATGCAGAGAGATGGAGAGATATATAGAGAGAGATACAAAGATAGATCTATCGACAGACAGATAGATGGAGAAAGACGTATGGATGGATGAATGGGGCTTTACTTCTTGTATTTATGTCTTGGTAGACTTAGGACAGGAGGAGGACACGGCCAACGAGGGAAGAATGATTGAAACTGTAATCCAACATAGGCCAAGGTGACCCGGCAATAGCTGAATTTGAACCCTGGACTTGATTAGCAGCCCAGCACACTACTGCTGACCTAACCCCCCCCCCCCTGCCCCCCTCTCCATATCTTTCAACAGTGGCCCTTTTCCATTTTTGGTAGTTTTGTTGAATGGAATGGTGTCTCCCGATAGTGAGATTTTAGTTGACATGTTGAAGCTCGGTTTCCATGCACTTTTTACAGTGCAATGTTTGGTATCACGATCATTCCAGGGTGTTGTTCCAAATAATGAAAATGATCAGGTGTGATACACTGTCTGTGTTCAGAGGAGCATGAAAATGTGTGACGTGGCAGAGCTACTTGAGCACCAAACACATTGTCATTTCGTTGCACTTCTTGTTTCCCTGTAGTAAGAAATTTGGACATTTATAAGCCCATATGATCATTACATAATTACAAAAAGTTGTAAATGATTGGTTTTTGCGTGAAGAAATATTATTTGGACAATCTTAGTGTTTTCAAAAATTGATCAGGAATTTCAGGATTTGATAATTATTCATCAAATTTACACAACATCTTTCACACCATGTTAGAATCCAATACAAGTAGGTGTTATTTTAACATTTTAAACATAGGTAGTTACTTTTCTATGAGTAAACCATAGCTTACTCTTAAGGACAGATTTCTGAAAAAAGAGAGGAGAACTGGAGATGACCACGAAAGGCAGACTGGGTGAGTTGGGAAGTATCCATTCGAAAGAATTTCTCGATTTTGTTCAAATAAGCATTTTTGGTTCAAAGCATGCGCATTGTGCAACAGTAAAGATTTGCTTCTGATATTGAAATTTTGAGTCAGCTCAAATGACTGAGTGCTGAGATGGTTGCACAATTTGTTTAAGCCAACATAGCTTGTTGTTCTGAGTTATGATAATCTTTCCGTTATCATAACTTAAAACAACAATTCAAAGGAATTGTGCAACCATCTCACTCAATCATTTATGCTTCTTGAAAATTAAAATTTTGCAGTGTATGTCTCTCACCTTGACTGAAATCACTCTTTGGAACCAATTCAAAACGAAAGTTGTCAAAGTTGCCAGAGGCCTGAAGCCCACAGAGGTCGGTCGAAAAATCGCATGAGATAACTTCTCCTGCAGAGAAATATCAAAAATATCAGACTGCCCTTGAACCTGTAGTTGTTACATGTAATATTTACGTTGCTGGAATTTCACAAAATAACAAATTTACAATACAAAAAATGAGAATGTGGGTTGGATGTTATAAAAATATCAAATACATATTAAAAAAGAGCATTAAATTGATACATGGAAATGTTTGCGTATCTGAGTCCTTCATGGAGGTGCTCAGTGTATTTTGGCCTGCATTGTCCCTGTGTCGTGGATTTTTCTGTTACAAATTCAGACCTAAATTTTGAGTATTTTTTCTCCAAAGAGTTTAGAAGGCAAAATAGTGCAAAGAATTTTTTTAATTTCCACGCTGAAATACTTATGTTTTTGGTTGATTTTGAAATTTTGTTTGCACTTTGTTTTCTGCAATTCAAAACTTTAAAAGATTAACTGACTGTGTTTTCACTTCACCCTTTTTTTACCCAAGTGTGACTGTTATAATTACCACAAAAATAACAGAGTGTAATTTGTTTTGTGCAAAAATAATTCTTACAGTTCATACCATAAATTTGATAAGGATGTAATTTGGCTAAAATGAAAGAGTTCTCCTGTTATGAGATTAGAGTGTAATTTCAGTTGTGTAAAACTATCAAACGTCCAGTTTCATCTTTTTAAGCCATCTAAAATATTCAAAAGTATTTGAAATTGTGCCCTGAAACTGTGTTTACAAATTTTGCTCTTTCTGTATCTAAAAAACTTTATTCTCATCAATCAAAGACCATGATTTGATATCGGTTGTATTTTCCCCAAATTGACTATACAGCTGTTTTTTCATGCAAAATACAAATATATATCTCTAGAACACAAAGTCGTATATTGACCTCACTTCATTTACCAATCTATGTCCAAACATCATTATTATGGAGTACTTTTTCTTTCCATCAACAAATAGTAAGATATTTAGGGGTTTCTTTTTTGTGAGGAAACTGCTAAAAAATTTAATGAGGGATCTTTTTCTTGGTCTCTGAGCATCCATCTAACTAGCAGTTGATTACCTGTTATATTACCCTCCTCCGGGAAAGTATAAGTGTTGTTGCATTCTGGAAACAAATGATAAAGGAGAAAAATAGATTTGGGGTTGTGTTAAGCAAAACATTTAAATGTTCAAGTGTCCATGACTCTGACCATAAGGTCATTCATAATAAATTGTTTTATTTATCAAGGGACTAAACATGAACAAAATTTCCGCAACTGAGAAAAAATAAAGTTTTGGTGCAATGCATTCAATAATTTGTGCAGCACACAATAGTCACGGAATTTCTGAAACCAAGAGTCTGTTTCAAGTGCTGGGGCTCTGTAAACCCTGAACTGAAGTTGATGGAATACACACTAATAAATGGCCTACATATTCACTGAGCAAATTTCAGGAAATGTGTATACACTCCAACCTCACCTTACGACCACCTCTCTAATACGGGCACCTCGCCATTGCGACCACAAAGGCCTGGAACCAAATATTTTACTGGTCTTTTATGCTTAATAAAACCTCTCTATTACGGGCACCTCGTTATTACGGCCAACTCGCAATTACGGGCACTTTCCAGGATACAAAATGGTCATTCTGACCTCAGCTAATACGACCAGTGTTGTATTAAGCTCCTGATACTGTTGTATCAAACAGAAATGCGCATCGGCGACGTGCTGTCTGGCCGCTTGTTAGCTTTACCAGCTCCATTGGAAAACCAACAAGCCAATTGAAGGCTCTAATGCTATTGTCAATCGAGATAAATCAAAAAGCATAATTGCATAAATTGGGGTCCAGGAACTCAAGTTTTGTTCCTAATTGGCATTGAAGGGCAAGTTTTGACTGTGAAGCTTTCCTAAATGCAATTAGCGATTAGAGCTATAAGCCACCAATTGAAATCTACCAACTGGTATTATCTTAATTACCGGCCATGCATCCTATGCATAGGCCGGTAATGCAGTGATATCCCTCCGATGTGAGTCACGAGCCTCCAGGCCTAACCAGGCAGTTCTAAAGGTTTATTTTATATGTATTTATCAGTTATAACATCATAGATTATGCCAATTGTCTTTTTTTTAGTTAAATGCAATAATATTAGAGTTATAAACATCCTCTCTACTGGCTAGCGCTGGGTAGATCAGACTGATTTGCGCCGCCATTTTCTTGTGTATTGGGGCTGTCACTGCACTGTGTGCTGTATGTCACAGAACTTAACAGGGTCTTCTTATCTTTTATTGTATTTGCTCCTTTCCAATCAATAATTGCTGTTCAATGCTGAATTGCTCTTCAAGACTTCGCCATTTAGGCCTAAAGTGCAATTCATTTTCACACCTCCCTCTCATCTGTCTCATCTGTCAGCTTAATTGTACTCCTACCCAATATTTTCAATCAGCATACTTATGTAATTCCAATTAAACTCCGTTATATTATTATTGGGAAAATACACACACGTCCACCAGGTCATCGAAAAATAAAAATAAATTAAATAGATTTTTATTTTTCTCATCTACCATTATATATATATATCGATTCCACTGATAAAGCATGTGCAGCATGGCCGGTGCTGTGCTCTAAGAGTGCTTGTTGTACTCCATTCACTTAGCATGTCTTTATATTGAATCTGCCATTATCATACTTTAAATAGGATGTTTTTTTTTTAAACTTTGCTTTTAATAAACGGCTGAATTTTGTATGATTAATAAGTTAAATATTGTCACAGTTATTTGCAGGATCAAAGAAGGAGATAGCTTGCATTGATACTGCTGTTGAAGAGGGCCACTCTGAGCAATATCAAAGTCAGGAATACGGATTTTAAAAGTGATATGATCATAATTGTGGGCTCTTAACTTGTCTCTTAATATAATTACAATAAATAAATAAAAAATATTCTAAATTAATTTCTATAGACCAAATAAATTGCACTTCACACCTTTTGTATCAGAAAGGATTCAGTGACAGTTCAACAGTTGGCCAGCACCCCCTAGTGACACCAGAGTCGCCCCCTAGAGGCATTTCGTAGTGGCGGCTCCTAGTGGCCATTTCAAGGAAATTGACAACCTCTTCATTACGGCCACCTCGCTAATGCGGCCACCTTGGCTTGGAACCACTAGTGGTCGTAATAGAGAGGTTGAAGTGTACATGTAAGTGATAACTGCCAAATTGAGCAAAGCTGCAGCATTAAAATGATTTCACTGTCTAAGGTAGTGTCTAAGGTAGTGAGCCCTCTTATTTGTTTCGCTGAAATTGTTCAAGTAAGGGTGCAGTGAGTTGACAGTGAATACCATCCATTTACCGTATGTCTCCATCTTTATTAGTTCGAAGAAAGGCCTTGAAAAATGGCACTTTGATTTTTTTGAAAAAGGTAAAGGTAAAAAAATTGTGTTATATTTCTTACGCCAAATGAAAATTTGTGATATTCATTATGTTGCAAAATGTGCTGAGAACCCCCCATATTCCTATTTTGGTGAATAGCATGCAGTTTACTCAAATTTCAAAGATGCAATGCCTTCCTTAAAAATTATTCAGAGCCTACCTTCAGAGCACCTGCCTGTGTCTGCAACAACTTTTTGGATGGCTACAACAGACTCATCACTTCCCGTCATCCCTTCGAACCTAAACCAAAATTTTTCTTGTTGTCCAGGCAAAGTAATGCAATATTCCTCGCTCATAATATCCTTAGATGCTGAAATAAACAGTGAAATTTGAAGATCTACCTGCAACTATCAACACATGTATACTATACTTTACTAGAATTGCCCATTTTGGCAAAGCAGGGTATTTGAAACTGTGTGTAGTTAAGTGAGGCAGTGTGGTTGCCATGGTGATGCAATTCAGGTCACCTGGAGTGGTAAGAAGTTTAGGGGAAAACATTTTAGAAAAACAAATGCAAAAAAATGTCATGAAAAAAGAATTTCGGAAATTGGAAAAAAGCAGTAGCCCAGTCCCCGCAGGACAACAATGTTAGTGTGCTGCGGGAAAAACAGATAGCTCAGTCCCCTCAGGTAAACCTGTTGACCCTGTGCAAGTTTGGCAGTCGTGGTTCAAACAGACACCTCGTAGCAGGAACTGAAGCATCCAGAAAGCTGCCTTTATATGTTGTAAGATTTTTGGAAAAAATGATGGGAAAAAAAATTGAATACAATTTTTAAAAATAATCATTGGGTGAAAAAAATGAATATGATTTTTTTTAATCTTGGAAAAAAAAGTTGCCCAATTTTGGAAAAAGACTTTTTTTTTCTGATCAAGGAAAAAAATTTCAAATCTAGGAAAAAAAATTTTTGAAGTTAAAAAAAAAAAGTTGCTTACTTTTTGCAAGACAACAATATAGATACACAGTGCGAATTTAGCGGTCGGGGTCACCAGACGCCTCATAAGAGGAACCGAAGCGTCCAGAATAGCGCCTTTATATATAGTAAGTGATAAGAGATATATTTATGATTTCTGTCCTAAAATCAATCATAGCACTCTGCTAAAATTTATTGAAAGTGAGCTGTTTAACCTTATCAGATATGCAGCAAAATTCTAATAAGTGATTCACAAAAAAACACGTCATATTAGTGAACCCATTGTTGCTCAGAGTTAACATTGGCAATGAATTTTATGTTTTGTTATGGCAATCGTTGCGACCATTCTCGGGATTGGATTATCTCACCTACTCTAAGCTCGCCTCAACTAAACTCACCTCCCCTCAACTAAACTTGGCTCCCCTAAACTAATCTCAGTTCCCCTGAAATTAAACTCAGCTTCCCTTAACTGGGCTCAACTACCCACAACTTTACCCTCTGCTTCCCTCAACTACCCTCGGTTATGTCATCATAAAACAGCGGTTACCCTGTGGGCATAAGGGTAAGAGGGTCATTCGGAAAGTTTTGAGCCGAACATTTGCCTGACTTTGGAGGGGTTAACTTACACAGAGATTCATACTGGTATAGTTAGAACATTAGGTAATAATACTTTACCCTTTGCTACACTAAAATTGTGGCCAGCTTAACTCAAAAAAGGTACAGAGAGCGTTGAAGATGACCTGAATTTCGATTTCTTCAAAAGTTGCCACCACAGACAACATTGCCAGTGTACATCAACTGGTGCTGGGTGAAAGACGATTGACTGTTCAAGGGTGACAAAAACCTTTGCCATTTCAAGTTTATTGACAAGAATATATCAGATTAACACAAGGATTATGCAAACAGTCTCAGTTAATGACAGTATACTCATTTGTTGTGTCAGCTCTAAAATTTAAAACTCCTGCCTGAGTAACAAGCACACAGCAACTAGAGAAAAGGCTTGGCAGTTAGTCACCAGAAGAGTTCAAGAAACAGATGCATGCAAAGTTTCATTGATCTACTTTACTCTTTCATATTTGGGCTCAGAACTTTTCAAACGACCCTCGTATACTGCATGAGGCCAACAAAAAAATAATACTCACCTGTCTTGGAAAATATTGGGTGCCATATCCAGGAAGACCCAATTGATTGGGAGACTTTAAGATGGGCATGCTCATCTCTATCTCCCAGTTTATAAAAAAATCTCAGACAAACTTCTTCTCCATGCCTTATGCCTGGTGTAGTGATCACAGACTTTAGTCCTTTAATCGAAGTGTATGCTACAATTTCTGTAAATGAAGTACGTCAAAATGATATGTGCTAACCACCCAAAGCATTTAATAGCACAATTAGCCAATTGTATGTAACGCAAGAGAAAATTGTTGCTATGTATAGTGGACAATCCATATAAATTTATAAAATATTTAATTGCAAGATAGAAATACTAAAATCTTCAATGCATGGGATAAATCTGTAAGGACCTAATTGCGATTATGAAATGTCTATCACTGGCATTTTGGCTTACCCTGAAAGATTTATCTTGTTTCTTTTTGTCTTTTGCTTTCAAAATGTAAAAAATACAAAACATTGATTTACCGCTGCTTCCATGGGAGATCTTATGCTTCCAGTATGCATCACCACTTTGGTCAAAGAAGTAGCCACACATATAAGAGTTTTCAAAATTACATGTAATGGTCCTGTAAGCCTCTGCAAAACAAGTATAAAATGTCAATAATAACTGCATGTAATAGGATAAGACTTAAAAGACTTAACTAGTAATTGTTTACTGCTTAACCATTAAAGTTCAAACATCGTGCAAAAAGTATAGCTCTGACAGCTGATTCATTAGAGGATATTATCTCTCTAACAACAGGCCCAAAATTTAAATACAGCAAGAACAGTACCTTCTTACTGTGCCAATTTTAAAAGTATTCTTAAGTATACTCTAAAAAGTATTCTCATCAACAAATATCAGCTAAATACAAAAACAAAGTCACCAGGGAAAATTTCATTTCAAATATTACTTTATATGAAGACTGTACCACATACCTATGCCCTTAAAGCACACACATGTGTATGAGTACCACAATAAAACATTACAAGCATTTGCAACTGGAACTAGAAATTGCGGAAGCATTTTGCAAATAACGTATTTATATGGTGTGCAAACTGTGCATGCAATCATTGACCATGATATCTCTTATTTTGATAATGTAGGCTTGCAAATAAAGTTCCAAAATCCGGTACATGTATTGGCATTCTTTGAAAAAATTTATAAATTTCTTGGTGGTGCCTGGTCCAATCACATGAATTAACATTCATCAATAGTGCTGATCACAAACTGTTATACATTGTTTCGCAATATGCGTGATTTCAGCAGTTAGGCATAAGCTGAAAACAAAAAGGGATTGTCATCTATTAGATAAAACAACACCCAACAATTACAGTGAATTTGGAAAATTTCAGGTCACTATCACTTGCAGTTTGAAAGTTATCACCGATAATGCTAGAGGGGGTATTTGAGACAAACACAAGCATATGGTATATAAAAACTATCTAATATAATGATAAAGTCGACATTGTTTTGACAATGCCGAGAACTTTCAGGCATGCAAAAAAAGACTACTAAAAAAGGTTGAATTTTATGTTCCTAGTTTTCCTCAATTTCTTCCCAATTCTGCACAGATGTATTTTGTGTCCTGTTGCATTTGATTTATGGTAGGGTATTCACAGGGGTACCTCACGACAGTGTGTTATTATAATGCCCATATCAGTGTAAGCTCCTGGTTGCACATCTTTTGTGACACTTAGATTCATTTTTTATGCAACTGGGAGAAAATATCTGTTATGCTGCCAGCTGGGTTGCCAGCCAGCCCAAACGTCATTCAGCGCCTCCCAGCCAGCTGATATAAATCATTTTTTTCCCCAGCCAGCCACCTCAACTGCTCCTTGTCATTACCTGACTGCCAAATTCATTTGTTGGGCACCAAAAATTGGATCCCAGCTGACAACTCTGACAGTCTGCCAGCCAGCCGGGCGCCTGCTGCATAACAGATAATTGGTATAACAGATCATGCAGTAGGAGTGGGTGCCCCTGTATTCATGGCTTATGGGCACTCAAATGTGGGTCAGACAATTAGCTACCATGCACCCTATTCTGCACACAGAGTTCATACTTAACATCTATTATCAGATTGTACTCTCTATACATGCACAAGAGGCAACAGCAGTCAGCTGCACAGACAGAGAACTCTGCCAGAATTCACATGCCTCAACTGACAGGCAACTAATTGCCTTTGTGTTGGAACAACTGCCCTAAAAGTTGGAACTGACACATTAAAGCCTTTATCGTCACATGGTATAAATCGTTTCAGAATGCAATTAGTATTACTGCAATTTCAATAAGTATGACTTTCTGCAATTTGGTAGAAAAACGTAGCAAATGTAGAAATAGTGATTGGTTGAGGCACTGAATTACATGGTATAAAATTCATTTGAATAGCATAAAACGTATCAAAATTGCAGTTGACGTGTCTGAAAATGGCAATAACTGCCTGTATTTACTTACTAATCTGATGAAGCTGTCAAAATCAACAGCTCACTGAAGCAGAATAATACATATTTCATTGCATTCTACGTTCAACTAACAGATTTGGAGGACGTTTTACTGTTCAGGGTCCAATCAGAAAATCTGAAAATGCTACGTAGACAATGAGAACCATAGCCAGAGAAACTGATACTAATTGAATCTGCAGTAATACCAGAAACAGAGGCCTCTAAACAAGGAAAGAACTGAATTTACTCATCCATGACCACGAATTCTGCCAGTCTCTTCACAGCTAGCACTGTTCAGCAATTAAGGGACTGGGTCAGTCTGTAGCTTTGGTTGATGGCTTTTCTAATACTCCTACTGCCTAGCCTCATATCATCCCTGTTTAACGATGAAGTAGCTGAGGTGTAATGGGAGGACTATACAAGCTGCTAAAGTGTCAGATCTGTAAATTGGACTTTACAGAATCGCCCTTTCATAGCTGTTTTTGAAAATTTCATTTTGCAGTTAAACTGTGACATTGTCACGGTATCTGTGAACTTGATTGGTCTAATCTTCAACCTGTGACACTCACTTTAGATTTTGACATCATAGTTAATGCCAAAGGAATTTTAAACTGCGCAGGCAATGTTTTTTTTGGTAGGTACAACTGCCACAAACCATTTCTGTCTAAGCCAAGTGTTACGCCTTTCCAGAAGTGTCAAAATTTTTCCAAACAAAGTGTGATTGTTTTTCACAATACATGAGTCATCATAATTTCAAATAAGTTTTTAAAATTTGTTGTCAGACATTGTAGCTCTTCTTTGAGGATATGTAGTCTCTTTGATTCAATTACAGTTCACTGAAGCATCTATCAATCAGTGCAGGTATCAAAGCTAATCAATTTAAACATGCGCAATCCATGTGTCAATGCATTTAGACAGTTTCTTCAAATATGTACTTGTTATACAAAGTTCTGCAACTAAATCTGTGACATCACAGTTTTGGCATAAAGTGAAGTACAAACTGCAAAAACACATGGCAATGAAAACGATAGTAACAGATTAAGAAATTATATGAATTATTATAGAAGTGACCATATATTATGTGGAAGACATTTAAAGACAGGTACAATGAATTAAGTGGAACAACAAATAAATCAGGAGATATAATTCTAATACTCAGTATGGACAGTGCAGTATCCTGCCACAGCGCTCCTGAATAAATTTCAAGATTAAAAAAATTCAACAAGAAAACCGAAAGCGCACGCTTATAGAGCATGGTCAGGAGCACATTTTAAGACAAAAACCGAAAAATTCTGTTGGGAAAATTTTGAGTTATATTCATTTAAAATTTTTTGTTTATCACACTCATATTTTCATGCTTAAATTTCGGCAAAGAATGCTGTTAAAAACATTTAGGATGTTTAGGGAGGCAAGTGTTGATGGTAAGACATTATTCTTTAATTTACATTACCATTGTAACCGCGTTAGATATGTTTAGACCATAAATATTGTGCAGGGTGTGATAAACACATGTGACTGCATGTCATAGGAATTAACACACCTGCAATTAAGTTTGCAGCTTCTGTGTATTGCCTCTGTTAATCCATTTGAATGATTTATTGTATTCCGGCCATTTTCAGCAAAAATTAAATGTATATTACATGATATATGAAGTTTTCATGCATTTTCTCATTACAGAATTTGTGTTGTTTGTTATCATTATATGTCTGTGAGATTTTATTTATCAGTATCTTGAATTGTCAGCAGAAGCAGAAGTTAAAGAACAATACCTTTGCATAATAATCATCTTATAGCCTCTATTAGATATCTTTCATATTTATTATTTGACCCATCGTTGCTCAATTGTCTACCTTTGCTGTTGTTTGCACATGAGTGACTCTATTCCAAGGTCATGTTGTGTTTCAGTATCAATTGTCATGTTATTTAGCATCTCACGGTCATATTATAATGCCTTGGATGGGTAATTTAGTCCATTAAATGGGTTTTTTGTCCTGAAACTATTGCAAACATTTCTGTCAGTGATATTCATTAACTCACTTCTTGGATCACAAAAAGCCACAGTTGGGGTTTATTTCTTAACATTTATGAAATGTTTATATGATATATTGAGGCAATTTATATAAATCACATTCAGTCTTAGTAAGAATGATCCACAAATTTAACTTGTTTGAAATGTCATATTTTGATGAAAATCATTGCAAAAATTCAAAAGAAAGGCTAAATTAAATTCAAATCAAGCTAAAAGCAGGTGAAACATTCACAACAAACGATTGAAACAATTTACAGTGGCTACAAATTCACTTCCTTGATAAATATGCATCTGCATGTGTTTATCACACTCTGCACACTATTTTTAGCCAATACAAATCTAACACAGATTCAATTATCATGTAAATTAAACAATGATGTCTTACCATCTACATGTGTCTCTCCAAACATGATAAGTGACTTAAAAAAATTTTCTGTGCCCCCGTGTCACAAAGAAAATATGAGTGTGATAAACAAAAAAATTAAAATGAAGATAACTCCAAATTTTCCCAACGGAATTTTTCGGTCATTGTCTTTAAACGTTCTCCTGACCCTGCTCTATAAGAGTGCGCTTTCGGTTTTCTTGTTGAATTTTTCTAATCTTGAAATTTATTCAGGAGCGCTGTGCTGCATCTTGTAAACAATTAGAGATGTCATTGGAATTCCCTGTTGCTTCTTTGTGGCTTTTTGTCTCCTTTTTCTATTTTTTAGTAAAAAAAGGACATGAGATCAAAAATTGTGAAGAAAATCTAAAAAAATAATTGTAAAAGCAGCATCATGCATTGTTAGATACGACACTTTCAATTTGGAGAAGTCATGCATACGGGTATTTACAACAGGCCAAAAATTGGAATTGACATTGTATTTCAAAATCACAACAACTGTTCTTACTACATAAGGCTTCCGTCTCATCTGGTATGTTATTCAAATCAGTTTCAGTTTCTCCGGGATTGCCACAGTCAGGTTCACCATCACAGAAGAAGGACTTCGGAAGACATGGTCCACCCTCACATTTCTTCATATGGATGGGGCATTCTGAAGGACATTTAGCAAGAAATATACTACAGGAGTATTAAACTAATACTATTAGTGTGTCATTTGTTTAAGTATTACTATCACTAAAATTCAGCTCTCCATCACACAAGAAGGACGTCATTGATTGGAGTGATTTTGAAGGACAGTAAAGTTTTGTAGGATTTTAGGATTTTTTTTATAGTCCATCACACCGACAGAGTCATTCTCAACAGACTTTACAATTACACCCTTGGCAGGCCTGTTCAAGCATGAGCCTATCTCAACTCCCCGGGGAGTATACAGCCAGGCAGTCTTTTTCCAGCGCACACAATGCTAAGTCACTCTACAATCACCATCACTGCCTATAGCCTAGTAATAATTTACACCTGGGTGGAGTTAAGCAAAGAGTTATGGAGGATCTGCTCAGTTCCTCCATGCCACGGTTGGGAGTCGAGCCTGGAACATCTCAGTTACCAGACGAGCACCTTATCCACTAGGCCACGTCATCTCTTTTGACAAGGAAAATCTTCCACACAGATTCTAAAAATGAACAGGTGAATCCTACTGTGGCATAGCAAAATTCGTCTCTGACTACCTTCATTCGTATTGCATCAAGGAACACATAACTTTTTTATCCAATCAGCATGATCAGATGAAAACAACGAATCTGTGGGAATATTCTCAAATTCATCAAGTTTCAGGATTGCTAGAATCCAGCAAGCTTGTAAGAAGAATACTTTCTACTTACCACACTCAGATATATCACACAGGCCAGTTGACATGTTTTGTGGGATGCACACCATTTCCTTGTACCTCATCAAGTATGTGCAGTAATTAGCTGAAGTTGAATTTCTGGTCTTCTCCAATTTTTCATCATCTTTTGATGTTTCTTGGCAATTTTCTGTCAACAAAATAACATTTATAAGATGACACATATATGTATATATTTGAATATATTGCATCAACTTAAAAAATCCTTATTCAGTTTGATATAAACTCAGTAACATCATTCCCTTACAAATAAAACATGTGGACATGAAGGCGGTTCTTACAGCTCTCGCAATTGCTCTGAAGAAATCAATTTTTTTATAGTGTGGACCTATGATGTCAAAGCTGGAGACTCCATTGGAACCTATACAACTTTGGTGCAAGCTATGGTGTCATAGGTCAAACTGGCCAATAGCATTTCATGTGGACAACTACATCATAGCCTTGCAATTATGTCATGGCCAGGTGAGCCAATGATACCACTGCAAAAACTCAGGTGTTAAATGGGAGGGCGATTGTTTATCATCTGGTGACACCAAAAGTGCCTTATATTCAACCAAGCATGGTTAATAGGATAACTGGAAATTAATCACAGTTGTTCACCAACATGCTTCTGATCTAAATTGGATTTGATATGGAGTTGTCAAGTCAAGCATTTTGCTTACTGTTTGCAGTTTTGTTGGCCGCTCTTTTCAATGTAAAACTACCAACATTACTTTAATCCTATATTGTTTATTGGTGTTCACAGGAGTTAATATGCAGACATAAGGATCAATTGACAGCTTTTGAGCAGAGTGCCCCCTCCCCAGGAGTAGTCCAACCTTGCACCTGAGTTGTTGTTGTGATATTATTGGCCGCTCCGGCAATGATGTAACTGCAAGGCTATGATGAAACTGTCCACAACGAATGCTATTGGCCAGTTTGACCTATGGCATCATTGATTGCACCAATTTTGCATATCCTCTGGTGCTGAGCAATGGAGCATCCACCTATGACATCAGAGGTCCACTCTGGCACTGAAAAAAAAACTGATTTCTTCAGATCAATTGCTAGAGCTGTAAAGAAAATACATATACATAAAGAAAAGGGGAAGGAAATAGCTAATTCTTAGGCTGAATACTGCACAGTCCCTAATTACCTAAAGTTGATACCAATATTTTTCATTGTAAAATGGTCATTTGCTATCAGCTCCATTTCTGCAACACTATTCAATAAACGAATCAAAGAGATTTCGTGTCACAATGTTATAATTCAACAATATACCAATGATAAATGTGTGCTATTTGAGTTGTTTTTCCTTTTTAGATAAAAATTTCAATGCAGAAATTTGGACCCATATAGTCCAGTCATTCATCACAGATATTATGTACAAAATTGTGATGGTCCTCCCAATCCCCCAACCCAAGTCTCCCTTCCCAGGCTCCCTTGTAATATATAACCACTGCTCAGAAACACCAGTACCGGATTGTATGAACGCTTAACATGGGTTATCCTAAAGTGGTTAACTCCTATAACTTATCTTCTAGCCAGGTTATTGGCAAAAACTTTTGTCATGTTGTAACATGAGTTCAGTTAATTAAAATTAGTTATCTAACTCATGTTCAGCATTGAGACAATGTCAGTAAAATGAGTTAACCACTTTAGGTTAACCCGTGTTAAGCGTTGATACAATCTGGTACAGGGGGGCAGGTTGGTCTAGTGGTAGCGTGCTGGACTGCCAATCCGTGCCAGGTCCCCTGGGCCTATGTTAGACGGCTGTTTCAATCATCCCTCACCTCATTGCCTTGCCCACCTCCTGTCCCAATTAGCCTAGCAAGTGCATAAATACAGGACGTTAAGCCCCAATCATCCATCAATCTCAGAAACACCAATTATATTCACTAACCAAATACTTGGCAGGGAGCCAAAGTGATATCATCAATGGCAGCACTCTGAGCTGGACCTTTTTTCATAACACCGTCAATGATGACTTGATTGAGGCCTTCTGGAAGCTTCAAACATTTTCTTCTCCAATTTCCTGTTTCTTGTCTAATTGTAAGGATCCTTTTTTCCACAGTGTCTTCTCCCCTGACTGACACCTCCAACTGGCTTCCCCTGTTGCTGCTTTCCAAGATGTAGAACAACTCCAGGCA
The DNA here is from genome assembly GCA_026936325.1 of Platynereis dumerilii. Classification (NCBI taxonomy): domain Eukaryota; kingdom Metazoa; phylum Annelida; class Polychaeta; order Phyllodocida; family Nereididae; genus Platynereis; species Platynereis dumerilii. The sequence goes on from JAPTHN010000009.1 coordinate 9,953,053, forward strand.
ACAACCAGTCGTGTTCTTGTACTCGGATAGCATACGAGCAAGAGAATCGCGTTGCCTTGACCTTTTGATCAAATGTTTGATGTGACCTTTACCTGCAAAAATTAGGACATAGAAGCTCACAAATAAGTTATACGAAAAATGATCATAATAGTTTATTCTCAATCTCATTGGATTTACGATATTTCACACAAGTTCAAATGAGGAATTTTCTTCTAAAAAATTGCTCTATTGAGCTAGATAAACAGTCAATTGTGTGCAATAAGCAGTAGAGATGAACTTCAACCTATCAAGAGGATAGGGAAGTCAAGATTAATGCCTCTTTAGAGTTCAAAGTTAATATCTGTATTAAAAAAAGAAACAAATTTTGTGGTTTCGGTATCTGTGCTCAAACCAGGATAACTTGCAGTCAGTTCAAGGTTTACGTTGTAGGTACGTGGTATAGAGAAATATTGATTTTAAAGATGATTGTGCTGCAATCTTTATAATATTTAGTAATTCAAAGCATCTGTACAATTCTGTAATTCATGTACAACAACCATAAAATTGCAATAAACTGACTTGGTTAGGGTTTAGGCTAATAGGGTTAGGGTTTCAGGATAGGAGTAGGGTCATAGCCAGGTTTCTTTATGTCTTTGTTGACTATTTGCAGATTTGGTTGAATTATTTCCAAATTACCTAGATTAGTTGTATGATCTGCTTGCTGTTGTTTCTTGGTTGAAGAACTATATGTCCTGTATTGCTTGGCTTGCACGACTATCCACTGCTCATCACTTGATTTGTCATTCCTCAGATCACAAGGGTTGTCCTTCTCAAAATCACATCCAAAAATGTTCCTACCTGAAAGAGGTACATTTGTAGGTACGATGTTTATGGTAAGGCCAAACTTTTTTAATTTCTAGCTTCTCGGATCAACCGACCTAACACATTTTCAGCCTACAGAAAAAAGAATTGAACTTACCCCTTTTTATGGAACACATTATAAAAAATCAAGATTTTTTTTTGCTCATCCAACTGACCGACCCTAGAAAAAGTACTTGAGAAGAACCGAGAAGCTCAACATCAATTAAGTCTGGTCTAAATATAAAAAGGAGAATGAATGCACTGTTGTACTCATACACTGAATGTATAAAATGTAATTTCATTTTAAGATTTATCTGCAGTAGATACTGATTTTTATATCCACATTGACTCAACTGTTAAAAGAATAATACCTGGACACCGATGACGTACAAATATAGCCGCTGCTTGAGCACTTTGATGGAGAGTTTTTCTCAGCTTCATCGTTTTGCTTGGAGTCGGAGTTAAAATGCATGATCTGTTTTTTGGGAAGAAGAATATCCTGGAGCAAGTTTCATCATGAAGTTCAAGACACAACTTCTTGCATCCAGATAAAGCTACTTCAGCATAGGTTTTGCTATTCGGAAGCCTGATGAGGGCTTCTTTAGGTATCAAGCGCAGATATTCTGATTTTTGAACGAACCCATCTTTGCATTCCTTGTGTTGCCGAGCATCAGATGTTTGATTGTTCGATTTTAAGTTTTGATGATCTGGAATAATTTACACAATAGAAGTATAGTTATCGCATTACACAATTACAAAAATATCACTTACAAATAGAGTACAAGTCAAAATACAAGTACCCTAGCAGGCAGGAATAATCAACCACAACTTTACCCCTTCACACCCGTGGGTTCCCCCAAATCAGTTCCTTCCTTTACCTCCTTAAAACTACCTTTTAAAATTACATTACATTTACATTAAACCAACGCTAAATTAAAATCCACCACCCCATTGTGTTTGATTTCTTGGATATTGTGTCCCTTTGCTGATTCTAATTACATTGCCAGCTGTATAAATAGCTAGAGTTCTTAATATAGGATAAAGTTGTGGTGTGGAATTAAGGGTAGTTGTAAGGAGATTTGGGGTGGATAAGAGAAAGGAGGGAAAAATAGGTACACAGAGGACATAATACAGAAAATGTTCTCACTTTATGCTGGGTTGTACTATAATATGAATCACTTGAAATTTATTTTTACTAGAGATGATCAATTGTGACTAAATCTGGTCCTCATGGATGTAGACAGCAGGCAAAATCAAAATGTTCGAATAAAGTTATTTTTGCAATTCAAACCTTCGGTGTTCCGTTTTGAATTGAATTTCTCTTCAAAGGTGTCAAATAAACCATTTTTGTGAATGGACGTCAATCTGGAAAAATGACATGACACTTGTCTTATTAGTTCATGGGTAAAGTAGTTTATACATGTAGTAATTACTCATTTTTGTATTATGTTACATGTTGCAATGTCTATGATTGTAAACCTGAAATTAGAGCAATCTTGTCTGTATTTTAATGTCTTAAGGATTATATAATTGATATACCTGAATGCATTTTGATTGCAGACTGTCACAACAGGAAATGGCAATGAGGTTGCATAATTGACATCCATGTCCACAGCTCTCGGATAAGAATAGAGGTAGATCAGTCGTTCAATGAAGAAATAGAAGAACAATGCAAAGGCAGCTGCCACAACCACCACCCAAAGGAACCTGAAAATACCAGTTAAAAGTTAAATACATTTTACTACAGAATAAGAGTAGAGGCAGATCAGTCGTTCAAGGAAGAAATAGATGAACAATGCAAATGCAGCTGCGACAACCACCACCCAAGGAAACCTGAAAATAACAGTTACAAGTACCATATTACATGTATATGTGACATATGTTGAACCAAACTTGATTTATTGAGACATAAATTCATCTATATACCCATTGATTCTACCACTTAGTCCAAAATTTTGACACAAGAATGCTCTTTTTAATGATCAAAAATTAAGTATATACATTATACAACATCAATCACACTACCACAGCCATTCACCACAACAAAGCCAAATGACTCGACGTCAACACATCATGTTTATAAATTTATTATATATATATCTTTATTCGTACATAAAAAAATTGTACAAAGCAGTAAAGAATTTAAAATGTAAAATAATTTAAAACAAGCAGATAACAACAAAATATTAAAAAATTAAAATTAAAATTAAATAAAACGTAAATCATAACAGCTGGACTAGCCTAAACACAAATCTTCAATGATAATTTTACATTGACTTGTGTTTAGCAACCATTTATCAATACTGTCTCTATAAATGGCCAATTCCCGTATTTGTAAGCCTTTTCTAACATTTTCTTCATTACTTTTCAACAACCAATTATCATTGATCACTTTACTTGTCTGTTCTATACTGTTTTTAAACAATGATTGTTTTGATATATTAAATTTATTTAAAACATATCGAAGGTTTCTACCCATTCGAGTTTGACTCTTAACCGATTGCAACAATATGAAACTAACAGCCTCATTTTTACTGAAGAGACATGAATGGAAAAATCTAATAAATCTCTTATACATTTGTATGTTTACAGGAATTTGATCTGATGCGAAAGGCAATAATTCACAATGTGTCCTTCTAGGCAAATGCCAGATTTTTCTAACTGCTTTCCTATGTTGGATACACATCTTCTCCATGCTATTCTCATCATACAAAGCACACAAATTAGCACCATACAGGCTAGTACAATATTTTGAAAATAAATCATTCTTAATAAGTGATGACAAGTGTTTAAATTCACCAGTAAAACTATTTACTTTTTGATTAAAATCAGATTGGACACCATTTAACAAACTATCAGTTCTATCATCTGAAAGCAAGTGACCCAAGTAATTCATTTGTTTAACACATTCAACCTTTTCACTATTTACAAAAATGTCAGGTATTGTTTTACACAGATTTTTACTGAAAACCATTACTTTACTCTTTTTTCCATTAAATATTATGCTAAATCTATTGGCGTAATCCTCACACAATTTAATCATCCTATTAAGGCCCTGTATTGAAGGCGACAATAACATCAGATCATCGGCATATGAAATACTACCAGTGTATACACTACCAACTTTACAACCAACTCCTGAATTTTTCAACAGGTCAAGTAAACCATCCACATATACACTATAAAGGGTGGGTGACAACACTCCCCCTTGCTTAACACCATTACCTACAGAAAAGTAATCAGATGTAGTGTTGTTAAAATTAACTCTAATTTTTTGCTGACAGTACATATTTACCAATAGTCTATTATACAATGGATTAACACCTCTGTCAATTAAACATGAAAATAACCTAGTATACTCAACCCTATCAAAAGCCTTACTCGCATCCAATGCAAGGGCATACACAGAACTACCATTATTAATAAAATAATCAATAGTCTCAGTTACCATAGAGGTAGCAGTAGAGGCAGATAAACCAGATTTAAAGCCGAACTGAAGCTCGGAGGTAGCAAGCGACTCTCTCTCCCTGTGCAATATCATGTGGTCTAGTACCTTACATAAGATGCTCTGCAAGCATATACCTCGGAAATTATCAGATGAGCTGATATTAGCCCTTTTACCTTTAGGTATAGGCAACATAGTACCAACATTCATAACATCAGGACAACAACCATGTATAACCATACTATTAAACAATAGTATTTCTGCAGGAAAAGACCTCCATGTACAATATGGTCTGAGTACACACCAATGTTACCGTCAGACTTTCCTAGTGAAATTCTCTTAACAGCTTCTTTTACATCAATCAATCTAAACAATGTTTCCTCCACTTTACCCTTGGATGAATACAAAGCGACACAACTATCAATATTGTCTACCACCTTCATCATATCACTGCTATCGTAACCAACAACATTATACAATTTTTTTAATTTTTCTGCAAACAAACCAGCTATCTGTTGGTCACCAGTTAAGTTATCAACCATACATGGGACCTTCCGGGCACAGTTTCTTATCTTTCTTACTTCCTTCCAATAATTTCTATTATCATTTTCTAGAATACATTTTGCCATTTTTTCTGATCTCAACTTATTACAATTCTTTTGAACCATCCTAACAGCACGGTGATATTGAGTTCTAGTAACCTTGCGCATATCAAATACGCGACCTGATTGAGGCTTTCCACAATCCTTCCACCTGCAATGCCAATAAAGCGCATTCTTTTTCTTATCAGCACAATGCTCACTCCAACCTGGCACTGTTACTCGATTCTGTCTACCATTTGAACCAGTTTTCCCCACCTGGGGCAGAACCTCGCTTGCTCTAAGGCAGGCATTTACAATTCTATCATGAAATACATTTAAATCATTACTGTGTTCAGTACACCAGACTTTTCTACATTTAACAACATGAAATGGTATAGGAATATTTTCTAGTTCTCTTTTTAGTGATTCCTTATATAATTCTATGTGTCTAATATCAGCCTTGTACCAGGCTGGCTTACCTCTTATAGTAGGCGTTCTAGTCTCAAAGTACTCGCACAAAATGTCAAATCTGGAGACAACAGGCAAATGATCTGACAAATTATCAATATCATCAAGAACATAATATTCAGTAACATATTCTGAGAGCCCCGAGTTGACCAAAACATGATCAATCTCAGTTTTACTATTAGTGTGTAAACATTCAAATGTGTAGCTAATTTTTGAACATCCTAAATTACAACAAGCTACAAGGTCTTCAGTGCTACAGAACAGCCTCAGTTCATTACTTTGAGGAGTATCTCTACCAAACGAAGTATTAAAATCACCAGCCACAATAATGTTGCTCATCTCACAATTATGGGCTATAACAGATATTTCAGAAAGTACGTCTTGGTAATCATTTAAATTACCAGTAAGACCACCATCATCACAAGGCATATAGACATTGAAAATTAACACATCACATTGGTGTCCAAAGGAAACCTTAATACAGCTTAATCGAACAGACAAAGTATCAATAGGTTCAATCTTATATGTTATATTACTGCGCCATACAATGGCTACTCCTCCATGAGGTCGACCAGCTTGAATAACTTTCGAATTCATAGCACTTTTGCCATGGTAACAAATACTCCCGATGTCTTCAAAGCTATCGAAATTATCTTCATAAAGCCAATGCTCCTGAAGGAGCAATATATCACATTCACAAAAAATCTTAGATATATACTGTTTTCTAAAAGCACCATTAAAATTTTTACAGTTAAAACTCATAATTTTAAAATCAGTCATTGTCTTATTGTTTAAAAGTATGTCCATCGAGAGAGCTACTTGTAAGCTCTGACTTTTATGCCTTTCGGCCAACTTGATTCCTTCAAGACCTTGCCACTGTCCCTTTCACTCACGATGCAAACAAACGACTTCTGATTTGCGTTGGGATGTGACCTCTGGTAGAGGCCTCTAACCGGCACACCCAATTGTCGAAGTGAGTCGTAGACATTTTCCACATGATGTTTACGATCTATGTTGCCCAGGAAAACTTTGAAGTCTTGATTTCTCTGATTTCTATGGGATGCTCGTCTGTGGTTTCTAGGAACTGTGAAACCACTCTCGTCATTGTTCAATACACGATTCCTTGAATTGTATCTTGCGGGATCTCTGTTGTAGGTCGGCCTCCTATCTTCTCGACTAAATTCCATTCTTCTTTCATGTGTAGCTGCGGATAATTGCCCATGCAATTGAGGATAACCCTGGGATCTTCCTGGGAGCTCATGCTTTCGTCCACCACCAATTGATCTTGAGGTGGCACTCAGACCAGTAGGCTTGCGTCGACAGCTTGGTACTGAAGCGACCACATCTGTATAAGTGCGCCTCTTTTTTATAGTTTGGGCACTCATATTCTTCTGATTAGGAGTAAGTCTATTTTTGTCCCCATCTGACTTTTCTTTCCTTCTGTTGACAGTATGCCTCTCTTCAGGGGGACCCACGATATCAACCTGCTCACGGCTTGATTCGGGAGGCCCACCTTGCTCTTCTGAATCTCCACTCTCTGCTTCTTCATCTGTCTCCTCATCTGATGTTTCATCACTGGAAGTGCTACTGTTATCGTCAACATCAGTAGCGTGTTTCTTCATATTCCTGGCCTGCTGGTGGGCAAAACTATCAGCCAGACTCTCAATAAGTGTATCCTGTGCACTTACCTTTCTAACATTGGAACTCACACCATTTTGCAGGCTGTCTATTTTCTTTTCCAATGCAATAAGTCTTTGCAATACAGCCACCTCATTGATATCTTCTGGGGATACTGTAGGCATGTACCTCAGATCTTTGGCTACATAGGTAACTGTCTCTCTATCAGTCTTCTTATCTAAGTCACTGAGAGCTTCTGAAATGTCACTCACATTTGCAGCAGCACAAGTTCTGGCTGCAGTGTCTCGTCTAGCTTGAAACTTCTTTAAATGTGGCTTATTAGGTTCTTCCCAAAGTAACTTTTTTGCTGTCACAATATCTTCTTCCGAAAGATGTCCCAGCAGTATTTTCGACATGTTGTCAGCAGTGCAGGAATTCATGTAGTATGATGCATAACACAAAAGTTATGATATAGAATGTAAATAATGTGTACAACTACTGAAAAGGAAAGACATCGCTCTCAATTTTTGGCTTTATCCATGTGCACACTTAATATATAATGTCTTGAAATTAGCTGTATTTATATATATACTGTGAAAAGTATTTTGACTGTCTTACCGCCTCAATCTGTATTGAGCAGACTGAGTGATATAGCGCACACCATGGCAGGTTGAGTCTTGGGAGTAGTCATACAGCAATGTCTTCCAAGGCAGAGTTTTCTCTATGACAATAATCAAAAAACGATATTGTCATTACATGAACCATTAAGTTCCAGTGATGGAAATTGGGGGGGGGGGGGGGGAGCTTGGGGGTGCCAAGCTCCCTTGACAAAAAAACTGGGGGATCTGCTGTCCTGCTACAGCCACCCCCCAATCACCATTGGTGAAAGTGCAATTATCTTGATTACTTCTTCGGCCTTCCAGGTGTAATTAGCAAAAATAACACTACGGTGGCAGAACTTTTTCATTTTACAAATTTGGAATGGCGAGCCGACATCACGCCACCCAAAAGTTCCCCCCCCCCCCCCAGCGAAAATTGTCCAATTCCATCACTGATATTAACAATATATTTTATGCAATTACAATTGCTAATTTAGACTTAAGCACTTTACAGGAAATAAAAAATTAAATTTTATTTGAAGAGTTACATTGTTAATTTGTGATAAAGGGAAAAAAGAAAACTGTTTTTCAAAATAAGTAGGCTATTAATGTCCACTAAAATATGCATTAGGCAAGATAAGTCAATTGCTCTAAAAATGTAGTCTTCTTTTTCTCGAGAAGATCATTCCCATATCACAAAACCTCACCCATCATAAGTTTTGCAATGGCAAGTAGATTATACTGCTCAATGATTACAAAGTTTGATTGGCGTGGTCAAAGAAATATCAAAATCATTTTTTATTTCAATATTGGGATAATGTGAAATTTTATGGAACTGGCTTTATAATTAATTGAGGCTAGAGAGTCTTGGAAAATGTGTGAAAGACAAAACTTTATAATCTTACCTTCAGGGGACTAAACATAAACAGGGAATATAAATCTAATTACTTACAACATTTTTCACCACATTGTAATTGAAGAAATTAATGACAGCCTCACCTTGTTTTTCCATCATTGTGGTGGAAGAACAATGGGTGATCTGTCGTTAGTACTCAGTCATTTCACCTGGATATTCAAAAAAGACTGATATTAAATGAACACATTGTACAATGGTAAGTGCAGTGACTCATTGCTGATCCTCAGATTTCCACTGAGAACTTCTTGACATTTGTTTAAAGTCTGAGTGCCCCCTTGATTTGACCAAAATTTGCAATCCCACATATTAAGAATGAACGATACACATACTTTCATTCCTAAGTCATAGTCAACCCAGAAAACATCATTCTATGCTGTTACATAAGATTAATCATGCCAACTGGATGCGGAGTGGCACGCCGTATTTTGAATTTAGCTGTCAGCTGACTTCACCAGCAGCTAAGCTACAAATAGCACAGTGATGTCACAATGGTTTCCCCAGGCAGCTCTCTGCTGCTGCAATGCTGCTGTTGTGTCGTAACCGACATTTTCAGCAGTGTTCACTTGTCAAAACTTTTCAAGTTGGATTAGAAGAGATACCATTAACCTGAGGTCACTTCACTTTGCAGAAATAGTATATTTGGTATGTAACCTTGCAGCAGATAGAGAGATTAAATGTGTTTGTCATAATTCATATCAAGGGGGCACACTGACTTTAAAATAATTCAGGATAGACTTTGTTGAGCATAATCAGGGTACTGTATCAGATGTTTCCTACGAAAAATTTAAAATATTTGAAAGTTTACAAAAAGCTAATCAAACTTCATTTAATTCAAACAAGCATCTGATGGGATGCATCTGGGTCTAATGTTAATTCTTTGGCAAAGTCGTTTTGTCAATTGAAAATAATTTCTACCCTTATGATATGTAAAAGCTAGGCCTCATGACAGGAAACACCGTACACCCTCACATCCATGTGGCGACCAGTGTTTTATGATGGGGTAACCTGGGGTAGATGAGGATAATTGCGGATGCAGGAGGAAAGACAGGTGATACAAAGATGGAAGCTATTCGAAAGTGATAGAAGTCAAAGGGATGTGCAGAAACCCGTGGTAGAGATGGAAGTAGAGGGCATATGAGCGAAGGTAAAGGACAAGTGAGTGCAGGACAGGGGAGGGAAGCTAAGGGTAATCAAGGATAGATTAGGGATATTAAACGTAAGTGAGGGTAGTCAAGGGTATATGACAAAAGTCATGGGCATGTGAGGATAGTCAAGGGTAGAATGAGGAGGTCAAGGGCAATTGAGGGTAGTCAAGGGTAGATGAGGGAGATTGAGTGCAATTGAGGGTAGTAAAGCTGGGGAAGTTAATGGCATGCAAGTGAGGGTAGTCAAGGATAGATAGGGGAATTTGAGGGTGGGTGGGGGATGCGGAGGCTAGATGAGGGCACATGAAGTAAAGTGAGGATCTAGAGATGAGGGTATAGAAGATTGGTCATAGCCACCAAACCATGATTCCTGTACCAGGGTGGCTAGGTCATCAAAGACCCTCTGATGAACTCCTAGAAGTTTTTGTAAAATGGGTGTAATTGAAAAGAATCTGCAGTTACACTTGTATCCGCTATCACTGGCCGAAATATTGTTCTCAATACTGACGGAAGGGCCTATCTCTGGAAAAGTTTAATGAAATTGCACAAACCGTTCCAAAACATTTCAAACATGTTTATGTCTTACATTGACAAGACCTTTAGTTAACAGCTTTTGTCTTCAGACAGGAAAAAAGTAACATTTGTCCAATTCTGTGTTTGGATAAACTGTTTCTCAAAATGAGTTGAACAACCCTTGTATACTGCCTGTGCAGCAAAATTGAATACAGAAACTGGTATATATAAGAATGCATACTTACACTGTGTATGGCATCATCAAAATAGCACTGTCATTTCAATGTGCTGCTTTATATTCATCGCTGCCAAACAAACAGTGGCAGATTACCTTTCCTCCTGGGTACATCATTCTAGCATTTATGGGGGGTCACTTGGCTTGATGTCAAACAGAGTTACAGTAGGTGTCCAAAGAGAAGAATGAGAGCACCAAATCTTCAATAGCATTCTGGTTTTCATTATTAAGTTACTAAATGAGTTTTTTTTTAATTAATTTGAAACACAGTGCATCAGCTGCATCACTACTATGACATTGTCATAGACACAAAATTGCAGCAATTTTACCAGTTTAATGGAGTGTATCAATACACTGACAGTGTATGGTATAATATCTATTGAGTTTGGTGTGATAAAAATGAGTTATTTTTTATGTTATGTAATATTATAAAGGCCCCTCAGTTCGGTCTCACTTATCGCAAGTCAGACTCGACTTAGTTTACCAAGTTTTAAATGTTACCAACTTGCAATTCAACATTACATACTCCTCACTTTCGGTCACTATTTAATTGTTTTCAGCATGCCTGGCATATCATCATTACATTATTAATATATTAGATTTGACTCGATGATAACAATATTCAGAGCCTGAATGTTTCGGCCCTAGATAGATGAGATCTTGCGTTAAAATTGCAGCGTAATCTAAAAAGACATAACAAAACTATCATATGCACTCTGGCATACTTTATAGTGCAATAAACATGTTTACAGTGTTATTATCTTGTGTCCATCCTCACTCAATTGAGGATCTCCACCGGAAGTCATTATATTTTCAATTCAAATTATCATGAATGTAACTTGCTCATTTCAGTCAAAATATTGTTGCCTGGTCATGACCATAATCTTTCACTGACTGCATTCACTTTGATAGTCATTTTAGATGATGACACATGTTTGTCTGAGTAATATCAATTATATCTTTTATATCTTTTGATTGCATGCTGGTGTACATATTGTGCCTGATATTCATACACGGCTCACACAAATTAAGGGAGCAAAGGTTTTTTTCGTTAGCTCCGCCCCCTGGGCAGGAGCTTATGTGATGCATCAGATGTGAGTCTGTGCACCTGATCCTGTAAAAACTATGCATTGCATGAATCTGTTTCTTTTAAGTATGCTTTCTTGTGGCCCATTGAAGGCTCTTTTCAATTTTGGTTGCTGTCCATGACATTCTTCACTGAGTATCTATGAATATATACCCCTACCATGCTGTACAGTGTCCATTTTCACCATTGTTCTGCTGCAGTGGGATCAGCAGCAAAAGATGTAACTCAGTGCCAGCCACATCAGTGGCATATTTAGGATTTTTTTTAGGGGGAGGAGTGAAATGTGCGAACATTTGTATCATTTCCTTGGTTCCAAATGCACTTTCATAATATGGTGTCAGACGTACATTGCAATTTTCGTGTCGGATGTACACACTTAAATAAGCTCTGCTTGGCAGTTTTATTAGGTTTAAATTAAAGCAGCCACCATGCTATTGTGCTTTCATGAAGTTAACATCGGTAACCTGTGAGCAGGAAAATTATTTGAAATTTACGGGTTGGACATACACTAAGAATCTTATAAGGTCAAATGTCACTTCCTGACAGAATTCACAAGGAGTGATGCAAGAATTTTTAGTGCAAAATGAAAGTGTACTCCCACAGGCAGTATAACTGACAGCAAAATGAAGCCAGCTCACCTATGTTTCTACTGGCAGTGACATCTTGTATTAGGAGCGTTAAAAATATAGTAGTTGTTGTGACAAAACATAGCATTACTTAAATGCAACAATCTCAAAACCAAATTAGATAATCAATTCTTTTTTCCTCTAACTGCAAATAGACTTATTTTAGCACATGCTGGCTCCCATAAATCATACCTATGTTAATTTTGACTGATTGGTTGATGACTTCACAGAATTGCCCTGACGTAAGAGAAAGTTGAAACTTGTACAGTTCAAATAGCTATTGGAGTTGTACATGAATAGTGATACTTCTTACAATATAACTTAATTTGGTCTGGCCTTAATTGTGCATGAAACTTTGTCAACATTTAAAAATTAATCAAGACTAAGATCTTTATTTTTCAGTATAATACATGCCAATCATCACCCTAGATAAGATAAGCCTAGTTTTTTTATAGTGTTCCTATTTGTAATTTGTCAGCATTTTAAACATCACTCATAGTGAAGTGGTTGTGTAATCCAGTCCCTGCAAACTGAATGTTACATGTCTATATTAAATAAGACCTTCACTTTTAAGTGAATCAGCACAAAAAGAGAGTTTATTATAATGCCTTGGGTTGTATATAATATATATATATATATATGTTGGTTGTTATATAATTCATTTACATATAAATATAATAGAATAAACGTACATCGTCTACTGAATAACATCATAAAATCATAATTAAGTTTATTACCTTTATAACTTTTATTCGTATGTATTTGTATTTTCATTTGCATTACATTATTCTATCATTCTTGATCCCCTGGTGTGGGGGAATTCGTGACATCAAAAATGTATCTTTCTTTTTTTTCTTTTTCCAAAAATCTATCATCAATAAATTAATTTGGTCTGGCCTTAACTGTGCATAGAACTTCGTCAACATTTAAAAATTAATCAAGACTTTGATCTTTATTTTTCAGTATATCAGCAAAAAAATGACAGTTTATTGTTTAATTGTTCCTGGTTCTGCTCTCTAAAATTCCCCTTATGTATTGTGAAGTGCCCAGGGTCATGCTGTTCTTGAGAAGCCCCTTTACAGCTGTTAAAATGCCCCACTACTTTATTATTTTTTAATGGCAGTGACATATTTTACACACTCAAGTGAGACTAAGCAATGATAGACCTTACCATGATGATTTTAAGCAGTGAGCAGCTGGGCGCCGGGGGTGTTAATCTTCCTTTTTTCTGGGGACCGTTCTAAAAGTTGGAGGTGATTAGGAAATGAGGGAAAACCCAAATTTTGCTAGATTAGAGGCCGAACAGACAGAATTTCAGAATTTCAAGGCATTCATATAAAAAGGACATGAAATACATATACTTCCATCCTTTGGTTATAAGCACTGTATTGAAATATTATAAGATTTAAAAATCATGAATGCGGGGATTTTAAAAGATAAAATTTTTGCATGTTAGGACCACCCACACTATATTTGACAAGCTCAATATGACCTTCTTTTTTCATGGAAATAGGGATAGGTCTCAAAAGTATTTCACATCATTCATTGTTAATTTTTCACCTGGCTCAGATTGTCCGACATAGAAAGTAGGGGAATTCTGAGACCATTTAAAGAATTGAAGAGATCATTAAGTGAGACATTAACATATCAGTCCCTAACAGTGTGCATGGCAGCAAACCATCAGAAATGTAGCACCATGGAACTCACAAATAGGAAATGCTCGTACAATGTCCATTGTCTTGTAAAACTGAATTCACTTTTTACCAATTGTAGTATTTGTAGCTTAATTCAATCGTGATTGTGACAAGCTGAGATGTCTCTGACAGTGAGTAAACAATAATGTAATAGTCTGGTATTGTTTAACATTTCATAATATTACACGCTTTCCTTGATCCCAAGTCCCCTTCTACGACATCTTTAAAATGCAGTCCATGTCGGTGAAGCAAGGTACACTCTTTTAAAACAAAAAGGTTTTGTATGGAGCCTTTAAAGGTTCCATAAGCTGGTGTAGATAAGGAACCCTGAAAGGTTCATTATTCTACTTTTAAACAAGTTCCAACAGCAAACAAAAACAACACTTAGAGTAGCGCGGGGCATGCAGCCCCCCTTAACTTCGAGGTGCGATTTGACCTACTTTTGTGGTCGATTATTTGAATGCTTATGCTGTCAGGAAGGGATCACTTGACTCTACTTATAACTAGTGAAACAAATGTCTACCAATTTTAAAAAAGGAGTTACGGCCCTTTTTGTAAAAAAATTAAAATGGCCTTCTTACCCCACCCATCGGGCAAGAAGCCCCCCTATTATAATCCTATGACAATTTTTTTTGCGAGCGCATTCAGCTTGAAAGTTATTTCATGGGGTTCTTCTATCATTTTTAAGGCGTTCTATTCACTTTTTCTGAATTTCAGAATTTTTCTGTTCATACATTTATTTTTTAATATTTTTTGCCCTTTTTCAATTTCGGCCAAAATTTTTTCTATTTCAATTAGCTATTCTATCAATATTTAAGGTAAAGTACACATTATCAAATGGTTCCTGAAGCAGCTTCGAGGCCTCAGTGAAGGGGGCCTCATGCCCCATACCATGTGGGGCCTCTCGCCCCAAACCCACATATTTTAATTTGACCTCTATATTTTTAACTAAAATGCAAAAAACATGATCCAAACCATATTTATGTGATGGTTATAAAGTGAAGCAATGCAGATATCCATTGTACTTTTTAAAATTTCCAAAGTTATTTCTGACAACCGCTGACGTCACCTAAAAAGCCTCCAGCTTCAATCCTATCAATAAGAAAAAGCACCAAAAATGTAAGTTTAGATATAACCCTGGGGGGGCTTCTCACCTAACCCGGGCTTCTTGCCCCGACCCACTCTACATAATCCAGCCACACTGAGCTCAAACGGAACCTATTTCTCTCAAGTTGTGAGCATAGGGTCCTATCATAGAGCCTTCCTACCAAGTGTTGAACCTTTTCAATTTAGTTGAACCCTTTAAAAATGCAGAACCTTTTTTTCGGCTGTGAGTTCTTTATAGAACCTTTTGCATTGAGAGTGTAGCTGCTGATTTGCCACTAAAAAATGCTACTTTCCAAATGTCAACTCTGCCCAATAGTGAAGTAAGTGTTGCTCAAAATGAGAATGCTTAGAGACAAAACTTCCCCATTCTTGCACTTCTTGGCACCTAAGGCCAGACATAATTGATATTAAGCATGTCCAATCTGCTTAAGAACTTTTTTGTAAAGTCAGTCAGTACGTAGGACAAAAAGAAAATATGCAATCTCAATATTTTTACGCCAACAATTAAATTAAATCAAAATGCGGGTAAGCTTTTTTTTCATCCGCAGAAAAAATGTTGGGTCAGCAATGTTCGATCCAAGAAAAAATCCTGACCAAAAACCCAAACACGAAAGGCAGACCAACAGACAATCAATGGTTGGACAGACAGACAGATATAGTTACAATACCCGTTTTTATCTTTAAATGCCGCTGGGATGAGGAAATAAGCGCAATGAACAATTGCTATAAATGTAGAATTCGTGCAGGCCAGACAGATAAGATAAGGACAAGTAATAGATATATAGAGACGCTTTTGGACGAATAAGCCATTGTCTCTTTCAAATTTCAAGATGCATCTTTTATCAGCTCTGATCATTGCAACTGCAGGTAAGAACTTAATTATATTCATAAAAAGTAATGCATGATAGACCCATGAGTCGATGTGAAAATTTTTTTGTACGAGAAAAATTAATTAAAAAATCTCTTTTCATAAGCAACACGAGAATACTTAAAAGCTGAATTTCTACCACTTCACTGTTTTATGAATTTAAAAATTAAGTAAGACACCTACAGGTGATTTTTTTAGCTGATGCAGTGTTTTTTTGTGTTTTTTTTGTTTTTTCATTTTGCAAAACCAACTTGCAAATAACTTGTCAATTATTATCATATTTAGTCAATTGTTTAGTCAATTGTTCTGGCATATGGTTAAGAGTATATATATATAGTAATTTTGGATACTGCTAATTTTACTATGTCTTGAGAAATTGAACCTCATTCACATCTGCTAGATAACTAAGTTATTCAGTTACAATTAAATGGAAGAATTGTCACAATTCTTGTGGTATACAGGCCAGAACCCTCCAAAAAGAACAAGTACAGTTTATCAGAATTCTTTAGCGAATTCACAAACTTCTTATCGCACTATCAGACTTATCACAACGAAACTATCGTAATTGGGGACTTCAACTTTCATGTGAATAAACCAGATGATCCCAAAGTTATCCAATTTAACAACATTCTTGAAATGTTTGACCTTGTTCAACATGTGTCTTCTCCAACACACAAAGATGGAAACACACTGGTAATAACCAACAAAATAACTGCTCTCAGAGACTGTGCTGTAAGTGATCTGCTGTCAGACCATAACTGTATCCTCTTTAATATTGACATTAACAAAGGCAAGAATCCACAGAAGAAGATTGCCTTCCGGAAAACCCGCAGCATAAACATATCCAAATTTAAGAAAGGCATTGAGCAGCATCTGTCACAAAAGGTACCACACCATAATCGATCAATCTACTTGAACAGACTTGTGGCACTCTACAGATCAACTGAAAAGATTTTTGACAAACATGCCCCTGTTAAGACTAAACTTGTAACTGTGCGCAAACCTAACCCTTTCACAAATCAGGAAATAAAGCCACTTAAAAAGGAAAAGAGAAAAGCAGAAAAATTATGGAAAAGAACCGGTCTAGAAAAAGACTGGAACATCTTCAAAGAAAAACGAAATGCTCTAAATGATAAGCTTAATCAGCTGAAGTCAGATGATCTTAGGTGTAAAATACAAGCCACAAAGGGAAATTCTAAGGCGATGTTCAAACTTCTAAACTCTCGCCTCAACAGAAAACAAGATCTGCCTCTTCCCCATCACACAAGTGATACAGAACTAGCGAATGACTTCAACAAATTCTTTGATGAGAAGATCAAAATCATCAGATCTAAATTAGATTCAGGAATGAAGAACACAACTGATGAATCTCAAACCAACCTCAGTCACAATTTACATCAGTTTAAGGCCCTATCAGAACAAGAAGTTAAGAAACTTATCACTGAAATGCCTGTCAAACACTGCCACCTTGATCCAATGCCAACATGGCTACTGCTTGAATGTGTCGATGAATTTCTGCCAATCATAACGAAAATTGTTAATATGTCATTAACACTTGGAGAAATGCCCCTTGAACTGAAGCATGCACTTGTCAAACCACTTTTAAAGAAAGAGGGACTTGAACTGATCAAAAAGAATTATCGGCCAGTCTCAAACCTTTCTTTTCTGAGTAAAATCATTGAGAGCGCTGTAATCAAACAGTACGTTGAACACCTCACTCAGAACAATCTTGAGGATGAAAACCAATCAGCCTACAAGCAATTTCATAGCACTGAAACCCTCTTGACAAAAATCCATAATGACATTATGCTTAATATGAGCAACGGTGAGGTGACAATGCTGGTATTGTTGGACTTGTCTGCTGCATTCGACACAATTGATCATGACATATTGCTAGAGAGACTATGCAACAGGTATGGTGTACACAGTGCAGCCTTGAGATGGTTCAAATCTTACATTTCTGAAAGATCACAGTCTGTGATAATAAATGACAAAACATCAAGCAAACTTCCACTCAATTTTGGGGTTCCTCAAGGGTCCAAACTTGGACCTATCTTATTTAACTCCTATGTTGCCCCTGTCAGTGAAGTAGCACGAAGAAATCAAGTTCATGATCAGAAGTACGCTGATGATGAGCAACTCATCCTTTCATTTAAACCAACCTTTTTGGGTGAACAACATGCAACAGAGAAAATGGAAAATTGCATTGCAGAAATCCGAAATTTCTTGCATGACAACAAGCTTTGCAATAATGGAGATAAAACTGAACTTCTTCTGATTGGAGCACCAAACCAATTGAAGAAACTTCAAATGACATCTATCAATGTAGACAATGTTGAAATCAAGACTGCCAACCATGTCCGCAACCTAGGCGTGCTCTTTGACAAAAATATGACCATGGAGAAGCAGATCAACAAAATGTGTCGTAGCGCATATTTCAATTTGAGAAACTTATCGAAACTCCGAAAAAACCTAGACAAGGAAATAGTTAAAACTGCTGTCAATGCACTTGTCACCCCTCATTTGGACTACGGAAATGGGCTGTTGTATGGCACTGCCACCCGATTGTTAAATAAACTTCAGGTTGCTCAAAACTCGGCAGTTCGATTAATTGAGAGATTGAAAAAACATGACAGTGTCAGCCATAGTAGGAAGCAACTGCACTGGTTACCAATCACAGCAAGAATCCAATTCAAATTGATGACGACTACATGGAAGGCAATCAACAATCAGGCGCCAAAATACAGCCAAAATCTTCTTCAAGTGAAATCACAACAGAAACATAACCTGAGAAGTAACCACAAGCTGCTGTTAGCAGAACCAGCTCCATGTAACAAAAATAAGTTTGAGGATCGGGCATTTTCCTATGCAGCACCAAAACTCTGGAACAGTTTGCCTGAAGAAGTTAGAATTGCAAAAACCTTGGAAAGCTTCAAGAAGAAACTAAAAACCCATTTGTTTCAGAATTCCTATAAGTGATTTAATCCGAAAAGCGCTGATGAGCAGTTTACTGAAATTAGCGCTAAATAAATCCATATTATTATTATTATTTATTTATGCAGCACTTTGTCAACTGGTTCTGCTCCTACCACCTGTGCTGCAGCAGTTCCAAATGCAGCAGTTCCAATTGTGGGATACTTAAAGGTATGATGCACAGGCATTGGAGGTCTGGCTATCCCAACTCTGCTGTTTAACATTGAACCAGATGAGGGATAGTACATAACTGAAATTTGCCTGATGTCATTTTAGCTGGGGAATAAGTAATAATATCGATCAAATGTGTCATTGAGTTATTCAGACCCTACTGTCTAATGTTTCTAATTCTTCAATTATAACAAGGGGAGCGGTCGGTCCAGACCCAACCTGTACTAAATAGTATTTATTTATTTATTGCATCTGTGAATTACATGGGTCTTATTACTGTTCAAATTGTGAGATATTTAAAAGGTTATGAGGCACGAGCATATGAAGTCTGGCTATCCCAACTCTGCTGTTCAACATTGAACCAGATGAGGGATAGCACATGACTGAAACTTGTTTGATGTCTCTTTGTTATGGTGTACCATATTATTTTTTTAGATGCATAAATGTGTGTTCATAATAATATTGATGTGTCATTGAGTTATATGCGTCATTGAGTTATATGTGTCATTGAGTTATATAGTATGCTCAATTTAGATCAGGAATATTACCTCTTGCAATAGAAACAGGTAGATTTTCAAATGTAAACCTTAATAATAGAACATGTAAAATCTGTAATAGTCAACTGATAGAAGATGAATTCCACTTTCTATGTGAATGTCCAAAATATGAAACTGAAAGAAAGAAGCTTTATACAAAGATAACTGCAATATATCCAGAATTCAAAGATATTGATGATATAGACAAATTTATGTTTCTGAATGATGATGACTGTCAGAAATATACTGCCATCTTTATAAATAATGCCTTTTATATACGAAAAAAGTGTGTTTATCAATAACAGCTAGTTTAAAAAAAAAAAAAAATTTATTTGTGCTGCCACCTATGCATGTATTTTCAATGTAAAATTATTTAAAGTGACAAATAGGCCCATTTGGCCTGGGTGTTTTTGTATACTCATCTCTGTTTCGACTTATATTATTATTCTGTAAAATGTCACTTGTCACTATAATAAAGATATCCTTATCCTTATCCTTATCCTTATATGTGTACATAGATTCAAAAGTTTTCTGACATAGGTTTATCAGTGGATTGACCTGTTAATCATATGAGACCTGCATAATATTTTGGGATATATGTATATAAGGGGGGAGGGGGTGCACCCACCTACGGGTTATGGCAGATATTCTGCTCGGGTGCCCTCCAGCACAACACTGTTAAATATTTATAATTACTGATTATATAACTTACGTATAAATTGTAAGTGCATTATGTTGTGTAAATAAACTTATCCAATCCGATCCAGTTAAAACATATTGTCCAATTGCACTCACATAATTTCAGTATAAATTTTATCTTGATGTCATGTGACTGATTCTGACCAATCACCAGGGAGTGGCCATGGTGGAGGGCTTTAGTGACACAGAAATGTATGGTAGAAAATATGTTGCCACAACATGAACATTAAGATTTTTTCACACTGTTTTAAAAAGACAATTTTACCACAACCTCGCATTCCAACGTTATGTTTTGACATTGCTTCACAACATTATGACCACGTCATTTCTACAATTTTCAAAAAAATGCAACATTGTCACAACGTTGCTGCAACATAGATGTGAACATTGTGTTAAAATAAAAAATAAAAGCATGTTATGACGTGTTGCAATTTAAAATTTGTTTGCACATATAAATTTGTGATTTATTGTGTTTGGCCTGAAGTAAAATTGAAATCTATCAGAACATAATCGTCTTCTTGAATATCATGGTAAGGTCCTGATCATTTTCTTTCTTTCCGTTTCAGTTTCAGGATGCCTCTCCCAGATGGCGTTGCCTGCCAATTCTTATTCACATGAGGTGGCCAAATATGGCGAAAGCCTGGTGCTGCCGTGCAACATCATGAGGGAGGGGACACTCGAAAAACGCCTTGTCCAATGGCAATTTTATGAAGTTGGATCAAACCAGGCTTCCACCATCTACAAAGATGGTGAGTTATTCCTTATTGTGTACGGGGTCTCCTGAGGCCTTTTGTCATGATGCAGTGTTGTCAAGTGTAAACAATGAAATGTGAAAGTTGGATTGATCACTGTCAGATCACAAAAACATTTCACAGTGAAATCACAACCCAAAGATATGCTAGTCAGTGCTTACACTAGTCATAAATATGCCCCACCTGGAATTGCATGTCCATCCTCTTGAATGACCAATTTTAATTGACAAAAATCACCTTCAATTTCTGGCCGCATTTCACATCCATCACAAACTTGTATTGCAAAAACCAGATGATGATGATGATGGTTTTTCCCTGGGCTCCTAAGATGGCGGGTCAAAACTGTCTGTCAGACTCTGTCTGTTGTATGCACAAGAGGGCAGTGAACCAGTCTGGTGAAAATGAGAACTGCATGCTGCTGCCACCTGGCACAAAAGTTGATTTTATGTGCTACATCATGCTACATCATTGCTGTCCCAAGAAATAGTTCCAATTTCATTGCACATTCACAAAATTTCTATTCAACATTGATTTATACCAGAGTCAGACTCGGCAATCACATTCTCTAAGGAAGTAGACAAGGCCATCAGCACACTCAGAAACAGCCCCGGTGTCTTCCAGACAAAATTGTGTGTGTTCCTCTGATCGAAATTATGTGGACGCTCGCAGGAGCTCGCGGAATAGCACACTAATCACTAGGTGGCAACACAAGACAGCATATGTCCTGATCTGTGGCAATGCAAGAGCAGTCCACTTGTAGACAGGCACTGAACCATAACACTGTCCGAACTTCTGTGATAAAAATAACAAGGAACAAATTGATTTGATTTGATTCAATGCTGTTTGATTATCAGTCGTTGTGAAAGTACATTCAGCCGTTTGTAGTTTCGAGTAAATTAAGTTCTTTTATGTTTAAAGTCCCAACTTTGGGACTCTGCTTCTGGTATTTAAATTATATTCTAAAATGAATTATTCCATGTGACAATAGAGGCTTTAATGTGTCAGTTTCATCTTTCAGGGCAGTTGTTCCACCACAGGGGCAGTTGCATGCCAGATGCTGCATGCTGTTGCCTCTTGTGCATGTGTAGATAGAACAAGTACTGCGTGCCGACTACCATTTTGATATCTTTTTCCAGGTGATGTCCTTGAGACCTTTCAAGCGTCTTATTCAAAAGGCAACATTAATGACTCTGGAAGTGATAGCATTATCATCAAGAATCTGAAACATGAAAATTGCGGAAAGTATGTATGTTCCACTATTGACGGGAGTCCTGTGATACACAATGAGGTGCAGGTTGGAGCAGGTAAGCAATATATAATTCTTATAATGACCCTGTATCATGTTTATAAATGTATGACTTGTATCGGGCCTGGCATGAGGATGGCACAAAGTCTTTCAGCTGTGTTGTCAATTGCGCATTATTAAAATGCCCATATCCATGTAAACTCCTGGTTGCACATCTTTTGTGACACTTAGATTAATTTTTTTATGCAACCGGGATAAATATATGTTGTGTTGTCAGCTTGGTTGCCAGCCAGCGCAAGTGTCATTCAGCACCTCCCAGCCAGCTGATATGAGTAATTTTTTCCCAACCAGTCGACTGAACCACTTTCTCAATACCTGACTGCAAATTTCATGGATTGAACCTGCCAAAATTTACTCCCAGCTGACAACTTTGCCAGCTAAGAGAATCCCAGCTGACAGTCTGCCAGGCAGCCAGGCACCTGCTTCATAACAGATATTTGGTATAACAGATCATGGGGTGCCCCTGAATATTCAGTGAAAAGGTAATCATTAATGTAAGTTTTAAAACATTGATTTCAGGTGAATTATTCTGTGACTCTGCCTCTACTTATGCCAACATAGGAGATTTCATTGAACTGAAATGTGAGGCCAATGTCTCCGCTAACCCTGGGCTGCGTCCAACATTCCAATGGGGAACGTACAACACCAATTTGGGCCAAGGTTCTGTTGAAAAGTGAGTGTAATAGTGATAAAGCCCTTTAGCTCAACTGGTTTGGTAGCACACTTTTGAGAAGGTGTTATGTTAAGCAAGGGCCCAAAGCTGACTCAGAGGTAGTGGTTTGAACCCCGTTCATGGTGGCAGGTGGCATTGACGTGAGATTATTGACTGGAGTGTGTCAAACTTCCGGGAAGTTTGATGATATAATTTTGTGCAGGTGTTCAGGTAAAGTAGGTTGTGCCTGCGCCTGGCTTGGAGGGGTAACCCTTCGGTTCAACTGGAGAGAATTATTGTAGGCTTTTAAAGCTGTTTGCGAATTAGCTGTCCAAACTACATTTATTTCAAAATTAACTTTCAACTTGGTCGTGTGATGTCACTGGCTTAAAAATGTTTTGTTTGTGTCAGTTATGATTTATTAGTTGATTTGGTGCTTATCATATCTAGAATCACGGGTGACAACAAACAAAGTAATTAAATAACTTAAGGTATTTCATCAAATAAGAAGATTAGGAGACCAACAGAAAACTGTCAATGACGTTGCACAGCCAGTTTGCAAATTTATTGAAAATAAGAAAATTAATTTTTCCAGTGGATCGCCAATCAGCAAAGAGCTCTAAGGGGAAAAGGGTAGCATGATATTGAAGCAAGCATTGTATCAATTATGTGAACAATGTCAGTAAAAGCCATAGCTGTAAAAAAATTCACAAATCACTATTGTGTACTCATCCTTTAAGTGCAACTACGTATTTTGGCCTTGTATTCTGAGATTTTACAGTTGGGAGTCTGAACAATTTTAATGTTTGTTAGATCTACTTGGCGTATTTATTTTTTATCATGTTCTTGGTCAACCCATCATTTATCATCGTACACAGGAAACCCAGCACAGGAGGACCAACCAAGTTCATCTCCACCTACAGCCTCGTTGCCCAAACCAACACTGGACCTGGCTACTATTGCGATCTTGGCTTCAAGCAAGTATTTTATACTTTGTATCACTGTGGTCTATTTCTATAATGCCATACAAAAAGTTTTATTGTGAAAAATTGAGAGGGATTAAACATATAAGTAGGCCGGGCTTTGGAGTCCGGTTTAAGTGAACCAACTCCAACTCGCAACTCCTTTGGCTTTCTGAAAAGCAACCCCGACTCTGACTCCTTAGGTCTCCTGAATTACGACTCTGACTCCAACTTCCAACTCCGCTTATCGGCATACTGCACACAAGTACTACATGGTTAACACTGGAGAAAGAGTTGTTCGAGAAAGTTTTCATCGATTTTTTATATATAATGCTTTAGGATATATTGTGTAAAACTTGGCAAGCATTTCACTTTATTTTGAACTTTTTTTTGTAAATTATATTAATTAGTATTAAGAGTCAGGAGTCACCAATATAATTTTCGACTCCGACTCCACCTGAAAGTCAAAGTTAGACCAAAAAACCTCTGACTCCACGAGTCTGACTCCTGACTCCAACTCTGACTCCAAAACCCTGTTATATATGATATTGTTTAGTAAGAGTACTACTTTGAGGAACATAATTATTAAACTTCTGTTGCTGCATCAAGTTGCTGCGATCGGCACAACATAAAAAAAGTGCATACATATTAATTTTGTGATCAAAAAGTGTTTAATATTATCCATCAAATAACAATGTATCATTTAAAATGCTTTGTTGATTACTACAGTTTGTTTTGTGATCTTTAACTTTGAATGATTTGCCAGACAGTGATGATCCACAAACAATGTCAGCATGGCATCATGCTTTCCAACAAAGTGTTATATCGTGAAAAATTTTAAAAAGAAAAACTGAAGGAAACATAGTTATTGGATGGATAACAAAATTGTTTCAAATGTGTATTTCAGATATGCCGGTCCAGTATACGACTTTGCAAGCGACAGCCACAAACATGTTGACACTAGCAGTACATATATGTACATCACAATGGGTAAGTGTGCATTACTATTAGTAAAAACTTATTCACTGACTGAATTGAGGGTTTCCTCAATATAGCCCACTCACAGTCGGTCAAAATGAGAACTGCACGCTGCTGCCATCTGGCACTAAGTTAGATTTGTATGCCGCAGCATTGTAGCTCCAAAGAAATAGTTTCGATCTCATGGCACATTCACACAAAGTTTCTATTCAAAATTGAGGTAAACCAGAGTAAGACCGCCAATCACACGCTCCAAGGAAGTAGACAAGGCTGTCAGCATACTCAGAAACAGCCCTGGTTTCTTCGATCCAGACAAAATTTTGTGAGTTCCTTACACTCCGTTTATGTGGACCGCTCACTGGAGCTCGCGGAATTGCACACTTGACACTAGGTGGCAACACATGACAGCATATATGTTCTGATCAGCCAAGGCTGGAAAAAGCAGTGGCAATGAAACAGCAGTCCACTTGTAGACAGGCCCACTCAGGTGCTGCAGAGGCATAAAACAGCACACACACACATGATATTGAGGATTTGAATATTGCATTTTCTGTATGTTACATCTGTTGTTCAATCAAGTCATGCTACTCAGATGAATCTTATCATTCATGTATTTAAAAGATATTTTGTTAAAGACGTCACTTACAACAGTTTTCATGATTGTAGACATTGAGATCTTAATGCTGGCCCCATATATCAGATGATAGTGATGGTGATGTGTATGGATTATTAAATTTTCTCCTTTGTTTTTAAATTTCATTTTCTTTTCTCATAACAGAATCCAATAACAATGGATCAATCAATGGATCTGGTATGTCTTTGCTACAACGTATTGTATAAATATACAGATTTTGCAAGGAATGTCAGTGATGTCCTCAAAATAAATGTTTTGAAAAAGTTGTATGGATATTATATCAATACAATCCAGCCACTATGAATAGTCTTGCAATTACAGTTTCCGTATTTTTGTACCAAGTATGCAAGAAATCTGGCTTTTCATTTGAAGGAAAATGTTTAAATTTGTCATATTGAAAATATTTTCATTTAAACAAAAACATTTTAGCAACAATTTTTTTTTGTTTCACCAGCATAATATTATATTATTTTCCATTATCTGAAAAGATTTTTCCTTTTTAACGAAAGATTTTAGTTTTAGCGAATAGATTTTAGTTATTAAAAAATTTTTTTTTCTCTTTGTAGAAGTAATGGTAATTACGCCTACATAAATATTCCCACACTGTATAATGGAAAGATTTTATCTATTTTCAGAGTTCTATTATTATGCCTCTGGTCTTAATGAATCAGGTGAGAATTAATTGGATTGTTTCCCCCTATTTTATTAAATTTTTTAAAAGAAAAAGAAAACATTAATTGGCCTCGTATAAATTTGCATATAAACTGATTTTGTCCTAAGTTTTCGCAAACAAAAATGCAAGAGAAATTGCTACAAAAATCAAAACAGAAAAATTGTGTTAACAAAAACGAAAGTAAGTAATTCATCATAAAAATTATTATTAAAGAATTTTAGTTACAACCCAAGATACTATCATTGTCTTTATTTGTCAATTAAATGATGTCTCTTTCATAAACAGGACCTGGTCTGAATGAAACAGGATCGGGTATGTATTTTTGTTCTTTTTTGTGTATTAAAGAAAGAAAGTTTGGAGATAATAGAATTGGTAATGAGCAACAAGTTGTAGTGGCAGTAAGACCTATTTTTGACTTTCAAGGTCTTTGTGAAAGTGGGCCTCATGATTGGGAAAGATATAAAGTGTCTAGTCTTAGAAATGCAGTTGAAAGACTGCAATATTATATGACTTTTCATTAAACCGACATGAGGGTTAGTTCAGTGCTAGCGTAATGGGTTGCCAATCACTGGGTCCATAGTTATAATCCCGCTCTTGCCGGGGCACCCTAGCCAATGTTGGATGGCTGTTCAGTCATCCTTTGCCTAATTGCCGTGTCCTCCTTCTGTCCAAATTGGCCTACCAACTTACCAAGTGCATAAATAACGGATGTGAAGCTGCAATCATCCATCCATCACAAACTGCCTTTGCTTTTAATTGGGTTTTTGTCTATTTTTCAAATTTTTTAAAGAAAAATCGTATTTCCCAATCTCACCACCAGTTTAATGATATGATAAGTGAAAAATTAACATATATCTGTTTTGTTTCAAATAAAAAAAATTTGTGAAAATATTATTTCTTCTATGAGTTCTTCTACAATATCTTCTTCGAATTAATATGTAAATTTCTGTCACTATACATTTATTTTTTATTTGTTCAAATAGTTTTTTTTTTATAATTTTCAAACTGGTTTGTATAATTTCACAGAATCATTTGAGATAATTTACGACAGAAGGTATCTGAAATTTGAAATCAGTGGCACAAACGACACGTTGGCATCACTACCTATCTTTCCAAGGAGAACAGAATTTTTAACACCACAGGTAATGTTAATTTATCATTGAAATGTTGCACTGGACATGTCATTTCCAAACAAAATCACAATAGACATTTAACATTCTGTAAGTTGTTTTTTTTTTTTTTTTTTAGTTGCTTACTTTTATTGCCCCCCAATAGCGACATGCACTTTGACTTCAGACCACAGTGCTTTTTACCTTCAGCGAATGAAGTTCAAAGAAGGTATTGTAATCACTTGGGTAAAATGTTGTCCATCCGCCAGTCTGGCAGCCGTCGTAATCTGTTCACTGTCATTACTGACCCTTGTTTACTATTAACATTATTCCCCCATTTAAAAAACCATTTATTGATTTTAATTTCCCCATTTTATTCACTGGCAAATCTAAAAATCACCGCTTTGGTAGATTTCCCTATCTTTTTCCTCCCTTCTTTACCACCATTTCCCCATTTTTCTTAGCATTTCCCCATTTTTTCTTAGCATTTCCCCATTTTTTCTTAGCATTTCCCCATTTTTGTTACCATTCTCCAATTTTTCTCTTTTTTGTGCCATTAGGTTTACACTGTATCCCCCCCCCCGCGCTGGCTACGCTACTGACTCCCCAAGGTTCAGTCATTTTCAGACATTGTTTCCTTTCTGCATGTTTTGAACAGATGGATTACCAAACAGAAAATGTAAAATACAGTCCACAGTACTGGGTGATAGCAGAGTTGGATGAGTTTGTCAAAGTACAGGTGACTTACAGTTACGAGAATGGGACTGTGCCGGATATGGATCTGCTGCGCCTGAAACACGGGCAAGTTTTTCGCGGAAGAGGATGGAAAACTGAAGGCTCTAACGTGGAAGAAAACATTGCGTATATCAAGTGGGAGAAACCGTAGATGTAGCCAACAAGGCACTTGTATTTCCAAAAATACTTTTGAATTATATTTGTCCAAAATCCATATGCTAGATTTTCAGAGTAATTTGAAACATTTTTGCTGCAGTGCCTCTGAATTGGCTGAAAGTTGCAATGTCAATATAAAAGAAATAAATTTTCATAATTTTTGCCATAGTAGACACAACCATTTAATATTGAATTATAGAATAGTTTGGTTATTTTGTTGCACAGTAATCTTTTAATGTATAATTCTTCAGTTATAAAGTAATTTGAATATTGTATAATCTCTGGTATTGACTGAAAAATAGGCTCTTGATTCTCTCATTGTCCAATAAATGAATTACTTGAACACTTTTTAAATCAGTGGTGTCAGTGTTGTCTACAATTTGACTGCTGTAACATTTTCAGTGCTTTTTCCACCCTTGGCAGAACATAATGCTGGCATGTGTCATCACCTATATTGGCTACACTGTAAAATCGGAGGCACTGATTCAGCTCAATTGATTGAGTGAGATGGTTGCACAAGTTGATTGAGCTAACATAGATTAATGTTTTAAGCTGAGATAACTCAAAATACCGAGCTGAGATAGCTCAAAATACTAAGCTATGTTGACTAAGGTATTTAAGCTGAGAAAACTCAAAACAATGAGCTGTGTTGACTTACAGCTCAAAATATTGAGTTTTGTTGACTTATTGATCCAAGCTGACACAACTCAAAATTTTGAGCTGTGTTGACTTATTTTTAGTTGTTTTTGATTTATATTTGTGTTGTTTTTGATTTATATTTGTGTGACCTGTCTTATAAGGTTACTTATGAATATGGGCTGTAATCCCAAAATATTGTTTGATCGCTCAAGGGGATCCACCTGATCCAGTATGCTTCATTTTAGCACACCATGGACAGGCCCAAGATGCATTCAACACAGACCATTGCATCACAAGGAGATTTAAAAATTAATTTCTTGTCAATAAATCCCAATGGCCTGTGGCTCGTCTGAGTTGGTATACAGTGCTAGAAGCCTATATTTGAACACACTCTGACTTGGAAATGTTGGTTGACGTGTGAAAGCATGCATCTAATTACTCCCACAAATTAATTTAAGAGTGATAAAAATAAAAAATTGACCAGCTAAAGTGGTTTGCTACTCATTTTTTCTCTGGGATAGTGTAATATAAATGTTCTTTTTTCTTGTAAGTAAATAATTATTTAAAACTAAATGCAGTGTTATGAGAAGTGCTTGTTATAGATGGCGCTATATGTGGCATGACTGAGATGTCAAGCTATCTGCAACAACTGAAGCTTTCATGTTTTCACAGCTTAATGTTATGATTCGTTAGGACAACTTACAGCATTGAGCTATCATACCTTGACAACTTATAGCATGGTGCAACAACGTGGCAGCACTGTACATGTTGTACATGACTTCCTTTTTGATCAAAACATTGGCTTGGAGAAAGCACATGTTTCAGAAAAAGTCAATTCATATAAAATCAAATTGCTGTCAGCTGTAGAAAACACATAGAACTGGTGTATTTAGTCACTGTGGACAAAGCCTATGCAAAGTGTAACCTTGAAACATCTTTGATATTTGATCAACAGCCTTCAAATTATCGATGTGAGTTGGCAAAAGATTCTGTGTTGACATGGCTATAGGAGAATTTATATCTTACCTTTTCTATGAATCTGTATCCTACAATTTGTCCTGTTAGCAATTCCAAATATAGATATCCCATGCAATATAAATATAGTCCATGAACAATTCCATGTGGATAAATGGATGCAGAAATGCTCAAATTAGAATTTCTTTGGGAAATATTCCCTGGCTCTGTGAGCCTCTAACACATTTTCTTATGTTCTGACAAATGTTTAAAGGGGCCCTGTTACAAAATAGCAAGCTGGATTATCTTTTTTAGCATTGTTTGGCATTGACTGTTTGTTGTAATCACCTGTTTCGAACCTCAGTTCAGTGGAGTGCAACAATGTCTCTGTGAATTCCATATGTGTGGTTGTGGGACCATGTTATAGGATTGAGCTATCATAGCTTGAAAATTATTAAGATTCTCAGAGAGCTCAAATTATTGCATCAACACAGTTTTCAAAATTTACAGTTTAGTTTGCAATTTTTGCGAACTCCAGCGAGCGGTCCACAAGAACTCATTGTCTGGAACTTACACAACTTTTGTCTGGAAGAAACCGGGCTGTTTTTGAGTATGCAGATGGCCTAGCCTACCTCCTTAGATAATCATTAATGTGATTGCCGAGTCTCACTCTGGTTAACCTCTATACTGAATAGAAACTTTTTGGATATGCCATTAAATTGGAACTATTTCTTGGAAGAAGCAATGCTACAGAATACAAAACCGACTTTGTGCCAGGTGGCAGCAGCAGGCAGTTCT
Source organism: Platynereis dumerilii (assembly GCA_026936325.1). Lineage (NCBI taxonomy): Eukaryota > Metazoa > Annelida > Polychaeta > Phyllodocida > Nereididae > Platynereis > Platynereis dumerilii. Next base: position 9,983,521 of record JAPTHN010000009.1, read on the forward strand.
CAATTTCACCAGACTGGACGTCAATGTATGCCCCAACACTTTTCGGCCAAAGCATAGACATTAAAACTGAGATCCTTGCCAGAAAAGGCTTTGATTGTGACTTGCTCCACCACTTTAAATGAAACTGATGATTCGGAGTACAATATACTTTTCATTAAAAACTACAGTAATTGTTTTGTGTTGCTTATGATTTGTCAATGATTTAAAGATACAAGCTTTCAAGTTTGAGTCAAACTGAGTGACATTGGCCCTCTTTTGCAGAATCGGTCTCTGTGTAAGAAAGTCTATAATGTTGAGTATACTACAAGGAGAAATCTGCTGTAAGTGGATTCTTAAAATTTTCTTTGCTGGTGAGGTGCCGCGGCTTAGTGGATAAGGTGCTTGGACTGCTCACCTGGTAACTGAGACATTGTAGGTTTGACTCCCAACGATGGCATGGAGGAACTGAGTAGAGCCTCCGGGGCTCTGTGCTTCAGTTCACCCAGGTGTTACAGGCGATTTCATTACCATGCGATTCTGGTCATCCAGCCCTGTGTGAATGCAATACATATAGCTGCTTGCTACATCCAATCCATCAAGTTTGTGACGTTTTTAGTCACCATAAACCAATCAGATTAGGCAAAAATGCGACGTAGCAAGGTAGATAGAGACTGTAGAATCTAGTACTAATGAAATTGCCTGTAATGGATATTTGGCTGTAGGCAGTGATGGTGATTGTACAGTGACTAAGCATTGCGTGCACTGGAAATGGCTGCCTGGTTGTATACTCGACAGGGAGTTGAGAAAGGCTCATGCCTGAACAGGCCTGCCGAGGGTGCAATTTCTGGTGATGCTGAATGCATAAAATAAAATAAACTTCTGAATTTTCAATGGGACACCCCCCAAATATGTTCCAATATATAAAAAAAAATTCAGTAAAAATTTTAGCCGAATTAGACAATTTTTAGAGGGTGCTACCGCAATTTGAAATGTAACATTGTATTGCAATGGGCGAAATTCCAGTTTTATGAGTGATGGGTGAAGGAAGTTATCCATTTATATCCAACCACTAGAGTGTTGGTAATTTTTTTCTTATTTAAGTTTTCCACTATTCTCATCACAAATTCATTCATATTTTGCCAATATCTTGTCATTTCAGGCTACAGGGCACTCCTAAAGCAACACATTTTGTCCAATTTTTACGGCATTAAGGCTAGACGTGGTATTGAATAACATAACCAGGAAGATAGGTGTACACAGAAGTTACGCAATCTTATTAAGTAGGAAAAGAGCTTTAATTTGAATACCATCATTACTACATATGTTGCTATATTCTACAGTATTACAGCAGTGCTATGAATATTGGGAATTTTCGCTAATAATTGTTAATAACAAATAAGCTAATTTAATAGGGTCAGATGGTCAAAGTATAGCAGTGTTGGTATTCAAATTAAAGTTCTTTTCATGCTCCATATATATTGAAGTAATTTTCATTTCTGTGAGATTAAAACTCAACATGCTATTAGACACTGCAAATCTAGTATATTTTGACTATTTTATCTTTGGTAGTCAGCATGGAGAAGTCAAAAATAATCCAAATTTGCATTGATCCTCTGTTCTGACAACCAGACCCAAAACTTATGACCATGCCGCATTGTTTGGTGCACCAGGTATAGTTGAACTCGCTACATGCCAAATAATTGGACATTATTGCATTGAATACTAATGTTAATTTTCATGATGCGGTAGCACACTCTAATTTTTGTCCGATCGAGCTCAAATTTTTACTGAATTTTTTTTTCATATATTGGAACATCTTCAGAGGGTGCCCCATTAACACTTCAAAACTTAAGTGTAATTGTAAAGTCTGTTCAGACTGATTCTGCTGTTGTAAAGGACTATAAAAAAAATCTACATTTAGATTTACATTTACATTTCATAAAAATTTTGTTTGATCTACTGGTGACATCGGAGTTCCGGAGCTCCGACCTGCTCCGCATAATCTGGAGCTGCTACCTTCTCCAGAGCAACAAACTTGTTCCTGAGCTCAACAGTGTGTCATCAACAGACTATTGTAGGTGAAAGTCGATCTGTTTTTGGCATCTTGAATTCCTATAGAACTAACTGTTAGGCGTTTGACCTCGCACAAGCAAGGTGTTACATTTGCCAATTGAGCTATTCTTGAATACCCATTTTCCCTCTAATACTACTACCTCTACGTATAGCATAATGCTAGTGTCCACCAATTTTTGTGTATTGTCTGAATGGACTATCTTGCTAAGAGAATGAGATATAGTCCATTATATATCTGAGTACTGTTAAGCCATCTTGGAGCCGAATCTTGAATTTAAAGAATAATAATTATTATGACATGTGTAGCTATGACTGACGTCATAGATAATTCCCATTAATCAATTACACTGTGTAATTGCAAAATAGTCTGGCTTTTTAATAACAGCACCAAATGTTGGTGGCTTGAGGGTGTCAATTATTTTCTATATTCATCCGAGCTAATGAAATTTGTGTGAGAGTTGTGGCTTTATAATTGGTTTTGACTTACCTACATGTCCTGCATAATGTCCTTTAATTGTCATGTGGCTTTAGAATACAGGCTATTGTACGTATGAAGCTTGATATCAAGTTTCACGAACTGAGACCCAAAGATTAATCTCCACATGAAATATATTACATTGTATAATTATAAATTTAGTAAGCCCACACATAATGAAAGGTTCACACACAATGAGTGAATGGAACAACTTTTTAATTGCCAATAACTGTCATAATTATTCTTAATTGTCTAGTATTGCGTGCAATTTGATGAAAGTTATTAAGATTACTAAGAAGAGTATAAATAGAGGTGTTTTATACCTTCTAATGCCATTTGTCTTTCAATAACCAGAGGAGGAGAATGGTTCACAAGGGACTAACTTTGGTAAGTACATATATACTGTACTTCAATTATTATAGTTTCATTGACATTTTGATATCTAACAGATATATTTATATTATCATATTTTTTTCAATTGAGTCTAAAAGACAGCCACTGAAATGCAGATTATCATAAATCGGGACATCTCACATCACCTAATCAGATTACATAAAAAGCTGCAAAATGAATCACTACAAGTTACATTAGCACAATGCTGATCTTGTAGTTACATTAGCAGTAAAAAAAAACATCGACCACTTCAAGTTGTATATGCTGTTGGTGATCTGCATAGAAAATTTTTAGAATTTCATAGTTTAGATTTGCCTACATAGCAAGAACACTGAGGAATTTTGATGTAAAAGTTGCTAATTAAACATCACTGTCCATTGAGACAGAATGGAGTTACATTTACATTCTCTCTTATTTTCTTATTTTTCCTTTTTAAAAATAGTTTATAGTTGTGAAGATAACTACAAATGGTTCCAAACAAGTATTTTAAATGTATTTTATCAAACACATATCATTATTTTTGCTAAAGTGTTTTTTGTTGATTCTACAAAGTGCCAAAGTCAGCATGTCAGATGACCAGAAAGTTTTGCCGTCCATTGTTGTCCTTATTAGATAAAAAAAATATATTATTATTTAGGGGCAAAAAGCTGAATATTGGTGGATTATTTTCTTGATATTTACTCTTTAGCTCAATAATTTACTACCTAATGGGCTCATGTGCTTCAGGAAGCAACAGATAGATAATAAAAAAAGGTGGGACAGTTTAAGGCCTATCTCAAAAATAATGAAGCCAAAGTGTGACATTAAAATTTTAAAATGAATTTTTGTATGAAATGACCTAAGCATATTGTAAAGAACATATTTAAGTTCCAGAAACTATATTTACCATGTTGCTTTGATGAGTGGAAATAATTGATAACAGCTGAATATTACAGAATTTTTAAAAGTTTGTTTTTCATGGCAGTGTAACATAACTGGGCTGAATGGTAATTTGTCATGAAATTAAATCCATATTCTTTATTTGGCAACAACTGGCACATTTTTTTAAAAGTCTTCTGGACGATTTCCATTCAAATACACCTAATACATTTTGAGAAACACACAATTTTTCGGAAATTTCTTTTCAAAACTTACATATCTTGACCCCAGAAGCATATGTTTTCATTTGAAATTATTTTAACTGCCCTATGTTATGCGTCTGTATGTGGGCTTCAAATTGATACAAAATAAGTGCCACCGAAGTGAATGTCTGCTCAGCAAATGATGATAGAAGTGTGATTTTTGGCCCCTTTTTCGACATAAAAAGCCGATTTTAAGTACTGGTGTGATATGAATCTTCAAAAAATGTTCTGGTTTTGACTCAAATCGATTTTATATGAATTATCAATCATAACTTGGGGAAAATTACAACCATTTACAAAATAAAAACTATTTTGTTAATGTTTATTGCCTTTTTAGACAATTTGGCCCCAAATTTTAAAGAATGCTCCATGAATGTCATAATTTTTGTAATTAGGCAATGAAACATACTCCAACTTCTGAAATTATATGTTGATTTTCACTCCAAGTAATATTAGATTGATTGCTTTACTGTTTGTCAGGAAAAAAATTGAATACGATCAAAATTTTTGTGAGCGTTACGCGTGCGACGAGCATAACTTTTGAATTTTATCACCAGAAACCAGTCAACAACTTGGATTAGTTCATAGATTAATAAAGCTTCATGCATTTACTATATATTGAGCCAATCCAGATTGAAAACAGAGCATTCGTAGCTCTGTACCACTTGAAGGTACTCTTGGCGTTACACGTGCGACACATTCACCTTTACAGCTATTCATTGGAATTTTTCCATGAACCAGATTTTCCACAGTCATTAAAAGCTCCAAAACAACTAATTGTATGTAAACCTAGATCCCAATTGCAAAATGATTCAACTGAAATATGTTAAAGGGAAACTACAGTACTTCAGATCAGGAACATTCAAATTTGACTCAATTTTACAAAGTCAACTTAAGAACACAAATAACTCAATGATGTGAAAACAAGTGGATAGAAGTGCTTGTTTCAATAGAGTTATGAAGCCTGGGAATGTGGAGATTCCAAAAAGTATAAGGAAATAGCAAAATAACATGTCAAACTTTGTAAAACTGAAAGAATTCATCCGGTTGAAAAGGCTATTTCACGCTAAATAAGTGAAAAAATGCATGTTTTCCAATATACTTTCATCTCTATCTCAATAACCTGTAGACGAATTGCCATGAAATTATCAGGAGTTTGGCATAAGAATGTAATTAAAGCAAGACTGTAATATGAAGTTGTTGCATACAGCCGTTATCAAAATTTGTAACCCTTAGTGAAAACTGGCTGTGTGGCTTCATTATTTTTGAGATAGGCCTTAAGATACTCTGTGAGCACATTTTCGTGAAATCTGCCCTAAGTGACAGCGTTTATATAGTGCATCCATTTGATTTCACTTCAGTAGACTCTGCTACCCTCTCATAATATTCTTAAGATCCAGAAACATATAAAATTGAAGCGTGACAGAATGATGCTCAGAAGCAGTTTTTCGCTTTATAAGTGTCAAGTGAATAATTCTTAGTACAAGATTTTAGTTTCCATTTCGTTGACAATGAAGAGAACTAGTCAAACAGTAAAAATCACCCATTTCTCATTTTTCAAAACTTAAGGTGCCTATAATCCGTTGCTGAAACTCATACTTGTTGAAAATGCATTATTAAAGTTATGCTTTCTTTATCCGTGTATCTTTTTTGTTGTTATCAAATGTGATACATTTTTAATCTTTGTTTTAACCTGTTTTTATTGTTTTACTGGGCCAGGTGAAAAACCCAATCTGTTGGGATCCTGTTACCCAGCCTAAATATTTTTGAAATAAAAAAAAAATAAAAAAATAAAAAATCCAAAAAATCAGAAACTGATGCCCGATCTTGGGATCGCATATAGTAGGATTGACTCTTCTATTATTAAACCTTCTTGTTATTTTCATATTTCCTTCAGGTCATCATATCATGTTGCACATTCCTCATCAATGCAACACCAAACTCTTCCGAAGAAGACGCCATCAAAAATCTTTCCCGAATCTTCATGGAACATGCCAGCCTCCAACAACTGAATTTTATGGCAAAAAGAGGTACGTTCCACAAAATTTTACTAGTATTTCCAATGCAAGAACTTTGATTATTCATACTAGCTTGGGCAAATATCAGATGGCCTATTAAGAAGGGACATAAGGGATTAAGGGTTATAGTTGAAATATTGCCTTTGGCCACTTTACGGTTCAGCCTACAAGTAACTGAAATGGGATATGACCGTGAAGTTTCACCATCAGGTCAATAATGGTGGGGCGTTTTCGGAATATGAAGTTGTTGCATACATCCATTCCTACTTTTTATGACCCCCAATGAAATACGGCCGTTTGGTTTCATTATTTTTTAGGCCATAACCATAGAAATTTCTGCGATTATTGAGTGCTACTTAGTACAATTATCTTAGAAATGCATGCCATAATCAGAATTTACAATTATTGTAAAAATGTATTCTATTATTGTTAACATTTTCTTGACTTTCGTGGAAATTTCTATGATTATCTCAGAAATATTAGGACAATAATTGGTTGAGATGTGTTATTATCTTGGAAGAAATGGACAATTTACCATTTTTTCTGTGATTTTCATACATTTTAGGCAATTTTTCATAATTACTGCTGATATTTTCATGATTATTGCATATATTTTCATGGTAATTGTACATATTTTGATGATTATTGCAAAAAAAATTACAATGTTACAACCATATTTTGCGCAGTTAGAATTGTACAGATGATAATTATAGAGGACCTGCATAGTCTCATGAAATTGGCACAGGGAAATTAATATCAAATCAAGTAGAACGTAGTAAAAGCAGTATAGGTAAAAAATGATTTCTTTCTGGTTGGCTACTATGTATGTAATTTTGCATAGAAGACCTATGATCAAAGTTCGATCCATTTATTGGCTTTTATGATAATTTAAAAATACAAATTTGGTTGTATTTGGCTAAGATCACAAACAGAAAGTGGGAATCACAGGGAAAATTTGGCAGTGATGGCGGTCTCAGGTCAAGTCAGCAAGGGGCCTCACATAGAGGTTTAGCTTAGGGCCCCATGCTAACTTAATGCGACCCTGTATTTGAGATATGTGGGATGCAAATATTTGCCGTTTTCTTTGTTGATTCACAATTACATAGGCCTATGGATGAAAGTCTTAGATAATTAACTGAAACCTGAGATAGGCGCAATTTTCATGGGGATTGAGAAGCATTCCCATCACATCCCCCTTGTTTTATTTTAATTCATGTTTTTAGCAGCACAGCTGCTCTTACCCCAAGAATTTCATGCAATCTCGTTAGCACTCTGGAGGTCACTCTCTTTCAACAATCTCATTCAAATTTACTCTACATTTTCTGTAGATATTTAACTTTCGACTAGTCATTTTTGGTGCCATTCTGTGATGGAAAAAATTATTAAGAAACTAAACTGGACTGCCTTTCATGGGTCAAAGGTCAACCATGCCTTCTTCTTCTTCTTCTCCTTAGTATATCCGTGACCGGTGTGCCTGTGTTGGAACCATGCACAGTCTGTGCTGCTTAAAGTGCTGGAACGTTATTTTTCTCTCTGTTAATGCATCTCAATTGATCTCTTTGCAGATGACAGACCTCTCTCCATCCAACAAGAAATGGCATTTCTAGCCGCAAGATATTCTCAAAGGAAAGTCAGCCAAGAACTTGCGGAATCACAAAAAATGTTGCAGAGGCTTGGATAAAGTTGCTTAATCTTGAAAATATATTTGTAAATGTCAAGCCCTCCATTGTGTTAATGCTGTTAATAGTTTTACACATGTTCAAAAGGACAATAAGGTTATTCGCAAAATGTTGATATTACAACCGGTAAAGTATTTTCACTAATTGCTTGTAGTCATTTTGTAAATTTTATTTCGATGCTTTGAGGAAGAATAATCTTTGTATATTATACATGTAGGACGACACTTCAAGCATCTCTAAATTCATTTCCAGATTACTAGTTTATGATATTGCATGCCATATAAACTAAGATATTTTCAATAATGTTTAATTAAAAAAAGGTAATCTCGAGTAATAAAAATGGTCCGCTTATTTGTCCTTATAATCATTGATATACAATTAAAAATGTAGAAGTATATCTACAATTAATTATTGATTTACATCTCTTATAATTTGAAATCATCTCAGAAAAAATGGTCTGCTCTTCAAGAATTGTCTACAGAATAAAAGGTATAAAACAATCCAAGTCCTCTGGTTTTTCTGATAATAAACCATTGTAATTCATGTACAAGAAACAATCAAGTATGTTGTGTTTCAAAACTTTAATGGAAACAAATTTGCAAAGAATTTTGTGAAATGTAAATTTTCACGTGACTGGAGATAATGAGAAGATTTTTGAAAGTGCAGAGCACAGTTAATGCTTCATGGAAATTGTTTTAATAACTTCAGTGTTAGGGGCCACCGTTTAATCTCAAGGGAGGGGGGTGTTTTTTAAATAAATAATTTTTTTTTCAGTTTTGGTGAAATAAATAAATTCTCTTTGGCCAGTCTTGAAATAAATAATTTCTGGTGGGAGTTTTTCTTAACAAGTTGCTGATTAATTTAGGAATGAATATTCCGGGACTTTGCATGCTGGAAACAATTAATTACTACTGCTGTTAGTGTAAAATAACTAATTTCCCCCGCTGAGGAAAACTCCAAGTCCCCACCCCTCCTGGAAATTAAATGGTCGCCCCTTTAATATCACATTAACTAATGATTAAAATCTGTTCTTTTAAGTTTTAAAAATGTGTTATTATATATATCGTTTTATTGACATTTTCTATATCAAATAGATACATTTGTCGGTAGAAAACAATGAAATCGAAAACTACTCTACATCTACACACAATACAAGAAAATACAATACAATTTTAAGTACATCAGTTTACTGTTAATTAAATATTAAATATCGGTCCCAGTTGTAATTGTTGATGTATAAATGTCAGTAAAATGCAAGTAAATTCAAATTATAAATTGTTCATGTTTCGAGAGTTTATCCAAGATATTCAAGTGTCTTTTTAGTCACTGTGATTTTTGTCGAGAGCTGAAAAACGCAGGCTAGCGGCAACCGCTATAATGACTGCGTGATCCAACCCTGACAGGTCCATACTGATAGTGACCACACAATGGAGATCATTCATAACAATCATAATACAGTAAATACATTAAATACATTCAAGTCAGTTGGCCCGGCAGATAGAGAGGCTACTACCTTTATTTTAGTCCGGACAAAAATTTTTTGCAGTTATTTTTTTTTTATTTTAACTTAATTGATTCTTTCAGTTTATTATTTAATTTTCTATTCTATATTTTGTTGAGGTACAAACCTAATGGGTGTATCATTTCAGGTCTTTTATCCGACATAATCAATGTAAATTGTTGAGTTTTATCAAGATTTTTAAAGTTAGGGATTAGGCTACAAGCTTTACAAAGGAGGTCATTTCTGGGCATAGCATTATTTCTGCAAATTAATAGGCTGTGAATTTCATCTTCCATGTCACCTGTGTTGCATTTATCACATTTTCTTTGTTCTAATGGCGTTTTAGGTATGCTATGTCTGCCTGTCACAATTTTTAAATTATGAGAGCTTACTCTGAAGCGGGCAATATTACTGTATGTTTTCTTTGAGAAGTTTTGAGTTAAATATGGTTCGAGACAATAACTATTCTTAAACAATTTATATGTGCTTAGCTTTGGCAACTTATCAGAGTCCTTTATTTTTCCTAAAATATTGGCCTGTTCTTCCGTGTACAGCTTAAATTTTGTTTCTATTAGTAAGGAATTTGGTTCCTTAGTTTACCAGTCAGAAATGTTAGCATCATTCATTATTTTCTCTATTTTTACTGTACCAGTTAGTCTGACCTGTACCAGTTAGTCTGAATTTCAGTTATTTTATCAGCTAATGGAGTGATGCAGTCACAAACTAAACAGATAATGATATCCATAGCAAAACAGCAGTAGGTAGAATTATTTGGTGTTAATTCATGTAAATAAACTTTCATTGAGGTAGTTCAAGAAACAGCACACAATTTCAAAGGTCCTTTTTTTGAGTTGAGACAAATTATCTTCAAGCTTACAAAACCTTTCATTATTCAAAATTGGTTCCTAGAATAGCACAACAAATTACTGAAATTATACAATCTAATCATGCTGGATAACTAATTTATATAAATAATGGCAAAAATTATTAGTCAATTATTAAAGTCATGGCAATTAAAAATTATGTAATCTTAAACAGATTCAGGAAGAAGTATTTCAGAAACAATTTTCTTCATGCAATAGGAGTAATTAAATGTCATTGAAATCATTGAATGGTAAAGGTACAATTATAATAATTATGTTATATTACAAGGTGTGGTTCATCAATTGGGCCTATCACCGGGATTAATTATAAGCAGAGCTAACTACATTATGCGAATATTCAACAATATATCAAGGGAATAATTATTTCTTACAAATATATGTAGCTTAATAATCTGGATTCATGTGATATACCTTCCTGAGATGCTAGACTGTAGACGAAATTACCCATAATAGCAAAATGTGCAGGAAACCAACTCAGATTTTTTTAAAATGCTAATCTTTCTTATAAAAATGGAACAATACATTAAGATGTCAAAAATAAAACATTTTTAGAAATCAGGACCAAGAATGTTTCAAGGTGAAATATTTGGATAAAAATTTTAACCTGTTAGTTTTCTCAGTAGTAAGATCAAAACTGACCAATACATAAGCTGATTGAATAGCATGAATATTTGAATAAGTCTGCATCAGAATAAGCCTACTTATATTTATATTGTTAATTTTCTATGGAGTAAGATCTCATTAAAATTGTTTCAAATGTTCAGAATCCTGAATCAAGTCTTAAAAAGGCTAAATATGTGAACGATAAACCCGTCGTTATAGCCAGTAATGAAGATCAAAACTGAAAAAATGCTAGAAGCAGAGTTATAATCAAGATCAAAACTGAAACGATGCTACAAGCAAAGTTGCAATCAAGATCAAAACTGAAACAATGCCATAAACAAAGTTGCAATCAAGATCAAAACTGATACAATGCTGCAAGGAAAGTTGCAATAAAGATCAAAACTGGAACAATGCCATAAACAAAGTTGCACTCAAGACCAAAACTGAAACAATGCCATAAACAAAGTTGCAATCAAGATCAAACTGAAAAAATGCTATAAACAAAGTTCCACTCAAGATCAAAACTGAACCAATGCCATAAAGAAAGTTGTAATCAAGATCAAAACTGATACAATGCTGCAAGCAAAGTTGCAATCAAGATCAAAACTGGAACAATGCTATAAACAAAGTTGCAATCAAGATCAAAACTGATACAATGCCATATTATAAGCAAAGTTGCACTCAAGATTAAAACTGAAACAATGCTATAAACAAAGTTGCACTCAAGATCAAAACTGGAACAATGCTATAAACAAAGTTGTAATCAAGATCAAAACTGAAACAATGCCATAAGCAAAGCTGCACTCAAGATCAAACCTGAAACAACGCTATAAAAAAAGTTGCAATCAAGATGGAAACTGAAATAATGTTGTAAACAAAGTTGCAATCAAGATCAAAACTGAAACAATGCTATAAGCAAAGTTATAATCAAGATCAAAACTGAAACAATGCTACAAACAAAGTTGCAATCAAGATCAAAACTGAAACAATGCTACAAGCAAAGTTGCAATCAAGATCAAAACCGAAACAATGCTATAAACAAAGTTGCAATCAAGATCAAAACTGATACAATGCCATATTATAAGCAAAGTTGCACTCAAGATTAAAACTGAAACAATGCTATAAACAAAGTTGCACTCAAGATCAAAACTGGAACAATGCTATAAACAAAGTTGTAATCAAGATCAAAACTGAAACAATGCCATAAGCAAAGTTGCACTCAAGATCAAACCTGAAACAACGCTATAAAAAAAGTTGCAATCAAGATGGAAACTGAAATAATGTTGTAAACAAAGTTGCAATCAAGATCAAAACTGAAACAATGCTACAAGCAAAGTTATAATCAAGATCAAAACTGAAACAATGCTATAAACAAAGTTGCAATCAAGATCAAAACTGAAACAATGCTACAAGCAAAGTTGCAATCAAGATCAAAACTGAAACAATGCCGCCACCAAAGCTGTCATCATTAAGGCAAAGGAACAAGAAGTCACAGCCGATTTACTAATTCCACTTGGACACGGAGTTGTGTAAGTGGTCTCGTCCGATCCGACACAATTGCGACACCACAGGACGTTATTCGGATCCAGTTGTTTCTTTACAGCAAGCAGACGGTTGTAGTTGTCCATGGTCCCCCAATAAGCGATCTTCCAATTGGAGAGATCAGGGTCTGGTTCATTGTAGTAGGTACCAGCGCCAAGGTGGTACAAGTGGTCTTTGGTGAACTTGTTGAATTGCGTCATGTAGTATTTGTCCTCCTCCGCTTCACCCCATCCGGTTCCACAGGATAACGCCACTCGCCCACTCCGGAATTTGTCACCAACTGAAGTCGCAGGGTTCGCCACACTTGCAGTACCTAAAAAATTAACCTCATTTTGGAAAAAGAACACTTTAGGGACCAGATTGTGTGCAGCTACAACATAATATGTGTATTCTCAGACACAGGTATATATACCTTCACTATACTTCTTTTAAAAATGTATAGCCTATATGCAACTTAGGCCTTTATGGTGTTTAAAATGTTAGCAAAAGCGATTGATACAGTAGACCTAAATTAGTTAAGGAACTTACGTCCGATCAAGGTTCCTGTACAGCCGATGTCAATGCCATAGTTCAAGGTGCCAGCAGCAAATTTCTGCAGTTTTGAACTAGACTGGAGGTCACTGTCTTGCAGAAACCTTTGGTAAACAAAAACAAAATATGTATAATTATCTTAGCCCTAATCAGTATGTCTCAGAAGCTAAGCCTTGGAAAAAGACTAATTGAAATGACTCCTTACTAAAGATACATTGCGAAACTCAGTAATTCAAACAAACCTGTTAGCAATTATGGAACGATATCCAGTTGGGTCCTCGATGCCCTTCGCATAGTCATAAAAAGTTTCGTATTCCACGACACTGATTGTCGGATTGAGGTCAGGACGAAATGCCTTTATGTCATCGATGAGAGTTTGAGCTCCGTCCATACCACCCCAGTGTAGCATCAGCAAAGTAAGGGTTCCAAAGTATGCATCCGGTAGAATGGAGCCAGGTCTTATCAAGAGGAATCCACCCCAGTTTTCGCTTGCACTCAGAAATAGAGATGCATATTTCTCCATGACGATGTCACTGTAGTTGTCTGGAATTACGATGCAGTCTTGAGATTCTAGGCCCGGATAAATTCATTAAGAAAAGATATGCATTGAGCTCAAAACGAGTGACCATTTGTAATGTACTTTGCATGTACGTATACCGACTGGAAATCACCAAGAGTAAATTTATACAGTCAGCACAGAAATTATTTGCACACTTTGATATTTCATCATATTTCACAGAAAAATTCCAATATGATACAAAAAGCTGTCCTGTGTTTCAGAGTAGTGTTAGTAGGTTAGGATCACATGCATTTCATTTTTTGCCAAATGTATTTTTTTGGAAAACTTGAAAAAAGTGAATCCCGATGACAAAAAATTATTTGCACGCCTGAGCCAACTACCAGAAACAGCATTTCAAAGATGATATTCCAATTATTTTTCAATGAAACAATGTTGTTTATGGTATATTTAACATGTTTACACCAATCAAACATTATTTGGGGTTCGCAGGTGGAATTAAAGGGGTTACCCAAGGAATACACTCAATCCCATGCTTTTTTCCTATGTATGGCTATAAAAACTAATCATGAAAAAGAAAGCCTGATGAAACTAAGTAAAAAACTTCATTATCATGTCTATTAGCCAGAAAGAAATGAATGGGCAAGTTTTGTTTGATTATTTTGTTCAATATGCAAATACCAAATGCAAGAAAAGTGTGACATTGGTTGAAAAAATCTTAATTACAAGACATAATTTTACCCTTATGGACTATTTTGACAGTGAGTGGTGAAGAATAGGTTGTAATAGCACAGGAGAAAGCCAGTTGAGATTATCAAGAAAGTAGTTTTCAAATTTTGCACCATATCATTGCTATCAGCCAGCCTGCAACTGGTGTGTCTGGACAGAGTGGCCCAATGGAGCCCATTAATGAATGAAAACTTCACAGGAATGTTTTTCCTTTGCAAAAAGGGGCAGTAAAATTAAGATTTATTCACTATTATTATAATTTAATTTAGGTCACAATTATTCAATAGGCAAGAATCAATGAGTCTCGATAATCAATGCATGATCGTGAGTGGAATATGCCATACTTACAATATGGTAAATTCAAATAATAATTTTGTTTTGTATGCAAATATTAAGGGAAACATCTCTAAATATTCTGTCTTATTCATTATTGGTTAGCCAGTGGCTAAATAAGTTGGTTAGAGGCTGATTATCAGCTGTTTCTCAGCTCAAATTCACCTCGAAAAAACGCTGTTTTCTGGCATTTTTGGTGGCATATAGAGCAAAGTTCTACACTAAAACCTGCATGAGTAACCTTCTTATCACAATTTTACTATGTTTAAGGACTTAAAAAGTCAATTTCATCAGTATTGCTGCATTTAAGTCCATTTTGATACCCATATGGTCAATTCCACCGTGACTTTGGGACAATCAATGTATTTTCCACCTTAATAGGAGTTAAAATGTAATAGAAGGAATGAGAGGAAGATTTTGATGTTATGACATTTTGTTGTTGTGCCCATGAAGTTGCAAAAAATAATAAAAACATCCCCGGAATTTGATTTTAAGTTTTGATATGAGGTCAAATATGCTCTTGTGACTGAAGGGACTTTTTTGACCACCGTTTTTTGTGAGTTTGCTGAACATGTAATTACTATCTCAGTTCACATGTCACAACTTATTGTCATAGTGCATTGTAATTGTATTGAGATAAGCTTTCAAATCAGCCCAACATTTAGACTGGTGGATCAATGGTTCTCCAGCAGTGCCTCATTCATTCTGTGACTGATGGGACACCTCTTTGTGACTGATGGGACAGTATCTCAAAAGTATTTAATAAAGGTCTTTAGATTCAAATTATTGGTGAAATATAAGGTTAAAGTAACGCAATGATCCATCAGAAAAGAATACATTGTCAATTTAATACATTTAACACAAAATTATTTTAGTGTAGGCCAAGAGTGTACAAAAAAAATATTCACAGATATATCTCCATTGTTCAAGGTGTAGCAGTAGTCCAAATGAGAGTCCGGAATAAAAAAACAGCGGAAAATTGGAGTTTTATATTGGCAAAATGACCAAGTGGGCAAATGTTCACAATAATGTTTTTTTTTTGGTGATTAGTTATGGTAAAGATCTAACTATGTTCCAAAATTTGTGAATGTGTCTCAATCCCTTCATACGAAAAAAACATATTATTGTTGAAATGGTTGTTATTTTATGCTCGGCACAGTTTAAACATGTGCAATATTGATATTATGGTCTATGCTATGGGCTTCAAATCATCTAGTGTGTATTTTCTAGGCTAGAAAAACTTGTTAGAAACATTTTTAGTAAAATATCTATTAAAGGCCTAAATGGGAAACCAATTTGTTTGTCACGTCTGTGGGGAGACAGCTTCCATGCTTCTGGCACCAGATTTACTGAGTAATTGCAATCCTCTTTAATCCAAGCCATCCTTGAAAATAATCCTGCTCTGGTTGGTTAATGCACTTTTCAGCTTTTTTGGACAGAACTGAAATGCTCTTAAATGATGCTCAATTAAAGGCAATTGTGCAGTTTTACTCCTAATTTTCGGCATCAGGAGTCTACTAAAACATGTCAGGGGAAAAAAAAAAATTTTTTCGGGGGGGTCACTGTGTCTTTTAATAGGAAAAAATGCTATTTTTAGCTTAAAATCTGATAAAAACACTAAAATAGAGGCCGAGGGATGAATTTTAATAGTAGAAATGCAAATAAGGTGTCAAATGAAAGAAGAGAAATAGCACTATATGATCCTGGAGGCGCTTTTTTGAATTTTGGTCTGAGAATTTTTTTATTCCCAAAAAATATGCCAAAAATGGCTCAGTTTCAACTAAAACCCCATGGAACAGGGATTAAAATTAAAATTTCAAAAAAGCGCCTCAATCATCTTGTAGCACTGCTTCTCTGCTTTCATTTGACACCTCATTTGTCTTTCTACCATTAAAACTCATCCCTCGGCCTTTTTTTGAAGTTTTTCTTCATATTTTAAGCTAAAAATAGCATTTTTACTATTAAAAAAATACAGTGCCCCCCCTGAAAAAAATTTTTTTTTTTCCTTGACATATTTTCTTGGATGCCTTATGCCGAAAATTTGGATGAAATACACAGAACTGCCTTTAATACAGCAGCATTTGAAGGAATAGCAGTGTAGCCCTCAAAAAGCTCAAAAGTGCATTAACCAACCAGAGTGTATTTTTGGTTCCTGTGAATGCAGTATGGTGCATAGACACTCCATGCATCTTATTTTTAAATTATTTAATGGATATCATATTGATAAGAGGCCATGTTTCTAGACTCAGGTTAGCTGAATATTTAACTTGTATTCCACATGAACTTACCAATCAGTTTGTCCTTATATTTCCTATAAGCATTAATAGACCCTGCCATGCAGTTCAGCAACAAGTTATCCATCACCAAGCTTTTCACCATGCTCCAAGTAAGATTGTTTGACTCAGGGTCAGGATTTCAATACTTTTTCGCCATAACAATTATTGGAAATTAGAAAGGACAATCCATGTGTCACTTTATACAAAATAATAATGATTAAAATCAACAAAAAACAAGTAATACGCTGCATGTGGTCAATTTATCATGTTCGAATGTGACTGAAGGGACAATGTTTACACACCATTCTTCATACAAATGAGTGAGAATAATCTTCAAGACAATTCATGCCCAGTTATCTGTCACTATGTACTAGATAACAATGAAAAAAAGTCTGCCAAAAACAAATAATTCACTGAGTGAGGTAAATTTATTATGTTTTGGCGTGACTGATGGGACAATGTACCAGCAATGTCTAACGTAGATGAAGTGTGAATCCTCTTCAGCATCAGTGTCAGTAAGCATGTTTTCAAAACAACTTCCGAGTACCTTTGCAGGCATGAAAAACATGACTTTGCTTTTCTGTGATGTATGTGTGATAAGTATGAAGATAATAAGCAACTGCTTCTTTCAATTTTGATTTTTGCCTAAAATTCTGAACAGATTGGAGGAAAATGTTGATTATTTCAAAACGGAACACAATATGAGAAAAATTTAACTTGTTTTGGGCAGCAGAGACCATACTGGTTTGCTACTGTGAATGATTTGACGATCACTAAGATTTAAAAAAATACTAAAAGTGGTACACTTCTGTGGAATTGACCATATGTGGGAGAAAAAAACATACAAAATAGTGTTCTCCTCGAACAACACCTGTAATGCCACCTGTGAACCCCAAATAATGTCAGATTGATGTTAATGTGATAGAGATACCATAAAAATCATTTTTTAATTTGAAAAATTGGATTATCGTTTTTAAAAATGCTGTTTCTGGTAGTTGGCTCAAGCGTGCAAATAATTTTTTGTCATTGGGATTCAATTTTGTCAAGTTTTCCAAAAAAATACATTTTGGTAAAAAATGAAATGCATGTGATCCTAACCTACTAACACTACTCTGAAACACAAGACAGCTCTTCGGATCATATCGGCATTTTTCTGTGAAATATGATGAAAAATCAAAGTGTGCAAATAATTTCTGTGCTGACTGTATATATGTTTACATCTGACCTCAAATGTATTACAACTCTATGCAGATTAGGGGTCTATAGCTGTCTGAATGAATGTTCAACTTGGCATCATGATGCCACTAACTTAATAATTTTTTAATGATTTGTTTGTGTCAGTTACTATTTAATAGTTTATTCAGCATGTCTGATACACCTAACAGCTAAAGTGTCAATAAACATTAAACAAATTTTAGAATTGTGTCAGCTATGTAGGCCTAACTAAATAGAGGATTAGAATGTTACCAAGTAACTGTTAATAATGTGTCAAAATTTGGAAGTTGTAAAATAGAAACAGTGGACCGCTAACCTGCGAAGAGTTGTTACCCCAACTTAATAGGACACTCACACTGAGGAGTACTCAACGCAAAGAAGACAGACAGTTGAACAAAGCCGTCTGAAGGAGGTTCGTGCATCTTCATCCTGAAGTGAGTTATGTAGCCAAAGACGCCTCCACCTCCTCCCATGATAGCACGGAACACCTCTCCATTTGATACCGTGGTGCCATTCTTTCTGTAGGTGTAGCCTGAAATGATGGAAGAATACATTGTAGCATACTTGTATATCACACACGTACTGCACATTTCTGTTTCATCAGAATCAGAGTTCTTCCAATATTAAAATTTCTTAATTTGTTAGAATACAAGTATGCATGCAGATATGAAACTCAGCAGTGGAGATTTATAATAACTGTTGCTATCTGACTACTTCTTAAGGTACTTATGAAGTTCTATAGATAAAAACAAAAGCTCTCCATATGCAAAGATCTGATGGTAGAAAAAATAATAATTATGATTTACAATTCCATTTATAGCAAACCCTTGCTTATGTAGATATGCCCGTTGGAGCTTCCTTTTTCTCAATTTATAAGGTATTTAAATAACCAGCTTACCAGTCTTTGTAACATCAACAACATCCCCATCTACAGTCACCATGGTGAAGCTGATGATCTGGTCGACTCCTAGACCGAGTTTTGGACTCAGAGGACTGTGACCACCTCCTTGGAAATAGCCACCCATCGCAACAGTGTGCGCACTGCCCCCCACCACTACCTTGTTGTATTTGTTTGCCTAAAATGAAACATAGGAGTGACTTTCATGAAATGGCTGAATAGATATTGATATTTGAGTATTGTACAATGTTTAGTGATTTTTATTATTAAAACCTTCCTTGGCTTTTAGTCTCAATTTCCACAGCTACAGATATCCAAATTTTTCACCATTTATTTTTTCCTACTTTTTCCCACAACTGCTGATGCCATTAACTCCTGGGCTTCTTCAACTTGCCCTATTTGCCAATTGCCATAATTTGTCTTACATTATGCTATCAGGTTATTCAGGTAATCACATACTTACCTCCGTGTAGAGATCCAACCAGGCATTCCCCGAACTGACAGTTATTGAAGATCCAGTGCTGCTCTCCGAGTCATTCAAGTTCACACTTCTCTCCTTGTACTTCTCAAAACTCAGATTAGTCGTGTTGTCACCGGCACTTCGGCCTGTGTAGTCGTGACCACTGCTTCTTACAGTTGGTCGCATTCCGTATGTATTGACAAATTTAGCAAATTCTTGCACATCCGCTGTGAATGAGATTAGACAACGCATCAGAACTTTTTCAATTCACTTCAATTCATTGACCACAACTGCGTACCTGAATACTTGGAAAGTAAGGATATTTCTCATCTATTTGAAGATTTTAATAATCTCATGACCAATATTAACATAATTTAGAGCGGAGGCATCATGAGAGGCCTTAGTTCTCAAAAATTCTGACTGAAATGATGTTTGGTGAATGGTTACATTAATGGTATTTGAAAAGATTAAATCTGGTGGAGGCATCGTGAGAGGCCTTAACCTAAAAATTTTTTAGATTAGATTAATTATAAATACTATAAGATCATATCGCAGTTGCTTAAATGAAGCTTATAACGAGTGGAGGCATCGTGAGAGGCCTTAGCTCACATAAGTTAGAAAATATAAAGATCAACCTATTCCTGCTGATTAGAAGAAAAGCATTTTTCAACCTATTCCTGCTGATTGGAAGAAAAGGATTGACATAAGACTTAACTCGAACTGTTTATATTGTAAATATCTATATATACCTGTTTCAACTATATATTCAACTATATAATATATATTCCGTTATTCATCACAAGTTCAATCCGTCCATATTTCTGATGTTCGCTCTCCGTCCAAGTCATCGCATCATATGTACATATATCATCGAATAAGATCTGATCATAGAGGCCCTCAAGGGGCCTGCGATCAGTATTATACCTAACCTAACCTAATATATTTAATAGGGCCTAACACTTTTTACTCTTACTCTACTAAACAATGCTCACGGCTTAAATATACTTCATTCATTTGACAGAATACAGACATTCTTTGCAATTAATTTATCAGAAAGAATTTTCCTTCCTATTCATTTGACAGAATAAAGACTCTGTTCTGATGTTATAATTTGGTATGACTGAAACAGAAAAATGTCTCACGTCCATTTAATGGAGACCACAGGTCTGGGCGCGCAGCGCCCAGACCGCAGGTCTTCAAATGTGACCTGCTCCACCAAAATGAGTTCAAAGTAGGCATTCTGTATTTCTCAGAAATGAGCAAAATGTGTCAGAAGGTCACATTTTGATGATTTTTAGCTGTTGGTACCACATTTCAGCAAAAGTAATTTGCTTTGATTATTTAAGACCATCTTAACCAAAAACTGACTTTAAATTATCTAAATTACGCATCCTTCTTGATTTTCTTAGTTCTTTCATTGCAATGGCGGGAATTTCAAATTCAATTTTCTGAGAGTTTGATGTTTCATAACATCAATGTTTGAGGTGCCATATCTTTGGATTGGATCGAGATATCAAAACATACTAAACATCATTTTAAAGCTCAATTCCAGAAGAATAAAGTCATTTTCACAACTAAATATGATAGGAGGCCGACTTTGAACCCATTTTGGTGGAGCAGGTCACAAATGGTAGAAGACAGAGCTACTCACACAGGGATATACTAGGCAATTTTTTTGCATGCGCCAAACAAAAAAAAGTGTCGGCGTTTTTGTGACGTCATTAGTAAATGGCCACAATGGCGATGACGTCACAAGAGACCTGGTGATAGATGACGTCACTTAGGCAAGCTATAAATAGACCAGTTGTAATCCATGACGCCACCACACATGCAGAGCAGTTAGATCCATGGAAGTGTATACACATTCAGTGTCAAATAAGGGATATCTGCTGATATACATGACTTAACCACTTGAGCACAAAAAGTGCTGTTTTCATGGAGTTCGTCTCTACAGTGTTCTGGATTTGTTATGCTTATAGTCAATAAATTAAGAGAGGCAAGAATCTGTAAGCCTATCTAATTTTTGGGGACAGGCTTAACATGTCTGGTAGTAATTATTTATTTAATTATAGCTTTTAATGTGAAAATGTATTTTAGAATAGTAATTTGTTTAGTATTTAAAAACAGTTTTTAACGAAGTCCTTTGCATACATACATAATCATGGGAATAACTACATCAATGTACTTACACCATCCCAATATGGCGGCCATCTTGTGGCGGCCATCTTGGATGGCGTAGAAGCAAGAGGGCTGTGCTATAAGGGAAGCTATTCATGGCCCGAGGGCATGAATAAATTAAGCTAATGAGGTAATTCGATACCTTTGAAGTATGGTAATCAATCAAGTGTAGTTAATTGACCTGTCAAAGTTGACATGCGAGCTGTCATGCGAGAGGGCTTCATATAAGCCATCTGTCAAAGCTGACATCAGCTTAATTATAAGGTAGCAAGTTATTGTCTCATGACATTTAGTTGTATTTGGGTGGTTATAAAATTGCTTTAACTTATTATCATCAAAAAGTATCCATTTGTATCTTAGAAAAAAGTCAAAGCCTTAGACACCTACAATATTTAACAAAGAATGTGTCTATACATTGAAATATCATGTATTTCTTTTTTTAACTAAAAAATAATGTGTTCATATGTTAAACATCATATATTTCTCTTTAACTCTACACTCAAAAATAAAAAAGCTTTGAAAAGAGTACAAAAATAAAAAAGCTTTGAAATGGTCCCTGACATAAAAAAATATATACTCATTAGGTCATTATGTATTGGTAAATGAACTTACTATTGATCAGACTGAAAGGAAAACTATGGGAAAATGCTACAATACACAAACTTTAAAATCACTACTGTTTCTAAAATATTCTCATATAACCAGGTTACTGTATTTAACAACATAGCAAAGCCGAAGTTGGAGGAAAACTGTGAAATGTGTTTAAATTTCCAATCCACAAACTTAGAAAAGAACCATCTGACAGCTGTGACTGTCAGACGAAAAAGGGTTGTGTATAACCATGGGTATGGTTAGCCTGCGCTTAATCTCTCTTCCTGAACTTTGTCAAACAGATCAGCATGGTCATACTCAATAACATATTGTGAAATATATCAGGTATTTTATTCGACTAGCTTTAATGGACTTCGACAATGACGCATGAGATAGATCGGCGCGTAATAACAACATTGACAAGACGATTAAAAATGCTCGCTATAGCACTTAAACGGTGTAGTAGAGCACCAGTGAGCAAAATATAGCACTGGTGAAACATTTAAATGCGTATATATGCCTACAGAAACCACAAGCGTACACAGGTGCGTAATCACACCTGTGAAAAGGAAAAGTAAACATTGGGAACATTCACATTTTTCTTTAAGCTACAATTCCTACCTTATCCTATGCGTGCTTCTTCCTGAATCCTGACTCTTCGCGTACACTTGCAATAGTCCATTCGCCGTTGCTTATTCGGTAAAATCCAGTTCAATCACTCTCGTAGCTGAGCAGCCTTTTTCCTCGCTTGTTTGAGCAATCCACAAAATTTTTGAAACTCATCCTGTCCCCCAGAGCTGCACACGACGCCGTGCATGCTGGGAAGGCCGCTGACGCTCACGCAGCCTGGTGAAGGCGCCCAAGGCGCCCTCTCGCCTCTTGTCAGTGCACTGGCAGCTCCGTGCGTCAAATCAATTTCTATCTAATTTCGCTTTCGAAGCTTTATTTCGTTATGCCCAGAATCCAGTGATAGTATTAATTAGAATTTATTTAGCCAGTTATAATATGACAAAACTTTCAGGGAGAGTGAATATACTTCAGTTAGTGGCTGTCAGGCAGAGAGATAACAGGTAGTGCAGTGCGTGAATTAGCAGAGTTGCGCTATTAAAATGGATTCCCCTGCTTCAAAAACTCACGGAGTTGATGAGAAAGTGTTAATTGATGACAGAGAGAATCAGGAGACTAGGGTAATTGTCAGGGATGATGAAAGTTTGAGTTTAAACAGTCAGTATCATTCCATTGACATAAATGAGACCCTCAGTGTTGTTGACCAGGAGGAAAGATTGAGTTTAAACAGTGGTCATGATTCCATTGACATAAATGAACTACAACTCGATTTGAATCAAAGACCTGATTGGGATGATGATGATGATGATGAGAGAGACTCCAACAGTATATTATATTGGTCACTGTGTGGTGGTTCATACCCAAGGGCCCAAGTAATATATCTTGTGCAGGTAGGAATGTGTTTTTTAATAATCACCTGCTGTCTAATTAATTTAAGTCTACAAATTGGAAATAGCAATTTATGGTCTATCCTCCTATCCTCAACTCTTGGGTACAACCTTCCTCAACCCCAGGGGATAGATAGAGCTAAAAAATTTACAGCTAAGAAGAATCCAAACAGATCTGACTCGCCCCCTAAGTCAAATGTGTTTTAATAGTAAATTAAGATCACATATTAGAAAAAAAGCATAAATTGCAACAGTTAAATTACCAACAACTAACTCAAGGTTTGTTTTTTTTTGCTCAAACAAAGCTCCCCTTGATTGAAATAGCCAACATTCTCCATCAATATTTCTATCTATTTTCTTTGATGGTCAGAGCTTTCATCATGCCAAGTCTGCCTTTCAGATATCCAAAAATTGATTCACAGATAATTCAATTGGAAATTTGTGTTTTCCTTCCCCTTAATTATAAGGAGGTTAATGAAGCTTGCTTGCTGCACATGCAGGAATTGTTTAAACTGCTAGGTGTGCTATTTACTCTGAATTCCCAATGGACACCTTTGCAAGCTGACCCATGCACAGGGAGATTACAGGAGGGTCCATTTTAGGGGGGTAACTTTTTACAACAGGGGCTTAGCAGGCTTCTGTAGATTGAACACCTTCTTGGGTCAACAGGGTCTCCATGTAAAGGCTGGCTGAGACAGGAATTGCCCAGTAATAAAATAAAATAAAAACTATTGTTGACTTGGTCTGTTTTAGGACATTTTCTTATTATAACATACAGGGTGAGGATTAAGCACTGCACCTCTGTTCTACTCACTGAAACTTAAAAGTGAATGCTAACAAAAGGTCATTTCATAATCGGACTCCATTCACTAATTTCCTCTGCTATGTAGGCACTTTGCAATCTGCACTCTTTCCAGAATCTCTCTGACAGCCATTGACTTCGCATCTCTGCTTAATTTGCTTCTCAACCTATACTTTACTTCACAAGAGGATTATTTTTCACTCACTGACTCTACAATTCAACATATTTTGCTTCACCAGCTCACACCAGGATTTTATTCATCACAACTCGGTGACTTTATTCAATTTCAAAGTCCTAGTTACTAAAATCTGAAAAATGGCTGCCTTTTTCTCGACAGTACAGTTGCCTGCATGTTCGGGTGTCATCAGTGACGGTGTCTCCAGCCTGGAGCTCACCCTTCAGCTTGCCCAGAGACAGGAGCACCACCGCGTCCTCATCAAAGGCAACACAGGTGCCCAAGTCAGCAACATGATCGTCCTGTTCTGGAAGGACCTGGAGGCCCTTCTGGGGCAGATGGTCATCAGTCGTGATGCCCTGCTCACTGAAAAGATTCACCAGCGAATCATCATCTCTCCTGAGCTGGAGCTCGTTAAAACAAGGCTTCCAGGTGACCCCTGGATCATGGGGATCGCCGAAAACCGTCAAGGTGCCCCTGCTTTTCTTCAGATAGACCACGTCAGGACTCTCATCCCCCTGTCAGAGGCCCTGTACGACCTGCTGACCGAACGCATCAGGGACATGATCGAAGTGGGAAAAGTCAGGTCATGTGAACCAGCCGTTCTACAACGTACACGTCACATGACCTTGTTCATGAGGAGGGCCCTGGAGGGCACCCTGCCCGAAGGTCAGGCTGACCGGTACTTCGTCTCCCCAGACGAGGCCCGAGTTATGGACAAACCCTGCCATCGATTGGCAACAGATCAAGAGACTGTCGCAATCAACTCAAGGGCCAGGCTTTTCAGGCCCTACTCAAATATTAATGTGAGTGCGCCTGGAAGCCTGTGCAACCCAATAGAAATTGTCGAATTCACTCCACCAACCCACACCCTCACAAAGGTATACGTGAGAATTCCGTCGGCCGACGCAATCTGCAGACACTTCGCCATGAAACTGTTCATTTGGGCCATCATCAAAGATGTGGGACCCCCGATGCATGTGGGGTACTATGATGTGATCAGCTCGGAAGCTGCTCATGGGCGTGTGGCCAGGAATTGGCGATACCTGCAGTATCTGTGTGATGTCACTCTCAGACATCTAAAATTTACCATGCCCACTCCCACCAGTAAATACATGAAAAGCATCCTTTATGGAGTGGGTCTGGGGTCTCCATATCACCTTGCCCTGTGCGCCTTAAACAAACCCACATGCCTAACCCAAAAGCAATTTATGGAATCAATTGTGTTGGATGCACTTTACTGCAGCTATGTGCACAGCTTTTCTGACGAGTAATCCTAATGACAATTTGCCAACTTTGTGGGAAGGGGGAAGGGGTGAGTCTGCTGTAAATATGTATATAAGGTGCCTGCATTTCTAAACTCGTAATTAAATTTCTTTCTAAATGTCAATTTATATTTTGTTGGTATATATTTCTTTCTTACTCATAACTCTATTTCAACTGGTGTAATTGTGCATGAATTTGTAACATACCAGATACATTTAGAGATGCCTGGGTCAATCAAAGGAAAAATGAGGTTGTAATCCAATCCTCTTTGTGAATCTTAAAGGTTATTATATTGACAGCAAAAAAAGAACTGCTACTTTTGCTAATACCTGTCTAGTTACTAGACAGAATTGCTTTTACATGGTAAAGCACATACACATGTCTAAAAAAAAGTGATTTGGTGAACAAAGGAAAAATGAGGGCTATCTGAAGCCCTTATTGTGAATCTTAAAGATTACAGGTATAAAAGTCTAACCGTGTTACCTCAATGGAATTTATGTTAGGGGTTCTGATCAGATTGACTTGCTTAAACATGATGAAAAAATCTATTTTGCTCTGTCTCTGTTGGAAGAAGAAGAAGAAGAAGAAGAAGAAGAAGAAGAAGAAGAAGAATATGAAAGAGGTGAGAAGAAGAAGAAGAGAAAGTTTAGAATAGAGTAAGAAAATTAGAAAAAGATAAGCTGAAAATTAGAAATATGACAAACTCCAGGAATTTCATTTCAAAAATCATTTAATAATCATTTCTCTCATTTATCGTTTCTGTATACACTCATGACAATAAAATAATCATAGTAGAAGGTGCATAACCAAATCTCCTTTAATTTTTTTTAAAAAATACAGATTGTTTAGAACAAAATTAACCATAAGACCTTTCTTTCTTTCTTAGAATGGTATTCAGAAAAGAAATTCTCAACATCCTTACACTATATTGTTAACACTGATTTAATATGTTTCGGTTTAAATGAAATAGAAAAATTAACATCGATTACTCCACACTTTGTTTCAAATAAAAAAATTTTCTAAAATCAGGTCATCTCAATTTTAAACAATAATTTACCATGGTGTGCCAGTACAGTTTAATTGCAAAAAAAAAAGAAAAGCAACCATTTGTTCAAATAAAACGGAAATTTCCTCACAGTTCTCCAAAATGTCCTTTGACAGCTGTCAAAAAGTTATCATTCAATTTTCCCCTCATATTCTTATTGACTACATCTTTCAGCTTTATACTAACTTTATACTATATATTGTTAATGCTAACTCGATAATTTTCAGGAATTTATACTATATAATGTTAATGCTAACTCGATAATTTTACTAGAATATAACTTTTTGTAAAAATATATATATGCGAAATTTAAAAAACAATATTTGGTAACAGCTCGACAGTATAGAGTAATTCAGAAATAAGAAAAGCACACTTTGTTTTAAATAAAATAGAGAAATATCTACTCAGTGAACAAAATACATTTTTGACAGCTGTCAAACAGTTTTCACTCAACACATGAGCACACACACACACACACAAGCAGTTCTCAGCACCATCCCTAAGGTGTAGGGGTAATTCATTTGTTGTTACCACAAGCAAATTAGTAGAATCAACACCGGCTTACATAAAGAAACTTCATTACTCCAATAACATAGAATAAAAATATATACACTAACAATGGTTAATAATACACTTTTGACAGCTGCTAAACTGTCACTTTGTCTGCAGCAGGTAATACTGAATAGTAAAAATTTAAAAATCATTCAACAGGCTAAATATAATTCTAGAATATATGAAAAAAAGAACCAAAAAAAAATTTAGATATAAATAAATCAGCCTAACTATATACAGGTACTTATCAACCTCGAGTTTTGACAGCGCACAGTCACTTCTCATACTTGTAGCTCTAACTCAATGAATGGTAAGAAAAGTATACAACAGCTATACATCAAACTAACTAACTAACTTATTTACACAAAATCTGTTATGTCAGTAAAAAATGATGCCACCTTTGCTCCAGTCATAAACTCTGCAAGAGTCTGAGAAAAACGGTAAATCCAAGTGGCTCTAAAAAAAAAAAACATCAAATTTCACAACAGTAAATGTTTCTCGCACTAGTGTCTTGGCCTTAGTAATCGTCCTTCCGAAGGAATAATGTTCGACACATCGATATCAGCCGGTAAAATTCTTCTTTTTGCCCGCCTTCTGCGCGCATTTTCTTCTGCAGGGGGGTCCACGAGAAGGGGAGGGGTCGGGGGCAGGCCAGGGGCCGGGTGGTGAGCTCCCCGCACGGCGCGAGGATCAGCCTCTGGAGGCGCTACAGCGGGGCCCGGGACCTGGGGAGGCAGAGCAGCGCGGTCTGCAGGGCGAGCGTGCCTCGGGGGCTGAAAAGGCCGGGGAACGAGTCGGGGGGCTCCATCAGCCGCTGGTGCGATCACCGGTAAAGCGGCTCTCTGAATGCCGTCTGGTACATTCAGGGGGGCAGGGGGGAGTCCGAAAATCATCGTGGTGGGCAAGTTCCAGGTCCAAATCCTTGTAGCGTATCCCTGAAAAGAATCAAAAAGTGAAATTAGATACTACACAACAGAAATACACGAAAGTTTTGATAAGAAATACTGCTGACTCAAAGGAAATTACACTCTTAGCCCGCTCTTTGCTGGGATCAAGAACATCAGTTCATATTAACTGTTCTACAGTCAGTGCAATTGTCAGACATAAAATTCACATTTTGTCATTTACATAATAATGTATACGTACTCTATTTAGACGTCAAGCAGCGTGCTGTCAGCAGGTACAAGTCTTATTGTGTCTGGGGTTCGAACTCTACACTGCTCATTGGCATAGCCCAAGTTACTGCTAGCCTCATCGAGTTGTCTTGCGTACTGTGATGGTTTCTTCTTGCAAATGTCACAATTTTCTCTGATCGTTGACACTGCTAAACAAGGCAGTAAAAGGACATTACAGTATCCCTCGGCTGTCTTAGCTATCCAGTTAGGGTATACTTGGTCGTAGGCGTCAATACGTATAAGTATAAAAGAAGAAATCACCCCTAAAATGGCCATCAAGATCACAAGGGCTGCCGCTGTCCATCCACAGGCCTTCTTCCAGGTCGCCGTCTGGGGTGGCAGGCTTGCCGGCGTCGTGCTCGCGGGAGCGCTTCCCCGGGGTGCGTCCCCCGTGCTCAGATCTCGGGCTGTCCCCATCTCGGTGTAGCCTTCCAGGGTGTACGTGGAGGCCTCGCACGAGTCGTTGTCGATGTCTGCAGGGTCGATCACAGTGCAGTGAACCCACCGGTAATTCAGGGTCACACGCTCGCAAAATTTCTCAGAAAAACAGTCAATCCATACATCCTTGAATCCGAAGGTGAGATCGAGGGTAGCCAAGTCGAATTTGTTCGTGTCCGTAATCGTCATCGTGAGCCATTTGTCCTTTCTGATCTTGTAGGGAATCTTGGGAGCCGAGTCGCTGTCAATACAAGTGATGCCCTCATTGCTGCAGTCACAACTCCTCGTCTGACCACAAATAAAAGTGTCACCAAAGTCCAAGTGCAACAGCACAGCCACTAACAGTAGCACTCCTTTCATAATTCCAACTTCCAAAAGTAATTCTATCCAATATATCAAGCTTCTTCCTCTCTCAGTCAACAAATACAATCTGTCAGTAAATTTGTCCTCAGCAGTTTACCAAAAGTTGTTTTGACACTTGACAGCATGCTACCAGCATGATGCTATTATGTAATCGCTTGCAGAGCATGCCTTGCACCCTTTGCTCTTGCAGGATCCAGGGTAGCTAGACTAGGCTAGACAGTCAATGTTACATAATATTACTCGCTTTTGAGACTGACTGTCTGCTATTTTAGCAGTTTCATTCTTAAGACTGCTATAGAACCTTGTATAGAAAACTATAAGATCTACATAGTCTGTGTAATATTTGGAACAATTAATATGAGTAATTCAGCCCTTTCCCAATTGGATTTTTTTCTTTTGTTTATTTTGTTAAATCTTTGTCATTGACAATACAAATGTCTATCATATTTATAAGACCCTTGGTTTTTTTCCGAATAATTGACAATGTCAATGCAATTTTTTGTTGTTTTTTTTTTTTTGGGTGCTCTCTAAGCAAATAGAATAAAAAACAAGCATAAAACAAAATTCTTGGAAAAAAAAGCAGTTTAGTGGACCAAAGAGATTTTACAGTAGTTTATTATCATTATTTTGTTGTCTTTACAATTTTAGAACTTTGTACCATGTGAGGGTTTACTCCAGCTTTTTCAAAGACTTCAAATGATTGTTCTTACAGCAGACAAAGCTGAAGCTTGTCAATTACACCCCACAGTTGGGGGTACTTCTGTTCACAGGGGAGTAATTGTGCTTGCCCCTTTTTTTGGTTTTGAGGCATGCAATGCAGCAGTGAATGTAACTTCTCCTATTGTTGGCACATGTCAAAGTGAGATTAGTCACTGTATTGTTGCAGGGGAACTGTTGCAGGGTAAAGTTTCAGTGTTGCTACACAAATTAGGGTTAAAATGAATGCCATACAAAGGTGTACAGTATTTGCACTTAATTGAGACCAGTTGACTGCCCCATCAATCAATTTCCATTGTACACATGCAAGGGTTCACTTAAATTTCAGGGAAGAGACAGATCAGGTTTTGGTGTTGTTGAAGCAATTGACAATCACATCAGGCAATGGGGATTATCATAGGGGGAATCTAATTGCATTCTCTCACTCTCTCTTGTATTGTCAGGGTCCCTCCTCTCAGCTGTTCTGAACTCAAGGATCAATGATGCATAAACAAAAAGAATTGTGGTAGGAGCTGATGTCACAAATTCAGCATCAGCCAAAGGCATGACATCTTTCTCTCAGTTTTGACAATACGAGTAAACAACCAGAGTAAATAGGTGCCTGGAAATACCATGTCACAGGAGTGAAAGTCGTTTTATTCTCATTGAAAGAGCAGTGGACTTCATACCTACTCATCAGATTTTCTCTTTTACGTTAAACATCAAATAAGAAATACACGTTTGCAGCCTTCACACTCAGCACTCGACATCTCCAGTACGTCCTCTGCTTACAGGTAAGTCTTCTTTATGTTACTCGGGTTCTAAAAACTCAAAAAATACACAGCCATTATTTTGCTGAGTGGCCTTTTGATTCGATCACTGGGGATGTTAGGAGAGAAGGGGATGCTGCCAGCCCGTTTGAGTGCCTTTTGGTTACTAAGTACTCGTTTTAATGTAATTAAATGGTCATAAAGTGTGACCACGAGCAGTCTCTAACTAATTGTGCAGGTTACTTTATTGTGTTCCCATCATTGGTTCTGTTTTCGTTAAATTCCCAAAGCGCTTGCTTCATTCAGTGTCCAAATTTGACACGGCCTCGATTCCTGTGTGATATGAGGCCAGCATTGCTTAGCTTAGACAGCATTTTGAGCCGTGCAAATCATTCAGCTGGGAACTCTAATATTGACCCTAACGAATTATGGACGTATCTCTCCCCTAAATGCATGCATTCTGTTGCATTTCGTTAAATCTTCAATCCCCCTCTCATTGAGAAGCCAACGCTCTAGTCGGAGGAGATGAATTAGATCACTATGACAACTCGCTAGAGGGCGCTGTAGGTCGGTGGTGGTTGAAGACACCACCTAGCGTTAAAAAAGTATAGCAGACCTAAATCATCAAAGTTCAGAAGGCTAATCTTTGCGCACCAAAACTTTATTTCTTTTCTCGTAATCTAGGGCTTTCAAGGGCGTTGCGTGTTCGCAAAGTTCTAGGTCTTGGGGATATGGGGGGTGTCGCTTAACAATGCGGCTGTGACAGGCCACACACCAAATGACAGAAGGGAGACTAGAAATTTTTTTAATCTTTTCGTTCATGGCAATATAGACGAAGCTCTGCCGTACATTTGTTGCAGTTTACAGCCAGTGACTGCTTTCGAATTCCACTTTTCTAATGCCATGTCTGTCTCTCTGTGCAGGACGGCAGAGGTCGCGCTTGAAGCTTTTCACTCTGCTCACATTCCCTGCGACTGTAATAGCAGACGACTCTTCTTTCAGAGCGGCTGCTTTTCTATTGCGACACCCAGCTTTCCAAAAAACACTAGAGAGGGCGCATGTGAAGCTTTTCGCTCGACGCATATTCTCCGCGCCACCAATAGCAGACGCCTCTACTTTTAGGGCGGCTGCTTTTCTTATGAGACACCTAGCTTTCTGAAAAACACTAAAGAGGGCGCATGTGGGGCTTTTTGCTAGGCGTATTTCTCTTGCGACAGCAAGAATAACCGATAGGTGCGCTGCGCGCAATATGTCGTCTGCATCAGCAGCATGAGTCTAGACTAGCACGCCACCTAGGCCTCTCGTCCAAGCCTCAGGCAATAGCGCTTGGGAGTCTTTGTTTATATTGCGTAGTGTACTCAAAGAACACAACGCGTGCACTGTTTAACAGGGAATTCTTCGTCCATCTTACTGCTACGCAGCAAGTGCTTTAGGCCTCCCGATTAGCCCTGTGATCTGTTGGTGGTCCTGAGACTATAGTTTGTCACGTAAAGCCGAGGACAGGCGTTTTGGGTTAGATATCTCAGCAGTCACAAGCTCCACAGGAGAAATACACATACCCATGTATAGCCCAGCTCTGTGGCGATATCAATATAACGGTTTTGTGCATTTTTTTTGGTGATTTTTTATTTTATTTTGGCCTATATTTGTCAATTCATGAAAATGTCACTCCAATTTACCACAATGTTACCATTTGCTGCGCTGTCAATCCGACATTAAATGTGTGATGACATCACAAAAAATGCATTGCAGAGCCATCCCAGGCTTAGTTCTAGTCAATTTTGTATCAGTAAAACCACCAATGTCATTTTTTTTTTTTTTTATGGATTGTAGAAACAATGCTAAATTTCTGTCTCAATGCTTGACAAACAATGCTAAATTTCTTTCTCAACGCTTGATGCGACAAACTGTATGCTTTGGACCTTTGTAAACAACTCGGTTGAACACTGTTGTGTCATGTCATTGCCACCAATGTCCTCTCAGCTGAACCTGCTCGATCAGCTGTGCTGACCAATTGCTGTCAATAGTCAGTGGTGTCACTTTGCCCTTTCACCACCCATCCCAATGAAAAACAAAACCAATGTTGCTTTTGCTGATGAAAATAAATTTATTCTCTCATTCTATTATACACAGTACAATATAACCACATATTTGAATATGTATCACGACACAATCTTACAGAATAAAATTTTAGTTTTTCGCAAGAAAACTCAACACCTCATTGATGAATGTCAAAATAGGAGCATTCCACCTCACAACAGTCCACTAAATATTTATCTAGAAAATACATTAACTAGGGGAAGAGGGGGTGAAAAGTCACAGGGGTAAAAAGTCACAGGCCTTTTTGACCAACTTGCAGTGACCTAATTATTAAGCTTATATCATCATTTGGGACACTTTTATGAGAAGAAGGTCTGTAGGGAATATGAAAATTATGCTCATTATGCAAAGTGGGTTTTTACCCACCTCATGCATTTTTGGGGTCCCAAACAGGTTTTATCGACTCTGAACTTTCTCTATTATTGTCTGGTCACTGTGACATAGGAAGTTGTGCTACTGTTTCAAGGTCTTTTTGATAATAGTCTTTCATGCTGTGAACCCATTTTTGGCCATATGGTCACCAAGTTGCCATGATCATGTGTTGAATTTAAAAAACAGCTGAGGGGTGAAATGTCACACTGTGACATTTAACCCCAGCACTGTGATATTTTACCATAGGGTACCGTGAATTCAATATTCTGTCCTAAGGAAAGTAATGTATTTCACACTTGAGGCTTTTAGCTTACAATTTTGTCATCATCCATCATCAATAATACATCTGAGAGAGCATTGCAGCAAGTTTTCATTTCGCAAACTTAGGGCAATTTCTGACGCAGGCTTTGCTGATGGCACATTGTCATTGCATGCAGATAGCTTTAGAAGGCTCACTATAAATATCATGCACTAGGATGACTATCTAGTCCAGGTCTGGATATTGCCTCATATAGTGCTGTATATCCACAAATATTGCATGTGACTTGTTACCCCGCGGTTGTGATTTCTTGACCCTCACATAGGGAAAAAATTCACATCAGATTTTGCCTTAAATAATTGCGAACGGACTAAAGCCTATCTACAGCACAGCAGCTATCATGTGATGTAAACATAGTCAACTAAATACTGCATAATTGTGCCAAAGGTCATTCAGATCTAACAAATACCTGCTCTGTTCTGGAGCTTTTTTTAGATTTTGTGACTTCTGACCCCCGCCTCCCCTACTTTCAATAAAATAAAAAAATTTTTTAAAAAACTAGAACCGCGCGCGGTGATGAAATGTCAGCAAAAAAAAAAAAACTATATATATATATATATATATATATATATTGGAAAAAAAAAAGCTTTAGGCTTTTCACATCAACAGAGTAAAGCATTTTTTTACTTTCCTTTCAACTCATCAGCTTTTTCAATCAAAAAACTAGAACCGCGCGCGGTGATGAAATGGCTGCAAAACAGTGGCAGACAGTGTAAGGACACCGATAAAGGTGTGTTCTAAAGCTCCTCAGCATTAGGTACGAGCACCGAATAGTCGTCTGCATTCAGCCCTAATGCTGTCACGCTTTTTCTTCAGCTTAGCCAGCACTTGCTCCCAATTATAACCTCTGCACCAATAGTAAGCAAAAATTAAACAATAAAAAGCACAATGTTTAGTATTTAAGAGTTCCTTATTTAGCATTTCGCATTTGTGCTCCTTGGTGAACTTCTCAAATTCTCTCCCATAGGTTTTACACGGCACTTCGCCTAGGCTGTCGAACAGTAGCACTGAGTCATGGGCGACCACAAGCACAACCCAGTGACCAACATCAGGGCTCCTCGAATGTCCCGTTTGGCTGGAACCGCTACCATTAAGGGGCGACCACAAGAAGGACTTCTGAAAGCCAGCTCCACCGTTGCTCGCCTCGGTGGCAGGAATCGCGACGTTTTCCTGGGGGAATGGCCTGGTAGCTCTGCAGCGCCTTCCGTCCCCTGCAGAATCCCCCGATTTACGGGGTTCACCGCGACTAGGCCTACTTCCGGAGCTCCGTTCACCACTCCTGCTACGACTCCTGCTGCGGCTCCGACTTTGGCTCCTGGTACCGCAAGGCCCCCCATCTCCAAGAAGAGAACTCGTCGTTCTACGAGATATCCGCCGTGGTGCATATCCTCCACAGACTCCTCTGACGTCTCCTGCTCCAGACAACCCTGTCCTCCGAGCCTCCAGGTCCAGCGGGGGATTCCTCAACGCGGCTGCAGTACTGGGTGAGTAGCCATTTTCCTTAATCGTGACATTGAGAATGTAGCAGCTTTGAGTAGAGTCCTTGCTGATGTATGGTAATATTTGGCAGGGTGCTATAGCCATCACAAAGTCACACGTTTTCGGGTCCTTCCACAAAATCTCATAAATGGCCGAAGTGTTCATGTTAGGAAAGGTGGACGTTTCTTTCAAAATCCAATTCTAGACAGGCGGGCGTCTTGATCAGGGTAAGCATAACCACGCTTTCAGGAAGGGCTTTAGAGAAACGTAATTCCACCCGAACTGAGCCGTCACGTGTGGTGGGATACTGTGTGTCTTGGTTTTGGGGATTTAAATCCACTACAAACAGACTGTACCCTCCGGGGAACTCTTCAAGACTGATTCTCTGGCCGTTTGGAGGGGTTTTACTCTTCCCCGCATACAGACTCGTGTAGCCCTGAATATATTTACCCCGTTGGAAATCAAAAGTGAGCGGACCTCTAGCCGTTGGGCAGCCGGACAGACTTATGGTCAAATTATTTAAAAAATAGTGATGAAAAAAAAATGGATTTTTTTGGATATTGCCAATTAGACTGTCCCCTGCTACGAAGGCAATTGCAAGCGAGCTCGGGATTTTGGATTGAAAACAATCCTCCATGTAGTACGAGGTGATTCCGCGGGCTAAACTAAACTTGCGGATGTCCTCTTTCAGGTAAAAGTAGCGAGCACGTGACAGCCCGGAGCGGAGCACTTGCTGGTGACCTACAAGTACCTGCGGGCTAGGCGTCACCTGTTTCACTATCAGAGTAATATCCTGTATTTCCAAAACGTAGTCAGTGTCTTTGTTATTCGCTGTTATTAGCCTAAACTCCGAACTGGTGGGGACAAGCATTATGTCTACGGAAACCGAATTTAAGAGATATTTCCCCGTCTTGAATACATCCACATCCAATTTCGACTGTACTTCCACCGATTTACTGCCTTCCATGAGCATGGCCCTCTTTCTAAAACCTTCATTGCCTCCGTACGCCATGGAATTAGTGTCCATATACCCGGCAGCGTCTTTGTAAAACATTGAGCATTGGAGTTCCTCATCGGACATTTCCCTCTCCTCCAGTAGAGTGTTCATCATAGCCATATAGCAGTAGCCCGTCACACCCCCCATTACGACCGTGTCATTATAGCGTACCTCGGCTTGGTGCCAGAGTGCTTGGGATAAATTATTCACGGGACCCACCGAATACGGTCCTTCATCCCCTTGTTCGACGCCTTCACCACCACCGGCTTCTTCGACGTCCTCATCCCTTGTAGTCTTGGGTTTCTTCGGCACCCTACTCCCGTCGGGGCGTAAAATACGAAGAGTAGTCCTGACAGTCACGTCGGAGAGGTCCAAGTACGAAGAACCGGCCCCGGGAATTCTAAATTTGACATTGCCCTCCGTTGAGAACTGATTCGAAGCTTTGTACTGAATATACTTGCAATCCTGCACACCTAAATTCGAAATTGGTGTGGTGAAGACGTCGAGGGCTGTTTCGTAACCGAGATCGGCTTCCTTTAAAACTTTTTCTCCGCTGGCCATATTGACAGTTTGATGATTCTCACTCTCTCTTTCTCTTTCTCCAGACCTAAGGCCTAACCAAAAATATCAGCTTTGGCCTTCCCCTTTCTCGGCTGTTTTCCACCGTTGACTGCGGATTTCTTTCGAGAATTTTTGTCACTAGTCTTGGTTCGCTTGCCCGTGCTTTTGGTCCTGCCACTACTCGTGCTCTTCCTTTTCCTCTTACCCTTACCTCCCGATGATTTGGAGGCGACTGAAGGTGCCACATACTTGGGTGTGTTTTTGTCCATTTCCGCTCGCGCCATGTTGGTGAATTGCTCCACGGGTGTGACAACTTGGAGGGGAAGATCTTTAGAGGTGCTGGTGTGCGGTGTCCCCGCCTTATTCTTCAGTACCACCAGTTCGGGTTTTGCTCCCCACGCATAAGGTTTTCCGACCGTTTGTTTGAAATGCTCCACCCAGGCGTCATTACCTATGGCTGCCACGGACTTGTATTGGGCATCCATTTCAAATCTAGTGAGCAGCGACTGACGAGTCTGTCGTTGTTCTTGTTGTGCAGCTCCTGCAATGGTACGTTGTCGCTACCGCAGATTTCTATACTCAGCTCACTCAGACTAGTCACTCTTAGAGGTACGTATTGAACTGAGGGAAAACGCACGCAGCTGTCACGTTTTATCTCGCCCAGACTGAGAGAGGCTATGATAGACCTGTAGGAATCCCCCAAGCAGGAAAGTTTGCACTCCTTACAGATCACGTATAAACTGTCGTATTTTTGACCCCTCTTGATGGTCGGGAGGGATAGTTCTATCAGTCCTAGACACCAGCACCCTCGTAGCATGCCCTGTTGAAGATTGTAGCGCTCGGCCAGCTCACAGGTGAACTTCACCGGGGTGTTGCCCGTATGCGTCAAAGCGTCCCGATTGCTCTCTAAGAATATCAACATAGTGTCCTTCTCTTTACTGGCGTTTTTTTCTTCCACCGGTTCTCCCCTTTGCAGCTGTTGTACTTCTTCTTCTTCCGCTTCTTTCACCCTTAGTGAGCTTCACTATAGAACTGGCGGCTAGCCATTCGTTATATTTTCGAGGCCAGCTTTGATATTTGACCAGCTGCTCCCTCACACCATTACGTACACGACTCTTTAAGACTTTCTCTATCTTGAACAGCGCGTTCGGGTCATATCTAACCGGGGTTATTTCACCGGAATAGAATTGGCCGGCAACGTCCTTACCCGAGAAGTCCCGCAGATAATACACGGGGACACCTTCGTACATCCGTCTGTCCCTCACGGTGTACACTTCCCCCGTAAACTGTTCATCATACGCCCTGTCAAAGGGTTTCTGCCTAAAGTAGGCTACACGCACAGTCTGTCCAATGGCGAATGCGTATTGCGTCCTCCCGCCAGCACCCGCCTCGTCCCGTGCACCCGGCTCATCTCGAGTCCTTCGCTTCCTTTTGCCCTTGGCGACCGGAGCGTTCGCCCTTTTCAGAGCCCTCTTGAGTGAGTCACGGTAGCTCTTAGAGTGTGTGACATACTGGTGGTCCCACACGCTCTGCTCGTTAGCCTCGGTTACTTTGGACGGTTGTATGCCTATACTGCTGTGAGGAGTGTTGTTGTAGGAGTCCACAATGGCCTGTAGGCTTCCCTCATAGGCGTAAGAGTTTGAGTGCTGGAAAAATTGAAACAGCTTTTTCTTTAGAGTTTTAATCATAATTTCCGAGTAGTTGGCTTTGGTTTCGGTGTTGGCCAGTACATGCCTCACCCCCCTGTCCTTGAACAATTGCTGTACGCGGCCATTGCGGAATTCCATGCCGCGGTCCGTTCTCAAGAACGAGGGCGTTAGACCGGCTCTGTCGAAAATCGCCGTGAAAGCCCTCTTCATTTCGACTCCTCCCTTATTTTTCACAGGCTCGACTCGACAGAAACGGGAGAAAATGTCCACAGTGACCAAGATATAGCCGTTACCCGAATTACTCTGGGTGAACCGATTACCCGTCAACACCAAAAGATCCGCATCCCAGTTGTGGTTCAGACCCTGTGAGATTACTCGTCTGTAGGCCGGCTGCCTCTGTCTCACGGCCTTGTGGAGAGTCACAATGTCCTGCCCTTCAGCCCACAGTTTTATTCTTCTCAGAGGAATGCGATAACGACCCTCCTTCTTTATGGCCTGGTGTAGCTTAGAAACGCTGGTGAAACTCCCCGAAGCCGCGGGGTCGTAAAATCTCTTGGTGAGGTAGGAATCTATGTTGTACGGTAGAGCCATGAAGATTGACTTTTTATTAGTACTATTATCGCTCCCAGTATACGCCCTCGTCCGTGACTCTACAACTCGACCCAGGCCGTGTTGGTTGCTGCTGACGCTCTGTTGCCTCCGACTCTCCTACCTCCTCTGCTCGTTTCCTCGACTTTACCGGCTTTGCCTACACCCGAGTCGGTGAACTTTTTAGCCCCTTTCCTTTCGTGTTTGTTCTTCAGGAAGTGCAGCACCCTCCTGAGTTTCTTATTGCCTATTAGTCTCAAAGGCACGTTTTTCTCCAGCAAGACGGCGTAGAACGTTTTGTAATCTTTCGGCAGAGGGAAGCCCGAAGACTGGGTGTGGAGCAAAGAGGCCAAAAAGTTTCTTCTGCCTCCTTTGCCTCCTTTGAAGGGTGCTAGAGCTTTGTAAATGGCCTCTACATTGCGACGAGTCAAGTCGTTTCCGAGGGATGCCTGGACCTCGCTAAGCACCGTGCGCTTCTTCCCCTTAGATTTGACTCGTCTGGAAGGCCCTGACGGGGGCAACTCTGTCGAGTCTTTCTCGGAATCCTTCGAGGGTATGTTCTCTTTAGAGGCCTTGGTCTCATTATTCTCTTCCTTAGCCGGTGTCATTCCAGTCTCCGAGAAATGGTTCGACTCGTCGCGTTCGGGGAAATGGGTTGTGGCCCGCCCCAGCATCCCGTGAACGCCTTCGCCCCGAGTCGAAGTTTGACCACCTTCGGTCGTCGGAGCTTTGGCGGGGTCCGTTTGAAGGGGAGCGTCGATCCGACGCTCCCCTTCGCTCGGACCCCGTAGCTTGCGATCCTTCATCATGCTGAGGTATTTTTCTTCGGGTACCACGTAAACTTTCCTGTTGAACTTCATTGACGAGGTCATTATTGGAGAGGTCCTGGACTGATTATATTAGAAGAATAAGTAGCGTCCTCTTCGCTACGGACAGATGATGCTAAGTGGCCCTCCTGACTTTGGGGAGGAATTTCCTCCGAGTCACCGGTGCTTAATGGTTTAAGGATTTCACTATCAGCGAGGTCAGTGCGAGCGTCGTCACCTTTTGCCTCCTCTTCGGTCTCCTCCTGACTGAGGTAGTCACTAGCTAAGCCTGACGAGTACTCGCTTTGACTCTCGCTTTCACTCTGAAACTCACTCGTGTCACCATTCCCTTCGCTATCCTTCAACTCGGAGGTCTCGCGTTGCCTTTCTCTCAATGACTCGCGTTCCTCCTCCTCCTCCTCTTCTAGTTCTTCTAGTTCGGCTTCAGTCTCATCCGAAAAGGTTTCGTTAGAACAGGAATCCGAGGCGGTCGGTTCATGAGAAGCTGATGATGCTGATGATGATGATGATGACGATGATGATGATGATGATGATGATGATGATGACGATTCACTCTCGCATGATGATGCTGATGATGATGATGATGCTGATGATGAGGATGATGATGATGATGATGATTCACTCGCGTCTGACAAACCCTCCGTCTCAGAGTGGCTGGAGGACTCCTGACTTTTGGTACTATGCCGTCGTGTGATCTCTTTGTTGGCACGAGTGCACCGGCTGAGCTTATCTTTAGTCTCCTTCTTAGACCTCCTCAGTTTCGGTAAGCTCTCCAGTTCGCGCAGGTAAGGGTAGCACAGTTTCAGAAACCTCGCGATGGTCTTGCAGTGTTGACGTAGAGACTCCTTGGCTGGAGAACGATGACGAATGACAGCCAGCCTCCGAAGGACGGCTTTGCTCTTGGCGAGTTGTAGACAGGTGTCCGAAGATATTTGAAGGCCCCCTATTAGCACATTCACGATTAATTCTATAACAGCCAGCGCGTGTTCTCCGTCTATCCTCTCGAGTAAACGTCGAGTGAGCTGCGGGGAGACTTTGTCCGTTCGCACCAGTAGCCTGAGGAAGGGCATGCTCCGCTTCAAACGAGTTGACATGTTGGCAATTATACAGCGAATGACTGTCCCTTACTTTTTCGTGTACAGAATCAGAGCGTCTGAGGGGAGGATGCCAGTGCTCAGTCTTATGTCCTCATCGCCGGAGCCTGTCAAGTTGTTGACGAGCAGGTAGCCTCGCGGCACACGAGTGGCGTCCTCCCACGCCTCCAAAAGTCTCTTCGGGGTGGAGGGGAACATCTGACGTGACAGGTGATGTATTTGCTGAATGTCTCGGCAGGTCTTCATCAGAATGAGGTAGCTGCTATTCAAATTTATGGTTCTCGAATAGCGAGATTGGTGAAAGATGTTCTGAGACAGCATTATAACCGAAATGCGACGGTGGTGTACCTCTCGCGTGAATAGTGCACACATCTCGGAAGATT
Organism: Platynereis dumerilii; assembly: GCA_026936325.1. Taxonomy (NCBI): domain Eukaryota; kingdom Metazoa; phylum Annelida; class Polychaeta; order Phyllodocida; family Nereididae; genus Platynereis; species Platynereis dumerilii. The sequence continues at coordinate 10,024,622 of JAPTHN010000009.1, forward strand.
TGCCAATCTCATCGAGCAGGTCATCCAGTATGAGTAGACTGTGATGGTGGGGGTCTTCAGAACCTAGGCTTTCAATCAATTCCCGCCCTGGTAAACCCTCGTGTAAGGTTAGGTTTTCCACGTCAGCCTCCAATTGAGTAAAGACTTTTTGATACACACCATAGGCGTATACTATTCTTGCTGGAGGAATCTTGTACATGGCTGACGCGTTCCTTAGTATTTTCATTGTCAATACAGTCTTTCCAGACATCGAAGGACCCACAATCATTGTAGAGGAGGGGCATTCGAAACGGAAGACATTCTCACCGTGCAACGAAAAGCCCGTACCACGGGACACGACAGCACTTGCTTCCTCATTCATGTTGATACCTCGTAAACCAGGGGTGGTGTGAAAGCCCTCTTTGAATGTTTTTCTTTATCTTTTTAAGAGCGTACCCGGGAGATGGCGTTCCAGGAGTGACTGGAAGGGGAATCACCAGAGGGCCAAAAGCACTCGCAATGAATGCGCGAGTCAAGAGACCTTCAACTCAGTTGAGTGAGGACAAGGCGCGACTGTTGACGCTCCCCAACAAGATGTCTGTCGAAAGGAAGCAGTCCGTCTTGAAAGCCGTCACGGGAAGAGGCGTTTGCGACTGGGAAGGCTACCAGGCGACCTTTAGTCAGGTGAGTGCTATTCTCAAAAATATGATTTTGGCTTCTCCTTCAGCTTCTTCTTTGCCTATAAATTGAACATTAACCTATACAATTTCCCCCCTTATTCAGGACCTATTGACTCACCTGGAGGTGGTATGCGAGCGACTGGTGAAGATCTCATCCATATGTACAGCGGCCAGTGATGGTAAGAAAAGGAAGCGCGAGATGACAGAGGATGAAGATGAGGAGGATGAGACAGACGACGATGAGGGAGAGGAAGAATTGAGGGCACATTTGGAGGCGACTGCTAAACGCTATTTAAGGTAAGTTTTCTCTTCTTTTAGAGACACTAATGCGAAAGAAAATAATAATAAAAAACTCCCCCCTTGATTACACAGTACATAGTACTGAACCCTGTCCTTTGTTTTCAAGGTTGCGAGAACGTCGAATGCGCAGCAAGAAAAGACGTGTGAGTAAGACCGCAAGTCCCGGTGTGCAGCGAGTTACCAAAATGGTAGTGGAGCATAGAGTGGATGTCCCCGTGGCTACACGTCCGAGACACGAGTTAATGGAGACGAAGGAACCGGTGGAACGGTTTAACCCTGCGGAGTCTTCGTACCCTAATTTCATAAACATTACCGACAACACCTCCTCAGTCTGCTCCTCCTCCTCCGTGCTGATACCACCCACTCCTCCTCCTGTGTCAGTGGTCAGACAGGGGAAATTAAGTAAAATTCCCACGCCCTCTAGGCCTTCGAATTGGGTGCCCGATTCTCAACCGGATATCCCGCTGGAACAAGCCTCCCCTCGTCCGTTTCACTCAACGCCCGAGCCCGGTCCGTGCCCTCCTGATGATGTGATGAGAGCTATGGGGTGCAACACTTCTCACTAGTGGAGGATGACCTGTGAAAAAATGGCCGCTCATTTACGGCCTTGTGAAATAAACATCAGGTGAGTTATTCTCAAAGTAGAGTGGTATACGAGGATTTTGTACTTTTCGAGTAAAAAAAAAAATTGGTGAATTTCTTAACTAACTTAACACTTCAAAAATTTCACACCCTCAGCGCCATTCGAAGGGAGAGCAAAATGGAAGAAGAAGAAGACATAGAGCCAAAGGTAGTACAAATAAACGAGACACCCCCCGAGACCACCGCGGTGGCTGTAGTGTCTGTGGCTCAGCCTGTTGTTCCTGAGGCTATGAAACACGGAGATGACAAGGCAGAGAGAGAAACCGTCAAGCTGCCGCGTGCTAATAGCCCTACAGGCGAGCTCTTCTCTTCATGCAGCTCCATTCCCAGCACCATTCCCGAGCACGTTTACACGGACTCGTCCTATGACAGAGACATGATGGCAGCAGCCGACGAGTGAGTGTCTTACTTATTATTTTTTTTCATTATGGCTACATAAATACGTGTAATGGACTTCTAAACCATTCATTCATTCCCTCTCCTATAGGGCAGAGAGGATGATCGAGAAGGCGCCCATCATAACAGTACGGAAGGAAGACGACTGTGGAGACGAGCCTCAGCCAGGGTGTTCAACTGCGAAACCAGACGCGTCCGGCAATAAGACTCCTCGGCAGGGTTTCAGACTGCATGTCCCCGAGCCAGGGGAAGGTGGTAAAGTTGCTGAGGATGGCCTCACATCCAGGTGAAGTTCTCGTTTTAATTTCCAAAAAAAATTCCTGAATAAAGATAAAACAATGTAGAGAGGAGGACTAATTTACCTTTTTTTTTCAATTCCAGTGAACGAAAGGAAATTTGGAAAGCTATGAGCACAGTAGGCAAGGTGAGCACAATGCCTGAATCCGACATTGAAGGGGATAGCGGCTTGAAGGAATTGGTTGACATTTTATACAATGCAGGAGAATGCGCTGGGGAGGGAGGCATAGTGGAAGGACTTAATGGGCTTGATGAGGAGGAGGAGGCTGAGGAGGGGGATAGGGCAGGGGCTGTAGAGGCAGGGGTGCAGGAAGATGAGGATGAGGCACCTGTTTTAGACGCTGTAGACGCTCAGGTTGTGAATGAGAGTGATTTGTGGGATGACACACCTCGGGGTGAGCTTCCCGGGTACGAGTTTGATGACAGGATGCTTTTTAGAGGACGTGATTATGCATTAAATTTCCATAGGAATATGCAAATCGAAGCAAGACATCTAGAATTTGCTGATGGTCTAGCAACAGAAATTGTCTACAAAGTGTACTTTAATCAGAACTGGCATAACGTGGTTTTGGCAGAGGTTTTGGGGGAATTGTTGGACATCATGGACGCCATAATCGAGAGGCTTAGAGCGTGCTACAGTGACAATGATCTGGTGAGGGTTTATATTTCGAGCAAGTCCTTCTATGCACCTCGCACAATTGGTCTCATGCCCCTGCGTGAATTGACGGTGGGGCTGGTATCCGATGTGATAGAAAGCGTGCTGCAGTCAGACGAGTCCCTTGTGCTGGATGAGCCCCTGGACATTCACGTTGCTGTGGTGAGGAACCCGAGAGGGGCTGGGCGTGCGGAAGGATTGCTTTACATCTTCGGAGAGGGAGATTCTCTCCGTCACTCAAAGGCCATTTCACAAACTAAAGTGTTGGACAATCTATGTCTGGCGAGATCGGTTACTGTAGCACTAGCTAAGGCACGCAAACTGGAGTGCGAGGAGATTGGCGACGGCGTTTTACTCAGACAGGCCCAAAATCATTTGGACCAGCTGTACAATGTCCGTCGCCAAGTGCTGACAAGAGAGGCCCAATCTCTACAGACACTCGCGGGCTTCACTCTCGATTATACGCCCTCTTTTACGGACATTGCAGCTTTCGAAAGGGCTGTGAACTCACAGATTGTGGTGTTCCAGTCAGGTACTGATTTGACGCCGGTTTACGTGGGTAACTCTGAGAGGCAGAGAACTATCTATCTGTTCTATGCCAAAAGGGATGGTAATGACAAAAGCCCAGGACACTTTCACGCTGTCGTGAATCTTCTGAAGATGTTCAGAGGTGTGACCTTCTGCACAAAGTGTAAGGCCTGCTATGGAAAGAAGGACAAGCACGCGTGCGCGAATGAGTGTAAATCCTGTGGTGTTAATTCGTGTCCCATTATAGAGGAGGAGAAAAAAATGTGCACCACCTGCAACAGGTTCTTGAATTCTCAGGCCTGCTTTGACGCTCACATTGAGAAGGGTGTGTGTGCCAAATCCCTCCGTTGCCTAGATTGTAACTATTTCTACCGGCGGGGCGCCGAACACCGTTGCGGCTATAGATTATGTCAAATATGCCAGCAACAGGTGACGGGTGTACACTATTGCTATATACGTCAAAAGAAACCTAAAGCCATTTTGGCGAAGTACATGTTTGCGGATTTCGAGACGGATCCGAATGGCGAAATTCATGAACCGAATTTGGTTGTGGCGCATTGGCAATGTGAACACTGCGAGGGTGTCAGTTATCGTGACAACCCTCGATGCGCTCACTGCGGAACCCCTTGTGTCAAGTGTCGCGGTCAGGTGGGACGTCATAGGAGGGGCGACGATCTTCGTCACACCTGCATGATGAGCTCCGAATGTGGTATGAGAGGTGTCGAATTGTTTGGGGAGAATATAGCTCACGAATTTTGCCTGTTCTTTTTCGATCGCCCTTTTGAGGGTTACACATTGCTGTTCCACAATGGTCAGGCGTATGACGCTTATTTCCTGATGAATTACGTACTGAACAACCTAACAAGGAAACCCCACATGATACTCAGGGGTAGCAAGGTTATGTGTATCGACACAGGCAAATTCCGAGTTATTGATTCCCTTAACTTTCTGACAATGCCATTGGCACAAATGCCCAAAGTGTTTGGGTTGGGGGGTATACGCAAGGGTACTTTCCCTGTCTTCTTCAATCAGAAGGAGAACTGGGACTACATAGGGCCAATGCCGCACCCCTACTGCTACAGAGTAAATTCCATGAAGCCTCGGGCCCGGAAAGACTTCATGGAATGGTACAGGCAGCAGAAGGGGGCTGTGTTTGATTTCCGTAAGGAAATCTCTCAGTACTGTCAGGATGATGTGAACATCCTGCAAGAGAGCTGCAATGCCTTCCGAGCATGGCTCCTCGGAGTCTCCTCTAGGGAGGAAGTGGTAGATGTAGGGGAGGGAGGGGAAAGGAAGACGCGTACTCGCGGGGTGGATCCTTTCCAGTACAACACGCTAGCGGGGGTGTGCATGGCCGTGTACAGACATCTGTTTCTCCCTGAGGAGTTTGAGGTCAAGACGGAGGAGGGGCGTACACTTAGCGAGGTCAGCACATATGACAGAACAAAGTTCTACGATTCCGACGGTAATGATGTGGATGCCTCTTCTGTTGAAATAAAGGAACGAACTTTCAAGTCCACCCCATTCGCTCGCATGCCTGCAACGGGGTTTGGTGGTCTGGATAATCACAGCATGCTCTCCATTCTGTGGTTGGAGTATGAGGCACGACGTCACGGAGTGGACATCAAACACGCTCGCACAGGTGGTGAGCATAGGGTACCCAACACTAGAGCGTCAGGAGGCTGGTTGAAACTCGACGGCTACCACCGCGATGAGACCACCGGTAAGGAGACTGCGTGGGAGTTCATGGGATGTGTATTCCATGGCTGTCCAAAGTGCTATCCAGCAAATCCCTTTGGCACTAGCCCGACACACCCTCACACGCAAGAACCCCTGGACGTGCTGTACAAGCGCACCCTGAGCAGACTAGAGTACCTGAGGAAAGAACAGCATCTGGAAGTACACGTCATTTGGGAGTGCGAGTTCAGGGCTCTTAGAGCGAGTGACCCTACCATTGAAGAGTTGGCTGAGAAGTATGATCTCATGCCCCGCTTGGACCCCCGAGAGGCCTTCTTTGGAGGGAGAACAAATGCGGTCAAACTCTATAGAGAGGCAAAGGATGGCAAAAAGATTGGATACATAGATATTTGCTCCCTGTATCCCATGGTGCTGAAAAACGACATTTACCCCTATGGTATTCCAGAAGTCATTGTGTCGCCTGACACGACGGATATAACACCATATTTTGGTTTGATCCAGTGCCGGGTTAGAGCTCCGCGAGCTCTCTACCATCCCTGTCTCCCAGTTCGCAGTAACGATAAGCTCCTGTTTCCTCTCTGTCGCACGTGCGCAGCAAATCTCAGTAAGAAGAGCTGCACGTGTAGTGATGACAAGAGGGACCTCATTGGCACTTTCACCACGGTCGATCTGGAGGACGCCTTGGCAGTTGGCTACGTGATTATAAAGGTGTATGAGGTGTACCACTTCAAGAGGAAAGCCAAATACGACAGAGCAGAGGAGGGCTCTGGGGCTTTTGCAGAGTATGTGAACATGTTCTTGAAGGGTAAGCAGGAGGCCTCGGGTTGGCCACGACCAGACATGACGAGCGAGGAAAAGGCAGAGTACTGCAGGGAATACGAAAGAGTTGAGGGCGTTGTGCTTGACCCGAATAATATAGTATACAATTCAGGGAAAAGGGCAACGAACAAATTATTACTCAACAGTTTCTGGGGAAAGTTTGGCGAAAGTAATAATCACCGCATTCACAAACTGGTGAAGACAGCCCCGGAATTGCTTAGGGTAACAACCGATTCCTCAATCAAATTGAAAGATGTCAACGTGTTAGCGAGAGATAAATGTCTACTGCAGTATGCTCATGCCGAGGGATTTCTACCCGAGATGTCTCACGTGAATGTCTTTGTGGCTGCATTCACCACCTCCAACGCGAGACGGCGGCTTTATAAAACCCTTCTAGCTTTGGGAGAAAGAGTTCTCTATTTCGACACCGATAGTGTCGTATATGAGTATGATGAGGGTGATGAGCACGAGTACAAACCCCTTCTGGGAGACCATCTAGGTCAATGGACAAACGAGTTGGGTGAAGGTGAGCACATCACCCGCTTCGTCAGCAGCGGACCAAAGTCATACGCGTACTTGACAAACAAGGGGGTAGTGATAGTCAAATTAAAAGGGCAGACATTAAACCATGAAAATTCGCAAAAGTTGAACATGGAGGCGATATGTCAACTTGTGTTATTCTGGGCTGACCCTGACACCTACCCCCTACCCGAGGGAGTAGAGGCTTACATAGAAGCGCGATATGACAAAATCAGGCGCTGCAAAAGACGCTTTGTGCTCTACAGTAGAGAGGAGCTCAAAAGATTTAGAGTGACCTATTGCAAAAGGAAACTAGTAGAGGGTACTTTTGACACTCTACCCTATGGCTACTAAAGTTCTGTTTTTTTTTTTTTTTTTTTTTTTTTTTTTTTTAAAAAGTACACAAACGTAGGTCAGTTTTGTATTTTATTTTAATCGAGCCCCTATACTATTTAGAACATTGGTTTACTATTGTGACTTATCATTTCAGACACGGGGAAAAATAAATAAAAATGCTACCCAATAGATGAGGACAGAAAACTATATTTTAGTTCTAAATGTTAGTGAGTCGAGTAATACTGATATATTATTATTGTTTAGAGTTGTATTATATCTATATTTTTTGTGATATTCATTTGTACATTTTCATTGTTAACCGCTACAACGATTTTTTTTTTTTTTAAATGTAAATAAACGCACTCTTCATTTCACAAACTACATATTTGTTTTTCATATTTCCATGAGCAAAGATGTGAAACAAACAACATAGTCAATATTTTCAGTTGAAATTATAATCTTTAATTCACCGCAAACAACTACAAAAGTTCTACAACATAGTCAATATTTTCAGTTGAAACTATAATCTTTAATTCACAGCAAACAACTACAAAAGTTCTACAGTTCAGATATTACGAAATAAAAGCGAAAATTCAATTCATTTCATCACAAGCGACATCATAACAATAGTGTAGGAGTCTAGTGTACATTTTACCAGAACCAGATACGTGATGAGCGATAAGATTGTTCCTGACTTTTTCCAGACCACCGAAATACAAGAACATATTCACAAATTCGGTGCAGAGGTAGACGCTCTTATACGAAAGTTTCATCAGCACTTTCTTCACCAACACTGTGAAGGGTATGTGTTCGAATTTGAACAGAACTAGTTCAATATCCTCGGGATGAGGAGGGCCATCGTCGGGCAGGGACTTTATATTCTTCAGTTCCTGACAGGCTTTAAGGTATGCCAAATGTTCAATCACTTCGTATTTGTTTGGTCTGTCGACTGTCACTTTTTCGTAGTCGTAGGATAGCTTATAGTCGCACTCCATGGGTTGAGCTTGCATATCGTGAAGGTTAAAATTGTGAACGCTGGAATCATCCTCGCATTGACTTAGAGTCAGAAACACCTTTGCAGAACGAGTGCCGCTGGTCCTGTGGGTCCACCTGTAGCCCTCAATGGTAATCGACTCCTCATTCTCACCTCGCGGAGTGGTGATTTTGAGATTAACGACGACAGAGAGTTTTTCGTAAACACTCACGAGTTTCAGGAATTCGGCTTCGGACAAGTTGATGGTCTTGAAGTGACTGATCGGATCGGTTTCTTCCAATGACTCCTTTTCGTGTACTGGATGCATGAAGCCGACGTAATACAGAGTCTCCTTATCATCACGAGCGAACTTCGAAGTGAGCATGTGCTGCTTCTTGGTCAACATTAGTTGAAAATCGGACTTGCCTTTCAAAGCTTTCTGGAAGTCCTCTAGATGTTGGCCCAGTTTTTCGAAAGACCTCTTGGACAGATGCACATTGCGTCCTCGTGATTTCGCCGGTGCGCTATCCCGTCCTGCTGGAGGTTTCCTAGTGATAGTAAGGTAACCACTCTTCCACTTATCACCAGGGTGGGCTGTTGCAGAAATTTTTTCACTCAACTGGTAGCACACGGGACCCGAAGGAGGCTCAGGGTCTTCGGCAGAAGTACTCGGCAGAGTCATGCTAGTCGCGGGAACCTCAGGCGGAGGCATAGCAGCGGAGTCGTCGGCCAAGGCATTTGCCTGGGTGAGTTGTGCTGAAGCCATGGTAATGTGTATCTTTTCCTTTCCAAAGAGAGAATGGTTTATGTCTGGCCAGCCCCTGCTTTATATGCTCCTTGGCCATTACGTGTCACCACCTGTTCGTGTCTAATTACAACAAAGTAATCTTGCATACACGCTACCTTATAATTAAGCTGATGTCAGCTTTGACAGATGGCTTATATGAAGCCCTCTCGCATGACAGCTCGCATGTCAACTTTGACAGGTCAATTAACTACACTTGATTGATTACCATACTTCAAAGGTATCGAATTACCTCATTAGCTTAATTTATTCGTGCCCTCGGGCCATGAATAGCTTCCCTTATAGCACAGCCCTCTTGCTTCTACGCCATCCAAGATGGCCGCCACAAGATGGCCGCCATATTGGGATGGTGTAAGTACATTGATGTAGTGGAATAGTAGAAACACAGTTTCATAAAATTTAATGTTAAAAACAAACTATTAATTCACTCTTGGGGGATTTTCGTACTGTGGTCTCTCTATGCTTTGGCATCATCATATTAATTTATTTGTTTTAAAAAATGTTCCTCATTCATTTAACTGGATAACAACTAATTAAAAGACTATTCTCACCAATTGATTTAGCATAGAGGACAAAATTAAATCCGCTGTTGTAGTTGGTCGACTTCATCGTTCCAGCTTCAAAATAGTCCTCATCTCCTGGGAGAACAAGCTCGCCATCTATCCGCGACCTTAACCCTTCTAGATCTTGTCTGGTCGGGCACAATCCATTCGTACTTTGCAGAATTGCTGCCAAGCAGAGAAACTTGGCCAAGAAAAATGGCCTCTTCATGGTGGACAGATGTCAGTGACAAGTTGCTTGCTACAAATAAACCCACAGAACAAAAAAAGGTGTATTTTGAACTTTTTATTATGTCAGTTATATAAATTTGGGGTAGGTTTACTTGAAATTAAATCTATTCGATAAACCATAACAAACAATAATTTTCTTGATGTGATATACCGACCTGCCAGATTTTCTGCATATGGAAAAACAATTGAGCTTACCCAAAATTTTCATGAAACTGACATTATAAAAAGTTGAGACATAGTAACACCCTTTTTTTTCTTCTTTTGAATTTTGCATTAAAAACAAGGATTGCTTGAGATAGGTAATCATTTGTAAAACTTATAAAGGGTTGTTTTTCAATTGGGATACATAGTTTTGTCTTTTTTTTCTGGCCAAATTGACTTTTTTCTGTTGCTTTATACCGTGCCGTGGATTTCTGAAAATTCTAGGGCTACAAGTATTCTGAAATTTGTTTTATTTGACTCTTTGCGCTGTTGTAGATAATTTGACCAAGGTCAACACTCTGCTCATCCCTCTATTACTGGATGTATAGAACACCCAGTTGTTTGGGCTTGTGCTGAGTGGATAGATATATATCTGACAATGAAAAATCATCTTACTCGCTTAATTTTGGCCAAGAACTTTGTGCATGTCAAGGAAAAAAGACATTTTCGGAGAGGACTGAGAGGACAGTTTATTTCACGAAAGCTGTTTTTGGTGTTTTCCGCTACGAGCATTGTGCAGTTCGTACAACTGAAGTGAAATACTTACCAAAACTTTTTCTAATCTATTGAAGGAGTATTTCTATAAAATAAAAATACTCTTAATTTGATGTTATTGCTGTTTTGCTGACCCTATTTCGGAGAGGACAATATTTGATGGAATTGACCTTAAGCTTCATGCGTTCAATGCAGGATTCTGAAGAGACTAATTATAGTTGTTGCATGCTCTTCTAATGTTGAACTCTTGGGACCATGTTGAAAGCATATTCACATTTGTTAAAACTGAAAAATCTGAAGCGATATTTGCCTAATTTGGTCAAAATGACACACATACATTTTTTTCAGGCAGTTAACCAATTTGAATAATTTTTCCGCTACTGTAGGTCCGTCTCAGTATGTTTAATCATTCTGTGTAACGTTCTTTTTAAACATATATGCATGGTATTTCTGGTATTTTGGATATCGTGTGACTTTCCAGAGCGTACCCCGTTTGAAAAACAACCCTATACGCTCTTTTCATACAGAATAAATTAAGCTGTTTCAAACAGGGATGTTTTGTGGTCAGATGTTTAATTAAACACCTTGTATATAGTGGAACTTCAAAGAAACATTAGCTAAAGAAAAAGATTACTTAAATAACCCAAAGCCCATGAATAAAATATATAATAATATATTAGGCCTAAATTGTGCAACTAAGGAAAGACTAGCCATCTTAGAGGATATCATAAGGTCATGTTGACATGTATGTTGTGTTATGTTTTGTTATGTAGCTAAAGAAAAAGATTACTTAAATAACCCATTGAAGCCAATGAATAAAATATAAAATATATCAAATTTTGCAACTAATAAATGATTATCCATCTTACAGGATATCATAAGGTCATGTTGACCCTGGGCAAATTATCAGGACAGAAGTCAATCAATAATGGGTATGCATGCAAGCTATGTACGTGACTTTGCACAGGTATATTTTTTACACGATATATTTATAAACACACTATGGAAGGCTTATATAACATTTTACATCTTAGATCAAAATATCAATTCAATGTTATCCCAATATAATTGCCTAAATACTGGCCACAGAAACTTTTATAGTAGGTACAAATAAATATAGGCTACAGGTCAATTCCACAGAAGTGTACCACTTTTAGTATTTTTTTAAATCTTAGTGATCGTCAAATCATTCACAGTAGCAAACCAGTATGGTCTCTGCTGCCCAAAACAAGTTAAATTTTTCTCATATTGTGTTCCGTTTTGAAATAATCAACATTTTCCTCCAATCTGTTCAGAATTTTAGGCAAAAATCAAAATTGAAAGAAGCAGTTGCTTATTATCTTCATACTTATCACACATACATCACAGAAAAGCAAAGTCATGTTTTTCATGCCTGCAAAGGTACTCGGAAGTTGTTTTGAAAACATGGTTACTGACACTGATGCTGAAGAGGATTCACACTTCATCTACGTTAGACATTGCTGGTACATTGTCCCATCAGTCACGCCAAAACATAATAAATTTACCTCACTCAGTGAATTATTTGTTTTTGGCAGACTTTTTTTCATTGTTATCTAGTACATAGTGACAGATAACTGGGCATGAATTGTCTTGAAGATTATTCTCACTCATTTGTATGAAGAATGGTGTGTAAACATTGTCCCTTCAGTCACATTCGAACATGATAAATTGACCACATGCAGCGTATTACTTGTTTTTTTGTTGATTTTAATCATTATTATTTTGTATAAAGTGACACACGGATTGTCCTTTCTAATTTCCAATAATTGTTATGGCGAAAAAGTATTGAAATCCTGACCCTGAGTCAAACAATCTTACTTGGAGCATGGTGAAAAGCTTGGTGATGGATAACTTGTTGCTGAACTGCATGGCAGGGTCTATTAATGCTTATAGGAAATATAAGGACAAACTGATTGGTAAGTTCATGTGGAATACAAGTTAAATATTCAGCTAACCTGAGTCTAGAAACATGGCCTCTTATCAATATGATATCCATTAAATAATTTAAAAATAAGATGCATGGAGTGTCTATGCACCATACTGCATTCACAGGAACCAAAAATACAGGATTATTTTCAAGGATGGCTTGGATTAAAGAGGATTGCAATTACTCAGTAAATCTGGTGCCAGAAGCATGGAAGCTGTCTCCCCACAGACGTGACAAACAAATTGGTTTCCCATTTAGGCCTTTAATAGATATTTTATTAAAAATGTTTCTAACAAGTTTTTCTAGCCTAGAAAATACACACTAGATGATTTGAAGCCCATAGCATAGACCATAATATCAATATTGCACATGTTTAAACTGTGCCGAGCATAAAATAACAACCATTTCAACAATAATATGTTTTTTTCGTATGAAGGGATTGAGACACATTCACAAATTTTGGAGCATAGTTAGATCTTTACCATAACTAATCACCAAAAAAAAAACATTATTGTGAACATTTGCCCACTTGGTCATTTTGCCAATATAAAACTCCAATTTTCCGCTGTTTTTTTATTCCGGACTCTCATTTGGACTACTGCTACACCTTGAACAATGGAGATATATCTGTGAATATTTTTTTTGTACACTCTTGGCCTACACTAAAATAATTTTGTGTTAAATGTATTAAATTGACAATGTATTCTTTTCTGATGGATCATTGCGTTACTTTAACCTTATATTTCACCAATAATTTGAATCTAAAGACCTTTATTAAATACTTTTGAGATACTGTCCCATCAGTCACAAAGAGGTGTCCCATCAGTCACAGAATGAATGAGGCACTGCTGGAGAACCATTGATCCACCAGTCTAAATGTTGGGCTGATTTGAAAGCTTATCTCAATACAATTACAATGCACTATGACAATAAGCTGTGACATGTGAACTGAGATAGTAATTACATGTTCAGCAAACTCACAAAAAACGGTGGTCAAAAAAGTCCCTTCAGTCACAAGAGCATATTTGACCTCATATCAAAACTTAAAATCAAATTCCGGGGATGTTTTTATTATTTTTTGCAACTTCATGGGCACAACAACAAAATGTCATAACATCAAAATCTTCCTCTCATTCCTTCTATTACATTTTAACTCCTATTAAGGTGGAAAATACATTGATTGTCCCAAAGTCACGGTGGAATTGACCTACAGCAACTTCAATAGTACAAAATAGGCATCAGATATTAAATGATTCATTATAGTGAACTTTACTAAATGAGTTATTATTTAATTAAATCATTTATTATCATATAAAAATCATACCTGCTTATCACTTCAGCAGTTGGCAAATTGAAGTGTGACTCCACCCGCAAAGACCAATAAAATATATGTCCTAATGTAAATATGTTTTTTGTATGTGCCTGGTTGCTATGCTCCAGCGATTAACTGTGCTGTTACAAAAAATCAGATGACCTTGACTTCCTCATACTGATGGCTTTGCTGATCGTCTGAATCAACACCAACCTGCTTTTAGAACTTATCGAGGCTTTTTCAAAAATTGAAAACTGGTGTCTCAATATTTATGTGTGTTAATGCCTTTTGCAGTGTAAATATTGTTGCACCGTTGATCTAAATGCTGGAATAATTAGGATTTTCAAACCGCTAGGATTCAAAATTCTCAAATTGGCAATTGAATGTCTGGAAGCGCCAATGTTTGCTTCTAAAGATATTTTTTTATGTTTGAATGTTACTGTAAATTATTTTTGTGACTGAGCGTTATCTGAAACCTTTCTTCTTGGAATAGCCCTGAAAAATTTACAAGTTTTTCTGAAAAAATCATCAAAAATGGCATCACAGAAAGCAAAACACAAAATTCCAACATATTCCTTAAAAGTCAACTTGATCTTGATGCACATATATATATACACATTGTATATAAATTATCAATATTATGTTGAATTTGACATGCCTTGACTTCAGCCATCACTTGTCTTCATATGGATTGCGTCAACTTGTTTTTGCTTCTTTTCGACAGACAAGGCCATTCTTCGATGAAATCTCTTGCATCAATTGGCTGAACCTCGCTATTGTTCACAGAATGCTCCAAGATGTCCCTTAAAAGTTTGCTTTTTGGGTTCAACAAATACAGTGAGGTTGTCGGCCAAGGCAAAATTCTCTATTTCCTTATATTCGGTTTTGCTGAATTTGTGGTGCACACTACACAGACTGCTCAAATGCATTAAAGTGTCAATTGAAGTGATTCCTATCACAAGGTACCATTTTCCTCTTCCAACAAAAGTACATTGGAGGTAGCAGTGACATTTACATTCTGCCCAACATTACAAAAACTTCGTCATTTAAGTTTGTTTGTTTCTTTGTGTTTGACGCCTCTGCAGCACCTTAGTGGGCTGTATCGAGGCAAGCGATCACCGTATGATGATGAGATGAGAAGACTGTGAGTCTGGCACATACCATATTAATTCAGGGATACCCAAGGTCTTTCAGTTGCCCCAGCGTAGAATACTTGATACAACTCGCCTCCATTTAACGTCCCATGGGCTCGGACTAAAGTGAGTTCCCGGGGTGAGATTTGAGCCCACGCCCTCAAAGCCAGTTGACAATCGCACTTACCAGTTAGGCCATGGGGGAACTTTGTCATTGAAGTATATGGATGCCAAGTTGTCTACCCAAACATGAACTCATCCCCCACAAATGAGCAATGTGGCTGTGAATTTGTCTTTGGACAATCTAGCCAAGTTCCCATCTCACTAAAAGTCTTTGCATCAGCTTTGTGAAACAAGTGTACCAGGATATTGTCTGAGATGGAATTTACTTTTAAAATTTTCAAAATATTCAGGCATTTTCACCTGGAGTGTACTATTTTTTGAAGAGGAAATGGTCCATCATGATAAGGATCACTTTTGTTGAAACTTTTAATTTATAACAATGCACAAGCCTGCGGCCACAACAAATCCTGACTGCTGGAATAACTTGCATAGTACTGATATAAGTTTCTCTTTTACTGCACTTACATCTTCGCTAGAGATTTTGTCAGGACCTCCAGCTTTGCTGACTTTTACTCGCTTCAGGCTGTCCAATACCATCTTCCCAGTTCTGACAACACATGCATTCATCACGTTTACACACTCTAAAAAATTCCAGACAAAATTGGTTTTTTAGATTCAAAACGGTTTTTTGAAAAACCAAATTTCAATGCAAAACCAAAATGGATTTTTAAAAAACAATTTTGTCCCGACATTTTTTAGAGTGCATTTCAGAAAATTTCATATTATATTGCGTTCACCATCAAATTTACATTTGTCAAATCGTGCATAGAATGTATTCAGGCGATTACAAAATTCATTTACATCAATTGTGTCACATTGAGATTTGTTTTTACTCGTACCAGTTAATTTTCTAAGTCCATCCCAAGCAGCCTTGGCATTTGATGAAAACATAATTTTGTTTACAAAAATTACAGGCAATTATCACATAATCCAGTTCTTGTTGCACAGTCTTCAATACATTTCAATCGTTTGTTGTTATAGCTACCTTTTTTCTATATAACAGCTCTTCTAATTCTTATGTAACCCATGGTGTGTTGTTGCTGAAACATTTTGCAGATTTTTACTAAATACAGCATCTGAACAGAAACTAATGTACGCGTTTATCACATCACATTCTTGGGGGTGGGCCAGCTCTGTATTCGCCCCATAGTAGTTGAGCCCTCAATATATATGCTACCAAAATGTATTAATATATGAAAATAATAATATGAAAGGTTGATCATGAATGTGAAAATTTATTTGCAGTCAAAAATTACATTGCACTTATATCTACTGAATTTGTATTATAAAAGATAAACAATTACCTATCAATGATTAATCATGCAAAATGTAGGAAATAATATAATCAATAATTAATCATGCAAACTGCAGGAAATAATATTGTGTTTTATAACATGGTTAATCAAATGTCACCTGTACTAATAAGTGACAAATCAAGGTTTATTATGCAAATATTCAAAGGCAATTAAGGGAATAATGACCCATTTTGTGTATCCAACATAGAGTAGCCTCCCAAGACTGACTGAAGTGCAAGATAAGCTGAATAGGTGAGAAAACAGCAATCCAACAAGTTCTTTTTGCTTATTTAGAATATTCAGTACAGGGGGGGCTACCCTATTTGAGGCCTAATCAAAGGGGCATCTAGTACAGTGCTGCCCTATAGTAAGTTTAGATATCATCAAGATACTTATACCATTGGAAAATCCAGGGTCTAACTGACAGTTCTGCACGTTAGCGCCCTGCTAAAGATTAACACTATTAACAACAGCAAACAAACAATCAGATTATATTTATTTTGCAAAAGTTATAAGTTAAAAGGTATAAGAGAAGAAGCACATTATGTCTAAGTCAGTTAGACAACTAATTCAGGGGAGGATCCAGAAAATTCCGGTGGGGGGGTCTATCGGGCTATCGCATCATGGAACGCATAATTCGCGACATAAATTAATGCAATTGTGCGCGGATAAAATTAACATGTAAAAATACATGCCAGCATTCTCATTTCATGAGATTACACATGCAACGAACTAAGTGTTTAATGATCCGCAGCGATCAATAAGAAATGTGTAGCGATCGACCTAAATAAATATACATTTATATATCCCTGATAGGTTGAAACTAGTTGAGGCTTCGAGTGTTCATATCATCGTGTATTTTATTCAGCATACATGGACTCTTAAATATAATCTTTTCCATTGACTGGTGATATATCTGATAAATTTCCTAAAAATGGAACATGTTATGCCCAACAAGAATATTTCATATATGCTAAGACAATTATTATTTCATAGGTTTTTTTCACATTCTTAATTGGGCTATCATAGGTTAATTTTGAGAAAACGTGTGATTCTTGATTCTTAGAACGTTGCAGCACACAAGTTAATTTGGTATGACCCAGCCAATATTTCTGATAACTCTTGCAACCTTGTAAGTTGTTTGTCACACATAGGCCTACCTCCAAATTAGCCTATAGTTTAAATTGTCTGTCACATGAAATAACCAAGTCTGATAAAATTGCCTCAGCAAATATACTAAATCCACACCTGTGCCAGACTGCACAACAATAGTTTTTACCTTTTACCTGCTGCAGATTTTCTTGTTTTCACTATCTAAATTGGTTCGTTTGAATTTGTATTTGTCAGCAATGAAATGATGTAGACGATTATTATCGGATAATATCATCCCTACCCAGCGATCTGGAAAGAATCGGGACGGGTTAAAAGAATAATGCGGCATGCACTGTGATTGTTGGTACCTTAAAATACACTGGTGTAGTAAAAAATGCAGTGATAACATTTTCTTATTTTTTCCTGATGATGTGAAAACATATTGGGTCATAAAGGATGATATTAGAGATTTGTGGGATACAAATGGCTGCTAATTTTCAGTTACTGAGAGTTACATATCAGTCAAAGTCATTGATAAGTAAGTAAGTTGTTTGCAGAATCTGCCACCCTGCCTAAATATATTCTAAATAAAAAGTAACTAAAAAGGTAAGTGAAACCCTAGGCCAATGCAATTTAATGTGGCGGGATTCACCTTCTTACCAAAGATTTTGACCCATATGTAACTCGGAAGTGCAGCAAAAAGAATTGGCAGCCATTTGTATCAAACATGCCTCAAATACCATTATTCAAAGACCCAATTATGTTTTCTATCCATCAAATGAGATTCCTTGCTTCCACAAGCAGTTCAGTTGAGGATGTTTAGCATTGACCCAATGGCAAAACATCACCAGCTTTGAAATTGACAATAATATGTAAATGACACAGCCATGAAATTCGCGCAGTTATGTTACTGTTTCAGAGAAATAGAAAGACGGATATATTAAAAGATAGACAGAAATTTACAATACTAGAAACTATTATAAAGATAAAATAAATTAAAAAAAGGATTTATATAGACAGACAGATAGATAGAAAGATACATACATACATACATACATACATACATACATACATACATACATAGGATAGCAAATAAATAGGATTGAGGATAAATAAAATTGATAGATAATCAGCTAAATAGTAAAAAGGAAGACAACACTGAAAGCTGCCAAATTTAAGTCTAAGCTAGATTGTTGATATTACATAATAGTGATAACAAGAACAATAACATGATCTGCATGTAGATTAATTGCTCACTGTTACATAATCATCAGTTGACAAAAATTATGTAACTTTAATTTTGCTATGTTTTCTTGTTGTCTGTTTTGAAATTAAATGAATCACATGTTAATAATATAATTTAGCTTTTCAAGGCTTATAATTAACTATTCAATAAAATTATAGATACAGGAAATATTACTGGAGAATATTGAATTTTTAAGACACTTTTGAATATGAATATGTCATGTTTTGTTAAATTCGAAACTAAATCATTGATAAGAAGCTGGTCCCACTTGACCTAATTTCCTGCTGTCGACCATTGATGTTGAGACAATCACTGCACAGAATTTTGAAACCTTTCTTGTGCTAAGTTTCGCTTCGCGAATATTATAAGAACATCACCTGCTCCACTTACTTACAGACATCAGCCGCAGCACACTATATCAAGTGACAAGATGTGCGTGAAAGGAAAACCAGTTGGTATAAAGTCGGGAACAAATTGTCAATATAAATAAATTATTCAGTTACAAAACAATACTAATTTGAAATTGACAATATTATAAGAACAATATTTAGAAACCAGCATCAAATCTAAACACTGATTAATGTAAATTATCTGAACAAAAAGTTTATTCTCTTTGGGATTGCCAGTGCAGGATCAAAACTGACATTACATATTTTGTTTATATTCCTTCTTTTAGTACAGACCAAGATCTAATGGAATAATTACAATATATTCAGGTGAAAACAGGAGTGATCAGTATCTGCATGGTATCACACAATACAAAGACAAATGATCCGAACATGCATTACTAAGATCAAAACTGGAACAATGCCACAAACAAAGTAGTCACAATTAAGACAAAAGAACATGAGGCCACATTAGATTTACTAATTCCACTCGGACACGGAGTTGTGTAAGTGGTCTCGTCCGATCCGACACAATTGCGACACCACAGGACGTGATTCGGATCCAGTTGTTTCTTAACAGCAAGCAGACGGTTGTAATTGTCCATGGTCCCCCAATAAGCGATCTTCCAATTTGAGAGATCAGGATCTGGTTCATTGTAGTAAGTACCAGCTCCAACGTTGTACAAGTGGTCTTTGGTAAATTTGTGGAATTGCGTCTCAAAGTGCTTGTCGTAGGCTGCCTTGTCCCATCCGGTTCCACAAGATAACGCCATACGACCACTCCGGAACTTATCACCCACTGAGGTAGCAGGATTCGCTAAACTTGCAGTTCCTGAAAATATCATGAAGCATCAAGATCAGGTAAAAGGTTCCTATTCTTTTGTGAATAACACAAGCAGATTGAAGAATGATTGGGTCTTATATACACTTGTTAGAACCAGACAAGGACAAAGAAACAGTGATGGAAATGGGAAGGAGGGTACAAGTGAGTGTGTTAAACTGAGTTTCTGTTTTACATCCCATCAGAACCAAATTGTGCTATTTAGGGAAGAGTTTGGTTATTATCGTTTTCATAGCTACATGTTTTTCAAGTTTGCAATTTGCTTCATTCCAAAACTTTGATGTCAGAGATTAAGTTGAATAATTTTGTTTATTACAAGCATAGATTTCAGGAAACTGATGAAGTGAATTGACACATGGATGATGTATGTTTCACTTGTTCAGCTTGCCCTGACTGAACGATGCTTCAATGAACTGTAACTGAACCAAACAGACTACTTAGCCTCAAAGAGAGTTGCAACTACTGACAACAAAAGTTGTTTGAAATTGTAATGACTGGTGTCTTGTGAAAAACAGCAACATATTTTGTTTGGAAAACAAAGAAACTCTTTTGATGAGGTGCAACACTCAGCTTAGACATGCGTTGTTTATTGTGGTTGTACAATGTACACATATAGTAACATTGCCTGGCAGTTTTAAATTCCTTTGTCATTAACTGTGATGTCAAACTCTGAACTGATATTCACAGATAGAAGATTAGACCAATCACATTTACAGATAACCGATGATGTCACGGTTTAACTGCAAAGCAAAGTTTTCAAAAAAACACATAGCTATGAAAATGATAATAAAAAGACTGGGGGGAGCTTTGCCCTGCTACAATTGATATTTTAAATTTCACAAAGAATTGATAAAGTAAATGAATTCCGGAACTTACGCCCAATCAAAACTCCTGTGCAGGCAATGTCAATGCCATAATTCAAGGTGCCAGCAGCAAGTTTCTGAAGTTTTCCACTGGACTGAAAGTCACTGTCTTGCAGAAATCTATGGTTTTTTTAAGAAAAGAAAAATACTTTAAATGTAGATCCATATACTGTACATGCATAACCAATAATTTTGTAAAAGGTGAGTACCCAGTTAGTTAGTTTATTTGGCTGAATATTTGATCATACAGGAAAAAATCAGGTGAAATGTGTGAAATGGAAAAATATCAAGAGTCATTTGTATTGTGCACAGTTAAGGATATCATGACATAAAGCACAAATACTAATCAATGAGACAGAGTCAAATAGATATGCTAAGTTTTGGCAGTCCGGTATATCATGAAGTCTTCTTGACCATTGAGTGAGTGGACATTGAAGTAGCACATGAGAGTCTGTCTGTATGCCACATCATCACTTTCAAATTCAATGAAGTAGAAACCACAGGCCCCTTACAACTGCATTAAAATGATTATACTAGCACCAAGACTTGCATGTATCCTCTTTATGACCAAGAGTGCAACTATACTTATCGCCCCCAGCCCAGAATGAGTTACATTCAGAAGACGTCAAAACATTCATTTGGAAGACGTCAAAACTTTCATTCAGAAGACGTCAAAACATTCATTCAGAAGATGTCAAAACATTCATTCAGAAGACGTCAAAACATTCATTCAGAAGATGTCAAAACATTCATTCAGAAGACGTCAAAACATTCATCCCTTCACTTATATGGAGAGCAATAAAAGAGGGCAGGCTAAGGGTAGAGGAACAAATTGAGTACAAATGAAAGAAACACAATAATTCAAACCTGTTGGCAATTATGGTGCGAAATCCCGTTGGATCCTGAACAGTCTTTTCATACTCATAAAAAGTGGAATATTCCTCGATGCCGATTGTCGGGTTGAGGTCACGACGGAATGACGTTATGTCGTCGATGAGACTTTGAGCTCCAGCCATACCACCCCAGTGCAGCATAAATAAGGTAAGAGAACCGAAATATACACCGGGCAGTAAAGTACCAGGTCTCAACAAGAAGAATCCACCCCAGTTTTCATTGGCACCCAGGAAGAGTGATGAGTATTTCTCCATAATGATGTCACTATAGTTATCTGAAAAATAAAATATATACGTGCATATATTATAGAAAAGTATAAACCTTTTGAGAATATTTATTATTAATATAGTAAGATAGTAGGATTTACAATTGTACGTCATATTTAGGCCTATATATATGTAGTTGGCGCAGCCCAGGTTTCAAAACCTCAGCAGATTGATTGAAAATATATTTTTTCAATAGGTTTTTAATAATACAAAGCATCTGGATGATCAAGATAAAAAAATGTATCCACTTACAAATGGGCGTGCTCAGAGCATGAGACACTGACAGTCGAACAAAACCGTCAGATGGTGGTTCGTGCATCTTCATCCTGAAGTGAGTTATGTAGCCAAAGACGCCTCCACCTCCTCCCATGATAGCACGGAACACCTCTCCATTTGATACCGTGGTGCCATTCTTTCTGTAGGTGTAGCCTAAAATGGTACAGTGCCGCCTGTAAGTAAGTGAAACGCATGAAATTGTGCCATTGCATCAATGCTAAACATCCTCCACCAAACTGCTTGTGGAAGCATGAATACTCATCGGATGAGAGGAAAACATTTTGGGTCATATAGGCCGATATGTGAGGCATGTGGGATAACAATATCAGCCAATATTCTTTGCTGTAGACGGAGTTAGGTATGGGTCAAAGTCTTTGATAAGTAAGTGAAACACAGGCCCAATGTTATTTAATAGGGAAGGGTGGTTCACTTACTTATCAAAGACTTTGACCCATACCTAACTCCAACTACAGCAAAGAAAATTGACTGCCATTAATATCCCACATGCCTCATATATTGGCCTATGTGACCCAATATGTTTTCCGCTCATCGGATAAGAATTCATGCTTCCACGAGCAGTTTTGCTAAGGATGTTTAACATTGATGCAATGGCACCATTTCATGCGTTTCACTTACTTACAGGCGGCACTGTAATAAATAGCTTGTTACAACTAAATGTACTGAACAATCAATAACACAGACATGGGCAAAGGATCATTCCTTTTCAATTTTGACTGACTGACCAACTAGCAATACAATCTCGATCTTATCTAAAAAATTCATAGGTCAAAGAAAATCCAAAAATGTCCATTGATATAGGCTTTTTTTTTGCCATGGCAAAGTTGAAATCGGCAAGTAATGGGTGACCTAAGCGCATTTTACTTGTTTTAAATTAATGATTTAATTAGTCAATGAAACTGCCAAAAATATTGAATCTCTCAGAAAAAGTAGCTATGGGGATAATAATGGAAGTGTATGATTAGAGATGTGGCAAACATAAATGATAAAAAACACCTACATAGTCTGAAACCAACTTCCATAAAAATACCAAACTACATCAAGCAAGGTGGGTTATTATTGTATTCATTATTTTGATACTCCAGAGATTGATCCTGAGTTGACATAATGAGAAATTTGATCTATTTCACGATGTATTATCTTCATTATTCCGACACTCCAGAAAGTGATCCCTGCACCCTGGTTACCTTGATGAGAAATTTGATATTGCATTGTTAGTGAATTTGGTGTTTGGTTCTATTACACTTATAAAGTTTTCATCTCCAATGATTTGTTATAAGTTATTAAGATACTTAAAGATAGCCAGCTTACCAGTCTTTGTAACATCAATGATATCCCCATCCACAGTCACCATGGTGAAGCTGATGATCTGGTCGACTCCCAGACCGAGTTTTGGACTCAGAGGACTGTGACCTCCTCCTTGGAAATAGCCACCCATCGCAACAGTGTGCGCACTGCCCCCTACGACTACTTTGTTGACTTTGTCCACCTAGAATACAATATAAATTCATCTGTCAACTGTGACTTTCAAGAAATTGCTGTATACAGTTTAGTTCTGAGAATATTTAAAATGATTTAAAATGAAAAACTTTGTCCATAGCTTGTACAGCTGCTTGCAGCCTGTATTGCAGCAGGACTTTTCGGGACGCTTGTGACCATAATTATATGAGGTCGCACGATTTCACCTATCAACTTTAAAACTTAGTATGTACATGCTCAACATAATTTTATCATAAAATCTTGCTTCCATCAACTTTTGGTAAACTTCGGTGGCAATGAATTTTTATTTTCAAAACTAAAATGTACCTTTTACCAGCAAATTTTATATGTTCTGCTGCAGTGACAGCAGAAACAACAACCAAGTGCCAGCCAGGGGGATTGTTTACACATTCATTAAAAAGCTTAAAACTATAAAAGAAGAGAAGTCCGAAGGAAGGTAGAAGGAAGAAAGGAAGGATGGAAGGAATTAAGGGAAATATGTATAGACAATTTAATATAGATTGCTAGATAGATAGATAGATAGATAGATAGATATATAGATATATAGATAGATAGATAGATAGATAGATAGATAGATAGATAGATAGATAGATAGATACAAGCAGCCATTAAGGTGCTTGCACGCTATTTTTACTTCAGTCTCTGCATAGCTACTGTTGAAGATGGGCAATCAATACAACTTTAAGAGATTAAATCCCAACCGATCATGCCAACTAAATGAGCAACTGTGACTATACCAAGCATATTTTAGCATCCTGTTTCAGTAAAACATTTCCATTTCCATTGACATGGAATCATCCCTATATATTATAGCTTTAGGCAATCTTTATGAAAAAAGGTTAACGTCATGTATATATAACCAAACTGATGCTTACTTTTGCATTAATGAAAAGAATTGGCCCTGCAGGGGTCAAACACTCTAAAAAATGTCGGGACAAAATTGGTTTTTTAGATTCAAAATGGTTTTTTGAAAAACCAAATTTCAATGCATCCATGTTGGTTTTTTGCATTGAAATTTGGTTTTTCAAAAAACCATTTTGAATCTAAAAAACCAATTTTTTTTGAGTGTACACCTACCTCCTTATAGACATCCAACCAGGCATTCCCCGAACTGACAGTTATTGAAGATCCAGTGCTGCTCTCTGTGTCACTCAAGTTCACACTTCTCTCCTTGAACTTCTCAAAACTCAGATTAGTCGTGTTGTCACCGGCACTTCGGCCTGTGTAGTCGTGACCACTGCTCCTCACTGTTGGTCGCATCCCATATTTATTGACAAATTTTGCAAATTCTTGCACATCCTCTGTGAATAAGAGAAACGCATATTTTAGAACTACAGTTTGTCTCATCAAACACGCGAAATGGTGTTTGGCCTGATTGCTCAGTAACTAAAAGTGGTACAGCAGATTAACACATACTCACGGATAGAACAGACAATTTGCAATGTCAATATCACATTTCGCGATGTTTAAGTGCCGTTTTTTGCCGATTTTCGAGCAATTTTGTACAATGGCAGTTCATCTTGCTTGTTGACATTATGCAATAAAACTTAATGGGAGTGTGATTCACAGCAATGAACCTCATGAATGTAAGGTCGCGGAAGAATACAACACGAGTCCGAAGGAGGAGTGTTTATTCTGCAGCAGACCTGACATGAATGAGGTTCATTGTTGTGAACCACACTCCCATTATTATCCTTCCAAAAAGTATGTAGAAAGTGATTTTTTTCGTGTAATGTTGAAGTGTGACATCATATGGCAGTTCCCATAGGTTAGCATTGAAAATCAGGTGTTCCATATGAGGTCACAGGTTGTTCAGCCAATCATGGCTCACTCTGCATAGTATGTCATATCATATCTGTGAGGTATACATACAGGCATATGACTTCAAGCCATGTGTGCAGAAATGAAACACTGAAAGGTGTGGCCAGCAGGGGCGTATCTACAATGTAGAAATGACCTGGGGGGAAATAACATTTGGTGAAAATGCACTGCTTTGCATTTCCTGTCTCTTCCATGATAAATTTGGGCATGAAGGGTAAGGGGCTTGATCATAATTGCAAAAATATGTATTACACAAGGGTGAATCCATCCAACAAAAAATGTGCAACTGTGTATCCCCTTCTTGGGACACCCTAGCTGTGCCACTGGCAGAAAACTATAAACAACATTCAGATTAGACAGTTTATTAGTATCATGAGTAACAGTTATTTATTGAATTTCACAGTTTGTAATCTTCTTCATTTACTCGGTTATGCTTGATAAAACATTCATACTAGGTCACATACCATATATGGCTATTCGCTACACTACATCATACGCCAACACTGCATCACACTCCTCACCACAGCGAATCACTATGTCCAAACAGTGTGAGGTCACATACTAACTTTGTAAGATTTTTCAAATTCTACATACTTTTTGGAAGGATATTAAGTTTTATTTATATCCCACAATAAAAATAACTCTCCAGTAAATAAAATAGAGTGATTTCATAAGGCACTATTTTGTTTGAATGGCGCCAAAATATCCCTAGCAACCACACGGATCAATCAGAGCGTCAAAACATTGTGACATCATCACTTTTCTGTATATTGTTTACATAACAACGTCAGGACTTCTTTCTATTTTGCTATTTTAATGGTCTTAGAATGCACTGATTTTCTAAAAACTACAGTCATTGCGAAATATCATGTGGTTGAAAAATAGAGTTACTTCATGTAGTATTATTGCTGGTATTGATGATTTTAACAGCGGAAAGTTGGAGACGTTGACTGTTTGAGTGCCAGATTCAGAATGAAGGGAACCTCCACTGGGTCCTTTTGAAGTTGGATGCCCTCCTTTAAATGGAGTGCATGCTTTTATCATGGCTGGAAGTGCACTTAGTTATTTGAGGGAACTTTCGGTTCGACAGGAACGACTAAGCGGTGGGGCGGGGGAACACTGTTCGTGCGCCGGGGGGAAAAAAAAAAATAGGAAGGGGGGAAAAAGAGGGGAAGGGGGAAAGAGGGGAGGGGAAAAAATAAGAAGTTTTGTTTCTCAACTTCATATATAAAGGTACTTTTTCCTTGTGTTTTGATTTCCTACGGTTTTAGTCTCATCTGTTCTCACTTTCACTTTGCAAGTCAGCAAATGATACTCTCACATTGTCTCACATTACATGTACATTGCTCTACTGGACCCTCCTGACAGAAAAATAGTCGAGACGACTCAGACCCACACCTTCGTAGGTTCCAACTCTTAATCTAGGCCTTAACCATCAGACCATGGTCACCCATTATTTGACCAAAAATAGCAGATCGGAATGAAACTCGCAGAAGATTCTTTCATTAGTCATTCACAGTGAAGCAGCACTTTTTTACGATAAAGCAAAACAAACAGAGCAATCTGAATCTGAACAGTTTTATTGCATGGTCATGGAACATGACTTTTCTTTTTTATTACTATGCATAATATCAATACAATTATGATGACTTAAATCAGATGTCACCACAGTCGATCACATCGAACATGGTGCATTACATAACATATTAAGTATGCGTCACATATAATATACTTTACTAATCACTTGTGTGAACTTTGTTTTAACAATCCTTATACATTCATAATTAACAAATGACATGACATATGCATTGGATATAACAAAAAAAGGTACAACACAAAGAAAAAAGTAGCTCAGATCAGATTGAATCAATTGCTGTCTTACAATGTAACAACTGATGGTTCAAAAGATTAATAATAGTGATTAGTTCGAAGTAAATTGTTGATAGTCTAAGACTTGAACATAAATAAATGAAGTTATGGTTCACATTTCAATATTAATCTCCATCAACTATTTTATGTTTTATAATGAAACCTTTGATGTTAAAAGCTCTTCAATTTCATAAACATGCATTTACTCAATCAGCCATAATCCTGCATCATTCTTTGAATATTTAATCATTTTTTGTGAGTAGCCTACACACTGCATGTCATTGACTAATTCAAACACAATTTACATAATTGAATAAGTATCAATTATGATATTTCTCAATGGCTTAAAAATTATCTAAAAAATTTTCATCTCTAATCTGCCATATAATATACAGATTATTAATACACATTTCAGTTCAATTAAACTGTGAAATAAAACCAATAACAGTAAAAAAAAAAAGGGGAATGATGCCAATGTCTGAACAACAAATACAGTCTTACAAAATACAGAGAAGACCGAAACAAGGAACCAAGTGCTAAGGAAATAGGATGGAATTTCCATGTCATGCAGACATGGTCATAAAAACAAAATAAGTGAGAATCAAGTCCACATCAATGAGAATGAAAATTATAATACTAATATAATATTTCCGAAATAAAAAGGGTGAACAGCTTTTGTGAAATTTTAAAAGCTTCATAGAAGTACAAGCTTTAAACAATTATTGACTGAAAAACAATACTTTTAGTACAAGATAAAGGTAGTTCATGGTTTTGGTAATTATCCGCAACTGCTGATTGAGTAAGAACTTGTTCTGCTGCATTTGTTTTCATCGCCAGAGTCTGCCCGAGATTATGCTGTTGTCGAGAGTATTTGTGCTTCCACTCAGTAAGCGGTGGAGTCTCATCCATTAGATATCAAAAATGCTGGTTTTCTTTCTGAAACACCCACAAAAAATTCATAAATACATATTATATATATGACTATGCTGTTGGGTGTTGCAGTGAGCTTTTACAGCATTTTTTTCATACTGAAAGAAAAACATTATATTAATATTGAAAATTTCTAAAATTCATTATGTGTCCTTTCTTAATTAATTATACAATTCAAACGTGAAAAGACTTCACTGACTCCAGCATAGGTGAGTCAAAACTTGTCAGATTATTTGACCATAAAAAGAAACTGGTAATGATGGAGGCATTGTATTTGAAAGTGCATGCGCATGTTTCTTAACCAATATATTTCATTTATGTGCATTAATTGGGAGGTTCATATCTAATCATTTAATTTTATTTTTAAAGCAATACATAGGGGCTAGAGCCCTATTCATGACTACCTAAATAGTTTTTGATTTTGAATATTTGCAAAACAATATCAAAAGTTCTGTGATTTCTTATCCATTTTTGCACAATTAAAACTGGACTCCTTCATATATTATTAATGACTTAAATATACAAAGTTATCCAATTACTTGATAGGTTAACTAAGAAATCCATTAGTTTACCTGTAAAACCTGTCATATTTGGATTACACTCTTAAGTGGTAAAGCATTGCCTCATTATCCACAGCGCTCCTGAAGAAACATGGGAGTTTAAAAAATGTACCGAAAATGGGACTTATACTGCCTGAAACTACATGAAAATTTTAAGACAAAATCGAACAAAATATGTTAGGAATTTTTTGAGAAATTTAAATTTTTTAAAATCTTGTTTGTCTCATAAATTGAATACATGTCCAGAGCCTTATAATACAGTAAACAAGCTTGAAAACATAATGAAACTACTTAGCTCTCTAAAGAATTTCAAACAAGTTAGACCAATGAAATAAAATATTTTGAGACTTTATTGAAATAAATGTGTGACATTGTTTATCACACACTGTAAAAATTCAAAAATGCTAAAAGAAACACATTGCTAAATTTTTTTCAGTCTTTATAATAAAATATGTGTCATTTTCATTGTCTCATTTTTATGCTAGTTACTTTTTAGTTACTTTTATGACTTTGCGTCATAAAATATGTCCACTGTGGACAATCAAATTGCGTGGTTTGTGTCATGTATGTTGCCAGGTGGCAATTTCGAAGTGACATTTTGATTCGTACTCTTTTTCCATAATTGCAGTACTCTTAATTAATAATCAATCAATCAATCAATGAGAAAAAACGGTGTCATTATATTCATTTAACACAGGGGTCCAGAGCAAGATGCAAGGTGAAAAAAAAACAATGCATGAAAATAAAAGGTCTTATATTCGTTTTCAAGCAAAAGTGAAACATTTTGCAGCAGGGAACTTTAGAGAAATCCGCCTTTTAAAACTTTTGACTTTTCACACCTTTTTTCTAGGCTAACAAAAATCACTAATGTGTTATCAAATTCAATATTTTTCAGAAAATTTTGCATGCTTCAAATTGTGACATAATTGCATAGGATTCTGTTTGCCCTTCAGATACAGAATTTTTTTTCAAGACTGGCCCAGAGGTGCGACCTCAAAATCTCGTAAAATGTGAAGTTTTTATATTATTCACCTTTTTGGTCAAATTCTCAGGGGGTTAGCTATGGCTCTGAGACTGTATCTTAAAAAAACATGTTTATCACATACATGTTTAACAAGACTGAATTTCAGAGGACACCATTCATAAATTTTCAAGAAATGTATTTACTGTCGCAACGGAGTCGAGAGAAATTTTGGAATTGGGTGCTAATTAAAAAGAATTTACGATTATCATGAACAAGCGTAACTCGGCATTTAAAAAACACATAAGACCAAAAAAATGCTGTATCTGCTTTGATATTCATCAATGATAACAGATGTCCACTGACATTGAATTAATAGAAGAAGGTTTTTTATTCATTGTAATTGTATGTGAATTCATTTCAAATAAATATTTCTGTCTGTTTCTGTCTGTCTGATATACATAATAAAAACATAGGGTGCACCAGCATGTATATGCCCCGCCTTCAGTAGCTATTCTGCTGCTGATACAAATTGCGGTTTTTTTTACAAGCAATTTGAAAAACATTATATTTTGGTTCAATGATGTCATAGGTGCCTTTGTCATATTCAACATTAGAAAGGAACATGGTGAGGAAATTTCACATTTTAGCGCATTTAAACTTTTTAAAAATTTGCAATCAACCTTGTAATAGCCATAAAAGTTACTTAGTATTATATTTATTTATAACATTTGTTGAAGTTTACCAGTTAATTCCTTGCCAATAATTTGAAAGAAACCAAAATTCTAGAAAAATGTCAGATTTCCTAAAAATGTTCGTCCCTACAAACGAGTTAGGTAATTTAAACAGGTAATTCGGACATCTTCATGCAAAATTTCAGAGGTCTAACCCCAAACTTGAAGGAAACATGGGGCATTAAAAAAATAATTTTCAGTTATGAATTTTTGTAGCTTGCGTGTGATTACGAAGCGTCATTATTCTTTTGTTAAATTGTTCTGCACGAGAAAAGGATTGTAAAATTAGGATGCCCCCTTCATTTTTCGAACTTCATTTGAATGGACAATGCTTTTCCATTGTAACTACAATACCCTTAGCAATAAACAGTGCTGAGGGTAAAACTCAAACTTGATATTTTCTATGTCAATCTTAGGTCACTTGTACTAATATTGTTTGTAGACATTTATCAAAACATTGGTTCCAGGAAGTTCCTTGCATATTCATTAGTTTTTACATCCAAAACTGCAGTGTTAAAAGACCCATGCATTTTAATTCCTTTATGTGCTGCCTAATTTCTAACCTCTGTAACATCACATGAAGAATAAGAACTGTGACCCTCAATTACATGAAAAAGATATCAACCTCCGCTAAATCCTGTATGGTTCCTTAGTTTGTAACATTTTATTTGTTCTAGCAGTGTTAAAGGGCTGAATGGCAAATAAAAGTCTAAGTGAGTTTGCAACAACTGCAAGTGTTGACAGTGATATAAGAATTGAAAATAATATGAGATTTTCAGATTTTTAAATTAACCAATTATGCTTCATAATGCACAAATTACTGATCTGATTTTTTTTCATTATTTATAAATGCCATCTACACATTTATATACATATCTTACATAATGGGTGTGAAAAATTTATATTTCCGGGAAAATTATTTACATTATTGCATGGATACGAAACTAAAGCCCTTTAATTTCATGCTGCATTAGTAAAATTTTTTCAACCTTAGATTTTGTCCAGGAGCACACTAGTGACATACTAATCAATTTATAAAGAAAATCAAAATTGTGAATTATTCTGGATAACATGATGACGAAAACATGAAATCATTTTGCAATTGCATACGTGTACATGTTAAATCAACTTTATAATATTATGGAAGTTGGTCCGATAAAATCTACACCAATTATGAGTGCTTCCCTCTCACTAAAACTTACCGGTAAATTAGTAGGAGAATGGGTTGGGACGAATTCGAACAGCTTTGGAGCACAGGGCAGTTGACATGTTTTACACTTGAGCCTTCTTGCTGACGTAAAGCCTGAAATTGAAAAGTTTTTGTCAAATTTCGGTGAAGATAAAAAGTTTTGCTAAATCGAACACTAGTAAATGTGACTTAGTGAGTTCTTATTCATACTGTGACAATGACTATAAGGACATATTATTACTAAAGCACAATTTAAAGGAAGTGATAGTAATGGTTTTGACTTGATCCCGTAAAATGTTTACAAATTTCCAGTTAAAATCAAAAGCAGAATTCTCAATGTGGCACAGTGCTTGCAGTTCCTCTAAAACTAAGAAAATTAACAGCAACACAATTTTTAATGAAATGTTATCAAAATGTTATTATGAAATCGAAAGTTAAGATGATACATCACCTGATGATGTCCGCATAACAAAGCTGAACAGCCTCGAAGTTTTCATCTGAAAAAATAGGAAAATTTGATTGTATCAGAGCCAGCTATATATTTGTGTCAATTGAAGGTCTACAGTAATGAACAATATGAATCAACCGAAATTCAAATTTGCAGGTTTACTTTTCCGAAGCTATACGGCCAAACACTCTTCAGCATTTGATTTTTATCTTTTATGTCTCATTTTGCTATCAGAATCACATGCTTCCATCGATTATAGTATTTTCAAGAAAGAATAACTTTAACCCTTTGTCATAAAAGTTAAAAAATTTCTTAATCAAGCGATTTGTTGCTGCTATCCAGCTGCTCCCTGCCCCTCACTATATTACCTGGCCATGCCAAAGTATTTATGCAATTGATGTCTAATGGAAATTTTCAAATTTGTGCCCATGCTTAAAATTGGAAGATCATCAAGCCTCAGTCAGACATTTGGTCTGACAAACAGGCACCAGGTCCTTTTGTCATAGCGAAAGGATTCTTGTTAGAATGAAAATTTTATAAAATGGATGTATGTAAAAATAAATATAGGCTGCGCGCAGTGCGCGGCAGCATACCCTCGGCTTTCAGCAGCAATTCTACTCCAGAAGTAAGAATTTATTGCTTAATTTGCTTTTATAAACATTTAAAAATAGTTTAAATGTATCGGATCATATTTGATGAAGAATATGGTACAGGAAGAATTATTATGCAAGTAGCTGGCAAGCTTCATTAAACACGGTCCAAAATTGACCGAAACGTGATAGGAGACTTTTTCTTATTTTTTGCAATTTTTATCTTCATAATTATGCCAAAATAACTGCAATTTGAAAATGGGGATAGGACAAATATCATGTTATACAATCTCATATTTCTTTTTGTTCACATTCAATAGCTTAGCATAACATTAGAAGGAAAATGATGGAGAAATGGGTGTTTTCACATTTTTGTTATATCACTGCAAAAATATATAAATAATATATAACCAGTACAAAAACTTGACATCCGACTAGCCCTTTAATAGATGCATCTTTTGCCGCAAACAGCATCTTCCTACTTGCTTCCATTGCCGTGCCGTGCATTTTTTTTGTAAAATAAAAAAAAACAATCTTTTTGTATGTTTGTGGCTACAGCAGTACTCAAATCTGGTGCTTCCTCTCAGGTCCGTCCAATCGCTTACGTGTTAAAATTCATGAGCGTGCAATAACATGCGTGCAATATCGTAGAATATGGCACGGCTGTCAGCCAATGAGGAGCGAGTATTTCGGCTAGCCATATGATATCATAATTTATTTTATACAGGAGCAATAGTTTCGGGGCAGTAACCAATACATATGTGTGACTCTTCGAGGTGGTAATTCAGAAAAAAATATGCATAAATTTGATAAAGCTGCTTTAATAACAGTCAATTATGGATTGCGAAAGCTATTAATTAAAGGCTAACTTCTCTTTCAAAAATCACAATCACCATCTGTACCGGATTGTATCAACGAGTGGGTTAACTCAAACCTGTGTTAGTGATTTTCTGTGTTAGTTAACCGGTTTTACAAAATTGTGTTAGCTTGTGTTATATCAACAAAAATGTGGTTAAGATTATCTTTTTATTGTTGTGAGCAGAGCTTTGGAGTTGTGTGTTTACTGAACCGACTCTGACTCTCGACTCCTTTGGCTTTCTGAAAAGCGACTCCGACTCCCGACTCCACTTACTCATTGGCATTATTGCACACAAATATTACATGATTAACAGGGGAGAAAAAGTAGTTCGACAAAGTTTTCATTGGATTTTGTATATGAATACTTCTATAAGAAATTTTGAGAAACCTTTCAAATTTTTGTAATTGTGTTTTTGTAAATTATTTTGATTATTTGTAGGAGTCAGGAGTCATCAATTTAATTTTCGACTCCGACTCCACCTGAAAGTCAAAGTTCGACTCCGACCCCGACTCGGACTCGAAAGCCCTGGTTGTGAGGGACATTTAACCCAATTTTGACGGGGATTCCCGGGGCTTTCCCAAAAATGACAGCGTCATTTGACACAGGAAAAAAAAGGCCTTGTAAAAACCATTTCCATTGCAGTAAAAATGGAACAAATCACTCAGTTTTTAAGATAAAAATCTAAAATTTTCACAGCACGTTGCTAGATACCTGTTGCGTCTTCGCTGAACACGGCATGAAATTCGACTCAGCCGTTTTTATTACACGACCCTCTGACCAGAGATAAAAGAGTTTTTTTAATGTCCAACTTCAGACAGCCGCCGAAAAAAATCTGTTGAAGATATCTTTACGCGCTTCACGACGAAGCTGGGAAATATAGTTGATAACTCTGTGTCAAAATTGCACATTGATTGCATCAAAATTGGATTTTTAAACAATTATTTTGTGCCGCAGTAATTTCTCGGACGAACCATTTTTGGTTAATGCCGTTTTGACACAATGTGTGTTGGCCTATTGGCCTATATCTTTCGACTGTTTGCATTGCAATCAAAATCACCTGTCTCTGTCAATTTAACAGTTAGAGACTTGAAAATTGTTGTGCCCCTTCCCTGATGGATGTTGCATCTACGCTGGCAGTGGCATAAAAATTGGCCGTATTGTTCAGATCACGTTACTGGGTCAAACAGACAATAACAACAAAAGAAAAACGTTTATCACAGGGCTCACAAAATTCATTAAACAATGATGCAATCAGTGCAATTCACATACCTTGGCTTACTACTGACAGCTGCAGTATTTCCACAAAACGAAGAACTGTCAGGAAGAGCATGAAGAGCAGCATGACATTGTTGTGGATTGTCCATGTTGTCAATGAGTGCCAGCAAAATTAGTTTCGAACTTGACACAGTTTTAAACATCAATTGAATTGACACAATTCAGATTTCTAAATTTTGGTGACTGTTATATATTGATATTAACAAAATAATTTATTAATTTTATGAATTATTAACATCCAAGAAACAAATAAATGCAAATATTCAGTGTTTAATTTCGTACTCTCACTTGTCTCACTTGCCCGAATTGAGTCTCACTTGAGTCTCACTTTAGTCTCACTTTGTGGGAAAGTGAGACAAAGTGAGACAAAGTGAGACAAAGTGAGACTGGGGGGATTTAGTGAGAAGAGTGGGGGGGTTTAAGCGGACTCTGCAGTCATCGGCAGACGATCTGCTTCTGCAGATACCAAGAACACAAACAAAGACATTTGGCACAAGGTCTTTCAAATACGCAGGTCCAAAGACATGGAATGATGTGCCATACTCAATAAGAAACTGTGCTACAATTGACACTTTTAAATCAAGACTAAAAACTTATTATTTCAATCAAGCATTTATGTAGAACATATTACGCAATCAATTTTCTTATTGTATGTAAATTTGTAAGCACCGCTGAGTATATTTTATATTGAGAAGCTAAAATTCTATGATAGATAATAATACTAATAATAATAACATCCCGTATCTCATTTCATTAATCTCATTTTCATATATTTTACCTTGATGAGCCCTCGCATAACTCTTGGTGGGTTAGATGGCCTCAAATTCATAGTATTTTTTAAAGTAAATGTTCTTTCATACGCTCTTGTCTCGGCCCATCAGCCCTGTAGCCTACTACCAATTAGATTTTAAAATTCAATCTAAGCCTCTTCTTTTATCTATTTTTACCTCCATAATTAATTTGATAAGTACACTGCAATCTACTGTGCCTTGATATAATACTTTCTCAACAATGGGGCTCCTCAGCAGTGGCAATGTTTTTGCCATCGAGGGGTCCCTTTGCTCTTGGTTTATTATGGTTGTTTGAAATTTATTTTTATTATGTTATTTTGTGAGCAAAAAATAAAAGAGTCTGATTCTGAGTCTGAGTCTTTGGAATAAAAATAAAGACCATGTCATTCCAAAAGAAAAAGAGTAAAAAAAAAAGGTTTTCTTGAATTAAATGCTTGAGCTACTAGAAGTTATGGCCACAAAACATTGTTCTTAAATTTCATCAAAATCTTCAGAATCGGAGAGATACATGCAACTTCAGGGTTCAAACAACTAATTATATTCTTATCATGCACACTCCATATTGTTTATTTTGATCATAGATATCTTCCAAAACAAGATTCTTGGAAATGTTTTGCAGAGATATTTTACACCAAATAACTTGGTGAAGCAGGGAAGAAAAATCGTTTGGCAAAACTTTAACTTTATTACTTTCCCATCACGTCCATTGATTTGGTAGAAGAAAACTGAGAAAACCGTTTTGACATTCATTTATTTGAACATAGAATTGTATACAATGTACAGTTCTATGATTTGAACAAGTAAGCTTTCTTACTACAAATAATAAGGTAATATATTTAGTATACTTTAATATAGCACCTATTCCAGATATATCTTCCCATCAGTGGGAATTCAGTGCTCACCATACTGAATTGCAATCATACCAATCATAATAAATAGTGGTTACCTCTGGAAACATTGGCGGATACAGGGGGCCTAGGGGGCCCGGGGCCCCTCCCCCCTAGACCCATGAGATTAATAATAGTATTTTGAATAAAATACGCAACAACGCAGGCCCGCAAATGCCGAAAACACTCCAGGGCCCCCCATAGATGACCCTGTCTGGATCCGCCACTGGGAAATGGCTACAGCGGGATTTGAACCCAACACCTCTTGAGGTACAAGGCAGACATGCTAACCACTGTACCATGGAGCCACATGAAGAAAAATTCTTACCCATTGATTTGGCAGGGTTTAGGGTAAGATTCCTTGAGTCAGACACTTCAATTCTGTACATTTTAATAAAGTGACATCTTACTGGGCCTATGGGCCTCAGATTACACGTTTTTACTAAATCTAACAGAAAATTGGCAATTGGGACAACACAAGAACTAAAGCAAGAGGCCAAATTTATGAAATACAAAAAAATGGAATAGGGTGTCTTTGAGTCAGACAGCTGTGTTCTAAAAACATGAAATCAAAGAAATAAGTGCTTTAGAGTCTTCCCTTCCATTTAAAAAGCCCATATTAGAGCACAGGATAGCTTAGGCTTACTCCTAACTGAATGACAAAGAAACTGAAGTCAGATCAATACCATAAGCCAGCAAAAGATACCTGAAACATGACAAAATTCCACTAAAATTTACAGATATCTGACACAAATTTGTGAGAAAAACTAGTTTTTTTACCCCATCTTTAGGGCCATGGAAACCCCACTTCACTTGTTAGTATCAAGCTGATAATTTGTGAAGAGATAAACATAGTCTTAAGCTAAAGATTGGTACAAAATCCATAGATAAGCAACCTCTCAGTTAGCCAATTAGACCCTTCTAAAAATGTCTGACTCAAGGAAACTTTCCCTAACCTTTTCATAATAACTTTCTTAACCAATGGTTTGGTAGATTACCGTACAAGGGGGTGACTGCGAACAGTACGGGGTGACTTTGGACACTTTTCTGAAAAAGATTGATCCTCTGTGAATGCAAAATTAAATTTTTATTTTTTTTATTTCACCATAAACAGTACACAATTATGCAGTGATAAATAAGCTACCCTTGTACGGTATCTAAGCTTCAAGTATCTTATTTAATTTTGCATTCATTCTTTTTCAGAAAAGCGTTCAAAGTCACCCGGACTGTTCAAAGTCACCCCCTTGTACGGTACTACAAAAATACAACACAACATATTTACCAATTGATTTGGCATAAAGCACAAAATTAAATCCGCTGTTGAAGTTGGTTGCCTTCATTGTTCCAGCTTCGAAATAAGCCTGATCTCCGGGGAGGATTAGGACGCCATCTATCCGTGACCTCAACCCTTCTAGATCTTGTTTGGTCGGGCACACAGCTCTTGTACATTGCAGAATCGCTGCCAGCCAGAGAAACTTGACCAAGAAAAATGGCCGCTTCATGGTGAATAGATGTCAGTGACGGGTGACTCTCTCAAACAAACAAAGTTTACAGTTAACTTTTTTCAGTAATAATTGCTTTATCGATCGAGAAATAAGATATATATATATTGGGATTACGCTTGTGCGGAGAACTGAACTTTCAATCAAGTTTTACGGGTATGATAATTGACTCAATTTCAAAAGGCCGTATATCACTGTAACATAATTTATATTCTATGCATTTAGTTCATCAACTTCATAGATGGTCATACTGAGCTGGCATGAAATGACCCAATTTATAGAAACATCACAGATAATTGATACTGACATATGTAAAGGTTATTCACCGCGGGA
Source organism: Platynereis dumerilii (assembly GCA_026936325.1). Lineage (NCBI taxonomy): Eukaryota > Metazoa > Annelida > Polychaeta > Phyllodocida > Nereididae > Platynereis > Platynereis dumerilii. Next base: position 10,062,678 of record JAPTHN010000009.1, read on the forward strand.
GAGGGAATATGTGATTTATCACACGAGGCCTTTAGGCCGAGGTGTGATAAACACATATTCCTGATCCCATGGTGAATAACTGGCTTATACCATGAGACAAACACTCAAACAGTCAAACATGAGAGGATAACTGGACAACAAAGAATATGGGAATTATTCCCCTGTAATACTGTATGTGATTGGCTGACAGAGGTGTCGAATGGTATAAATATAATTGCATTGTCACACATAATCCAAAGCTGTTATTACATGAGCTTACAAGCATTTTGCATGCAACAAACATTGTGAGGTGGCCGGATATCATATTAAGGCCATGTTGATAATGGGCAAATTATAAGGTGCCAATCAATAATGGGTATGCATGCAAGCTATGTGACTGTGCACAGGTATATTTTGTACATGACAAATATGCAGTAAATAAAGCCGATATAATGTATCACAGATTATATTAAAATAATGTAGCATTATCGTCGAATGTTATGTGCTCTATACAACCATTTTTTCTGCAACACCAAAGTTTATTTTCAAATTATATTTATATGAAAATTATTATTATTGGATAAAATATCAAAATTATATTTATATGAAAATTATTATTATTGGGTAAAATATCAAAACTTTTACCTGCTTATTATTACTTCAGTAGTGAGCCACCAACCACAAGTGATATATACCTACGGCATGCACCCTTCAAGACCAATAAACATATATATCATATGTCTAGCGGAAATACTCGCTGCTCATTGGCTGACAGCCGTGCAATATTCTACGATATTGCACGCATGTTATTGCACGCTCATTTTAACATGTAAGAGATTGGACGGACCTGAGAGGAAGCACCATATTTTGATGCTGCTGCAGCCACAAGCAAACAAAAACGTTGTGTTTGTTGGTTTTACTAAAAAAGGAACTGCACAGCAACGGAAGCAGATAGAAAGATGGGGATGGTGGCAAAAGATGCGCATATTTACGGGCCAGGTGGATATCAACTTTTTGTGTTGGTTATTTTATTTGTGGCATCAGAATAAAGCATTAAGTGGCCGAAAAACGGCTTTTTTGCCGATTTTTCAGTGACTTTGTTGTGTTTAGAGGTCTAAAGTCTGCTATAAAGTTTCAGATAAAAATCTGAAAAAAAATCCATCATCAAGTATATCATTTGTGGATTCCAATGGTGTGACAAAAAAATTTTTGAGTGAAATAGTTATTGATTTTTGATGAGATACATTTTAAACAAGTGGGTCAAAAGAAACACAAAAAAGAGTTTGGACAAGGAATTCCAGCCCTTTTCTTTGCATTTGCCACTAAAAACCATATGATATAACAGTTATTGCACATCACCTCGTGCAATATCAGTTTTTATGGCACCTTGGTGACTAATATTGCACTCGGGCTGCGCCCTCGTGCAATATTAGTCACCTCGGTGCCATAAAAACTGATATTGCACTCGGTGCTGTGCGATAACTGTATAATATGTCTCAATACATTTTGAACACATTTTATATATAGCCAGGTTGCTATGCTCCAGCGACCAATTGTGCTATTACAAATAAGCATGTGACTCCCAGGCAGCACACAACGTGATTTCTACGTTGTAAATTGGTAGAAATCCCGTTGCGTTGCGTACTACGTCATATTCACGTTGTCACGACGTGTTTTTCTACGTTGTAAATTGGTAGAAATCCCGTTGCATTGCATACTACGTCATTTTCACGTTGTCACGACGTCGTGTTTTCACCTTACACTGTTAGGGGATGATATTAGTGTTACAAATTTTTCATAGGTGGTTTAAGTCGCTTCACACCATGCCACCTGGCGATTACTGGATTATCTTTCATTGGCGCACATGTGACAAAGAGCTGCAAGGATTTCTGAACTGGAAAGTGTAAATGCATTTTTCATATATATATCAGTCACTTATTGATTCAATTCCATGACTATGAAGGATTGGTGTTTGTGGTTGTATTATGCACTGTTCACTGGTTGTTTTTCCTACTAGTTTTTCATGGGAAACAAATAGACTTGAGTCTGTGAATGTCCCATATTATCACTCAAGCAATTTTTCTGACAAATCGCATGATTTCGTCCTTTATTTCTAGAAGATGTAATATAGAGCTGCAACAATTAAAATAAATAGGTTGCATGCGTTTCTGGCCCATGTGCTCCAGAGCATTCAGATGATATGCAATTGTTTTTAATTGCTTTGTGCTCCCTTTTTAAAAAAATTATTTCATTAATTATTTATAGTATTACCCTTCAAGTGACAAAATTCCGTTGTTTTAGTGGAGGACTTCAGACCGGAATGAAGCAAGCGATGAAGAAGAGGCCTTTCTGCCAAACCCTCCTTCCAATGGAAGTAGTACAGTGTCAGGTAATAAAGTTTGAATCTACATAATGTTTTGTTTGTTACTTGTATGGTTGACTATTGTGTCACTCCGCATTTTTGGCCCATTTGCATACTTTCACTGCTCTGAAGTAGTCTTGCGGAGATGGTATCCTTACAACTGTTTATAAATTATGCATTATAATTGAGCTACTTAGCAACTTTTGGTTGTGTAGTGAAATAAAACAAGCTTTAGTAAAAAAAAATTATATTGTACTTTATAAATATAATATAATCTTCATTTTTATAGAGCTAGCTGGTTCCACTACACTGAGGAGAAGAACGGAAAACCCTGCCTGCAGTGATGATGAGAGTATTATAATGGTAAACCTCTCAGATAAATAGGCAATAAATTTGATGAAAATCACAAAGAAATCGTATGTGTGGAGTAATAATGAAACATTGCTTCAACTGTAAAACTTAATAATTCATTGCGTTAAGTCAACTGCACTACGTTTTATATTATCATCTCTAATTGTCCTGCAAAACTTGACGTCTTTTCATCATGTTTTGTTTTCATATTTCGTTAGATCCATGAAGTCCTCCCTCAGAAAGTTGCAGGTTGAGGAAGCAAGATACATCATGCTACGGGTCTTCGAACGGCCAAAAGAAACGCCATCTGTCAGGTAAATAAAGTAAACTATATAAATGATAAATCTTGCTGATTGAGCCCCTAAGACTACAGAGGGAAATACTGTAATGTATTTTTTATCTAGTAATTATTTATTCATTAATTATTTAAAAGAGTATTTCAGTAATAGCATTTGTTTGAATAGGAAGATGAAAGACTTAAACAGTCTTCCTTTTTTTTATACAGCTAATTTCATGTATTTTTAAATTGTGATATTGTTATTTTATAGTTTTAAACTTATTTTTTAGTTTGTGCGATGTGTAAAATTTATGAAAAAGTTGTTATCCATTCTAAATTTTCACAAATTTTAACCTAAAGCATCTAATGTAATATGTAATCTAAGCTGAATCGCAAGAAATCAAGTATCATATGAAAATTTTATTTCATTAATAGCATTTGTTTGAATAGGAAGATGAAAACTATAAATTGATTCTCAGGTTGATCCCCATAATAGGGTATGGGATTAAACCCCAAACAGCTACCTAAAGGCTGGTTACTGGCCAGTCCTGGGCAGTTGAGCTTTGGCTAGGAAACAGTGAACATGTATGTATCAGTATATCTACAATACTTGGATTTACAACAACCTGGATCAATAGTCTTCATTGAATAAGCTCTACCATCAGAGCACCCTAATTACGTAATCATAAAATAGCCTCTAGTCTGGCAAAATTTTAATAAAGTTTATGTAATGTAGTCTCTTTTTTCTTTCAGAACTAGCTGGTTTCACTACACCCAGGGGCAGAGTGGAATATCCTGTGTTCAGTGACAATGGCAATATTAATGTCATGATCTCTTAGGTAAATGATGTAACGTTGTTTGAGTCGTTTGGTATAAATTATCAGTGTCTTGATTGAGCCATTTAACTCTTGTTATTGCTAAGGATAATTTAATAGAAACGATTACTTGCTCAAATTAAACCATTTGTTTCATTACAGTCTTGCCTTAGCTACTCATGGGTCTCCACATCCTGGAGTAAAACCAGAGGGAAATGCTGACAATGCTGAGGACCCTGACGGTGGCAGTGCATCCTGTGAAAGAGGCTGAGGATATGCTGCCATGGCCCCTTGACACCATGGAGGAGCTGGATGAGTTTCAAGACAGACTTGAAGATCCATTCTTCAAGAAGCAATTGGTAAATATTGATATTTCCGTGCATGCAAATACTTGTCTTGTATCATTCATTGTAAATTTTCAAAGGAACGTTAATTGTTTATGAATCTCAAAGACCTGTAGCAAAGATACAGGAGCATAAACTTGTAAAAAGTCCTGTCCCCCACATCGTCCATTTTTTTAAAAATTGGACTCTGTCAAGATTAGTTGAGACTTATACGTACAGGCCTATATGCTGCTGATATGTGGCATATGAATCAACGAAAGATAATTTGATAGGTCACTTATAAATATATAAATGTTTCATTTTTATTCTCTTTTAGAAGTTATACTTTTCATCACTCAAGGGCCACTGTTGAACCAGGAATCAGGATGATATCGTATGCAGGCTGCTGGGAATTCATAAACCGACTTTGGTCAGTGTTTAGTTTGAAGGGCGAGGGGCTAGTTTGAAGGGCCAGGGGCCTCTGGAGAAGCGTTCCTTCATTGAACTCCCTGTTTCAAGGACTATCATTCGTAAGTACCGATATATTGAATTTTTTGCAATTAAGACTGCACAAGCTGTGCAGAGAAGTTTTATTTGACATTATACCAATTTTGTCAACATCGCTTTTATGACTTTTAAAGATGTCTTTCGCTGAAGGTTTGCTGCTGCGCAGCCTATGTTTTTAGTACTTCTAATTTTTTGAATACTGTTAAAAATATAGACATTTGTACATATATATTAGTGCTTTTATTGTATGTAGTAGTGCTTATTGATTATAGAAATTTTTTTGTTGCTTCTTGAGTTGAAAGTCTGTGAGGATTTCAACTGAATGAGATTTTGTTTGAACAGTGAGGCTGATTATATTTTCAGGAGCATGCTTGAAAGTCCATCCGGGGTCAACTGCCAGTGAAGTTGAGCAACTCATCGCAAAACCGTTGAAGCATTGCCCCAAGAAGAAAGGAGGATCTAGGTACAAGGTAAAAAGCCTTATATTCTTCATAGTGCCTTTTTGTTTATCTATTGAATATAAATTCAGGTAAATTACCAGGTGCTCGATCCTGTACATGTGGACAATGTTTCCCTCATCTTTCCTATTTCAATTTTGGGCCCAGTTAAATTCTATTGAATTGTTCAGTTCCATATACCTGTGATCTCTTTATTCCCTATTTTTACAATTTGTTTACTTGTGTTTTGCAGCAACAAAAAACACCGAGAACGACTGTTGGAACTCAGCTGGTTGACGGATCAGACTCCGAATAGGCCAAGATCAATACGAACTTGATTGAATTAAATTTTTGTGTATAATTTAAAATAAAGTGTAAATGTTTCTTAAATCCAGCTTCTGTTGTTATTCAGAAATGAACTTAAATATTTAAGCAATTAATGGGGTTGTGGAGAAGTGAAACTTTCACCTTGTGACCACGTTGTGACCACGTCGTGCCCAAGTTGCTCATAGGTGAAACTTTCACGTTGTGGCCACGTGGTGACCACATAATATTTAGACGTTGCCTTTCACGTTGTGGCCACGCGGTGACCATATAATATTTAGACGTTGCCTTTCACGTTGTGGCCACGTGGTGACCACATAATATTTAGACGCTGCCTTTCTACGTTGTGACAACATAATTTCAACCATACATTTCCAGGTTGTTACACGTAGAATTTTCACGTGGTAACAACCGAAGTATGACGTGGTCACAACGTTGTAACAACGTAAATTTGCTGCCTGGGCTGTGAGTCCCTCATCTTTTATTAAAAGCTTTGCTGAATCAACACAAACTTGGTATTACAGTCTGTCACTTTTATATAGAAAAGTAAAAGAGGACCAGTTCACTGTGAAAAATGCACTTTGTGACTCATGATAGCCGATGAAGTGTCATCTTCTCTATTTTCAACATGGGAAACAATTAGCTCAATAGAGGCAGTTTGATTTTCAGGGGCATAGCCAGGGGGGGGATACAGGGGTCAGAACCCCCCCCCCCCTTTGGCCAAAAACTAAAGTCACAGTTACCAGACCTTTAAAAGGAAGTCCACTCAAGCGCCAAAAGTATGTGAACTTGATGCAAAATTACAATTCTAAAATTATATTTTCATCACAAATGTTTGTTCCAGGGCTTTTCTTCGACGTCAGACCCATATTTACGGAACAATGAGTGCGGATTTTTCAAAAATTTAAAATATTTCTTTGACTCGTTCCTTTTAGATCTAACCTATTTTTAACATAAATTCTATCTGTTGCACTTTTAGTGCAATAAAGTGTATTTAGCCAGATGAGCCCTGTATAATATATAACAACTCTAATGGGTCAAGAATATAAGTCAGAGGAATGCCTGCTGGTCGGCTTTGATGTAAACATATGGAAAATCAAGACTTTCGTGCCTGAAAATTGTTCTTCTGAAACACCACTATTATTTTTAAAAATCATCTTTTAAATTTATGATGTTTTCTTCTGAGAGACACTTTTTGCTTTCCTTCACTTTACCGAAAGACCAACCATAACAGGTAGCATGTTTGCCAATGAGAATGTTGGTCATTTTAAACCCAGAAGTCTATGATAAAGTTTTAAAATCAATGGATTTAGATTCCAGAAAATCACACCCTTGCATATTGTACATGTATTTAGAATATAGGCTGATGTATTTATAATGGACATAAATTTATGTTATTCATGTAGGAATCTCCAGTGCTGTCTCTGATTAACATTAACATTGAAAGTATTGGGATCATGACAAATCATCAGCATGATGACATACGAAATGCCATTTTCACAGTGCAACAGTCCACTCTTCTTCTATATCAAAGTGACAGACTGTAAAAGTTGAACTTATCAGCACTTTTTTTCCAAAATTGAAGAACAGTTGTGCTAACAGTCTCAAAGAGTGACTCTCAGATACTCAGGGGTTGGCAAAAAGGCACCTGTAATTTTTTTTCAAATTCTAATAGTGCTGGTAGAAGGGTATATATATAGTTTATTATATACACTCAACGGCAAAAGAAACACAACCCTTGATTTTTTGCTCATATTATTGCAAATAAATTGTTTTGGCACAAAAGCAAATTTATGGCATTGATTCTGTGGTCAACAAACATAATCATACGATTTTTTCTAATCCATAGTTAGTCTCGAATTTTTTTTTAAGCACCTCTAAGACATGTTGGAAACATCTTGGGAAAGTTTGATGAAAATGGCACAATTTAAAAGGTATGAGAGTCAATAATTTTTCAACATTGCGTTTTAAAATTAGTGAAATGCAAATTTTCGAAGTTTCTTGTAAAATTTAAAAATGAAGGTGCTGAAGTGATTTTTCGGTTTTCAGTCGTCTATGAGGCAGACTTTCATATGACATCATCCTTTTGGTTGTAAGTTGAAGGTAAGGCCTCTTTTTTGCAAAATCCGATAAAACGGACCAGAGAATGACAGGAAATTGAATTGTCGTATTTGAATTTTTGGTACAATTATGCTTGTCGACCACAGAATCAATGCCATAAACTTGGTTTTGACCAAAAAAAAAAAGTTTTTGCAAAAATATGAGCAAAATTATTAAAGTGTTGTGTTTCTTTTGCTGTTGAGTGTATATAATATTATGCAATGGTGTCTGCTACTGGCTGGTGTTGTGCACCATACCACTTTGGACCAGTACGGTCCAGTAGTGGACCAGTACCACCACCCCTTCAGTACCGGACTGCCACAAGAAGTTGTTCCAGAGATTGTCTGCACGATCTTCACTTTTTACACCTTTATTTTCGAATCTTTTCTGATCATTTTTTATGAAAATAGATCAGAAACCAGGACATACCAGCATACCAGACTGCTTTCTGATGGATCGTTCAGGACCAGACAGCATATTCCAGTTCGCTTCGCAAAGTAGTAGCATTCTTATAAATGGCGGGCATGAAAGGGGCACATGCCCCCATATTGGACCCATACCCCTAATAGCCCCATGTGAAAATTGTTGCCTTCAAGGAAGGAAGGCAGGAAGGAGGTGAGGCAGGAAGGAAGAATGGAAGGAAGGAAGGAAGGAAGAATGGAAGGAAGGAAGGAAGAATGAAAGGAAGAATGGAAGGAAGAATGGAAGGAAGAACGGAAGGAAGAATGGAAGGAAGAATGGAAGGAAGAATGGGAGGAAGAACGGAAGGAAAAACAGAAGGAAGAATGGAAGGAAGGAAGGAAGGTGAAATGATGGCTCATACTTGTATCTTGAAATTAATTATTTTGGTGGGGTTATTGGAGGTTGATTTTACAGGAAACATTTGGGGACATCGCATGCACAACATAAATAATTACTGTATTGCCGTTACCAAGAAACATATAATTTCCCTCCAATGCAAACTCCAGGCCCGCCACCCTGAAAATCTAATGTTTGCCCCAAAATGGGGTTATACACTCCTGGGCAAAAAAAATGGACCTTCATAGAATTTATTTCATTTGAACAGGCTTTGATTTTTATGGGAAATCTACAACAACAAAGCTTCATTTCGTGTCAGTCAACCAATAACGACATTGTCTTAGTGTGGAATTGTTTTGTTTTGAATTTTTAAGCAGCGCAGTCTTTTGGTTACGCTTCTTGGCAACTTTATGCACCGCAAAATGTTCATTTTGTCCATTGACATTACACTGCTTTCCAAGGCTCCTCTGTGTTACTGAATTTCTGTACTATTATATTAACATCAAACGTCAAAAAGAAAAAGCATTTCCGTACTAAGAAAAAATTGCTATTGATTGACTGACAGGAAATCGGTCTTGCCGTTTTGTATTAAAGCAATATGAAATTCTACAAAGGTCCATTTTTTTTGGCCAGGAATGTACAAAATCACTTCTCATAGTCGCCCCTCTCTGTGCACACTCTAAACACAGTGTGGTCAAGATGACAACTCTAGAGTGGTAATTCCTGGTACCTGAACCGACAACTCCTTACTTAAAGGTTGTCAATGTGACAAATATTGGATTAGTAAGCTGTACCCCTCTGATAATCAAAGCTACCAGACTCTGATAAAATTGACTACCTGTCGGACACTTACATAGTCAACATAGTCACTACGATTATGATAGAATAGTCAAAATGATTTTCCAGGAAGTCAGTACCAAATTTTTGCAAACATTACTGCCCTAAAGTAGTCAAAAACTAGTCACAGTGACAACCAAATGTTTAGAGTGATGCCTGCATATATATAAACTTTTATTCGACAACGACTATCATGAAGATACAATGTGTCCTACAAGATATAAAAACAAGATGATTTATGGAGTAAGCAATAAGGGTTAAATAAACAAAAGAGGAATAGTAATACACTGCTATTGACTATTATGGTATTATATTTTCATCATATATATTCCAATATTATTTGTTTATAGAACTGGATAATTGGATCTCCAGGAGGCAAATTTTATTATATATTACATCCTTTGACCAGATTACGCACTAGTGCTCACAACGGGCTTTGCAAGTTCAACTTTTTTCTTGCCAAGTCAACAACCTTGGAAGCAATGACCTGCGAACGTATTGATTTTGAAAGCTTAACATTAAAATATTGATTTGCTGATTTTTCACACATATACCTATGAGTCAAAAAGTGTTGTAACACTTCACATCAGAAAGGTGCTGAATTTTTAGTTGTCATTTGTCTTAGACCAGTTAACTCTTGCATTATAGTGTGTCCCAAATTATAATGCATTATTTTTATTCTCAAATGATACTATTTCTATTATTATATCCCTCACACATTATATACAGTGCCGCCTGTAAGTAAGTGAAACGCATGACATTGTGCCATTGCATCAATGCTAAACATACTCAGCCAAACTGCTTGTGGAGGCATGAATTCTCATCGGATGAAAGGGAAACAAAGTGGGTCATAAAGGCCGATGTGTGAGGCAAGTGGGATAAAAATAGCAGCCCATTTTCTTCGCTGTAGTCGGAGTTAGGTATGGGTCAAAGTCTTTGATAAGTAAGTGAACCACCCTTCCCTATGTTTTAACATTAGACCTGCGTTTCACTTACTTATCAAAGACTTTGACCCATACCTAACTCCAATTACAGCAAAGAAAATCGGCTGCAATTTTTATCCCACATGCCTCACACATCGGCCTTTATGACCCAAAATGTTTTCTCCTCATCGGATGAGAATTCGTCCTTCCAGAAGCATTTTGGTTAAGGATGTTTAACATTGATGCAGTGGCACAATGTCATGCGTTTCACTTACTTACAGGCGGCACTGTAGATAGTAGATGGTGAGGAGACCAATATTGAGTTTTATTGGTCGAAGCAGTAATATTGGTCGAGGCCGTCGGCTATTTGTTATATTCTGCACCTCAATTTTCAGATTTATACATATTTGTAAATTACTGGTTTATCTAATGATACTAAAGATACTTAATTTTTTTATATGAAATATATTTAATTTTTCCACTTATTTACAACGAGCATATTTATAAAATGATAGATTGACATTTCAGGAAGTTGGATATCCTCCTGCCCAGGCCTTCCCTTAAGTAAAAGGCAATTAGGTGCATTGTTGCTGCTAAGAGGTGAATTACATTATAAACTTTCAAGTGAATTCTGGTAAAGGTAAGTATTTATAGAATGGGCCAAAATTTTTCATGTGACTTTTACTATATAAACTGCAATACCAGACCAAGGTCAACCTGGATCGGAAAATATTGGGGGCACCTGAAACACCCTAGTGCACACAAATATCACTTTCCACACACCAATAACACTTTTAAGACACCAATATCGTTATTTATTGGCATGTCATGTGACAGATCTCTTGCTACATGATTGGCCTTAAAATTTTGATAGTCAACCAATATTGAGTTTTATTGGCCGAAGCAGTATAATGGTCGAGGCCATAGGCCAATATTGGTCTCCTTATTTCTTTGTGAACACAAAACCTAACAAACGTTTCAGTACTGTAATGCTTTTACACACACCAGCAATTTCCTTATTACTCATGGCTCATCTTGTGTATGATGTTTTCCAGAAATACACTACCTCAAAATAAGCTTAGTTTAAGTTGTTTAAATAATAATGCTCAAGCATAGGAAAATTGGTTTAGTTAAAGTTGTTTGTCACATGTAATAAGCAAGCCTTGTTTCATCAAAACACTAAAGCAGACACTGCTATCATAGTTCTTACTTTTCATATCTCTCTCCAATGCAGAGTTTAGAGCAGTAAGTAAGATCAATTTGCCACCAAAGGAGTTCCTTCCAATCACGCACATGAATACCAATAATACCCTACAGGCAATACAAGCAGATGCAATTCGAATTTGGAGATTGCAGGAGCAGAGCCATTTTGCAAATAACAACCAGATATGGTGCAAATGCAACAGTTGATCTTGTACATCTCACTTATTTTGATAATGTTCTGGCATGCAAAGTATTTTCTCTTTTATAGTATTTACATATTTTGAAGAAATACAAAACTAGTGGGACCCTATTCCAAAGTCATATACGACAAATTATTATTAGAATATAACTATAGCAGTAATCACAAACTGTTGTACATTGTTTGTTACTATGCATGTTTTTAGCATTTAGACATGAGATAAAAATATATCTGCAACACCCAACAATAACTGTGAATTTTGAGAAAAAAATGTTCACAGTCAACTGTCAAATTTGATAGAATCTGTGACAAATATATCAAAACACACATGTCCAGGGTATTTTTTTGGACTTGTCATATGCTAATGGTATGGTATGGTATTTTTTATTGACATGTGTGTATATATACAATTATCAATTTTTGCTTCCCAGATGTTTACATCTAAACACACCCAGCCCACTTGGGCTTACATGTCAAGTACTTATCTTATAAAACAAACGGAGTGGCACTGAAAAGAATAAATATATAAATAATTAAAGTAAGTAGAAACATTTTACAAGGAAATAAATGAAGGTTAACTATATAATACATCCAGTTTTCAAATGCGATCTGATTTAACCAAATAGTTTTTGCTTTCTGATGTCATATATATTCCAGATAAATGTCACTGTTTTTAAAATATTACATTTTTTCATTATTACATTGAATTTAGATTCTGTAGTGAGGGACTGAAAGTCCTGGACCTCAATACCATGAATGAAATACTGGTTTCTCTCATTTTCGTAGAAAGGACAGTTAAAAAGAAAATGTGCCTCATCTTCCACCGAGTTATCATTACATAATTTGCATGTGCGTTGTTCAATCTCAAGGCCCTTCCAGCGACCAGTTTCAATCTCCAGTGGCAGTATACCCAGTCTTAGTTGTGCTAGTACACTTCTATATTTTCTGTTCATGTTTATGGATACGTAAGGTTCAATACAAAAGTTGTCCTTAAATGTGACATATGTTCTCAATTTTGGGAAATCGGCTAAAGCATTTTTCCATTCACAGCATTTAGCTTCGGGCAAGAGAGCCCATACACGTTCAATTGGACATGGAAGTGCATCATGAAAACAACTTGACATATTCCGTTTAGTCACGATCTCTTTGACTTCTGCAGCCCAAGCTTTTGTGGGCTGATTTATATCCCACTGGAAAACTTTTTTCGTTAAACGATTGGAGTTCATATTCACAAGGTTATTCCAGGTTCTAATCATGTTTACCTTACGTCTGACACTGCTATGGGTCCAGCCCATGTCGCCTTGAATTGCTAAATTGGGTGCAAAGTTATGAACACCCAAGAAAGCCCTTATTGCTCTGTTTTGCACATGGTCAAGTTTTTCAAACACTTTAGCTCCCCAGATACCACTGGCATAATCGAGAACTGTGCTAACACAAGCATGGTATAACGTGGTGAAGGTATTATAGCCTAAACCATTTAAATGCTTATGTTTTGCCAGAATTGCTCCTAATGCTCTGCTTCCAGCTCCTGCTAATGTTTCAGCAGTCACATTATAATGAAGGTGCTGATCAAGGACAATGCCAAGGTATTTGTATTTTGGAACAATTTCGATCATTTCGCCATTAAGCAGGAAGTTTTGTGAAGTTTTGGGCAACTTTTTTGGTCGATAATGTACAACTTTTGATTTCGAGCTATTAAATTTAATACGCCATTTTCTTCCCCATTCTGAGACTTTATTTAAAATCACCTGTAGATCTTGTTCTGAGTCTGCTATGAGAACTACATCATCTGCATACAGCAGGATGCTTAGTTTTTCTGTACCAAGAGGAACTCCTAGACCAAGACTATTGACATCATCAACAAGGTCATTTGCAAATATATTGAATAAAGTTGGTGAAAGGGTATCACCCTGTCTGACACCATATCCAATATCAAACCAATCAGTCTATCTCCCATTTATATTAACAGCAGATAAGCATCCCGAGTACATACTGGTCAGGTTTTCATAGAATTTACCATTCACTCCATACTTGAGCAGCTTATAGAAGAGCAAATTTCGATCAACCCTATCAAATGCTTTTTCAGCATCTATAAAGCTGACATAAGTTGCTTTCTTTTGTAGAGTTCTGTGTCTCAGCACAGCTGTTAAACTGTAAATATGATCATTGCATGACCTGCCAGGTCTAAAGCCATTTTGCTCATCATGAAAAATGTTTCGTTCTGCAAATGTGAGCAGTCTACTATTCAGGACTGAGGTATACATTTTATAGACCGTTGACAGTAGGGATATACCACGGTACTGCATAGGGACTTTGGAATCAATATTTGCATTTTTCGGAATAGGTTTGATCACAGCTTTTTTCCATTGTGAAGGAATCAGGGCGCTTTTAAAAATGCCATCAAACAGAACTTTCAGAAGTTGGACAGTGGAATTACTTTTGATCACTTCACTAGGTATGTTGTCGTACCCAACAGCTTTTCCAACCTTGGCTTTATTTATAGCTTTCCTGACTTCGTATTCACTTATGTCTTTGTTCAAATATTCAGTTTGGGTAACATTGGCTTCAAGCTGTACCTTTTCTCCAACAACCTGTGCGTAAAAGTTATCATCAAAAGTTAATATATGGATGAATTAAATCGATTTAAAAGCCCTAATATACCATGTCTATCAATGACTGGTACCTCCGCTCGTGCTTCCAATCTATTGATGTACGTACTGCAGTGCATTTTTTTAACATGGTAACTAGGAGATCAAATGGTCTCCCTGTGGACAGATTTGTCTCCTATTCAATGCTATATTGGTGTCACTGGGAGACCTTTTTGTCCAGATAAGAGACTCTCATTAATTGCATATCCGGATGCCTTAATTTTATGTTCTTGTGTGCATTTCAAACTGAGGTTTCGTTCTCCCCATGTCAGAACTAATTTTCACTGCATGTATTTACAATAGATTTCTGCTTATGTCATAATTTTGATTTTACGTTTTCCTAAATTAAAAAATTGTTGACCTAACAGGGCGATTTAAAAAAGCATGGCAAAAAAACAATTTTGGTGGAAAACAAAATTTTTAAGAGCAAAAAAAATTTACAGTCCTTGTCATACTTACGTGGAATCTCAAGTTTTTTTTTCTATGCTGTTGAACTGTGATGTCAGAGATGACTCTATTCTAGCATTGCAATATATGTAAATTAACTACAAGCTGTGATGTCATTTCAAACTGGGTCAGATTCCCCAGCTTCTAGCCAATGTTGATCCTCCTGAACTGAGCGTCACAGTTTCAACACAGTGTCAGAGTAAGAGCTTTATATCAGGGATAGCCCCTACAACTACGTCATCACAGCTTGATAGCCAATGGGCTGACCGTAAACTACGTCATCACAGTTCAAACATCTAATCCAACCAAATGGCAGCTTTATGAGCATTCACAGTAGACAACTGTTATAATCCCCATAGAGTTGTTTGATAAATCTACAAACTTGCTAACTTACAACTTTAAACTTTGATGGAAGTTGGTATAAACAGAAGAATTTGACAATTTGTTTGTAAACACATGGCTTATGTTATGTATATTTGTTCTGGCAGCCCATTGGCTGAGAGGCTGTGATGTCAAACTTGCATGGGTTTTCCCAGACCAAATTTTAACTCTGAGTTGAAAACTGTGATGCTCAGTTTGTAGGATTCGCATTGGTTAGAAGCTTGGGAATCTGACCCAGTTTGAAATGACATCACAGCTTGTAGTTAATTTACATATATTGCAATGTTAGAATAGAGTCATCTCTGACATCACAGTTCAACAGCATAGAAAAAAAACTTGAGATTCCACGTAAGTATGACAAGGACTGTAATTTGCTTTATCAGATCTTTAGATTCTTCTAGAGTGGAAAATACCTTGTATGACTGGAAACCTGTGTTAGTATTACTTATATTACATTAACATTTTGCAATAGCTCCACAGTCCACACCTGTTGGAACACTCCTGACTGTATCTGCAAATCTACAAAAGCTGCAATGATTACCAATACAGAATATAAGTCATAGTTATTATGTTTTCCTATTTGGTCTTCCCTCAGCCTATCCTCAACAATAGTGATTGTTGCATTCTACTTATTCCGTACATATTAGTGACTTCCTGTATCTAAAAATGTACTCTCTTGACAGCAAAACAACATATCACCTTCCTTCAGAGACTTCAGACTATCGCATGGAGAAAGCTATAGGGTACATTCGATTCCATCTGCTCTAACTTCTCCGAAAGTTACGTACATGTATCTACTCCAGGAAGAGACGTTTCTACTCCGGGAGTAACCTAAGGTTGGTCCAAATCAAACAAAACGGAGTAGTTAGAATCGTCATAACTTGGGGGTTCCCTAGCAATTACAATTCCCTAGTTAATTGCGATTACGACGTCGATTGACACCCTCAATAGATTGCTCTTAATTTATTGGATTGAAATTTAATTTGAAATACAGAAATGCATACCAGAAAAAAGCAATCAGACACTAAATCAAAGCTTCTGAAGAGTCATCTATCTTTGTAAACAATCCTACGTCATGGGATATCCCAATTTCTTGGAGTACTTCCTATCTACTCCAAACTACTCCGATCTACTCCCGGAAATGCAAAACGAATGAAAGCTTCTGAAAACTGGATCATAGTTTGCAAGGATTCATGGAACAATGATCCTAAAATTCCCGTAATATATATGAAAACACCAACTATAAGATTGTGTGAAGAATATTTTGGCATGCAAAAACAGCTATAATTTTCAACTTTTTTGGCAAGAATGATATCAGATTATATAAAATTGTCAAAACTTCTTCACATAAACTTGATACTTACTATTCAGTTTGATTGACTATATTTCCTCTGTAGGGGTTGTTACATACACTCTCCTTTTGGTGGAAATTAGCCAAATTCCTAAAGAGTCAACAGTTCAAACTCCTTTCTGCAAACATTATCAGTCTGGAGCTATTATCATAAATATATCTAATGGATATTAAAGTTCAACTGAACTACAGATATCAGGCATCATGGCACTACAAATAATGGTTTCAGGTTGTTCCGTTGGTCTCCCAGTCACTAATCTTAAAAAAATCCTCTGACTTGGCAAAAGGTAGGATGGCGATTGTGGTGTGACTTAGCATTGTGTGCGCTGGAAATGGCTGCCTGGCTGTATACTCCCTGGGGAGTTGAGAAAGGCTCATGCTTGAACTGGCCTACCAAGGGTGTAATTGTAAACTCTTTTGAGACTGACGTCATTGGTGTAATGGACTATAAAAAGGTCTTCATTTACATCTACATTTACCCCCCCCCCCTTAGGATCGACGCAGATTTTACTATCATTTTAGTACACCACCCTCAGACACACAAAGCTAACGCATCTACCAATTATTGGGCTGTAGAGTTTAGCTCCCGGTACTGAAACAATTAATCTTTAAGATTTTGTTTTTGTTATGAAACTAAAGTATTGCATAGGGTAAAAAAATATTAATAATGCAGCCTACTGTGCAAATGTTTGTAACTTAAAAATACACTGATGTACATGTATACTAAAACATAGGCTGCGCGGCAGCATACCCTCGGCTACTCAGCGGCTATTCTCCAGACCGTGGGATACATTGAGGCAGGACCCCACTGACAACTCTAATATCCTCATGTAGGCTACATGAAATTCCAGTTGAAAAACTTTCATTGAATGGCCAAGAACTGTGAGCAAAATAATATAAATGTTTCCTGTCTGCCATTTTGTATTGGCGGGAATTCAAAATCCACATGGCAAGATGGGTCCCCCCCCCCCAAAAAAAAGAGGGGAAACAGTTAAAATTTGGGCAAGGAGTCAAAAAGTGTGGCGCAAGATCAAATGAACTGAAAATCAATGGTTAGCAATTAGCAAGACATTGCATTGTACTGTAGAAGTGGTATAATTTGGTATAATCTGGATAATGAAACTCAGGCAAGTATTCCACTATGCCTATTAGTGGCCTGTGGCAAAATCTGTGCCTTTTTGTGAACGAGCAATTTGAGAAATAAAATTTTAAAAATGAAGTCAAGAAGATGACTGGTTTCGGTGACAATATTAAGAACAATATTATCCGACAGTAATTCGTCCCCTCTTCCACTACCATTTTAGAAAGTTGGTTTTTTATCAAACTTATTTTTGTCTGAATGTAATATACAGTGGTGACAGACAGGAAAATAAAGCAATGCAGTGCACAATAGACAGGTAATGACCATTAAAAAGACAGCTAGAAATGGACAATAATTGAGATAAAGACAGTCAGAAACCATCAGGACATGTAGGGGACTGTTTAGATAGATAGATAGATAGATAGATAGATAGATTTTTGGTAGTTTGGTCAAACCAATTATCAGTTTTGCTATTTTAAAAGATGTGTCATAATTCCTGCAGAAAAGATAAAATTACTATTTCATTTAAACTGCATAAAACTGAATTGCAATAAGGGTAGCTATTGTTTGAACAAAAATTAGATATCTATCAGTTCAATAAATTTCTGTCTGTAAATCTTATATCTAATCAGACAGTGTCATTGACTTCAGTTCTACATCATCGTGATCCTGGATCAATTTTAGAATGTAGCCATGTAAATTGTTGGATGTTGTAACAATTTCAGTTAAATTTCATTATCCTTGAAGACATTCCCCTTAAAGGGGTTAAAGGGGCTTCCTTAGTCCCCCTCCTTAGCTGCTTAACACCCAAATCAATTGGCTATTGTCTGCTGTACCCCAATCTTTTAATCACCTTATGCAATGCTGTTATGTAACCTGACAAAAGAATGGAGGGTGGCATACTTCACACACCTCTAAGTGTGCCACTGTGATGGGGGGGGGGGGGTCCAATGAAACATCACTGAAAATCAATGGTTACCAAGAGATTAAACTTGAAATGATATATCTACTAGTCAAAATGAAATCTGGATCATGTGATTTTGGCAAGTAGGCCTATGGCTGATTTTGTGCTTTTTGTAAAAAGAATAATTTGAGAAAAAAGAAGAATTCCATTTGATGATTGGATTTTGCGATATATCCATGTATAGGAATCTTGGATCATTGTAAAGCTTTTGAAATTGTACAGGATTAAAATTGCTCTAATAATGATATCTATCTATCTATCTATCTATCTATCTATCTATCTATCTATCTATCTATCTATCTATCTATCTATCTATCTACCTACCTACCTACCTACCTACCTACCTACCTACCTACCTATCTATCTATCTATCTATCTATCTATCTATCTATCTATCTATCTATCTCTATCTAGCTACCTAGCTAAATACCTACCTACCTACCTACCTACCTACCTACCTACCTACCTACCTACCTACCTACCTATCTCTCTTTTATTCTTTATTTCTTTATATTAATTAACTTATAGATCTATCTTTCTTTCTTCTATCTTTTTTCTCAGTTATCTAACAGGTCATCCATAAAGTCACACAAGCTCTTTATTGATTGCTGGCCTTTTTTCATACAGCACGTTTTGTTTTTTCAATGAAACCTTGAGTTTGAGTACCAGTAAATAATTTGTCACAAAGAGATGTTTATGAGATGATCAAGAGCCTCGATCTTTATGATAGCTATATAAAATTATGCACATTTGTGAGCTGGCACTAGTGAATTACTTTACTGTTTCAAAGAATTATTTTACATGTTGCATCTAAATTATTATTATCCCGGGTTCAACTTGCTGTATTTCTTTATTTTAATTGAAAATTGTAACTAAATGAACAAATTACAACATCAGTTCCCTAAAGTATCTTTCTACCTGTCTATCAGCCTATTTCTATCATAAACTAGAAATAAGATTATGACTAACAGAAATAGTGGCTGTGTCTACCTATTCAATCTATTTTAGTATTAACACTAAAAAGATGTACAGGCGCATATAAATACATACTTTTTAAGAAAACCAAAACATGACTATTTTAAATATAAACTTAATTTGTATCAGTAACTGATAAATTTGTATATATTAGCATGCACTAAAAGGGTTTAAATGTTGTTCAAACATGGTCATGGGGGACAATAGGGGCATAACAATAGCTGAAAAGAAAAACAAAAGAACCATATACCTGAACTGTCTGGACAAAATAACACCAATGGCACTACTGACACATAGATAACATAAAGATGTGTTTCAAGTAAAACTGTCAAATTATTACTTTTTTCTTCTTATGCAATTTTGTAACCACCCTTTAATTTACAGCACAGCATGGTTACACATGTTACATAGCCCATAAGCCTCACATGGGCTTGATTGTCAAAAGTTACATCTATCTAGTCTTAGCCATTCTTATCATAAATTACAAATATGGAATATGGGTCTAAAAACATAAATTATAGAAAAGATGTCTCCAACCAAAACCATTGTAAATGGTAAGACTAAAACAAGGTTTATGCCAGTATATATATATATATATATATATATATATATCTTTTAAGACTGAGCAAGTTGCTAGTTAATACAAAGTTTAAATGCTGGTCAAACTTTGAAGAATAACAATAGCTGTAAAGAAAAACAAAACAAAAGAAACATGTCCCAACTCTGTGTACAGTCTGCATGGGCTACAAAAAGTAATATCTCAGCTTCTTCTTGGCCTAAATTTTTTATTCAAATTGGAAATTTCTTTTTTTGTTCAATATAAAACTACAAAGTTGGTGTCAATGCAGTTTGGACATATTTCTAAGAAAAAAGAAAATTTGTTAAAAAGTTGAGGGTGCTGTGCACTGCTTTTGTGCTCCTTTGTTCCTAGCTTTGGTCACTGGAGAGGATTAGTGACACAATGTTACATAACATGAATGGCTGGAGGGGAGGGGTACAATGAAGTACAGACACAATGTCTCCAGGCCCATTCAACAAAAACTGGACCCCTTCCAATGATGCCACTTTTACCCCCTAAACAATATTTCTTTAAAATGCTAAAAATACAATTGGTGTGAGTTTTAAAATGAATTAAAAGACAGATTTATCCAATAATGTCTTAAAATGTAAAATTACACACTGAAATTTGCAGAAATGGGGTTTGCATACTAAGTAATTTTCTTTGATAACCCTCTATATATACATAGTGGTCTCATTGCCAGTCTGTCTTATATGTTCATATTTAATTTTCATTAAAGGCCAAAATAAAAATAAGCTGACAGTACTCCATATATGTTAAAATGTACATAACTGAGGTTAGATTTAAACCATTAAGTTAGAATTGAGTTTAAGATTTCTTGTCAAAGGATTAGCAGGGAAGACAATTACCCTGAGACATAACATTACATAATCAAGACTTTTCCAGTGCTTTCATTCAACAAAAGCCAATCTGTCTGATTCATCCACATTTAATTTTCATGCAAACAACTGAATAAAAGGGGCTGACATTAATTTATCTTCTAAAATTTACATCACTGAGTTCAGATATTTTAAAACCGTAAAGTTATAATAATTGGGAGTTAAAGATTTAGTGTCAACATTTTAAAATATTAACACACAAATGCATGTTTTTGAATATACTTAATTAATGCTTTGAAAGTCCACATAATTATATTTAAAATTTATATATTTCCTATTGATAATATTTCACGAGGAGGGGTAGAAAAAGTAAAATTTTGACATTATTGTGGCAAATTTGATTGACCAGGGCCAATATTTACTGATATATGATTATCTGAAAATCCTTAATATTTATCTCATTTTGTTAATATTGACCTCTGCTGCGAATAAAAATGTTCATATTGTTCAAAATCAGCATGATGATGATGTGAAACATGTCAGGTTTATTTTGACAAAAAAAGGTCAAAGACTGGTATGACATCAGAAGGAAATGGAGAGTAAATAGACATTTTAATGATTTTTTGCGTCTTTTCAATCATACATTTCAACGGAAAAAATGCAACAACTCATGCAATGGCAGTGAATATTAGTCAATAGTGTGTCTAACTACAATAAAACCTTAAGTTAACTAACTTACCCATTACCATTTGGCTTTTCACGCAGAAATGTTGGAAAATTGGGATTTTTTCGAATTTTGGGGTTTTTATAAAAATTCATAGGACCAACATTCCAACTGATTAGAGATGTTTAAAGAGGCATAAGTTAGACACCTAATTGGAAAATTTCATAGATTTAACTTCAAAATTGACTGAATCATACTAGTTTAAAATAATAGTATTTTTTCATATTTTTGGTAAATTGTCGTCCTTTCAACTTTATCAGAGCATTTAGACCCACAAAAAACACATCTTGGGTATTTAATACATACAATATGCAAATTTCAGTGTCAAAAGTACTGCAGTTTTTTAGTTCTGTCCCAGAAACAAAAAAAAAAAAACAATTTTTCACATTTTTCAATGATTGTGAGAAAAGTATTAATGTCATGGGGATTAGACCTATGAAAGGCTCAACTGGGATAAAAGATACCATATATACCCAAAAATGATAAATATGCATGCCATAGTTTTGGCTTGACACCCAATACACAAAAGAATATTTTTTCACATTTTTCAATAATTGTGAGAAAAGTATTAATCTCATGTGGATTAAACCCCTAAAAGGCACAACTAGGATAAAAGATATAATAATGTCCCAAAAATAAAAAGTATACATTCCATAGTTTTGGCATTACTCCCAATACACAAGTGGGACGCCCGTTATCCGGACGCCCGCCCGCCCGTCCGCCCGCCCGCCCGCCCGCCCGCCCGCCCGCCCGCCGGACGGACAAATTTTCCCAAAGTAACTACAATACCCGTCGGCAATGTATACATTGCCGAGGGTAAAAATGTACAGTGGCAATATTTTCTTCGTTTATACTCTGCCATACAATGTGATAATGTAAGCCTTTCAAAGGTAGCCCAGAAAATATAATACCCGCCTTTGTGCATGGATAATGAGGTAAAGGATATATACATTATGCATATAAATATTCATGGAAACAACACATTATTTCAGCAAAGAGTTGGTGATGTACAATGAAAATAGGCTGCGCGAAGGCAAACCCCGGTCACTCAATGGCTTTTCTGCTGGCAGCGGAAGCCATTGGCGTACCAGGAGAGGGGGGGAGAAATTGGTAGAATTTTATGTGGAATTGTATGTAGGAAAATTAATGACATCACAACATTGTGAAACAGCGTCGAACTCTGACGTTAGGATGCAACACTGTGGCAACATAATTCTACCATACAGTTTACGTCATTAAAGAAACGCCTGTAATGGTTAGTGAGGTCCAGAAGAATGACAGATTGAACATGTGTTTTTCATTCTGTTCAGTCGGCCATGTTTTATTCCAGTCCTAGAGCATTATAGGGTAAAGTTCTTTGAGTCGGACACTTAGAGAAGGTAACCGAAAGTCGGACACTTTTTGTGGGGCTCCACAGGCTAATTGAGAGCTTGTATACTAGTATATTTGGTACCAATTTGTTGCCCAAGATGTCCTTTATCTATGCCAGAAGTATCAGCATGATATGAACAACGAAAGTGTGTTTTTCACGGCTCTATAGATAGGGTAAAAAAACCGTTTTTCTCTCAGAAATTTGTGAATTTTCACAGAATTTTGTCATGTTTGAGGTATTTTTTTACTAGCCTATGGTATTGATATTACTTCAGTTTTTGTCATTCTGTTAGGGGTATGTTTAAGCTATTCTGTGCTCTAATATTGCTTTTTTCAATTGAAGGGAAGACTCTAAAGAACCTGTATCTTTGATTCGTGTTTTTAGAACACAACTGTCCGACTCAAAGATACCCTATGTCATTTTTTTGATAATGCCTGATCCTTGTTCGTAGTTTGTCTAGAGAATGGTTCAATCTGAACCCTTTTGAATATACACTCTTAGCAAAAAGGTTTTATATGGAACCTTTTTTGGGTCTTATGAGCTGGTATAGATAAGGAACTCTAAAAGGTTAATTATTCATCTTTTAGAAAGTTTCCAACAGCAAACAAAAAAAAACAACACTTAGATAATCCAGCTGCACTGAACTCCCACAATGGAATCCCTTTCTCTCAAGGTCGGTGCATAGGGTTCCATCGCAGGGCTTCCCACCAGTATTGAACTTTTCAATTCAGGGTTATATATATATACCATCAAGACCTTTTGCGCTAAGAGTGTGATCAGTGTATGCTAGTAGAGCAGCAGGATAACAAACTTTCACTCGTCAGTCGTAAAGTCTCTGAATCTTGCCCTAATCTGCTGACCAAAACATAGATGTGATTTCACAAGATTTGACAACATCGCCGTAAAATAGACGTTATCAGGAAAAAAGAAAAAACCCAATCCCTAGCAATCCCAATGTGCTCTGTCTCCCAATGTGCCCCATCTCCCAATGTGCCTCAATTTCCAATGTGCCCCAGTTGCCCTACTTTTCAATGCATATCATATCATGTGTCGACATCAGAGAATGTTCATTGCAGTTCGAAAGACATTGCAAAAGCAACAGAACTAATGATCTTGCTACCTTTGTTCACATGGTGGCATTTGATACACTTGTGCCTTACTGCATTAGGCTGTTATCTCCTGGCTCTTCCCTGTCATTTCTTACGCGTGAAAAGATTTACATACCTGAAACATCATAAGAACATCACTTGTTACAGGTGGAGTGTAGTTGAAGATGCAGAAAAATGCTTTAAAAGAGAGACCGAAGAAGCTTTGGAGACTTTCCAGACCAATGTACTTATCACACAGAGGCTGGCGTATTACTGAAAACTTACGTCACAGAATATGGCAAGGAAAGCAGCACAACAGGCAGCAAAGGCACAGATTGTCAGACTGATTTGTCATATGTAGAATGGATGTTGCTAAAGTAAAAAGAGGCCTGTGGAAAAGAGGAGTTTAACAGGTCACAACGGAGACTGACCTGCTGAAGAAGAGATGGATTTGAAACAAATACAAGACTGACTTGTCAAAGTTGAGGAGGATTTGCAACAAAAAACAAGACTGTCTTGTCGAGGAAGAGGCAAATTTGCAACAAAAACAAGACTGTCCTTTCAAAGAAGAGGCAGATTTGCAACAAAAACAAGACTGACTTGTTGAAGAAGGCAGATTTGCAACAAAAACAGACTGACTTGTCAAAGAAGAGGCAGATTTGCAACAAAAAACAACATTGACTTGTCGAAGAAGAGGCAGATTTGCAACAAAAACAAGACTGACTTGTTGAAGAAGCAGATTTGCAACAAAAAACACATCTGACTTGTCAAAGAAGAGGCAGATTTGCAACAAAAACAAGACTGACTTGTCAAAGAAGAGGCAGATTTGCAACAAAAACAAGACTGACTTGTTAAAGAAGGCAGATTTGCAACAAAAACAGACCAACTTGTCAAAGAAGAGGCAGATTTACAACAAAAAAACATCTGACTTGTCAAAGAAGAAGCAGATTAGTGACAAAAACAACACTGATTTATAAAAGTAGAGGAGGATTTGCAAAAAAATTTAGAATGTGAGAGTCCTCATCAAGCAAAAATGACAACCATGGGATTATTATTTGAAGCAGTAACCTTCAGTGAAGCAACCACCATATTTGATCCATCACTAGAAAGTGGAGACACCATTGCCTCAGGTAAATACAATAAGCTTATACATATCTTAAAAAGATAAATAACTACAATATAATGTCCAAAATGCATTGTGTGTGAGAGAGTTTTTGCCCAATACTTTTCTTTAATAGAAATCTACAATGCATATGAACACAATGGAGAGGACATGGTTAAAGTGATTCCCAAAATTATATAATTATTAGGAAAACAAGGTGTGTGAATGACTTCAGGTGACTCAAGTATGGTT
Organism: Platynereis dumerilii; assembly: GCA_026936325.1. Classification (NCBI taxonomy): domain Eukaryota; kingdom Metazoa; phylum Annelida; class Polychaeta; order Phyllodocida; family Nereididae; genus Platynereis; species Platynereis dumerilii. The sequence continues at coordinate 10,087,896 of JAPTHN010000009.1, forward strand.
TGATAATATAGATTTTTCTAAAATTTTGCACCAGCACTCAAAGGGACCTGTACATTCCAAAAATGAAAAACAAAAAAAAATCACTGACTGGTTTGGTTGCCATGGTAAAAGTGCAGCAACACACTGATAAATTGCATTTTTTGCATGCATCAATTTTAGCAGTAATCAAATGTTAAGAAAACGATCATATAGATTTTTTTTTTTTAATTTGTATACATCATAAACAAGTTACATTTAAACAAATGGCAAAATATTTTAAAAATTCACCGCGCCATTTTCTTACTGCAGTACCATGACTGTGCCAATGTCAATATAAAGAAATAAAGACAATTTTAGACACAGTTGACGGAATTGAACCTTGAAAATTGTCGGATGAAGCTGGGAAGCTGACACTTTCATGTAGTATAGAATAGATGTTGCTGCATTCAACAAAAAAATAATTATACACAGGTACACCAAATACTGATTCCCAACATTTACCCAGAAATTGCTATATCTTAAATATAAGCCACCTGTTTATGGTGTTTCATATCCAAAATGGCCTTCAAAGAAGATTGAAGTATGCCATTGAGCCCTCTGAAACCTGGGAAGCTGACTCAGGCCAAAAAATGGTCTAAAAAAGCATGCGAAATGACTGAAAATATGCATTTTCATAAAAGCCGGAGTGGCCCGGCACAAGTCTCATGCCACAAAATTTTTTTTGCACCAATTTTCATTTTTTGGCCATAACCAACTTTCTATACCACTGGCATATCGAAATTCCAAAAGAAGCTTTTTTCAGCCCACCCTGGTGTACCACGCTTGAGTCACCTTACATGCATTTGCATTTTAGGAGTTCCGCTGCTAATCAACTGATGTAGCTGCTTCTCCAGCCCTCCAAATTACTTTCGTTAGATGATGCCATTCATCTCGATTTTGTGCTAATCTTCTTAAAACCTCTAAGTCTTGCTTCTTGCTAAATTTAAGTTTGTGGCAATAATTATGATCTCTTGAAATGAAATTGCTGTGGTAATATTTGTTCAAGTCATTTTTCAACACTTGTGGTACATCAGTTCTTGGTTTTCCTTTAAATCCTTTTTCTTTTCTTGGCGTGAAGTACAGTTCCTTTAGGAGACTTAAAGTTGACATTTAAGGAGACTCAAAGCTGACATTTCTGAGCAGCCTAGTTGCCTAGAAACATAGTGTCACAACTGCTGCAGGCCCCGAAACAGTTGTGACGCTACCATTTTCTGCTCTCTTTTTTCTAACAGCCTGACAGCCAGTAATTTGCCATTTAAATGACATCTAATGCAGCTAGAAGCATAATCATTTTTACTGAATGCACTAACATCTATTCTATGCTAGTTCAAAGATTCAGCTTCTCATCTTTATCCAAACAATGTTCTCGGTTAATTTCAGTCAACTGTGTCTATAAAATTGTCTTTATTTCTTTAAATTGACATTGGCACAGTTATGGTACTGCAGTAAATAAATGACTCGTTGAATTTTTTTAATTTTTTGCCATTTGTTTGACAATAACTTGTTTATGATATATGCAAATTTTTTTTAAAAATCTATATGATTGTTTTCCTAAAATTTGATTAATGCCAAAATTGATGCATGCAAAATCTGCAATTAACTAGAATCGCAAGCGATGATAATATGACCAGCAGGTAGGTGGTGAATGTCTTTTGGATATGACAGGGAAAAAGTGTCATTGTGTCAAGTCATAAAAGATTAACAAGAATCAGTGGATTCAATCCCAAAGAAAGCGGACAAATGCCCAGTTAGAGGTGTGCACTTGCTAGTCCTATAACTTGCAAACAAATTTCACTAGTATCCCCCCCCCCAGATGACCCTAACCTAGTTATATAGTTAGCAAAAACCAAATTTTCTCGAGTAGCCGAGATGCCCTCACAGCCTAACAAAAAATAAAATTTCCCATGTACCCTGGAGTTGACCACCGGGTGACCCCCAGCCAATTATAACTAGCAAAACAAAAAGTTTAACGAATTCTCTTGACACTATGTTGTGTTGCTTCATTTAAAAAGTATGTGCACCAACCTAATCTACAATTAGTTATAACCAAGAAAGCACCATAATACCAACAATGTAGTCACTAATCTCTCTGATTTTCATGCATCCATTGCCGTGATATCTACTTGATCACATGTATTGTTGATGACGTCACTATCAGATTTCATGATAAAGTGAGGATCATGGAAGTCATGGCAGTGTTTATGAAACGTTTTTAATTAAGAAGGAATTCAGAGGTGTTAGAGGACATGTAATACAAGTCTAACACTTCATCAACAATGTTTATGCACATGGCATTCTGTGCGTAAAATTTGGTTGGTTAGAAATCAGTGATAGTTGAGAAACTAGGAGATCAAGTTCAGAATGGGGAATGATGGGCGCTGACTACTATCAGTGTAAACCCATTGGCATACATCCACCATTGTGTATACACCCATCGGTATGTATACACCCAGCAGTGTATGTATGCCCATCTGTAAACACCAACATATACCCAATAACCCATTGGTATATATAGTATATACACCCATTGATATACATCCATCAGTATATATACCCATCGGTATGTATACATCCATCGGTAACAAAAGTCCCATCAGTATCTATACACCCGTCAGTATGCACAGATCCATTGGTATGTAAATGCCCATCGTTATGTGTATGCCGATCATTGTGTGTATGTCAACCCGTTTGTGTGTGCACACCCATTTGTACGGCCCTCTATCTGCGCGCACCAATACGTACACCTATCTGTAAGCCCACCTGTATGAGCATGCTGTGTGTTCACTGTGCAAGTCCATCTGTACGCCCGTCTGTGTGTACACACCCATATGTACGCCCATCTATGTGTATACACCCATTCGTACACCCACCTGTATGTGCGCGCCCATCTGTACGCCCATTGGTGTGTGTATGCCCATGTGTACACCCATCTGTGTGTGCATGCCAATCAGTGTGTGCACAACCATCTGTTTGTGCACGTCCATCTGTATGCCCATCTGTGTGTTCACGCCCATCTGCATGTGCATGCTCATCTGTGTGTGCATGCCCATCTGTGTGTGCACACCCATCTGTGTGTGCACAACCATTTGTATGGCCTTCTATGTGCACACACCCATAATTAAGTACGCCTAATAGGCATGCACATCTGTCTGTACGCCCATCTGTACACCCATCTGTATGTGCACACCCATCTGTATGTGCGCACCCATCTGTATGCCGATTGGCGTATGCCCAATGCCCATGTGTGTGCCCATCTGTGTGTGCATGCCCATCTACGTGTGCAAGCTCATCTGTGTGCATACCCATCTGTGTGTGCACACCCATTTCAATGGCCTTCTGTGTACACACCCATATTTACGCCCATCTATGTGTATACACCCATTTGTACACCCACCTGTATGTGCGCGCCCATCTGTACGCTCATTGGTGTGTGCATGCGCACATATACATGTGCACGTCATCGGCGTGTGCACGCCCATCTGTCTGTGCACACCCGTCTGTACGCACATCAGTGGCCTTCTATGTGCACACAACCATAATTAAGTACGCCTAATAGGCATGCACATCTGTCTGTATGCCCATCTGTACACCCATCTGTATGTGCGCACCCATCTGTGTGTGCACACCCATCTGTATGCCCATTGGTGTGTGTATGCCCATCTGTGTGTGCATGCCCATCTGTGTGTGCACACCCATCTGTGTGTGCACAACCATTTGTATGGCCTTCTGTGTACACACCCATATATACGACCATCTATATGTATATGCCCATCTGTACACCCACCTGTATGGCGTTTCTACACCCATTGGCATAAGTACACCCAATGGTATATACACCCATTGGTATATATACACCCTTCGGTATACACTCACCCATCTCAGTAAACTGTTATGAAAAATAGGCCAACCGACCTGCCAACCAACCCACCTACTTACCTGCCTACCTACCTACTTATCTATGTGTCTATTATTAAAGTCCCTTTGAAAAGACTTGCCTTTATAACAAAGAAATATCAGTGCCCCTAGCAGCGACTTTTAGCACTAGGCAGTGTGATCTGGCGCTGTGCCAAAAAGTTCTAATCTGGCACTGTGCCAAAAATCATGAAAACAATAATAAGGTAGGGTGTTTCACTGAAAAATCATGAATTTCAGAAAGGTATGAAAAACCGCTTGGATCAATGGCTGGTTCCCAGGTTGGGTCAAGAGTGTTAAGTTACATTTATACAGCAATTTTCATGACTGTACATTGAGTGCAGTTTGTACAGCCCTGGCGTAAAAATTTGAGAGCAATCTGCCAACCTGTGGTGACCCCAAAATGACCTGCAGCTGGCTGCTGGTCATAATTAGTGTGTTGGTGCCCTTTGAGCTCTCACAGAAAAAGTATTTTAACCTTTTTCTTCAAGCCTATGGCATAATACTTCCATCGGAAGATATTTCTGATGTTTTTGTGTGACTTATGCATGTAATGCTTTATTCTGTGGTACATAACCAAAAACTCAATTTATGACTTTTAAGCAGTCATCAGGCTAAACATGTCGTTACTATGACAACCAAATGAGTCAGTGAAATTTTTTTATTTTCCATTTTTGGAATGTATACAAAGTGCCTGTGCAAAATTTTAGAAAAATCTATCTGATCTAACCACCATACTTGAGTCACCTTAAAAAACAAAATTTGAGAGCAATCTGCCAACCTGTGGTGACCCCAAAATGACCTGCAGCTGGCTGCTGGTCATAATTAGTGTGTTGGTGCCCAACAGATGTCCGCCTAAAGTTTTCTAAATTTACATCCCAGACTAGCATCTTTCATTTTGAATCTTTCATTCGGATCTTACAGAGACAGCAAGTGATACATATATCAAATTTTCAGCCAAATCTATTTTTTGTAAAAAGTTCTAGTCAATTCAAGCGCTAACACCCGTTTTTGCTGATATCTCACATAGATCGCAAGCTGGGTCTGAGACGGTGATGCAGTATATTATCACCTGGTTGGCTGTGAATATCACTGTTTACAGTCAAAATATCAAGGCCTATGATATTGTCAAAAATACCACCCTTCAAGGGCGATATTTTTTAACAATGGTTATGACATCACCAGCATTTCAGCTGCCTGATGATGTCACAAACCAAACAAGGGCCAGAATAATGGGATTGTGACACCATGTCCATTGTTGATTCATGGTGATGTCACATTTTTGTAATGGCAGAAAATAGTCCCTCTTTATAACTGAAAATTTGAGGTAAAACCAGGTGATAAAAACAAAATGACCTGCGGACTCGAGTGATATTAATTCACACAACAGCTCGTGATATTGTTACTCGGTGACCCTGACTTGGGTTGTTTTGTTATAATATTATTGATGTGACCACACAACCAGCGCACAGGTTCATTTTGTAATTACGTCACTTGGGTTCATAGGACTTCTGGTTGCTGAGATATTTTTGATTAGCCTATTCTTACCTGATATGCTGTATTCTATCAAGGTGATGTTTATTTTTTTCAGAGGCAGTTTCTGGTGATCCAACAGTCAGTCCAGTTGCCCTATTCTTCATGTGGATACTGAGCATCTTCGTCATCATAACAAACATTCCTGTATTCATTGTGACACCCCGGCTTAAAGATACACATGAAGCCACCAAGCTCACCATGATTTCTTTGGCGACAACGGACATTATAGTTGGAATTCAGTTTCTGTTCAGACTCTGTTATTTTGCCATTCAAAGAAGGTACAGTTTTGCAGAAGACTATCTTTGCAAAGTTGACGGTGTTGTACAGAGAGTCCTTGCCAGGGTTTCGCTTCAGACCATAGCGTATCTGTGTTTTGATCGAGTGATCATCATGAAATACCCTTCGCGTTATCACGTTATTTTCACTAAAAAGATGATCACATCCATACATGTATGTATATGGGTGGGCAACACTGTTACATTAGTTTGCGGTCACATGCTATACGATATGGAGGTGGTTCAGGTGAAATATGCACTATTTTGTGCTTTTGTACCAGTACGTTCTAATTTCACATTAGTAACAGGAACTATTGCCTTATGTTTACCTGCCAGTATCATATTCACTAGTGCTGCCATCTTGTACCATGCTGTCTATCAAGAGAACCAACAGATAAGGGCCTTGGAAAATGTCGCCATGGCAACCACCAGGCGTAAGAGCCTCATTTCTCACAAGGAGGCTATCAAGACCATTTACTGTATGGTTGCCGGTTATTACATTTGTTGGACTCCAGTTATGGTACTGGTGTGGACCTGGCATTACTGCTATGGTCATTCTGTCGATCCGACTGTCGAGGCCTTAACGAGCTGGTTTGCGGTGTGCAACTGCATGGTCAATTCTCTGGTCTACTTGCCCACCATGAAAGAATATAGAGAGAATTTCAAAAAAATCTTTATTCCCCAAATGTTTTCTTCTGTGAGGCCTCATGACAGGATACACCCCCCGCTCCCTTTTGTTATTCCTGTACTATTGGCTACCCCCCATTTTACCCCCGTTTTGCCCTCTGCTTTCCCCCGCTAACCCCTGCTTGCCCCCACTTGCCCCCGCTTATCCCCCACCTGCCCCCGCCTAAGTCCCACTTGAACCTGCTTACCACCCGCTTACCCCACACTTCCTGCCACCTTCCCCCCACTTCACCCATCCTGCCTCCTGCTAGCCCCCGCTTACCCCATTTACCCGCGCATGCCCCCACTTACCCCCGCTTCCCCCACTTCCCTCACATAACCTGTTCCTTTCCCCCAATTGCCCTACCTTCTTTCCCCCTAATTACATTTTCTTATGTTAGTCTTACCTCATACGGTGGGGGGTGTATCCTGTCATTAGGCCTATTAAGTCATAAAAAGACTATATTTCAAGTCCGATGAGTTAATAAAATTTTTTTTTGGAGGGGGGGGTCTTTCCCCTAGGTGAACAATTTTACACGACACTCTGATATAAACATACAAAAGATTTATAATTCATTTATTCCTTAGGCATTGGATTGCATTGTATACAATTTGCTTTGTGTTTCATTTGTCACACTTTGTGCTTGTGAGAAATATATCCAACAATTTTAAATGATTATTGAGAACTTGAAAACCCGTTGCAAGCGGGTATTTGAGCCACTTAGACTTGGTTGTGTGCCTGTGGAAATAGGAATATGACGGCATGCTGCTGATAATCATAAAGGATGACAGTAGTATAATAAACAGTGGTGGCAGTCAAGTAATAAATTGTGAAGAAATTGATAAATGTGCAAACACAGTAGATGTTGATCATGCAAATTAGGTTTTGAGAACAATTTGTATTCATGAGCATGCTGTGGTCGCAGCACCAGCATGTGTTGTCTGGAATGGCAGCCCTAAGCATGCTATGTTGCCACCTGGGGAGCTTGCCAGAAAGCCTATGACCCATTGATGCACATTGGTGAAATATTGGTGCAGAAGGTGTTAAATGAAGGTGGATTTCAAAGCAAGTAGGAATTGTTGAGGTATACTGACTATTGCAAAACAAAGTAGTGATATGACACATGCAAAGTTTGATAGGTGTGAAGAGAATTGTGACAGAGTTATGCTTGAGACATGGAGCCAAGAGAGTTAACACTTTCATATAAGATGTAGATATTTAGATCAGCATTGTGTTTTTGGAAATAATGATGTAAAAGAATACTTATATGACAATAAACACCACTCAGTTCTGCATCCCTTGGTACTTAAAGCATCTTTTACACTTTAAACAAAGGATGACACACAATCACATGATTCATGAGCTATATGTTTGTCCTTATTTTCAAGATGCAAATGAATAACCAAACTAATAATTCCAAAGGCATACCCCCAACAGCAACACCAACAGTCAACAAAGTTAAATCCTGAACATTACTTTCTTCAGCTGCAGTGCAAATTTTATGGTGTGCCAGCAGGGAAAATTCTTGTTGGAATTGCTGACTGTCACTAACTTCTTAGACTTGAAGGGCTTTCTCATTTTTGTGTAAATTGTCATTGGTGTAATTCCTATATTTTCAGACATTCATATTCTAGAAGCACTCCCGTGCAATCAAAATTAAAGAAATTTCCAATTATTGATTGGTGTAACCTGATACAAAGTGATACATGCTATGCAAAACATCACAAAAATTGACAAAACACCAAGTAGGGGAACATGGGGACCGACGGGCCATGGGGACCGATGGGCCATCCTCTTAACTCCACATCAAAAACGTTTCATAACATCTAATTAGCATTTTTAGTATTGCTTATCACATCTATGAATACCATATCGACAACTGATCAATAAGTGATAGCACAAGCGTGTAGGAGGCAAAATGAAATTTTAAACATATAAAAAAAAATTTTCTGATTCAGAAAAAGTTTAATATCTCAAAAGTGTGTAGACTCGACGCAATATATTTTCTATGATGATTTGTCCTATATATTGGTGACAATTTACACATTGAATTTTAGGAACAAGAATCACATTTCACCAAAAAAGAGGGGTTTAACTGTTCATAAAGCTTTTGGGGACCGATGGGCCACCCAACATGGGGACCGATGGGCCACTATTTCTTGAGATTTTCTATAGGTGGCGTATTGGCATGGGGCTGGATATTAGAGTCTTTATGGGAAACAGCACAATAGATCTTCAGCTTCCATCTTTAAATGATAAGTTTTGACTTAAATGAATGCCCTCGAATTTACAGTGATAGATTTGCCTTAGTAATGGCTTCAAACACAAAATGGTGGAAATTTAAAATATCCATAATCACAAATTTTCAATTTAGGTAGTATTTGGGATATAATAAACATAAGGACCCCGTTAGACATTGATGCAATATTGAGTGTAAGTTAAATTTTCACCAAAATATAAGCTAATGGAGGGTTATTGGTGAATTTTATTGTTTTGATTCTAGATTTCTCCTGCAGGTGGCATACTAGTACAGTATCATTGGAAAATTTTACTTTTCCCCTAAAAATCTAAATGATTGACAGAAATGATTCATTGATGGAGAAAAAAATTAAAATTTTCTAATTTTTTAATATTCATCAACAAATTTGAGGTTTTAGACAAGATTTTGATGATCACGGTGGTAGCCAAACTTCTGTATCGACCAGATATCAAATAATTTTCTTTTCTTAGTGACCAATGAACCAATCGTTTTGGAATTCTCAAATATAATTTTTAATGCATCTGTTCATGTATTGCTAAAATATCATCTCAATAGATTGACTATAACTACAAAAAAGTAACTCATGATATTTGTGAAAATTAAGCTTTTTTTCAAAGTGTAAAATATGGGCATATCTATATTCTTTCGATCTCTTATTGTCCTGTACACTCAGATGGATCAACAAAAACATATTGGAAACAAATTTTGAATTCTTTATCAACCCTTTGGCAAGTTATTAACATGGTCCATTGGACCCCATGGGATGGCCCATCGGTCCCCATGGTTGGGGACCGATGGGCCACCATCTTTCTTGACAGAAAATGTGTTTTCTAATCTTTCTTCCTGGGTTGATCTATGTGAAACTTATATCATTTTAAAGAGAATTACACCAGCTAATAGGGTGCACAGTATGAATCCTTTATCTGATGCAGATTTGCCTCCATGGTCAATAATTTGTCAAGCGGCCCATCGGTCCCCACTCTCCCCTACAGTAAACCAAAAGTGACTTCTTTCAAAATGCACTTGTTCAAAGAAACCCCGATGTTTATGTCAATTCAACACCATCCACTTTTACAATTTCTGGTTGGTCTCTTTCAATAGCCTGAAACAAGTTAAGGGTTGTTTTTGAAAGTATTTGAGTACCAGTTGAAATGGACAGGTATTTATGTGGTCACGGTAAGCAGCACTTTCGTGGATACAAAAGTTTATAGATGATGTAAATTAGTGAAAACAGTATGGTAAATCTATGATCACAAATCATAAAAATAAAATCTGATCATACCCCTTCTTGTAGGATGACACTAGACCTCAGTAGAAAACAGTTAAAATTCAAACGCCCTTTCTATCCCATTTATCACCTGGTTGGCTGTAAATATCACTGTTTACAGTCAAAATATCAGGGCCTATGATATTGTAAAAAATACCACCCTTCAAGGGTGATATTTTTTATCAATGGTTGTGACATCACCAACATTTCAGCTGCCTTGTGACGTCACAAACCAAGCAGTAGCCAAAACAATGGGATTGTGAGGTCATATCCATTGTTGCTCCGTGACGACGTCACATTTTTGTAATGGCAGAAAATAGTCCCTCTTTATAATTAAAAATTGCAGGTAAAACCAGGTGATAAAAACTAAACAACTACGCGTCAGGGCACTTCGTACAATATCACTCGCTGTTGTGTGAATTAATATCACTCTCACCCTATGGGCTCGAGTGATATTAATTCACACAACACCTCTGATATTGTTACTCAGTGACCCTGACTTGTATTGTTTTGTTATAAACTGAACCAAATAAAAAACGCAAAACTGTTTCTAGGGCTGTATTTTTTGTATAAGTTTCAGATGGGCTTTTGAGTTTATGTATATGTATAATCAGGTGTCAAAGAACCCAGTTGCTTAAAATCACTCAATTGTGACCATGTCTTGTGTATCTGTTGCTAGGTTTGTCACATTGGGGTATGTGAACTGGAAGGGGGTATTAGGCACCCCATAGGGCAAATCTAGTGATTTCATATGAAAGCTTCAATAAAATGATGAAAAAGGCCACACAATTAACTTCCATAAGTGCCATCTAACTTGTTAAAAATTTAGGTTTTAGGAAGTCAGACCAGAGTTTTTCACACACAATGATATTCCAATGCAGCAATGCAGCAACGGAAACAAGTCCTCAAACAGCCTGTACAATAGCTGTGGCATCAAAAAGTCTTACTGTCTATCAGAAAGACCTTACACAACATTTATAACAGCTTCACAGGTAAAAATTGGCATTGTGTTTGCCAGTGTGCCCTCCTTTTGCTATTCTCACAACCTGGCATCTGCCCCCGCAAGAAACGTCATGCAGAGGGTACACTTGGTATTGCTGCTTGTCCTATGGCTGCTATACAGGGTGAGTAAAGTCATTTTTTATGGACCCTAAGCCTTTTACCACTCTCAGACTGTTTTAGGACCTGTTTCCACAGCTGCATTATTTCACTGGAATGCATTGTGTGTGACAAACTCTGACATGACTTTTCAAAAAACAACATTTTAGAATGTTAAGTGATTACAACTGAAGTGAATTGTATGGCCTTTTTTATCATTTTCTTCAAGCTTTCACATGAAATCATTAGATTTGCTCTGAGGGGTACCTAATGCCCCAGTCCACTGGCCATGCCCCAATGTGATAAACTTGGCCACAGACGTGCAAATAATGATCACACACTTGAATTTTTTTTGTAACAGAGTCCTTTGATACCTGATTACACACATTCATAAAATAAATAGTCCATCTGAAGCTAATCCAGAAAAATAAAGCCCTGAGAATAGTTTTGCATTTTTTATTTGGCTCAGTTTATTATCCTTGCATTCACAGAGGAGCAATCTTTTTCCAAAAAGTGTTCAAAGTCACCCCTGCTGTTCAAAGTCACCTCGTTTTACTGTACAAAACTTTTTTGGTGAGATTTCAGAAGGCCAACTGTAAAGTTGATGTTGAAAATGTTAATGGTCAGAGGGACCAGTATTTTGAGCTACATATCATGTTTCAACATCAGAGAATATTCAAGGCAGTACGAAGGACAACGCAGAAGGCAGAAAAACTCATGCCAGTGGCACCTTCTTTTCATACGGTGATATGTGATACACTAGTAGATAACGCTTCTAGGCAAGTCTTATATTTCATTAGCCATTACCTCCTGAGTGTGGCTCTTCGCTGACATTTCTGATGTACGAGTATAAACATACACTCTAAAAAATTTCAGACAAAATTGTTTTTTTTAGATTCAAAATGTTTTTTTGAAAAACCAAATTTCAATGCAAAAAACCATCATGGATTAAAAAAAAAAAAAGAATTTTGCATTGAAATTTGGTTTTTCAAAAAACCATTTTGAATCTAAAAAACCAAGTTTGTCCCGACATTTGTGTAGGCACCACAGCAGCAGACCTTCAGGGAGCAACTTGCTAAAGTTTTCATTCATGTACATAAAGTGTGTCCAGACTTAATATTATGCACCCATATCGTATCTCCTAATGAATAACAACATTTGGATATCCTTTACAAATAGTCTTATACATGTGCCATGGAGCCAATACTGTGTCAAGCTTTGTCCAAATCTGTCAGTTCAACTGACTTGTCAAAGAAGAGGCAGATTTTCCATAAAAACGAGGCTGGTTTGTAAAACAAGAATGTGACACTGTGTACTCACCAAGTGACCTAATTAAGGATTTTTTTGTTTACATTTTGCTAGTTTTCATATATAAAGCAAACAGCAACTTTGCCATATAGCCAGTATGCTGTCTAATAGTACAAGTAAATAATACATATGAAAATTTTGAAATCAATCAGTTAAGTTTACATGAAGATTAGGCAATTTTAGTAAATTTTAGAGCATTTTTTACGGTAATCGTAAAGTCTTTTGATTGCTAAATATTTAAAGTGTGTAATTTCACATCAGGATGTCTAATCCATAAGTACAGTATACTGGCTATGTAATATTGTAATTGGATTGGTTTCTAGTCCAAAAATTAAGATTTTAGGATTAACTAGGTCACTCCGCATAGAGCAAACTGTACACAGTGGTAAGATTCCTCATCAAGCGAAAATGACAACAACGGGATTATTATTTGAAGAAGTAACCTTCAGTGGAGCAACCACCATATTTGATCCATCACTGGAAATTGAAGACGCCATTGATTCAGGTAAATACAATAGGCTTATAAATAAGCTGGGAGTTCAGAAAGTTTCGACCAATTGTTTTGGCAGATCTTTTCTCTTTGAAGCAGCTGAATGAAATGTTCTGTGACACCAGGTGGAGCTGTGAACCAAGCTGCTTGCAGCGCCTCCTCTCGTGCCTCCTTCCTCTCGTGCCTCCTTCCATCGCTGCCCTCAATACGGAATATTTGCGAAAGAGGCCATGTGCTCACAGCTGTCAAAATTGCCAGATCAATTAATCCAGCATGACAGCCGTAACAACTTAGTGTTGTCAAGTCCATAGACCTACAGAAACACTTTCTTGAGCTTGAAGCACAAGCTGCAGCCACAAAAATAGTTGAAACTGCTCACAGACGATCGTGTCACCGGTAAACAAATCCAACGGACTAACTTCATGAAGTCTAACTTCATGACAGGAGAGCGACGTCTTGGCCAATAGCAGCCGAGAGGCCTGCACGTGCATGAGGATGAATCTGATGGTTTGAAATGACTGCACTGAGGTTGGGATTACCTTCTAATTTGATCAAGTGAATCTCTAGTTTTACGTAATGTCTGTTGATTCAATTTACTTTTTCGTGTATGGGTGCATTGACAACACAATTTGAGACCATTTTCAACTACATTGTCTCCACGTAACTGAATGGTGTCACGAACTGGGTCATCTTCCTAATTAGTATGCGCATGTTGCGAGCGGCCTCATGGCCGATCCAGTGAAGGCAAAGGTGGGAGGAACGACCCCTGGCGAGCAAATTGTGGGAGGAACGACCCCTGGCGAGCAAATTGGCTGTGAACCAGTGTGCGATCATGCGCACAGAACTCTCTCTCCAGTATTCTCTAGACATTGAACAGACAAGACGTACATTGAAGGTTTCCAAGGAATTATTGCTGACACTTTTCGTTACAGTGGTGGCAGTGGTAATAAGGTAGCCTCTGTGTATTTGCTGTTAAATAGAACAGTTCTGGATTGTTTATAGACAGTTTTTAGTGCTTTTCGGCACTGTTTTTTGAGCATTTAAAGACTTTGAGTTTGACAGCTAACACTGCTTCATTGGTGGATCAGTAGGGGAAGAGGGGGTGACAAGTCACAGGGGTAAAAAGTCACAGGCCTTTTTGACCTACTTGCAGTGACATAATTATTAAGCTTAAATCATCATTTGGGACGCTTTTATGAGAAGAAGGTCTGTAGGGAATATGAAAACTATACTCATCATGCAAAGTGCGTTTTTACCCACCCCATGCTTTTTAGGGGTCCCAAACAGGTTTTGTCGACTCTGAACTTTCCCTATTATTGTCTGGTCACTGAGACATAGGAAGTTGTGCTACTGTTTCAGGGCCTTTTGGATAATAGTCTTTCATGCTGTGAACCCATTTTTGGCCATATGGTCACCAAGTTGCCATGATCATGTGTTGAATTTAAAAAACAGCTGAGGGGTGAAATGTCACACTGTGACATTTCACCCCAGCACTGTGATATTTTACCATAGGGTACCGTGAATTCAATATTCCGTGCTAAAGAAAGTAAAATATTCCACACTTGAGGCTTTTAGCTTACAATCTTATCATCATCCATCATCAATAATACATCTGAGAGAGTATTGCAACAAGTTTTCATTTCGCAAACTTTGGCCAATTTCTGACGCAGGCTTTGCTGATGGTGCATTGTCATTGCGAGCCGATAGCTTTGGAAGGCTCACTATAAATTTCATGCACAAGGGTGACTATCAAGTCTAGGTCTGCATGTTACCTCATATAGTCCTGTATGTTCACAAAAATTGCATGTGACTTGTTACCCCGCGGTTGTGACTTCTTGACCCTGGCATGGGGTAAAAAGTCACATCAGACTTTGCTTTAAATAAATGTGAACTGACTAAAGCCTATTTACAACACAACAGCTATCATGTGATACAAACATAGTCAACTAAACACTGCATAATTGTGCCAAAGGTCATTCAGATCTGACAAACACCTGCTCTGTTCTGGGGCGTTTTTTGAATTTTGTGACTTCTGACCCCTGCCTCCCCTACACATGCACCTGTCAGCCACCTGGTCAGTGCACCACGCAGGAATGTTGTGCTATTCTTCTTAATCCAATTAGACCTACAGGACTTGCCAGCTTGGTTTTTTGCTCTAATCAGTTGCTGAACTACATATTTTAACCATTTTCCGTGTTTCTGTATATATTTTGGCCTTATTCAGTTACACCACGAAGTTAGCACTGTGTGGATTGAGTGCTGTGGTGTTGCTTGCCGTTCTTCTATTAGTAGCCACACGTTTTTGGAGCCACTTATTGTTATTTCACACTCATTCCTCTTCGTTTTGCTGTTGCTGGTTGGTGGTTTAACAAAAAAAAAGAAGAAAAAAATTGAAAAAAAAAAAAAGAGGGAGTGAGACAGTGAATATTTGAGTGATTTGCAGTTTGTGGGCCTTGTAAAATAGACACATCGAATATCAGGCTTTTCAAATTAATTAGTAAATATATTCATTTATTGTGCATAAACTTTCAATTGTGTGTGTATATATTTTCTATGCAAAAGGATTTTTCGATCCCATCCTGTTCAGACTTTGTGTATAACATCATCTGTATATTTTTGTGATATTCATGACTGATCTGATGAAGGCACACATGGCCTTTCAAGAAGAGCCCCAGTCTATTCAAAGCGGTCTTCATCTGGATGATGAGAGTGTGCTTGGCTATGGAAACAACCATGGGACTTTTGGCGCTGCGAATCTTCCCTTGAAGTTAACAGTGGATGCTGAAGAAGAGAATAAAGAAAATTCCATGAAAATCCACCAACCCTTGCCAGCTCCTCCCTTGCCACCGCAAGTGAATATTGACAATGAATGCAAGATGGCCAGAGACATGATTGAGAGTATTGAGATGCACATCAAAATGCAGCAATTTAAATTGAGACAAGTCTGCACAACCCTTTGCCAGAGTGAAGGAACTTTATCAGAGCAGACTGTGGAGATGCTCTGGAATTATGACAGTCATTTGCGCTTGGTTATTGAACACTTGTCCTGGGATCTAGGCTACTGGACTAGGCGCTTGAACTCCTTCATCTGCATCATGGACAAGACTGCCAAGTCTCCACAAGTGTCTGCCAGTGCCCCAGAAAGAAAACCTGGACCAGGAATTTATGAAAACAGTCAATCTGCAAGTGGATCATCTCCAAGTGGATCATCTCCAAGTGGATCATCCTCAAGTGGATCATCTCCAAGTGGATTGTCACCTAGCGGATTGTCAACCAGTGGATTGTCTCCCGATACTGATTATGTGTCTTCTGATTGTACATGTGCTGTCTCTGAAAATGCTCTCATTCCAGGTAGCCACAATGAACTGCTGCACTCGTGTAATTTGAAAGCAGAAACAAGGTATCCCTGTGTTACAGAGAGTGTGGAGATTTCTGATGATTTGTCTTCAAGGGATTTTCGTACCCTTCCTTGCCCGTCAATTACCACATCAAGGATGAAATCAACAGTCCCTGATTCTACCAGGAAAGAAGCCATTGGGCTTCTGATGTCGACCCATGAAGATATACAGAATCCTGAAGACGTAGAAGGACAGCAGCCTCCACAGAGATCACATTCCTGCTGTGCTTCAATTGCTAATGATGCTATGTCTCCTAGTCTTAATAATGTGTCTCGTGTACAAAAATGTATTGTCGATGAAAATGCTGTATTTCCAGGTCAGCCAGATGAACTCTCACTCAAGACATCAAATGAGACAAATCTACCCAATGCTGCAAATGTGTGGACATCTACACCCAGAGATGTGAGTAGCTCTTCAGGGGATCTTCGTCCCCTCCCTGGTCTGCTAAGGACCACTGCATCAAGGACCTTAAAATGTGATGGACAGTTGTATGAGAAGGAAGTCCACAGGCCCCAGATGCAAGTGTACAAGTGTGGAGAAGACCAACTACACCCTGAAAACTCCTGCAATGCAACTCCAAAGTTGACAAGTCGTGAATCCCCATTCTACAACCAGCCATTACTTGAATCTACAAATCATGGATGTCTGCAAACCGAAGCCAATCCACGATGGAGACCTCCACATCATTCTACAAGATTGGATCCTGTTAAAGTGCCAAGGATACAAGAGAATCTCGTCCAATCTTCCATGCCTCCACAAGACTTCAAATATTCTGAAATGACTTCACATCAATGTTTTAGTTCTAATTCTGTGGAGTCAAATATTCAATGTCATCCTGTGAATGTGCATGTGTCTTCCTCTTATTCTTTGCAAAGTACTTTGCAGACAGAAAGATTGGATAGATGTTGTATTCCTGACCACTCTAGGAAAGACTACAGCGAGCCTCCTGATTGTTCTTCAAGGTTTGCCAAATATGACTCATCAAGTGACGAGTTGAAGCTGTTACCACATGAGCCCAAGATTGATGTTGAGCATGCCAAGAGAAAACCAAGTGAGCCTGATCTTCATACACGTATTTGTGAAACTGTCCAGCTAGAAGATATCATGGACCAGTCTGCTGAAAGAAGTGCTGAGGAAGTTCTGCATGGGACGAGAAATACAATGCGCATGCTATCAGACGACGTTGTTTCATCTCACTTAAATTATGATTGTGAGCTATTCAATTACTCTGGCTTGCAAAAGCTCTTCGGCTTTGCTCAGCCTCTGGAGCTCATCGGCTCCTCTGTAAAATGTTCTTTTTCTATTGAAAACATTTCAGATCCCAGTTATGAAAATGAATGCCAACCACAGACACTTAAGAATGTGAATTCTGCCAGGCATCCTGGGAGGTTGGATGATGATGATGGAGTATGCAATGGTTGCGAAGATGACTTATTAAGAATTGATGATCTCATGACTGGATCGGACCCGGAGAAGTATGGAATTGGATATGGACTACCACTACAACCAAGTCATCCTGAAGTACAAGCCCTGATGACAGAATGGTGGAAGAAGAACATCCAGAATATCAAGCGACTGCATGACCGGGACAAACACAAGAGGTCGCAAGGACTACAGCAATGGCTTGACCGAGTCCCTGCTTTGACCCATCGATGGGAAAAGGAACAAAATTGGGCGATGAATCCCATGTTCGACCGAATGAAGAATCCGGATGTCCTGTGGCCTGTTGCTCCCATACCAGCTAGTTCCAATCTTATTGAAGGGGGAGGGGACCTTCCCGGTTATTCTTCATTGCATGATCCTCCGACTGATTCATCATCAAAGGACCCTCCGACTGATTTATCGTCCTCTTCGTACGACTCAACACTAAGTGATGCTGTTCCCCTCACAGATACGATGGAGCCCACAGTGATTCTCCCGGGGGGGAGGGGACCTTCCCGGTTATTCTTCATTGCATGATCCTCCGACTGATTCATCATCAAAGGACCCTCCGACTGATTTATCGTCCTCTTCGTACGACTCAACACTAAGTGATGCTGTTCCACTCATTGATACGATGGAGCCCACAGTGATTCTCCCGCATTACTTTGACAGAAGCCAACCCAGCAGGGCAACCCAGTCAGAGTGGCTTAGTTGGACAAAGGACTAATTAATTGTAATTACAGTCCAAATGATTTTAATATAATTTGGACTCAAAAGTTTCTGTGGAATCGACAATTTTAGATTAATTGGACCTGAACAATTTTTATGAGGACTCATTTTGTGTATTGATGTCATTAACTTGTTTTAACTGCAGATCATGTATTCAATTGTATTGTTATTCACATGTATTATGCATTTTTAGGTACTTTGCGGTAGCCATGTGTTTTACATGTAAAATTGATATGCCTGTAGTTTATGTTCTGTAAGTTTCGCCAAGACAATCAAATTCTGTGTGCACTGATGTCATGATGAAGAGGATATGTGTGTCGAGAAGATGAAGTGGAACAACTGAAGGACATTAAGTACCCTGAAGATCAAGTACATTCCAGGAAGTACCCAAAGATTGAACATCTTAATGAATACTGGTGCAATAGAGTCCGAAAAGCACAGTCTACGGCCACACTCGTGATCAAGTCATCGTTCGGAACATCATCAACGAACATTACCACGCAGATCAAGTCATCACTCTGAAGATCTACACCTCTGCGAACCAAAAGAACAAAACGAGGGAGAGTGTGACACCAGGTGGAGCTGTGAACCAGTGTGCGATCATGCGCACAGTGCTCTCTCTCCAGTATTCTCTAGACATTGAACAGACAAGACGTACATTGAAGGTTTCCAAGGAATTATTGCTGACACTTTTCGTTACAGTTCACAGATATATTCAGGTATTTTGCTATCTATTTTGAAGATACAATAGTTGTAGGAAATGTTTAAATTACTTTTTAGTTGACATGGAAACACAAACTCAGTGCACCCGGTGCAGTGTAATTTCTTTAGACCAAATCTAGAAAACTGAGTTTTTTATCAGAGATTTTACTGTCATAAACATCTGATCATGAGAAAAAATATTACTTGACAGGCTTTCAGTCCTCCAAGGTATATTCCCTTTCATTCGAGACAAATCTTTATGTCTCAAACTGATTTGCTGAAATTATTGTGAAACACCTTTTCCATCAGCTGTTCCAAAGCACTTGCCTTGAGGTGCTTCGGCTGAAACAATTCACTACAAACAAGCACTATTAAAGAACCTTTTTACCCATAACCGGCTCGTCTGCCTTAATTACTAGACATCCCCCACATAACTTTTGGTTATACCAAAGTCTTGATATGAGCTCAGAAATTAAAGATATGATACTCTTCATGAGAAATGAGTGCCTAGAAAATTACTTGGACCACCCAGAAAACCTACTGAGCTGGAGTGACTTGGACGAGATTCACACGCTTTTCAACAAATGTTTTATTTGGTGATGAATTTGCTTTCAGATAAGACTCGCATCAGTCACATATCACGATGTGCTAAATATTATTGTACAAGCACCCATCCCCAGTTCCAGCCTAACCGTCGGCTAAGGACTGCAAGTTATCAACATTATCATCAAATTCAAATAAAGACACAAAACCAATTTGAGATCATCCATCCTACAGGTGTAATTTTATTCACTCAATCATTTTATTGGGATAACATGTATACATCAATATATAACACATAAAAAAGCCACTGCAGGCCATACAAATATACAGATAACAACTAAAATGTAGGCCCATATTGCTTTTCTACAACATAATGTAGGCCTGTATCTATATACATATATATGGAAATGTGTAGAGAGTTTGACAAGGGTGTGTGCATTGTCATTGTACAGTCGTAAGAACAAGTATACAGGTCATTGTATCTAGCAGTCATTGAATCTAGCAGGATATGTATAGTGATGCGGACTGAGATTTTGATTATTGCTTTCGAAGTTAAGATATAGTTTCATGCAAATAAGCTTCTGAAAAAAGGCAAAACAACAGAAAATAAAAACAATATAAACATAAACAAAACAAGACTATTAGAAGCGCACTTCAAAACAAATCCCTTACTTGCCAGTAAAAAGATGACATTTCACTTTAAAAGTAAAGAAAACATAACAAACAGAAAGATAAAATATAAAGTATGATAACATTGTAAAAATTTTATACTGGTATCTAGATAAAACAAGATACAAAACAGATTAAATTATGTCAGGTGTTATTGCTTTACAAACTTTATACAAAATTTAACAAAAGATATCATTAAATCGTTTTTAATAACACAAACTCAATGCTTACAAAATTGGTGAATTTGGAACTACAAATTTAGAAAGTAATTAACATTAACTTTGGCCTAAAATATATTACCAATTGACAAAAAAATATGAAATGTGACAGACATTGTAAACATAAAACAACATAAAAAAAAGATGTAAAAAAAGTAAATATAAAAGGCTGATAACCTAACCTTATTTAACAAAGGATAAAGTTTATTATTTTAATAAAAATGTTGTCATAGCCTGACAAAACATTTTGGCAGACTATATAATACATAGCTAGCACATGTTATCAAAAGATTTATAACACCTGCTGAACATTTTTGACAAAATGATGACAGAAAATTCAAACTATTCTAAAAAAATATTCAAGTCATGGATAAATAATTCAATATTGTTGGCATTACAAATAATAAATTGTACTGAAAACAATCTACATTTAACATATTATTATTAATAATATATAACACTTTTCAATTATATCTCATCTGACGACACCATTAATAACAGTTATGTAATCTAATATATGTAGTTACATGTAGTTACACTACAGTTACAATATAATACAATGTGGTAATTATCATTTCTACCAAACAAAATCAGAATTAGTCAGTAAATTAAAAACACTAACTGCACAAGAACCCTGTAATTAATCCAGTTTTCTGTGCTAGTTGAATATTGACAAAATTCCAAGTAACAGTTCTGCACATAAAATTACTTAAAAGTGGGCTAGATTATTGCCGAAGAGCTGAGTAGCTACAATAATTTTTTTAATTAATCGGATAAAATTATATAACAGCCATTCTGCATGTAAAACAAGAATTGACACTTCAATAAAAATCCATTTAACATTTTTACATACAACACTGCAATAGGAAACAAATATTAAGGCTAAATAATTGGCTTCAGGGTTTCAGACATTAGCAAAGTATAATATTATACAAATCTTCAAAGTATATATAACTGACATTTTGAAATAAATATTATAATAATATAACACAAGTTCAGTACATTTAAATTTCTTCCTGCAATTCTGCAATTCTGCAATAAATTCTGCAGTTTGGAAGGAAATAGCGATTTCTGCAATTCTGCAATAAATTCTGCAGTTTGTGAGTGAAACTGCAGAATTCTGCAATTCTGCAATAAATTCTGCAGTTTGGAAGGAAATTGCAGAATTCTGCAATTCTGCAATAAATTCTGCAGTTTGGGAGTGAAACTGCAGAATTCTGCAATTCTGCAATAAATTCTGCAGTTTTGGAAGAAACTGCAGAATTCTGCAATTCTGCAATAAATTCTGCAGTTCTGCAGCTCCATGCAGTATTTGTGAACCTCTGGTATTTAATCCAGCTTATCAATTGCAATGAATCTGTTAAGTTCAGACCTCTTCAACAAGGGTCTTGACACTACCCAGGAAACGTTGGTTGGGGGGGGGGGAGAGGAGTAGCGGTTCGGGGGTCGGTTGGGAGGTCTGGGGTTTTAATGCTCACCTGTCCCAGCAGCTTTCTGAAAAGTTTCTGCAGCAGAATCTGTAGGATTTCTGCAGCCTGGGAGGTTTTATGCTCTTCTGCAGGTAGGTAGCTGCATATTCTGCAGTTTCAAATAAACCTGCAGCATTCTGCAATTCTGCAATGAATTCTGCAGTTTGGGTGGAAATTGCAGAATTCTGCAATTCTGCAATAAATGCTGCAGTTTGGGAGGAAACTGCAGAATTCTGCAATTCTGCAATAAATTCTGCAGTTTGGGAGTGAAATTGCAGAATTCTGCAATTCTGCAATAAATTCTGCAGTTTGGCAGGAAACTGCAGAATTCTGCAATTCTGCAATAAATTCTGCAGTTTGGGAGGAAACTGCAGAATTCTGCAATTCTGCAATAAATTCTGCAGTTTGGGAGGAAACTGCAGAATTCTGCAATTCTGCAATAAATTCTGCAGTTTGGGAGTGAAACTGCAGAATTCTGCAATTCTGCAATAAATTCTGCAGTTTGGGAGGAAACTGCAGAATTCTGCAATTCTGCAATAAATTCCGCAGTTCTGCAGCTCCATGCAGTATTTGTGAACCTCTGGTATTTAATCCAGCTTATCAATTGCAATGAATCTGTTAAGTTCAGACCTCTTCAACAAGGGTCTTGACACTACCCAGGAAACGTTGGTTGGGGGGGGGAGAGGAGTAGCGGGTCGGTTGGGAGGTCTGGGGTTTTAATGCTCACCTGTCCCAGCAGCTTTCTGAAAAGTTTCTGCAGCAGAATCTGTAGGATTTCTGCAGCCTGGGAGGTTTTATGCTCTTCTGCAGGTAGGTAGCTGCATATTCTGCAGTTTCAAATAAACCTGCAGCATTCTGCAATTCTGCAATGAATTCTGCAGTTTGGGTGGAAATTGCAGAATTCTGCAATTCTGCAATAAATGCTGCAGTTTGGGAGGAAACTGCAGAATTCTGCAATTCTGCAATAAATTCTGCAGTTTGGGAGTGAAATTGCAGAATTCTGCAATTCTGCAATAAATTCTGCAGTTTGGCAGGAAACTGCAGAATTCTGCAATTCTGCAATAAATTCTGCAGTTTGGGAGGAAACTGCAGAATTCTGCAATTCTGCAATAAATTCTGCAGTTTGGGAGTGAAATTGCAGAATTCTGCAATTCTGCAATAAATTCTGCAGTTTTGGAAGAAACTGCAGAATTCTGCAATTCTGCAATAAATTCTGCAGTTCTGCAGCTCCAGTCAGTATTTGTGAACCTCTGGTATTTAATCCAGCTTATCAATTGCAATGCATCTGCTAAGTTCAGACCTCTTCGACAAGGGTCTTGCCACTACCCAGGAAATGTTGGTTGGGGGGGGGGGGTGTAGCGGTTTGGGGGTCGGGTGGGAGGTCTGGGTTTTGATGCTCATATGTCCCTGCAGCCTTTCTGAAAGTTTCTGCAGCAGAATCTGTAGTTCTGTAGGAATTCTGCAGCCTGGGAGGTTTTATGCACTTCTGCAGGTAGGAAGCTGCATATTCTGCAGTTTCAAATAAACCTGCAGAATTCTGCAATAAATTCTGCAGTTTGGAAGGAAATTGCAGAATTCTGCAATTCTGCAATAAATTCTGCAGTTTTGGAGTGAAACTGCAGAATTCTGCAATTCTGCAATAAATTCTGCAGTTTGGGAGAAAATTGCAGAATTCTGCAATTCTGCAATAAATTCTGCAGTTTTGGACTGAAATTGCAGAATTCTGCAACTCTGCAATAAAATTTCAACACAACAACAGCTGGAGTTCAAAGTGAACAGCTATGGACTTCTTCTTCTTCTTCTTCTTTTGGTGTCCTTTCTCCCAGGTCGCCCCTCTTGTTGGGAGCAGCACTTGCATGTTTTGTTTTCTTGTGGATTAGTCATCGTTCTACCACTCTGCTCGGCCAATTCTCAATCAAATTTCACTCTGAAAAATGTTGCGGGTACCCTGCAACCAGGTCTATTGACTGAAGTTGACAGTGTTTGTCTGTCGTTGTTTCTTTTTTCCGTACGACACGTTTTTCGGCGATCGGTCAGCTCGCAAAAATGCATTTTGCGAGCTGACCGATTGCCGAAAAAAGTGTCGTACGGCAAAAAGAAACAATGACAGACAAAGACTGACAACTGTAGTAAATAGACCTGGTTGCAGGGTATCCACCACTTTTTTCAGAGTGAAATTTGGTTGAGAATTGGCCGAGCAGAGTGTCAAAACGTCCATAGCACTTCAGCAAAGCCTTCAGTGATTAAGTCGGACACACCCACAAACTTGACCAATGAACATGCCTCAAGCATGTTATGCAATTGAGGCCGATTTCGCTGTTACGCACGTTACCCTTAGAGTTAGAGGTGTCATTCTAATATGAGTAGATAGATCTCTCTGAGACCTTTAAAATGGTATGCCATATGTCTCTGAGAAGCGAATAGTTGCTTCGCAAATTTCCTGTAAAGTTTTGAAGTGAAGAAAAATACTGCACGCTGATTGGCTGTGACGCTCTGACGTAAATTATATGATAATGTCCTACGATTGAGAGATTCGTCTAGGGTAGATTCTCTGGGTGGTCCATAGAGGCATAGAGGTTTATTTTGAAGCAGCCCCCCCCCCAACTCGACCCCAGAACTGCCCCCCCCCCAACCAACGTTTCCTGGGTAATGACAAGTCCCTTGTACCAGAGGTTCACAAATACTGCATGAATTCTGCAATAAATTTGTTCTGCAGAATTTATTGCAGAATTGCAGAATTCTGCAGTTTCCTGCCAAACTGCAGAATTTATTGCAGAATTGCAGAATTCTGCAATTTCACTCCCAAACTGCAGAATTTATTGCAGAATATGCAGGCGGAGGAAGAAATTTAAATGTACTGCTTTTTTGCAGAACTGCAGAATTCTGCAATTTTTTTTGCAGAACTGCAGAATTCTGCACTTTTTTTGAAAACTGCAGAATTCTGCAATTTTTTTGCAGAACTGCAGAATTCTGCAATTTTTTTGCAGAATTCTGCAATTCCTTTGGAAACTGCAGAATTCTGCAGTTTTTTTGCAGAACTGCAGAATTCTGCACTTTTTTTTTAAAACTGCAGAATTCTGCAATTTTTTTGCAGAACTGCAGAATTCTGCAATTTTTTTGCAGAATTCTGCAATTCCTTTGGAAACTGCAGAATTCTGCAGTTTTTTTGCAGAACTGCAGAATTCTGAACTTTTTTTGGAAACTGCAGAATTCTGCGGTTTTTTACTGCAGAACTGCAGAACTGCAGAACTGCAGAAAGAAATTATACACTCCTCCACAAGTTTGGCATATTAACTACTGTACATGGTATGTGTTATAGTGGAAAGGTTCAAAGGTAAAAATTAAAACTAAAGCACCATTTTGTTTTACAAAAACCCATAGACATGTAGGTAGACATAAAAAATTCATAACGTGATGAGCAGTTGACAGAGGGAGGGGGAGGGTGCTGGGGCTTTACCTCCTGTATTTTTGCACTGAAAAGACTTAATAGGAAAGGCAGGGACAATGTTAATGAGGTAAGAAGCCCCGCACACGCCACTGAGCTGCCCTTGACCTCATCTGACAGAGCAATTAGAGATAAAATACATATATGATATAACAAATAAAAAGAGTACATTCAAATTGTATTCTTTCGACATTGGGTTGTATAATAGGATCAAGCCTCAGAGTACAGTGTTTTTTGTCACTAGTATATTCAAAAGTACCACGCACTTACTGAGCTTGTTAACTTTTCTTGACAGAAAAGGTCACATTTAAATTTGGCCAATCAGAGAACTTCTTACAAAAGTGACCTTTGCAAGAACTTCTTTGATTGGTTGATTCCAAAAATGACCTAATTTCTGTCCAGATGACATAAGCAGGCTCAGTAAGAGCATGACACCTTGAATATACTAGTGACAAGTTAAAGGACTACAAGGCTTGGACCTGTCGTTGTAATGTATACAGTATTCAATCTTGGGTGATGTGCTAATAAAGGACATCGGACATCACCAAGCAAAAGTCGCATCACACATAAAATAAGATTAAGGCGTTAGCTGCCGGGAAAAAGATGAGATTATCACAAAAAGCATGCAGGCAACGGGACAATATTTAATACATATCTACAGTGCTATAAAATGTAAACCTGTACACTTATTCTCTTATCCTATCCTATCCATCCTATTTCTACATACCAATTTTCTGTTTTTCTCATTTATTTGGTTATTTATTTAATAACAATTTCACTAAACCATCCAACAATATTGAATGATTCATTATCTATAACAAATGATTATTTCACTTTTCATAGCTGCTCCTTAGAATGTAATAATCTCATAGTCATCATACACTATACAGTAAACTTTATCAAATGGCAGCTAATGTCCAAACCAGACAAAGCAATCTGCCTTCAAGGGCACACCTGTATTTGAAGTGAATAGTGTAATTTTGGCCATTGCGAAGAAAACAATTAAAACTTGAAGTGCTAATCAAATTTTTTGACAGAATGACCGTCAGGCCTATTATGTTAAATAATGGTCTTGAGGGTTAACTGAAAACTCAAAATGAGACTTCCTTATCAGCTTATTCCTTACAGTGACCCATAGTCCTTGCACAGTTAGTTAAGTGACAATTGAATCAAACAATATTTATCACTGAAAATTAACTAAATGTTGTTGTTTTTTTTCCGGAAAATAAAGATCTGACTCTGAAAAGTCAATATTTCTCTAATCCTATTATCTAACCATTCATCCTTGTTAGGAAGTGTGGTAAATACTTATTTAGATCACATGCATACATCACAATTAATTGATAACCTAACAAGAGTAATACTGAAGCAATGAAAATAAATATCTCACACTCTCACAGCTACCAATGTAACCATCAGAAATCCAAATACTTAATATACAGACAATCTGCATGATTGAAGATGGTAAGTTAGCCTATTCAATGTAAAATTTAACTTGCAGTTATAGATCATAAACTGTTAGATTTTAAGCTTTGTATACACTTCCAATCAACTGAATTGTGTTTTTTCCGTATTAAATTAGGTTAATTTAATTTATTTACATCAAAAGACTTAACAAGAGCCCAGCAATGCTTGATTTGTAAAAAAAAACAAGTAAAGGGTTTTCGACAGAATGAAAAAGTACCTGTTTACATTTTTAAAGATTTTTCTTCATATATTGAGCCTAGAATGCCAGTTAAGTCAATTTGGCAGTTGGAATAGTTTTAATCTGACTCTTAATGTTTCTTTTGACAACATTTTAATCTGATGACATACTAGCTTTAAATCAAAACTTCACCACTTTTCAAAGCAACCTAATGCCCGTAAAGGTTTCCTCGTGCACACAAAATTGTAAATGAAGTTTCTCCCAGTAATAACAGAAGATTCACAACATATCAACAAATACTACAAGTTAAAGAAGTTCCCTGGGTGCAAAATACACATTGCATGGATTTGGTTAGTCTAGGTGCTGCATTAATTTGCTACATCGGGCAATATTAGCTAATAACTAATTTATCTATCTTGGTACTGCATTTAATAACCCATGCTACTACTATGCTAGCTAACAGTAATACCTACTCAACTATCACTAAATACTACCACTAATAATCTTGGTTCTGCATTTAATAAGCTACCAGTGCAGCTAATAACTAATAAATGATCAATCATTATGATAAGACTACCCATTAGGGTGTGGCTGGTGCCCTTACTTCATCTGATCAAGCCTACCTTTTTTTCAGTCCTGCGAAATGACCTCAATAGGCTATCTTGAAAGTTTCAGCGTAAAATATTAATATTTACCTGTCCCCAGATACGATTTAAGTTTTTACTTCCAACGGAAGGTCAAAATAACCAAAAAATTTGTAAAATATGTCATAACTCTGGAACCGTCGGTACTAGAGACATGCAAATTGGCTCAAAATGACGGGAGACCCCATATTTTTGTTCATCTTACATTGACACAATGGGTCAAAAATCAATATTTGTGGAGATATTTGCAAAAAACTGTTTTTCGCATTGAATTTTGCTATCGAGCTCAACTGCATTGCCAGATTTTGCCTTGAAACCGATTATGATATATTTCTGGGTTGTTTATGCCTTTAAATAGTTGATATCTGCCTCTAGTTATGACTTGTCATACCCACCGGCCTCTCAAGAAGCCGGTAGAATTGTTTTTCACCCAAATCTCTGATAGCAGGGGGAAAGCTTAATAGAACAATAATCATTTACGACAGCATCAAGGCAATGAATTGTTGAGGAAGTGTTATTTTTTTCAAGATTGATCTACATAATGAAAAACTCTTAAAGCCCACTTTGACTATTTCTATTTTAGATTTAGACATTTGATCATCTTGGTTATCATCTTCAGATCCCCACACTTGAAGTTGGGTGCAATTGCTGTCCGACTGTCCATTGACCTTAGACCTAATTCATCATATCAGTTGCAGCATCATTGATCAAATTTAATGCTGTCATGGTTCATCTAGTATAAACCATAGAGTATCACCAATCAATGTCTATTCATAGATACTTTCCGTTGACAATGACAACAAAATCTTCAAAGCCTCAGACATATTTCCTTCCTTTACTTGTGACATTTTAAAACTACTAGTATGGATTTCGACTTCCAATCTGGCGCAAGTTCAGATCTCCTCTATTACCAATTGGTAAATGACTAGAATTGGAATGTGCCTAAGCATACAAAGGTCTGAAGGCCTTGTACAGCTGTATAAAATGGTTTATTAAATGAAGCTACAATATATTTTGGTGGAGACTGTGATAGGGCCAAGGGCTTTACGATATGTAAACCCTGACCTGGCTCAACAGAACCGACAAGGACCAGGAAAATGTGTACTCTCAGCACAGAATAAAACATCCACCTAGCATGATCAGGAATCAAACCTAGGTCACAGAGGTTAGCAGCCCAGTAGGTTACTATTGAGCTAGTCTCCAGGCCTTTGCTGAAAGTTGGAAAAATCAATCCTGGAAGACAATTCAATGAGGATGTAATGTTCTTGAAAATTATATGTCAGTAGTAGTGGCGACTTACAATATTCAAAACAAGAAAGTTAGCAGATCATGATGGAGAAAGAAAGAGGCAAAAAGAGGAAAAGTAGAGAAGGAACAAGGTGACCCCTGCAATGGCCATAATCAGTGATATGGATTATGGAGCTACTGCATGCAATACTGGTCACCTGTATGAGTTATTAGGTTTCTCAGCATAACCAAACACAGCTGTGTATGAAAACTTATTACAGCAGCATGAACAAAGTCTTGCAGAATTGGGCAATGGGCAATTGGGCATGCATGAATTCTATCCAAACCAGAATAAAAGAGGACTTTGTCTGTGGCCTGTACGGCTGTTTTGGCTAAATTGAATATTTACACCAATTATTGTGGTGTTCTTACAGACTTAAAAATAATTCCAAATGTATGCTGCATAGTTGATTTCTGCAATTCCAATATGTAGCTACTGTGAATCATCTCAATCCGGTCAGAGGCGAATAGTATGATTTTGTTTGTACATGTACTTGGCCATGAAAACTATCAGTCACTATTATACATTTGGTATAAGCAAATTAGCTTGTTTTGAGCCAAATTAATAATAATGATGAATCCCATGCAATGAAAAAGCTACTATGCCAATCATACTGGTGCATTTTAACAAGTGAGATTCATTAAAATTGGCAAAAATGCAGGACTCTATAGATTTAATCATAGTGACAAAAAGTAATAGAATTTGCTCCAGGTTGTTATAATGTCAGGGTGAGACTTCCACTTCCGGATGAGGAAAGGCATATATTATATACAATATACATGTATATCATTTATTTTGTCTCAACAAAAGACCTGAGCACTATATGTCTGTAGCACGTAAGTCAAAATCAATTTTCTGTATACATATGCCTTGCATGGTTGTCTTATAATCCACAAAATGTAATTTACAAGCACTTTTATGTTGATAAAAATGCTAATTTTTGTATTTAAAAGCCATTTCTTGCAAATATTACCAAAAAAAAAGGTTTTATATACATAATTTCAATGTTAGGCCATATACTGTTAGCTTCATGTAGTAAGTAACTATGACATGTCTTAACGGGCTCTCAGATAACTTTTTGAATACGTTGATATGCCAGAGGAATTTAAAAATCTGTTTCAAGATGTAATCTGGCAATTTAGATGAGCTCGATAGTGAAATTCAATACGAAAATTAGTTTTTCGTAAATATCTCCACAAATATTGGATTTAGACCTACTACGTCAATGTAAGATGAATATAAATATGGGGTTTCCCGTCATTTTGAGCCAATTTGCATGTCTCTAGGACCAACGGTTCCAGAGTTACAACATTTTTGATGAATTTTTCAGTTATTTTGACCTTCCGTCGGAAAATCTCAACTGGGGACAGGTAAATATTGTCACAGAACTTTGAAACTTCACAGTTTAACTTTTCATGTCATGGCACAGGGCTGAGCAAAAGGTAGGCTGACTGGAAAGAAAACATAATTTTGAGAGGGCACCAGCCACACCCTACTACCCATCTTAGAGCCATCTTTGTTCTGCATTTAATAAGCCATGTTATCTAATCAACCATATATATTCATTCATAATTTACATAAATACATTTATTGAGTGAAAGACTATCTAATCAGACTATGCAATACTTCCACTACTAACCACTAATTTCCTACCAACTATTTTCTCTCACTGCAACTAATATTACCACTACAACATTACTAGTACAACCTTCATTGTTATCTAAATTCATAGGGGAGAGGCAGGTTAGTTGAGACGTTTTTCAGAAAAGCGCGCCTCCAAGCTAAACGGACGATGATATTGGAATGATGAATAGTCATGTGCATAGGGAAATACATTGTTCAAATATATGGGGAAACTTGACTTTCTCTGTTGAATAGTTTTTACCCCAGATGGCATCAAAGTAGGTTATGTCAAACGTATCAACTAACCCACCTGGTAAGGTTAGTTGATACACCCAGGCAGGATAGTTGATACACCAAACCCTGATGGACAATGCAAAGAAAAAGTCTCATAATTCCGCCTTGGTAGGATACTATAAA
This sequence comes from Platynereis dumerilii, assembly GCA_026936325.1. Lineage (NCBI taxonomy): Eukaryota > Metazoa > Annelida > Polychaeta > Phyllodocida > Nereididae > Platynereis > Platynereis dumerilii. Next base: position 10,118,939 of record JAPTHN010000009.1, read on the forward strand.
ACCATACGCCTTCACCGATCTGCTTTCGTTCCCACGGATGCATATCTGCTACCAGTGTGAGTCAGATCTGATGGTCGACCTGTTGGGAGGGGGAGATCTCATGATTATTTCAACCTAAGATTCATCTATAGAGCTTTTTCATGTAAACTACTGAGTAACACCTAGCATTATGATTGTACTAATAGGTCAGGGTTGTTATTTTGACCAGGCTAGCCAACAAAACCTAACCAATCTGCTGTATCAACAAACCCATCCACTCGATTTTGTCAGAAAACAGCAGGTCTCTGGACCACTGGTTAACCTAGGTCATCTTTGATGGCTCATAAATAACCCTTTTCACACACCTTATCCATATACTAAGTTACTCTGAATCATCCTTCACTATGGCGAGAGAAAAAAAAAAGCAAGATTTCAGCACAAATTTACTCGGAACAGTAATTTTTGAATTTTTTGACTTTTCTCCTCAATCTTGAATCTGATTCTACATTGAGTAAGATGAGACGATGTGTTTTTTTATTCTGCTTCTTACAAATGCCAACACTTTCTCAAATGATCATTTCTATGACCAGGAGATGGGGCGTATCAACTAACCTTGCGTATCAACTAACCTGCCTCTCCCCTATGTCACAAGTATATTCATATAATATACAAATGCATCATGTGCAAAGAAAAGGTTTAAATATATCGTAAATATGACCCTGAAGGGTAATGCCAGCGAATGGGAGGGGCCCAGATGGCAACACAACTGAATTTGAAAAGATTTTAACGGAAATATATACTAAAATTAACGTTATTGGGCAGAACAGTACGGTGTAAGATCACAAGCAGCTGAAACAGTCTATTCTAAGCATTGCTTCTGATTCCATAAATGCACGGGCGGGAAATTAGACAGAAGTCAAGCTTCTGTGAAGCAACAGCAATCGTAAGTACATGTTTTACCAGAGTACATAGTACTACATACAGATATAACCAAACTTTCACTCAAATATCAATTTGATGATTACTAAATGCATTAAGATTACAAATTTTTACAAAAATTAATGAATTAAACATAAAATTCGAGGGGAAAAAATTGATCAGATTAATTGTCATTGGTTCAAGTAATCCCAATTCGATTAATAATGAACAACATCAGCCAAATGTAAACTTGAATAAATTCATGTAAATGCAGATATTTTTAGGTTTTTTTGTTTGAGTATCTAATATATGTAGCAGTAAGCTAAATATCAAAGGATATGGTTAAACACTTTTTTCAATAACAACATAGAGAATAAATTTATATTCTTAGAGCTGAGAATCTTTGTAGCAGTCGGGGTAAAATATGAATATGTTGCACAAAGTATAGCCGGTTATATTTAATCATGAACATGCCTCAACATAAACAATTCTTTTAAATGTTTAAGTACAAATGAAGGGTTGGAAGAGGTAGCTATAGTTATCTAGATTGTCACTGTACTTAACATGTTACACAAGAGTATTTGGTATCATATCAGGAAACAAGCTTTTCTATCTATGCTCTTCATGCATGTTACCTGTCAACTTAAGAAATTTGCATTCAAGCTTTTAGAGATCTATTCTGCTTCAATTCAATTTAATATCGAAAAAAGGAAAAATCAAACAGGGTTTTGAAAGTGTCAATCAGTAAGAAATATGGATATAATAATTCACAAAATAGCTAATGAAACCATCCACATCAATATTAGGCCTATCTATTTGTGAGAAAACAATATCTTTGGAGCAATAACGACCAATATCTGTGAACAGAGTGTGCCACATTAAATTTCTTTGTGTTAATTCCACTAAGTTAGGAATTTGATTCGAAAAATAAAACAAGTGGCAACTAAAATACAATCTACGAAAAATATGTTTAAAAGCGAAAAAGTATGTTGGATGTATATGTTTTTAAGAGATCTCTGCAAATTCCAGCAATTATTCTATCCCTGATATAAATATAGCAAAGATCAATATAAATGCTATTCAGAGTTTTTGGGTGTAGCAGGCAAGGTTAGAATATTTACATTATGTTACAGTTGAATTGTCCTAGCAAGATATCCCAATTGTATAATTAGGTATTCAGATGTTAGGATATTTAGCAAAAAGTAGAGATTCTCTTACAGCTGTACAACAGATTGATCCTATTCTTAAAAGACAATAATCCACTTAGCTACACATATCGGACAATTTTGAGACTTAGGAATCTTTAAATAATTTTTTTACAAGCACGTAACCAAGCTACATGGCTAAATTAAAACAAACTCGCCAAACGATACATACTCTTTTTACCAAAAAGTAAGTCCAGGGAATCTTTCAATTTTCACAAATGAATTACATGCATTTAGGCTGGAACAACATTCCCACTTCTAATATAATACTATTACTAATCTCAGCAATGGACAGTTGACCTACTAATGCTAATAAGATGAATATCGTACAAGTGATATATTTGAAATGTGTAAAAGCCTAAAGGCAGTTGGCAAGCATGTCTCATTCTCAGAGTCAATGATTATAAACAACTATCAGTGGCCTGCAGGCTAAAAGTAAGAATATCTTAAGCTAAAATATGATAAAGCCCATGTTGTAAGACAAGTAGATCATCATAACTATTATATACTTGTACATTATCATGATTATAACCAGTATAATTATCCTTTATCATCCAAATAGTCCAGGACGAAAAAAGGGCATGAGTAACTTGAGCAACCTATTATACTATCTTATGACTTGGTTTAAATAATAAAACCCTGTATTACCTCTTTTAAAATGGCAGTAAGGCAATTGTATGTGCTCAATTTAAGTCATCAGCTATTTTGTTATTCAGTAAAATGCATTATATTACAGTTGGCATATACATCATAGATGACACTAAATGCACATACATTATAATTTCATATTGGCAGGCTTCTTTATGGGACATACATTGTAAATATCTCATTTACCACTGGTCACTAATAGCAAAGGTACTTACTAATTTGCTTCAGGTATTTTTACATACATGTTGAAATAATCAGAATAAACATAGTCATGCAGTATATTTTATATCAAACAAAGCCAGATTGGAAAGAATCTGACTTGTATGTGGGATTTATACATAGGCCTACATGTATAGTTTTGCATACTGGTTGAATAACTTAAGTTAAAAGAAAACTTCTATCCTTCTATCCTATCTTTTCCATTCTATCCTATCCTGGACTAAATAATCAACCAGCTTAAAAGTATCTTCAGCCACTCATATACAAACGTTTGATAACATTTCGTAATTTTTCATACATAACTCTGCAGTTTTCTAACCATCAGCGACTTTTCTCTTCCATTGGAATGGGGCCTGGAGCCTCATTTTCAGTTTCCTCCGCTCCTCTATCTCTCAAAAATTTCACGACGGCATCTTTTCCGAATTTTTTTGCTTCTCCTAAAGGCGTGTGACCCCATCTGAAAGGAGAAGATATTATATATTTAAATAGAAAGAGTAAATTAACCTAGTTTCCGAATATTTGTATTATTTTGTTGTATGTTGATTTTGAAAAATATGCAATTTTTGATATTCTCATAATTTAAGGTTGATATCTTTACCATAGAACGGGGTAAAGTTGGCAAGCTGGAGGAAAATTGGCTAATTATTTTAACGGACATAATGCCAGAAATGTCAAGTTTTTTCACTGACATAGATGGCAAAATTCCCGAAGGAACCAGTGTCAGTGAGGAAAGTTGGCATTTCTGCCATTAATTGGGTTAAAATAGGTGGCCAACCTTACCCAATTCTATGGTATATATATTGGCCCATCTGTAGATTATTAATCACTTGAAAACTTACCGATCTTTCGGACTATGAGGTACGTTGCAACTATCAAGCAGAAATTTCACACACTCCATGTGGCCCTCCGAGGCTGAGAGATGGAGGGCAGTGCGGCCGTCGTAATCACCTAAGCTCATGTCTTCTCCTTTTAGAGCAATCCTGCAAGTATCAAGAAGTAAGTGATGAACTGAACACAGGTCCTGTAGGTTGAGTTATATATATACTGCAACATCTAACACATTTACTTAGTGTACTAGTGTACATGTATTATCACATTGCCAATGTACATACAAGACTAGCAGTTGTGCAGATGCATTTTCTTGCACACTTGTTTGCTTTACTCCAAAAAAGGTTGAATTTACAAGTATTTATATGCGATATCAAGACCTAAAACTACAAATGAAGATGAGATAAATCGTTAATTCTGAAAAAATTTCAAAAACACCCATCAGTACCTCCTGAGAGCATGGACATCCCCCGTAGCGGCCCCAAAAAGAAGTTGCATCAAAGAGAATGTTGTCAGGTCGTGTTTTCTTGTGCGTGGGTCTTCTTTCTTAAATGTGTGGCGTAGATTGTCATAGTTGTGGAAATTGAAACGTGAAACCAGCTCCTGAAAGGTAACCATCACAGTTAGTGTCACAACAAAATTTTTGAGATTTCCAAACTCAAGAGTCAATAAAAAAGATCATGGGCATCAGTTTCATTTTAAAGTGGTGAGGCAAATTGGGCTGAAGCCTTCATGGAAGACATCCTGAGGAAACTTACAATTCTTTCTATGTATAAACATCGGGGTTTTGGCCATTTATAAAGTGTGGGGAATATGCCTCACCAAGCCCAACAACACTGACGCCACCAATAAAGACAGCGGAAAGCCTGATATCACTTGTGACATCCAAAAATTTGATACAGATTTTCAATGTAGCTACTTCGATATCATGCCAAAGAGAGTCCAATATCAGTTTAAAAAGGAATAACCAGTATATGTTTGGCTGTAATATATATTGTATTGGTCACTTACTTCTGCAAACTGTATCCCCCTCACACTGTTGCCCATCATGTCCAGGGGTGGAGACCACGTGCAGATTCCCATGGTGTTTGGGATTACAATCAGGACAGCCCCTGAGACACCGGATTTTGCAGGGAGACCAACCTGAAATGGAGCATGCATAAAGAATTAACAATATAGTTAACCATACATATGAGGTCTCCCTCCAAACGAAATCTGACTAAAATGCATGTTAAAACCTTCAAAATCGATGCCTACACAGTACATACCATATGTCACAAATACATCGGATAGTGAAACATCAGAATCTGCTTACCATTGCTTAATAAAAATAAGAACGACAAAATATCAAAATCAAAGTATACTTACATTAAAAGCAAACTGGCCAGAATAGTTGTACATTCCGCAGCTGTACATCAAACTCAAAGTGTTCCGAACAGCATCGGAGTCGAGGACTCTCTCGCCTGTGATTGGACAGATCCCTCCGTTGGCCAAAGTGGCGGCCATTACAGACGCAGACTCACAGGTCACTTCAATCGAACACATCTGAAATATCAGACGATATATTATAATAATATTGTAAAGAAATAGCAGCAAAAGGCAGTGATTGACTTTTGTGTATTTACTTAGGGCACTTAGGACAGGAGTAGGACACAGCAATGTGCCAAAGGACTGAAACTACCACCTAACATGGGATCACTGTACCAGATGACCCAGCCATAGTGTAAATGTAACCATTGGACATAAATTTGAAGACGAGAGTTTTGATTTGAAAACAGGTGGGTTTATTCATGACATCAGTGTTCATCAAATGAAATCCGTATAACTTTGTAATCCATCACAATCCATCACAATATCACCACCGTGAAACTCATGGCCTTAAATGGCTTAATAAATCCACGAAAGTCCAATATTTACATCTGCGATTCAACCTTCAATGTTTTCATTGCATTCTAAACAAAGCGACGATGACGTCATAGATCTAGTGACGTCACAGAGCCAGTGACATCATAGTCTTGAGATGGTGGCGTCACTTAGTGGCGCTCTTACATTTACACATAGTATAGGGATTGAACATGGGAACAGGTCTGCATTTTAAGCTCATTGCACTACCAACTGAGCCAACAGCCGATCACCTCTCCCTCAGAACAGAGGTACAATATAGTTCTCAGATGGGCAATTCCGTAAAGTCCGATTTACAGATACTTTAGCAGTTTGTGTAGCCCTACCATTAAACCTTAGCTATTTTATTGTTAAACAGGCATGAGGCCAGGTAATAGGGGTATCAAACAAGCCATCAACCAAAGCTCCAAGTGCAACAGTAGCTGAGCTACATGGCAAAATGTCACTGTGTCGGACATACCGTGTGGGCTACACAAGCTCCTATACTGGCCCTATAGTGTCTGATCTGTAAATCAGACTTTATGGAATTTCACAGATATGTAATTAAAATACAGATCGATAGATAGGACAAGTAGATACTGGATAGACAGATTGTTTGAAAGACAAGATGGGTAGCCTTTAACAGTACCAACTAATATACAGGCACAATGGCATCTAATGTCTCTTGTATATTTCGACACTAAGTTAGGTTTACTTACTTGAAAATACAGGTCTAAGGTATCCATGAGATTGGTACCTTCTGGGAAACACTAAAATACAAAAAAGAGGAAGACAATTATTTTCTATTCAATCGTCCTCCAAAAGTTTTTCCACAATATGAATATTTCACTTCAGATTCTCTGGGTACAATATTTTGGTGACAATCAATTAATGTCATATTCAGGGTTTTACAGTCTGGGTGGTGGGCACCCAATGAAAATGCCATATAATTTTTACAATGGGAATATGTTTAAACTCTTTATTTTCAAGCCAAAAGGACTTAAATAAAGGCTAAACTTTTCATTTCACTTAAATAACTAAAATACACATGTTTCAATTATGTGAGAAATGATTTACTGCTGAAGATGTGACATTCTGATGGTTTATAATCTAAGTTTCTACGATACTACAAAAACATGTAGTACTAATTATGGTTTATCTATTCAGTAGACTGACCTTATTTTCCCGCAAGTAGTAGCCCAAAGCAAAATTTCTATCAGCAGTTTCTCTCTCGGACAGGCAACTGAAAATATTGTAAAATATTTAGTTTGAGGACAAGGATTCATTTCCAGAAAAATTAGGCCACACATAATTGATCTTTAGCTTCTCGGATCCTCTCAAGGCACTTTTTCTAGGGTCGGCCGGTCGGACAAAAAATATATAATGTCAAAAAAAAATTTTTTTTTTCCATCGGCAGTGTATCTATTGTGTCGGCGGGTCCGCGAAGCTAAGAATCAATTATGCGTGGCCTTACTTACTCAAACAAGAACCCAGGGGTTGCAAAACTGAATGATGCCGATATGTGGTAGCACAAGCCACCCAAGTGTACTCAGGTTTTGACAGCCATTTCCACATATTCAGAAAATCATGGTCCTCTGAATTTCAAACAAAGGACCAATCTATCTGTGCAAACATGTTGTTGGAATGTGAAAAAAGGTACAAACGAGGTTACAGATCTATTATTGACCAAAAAAGGAATCTGGAGACACATCTTTACTCTGAACATGACTTTGTCCCTTTGTTATCAGAGAAGTACCGTTATGGTTTTCTCAATTTTTCTTCTGATAGCATGATGGCCAGTAATTTGGTATTTAAACAAGATCTAATGCAGCTAGAAGCAGCTCTTTTTTGTTGTTGAACATGGCAACGTCTATACTCAACTCCTTTAAAGTTACAGCTTCCCAGCTTTATCCTAACATATTTCCCAAGTTGTTTTCCGTCAACTGCACCTAAAATAACCTATACACGTACTTCTTTAAATGACATAGGCACAGTCATGGGACTGTAGCAAAACAATGATTCAGTGAGATTATTTTATTTTGAGCCCTTTATTTGAAACTACAACTGTTTAAAAATGATGTACGCACATATCTCAGAATCCATCTTCGTTCTCTTAAGTTAAAGTTTGGTAACTGCCAAAATTGAGACATGCTAAAACTGAAATTAATTGTGCAGTGGTACTTTGAAGTGTTACATGAAATATTTTAGCCAAATGGGCAGGTCCCATAGATTAAGTTTGCAAAATTAAAAAATATCTAACTGTCAAACTACCACGTCAAGTTCATGCAACTACATTCCTAGTGGCTCCATCTATAATCCAAAGTTGGTACCACCAGCTGTTTATCAGTTTATAAATAGACTTCTGGATCTGGATAATTACTCAGCATTGTCACTTGGATATTTCGCTGAGGGTTGATCGCCGTGTGATAAATGAAATGATAAGGCTGAGAGTCAGGAACACACCCTATTAAAATTTTTAAGGCTACCCTGCATACCTCCTCACATATTTTGTGTGTATGTATACTATACATTGTACAACTAATCTATCATAAAAAATAGCTCAGATTTTGTGAAGATATAACTTTTTTTTTTAAAGCCTTTATTTTTCAGCAACACTTACTGTTGACTGGGATGTCTATCATTCACGCAAATGGATAAATTATATTGTCAAATGGTAAACAAATAGATACCTATGCTCGAACCCATGCTCCCTCCTCTTAGTCTAGTTCATGCAACAGTTATTGCAACTATAGTTCTAGTGGCACCATATATAATCCAAGGTTGGTACTACTAGTTACCCAATGGAATAGTAAACTACCTGGCTACTGTAATGATCCGAGACACCTAAAGACTTGATTTTATTGACTTTAAAATGTATATTATAATAAGAAAGATTTCAATTGCAATGATTTTAAGACTGTTTTTAAGCAAATTCAGGACTCTGAAATGCTGAGTCAAATATACAGACTGAACAGTTTTTAACAAGCAATGAAACTTATTTTATTTTATTTATCAGTTTATGATGTGATTTACCTTTTACATTTTTAATTATGTATTTTTTAAACATTTACAGACATACATGCACAAACCATGCTTTTTATAAAATGCATTAATAAATGATACAATAGTATACATAACTCCACATGAGTACTACTAGATAGTATTTATTCAAATGTTATATTTTGCTTACAAAAAATATCAGATGAATGTTTTCCTTCACTCCTAAAAACATTTTCATATTCTCAAAATATTCATGATGGAAGAAATTGATATAAATGTATAGGCCCAGACTGGAAATATATGGTAAAAGTGATGGTAATCAATACAGACTTGATGGCATTTTGTCTATTTCAAACCTCTGTCAGCTTTGACAGCTTGGCAATGAAAGATATTTGCTATTTGTTCTAAAATTATTGGCAATTCCTTCAACAGACATCAATTGGATTGCCTCAAAGCATGAGCTACTTTGCATCTCTGCTTACAGGTGGCCTGGTGGCTAGTTTGCAACTCTGCCAACAGGTGGCTGATCACTGAAGCATGGGTTGCATTAGGGTTGCATTCCTGGCAAGGTCCCAATATTTACATATGGAGGGTTGCCAGTTCTTTGCTGGCTAGTGGAGAGGCAAGTCAGGGCTGGAATGTATCAGAATAATATCATCAAAAACACCATCAAATGCACTGCAATCTAAATTTTGCTTCCAAATTTTTTTACCCATTCACTCCATACATCAAACTAGCAACTAAGAAGCCCAAACTCCTTGCCTATCTTGAGATTTTGCGTATAATTTACCACTGGAGAGAACCAGCCAAGAGTAACCAGAATAACTGAATGAGCCTATGGCTCATTCAGTTAAAAATCATTTACGTAGCTATTCTGAGATGTAGGTCTCCAAATAAATACCAAACATTCATTGCCACTCAATGAACACTTACACAGAATTATTGAAACCCAAGAATTCTCCTCCAGCCATCCTCTTGTATGAAGAACTAACCTGTAATAATAAAATATACATGAAATGTGAGAGATTGTCCCTGGTGCAAAGAATATTTTTGTTCTTTACATGGTTAAATGAGGCGCATGTCACCAGCTGTCGTTTTTTTTTTAATCAAACAAATTCATCAAATTTCTAACCGGCACAAATTCACTCTGCTAATCCCAGGAGTCCAATGCTTCACAGATTGTGACATCCCCCCATGGTGCCCTTTTTGCCTTCAAAAATCCTGGGCTTCACAAGTATACTCCCTCAGTAAAATTAATTATAAACTATGTTTTTCCATTTCATAGAAAAACTGACCCCAGGGATCCACTACCCCAGTCTTCCCTTCAAAACACCCATTAAAGTTTTATTTTTGTCAGTCGTCATTATAGATTAGTATTCTATAACTGTTAAGATTCGTCATAAGTAGCCTAGGCCCTACCCCATGTGAAGTAGATTAAATTGATTCGAAAGACAAACAGATGGTGATCACATAACATACATTATTAATAATAATAATTTATTATAGAAGGACAACATAAATATGCACATACAACTGTCATAATTATTCTGATCAGCATGATCGGATTAGTCGGCTTTATGAGATACTAGCTACAACAAAATTATTCATAATTCCGGATCATGCCCAAAAATAGCTCATAATATGAACTAGACAAGAAAGAGATAATCTTATTGAATATTGAATCAAACAATGTTGGAATATAGTTACACATTTAAAATATGCAATAAAATGATATTGAAGCAGTGAGTGTGAAATTTAGAAGTTCTTCTCAAGATAACGATAGAGAATAACCAATCAAGCATGGTTGTCGTACAGATGCAATGACGCCATTCCAGGTTCATTCAAGGCCCTTTGAAATCGATTCATGTTTTGGGGGACATAGGGGACATTAGGGGTGCCACGATCAAAGAGAGGTTAACGAAATAGGGAATGCAATATAAAGACTTTAAGAGGCTGCCCAGCACAAAATTTCAAGATAACTCTTTTTGGAATTACTTACAAAGTCAAACCTGTCAGGCAAGGCGGTGGTACTTCGAATTAAAGAAGAAACTAAGATGGCTCCAGCGTTGATCATGGGGTTGTGGGGTCTCGCTGAAAATGTACAAAATATTAAGATAGATATTAAGATGGATGGATGGGTGATTGGGGCTTTACCTCCTGTATTTATGCACTTGGTGGACTAATTGGGACAAGAGGACAAGGCAATGAGGCAAAGGATGACTGAAACAGCCATCCACATAGACTCTGGTGACCTGGCAAGAGCCGGATTCAAAGTCTGGACCCAGCAATTGCCAGCCAAGCACGCAACTACTCGACCAAACCTACCCCGGAGGTGCCCCCCCCCCCCACAAGATAATTAGATTGATACTAGCATTAGACCCGTGAAGACATACATGTGAGGGAACGGTCTTTTTTAATTGGCCCGTAATTAGATTATGAAGGTCATTTCAAGTTGTGTCAGGGATGGGGGATGGGGGATGCATATCCGCCACATTACGAAAATTTAAAGATTTGTACATGTTAATTATATCAACGCGCAGTCGCGTTATGTCGCGAACTATGCGTTCCGCGACGTGATAGATCAAAAGACCCCCCAAGCTGAATTTTTCGGGAGCGCAACCCCCCCCCCATGAAAAAGAACAACAAAACAGCAAGTGACTGAAAACTGTTTTGTGTGACTGCATCTATCTATCTATATGTGGACCTATGTGTCATTCTGGCTATCTATGTATCTAGCTATCTATATATCTATCAATCTATGTATCCGTCTGTCTGTGTGTCTATTTATCATTCTTGTATGTATCTTTCTATCTTTGTAGCTGTCAATCTATCTATAGGTCTGTCTATCTATCTACATACATGTGTAACTATCCAGTCGATGGGTTCTATCCAATAAGGCAACAAATGAAGACAGACTTAAAAGCTTCTGCTACTTAAATATGGTTGTCAAATCCAAGATGAAATAAAATGTGGTATCTTGTATCGCATATTTTTCTTGTAATACGATTCCAATGTTATTTTAAAAATAACAAAAATTGGATGATTCTGGGCCGAACTGCAGATGTAATTAGCTACGTTATTATTTTTAAAAGTCTGGAAAGCACGATATTTCAATAAAAATACGCTCAGTCCCTAAAATATCATGTCTCCGGCATTGACACTGGAACCTCCAGCAAAATTTATTGAAATATTCAGTAAGTCACACATTAAATACTTGGCAGCCAATGGCAGGTCAGCCCTGGTCTGCCCAGGCCCTGTGTAAATTTAAATGAATTGTTTAGAGGAGTTCTAGTCGGCTCACCAACTTGAAATTGGCGAAATTGACGACATTGTGACCTTGTTCTTGTGCTTATGCATGAAATGTTTAGTTGTCAGTGAAGTGCATCCAGCAGGATCGTTGTTGTTGACTTTCTGGGGAAGACAACTTGAGCGCCATCTGCATGTCTTGGAGGAAAATGAGGTGTTGATGTGAGAGCCACCATACAGCGATTCAGACGGATCTTAATTAGTGCAGTTAATGAGAGTTGCGTTTTTTTAATGGGGAGGTGTAAATCCTTAGGGCAATTGAAGGGCATGGGGGCAGGTGTGAAGATTTGATGGGTTGAGAGAAAAAAGCCTTATGAGTGAGAAGAATTGGCCCTAATGGCCACGCAGAATACTATGATAGGATATATGATAAGTGAAGCCCTCTGAGCCAAACTCCGGGTAGTCACGAGGTTTAATTAATGAGATGGGAGAAAGAGTGAGCACTCAGGACTGCAACAGTCCTCAACATGTAACACTTTTACCGCATGCGAGGGATCTTTTACTTGCCCAGCACTGACACCAATACAATGCGCTACCAATTTAATTACTCATAAAATTTTAATGATATACAGAGCTCTATGATTTCGCCCTTGAAGGTCCACTGTAAGGCTATTTTAGGCCCATGCAAGCAAAGACCTTCGATGGAGTGTGACTGAAAGTACCAAATCAGCTGCATAGCTGCATTTAAGGCTCCATACTATTAATTACACAAAAGAAGATCATATTTCCAAAAAAATTTTAAGCAATACAAATTTCCCAATTTTTAGATAGACAAGCACTTGAAAATGGGGACCACTGAATGGAGACACTTAGACCAGACCTAGGAGACACTGTGCCTTTCAAGACCAAGTTTGGATACCAGCCAGTGGCAACCACGGATACATGCATTCATTGCATTGAGACAGTCTGCTTACAACCACAAGCTAATTTGAAAATTAATTAAGGTACAGTGGTCCCTGCATTATAAGACTGCCTCTTCTGTAGTCATGAAGTGGTCTCTTGTGAGGGTGTGGTCTCTCCTCAGGGTGCGAATTATACACTAAAAATACTGGTTAGTGCAGGAGGAAGGTGGTCACATAAGGCAAGGCGGTCTTACAACAGGGGGTCTCATAACGCAGGGACCACTGTATTTGACAGTATAATCACCATTGTGATCCAGTTTGATATGGTTAAACATCTCCCCACTCGGTTCCTGCCCAATGTATTGATGAACTATGTCCGAGCCCAACTCGCTGATCGCAAGAGCGTACGTCAGAGGTTTACTACAGGACTGCAGACAGAATGGAGTCACCGTGTCACCTACGCTTGCTCTGAAATAATTTAAACCAAGGAGTTAGAAGTACACTCGATGGGTATGGCGACTGTGACTATTGCGGTATTTTGAAATGTACTCGTGAGACAATAGATAGATTTATGATTAAACTAATACTTCATTCGATTTAAATTACTTTTCTTTAAAAAAAGTTCTGTTTAAATAGATTTTTAAAGTAATGAGTCAGCAAAATTGGGTAAGGAAGGCTCATAATCTCTTCTTGAATAACATGAGTGCATGTTATACTTGCAATAGTATACTCAATGGGTTATACATAAACGTATCCTTTGCTGTTTTAAGTGGTATCGTAATGTTATAAAATATATTTACGAGTAATAATTTACACCATTTAAGAAAGATACAGTCTTGCAATGTCATCAGAGAACAAACATCTCTTCCTGTATAGGCCTTCAACATAAGGCAATCAGTCAGTTCTTTTATTTTATCAATTTGTCTTTTATTGCTTAATTGTACGTTTACACAAACCTACCTCTGTCCATCCACAGTGCAAACAGACACTCCCCAGTAGTCAGGACTGAACCGAGATAACTGAGGAATGTAATCAGCAACCTGGAATAGAAGAGTAACATTTTTGCAATTCCAATCAGTACAAAATGCTGCAAGCAAATGAACTACGACTATGAACTTAGAATGAAGTCATTGAAGTGGCCAAGTGCAAACTTTAGAAGGGTAAAGTTGGCTTGCCGGGAGAAAGTTGGCCACCTAATCAAAATTTACCCTACTGAATGGCAGACCTACCTGGTAACAACTTTCCACATTGACGCAGGTGGTCAAATTTCCTAAGCAACCGGTGTAATAGTTGGCATGTCATTTAGGTGGCCAACTTTCCCCCTGGCGAGGCAACTTTACCCAGATGTTATTAATACTCTTCGCCCCACTCATGGGTATGCTACTCGAGGGATGGACCAATTTTACTTAAATTTACCTCAGATGCACAAAGAACTGTACAAAAAGAGTTTTTTGCCATCATCAGTTATGTTGTGGAATGGTCTTCATGCCAATGTAAAAAATTCAACAAGTCTGCTATCTTTTAAACTTAAATTAAAGAAAATATTCCTACAGCCGCCAGAGTTCTTTCCCCTGGGCTGTCCAGAAAAGATGAAGTTATATTAGCACAACTTCGACTCGGCTTTTCCAATTTAAATTCTCACTTGTTTAGCAAAGGTTGTATTACTTCAGCACAGTGCAGTTGTCAGCAAAATGATGAAACAATTCATCATTACTTTTTTGTGTGCCCAAGGTATCAAGTTGTCAGAGAAATCCTTATGAATGAATTAAGAGATTTGCTTCATGAAAATGTAATTTCCACTGAACTTCTGTTATATGGTAGTAACGAACTTGAACCAAATGTTAATATAAAAATAATAATGAGTACATTAAATTACATTAATGCATCCAATCGATTCTAAATGATAACTGCAAGGTACTACTATTTTTTTCTCTCTACTAACCCACTGAGCCTGTAATTGAGCCTTTGGCTCGTTGGTAAAGTAATAAATATGTTTAAACCAACTTTACCCAGTGGCGGGCAAGTTAACAAAAAATGTTAGCCGAGTTAACAGTTAAAAAGTTAATCAATTCATTAGCTAAGTTAAAGTTAATAAGTTAAAATTCTGGCCAAGTTAACTGAATTAAGTTAAGTTAAAAAGTTAAGTTAATTTTTTTTTAATTCGATAAAAATATCAGATATATCTGTGCGAAAATATTTTCTACAACTACCAGAATGAGGGTCATCAGTGTCAAAAAGGGGCACAGGTTAAATTTCCATTATGCTGTCTGGGTTTCACAGATTAGCTATATTTTGTCTACTCAAGTCGCAAAAGTGTGTCTTTTTTACAACTTTTTAAACCAAAATTAAGGAACTTTATAATAAACTGAATTTATAATTAACTAACGGAAGTTATTAACTACGTTGATGTGAAAAAATATGTTAACTTAGTTTATAGTTACTAAATTTGGTAGCTTCGTTGTTAATGAATAAACGAGTTAATGCCCACCACTGACTTTACCCTTCTACAGTAATGATGTTCAGATGTCTACATGTGGACATTTCTGTATGTATGAAATTTTACATATTTATAGTAACTTTCTTTACCATGTTTAGTTTTGTTTACATACACGGTCTATCCATGGACCTGGCTCTCTGGCTATTGATCTCTCCATCAATCAGACAATTACCTAGAGCCTCATCTACCTATATATCTATCAATTTGTATAACAAACATGATAAATGATTCAACATATGTATCTGTCTGACATTACCTTCCCAGCAGTATTTCCTCGGCAATTGGAGTAAATTTCATCGATATCTTTCATGAACGAAGAAAATTCGGGAATGATCATATCATTGGTGAAGGCCTTGTGGAGAAGCACCACACTGTCACAGATCAATCTGATGAAAGATAAAAATTGATAAATTAATATTAGGCGGATGGATGATTTGGACTTTACCTCCGGTATTTATAGGCCTACACCAGGAAGGCTAATTAGGACAGCAGGGAGATACAGTAACAGGGCAAAAATATATACGCTGTATAGAGATAGCGAAAGATGGAGGATAATTGAAGCTTTTTGATGTGTATTTCTGCTAAATGGGGGGAGATGAAGACATATTTTGGACAGCAGTTTCAATCAATCATCCTTCCGACTTATTGATGTGTCGTCCTCCTATCCTAATTAGTCTAGGCCTACCCAGTGCATAAATACAGCCTTATACAGGACAAAAAGCCCCAACCATCCATCGACATTGAAAATGATATGCATTTACTACCATTTGATAATTTAACTTTTCATCAGACATAAAAGTATTGCTCATCTTGAGCTTATCTCATAGCCTTGTTCAAAAGTTACTGAATACTGGCTGCGTTGGTGTTGTTCAAGTTTAATTATCAAATGGATTTTAAACAGACATAGATGAATCTACATAGTAAGATACGTATACCGTATAATTTGCCTTAACATGTAGACATTGTACATGTCATTTTAAAAATCTTAACTTACTCTCTGAATTTGCTGAGATTGATCTTCTCCGCTGCATCTTGCCTCATGAAATGTGATTGTGCCTCCATCACTTTTTGATGTAACTGTTCCAAACGGGGATCATTCAGACGTAATCCAGTTTTCGTCAGCTCCTTCACAGCAAATAGAACAAGAAATTTAACTTGATATATTATTAATCTAAATGGTAGGCTTATCATACATCTTCGAAAACTAAATTCATGAGTTTCTTAAAATGAAATTTTGCTGAATATTACGAGATACATACGTAAAGTAAAAAGTGTTTTCAAGAAAAATCGGAAAAAGATTTTTGTACAAATAGCCATTCAAAAGACAATATTTCCATGTTTCAATAAGCTGAAAAAGGGGCTCGCTGATGCCCGAGCCCACAAAAACATTTTTTTTTTAGCTTGAATCCGTTTGCTAAAGAAAACTGTGAGGGATGGTTGAAAGCTCCAGACAAGCAAAACGTAAGATCATTGATCATTGTGCATGGAGTAACTAAAATTATTTCAATACACCATATTTTGTACCTAAACTCCCAAATTATAATAATTTTATGATGTCCTTATGTCTTTCTTTATAGAAAAACATTTTTACAGCATCTTGTTTACAGAAACGTAATTTATCAGATGTAATTTCAGTGGCTAAAAACTTTTGTTAAAAAAACACACACATAGCACACTAAGTAGTTTCTATGGCCACCTTTAAACATTTGTTCTACACTTTTTTCATGAAGTTCTAAAATTATAACCAAAATATCAAAATATAACTGATGTTGGAAAAAAAATTACTCTTCAACTGTAAGAACTGATGAACTATGACTATGACACAAAATAATTAATTTGTTTAGTAGTACTGAATCAGTACATGACCAATAGCTAAGAATTCATGCGAGGAATATATCATACAAAGTCGAACAAGATCAGGAAAATAAATACATGAACAGAGGTGGAGCTATTAATAATTACAAAACAAACAACCAGGGCAAATTAAGAGGATGAGATAATTTAACACAGCTAGAAGCAGGGTTTTATTTTTAAACATAAGCAAATATATATGAAGCCATCAACATTGACTAAGCAAATTATCAAATGTCAAAATCTAATTGTCTAATTATTCAGAAGTGTTATCATTTGATAATAAAATCCACATGCAAAATTTATTCACAATCAGGTCATGCAACAAAGCACAAAAATTATCTAAAACCGTTGATTAAAATAAATTAGTATATTAGTATACTTACGCCACCTAGTTGCTATTTAGGGAAGGGGTAAAACCTTTAGTAATGCTTAATATTTGATCGTAGTAATGGAAAAGGAACCTTTGTTAGTTTTATTTAAAAGAAGGGTGGAAGAAAGAGGAATATCAAAGATCCAAAATATTGAGGTAGAACGAAGTACTAAAGTAGAAGCTGCAACAAGTCTTATAAGGTTTAAAATTTTATAGGGGAGACCGGGGTAAGTTAAGCCACAGGGTAAGTTGATCCTTTCCCAGTAGGGACAGAAGTGACACAACACAGCGCTATCTTCTGAACTTATTTTTGCATTGGCAACCATTTGTAATTACAAATTTGATTTAGAAAGTTGCCGGATATCAGGGCAATATATTTATGTATTTCTCACAGTAAAACCACCCTCGTGGACTTCAAAACTTGGATGATGCGGATTTACATCCTGTATTTTTGCACTGCAGGCTATTCAACAGGACAGGCACTCAGGCCCATGGTCACGAGGCGAAGTGTACTCTCTGAATCGGATGAAATATCCGTTCACCATGAGTTTCCCTGGGACACTCAGAAACTGGGGATCATTCAACTTACCCCAGTCCCCCTTTACTACGACTCAGGTCCTGAGTGTGTTAGGACTGTCATCGATACGGCCAGAATCGATGCATCGGAAAAGTCGTCCGTATCGATACTGTATCGATACAATACCGCAAGTATCGATATATTATTTCCACCACATTTAGCGTATTTATTGAGAAATATAGCAAGAAATCCAGTAGAATCCACGTTGTTTACATCAAAATCGCGCCATCACTGCTCTGCTCTCTCTTGAAATCTCGCAAACGAGACCGCGAGATTCAAAATGGAGGACGTGGATGACGAAAATTCCGAAATCTTGTGATTTTTTGTGGATAACTCAACAATTAAGCTTGTATTTTGCCGTTTCTCGGATGTACGAAAAAGTATCGATACATTCGATGCATCGGAAAAGATTTTGTCGATTATCGCATCGGAAAAAAGTTGTTTTCGATGACATCCCTAGAATGTGTGCATTCTTGATAAGTCATACACAACTTCTACATTGATAATATAGCAGTTATATAACAAATCACAGCTTAAATACTGACATATTTATATCATATACAATGCATTATTGTTAATTATGCAGCATTGATCTCTGCAAGGCAATCATGAATCAAGAAATTTCAAAACCATGCTCTAAATCTATGTAAAACCATGCTGATCAAACATAGCAAAAGTTAAGGATAGTTTAAGGATATTAATAATTAATGAAAACTTATTACACTTACATCCAGAAAATCTGGTAAGGACACAGTCTCAGCCTCTCCGCTAAGGTATTTGAATAATTCTTCATCAAAAGTCTTGAATTCGAATAAACTGAAAGAAAATTTTATGTGCCATGATAACCAGTGACTTAATTAACTTAAAATATCTATCAACATTGTCAACCAAATGTAGCCTAGTAGTATTAGCAGTCCACTGCGTTAGACTTCTTTCATAGATGTTTTTCCATAACATTGCAAATGACATACATCATTTAATGTTTTTCAACACCCGCACCTAAATATGACAAAATTTGGTTGTAAAAATATAATTAAGGCAACAACAAATTAATTCAATGAACGACAGATACCCTCACCCATAATAGTGACATATTTTAAAAATTAAAATATTATTCTCTGAATTTTATAGATTTCTTCTATATATATTTTCATTTACTTAGCACTAAGAAATTGTCATTTCGACTCATTTGCCCAAAATAGTTTCAATTTGCACCAAAACGCTTTTTCCATTCGCACAAAAATATAATCCATTGAACAAAAAAATACAATCATTTTCACTAACTCAACTTAATAACAATTATTCATTAATGCAAACAATTTATACCACTTACCCGCCCAAACTCCGAGACTTTATCTGCAGTTTCGTTGGAGTCGATTGAAAGCCCCTGGTGGCTAAAAAGTTGTTGCTCGACCGGAGTTGATTTCGTTGAAAGACGGAGTAGACCAGTCGTGATTTTGGTTGGTTGAAAAACAATTTCCTAATAGCTGCCATTTTGGATGGATTGTTAATCTACAGATCACATCGGTTGAAAACGATGGTTATATATGGGTGTGTGTCTACCAAATCATTGCGTTACACCAAAATATCTAAATCCGTTCAATTGTTTAGACTCTAGTAGTTAAACTAGAGATCCCATAAGAGTTAAGTTGGCATAATTGATGCTGAAAAGGCAGTGAGAAACCAAAGATGTTGTGATGCCAATTGTACAACCTGATATTCTGTTACTCTTAATTCTTTGTAATCCACTTTCAGTGCTCAGGTTCCTGAAAAGAAAGAGAAAGGAATTTACTATTTGATTTGATTTGTTTTGCCACTAGGTGGCCGGTTTGGCACATGAAAACATAGGCTGCGCAGCAGCAAACCTTCAGCGAATAACACATTTAGAAGATTACAATTACATCATAAAATTGGTGTGTTTACCAAATTCCGTATATTATAGGTAAGCAACAGTGGTCGAGTAATGGCATTCTATTATCTGTTATTTGCCTGCTGCCCTGCGATCTACCTGTGTGCTTGCCAGGGTTTGTAAAAGCAGGGAAAGGCCTTATTATACTAATTTACTTATATTATGGTACGGTTTTATGCATGCACCAATTTTTTTCCGATCATTCAAAAAGTATTAAATACAAGTCAAAAAGCACTGCTACATTTTATAGGTGATACGTGTAGGAAATGGCATTGCTGTATATGCAATAGTGGGCACGTTTTGGCTCCTATAAGAAAATAAGTATTTTTAATATTTTTTCTCAATATTACAAAAAGTATAGAATATGTATCAGTCAGACCATGAAAGGGCACAACTAAACCACATAAGTCATATGTGTACCAAACTTTATCCATGTACATGCAATAGTGAACAAGTCTTGGGCCAGAAACAAAAAATATATTTTTTCTCTTTTTTTTTCAATATTTCAAATAGCATTTAATATTTTCCACCAGACCTTTCAAAGGGCACAACTAGACCTTATAGGCCATGTGTGTACCAAACCGTATCCATTTACATGCAATAGTGACCGAGTCTCAGCCCAAAAAACTAAAAAAATACATATTTTTCTATTTTCCAAATTTTTGCAAAACGTATAAAATATCCATCAATGAGACCATCAAAAGGCACAACTAGACCATATAGGCCACATCTGTACCAAATTTCATAAGTGCACATGCAATAGTGACTGAGATTTGGCCCGGAAACGAACAAAAATAATTTTTATATTTTCTCAATTATTTCAAAAGGTATTGAATATTTATCAATTAGACCATCAAAAGGCACAACTAGACCATACAGGCTATATGTGTACCAAATTTCATCCATGTACACTCAATAGAGGCCGAGTGCTGGCCCGGAAACGATCTATCCGCCCGCCGCCCGACCGCCCACCCGCCCGCCCGGCGGACGGACAACATTTTTACCCAAGTGATTACAATACCTTCTTCGAACTTCGTTCGCTGAAGGTAAAAACTTGTCATTGAAACGGCACATACAGTGAAGGTGCAGTTCCAGGACTTAATTATGTCTTCGGATACAAACCAACTTCCATTTTTCGTGTTCCCTACACCTTGGAATTATCATTAATGAAATAATTGCAATTTAAACGTAGAATGGGGATGACATTATTTTTCCTTTTTTATATATCACAAGAACGAAGAGATAGAGCCATCATCATGTACAGGATAATAGTCGTATAGCAATACCAATGTCACTAACTACCACAGGGGCTTTTGAACCAAGCTCATTGTGTCTATTTATATTATATAATATTAATATAATACAAACAAAATTTGTTCAGAATCCCCTGTGGTCACTACTAGAAGTCACAGCAGACAGAGGCAGAGGCCACAATAGAAAATTTCTCGTCCCTCACAATAGAACTCAGATACATCAACACTCCTTCATCCCGGACACCTAAGATAGGTTGGCAACAAAAAATACAACTGTAATCTCAATTCTTTTTGTCAACATTTTAAAAGAATTCTGAGAAAGCTTCTACAGTTCAGTTAGACAGAATCTGTTTGGTTAATCTATTCGTTAAGAGCTCCATAATGTCATGATGATAGAAATATTGAACAACGGCGTTTAGTGAAGTTTAGGCGAGCTAGTTGAGGGCTATTCGATTTAAAACTCTGGGGGGGGGGTGGTCGGGCTGGTTTATTTTTCGTATGATGTATGTACGGGTGAGCGATAATACGTTGTAGATGCAAGGGGGGCACTCGCGGAATTCACTGCAGATGTATGGGGGGGGGGGACTATCGTTCTATTCAGGCCTACGCAATGTAATGACGAAAAATTTTTGTGATGTATGTACGGGGGGTGAAAAAATCGAAGTTAATGCATGGGGGGTGTCACCGCTGAGCTTTTCGCTTCAGAGGTGTCTTCATTCTTTGGGAATGATCCTTAGTGGATGTCTCCCTTCGGCTCCAGAATCATTGTGAATCTAGAATCATATCCATAATTATTCGAATATCAATTATCTTTATATCTTTACATTCGAACGTTATTATTGTATAAAACATTGTGACGAATTATATTATTGTGTAAATTGTAAAGAAAGCTAGAATAACAGCTAAGGGGTAAAACTCATCCCCATGGTTTCCATGGCAACGGTTACCATGGTGCCTCTGCGCAGCCGCAGAGCACCCTGGTGTCAATCCCAGGGGGTAAGCTTGGTTGCCCAAGCAGAAGGGAGCTCGCCTCTGCCAAGGTGGCAGGTGGGTCTCTGTCTCCCTGGCGCAGTGACGAATCGTCAGGTAAGGGTATCGTTGTGAGAAGTATGATTAGAGTTTCCCTTAAGGAAGCTATAGGTCATGGTTGATTGAGAAGGTGTCTTTCTATAGTCTATCTAAATTATTAAGGTATTCATTAATGTATTGTAACTGCATTGAATATGTAAGGGAATTGGTTAATCTATTGTCTATTGAGTTGGTTATCATGTAACTGTTGATAAAATGAATATTAAAGGAAGTTTTGGATCTTATCCGATATGCCTCTGGTATTTCTTGAGTAGGTGTTTCGTGACAGCAAGTGTTAGGGTGTCTCCCGCAGGATCCCGGTAATTAGTCCATCTGTTCGTTAACACCAGACAAAGATAAAAGATGGCAGGGGGGTAAAAAAAAAATCGTTTTAGATGAATGGGGGGGGGTCAAAATCGTTTGCAAATCTGCCTCTGGATGTTCAAGGACCTAGATTTTGAGAAGGAAGCCCGGATTGTCAGTATTGTCATGATTTAATTTTATAATGATAATATTATGACAAGTTGGGCGTCCTCCAGTGCCCAGGTGTCCGTTAACAGTTAATAAATTTTATCGAAGTAAAAAAAATTAACTTAACTTTTAACTTTAACTTCAGTTAACCCAACAAAAAACTATAGCTTAAAAACTTCAACTTTGCTTAACGTATAAACTGTTAACTTAGTAAAAATTTTTTGTTAACTTGCCCACCACTGGAAAAGGATGCCAAAATCTTGACAATGAGTCTGGGACCCTGCTCACGTATTTGATTTATAACTTCTCCGATATTCTCGAGGTACTTTTTTGTAATCTAGATTTTTCGTTATGTCCGTTTTATAATATTGTGGTAAGCTCAATTTTTTCCCTATAGGCAGAAAATTTGTTTGTTGAACAGAGAAACTAAAAAGTGTATATGTGCAGCCTAATTGTAGAGACAATCCAAGTAGAGGAACTTAGTGAACCAAACTCCATTGAAAGTGGCATTCCAAACAGGCCTGCTTGATTTAATGTGCTGCCATTGGATAGTTTACAATAAATGTTTCCAAAATTTCCACTACTTTTTCTTGGCGTGAGCAACAGTAAATCATGTAGGTCATACGAAAAATTGGCTATCCACACATTCCACAGTTTTGAGTGTTTATATAGAATATAGATATATATACATACGTCCACCTGTGTCTAGATATTATTTAGAATCAAATATTTTGTTCATTTGAATAATTTGAATTCATCATAACCATGATAAAGGTTAATATCAACATAAGCAAATTGATGCACTGATCCAGTTAAGTAGTTCAATACAGCATGCATGTCACTGTAGATACACTATTTCAACTTTTCAAGGACATAATTAGCACAAATTGACAAGCTTAAAGATTCATGAATGCATTTACATCAAAGTATTGCAAGTTTTTACACATCCTATTTACAAACAAAAGTTGTTATACAAAGGTGACAGCATAATTATCAAAGCTACACTGTAAGTCACTTGTCATCACTATTGATAATAAATTTAATAAATCAAGAAACCAGCGGCCCCATCCGAGGGTACAATATCACTTAACGGACATGCTAAGTTGCAGGCACTTGTGTTTGGCACTTGTCCACAGGCATAGACACATATACTTGACATATACGGTAGTGATATACCCCTTTTCCGGTCACATATTACTAGGCCTATAATAGCTATATGTAACCAGTGGCGGATCCGTGGGGGGGGGGGGGGTTCGGGGTCCTAAGTGGCCCCCTAGACCACTGAGATGAAAAGTACATTTTGAAGGAAATACTCAATGATGCTGGCCCACCAAAGTCGAAACATGCCCAGTTCCTCCTCTAGACTACCCTGTCTGGATCTGCCACTGGTAACCCGGGGAAAATGATGATGGCCAGCTCGTACTATTCACCAACTCATAGACATGATAGTACAATGTACTTACGGTAGGCATGTGCTTGTGTACTACAGTAGTCGCAGATACACCAAACATGGTATAGGGTTGTTAAATTTTTTTTTCCTTTCGACACACTATAGAGTATAGTACTACCGGTATAGGTTTTCTCCAAAATCACGATTCATAACATGACGCCAACTCTTGACTTACCGCGATTGTAAGGTACTTTTTGTACGCGTATTACCCTGGTTAAACCATAGATGTTTAACAAATATAGAGCACTCCAGTCCAGATAAATATTCAGATCATCATCATGTCAGTCACTGTGACTTGGTACTTTTTAAATGTACCTAGAAAATAACGTCTAACAGTTCACATGTCCACCATTTCCACTTGTTGTACCAACCAATGTATTCAACTCATTGACACACTGCCTGCAAATTGCAATACTCACTTTCATACAGAGATTTTTTGCCTTCAACTTGATCATCCAATGTCACTTGTTGTTTACAAGGAGTCCAAGGTCAAGGTCACAATACTAGATGCTGATTGGCTGAGAAGAGGGTGTGGAGCTTAACATTTCTCACCAGAGGACGCCAATGTCTAGCTAATCATGTCCACGAAGTGTCAGCACCAGTACTTTATTGAATAAAATTAGTTTATGTCATTTTTTTTTGATTGATTGATTTATTTAGAAATTCAAACAGAGTTACAATATTAAAAGGAGTGATCAACATCAGTATTCAGTAGGGCTGAAAGTTCAGATAAAAGAAAAGCCCTAATAGTAGAGCAGCTGGAGGCCAAAAAGTGCAATATTTAAGAAGATACCCCGCACGGAAGTACAACAGCAAGTTTCATATACCAAAATTTGCGGAAAATTCTCTAGTTTCCGGTAATGCTACTAAAAAATGCTGAGATTGTGTGCGAACTTGGTAGTACAGGTTTCCATGGAGGCCCCATTTAAGCATGTAACTCCCAAACGGAGCCTCCATTTGGGACTTCAGGGAGTTACGGGAGTTGACAGGAGTTAGCGGGAGTTTTGGGAGTTAGCGGGAGTTACCAGGAGTTATGGGAGTTAGCAGGAGTTGCGGGATTTAGCGGGAGTTACCGGGAGTTATGGGAGTTGACAGGAGTTGAATGGGAGTTACGGGAGTTAGCAGGAGTTAGTGGGAGTTACTGAAGTTAGCAGGAGTTAGCAGGAGTTATGGGAGTTAGCGGGAGTTACAGGAGTTAGAGGGAGTTAGCGGGAGTTAGCGGGAGTTATGGGAGTTAACGGGAGTTAGCAGGAGTTAGTGGGACATAGCGGGAGTTGCAGGACGTCAAGGAGTTCCGGGAGTTACATGCTTAAATGGGGCCTGTCAAAATGCATTAACTTCTTGTTTTTGAATAAAATTGAAAAAAAATAATTGCCCGAGTTAGGGTTAGGGTTTAGGGTTTAGGGTTAGGGTTAGGGTTAGGGTTGGGGTTAGGGTTTCAGATAATACTTGCTTTTCAAATTTTTATAATTAAGCTTTCGCCACTTATTCAGCATAGAAATTACCTGAATTTGGAATATTTTGCCTTTCTACAGCTAGTTGACCACTGGAGTTTCAGCAGATACCTATTTATTACTGGCCAAAATCAGCATTTAAGGAGGGGGAGGCACAACCATTGGATAATCACTGGTTTTCTGTAAGTGTAAAGGTAGCGCAACACTGGTAGCCAGCAACCGCAGGGCAATGACAAAATTTCACCACCGGTTATTGGGCCATTATTGGTGCAATGTAACTGATGTGTGATACAGGGTCATGGGCCTGAATGCTGGAAATCGTTCAGCGCCACTTTCGAGCCTCTAACCTAGTTTGCCACGACGGGGGGAATTTTTCTCAAAAAGGGCAAAAACGGAGGTTTTTGCCACTTTGTGGAATGAGAAATGATGCGATTTTCATCATTTTTGCAGGAAATGCTACTCTACTAGTGCTGATAAGTAATATATCAAGACATTTAGCCAGGATACCTCCGGGTTGATTCTGGCCGGAAGGCATGTTTTCCTATCTTTTAGCATGCAAATGCAACGTAGGCCTATGCAGAGGCCTAGAATAATAAAACCATGCAATTCGACAGGCAAGGCAACCAGAAAGGCATTAAACTGCCACCGGCACCCAAACAATGCAGTGTTCCAGCTTTTCCCGCCAAAAATCTGCGGCTTTTCTGCTGGTGCAATCTTAGCCCATGTCACGGCCATAGTAATGCTAATCTACTCCATTTTAACCAGTTTCAACAGTAGTTGCTGGCCTGCAGCCTGTATTTCAAAGTTCACCTGCATTAAGTCAACCAATCAGAGCACAGCTTTCTATTTTCTCCCGGCCTTAATACTATAAGACCAATGTCGTCTGCTAGATATGAGCTTTCTTCATGCAATAAAGCTTGCAGGCTACAAACGTAGCATAGAAATTACAAGAATTAGGAATATTTTGGCCTGTTGTAGCACCCAGACTACTGCATATCAGTGAAATGCCTGTTCTTGCACTTTTGCCACTGATTATTGGTGTAAAAGTGAAGCAAACATACACAAAAAGGTTGCTTAAGGCTTTTTTCTTTGTTGCGGATCCATTAAAGAGCTTCAGTAGGTTTTGATTGGGTGACTGGAAAAAAAAAAAAAAAGTTTAACTTGAAAAGGTTTTGAACCCAGGACCTCTCAATTGCTGGCCCGACGCCTTAACCACTACACCACAGAGGATTGTTGCTGAGATGTCGCTCGGATTCCACATAATTTCAGACTTTGCTGGAATAAATGTCAACCATTTTTCGTACTGTGGCAGCTAAGCAGCGGGGGATGGGGGGGGGGGGGGGGGGGCGGGAGAGAGAATAGCACTTTACATCCCTTATTTATGAAGTTACCTGGCTTTACGTTCTGAAAATATGTGTTTTTTAGGTTGGAAGTACAACTTTTTTTTTTTCCTGTTTTAGTTCTGTTTAACAAAAAATTATAAAAAAACTTTTTTGGCCAGAGAGGCCCCATTTAAGCATGTAACTCCCAAACGGAGCCTCCATTTGGGACTTCAGGGAGTTACGGGAGTTGACAGGAGTTAGCGGGAGTTTTGGGAGTTAGCGGGAGTTACCAGGAGTTATGGGAGTTAGCAGGAGTTGCGGGATTTAGCGGGAGTTACCGGGAGTTATGGGAGTTGACAGGAGTTGAATGGGAGTTACGGGAGTTAGCAGGAGTTAGTGGGAGTTACTGAAGTTAGCAGGAGTTAGCAGGAGTTATGGGAGTTAGCGGGAGTTACAGGAGTTAGAGGGAGTTAGCGGGAGTTAGCGGGAGTTATGGGAGTTAACGGGAGTTAGCAGGAGTTAGTGGGACATAGCGGGAGTTGCAGGACGTCAAGGAGTTCCGGGAGTTACATGCTTAAATGGGGCCTCCATGGCAACGGATTCAGTTAAATTTATTCCAATACCTGTTTTACTAAATACTGCATAAAACAGAGACCATTAGTGATAAATGCAATCTGACTTCACATTATGGTGAAACGGAGAATGGGTGAGCAGACTGAGAAAATCATTGACACCCATTGTTTATGGGGCGTCTGTAATTGGCGGAACGGAACGGAATCTGTAAAATGCGGAACGGAATTGTAAAATGCGGAATCTGTAAAATGCGGAACGGAATCTGTAAAATGCGGAACGGCATCTGTAAAATGCGGAATCGGCGTCACAGAATCTGCAAAATGCGGAATCTGTGTGTTAAGTCTCCTGGAGCCTATAGGCTGTTGTTAGCACTGGATTGGTTCCCTTCTAATTGTATCGGTGTCTAATTGACATTGAAGTCCCTTGTCCAATTGGTATTGGAAGTGTCAGAAATTGTCTAATTGTCATTGAAGTGCCAAGATATGATAATCTGGTTTCAGTCTGATGAACATTCTTTAAGTGCAATTTATCTAAGTGCAGACTGCAGAGGTAGAATTGCTATGAAGAACTAAAAATCATGTTTTATCTCAGTCAAGATTTTAAATTTATATAAATAAGCTGTACTACCTGTAGGTAAAAAACTTGTGCTATATTTTTGTCCAACACATTTATCAAAATATTAACACTTGGATCAAGTCAGATAAGTCATTTTGTTGATCTTTAGTTCATCACTATTAACTGCTTCAATATTATCTAATCATAATAATACTCATAGCAGGAATCTCATCTCACTCATAAGGCTTTTTTCTCTCAACCCATAAGACCTTCAATTACACTCCTAAGCCTGTCAATTCATCTGAAGTTCCCGATAGGGCAACTTTTACCTATCAACATTCATTATTTCCATAGTTACACAAATTTATCTTGGGAATTTGGCCAAAAAACATGTTTTTTCACTTGAATATATCCCACCTGTATATATATCTGCCACAGCAAGGGCTGGAATGCATTTAATATTGTAGGCCATTCAATTCTATCTTTCGATATGCTGACTGACCTTCTATGGCCAATATAACTATCCAGTTATTAAATACCACATATTCCTATTGGGAGTTTCACAAAAACCATATTTTCCACATACAAATCTGGAAGCTATATATTTCTCTGCCACATCAAGGCCAGTAATGCATATCATATTGCAGGCCACTAAATTCCGCAACTTTTGCCACACTCATTCAACTTGTATGTCCAATATAACTACCCAGCCTCACAAATTAAGTTTTGTCGTGCATTTCGAAAACATCTTATGACTGCAACCAGCAAGTAACAGCTGCCTTCACATTTCTCGAACCTGGGAAGAACGTGGGTCTCGGACTCTCGGTGCATTTTTGAAGACCAAGAATCCCTAACGGGTGAACAGCTAGTTGAAGTAATAAACATCAATAAGAAGGCAATTGGAACTCAATTGAAAGTCATGCCATATCAAAGGGCCTTCTATTGACCAACAGCCTTTATGGTTCCAATGTTAAACTCGGTGGACCTGTAAGCAAGTTAAATTTGAAATTTCAACTTGATGACCAAAATTATGCTGAGCACATAGTCATCTGATTAAAAAAAGTACATCTTCTATCCATAAGGATTGTCAAAAGTTACCAGACTTGACAATCTCAGGTCACATGCAGACTTCTCAAGCCCTCTGTTTTCCGATACTGCCCTCTGTAGCTGCTTGTGCAATGACAGCAGTCTTGTAGCAAGTGTGTAAAGACTAAAGACTTGGTCACATGCATACTTGTGAATTTTAATAACCAGCTGTAGATAGATACTCAGAAAGATACTCAGAAAGATACTCAGATAGATACTCAGATAGATACTCAGATAGATACTCAGATAGATACTCAGATAGAGATTTTTATGTATACTATTAAAAATAACGTGCAAGCACTTTAAGAGGTGCTTGTAGGTAGACTACCAATCTACCCCTTTGCCTGTCTGTATATCTGCAAGGATATCTCTATCTATGATCTATACTTTATCTTCCTTCTTAATTGTCTTTCCAATTTCCTTACTTTACTCCTTCCTTCACTCAATCCTCCCTGCCTTCTTTCCTTGATTCCTGTATTCCTTCCTCTCTTCCACTCTATCTTCCATGCCTTCCTGCCTCACTCCTTTCCTCTCCTCTTTTCTATCTTCTTTCCTCCCTTCCTTCCTTCTATAGTTTTGAAAATAACATGCAAGCACTTCAAGCAGTGCCTGTGCAATTTGTCAATAAGCCATGTCTCTTTGGCTGTCTGACAATCTATTTATCAATCATTCTATCGGCTAATCTATCTGTTTGATTTGTTTAATTCAATATGACGGCTGTTTTATGAGTCATGTGAGGCAGAAAAATATAAAACAGAATAAGATTGACTAATCGGTGTGGGGTATGCCGGTTGAGTAAGAAAACAGGCTATGACAGGAGATGACCCTAGATGACCTCTGTGCAGCTAATTTGCATAGGATTGACCTTTGACCTCAAGAAAATCAGCCTGTCTGTTTAATTCATTAATTTTTTCCACATCAAGGTACCAAAAGTTTTTCCTGTCAATTAAAAATTCTGTTGCAACTGTATGCAACCTTTGAATGAGATTGGTAAAACAGTGTGATCTCTGAAGTGTTGACAAGTTGCTGTGCCTGCCTATCACAACAGAGGTGCGCTTGCAAGCAAGCATTTTATCTGATTTTACAAAAAAGAGTTTGGATGGACAGTTGGACCCCAGCTATAATGTTTGTTTTGTCTGTTTTAAACAAACCTTTTTTCAATGTGGTTAATTACCCAACAAAAAAGAGAATCACAAAAGTGAAAATTGTTTAGCTGGATTTCATTTATTTGTGAGAAATTAGTAGCTTGAGCTTGATACGCACATTATACACCAAAAGGCTGAAGCTCTGTGGGGAGTAATTAAAAATTTTAGGCTAATATTCACCAAAAACTTATACCATGATAAAGGAAATTCAGTTGTCATTCATATTCTTTTTGGAGGATTAATAGCTAATTTTTTTCAGAAAATATATATAGACAGTTGAGGTTAGGATGAATAGTTAGAAAGTCCACAAACAATTGCTAATTGAAATCAACAATGACACATCCCAACCTGATAGGCCTGCAAAGAACATTGCCGTGCTAATGGCAATTAAGGCTTTGAAATGTCATGAAAAATTCAAAATGTCCAGAATAGCAATAAGGCTGAATTAAAACAATTACCAAACAAGAACCATTGGGCAGCCAAAGAGTCTCATAGGCTAGCCCCTACTGTTTTTCACAATAATTATTCGCCTCACTTGCATCAGACTGGAAACAAAAGCAACAATCTGCCTTTTGAAAAAATTCATCACAGCAAAAGATCAAGAAATATAAATAGATAAACTCAATGAACGAAAAGCACTACATTTGTTGATGATTTTCTACATTCTGCAGCAACCATTGTACGTGGCTATGTAATGCTTGATTAGATATATCTAACAACCAACAGAAAGATAAATTGAGTTGGCCAAAAAAATTGCATAAGTTTTGTACTTGGTACAGACCTATTTTATATAAATTGAAATATAAGACCCAGATATAAAACAACCTGTTAAAATGTAAGATCTAGGCCTACATTTCATAAAAAGAGCTGATTTATAAGAAATTTTTCAAAGCAAGCCCCAATTTAACTTAATTGCACTTCAAGAACGTTCATCAAACTGACACTTCAACCAGATTATAATACTGACACTTCAATATCAATTAGAGTGCCTGTACAGTGTACTTCAATACCAATTGATACAGACAGGCCTAATTGGTATACACCAGACTGCCCAGCAGCCACATATAGACCTAATTCCGTGTTTTACAGTTCCGCGGAATACAGTTCCTCATTTTACAGTTCCGTGTTTTACAGTTCCGCACTTTACAATTCCGCATTTTACAGTTCCGCGGAATACAGATATTCCATTCCGTCAATTCCGTTCCGTTCCGTTAAATACAGACGCCCTTGTTTATATGGTTG
The DNA here is from genome assembly GCA_026936325.1 of Platynereis dumerilii. Taxonomy (NCBI): domain Eukaryota; kingdom Metazoa; phylum Annelida; class Polychaeta; order Phyllodocida; family Nereididae; genus Platynereis; species Platynereis dumerilii. Next base: position 10,150,591 of record JAPTHN010000009.1, read on the forward strand.
CCATGACAACCAGGAATTCTTAAAAACAGTCAATTTTTTTCGGAAAGTCAATCATAACTTCTCTAAAACAAAGGAAATTTTAATTTTTTTAGGATTTCAATGACATGCATCAGAAAGCCCTTTTTCTCGACTTTCTGGTGATATCTTTCTTTTCTCTGTCGGTTTAATACCCTTGACACAAAGTGTTACCAATGTAACCCAAGTAAACAAATTTGAATCCACCAGTAACCTCACAATTTCCGCAGTATAGAAGAACAAGTAATTCAATTCAAACTTTTTGTCATCAGAGGGTGGTCCATATGTGAGGGATACTTCAAGAATATTAAAATGGTTAACCTAAAATGAAACTGGTTGCCATGGAGACCACCAAATCAACAAAATATGCCATTTTGAGAAAAGAACCTGATGATTCTGAGTTTGTGTCTCATTTTGCATGAAGAAATATTGAAAAATTTGTGTATAGAAAATTTATCATTAAAACATTTGAATTTCACTTGGTTACCAAGCACGGGAATTCTCATCAATGATCCATCCTTCTGTTTACATATAGAACAGGGATTGTAGCTCCCGACAACCTCTAACTAAATGCCAAAAATTTGCAATGATAGTTGACCGATAAAAAAGATGCACTAATGCATGATTTAGTTAACAACTTACCTCAACTGTGAGAAGTGTCAAAACTATATTCTGGGGTTTTTCTGTGGAGATATCAAGCGAAATAACTGATCAGGAAATCTGGACAAGTCGTGTCTGACAGAGCCTAGAGGAAGTGGTTGGCCAATGTCAAGGTAATCCTTTGACCCATGTACTGTCTAAATTATAAATTGTCACCTCAAGAGGACTAGATCACTTCAACCTGAGGATTTAGTGAAGCTGTGAATAACATGCTCAACAGTTTGGTGATCAATGTGCATGACAACCAACTGTGTTCCAAACATTCTAACTGACTGAGTGGAATAAAACTGTGACTAACTCATTGAAATAAAATAACCTTCTCAGAACAATATTGCTCTGTCCAAAAAAAATATATATATATATATATGTCATACACTTAACTGTGGAGTGTCAGAAGTATTTGTAGGCCAAAAGTAGAATTAAATAATTAGATAGGAAAAAAGGTTATCAATGGTTTGATAATGGGAATGTAATATCAAAGAAGCTGCCATGAGTAGGGTCACCAGGAGGTGGTGCCACCTGCATTATGTTAGTTGAATCATTACAAGTAATCAACAATGCAATATAAGCTATAATAAAATATAAGGACAGGCTATACATTTCTATCTTGTTTTTTTTGTCTCAATATCACAACATGTAAAGTTGTAAAAGAAGGACCTGGACATTCTCCTCTTAAACATGATATGAAATATTAATAAAATACGCAGTACATCAATATCATATGTTATCGAATTTGCAGATAAGATTGATGGAAAAGTGATTTCAGGCAAGTGGGTAAATAGTTCAACAAATATTGAATGCATTAATTGGGACTTTTTCCTTAAATTGTAGTTAGAAAGCCTGTATATATTAATTTTAAAAGAAATATATTCTGTGACCTGACTCTCCATCAGATCAGTATTATTGTGATAAATGGATAGTTTTTAATGGTTTGATAGTTGTTTGTGGCTGTTTCTATTTTGCACAGCCAACAATCACAATAGGATCAGCAAATGCCTCATCAGTGATACCGATTGAATGCTTTGTCAAAGCAGTCAGTGGAGCATGACATGCACAGTAATGTGGACAATGTTTTCATGATATTTGACCCAATAAGGGCTCAATCATTTATGAAATATTCAGTTGGAAATAAGTAGTTAACCAGGATTATTGGAGCAAATCATCAAATCCCCCAGGATTCAAATACACAAATGGACCAGATGAAGCTGAAACTGGATTTTTTTTGGCAGATATTGAATATATCTAGTTTTCTGGGCCTGGGAATTTTCTGCAGGCCACTTCTGATCTTGCAAGTCTGTTCTTGATGGCTTACCTAGCAATGGATTCAAAATGGACTTGAAGAATTTATGACCTTTACAGACAGCAGTCAGGCCTGCAAGTCACACAACTAACAAAAGGTGAGGTAAACTTTATTCAGAACAAAAATTGACAGAATTTATTGAAGCTAAGTGTATTAATTTGACTCTTTCTTAGCCATGGTCAATGAAGCATGGCATTCTAGCTTCATTCCCCTGGTATTATATGAGTAAATCCTCAGCTGCCCTGATCATCAGAATGCTGGGAAGCCCTTGTTACCAAGGCTCAGAATTTGTTTATTACCTTAGCAACCGATAAATAGTTACATTTCGGTTGTATTGGCATGCCTCGGTCCGGACAGCTCAGACATATTTCTTGTCACATTTGATTAGAGATTTACTGTTTGGTGTTCTGTATCACCACTACAACATTTTTGAAGAAGGATTTCCCTCCAATTGGGTTATCCAACATTTTTAGAACAAGCAACTCAATTCAAAATTTTGTCATCAGAGGGTGGTCCATGTACTTCAAGAATTTCAAAATGGTTAACCTAAGATCAAACTGGTAGTAATGGAGACCACCAAATAGACAAAAGTATGCAATTTTGAGGAAAAGATCTGATGATTATGAATTTTGGTCTGTGTTTGCATGGGGGGATATTGAGAAATTTGAGTGTGGAAGATGCCATACAAGTTTCATTTCATCATCAAAATATTTGAATTTTAGTTGGTTACCAAAGTTTAGCATTTGTTTATTAACCTGGCAACTGACATATTTGTTGAAATTAAGCCACAAATTCTCACTGCAATGCCGCATTGACACTTCTGGGACTGTGGTCCCCTGACTGGACCTCATATTTTTATGGATTTGTAGCACCTTCTGATGGAATGGTCCTCAATAGGTATGTTCCAAGGTGAGTGGCAACAATAGAAAAGGTACTACAAGTATTTCCAGGTCTGGTTAAGTAGAAAAGAGACAAGCATTGTGATTCACTGCATGTCTGCATTTCAGATAGCCAACAAACCAACACTTGATTGCCAGGCTCAGTCACAAGAACTAGAACCTGACAGCTACTTGGTAGCAGCAGCTGACAGGCCCAGCGTATAGGCCTACGTGGTTGACATGTTTAGGGTCAAAGAGAGTTGTCTGTATCGTGGTGAAGCATAATTTACAGGCAATATCAATCAGCTTTTTTACTACCATGACATTGCTGTTTAGCAGCAGCAAAGCTGTAAACTGAGTCTATCGAATGGGAATTTAATATTGTAACTCTGTCTGAATTTCAAAATCAATCAATCAATCAATCAATCAAAGAATCCAGGATGCCCAGATACTGCCGACCAGGTACATGCCTCGCAGAGCAGAGCAAGATGGAGGGATTATTGGGGCTTTACTTCCTATATTTATTCACTTGGTAGGCTAATTAGAACAGGAGGAGGACATAGAAATGAGGCGAAGGATGATTGAAACTGCAGTCCAAATTAGGCCGAACGGAGCAAACACTATGCTTCATGTATGTGTTCATTGACTTCAAATACAGCACCATCAATGAAATGTTGCAGCTTGCTCACTCCATTTGCACAACCATTGGCTACTTTACTTCAGTGACATACCTGTGATATGATTAAGTAATTGATTCGAGCAGAAACTCATCGCAAAACACTTGTCTCTGTTCACCTTTTTGCTTCACTTTCTCCTTGTCTGTTCCTTTTTTTGTCTCCTTGTCCTCTATCTCTTTCTTCCTACCCTACCAATGCTTGTCTTCCCATTCCCTCCTGGTCTCTACTCTCCATGCCCTCTCCCCTACACAGTCACTGTTCTACACTAGTCTCCTGTTTTACTGGTCCCTAGTCTCCTCCTTCCATGACTCCCTCCTCTCAGTCTCCCCTTCCTACTCTCAATTCTAATTTGTTTAAGTATCCACCTCCATAGTGTCCCTCCTTGTCCATCTCTGTCTTATTATGTCCCTCTTAGTCTGTCCCTCATAGTCTATCCGTTCCTACTCCTTTGTCTCTTCCTGTCAGTCTCCTCTCTTGTAGTCTGCTCCACCTGACTCGCAATAGTCTGCTGAACACAGTTTGGCTGCAGACTAACAAAATCCAAATCGAACTGGGTCTCAAATTTGAATCTAGGGCACTAGAGCAGTTGCCTGTAAGGAATATGCGCCCAGCAGAACAGTGCAGGAATAGCTAAAAAAAACGCATGTAAGGGCAGTCCTGACTGGCATCACAACCAATGAAATGTTGTAGGGGTGCCGGAAGGAAAAGAGGAGGAGTATATAATTTCTTCCTGCAGTTCTGCAAAAAACTGCAGAATTCTGCAGTTCTGCAAAAAACTGCAGAATTCTGCAGTTCTGCAAAAAGCTGCAGAATTCTGCAAAAAACTGCAGAATTCTGTAGGAAACTGCAGAATTCTGCAGTTCTACAAAAAAACTGCAGAATTCTGCAAAAAACTGCAGAATTCTGCAGGAAACTGCAGAATTCTGCAGGAAGCTGCAGAATTCTGCAGGAAGCTGCAGAATTCTGCAGTTCCAAAAAATTCTGCAGAATTCTGCAGTTTAAAAAAAAACTCTGCAGGAAGGTACAGAATTCTGCAGCTAACTGCATGATTTCTGAACCTCTGTTACTTCCTCCAGTGTATGGCATCTGTACAGTTCAGACCTCTTTGACATTGGGCTTGCCGCTACCAAGGAAACATTTATTTGGGGGGTTGGTTTGGGGGGTTGTGGTTTGGGGGGGTCTGGGTTTTGGTAGTCCTCTGTCATTGCAGCGTTTCTGAAAAGTTTCTGCAGCAAAATCTGTAATCCTGTAGGAGATATGCAGCCTGGGAGGTTTTATGCAGTTCTGCAAAAAACTGCAGAATTCTGCAAAAAACTGCAGAATTCTGTAGGAAACTGCAGAATTCTGCAGTTCTAAAAAAAACTGCAGAATTCTGCAAAAAACTGCAGAATTCTGCAGGAAACTGCAGAATTCTGCAGGAAACTGCAGAATTCTGCAGGAAGCTGCAGAATTCTGCAGTTCCAAAAAAATCTGCAGAATTCTGCAGCTATCTGCATGATTTCTGAACTTCTGTTACTTCCTCCGGTGTATTGCATCTGTACAGTTCAGACCTCTTTGACATTGAGCTTGACGCTACCAAGGAAACATTGATTTGGGGGGTTGGTTTGGGGGGTTGTGGTTTGGGGGGGTCGTGGTTTTGGTAGTCCTCTGTCATTGCAGCGTTTCTGAAAAGTTTCTGCAGCAAAATCTGTAATTCTGTAGGAGATATGCAGCCTGGGAGGTTTTATGCAGTTCTGTAAAAAACTGCAGAATTCTGCAGAAAACTGCAGAATTCTGCAGTTTCAAAAAAATCTGCAAAAAACTGCAGAATTCTGCAGGAAGCTGCAGAATTCTGCAGGAAGCTGCAGAATTCTGCAGTTCTTTGCAAATTCTGCAGTTCTACCAGGCAGCAGTAGGCCTATGTGGAATGACATTTTTGCGAGCACACTGATCGCCGAAAAAATTGCAAAAAGAAACAACGAGGGACAAATACTGACTACTGTATTAAATAGCCCTGGTTGCAGAGTACCTGAAACTTTTTTCGGAATGAAATTTGGTTGAGAATTGACCGAGCAGAGAGGCAAAACGTCCATGGAAGTTTAATTTTGACAGAGCACTGTCAGCAGTTTGTGGATTGCCATTTTTGCGAGCACACTGATCGCCGAAAAAAGAGCCGTATGGCAAAAAGAAACAACGACAGACAAAGACTGACTACTGTATTAGATAGCCCTGGTTGCAGAGTACCTGAAACTTTTTTCGGAATGAAATTTGGTTGAGAATTGACCGAGCAGAGAGGCAATACGTCCATGGAAGTTTAATTTTGACAGAGCACTGTCAGCAGTTTGTGGATTGCCATTTTTGCGAGCACACTGATCGCCGAAAAAGAGCCGTATGGCAAAAAGAAACGACGACGGACAAAGACTGACTACTGTATTAAATAGCCCTGGTTGCAGAGTACCTGAAACTTTTTTCAGAATGAAATTTGGTTGAGAATTGACCGAGCAGAGAGGCAAAACGTCCATGGAAGTTTATTTTGATAGAGCACTGTCAGTAGTTATAAAATGACATTTTTTTTAGCTGACCGATCGCCGAAAAACGGGTCGTACGGCAAAAAGAAACAACGACGGACAAAGACTGACTATTGTATTAATTAGACCTGGTTGCAGAGTATCTGAAACTTTTTTCGGAATGAAATTTGGTTGAGAATTGACTGAGCAGAGAGGCAAAACGTCCATAGACTGTTTTACTGTCTCATCCGCAGGGACAATCGGCGGAAGTTTATTTTGATAGAGCACTGTCAGTAGTATAAAATGACATTTTTGCGAGCTGACCAATCGCCGAAAAACGGGTCGTACGGCAAAAAAAAACGACAACGGACAAAGACTGACTAGTGTAGTCAATAGACTTGGTTGTTGGGTACCTGAAACATTTTTCTGAATGAAATTTGGTTAAGATTTGACCGAGCAGAGAGGCAGAAAAGAAACGGAAACCCAAGAACACATCCTGGAAAAATGTGAAGCCATCCACAGTCAACAAACAATTGGTGGTAACAACAAGGGAAATATTCAAGGAAAACACAACAGCCCTGAAAAAGTGGCTAAGAAGATACAGAAAATAATGACAATTCAGAAAAGTGCTGCCCCCAATAAACAGGAACGCACACAAAGAAGAAGAAGAAGTCCATGGAAGTTTATTTTGATACAGCAGTTTGTAAAATGACATTTTTGCGATCCCACTTGTTTCCTCACAGTCCTCATTCTTGTATAGGTACATGTATTCATGGAGCTGCAGAACTGCAGAATTCTGCAGTTTCCTACAGAATTGCAGAATTTTTTGCAGAACTGCAGAATTCTGCAGTTTTCTGCAGAATTCTGCAGTTTTCTGCAGAATTCTGCAGTTTCCTACAGAACTGCAGAATTTTTTGCAGAACTGCAGAATTCTGCAGTTTTCTGCAGAATTCTGCAGTTTCTATTGCAGAATATGCAGGTGCAGGAAGAAATTTAAGTGTATTGGAAAAGAGGGTGCAGGGTAGGGTTTGTTTCCGGGACTCCCGGGAACGGGAAATTCCCGGGAAATGGGCAAAAAACTGAAACCGGGAGAACAGGAAATACAAACCGGGACTGGATACAGCGTTTTTGAAGAAATGGAAAAAATTAATTCCTTATTTATTAAAATAATTTGATTATCAGTGATGTAGAGTGGCAAAAAAGTTATAATTTATTGTATCAGGCAACAGTGGAGCATTTTATATGGACATAGAACTCTATTGTCCATGACCAGTCACTACAGTAACTGTTGGAGACAAAATTTTGGGCTGGCCTTGTAATTTTCAACATGAAAAGTCATTAAATGGTCATAAGGATTTCTAAATATGCCCACAATATCTGATGGCATGATCTTTTTCTGCAAAAAAAAATCTTATTTCAAGAAATTTTCTATTTTGCTCTATTTTAATAATATTATATTTTGTCGTGCCTAAGCAAAATTTTCTGTTTAATGGCCAGAAATGTATATTTAATTATAAGTCCTTCTTTCAAGAATAATCATTTGGAACACACAAATGTAATAATTTATTGCTCAATAAAGCATTTCAGTTTGTATCATATTAATTTTCTTAAAGGTCTTGAAGTAGATGATACTTTGTAAAGTATCTAAAGGTGTTTTATGGGAAATATATATACAAGACGACAGTTTGTAAAGAACCAAAATATATTTCTATTGGAGTGATGAATCACACACATAGGCCTCTATGAATACTTAATAACTCCCTATTTTTGCAATTGGCCATCCAGAATTTCCTTTCTTTGAATTGTTAATTTTTGATGAAGGAAAAAAAAGTTTAATTTGGCAAAACGTCCAATGAATTTCAAGGTTTGATTATGACCAAAACCGAAACTGGGATTCCCGGGACTCCCGGTTCTGGGCACTTCATTTCCCAGTTTCCCGGTTTCTTGGAAAACCGGGAAATTAGCAAACCCTAGTGCAGGGGCGATGTTCAAGAAAGGACAAAAATTTATTGTAGCCTCAAAAACTGTTTTTTTTGGCCTCAATTCACCATGAATTAAGGCTAAATAATGTTTTTTCTTTGAGATCACAAGGGCAACCTTGCCCCTCCTTGCCAAGGGCAGGAGGAGCAATTGCCCCCCCCCCCCTACTACCGCCCCCTGTTCCAGCACCCTTGCATGTGTCCCCCTCTCCCTCCTCCATAGTGTCTCCTTTTTATCTTCTTCTCTGCTCCAAGGTTGCTTCCCTCCTCCATCCCCTTGCATTGTTTCAGGTACACATTTATATGCATGATGCACTTCCTCCCTTTCTTCTCCCGTGCGGCATGCTTCCTCCATTAATAGCTCTTAATCCATTCACCACCTCAATGAAGGGGGATAACGGGGGGGGGGGGACAACAAGGAGGGCTGTGGCTAGTGAACTTTTTTGAGGATTTGAAGAATAAAGCGTGGAGGGAGGAAGCAGATAAGAGAAGAATCGGGCTGTGAGAGATCAGGAAGTTGTACAGGGAGAGGCAGAGGGGGGAAAGATTATCTGTGATTGATACTTTACATTTGAAAGTTATGCCTTTTGTAAAATAATTGGGATAGAAGAAAGTGACAGCCATGAGGCAAAGGATGATTGACCATTTATAAACATAGATCTGAGTGTTTGTTTGTGTTGTACACCTCTGCAGCACCTTAGTGGGCTATATGGAGGCAGGCGATCGCCGTATGATGATGAGATGAGAAGACTGTGAGTCTGGCACATACCCTATTAAATCAGGGATGCCCGGGGTCTTTCAGTTGCCCCAGCATAGAATACTGGATACAAGCCACCTCCATTTAATGTCCCATTGGCTCGGACTAAAGTGATTTCCCGGAGATTTGAACCCACGCCCTCAAAGCCAGTTGACAAGCGCACTTACCAATTAGACCATGGGAGAACTCTCATAGATCTGAGTGATCCAGCGGCAAGGAAAAGGTGTAAATCTTAGCCTTCTCCTTCCTACTTACTCAGGGGGTCCTCCAAATGTCATTGTCTGTACCCTCCCATCACCCTTTCTTCAGTCTCAGCTGTCTTTGTCTTTCTTTCTAGCCTTAAATTATCCCCTTTGCTCCCATCACCTATTCCACTTCCTTTCCTTATGGCCCAACACAACTGTATTTTTAGCCTTCTTTCCTAATGCTTCCTTTCCCTGGTCCCTTTTCCCTCCTCCGAACCCTACCTACACTAAGCCTGTGCTTCCAATCTGTCTCCCCATAAAGGGTTTGGACCTATGTCAGTGCTAACACTCTGGGTAGCTGCAAAATCCTGAGAAAACCCAATTAATTCTCAACCAACGCTTGTTAGATGATCCTTTGTCCAAAATTTCTAATGCAGTCAGGCTGCAGTCCATTTATTGAGTCTCCACTAGTTATGTTTACTAGCAGAAATAATAGTACTGTTGCTGTCAAGAACTTGCCATCACCCATATTATACTGATGGATGCACTCTTTAGAAACTAGAATCTGAGGCCTAGTATAGACAACAACTTGCAGCAGTGACTGCTCACATCGTTCATGTTGTGTACATCTCCCAAGATTGAATTCCCTTGAAGTTGAATCAAAGAAGATGCGAAAAACAGTTACTGTACAGGCAAGCACTTTTAGGCAGCACAGTTCACAGGTAGTTGCAGCTTGAATGATACTGAGATAAAACATTCACTTGTGAGAGTATTATGACTATAAATATGGAATGTATACTGATAGATAGATAGACATAGTGCCATAAGTGCAGCCTGTAATTAAGTCCACGAGGGCTGCTTAATCAGATGGGTGAGAGATTGCAGGAGTCCTCAACATTTTACAGATTTACCCCGTGTATGTGATCTTTTGATAACCCAGCACTGACATGCACTGATTCAAGGGGCCACTATTTAGCATTTCATCCACACGACATCCAGCAGGGATTTAGCTCATCAAGGTCCACTAAAAATGTTGGATAACCCAATTGGAGGTGAATCTCTCTTTAAGATATGATGTAATGGTGATACAGAACACCAAACAGTAAATATATAATCAAATGTGACAAGAAATATGTCTGAACTGTCCAGACCGAGACATGCCAATACCACCAAAATGTAACTATTTATCAGTTGCTAAGGTAATAAACAAAGGCTGAGCCTTGGTAACCAAGTGCAATTCAAATGTTTTAATTATAAATTTTCCATACACAAATTTTTCAATATTTGTTCATGCAAAATGAGACACAAACTCAGAATCATCAGGTTCTTTTCTCAAAATGGCGTATTTTTGTCAATTTGATTGTTTCCATGGCAACCAATTTCATCATCAGTTAATAATTTTAACATTTTTTAAGTATCTCTCACACATGGACCACCCTCTGATGACAAAAAGTTTGAATTGAATTGCTTGTTCTGCTATACTGCGGAAATTGTGAGGTTACTGGTGGATTCAAATTTGTTTACTTGGGTTACTTTGGTAACACTTTGTGTCAAAAGTATTAAACCAACAGAGAAAAGAAAGACATCAACAGAAAGCCGAGAAAAAGGGCTTTTAGATGCATGTCACTGAAATCCTAAAAATATGTAAATTTCCTTAGTTTTAGAGAAGTTATCATTGACTTTCAGAAAACAATTAACTGTTTTTAAGAATTCCTGGTTGTCATGGCAACCATATAAACAATGGGTGTCAATGATTTTCTCAGTCTGCTCACCCATTCTCCGTTTCACCATAATGTGAAGTCAGATTGCATTTATCACTAGTTGTCTCTGTTTTATGCAGTATTTAGTAAAACAATTCTTGAAATAATTTTTTTTAATCCGTTGCCACGGAAACCTGTACTGTCAAGTTCGCACAGAATTTCAGCATTTTTTAGTAGCATTACCGGAAACTAGATAATTTTCCGCAAATATTGGTATATGAAACTTGCTGTTGTACTTCCGTGCGGGGTTCATCCTAGAAATCGGTCTCCAGCTGCTCTACTATAATGAGGGCTGATATCAATCAATTCAGGGTGAAAACGAAAAGGCTACATGTAAAAAGGTAGGCCTAACTTTAAAAATTATATGCTTTATAAACTATTATTATGATATAAATTATGATAAATTATTATAACAAATAGGTGAGGTATGTCAAATTCATTGGATATAAATATCATTTGAACTGTCTGTGCCATTTGAAACAAATACAGACAATACACACAAGATAAAAATAGAACGCTATATATAAGCAGCTCATTGCAGATATTGAAGCCAACGGCATAGATGTGAAATACTTCCCTGTATTAAAAAGTTGGCTCTAGAGGTTTTATCACCAAGGACAATGAAAAACGTATGAAACTGTTGTTCAAACAGACTACGAACGACAACTTAACCAAAACGGCTCTTAACAAAATTGCTAAAATAGCACTCATCGGCTCCTTTGTCATACCTAGTCCGACGTGCCCCGCTCAGCAAGAAGTCAGTTCGCACGGACTATCATATACCATGCAAAATATGACTCTGCATGGAACAATCCTCGCTACATTGAACTCTCTTAACTGTTTTTAAATTTTGACTCTTATTATGTCACTCCTGCTGCAGGGAAGCTTGTCATTTATTTTCTCAATTTCAAATGAACATGTAACCCTTGTCTGTAAATTCCCATTTATGCTTGCACCAGTCTTATTTTTGAATCTTTGATAATTTTATTGATAATTTTACATCTTTAGGGGAAGCCCAGGGGGGGGGGGGGGTTACTTCGCGGACTTTTACATACGGATGCGCCACGGCAATTTTGAAAACCAGAACCATTTTAATCCGGAAACTACGCAAAAACCACAAACCATTTTAATCCTTCAATAAAATTTTTGGCAATCAATTTAATCTTCATGGTTTTTAAACCATTTTAATCCTCTTTTGAAGCCGATTCTAACGGTACCAAACATGTTGGGGTTGCAAAAACCAGAACCAAATTAATCAGAATGGTCAAAAAACCAAAACCATTTTAATCCACTCCGCCTACACCTATAAACCTCTGACTCCACAACTCCGAGTCTCCGACTGCTGACTCCGTCTCCAAAGCCTTACAAGTTTGTATATGCAAACCTCACCTGGGAAAAAGGTAAGGTTTGATCCGCGGCGCATCATCCCGATTCATCCGCCTAAGATATCCGAAATGTGGAGTGCCAGTCCCACCCCAGTGAATTAGTGATGGTGTGAATATTTTTAATTTATGCAAAATAAAATTTTTTGTACACAAAGTATGAGTTCTTTATTCAGAATATTCACAATGTTTTTACACTTCATAATTATCTAGTCATCATATATCTATATCATGTATAGCCTATAGGCAAAGGATAATCTTAACAAACACAATGTACACAGAATTTAGCATACATTGATTGTGTATCATTTATAATAAATAGACCAGTCAATATTTTTGAATTTATAAAACATTTTTTAGAGATTATTTAAATTGAGGACAGCTGCTTGATGTCTCCTGAAAACTGCTACGTTGTGCTTGAGATGGATCAGCGAGGCTGTCTTGCGGAGTTGTTTCGATTCTGCCTCGTTATAATTGAAACCAAGTTTATCGAGCGCAAAACAGACGTAGTACAATGGCTGGAGGTTGACATGTTGGACTCCTGGCTGACCTGGAAGTAAATGTAGATTGAGGTTGAAAAACAATACTTGTCCACATAAATATACTAACAAGAATCCAAGGATTTAAGCTGGATTGCAATTAAAGCAATAATTGGGAGAGAGCCAGCTCTCTCCCTCAGGGATTGGTATGATTGTCAGAAATTTTTGGATCGCTTGTCAGAGACAAGGGAACACTTTCCAAAGTGTTTTTTTGATTCAAGGGACTAATATGATGCATAAAAGAGGCGTGGTAATGGCTTTTGCTTCTTGTGATTCTGGTTTATTTAATATTAAGGTTTTAGTTTTCAACCAAATGGGTGTTTATTCACGCGGGAGCAGCCAGTAATTCATATTGACATGGAAAATTAAAGTTTTAAAATTTCTTTCTTACATGTTAAATTAATTTTGTTATGTCTTTAAGGTTGTACCTGACAAAGTTAAGTGGTAATTTGGTAAATATTTCGAGGAAAAGGACAAATTCCGGTGTTTTATCAACATTCATAAATTCAGTTACATTCACTGACTGCTCCCTCAGTGTTACACACAGACTCAGCAATGGTGTAAATGTAAAAGGGATTCTGATTGGTCAAGATCCTAGGTTCATGCTACCTGGTTCATGATTGGCTCATGTCTTTCTGATAGCTTTTTTGAAACTTCTGTTAGGGCTAAAATTAAAATTTTTGGCTCTTTAGAATCCTCAATTCATAGACTATATTATTTCGTTTTTTCATGGAGATATATTTATTCATTGCTGAGAATTCGTTGAAAATGTATATATCAGTCATGGTGTAAATGTAAAAGGGATTCTGATTGGTCAAGATCCAAGGTTCATGCTACCTGGTCCATGATTGGCTCATGTCTTTCCAATAGTTTTTCGGACACTTCTGTTAGGGCTAAAATTAAAATTTTAGGCTCTTTAGAATTCCCATATCTTAGACTGTATTATTTCGTTTTTTCATGGAGATATATTTATTCATTGCTGAGAATTCGTTGAAAATGCATTGGTCTATACTTTTTTTGTGCATTGTTGATGCTAAATGATGTTAAATAGCACATTTTTACAATAAGAGGATTTGTTATTCTTCTTTATTAAGTACAATCACACTAATTCAGTTTCATTCTATCTTTGTGATAAAATAAATATTTTTTTATTGTCAAGACAATTGATCTCTTCAAAAGCCATGAATTGGAAGTGTAGGCTGTAATCTGGAGGTGCCATCCAATTGAATGTGTATTTTCAATTGCATTTGATCCAAGCCAAAGAATGGCACTCTCTGTAATCCAATTGATTGCAAGACCCACTTCTGATTGCCAGATTTGAATATAATTGCACTTTAAGTCATGTCTTTTGAATAACTGCCCTTTCATTTCTTGATCAAAGTATATTTGCTGCAAGGTGTGACAGTTCTTTTAGACTTTTAGTCTGAATATTAATATTTAAAGATGATCCTCTCCTATTGGTTGAAACTCAATCTGTTCTTATTGGCTGTTGGAAGTACCTGAACTAATAGACTAATTTCAGGGACGGTTCTCTCAGTAAACACTAGGGGAAAAGTGGTGCTTGGTGTCGGTACTCTTAAAATTTCATTGGCTGATAGATTTCCCGCCCTTGCCTATGATTGGTCCACCCAAGGTGTCTCCAAGCTGGAGTATTTTTAATGCCTTTTAATATATATATATATACCATTTATTCGTGCTTATCACACCATTTTACGTATTTTGAAAATAATACAATCAATAAATGTAATTAAATTAATAATTATGTTCGGGAACCAAATGTCAATTTAAGGATAAATAGAGGATGCAGTCCTTCATCTCCTGTGAGGTCCAATTGTTCAGTTTTGAAACCCTCTGCACCGCAAGTGAAAGTTCCCTTATGGCAGTTGCTGAGCCTTCCAAGCCTGAGTCCAAAATTCTACAAGCAGCTGCTAAAGTACTTGCACGTTATTTCGAAGTTATCTTATTTTCAGACCTATAAATGGCATAAAAACGATCTGTATTGTGATCCATGAAATGTGAAAGAAACACAGCACTAGGATGACATAAATTTTATTGCCTGCCTCGAGTCTGTAACTCAATCTATATTGCAAAACAAGGCACTGAGTTTCCCACCGACTTGTCCTGCGAATCTGAAGGACTTGTTTAAGGTCTCACAAATCTACGAGATTGCTGTACTTCAGCTGAAATCCTGCAGATCTAAAGGAATGTTGGATTTCACTGTTTTCCCAATCATGCATTGACAGCAGAATTTCTTGTTTTCCTCGAGATCTGCGTGAGTCTCGCTGCGACACTCTCACGAGTCTTTTACATCGATATCTACCTGCGTGCGGCGAACTCCCGTACGTTCCGCTTGCGACACAAATTCTAGTTATTTACTCGGCTACTTTGCCTGAAATCAAAGTTGCAAATTGCTGACATTTTATTCTCATGAAGCTTAGGCAGGCCAAGGCTAAGAATGAAGGATTAGGCCTAGAACAATTGCATTACCAAACAAAATCATAACCATTTACAACCTGTTTTCTTTGTGAAATCTGTATTTTGTATGAGCCTCTACGAGGTATCTTAAACTGATAGTTTTAAGCCTGCGTTTCTGCTTACCTGGTATGGCCCAACTTAAAATGATACCCTCTTTCGCGTGGCGCACAATGTTGTCCAGAAACGTTGATTCGAATACTTTAGGAATATGCTCTGCTACTTCAAGAGAAATGATCCAATCATAAACCGGCAACCCGTATTGAGGGATAGTCAGGTCTAAGTACTTCACTTTTCCTCCACTGACGACATCGTAGAATGGACCTCCATCATAAGCTAAAATTGTAAAATGGAGATATCATTGATAAATTGACGAAATATCATGACATCATGAGGTCAATGTGAGTTCAGTATTCAATAACTGTTCATACACTCTAAAAAATGTCGGGACAAAATTGGTTGTTTAGATTCAAAATGGTTTTTTGAAAAACCAAATTTCAATGCAAAAAACCAACATGGATTGTACAATTTTTTTAAAAATCCATGTTGGTTTTTTGCATTGAAATTTGGTTTTTCAAAAAACCATTTTGAATCTAAAAAACCAATTTTGTTCCGACATTTTTTAGAGTGTAGTTTTACGTAATTATGATAACTCTGCCAACTGGACGATTTACATGCATCAGTTTACAGATCCCTATTATCCCTATCCCAATGGTCACATGACCAACATCTATGTTGCAGCAACGTCGTGCCAACATAAATGCAACATTGCAATGTTTGTGTAAATTACGTAGAATTGAGTAGTAGAAATGATTGTCACAACGTTGGAAACAAAGTCAAGATATGATATCATGCAATGTCATGGCAACATCGTCACAACATTGTGCAAAAATCTCAACGTTGTGTTCACATTGTGGCAACATGCACTTCTACATGTACGTGACAACAGATGAGCCCTCCACCAATTAGCAACATTGTGTTTACGTTGTGAACGTGACAACAGACGAGCCCTCGACCAATTAGCAACATTGTGTTTACATTGAGTGTGTGACAACAGATGGGCCCTCCACCAATTAGCAACATTGTGTTTGTAACAACAGACGGCCCTCTGCCAATTAGCAACATTGTGTTTACATTGTGTGTGTGACAACAGATGGGCCCTCAGCCAATTAGCAACATTGTGTTTACATTGTGTATGTGACAACAGATGGGCCCTCCGCCAATTAGCAACATTGTGTTTACATTGTGTATGTGACAACAGATGGGCCCTCCGCCAATTAGCAACATTGTGTTTACATTGTGTGTGTGACAACAGATGGGCCCTCCGCCAATTAGCAACATTGTGTTTACATTGTGTGTCTGACAACAGATGGGCCCTCAGCCAATTAGCAACATTGTGTTTACATTGTGTGTGTGACAACAGATGGGCCCTCCGCCAATTAGCAACATTGTGTTTACATTGTGTATGTGACAACAGATGGGCCCTCCGCCAATTAGCAACATTGTGTTTACATTGTGTATGTGACAACAGATGGGCCCTCCGCCAATTAGCAACATTGTGTTTACATTGTGTGTGTGACAACAGACGGCCCTCTGCCAATTAGCAACATTGTGTTTACATTGTGTGTGTGACAACAGATGGGCCCTCCGCCAATTAGCAACATTGTGTTTACATTGTGTGTGTGACAACAGATGGGCCCTCCGCCAATTAGCAACATTGTGTTTACATTGTGTGTGTGACAACGGGCCCTCCGCCAATTAGCAACATTGTGTTTACATTGTGTGTGTGACAACAGACGGCCCTCTGCCAATTAGCAACATTGTGTTTACATTGTGTTTGTGACAACAGATGGGCCCTCCGCCAATTAGCAACATTGTGTTTACATTGTGTATGTGACAACAGATGGGCCCTCCGCCAATTAGCAACATTGTGTTTACATTGTGTGTGTGACAACAGATGGGCCCTCCGCCAATTAGCAACATTGTGTTTACATTGTGTATGTGACAACAGACGGCCCTCAGCCAATTAGCAACATTGTGTTTACATTGTGTGGCCCTCAGGCTAGTACAAGGAGTAGGAGACTTACCATCATAGACTTGAACGAGCTTCAAAGTGTCTATGTAAGCTTTGTAATGGCCCCTTCCATCCCCGAAGCTTGCCACTCTCTTTCCCTTCAGAAATGAGGCCATGCCTCTCGCCAACGGTTGGTCTGTCGCATGGCCGTACGAGTTTCCTTTGACGTCTTCTGTTTTCTCACACCAACCTCCGACTTGGCTGACTTTCTGAGACAGAAAGAGTGTCAATCGTGACCACTTTGAAGTTGAAAAATAACTTACACAAAAAATAGAAGTAACTGTAATCTGAGTATGACACTTTTTGTAAGTAATCGTCTCATCAAATAGATTAGCCTACTTAGTTACATTTCGAAGTAATCTTAACTACGTAATTCAATAATGAGTACTTTGTAAATTGTAATCAGATTGCGGACCACATTGGTTGTACAATTTTTAGTAAAAATCTGTTTTACAATTTTCCCTCCCTTCCTATATATCATAGATTTTTGCAAGAAGACAAATTATACAGTGCCGCCTGTAAGTAAGTGAAACGCTTGATACTGTGCCATTGCATCAATGCTTAACATCCTCAACCAAAACTGCTTGTTGTGGAAGCATGAATTATCATCCAATGACAGGGAAACATATTGGGTCATATTAAAAGGCCAATATGTGAGGCATGTCGGATATCAATGGCTGCCAATTTTCTTTGCTGTAGTTGGAGTTCGGTTTGGGTCAAAGTCTTTGATAAGTGAACCACGCTTCCCATTGAAATAACATTGGACCTGTGTTTCACTTACTTATCAAAGACTTTGACCCAAACCTTAGAAACCTAACTCCGACTACAGCAAAGAAAATTGGGAGCCATGGATATCCCACATGCCTTACATATTGGCCTTTATGACCCAATATTTTTGCCTGTCATTGGATGAGAATTCATGCTTCCACAAGCAGTTTGGTTGAGGATGTTTAGCATTGATGCAATGGCACAATATCACTTATTTACAGGCGGCACTGTATCAATTATATTGATATATAAAAGTACAAGAGAAAATATAACAAATTGTCTGGTACTTTACGAAGTGTTGAGATCCCAGTACCTGACCTGGCAAAGGGCAGCGGAAGCAAGCCAAAACAAACCAGAGTGAGGTGTAAGGAGATGTGAGACTTAGTTAGACAATGTTTCGTTCCATGATTCACTTACAACATTTTTGGCCTTATTCTGGCAGGACAAGATGGCTGCCTGTTTGGACATATTGTTGAGCTTCGCAGACAAAGTGTTCCGCAAACTTCGCAAGTGGGTTATTTCACCTTTGCATGTGTCTTCTACTGTTTCTGTGCTGCAATACAACTATGATAATCAACACATGCATTGCTCAGACCAGGGTATTTCAATTTTCCTATAAGACCACAACAAGCAACTTTCTATTTAAACTTACATGTAACTATTATTTCAAATTTCAGTGGGTGCACTCGTTTGTAAGCCTACATTGTACCCCCCGGTGGTGTGGACCGGTGTAGACCGACCATGTGGTCGGTTGACCAGTGAATCAAGGACGGCAGATCACCTGGTCATTGTACCAGACTAAACAATGTGTTTACATACATGGCCGCCGTGACAGGAGTTCTAATTAACCAGTTTAAACCACGAGTGAAGTCACTGATAGACATTGGCCTGTAATGGTACATAATTATCAAGAGTGTGAAACTAGGAATATAAACAAAAGGCCTTGGGGGATTGACCAATATATTTAACAGTGATTTAACCAGTTTTTCCACAGTACCTACCTGCAGTGTTTCATGATCCTTGCAGTCATCCCTCACCATGAAATCCATGAATTTTTACAGGTAGTTGCATTATCTATACCAATGGGCCTCAATCAGGGTCACTGGTTTACAACTGGGTCAAGGCCTTACACAGGTCATTTGACCATCAAGTTTTAAAATTACAAGAGAGGGCAGCATCTGTCAATTGCCTGACAAGAAAATCGCAGGTGATGACTGCAAGGATCACAAAACACTGCAGGTAGCGTGCAAAGGTGGTTAAAACATCATGTTCAGTCCTCAGAAGTTTTTTTGTTTACTTTTCATAATGGGACTTGTTTTAGACTCTTATCAATAAGGTATGAGAGGCCCATACATATACAGGCGAATCCACCCATGGTTTAAACAGCTTTTGAAGATGTAATAAATTATTTATTTGCACCATCTTAATCCTCACCCCCGAAACTGGAGGATCAAGAATGCGAATGCAAAATGGTGACTCCTCGCTCGCTATAAAAATCCGGAAGTTTACTTTGCCTCATGTTGAAGAGGTAAACCTTCATGCATCATGTAAAATCGGTAATACTTCGTGTGATATTCCGAATTGAAGTGCGGGCATGACATCCGGTACAAACAAGGACCGACAGGCATAAACTAGTCGACCAACAGGCGGTGAAACGAGCACACCCAATCATATAAACTTACTGCAATAATGATATCAACAGGCCACCACCGAGGACGGCCATCAGCAGAAGGACGATCCACGAGGCATAAAAGATGTGTCTAAAATTTAATGGTTTCTCTGTAATTGAGAACATATTAATCAATAACATTATGTATACTTAAGACACAGCGCTCCTGAAAAAAAAGTAAGATTTTCAAAATATACCGAAACAGTTACGAACGTAGCGTGAAAGTAGAATTAAGGTCTCATCTTCAGTAAGATTCACTTTACCGAAAAATATGATCATAAGAGTTTGCAACACACTCCTGTCTATATTTATCACTAAAGTGCCATTTAAACTATCTCTTCAGGAAAATTTCAATGAAATGTAATATTAAAAAATGTAAAGCTACAAATTTACTGCATGATTAAATTGTTAGTTGGTTTATTGGTAAATACTGAGCAGTAATGATGTCAATTAAAGGGGTGTGATAAGTCAAAAATTTAAAACTCAAATATCTCAAATTTTCCCCACAGAATATTTTACTTTTTATGTTTATGTCGATACGAAGCTAAGACTTTCTACTTTCACACTACGCTCGTAACTTTTTCAGTATATTTTGAAAATCTTGCATTTTATTCAGGAGCGTTCTGCTACACAAATATTGTGGTGTTTTCATAGATGTGCCCGTTAGCTATCCAAATACTATCCATTTAGCTTCTACTATCCAATCAGTAAAGACAGGAAGTTTCATGCTCTAGTTGAAATATTGATGCAGTTTATATTCAGCCTGAAAGCTGAGAAATCATTAATTTTCAAACCTCCATCAAATCCTGGTAAAAAAGTTAATAAAGCTGAAATTTTCAAGAAGCGTTTAAATGAAGTTGGTTGTGTAATTTCCCTGGAAGTATTCAGTCTCAAATTCTGATATACCCAATTTAAACCATTGACAATAAATTAGAACATTTTTGAGAAGAAAAAAAACATATGTATAATATAAATAAACAAAAATATTCCTCCCAACCTGCTTAGCTGATCTCCCCAAACCAATCACAATAAATTAGAACTATTTCATGCCCCCCAAAAAAAACTTATGAAATAAATAGATATATTCAGTACAATGAAAAATAAGCATGTAATACATCAATTTTTCAACTACGTACCGTGCGGCTTGGTCATGGCAAAAATGTGTCTGAGATGATGTCTTACTGATAATGATGTCTCTTTATAATTTACATACTTAATAAGTTAGCTGGGGGCTGACAATCAAGCCTTGACAATTTGGCAATTGTCCTGGTGATTTGCTTTTAGATTTCTTGCCACGAACTAATTATACATTCATTTACAGCCATATATGAATAGTATATTATAAAATTTATAGCTGCAATTTTGAAGATTTTTGAGTAACCCAGGTCACGAGTATAAATACTACTCTGCACCCAGAGTTCATACTTTTAAAAATACTTTTTCTCTCTATACATGCACAAGAGGCAACAGCAGTGAGCTGCCACAGGCAGTAAACTCTGCCAGAATTCACATGCAGCAACTGACAGGCAACTGCTTCTGTGGTTGAACAACTGCCCTGAAAGTTTAAACTGGCACATGACAGCCTCTATTAATATTGTCACCAGCTTAGTAGCGAAATGTCATCTTGTCAAATCTGTAAATCGGACTTTACGGAATTGCCCCTATTCTGGGAGCTAAGACCACAAATTGATGCAGTTATACGATGGAAATGTTTTTTTAGGACGTTAGGGAGGACTTGGGGTAATTAAAATTACCTTGGAATCAACTTTGTGGGCTCAATTCCGATATTTTCAATTTTTTCGGGCAATTTTTGGCCAAAAAAAAAAGCCAAATTCTGATTCCCAACATTTACCCAGAAATGGCTATATCCTAAATATAAGCTACCTGTTCGTGGTGTTTCATGTCCAAAATTGCCTTCAAAGAAGATTTAAGCATGCCATTGAGCCTTCTGAAACCAAGGAAGCTGACTCAGGTCAAAAAGTGGTCTAAAAAGCATGCGAAATGGCTGAAAATATGCTATTTCATAAAAGCCGGAGTGGCCCGGCACAAGTTGCATGCCAAAAAATTTTTTTGCACTAATTTTCATTTTTTGGCAACAACCAACTTTCTATACCCCTGGCATATTGAAATTCCAAAAAAAAAATTTCAGTCCGGTCCACTCTTTTTGCATATCAATTTGACAAACTGTAAAATGCCTCTAAAACGCCTGTAGTAGGAGATTCTTGGGATTCATTTCCAATTTACTGGCTACATATTACATTGGCAACATCATTAAAAACACAACATTGCAAAATGACTTAAAATTGTACTTCCTCTTAAATAGTCAGGAGCCAAATTCAGAAAAAGGCCTTAGTAAAAGTGGTTGATGCATTTTAGAGTAGAAATGAGCATCCACCTGGAATAACTCAATTTGAGTATGCTGATTTCGAATTTTGAGGATGCCCGCTCGTATCTCTATTATTAAGCCCTCAAAATGGCCGAAAACAATATGGCCGCCAAAATTACTTCATTCAAGCATAACTTGGCCCCTAATTGCGCTAGAGAGGTGATCTTTGAGACTTTTTCTATGTTTTAAGCTGTTTTAGCACATGAGGAATCTATTAAGAATATTTCCAAATGTCCCAGAGCAATATTTCATACATAATCACACCTTATTATGACCAAAAACAATATGGCCACCATATTTTTCTATGTTTTAGCACACGAGGAATCCAATAAGAATGTTTCTAAATGCACTAGAACAATATTTAATTGATAATCAGACCTTAAAATTACCAAAAACAAGATGGTCGCCAAAAATTACATGTACTTTTTCTTCATAGTTGTAGCCTTGATAAAGTAACCTGCAAATCAAAACTCTTTTGTACTGCACACAAATTACCACCACAAGCAGGGTAGCATAGAGGTTAATTTATTATGCAATTGTGATAGTGAATGTTCTTAATTCCAATTAACTTGGTTATCTGAAATAGGCCTACTTGATAGACCTTAAGAAGCATGAGAAGAGAAAAATCTCCGGGTGTTCTCAGACTGACATTTGGTAATCTTTTGTACCAGAAGCAATGACCAGATCCTACTCTTAACTTAAAGGGGTATGTTTAATGGACCTGCTGGAGCCTTTATCTTTGATTCCTGGAATGCATCATTCATATGAAGTTAAATGTTCAAGCACTGCCTATGACATTTGCAACTGTCAGTGCATGGCAACTATTTACAGCCGCAACATTGAACTGTGGAGAACTTTTTCTGACAGCTGCAGCTTACAAGCTGCAAACATCTGTCTGGAACAAGTGTGTTTTTAACACTTTTATCCAACCACTTTCAGTTGGAGGTACAATTTCAGGAAATGGCCCCAAAGCTTTCAGCCACATCAGGCTTCGATGTTGGGCCATCATAATATGGAACTGAAGGCATTTGATGTTGGGGGCAAGTATTCAGCCTTGTGTCCTCTCCTAAACAACACTGACCTTGCTTCATCTGTGGTGGTGGAATCAGTTTTTTAGACTTTGCAAATGAACAACTCACAATCTTCCAGCGACTTTGTGGGACAGGTTTGGTCAATGATCCTTTCCCAAGATCAGAAAGTAGCTTAGAATTTTCAAGTAAAATGCCAAAGGCAGTTCTCTTGCTAGGTCCAGCCAGAAATGATGTGGAGTCATAGCCAGTGAGGGCATGGAAAGACAACGGAGAAAGAGCCATGTCTGGTTGCAAGTTCCATCCTTGGACAACGGCATTTACAGGAAGATAATTTGGCTTTTTGCTGGTTGCAGCCTTCATCAAGACTTTGTTGATTGGGTGATTGTGGGCAACAAGCATAGAGAAGACATCAATATTCTCCTTCAGACTACAAGTGAGGAGGAATCAGTGTGGTTGCAATGGACCAACAAAGTGAGTCAACTTCCTCATGGGTAGCCTAACGATCATGCAGATCCACATCTGATCTGTTGCAAAGAATATCATTCTGTTGCCTCATGAATCTAAACCACCGCTATGCTCATTGATGGACAGGCATTAGTCGTATCAATTGGAAAACCACAGGATCAAGCATTTAGCACTTTTGGTCACTGTGCCAACTTGTTTATGAATATAGGCCTAGCGTTTGGATACATGGACAGCGCTTCAAACATTGACGTGATGTTTGACTGGTATGAAGACTTTTCAATACAAGAGATGACAAGCAGATGGCAAAAAAGGATAATAATATAAAATCCTAGTTTACTTTACGAAACTGGCAAGTTTTTCTTTTCAATTACGCAAACAAGACTGATCTTGCCAAATTCCTGTCCTATGCCTTGGTGGAGAAGGCTCCAGACGACAAAGTAGTCATAACATCTGGTGGTTTTGGTGAGGCAACAGATATTCTCTGCAACAGATCAGATGTGGATCTGCATGATCTTAAGGCTACCCATGAGGACACTGACACACTTTGTTGGTCCATTGCAACCACACAGATACCTCCTCTCTTGTAGTCTGGGGGAGAGATACTGACGCCTTCTTGATGTTTGTTGGCCACAATCACACCATCAACAAAAGTCTGGACGAAGGCTTGACCCAGTAAAAAGCCAAATTTTATTCCTGTAAATGCCGTTGTCCAAGGATGGAACTTGCAACCAGGCACTGCTCTTTCTCTGTTATCCTTCCATGCCCTCACTGGCTTTGACTCCACATCATTTCTGGCAGGACATAGCAAGAGAACTGCCTTTGGCATTTTACTTGAAAATTCCAAGCTTTCTGATCTTGGGAGAGGTTCACTGACCACAAAGTCGCTGGAAGATTGTGAGTTGTTCATTTGCAAAGTATACAAAACTGATTCCACCACCAT
The DNA here is from genome assembly GCA_026936325.1 of Platynereis dumerilii. NCBI lineage: Eukaryota > Metazoa > Annelida > Polychaeta > Phyllodocida > Nereididae > Platynereis > Platynereis dumerilii. The sequence goes on from JAPTHN010000009.1 coordinate 10,175,014, forward strand.
AGATGAAGCAAGGTCAGTGATGTTTAGGAGAGGACACAAGGCAGAACAATTGCCCCCAACATCAGATGCCCTTATAAGTTCCATATTATGATGGCTCATCATCGAAGCATGGTGTGGCTAAAAGCATTGGAGCCCTGTCCTGAAATTGTACCTCCAATTGAAAGTGGTTGGATAAAAGATCAGAATTTACTGAAGCCTGTACTTTGCACACTTGAACCTGTTCCAGACAGATGTTTACAGCTCTACACTTCGATGTGGCTGCCGTAAATCAAAGTTGTCATGCACTGACAGTTGCAAATGTCATAGGCAATACCTGAACAATTAACTTCATATGAATGATGTATTTCAGGAATCAAAGATAAAGGCTCCAGCAGGTCCACTAAACATACCCCTTTAAGTTAAGAGTATGATCTGGTCCTTGCTTCTGATACAAAAGATGACCAAATGTCTCCTGCCCCCCTGCCCCCCCTGTTCCGGCACCCCTGGGCCCCTGCTTCATCAATGTGTCCCCACATTCCCTTGCCATTGCTGACATCACGCATACCACACACAATCCATATCTGCGTTTGAATTGCCATTCTGTTGTGTTGGGAGGTTTGGGGGGGGGGGGGTCTTCATCCCCTTAACATGTGCCTCAGTGGGCATTACTAGTTGGAGTACATTTGAAGTATCTGCTCAAGTAGCCATTGCTATCTTTGCCCTTTATTATTGCCATTTAATCAATGGTAGGAGTAGTAGCTACTGGGACCGAAGTATCCAAAAATCAATGCTTCATTAATTTCATAGGCCACATATATATATAATAACAGTTCCTCCAAATTAAAATAACTACACATAGTAAGGCCTACTTAATTAAGCCTAGAGAAAAAAACAGAAGGCTGGAATAATTTTATATCAGATTTGTACATTATGTCGTTATTAATAGTAAAACATTTGTATTTAACACTACGGAAAGTATGCCAGTAATTCAATGTATATTGTAATTAAACACCTGGACACACCAGCACATTTTCAGAGTTATGGAAGTGAACATGACCCACAGGTGACTAAATCTAAGCAGCCTAAGTCATAGAAGTATAAATTCATGTTCAAATGAAATTTAGAAGTTAGAGGAGCACGTATATATATATATGCAGTATGTGATTATTCAAATTTTGTCACTAGATGTATGAAGTTAGTACGCAATGTATATAGAAGCACAAAGTCAGTATAACGGAGAATATTCGCAGCATGGGTCCACGTACTGCTTTTGTACTGATTTTGTACTTCCCCACTGACAGGCTGTAGGCCTAGGTACCTACTGAATGTACTGATTTTATGCTTCTTTTTGTGCTGGGACCCCAACTTATCATTCTGGGTAACTTTTATAGAATTATTTCATGACTACCAGAAAGAGTTGATCATGACTGGACACAGTGGACAGAATTTTATTTTCAAAACTCAAAATTAAGCAATTTGTCTATTTCCCTTGAATACTTTGGAAGTTTTTAGAGAGATGCATACTCTGAGCTGCTGAGTTCCAGGAGTTACAATTCATGAGGCAGTGACATTTTGTTTTATATCAGAAGTGATTGGAATTGTGAGTTAGGATGAGGGTTGACGATTCTGTAATAAATTTTGTACCATTCTGTTTTGTTGAGATATGCGAGGATCCGACACCGAGACGAGGCCGAGGCCATCAAAATCTGGCCTCAAGACTGGCGTAGAGCTGCCTCAAATCCAGTAGGTGTACGCAATTTTGTTATTTTGCAAATAAAAAGTGTTATTGACAGTATCTTATGACGCCAAGATTTTGTCTTATAAATACTCCTCCTGGTGACAGGTAGAATCACCGATATACGTGTAGGCCGACATAAGCCATAAGAGTTGGGAATGAGAAATGTAATATATTTGTAATATAAAACAAAGGGCCTTCTGACGACTGAACACAGTTCAGAACACTATACATATCCTTTAGACAGCCAATGCAGTTTCAGACAGACCACTTTTTGGGGTGCCAAAATTTGGGTGGCAATTCCTATCAGAATTGCCATTGCAGACCCAGACAGACCAACTCAAAACTGCCAGAGAGGTACAAAATGAAGTGCCCCAGAATGCCAAGGGTTTCCATGGAGCTAAACTGCCAGCGCAGTCTGATGCAGACTTGACCCATTGCTGCATGTTGGTACTTACAATTTGCATTATTTCTTATGTAATTACAACCTTCTTTAATTATCAAGCTTCTATACACACTTCCTCAGTCATCTAACACTATTATCCCGAATAATTATTGGCTTTTAATTGGGTCAGCTGGTGGCCGCATTAAAAATTCAGAAGTATGTCATAGATTTCTTAATTGGTTTAATGAAAGAATTGTAATGATTTGAGGTTTAAACAAATCAACCCAATGCCAAATTCAGCAGGGGCATAGATTGGTTAATTCCAGAGGGGGCAATAGGAGGGCAAGCTGCCGGTCGTGTCAACTTCCATAATTGTGAAATATTTTAAATTCTTTTGTGTCAGAGAAATAATTCTGAGTTTCCAAACGTAATCAATCGCCTTAGGGGTTAGATGGCAAGGGGATAGAAAGTATGGCTACAGAGGGGCTACCCTGATCAATGCAGACCATAAATCACTCAGTCAACCCGATAGCTAGTGTTCTGGTCAGTTTTGAAAATAGACAAGGCGATAATCTTTGTACATTCCATAGCAATATAAAGGCTGCACTGACATATCACTCATGGACAGGCCCACATCCAAAATTGTGATAATAAATCAAATTACTGTCAAAAGCATCCAATTCCAAACTCCAACTCAGCGAATACAATTTGTCTCACACTGAAAGGGCAAGACAGACACGATACTATTTTCCCTATTGAAATCAGTGGAATAATGTTTCAGTCTGCAATGGCACTTTCAGCCCAGACATGTATGCAGTATGTCTCAAACTGCAGTGGCAAGTCGGGTGTGATGCCATTTTTCCCATTGAAATCAATGGAATAATGTTTCAGTCTGCTGTGGCACTTTCAGCCCAAACATGTATGCAGTATGTCTCAAACTGCAGTGGCAAGTCGGGTGTGATGCCATTTTTCCCATTGAAATCAATGGAATAATGTTTCAGTCTGCAATGGCACTTTCAGCCCAAACATGTATGCAGTATGTCTCAAACTGCAGTGGCAAGTCGGGTGTGATGCCATTTTTCCTATTGAAATCAATGGAATAATGTTTCAGTCTGCAATGGCACTTACAGCCCAAACATGTATGCAGTATGTCTCACACTGCAGTGGCAAATCCGGTGTGGTGCCATTTTTCCCATTGAAATCAATGGAATAATGTTTCAATTTGCAATGGCAGGTCCATGCCAGAGGATGTACACTATTGTTTAATCATATAGGAATAAACAAACTCTAAAAGCAGACATTTTTCGGTCTCATGTACATTTGCAGTTTTTATCTTTTGCAGATCTTTATGAGATAGCTGTTGCTACTAGTATCAGGCAAACCAGGATTGTTGGATTTGAACCAGTGCAATTCATTTCAGATGTTTAAATCAAGATTTTTATCCATTAAAATCATGATTTATTTTATTTTAATCAATTAATTACTTGAACTTTGATTTTAATCATGAATTACTTGTTTTAAATATAAATAAAATAATATTGCCAACCTTGATAGAATAATTATAGTTCTTCAGTATATAGAAAATGATATGTTACAAATATATATATTATCCTTGGTACAGCTCAGAATTTATGCTTAATAATATATGAAATAAAAATTACAGGAAACAGCAGGCTATTCTTTCAATGCGCCCTGAAACATAAGTCAGATATATATACAGTGATACCTGCATTGTAAGACCCCCTGTTGTAAGAGCGACTTGTCTTATGTGACCGACTTCCTCTGGCACCAAGTAGTATTTTAGTGCATTTTGCACCCCAACGAGAGACCACACCCCACGAGAGACCGCTTCAGGACGGTAGAAGCTGCGGTCTTATAACACAGGGACCACTGTAGCAGGTTAAAATATATTGGCACAAATACAGGACCACATGAGGTAGGTCTACATTTGCCCCCCACTGCCAAACCCTTCCAAACTAAGTCATAAGGAACCAGAATTAACATTCATGATTTTTATCAGTTTTAACCCAAGGTGATTAGTGATTACATGGCAAAGTTACAATTTTGTTGTGTTGTGCAGCAAAAACAAAGTTAAAAGTGTTAAAGGATCAGTGTGAAGGTCGACATCCAGTGTCATCTATGTAGGTTAGCCTGGTAATAAATCTTGCATTCCAAACCTTACAAAATTCCAGGTTTGCAGGGGCAAATCCAGGATCTTCAAAGAGGGGAAGTAAAGAGTAGAAAATAAAGAGTGGAAAAAATGAAAGTGCCAGCAGCATAAGAATAAATTACAAACTTAAAAGTACCATCATTTATTTATTTAAGAAATGCAACAGGGTCTGAATGGCCAGTCCACTTGATGCAGACTGGTCTGCATGGATTAGAATTGGCAGTTCTGGGGGGTATGTTTCTTTGACAATAACACCGATATTTTAGAAGTCTGCATAAGTCTGCTTTGGCATAATTGAGTTGGTCTGTCTGAGTCTGCTTTGGCATAACTTGGTCAAAAATTTTTCAAATTTGGGAACCAGAAAAGTAGGTCTGTGTCAGACTGCACTGGCTATTCCCCAGTGGTTGGGCCTGGCAGTGGAAAGGATATTCAACAATAGTTTAACCAATTTTTGCACACTACCTGCAATGTCAGTAATGTTTCATGATATTGTGTACAGACACATCATCATGCAGCAGTTCCATAAAATTCAATTCATGAACTGCACAGGCTCTCATGTGTATAACACCTGAGCTTCCATTTGATCTACACTTGATAGCCTATGTATACTGCCGAGGCAGGCGAGCGCGACTTGAGAAATAAATATTAGGCCTATATCCTGATATCGATAGCCTAGGTTATAGGCCTACCGCTCTCTCTCCTGCCTTGGCAGATTACATAGTACTTAGCTATCTCTTGATATATCGGTTAGCTTAGCTATAGATAGAGAGATACGTATAGATAGATAGGTTGATAGATAGATAGATAGATCAACGGCTCATAATCAAAGTTCACACTTTCGACATAACAGAACTTACAAGTAGACTACGCAAGAGAACTTGTCGTGTTGTAAACTCCCAAGCCTGCTTAACTGCTTGAAAAAGATTTTGAAACTCTGAAAAAATCCATTGATTTTTCAAACAACCAGAAACAACTTTGAAAGATCTTTTCAAATTTGTGGTTTGCGAAGTTTAATGACTGTACCTGTCATTGACTGAGGCTGTAATCAGTGTAATGAGAAGAGTAGGCACCATATATCCACATGTTAATAATTGCAAATTGTCACAAAGATGTCTACCTTTCATTGCAAAAAAATATCTCATTTGGGTAGGCCCCTAGATAAAAAAAAAACAACAAAGACAGTGCTCCCTCTCATTTTTACCATGGGCATTTCTAGTTCTTTTGCATTATTTTACACTAGAGGTCGCTTCGAATTTTTCCACCTTGTGGAGAAAGTAGAAACTAGAAATATTTTTGTTCCACCAGCAGAAACTGAGAAAGAAGACTGCAAGAGTTCATTCCCATAAAAGCTGCATGCTCTGCTGCTGTAAGTATGAATAATCCCCAAATGTGCATATACATTGTATGATGCTTGAAGGTCATAATGGCAGTGTCCTTTGATCAAATCAGTGACTCATTTTGAGCAATATGAGTTGGCCTATCAGCCCATGAGCTCCTATGCTCCATGTTGAGTATTGCCATTGGCCTGCTGCATGCACCCTGAGAGTGCTGCAGTGACTGCATGCTGTAAGTCACTGAGTGTAATGTTGAGAAGTTATAAGGAAAAGGTACATGTTTCATCAGGGGCGGATCCAAGATTTTTCGAAAGGGGGGGGGGGGCGTGGTACTTATAACATTGGATCCTCTAAAAAAATTTTTTTCTGAATAGCAATAATAATTGGCAATATGAAGGATTTATCTCACAAAAGGGGGGGGGGGGTCAATGCAAGTATTGCTTGCAATCCTCTAAATTAATGTATTCCTATGAGGATTAGCCACCTTAGCATGCTTAGAATTTGTATAACGTGTAACATATTACTCACTCCATGGATAACAACTTACATATCGTATATATATCTTTACCTTACATAGGTATTTAAAAAGATAATAATGATGCAATATAAAAAAAAACATTTCAGATGTTATTTTCTTTTCAGGTGATGTAGCAAGGGACTGATTGACATCTTCTAAGAACTGTGATAATCAATCAAACGGCATAATGGCCCAGTCAGCGGCAGGATTGATATCTAAACTCAACCCAATTTTTACGCTTCCTACTTCAAGACATTCAGCCTCTGTCATATTTTTGCATGGTTCAGGTAACTACTTCATTGCTGCTAGCCTTGGGGTCATTCACATTGATCTATAAATTTGATTTTGGAAGAATATTCTGTTCCTTCAAAATGTTTGTAATTTTAAAATGAACCAATGTATTGGATCCTTGGCTCTGTCGGCCAATGTCTGAGTATTCCAAACCAAAATGTATTTATTTTTATACTCTCCTAGCCTTCCCCTGAGATCTAAATTAATAATGGTTTTAGGCCTAGTAATGATTAGGGCTATTCCATTTAAAACTCTGGGGGGGGGGTGGTCGGGCTGGTTTATTTTTCGTATGATGTATGTACGGGTGAGCGATAATACGTTGTTGATGCAAGGGGGGCACTCGCGCAATTCACTGCAGATGTATGGGGGGGGGGGACTATCGTTCTATTCAGGCCTACGCATTGTAATAACGAAAATTTTTTGTGATGTATGTACGGGGGGTGAAAAAATCGAAGTTAATGCATGGGGGGGGGTAAAAAAAATCGTTTTAGATGCATGGGGGGGGGTCAAAATTGTAGCCCGACCACCCCCCCCCCCCCCCCAGATTTTTAAATGGAATAGCCCTTAGTATATCATACGCACCCCTCCTTTGGACAGCTGTTTCAAGCATCCTTCGCCTTATTGCCATATCCTCCTCCTGTCCTAACAAGCACTCTTAGAGATGCAGACCGGCCATGCATGCATCATGGAGTTTAAATGGAATGATATAAGTATGAAGATAATTGCATGTACATTGTATCTGTAATGGTCTTGTTTTTTTTTGGTGACTTATTCATAGCCATAACCATGCTTATTAAGAATTGTCTAATCATTATTGTTTAAAAAGCGAGCATCTAGAACTGTGAGCCCATGTGTATTGGTAGTTGACAAGGCCTACTGGCTCAATTATGAGCAGAGGAACCATGAGGTTGATTCCTTCGAAACCCTCGTTTTTTTCTGATGCATGTAGACGTTTAAATCTTTGGAATAGCTCAAAAATTAAGGAATCTGCAGCCAAAACTCAATTTGAATCCGCATTTTACGCACTTTTCCCGCGACCGCTAGCCCGCAACTGCTGCTCCGCATTTTAGATACGACGTAATGGCGGACGCTGTGGAGCCACCCAACGTTGGGCATAAGGTATATTAATAAATCGGAAAATATTGAATTTAACTGAAAAAGTACACAATTGACAGAATCTACGATGTATAAATGAGTGATATATATAAAATAAACCCTTAGAACTGCCTGGTTAGGCCTGGAGGCTCGTGACTCACATCGTTTCAGGACAGAAGCATTACCGTCCTATGCATAGGATGCATGGCCGGTAACTATGCATAGGATGCATGGCCGGTAATTAGCCTAACCAGAGAATAAACATAGGACATAAAGCCCCTATCATGATCCATCCATCAAATACTCCCCCCCCCCCCCCCCAGTCAGTTTATTCACCATCCTGCAGATGTCACTTGGTTGTCAACTTGAATGGTGTATTTCGTGACTGATCGGCTGATATCAATTTTTGATTTTCCAATAATTCAGGTGGCAATGGGCCTGATATGAAACTCTGGATGAAAATGGTTCTCGGTCACGCTCTGGAATTCCCTCACATCAGACTTATTTATCCCACTGCCCCTGAAAGGTAAATGGATATGTAAATTTATGCTAATTTTCAGAAAAAGAAATAGCCAATATGGAAGGGGTATCTGCATAAGCCAAAGCTGCATAGAAAAAGGCAGAAACCCACACAATAAATGAAGGCAATGTTCCAGGCCCATCTTTTATTCTCTTTTACTCTATTTATAAATATGTCAACAACATTTTGAACAACTTCACCCTTCCTTCCAAAATTACGTATGCATATTGAAAATAAACAAATTAAAATTTGTTGTAAATAAGATAAAACTGATATTCAATACAAATCACTGGCTTTGATGTAGTGCTGCATGATAATTAAATAAAAGGGCCGAGTTGGGAAATGCAATAATTGAGTCACAGAGTGCGATATTGCAATGTGGATAAATTCATATATATACAAGAGATTAAGCCAAAAATGTGTAAACTTGTCATTAAAAATCTGAATTTTACCTGTTAATTTGCCTTTTCTGCCAAATAAAAATGAAAGTTATTAAGATTTATTTATTGCACTTTCTGCAATAAATTTATTGCACAACTTGATATCTCGATTAATGATAAATTTTCGATTTTAATAATCATGCAGCCCTACTTTGATGCAGATTGGATAACAGACATGGATGACACATGATATATAAAATTAAAATTATGAAATAATCAAAAACATATATTTCAGGCTTTATTCCGCGGCTAACGATGCAATGAGCACTGTGTGGTTCAACAGAAAGCAGATATCACCCTTCGCTGAGGAGGATGAGGAGAGCACGGATGAAGCGTGTGGTTACGTTCAGGCATTAATTGATAAGGAGATTGATGATGGAATCCCAATGGAACGTATTGTTGTTGGTAAGACATATAAGTCAAATTCAGGTCAATGTTAATTAGATTAATGTAAAATTTAAAATAATACAAAATTGCTGATGTCTGACAAGTCACAGTGTAGACCTATAGCATTGTGGCTTGCCAAACTGATCTCTAGCTTCTCAAATTTTCTTGATGCACTTTTTTTAAAGTGGGTTGATGGGACAAAAAACAAAAGCTGTAATCTCAGAATTTTATCATGTCAAATAGACAGTCAATTAAATAAATTTGTGAGTAAGCTCTTTTACTTTCATCGGCAGAAAATATGTTCGTTGGTCGATCCAAGAAACTACTAATTAAATATGTCAGGCTATAAGGCTACTTTTGTCGCATAATTGCCCATAATTATTTTAAGAGTATGCTGATATAACGTATCAAATGCATGTGTAATTTGTGTATTATTCAAATTGAAGGAGGCTTTTCCATGGGAGGTGGCTTAGCTCTTCACTACACCTACAGGCATGGCCAGAATCTTGCCGGAGGTTTCGCTCTCTCCAGTTTTCTGCCGAATAAATCTTTTGTTTATGAGGTGAGTCTATATGGTATTCTGCAAAGCAGCAAAGGTGTCCTATATTAGACATTTATATTCAGGCCTTTCAGGGCTGGAAAAAAATGCGAGTTTGCAGGCAATAGAAAAAATAATATGAAAATTTCCAGAAATTTGACCCTAAATTTCTCCAAAGACTGATGATTAAAGTTGAATCCCACACTTGGCAAGAAATCTAAAATCCATGAGATATTCATGAAACTTCGCCAAAAAGTTCTTCAAAAAGAAAGCTTTCCAACGTAAAAAAAAAAAGGCGGGCTATCCAACATAATTTTCGAACTATGATCTTTTCAAAATCTTATGTCATTACATTGAAACAAGCAGCAAAATACTAAAAAAGTGTGGGATTTATAACGAAGAGCAGCATCACTTGAACAATATCCATGAGATATTTATGAAAAATTACAGGAATATAGCTGAACATACACTTTATTGAAAAACAAGTCTTTGAAGGGGGTTACCAGTTTTTTTTGAGAGTTACGTTGTGTACAATATGAGAAAATTATGAAAACAGTTCAACAAAAATAAGTCCCCCTTAAAATAAACTTGAATATCTCAAAGATTTCTTCTCCGATTTTTATGAAAGTTAGATTGGATTATAGGCCTATATATCGACCCAAAATGTGTGCATTTATAGTTTAGTGCAATTATTCCTGGCTGAGCCGGCAGCCTTCGAGTGAGCCTACCTCTGTCTTCAAAAATCTGTGGCTTTTCCAATGCATATGAAAAATTTGACCAAGCGGGGGAGCCACCAGCTAGAGTATTTTTGTTGAATTGTGGAGTACAATAGATGGAGCAGCTGTATTCTGTGGTATTCAACTTTAAGTAACAAAAATCTGAAGCAAGTTTGAAAAATTGTGTGCATCCTCCAAAGTTTCCACTGAGATTGAGAAATTCCCAGGCAATGTCTGATTTATGCCGCAATGACACATTGACATAGCCTAATTCCCTACTTTTTCCAGCCATGCTTATATTATTTTTCGCAAACATCGTATCTATATAGTTTGTTCAAAGTTCAAGGTGTTATTCACACTCAGTTTGGTTGTTGCAGTTTAGAGCGACTTATGGTATATGTACAGTTCACAAATCTTAGATGTTTAAATGTGAAATGAATAATAGTAAAACACATAAATACAAGAGAATGTAATGTCCAATCTGCAGCCTGAAATTGTCCGTCAGTGGTTGTATCCATTGCACTACATCTTAAGATTTCTTGCAATTGAAGGAGCATAATTTGTTATGTATATACATATTAATACAGAGTTGATTCATAATCATTCCTTCCTTACTACAATGGCAATAACTATGGCATAAGTTCTTCTATATTTTCAGTCTCTGCAAGCCCGCCCTGATGTTCGGCGGCCGCCTTTGCTTCAATGCCACGGACAGCGAGATGAATTAGTTTTGTACGAATGGGGTCAAGAGACGCACAAAAAATTAAAACAATTCAATGTACCAATCAATTTCTATTCATTTGCTAACTTATTTCATGAATTAAACCGAAAGGAAGCAAAAACACTCAATGATTGGATTAAAAATGTACTGCCTGAATCATAGTTTAAAGTGAAATATGTTTAAGATTCATGGGTATTTCATATCGTTTTGCAATAGTAACAGCCACTTACACGCAGAGCCTGGATTTTCAATCAAATTGCAGTAATATTGTTACTTATTAGACAAATATTGGGTTTTATAATGACATCTACAGAAGCAGAGAATTATAAATTGTGATAAAATACACAGGGAAATCATTCATCAAGGTATTATTATTTCAATTTAGTTAAAACCGACCATGAAGGTGTGTCTTTTATTACTCTTCTGTGTTCCATTATCGTATATCAAAACAGATTATATTCGCAATATGATATGTTGAAAGAGTGCCAACTGTATTCGCGTTCAAATAGAGTTTTACAATCTACTTAATTGCACTTCATGTATCTGTAATTGTCTGTATTTGGAATCAACATGTTTGTTTTATTATGCAGTTGTAATTTGTTTATGTGAGTGAATCCTGCAGTGTGTGATGGTATAACCATTAGTATGTTGAGTTTGATTACCTCTATTGAAATTTGTTGCCATTTTGTATCTGTTCCTGCATGACTAGCTTGGAGACCAAATGTTTTTCTTTAATTTTACCAACTGCCATGTAAAAAGGTGATTTTTCATGCTCCAAAAGACGTGAAATAAATTTTTTGTTGATACATCAAATGTTGTATTCTCTCTATATATGGTTGAAAAATTGCTTTGTGGTATTCATAATATAAGTATTGTCATCTTCATCCGTTGATCCAACCACATTACCTCAATTCCTCTTAGTAAAATGGTCTTCTCTGTTGTATCAATGATTCCTCTTAGTAAAATGCTACTCCATCCATAGCATGTGAATTTCATCTAATGGTCTTGTCTGTTGTATCAATGATTCCTCTTAGTAAAATGCTTCTCCATCCATAGCATGTGAATTTCATCTAATGGTCTTGTCTGTTGTATCAATGATTCCTCTTAGTAAAATGCTTCTCCATCCATAGCATGTGAATTTCATCTAATGGTCTTTTCTGTTGCATCAATGATTCCTCGTATTAAAATGCTGCTCCATCCATAGCATGTGAAGTTCATCTCATGGTATTGCCTGTTGTATCAATGATTCCTCTTATTAAAATGCTTCTCCATCCATAGCATGTGAATTTCATCTAATGGTCTTGCCTGTTGTATCAATGATTCCTCTTAGTAAAATGCTTCTCCATCCATAGCATGTGAATTTCATCCAATGGTCTTGCCTGTTGTATCAATGATTCCTCTTAGTAAAATGCTTCTCCATCCATAGCATGTGAATTTCATCCAATGGTCTTGCCTGTTGTATCAATGATTCCTCTTAGTAAAATGCTTCTCCATCCATAGTATGTGAATTTCGTCCAATAGTCTTGCCTGTTATATCAGTGATTCCTTTTATTAAAATGCTTCTCCATCCATAGTATGTGAACTTCATCTAATGGTCTTGCCTGTTATATCAGTGATTCCTTTTATTAAAATGCTTCTCCATCCATAGCATGTGAATTTCATCTAATGGTCTTGCCTGTTATATCAGTGATTCCTTTTATTAAAATGCTTCTTCATCCATAGCATGTGAATTTCATCTAATGGTCTTGTCTGTTGTATCAATGATTCCTCTTAGTAAAATGCTTCTCCATCCATAGCATGTGAATTTCATCCAATGGTCTTGCCTGTTGTATCAATGATTCCTCTTAGTAAAATGCTTCTCCATCCATAGCATGTGAATTTCGTCCAATGGTCTTGCCTGTTATATCAGTGATTCCTTTTATTAAAATGCTTCTCCATCCATAGCATGTGAACTTCATCTAATGGTCTTGCCTGTTGTATCAATGATTCCTCTTAGTAAAATGCTACTCCATCCATAGCATGTGAATTTCATCCAATGGTCTTGCCTGTTGTATCAATGATTCCTCTTAGTAAAATGCTGCTCCATCCATAGCATGTGAATTTCATCCAATGGTCTTGCCTGTTGTATCAATGATTCCTCTTAGTAAAATGCTACTCCATCCATAGCATGTGAATTTCATCTAATGGTCTTGTCTGTTGTATCAGTGATTCCTCTTTGTAAAATGCTTTTCCATCCATAGCATGTGGATTTCATCCAATGGTCTTGTCTGTTTTATCAATGATTCCTCTTAGTAAAATGCTACTCAATCCATAGCATGTGAATTTCATCTCATGGTCTTGTCTGTTGTATCAGTGATTCCTCTTTGTAAAATGCTTCTCCATCCATAGCATGTGAATTTCATCTCATGGTCTTGTCTGTTGTATCAGTGATTCCTCTTTGTAAAATGCTACTCCATCCATAGCATGTGAATTTCATCTAATGGTCTTGCCTGTTGTATCAATGATTCCTTTTAGTAAAATGATATTCCGTCCATAGCATGTGAATTTCATCCAATGGTCTTGTCTGTTGTATCAGTGATTCCTCTGAGTAAAATGCTTCTCCATCCATAGCATGTGAATTTCATCTCATGGTCTTGCCTGTTGTATCAATGATTCCTCTTAGTAAAATGCTTCTCCATCCATAGCATGTGAATTTCATCCAATGGTCTTGCCTGTTGTATCAATGATTCCTCTTAGTAAAATGCTACTCCATCCATAGCATGTGAATTTCATCTAATGGTCTTACCTGTTGTATCAATGATTCCTCTTAGTAAAGTGCTACTCCTTCCATAGCATGTGAATTTCATCCAATGGTCTTGTCTGTTGTATCAATGATTCCTCTTAGTAAAATGCTTCTCCATCTATAGCATGTGAATTTCATCTAATGGTCTTGTCTGTTGTATCAATGATTCCTCTTAGTAAAATGCTTCTCCATCTATAGCATGTGAATTTCATCTAATGGTCTTGTCTGTTGTATCAATGATTCCTCTTAGTAAAATGCTTCTCCATCTATAGCATGTGAATTTCATCTAATGGTCTTGTCTGTTGTATCAGTGATTCCTCTTAGTAAAATGCTTCTCCATCCATAGCATGTGAATTTCATCTGATGGTCTTGCCTGTTGTATCAATGATTCCTCTTAGTAAAATGCTGCTCCATCCATAGCATGTGAATTTCATCCAATGGTCTTGTCTGTTGTATCATTGATTCCTTTCAGTAAAATGCTACTCCATCCATAGTATGTGAACTTCATCTAATGGTCTTGTCTGTTGTATCAGTGATTCCTCTTTGTAAAATGCTTTTCCATCCATAGCATGTGAATTGCATCTAATGGTCTTGTCTGTTGTATCAATGATTCCTCTTAGTAAAATGCTACTCCATCTATAGCATGTGAATTTCATCTAATGGTCTTGTCTGTTGTATCAATGATTCCTCTTTGTAAAATGCTACTCCATCCATAGCATGTGAATTTCATCTAATGGTCTTGCCTGTTGTATCAATGATTCCTTTTAGTAAAATGGTTCTCCATCTATAGCATGTGAATTTCATCCAATGGTTTTGTCTGTTGTATCAATGATTCCTCTTAGTAAAATGCATCTCCATCTATAGCATGTGAATTTCATCTAATGGTCTTGTCTGTTATATCAGTGATTCCTTTTATTAAAATGCTTCTCCATCCATAGTATGTGAACTTCATCTAATGGTCTTGCCTGTTGTATCAGTGATTCCTCTTAGTAAAATGCTTCTCCATCCATAGTATGTGAATTTCGTCCAATGGCCTTGCCTGTTATATCAGTGATTCCTTTTATTAAAATGCTTCTCCATCCATAGTATGTGAACTTCATCTAATGGTCTTGCCTGTTGTATCAGTGATTCCTCTTAGTAAAATGCTTCTCCATCTATAGCATGTGAATTTCATCCAATGGTCTTGTCTGTTATATCAGTGATTCCTTTTATTAAAATGCTTCTCCATCCATAGTATGTGAACTTCATCTAATGGTCTTGCATGTTGTATCAGTGATTCCTCTTAGTAAAATGCTACTCCATCCATAGCATGTGAATTTCATCTAATGGTCTTGCTGTTGTATCAATGATTCCTCTTAGTAAAATGCTTCTCCATCTATAGCATGTGAATTTCATCCAATGGTTTTGTCTGTTGTATCAGTGATTCCTTTTATTAAAATGCTTCTCCATCCATAGTATGTGAACTTCATCTAATGGTCTTGCCTGTTGTATCAATGATTCCTCTTAGTAAAATGCTACTCCATCCATAGCATGTGAATTTCATCCAATGGTCTTGCCTGTTGTATCAATGATTCCTCTTAGTAAAATGCTACTCCATCCATAGCATGTGAATTTCATCTAATGGTCTTGCCTGTTGTATCAATGATTCCTCTTAGTAAAATGCTTCTCCATCTATAGCATGTGAATTTCATCTAATGGTCTTGTCTGTTGTATCAATGATTCCTCTTAGTAAAATGCTACTCCATCCATAGCATGTGAATTTCATCTAATGGTCTTGCCTGTTGTATCAATGATTCCTCTTAGTAAAATGCTACTCCATCCATAGCATGTGAATTTCATCCAATGGTCTTGCCTGTTGTATCAATGATTCCTCTTAGTAAAATGCTACTCCATCCATAGCATGTGAATTTCATCTAATGGTCTTGCCTGTTGTATCAATGATTCCTCTTAGTAAAATGCTTCTCCATCCATAGCATGTGAATTTCGTCCAATGGTCTTGCCTGTTATATCAGTGATTCCTTTTATTAAAATGCTTCTCCATCCATAGTATGTGAACTTCATCTAATGGTCTTGCCTGTTGTATCAGTGATTCCTCTTAGTAAAATGCTTCTCCATCCATAGCATGTGAATTTCATCCAATGGTCTTGTCTGTTATATCAGTGATTCCTTTTATTAAAGTGCTTCTCCATCCATAGTATGTGAACTTCATCTAATGGTCTTGTCTGTTGTATCAATGATTCCTCTTAGTAAAATGCTTCTCCATCTATAGCATGTGAATTTCATCTAATGGTCTTGCCTGTTATATCAGTGATTCCTTTTATTAAAATGCTTCTCCATCCATAGTATGTGAACTTCATCTAATGGTCTTGTCTGTTGTATCAATGATTCCTCTTACTAAAATGCTACTCCATCTATAGCATGTGAATTTCATCTAATGGTCTTGCCTGTTGTATCAATGATTCCTCTTAGTAAAATGCTACTCCATCCATAGCATGTGAATTTCATCTAATGGTCTTGCCTGTTGTATCAATGATTCCTCTTAGTAAAATGCTTCTCCATCCATAGCATGTGAATTTCATCTAATGGTCTTGCCTATTTTATCAATGATTCCTCTTTGTAAAATGCTTCTCCATCCATACCATGTGAATTTCATCTAATGGTCTTGCCTGTTTTATCAATGATTCCTCTTTGTAAAATGCTTCTCCATCCATACCATGTGAATTTCATCTAATGGTCTTGCCTATTTTATCAATGATTCCTCTTACTAAAATGCTTCTCCATCCATGGCATGTGAATTTCATCTAACGCTCTTGTCTGTTGCATGAATGATTCCTCTATAGTAAAATGCTTCTCCATCCATAGCATGTGGATTTCGTCTGATGGTCTTGCCTGTTGTATCAATGATTCCTCATAATAACATTCTTCTCCATCCATGGCATGTGAATTTCATCTGATGGTCTTGCCTGTTGTATCAATGATTCCCCATACTGAAATGCTTCTCCATCCATAGCATGTGGATTTCATCAAATGGTCTTGCTTGTTGCATCAATGATTCCTCATAGTAACATTCTTCTCCATCAATGGCATGTGAATTTCATCCAATGGTCTTGCCTGTTGTATCAATGATTCCTCTTAGTAAAATGATATGCTATAAATAGCATGTCAATTTCATCTAGTGGTCTTGTGCCTGTTTTATCAATGATGCCTCCCAGTAAAATGCTACTCCATCCATAGCATGTGAATTTCATCTAATGGTCTTGCCTGGTTTATCAATGATTCCTCTTAGTAAAATGCTACGCCATAAGTAGCATGTGAATTTCATCTAGTGGTCTTGCCTGTTTAATCAATGATGCCTCCCAGTAAAATGCTTCTCCATCCATAGCATGTGAATTTCATCTAATGGTATTGCCTGGTTTATCAATGATGCCTCCCTGTGAAATGCGCCTCGTCCATAGCATGTGAATTTTGTTTAATGGTTTTGCCTATTCTATCAATGATTACAGTGAAATGCTACTCCATCCATAGCATGTGAATTTCATTTAATGGTCTTGCCTGATGTATCAATGATTACTCTTAGTAAAATGCTTCTCCATCTATAGCATGTGAAGGTCATCTACATGTGATGGTCTTGTCTGTTGTATCAATGATTCCTCTTGGTAAAATGCTACTCCATCACTTGCATGTTTCTTAATAAAGGACAACACCATCCATAGCATATTTATTTCATCACATACGTGATAGCCAAGTTACACAAGAAACCTAGACTATTTGCTGAGCTTCTTCTCAAGTTTATGGTTGTGTCTGTTATATTTTAAATTGCATAATGAGTTATAAAATTTGCTAGGTGAACATACACCACCATCTGAAGCTTAACACTAGATATATGGAGACAGATGGTTAAGTTTTAAAAATCCGGGCCTATCAAAATATAAATTACATGACAAAATTGAATAATTTCTTTTTCTGACTATTTAATTGTTGGAGAGGGAAATATCCCACCGATGTTATTAATTTGATCTGACATGCCAATATGTACATTTTACAGCCATTTAGCTACTGACCACAGGTCATTGACCCTAAACAAACTTGTGTAATCTTGTGTTGAACCACAACATAACTCAATTAACATCAATGTGTAATTAGGCTAAATTATTTAAGATTTCCTACCAGAGTTGATGAGAACAGCATCTCATTAAGGATTGATGGAAATTGGCACACTGATGTGGCTAGGAAACTTGCCTGATTTCTAAGGCCAGGTTATATGTGTCCTCAGGTCAGAGAAAACAAGGTAAAACATAGACTGCGTGGCTGCAAACCTTCTGACATATTAGTTTGTTCTATACCAAGGCACTGTCATTACAGTTCACTATGTAGGAGGGTCCATCTTGAAATATTCAGAATTTGTCTTTTAAGAAGGCTTGTTAAGTTATTAGGTCTATTTATGTTGCCATGTTAATTTTTACCCTTGTACTGACCCAATTCATTCTCTACAGTGCACACGGCATGGCATTATGAGGTGCTAAAATCCAATTGCAATTACAGCCAGGAAATTTGATATGCAAAAAGAGTGGACTGCTGCACTGTGAAAATGGCACTTTGTGTGTCATCATGCTGATGATTTGTCATGATCATACCTAAAACTTTCAATGTTAATTTGATTTAAGGAGACTAATCCCACTTGTTGGTGACAAGCAAATGAAAGGATTATGCATCTGATTTTTACTCTAAAATCAGTTATGACAAATCAAATGGCCTTCTCTTTATCTTTAATATGACTAATCAAACAGCCTCTATGTTTCCAGGCCCTTGATTCTTCTTAATGGCCAGAAATATCATCATAGGGCTGAACCAACCATGCCTTACAGCTGTTTGAGACAGATGGCTGCATGATCCAGGATGTACGTCATGTAATATATAAGCACTTGGTAGGCAATTAGGACAGGAGGAGGACACAGGAATGTGGCAAAGGATGAAACTGCTGTCCAACATAAGTCCTCGATGACTTGGGTGCAGCGAGTATGCAAACCCGGAACTCAGCGACTGGCAATGCTGTGCGCTCCAAACTGAGCTTCCCTTCTAACGGATTTAGAATTCGAGATTTCGGAATATTTCCAATGTATACACCAATTAAGGTAGCAATGTTGAAATGGTTATAAAAACTCTTTACTTTAAAAGGTTGACCAAGTTCCATTCTATTGTAATGAGCATCCTGCACTGACCTATATGTCTCAACAAGGTGAGCATGCATACATTAATAGGGGATGGCAAGTCCAGTCAGATAAGAATTGCACACTCAGTGTATTGGCTGACATTCAACGGATTCAGGTCTTGATTCTAAACCATGGAGTTACTCAGGAGGACTTACTTTGAAAACTGGTTAGTATCGGTCTCATATCAATCATCCTTGGATAGGTTCTTATTTTTTGTTTCCTTCTTGTGACCAGGGGCGTATCCAGAAATGGCCTGACGGGGGGGGGGAGCATAACATGGGTTCGAATTTGGGGTAATTTTCCGCTTTTCTTTCCCATGTTAATTTTGGGCTGCGGGCCGGGGGGGGGGGGTGTTACGAACCGATGCACCTCCATACGCCACTGTGACAAACACCAGTTGGTGAATCATCACAAAGGTGAAAATTCGTTTATGAAAATAAGAGAGAATTTTTAGCTCATGACTAGTATTTATTCTATTAAATTCTTATTTAATAAGAGTGAAATGTTCATTTTCCAATACCTACTGTATAGGCAAAAACTACAATATTCTTGGTAAATTACAATACCCTTGCTATTCCATGAATTCCATTTAACAACAGGGGTAATAACCCCTCCCCCCTACAATATGTAAATACGCCACTGGTCAGACATGGTGGTGTATTAACGGAATTTTAATATTTCTAGGAATTCCTTAATTTTTGAAAATAAAATAAGTATATTATTTTTTATTTGGTAATTTTATCTTAACAGATTAGTTATCTCATGAGAAGCGGATGGTGTCAAGCTTGAGGTGAGTGGATCTTGCCATATAGGCCTATATAGATCTGTCTTTTATAACTCCAACATTCCTACTTTGATTCCCTTTAGTCTGGCACTGTGGCAGTGTAATCATTATACTTTTAATATATCCAAAATAAATTCTCATAAAGCTTCATACTTTTCCAGTGAAATTATGCATATTTTGACCGGAAAACTCGAAAACAATATTCCGGGAATACATTGTCAGGACTCCAGTTCTAGAAAGGAGTCCTGTATTTTTTAGGTTTTAACCTCTGGGCTAGTTCCAAGTCAGCTTAAAAAAGAACCACTGTGCAATTCCATGGTAATATGATTCTTAATCAACTAAACGATCATGGCTTTATTCTCATGCAGATGATGATGAACATTAAAAGCACTTTCTCCAAGAAGTTGAACAGCACTAAATTGGGAGCTCGAAAAGGGTTTTTACCATGCCTTCCGCCTTTTACCATTAAGGTTAGTACCAATTCTTTTAAGGAATACACTCTTAACAAAAAGGTTTTATACGGAAGCTTTAAAGGTTCTATAAGCTGGTATAGGTAAGGAGCCCTAACATTTCTGTATTCAGCTTTTAAAAAGGTTCCAACAGTAAACGTAAACAACATTTAGATAATCCAGCTGCACTGAACTCCCACAACGGAACCCCTTTCTCTCAAGTTGGGAGCATAGGGGTCTAACACAGAGCCTTCTGGCCAAGTATTGAAACTTTTCAATTCAATCGAATCCTTAAAAATGTAAAACCTTTTTTTAGTTGTGGGTTCTTTATATATACCTTCAAGAACCTTTTGCTTTTAGGGTGTACAATCAGTTCCAAGCCGAACAGTGCCTTTCCTTTACTTGTCAGTTGTCACCATATTTAAAGAGACCATGCTCTTACTGGGCCTGCTGAACAACAGTAAAAATTCATTGAAGGCATGACATATTTGGTAATCTGTGTCAGAAAATCATATTGAGGTAGAACATAAGTACACCAATGATGAAAATGAATTGAGAGACAGCAGTGATGCGCGGTGATACTCCATGCAGGATTGCTATAATATTCTATACTGATATCTCCTCTTGAAATTGTTCATTGCTATGGCCGGTTGGGGGTGTATCCTGTCACGAGGCCTGACAGTGAAGGGCAGCTAGGTGGTTGCAGTCTGGCCGCTCCTCATCGCAATGGTTATTGCCGGCTGGATCGAATCCAAAATATTTCAGTGTACGCACAGGTCTTCAAGGGGACAATCCCAGCTGGATGTGATTCGGATGAGAGATGTTTTAGGAGGCTCCGTGTATTTGTGTCTGTGCTGGACAATTGAAAGATCCCTCACAAAGGGTGGATTTGTAACATGTTCAGCACTCCCACTCCCTCTCCCATCTCATCAATCAACCTTCATGAGCACTCGGAACTGGGCTCAGAGGGCTTCACTTATCATATCTATCTGTCTATCTACAGATCTGAAGCGTGATGTCACATTGTTTTGCGAGGAAAGAGATGCTATAATTATTGCTCAGTGTGTTTTCTGGGGATTATATTTTTGAGCCACTTAAAAAAACTAGTACAATGGGAAATTACTATTCCTTGACCGGACGGCAATTTTGAATAAGGAACTTCAGACTCGTGTTGTATTTTTCCCCTGACCTCAGACGCCCATGGAGTCATTGTCATTGCTGAAACTGAAGCTGTCATTGAACTAGAAAATGTTTTCGATACAGATTTAAGTGTGGATCACAGTGTGTAGTAATTGACAGCATCACACATTCTTTGCATCCCATGTGGGATGGCCCCCCTTATAAATGGGTGTTTGTACATGTATTAATTAGTCATGCTGAATTTAACAGTTAATTGACAATGCTATTTAAGGTGTAAAACATTTGAAGAATGTTAGTATGAGGACTACCATAATAGGAAGCAGATCAATAACACAGTGAACACACACAGTTGAGTGGCTGGGTGCTTTTTGGTGGAGCATTGAATTCAGGGCTTTGGAGTCAGAGTCGGAGTCGCAGAGTCTGAGGTTTTTGGGTGGAGTCGGAGTCGTTCTTTCATCTCAGGTGGAGTCGGAGTCGGAGTCGAAATTATTTTGGAGACTCCTGACTCCTTAAAAATAATCACTATAATTTACAACGACACAGTTACAACAATGTGAAATGTATAGATGAACTACAATTTTAGCAAAACTTCCTGAACAAGTATTCAAGTACAAAAGCCAATGGAAAATTTGTAGAAGTACTTTTTGCCCCCAGTTAATCTATAATATTTGAGTGAAGTAATGCAGATAAGTGGAGTCGGAATTTAGGAGACCTAAGGAGTCAGAGTCTGAGTCGCTTTTCAGAAAGCTAAAGAAGTCGGGAGTCGGTTCACTAGCTACCCGACTCCAAAGCCCTGATTGAAGTAGCAGCTCCTTTTGTCAGTGTCTATGTTGGCCCATTGCTGGGCAAGTAAAAAATCTCTCACTTGGGGTAAATGTGTAACATCTGTGGAGGACCCAGCCCTCTCTATACCATCTCATCAATCAAAACTCATGGGGAAATTCAACTGAGGGCTGCACATACCGTATATACTATGCTCACCAAGTTCATATACTTAACATTTATTATTAGAGATTGTTCTCTATATATGTAAGCACAAGAGGCAACAGCAGTGAGCTGCCACAGGCAGTGAACTCTTCCAGAATCCACATGTAGCAACAGCCAGGCAACTGCCCCTGTGGTGGAACAACTTTAAAAGTTGAAACTGACACATTAAGGCCTCTATTGTAACACATTTGTTGAAATTTCCTTTTTTTTTGTCTAATTAGTCACCATTTTGGTAAAAAGATGGAATGGCATTTTGTCTCCTTCTAGGTATATTGATGGCCCCTACATTGTATTTTGACGCCAACGCAGGTATAGAGATACTCTGGATTTCGAGACCGCGGATGGATATCCGTCACATCCCCGTCAACATTTTTTGTGGTATACATCTGGAAATTCATCCAAACCAGTGCCATTGACACCTGCTTGCATCATTTAGAATATGAGGTCCACTCCTCATGCACCCCCCTTGCAGTCTTTCCAATCACTGGGTCCAGGGTTCGAAATCCAGCTCCTGCCGGGTCACCTGGGCCTATATTGGATGGCTGTTTCAGTCATCCTTCGCCTCATTGCTGTGTCCTCCTCCTGTCCTAATTAGCCTGCCAAGTGCATAAATACAGGAGGTAAAGCCCCAATCATCCATCCATCCTTGCAGTCTTTACAATTATTAGACAATTATCATGTTTAATATCAGTGTACCTATCATGTTTAATTTCAGTGTTACTACCTCTCAATAGTATTACACAATTTTGTTTTCTTGAGCGTTGTCTAATGTACACAAATGAATCAATTGAATGTCTGAATCGTGTACAATGTAATAGATCAAGTTTCTTGAAAGTATTGAAATTTACACATTCTTATAATGATCAAGATCATGTATATTGCATGGTCCATTAGCCACACATATATACACATGTAGATCTTAGAAATACATGTATATAGTCTCAGGAGATTAAGAGAAGGTATATAATGTATATCAGGTATTAAGGCAGTTGGGGACACTGTATTTTAATATGGTTTTCAGATATGTTTGACTTCTTATGGTATAGCCCATTGGACCACCATTGCTTGATATGAAAAATGCCTGTATTCATAGCTTATGATGTAACCTTGGAATACATTTTCTTTATTATTGGCCTACCTATGCATTAATTTGGGGGGAAATGGATACATGTACAAATTGTACGTTGTATTTATTTTGAGAAGATTCAATTTATGGTTGTAAGCAAAGAGGTATTAATTTATTATTATGTGAAAAAATAATTAATTAAAGCAATCATTTCTGGTGGATAAGTCAATGAATTTAGTGGAAATGTATATTCCTATTATTACTGTCTTTATGAGGAATTGGTATTTAAACGTTTTTATCAATCTATATCTCCTGCTTGTCCTCTCAACCATTTCAAATTAAGTGTCCACAATATCCTTAACTCTCTCAATCCACGTTAATCCTCCGAGATTTGGTGTAACTAGGCAGACAATATGGAAGTGAATGATATGGGGAGATACTACTATGCCACTTGATGAAAGTATGGACTAAATATAAAATAACCGAAATGAAATGGAAAACAAAAGTAACCTAACAAAGGTATGGTGTAATCATGTTATTTATATCTAAAATTAAAAATTTTGTCATTTTATAAAAGTAATATATTATTTAGTATATCTGTGTCTTATGAGTTCATTATCCCAATTAAAAATTAATAATTTATTGCACATGTTAACTTAATGTGAAAATAACTGGTATTTTTTTTATAATGGAAAGATGTAGCTCCCCCTTATCTTTGCTCATTTCTTTTTCATTGGCCTGTTCTTTCCACACATATCTTATATTTTCCTATCAGCCATTAATTATAGATCTACCAGGGTAATTGGAATTAAAATATCTTTCTCTTCAATATAAATCAGTCCTTTTAAACTGCTTGTGTAAGCAAGGATGCTATTCCGATGAGAAGAAAACATGTAGGATCATAAAGGATGATAATTGAGGCATGTGGGATACAAATGGCTGCTAAATTTATTTGTTCCACAATCACTGACATATATATATGATAATAAAGTGAACCCCCTTCCCAGTGAAACAACATTGGCCTTATATTTCACTTACTCATTAAAGACTTTGACTCATACTGAGTACAGCAGAGAAAATTGCCAGCCACCCGCCTAAAATATCATCCTTATCACCCAAGAGGTTTTCATCCCATCGGATGAGAATTCGTGCTTCCACAAGCAGTTTGGTTGAGGACGTTTAGCATTGATCCAATGGCAAAACATCACCCATTTCACATACTGGCAGCACTGCATAATGCATAGGTTTCAATTATCACCAGAATTATTCCTAAGAAATCAACGCAAGATATACAAGACCAACATTTTAATGAACAGTACTTAATGTTCAAGACCAACATTTTAATGACCAGTACTTAATGTTCTTAATAATCCTCAACACAAACAATTGAAACTCTTTTTTGTGTGTTAAAAATAGGCCTAGATCTGGGTCCTCCAAAAGCTGTTTAAAGTCAAACCTCTTTTTATTTTACCAGATCTTTTTATTTTACTAGGATCGCCCATCCTGTGTTCACTGTTTCCAATGAGTCCTAACTGATAGTGAGACACAAATACAGTGGCGTAGCTAAATAAGTAAAACGGATGATGTTTTGCAATTGGTTCATCCTCAACCAGACAGCTTGTGGAAGTATGGATTTTCATCCGATTAGATAAAACATATCGGGTCATAAAGGCAGGCCTATATTTGAGGCATGTGGGATAACAATGGCTGCCTATTTTCTTTGCTCTACACAAGACTTTGGTATGGGTCAAAGTCTTTGATATAAATAAGTGAAACACAAGACCAGTGTTATTTCAATTTAAAGGGGGTTTACTAACTACAGTGGCGTAACTGGGTGGTCTCGAGCGGGGGGGCACGCGATTCTCTGGGGGGGCACCCTCTATACTAACTGTATATTTTAGCCAGAGTTGGAAAGTTCATATGGGGGGGCACCTGGGGGGCACAGGTCGAATATGAGGGGGGCACGTGCCCCCCCGTGCCCCCCCCCCATAGGGACGCCACTGACTTACTACAAAGATTTGAACCCATATGGAACTTTTTTTCTAGCAAAAAGAATTGGCAACCACTCGTATCCCACATGCCTCAAATATCGTCCTTTATGACCACATATGTTTTCTTATCATTGGTTGGCCATCCTTGCTTCCACATGCAGTTTAGTTGAGGATATTAATTTAGCATTGTCCCAATGGCAAAACATCACCTGTTTCACTTACTTACAGGTGACACTGACCAGGCACTGTAATTTACAGAGGATGCACATTGTCACATACAATGTACATGTATACAACAAAATAACAATTTAATTTTTAAACAGGCCCATATGAGTAAATGTCAAATTCGATTTTAAAATTGTAATGTCCGGACTTAGTCCATTTTTTCAAACACAGCTCTAATGTCTTAATTCTTGTGACTGTCCACCAATGCTTTTTTTTTAGAACACTAAATTTTGTTAAATGATTCTGACAATATGCTTAAATTCATGAACACTTCACAAAATATTAATAATTTCTGAACCTGAAAGAAATTATCAGTTTTTGTTATAAATTATTTTGAACATCAATTACATGTAGGCCTACTGTTCATAGCATTAAAATTTTGGTCTTGCATCATGTGTTGAATTCCAAAAAGAATTCTGGTGATTATTGAACACACAACCTATCACCCACGTAATTGGCCCACTATTTGGAAGTGATTGTAATTAATACACTTCAGTTTGCTCTGCTGGTATAACAGTATTCCTTATTATAACATAATCTGCTATGCCCAGATTATCCTTCTCCCATAATTATGTATTTTCTAAATCAGTATATCGATCATTTGACAGACAAGAGTTTTGACGGTGAATGGTTAGCTCTGAGTTATCTATTATACAAGTTTCATTTATTAGTTATTGCTTAAATATTTGTTTAAGAAACTTTAAAAATAAGTCATTCTATAATAGATGTAAAATCCTACAAGCCCGGTACTCCGGTAGGCCTATATTGTGCCACTTGTAAGTAAGTGAAACGGGTGATGTTTTCCCATTGGGTTAATGCTAAAAATCATCAACCAAACTGCCTGTGGAAGTACAATTCTCATCCAATGTGAGGAAAAGATATTGCGTCGTAAAGGAGGATATTTAAGGTGAATGCGACAGGAACGGCTGTCAATTTTCTTAACTCTACAAACAGTACATATGAGTCAAAAAGTAAGTGAATCCTCCCCCCTTCTCAAGTTCCATTGAAATTACATTGACCTCGTGTTTCACTCAGTTATCATTGAAGTTCACCCTTATGTAACAGAGTACAGCAAAGAAAACTGGAAGCCTTTCAAGTCAGACATACCCATAATTTAAAAATTGTCTGCCTTTACTGCCGACGATGCAATATATTTTCATCCGATCGACTGAGAATCCGAGCTCCTACAAGTAGTTTCGTTGAGGATGTTTAATTGACATTGACCAAATGGTGAAACATCACACATTTTTTTCACCTGCAAGCAGCATTGTAGTATACTTTTTCCCTATAATATGCCACATGAAGTCTTTCGTTTAGGCCTATACTGACATCCGCAAATGTCTAACAAATGTCTTACGCATCTATAACATTGATTGTTTTTAAATATGTTCACCAATTCAAATTTGAAGGTTGACCAATCAGATCCTTGCTGCACAATTAATGACACCTAGTGGTGATCGGCGAAATGATTCGGCGTTCGAAATCATTCAAGTGGCGGGAAGTTGCCAACAACACATGGGACGGAACAACGTTACACAGGGATAATGCTCAGGTAAAGAAAAATTATATACACTCTAAAAAAGTTTTGTCAAAATTGGTTATTGAAATATTAAATGATTTTTTATAAAAGTTTGGTTTTTCCGAAAACATAACGCATTTGTGATAATGCACCTGAATAGTATTTCCACAAACCGAAAAATTTTGGAATGACATGGAGGATAAGCCCAAAAACCAATTATACACTCTAAATAATGCTGGGACAAAATGGTTTTTTTAGATTCAAAATGGTTTTTTAAAAAAACAAATTTCAATGCGAAACCAAAATGGATTTTTAAAAAATCCATGTTGATTTTGTTGCATTGAAATCTGGCTTTTCAAAAAAACCATTTTGAATCTAAAAAACCAATTTTGTCTGAAATTTTTTAGTGTAGGTTGCTACGAATTGCAATAAAACCTGACACACTATCTAAAAAAGTTTGATCAAAATTGGTTTTTGAACTACCAAATGGTTTTATGCATAGAAGTTTGGTTTTTTCATTGACCAACAATTGGATTCTGGAATCAGCTGTGAAAATTATATGCGATGGTGAAATTTGCTCAGTTACATATAGAGCACACAGGAAGCATGATATATTCTTGGTAGGAAAAAAAGACACAAAAAAGGCTTAACAGTAGGTTTAATTAAGTTAATACAGATATTTAAATGTGACATATTGTTGTCCTCCCATTCCCAGGTCCTCCCGAAGGGGAGGAAAAACATCGATTTGCTGTATTTTTAGGATATATATATGGATGCCATTTGGTTGAGACATTAAATTGGTTGCCCCTTGCATGTCAATGGTGAGCAAGTAAAAGATCATCCTGGGAGACAAAATGCATCATATAGGATGAAGTAGAAAATAAAAGAGGCATTTATGCTAGAAATGAGCTGGGTAGGAGAAGAATCCATATTTCAAAAGGCGTTTAAATTTGTTGTGGATGTCTAGGCCTGACATTGAGGTCACTTACATTCTTGTTTATCATGGTACATGTTGTGAACACTGCATCCAGCCCCAGATCCTTGGGGAGGGGGGTGGGTTGTCGCCCCGAAATATGACGGGGGTGCTCAGCTGAACATCTTGCACCCAGACCCAGTAATGGAGTGCCGGGAACCCAAAAATAGGACCCTGGACTGTATTATTTTAATTATTTGTCCCAAATAATTTCTTTTTTGCCACCACGGACGTCCTTTGGAAGGTGATTTTTACGCGAAATTCGGAGCGCTGGAAATATTGGACCATGTCTAGGAATATTCAGACCTCATATTAGGACCCTTAGCTAGGGAAAATTAGCCCTTGAAGAGCCCTTTTCAGCCGAGCATAGGTGTAGACCAACATATAGTGAGAACCCCCTCCCCGGCCCCAGATATGATCCAGCTCACTGTTTTCCACTGGCAAATTGGTCAAATGCCTCTTCATCAAGACTATGTTCTTTTTCCCAACTAAATATGCTCTAAAGTATATATATCTCAATTGCTCTAATACCCCTCATTGCTCTCAATTTGGGGTAGATGAAATCACTGCCACTTTAAAACAAACAAATCAATCAATACAACATTTAATTAATATTATATGTGTGTTCCGATTTGAGCTAAAAGTATGCACAAACTGGGGTCAAACTGAGTAGCTCATTATCACCATTTTAATTGAATTAATAGACAATCAACTATTAATTGGTTGCTATGGTAATAGCTACTGTTAAGTTGGCCTCTCTGAAGTGGCAATGTGCAGTTTGTTACTGTCAGGTGGACACTCAGTGCTGAACATTTTCTCATTTGGAATAACGAATTTGGCAATCATGTCTGTATAGACTGTTTCAATGTATTCCTTATGTGAAGATCTTTGTAGACCATAATGGGGTTATAAAGACATGACTTACAGTTGAAGGATTGCCAGTGGATTTATACATGTACCCCATAGTCATAGAACATTCTTCATTCTTGAAGTGTTCAGCTGGTATACAGATGACTTGTTAAATGGCAATGTTCAGTGAGTTGACTGCTCCCAGATCATGCTGAGAAACTTTTAATGAATATTTCACATCCAATATGCTGGAAGCAAATGTGGAATAAATTAAGATTGCACTTGTGACAACATACAAATGTTATTATCCAGCTTGATCAAGCTGAACTTTAGTGCTGGAAAAGTATAGATGGATCTTTATTTGACCAGTTATGTGTGGGATTTGTACACTTTACTATTTTTCCTTGAAAATTGTAAACACTTAAAATATTGAAATATTGATTAAACTGCATTGTCCAGTCTACATGATATGCACTCTATCACTAATAAGTGTCAGGATGCTACGTAAGGTGGCTCAGCTGTCCATACCTGGTAGCTGCGAACAGTAGACAATTACCTTTGATAGGAATTATAACCAAAACAACAATGGTGATGTTAAACCAAGAATCTCTGAGGTCAGCCCGAGTTTCAAAATGCTCTGTCGACTTAGATTCATTTACATTAACAGGACAGGCCATAGCGCCAAGAACGGTAAGTCTTATTTTAATCTCTACTATTAAAATTATAAGATACAGAAGTTATGTCAAGTTATACTCAATATCTCCCCTTATGATTTTCCCTGTACCTTCTCTAGGCACTCAATTCTTGGGCCTCCCATTTTGAAGGCTATCAAACTCCTCGAACGGTTCTAATTAATCATAATTAGTTTTAAGCCGATTCATATACAATACTCAGGAGGGCAGCACCTGCAAGATCTCTACCAGTTGCTTCCTTCCTTTCAGCACCAGATCATATTTCCAGGAAACTGGGGTCCTTCTGCATTTCAGTAATTCATACATGTATGCTTCCCAATTGATTCTGCAGTTAGCACTGGCTTAATGCTAGAACATGAAATTATAGCACCTGTCTTTAGGTTGGGTTTTGGGAGGGTGGTTACCTCAGTTGGTAACACTTTGGGCTTTGAATCACTTGGTATTAGCAGAGGCGTAATATTCGCGGAAAATGTGGGGGGGACACGGCGGTCATGCGGTCGCAATCGGCTGTCGGATCCGCGAATAACTAAGTCAGTTAGTCTTTTTTACATTCTTGAATTCCGAACTTTTGTATGGCATGGCAACCGGCCGAAGCAGAAAGGTGGGACACGTCTCTTAGAACAGCGCCCCACCAAATTGAGCCCAAGGGCCATTACCACAACACTGACAACACATTTTCATTTCACAAAAAGGTGGGGGGGACATTTCATATTATGTCCCCCGGGGTCAAAACAAACTATGCTCATGGATATTAGGTTCTATTCCAGCTCTGGCCAGATTACCTGAACAGATGTGGGATGGCAGTGTGCCAGTGTCTCGCCTTTTACCTCATTGCTGTCTCCTCCTCCTGTCCTAGATACCCTGCCAAAGTGCAGGAATCCAGGATGTAAAGCCCAAATCATTCATCCTTGTTAGTTGTATTTGGAAGCCATCTTTTGAGTTATAGACCTCCCAACCTCAGGAACGTCGGTTCAAGGGTGCCGCATTCCTTTTTAGAGGGTTTTCACAAAAAAATTGCGGTCCTAATAAACAAAATTTCTGTATTGAGAAAAATGCAATTATAGCAAAAACTTGCAATTGAAAAGGTTTTACAATGAACTTCCTGTACAGGGTGTCTACAGAAAAAGAGGACAGTCAACACAATTGGATTTGTTTACATTTTACTTTGTGCCAAGCATCATTATTCAACAAAACATGATTTGTACATGAACAGTATATTTAGAACAGTCAAATTACCCATTATTCGCACCCCTTGATGTGGTAACTTCCTGCAGATGAGACATAAATGATGCAAAAGCGTGTTTGATGCTCTCCATGAACATTTTGCCCCATGCAGACATGGCGGAGACCTTTAACTTTAATGCGAGGGTTGCGATAACTTGCTGAATTCTGTCTCCCAATTTGCCCACACTGAATAATCCACTGGGTCCAGCTCAGGAGACAGGGGGTGGCACTACCTGGCTCAGGAGGCTTGTTTTGAGGCATGCCTGAGTCTTCTTCACAGTATGAACAGGTGCTAAACCTTGTAGGAAGATGATTTTGCCTACAAAAGAGTTTCTCGTCTGACGCCATGGCACCCCAAATTATTTCTGAATGTTATTATAAACATTTGCATTGATTCCGGTACTGTGGTCAATGGTTTATTTGAGACATTTTGTGATTTTCTTGTCATCAGATGACTCTGTGTTGAAGACCAAGTGTTAGGTCCTGAATTGAATTATCGGCAGCTGGAGCATCAGCAAATGTCCCACTACTCACGCATGAATCATTCCTACTCTCACAAGCACCATAAATGGTGAAAAATTTCTCATCAAGAATGAGGAAAACAGGATGACCTTTTTCAGTTTAGAGCAATGCAAGCACTTTTGCATATCATGCTTGCATTTTGCCTTTAGTGGTGATCTAATTCACAAATAAACATATTTGCAATAGACCTAATATGGCTGACTATCAAATCCATTCTTATGTTTGACTTATAACCAAATTCTGAACTTATATGAGTGTGAAAAAGAAGAAAAGTGACTGTCCTCTTTTTCTGTAGACACCCTGTAGTTTATAAATTCAAGGCTAAATTACAGCATCTGATCAATAACAGTAGTTGAGCAGTGAGCATCCTCCTCAAGCTTTATTCTGGGCGGTTTTGACCGGGTTGTCATACCAGCTCAACAATTTCGGAGGACAGAAAGTAATGAAATAACCATTTAATGGAAATTTTTTAGAGGGTTTTCAAGTTGTCAAAAAAGAGGGTTTTTGCATTAAAAAGAGGGTATGAGGGTTTTAGGCTAAAAAAGGGGGAAAAACCCTATTTTAGAGGGTTGGTTGGGAGGACTGAAGTTATATGAAAGTCTTCTTTTTAATTGTTTGAAGGATTTAAAAATTGTTAAGTTTATAACAAGTGCATTCGCAATGTGGAAAACTACTTAATCGGTCAGTGATTGGTCGATTGCTTCAGGTAACATCATGCTGAAAGCATGGAAATTCAAGCAAAAATTCAATCTAAAATGTGGATAACTTGAAGTATTTTGTATCTCTAATTCTCTATATATTCTAAAAGCAATCTACTCATTTTTTTTTATTGAAAGAAATGTTTCATATGATGAGTTGAAACTTCTAATTTGCTGATGATAATTGTTTCTCATCCTCTTGAGAATAAAAGAATGTTTCCATTCTATTTAGATTTATGACTATATGATGTCTTGTGAATAACTAGTTATCTCTCGTCTGTGAAGAGAAGCCAAGAGAGTATGTGAGATCTCCGCTAGGTGGGATGTTGATGTTTCCATAGCAACAGAATGCTGTTTTCCTGGAAATGTGGTTGCTTTAGGGGAAGGCAGAAGTTTTTGAGGGATGAATCATCAAAACTTTACACAACACACAAATATATAATAATACCATCATAAAATCAAATGACAAAGAATATTTATCACCAGATAATTGCGTTTTCTAACATCTAGGTCATATAGAACTGATATCTAGGTCACTGTAGCAATTTCCTGGAACTGAAAGGGTAACAGATTATACTGCTCTCAGCACCAGGTATACAGCCTGTACCCCCACAGACATGTACAAAGAAAATAGCTTTCAAAGCACAAATGCTTTTCGACTAGAAGGAGGTGAAGCTGTAGGCTTCAGTTAGGCACCATCTTTTATAACACCAGGACTAAACCTTCTAGAAGAATTTATAGAGACTTTATGAAACTTATTATGAAACTTATAAAGCTTAAGATGTAATTTATCAAATTATCAATACTTCAAATGACTATTATTATGTAAATATGACATGCAGAAGTTTATTTTAACACACTACATCATATTATATCGTATTATTTACTAGTCTTATGATATATTTTATATTATTTTATGATGTCATATGATGGTGCCTGGATTATTTGACCTCCTAATGGCTTAAAAAGGGCAATCCCTTGAAGCCAACAGCATTTGAGACACAAGGGCTTATGAGATATTACATCTTAAATTGTGGATCTTGTGTGTTTCTTATAATCCTTTCTTCATTTTACCAACTTCACATTTTTGTAATCCTTTGTACTGAGGATATAAATGTTTCACTGGTTGGGTACTGGATGCCCTCTATTTCATATGGCAAAGTTAGGTCACTGATTTGAGGACCTTGTGACCTTTTGACCTTGAATTTAAGTGCCATCTATTGGGATGTCAAGGTGATTATATCTCTGACATCTTTGTGAAATTGAACATTTGGATAATCTACAAAAAAGTTCTATGTTCAAATTTACCAAAATTAACATGGTAATTGTATTATGATTTGGATATACCTATCGACTATCCACTCATATAAAAGTTATTATTCGATAACTGTTCTGTTAGAGAAGGACTGAAAACTACTTTTCTAATTGAAAAGGACTATAGATAAGCTATAACAACAATTTTATCTCTTCATTTTGTGGATATTTCATTGCACATAAAACCACCAAAAACTACTGTTTAACAACCCTTCATGACAATATATTTATTGTTACTCCAGACAAAGGAAAAATATCAACAATCCTAAAAAAAGAGACCCATACTGTTCATGTTTATCTATATTTTCCAAAAAATATATGTCAACATCAAATTAATGTGGATGCTCAGCTGGGGTGGCACATTGTCTACATAACCTATAAATGTGACATAAATGTGACAGATACAGGGTAAAATAGATTGTGTACAACAAATATACACATGTTTTATGCTGGATTTACATGACAGCAACATTGATGGAATATTCTGTATGGTTACAGTCAAGATGACGTCAATGTTTTCTTGACTTAATTTTATAAAAACATTTTTTAAACATTTCCAGGGGACATGATTATAAATTCGAGTGAATTTAAAGTTACTTTCAATGAGAGCTTGATGTTTTGGTGACATCTTGATAATATTCGACAAAAGCCATCAACAGCAGGGATTGAACTTGATGACAAAATTGTTTTTGTTACTTTCAAGGAAGTTTTGTGAAATAGTTATCATCTTCCTATGTATGAATGCTGGAAGACTTTTAAGAGGTGCTATGCTATTTGCATACTTATATAACTTTCTACAAACTATAAGACAACTTTCAAAATATTGATGTATGAGAGTCCGGATTACTTTCGCAAATACTATGCAATAAAAGTCTGCTTAATTAGAATTGACAATCACCATAATGTTGTTGAACAACTTTGTAACCAACTTTTCTTTAAGAATTATATCAAACATCATATCTCTAACATAAGTGACATTTTACAAACATTATTTGGTGAGAAAAAATATGTGATTCGCTGAAAGTTTGCGGACTACCCCAACTTATTCTTCTCTTCAAATGTTTAAATAATTTCAAAATGTAGAGGAACATTATACAACGTTAAACTGACATAAATACAACATTTAGTACAAGAATGAGTCAAGTTCCTGTGTAAGCTGGCACACTGTATACTGATACCAGCTAGCATTGCAGAGGTGCTGTGCAGGATCAGAAAGCAGCAGCATGAGAAGCTGAGGGGAGTTAGCACAGCTTATTTCTAGGTGCACTAAAAATACATTGTTTCCCATGTGTTAGTACTGATCAAGGAATTTGCAAGTCAACATAATTGCACATATACACTGTATACAGATATATACACCATTTTAACCAATATATTACAATCATCTAAGATTGTGATATATAACATTGGATTCTGTACCTCAAGGAGCCCCTCTGTTACCCATACCTATCCACTTTTCCTGGAACTTTGGAGTACATTCATCCTGACTGACGTATGAAGTACCCTGAGGCAGCTGTACACTGAACTTCAAGAGCTACCTATTACTAAAGGTGAGTAATACCTTTGAATGCAACATGTACACTTTCTTTGGAAATTTCAATTTAAAGAATTGGTTAATAAGTATCACTCTTTCCGAGTCTCTTTGTAAAGTACAGTAAACAGGGATTCGTTCTTTAAACTCATGATTAAGTACACCTGATATTACAATGAAAGTAAATGTCACCTTTGATTGTAAATGTATACTTTTCTTAAACTTGGATAATATAAGATGTAATTTTCATCTATAAAGCAAAGAGTACCTTAAGTATTTAACCCCAATTTTAGGTACACCTGATATCATACTGAAAATGTTACCTTTAAATGTAACATGTATTCTTTCTTTGGAAATTTAAATTCAAAGTATCAGTAAAAATGTATTATTATTTGTCAAGTAAAGTAAAGGAAGATTCATTCTTTTAAACTCAAGGTTAAGTACACTTGATATTACAATGAAAGTAAATGTTACCTTTGCTTGTTATATGTAAACTTCTCTTTAGTCATTTAAACTTGGATAGTATAAGATATAATATCATATTCATCTATAAAGCCAAGAGTACCTTAATATTTTAACCCCACTTTTAGGTACAACCGATATTATACTGACAATAATATTACATTTGAATTTAACATAAATACTTTCGTTGGAAATTTTAATTTAAAGAATCAGTTAAAATGTATCATTACTTGTAAAGTTAAGTGAAGGAAGATTCTTTCTTTAAGCTCATGATTAAGTACACCTGATTGTAATTGTTACCTTTGAATGCAACATGTATACTTTCTTTGGTAAGTTAAAGTGTCTGTTAAAATGTATAGTTTTCACCTAGAAAGTACAGAAAGATTTAACCATGTTAATATGCATGTTAACCACATTTTACCTAACTTCTAAGAACACCTGATATACTGATAACAGTTGCCTTTGAATGTGACATATACACTTTGCTTGGTAATTTTAACTTAGGGTAATATAAGATATAATATAATTTTCTTTTATAAAGTGAAGAAATGTTTGATTATGCAATTATGTATAGCTACCCTAAAGGACATAAAATAATTCCAATTTAAAGAGTGTACCCTAATACACTTCATACTTCACTATGACCATAACATGTATACCTTCAAATACCAAGAATATTTATATGACAGGTTGGAAGAAACTAAATTGAAGTATTATGGTTAGGCATTGGTTACCTGTACATTATTCAAATACAAGGTCTTCCCACTTTCACCTCTACATTTATCAGTATAGCCAGGTAATATGTTATGGGTATCAGGAATATTATGCCATTAGACATAATTTATCTATATTGAATAATGATAATACAATTGATAATGGTGATGTATTATTGGCCTTTATCTTATTGGTATTATATAGCTGTTAGGGGCCATGTTTATTTTATAGAAGGATAGCATTTCTGTATGTTTTCCCTGCGTAGAGGTTCACACCCTCAAATTGAAGAACTCAGACCAACTGTGCTCAGTTTTGATAAATCATCAAATGAATTCATTCAACTTGCTATATTCTGTTAATGTATTTAATTAATTCATTCAAATTTTACTTAATTTCTAAGTGAGCAAATTTACAGGATTCAGCTAAGAATTATCATGGCTTATAGATTTAAGTGAGTTTAGGAGTATGATTCCGTAACTACCTGGAGTAGATTCCAGCTAATTAGATTGTAAGATATTTGGATGTCTAAAATAACTGGAATATTTAGTACCTGGTTGTTTTTATTGACTTGTAGGCTTACATTCTTTACTTTATTGAAAAAATCCTGGTTGCTATTATAGCCTGAAGCAGTACATTAAAACCCAATATATATGAGTGAATTTCCAACTTGAAGTTGAAATTAAAATGGATTGATAGATAGATAGATAGATAGATAGATAGATAGATAGATAGATCACACTAGAGTTCCATTTTCCTCCATTTACCTGTAGGGCTGGCTGTCAGACACCCTATGTTAGATACTAGATAGATCCAGAACTGCTCCCTGGCAGTCTACCTTGGCTCCCACATTAATACTGTACCCTATTGGAATGTAGTGAAGCACATATTACTGCTATAAATGCCAGATAAGGTAGTGCATTGCAAAAATGATTGACTTAGGTCAAACAGTACATCATATAGACCTCTGACTAATCATAAATATATTCATGTATAGATTACTGGCAAATAGACAAGATTATTGGCCTAAAATAGCTAGGGTATCTGAGGTTTTTGTTGCATTTCTTGTACAATTTACAAATATCTAGTGCAATGAAGATATGCAACCCAGACTCACAAATGTAAACTATAACCTTTGGGTGTGAATAGATTTGTATTTATAAGCCTAAACTTGTATACCATCTGTATAGATTCTGTCTCTTGAGACATATCCTTTCAATTCCATTTCTCTATTATTCTATCCTGGCAATTCATCTATCCATCCTTCATCACACACAGTGTCACACACACATGATGGATGTACATGACTGATCTATCTGTCATTCTATTACAGATACCTATCATTTTGCAATCCATCTGGACTAAAAGTCTCTCTTCATCTTTTTCTATCCATCTATCCTTTTATTCAGATTTCTATCCTTCTGTTATT
Source organism: Platynereis dumerilii (assembly GCA_026936325.1). Taxonomy (NCBI): domain Eukaryota; kingdom Metazoa; phylum Annelida; class Polychaeta; order Phyllodocida; family Nereididae; genus Platynereis; species Platynereis dumerilii. The sequence goes on from JAPTHN010000009.1 coordinate 10,212,400, forward strand.
CACCAAGACAAACAGTCTCTTCTTATTTCTACACATCTGTCTGTCTGCCTATTATCAGAGTTTTACCCCTTTACCCCTGGATTTGGTACCTAATTATTTTATAATCATTGCTATCAATTCTCTGTGGTTCACCAATATCCCCAGCCCAGTGCCCATTCATTTGAGTCCTTTAATTATATATATCTATCTGCCTACTATCTGTCTAACTGGCTGCCTAACTATCCGCCCATATATCTATCTACCATCTATCTATCTCAATTACCTATCTATCTATCTACCTACCTACCTACCTACCTACCTACCTACCTACCTACCTACCTATCTATTTATCTATCTATCTATCTATCTATCTATCTATCTATCTATCTATCTATCTATCTATCTATCTATCTATCTATCTATCTCATATAATCATCATATTCATAGTCTATCTATGTAAGTTTTAAGACATGTGGCATTGGCAGGTGTGTGGCTATGTGTATAATGCACATGAGCTGTCAAAACAAATAAGTCTGCTCGAATTATACCATGCAGTTGTTGATACAAACTCTCTTGCAAAGCTAAGCAACTGGCTGGCCTCAAGGCTGCAACTGAATGTCCATAAGTTAGCCAGTCAGGTTGGGTCAGTGATAAAAGAGAAGCTCCTGCAGTTTGATTGAAAGAAATTTACATATTTTAAAGAGATAAAACAACATTAAAATTAGTATTAAATGTAGATTCAGGTGAAAGAAATATTTAGACTACCTTCATAAATGAAGAGAATGTATGGGTCTATGCTTACAAATTCATAATTTGATATACTTTTTAAAATGTTGATCACATATACAGTTTGAAATTAATTGTTTACCCCATCTTGACTTCAGCAATTAAATAATACTAAAATGTGTTTATCTTTGTCTGAAGTAGCATTTAAATACTGCATGAAAAAGTCTACCACCAGTGTAGTGAATTAGGAATTTGAACTTTTTGCTTCTGAATTAAAACAGTTTACTGGTCTCTACAGCAAAATCTAACAAGCTACTTTTCCTTTCAGTTCAACACCTAGAAGAACATCTTAGAAGTTTCTCCCGTTGAAAAGTCGTAACATCGACCAAAGAGCAGTCCCTAATGGTGAGACCAAGGAGTAGCAGTCGTAGTAGTCGTAGACGTCATGTGGTTTGCTGTCACACAGGCGCCATCTATAGACGATGACCTCAATTCTACACAGACGCCCTCTGGTGGAACACGAGTGAACATTCAAGGAGAGATACGGAACATTTTGTCCTCAGAATCAGAGTCGGGTTCAGGAAAATCCGGTTCAGCATCAAGCGCATCCAGTCGCTCGCAGAATTCTCCTCAGAGTTACACCGTTAACTCTTCACAGAGTTCTCATTCACAAGCTTCCTCTCCCCGAAGCTACACCTTCAATTCTTCAAAAAGTTCTTCTCAAGCTCCTCGGAGTAGTCACTCGCAAAACTCCCACAACAGCCCTTCGAAAACCTCGCTAAACTCAACCCCAAACACGCCACAAAAAGTTGAAAAGCCTACTCAAGTTTCGACAAGCCCCGCTGTGTCAAAAGACTTGTTCAAGGAAAACACGGAAAGTTTCGTACAATACAATCCCTTGTACAGGGATGACAAACCAAAGGAAAGCAACCAAAGACAATCGAGACAATCGCTAAGACATTCAGTAGATCTAAGTCCTGCTTTAAGTGACGTTAACAAGAGCCCGCAGGACAGCTGCTTCTCTGGAGAGCGTTCCGGGTACACTTCCTTCGACGAGACTGGATATACATCCGTAGAGGAAGGGAATGCTTCTCCTATTTCAATATCATCTACAAATGAATGGAAGGAAAATCCTGTGTATTACCCGAGCCAGGAAAACTTAGATGTTATCTCGCCAGTCCTTTCTACGAAACCGCCTTCATCAGAGGCTTCCACTGAAAGGATATTTTTCATTAAGTCTCCAAGCAGCAGTCCGGATTCTATCAATCCCCAGGATTTTTACTCAGAATCAGATGGCCAGCACTTAGAACATGGATATCTCTCTGAGTATGAAAATGGATTATCTCAATATGATGACCCTCTTTCTCAATATGACAACGTTGAAGACTTGATTGATGAAGCTCAAGACGGTCTGCCTGAAGACGTTCTTGAAAATTTAGACTGTGCTTGTTTTGGTAGTTCAAATCCTTTGATAGACAGTGGAGAGTGGGCTAGTTTACATTCTGAACTTACCGACACGACTTTTGATGCAAGCACCATGAGTAGCTCAGTGAGTCAGTTGCGGGCCAATTTTCTGTCGGGCACAGATAGTGGCTCAACTGGTTCCCTGGTAAAAGTTGGTCGTAAAACTGGCTCTCTTCAATTATGGGGGAGGAAGAGCCAAAATGACCAAAATGAAAGAGACAATTTAACTGACTCGCCCAGGAGTAGTTACACAAAATCTCCACCAGAAGATGCCACTAGTCCTGGTGGAAAATCAACAGAGGGTTCTGGTGTCTCTGTTACTAAAAATAGAGATGGAAAGGAGCCCTCAAGGAGTACTGGGATTAGAAGATATTTAGAAAAGAAACTTCCGCAATTAGCGAGGAGTTTCAGTTTCCCAGAGAAGACTCTTGGAAAGCTGGAGCCAGAAAAAGATACATCTCAAGATGATTCTCAATCGATTCACCGAAGCCACAGTGATCCTTATGAAAGAGAAGAATCTGAATCTGACTCAGGGACTTTAAAGAGCACTAGTAGCAATTCACAAAAGACTTCGGTGTTGTCTAAGTCACTGACAACCTCCTTAACAAGCTACGGTGACAATGTGAAAGTGTCAGGTACAGAGAGCAAAACACCGGATCCAGATTTTATGGAAGCTGTGAAGAACAGTCCCCACGTGATGCGAAAGTTCAAAGATGGACCAAAGATTTACAAGCCTCATGAATCCTTCCCTGGACCTTCGAGAGGAGAAGGAAAACAGCCTTCGGAACTGGACCTTCGAATCAGTAAGTTTTCTCGTCCTGATTCTCCTATCTACTCCCGGCGATTCAGCTACCACGGAAAAGGTCTGGCTCCAAAATCAGAACCAGAAGAGGTAAAAGTGTCAACGTCAAAGACACACAACATCTATGGCACACCTTTGGTTGGTAGAAAGAACAATAATTCACTGAGGAGAAATGACACATTCAGTGATGAACGCTCCTTCAACCAAAGAAGATTACGGTTCGACCCTTATAGAGAGATGAAGACAGAACTCACAAAAAGCAGAGAGAGTCTTGCCGCCAGTAAGACTTCGCTTAACAATCAAGATTCTTCTCCGGAGTACAAATCCCAATCCAAGATATTCCTTGGGAAACGACAGCAAGAAAGTGATAACCAAGCCAATGTCATTCCTGACGCTAAAGATTCCATGCAGCATTCGTTTATTCCTAGTCCGAATTCGCCATTCTCTTCCAGTGGATCTGAAAGAAGCATCCCAGGAAGTAATCCAAGGAAAGACAGGAGTCAGTTAGGCAACCCTGGTAAGGACACGTCCCAGACATCAGGAAAAATCAGAGCAGATTGGTCCAAATACCAAGACTGTGAGGACGCCAAACCAGCAGCGAGGATTCCTGCTTACCAGTCTCGGATGTTGAAGGATACAGATGTGAATAAGTCATCCAGTCCTGCTTCAGCGTTACACAAGTCCCTAAACTTAGACGAGAAGCAGTCATCATCTGATACAAGTCCGACAACAACGAGTAATCCGAAGGTAGAAGGCAATCCAGATGCAAAGCAGAGTCAGAAATTTGTAACCAGCACTGCGATCGAGATACCAAAACCTGCTGTTGAACCACAACCAACTCCGTTTACAGTGAGCACAAGGAAAGACACCAAAACTTCATCCAGTTCAGCAGTTGAGATACCAAAATCTGTCAACCCACAACCGACCCCATTTACAGTCAGTACAAGGAAAGACTCCAAAATGTCAAGCTCTGCTAACCAGATTTCAGCATCATCAACTAATCCAAAACCATCTGCAAACCCTGGTGTACAACAAGAGGTCAACCTCTCACCATCCGCCACTGATAATACTTATGTGGCAGACTGGTACCAGGCTTCATCAGATGTTCAACCAACAAAGCATGTGTCCACTTTTAATCAACCACTGGTCAGTCCGGTGTCCAGTTTAGAAAGAGCCAAGAAAGGAAATCCCCAAGGACAGAATAAATACTTAGGTGAATGGAGAAGGAAACCCTTTCGAGAAAACCGATTCAGTGTGCCAACTCGCAAGTCAACTGAGTTCCGTCAACAAGATTTATCATCTCAGTCATCTTCCGATGCATCACCACCTATCCAAGGTTTACTTGATGCATCTAATCTATCCGATGATGCTAAGTCAATATTGAGGAAACCATTGAATCAACCTGAACAAAGTGCTGTTCCTAGTCCTCCAGTGGTAACAGCAACCAAAGACATACCATCAAATCAACCTGGATCTGGTGGTGCAAAGCTGGCTGAAGACCCGCAACCAGTGACAAAATCCATTCTCAAGACCCAGAAGCATAAAGATGGTTTCTCATCACAACTGCTAGCTCCTGAGAAAACCAAGCCAGCTGAACAACCAGTTCCAGAACCAGTCCAGAAACCTGAGGTCAAAGTTCAACCAGTACGCCCAGATCCTCCTAAACCTGAGGTCAAAGTTCAACCAGTACGCCCAGATCCTCCTAAACCTGAGGTCAAAGTTCAACCAGTACGGCCAGATCCTCCGAAACCTCAAAGAAAGGCATTTAATCAACCACCGAATGTTGAAAAAGGGCCTGATAAACCGCTGTCTAATGTCAAAAATCAGATGAGCATCTCAAAGCCAACGGATACACAAAAGCCACAAAGACCACCACCGCCTATCTTTGATGACAAGAAAGAAAGTACAGACCCATCATCTCCTAAGGACACGAAAGACAGCTTCAGGTCTGAATGTTTTTTCAGCCCTGAACCCTCCATGGCACCGATGCCAAGAGACATGAAAGATATCAAAGTAACCTCACCCGAACGGTTACTTGAAAGAGGTGAAAAGAGACTCAGTGCAGGAGAAGAAAGGTTGCTGCACACAAAAGATGAAGGCAAAGCAGCCGTGCTTCCTCAAGCGCCAAAGGAAAGGTTGCTGGAAACTGCAAATACAAAAGGCACACCTCAAAAGCTAGAAGTAAAGGAGGAAAAGCAAACAACTAAAGACAAAGATGCGTCCAACAATCAAGAGGCAAAACAAGGTTCCAGCAAGGACAAGTTCTTCGTAAAGAAACCAGCATTCCTTGCCAAACAAGAAGAGAGCGAGACATACCAAGTGCAGAAGGTCACTCCATGGTATGAGAGACTGCGTAACAAGACCGCAAGGAGTAAGACAAGTTCAACACCAAAAGTGAAGGAGGAGGTGAAAACTTCGCAGAAAACAGATTCATCAACTAAAGGACAGGCATCTAAACAACAACCTAAGGAAAGTCAACCCGTAACTCAACCAATGACCCAACCAGTAAGTCAGGTCAGCAAATCAGAAGCAGTCACTCCGGCAACTCAAGTTTCAACTAAAGAACCACAACAAGCCAAGCCCCTAGTGAAACCAGTGACTCAGGAAACAGGACAGAGGAAAGACACAGTCCAGGAAGCCCCAAAGCAGTCAACACAAGTTACTGCAGCACCTGAGCCAGCCCCAAGAACACGGAAACTTTTCGGATTGGGTTCATCATTTTCCAAAGACAGTTCTTCGAAAGCCAATAAAGTTGGAAAGGATGCCCAAATCACTAAAATTCCTTCTCAAGACAGCACTCCACAAACAAAGGACACCATGTCTACATTCAAATTCAAGGCACCTGCCACTGAAGCAAATGCTCTTGATTCCAAAGTAGGTGCTGTGACATCTAAAAGCACCGCCATTTCAAAAGAAGCCAGCTTTGGAACAGGGAAAGACAGTGAGAAAAGGTCGTCAGTCACAGATCTGGCAAATATCTTCAAATCTGAAATCATACCTCAAAAGGCAAATGATGGGAATGTCATGAGGCAGACAAAGCTAGCAGAAATGAGACAGAAGAGCAGATCGGGTGACTCAAATCTGAGAAAAACGTACTCGGCCTACTTGGAAGGTATCGGGAATGCCCAGAACACAGGTCCAGGAAAAGTAGGAGGACTGACGAGAAAGACTTCTGAAGGACAACTGTCATCTCTGGCCAAAGAAGTGGAGAAGAGAAAAGAGGAGAAAGCTTTAAGAAGACACAGTGTAACATTCACAATTGATGAACACGAATCGTCAGTCACTGATCCTGCGAGGAGACCGTCAGACTCAGCAGCCCAGAAGCGTCACTCCTTCGCAAGCAACAGTGATGGAAGTCGTGAATCTCTGAGTGATGTTCCAACCAAGAGTGGAAGCAGGAAACCAAGCATTAAGAGCATAACAGAATCAGATGATGAGAAGATGCCAAACATGGAGGATGCGACATGGATTCCGGACAGGGAGATCGCAGCTGCGGAAGATAATGTACCAGGAAGTTCAGCCAGCAACCACAGCGAGAGTCAACGCTACAGCAGCTCTTACTACGTTGAACTCGCCAAGTTGGAGTGCAGTGATATGTCCTCGGATGATAACCTCAATAAGCCTGACAAAGATGAATTGGAACGACCAGAAGAACCGATGATATTCGCTAGTATGAATTATGACGATGAGTTCGATGAAGTCTACAAGAGCAATCTCAAACAAGCTAAAAATGTATCAGGTTCAATGGATAACATATCTCTTGCCAGCAACACCACAGAAACTGCTGCTAAGGAGCCTCTCACTCCTCGAGTGCCAAGAAGGAAATTCCAGAACAAGCATTCCCGAGACAAGGCAAGATCCATGTATGAAGGGACGCTAAGTAAAAGTGCTTCATTTGGATATCTCTCAAATCTTGACAAAACGGAGAGCACCGACACAGATGAAGATGTTTTTGAAGAATCTAGCAAATTCTCAACAACAAAGAAGAATGAAAAACAAGCCGATGCCTTCAAACAAACACCTTCAGAGAAGAGCTCAGTTTTGAAGTCAAGAGAGCCACAAGCAAAAGCACCAGCAAAGCAGCAACTACCAGAAAAACAGGACTTGTCAAAAACAGCACAAAGCGAAAGGGCAGAAGTGAGATTAGAATATCATCCTCCTTCACCCCAAGGAGAGACAAAGCCTTCGTCAAGATTCAGTGCCTCAAGCACAACAATGCCAGCTACTGAGCAGAAAGTGAAGTCAAGAATAGAGCAACAAACAGCTATAGAAGAACAAGCTTCCAAGAAGAAGAAGGAAGTGAGCCAACCTTTACGTTATGTTGATCCGTCGATGTGGATTGATATGACGGAAAGAGACAGGGAGGCAAAGAGTGTGAGCGCAGCTTTCAAGAACACTGACAGCTTACCAGAAAAGGATACCCTGCAACCCGAAGCAAACACATCCGCGAAAGTCTCACCGATTATGCCCTCAAACGATTGGGAGAAATTACAGATGATTAAACAGATGCTAAAGGAAAGAAAGCAGAAACCAGTGGAGCCAGCTCCACAAGCTTCATTGAAAATTCCACACAGCCCCCTCAGCAAAGTCTCCCCAGATATAGGCTACATTGGAGATCATGAGAAGATAAGACTTCTGAGGCAGATGTTACTGACAAAGCCAGAGATATCAGCTGGGGAAACTAGTGGTTCAGAGGCATCAGATGGAGAGATGCTGAAGACAGAAACAAACAAATCTGCTTCCAGAAGAGCCGAGGAAGAACACGAGAAGTTCCAGATCGTCAAAAAGATTCTACTCAGTGCCGGAGACAAGTCTCCGATTGCCGAGCCTCCTGAACCTCCGAAACCAGAACGAAAGAGAGTCGAACAGAATATAACGTTAAGTGTCATGTCGCCTGATCCAGTTCCAGTAGCAGAACCAGAAGACACCCACATGACACTGAGGAGAATGAAAGACCTGCTGATAGAAGCAGAAGACAGCTCCAAACAACAGTTCTTGACAGTAGACACAGCCACAACCAACAAGACTTCCCAGGAGAAGACTGAGGACACTGGCGCAAGTGAATACGACAAGTTGCAAATGATCAAGCAGATGTTGTTAGATCGAAAGAAGTCACCAGCAATGGAAACCTTAAACCAACCAGCAGCTCCTGACAATTTAATGTCCCCGGATACAAAGGGCATGAACGAACATGAGAAGATTCAGATGATGAAACACATGGCCAAAGAAAAGGCAAAACAGAAGTTCGACAACATGCAGAAGAAATTCAGCCGAAACTACTCGGACTCCCAGCTCAGTGAAAGAGTCCAGCAAGACATCAGTGCAAGGAAACATAGTTTACAGAAAGACATAGAAACAAGAAGAAAGACTGTACCAGAAGAAGAAATAAGACTAGAGACGGTGGAACTAAAGCCGAATAAATCAGAAGAAGAAATGAAAGCAAGACAAGACCAGTTAGACAAAGAATTAGAGATGAGGCGCAAGAAGATACAGGATGAATTTGCTGAGATGTACTTCCAAGGGAAGAAAGAGGCGCTTCAAAGCCCATTGCAACAAATCGTCAGCCCCAGCTCAAAGTCAGCAATGGTCAAGCCCAAGTCAGATTCACAAGATCTCGGCCAGGTTTATCATCCGAAACCAGAACCTGTATACGATCCAGGGGCATTTGATTTCTTGGATAACAACAAATCAGGAACGAAGCAGATGAATATTCCAGAAATACGAGAGCCTGGATTCGATGCTCGTAATCTTCCTACCCAGAACCAGAATTTGCTTCAACAACCAAACTCCCAGCTCCCTCATCATTCTCCACAACACCCGCAGAACTTGCACAACCAGCCGATTCAGCCGAATTCACAACATACGCAGATGCCGCCACCTATGCGAAAGGTGCCGCCTGGATTCGAACACGTCCATCCATCCCCGAATGCCTTTGGTGCTGGTCACCCGTTGATGGACCCTCGTTTAAAACAGTTTGAAGTGCCCTGTCTAGGCTCTGACCCTGCTCATTTCAGTCCTTTAGGATTGAAATCTCCCCATCCTACAGACACTGTGGACTTAGATAGGGTGATTGTGGACACTGCCGATATTCGTGTAGAGTGTGACTCTAGTGGACTTCCTACTTCTAATGCCTTAGCGTGTATGCACAGGAATATATTTGCTATGCAGAAGCCTTTGCCGAACGTTCACAATCAGAACAAGATTTGCAGGTTGCACGAAATCTTTTTCTTCGATTGGAGGATACAAATGTGGGACAAATACACGTATTGCGCTCGTCACAAGTTCAGATTCACCCAGGTAAGGCTTCAGTTTTCATGGCATGTTACTTCCATACTACTCAATGGGGAATTGTTTTGCCATGCCACAACAATGCTGTCACTGTGAACAAGTCAGAGTTGGTCTTCTATTTGAAACGTTATGCTATAATATGCTTGTTTATCCACTCTAGAAACTGCCAATCTCTTCTTGTATTGATAATCATACAACAAGGCAGTAATCAAATGCCCAGGACCTGTTTTAAAGTTGACATTTTAATTTATGTAAGACAATAATAGTCTGGTAACTGTACATGTATGTTAGATCCTGGGCTTTGGAAATTCTACACTCTAAAATATTTCAGACAAAAGTGATTTTTTAGATTCAAAATGGTTTTTTGAAAAACCAAACTTCAATGCAAAAAACCAACATGGATTTTTTTAAAAATCCATGTTGGTTTTGCATTGAAATTTGGTTTTTCAAAAAACTATTTTGAATCTAAAAAACCAATTTTGTCCCAACATTTTTTAGAGTGTACAATAAATTGGTTAGAAATTTGAACAGCATTTACCTCCAAACTGAGCACATTTTCTGATTTACAAAGAAACTGTCAGCAAGTTGTATTATCTGACTTGGCCTTAGTGATAGATAAGTGTCCCTGGTGGCAGACAGCATCCCTTGTCTAACCTGCATGTGGTGAAGCCATTTTGAAGGTTTGTGGCTTGTGTTGACTAGAACTAACATCTATGACTTATGAAGAATCTTGAAGATAGTATGGTGCATGTTGCCAGCAGAGTGAAAAACTACAGTGAGAAAAATAGTAATAGCAGAAGAACAAAGAAAAAAGACTAGCAAAGAAAAAGACTGTTCACTCATATGTCAGAATACAAACTAGTCTGGTTTATTGAGTTATTCATTCTATAGAGCAGCTCCTGATAGTATTGACTCTCATGAACAGTAGAGAATGGAGATGTATAGTTTGTACAATGATATGTTGGTAAAAATGCAAGACTACGCAGCTACCAGAAAGCTTGATTTTGTATGCCTCTTTTTGGCAAGGGTATTAATCTACCATTGTGTAATTTGTCAGCTCTCAGCATGTGCCCTGAATAGCACAGAAGTTACAAGATCATTTTCAGGATGTTTTATTTGTTAATGTCTTTATAAGAGAATCTGTACACTCTGGGTGTTATTTTTTGAGGAATATATTCTTTATATCTGGATACTACATACAAAATATATATGTAAACCTATAATGAAAGTTTTGTTGAGGATATATGCCGACAAAAAAGGAAAGACCATTGCACCACGAGAGCGCAGCAGTTTTGGTGCGGGTACGCCTACTATTAAATCTACAATTTAGTTAGTTGCTGACGAAAGCAAGATTATTCTTATTATATGGCCATTTTTTACATCACATAAGATAGTAAGAGGACAGTAATTATATTGTCTGTGCTTTGAGGCAATGGTTTATGGTTACATTTGTAAATGCAAAAAAAAATATTGGAAATACTCATTAAATATATAGCAGTATCAGATAATGCACACATCAAAATCAACAGTTGCTGTGTCTTGACTGGAATTCAATAATTTTACTCTGCAGGTAGTAGAGCTACATTTGATGATTCTTTCATAATGGTTAGGCCTTTAGACTTATAGCTTTCCAGCTATTGGTGGTATTGGCCTCAATGGAGTCAGTGCATGTTATCTTCAACTTGACCAGAAGTGAATGCAAGCAATTGTCTGGGTGTATCTACACTGTATCATGTGTATATGACATTTATAGAACCTACTTGTAGCTCATGTCAGTCTTGTCATAACTCAGGGTGTAGTGATGTCTCTCTATGATATAGCTGGCCTAGCATGACTTCTGGCAAATTATTCTGGGTGCACACCCTAAGTATGGGGTCTATAGTATTTATGTCTCCAATTATTAGATATTATTTGATACAGGTGTCTTCTGTTTTTGCATTTCAATGATTTATTTTTACATTTTCAATTTTTGAGTAAGCTTAGGCAACTCAATCTAAAGCAATTGGATGGCTTCTGAATTTGATTTAAGGGTCTGAATATCTGCACCTGCAGGTTAAAAACTGTCTTAGTATCTGAAATGATACAGGTGTCTTTCTGTTTTCACATTTATTTCATAACTTATTAATCTTTGTGGCAATTTGATGTCTAATTTCTGAGATTGATGTCAGTGTACTTCTACCTTTGCATTAAATTTATTGTAGTGTTTTGCGATAAGAAAATATTGCTGATTTGTGGACGGAGTCTCTGACAAGACCTTCAAAATGTACTTACTGCATTCACAGGTTATGAAACAGTAAATTGATGAACCAAGAAAATAGACCTGTAAATTATATTGAACCTATTTATTGTACAAGAAAAACGAGATACATAGGCCTATTACACACAGTTTCTATGTAATCAAACTTAGAAGAAGTGAATTGAAATGCCATTACATTGGTTGATACATTTCAAACTAGTAAAATATGAATAGTTTACCACACCTCTACACTTGCTTACATCATTACAGAGTCTTGCTGGGTTAATGAGCTGTCTCAGAGAAAATCATGCAGAGCTGTTCGGATGACGTTCTCGGAATGGCCTAAAATTTTGCATAGGTACCAGACCACCTCTTAAACGAAGAAATGTGAAGTTGGAACTTCAAAACTCAGAATACTTTCCTCACAGGGGGGCCTCAAAATAGGGGTGTCGGGAAGCCACTTTTAACGGAAATCCTCATTTCATCAACAAAAAAGTGGCCGATGTTCAGACCTCTCTGGATGCTAGAAAAAATTAACAAGAACTATCCAAACTGGGTTTGGATGAAGGCTAGCATTGTTTTTAACAATAAATCACCTCTATTTATTAATTTCACTAAAAAGGCTACTTTGGGGGGGTCACTCCGAAACTGCAGATTTTGTGTTTTTCAAAATTTGAAAAACATGCCATGTTTCGAGGGCAATTTCTCAATCTTGTGCGGGTCTAGGATTGACAATATTTTGTTAGAAAATTAGCAGAATACTTGGATTTTAGATATCTGGTGAGAAAACCGTGGGAAAATGTGAATTTTCAGATAATTCAGCCATTTCAAAAACTGTAATTTTCCCAATTTCCGTAAAAAATCATGAAATTTCCATAGTCAAAAGGTCAAAGTAGTACCAACCCTATTATCATAATTTTGATTGAAATTAATGAAAATTACCTTTATTCAGTAAATTATTTAAGTTTCATCTGGAAAAAAATATTATTTTGTATCAAACGGCTAATTTTCAAAAATTAATTTTTCACAAATTTTGATAAGTTTCTGGAAAGGAATCAATTTTGTGGGCCTATGTCTGACATAGTAACACTTCCATGTTAAACAATTTCCATAATCATTCATGCAAAAACACCTATATTTAGTAAATCAGGTGAGATAATAGTGGGAAATAGAGAAATTTTAAAATATGGATACTCCAGGGGGGGTCACTCCGAAACTGCAGATTTTGCTGTTTTTCAAAATTTGAAAAACATGTCATGTCACTAGGGCAATTTCTCGAATTTGTGAGCACTTACATTGACCATATTTGGTTAGAAAATTGGCAAAACACTTGCATTTTATATATCTATTGAGAAATTTGAGTGAAAATGTGAATTTTCAGATATTCAGTCATTTCAAAAACTGTAATTTTCCGAATTTCCGTAAAAAATCATGAAATCTCCGTAGTCATAAGGTCAAAGTAGTACCAACCCTATTATCATAATTGTGTTTGAAATTAATGAAAATTACAATTATTCAGTAAATTAGTTAATTTTCATGTGGAAAACCTATTATTTTGTATTGCACGGCTGATTTTCAAAATTTAGTTTTTTCGTAAATTTCGATAAGTTCCGGGAAATGTATCAATTTTGCAGGCCTATGTCTGACATAGTAACACTTCCATGTTAACCAATTTCCACGATCATTCATGGAAAAACACCTATATTTAGTAAATCAGGGGAGATAATTGTGGGAAACGAAGAAATTTTAAAAATATGGATACTCCAGGGGGGATAACTCCATAACTGCAGATTTTGCTGTTTTTCACAACTTGAAAAACATGCCATGTTAACAGGGCAATTTCTCAAATTGGTGAGCACTTATATTAACCATATTTGGTTAGAAATTTGTCAGAATACCTGGATTTTTTTTATTTGGTGAGAAAACTATGGGAAGATGTCAATTCTCAAAAACTGAAATTTTCCGAATTTCCGTAAAAAATCATGAAATTTCCGTAGTCAGAAGGTCAAAGTATTACTGACCGCATTTCCAAATTTTTTTCACAAGTTACCGGAAATTCATCAGTTTTGTCTGACATAGTGATACTTCAGTAATCATTCATTCAACAAACTTTTTTTTCACCAAAAATCCATAGCCCCTTTAACCAAAAGATTATCCGCTTCTCCCCTGAATAGGGAGGTAATTGTGGGAAATCGTCACATAAATATGTCAGGCCTCATTCTGAGATTAGCCATTGAGCCTCATTCTGAGATTAGCAAGATGGCGACCTGAGGACCCAGCAGGGTGGGCAGAAGGAGTGAGATTAAATGAGGATGAATAAGAAAGAACAGATTAGAGAATGCGCTTTCTTGAATCTCCCCTTTCCAGTGAAATCACAATTTTGTTAAAAAATAATAATTTTGGACTGGCTAAATGCAATGTGGCAACAGGCCTGGTGAGGGTGAGTGACACCAACGCCATCTGGTATATATCGGACATGCACATCAATGCACGGTTGCTGCTGATGCTCATCAAAACGCTATTTATTCCGCTGTTTTTTTCATCGTCAATGTTATGGTTTTTTGGGGTCATTTGGTACTAATGATAGAACTTTTGCAAAGTGACCCTAGACAAAAAAAGGACTTTTAAAACAGGGTTGCATAATGGCAAATGTATGCAGTCAAGATTTATGGTGATTGTTTCATGAGTGTAAATGATGAGATTATTTATTTTGAATGTAGATTCTCCATCTCCGGAGTCCGGATTCATTAGAGTGATGAATTTACATTCAGGAGAATTGGTATAAATTGTCAGAATTTTTGGCAACTTCGCATCGTCTTCATCGTGAATGTGACAGACGACTAGAGCTCGCATGACAACTCAGCCCCACAGCACATTCACTGATGAGGAGGATGAGAAATTGTCGAAAATTCTGACAATTTATACCAATTCTGTTGAAGGTAAATTTAGCACTATAATTATTTATTTGTTTCATTAGCATTTCTTGATAGTTCTCCCCGGATCAAGCAGGTCATGTCTGATGATGTCACAATGACCATTGTCATAAATATATTGTTACAAGTTAACAATTTCTTACAGTGGTGAATGGTGATGATATGTTATATAAGCTCACCTAGCACAAGAACAGCTCATTCTGTTTGGTGCTCCTGTCTCGGGCTGCTGGGTGGCCAAGTGGCTGAAGTGCCTGCCTGCTCCGCTGAAGGTCTTGGCTTGCATGGGTTCGAACCCCAGGTAGGGAACCTAAAGTTTTTAGTGCACCTTCATGAGCAAAATCTCAGCTGGATGTCATTCGGATGAGACGTTAAATTGGTGGCCCCTTGTATCAGTATCTAATATATACATTTGGTTTATAAGTTTGTATTTTGTACAAATTCTATTTTAATCATTAAGGAATTGGAGGGATCAGACAGACAATCATTAAGTTAAAGGAGATGTAATATAACATATAGGATATAGCTAACTTGTCAGAGAGGTACATGTATATTGATTGATTGATTGATTGATTGATTGATTGATTGATTGTAATGATTCAAAATTTGTTCTCTTCCTTTCATTTTAGTATGAAAGAGCTCAACATATGGTTTCATGCAGCTTATGTCTCAAACTGCATTCACTTCAGCAAAAAAAAAAAACACCAAAATTGATTATTCCATTTACGATTCTTTAATAAAAAGTGCAGGAAATCAGTAATGAAGAAGTTTTGCAAACTTTTGAGTTGTAAGACTGAAGTAATAATATCTTCATGTCAATTTCAAAATATTTTATATTACAACTGCACTGGGGGCTAACGGCTGAGGGTAATCCGGATTACCCTCGGCCGTGCTCTTCATGACTGGAGAGTGCACCTTTTTAGATTTTTGGAATTATTTCATGAAACGTGAATGAACAGCACATAAGTTTGGGCTGGAATTGATGCTAGAAATGGGTTTATGAGTCTGGGAGGCTCCATTCATTGATAACATAAGCATAATTCATGAAAATTACCAATATTTGACAAAGACGAGGTCGAGGGTAATCCAAAAGTGTCTGTCTGGAGAAAGGAGGGTAATCCAATTTTTGGTCGAGGGTAATCCTTTGACAGAGGCTCATTAAAGTACCAAAGAAGTCTATTTTCGCAAGCTAATATTAATGGGTTTTAGATGTACTGAGTAGCATCTTATGCATTGTCTGAAAATCACATGTGCATGGCTTGCAGCATGTTTGAATGAGGCTCTACAGAAATTTATGACCCCTTTTACTCAGTTTGAAAGCCACACACCTGAGAGCAAGGAGTTAAATATTATGAAGGACTCCACCTCTCCTACGCCCTCTATGCCGTCATATCTCTGGCAGCTTGCCCCTCAGTTGTACTTATCTAATCCCCCTTTCTATTTTGTCTCAACCCTCTCAGCCTCCTCAGGTCTTGCCTCCTCTCTAGCTGTTCCCTCACCTCATCCAGAGGGCTCTCTATCGTCTGTCACTCCTATCTGCCAATCTGCCTGTTCTAGGTATTGCGTCATTCTTCTATGCCTCCTTTCTCTTCCCTACTTTCTCCTTGCATTGCCTCCTCCCTAGCTTTCACGTCATTATTGTCACTTTTTGCACTTCTTATAGTTTTCCATTACAAAATCTGCATCCTGTAATGTAATGAGATCACTTTTTCCAAAATAACCAGTAACTATTTAGTTTTGTCAAATAACTGCTCCAATTAGAACAGCCAGGTAAATTCCGGAAGAGGGCAAGAGGTGTCACATGGGTGTATCTTTGCCACCAGTTTCAATCATCCTTCGTCTCATTGCTGTGTCCTCCTCCTGTGTTAGTTAGCCTACCAAGCACATAAATACGCCTGGGATGTAAAGCCCAAATCATAAATCCATCCATGCATTTGCAAAGACTCTTACAGCTTATCTGTCTTTAAATGCGCCCTCCAATCTGAACTAAACCCCTTTTACCCTTTCCAAGCCTGAAATTCCCTCACCTAAATTCTGTCAGCTACTCCAGCTTCCCTCAACTGAACTTGGTTTCCCTCAACTTACCTTTGCTTCCCTCAACTAAACTCGGCTTCTCTCAACAAAACTTGGCTTCCCTCACCTATCAGGGTACCCACTGAAATTTGGTAAGTAAATTCCCTGTGTTTTTGCTGCATTTTCCGTGCTTCACTGGATGTTTTCCTTGAAGTTATTCGGGCTTATCATTGTGTTACCACTGTCAGTGGCGGATTCACGGCAGCACTACGGACCCCCCTAGACCAATGAGATGGAAATTACATTTTGAAGAAAATATGGAGCAACGCGGGGCTGCGAATGCTGAAACAACTCCTGCCGGGCCTGCAAATGCTGATTGCCGAAATGATGCTAGTGGCCCCCATGCGGCCCCCAGACTACCATGTCTGGATTCATCACTGATGTCCCCCATCAGTGTCAACCATTAATCAGAAACCAGAAACTATGAGGGCTGTTCAGAAAGTTCACAGCTTATTTTTTACTTAAAAGTACCCAAATTGTCCCATATTTTAGACATGCATTCCAAAATATCTGAATTTTGTTCTGCGAAAGTTTTTAAATTTTACATTGAAAATGTATAAGTGTCCACATGTAAAAAATCATTAAAAAAATGTCATGAACTTCCTAAAAGCCTCTCATAACTTTTACAGATTTTTGTTTGAAAAAGAGGCCTTGTTTCATGATTGTGATGATCAACACATGTAAAACCAAATCCCCTGCATTTTCTCTGAATATGAGGCCAAATTAAAAATTTCCTGAATTTCCCAGCAGGGACTTTTTTTTCACTGTATTCCCTGTTTCCTCTGTGCGGTGGGGCCCGTGTGGCTCCCCTCATCTTCCCTCAACTCCCTTGACCTTCCATCAACTACCCTCACTTTTCCTCAACTACCCCATCATAAAACTGTGCTTAGTGACCATGGGGTCTGATTGAGACCTGACCCTCGGCATTGCATAATTTTTGAGGGGCTACTAATTCCAAAATTTGTCAAAATAATAATCAATTTATAAGTACAAGTGTTATATAAACGGTATTGAACCTGCAGGACCTCCAAAGAAGTTTGTTTAGTTTGTCCACCATACAATTCCAATTTGGCAGTGATGCGGCCAAAATAAACCCTCGTAATAACACAAAAATATCATCTGTGCTGTTTGGATTACCCTCGTCCATCTCAAAATGAAACTTTGGATTACCCTCCATCATGATTTGGATTACCCTCGACATTTTTCGAACAGATTTTCCTCAATTTTTATTAAAACAAAGCACTCTGCTGATTGTTTTGTCATCTTATAAAGTGACCATGTGTACCATCTTCAAGATCCATCAGATTCTTGGCTGCACATCCACAGTATTATTTAGGAATTCCTAAAAAACTGAAAATTTTAACTCTCCTGTCATGGAGAGCACGGCCGAGGGTAATCCGGATTACCCTCGGCCGTTAGCCCCCAGTGAACTGCGGGCCAGAATACGGGCTGCTTGCGGGTCAACATTGGACACTGCCAGCCCGCACCCACAGAGAGCCCGCACATTATCCAGCCCGCCCCGGCCCGCCCCACAGCAACTCCAGCCCACAACCCTGTACCCGCAGAAGACTGATGCCCGCGGGTCGGGCCGGGTCAGCCCGCCCCATGCACAATTTTAGTATCTATGCTGGGCAAGTAAAAGATCCCTCACATGGGGTATGTGTGTAGCATTTTAAGGACTCCTGTTCTCTCTCCCATCTCATCAATCAACCCTCGTGAGTGCCCAGAACGGCTTAGAGAGCTGCACTTACCATATCTATCTATCTATCTATTTATCTACTGTGATTGCCTAAACAGGAAGTGCCAATAGTTGCTATAAAAAGTGGAGCTAATATTTAAGTCACAGTTAAGTTTAGTCATTTATTTATTTAAATGCCTGAAATACCTTCCAAAATAGCCTTAACATTTCAGTCTTGTCTATAACAACCTCTAATGACACATTTCAGGGATTTAAATCGACATATAAATGTATTCAACATTGAAAATAATCATTTCCATACCCCGTGATTGTAAGAAGTGAATAAAAATTAAAAGTTAATGACTGAAACGGATCACCCAAGTAAGAAATCATGACAACACTTTGTTGATGATCAAAATTGGATAAAAAATAAGAGTGATAAGCAAAATTGGTGGGAAATGAAGTGTTACTATATCAAACTTAGGCCCACAAAGTTGAAGCATTATCGGAACTCAATAACACTTCTGAAAATTTTATTTATAGAATTAGACCTGTGATACAAAATGATTATTTTTGCAGACAAAACTTTGACCTTTCAACTATTGATATTTCATGAATTTTTACAGAAATTTGGCTGAATTTTTAAAAATTCAAATTTTCCTACAAATTTCTCACCAGATATATGAAATCAAAGTATTCTGCCAATTTTCTCTAACAAATATAGTCAATATGAGTGTTCACCAATTTGAGAAGTTGCCCTCTAAACATGGGATGTTTTTCAAATTTTGAAAAACAGAAAAATCTGCGGATTCGGAGTGACCACCCTGTGCCAGATTGTATCAACGCTTAACATGGGTTATCCTAAAGTGGTTAACTCCTATAACTTATTTTTTAACAGGGTTACTAGGAAAATAACTTAGCCATGTTTTAAGCTGACCTCATGTTATATAATGACTAAATTATTTTCCCAGTAACCCAGTTAAAAGATAAGTTATAGCAGTTAACCACTTTAGGATAACCCGTGTTAAGCGTTGATACAATCTGGCACTGGAGTATCCATATTATCAAAATATCTGCATTTCCCACAATTTTTTCCCCTGATTTACTAAATATAGGTGTTTTTTCATGAGTGATCATGTGAAATGGCTAAAATGGAAGTGTTGCAATGTAGACTTGGGCCCACAAAATTGATACATTTCAATTCCGCCAACTTATCAAAATTAGTGAAAAATTAAATTTTGAAAATTATCCCTATGATACAAATGAATTATTTTTTTCAGATGAAACTATGACAAATTTACAATCGTTTTTTTTATTAATTAAAATGAAATTATGAAAATAGGGTTGGTACTACAGTTTGTGAAATGACTGAATATCTGAAAATTCACATTTTCACACAAATTTCTCAACAGATATATAAAATCCAAGTGTTTTGCCAATTTTCTAACAAAATATGGTCAATATAAGTGCTACCAAATTTGAGAAATTGCCCTGTTAACATGACATGTTTTTCAAATTTTGAAAAACAGCAAAATCTGCATGAATGATCATGGAAATTGTTTAACATAGAAGTGTTACTATGTCAGACATAGGCCCACAAAATTGATACATTTCCCGAAACTTATCAAACTTTGTGAAAAACTAAATTTTGAAAATTAGCCATTTGATACAAAATAATTGTTTTTTCCAGATGAAACTTAAATAATTTACTGAATAATTGTAATTTTCATTCATTTCAATCAAAATTATGATAATAGGGTTGGTACTACTGTGACCTTTTGTCAATGGAAATTTCATGATTTTTTACGGAAATTCGGAAAATTACAGTTTTTGAAATGGCTGAATTATCTGAAAATTCAAATTTTCCCACGGTTTTCTCACCAGATATCTAAAATCCAGGTATTCTGCTAATTTTTAACCAAATATTGTCAATCCTAGACTCGCACAAATTCGAGAAATTGCCCTAGTGACATGACATGTTTTTCAAATTTTGAAAAACAGCAAAATCTGCAGTTTCGGAGTGACCCCCCTGGAGTATCATATTTTCAAAATTTCTTCATTTCCCACAATTATCTCTCCTGATTTACTAAATATAGGTGTTTTTCCATGAATGATAATGGAAATTGTTTAACATGGAAGTGTTACTATGTCAGACATAGGCCCACAAAATTGATTCCTTTCCCCAAACTTATCAAAATTTGTGAAAAACTAAATTTTGAAAATTAGCCGTTTGATACAAAATAATATTTTTTTCCAGATGAAACTTAAATAATTTACTGAATAAAGGTAATTTTCATTAATTTCAATCAAAATTATGATAATAGGGTTGGTACTACTTTGACCTCTTGACTATGGAAATTTCATGATTTTTTACGGAAATTCGGAAAATTACAGTTTTTGAAATGGCTGAATTATCTGAAAATTCACATTTTCCCACGGTTTTCTCACCAGATATCTAATATCCAAGTATTCTGCTAATTTTCTAACCAAATATTGCCAATCCTAGACCCGCACAAGATTGAGAAATTGCGCTCGAAACATGGCATGTTTTTCAAATTTTGAAAAACACAAAATCTGCAGTTTCGGAGTGACCCCCCCAAAGTAGCCTTTTTAGTGAAATTAATAAATAGAGGTGATTTATTGTTAAAAACAATGCTAGCCTTCATCCAAACCCAGTTTGGATAGTTCTTGTTAATTTTTTCTAGCATTCAGAGAGGGCTGAACATCGACCACTTTTTTGTTGAAGAAATGAGGATTTTTGTGAAAAAATGGCTTCCCGACACCCCTATTTTGAGGCCCCCCTGTGAGAAAAGTATTCTGAGTTTTGAAGTTCCAACTTCAGATTTCTTCGTTTAAGAGGTGGTCTGGTCACTACGTAAAATTTCAGGCCATTCCGAGAACGTCATCCAAACAAATTCCCTGATATTGCATGATTTTCTCTGAGACAGCTCATTAACTATGCAAAGTCCTGCAGCAGTTAAATTATCTCAAAGGGCAGTGTCCTAAACTAAGCAGGTAGCCAGGTAGAGGTGTAACAGGTTCAAACACCTTTGTTTTCAGTGTGGTAAAGGCATTTTAAGCCTGCGTCTTGGTATACTTATAGATTTATATTGCCTTTACTTTGAACTTCGAACTCTTCTAAAATTTATTCAAAGAAGCATCGATTACTAGTTTTCGCACCTGAGAAATTATTGACTTCAAATAACAGCTGGTTAAAGAAGGACTTTTTCAAGAGTAGAATGACTCAATGATAATAATATTTGCCAAATTTGGCAAAGAAGAATCAGAGGACAATGATCAACAAAGCATTTTTTTTAAAGGTAGCCTTTCTATGATTGGATATTAGTCTAACAATTATGTCGACAACTGTAATGATATATTCAATCTAACATTAAATGTACAAGATAAACCCCCCCCCCCCCCAAAAAAAAACATTTATCACTTCACACCATATACTCCATATACTTAGCTCTAATTGTATTGCTAATGGCTTGGGCATTCCAGAAGAGACACTTGAATTAAAAGCCTCTAATTGAGTGTTAAAAATAGCTGCAGGACAAAGAAATGGAGTTGGTTTTCTCAGACAGAAGCAGCAGCAAAACCCTTGGCAGCCAAAGCAGAAAAGTGATGCAGGATGGGAGATGCTTAGTTGCAGAGGCTGCGGATAAGGTTTGGGAAAGGGGGTGCACTATCTTGGAAATAGGTGATAATTAGTATGTCCTATCTATCTTTGTTTGTTTGTTTGTTTGTTTGTTTGTTTGTTTCTTTTTTTCTTTCTTTCTTTCTTTCTGTCTCTTTGTCTCTATCTATTTTACCTCCGCTTCCTCCATTCTGTATCATTGGAACTTTGCCATTTTTATTCTGCGTCTGACTCTCACCTTGTTGTCATAGAAACCCACGTGTGTATAAGTCACATGACTTGGCCTCCCATCTTTAATTGCTTGTCACACGCCTCAGTTTAATTAATTGATAGGCCTATGCCGTTGTTAATTATCTTTAAAACAGTAAGCCTGGCCCTATAAATACTATAAATGTCTTCATTTGACAAAACTTTGTCCAACTTTACAATGAAAATTAGTTAATTTTTTTCTTTGTTTTGAAACTTGCAATGATTTTATCACAAATTTCACTTAGTTTATTCCAACTTCAACATTGTTTACCACAACTTTCACTTAGTTTATCACAACTTCAACATTGTTTACCACAACTCTCACTTAGTTTATCACAACTTCAACATTGTTTACCACAACTCTCACTTAGTTTATCACAACTTCAACATTGTTTACCACAACTTTCACTTAGTTTATCACAACTTCAACATTGTTTACCACAACTTTCACTTAGTTTATCACAACTTCAACATTGTTTATCACAACTCTCACTTAGTTTGTCACAACTTCAACATTGTTTACCACAACTTTCACTTAGTTTATCACAACTTCAACATTGTTTACCATAACTCTCACTTAGTTTATCACAACTTCAACATTGTTTATCACAAATTTCACTTAGTTTATCACAACTTCAACATTGTTTACCACAACTTTCACTTAGTTTATCACAACTTCAACATTGTTTACCACAACTCTCACTTAGTTTATCACAACTTCAACATTGTTTACCACAACTCTCACTTAGTTTATCACAACTTCAACATTGTTTACCACAACTCTCACTTAGTTTATCACACTTCAACATTGTTTACCACAACTCTCACTTAGTTTATCACAACTTCAACATTGTTTACCACAACTTTCACTTAGTTTATCACAACTTCAACATTGTTTACCACAACTTTCACTTAGTTTATCACAACTTCAACATTGTTTATCACAACTCTCACTTAGTTTGTCACAACTTCAACATTGTTTACCACAACTTTCACTTAGTTTATCACAACTTCAACATTGTTTACCATAACTCTCACTTAGTTTATCACAACTTCAACATTGTTTATCACAACTCTCACTTAGTTTATCACAACTTCAACATTGTTTACCACAACTTTCACTTAGTTTATCACAACTTCAACATTGTTTACCACAACTCTCACTTAGTTTATCACAACTTCAACATTGTTTACCACAACTCTCACTTAGTTTATCACAACTTCAACATTGTTTATCACAACTCTCACTTAGTTTGTCACAACTTCAACATTGTTTACCACAACTTTCACTTAGTTTGTCACAACTTCAACATTGTTAATCACAACTCTCACTTAGTTTATCACACTTCAACATTGTTTACCACAACTCTCACTTAGTTTATCACAACTTCAACATTGTTAATCACAACTCTCACTTAGTTTATCACACTTCAACATTGTTTACCATAACTCTCACTTAGTTTATCACAACTTCAACATTGTTAATCACAACTCTCACTTAGTTTATCACACTTCAACATTGTTTACCACAACTCTCACTTAGTTTATCACAACTTCAACATTGTTAATCACAACTCTCACTTAGTTTATCACACTTCAACATTGTTTACCACAACTCTCACTTAGTTTATCACACTTCAACATTGTTTACCACAACTCTCACTTAGTTTATCACAACTTCAACATTGTTAATCACAACTCTCACTTAGTTTATCACACTTCAACATTGTTTACCATAACTCTCACTTAGTTTATCACAACTTCAACATTGTTAATCACAACTCTCACTTAGTTTATCACACTTCAACATTGTTTACCACAACTCTCACTTAGTTTATCACAACTTCAACATTGTTAATCACAACTCTCACTTAGTTTATCACACTTCAACATTGTTTACCACAACTCTCACTTAGTTTATCACACTTCAACATTGTTTACCACAACTCTCACTTAGTTTATCACAACTTCAACATTGTTAATCACAACTCTCACTTAGTTTATCACACTTCAACATTGTTTACCACAACTCTCACTTAGTTTATCACACTTCAACATTGTTTACCACAACTCTCACTTAGTTTATCACAACTTCAACATTGTTAATCACAACTCTCACTTAGTTTATCACACTTCAACATTGTTAATCACAACTCTCACTTAGTTTATCACAACTTCAACATTGTTTACCACAACTCTCACTTAGTTTATCACAACTTCAACATTGTTTACCACAACTTTCACTTTGTTTATCACAACTTCAACATTGTTTACCACAACTCTCACTTAGTTTATCACAACTTCAACATTGTTTACCACAACTTTCACTTTGTTTATCACAACCTAATAATTAGTTGCTTCACAGCCTTATAATTGCTGTTAGTAACAATTTTCTTATTAAATATTTTATATTTTGTTAGGGTTTGGTCTCCCGTTGTTGTTTTTCATGAGTCTATCAATTAGTATAATTTCCAAAATAGCAGGGGGTTAGTTAGTTCAGTCGGTTGTGGCACGGGTTTCCTATACATATTTGTTGGACAGCAGTTTCATCACTCTTCACATCATTGAGCACTGTGTCCTACTTTCCAAATATAATTAGCCTACAAAGTGCATAAATGCAGGACGTAAAGCACCAATCATCTATCCTTTCTTCATATATACTTCTCTCCCTATGCCACTACATAACAGGGGTTGGTCTTGTAGTAGCATGCTGGGCTGCCATTTGCTGGGTCCATGGTTCGAAACCAGCTCTTGCCTGGGCACCTGGGCCTATGTTGGATGGCTGTTTCAATCATTCTTTGTCTCATAGCCGTGTCTTTCTCCTGTTCTAATTAGCCCAGCAAGTGCATGTAAATACAGGACATAAAGCCTCAATCACCGATCCATCCCTACGCTTCTATCAGAGCCTCTCTGCATGCTTCTCTGTACCTATGCTTCTCTCTCTCTACATGCTCTGTGCCTCTTTCTGTCTGTGCTTCTCCCAAGCTCCAATCTTCTAGCCCTGAGATAGGTGAGGGAACTCAGAGAGGAGGGAGCACCTTATCTCCAGATGTTTAACCCCCTCCCCTACCCTAGTAGTTCCAGGAAACATAAGCAGCATACCTGTCTACTGGTGCAACTAGCCTATCCTGAGAATGTAGTTGCTTCACTGTGAAGAGGTTTAATTGCTGTAAAAAGTGTAAAGTTTATGTTAGACCAAGTAGTATTAAATACTTCAATATAATATTGTAGATGCACGTGATATTTTGGTAGAAGTTGGAGAATTTAAAGGTTATGATAACTTTAACCAATCTTAAATGATTAACTGTAAAGTTACATTTTAAAGAGAGGAGACTACAGTCATATGATAGAAATTAGTATAATTTCTGAAAAATACCTAATTTATTTGTATTAAACTGTGACTTATTATTTATCGCATAATTATAACATTACTTGGATCTCGTGTGAGCAATTTGTCTAAATCTAAATTAAGACTAAAGTACTTGTTTCAGGAATAGGTCACTGCAATGAAAGTTTGTCTTTGGAAAATTAATGATGTATGGAGTGCAGTGATCACTTCAGTTTTACGACATTTGCAATTGACTAATTGAAATCATATAAAAACTTTTGAAATGAGACATTTCACATTGGTTTACCATTTCTTACTGATATAATTACAAATTCCCAAAACATGTTTTGTAGAGAAAATTCTTAACAAAATTCAACAAAGACATAAAGAAACAATAAAAGTCTGATCAGCTGTGTGAACCCTTATCATCACAGCCCTTTGTTTAGTTGGTTATTTCTGGCACAAAAACAGTCCTGCCCATTGCACATAATGTAAGACCTTCTTAGTTTGTTGTTGCCTCCCATACCTGAAGTTATTTGTTGATGTTAAGCCAGTGCACAGGTCTGGACTAAGCCATAGGCAATCATAGCTAAGCCTTAGTTCTCAGCCATAGGGCCATAGCCTGCAAGCCATAGAGCCCATGTGTTAACAGGCTCAATCTTTACTTCAGGCAATTCTGTGTAACTGGTGTATTATTGGTTTCAGTAGCTGGTGAAGAAACAAGTATTTCTAGTATTGTGTTGGTGATTGCTCACTTTTTCTGTGGCCTACTTTTAGAAATATAGTAAATCATATACAGTGTCTCTATAGTGTCATCGCCAAGTACTTTTTTTGATGCGATATTTGAAATAAATTCGATATCAATACTTTTCACCAATCTAAAGAAATAGCAAAATCCCAGCAAATTACAACATTCTGACTTTGCATTTATCTCGTCAACCAAAGACACTATCATTGTCGTCAACCATTTTGAAATACGTAATCTCATCTCAGTTCTCGTTTTACGAGATCTCGGGCAAGAAGTGTCATGATGTCAGATTGATGAACACGACGTGAAATTTAGTGTGATTTCTCTAAATATTTTTAATAAATACCCCAACTGCTATTATTTTAATATAATATATATGTGCTGGTTACTATTCAATTTCATCAGGATTTTACATATAATAATTTTGCTCAATACAAAATAGCTTTCACACTATCATCCCTCATTTCCCTAAGTTGATTGATTGACCAACTGGCATACTGACCTTCTGACTGATTGATCTGTTTCTTGACTAAATGACTTTGTGATTGACTTTCAGACTGATTCACCTATGATCAGTCTCAAAGTTATTTGATTACACATTGACTAACTACTCACCAACTAGCTGACTGACAACTTAGCAACAAGATTGATTGATCTGATAACTGATTGACCAACCAATAATCTTACATTTTGACTGAATGGTGAACTACAAGATCAGCTGATTAAATAACAGGGTGACTCACTGACCATCAATCTGACAGTGTGACTGACTGATCAACTTAGTGACTAACCAGTTGACTAATTTACTGACTGACTAGCCCAGTTCAGGTCAACAGATCAGGGGTATCCAGTCCAGGTATCCAGTAGGGTTAAATCAGGTTCACCTCAAGTACTATACTTTTACCCCTTAGGCAAAGGGTAGTTACTTGCCCCAGCATAGACACTGCACTTATGGGAATGATGGAATTACCAAGGGATTACCAATTTAACGCCTCGTATAAACAAGATCAAGCAGACAATTTAGCATGTGATGTATCTCTAATTGGGTGTGAGATTTGGGACCTCCTGGGGCATAATGTTAATGGTGAAACAAGCAGACCATTCTTCTATGAAGTTTTTAAATTTCAATTATCTATACTTATTGTATGTTTTAGCCAAGGTTGAAAGGGTTCATATTCATGAGGGGGTGTACTCTTAGTCAAGCATTCCACAATTG
The DNA here is from genome assembly GCA_026936325.1 of Platynereis dumerilii. Classification (NCBI taxonomy): domain Eukaryota; kingdom Metazoa; phylum Annelida; class Polychaeta; order Phyllodocida; family Nereididae; genus Platynereis; species Platynereis dumerilii. The sequence goes on from JAPTHN010000009.1 coordinate 10,239,757, forward strand.
CCATCACTGCCTATTGGCAAGTACCCATTTGCACCTGGGTAGAGTGAAGCAATGGTTTAAGGAGGATCTGCTCAGTTCCTCCATGCTGTGACTGGGATTCGAACCCCGACCATGCTCGTAACAGTCTAACACCTTATCCATCATGGCATCTATTTATCTCTCTATCTATCTATCTATCTATCTATCTATCTATCTATCTATCTATCTATCTATCTATCTATCTATCTATCTATCTATCTAATTGGTCCAGTGATGTTTTGAAAAGTACTGACCTTACACTTGAGATTTACCAGATATTTTCCAAGAAACCTCAGGTATCTAATTAAACCTAGAAAGCAAAATGTCAGTACGCCAGCAAGAGTAAGCTGCAGGATAAGTTTTAGGTCTAACTTGATGTGCACTTGGGTGATTGATAGAGTTGGTGGCAATGAAATAGTAACAAGTAATAATTTTTCAATAAAATAATTATTATTATCCACAGAGAGGAACTTATAGCTTGAGATGCTGCTGTTAGTAATATTATGATACATTTTAAGTTCCTATGATTCTCTCAGATTTTATGTGCATGCTTAATTGATTATATTGTTTAGAAACTTGCTTTGTAATAATATTTGTAAAGCCGAAAGATTGTATAGGTATTTTGACACAGTTGGTTGGTCAGCGGTGACTCTTTGCTTTAGATTTTCCTTCCTACCAGGGGAGCTGCTTCCGCTTACAGATCCCCCTACATTTGCACCATTTTCAAATAAATGTGATGGAGGCATTATGTTCACATTTCAGTGAACTCGCTCATGCCCTCGAAGTTATGATGGTCTTAAATTATATGTACAGGCCATGAGAGTCAATAGTTGAGGAATCAGTGCCAAACTGACTTGATGTTTAATGAAATGAAAGATAGAGAGATAGATAGATGGATTGGTAAGTGCACCTGCAAAGCTCAGCTCGGCACGCTCACGCTGTAAGGGTTGATTGTTGAGATGCGAGATAGATCAGGTGTCGTCAACAGATTACATTTTTACCCCACGTGAGGGATCTTCTACTTGCCCAGTACAGACAATGATACAAGGGGTTGCCAATTTAATGTCTTATCCGAACGACATCCAGCAGCTGGGACATAAATGTCTTTTGTCTGGGAAAATACCACGTTATTAGTAATATGTTTTGTCAATTATTTTTTAAAAATCTGGGAGCCAAGAGTCGCTAGTTTCATTTTTGACTCCTATATTCTGACTCCACCTGCAAACCTAACTTCGACTGACGACTCTGAAGCCGACTCCACCTGAAAAGCTCCGACTCCATGACTCTGACGCCGCGGAATCAATAGTATCTACATTGCATATGTCTATATATACTTTTTATCAGTCTCTCTCTGTAGATCTCTATATACTTGCTAGTCTGTTTCCAATCCTCATAATATCTTGCAGTTGCCTGCATAATGCCCAAGCCCAAACATCACACAAGACCTTCGTTTAAAACAAGGCGTATCACGTGTTGGACGTAATCCCAAGAAACCCCAGAAGCCTTCCTAAACAAAAACACTATCTCACTCTATCCGATAGCCATCTATAAATAGCCCCCTTTACCCCAATACATTCCTTTGCGTCTGAGTTTGTTTGACTTAGATTGTGGCGTTTGCCCAAAGTTTGTACCTGGGACCTATCTGCAACCATCTATACCATCTCTACCTGAACACGTAATATATGATGTATATAATATAGTTTCGCAATGGTATATATGTGCAAATGTTTATAGGTAAGGTTTGATTTAATTTTGAGAGAGGACCCAAAAACATGAAACATGCCCTTTTTCACCCTGAAAATTCCATAATTTTTGGCAAAATTATTGCTGACCAAATGTTTCTATTTTCTGGAAAAATTTAAGTTGGCAATTTTCATACGCTCTTAATGCAAAAGGTTCTTGATGGTATAGAACCCACTGCTGAAAATTTTTTGTTAAGGGTTCAACTGAATTGAAATGAATTTATACTGGTGACAAGGCCCTATGATGGAACTCTATGCTCCCAACTTTGTGGGAGTTCAGTGCAGCTGGATCATCTAAGTGTTGTTTTTGTTTGCTGTTGGAACCTTTTTAAAAGTTGAATGATTAACCTTTTAGGGTTCCTTATCTATACCAGCTTATAGAACCCTTATTAAAGGTTCTGCATAAAACCATTTTTTTAAGAGTGTACATCTCTGAGAGATGTCAGCCTACCAAAATTTTTTATGAACCATGACTATGTATCATATTTCTTCGTTCTTAGTGCATGGTCAATAAATTGAAATTGAAATGGCCTTGTTGACAGCCTCAGTTTGTCATGCAAACCTCAGACCTGTGCCAAATTCGTAGACTCAGTTCAATTGATGTGCAGAATAAGTAACTGCAATTGGACTGTAGCATAACATAATAGGCCAGTGATTGGTCAATTGCATCAGGTGTGACATCAAGCTTAGAGCATGACATTACTATTTTCCCTTCGCAAAACCGAGGCTTTGGAGTCGGAGGCAGGAGTCGGAGTCGGAGGTTTTTATGATGGAGTCTAAGTCAGAGTTGGAGTCGAAAAATAAATAGGTGACTCCTGACTCCTAAAATAATTAAACCAATTTACAAAAACACAGTTACAAAAATGTGAAATGTATCCCAAATTTTACACAAAACTTCCAAAACAAATTTTCATGCACAGAATCCTATGAAAACTTTGTGCAAACTAATTTTTCTCCCCTGTTAACCATGCAATATTTTTGTGCAATAATGCCGATAAGCGGAGTCGGAGTCGTAATTCAGGAGACCTAAGGAGTTGGAGTCGAAGTTGCTTTTCAGAAAGTCAAGGAGTCGGGAGTCTGAGTCGGTCCACTTATTACCCGACTCCAAAGCCCTGCACAAAACGCTGTGATATCAAGCTGCAAATTCAATCACACATTTAATCCAGATTCTACACGTGCATTTATTATATCAATTGGACAAGACTAAGACTTTTGTGATTTGACAACGCATAATTGACAACGTCTAAACTTTGAAGAGATTCCGTTTTGAAAAAATACATCTGCTCTAACGGACTGATGCGAGGGACCGCAAGTTGCAAAACCTGCAGGAAATGTTTTAGCCAAACAATGGGGTTGTGCACAATAATGCATGCATAGCAATTGTTCACCAGTGTTTATGTAAATAGATATACATTTTATTTCTGGCTTTGCACACTACTGTCTTGCACAGGGAAATTGGGCATCAGCCATTCATAATTAGTTTTACTATACCATAGTACAATATATAGGAGTTAAATATAGTTAGGTCATAATCAGCACAATTGGCAAGACTATTGATTGGCCCAAGGCGTAAAACATAACATTCGGACAACATCAATTGTGATACTTTAACACAAAATATATTGAACTCTCCCTAAACCAAATAATTTTGCTCTTCGAAAGTTCTAGAACGGAAACAAACTTTTTTTTTTTGTAATGTTGTAATTCTATTTAGGAATCTTGATCCTTGAAAATAGATATTGCTCTATTTGCGATGTGTTTGTTCCACTGGTGTGGACTTGCGTCAAACACAATGATTCCGTCGTTGAAGCAACAACTGCTTGAAGAGACCAAATTGTACATAACCTGACATTGTTGTTATATTTCAAATAATCATCATTTGTTATTATTTGAACTATCTATTTTTCCATGGTTTTTTGTTTTTAATTTTGCCTTGCAAATAGCATCACATGCACCTTCTCCTCCTGTCACATCATGAACCCGCCAGTTAACATATTTTGAAATACTTTCTTTTTGAAATATTACTTATTTTTCTCCTTTTGTAGATTTTTTTTTTTTTTAGTATTTTATGATATAATTCCAGTGATTTATTGGTTGTCAATATTATGTTTACTCAATAATTAAGGTGGCCCCTTGTTAGCGGCTATTTAAGCCTTTAAGCGGTCTCCTGACTCTATGTAAAATTTCTTTTGAGTCAAATAAATATATTCTGAGTCTGAGTCTTTAGAATCAATCTGTGATCCAATTAGTCCACTTAAGAGGCACTTTTTGTAAAAACCTGCGGGGTTGGCCGGGGGTCCGTCAGACTTTGCCATGTGCCATACACCGTTTCGAAGCTATAAGTCTCGCTAAGAAAAATTCACCAACATTTTTTTCCTAGAGCCAGCAGTTTCCATGGAAACAGCTGCTTTGTTGACCAATGTCAGACCCCTTTTTTTTCACAAATCCTCAAAAGGGCAAAATTGTGAAACTCAAAATTACCAATTATTGATAGGTGGCCTCTGTTGAGAGCTCTGAATTTAATGACGTAAAAAATTGCACATGACAAGTAGAAGTGTAAGGAAACTTGTTGAGTTCATTCTTTTTCAAATACCATGATTTATGACCCTACCACAGCACCCCCTAGTGGCCATTGTTTTCAGTCTAGTACCTGAGGTGAAGACATACCAACTTCAGGGGAACTTTTTTCAAAAAGGAAACGCGATCCAGGTAGGTGACCTAAGCGGAGTTTTTTATTAACACCTGTATTTTCGGAAACTATTTTCAAACTCGTGGGCACTCATTCCAATTTGACTGTGGCGCCACCTATATTATTCAAATTTTTTTTTTTTTTTCAAAATAATCAACAAACTTTAAGCCTGGCTGCAGTGATGAAGGGTAATGTTGAATTATCCAAAGTTACATCCTGTCTGGCCAATAACACTAACTTAGATATAGCAAGTGACAGAAATCACAAAAGTCACATGGTTTTCCAGAGAGAGGGCTGTAACCATGGTAATGTCAGTTGCATTTTACAAATCTAACATTTTTTTTCTTGTTATTTGATTGCCTGTCAGTCATTGAGAAATATTTTGAATGGAAAATTAAGAGCACAAAAATAATTTTGAGGATTGGGGGCAATTATTTTTTTTGGAATTTTTTGGTTGCCATGGTAACTAAGGGAGTACGCCAGGCATAAACATGAGGATGCAAACAAGGAAATATTTAGGAAATTGTCCAGATAGCATGGCCTATTTGGTGTAAAATAGCTTATTTAGATATCCAAATATGCTCTAACATGGGGGTATAAAATATAATTATTTTAAAAAAGTGGGTCAAAGGTCACAATTGTCTATAAAAGTAGGTCAAAGGTCAAACACGGGCAATTTTTTTTCCATTTTTCTCCTAATTTGCCTTTTTTAACCTCTTTTACACCTTGCCTCTGCTTTTCGAGCACCCTACTGCATTCCTCCAACCTTAACCTAGTTCTAAATGGCAAATGGACCCTTGACCTTGAATATCTAGGTCATTGCCACTGTTCAAAAGTAGGTCAGATGTCAATATTTGTGGGTTTTTTCTCCAAGAACAGCCAAAATGTTGGGTAAAGGTTGTGTTTTGCATGTGTTTAGGACTAAGGTTTAAGCAATAATCCCACAAAAAAAATGAAAACTTGCAGGTCATCATCCTTAGTGATTGTTGCCATGGCAACATAAAAAAGAAATACATTCAATAGCTTGTTAGCAACTGATGTAAAATCAAGCATATTGGGCCAAAAAAATAAATATCTAGGGTATTGTCCAGGTGGTATGGCCAATTTTTTGTAAAACAGCATATTTAGATGTCCAGATATGCCCTAACATGGGGTATAAAATGTTATTATTTTAAAAAAGTGGGTCAAAGGTCACAATTGTCTATAAAAGTAGGTCAAAGGTCAAACACGGGCATTTTTTTTTCCATTTTTCTCCTAATTTGTCTTTTTTATTTTCTTTTACACCTTGCCTCTGCTTTTCGAGCACCCTACTGCATTCCTCCAACCTTAACCTAGTTCTAAATGGCAAATTGACCCTTGACCTTGAATATCTAGGTCAAGGCCACTGTTCAAAAGTAGGTCAAATGTCAATATTTATGGGTTTTTTCTCCAAGAACAGCCAAAATGTTGGGTAAAGGTTGTGTTTTGCATGTGTTTAGGACTAAGGTTTAAGCAATAATCCCACAAAAAAAATGAAAACTTGCAGGTCATCATCCTTAGTGATTGTTGCCATGGCAACATAAAAAAGAAATACATTCAATAACTTGTTAGCAACTGATGTAAAATCAAGCATATTGGGCCAAAAAAATAAATATCTAGGAAATTGTGCAGGTAGTATGGCCAATTTTTTGTAAAACAGCATATTTAGATGTCCAGATATACCCTAACATGGGGTATAAAATATAATTATTTTAAAAAATTGGGTCAAAGGTCACAAATGTCTATAAAAGTAGGTCAAAGGTCAAATACGGGCAAATATTTTACATTTTTCTCCTGAATTTGTCTTTTTTAACCTCTTTTACACCTTGCCACTGCTTTTCAAGCACCCTATTGCATTCCTCCAACCTCAACCTAGTTCTAAATAGCAAATTGACCCTTGACCTTAAATATCTAGGTCAAGGTCACTGTTCAAAAGTAGGTCAAATGTCAATATTTATGGGTTTTTTCTCCAAGAACAGCCAAAATGTTGGGTAAAGGTTGTGTTTTGCATGTGTTTAGAACTAAGGTTTAAGCAATAATCCCACAAAAAAATGAAAACTTGCAGGTCATCATCCTTAGTGATTGTTGCCATGGCAACATTGAAAAGAAATACATTCCATAGCTTTTTAGCAACTGATGTAAAATCAAGCATATTGGGCAAAAAAAAAAATATCTAGGAAACTTTTGAGGTCGTATGTAGGGTTGGGACGATAAACGATATATCGTGGTATCGCGATATCTTCCAACATTAAATATCGTGATATCATGGCTATAGATATCGCGATATCAACAATATCGTGATATATCATGATATATCGTGATATATTGAGTCTTTTTTGTTCAAAACCGCAAATTTCTGAATTTGCATCGCTCTTGTCCGCCATTTACGGGCGGATTTCTTGCTTTTTTCTTCTCATTTATGGATTCTACGACACCTGCGATATATCGTGTTATAAGCCTCACAAGATATCGTGATATCAAAAACCATTATCGTCCCATCTCTAGTCGTATGGCCAATTTTGTGTAAAACAGCATATTTAGATGTCCATAATTATATGCCCTTACATGGGGTATAAAATATTATTATATAAAAGGTGGGTCAAAGGTCACAAATGTCTATAAAATTAGGTCAAAAGTCAAATTCGGGCAAATATGTTATATTTTTCTCCTGAATTTGTCTTTTTAAATCTCTTTTACACCTTGCCACTGCTTTTCAAGCACCCTATTGCATTCTTCAACGCCTAACCTCATTCTAAATGGCAAATTGACCCCTGACCTTGAATATGTAGGTTAAGGTCATCAATCATAAGTAGGTCAAATATCAAAATGTATGGTTTCTTCCGAGAAAAGTCAAAATGTCATGTAAGGGTTGTGTTTTGCACATGTTTAAGACTTAGGTTTTAAAAGCAATAATCTCACCTATTAAACGAAAAATTCTAGGTCATCATCCCTAGTGGGTGTTGCCATGGCAACATAAACAGCAAACCTTCAGCAAATAACACCTTTAGAAGATTACAGTTGCACCATAAAATTGGTGTTTTTAACAAATGGCATATAGGTATGCAATAGCGGTAGAGTTGTGGCCTTCAATTACATCTATTTGCTTGCTGCCCTGCTATCTGCCCATCTGCCTGCCAGGGTTTGTAAAACCAGGGAAAGGCCTGATTAGACTAATTTATGCATATTATGGCACAGTTTTTATGGACATCTAAATATGCTGTTTACAAAAAATTGGCCATACTACCTGCACAATTTCCTAGATATTTATTTTTTGGCCCAATATGCTTGATTTTACATCAGTTGCTAACAAGCTATGGAATGTATTTCTTTTTTATGTTGCCATGGCAACAATCACTAAGGACGATGACCTGCAAGTTTTCATTTTTTTGTGGGATTATTGCTTAAACCTTAGTTCTAAACACATGCAAAACACAACCTTTACCCAACATTTTGGCTGTTCTTGGAGAAAAAACCCATAAATATTGACATTTGACCTACTTTTGAACAGTGACCTTGACCTAGATATTCAAGGTCAAGGTTGGAGGAATGCAGTAGGGTGCTTGAAAAGCAGAGGCAAGATGTAAAAGAGGTTAAAAAAGACAAATTCAGGAGAAAAATGTAAAATATTTGCCCGTATTAGACCTTTGACCTTCTTTTATAGACATATGTGACCTTTGACCCCTTTTTTTAAAATAATTACATTTTATACCCCCATGTTAGGGCATATCTGGACATCTAAATATGCTGTTTTACACAAAATTGGCCAAACTACCTGGACAATTTCCTAGACATTTATTTTTTTGGCCCAATATGCTTGATTTTACATCAGTTGCTAACAAGCTATGGAATGTATTTCTTTTTATGTTGCCATGGCAACAATCACTAAGGATGATGACCTGCAAGTTTTCATTTTTTTTGTGGGATTATTGCTTAAACCTTAGTCCTAAACACATGCAAAACACAACCTTTACCCAACATTTTGGCTGTTCTTGGAGAAAAAACCCATAAATATTGACATTTGACCTACTTTTGAACAGTGGCCTTGACCTAGATATTCAAGGTCAAGGGTCAATTTGCTATTTAGAACTAGGTTAAGGTTGGAGGAATGCAGTAGGGTGCTCGAAAAGCAGAGGCAAGGTGTAAAAGAGGTTAAAAAAGGCAAATTAGGAGAAAAATGGAAAAAAAATTGCCCGTATTTGACCTTTGACCTACTTTTATAGACAATTGTGACCTTTGACCCACTTTTTTTAAATAATTATATTTTATACCCCATGTTAGAGCATATTTGGATATCTAAATAAGCTATTTTACACCAAATAGGCCATGCTATCTGGACAATTTCCTAAATATTTCCTTGTTTGCATCCTCATGTTTATGCCTGGCGTACTCCCTTAGTTACCATGGCAACCAAAAAATTCCAAAAAAAATAATTGCCCCCAATCCTCAAAATTATTTTTATGCCCTTAATTTTCCATTCAAAATATTTCTCAATGACTGACAGGCAATCAAATAACAAGAAAAAAAATGTTAGATTTGTAAAATGCAACTGACATTACCATGGTTACAGCCCTCTCTCTGGAAAACCATGTGACTTTTGTGATTTCTGTCACTTGCTATATCTAAGTTAGTGTTATTGGCCAGACAGGATGTAACTTTGGATAATTCAACATTACCCTTCATCACTGCAGCCAGGCTTAAAGTTTGTTGATTATTTTGAAAAAAAAAAAAAATTTGAATAATATAGGTGGCGCCACAGTCAAATTGGAATGAGTGCCCACGAGTTTGAAAATAGTTTCAGAAAATACAGGTGTTAATAAAAAACTCCGCTTAGGTCACCTACCTGGATCGCGTTTCCTTTTTGAAAAAAGTTCCCCTGAAGTTGGTATGTCTTCACCTCAGGTACTAGACTGAAAACAATGGCCACTAGGGGGTGCTGTGGTAGGGTCATAAATCATGGTATTTGAAAAAGAATGAACTCAACAAGTTTCCTTACACTTCTACTTGTCATGTGCAATTTTTTACGTCATTAAATTCAGAGCTCTCAACAGAGGCCACCTATCAATAATTGGTAATTTTGAGTTTCACAATTTTGCCCTTTTGAGGATTTGTGAAAAAAAAGGGGTCTGACATTGGTCAACAAAGCAGCTGTTTCCATGGAAACCGCTGGGTCTAGGAAAAAAATGTTGGTGAATTTTTCTTAGCGAGACTTATAGCTTTGAAACGGTGTATGGCACATGGCAAAGTCTGACGGACCCCCGGCCTCCCCCGCAGGTTTTTACAAAAAGTGCCTCTTAACAACTCTATATGTATATATATACTATTTAATATACATATCTTTTAATTTACTTTTATTAATTAATAGCATGTTATTTTGATGATTTACTTTTAGAGTCCCTCAACCACTACCAATTTGCATCGAACGCAATCTCAACGAATTTCTAACGTAGGCCTCAAGCCTCACGCTACAAAGAATGGCCTCAATGATGTGAGCATGTTAATTAATTTCAGCAATGTATAGGTGCATGTACCATATCATTTTTGACTCTTGTATGTAGTCAATCCAAAAAAAATAATTTGCACCATTAACGAGCATGAGGACCCTTCGGATGCGCAACATCTATTTGTGTTCTGTTTTCGGATGAATTGAGTTGGTTTCTCCTAATTTATGAATATTCAGAGAGAAACCACAGAATAATGTGTTGTAGTATTATATATACAGATATGTGCATGCCTTCATAGTAATTTTTGAAAAATTTCTGCAAAAAAGAAGTCTTGGACTGCCGAAAACCCAAACTTGTGGGGGCCTAATTCAAACTTTCATAGAAGGCTCCCATTATCAATGAACTATAGTTTATATACATTTTGTAATGCTATATACATATCATTATTGTTTTTAACTTGTTTATACCATAAAATTGCTAAGTTTGTCTCCATGTTGTTTAAAAAAAATTAAAATCATTATTCACATTTTCAGAAATTTGTGGCGAGAGCAGAACCGACTCTACCCCATCTTGCGGGAACACAAGATGGCCGACCGTCCCACGGGAAGTCGCAACAACCGCACAACGACGTCACTACGCACACATTACCCCAATTAAACAAGGGAGATGGCTTGACGCGGCAACAAACAGTGATATCCCCTCATAAGAGTGAAAAGAGTATCGCTCCAACAGACCGCGATTATTCCCACAATCTTCCTCTCACACCTGCAGGTAATTAAGTCTGGAACGTAGGATTTTCTATAACTTAGACTGAAATCAAAAAATTAAATAATTGCTTATTAATATTTTTACTCTATCTTATAATACATCTGAAAATGTGAACTTTTTTTTTTTCGTGTATAGGCCTATCTAATTTTGTACATTTTAATATCTACATTCTTCTTGATAAAGCTCAACAAATTTTGAACAGTTTGGGAATTGAGAATTTTCCTATTTGATTGCCTTGGTAAACTTAGGTTATTAGATGGTCAAGAAATCTTTTAAAATCGACTACATGTCTATATCTATATCTATGTCCAAAAAAGAGGAGACACAAATGACATACTAAAGAATGATACACTTTAGTTGAGAGTTTTAGAAAGATGCAAAACTGCAACCAAAAATGAAACGGTACCCATTACGCTACATGATCGATTAAACTTAAATTTTTATCTTATAGGCTTACCTAACTGCCTCAGAAATCACAAATGAGCAATCTGACAAAATTATTTTTCAAAATTAACTTTCAGAATCCTTGAAGTTGTACGGCTCTCGTCTGACGGCCTTTGAACAGTCGGAGATCTTGGACTACCCAGAGATCTGGTATCTTGGGTTGGACGCCAAGAAAATCGACGGCATTCATGGGGGCCCCCAAAATGCCGGTTACGATGATGAAAATGGCTCTTACATTAAGGTGAGATATATATATAAAAATTTGGACATGTACACATTAATCATTTGAAAAGTGTGTTTTCCATTAGTTTATATCAGGGTCCCAAATTCGTTGTGAGATTTCTGGCATCCTTTGCCCAGCTTATTATATCACAGCGTTTTGAGCATATTTTATGGAACTAACGCTTTGTGAAATGAATTATTAATTAACCATTGTAAAATACTGACAAAATCTGGGTGTCCTTCTCGGTGTCTTGAATGCCCAGATGCATTGGGGTCTGTGCCCCTGGTATACAAATTTTTCCAGCTGGGTTTAATTCTCAAAGAAAACTGTTGCCTTTTGAAGAAAACTAACTGACTAATTACCAATTTTCAGGTGCTCAGTGACCAAATGGTGTATCGTTACGAGATGCAGGAAGTCTTAGGAAAAGGATCATTCGGTCAAGTGGTGAAAGCCAACGACCACAAGACAGGACAACAGGTAGCCATCAAGATCATCAGGAATAAAAAGAGGTAAGGTCAAATGTGTAAAATATTTCAAAGTAAATCTGCTCAATTTAAAATCTGCCAATAAGTGCTATCACTAAACTCAAATATACATCAAATGCCAAAAAATATATAATCAAATAAAAAAAAATAAAAAAATATATATATATGTAAGTTAGTTGTAAGAATAACATTTGAACTGAAAGTCAGAAAGCAAATCTCATAGTCAAAAATTTCCAAGATCACACTGATGAAAGAACCACCACAAGGAATTACTTTGGAAGGTGTAAGGACTAAGGAAAATAAAAAAGGCTTCATATAAACACAAAATTACAAGTCTATGCCAGGTTTGCTACTACAGTTGTGGCTCTTTCAACTTTCTCAATTATATAACTTTTATACTATGTCATTATTGTCTCCTAGGTTTCACCACCAAGCTCTAGTAGAAGTGAAGATCTTGGACGCCTTACGAAGAAAGGACCGAGAAAACCAGTACAATGTGGTTCACATGCTGGAATACTTCTACTTCAGGAACCACTTGTGTATTGTCTTTGAGTTAATGGGGTAAGTAATATTTTGTAGAAAATTATGGAATTTTGACGATAATCTCATAAATTTTGAAGACAACCTCATTACATTTATATATATCGTTAATCTCATATCATTCAATCTAAAGGACAATCTCTTTAAATCTTAAGATTATCTCAAATTTTAAAGACAATCTCTTTAAAATTTGAATACAATCGCTTTAAATTAAGAAGAAAATCTATTTCAATTTTGAAATATTTTGAAGATAATCTCATTCAATTGTGAGGACAATATTATCAAATTTTGAAGAAAATGTAATTAATTTAGAAATTTTTGAGAAAAAACCTTAAAGGGACAATCTCATTCAATTTCGAAAACAAACACATTCCGTAATTTTTTTTTAACAATTAATTTTCTCAAAATTTCAGTATGAATCTCTACGAACTGATCAAGAAGAACAACTTCCAAGGGTTCAGCATCGCTTTGATTCGGCGGTTCGCTTACTCCATGCTTCAATGTCTCAAGGTCCTGCACAAGGAGCGCATTATTCACTGTGATCTCAAGCCTGTGAGTTTCGAATTTTAGCGGCCATCTTGGACGCCATTTTGATTTTCGTAAAATGGACTAGAATGCAGGAAACTGTTGTATTAATAGATAGATTTTGCTACAGATTTAAGTATCCCGTGTACGTGTGCAGGCGCTATTTAATTACACGGGACCTATAAACTATAGGAAAACCACTCTAATGTCAAGTGCCGACTCAGGCCTAGTGTGACCTTCCTTGGTTTGCTCGTTGTGCAATGACTTTGAGTTTATGAAAATAATTTTGAAAATTCACTACTTCTCCAAATCAAAGTAATTTCAACAGAACATTGTTTTTTGGTTTGGAAGGTCACTGGAACAAGATAGTTTATTGGTCAGGTATAATGTAGATAATCATTTCACATACTATTTCAAGCCTTATACTGAGCTTAAATAATTTGCATTTCAGGAAAATATTCTTTTACGCCAACGAGGCCAAACATCTATAAAAGTTATTGACTTTGGTTCCAGTTGTTATGAGCATCAGCGAGGTAGGTCATAGTTCTCGAGTTTTAGATTTAAAGTGGAAAACAGTTTACCAATCTGTTTTATCAGAGTCTACGCTGTGCAACTAAAAAAGTCCCTCACATGGGGTTAACTTGTAACATCTCATCAATCAACCTTGAAAGTACCTGAAATTGGACTCAAAGGGCTGCACTTAGAATTTCATTCACCTGTATATCCGTTAAAATTAACAGCTCTCTAAATTTTGGGTACATTTGCACAAGTGCACACAGATCCTGAGCTGTTCTCATGTTTTTAAAGTTCTAGAGATTCAATAAATTAATATTGTTATATTATAAATTGTTTTTCAGTATACACATACATCCAGAGTCGTTTCTACCGGTCGCCAGAAGTAATTTTAGGTCTGCCATATTCGATGCCAATTGACATGTGGAGTTTCGGCTGTATTTTAGCTGAATTATATACAGGTAAGTTTAAAAATAACACAATCAATTCAAGACTGACTCATCAGTTCAAACAAAGATTTGGAAGAAAACTTATAAAGCACTTCAATCTTGTCCCTCTTACAAATCTCACACTCCTAGTTTTATGAAAAAATTATAAGTTGCAAAATAATAATGGTAATTCGGAAACCATGAAAAATGTCTTGACTTGTCACACTATTCTTTTATGATATAAAATGTAAATGAAAATTCTAACTGGTCTACTTTAAGTAATTTGAAATGACTGAAGATAAATTCACATTGGATTGCAATTTCCAAAATATTGACATGATTATATTTCTTTTATTATTTCAGGGTATCCTCTCTTTCCCGGAGAAAACGAAGTGGAGCAATTGGCTTGTATCATGGAGATACTCGGTTTACCCCCTACTGTAATACTTGACCAAGCCACCAGGCGGCGCCTCTTCTTTGGTACGAATGATTATAGTATACTCAGTTTTATGATATTTAACTTTTTAAGAAGAAAGTATCAGTTATATATTTAACATTAGATTGGTTACTTCATCACTTGCAAAATTAAAATTTATCAAATGGTAACAAAATTTCTTTCATGTGACTAACTGGAAACACTTTAAAAGAACTAGCAAAAATAACAATGTAATTATGTAAAACGTTTTGTTTTTTCTAGATTCAAAAGGGCAGCCTCGGTGCATCACGAACAGCAAAGGAAAGAAGCGAAAACCTCACTCCAAAGAATTATCCCAAGCCATAAAAACTAACGACACCAACTTCTTGGACTTCATTCGCAAATGTCTCGAGTAAGTTTATAACATGAAAACATGTCATCACACTCAGCCATTTCCTTCCAACTTATCTGGCAACTCGCCCTTATCGGATCAACCCCCAAACGCCAAAAAAGCAATCAATGTTTAAATCAAAAGGAATTCATGATGAATTTTCTAAATGAATAAGAAATCTTCTTACCTTAGATTATGTCCAGATGTAGAAAATGTCCAGTCCACTCCAGGTACACCTTGATAATATTCGTCAGATGAAACTGAAATAAGACATGTAACATTTTAAGAGTCAAAAGAGGGAGACATTGAACCAAAATGGCTTCCAAAACAAAAACAAAACAACAGTTTTATCCATCATATATCAGTTGTTTTACTGAAGCTTCTTCGCTATAATTTCATGATAGACTTTAACGAATGAATTACTTTAATGGAGATAGTAGTTTTAATTATGAATAATCAGTCAAGAAAAAACTATATAACTATAGACCTAACCATTGTTAAATGGCACACAAAGACAATTGCATTAAAACAGATATCAGAGATGTCACAGAGCTGCAGCCCTCTCATGCCGTTACTTACCCCTATCTATGCCTCTTTTCCAGGTGGGACCCGGGCAGAAGGATGAGTCCTGACGAAGCGTGCCAGCATCCCTGGATCCGAGAGGCTCTTGTCCATCGGTCAAAAAATGTAAGCCGACAAACAAGCAAACGCCAAACGAGTTACGCTTCCGCCGATGTAGCTGATTATAAAGTAACCAATGCCCCTGCAGCTGTACCTGGTAAGTCAGTGGACCAACCAATAATGTCTTTTGTACAAGTTTACGAGAAACTGACCCTATAGGAGACTACAGTTTTAAATATTTTGATTTCAGTAATTTACGATATATTTAATGGAGAGGTTTAACTACACGTTTCTGTGTCCCGTGAACGTGTAGGTTGCCATTGCAACAATGATGTAACATAGCATCTCTAAGCGTAAACGTGTAGCAAAAACCTCTCTATAGATCTTATTAAAAGGGTAAAGTTTATTTGGGTATGTAATTTTCCAGTCATCCGTCTTACTACTTAGTACCAAATTCGATTTACAAGTACTTGTAATGTTTTTCAATAATCTTGAACTATAATTTATAATGATCATTTCACATGCTTAGTAATATAGTTATTAATATTTTTCAAGTTAAATAGTATGGCGAAAAAATGGGTTTTGTCAAATGAAAATATTAATCTTTTGCAAGTAGCCTCAGCCGCAACAATTATTATTCTATGGAGCCTCTATTAGTGTTAGTCGGCTCTTCCCAGGAGTCTAGAGCTGCATACATGTAAGGAGTCTTTAATTTTTTACATACTTTGTTTATAATTTTCAGCAATAGCAGAGAAATCAGAAGAGCAGTGGGCAAAAAGAGAAAAACGGTTGACGGACAAAGTTCGCGAAAGACTTCAACAAGTTCCCCCAGGTGGCGACACCAATTTACAACAGACGGAGGTCACTTCAGTGAAATCTAATAGTAAGTGCATTGCACGCCTAAGGCCACACATAATTGATTCTTAGCTTCGCGCACCCGCCGACACAATAGATTTCCTGCCGATGGAAAAAAAAAAATTTTTTTTTTACATTGTAAAAAAAAAATTTTTCACCTTTTTTTTTGTCCTACCGACCGACCCTAGAAAAGTGCCTTGAGAGGATCCGAGAAGCTAAAGATCAATTATGTGTGGCCTAAAAGTCACCTATCACGTAAGAGTAAATTAGTACAGCATAAGAGCAACTGTAGGCCTTCGCTACAAAATTTTTTTCACAAAAATTGCCTGAAATCAAATTAATTTTTAATGGAAATATTATTGGGACCGACGTTCAAGAAAAATCCAGGCTGGACTTATTGTCAGCAGTCGGCAGTTTCAACTCAACCAAAGAGTTGACAAAGATGTCTTGGTGACAAGGTATTAAGACTGTAGATCATCTTAACACTGTGTACCGTTTGCTCTATGCGAAGCGACCTAGTTAATCATAAAATCTTAAATTATAGACCAGAAACCAATGTAAATACAATATGGGTGAAGTCATTTTAAATGAGGCCAAAAGTGTCACATAAGGGTAAATTTTTAAATGCATGTTTTAGGATGTATTCCTCATCCAGCCTGTGCTCCATAGTCTTAATTTTTATGAAATATACTTTTTATGTCCTTAAGTTACACAGACACTGCCCCACATAGAATTGTGCTGAGGAGAGTCTATGTCGTCACGTAGGTGAGAAATTTTGGTTGACTACACTTTATTTAATCCCTATTGTTGATAGTAGCAAACATTGATCATATAATCATTGTTCCAGGTATGGATGATTATTTAAAAAAATTTTAGCAGACAAATTACCATTTTGCTTTGAAATACACATATTGATGGAACAAAAATATATGTTCATCAATTTTGCTTCTTCGATGTTCTGTCAAAATAAAGCACATAGGTATACTCAGTAAATTTTTGGATTAAAATGTAAAAACACACAGACTGTATGAGAGAATGGTAAAATCCAAGACATCTAACCTGTTGTGTAAAAGATATAGGGATATTTTTAGTGTTACATCATATTTGACATAGTCCTGTAGGTGAGAATTCTGTCACACGTACATCATAATTGACCAAGTTTCAAAAATTATGTCAAATTGTGTATAATTAAACTTTACCAGTAAATGTAATCATAAACATTTCAATAAAAACAAACAAGGCTCAAATGTTAATTCCCCCTAATATAACACAAAAGAGAAATTTCACCAAGAAGCCGGAAAATAAGTTGCCAGAAGCTACACACATGCACCAAACACTCATTATGAATAACTGACTCAAGCTAGAACTTAAATTCTCTGAAATTCCATAAAATATATAAAAGAACAAGTAAGGTAAATTAAATTAGTTAAAATCCTCATTCATAACAACAGTAAAAATACAAATAATCAGAAGAATTTAAATGAAGCGTCAATTATGATGTACGTCTATTAATCTTGGCTTAACGAAATCAAACACAATGTATTGTTGAGATAAACTGCATTATTAAAGGAAGCTACCCAAAATACATCATAATTATTAATTTAATGTTGAGATTACTGTCATATATCTAAGATTTATGCTGTACATCACATTTGACATTACAAGTGTCAAATGTGATGTACATCAAAGAATCTTATGTTATTGTCAGATAGGAATGAAATGCATGTGCGAAATCTCATGACAAGGACTACAAAAGTCTGGGAATTTAATTAACACAAAGTTTTCTCTACTTTGGTAATGTTTTCATATCAAAAAGCACGAAAATTCATCTGTACATCATAATTGACCAATAATTGCTTCTTGGTCAATAATGATGTACTGTCCATTATGATGTACCAGTTTGATACTTTTTGACATATGACACATTTTGTTGTGTGACAGTCCTGTATCTTCATGCAAGGCCAATTTCAGAAACAAAACTTATTATTCACAGCAAAATGAAAAATTTTGATTAATGTGACGCTTCTCTACACATGAGAACACCTCTGTCAGTGACGTTACATCATATCCGTCCTGTAGGTGAGAATCCCAGAATTATTGACATTCAAAATTTGCATCCTCCATATCACAGCCGTTGCTGCTCTGTAGGATATCCTTTTAAACATTTTAGATAAATCTTGTGGAATACTTATTTTTGCAGCATACAAACCCATAAAAATATTACTGGGTGTGTCAACATTTTTGGTTTGAAATTTGGCCGTCCTGTAGGTGAGAATTTTTTCAGTGACAGCAGGTGTCATGTTTGGACTGCAACCATTTGACTATAGCTGGATATTCCTTCCAAAGCTGACTGGTATGTGACTAATTATCATAGACTTTCTTGATTCAATGGAAAATAAATCAACCAAACGACACTTAAATTGGAAAAAAAAACCATTTTTAGAAAACATTTTTTCTGGATTGACCATGTTTGACATTTATGATGTACGTGACGCGAGGTTTCGTCGGCCCGAGAAATATTCCCAGAACATTTCACATACCAAATGGAATTAAAAAACTTAAGTTCAGGTAAATAGGTAGTCATTAAAATTAAAAAAACTGAGCATAACTTACTTCAGTTGCTAACCATCAGCTGTCAAAGTAACACCGTTTGAAAATGTGACGTTTGACATCCCCAAAAATTGACCATTTTGAGAGTTTTTGGTCCCTGGTCTCAATGATGAAGCCATAATTTCACATAAAAGTGGATTTATTATGAAGACAAAATTATTTTCTACATCTCAGGGAATTTTAAAGAACTTATTACTAGCCAAACTTTTTTTATGTCCTGTTAAAGGTCAAAATCCTGGCTGGCCTCGTTTAAAATGACTTCACCCATATAATATAGCCAGTATGCTGTATTTATGTATCAGAAATCTTTATGTAAAATTTCAAGCTTTAAATATTTAGCAATCAAAAGATTTGGTGATTCTAGTAAAAAATGCACTAAAACTTACTAAAACTGCCTAATCTCCCAGAAAACTTGATTGATTCCAATTTTTTTATGTGTATTGTGTATACTATAAGACAGCATACTGGCTATATGGCAACGTTTGTTGCTTGCTCTGTATATGAAAACTAGCAAAATGTAAACAAAGAAAATCCTTAATTGGGTCACTTGGTTGGTACACAGTGTTAATGACCATTGCATTGATAACGTTAACATTAGAAGTTAGAAATGATAATTCTCATAAGACAATTTTTTGAGAATTTCGTACCATCTTCCGAAATTTCGATTGAGAAATTTCCAGACGAATTTGCGACTTTTCTCAGCCATATTTGTGCTTCCTAAGCATGTGTTCAAGTGTGACTTTAATATCTTTTATTTATTTACCTATTTTATTTCCAGCAACGTCAAAAGAATCTCAACCCCAACCAATAGACAAAGAAACGACCGAACAGGCTCCGGCTGAGGGGGCGGAAAAGAACGTTTTCCTTCCTCCAATTGAAAATAAATAACGAAAATAGAAGCGTTGCTAAGCAACAATAATACAGTCATCCTGCAGTATTACATATCAGACAATGCAATTTGTTTAATTCATAATGTTTTGCTCAATTTAAGTGTCTTAATAATAATCATGGAATTATTAAGTAAAAGAGACGTTGAATAATTAGTGCAGAATATTTTAGGATATTTTTCTCTGAATTGAGAGCATGATAAGATCATCAATTGATCGGAAATATTAAGCATGCAAACTAGTTGTGAATTTCATGTTTTGACTTATGACAGTGTATATAATTGATTTTTATATAGGGCGATTTATTTTTAGCTGATTTTTTACAGTGTGGCTCAATGTTGACTATTCCTAGGAATGAAATTGTAATGCATTTTACTTAAGATTTATGCTCAGTTTAAAGTGAGTAGCTACGCTGTAATATGAAAGACTGTGATATGACGTTGGTGTTATACGATACAATTAAATAGTTTGCTTTGTAATTGTATAACTAGTTTATTTATTGTCTTAATTTTGTATCAACTGCGTGGAATTTTTGGATAATCAAAATCACTTTTGTTGCATTTTAATAATATTGCTGAAAGAAATTTTGCATATTAATCAAGTTATTTCTAATGTCCACTTGATTATTGTAAAATTCAAATTTGAATTGTATGGTGGTGACACCTGGAGATAAAAACTTGTCAAAGTGCCCTCTAGTGAAAAAATTATGGTATAATTTTAATTCATACCACTTTCGAGGTGGTATAAAGTCTCATAAGTATTATACTGTATGGCAGTGCCTTTGAAATTAATTTCATGAAGATTTCTTAATTAGTTGTTTATCAATTGAAGCCTAGTTAAAATAAATCTAGGTGTAGTATTATACCGTTATTAAAGTGTGAATACAATGAAGTGTATATTCTTATGTGATAACTTATAAAGCCTAGGAAATGTTAATTTATATTAGAACAATGCTGTTTCTAATAATTGCTTCTAGAATCTGTACAGTGATTTGGTAATGGTTAAAGTTACCATAATAAATACTTTATACTTGCATAAATGTTTTAGGGTCCTTTTTTTGTTGCAAAGATTCCAGAAAGAGTCCAATTGCACAAAAAGAAATATAAATTTCAGTTGATTTGCATAACCGATTTTCAAGAATACACAAATACTATGAGTGTCTCTGATTTTAGTCTATCACCAGATAAAAAGAAAGGATTTATGAAGATTATATAAATATGTATACTAAGTTCTAGTCTCTTACATGGATTTATTGATCACAACATCAAAGGGTAGGATGGATGGTTTGGGCTTTATGTCTTGCATTTATGCACTGCATAGGCTAAGTAGGACAGGAGGAGGGCACAACAATCAGGCTAAGGATTACAGAAAGTCAGTCTGGTGAAAATGAGAACCAGATGCTGCTGCCACCAGGCACAAAGTTAGTTTTGTATGTTGCAGCATTGTTGCTTCCATGATAAAGTTCCAATTTCATTGCACATTCACAAAGTTTCTATTCAACATTGAGGTGAACCAGAGTAAGACTCACGATCAGCAATCACATTCCCTAAGGAAGTAGACAAGGCCATCAGCATACTCAGAAACAGCCCTGGTTTCTTCCAGACAAAATTTTGTGAGTTCCTCACAATGAGTTTATGTGGACCACTCGCTGGAGCTCACAATTGCAAATTTGCCACTAGGCAACACATGACAGCAGATGTTCTGTCAAAGCTGGAATAGCAGTGGCAATGAAACAGTGGTCAACTTGTAGACAGACAGAAGGTGTGGTCTAAGGCCAGAGAGTTTGAATCAAAACCAGGACAAAGCAATTAAAAACCCAGAGTTATGAAATTACCTAATTGGGGGTAATAGCTTTCTTGGTTAGCTCAGTTGGCAAATCCACAACATGTCACACAATTACTCCATGTGTGAGAAATTTTACTTGCCCAGCCAAGACGCTGACAGAAGGCCCAATCATTCTTTCACCCATCAGCGCCTGGTAAACAAAAATCAGGCGCGGAGGCAGTCTTAACCAACAGACAACAATTGACATCTTTTCAACCAGAGAAGCCCGAAAACAATGAAGATGGATGTATGATTGGGGCTTTACGTCCTGTATTTAGGCACGTGGTAGGGTAGTTAAACTAGTTATGACTTAGGACAAGAGGACGACACAGCAATCAGGCGAAGAATGAATGAAACAGCCATCCAACATAGGCCCAGGTGAGCTGGCAAGGGCTGGATTCGAACCCAAGACCCAGTGAGTGCTACCAATAGACCAAAGAGCTTCTGGACAGTAGATATCCAATCAAATCGAACAGAACATTTCCGACTTGGGCTGTTGGGCAATGTTAAGTTCCACTGTAAAAACTGCTTGATAGCAATTGAGAACTATTGAACCAATGCAATAGTAGGCCTTACTCAAGATATTAACATTCATAGCATAATATAATTCAGTTATAATCCATTTCATTGCTGTGAGAATGAAGATTGCCAGTTTTTTTATAATTTTGAAAAATTTATTCAGTTGGTGGAATGTACCAAAGTGTCAGGTAATCTAGGTCAACAGTACTAGTAAATATAATTAACATGTACACTATTACACAAAAACATGCTAAACTGTAAAATAAAGTAATATTGAAACATAACAATGTAACTTGCTTTCATTACCAATAAACACAATAACAGCAATTGATTGAGAGACTTGAAAGTCCATCATAATTTTACTACAATTTAGTAAATATGTCCGAATTCCACTTTATATTTATTGGTACAACTACAGCTTGAAGGTGAATTTTCTGCAGTTTTTAATTTTACCTGTATTAAACACAACACTAAAAAGTTTTTAAAATTTGGATACTTATAAATCTGTGAAAATTAGCCCTTATCGTGAGGTGCGCATGCGTGACAATGAGAGGACCGGGAATTTTACAGCTCCAGCTTTTATCGATTTTACTGAGCTTTTACGTCGTGATCACCCCCAGATTTGTTATAGAAGATAGGGCTCGTGATCCAGAAGCTTTCCTGCCGCACAGAATCGAAAATCAGACGGTAAATGCTGAAATCTTTACCTCTGAATCATGGATGGTGCCGGCACTTATGAGACGTTACGACGGCCATTGTACTTCCGGCCAAACAAAAACAAGAACACTCAGACGGCCTTCATTATCGCCCAGAAGAGTGAAACGATTTTACTTGCTGCTGATCCTAATGATATCGGGAGATGTCCAGCTAAACCCCGGACCCAACTGGAAATACCCCTGTCAAGTGTGCTACAAACCTGTGAAGAAAAATCAACGAGGTATCTGCTGTGATCTTTGTGATTTATGGAACCATGCAAACTGTATTGGTATGACAGCTGATGAATACTCAATTTTCCAAAACAATGAAGGACTATCGTGGTCGTGCCAATCTTGCCACTTCCCATACACTGATTCCTTCCTAGAAGAAATACGAACCCCAGAAGTAGGCCCAACTGAAGATGAAACTGGTAACCTCACCGAGGCTGAAACAGACAGCTCCAGTAGCGGAGAAGACTTTGACCACGAAAACACAGATGAAAATGGACCAGAGGCAGATGAAAATGGACCAGAGGCAGAAGCTGCAGAAGAAATTTCTTTCCCTGAATTACGAGAAACAAGAAAGAAGCACCAGAAGAACATCGTCCTGGCCCACGTAAATATCAATAGTTTAAGACTAAAATTTATCGCCCTACAAGAAATACTCTATGACGGATTGGTTGACATCCTTGCCATCCAAGAAACGAAACTGGACGAATCCTTTCCCTCCAGCCAGTTCCATGTCCCTGGCTATAAGATGTTCAGAGAAGACAGGAACTCGCACGGTGGAGGCATCATACTTTACGTAAGAGATGACATCCCAGTACGAAGAAGAGACGACCTGAAGCTAAAGACTGCGGAAGACATAAATGTGGAAATCGTTATAAATAAAAAGAAATGGATACTAAAGACTGTATACAAGCCACCCAAGGCTAACATAGAGAGCTTCGTAAATGAACTCCACAGCCAAATTGACAAAGCCTTCACAACGACTGAAAACCTGATTGTGTTTGGCGACATGAACATTGACATGAATTTGACGGAAAGCAGTGGAAATAGACACTTAATTGACCTTTGTGACTCATTCGATATGACAAACCTTGTAAAAAACCCCACTTGCTTCGTGAAAAACTGTTCTCCCTCACTCATTGACATTTTTCTGACTAACAAACGAAACTCATTTTATTGTACGAACAGTGTCGATATCGGGCTAAGTGACTGTCACCATCTTGTAACTACCCTTTTAAGAGAGAACATGCCCAGACACAAACGGAAGAAAATCTCGTACAGATCGTTCAAGAACTTCAAGGAAGACTGCTTCAACGGAGACTTGGAGAAAATCCCATTCCAGACAGCACAAACTTTCGAGGACCCAAATGACATTTATTGGGCCCAATGTAAACTCCTAAATGAGGTAATTGATGAACACTTACCAATTAAGGAAAAGTTCGAAAGGAAGCATAAAGCTCCTTTTATGAATGGCAATCTTAGAAGAGCCATCAATTACAAAAGTCACCTCAGAAGACAATACATTAAATGCAGACATGATGACAGAAAATGGCATGCGTATCGCAGACAAAGAAATCTTGTCACAAAACTTAAAAGACAAGCCTTGAATAACTATTTTATTGAAAGATGTGAAGGAGGCACAAAATCTAAGGATTTTTGGCCCACAATTCGCCCTTTTCTGTCATCAAACAAAAGTAGTACTCATGATGATAACATTGTGTTACAAGAAGAAAACAAAATTGTAAACAATTCAAAAGAAGTAGCAGAAATTTTTAATGAAGCTTTTATAAATGCAACTGTAAATATTGGTACAAATGTGTGCTGCCCTCAAGGCAAGGACCATCCGAGTGTGATTGAAATTGTTAAAAGTATGGATGGCGATGACAGAAAATTTACTTTTAAAGAACTTGATGAAAAAACTGTTACCAAGTATATCAAATGTATTAATGTCAAAAAGGCCACTGGTATTGATAACCTATCCCCAAAATTGTTACATCTTACCTGCGATGTTATAGCTAAACCAGTGACCCAAACAATCAATGCTATGTTCAAAACGGGAAAATTCCCGGAAGATCTCAAAATTGCCAGAGTGTCGCCAATCTTCAAAAAAGAAAACCCTCTTGAAAAGAAAAACTACAGGCCTGTTAGCATATTACCGGCACTGTCTAAAGTATTTGAGAGGGCAATCAGTGTACAACTTGATGATTACTTCAGCACCCTGTTCCACCCTTATCTATCAGCTTTCCGAAAGGAGTATAATTGTCAATCAACATTAATAGCTTTAACAGAAGAGTGGCGAGAGGCACTAGACAAAGGCAAATATGCCACAGCCATTCTAATGGACCTCTCCAAAGCTTTCAATTGCGTTCCGACTGATCTCCTTTTGGAAAAGCTGACTGCATATGGCTTGGATGATGATGCTGTTAAACTTATCAGATGTTACATGTCAAATAGAAAACAATGTGTTAGAGTAAGTGACAGTATGAGCGATTTTAAAGGTGTCATCAAGGGCGTCCCCCAAGGATCCATCCTTGGGCCGACAATTTTTAACATCTACATAAATGATATATTCTACCTTACAAATAATGCCAAATTATTTAACTATGCGGATGACAACACGTTATCCTATGCCCATGACGACATTACATCGCTCAAACTGACACTTGAATCAGAATGTGTCACCCTCATAAACTGGTTCACAAACAACAAAATGCAGGCAAACCCGGACAAGTTCCAGGTGTTAGCAGTTGGTAAAAAGACCTGCAAGGAAAATATTTGTTTCAAAATTGGTGACATTGAACTAAAAGCTGCAGATAATGATGATGTGAAGCTTCTTGGTGTGAATATAGACCCCCTCCTAAATTTTGACAAACACATCAAAAACATTTGCCAAAAAGCCTCAAGGCAAGCAAATGCTCTGGGTCGTATAGCAAAACATCTGACCCTAGAATGCCGAAAGGCAATCTACTACAGCTTTATACTCTCCAACCTAAATTTCTGCCCCCTAGTTTGGCATTTTTGCTCTAAAGCAAACACCAAGAAGCTGGAAAAAGTAAATCATCGAGCTCTCCGTTTTGTTTATCAAGATTTTAATGCTACTTACAAAGAGCTCCTGACAAAATCAAACTCATGCAGCCTCGAATTGTCAAGAATTAAAATGGTTGCAATTGAAACTTTTAAGATCCTAAATGGGATCGGCCCATGCTATATGAAAGATTTCATTACTGAAAAACAAAATTCATACCATTTCAGATACAGCAAACTACTTGATAAACCTCGAACAAAAACTGTAAGGTATGGTACCAATAGCTTTAAGAGCCTCGCAGCGACTACCTGGAATTCTCTCCCTGATCACCTCCGAACTGCAACATCGTTGCCTCAATTTAAAACCATGATCAGGAAATGGAATGGCCAGGAATGTCGCTGTGCTTTATGTAGGTGTTAATGTAGCCTAAACTAAACTAACATAGACCATAAGGTTTCTTAGTTGTTGTTTTCCTAGTCTTAAGATTTTACAATGTTTGTTATTCTACAAAATTCTAGTCTTAAGTTCAACAACTATTTATTATCAAACTAACCTGTGATGTATTTTATTAACTTATATATAAACTACTTATATTTATACATTTTCTTGTACCTGCATAAATTTATGTGATAATTTCTTTACTAATTGGTGCATGTTTTTACCTTTAATGTGTTTTTTACCATGTCTTCATATATATATTTATCTATTACTTGTTTTTATTATTATCTATTTATATTCGGTACAAAAAGCCCAAGGCTTGTGTTTTCTGTATTCTGTATTTAAACCGAATTCAAATAAATTTTACTTGACTTGACTTGACTTATGATAACAAATGACCAATGGTACAAGAAAAATGGGCTCCTCAGTTGATAAAATACTCTAATACATCATTAGTATTAAATAAGTGTGAACTAATCGATCAGAATTATTAACAAATGTATAGCAGTCAACCTCGCATAATTATATAACTGAAAAACAGCGTAACATGTGTAAGTTGCAAATGATGTGGGAGTTCATGTAAACCGTAATGCACAATCTAGTTTCCATTTTCTCCGAACACTTACAGTCAACAAATGACTAGTAGGGGAGACCGGGGCACTTTGGATCTCGGGGCACATTGGACCATTGCCAATATTTTTTTTATAAAGCATGCGCAGTTATCCAAATCGCCGATGAAGAGACCTTTCGTGGTATGCCTTTTAGCTAAAAAATTTCATTAACATTGAAGGTAAAGTGTGAGCTCTATTTCAGGTTTCGTGATTTTCGGCATAAAAAGTGACTTTTTCAAGTCTCGGTGGCTAGGTTACCCTTCTTAAAATATGGGGGATCTAGTCGAACAAGTCTCATAAATTGAAACTATCACCACTTAAGTAAAGTTTGATATAAGTTTGACAAGTTCACATTCAACCTTGTCAGCGAGACATGCACATTTTCATAAGAGGTTGGGACGGGGCAGGTTGGACCAGCATGGCCGGGGCAGGTTGGACCATTATAAACTGGATTGACAGACAAAAAATTATCGGCAAAATGCCAGCTGTGTAATTTTTAACATTAATGGAGCACCAAAGTTATTCATGTACAATATGAGGGTAAAATCAATTCAGTTGGCTAATCTGCCAGCCCTTCTAGCTGAAACAAGACTTATTAAAATTATCTGGGTAAATATTCCAATATCATCATTCTGCAATGACACACTAGTGTGTGTTGTGATCTGTGAGAATAAAATGTGGTGTTTGCTCACATTCTTCTACTTTCCTAGACTTTTATTCCGTGGTCCAACGTGCCCCACATGTCCGGGGCACGTTGGACCACAAAAAAAATTTTTTTCAAACTCATTTTTCTCCAAAACTATAGAAGGTAGATCAACTTGGTCTGGCATAAGGGTAGTGTAGATGTTCAGAAGTCAGTCAGTAAAAAGATTTTTCAAATATTTAGAGAAGTTTTTGATTGATAGCCAAAAAATAAAAAAGTGGTCCAACGTGCCCCGGTCTCCCCTACTTACATTCAGCTGCTAGTGGACATCAATGACCTCACAACAGGCCATATCCATTGCATTGAAATGAACCGTCAACTTGTCATTGAGTACCTCGTGACCTCATTGATACTCAGTTGGTGACTTGTTTTGATAGCATTAAATTCGACAGTATAGGATTATTAGGATATGATCTCACAAATTGCTTCCAAGTCATAGAGTATAACATGGCATGGATAGGGATATGACCTCACAAGGAACATTTCAGTCCAATTCTGTAAGCACTTGACATTCATCGACTGTAACGGATTATACAATAAGAGCCCATTGTTAGATTGAAACCATCTATTTAAATCTAATATGGCACAAATTTAATCCTATAACCGTATAACAACACACAATAACATTTTAGGATGTTTAGCACAAAATGGTTCTTGATTGCAGTAAACACAACTGGTCACGAAAAATCTTAGCAATGATAACCTCGTTGAACATTTCATTGGTGAACAGAAATACACAAATTTGGCTTACAAGTAGATAAATGAGAGTGAATGGCATAAATATAAATATATCTTCTTGCCAAATTAAAATTTAGAGCAACAAAGGGGAATGTTCATGTATATTTTAAATTTTTTGTATAAATATATATATATAAATTTATTTGAAGATATCCCAAGCTCTAGAAAATGTAGAAAGAGTGATATGTTGTACATTTGAAAGATTTTATAATATAAATTGTTCAATAAATCAATAATTATCAATAAAATTATATAAACACTTTAAAAAAGAAAATGTAACAATCATCCTACATACATTGTAGCAGCGTAATTGGATTAACAATATCCTACATCACAACATAACTGGAATGTTCATCATTACATATTTATTTTCACACATTCAAATCATTAAATTTTCTTTACTTTTGAGTGAGACATTGCAATGTAAAAGCTTTTGAAATGTTTGTAAAATTTAACAAGCATACAGTAACTAATAACTCTACTAAAATAGTCTGTCTTAATTACAACTGCCTACATCAAAGTTTATTCTGACTGTACCATTGCTGTATACCTGTCAACCCCCTCATTCCAACTTTGACCCCTGCGACCTTGCACCCAAACACCAACGCCTCCTGGAGGGTTTTTCCTGAACTAAGAGCATGGATCGTTCCCGCATTAAAGGAATCTCCAGCCGCGAGAGTGTCGACAACTTTTGGAGGTGGGAATATTGGAGACGATACGAGAGGGTTATCTCCTGCCCGACCTGCTGCTCCGTCTTCGCCCCATGCGCAAATTACTGTCGCTCTGAAAAAAATATCAAATAGGCCTACATCTGAGACAGGGGAGTATCTAGAAATGGCCTGGGAGGGGGAGTCATTACTTGGGAGAGAATATGGGGCGGTCCGCAGCTTTTCCTATCTCTTCCATGTTAATTTTGGGCCAAGGGGGGGACAATGGCCTCCCGCCCCCCTCGATATGCCACTGAGACACCAAGTCAGGATACTTAAACTATATTTGTGTTACACAAAAAGAATATAACATGGATTGCCAATCTATCTATTAGCCGCATAATGATCAGTGTATCTGTCTGCACACTTGCTCAGAGATCAGGCTATTGAAAGTCGACAGATCAATGCACCCGAGCCGATGCTTAGGGGGTGACCATTTAATTTTAGGGGGGTTCAGAGTTTTTTTTAAATAAATAATTTTTCTATGTTTTGGTGAAATGAGCAGATTTTTTTTGGGCAGTCTTGAAATAAATAATTTCTAGTGGGGGTTTTTCTTAACAAGGTGTTGCTTGATTTAGGAATGAATATTAGGGGATTTTGCGCACTAGAAATAAATAATTACTGCCGCACTTACCGTGAAATAAAAAATTTCCTGCTGAGGAAAACTCCAAGCCCCCCTGATTATTAAATGGTCATCCCCTTAGTAGAGTGGCTTAAAGATATAAATCTGTCTATCTGTCTAATTGGTTTTATCTGTCTACCAAAGTTGTAGTCGAGGCTGAGACATCCGAGGCCGAGACCGAGGCAGGAGTCTCCGAGAGCGAGACTGTCAAAATGGCAATCAAGCCTTCCAACACTGCTGTCTACCTGCCTATCTATTTACCTATCTATTTACTTATCTATCCATATGTCTATTTATCGCTCTACCGTTGTGACATCCAACTACTTTGTTTAAAAAATCAACCATCACTGATCTGCATTTAACAAATCAAGTCTACAACCACATTAATCACTGAAATAGACTGAATTGAAACATATTTTCATAAAAAAATCACAAAATATGTTAATAATCAATCATCACAATTATGTTTTGCACTGCATATGGACTCCAAAAGGCAACGTCCAGGTCTGAAGAATAAATTATTCATAAATCAGTGCTCAATGCCAATTGCTGCTGCACTTACCAGCATTGCTTTATTTATAGAATTGTGTTATAAATAGGACTGGAGGAGTGAATAGAGCTGCTAAAAATAGCCAAGAATTATTGAGGATTTGTAAATGCACTGCATGACAGTTTGGATTTGACTCAATGGGTCCCCATCAAGATACAATATTACTGTGAGTGTATGGCTTAGTCTCAGTTGCTTAGTCATTCTTTGGAAAGGTTATCAGAATCCGGGAAAAAATATAATGGACAGACAGCAGGCTCTGGTTGGTTAATGCGCTTTTGAGCTTTTTGAAGGCTACACTGCTATTCCTTCAAATGTTGCTGTATTAAAGGCAGTTCTGTATATTTCATCCAAATTTTCGGCATAAGGCTTCCAAGAAAACATGTCAAGAAAAAAACAACTTTCTTTTCAGGGGGGTCACTGTATTTTTTAATACAAAAAAATGCTATTTTTAGCTCAAAATCTGAAGAAAAACTTAAACAAAAGGCCGAGGGATGAATTTTAATGGTAGAAATGCAAATAAGGTGCCAAATGAAAGTAGAGAAACCACTAAGAAAAGAAATGGGCGATAATAGTACTTCCTGCTACCGAAATTGGTCATGGTAGTGACTGGTATCATAATTTTTCTAATTTTTTTTCTGATTTTTTGGTGCTATTGAGAATCGTGACCAACCTCGGTAACACAGTGAAAAGCCATACTTCCTGTCTATTGACCAATCAGAGAGGGGTATTCTGACAGGAAGCAGTTAGGAAACAGACTCAAAAAACGCTACAAGGTGTTGCAACGGCCGAAATGGAACCATTAACTTTTCATAGTGGAAACAGCACTATATGATGCTGGAGGCGCCTTTTTGAATTTTGAATTTTAATCCCTGTTCCATAGGGTTTTAGTTAAAACTGAGCCATTTTTGGCATCTTTAATGGGCAAAAAAAAATGCTCAGACCAAAATTTAAAAAAGCGCTTCCAGGATCATATAGTGCTATTTCTCTGCTTTCATTTGACACCTTATTTGCATTTCTACTATTAAAATTCATCCCTCGGCCTCTATTTTAGTGTTTTTATCTAATTCTAAGCTAAAAATAGCATTTTTTCCTATTAGAAGATTCAATTTTTTTCTCTTGACATGTTTTATTAGACTCCTGATGCCAAAAATTTGAAGTAAAACTGCACAAATTCCTTTAATTGAGCATCCCCCGGGCCCCACCCCTAGACTACAGTGTCTGGATCTGCCAATGGATAGACATTACAAGGTGAAATAATAAATTTTATTGAATTCTACAGTTATCCCCTCCAACAAGTACTTTTGTCTTGAGAGGGTCCCCTGGCTCTAAATTGTATAATTATCTATATGCCATGAATGTAATTTTTTATTTTAAGAGCAAATAAATTATGTGTCATCATCATCATCGTCAACCCGAAATTTTTGGAAAATGCAAAAATTCTGACAAAAAGGCTAAAAATTTAGGGAGATGGTCAAATAAACATTAATGAAAATCATTGATTTCACAACAATTGCATTTGACATGGTCAGAAATTTGAAATTTGTGCAAATGTTGCTCCGAAAAGCAAGAAAATAACATTAATTTATGTTAATCAAAATAACATACCCTGGTCGACATCTGTCCATGAAGCCATTCACGGTGTCTTCTTTATTTTGGAACCCATTGAACTGAGCATGTTCCTTACTGACGTAAATGTAATCGGCACACATCGTTAACTCTTCTGCAAAATGACAATGACAAAATCGGGTGAAATACTATTCTATTCTGGGTTTCTTTTTCTACATCCAATATTGATAAAAAATTACCAGAAGAATTTCACTGCTTGTCAAGCTGCCTTCCTCAGCATTGATGTTGTTTTTACAGGTAATTTTTTATCTACATTGGATGTAGAAAAAAAATATATTTAGAATATCAATCCCATCCAGAGAAACCATGGAAACTGTTTGGTTATAATTTTCAATGGGCTATGATATTCTACGAGGCAGCAACATGGGGAAAGAGGCCCGCACTTTCAGCATAATTTGTAAATCAGAAGACATCAAAAGGATACAAATTGGAACATAAAACCAGTTTTGCTTCAGTTAATACTGTAGCATCTTGAGACAAAAGTGCACAATATATGATGAACTCATTCCCAAATCATAATTTTTACTTCTGGGCCAAACCAACTTCTTTTTTACCGCAGGCACTATTTATTCAATGGGTTTAATAGCAGGCAATGTCTATTCAAAGGGAGTATTAATGCGCAAAATGTATAATGTAAATGTTGGATCATGCTAATTACCCTAAAAAACATGTTAGATCATGCCAATTATCCTAAAAAAACATAAAAAAAGAAAAAAAAAGCTCTGGTGAGTGGAAAAATACAGACCTTTGTGACATGATTTTTATTTCACTATAAAAAAAGAAAAATCAACAAATCTTTACAGGACTACCGAAGTACCGATGCAAATTACACAATGCTTATTAATATAAATACTTGTAAAGAAAACAATTAAATTGAAGACCTCTACCTAATTCAGGATTTTTCTTCTCCAGTTCCAGCGAGGTAGTAATTTTCTTGTCAGGGTAGGTCTGGTTAAACTGTTCTATTCTTTGGAGCATCATTCTTATTCTGCCAATGTTTGGTCTCCCCTGAAAAATGACACAATAAAATTCTTTTTTTAAACCTTAAATACCTATTATTTAGTATTATCAATCACATCCAGCCCACAATATTAGAGAGGTTTTGCCACACGTTCACGTGTGACGTATACGTGTACAAGTGCTATCTAATTACATTGTTGTCATGGCAACTCCCACGTACACGCGACACGGAAACGTGTAGCAAAACCTCTCTATTGCGACAGATGTCATACATATCAATCAACCTTATATCCTTTTAAAAAGGCATAAATAAAAGTACATGGACTATGAAGAAAGTTTCAAGAAACACCACAATCGCACCAAGACAGGTACTGTACAGTGTACAACCTGGTATATTGTGTATCAAAACCAGAAAACATTTCTTTAATTCTTTTTTTTTTCCGGAAGCAGGAGCTTGAAGGCTGTTATTGGTACAAATAAGAATGAAGTGCCTGACACTGTGCCATTTTTCTCCCCTTGATATTAACAAACAAGGCACCCAAGGCTCCATCACAAAAGACACTCCCCACCCTCAAAATGGTCAATTTTTGCAGGTAAACCCCCTCTGACACTGAAGACACAAAATAACCGGTTTCACTAACCTCGAAATGGATCCACCTGTACTGGCCTAGTTCGAAGTTTATAGAGTTGAAATCTTCATATTGTAATTCCGGCAAATTTCTGAAAGTTAGGAGTGTCGTTTTAATTATTTAACTGCAATGTTCATTTACTCAATCCATAGACCTGTGTGCAGTTTGCAGTCATTTAGTTCAGAATTTTAATTTAAACGATATTTTTTACCATTCAAAACAAAGTTTAAAAGTAAGATATGGAACTACAGACAGTCAGACCCTATAACAAATTTTGAAAATTTTCATAAACCGAAAATGAGGCCAACATCATGGCCATCTTTAATCTTCACGTTTCATAAAAATAGAAATACTTTCAATCTATTATAATTAAAATGAGCAGAATGACAGTTTACTCATATACTTACTTATTAGAATGCAAAATAGTCCGAGAACCATTCTGCTTGTTCACAATAACTACTGATAAAGGTGTGTTGGTGTCCTCGTGATAAATGCAGTGCTCTATATTGATACCATGCTTTTCAAAACTCCCTTTCAGAAACCTAGAAATAGAAACAAATTCAAGTATTGAAAGGTGCAAAACAGAAAAAGACATTAATTGTCATATTAATAATTGAGACAGCAAATTCTTATTCTTAACCTACACAATCTATGCTTTACTTATTTATTTAAATATACTAAAGGGGCCAACCAGACAATAGTTGGGGGGGGGGGGCTATGGATTTTACCCCCAAGACGAACCTTTTTTTAGCTTGGACAGAAAATTATTATCTCAAGTTGTTAACAAGAATCCATGGATTCAAAACCGGCCTTTGGCGATTGTATATTCTGGATTGAAATCATGAAGAGGGTGATTTATATATTATTACATGGATTGTTTTGTATTGAGCAGTGATTGCCAGACTGATAGTGTTTGCTGCAAGTCATAAAAACTTTGTATGGAACCTCTTAGCAAATGCCTATACCATATTTGAGAACTGTAAGTGAAGTACTTAAGTAAGAGTCGGCACTTCAAAATATGGCGTCCATTTTGGCAGCCATCTTCGAAATTTTTTCATAATTTATGAGAGAACCCCTAAGCAAATCCCCAAACCAAATAATAAAGTCGCAGTGGGCAATTCAAAATATGAAAAAAAAAAGAAGATTAATTTGGAAAAACGTCCCATGGATTTCAAGATTTGATTATGACCAAAACCGAAACTGGGATTCCCGGGACTCCCGGTTCTGGGCACTTCATTTCCCGGTTTCTAGGAAAACCGGGAAATTAGCAAACCCTATACCAAATTGCATAAATCTAAGTGAAATACTAAAGTCACAGTGGGCAATTCAGAACATTGGTGGCCATTTTGGCAGCCACCTTGGATTTTTCCAAAAATTTTGAGGGGAACCCCTAAGTGAATCCCTGTACCAAGGTTCATAAATCTAAGTGAAATACCAAAGTCACAGTGGGTATTTTAAAATATGGTGGCCATTTTGGCAGCCATCTTGGATTTTTCCAAAAATTTTTGAGGGGAACCCCTAAGTGAATCCCTGTACCAAATTTCATAAATCTAAGTGAAATACTAAGGTCACAGTGGGCATCCATTTTGGCAGCCATCTTGGAAATTTTCTCATAATTTATGAGGGAACCCCTAAGCAAATTCCCAAACCAAATAATAAAGTCACAGTGGGCAATTCAAAATATGGTGGCCATTTTGGCAGCCATATTGGATTATTACAAAAATTTCTGAGGGGAACCCGTAAGTGAATCCCTATACCAAATTGCATAAATTTAAGGGAAATACTCAAGTCACAGTGGGCAATTCAGAACATTGGTGGCCATTTTGGCAGCCACCTTGGATTTTTCCAAAAATTTTGAGGGGAACCCCTAAGTGAATCCCTGTACCAAGGCTCATAAATCTAAGTGAAATACCAAAGTCACAGTGCGCATGTTAAAATATGGTGGCCATTTTGGCAGCAACCTTGGATTTTTCAAAAAATTTTGAGGGGAACCCCTAAGTGAATCCCTGTACCAAGGCTCATAAATCTAAGTGAAATACTAAGGTCACAGTGGGCAATTCAAAATATGGCGGCTATTTTGGCAGCCATCTTGGGTTTTTCCAAAATATTTTGACGGAGACTCCAAAGTGAATCCCTATTAGTCCATGAGCCAGACCAGATATTGGTACCACCTGGGGTGGCAAAATCTAACAGTGTTTTTCTGAAAGACATATACCTATAGACTATAAAAAAGTTTGAGCCCAAGATTGGAGCGGCAGCTTAGTGGTAGTAATCTGCCGTTAAATATGGGAATCTGTGTCGGATTTGAGCACACAAATTATGGGGTGGGGGAAACTAAAATTGCTATATCTTCTGAACCAATGGACCAATTTCAACAAATTACCCCTCAAAATGTCCGGAATTTTGAGTTTTACAAATATAGGTCAATACATGACCAATATGCAAATTAAGTAGGTCATCAGAGGTCAAAAGGTCACAAAAATTGACTGTTGCTTAAAATCTGAACCATTGTCCGAATAAACACCACAGCTGCCAACCCAATGAGACTTGGTAGGTCATGAAGGGTTTATATTATAGATAACAAGAATGAAAGTCCATTTTATGCCAACAAATGGATAATTCATGCATGTGTCAGCAGCGGCACATAATGAAATATGGTACATATTTGAAAATGACCGTTTTAAGAGTGGAGGAAACTAAACTTGCTGTATCTCCTGAACCAATGTTCCTATCCCCACAAATTACCCCTCAAAATGTTCGGACTTGTAAGTTCTACACATATAGGTCATTATATGACCAATATGCAAATTAATTAGGTCATCAGAGGTCAAAAGGTCACGGAAATTGACCGTTGCTTAAAATCTGAACCCTCATTGTAAAAAAAACTCCTTAGCTGCCAAAGTAATGGGACTTGTTATGTCATTTAGGGGTCAGATTATAGATAAAAATTGTCAAAGTAAATTTCATGTCTAAAGATGCAGAATTTATGTATGTTTCAGCATTGGCACAAGACGAAATATGTCAGATATTTGAAAATGACCGTTTTAAGGGCGGGGGAAACTAAAATTGCTATTTATCCTGAAACAATGGTGCTATCCAAACATATTACCCCTTAAAATGTTTAGACTTGTGTGTTCTATAAATATAGGGCATTATATGACCAATATGCAAATTAATTAGGTCATCAGAGGTCGAAAGGTCACAAAACTTGACCACTGCCTAAAATCTGAACACCTCATCAAACAACAAACACCATAGTTAACAAATCAATTGGACTTGTTAAGTAATTTAGGGAAAACATAATAGATAACAAGTTTGAAAGTCAATTTAGACTGCAGAGTTTATGTATATGTCAGCAGTGGGACATAATAAAATATGGCAGGTATTTGAAAATGATAGTTTCAAGGGTGGGCGAAACTGAAAAAATTGCAATATCTCCCCAACCAGTGGTCCAATTCCAACAAATTTCTGCTACAGGTGTCAGGAATTAGGAGTTTTATACATGTTATTTGACCAACATGCAAATCAATTAGGTCATCAGAGATCAAAAGGTTGCAAAAATGTACCTTTGCTTAAAATCTAAGCCCTCATGAAAAAATTATAAACCGTAAACGACATATGTGACTGAATGTGACACACACAACTGAAATGCATGTCTCGTCAATAAGATGAAGAGTTGATTCAAGACATAGTAAACTAAATATAAAATAGGACTATCAAATTTGTGATTTATAGATGTCCGGAAACTGCTCCTCTTCGCTTCTGGCTTTTTTGACAACTGAAAACTAGACAGACTTAGAGAACTGGGATCAAATGGTCAAAAATATGGCAGCACACCACCAATAATCCCCTCCCAGTTTCCTCCTTCTGGTTAGTATCATCCCTTCTTGTTTCCTCAATCTTCTCTTTCTGCCTTCTCCTTCTTTGTCTCAGGACTCCTTCACAGTCTCCTACTCCATAGTCTCCTCCTTCATAGTCTCCTTCATAGTCTCCTCCTTCATAGTCTCCTCCTTCATAGTCTCCTCCTTCATATCTTCCTTCATAGTCTCCTCCTTCATAGTCTCCTCCTTCATAGTCTCCTCCTTCATATCTTCCTTCATGGTCTCGTCCTTCATAGTTTCCTCCTTCACAGTCTCATCATTTGCCTCAATGCTTCTATTATTTCTCCTATTCCCTTCATCTCAATATGTAGATGTACTTCTACCCTCCAAACGTCTTTCTTCTTCCATGTCTCCAGCTTCCATGCTTCCTCCAATCATCCTCTATGATATACAGTACAACCCAAAATAAAGTAAGAACATTCTCCGCCAGAAGTCCTCTTTTTACCTATTTTGCCCTCCTTGCCTTTCTCCCCTTCACCCCAAATCTCCTCACAACTACTGTGCCTTAGTCTCCTCACCACAACCTTATCCCATATTAAGAAGTTAATAAGAACTCCATTAAGACGGCTAGCATTACATTTGCAATTAGCAATGGGGCACAAAAAAAAATCATACACAATGGGAGAGATTGAGTTTAAATTGTTGTTGGTTTAATGTAAATTTAATGTGATTTTAAAAGGTGGTTCAAAGAAGGTAAAGGTGGCTGATTCTTCCTTCCTGTTGGGGTTAATCATACTTTATATTGGGTTGTACTGTAGGGAGGATAGGGTTCATGAAAGGTAATTTTGTAGCAAGTAAAACGGGGAGAGGGTCAGAGGGAGGGGATTGTTGGATGGAGGCTTGAGGTGGTATGGGGTTATGCACTCGACAAGCTTATTGTGATAGGAGGAGAAAACAGAAATGGGGCAAAGGGATGACAGATACTGCTATGCAATAGAGTGCCCTAGCCTGAATATGAACCCAGTATAGTGTGGTTGGGTGTTCAACATGTGCCACTGAGCTAACCTGCCTCCCAGTGGGTGACAGGAAAAGAGGCAGAGGGAGAGAGATAAGAAAGATGAGTGACTCCAAACCTTTTCTCTCTGATTTCTTAGTCTCCTCCCAACATCCTTGTCTCCCCATCCTACCATGCTCTAGTAATGGACCCTCTTTCCTGGCTTTCACCTCCCTTGTCACCACCCCCCCCCCCCCTGCTGGCACAAGGGAACTACAAGAAAGAAGGCCAAGGAGATAGTCATATCAAGGATGAGCAAAAAGGAGGATGAATATATATACAATTTAATGGGGCAAGGGGGGGGGGGGTTGTGCACCCTAAGAATGAAAAATGTTTAGAATCAACCTTTTTGAGTATATTGCCTTGTCATAATTAATGCTCAGGGTGCCCTGAACCACCTCACATAAGGTGCTTGGGAAGCACCCTGGATGCCCGTGAAAAAGAGCAGCTCCCGGTGGAAATGTTATAGCAGGTTATCAGTACTCTGGCATTGTTCCACTCACCGGCATATGTGACTGGAGGTGGGTCAGTGCCTTCGCCTACCCACAGCTGCAGACTAGCATGTCATTTAGGCACTGCTCCGCAATTTATGCAATAATCAAGCCATCCAATTATTTCATAATTCTGCCGATAGAGTCGAAGCATCCATGAAAGGTTGGGTGGTTCACCCCTTGAAGCATCCGATGAGACTCTACTGCATCCAACAATGTGCAATACACTCTTGTAGAGTGTACCTTATCAATATTGATGCGCCTTGTCACCTCTGATACACCCCAGAAGTTTTCACATCCACCCCACAGGTGCTTCACTCCACCCTATGTACCTTTTTTCTCAGAATGTGGCTGGAGAATTGGAGAATGGTAGGATCGAGGAGACTGTGGGAAAGAGGAATTATTTTCTGGTACTTCCATGTGATGGAATCTTCTCCAAGTAAGGAAACTCAAATTGAGGACTTATGGATTTGATATACTCACCTGGCCCCTGGTGACATTTTTTACATTTCAGTGTTGTATAAGAAATATCCTGTAAAGCTCAATTTTAGGCATAAAATTGACTTTGACACTTGTTATCTATCATCTGAGCCTTACATGACTTATCAAGTACCATTGGTTTGCCGGTTACGGTGTGTAATTTTTTCATGGAAGCTCAGATTTTGCAACCCTTTGATCTTTGATGACCTAATTGATTTGCACGTTGGTCAAATAACATGTGCAAAACTCCTAATTCCCGACACCTGCAGCAGAAATTTACTGTAATTCAACCACTGGTTCGGGAGACATTGCAATTTTTTTAGTTTCGCCCACCCTTGAAACTATCATTTTCAAATACCTGCCATATTTTGTGATGTCCCACTGCTGACATATACATAAACTCTGCATTTTTAGACATAAAAATTGACTTTCAAACTTGTTATCTATTATGTTTTCCCTAAATGACTTAACAAAGTCCAATTGGTTTGGCAGCTATGGCGTTTATTGTTGATAAGGCATTCAGATTTTAGGCAGTAATAAATAATTTTGACCTTTCGACCTCTGATGACCTAATTAATTTGCATATTGGTCATATAATGCCCTATATTTATAGAACACACAAGTCTAAACATTTTAAGGGGTAATATGTTTGGATAGCACCATTGTTTCAGGATAAATTGCAATTTTAGTTTCCCCCGCCCTTAAAACGGTCATTTTCAAATATCTGACATATTTCGTCTTGTGCCAATGCTGAAACATACATAAATTCTGCATCTTTAGACATGAAATTTACTTTGACAATTTTTATCTATAATCTGACCCCTAAATGACATAACAAGTCCCATTACTTTGGCAGCTAAGGAGTTTTTTTTACAATGAGGGTTCAGATTTTAAGCAACGGTCAATTTTCGTGACCTTTTGACTTCTGATGACCTAATTAATTTGCATATTGGTCATATAATGACCTATATGTGTAGAACATACAAGTCCGAACATTTTGAGGGGTTATTTGTGGGGATAGGACCATTGGTTTAGGAGATACAGCAGTTTTAGTTTCCTCCACCCTTAAAACGGTCATTTTCAAATATGTACCATATTTCATTATGTGCCGCTGCTGACACATGCATGAATTATCCATTTGTTGGCATAAAATGGACTTTCATACTTGTTATCTATAATATAAACCCTTCATGACCTACCAAGTCTCATTGGGTTGGCAGCTGTGGTGTTTATTTGGACATGGTTCAGATTTTAAGCGATAGTCAATTTTTGTGACCTTTTGACCTCTGACGACCTACTTAATTTGCATATTGGTCATGTATTGACCTATATTTGTAAAACTCAAAATTCCGGACATTTTGAGGGGTAATTTGTTGAAATTGGTCCTTTGGTTCAGGAGATATAGCAATTTTAGTTTACCCCACCCCATAATTTGTGTGCTCAAATCCGACACAGATTCCCATATTTAAGGGCTGAT
Source organism: Platynereis dumerilii (assembly GCA_026936325.1). Lineage (NCBI taxonomy): Eukaryota > Metazoa > Annelida > Polychaeta > Phyllodocida > Nereididae > Platynereis > Platynereis dumerilii. Next base: position 10,280,349 of record JAPTHN010000009.1, read on the forward strand.
TACTACCACTAAGCTGCCGCTCCAATCTTGGGCTCAAACTTTTTTATAGTCTATAGGCATATGTCTTTCAGAAAAACACTGTTAGATTTTGCCACCCCAGGTGGTACCGATATGTAAGAATATGGGGTCTGGCTCATGGACTATATACCAAATTTCATAAATCCAAGTGAAATATTAACAGCCTTTAAAACTCGCTCTGACCTTTCACCAGGCATGCGGACCGGTAAAAACTGGTTTACAGGACCGCCATAATTTTTACAGGCCCGCCAGAATTTTTACAGGCCCGTTCATTTGTGGTGTCAAGCGTCTTTTCGCAACCTTTTCTGCAGACTACAATTAAAACACCACTTTAGTTTACAGTCTGTAAAACTGATATCCAAACAGAGTGGGCTGAATCATCATATTGATGATGTGTCACAACAAATTTACTCTAAGTCAGTCACATGACATATCAAATAGCCTTCTCTTCATCATGACTAATCAAACAGCCTCTATGTTTCCCATGGATGTTAAATTTGAGAAGATAACACTTCATCAATTATTATGACTCACAGTCATAAAGTACCAAAATCTATGGGAAGCAACACTCATTTTATGCATATCAAATTTACAGGCTGTAATGATAAAGTTTGTCAAAGTATACTGTCAGAATGAGAAATGCACTGAGGAAGGCCCTGGTCTCTTGGGGGAGCTTAGTATAGTATAGTATATCCTCTTCAGCTTGTTAGGTAAGAATATTTCCTGTAGCTGGTCGTTTGGATATCTCGACTTTCTTCTTTCGATACTTTACTTTTGTTGTTTTACTTCCGGGACGGGATGGTTGATGGCGGCGGTTCTGTAGTGTACTTGAAGGCTTCCCATTGCTTGTGTAGCCGATTTTTCAGCGCATTTATCGATGGTGCCTCTGCAATGGATGCTGGGAGGTTATTCCACATGTTAATTACTCTGCAGGCAAAAAATTTTTATCTTACATTTTTCTTACAGTGACTTTTTTTTAGTTTAAATCTGTGACCTCTTGTGTTTGGGGAACTGTCTTCGAGCTGGAAGGGGATTTCATCTAGTTTGTAGACTCCATGCATATACTTGTAAACTTCTATGATGTCCCCCCGGTGTCTGCGGTACACTAAAGATGGTAGCTGTAGAAACTTCAGTCTATCTTCGTAATTCAAATTCTTGCATGCCGGTACCATCTTGGTAGCTCTTCTCTGGACAGATTCAATAAGTTTCGACTGGGATTCTAATACAGGGAAAGTTACAGCATTGCAGTATTCTAGATGCGGTCTTACTAATGCAGTGAAGATCTTCTTGAAGCAGTTTTTATTCATGCAGTCAAAAGTTCTTCGGATTATTCCCAGCAGTTTGTTGGCCTTATTCACCTGGGTCTGGCAGTGGTGTTGTAGCTTCAGTTCTTTGTCGATGGTGACCCCCAAGTCCTTTTCTTCGGTCACATGCTCTAGTTCCTGGTCTCTGCCCATATAGTAGCTGTGCTGTCTGTTATTTCCTCCCATGTGTAGAACTTTACACTTTGCTGCATTGAAGGTTACACCTGATGTTACTTCTCTCCATGCTGACTTCTCCCCGTTTAGGATAACCCTCTGCCGTCTGCTCTTCAGGAATCCCTCTATCCAGTTTAAGACTTTTCCTTTGATTCCAAAACCTTCGACCTTCTTAAGGAGTCTTTGGTGAGCCACACTGTCGAACGCTTGCTAAAATCCAAATAGATCACATCCGGCTGGGATCCCGAGTCTAGAAGCTGCGTCCAGATGTCTAGGCATTGTAGCAGCTGAGTGCTACATGATCTACCGGGGACGAATCCATGTTGGCAGTTTGCTAGGAGCTTGTTATCCATCAGATGTTTTAAGACGGCATCTCTAATAAGGCTCTCCATTGTCTTGCATATAATTGAAGTTAAGCTCACTGGTCTGTAATTATTCATGCTGGTTTTACTGCCTTTCTTGAAAATTGGCGTGACATTTGCATCCCTCCATGCTCTCGGTAATTCTCCTTCATCCAGGGATTTCTTCATAATTGCTGTCAGGGGTATACTGATTTTCTCACTTAACTCCCTGAGTACTCTTGGATGGAATCCGTCCGGTCCCGGTGACTTCGCTACCTTGAGCTTCTTTAGCTTCTTCTCTACCATGTCCCTTGTGATGTTAAATTCCTCCAGATCTTCAAATTGTTGGTTTCTTTGCTGTGGTCCTGGGATCTCGCTGGTGTCCTCCCTCGTGAATACGCTGCAAAAGTATTCGTTTAGCGCCCCTGCTTTCTCAGCGTCTCCAGTTAGCATACCATTTTCCGTTAGCAGGTCAGCTACAGGACTTCTCGTTTTCAGTTTGGTGTTAGCATATTAAAAAAAGGCTTTTGGATTTTCCTTAGCTTCTTCCGCCAGTCTGCTTTCAAACGATTTCTTCGCCTTTCGTGACGCCCACCTGGCTTGGTTCCTCGCTCTGCTATATTTCTTGTAGTCGTCTTCATTTCTTGATGTCTTGAATTTCTCAAACGCCACTCTCTTGTTTTTAACCTTTTCCAGTACCTCGTCTGTCATCCATATTGGTTTTCCAATTAAAAATTTTCCTCCTTTCCTTTTGGGAATGTTTCCTTCTATGGCTCCTTCAAAACGTTCCCTGAACAGCTCCCAGCCATCTTCTACATTAAGCATCCTCAGGTCTTCCTGCCAGTTATATTCTTCTAATCTTCTTCCTATTTCACTATATCTTCCCTTGTTGTAATTAAAGCTTTGTGGCATCTTTTTCCGTGGCTGTACATATCCGTGATATTTGAAAGCAATTCCACAATGATGACTCTTTCCCCATGGTTCCATCAGTTTGACGTCACTGACCATTTCCTCTTCGTTAGTAAATACCAGCTTAGTGGATGTTTTTTTCTGTGGCTGTACATATCCGTGATATTTGAAAGCAATTCCACAATGATGACTCTTTCCCCATGGTTCCATCAGTTTGACGTCACTGACCATTTCCTCTTCGTTAGTAAATACCAGCTTAGTGCAGTCTGGAACCAGACTGCTTCCTTTCCCCATCCCCTTATTTATTACCAAAACAATTGAAATTATTTAAATAACTGAATGCTCCCTTTTATGAAATACAGTATGCTCCCTAGGGTAAGATCTTTCCCCATCCCCTTATTTATTTCACAACAATTAAAAATTATTAGATTAATTGGATGATCCCTCTAATGAAACACAGTATGCTCCCTAGGATGAGTTGCAAGCACAGCTTGCAGTCTGGTAGAATTCAGCATGAATTACAATCATAGTGGGGGAGATAGAAATTGAGTCCACTGGGACACCTCATAATGATACATAGTATCCAACTATTCATTTTATTTTGGACAAACAGACTGTAGCCATTTGTATGAGGCAGTTATAAGTTTGAATATTAGCAGACAACAAATGAGTTATTTGTTTCATTTGTGCCACATGTGGCGCCATCTATACCTGTACCTCTACACAGGCTTTAATAAAGTCACCACCTTTCATCTATTATAAGCAATACATCAAATTTTATGATGCTACATTGGGGATACATACCAGATACACAACTTCACATCATTACTTTGAGTTTTTAGACATATTAAAAGCCTGTTTACAGCGATTTTAAGAGAGCTATTTTGTGTCAAAATGTATGATGTGTGATTTTGATAAGACCTGCAAGATTCCCCTGTTTAGAGTTCAAAATCTTCCCATCAGTCTTGACCTGGCTTGAGCAGGCACACTGATTTTAATTTTGATTGAGCTGACCTCCCATTTCTGACTGTCCCTCCACCGATGGTGCAGGCTTTTAATCAGAGGGACAGGTACAGTCTGAGCTTAGTGGATGTGTGTTGATAGACATTGCTAGCAGGAATAATTTGGCAATGGTACATAACTACATCATAGCACTGTACAGAAAGCTGGTGAAGAAGTAGACAATGCCAAGTGTTATAGAAGTAGAAAATGCCAAGTGTTATACAAACATAATGATCCACTGAGCAACCATGCCTCATCTAGGCATGAACAATTATTTTAAAACACAAGTATTGGAATGGTTTGACTCTCACAGTGCTTTGGAATTATAAGCAATCCTGACACAGGGCCACCTTCTCCAATGAGGTTCACAGGCCCACTGCTGGCTGCAGCTGTCCAGTGCACCTGTGCCCCTTACAGCTAACTGAATCCCCCATTCATAATGGGCAGGTCCATATTTGTCATAGGCCCCAATTGCTCACTGGGTAGCAGCGCTGTGTTTAGAGGGGCAAGGAAAGTGGACAAGTGAACAAGTTGACACATGGACAAGTGGACAAGTGGACAAGAGTCCCATTTCACCAAAAATCTGTTTAAGCCCTCCTCTATTAACCGGCCTAATTGTACTTACGATAATTCAGGGGCAACTGCCATTGTTCCTAAGAATTCCGCTTCATTGCCTAGCAACGATAAAACAATAGAACTATTTGCCCCATTTCCTCCCAACTGCCACCACTGGTCTGCAACTCTGCAAATAAAATTCATATCAGACTCAAACGTTGTTAAAGTAAAAGCTAAAGTGCCTCTGCATTTTGGTCTGGACTTCAAATTATTGTTTCAATACTAATATAAAATTGGACAACAGAAGACAGGCAGTACAGAAAATACGGAAAATAAAAAATCAGTAAAATTAATCACATTCAACAATATATTATGGAGAAGAAAAGAAATCTATCATCAGAAGAGCATGTTGAAGGGATTATACACTAATGAAGATCTCAACAAAGAGGAGAATGAAATATTTTACAAATGCCGAATTATGAAGAAAGAAGGTAAAATTTCTGGAACATGGACAAAAAATTTAAACGTAATATGCAAAACGAAGGACAACAAAACGTTCACAATTTCAAGTGAAGAAGAATTGAAATCTTCTCAAGAAACAATAGAAAGACCTTCAAATAAATTGATGTCACCAGTCACTAGTTGTACTACTGAATAGAACATCCTGAAGTAAACAGTAACAGCTATTATAATATCAGTAACCATTAATTTAGGTATATTTTGTAATAACCGACTATTTATTTATTAGGATTCAATACTAAGCGTAACTTTCAACTAGATTTTAAAATAATGTGATACAATTTCTTTGACAGGTGCCACCTCGATAAAGCTGAACAGCTTCTCTGGCTACCTCAATAAACATACATACATACATACTAATGTCAGGTGAGGGAGATTAAATTCTGTCAAGTGCATTTCCTTGCAAGCTCCACTAAGCACAGACAGAGGGAGATTTATCAAGTGCATTCCTTTGCAAGCTCCACCAAATACAGATTGAGGATCAGGGATATTTGTCAAGAACATTTCACAACAAGCTCCACTAAATACAGACTGAGGGTGAGGGAGATTTGTCAAACTTGTGCATTCCTTTGCAAGCTCCTGTAAACACTGATTGAGAGTGAGGGAGATTTGTCAAGCACTTTTCATTGCAAGCTCCACCAAATACAGATTGGGGGAGATTTGTCAAGTGCATTTCCTTGCAAGTCCACTATAAATACGGACTGATGGAGATTTGTCAAATGCATTTCTTGGCCAGCTCCACTAAATACAGACTGAGGATGATGGAGATTTGTCAAGCACATTTCATTACAAAGTCCACAAAATACAGCCTGAGGGAGATTTCTCAAGTGCATTACTTTGCAAGCTCCACTAAATACAGATCGACTGTGGGAGATTTTCAAGCACAGTTTCATGCAGGGACCACTAAGTACAGATTGAGGGAGATTTGTCAAGCATATTTCACTAAAAACTCAACCAAGTACAGACTGGGGAGGGGGGGGGGGACTTGTCAAACTTGTGTCCTTCTTTGCATACTCTGCTAAATGCAGACTTAGGGAGATTTGCCAAGTACATTTCACTGCAAGCTCCACTAAATACAGACTGGGGGAGATTTGTCAAACTTGTGTCCTTCTTTGCAAGCTCCACTAAATACAGCCTGAGGGAGATATTTGAAGTGCATTTTATTGGAAGCTCCACTAAATACATACTGAGGGAGATTTGTCAAGCACACTTGTGTGCAGGGACCACAAAATGCAGACTCAGGGAGATTGTGTCAAGTGCATTTCTTTAGAAGTTCCACTATATACAAACCGAGGGAGTTTGTCAAGCGCAATTGTTCCAGCTCCACTAAATACAGACTGAAGGAGATTTGTCAAGTACAATAGTTTGCAAGCTCCACTAAATACAGACTGAGGGAGATTTGTCAAATGTATTTCGGCACAAACTTTAACATCGATCTGAACAAAGAGGCTTCTTCAGAAGCCTGCGGTCAGTATTTTACTTTACTTTAGAAGTTCCACAAAATGTAGACTTTGGGAGATATTTCAGGTGCATCTCATTGTAAGCACTTCATAAAAAAAAAAAGCCTTCAGTGATTAAGTCAGACACACCCCAATGGGTGGCCAATGAACATGGATTCAAGCATGTTATGCAAATGAGGACGATTAACGTCTATTCTCACATTTCTGTCGGTCACACAGACACGATTCTAACTGCAATAGATAGATCTCTCCGAGACCTTTGCAATGATAGGTGTTAGGTCTCCGAGGACCGAATAGTCTCCACGCAAATTGATGTTAAAAATGTGAAGTGAACAGGAATCCTGGGCGCTGATTGGTTATGAGGCTATGACGCAAAATCTTATGATAATGAGCGGCCATGGAAGGATACGTCTAGGGTAGATTCTCCGGGTGATTGCAAGCTCCACTAAATGCAAACTGAGGGTGAAGGAGCTTTTTCAAGCCCATTTCACAGCAAGCTTCTTTGCAAGCTCCATCAAATTTATACAGATTGAGGGAGATTTGCCAAGTGTATTTCATTGCAATCTCCGCTATAAATAGGGACTGAGGAAGACTTGTCAAACAGATTTCTTTGCAAGCTCTACCAAATACAGATTGAGGGTGAGGGAGATTTGTCAAACACATTTTACAGCAAGCTCCACTAAATACAGATTGAGAGAGATTTGCCAAGTGCATTTCCTTGCAAGTCCACTATAAATACGGACTGATGGAGATTTGTCAAGTGCAACCTCTACTAAATACAGCCTGTTGGAGATATTTCAAGCACACCTTTGTGTAGGGACCACAAAATGCAGACTGATGGATATTAACTGTGCTAAGTGCATTTCTTTTGCAAGTTCCACTAAATACAGGCTGAGGGAGATTTGTCAAGTGCATTTCTTTGAAAGCTCCGCTTGGCTGAGGGAGATTTGTAACGGTCATTTCTTTGAAAGCTGCACTAAAATGTCAATAGAGTTTGAGCAGATTTGCCAAGTGTATTTCTTTGCCAATGTAGGGCTACGTCACATATATAGGTTGATGTGAAGGTTACGTCACAAGTTAAGCGTTCTTGGAAAGTTCCACTAATGACAGAACTAGGGAGATTTGTCAAGTGAATCTCTCTACAAGCTCCGCTGATTTTGTGTTTGTCTCACCTCCACTGAATATAAATTGTTGACTAATTGAATTTTAAGGACCTTCAACAAGTGAATTTTTAATTACAAGTACTTTATACCAGTACCCCATAACATGTTATGGGGTACTGTTTAAACTTAGTTGCTCAATTATCAGGAAGGCCAATGAAGTTTTATGAACTTTTTTTTTTTCACATTTACAAACAGGTCATCTTTTTACGATAACAATAAAATCTTACAAATGAGTTACATTCAATCCGATAGGCCTACCATTTTGCTAGCCAATGCTTACCTTTGGTCGGTGTCTTCCTGGGGAAAATTGTGGACCACATTCATGATGTCACCGCAAACGAGACCAACACACATTATGCGTTTTCCAGCCATATTGACCGCGAGGCATCAAACGACCTGATCAACAAGTATTTTGTGGTTTATCAAATGTATTCTACATCATTTCTATCTTGCAAGGCATGACCATTTTTGTTCTGCCTAGAAGTTTAATCATTCTGAAAATGACAGAGTGAAGATCCAAAATCCTCTGCTTGGCATAGGCCTACAGGTCTACAGGCCTAAATTGATATTTTAAAAAATTATATAACATGAAAAAAATTACAATTTTTGGTCGAGCTTGCTAGACTGGTTGATTAACTGCCAGACAGGTCATTCGAGATCTGATTGGCAATTACGCAAATACTTATTTGGTATACAATAGCTCATTTAATTGGCGTAAACATTTACTGGGAACAATAATTATTTATAGAAGCCGAGAAGGTGTTGGTGTACAAATCAGTAATATAACTGTTAAATCATCTTACAATTAATTATATTAGCTTGAATCAGGGCCTAAAGGCCATAGCAAATCCTACCAATGACTACCATAAATTACCAAGCTGGACTGATAATATCAGAGGCCTACAGATGCTAATTGATAAATTCTATTTAGCCTTTGGCAGTCAATAATAATTCATTGGCCTAAATTTGGTATCCACAAGCCTGCAGCTGGCAGTCCCTGAATCACTGAATTTGAATGACATTTATAAAGAGTATGCATGACTTTATAATTTTTTAAACACTGTTCTCACTCACCAAAATGAATGTCTCCCCCAACAGGCCCAGTAGCTTGAATCTCTAGGTGTTAATGGGTCAATCTGACCTAATTAGGTGTCTTGACTATTCCCCTTTACTGATGAACAGCTGCAATGAACTTCACAATGAACATTGATCTTTCAGAAAATCACTCATGAATAAATAATCAGCCGCTAGGTGCCGCACGAGTTGAAAAGTGCCACCTTGTGGATTTAACAAACACTAAATATATTTTGGAAAAATGGAGGAGACAGAACGGACCTCGAAAAATGAAGAAATCCAAGTGAAACCGGCCAAGAAAACAACAGAACCAGGAATAATTTACTTGAGTAGAATCCCAACGTTAATGGGAGTCAAGAAAATGCGTCACATGCTCAGCCAGTACGGCGAAATCAACAGAATATTTCTCCAGCCTGAAGGTAAACATTGGTGTCAGAATATCGCCCACTTGACATGTGGTTTGTCAGCTGTCAAAATGTGTATTGCCATTTTTGGCTAGTTTAACCTGATAACAGTGTTGTTGGAAGGAGTGTTAAATTTTATGCAAGTTTTAATCCTTTGTTGCATTACAATTATTTAATATTCCGAAATAATTTGATTTAAGCAGGGCAACTAATTTAGAATCAGAATGAGCCATGTTGATTGACAATGAATTTTCAGAAAATAACCCTAAACATGTGTACACCCACCGTGACAGGTTGTTGTGAGTTGATATTTAAATTAATTTCTTTTTCAGGCCGGTCGTTAAAATTCAAGAAAAAGAGCCGAGGGTTCTCCGAAGGTTGGATTGAGTTTGTGAAGAAGAAAGACGCCAAAATGGTCGCAAAATTTCTGAACAACTCTCAAGTCGGTGGAAAGAAACGCAGTAGAAGTCATGACGAACTGTGGAATATGAAGTACTTGCCCAAATTCAAATGGGCCCATTTGAACGAAAGACTGGCTTACGAAAAGGCCGTTCACCAGCAACGGATGAGAACTGAGATATCTCAAGTGAAGAAAGAGACAAGTTTCTTCATTGACAATTTGAATCAGAGCGAGAAAATGAAGAAGAAATCGAAGAAGAAAAATGACTCTGAATCCAAAAACGAAGACAATTCGGAAGTTAAAAATAACCCAGACAAGGACAGAGAATGGACATTTAGACAAAGAGAAACTGAAGAAGCAATTATTGATAAAAAGTTAAAGAACGTCAAACAGGGAAAAGTGAAAAAGGCTAAAGCTCCAATCAACAAAGGACTGAGCAAATCATTCTTGCAAAGCATATTTTCCGGCGGAGTGAATGAGGAGGACTCATGACAAATTTAACATTTCATATTTTTGTTTATAGCCTTGCAATGAGGCTTACATGTATAAATGTAATTAAAATGTATCAACAGTACAGGACGTACGTATTTGCACTTACAGCTCTCGCAATTGCTCTGAAGAAATCAACTTTTTTCATAGTGTGGACCTATGATGTCAGAGCTGGAGACTCCATTGGAACCTATACAACTTTGGTGCAAGCTATGTTGTCATAGGTCAAACTGGCCAATAGCATTTCATGTAGACAACTTCATCATAGCCTTGCAATTATGTCATGGCCAGATGAGCCAATGATGCCACTGCAAAAACTCAGGTGTTGAGTGGGAGGGGGGATCGTTTTTTATTTGGTGATACCAAAAGTGCCTGAAATTCAACCAAGCATGGTTAATAGGATAACTGGAAATTAATCACAGTTGTTCACCAACATGCTTCTGGTCTAAATTGGATTTGATATGGAGCTGTCAAGTCAAGCATTTTGTTTACTGTTTGCAGTTTTGTTGGCCGCTCCTTTCAGTGTAAAACTGCCAACAATAACTTTAATCCTATATTGTTTATTGGTTACCACAGCCCACAGTTCACAGGAGTTAATTTGCAGACATAAGGATCAATTGACAGCTTTTGAGCAGAGTGCCCCCTCTCAAAGAGTGGTCCAACCTTGCACCTGAGTTGTTGTGATATTATTGGCTGCTCTAGCAATGATGCAACTGCAAGGCTATGATGAAACTGTCCACAACGGATGCTATTGGCCAGTTTGACCTATGGCATCATTGATTGCAACAACTTTGCATATCCTCCAGTGCTTGGCAAGGGAGTATCCACCTATGACATCATAGGTCCACTCTGGCACTGAGAAAAAAAAACTGATTTCTTCAGATCAATTGCTAGAGCTGTAAATTCTTGCGGTATGCATTGATCGATCTTTCCTTGAATTTGATGTTCAAATCAAGTTTTTATTTCAAGTCCGCATGCATGAGGACCAATGCCACAAGTTGGTAAAATTTGGGATTTCTGGTGAAATTGGCCTAAAAGTCAATAATCACTGAAATGCTTCTTATGTATTACTAGATTCCAAATCCAAAAATATGAGGTTGTATATGCGTTTTTGTGACGTCTATGCCACATTATGCTAGTAAATTTAAACATGAATGTGAAGAAAATACTAACTTAAAATGCAGTTTATTCAAAACGAAACTTTGTTTCTTCAAATACGTCTGCAGCAAAGACTTTTTAAGATATCACTATGAAACTTGCACATGTTTTGTTGAATAATATTCTTAAAACAAGCAAAAAACTGATTTTTCATTATTTGCCTTCTTATACCTTCTATGGTGTAATTAGCAGGTAATGCCGAAAGCAAGCTTTGCACTTTTTGTCAGCCATAAACACAGGGCCATTATACCATGATAGGTTTGACTAAAAACCATATTGTATATACCAATGGAAAGCTAAGCTCAAGTGTAACAACACAATATCAAACAAGTGAAAATGTGAGAGCGTCGCATTTTTTGTCAGTCTCAAAGATAGGTCTCTAATGCCATTATGGGTTGGACTTTCTACCCTATTCTATACATTAATACAAAGCCAGGCTCATGGGCATGACAATGATACCAAGAATACAAGAATTCCATCAACAAGCCTTCGTCAGGAAGTACCCGAACAAGAGAAGTCGCAGAATATAAGAGTGTCGCGCTGTTGTCAGTCTTACTCAAGCCATCACAGTTTCTGGCACAACAGCCTTTGCCACTTTAAATGATACATTTCTGACAGACAAGGTCATGAGCAATGCATTGGTATATCAAATTTTCCAAAAATGTTTCCATCAATGGTTTATCTGTGGCATCAAAAATCACATTGCACTTTTAAGCTTCACCCGGGACACACCAACTGAGGATTACAAAAGGTGTATTAAAAAAATATAGAAACATCCAATTGCCATTTTTCTTGATTCACAAGATGCCCACTTAATCAGGGAACAGTAATGCATTGCAATTTTGATACTAAATCCATCCCTTTTCTTGTATTTGAAAGTTGTATGCAGAAATTTTACGTGCAGTGTCCCGGCGGGACACCAAAAATTTCCCTAACTGCAATCATGTATCACTCATTATCTCAAGACCAGTGACATACGGATGCAACTGCTGCTATTTACATCAAAAGAGATATTTTTGCCTATCATTCGATCCATAATACTGGCATATATTCCTTTATGGGGCTGAGTTATGACCTAAAATGTAAGTGCATATTGGCCCAAAACTGAAATTTTACCAACTCACGGCACTGGACCATGAATGAATAAGACACATTTTTAATGCCATTATTAAGTATACAGTGTTCCAGCTAGGATTTGATTTGGGCATACAATTTTCTAGAAATGAGGGCACTTTCAAAAAAAAAAAAAAAAATTTTTCCAAAGATTTTGAAAAAACTTTTTTTTTTCAATTTTTTTTTTTTTTTGTTGGGCATGGCAGACGAGGGTCTGGCATGGCGCAGCGCCAAGCTCAAATGGCCTAGCTGGAACACTGGTATATGCTATTGTCTTCTTCTATAATTAATTTATATAAAAAAAGAGATTTTGAGACATTTTTTTGGAACACCCTGGCACTTCTGTTAATAAAAAACCAAAATACCAGTGTGAAAGATAAATATATATTTATTTCTTCAATTCAAGATTTTCACTTGTACAAGTGCAGCACCAGCTAACCTTTAGCCAAGTACATAATATATTTTTTGTTTGTACACATTTGTGTATCACATCATCATGATAAATGCAGTATTTTTCATTGGTATAGAAAAATAAATTGAAAATACCATATCAAATTCATTTGAGAATTTCAACTATCAACTTTTTTAATCTAGAAAACAGCTTAACTTGGTTAATGACTTGTCAAATATTCGAGTCCATTAAAATCACAGTTAAGCACAGGGATAAAAATTATAACAGTCACTATGTTAAATTGGTAATTTCATCAGTGCACAAAAAACGGAATGACTAATTTATGGCACTTTAAACATATATTCTTAAACATAAATCACATTAACAATGAATATACCCAAATTTGGGTAGTTTAAAAATGTGCGGTGCACGCAATCATCTAACAGTTAACATTATAACCATCTTAAGTGTAGCAAAATACTCAGTTCATAGAACGTATCTAATACTATTCACATGAATTCTAAGTTACGAATTCAAATGAGCTTATATAGCAAACATTTACAAAGTATATTTACAAAAATAGTCCCTTTGTACCATTAAATTACACAAAGTACATATCGGCATTCATTGTAATTAATTATAAAAATATAGCAATTTGTTCAGACACCGTCAAAGATGCCGTTCACTGTATCAAAGCTAATCGTATCCAACCATACATAGAAATATAACAATTATTGCAGCACCATGAGGGTCTGTTTACTGTATAGGCCTACAACACCATAAAAATATACCTGGCAGTGGTACCTCTATGTCAAATGATTAAACACATACCTAAGGCACCAAATGGTTACAATTATTCTGGGTCCAAAATTGGCCCAAGAAGATTATGATTATATAAGGGGTCCACCGACAAAAAATCTGTAATTTTATTACAGTTTATATTCATGATTCTCTCAAATTATCTAGGAGCTGGTCCATCTGAAAATCGAGGGCGACAGTCTCCTCTAATTTCAAGTCCCGTTTAATATTGATGCACAGTCCGCTCAGTAAACTTTCATTGATTTCTCGAACAAGGATGCTAAGTCTTCTTCTGTCTGTGGTCTGGGGGCTAGTTTTGTCACACGGTGCTGAAAAAGTTAGGATAAGAAAAGATTGTTCAATTATTATGACAAAATGTACATACCAGAAGCACTAGTCTTTGAAAAAGAGACACATGCTGAAATTTTGAGTTTAATTAAAAAAAGTGTTCTGATTGTTACCACAAGAGGACTTTAATTCCCAAGCAAAATACCCTACTGTAGGTGACTGTTCAAAGACTCAGTTTGCTGGTTATTATAATTTTCAATGATGGCTTTGATATATCTCATGCAGTCCCATTAAAATGTATGTAGTTTTGTTGCATAAATAATTTTTTAAGTTCATTCCCAGCTGCTCATAACATATTTATAAAAATTCCTAGAAATTAATTAATATATATATATATATATTACTAACTGTGGTCTTCTCCAAGGGACCATCTTTGGCTTTATTATGTGTGTAAATGATTTGCATTTAGTTTCCGATTTAGTTGTATAGATTTTATTCTGCTGATGACAGTAGCATTTTTATTCAAGGAAATTTTGTTAATGATATGACGGATATACTGAATAGTAAGTTGATATTTTATTCAAGCCTCTATTAAGTCCCTTACCTGTGGTAGAGTGCCCTTGACCAGAGCGGGGATGTCACTGGTTGAATAGCCCACTGCGCTCAGTCCATCATCCACCTTCAGGTCCTGCATAAATTCTCGCAGAGTGTCGGCTAAAACTAATCCAGCATCGGCCTGTTTCACGTTGCGCACATCTTTTCCTGAAAGTGAAAAATTTATATTGATAGATGACAGACCCATGTTGTGATTTAGGTATTGGACAGCTTTTAAATTTTGGCATGAAGTGTTGTCCAATTTGTGTCGCAACTGAAGCGCAATTCGGTTCAGTTCAACAAGTTAAATGTAAATTTTGAACAGATTTAGACAATCTTCAAATAACTCATATTTTGGTATATCTTCGGAGTGATTTTTCTAATTTTAATCCTTCTTCTACACAGCTCCAATTCCTGTTTTCCTAGATATTTTCTAGGGCAATTGGAAATTGACACCCTGCGAGATTCCATAAAAAAATCAGGCTGCTAACTGCTAAATTTTTTTGAAAGATTGAGCGTTAATCCAAAACAAGTCGAGTAATCCCGCGAAAGTGATGCAAATCCATACTAACCCATAATCTCAGCTGACTGAATGTGTCTGTCTGGGCACATGGGGTAGGTGAACTCAAAAACAGCAGGAGCCGTCAACACAACAGATAGTCCATGGGGCTGAAATTAATTCAAATAGTTTACCACAGATCAAGTATTATTTTACAATGATGAATTTACAGTGCCGCCTGTAAATAAGTGAAACACATCCTTAACCAAACTGCTTCTGCCAGCATGAATTCTCATCCAATGAGAAGAAAACATATTGGGTCATAAAGGCCGATATGTGAGGCATATGGGATAACTATGGCAGCCAATTTTCTTTGCTGTAGTAGGAGTTAGGTATGGGTCAAAGTCTTTGATAAGTAAGTGAACCACCCTTCCCTATGATTTAACACTGGGCCTGTGTTTCACTTACTTATCAAAGACTTTGACCCATACCTAACTCCAACTACAGCAGAGACAATTTGCTGCCATTGTTATCGCACATACCTCACATATCGGCCTTTATGACCCAATAGGTTTTCCAGTAATCGGATGAGAATTCGTGCTTCCACAAGCAGTTTGGCTGAGGATGTTTAGCATTGATGCAACGGCACTGTGATGATTGAATGTCATGCGTTTCACTTATTTACAGGCGGCACTTTTTCCTTCAGGAGAATCCGGTCATATTGTCAGAATTTAAAAAAAAATTTGGTTCAGGTTGAGGAGGAACAAATTGGAAATTCACAAAAAGTCCAGAGGAAATTTTTATTAACTTACCACAATGGCGTGGTCTGGAGAGTAGTCTTGCGCCTGGTAAGTTTTCACATTTCCAGCAATTGGATAGGACATACCATGACTGAAATTAGATAGAACTACTGACTAATGTTCAAGTCCCAAGTCTAAATAATATACTTGAGAGAATTAACTAACTGATTACCATGGAATGAACAGCCGACATTTCAGTTGATACCCATGAACTTATCATCACAAATACTGCAATACTTTTTGTTGCCAGCCAATTGTGCATTTTAAGTATAAACAACGGGATATATAATCATCTTACCAAAGATGGACTCCCGCATTTCCAAAACCAATTCCCGCAAAGACACTTGCAAGATGCATGCTGGAACGAGCTTCAAAGTCTTCAGAATCAAACACAGCTCTGAAAGATCAATTATTTATTTATTGCTTTAGTACTGATATTACTGCAATACACGATGGCTAATATTTGGACCTCACACTTATGACATACTGGACTTTCTCGGCAAGTTCACATCTGACTTAAAATTTTAAAGAGTCTAAATTTTGCAATTTTTGTTTTGACTGCCCATGCTATTGGTGGAAGAATACAGCTTTTTTTTCGGGCTACAGTGTATTAACGATGAACATTCAACAATTTGCCATCATGTAGTTAAACCTTTTGTCTATGTCGATCTTTCTTCACCATTTTTTGATGGTTTAGTTGGGAGTGAAATCCGAGTGGTTATTTGTTGTTGTGTACGTCTGAACCCCCATTTGTGTGTGACTAGACTCTTGACTGGATATATAAATGAAAGCTCATCTCACCTTTTCATGTATTTATTTACAATCCTCAAGGCATGCACGGCCCATACATCACTAATTGGGTTAGATCCTTGGTAAGCTGGTCTGTTCTTTGGGTCGTCAGGTCTTGGGGTGCGCTCTTCAAAAGGTATGGCAGTGAACGACTCCAGGGCGTGGCTGTAGAGTAGAGGAAATATTTTAGAGGGCTGCACTGCACATCTTCATGGAATATGATATTGATATTGATATTGATATTGATTTATTTAGGAAATTCCCAAAGACCAAAGATGGTCGCTTTTAGGGAACTACCTTCAAAATACAAAATTATTATACAGATAGAAATATTGTAAAATACAAGAATATATGGTATAAGTTTTAAAATATACAGTATGATAAATATGTTAATCAAGAAATATATATTTAAAAAAAATTAAATAAAATTTTGATATTTTGTTTTTTTTGGTTAATTAGAAAAAAATAATAAGACATGAGTACAGTGACTGGGAATTTGTAACATAGAGGACGAGAAAATCAATCTTAAATTCAACAAGTAAGTTTTTTTTTTAAATCAAATTTGGAATTTGCCATTTCAAAGAGATGTAAAATAGTTTCTTATAGATGTGAGATGTATGATAGTTTTTTTTTAATGGCTATGTATTATGTATAATAGTTTTATATACATATGTAAAAAAAAAAAAAAAAAAATACTATTAAAATTTACCTACAAATATAGCAATCAGTAATGGAGCATTCAGAAGAATAACTGTCTGTCCTTTTTTGTTTTATATATAATTTAAAACCAGCCTGACTATGGGTGAAAATCTTCTGTTTAAAATTGATTGGCATACTGTTAAATATTTTGGGAAATCTGTATTTGATGCCATTTCTTGCAAATTCATGTCTCACAGCAGGTAAGCGCAGATCCCTTGCTTGTCTCGTGTTATGTTCGTGATATGGAAAAGTATGAATATTCAATAGATCTTTAAAGAAACTGGGAACCGAACCATTCAACAATTTATAGATGAATTTGTATTCATGCAGTGCACATATGTCATTAACTTTTAAGGTATTTAACATTTTAAATAAACCATTTGTGTGTGCATTATACTTGCTCTTTGTTATGACCCTGATTGCCTTTTTTTGAATTTTGAATAAGTTGTTGGAAGAACTTAATATTCTGTTTGATGCAATATCATCATGCTTTACCAACTATACCCTTCTAGGTTTGGAAGCGAATGGCAGAAAAGGATGGATAGATAGATAAATAGGTAGACAGATAGATTAGACAGACAGATAGATAGATCTTAGACAGATAGATATAGACAGACAGATAGATAGATCTTAGACAGATAGATTAGACAGACAGATAGATAGATCTTAGACAGATAGATATAGACAGATATACAGATGGATTGGACAGATAAAAGAAAGGAGGAAAAAAAGAAGGATAAAAAGTAAGATAAGAAGATAGATAAATCCATGGAAAGGGAAATAAATAGATACAGATAGACAGACGATCTATTGATAGAAAAAGGGGTAGAAAATGGATGAATTTCTTGACAGTGGTGTCCATTGGGTCCGAAACATTTCGAAAGTAAATAATATATGTGCAAGACTTCCAGTCGATCTAAATAATATTATAATAAAAGCTTACCACAATACGTCAAAGCCGCTGTTAGCAGTCACTCTCTCTGGCATAGTCATACAGTGCAAGGGATCCACTATGCCAAGGGTGGGGCGCAATGCTCTGTTTGCAATTCCTGAAAGGATATTGAAAATTAATATAGCTACATGAAATATAATATTATGGGAAGACCCTCTATTGTACCGGGCTCTAAGCCCATGCATGCTGTTCCAGGTGCTCATGAGGGTTGATTTATGAAATGAGAGAGAGAGCAGGATGGATGGATGGATGACTGTGGCTTTACGTCCTGTATTTTGGTAGTTGGTTGGCTAATGAGGACAGGAGGAGGACACGGCAATGAGGAGAAAGACGACTGAAACAGCTGTCCAACTGAGTGAGTGAGTGAGTTTGTGTTTTACGCCCCATCAGCACCGGTGCTGCTGTCCAACAGAGAGAGAGCAGGAGTCCTCAACATGTTACACATTAAACTCATTTGAGCGATCTTTTCTTGCCCACACCAGGGTAGGGCATGAGTGCAGGCATGTGTACTGAGTAAAATTTTCTACGTACAGTAAAGTTCCAAATAGGTGCACTCACTGCACTGGTCATTTTTGTGATCTGTTGCCATAAACCCAAGGCCTACCTTAATTTGCCAAGGAAACTATTTTTTTCATAAAAAACAATTGTTTTTTGGCAGGTCCAGAAGGTGCAGTGCAACTTGGCAAGTGTTTGTTAGATAGTGACCTAGTACATGCCTATAAGGTCAGACACAACTAATTTTCAGATTATCAGACCTACCAATGCAACCAATATTAGCCACGCTTTTATTAATCGATTAACACAATAAGAAACTTAGATTACGACTTTTTCGTTTTGCCAACCAACTTCAAAACATAGGCTGCGCAGCAGCAAACCTTCAGCGAAAGACATCTGTAAAGTCATAAAAGCGATGTTGACAAAATTGGTATAATGCAATCGTGGCCAAATCTTGGCCTGAAATTATCTATATACCCGCTGCCCTACCATCTGCCCGCCTGCCCGCCAGGGTATGTAAAATCATGGAAAGGCTGAACTAGACAAATTTACACATATTATGTTGCATTTTCATACATGTACAAGGAATAGGTTATGAGCTGTGTGTCGAAAACCAATAAGTATATTAATTTATATTTTTCAAATTTTTTCTAAATATTTAAAAAGTGTTAAAACTACCTATCAATGAGACCAGTGAAAGATCTTTATAGGCAATATGTGGATGAATTTTTGTCAAGGTACATCCAAGAGAGGCTAACTTTTGGACCAGAAACGAAAAATTGTTATTTGCAATATATTTTGTCAATATTTCAAAAAGTATAGAATGACCATGAATCACACCATCAAAAAGCACAACAGCATCATATAGGTGATAAGTGTATGAAATGTCATCCATGTACATGCAATACTGGGCAATTTTTGGGCCAGAAATGAAAAAATATTTTTTATTATTTTTCTCAATATTTCAAAAACTATAGAATACCCATCAATCAGACCATCAAAAGGCACAATTGGACCACCTAGGCTATATGTGTACCAAATTTCATCCATGTGCATGCGATAGTGACCGAGTCTTGATCCGGAAACGAAAAAAATAATTTTTTATCTTTTTGTTTAATATTTCAAAAAGTATGGATTATCCATCAATCAGACCATCAAAAGGCACAACCAGACCATATGCGCTATATGTGTACCAATTTCATCCATGTACATGCATCAGAGCCCGAGTTCTGGCCCGGAAACTATCTATCCGCCCGACTGCCCGGACGCCCGACCGCCCGCCCGGCGGACGGACAACATTTTACCAAAGTGATAACAATACCTTCTTCGAACTTCGTTCGCTGAAGGTAAAAAGTGGCTCAGAAGATCCAAGATGCTAAAAATCAACTATGTCTTGTCTAGAGGGGACTACACAGTACTCGCATGTAATCAGTACTCATGTCGAATCATGAGTACACTACTTGTACTTGGGTACATTGCCAAAGTGCTTGTAAACTTCTTGTGATATATGGGAGAACATCATGATTTATGAGTACAACTTGGGCTACAACTTGTACAAAAGAGGGATCATCAATAACTCCTAAGTAGGGCTGCACAATTAAATGCAAAGTACTGCAATAAATTTATTGCAGAAAGTGCAATAAATTAATTTTGATAATTTTCAGTATTTTTGACAAAAAATTGCATATATTTTTGCAGAATTAAAAAATTTACAGACAAATTTAGTTTACAGATTTTTCGGTCAATCCTTGTCTATGAATTTTTTGCACAATTTATTGACATCGCAATATGACACTAACTTATCGCATATTGCATCTCAGTCTATTATTGCACAGCTCTATTGCTAAGTCATGGTCAAAATCAGCTCTACATGTTTAGTGAAGTATGCAGTTCAGGTCTACCTAATCTTGATCGAGTATGTTTGATAGGGAAATATGATTGCCACTAGATAACCTATTTGATGTATACACTTATGATGTGGTATGCACGAATGGCCAAATAAAAATGTTTGTCTGTCTGTCTGTCAAACAGAAGGAAACCGTGATACTAAAATCTGGCAATGACAAGATCGTGATAAAATAGTTTTAGGGCCTATCAATGACAATATATTATGACATTGACTGAACCTGCGGGTCATGGTGACTTTAGATTAAATTTATACCGTCTTATCCAAGTGCCACAGAAGTTTACAACACTTCATTGCGATGTGATAAGTAATCTAAACGACTTAGATAAGCTTAATAGGCTACTCTAGATAAACACGCCGAGAAAAGCATAAAACCTCAGCATACATGAAACTAAATATACAGATGAATTTGAGATCTCAGATGACTAAAGTACACACATGTTTTCTGGTACATTAGCTGGTACACATTTATTTTCCGCAGTAATCTGCCTGAGAATGTGACAACGGCCATAAATATGATAGGAAGGTTTTTATAAGCAAAAAATATAGTGACAGAAGTTTTGATCATTTACCTGTTTTTGCTTTCAGAGGTTCATAATCAAATATAGCAACCCCCGTCGTCTCGCTGCCTGTGCCTGCTGTGGTAGGGACTGAAAAATAATTCATAAAAAGAATAATTCATTGGTCAGACTCAGAACAGCAAACTTTGCTCAAAACATAATTGACTTAATGAGATTAATGAGGGGAAGCCAAATAAATTTCCTTGTGGCTCGTTTGCAACCAAAGAGAAATATCAACTTAAACAAATAATTTATTGCCGTAGTTGACCAAATACACTGCATAAACCTTGCCACTGCATGCTTACCCAAATCACCTTGGTATGTAATTTATAAGCTCTTTTCGGGATGATGAATAACGCAAAATATTACCGAAGAACAGGGTAAAGTTGGCAATCCGGGGCAAAGTTGGCAAGCTATGTTAACCCACTTGATAGAAGAAATGCCTCATTACCTCACTGATGCAGGTTTCTTTGGCAAAGTAGCCACCTGTGTCAGTGAGGAAAAGTTGGCATTTCTGCCGGCCATCAAATGGGTTAAAATAGGTCGCCAACTTTCCCCTGGATTTCCAACTTTACCTCATTATACGGTACTGAGGCAGAATTATTGTTATGTTGATAAGATCAGAATTTTCTAAGTCATAAATTTTTAACTTACCAGCTATAAGAGGCTTCAGTTCGTGCATGACTGGCAATCCTTTTCCGATTGGGGCGTTCACAAAATCCAAGAAATCAGCGTCTGGTTTGGAGGCGTAGAGATTAGCAGCTTTGCAAGTGTCCATCACTGAACCACCTCCGACCGCCAAATACGCATCGTATCCACCTTTGCGGGCAAATTCTATCGCATTTTTGAAACTGAAAACAAAACAATTAGCCTTTATTCTGTGTCTGTGCTAGGCAAGTAAAAGATCCCTCACATGGGTAAATGTGTAACATGTTGATGACTCCCGTAACTATCAAAAGTTTTCTGGGAGGTTTTAAACTTATCACGTAGAATCTCTCCCCCCAGTTATTCAATCAACCAACCTTAAGTGTCCAGAACTGGGCTTCCCCCTTTTCAACCAAGTTCTCTTGATGTCAACATGATTATTAACTATAACAATAATATTTATATATTATTAAGAATTTACCATTACAAGGTAAATAAATTCTTATTGTTTTTGGTACTATTCCGATTATTATTATTTCACTTTTTTTCCTCTGATTTTCGTGAAACTTGGTCACAGTGTACCTCTGGAACTAAAACCGCGCCACCCAAAAGAAATGACCTTGACCTATTTTTCAAGGTCACGGGACCTTTCAAATATGAAATTTTGGAAATTTCAATGGCCTACTACTCGGTAACCAAAGCTACATCATTGTACAGGGCATGTCTTACTTAAAAGTACTAGCCTGTATTTCGGCAAAAAAATTTTGAAATCACTCAAACGGAACCGGAGCTACAAGAAAAACACAATTTTGGGTTTTCTCCCTTTTACACCAAAACTACAAGAGATAGGGAGAAGCTGATTGCACTAAAAGATGACTAGTATCTGTGGCTGTGTGCGAATATCATTTTTATTTTACTATCTATAACGGTTCGGCAACAGCGGCCATTTTAGTGGAATGAGTATGCACGGTGCACGGTGTGGGTCTCTGAAAACCATGAAGGAGTCACTTTAGGTCATGCAAATGTACAACAAACTACCCTTAACATACTCCAAAAACCCCATACAGACCTTCAGATTTGACCTTGACCTCATTTTTTAAGGTCATTTGACCCCTCAAAGTTCAAATATGGTCAAATTTTCAAAAATTCTGAAAATTGTCTTTTTTTTTACATATCAGTCTCATCTTCTGGTTTCTGGAAGGTGCCAGCCAGTTTGTTTGATGCCTGAAATCGGAATTCAGATATCCTTTCATGCTGATTTGTTAAAAAATCACGAATATTGCATATCGCGCGATATGTAAAAACACCCTATTTTTGCCCTCTGGAGAGATAAATATTGATGCTATGCAGTTCAAACAATGGAATGACCCCCCAAAGTCATGCACTGCCAATCTGGGAAAAATATTGGTTTTGCCCTAGAAAGGTTTTTTCAAGGTCAAACTCAAGGTCAAATATTAGGCGAAATTGGACATTTCAGACATTATATTTTTCTGTACAGGGAATTAGTTGAGGGATTTGCCTTATCTCATCACCATTTGGTGCCATAATACCCTACAGGCCCCACGCACAATTTGAAGGCCCTCGGATTGACCTACATTGCACAATTGAGGTCAAAAGGTCAAGAAATGACTGCAAAATTGACCTGCTCATTTGTCAACATTGCACTTGTACCCATACTTTGACGGTCTGTATCTCCGGTTCTAATTAAGCTACAGGAAAAATAAAAACATATCTGGAAAGCCCAGATTCTCCTCTAGTATTTGTTTTCTATACATTTTAACGTATCTCTACTAGTTAAAAAGATCGCCCGACCCTGAAAAATTCATGTTTTCGGTCATGATTTAACATCTTTGCATTTTTTAAACTCAGAAATCCATCTTCAAAAAATTCAATAATATTTGGGGGTGTAGTCCTAACACATTTACAGTAGTTTGTGCAATTTCAAGTCTCTCCTCCCAACCGTTTGCCTTCTGCAATAAATTGAAGTTCAAAACTTGACATTTTCAGGGACCATTTTTCGATGAAATATCGCAATTTTACCGTTATTTAAATGGGCTGTATCTCCGGTTCTTATAAAGCTACATGAATGACACAAGCAGTTTTGGAAAGCTCAGATTCTCCTCTTAATTAAATTTTTGTGTATTTTCTTGTAACATCGACAGGTAAAAAGATCGGTGAACCCTGAAAAATTCATCTTTCCCACACCTTATCAAATGACTGTAGCTCTGCTGAGACTGGACCATCAGCTTTCACTCTTGTTATGTGCTTAGGGTTATCATAATGTGCATCATTGTGGCACTTTGCATCATGGTGGCACTCTGCATTATGGTGGCACTGTGCATCATGGTGGCACTGTGCATCATCATGGCACTGTGCATCATTGTGGCACTGTGCATCACTGTGGCACTGTGCATCACTGTGGCACAATGGCAGGCTGCACCACGATGGCAGAGTGCACCACAGTGGCACCGTGCACCACAGTGGCAGTGTGCACAACAGTGTCAGTGTGCAACACAGTGTCAGTGTGCAACAGAGTGGCAGATTAGACCATAGTTGTGTGCACCACAGTGGCAGTTCAGCACTACAGTCACAGTCACAGTGGCACTGTGCACCGGAGTGGCAGTGTGCAGAGCACTGTCCACCACAATATTGTTGAAAGCTGTCTTTGGGCTATGCTGCATGAACTGGTAAAAGCTTGGTAAATTCTTAGTCACTGACCTTGGTCAGTTACAGGGTTCTAGTTTATATTTATGTTACCTTTCATCTGTGGGTTCCACCCTGACTGCAGAGAATACGTCAAAGTTGACATTGTGTTTTGTCATTGCGTCCAGGACAGTGGCCATCACTGGAAGTTTTATCAAATTTTCATCTGTCATTATAAGCACCTTGCTGGAACCCATATTCTTGAAGTCCTGGAAAGGGATTCATCTCCATAAATATTTGAAGTCTCAACAGCCCTGAGGTAACTTATTTAGAGGGTTTAAAAGCTCTAGAATTTCGCAATATGACGAGGAGCCTTTATTCATCTAGTCTTTATTAAATCAAATATTTCACAAAATTTCAAGAACACACAGTACTATGACTTACCTGAGCTACTTCCCTTGTCACCCCTTTTCCATAACGGATATTCGAACATGCCATCTGCAATAAATCAAGACAATTCTCAAAATTACTTAAAACACAGGCACACTCCTGTATTAGTCAATTGATACTCAGTATAAATATCATCTCAAACAGACTGTGCAGTCAGACCAGGAGTCTGCCCCTGCTTAAAAAAAACAATAAATATACTGCATGAGGTGTTTTGATGAAGTCGAAAAATTTATAAATAAGCTATTATACTAGTGATGGGAATCGGTCTGATTTTCAAAATCGATTATCGGATGACCCTTCCGATTTTATAATCGATTCTAAATCGATTATTTTTCTTACCAAGAAATTACCTCAATCTTGACAATTATTGCACTATAACACAAATGGTACAGATATAATTCTTCCTGTGTTAAATAGATCTCTCCAAGAGCTTTAAAATGATGGGTGATAGCTCTCTGTGGAACAAATAGTGTTCATGAAAATAGGAAAAGAAAAAATCGATTTTGAATTGGTCCAAAAAAACAAAATCGATGTTGATAGTGGCGATGATTATCGGCGATATTTTCGTCGATCACTACAACACTAGCTATTACAACCATGCCCATGGCAGGAAGTCAGTTAAGACTACATGGCTGCGCCACTTTACAAATTGGAAATTATTTCCAAAAGGGCCACTCATCACTTGTAAGTAAGATAGCAATATTATATGCCCCCCCCTTTTGACCTCTGGTTCACTACATTGACATTGCTTCCCAACTGAAACCACAGTACTGATTAGTAAACATTCGGTGGAGCTCTGGCTGAATATGCCTAATACAAAAGTATAATTTAGACCAGCAGACCTATGTATAATTGAGCTACATCATTACCTCAAAAGCATATTCCTTTTGATCAGGCTGGGTCGTCTGGGTCACATTGTGTCGGCAACTGTTGGCTGAAACCAAAAGAAAAGAATTCAATACACATGACATGTAATTTAATAGAATTGGGGGGGGGGGGGGGCCCCAATTGCTTTGTCTCGGTTTGATTCGTACTCTGGCTAATGTTGTATACCAGTTTTCAATCACCATTGATCTCATGTTCTCCCAGTCCCAATTAGCACCATAAATAAATACAGGACATAAAGTCTGATCATCTTCGCTCATCAATCTTAATCAAAGATATTGCTCATCAATCACACTATATTAATGGAGAGACTTATTGAAAGGTGTCTTAAAACATGCATACATGTAATAATAAAACATACCTTATCTTCAACATTGAACAATGACTGACGACAATTTCTTCTTATGGATATAATTTATAAATCTCTTTAGAGATAAGATGATGTATTACTAACCGGACATTGCTTGGTGTATTTTTTTTCTGTCAAATAATAATTTGTATTTTGGTAGAATATTCAGATTTGATTTATATAAAAGCAAGAGCAACGCTAACCTGATAAGATAGGGGTGTAGTTCTGTGAATGGGCTGGACATCTGCATCTGAAAATTAAAAAGCATAACATAGATTTAAATTTGAAAGCTGTCAGTGCAATCTTTCTTTCAGTCTATATCTATCTATCTATCTATCAATACGATACAAATTTATAGACATACTTCTCTTCTTTTGTTTTAATGTCGGCTACAACATTGAGGCAATTTTTTTTAAAAATCTAAGTCCCATTCAGTGCTTTTCCTTGCCATAATATCCACATTAGCATTGGCTAATGCACTCCTAGACGTGGCTAATGCATCCTAGATGTGGCTATTAAAATGCATCCTAGATGTGGTTATTAAATGCATCCTAGATGTGGCTATTAAAATGCAACCCTAGATTTGGCTATTAAAATGCATCCTAGATTTGGCTATTAAAATGCATCCTAGGTGTGGCTAATGCATCCTAGATGTGGCTAATGCATCCCCCATGTGGCTAATGCATCCTCGATGTGCCTAATGCTTCCTCGATGTGGCTAATGCATCCTCTATGTGGCTAATGCATCCTAGACGTGGCAACAGCATCCTCGATGTGGCTAATGCATCCTAGGTGTGGCTAATGCATCCTAGATGTGGCTAATGCATCCTAGATGTGGCTAATGCATCCTAGATGTGGCTAATGCATCCTAGATGTGGCTAATGCATCCTAGATGTGGCTAATGCATCCTAGATGTGATTAACGAAAATTGCATAGATTTGCATGCAAATTAGCCACACATCCACGCATTAGCCACACATCCACGCATTTCACAGAAAATTGGCCTTTGTGGCTAATTGCATTGTGGTCCTAGGAAAAGCACTGAAATTAAATCTAAAATATTATTATGCCATTGCTCTAATTGCTCTAATGTAATATAGGTACTTACATTATATTATGTATTTCAATTTTTATGAGTATGAAATAAACGAGCCTGAGTCAGCAGTTAGTTCTATGACATCGACAATGACAAGTGCTGCATGGATTTCGTGGCTGTGCCATTTAAATATTAACATTTATTATATATTACATTAAATTAGAAAATGTCAACTTACGATGCTGCAGATATTGCCCGGACAAGATGACGAACACTCTCTCTTGCCGACATGGTGGACTGAGGCTACTGCCAGATATTCTTATCCTAAATGAGTGACTTGCAATATTTCAACAAGAGTGTTAAATGCCTCTTCACTTCACTCTGAATGTAGATAATATAACATTCAACCATGAGTCTATAAAGTTCAGAACAACAATCTCTTTAGGACAGTAGGTCAGTGAAAAAAGTGAACATGAATACGTCCTACTTAACAGTATATAGGTGATACATCTGCAGACTCTTTTTTGGACAGCTATAAACTAGGACGATAAAAAAAATTAAGGCGAGTCAGCTAAAGTGTCAAATTATACATACATACGAAAATACTAGTACATTGAATATATTGTTCAATTTATGAAATAATTTGCAGAGCAGGGGGGGGGGGGGTCGTGACCCAGCTCCCAGTGGCGGATCCAGACAGTGTAGTCAAGGGGGGTCCAGACACGGTTTCGACATTTCTATTCACGTACCAGGATTTATTTTACGGCCAGGTCATTAGGGGGGGGCATGTGACTTGTAATGACCTATTGACAATAGGTTTAAGCTCAAAATTAGAGGGGGTCAACTGAATTTTGGGGGGCACCCCGGCACCGGCCCCCGCCTGGAGATGCCACTGCACAGTGGTCCGGGGCCCTCTAGACTCCCCCTGGATCCGCCACTGGGCCCCCAGTATCCACAAAGAAAATAGCATTAGAAAATAGACATACTACACAAATTTTGATAATCATTACATTTGACAATTAACTTTTTCATGTCATGAAAACAAGGCTAGACATGGCCACAGACAAGTAATTGAAGTATCTGTGGTTTGACCATTCTATGGGATGAGATGTCCAAATGTTAAACAATGTTAATACAGTTATCAGCTGTTATCTAAATTGGCAAGGCAATCTTCAGTAACCAATGTACTCACTGGCTTCTACTGCTGCTGCACAGAACTATACAACTTAAATTGCTGGAACAAACAATGAAATAGTTGAAATGAAATTAACACACCTCACAACTTCAGCTGCAATAAAGTTGACAAATTAACAAGACTCCTTCAATTCTCACAAGATGTCGCCAAAGTCCAGTTGAGAGAATTTAACTCAAGGTGGCAACACATACCCATTTCATTCCATAATCCCCCCCCCCCACTTCCAAGCCTAGATCCGCCACTGTTGGGCCACAGTGTAACACAAAACAGGGACAACAATTTTACCCATGATTTTTCCAAACTTACATTTATTATTATAAAGACATTTTTGCCAACCAAAAGCAATTAAGACCCAGATGTGCAATTTCAGCACCAATGAAAAGATAGGCTCAGGGGCCAACCAGACTATAGTTCAGGGGGGGGGGCTATGGACTTTACCCCCGGGACGAACTTTTTTTTTCGTTCGCGTCGATGAACAATTTTTTCGAATGCACACTTGCGACAAACTTTTTTATCGGAATTTTAACATTACGGTACCCTAGCTACAGGTGGAAACAAACTTTTTTTTTATTTCCATGTGCTGAACAAACTATTTTTTTCAGTGTCAAGTGGAAACAATCTTTTTTTTTTCACCAAATATCCATAGCCCCCCCCAAAGATCAATTGGTCGGCCCCTTATAAAATACATGCACATGGACACAGTGATACCTGACAATATTAAATAAATCCTGCACCATGGCAGAATGAACAATTCTATCACTGTTTGTTAACAGTCCACACCGAAAATTTTGAAATATGCAGTCCATAACCATCAGGCTCCAAGCTTGCCAAAAAATTTTCCCTGAGAGGAATATCACTTTTTCAGTGTTTTAATACAGTTGTCGTTGTTCTTCAAAATTCATAAATGACCATTTGATAATATTTGATAACATCACAAGAGTATTCAACTGTATTTAACTGAATTCCACAAAATAAAATAAAATATATTATGAATATTTTACAATAAAGCGCAATATTGAAATTGCAATAGACCCACTGGTAAATTAAACAATTGTTTGTACCGTTGAATCTAAATCAATTAGAATTTCAAGAAGACAGTAGAGAATGAATTCTCATTTGCCAAAAATTTTTCCCTGAGAGGAATATCACTTTTTCAGTGTTTTAATACAGTTGTCGTTGTTCTTCAAAATTCATAAATGACCATTTGATAATATTTGATAACATCACAAGAGTATTCAACTGTATTTAACTGAATTCCACAAAATAAAATAAAATATATTATGAATATTTTACAATAAAGCGCAATATTGAAATTGCAATAGACCCACTGGTAAATTAAACAATTGTTTGTTCCGTTGAGTCTAAATCAATTAGAATTTCAAGAAGACAGTTGAGAATGAATTCTCATTTGACATTTTTTCTCGTGTGCCAACATTGAGCACTTCACCCTAAATCCTTTTTGGCAGTGCGGACAAGAAAAGGGGAGGACACCATTGTGAATTCTCTCGTGGATTGTTAAATTGTATTTTTGGGTGAATCCTTTCCCACATGTGGCACAAACGTGAGGAGGGGTACTTCCATGAACGGCCGAATGAATGTACAACGCTCTTTCATTTTTGAATGATTTTTCGCAAGACTTGCAACTGTAGGGGCGAGCAGTGCTGTGGCTAGCTTTATGTTGTTTCAGTGCACCATGATTACGTGTTACAATGCCACACTCGTCACAAATGATACTCATGTCTTTAAGGGGATGGTGGTGGTGTATGTGAGTGTAACGTTGCTGCCGAGTGTAGAATTTCTTGTCGCAATGGTCACAGCTGTAATTTTTCGAATCTCCGTGAATCAGCTTGTGTCCTCTCAAAGCCGACTTGTCTTTGTAACTTTTCCCACAAATTTCGCACACAAAATTGCGACCCATCAAATGCAACTTCATGTGGGCTGAAAACTTCTGCAGATTATCTAAAACCTTCCCGCAAATATTACAAGCACGCGCAACATCGGGAATATTACTTTTCCGCCGTCTTCTTCGAACTGGTTTCTCAGGCTCGTAATCTTTATCGTCGGATTCTTTGACATTTGAATCTTCATCATTCGATTCCTCCTCATTCGAATCATCAGGTTCATAACTGGGATCTTCTTCAACATTTTCA
The DNA here is from genome assembly GCA_026936325.1 of Platynereis dumerilii. NCBI lineage: Eukaryota > Metazoa > Annelida > Polychaeta > Phyllodocida > Nereididae > Platynereis > Platynereis dumerilii. Next base: position 10,310,555 of record JAPTHN010000009.1, read on the forward strand.
CTCAATTGTTCCAGATTTTCTGCATCTTTAGAATATTCTGCACACAGTTCGTCTTCAAGTTCCATTGCATTTTTGACATCTTCTGATTCCTCACTTTCTTCAGCATCTGTATTTGGCGATTCATTACTTTTTTCCGCATTGTGTTCCTTGTTAATACGTCCATCAAGACGACCTGCGGTTAAACTATAATATGAGGAAATTTGAGTTGGTTGAAGATCTTCTTTTCCTTCATGTGTATCAGTGAGCAAGCTAGTTTCTTTGGAATATGCATTTGGCGAGTGATCCCTCGCTTCAGAATTGCATTCCTCATTAACAATTCCATCAAGAGCATCTGCAGGTAAACTAAAGTATGGGGCAATTGGGGTTGGTTGAAGATCTTCTCTTTCATGTGTATCCGCAGGCAAGCTCATTTCTTCAGCATCTGCATTTTGCGAGTCATCGTGCATTTCTGAACTGCGTTCCTCGTTAACAATTCCATCTGGGGCATCTGCGGACAAGGTATAATAAGGGGCAATTGAGGTCTGTTGAAGATCCTTTTTTCCTTCATATTTATCAGCAGACAAACTATAATGTGCTGATTTTGGTAGAAGGGTGCTGGTTTCCTCCTGAACAACAGCCTGTACTGGGAGACACGATCCAGGGACTTGTTGGCTCATGGTCGGAGGATAAGTTAATCTGTTTGCAGATTGTTGAATATTGATTCTTGTAACACATTTTTTCTTGTGTGCCAACATTGAGCACTTTACCCTGAATCCTTTCTGGCAGTGAGGACAGGAAAACGGGAGGACACCATTGTGAATCCTTTCGTGGATTGTTAAATTGTATTTTTGGGTGAATCCTTTCCCGCAGGTGGCACAAACGTGAGGAGGGGTACTTCCATGAACGGCCGAATGAATGTACAATGCTCTTTCATTTTTGAATGATTTTTCGCAAGACTTGCAACTGTAGGGGCGAGCAGTGCTGTGACTAGCTTTATGTTGTTTCAGTGCACCATGATTACGTGTTACAATGCCACACTCGTCACAAATGATACTCATGTCTTTAAGGGGATGGTGGTGGTGTATGTGAGTGTAACGTTGCTGCCGAGTGTAGAATTTCTTGTCGCAATGGTCACAGCTGTAATTTTTCGAATCTCCGTGAATCAGCTTGTGTCCTCTCAAAGCCGACTTGTCTTTGTAACTTTTCCCACAAATTTCGCACACAAAATTGCGACCCATCAAATGCAACTTCATGTGGGCTGAAAACTTCTGCAGATTATCTAAAACCTTCCCGCAAATATTACAAGCGTGGGCAACATCGGGAATATTACTTTTCCTCCGTCTTTTTCGAACTGGTTTCTCAGGCTCGTAATCTTTATCATCAGATTCTTTGACGTTTGAATCTTCATCATTTGATTCCTCCTCATTCGAATCATCAGGTTCATAACTGGGATCTTCTTGAACATTTTCACTCAATTGTTCCAGATTTTCTGCATCTTTAGAATATTCTGCACACAGTTCGTCTTCAAGTTCCATTGCATTTTTGACATCTTCTGATTCCTCAGTTTCTTCGGCATCTGTATTTGGTGAGTCACCACTTGTTTCTGCATTGCGTTCCTTGTTAATACTTCCATCAAGACGACCTGCAGGTAAACTATAATATGAGGCAATTTGAGTTGGTTGAAGATCCTCTTTTCCTTCATGTCTATCAGTAAGCAAGCTAGTTCCTTCAGCATCTGCATTTGGCGAGCGATCCATCGCCTCTGAATTCTGTTCCTCATTAAAAATTCCATCAAGAGCATCTGAAGGTAAACTAAAGTATGGGGCAATTGGGGTTGGTTGAAGATCTTCTCTTTCATGTGTATCCGCAGGCAAGCTCATTTCTTCAGCTTCGGCATTTTGTGAGTCATCGTGCATTTCTGAACTGCGTTCCTCGTTAACAATTCCATCTGGGGCATCTGCGGACAAGGTATAGAAAGGGGCAATTGAGGTCTGTTGAAGATCCTTTTTTCCTTCATATTTATCAGCAGACAAACTATAATGTGCTGATTTTGGTAGAAGGGTGCTGGTTTCCTCCTGAACAACAGCCTGTACTGGGAGACACGATCCAGGGACTTGTTGGCTCATGGTCGGAGGATAAGTTAATCTGTTTGCAGATTGTTGAATATAGATTCTTGTAACACATTTTTTCTTGTGTGCCAACATTGAGCACTTTACCCTGAATCCTTTCTGGCAGTGAGGACAGGAAAACGGGAGGACACCATTGTGGATCCTTTCGTGGATAGTTAAATTGTATTTTTGGGTGAATCCTTTTCCACATGTGGCACAAATGTGAGAAGGGGTGCTTGCATGAACGGCCGAATGAACGTACAATGCTCTTTCATTTTTGAACGATTTTTCGCAAGACTTGCAACTGAAGGGGCGAGCAGTGCTGTGGCTAGCTTTATGTTGTTTCAGTGCACCATGATTACGTGTTATAATGCCACATTCATCACAAATGATAGGCTTGCTGTTATGGCCATGGTGATGGTACATGTGACCGTAACGTTGATTCTTAGTATAGAATTTTTTATCGCAATAATCACAGCTGTACTTTTGTGAATCTCCATGAAGCAACTTGTGTTCTTTTAACGCTGACCTATCTTTGTAAGTCCGGCCGCATATTTCGCACACAAAATTGCGACCCTTCAAATGCAACTTCATGTGGGCTGAAAACTTCTGCACATTATCTAAAACCTTCCCGCAAATATTACAAGCGTGGGCAACATCGGGAATATTACTTTTCCTCCTTCTTCTTCTTCTAACTGGTTTCTCAGGCTCGTAATCTTTGTCATCGGATTCTTTGACGTTTGAATCTTCATCATTTGATTCCTCCTCATTCGAATCATCAGGTTCATAACTGGGATCTTCTTGAACATTTTCACTCAATTGTTCCAGATCTTCTGCATCTTCACACAGTTCGTTTTCAAGTTCCAAAGCATTTTTGATATCTCCCACTTCTTTTGTTTCTTCAGCGTCTGTATCTGGCAAGTCACTGCTTGTTTCTGAATTGCGTTCCTCCTTGACAACTCCATCTGGGGCATCTGTGGGCAAGCTATAACGTGCGGATTGTGATGGAAGGTTGTCATTAACCCTCTGAACAACAGTCTGTACTGGGAGACCATATCCAAGGACCTGTCCGCCTGTAGTCGGTCGATATGTTAATCCGTTCGGATAAATTGGATCGGGATATGATGATCCTCCAAAGGTACGAATTAATCCTTGGAGATGATTTTTTGAATCTTCATTGTCAGTAATTGATTCATGATATTCTGTAGAATCACATGTTGCATCATTGTCACCATGGTTACTATCCTCTTTCAACCCTGCCCTTTCTTGTTCAGCCTCTCTCAAAAATATGATTTTGTTGATTAGACCCCTCAGATGAGCTTTCGAATCTTCAAATGGCTTTAAGTCATCTTTTTTTACTCTTGCGTGCCCACATGATGTAGAAGAATCTCCATCCTGACCATCCATGGCTGAAACAACAAAAACGCAAATCAGTCAAGTCAACAATATAAATAGGTCTATAGGCCTACATGTATGTAAATGCAAAATCACGAAGACAGCATAGCCAGGACAACTGCAATTGAATTTTCAGTCCTTAAATACTAAGAGGAAATTCCCAAGGTTTGTGCAGAAAACACGCTTTCTTGGTTGACACCCTGGCTAAGTTTTAAGAATGTTTATAAAGGCAATGAAACATTAATCTAAATCATTAGGCCTAAGACTTAAGTCGCAAACAAAATCTGCCCTTCATCGGGTACTACTTCAAAGGTACAAAGTCCATTGTACAATGTCATTGGCCTATACCTAAATGCCTAATTACCCTGTAGGCAAATATATATAATACCACAATTTCCATTGAATTTTCCAGGACAATATATCTACCCATCAAGTGTTCTGAAGTAATCCAAATTAAGGTATTTTATGCTAATATTAGGGCCCATGACATACAAGTATTACAGGCGTTGATATATACCCGACGGCCGAACAATTTCAGTGCCAAGGGTTTGCTGCTGCACAGCCTACAGGTTTTTTTACCTTTTTTATGGTGGGTGGGGGGGGGGGGGATTGGGACCACTGCAAACAGGTGTGCTGAAGGGGGTACTATATGCCCCCCTCTAGCTCACATTATTTGCATGTTTAACAAATTTGCCCTCCCCCACCCTACCATGAAACTTGTTCCCCTGGGAATTACTATAGGCATAGTGTATAGGTCTACCTGGTATAGGCCTAGCTACGCCACTGGGGGGTATCAGTAACATTAACCCTCAGTCCCTCACACAGACTACAGAAACAACAACACCAGCAATAGTAATTGAAGTTTGCACAGACTATTACAATAGTATTTAGTCATGTTCTGTTCATTTAATACATTGTAGGACTTCTTAATGATATTCCAACAACATTAGGAAGGCCTAAACAATAAACATGGTAAACGATTGAAGTTTCCTCACCTGAAATGTCTGACATTCTTGCAGCTGGCTGGCAATAAACATTAACTCTGATATTTAATTTTTCACAAGGTGTCAGTAAAATTAAATTTTATAAAGTTTACATGAGGTGGCAGCACATGTCCAATTCTGGCTTCCATTGGAACCCATGGAAGAGAATGCTGCAACAACCTCTCAATAAATGATTCAACACCTAAGTCTTGCACCCAATATGTGATAGGCCTACTACAACTATATAGTCTACAAAGTTGTATACAGATATAGATGCACACTGTATCCCACATCAGCAACTAATAGCTATGAGTGGAACTGAGTGGATCATCATCAAAATTGTGTCTTTGTAACTTCAGAGTTGCAGTTAACCAATTTGTGAGTGACATTAACTGCTCATAAAAGTGACCAAGTTACAAAAATAACAACCGAATTTTGCAACGCATTCATTATTTATTTACACACAAATATTTATGTATACTAAAATAAAAACTATTCAAGGTAGTGGGTTATTATCAGTGTATATACAGGGGCGTATCCAGAAAATGTCGGACGGGGTTTACGAATGAAAATGTACTAAAAGTACCAGAATTGTTTTTTTTTTTTAAATTAAAATGTGAATATTACTAGGCCTACAGGCCCATCATAAAATTTTTCTGAGATCATCTCTTCGAGTTTTTGCAAAAAGGCTAAACTATCGAGGCCGACGTAGCCCAATGTGGAATAACCGTACAAATAATTTCAAAAACATTGCAAATGTTAAAACAAAGAATAACATCATGTCATTCATGTGCAAATAAACTTTAACCGAAATAATTGCATCTACAACTGATAATTTTAATAATTTTGCATTATTAACAAAACCTGAATAGCATGCTTGATATGCTCTAGAAGCTTAGATCTATAGCACCAATTATCGAGAGGTAAATATTTATATCATGCTCGACAACATTAGAAGTGAGTGAGTTTGTGTTTTACGCCCCATCAGCTCGACAACATTAGAAAATGGTGTATTGAAAGATTAATTCAAATCGGCCAGAAAGCCCCAGAATATTATCAATCAGTTTGTATAATTAGGGGGCAACCGTCAGACTTTATGGGGTGGGTGGGTAGGAATTTTCCTTGATGGAAAATTATTTTGGCCTATTTTGTAATTTAAAAATAAGATAGTAATTGTTATTTATTTCTAGCACTCGATGTCCACATATACTCGTTTCTAAATCAAACAACACCATGTTAAGAAATATCCCCAGTATTCCCCACAACAAATTATTCATTTCAAGACTGTTTGGAAATAACTGCTTTAATATTTCACCAAAATTGAGCAAGAAATTAATTATTTAAAAAAAGCTCAAACCCCCCTTCCGAATGTTTCATGGTTGGCCCGGGCTAGAAATAATTTTACAATTTTGACCTAGGCCCACAAATAGGCCCATAATATTGTTACGATACGATACGATACTATTCAACTTAAAATGGTACATATGTGTCCTTAGACGGCGTTTTCAGGGGTATTTTCAGGGGCATTCTCCTTCCCTGCACATTTTTTCAAGTGTCCCAACATGGAGCACTTTACCCTATATCCTTTCCCGCAACGGGGACAAGAAAACGGCAGAGCACCAGAGTGAATTCTCTCGTGAATTGTCAAGTTGTATTTTTGGGTAAATCCTTTGCCGCACATCGAACACATGTAAGGAGCGGGACCATTGTGTATGACTGAGTGAACTTGTAAAGTGCGTTGAAGCTTAAAAGTCTTCTGACACACGCCACAACTGTAAGGTCTAGCAGTAGTGTGCGTAGAAAGATGTCTTTTCAGCATGCCGATCGCAGAGAATGACTTGCCACATTTTTCACAAATTAATGCACAAGGACCGTCGTTAGGACGGTGTTGCTTGGCGAAATGGACGTATCGTTGGTTTTTGGTGAGAAATTCCATATCGCATTGACTGCATGCATAAGTTTCCTCATCTGCATGCGTTAACAAGTGTTGCTTTAGATCCAACTTGCTTTTGTACGTCTGGTCACACTTTTTGCAAGAATAATTCCTGTCGACGGAATGTAACTTCATGTGTTGTGACAGTGCCTTTGCATTTACGTAACTTTTCCCACATTTTTCGCAAGTGCAAGCCACGTTTGCATCTTTAGGCATTATTTTCTTCAGTGCCCTCCGTTTTTGATAATTATTTTTGGATATCTTTTGATCTTTGGCAGCTTCCACCCAATCCTCGTCATCAGGTTCATAATTTGGGTCCTCTTTCACGTTTTCGCTCGCTGCTTCAAGTCCAAATATATCACCATCAAACGAATCATCAGGAGCATCATCCAATGAATCTACAAACTTATTTTCGTATTCACACGCAATTCCGCTATCCTCAAGTTCTTCCTTCGATGAATAATTTGACTTGTCCAGTGCATCGTAACTTACACTTGGACATACTAGGTCATTCATTGACATGTAAACTTCTTCACTTTTCCAAAATTCATAACTATCGAAACTTTGGAGATGATTTTCATTGTCAATGCATTGTACTTCATCTTTCAACTGTGGTGGTTCACAAAAAGCTCCCTGAATGTTGGGAAACTCATTTTCGTATTCTTCGGGTTCTTTCTTCAATGCCAAGTTATCAACTTCATGTAATTTAAGTTTGCTGGAAACCGTATCATGTGAAGTTTTACCATGAACTTCAGTTTTCAACTTTCCATCCTCCTGGCTGCATCCCTGAATCGCACGTTTGTCACTTTTTGGATTTTTTTCTTGAAACTCATGTTCCATCCACAAAATATCATTTAGGCCATCTTTTGATTCTGGAGGACGACAAAAGGGTTCTTGATCATTCTTGGCATTTGGATAAACTGAAACATTCATTTCGCTGTCATGGCACACAGGCGGAGAACAAACGTTCGGCGTCTTAATAATATCAATTAAACTCCAAAGATTCTCCTTTGAATCTTTACGATCTTCAAAATCTTTATTTTCTTCCTCCTTTAGCACTATATTGCTGTCATTGTTGTTGCTGTCTCCTTTTCGGATATTTTTTTCATTAACACTTCCCTTTTCTTTTGCACTTTCGCCAACATCAGTACATCCATGAATTGCATTCGCCAATTCCTTTATATTATCTTTGGTTTCTTCTGCGTCTTCCATACATTCATCCCAGACATCCATATTTTCTACCATTGTAGAAGAATTTTCATTCATGACTGAAAAAAAAAACAGAGACGATCAAGAATTTTTCGAAAGCGGGAGTGACACAGTTATACTTACAAAAATTGGAGTCTCTAGACATTTTTTTCCCAAATGGCAATATGAATAACTAATCAGATTAAAGGGGGACGCGCATATACATTTATATGATCCACAAGTATACGTACAAATTTTTGTATAATGAAATATTGGGGCTATAACTGAATTTCACAGAACTTAAATATTATTTTGGTCAATGCATCTGAACAACCTAATATATATCTCTCTATGAAAATTCATTTTTTAAAAACATTGACATGCACTTCAACAATTCAATATGTCATTTACCCAGCATCCAATGGTTATGACTGCTCTCCTCTCCATTCAAACCTCTACTAGACTCAAACCTTCAAACTTAGCATGTCAAATTTTAAATTTTAGACTGCAAGTAATAGGCCCAACCAATCTGCCTATATATGTATTATTCTCAGGCTTGTGATGTAGTTCTTAGGTCCTTTTAGACTTACTTGCATCCACTAAATTTCACTTCACTGGGTCAGTGCTGCCTGCTTTCTTCACAAGTTTTGAGCCAAAACCCTAAGAGCCAAAATTCCATGGGACAAACAAGGTCACTGAAGCACACTTCTCAGAAGATTTGGTCACACTGCACATTGTACACAGTGATGGTGACCTACTTGGCCTAAAGGGGTAAACTGAAGTGACCTGGATAAGGATGTCTAGTTTACCCCTGACATATATAGGTCAGTTACAGGCTGTGTACCATATTTGCTCAAATAGAAGTTACAGGATGTTTACCATATTTGCTCAAGTAGAAGTTACAGGCTGTGTACCATATTTGCTCAAATAGAAGTTACAGGATGTTTACCATATTTGCTCAAGTAGAAGTTACAGGCTGTGTACCACATTTGCTCAAATAGAAGTTTCAGGCTGCACACCATATTTGCTCAAATAAAAGTTGCAGGCAGCACACCGTATTTGCTTAAATAAAAGTTACAGGCTGTGTACCATATTTGCTCAAAAAGAAGTTACAGGATGTTTACCATATTTGCTCAAATAAAATTTCCCAAGTATAAGTGGCAGGCTGTGTACCACATTTGCTCAAATAGAAGTTTCAGGCTGCACACCATATTTGCTCAAATAAAAGTTGCAGGCAGCACACCGTATTTGCTTAAATAAAAGTTACAGGCTATGTACCATATTTTCTCAAATAAAAGTTACAGGCTGTGTACCATATTTGCTCAAATAAAAGTGGCAAGCTGCATTGCTCAAGTAGAAGTGGTAGGCTGTGTACCACATTTGCTCAAATAGAAGTTGCAGGCCGCAAACCATATTTGCTCAAATTAAAGTTGCAGGCAGCACACCGTATTTGCTTAAATAAAAGTTACGGGCTGTGTATCACATTTGCTCAAAATAAACAGGTAGATATCAATGTACAGGTTTCCGAGAATCCTGCAGATTTGCGCGATTTTGGGAGAAGCATGCAGAATTGCATGCAGCTCTTAGGCCTATATTTGCAGATTTGCAAGATTCGCGCAGATTTGCATGATTTTTGGCATTGGAAACACAAAAACGTACCTGGACGAGGCTGTATTTGGTCGGCAGGCATGGCAATAGGCTCAAAATAAAGCTAAATCCAAGTGAAATAAATCCAGTGTCCGATTTTTAGATCCAATGTCCAATTTTGAAGTTATCCTTTTTTTAGGGCTTAAAATGGCATAAAACGATTCCATTCATGGTCCATGAAATGTGAAGGAATGACACGGCAACAGGACGACATTTGGCATCATTTGCCATGATTTGATTGCCTTGCTTGTTGTCGTAAGGGTCTGATATTTTCCCACCGATCCGTCATGCTTAGAACAACAAATCTGCAGGATTTCCTCAAAATCGCGCAAATCTGCAGGATTCCTTAACTTAGAACTGCTTGATTCCTGCAGATTTAAAGGAAAGTGGGGGTTTTTCCTGCAAATCTGCACATAGATATCTACCTGATAAAAGTTGCAGGCTGCATACCATACTTGCTCAAATAGAAGTTTGAGGCTGCATACTGTACTTGATCAAATAGAAGATGCAAGCTTAATCACACTTGCTCAAATATAAGTTACAGGCTGCATACTGTATCTGCTCAAATGAAAGTTGCAGGCTGCATACCATATTTGAATAGAAGTTTGAAACTGCATACTGTATTTGCTCAAATAGAAGTTGCTGAAAACCATAATTGCTCAAATAGAAGTTACAGGCTACAAACTGTAGTTACTCAAGTAGAAGTTGAAGGCCGCACACTGCCCCCGTGTCCCTTGGCCATTTAAATTTTGAATTTTCTCTCCTTTTGCAATTTTTCTGATTGAATTTGAATTCCCTTTCCCTCAGCTCTTGATGGGATTTTATGTCCCCAGTGTCCTTTGGTAATTTTAATTTTGAATTCCCTCCGATTGGCCATTTTACTTTTGAATACCTGGTCCCACATAATCCGCCATCAAGAGCCTCAATAGGCGTACGGCGCGCGATTTTGGGGGGGGGGGGGATGTGAGCAACGTTTGCCCAAATTTCAAGATCTAGTTTCAGTACCATTACAAATGAAATTGGCCAGGAATCATTAATTTTCAATAGTATTTATATTTAATCATCTGCTCAAATTTTTCAGCCATTTTGCCCGAATCTTACTGTTTCCCAAACTTTACCTGGGGGGGGGGACTGCCCCCACCTCCGATACGCCTATGAGAGCCTCATAGTTGTAAATTATGTATATGGATTGAAAACGACCAGCAAGAATAAATTCAACAGTTTTAATAACGAAACAATGGTAAACAACACTCATGCAACAATTATGAATAATTTCAAATGCTAACTTGAGATGTAGAAATGCCTGAATATTATACAGAATAAAGGAATTTTTGAAGCTGAGTAACCAAAATGATCAAAAAGATCACCTTCTCAGGCACAGGCTGATCAGTATTATTAATCACATATTATTATAACAAATATTATTGGCCTAATCGTTATGTAGTACCAGAAAATAACTCTTCAACAATGACAAAAAATTATAAATTTAATCACATAGGCCAGATAAGATATATATTTTCAATGTCGAAATATTATAATTATTGAAGACAAATCATCCGGCCTATAACAGTGTATAACATGTTGATTTATCAAAATTCACATGCAAAACCAGACAGATTTCCAAAATTAGATAATTCGATCAGAATGCCATTCTGTTAAAAAGGATATCGAAATTAACAACTTTGACATAAATTTCATTAAAATGTCATCAGTAAAAGTTAAATGTAAATTTATTTAAATATAATAATTATATACTATGTCAACAAATTAATAGTGAAACTGATCATAGCAGTATATATATAAGCAGGAAGCCAATGATTGATAAAAAGTAAAATTGAAGGCAAATCTCATAAAAATGTTGGTATGAATTCAATAAACTGATCAATGATTATAGATCTACAGTTGTAAAGAGGTAATGCAATTGGCGCAGAATATGTATCAGGGTAATAAATATTCAATATTGAAAAAAAAAAACAACAGATTGTATAATATCGACATAACAAAACAACAACAATCATAAAGTACAAGAAGGAAGCATAAAATGATGATTATAGGCCTAGTCCCGCTCGACAAATAGTTATTTAACTGATCCTGAAGCACCCAATTTACGATACTAAAAATGTTTGATGTTCATACTGCCACAAAATAAAGGAGTCATTTCTGTGTATTTTCCCTTTCACAACTTCCTTTGCAGCGTAGGGCGCAAAATAAAAGGTCATTTAAACCTATTAAAGAGGAGCTACATTGAGCTCCATTTCTCCGAAAAACATTCTTGTGCTACACCGTTTGCTCTACGCTGTTAGTCGGCCTGTAATGCGGGATGCTCTACACTAGTTTCCGAAGTAATGGTTTGCTCCACACTGTTGGGTGCTTTATTTTCCTTTTCTTCGCCACTTCCATCACATTTTTTCAAGTGGGTCTGCATGGAGCACTTCACCCTGAATCGTTTGCCACACAGGGGGCAGGGAAATGGCAGAACGCCCGAGTGGATTCTCTCGTGGACTTGCATGTTGTACTTCTGGGTGAAGCGTTTCCCGCAGGTGGGGCAGGCGTGGGCAAACAACCGAGTGTGTACGACCATGTGTCGCTCCAAATTCTCCGATTTTCTGAACCTTTTATCGCACACCTGGCATCGATGGGGTTTATCAGGGTTGTGTGACAGCAGATGACTTTGCAAGTATTCTCTTGACCCATATGTTTGCCCACAAATGTGACAAATAAACGTGGAACTCTCGTGACACAGCCTCTCGTGTTTTCGTCTGTTGTAAGGGCTCGCAAACTTCTTCTGGCAATGACCACATGAGTATGGTGTCAACCCTTCATGGGTATTCATATGATGTTTCAGATATGATTTACTCTTGTATGTTGTTCCACACACTTCACACATGTATCCTGAACTTTGTTCGCAGCCGTCAAAATGTATTTTCAGATGTTCGGCAAGTAGATCCAGCTCATTGAATACGCTTCCACATTTTTCGCAAGTATAAACTTGTCCTTCATGCTTTTCTTTCAAAAAACACTCATTTGCTAATTCTCTCTCTCTTCTGTTCTCAGCAGGGTTTTTATCAAATTTAGATGGCTCAAAACATTCATTTTTCAAAGTAGCGCAATTTTCTCGGTTTTCTGTGGTCAGCGCAGTTTTTTCTTTTCCTGGGGCATTCCAATTTTCTTCTTTTTTAAAATCTCTAAATTGTTCCTCATTTCTAAGTAACGTACAGTTTTCTTTATTTTCAATGTCTATCTGGTAAAATGCCTTTGCTTCCATTTTCGGATTAATTTTTGTTCTTTTTTAAATTATTCTTTCTCCTTTTCATCTTTTTCTGAGCGAGATTCTTAATTTTCATGCTGCTTCAAATGTTAATTTTTCATCCCCTGGAGAATCTCCATATATGCCAATTTCCAAATTATGCACCTTTCGATTTTCTCAAGTTCCCATTCCATTAATAATTCTTCATTTATTCTTATCTTGATGTTTTCTTCCAATTCCGTTAAGTTTTCCATATTTCATGGCTGAAACCAATTAATGAAGTATTTTAGAGATTTTCAAAAACTATTTTCTGAGTGGCCAGTAAAACAAGTCACCGATTGGCTGATCAAAATTAATGGTGGAGGTCATAAAACATTCATAGCCTCAAAATGTTGGTTTCAGGAGTTTCACAATGCTTAATAATCATTCATGAGGTTTTTTGTCACAATTTGTACAATTACGGAAATTTGCATCAAGAACAACACAATTCTGTTGCTGGTTTTCTCACATATTATGTACAGTACAATTATATCCTTTATCATTTTCAGAAAGTGTTTTGCTGCCTAATCGATGGGATTTATATATGCAAAGAATGCAGCTTTTTGGGGCTCAAATATGACAACCAGCTGAAGTGAGTGAGTTTGTGTTTTACGCCCCATCAGCACCGGTGTGGGCTATTTAGAGGCAACAACACAACCAGCTGAAAAAATAAGTGTGATTGCTCTGCCTTTTCCTTCATTTGTTTAAGTTGGTTGGGACTGACAACACTTAAAAGTATCTCTGGAACCGACAACAGGCTGAGTGGTCAAACACCATGAGTATTGTTTAAGAGAAAGAACATCAGGCTCTACTCCACAGTCAGACGTAATTTTGGCATGGCATACATTCTAAGATATTATACCGTGTCATGCAGTCAGCAGTCTTGCTTATTAGTACGTTCAAACATGTGGCTCATATCATGAAATTACATGGAGAAATTTTTTATCAAAATACGTTTTCGGTCAAAAGTTGGGTGGGGGCTGATGGAAGGCTTCAGACATTTTTGGGAACTTGGGAAGGCCCCCGGAGGCACAACTGGTCTAACCTGCCGTCTGGAAGCACTTAACCAACTAACTTAATTATTTTCAAGACAACTCTGGGTTCACAATCACAGGTTTCTGTCGATATTGGCCAAAAAGAATTTCCTACCATTTCCACGAGATAAGAATTTATGATAGTTATCACCAGGTGATGATTTCCCTCACATTTTCTTCTTTCACTCAACCCCCCCCCCCCCCAGTTATGCACAGGAATAATGATAGGCCTAAATGCCGCCTAATGATATAAAACCAAATGAGAACAGCATGCAGAGGGTAAAAGTTCAAAAGTTTATTTACGCAGTAGGGCAGAATTGAACAGTTCATCAAACCATACGGGTATGTTTTCTAATTAAAACAAAATCACCTAGGTTTAACAGCTGCTAGACATCCAACACACAATCTAGAGTATATATTGCATATAACTTACACACCTAAACTCAAATAACAACTGGTTATTTTGTTCTGTTTGAATGTATATATCTCACTAATTACAACCAATCGTAACATTCAACACTATAAGCAAATTGAAATACAATTGAAATTCATTCATAAGTCACTATAACTCTCAGGAAAATTAATTTTCTCAAACATTTGGCAAAATGATCATGAGTGGACAATACCACATGCTGACTGCAATCAAATATGTTTCCTGAACTTCGATGGTCTATACGAGTCTTATTTTTGATTTACGCACAAATGTTAAATTGAGTTTATGCATGTTGCCTTGAATATTGCGTCTATGCCATTACTTATCACTCAGCACTTACTGCTTGACATTGTTGGAGCCAGTTAATGTCAACATAGCTTCCAAGTCTTGCATCACGCTCCAAGGAAGGCCAAGCAAATCCACATTTTTCATTCGAAAATTACAGCAACGCCACACTTGAATCAAGCATGAATGGTACAGTGACTTCAGCTTTAACTGTGACTGAAATTCTGCAGTGAGGCTTTCCTGAACATCAGCTGAGAGGTAATTGCGCTCGTGAAGACTTTTCATTCTTTCCGCATACCTTTCAACAACAATAATGGTTTCTTCCACTTCCATGATGTCAAAGAGTTTCAAGAAAGGTCTCAGTCGAAGCCAAATTGCATCCAGCAGTTGTTCATCATTCAGTTCGTAATGATCATCAAGAAACTTACATATTTTCTCCTCAAAACTTCGACATAGCACCATTAACGGCATGTTACTATTTTTGTCGGTATCTTGTATATCGCATCCATTTGACAAGAAAATAGTCACCAGCTGGCAAATCCCCTCAACACGTTCTCTCATCTTCTCATTCTTGTTTTGATACTTTTCAAATCCAAACGGAAAAGATTCGAATATTGCGTGAAGCACTGACTGTGCAGCATCACCACGTTTCAATGAGAGGTCACATCCATGTGCCAACAAAATGTTGACACTTCTCTTCAAATATTCCAAAATATACTCTTCTCCGTCCAAGTTCAAAATCACCTCAGTCAAAGCGCGAGCACTGTGTTCAAATGTGCACCGGTAGTCATGAGATAAGGAGGATTCCAATGATGTAACATGGTGTGATTGAATTTTGTGTGAATATTCATCGAAGTCAGTCTTCGCACCAGCTGACAGCATCTCTTCCAAACATATGCAGGTCTCAGAAATATGACGTTGAACGTCCATGTCATTCAAATTGGTGCTTGCATCAAAACGACCAACACCATGCCATAACATGCTGTATAAGGGATGGGTGTCTCGTCTCACCATTTTATTCACATCATAATTGTAGCTGATCAATAAGCGAACACATCGATGTGCAGGTCCAGATCCCCATTTACAAACACTGAGGAAGTGATAAGGATTCTGCTGACGGAATTTGACATCGTGTTCCACAGCATATTTCAGCATGATTTCAAGGCACCCTGGTGACACATGATAAAGTGATTTCTCAAATGCATAATCAAGGGATTCCAGATTGAAATCAAAGAATGCCAAGAAGTTTTCCAATTTTTTCTCGTTTTGTGCTTTAATAGCTAGTCCGAGCATGGATCGGTTTCCCTTCATGTTGCATCCATGGTCTTTCAAAAGAGAAAAAGAACGATGGACAAAATCAATAAGATTGGCACTGACATTAGGTCGGATCAGCTCAACCAGAACATGTGCTGCATTTGAATAATATTGCTTTTCCACGCCCTTGGTCTCCATCATTAGCTCATTCTGGAATTCTGAACAGTATACTTCAAACTCATCTTCTGTGACACTGGCCTTTTCATCAAAGTTCGGATCAGCACCGGCCTCGAGCAATAGTTTCAGACAAACAAAATGTTCCTCTAACATCTTCAACTCTTCTTCTTCTCCTTGAAATTTGTACAAGTAGTAGCATCTATTTACATGCAGCAGTAGGCAGTACAAGGGAAAGGAGGATGCAGCATGCACAGCATTGACGTTCATGCCATGCTCAATAAGCAGACGGGTGCATTTTGCCAAACAATCATCAATAGTTACTTTGTAGTTTCCTAGTGCATACATGAAATGAAATGCATTAAATTGGGCCAGATAACCCAGATTTTCAGCAGCATAGCGGAGTATGACATCCAGGCATTTTGGAGATTGGCAATAAAGTGCTGCTTCAAATGGATAATTCATGTATTCATCTACAACAAGAAGGTCTTCATAAATAACAGCTAACAAGGGTCCAGGTTTGTCATCCTTGATGACCTCAAGATAAATATCTTCCTGGTCTTGCACATCTCCCATCAAATATTCCAAAGCAGCACCGTGTTCATATAAAGTTGCAATTTCATAAGATGATATTGGCTGTGAGTCATCGATCAATGTCACGACGTCTTGAAAATATTCACCACAACGAGAGACTGAAATCAAGAACACACTGCTCAGGTTAAGACTATCTGGATTTTATATAAATACAGTGTATAGCAGCCCAGTGCTCTAAACTTAGCCCATATCGCAAATCGTTTTAAAATGATATGAAATATAAACAATTCACGAAAAACATTATTTACCTGGCAATGGTGAAATTCCAACGCATTTCATCCAGAGCTCATCTTTGATGGACACCAATATTTTCTTATCAAGGCCTCTGTGTTCATCTAGCATCCTCACTATGTCACAGTGACCAAAAGCACAAGCCATGTGTATGTACGGAATACTCCTTGAAGTATGAGGGGGTAAAAATAATCCTTTTTCAAAGAAGATCTTCACCATATCTGTATCGTTCATGGTAATAGCAAAATGGAGCAGATTTTTCTCATCTTCATAGGTGTTTTCAATATCTTCATCGGATAGATGAGACAGAGCTGTGGTGATTTTGCTGATATCTGCTCCCTGCAAGATTGCATCTTTAGCTTCAGTCCATGGTCGTTCCATTTTGGTCCGCTCTGCTTCTAGAAAGTCCATTGTGAAACTTCTGAAACCTGCAATGGACATTACATTATTCACTTGAGTCCTGCATCGTTCCATTTAAACATCAGAAAGTGGGTCAAGATGGAAACAACAATTTGCTCCCATCAACAACCTGAATAGGACAAGAAGACTTGTGCCGGATATCAGAGTTGATCTTCTATGACTTGATTCTGAATCTCAACTTTTTGTCCCTTCTAGATAGTTTTGATTTCACCCTTTTCCAAAAGCTGACTCTGAGCTCCTTTCCAATCTGATATAAGACACCCACTCACAACTATACCAAGTGAAGCTTGTTAAAGTAACTTAATCCCATAATTTCACCATGACCGTAACCATCTACATATGGAGACTTTAGGTTAAAGCCAGTAATGAATGTTCACCTGTAAATGGAGTCTGAAGTTACATTCACTACAATACCAAACTGACTTCTCCCCCTTTCTAAATATGATCACATCATTACAGACTCAAGTCTTCCAATCTGTGATTGATTTTGACCCTTATCCCACACCCCAACCTCCCAATTCCTGAGCCATGGTCTGTGTTTCGATCATTACTAGAACAGCACCTTCCTTCAAGTAGGTAGTTTGTACAACACATAGGCCTATATATAATTATATATATACAGCAGTAAAAAGTGAATCAAATCATTCAAGGCATGAATTACCGGTATCTTTCCCCCCCCCCTAAATTACTGATGAAAATAATTCTAAAAGGACAGCAGCTTGCACAGGAAACGCACACAATTTCTAAAAAATATGCCTAACCACAAGATAGGCTAACACTGAATCTTCTGTGTCAGGGCTGACTAATTAATTAATTACATGATTAATTTTATTGACCTCTTGAGATTTGATAATGAACAATCTCAAACGGCAATTCACTATTTCACATAGCAGCAAGGGGTACAAATTTTAATTGACACACCTACAAGCAAAGTAAATAAAGAGGCCTTCACAGGTCATCATCTCGATTAGCAGTAAGGTTGCATTGTGTAATATCACAAGGCTACAAGGATTTCTTTCCTAAAACACAAGACTCCTCCCTCATGTTTCCTGGAAGGTATTGGGAAGGTGATAATTCTTACAGGAGGCTCCTTCACATGATCACCAGTATCATATTATCAGGGCCGGCCTTAGCATGTGCGGGGCCCAATGCCACCCACCTCTATGGGGCCACATTTTTAAACTGGTCCACTTGGTATAAGAAATTTATTAATTACAGGAAAATCCTGGATATGTGTATATCACTTCAAAAAATAATATATAGGCCAAGAATATAAAAGAACAAATTTTATGAAAAGCTAAATATGTCATGTTGGCATGAAAATAAGCCTATTTAGTATGTGTAGACCTTCGTATTGAGTCTATTGACGCTATACTGCATGGGGAGGTTCCTGCAGGAGCTGATAACTTTTGCATTGATTATTTTCTTCAGACTAACTATAGGGCCACCAAACCTTGAGAACCAATCCCTTTTCTCAGAAAAAAAACCTTTTCATTTTGACAACTGCAGAAGGGTTTTCTCAGCAAGTTTTAATTGTTATCTCCTGTCTCCTGGTGACATTAAAATTCAGTGCATGTTGAAGATCACTTTGTAAAAATTATTGTCATACATGTGGACAGGCCTGAGCTTCAAACTTTGAGAAGAAAGGGAGCCTTATAGTCAAATGCGAAGTTAATGGATTGATCAGACATAGTAAGGCCACATGGGCTTCTTGCCCAAATTGGCCTTGGGCCTTTCACCCAAAATGACACTATCATCATCATCAGACATAGTACTTCGATCAGTCAGCTAATCTAATCATAATAATACTCATAGCAGGAATCTCTTCTCACTCATGAGGCTTTTTTCTCTCAACCCGTAACACCTTCGATTACACTCCTAAGCCTGTCAATTCATCTGAAGTTCCCGATAGGGCAACTTTTACCTATCAACATTCATTATTTCCATAGTTACACAAATTTATCTTGGGAATTTCGCCAAAAAACACGTTTTTTCACTTTAATATATCCCACCTGTATATTTATCTGCCACAGCAAGGGCTGTAATGCATTTAATATTATAGGTCATTCAATTCCTCATCTTTAATACGCTGACTGACCTTCTATGGCCAATATAACTACCCAGCAACCACATAAACCAAATTTTCCACATAAAATCTCGAAGATATATATTTCTCTGCCGCATCAAGGCCAGTAATGCATATCATATTGCAGGCTACGAGATTCCGCATCTTTTGCCACACTCATTCAACTTCTATGTCCAATATAACTAACCAGCTCCCACAAATTAAGTTGCATCATGCACTTCGAAAACATCTTATTTTCCAACAACTCCACTCTCTCAGTGTTTGTAGTGCTGTAAAACCCGTTGTAGTAGTTCCAAACAATTCAGATTACTTCATCTAATTGAAAGCTGACTGGAACCTGCAAATAACAGCTGCCTTCACATCACTCGAACCTGGGAAGAACCCGGGTCTCGGTGCATTTTTGAAAAGCAAGAAACCCTAACGGGTGAACAGCTAGTATATAACTAATGTCAGTATAAAAATGAATAAACTAGCCAAATTTCACGAAATTTTTGGGGACTGAGGGGAGATCTCATCAGTATTGGACTTCCATTATGATCATTGCTGAGGTCCAGTTATTAAGCAGATGTAATTTCATTCATGACCAACTGTAGCCTGCACATGGTTCATCAGGCCAAGATGAAATCTCCATCTGAAACATGCAGCCGTAGTGTGCATTGGTTCAAAATCCAAAGATAAGATCTATATATTCTTTTAGTGAAAAATTTTAGAGGATTTTGTATAGAAAAGGACCCTTCTATCTTGGCATAAATAGATTAGGCTAATGCCAAAAATAGGAATCTGGGGTCCCATAGACTTATTTTCCTAGAGGCCTGAAATAATGCCAGTCTGCCCTGCTCTCGTGCAATCAAGGAATTTCTCCTTACTGTCTTTTGATCTGTACAGTGTCCCCATGTTGGCCAATCGTTAATTGCAATTCTCTATGGCCCTTCCCTTGAAAGGTTCAGGTGTTGGATGTTGATTGCAATAAACAAGCAGAGGTGCAATTAAAGTACAAACACAAGATTACAGAACAAGATTTAATTGCTCAGATGCGCCATTAAGCATGTCAGCACTGCTGGTTTAGACTGGACATGTCTTCATTATATGACTTTTATAGTTATTTTAAGGGCGCGGGGCCCCCTAGAGCGCGGGGCCCGATGCAGCTGCATTGGTTGCATTGGCCTAGGGCCGGCCCTGCTTATTACTCGCTTTCTTCATTCCTCTTCTCGGTTGTGCTTGTTTTGACATTTTCTATTATTTTTATGTGCATTGCATTGTTAAGCATTCAGAATGATTGCTGTACTACTTCTTGAATTTTTTCACTGTTGTATGTTGTGTGTTCATAACAAAGTGCTGAGTTCTGAATTACAGATAGTGTTTCTGCCCAGCCTAAGTAAAGCTCTCCAGTTCTGGTTCCGGAAGACCCTCGCGCAATGAAGTGCTTGATTGGAAACAACGGGGCTTTTTTTGTGTTGCTGAAGAATTAAGAGTGTGCCAAGGTACTAATTAATAACTTCCAACAGATGTGTCAAATGTTAGCATTCACTATCACTGAGGCGAAAGGTTGATTTTGGTCATGTTATTTTCTCCCCTTCCTTTCTGGATTTCGATGTGAAATTTTGTGAATAGGTTGCCCTAGGTTTAGGTTTTCGCAAAAGAACTGCACAGAATTTCCCATAAACATGAATTTAAAACGTTCTTGGATCATTTTCGCGTCTTTTGAAGAGAGATGCGAAGTTTCGAATCGGCACCTTAAATTAAAACATTCATCATTCAAAAACAACATAATTGCACTCCTTTATCTGCTACAGCCGATCAGAGTGCATCATTTGCTCAGAATAGTGACTGAACAGTGACATATAGGCTACTCATATTACAACATTTCAATGGAGAAACTCATCAATGAAATGTGTGCTGTCTCAAGTTGGCCAACTTTAATGAGTTTACTGGAAAAACCGTAATTTGCTGGATCTCAAAAACTTCTACAAATAAATCGCAGACCTCCCAACCTCAGGAAAGTCAGTTCCAGGGTTCCGTGTCACTTTTACGGAGTTTTAATCAATAAATTAGGGTCCGCAAGAATAATATTTCTATATTAATCAACGCAATGCTACGCACAACTTCTTTTCGATATATGGTTTCACAACGCACTTTTTGTGTTTTTTTAATTCAGGACTAAAGAAGAGTTTGTGACACCCATTAGACCCCACTACAATGAGTGTGTGCATGGCCCCTGTATTCCGTAAAATATCTATTTATAGCTAGACACCCCTCTCACTAAAACTGTAATCTAAGACACTTAATAGAAAAGGCCAGGACTTTCTTGAACTGAAACGCATTCCTAAAACTACAAATAACTACAGAATATACATTGTCTGATGAGTACCAAACTTTATGGTTGGTATGATATGAACTTTAATGAGGTCACTGGAAAAACCGTAATTTGCTGGATCTCAAAAACTTCTACAAATAAATCGCAGACCTCCCAACCTCAGGAAAGTCAGTTCCAGGGTTCCGTGTCACTTTTACGGAGTTTTAATCAATAAATTAGGGTCCGCTAGAATAATATTTCTATATTAATCAACGCAATGCTAGGCACAACTTTTTTTCGATATATGGTTTCACAACGCACTTTTTGTGTTTTTTTAATTCAGGACTAAAGAAGAGTTTGTGACACCCATTAGACCCCACTACAATGAGTGTGTGCATGGCCCCTGTATTCCGTAAAATATCTATTTATAGCTAAACACCCCTCTCACTAAAACTGTAATCTAAGACACTTAATAGAAAAGGCCAGGACTTTCTTGAACTGAAACGCATTCCTAAAACTACAAATAACTACAGAATATACATTGTCTGATGAGTACCAAACTTTATGGTTGGTATGATTGAGGTATGTACATTATCACAATGGCACATTGACCATCAGGATTGCTCCGATGTGAGTGACTGGTTACAATGTACTGACCATCTTCATGGCTCCACAAAATCATATCACTGCATAGGCCTAACTTGTGTCTGCCGCAACTTGGAGATAATTACCTTCCCAAATCCAGTAGCATGGCAGAGGAATCTGCACAGTGCCCACATGAAATAAAAAACAGCACATGCTGTAAAAACAACAGTTTGCTCCCATAAAGTGGCACTTTTATTCATTCAATATGGTAGCTGCCGTTAAAGCATGGACTTAGTAGAAATGGACAGAACACATTGGTACTTCAAAGGTACAATGTGTGCAGCTCTGGTACCTTAATTACCCCGCAATATCACACAATTTCCATTGAACTTTCACTGCTTAATTACCCTAAAAGAACAGCCAAATGAGGAATTTTTCCAAAATACTAAAATTATGAATGAAATAAAGCATGTTTATGCTGTTATTGATATCAGGAACACTAACTATTAAATTGGTAAGTTTTTTTTGTAGGGCCACAAAAGTGAAATGATCGGATAGCTATTGTTTATTGCGAATTTGAGACCAAAAGTTACATATCTTAAAATGCAAATATCTTGACTGGCCGCCCACGGCCGCTAATAAGCTGCATACCATTGAAAAGAGAAGATTCAGATCTTTGAGATGGTTATAGTTTCATTGAACGGAAATAAACGGGTTTTGCTCTACAATGGATTATATATTGAAAGAAAATTGCTAATAAATTGTCAACCAAGAGCCTCACAAAAGTGAAATGCATCTCATTCTATTCCAAATAAAATATCCTTTATCCAATAGCAATATGAGCAGTTAGGAGTAAAAGTGTCAATCAATGCAACAATAATAAAAACAATTTTCCAAAAATATTTTGAAGTCATATTTTGAATTGGACGTCCTAAGCGCTACACACATTGTGCATCAAAGGTATACAGGGTAATTAAGGATTTTCAATCATTTTCCACTGATATCCTTTGATTCTATTACTGTATATATTGGATAATTGCCCTTCTCGGGTTACGAGTGTTCTGTCCATTTCTACTAAGTCCATGGTTAAAGTAACGCAGCAGGTTTTACAGAGTAGAACTTAGGTAGAACTCTCTAGCTCTGGTGTGCAGTGCGTGCTAAATTTAGAACACCTTCAGAGAAATGTTATGACCTGCTCCCTCTTGTCACACGAAACGGCTTCTGTAGCCAGTGAAGTAAAGGGGCACTTGTTATGAGGACAAGCATACGATGATAAATACCAATATAAAACCCTAACGATGAGCTATACTATCTAGAGACTTTATTAAAGATCACTCAGATTATACAAGGTTCATAATTCTAAAAGTAACAAAAGCTAAAGAACACTATAGCCCTATACACAAGTAAATAGGAACAAGAGCACGTCCTTAAAATTTATAACATGTAATTCGTAAAAACAAACTTGCTCC
Organism: Platynereis dumerilii; assembly: GCA_026936325.1. Taxonomy (NCBI): domain Eukaryota; kingdom Metazoa; phylum Annelida; class Polychaeta; order Phyllodocida; family Nereididae; genus Platynereis; species Platynereis dumerilii. The sequence continues at coordinate 10,333,932 of JAPTHN010000009.1, forward strand.
ACTCAATGTCATTAACAGTTTCTTAAGAAATATTTAAAGACGTTCATTACAGTGATTGTAATCAATAATTTAATGCATTATCCCATGGATTCATTAACTGTTGCCACTATTCATCATTTGAATTTCAATATAAATTCATTACTTGCATTCTAGTATAATAATCTCAATTCACCCGACGAAACATCACAAAATAAGCACACACAGAGAGCAATGAAGCAGGCCGCAAAATTTTCCGCAACACTCATATAGTGATGTTCAGCACAAAGTATGCCTACATAAAATCAAAACCTTAACCAGTCTTTACAATTCACTTCAATATAATCATTACTAGCAAAGTTTTCTGAAAGCATACTCAACACAACACTTTCTTCCTGAAAGCATAGGATTCAGTCAGTATCAACGGCATTATCGGCATATTGTCAACATAGCTTCCAAGTCTTTCGTCACATTCAAAGGGAGACCTAATGCATTCACGTTTTTCATTCGAAAATCACAACAACGCCACACTTTAATCAAGCAGGAATGGTACAGCGATCTGAGCCTCAAGAGTGAGTGGAATTCTCCAGTGAAATGTTCCTGAAGATCACGTGAGAGATACTCATCATCAAAAAGGCTTTCGATTGTTTCTGTGTATGTCGCAATGACAATAATGGTTTCGTTCACTTCCATGATATCAAAGAGTTTCAAGAAAGGGTCCAGGCGAAGAGATATTGCTTCCTCCAGTTCTTCATCATCCAATTCACCATAATGATCATCAAGAAAACAGCGTATTTCATTGTCAAAACTGTGGCATAGTAGCATTAACGGCATGTTACAATCCTTGTCCACATGTTGTATATCGCATCCATTTGACAAGAAAATTGTGACCATCTGGCAAATATCTTCAACATTTTCTCTCATCTGCCGATCTTCGTATTGATATTCCTCAAATCCAAAGGGGAAATTGTGAAATATTCTATGAAGCAACGACTGCATTGAATCATACAGTTTTAATGATAGGTCACATCCATGTGCCAACAAAATGTTCACACTCCTCTTTAAAAACTTCAACGTGCCCTCATGCTTGAATCTGTTATCAATGTCAGCAATGTCACCAATCACATCTGACAAAGCATCAACACCATGTTCATACGCAGAACGGTAGTTGGATGTAAGAGTGGCTTCCAAAGCTGACATATGATGAGATTTCATTTTGTGAGCATATTCGTCAAAGTCAGGCTTCGCACCAGCAGACAGCAGTTCCTCAATGCACATGCAAGTCTCTGACACAAGACTTGGAATGTCATGCCATCTTGGCTCAAGGGCAGGAATAAAATGCGAAAGGAGGCTGTACAACGGGTAAGTACCTTGTCTTACCATTTTGTTTACGTCGTAATTGAAACTGATCAACAAACGAACACATTTATGGGCGGGACGAGAACCCCAATCACAAATGCTGATGAAATGATAAGGATTTTGCTGACGGAATTTGACAACGTATTCCACAGAATACTTCAGCATGACTTCAAGGCACCCAGGAGACACATGTAATAGTGACTTTTCAAATGCATAATCAAGGGATTCTTGTTTGAAGTCAAAGAATTCCAAGAAGTTTTCAAGTTTTTTCTCATCCTGTGCTTCAATAGCTCGTCCGAGCATGAATCGGTTTCCCTTTATGCTGCATCCATGGTCTTTCAAAAGCGAAAAAGAACGATGGAAGAAATCAATGAGATGGGCGCTGGCATTAGGTCGTTTCAATTCAACCAGAACATGTGCTGCATTTGAATAATATTGCGTTTCCACGCCCGCCGGCAGTGATGCCTTCGGTAGGTTTTTTTGGAATTTTGAAATTTCCACTTCAATTTTATCTTCGTTGATACTGGCCTTTTCATCAAAGTTTGGATCAGCACCAGCCTCAAGCAACAGCTTCATACATGTAAAATGTTCCTCCAACATCTTTGATTCATCTTCTTCTCCCTGAATTCTGTGCAAGTCGTAGCACCTATTTACATGCAGCAATAGGCAATACAAGGGAAAAGAGGACCCAGTATGTACAGCATTGACGTTCATGTCGTACTTAATTAGTGTCCGGGTGCACTCTGCCAAATGACCATTTCCAGTTACTTTGTAGGTTCCAAGCATGTACATAAAATGATATGCATTGAATTGCATCAGATAACCTCCTAAATAGTCTGCAGCAAAACGAAGTATGACATCCAGGCATCTTGGAGATTGGTAATAGAGTGCTACTTCAAATGGGTAATTCAGATTTTCTTCAACTTTATCATCATCATCAAGGTCACTGTACAGCATGGATAACAGTGGTCCCGCTTTGTCATCCTTGATGAGTTCATGATAAATATCTCTATGGTCCCGCTTATCTTGCACCAAGTACGGCAGACAAACACCATCCTCAAATATAGTTGCAATTTCATAAGCTGATATCGGTTGCGAGTCGTCGACCAATGCAGAGATCTCTTCAAAAGATTCCTCAGAACCTGATCCTAGAAATAAGAATACATTCTTTAGGTTAACATTATCCATACAATAAGTAATGCAACGCCCCTAAAATTTGTAAATCACAAATGTTTGAAGAAAAATGCATGTATCATTCACCTGGCTTTGGTGAAATTCCGACACATTTCATCCAGAGCTCCTCTTTGATGGACACCACGACTTCCTTATCTGCACCTCTTTGGCGCTCTAGAATCTTTACTAAGTCGCAGTAACCTAATGCACAAGCCATGTGTATGTAAGGAATACTCCTGGAGGCATGAGGGGGTAAAAATAATCCTTTTTCAAAGAAGGTTTTCACTAGCATTGCATTGTTCTTGGTAATAGCAAAATGTAGAAGATTTTTCTCGTCTGAATAGGAGTTTTCTATATCTTCATTAGATAAATGAGACAGAGCTTCAGTGATTTTGTCGACATCTGCTTCCTCCATGATTGCATCTTTTGCTTCAGTCCAACATTGTTCCTTTTCACTCTGCAATGCTTCATTGAAATCCATTGTGAAACTCCTGAGCCTGAAATGGACGATATATTTTTGTATTAACCCTTGTAGTCGTAAGCACTTTTGGTTACACAAAGCTGCAATGGGGGGTGGGGGCCTCTGAGGCCCCCTCCCTTTCTCAACTCTCAAATATAGTATGGTTTAAAACTTTTACGTCAAAAGTAGCATCAGTATATCAAATCAAGTCCAACTGGGGGAAAGTGGTAGTGAAATTGGGAAAAAAATAAATCTTATTGCTAAGAATATGAAATAATGTTCCTTTAAATTTTCGCAATTTTGTGCCAACTTGATTCATTGTTGGAATACTTAGTATTTTAAAGGCCAAACTCTTATGTAAAGTGTTGGAATTGTCTTCGGCTTTTCATTACAAACCATTTTGTGCCCTAAAAATTTCAATCAATGAGAAAAAGCACTGAAAATAGCCACTTTGGCCCTTGGCCTGCAAGATCTATTCCTTAAGAGGTCCATTTCGGGGCCACTGTTTTCTGAGAATAAAGGTCCTGCATTTCTATCATACCAGCTACATTTACAAAGTCATCAATGCAGGAGTTTTTGATGATGCTGAATCCATTTTTGTAGGTTTCAGATCACTAAACAGTCAATGTCAATGTTGCCTGATTTTAGGTAAATTAATAGAATTCTACATAAAATGCAAATAAATATTTTAATTGCGTTGAAAATGGACTGACAGGCAAATTTCAGCTCTCCAAATATGCAAAAAAGTGACGGTATGGACCATTATTTGATCTGTCTTAAGGGGTAGCACAGTTGCAGTATTTATAAAAAAATATGACCTGTACGAGGGTGGGGCCTACCAGGCCCCCATTTCGGCTCCGTGTTGGAAAAATGCTCTAACTATCGCCAGTTACCATATTTATTATCAATAAAATCACATTAGTTGATTAGTTGGACAAGGATTATATGATATCTGAATGCAATCAGGGCTGTAGCCTGCAGCTGTCCCCGACCCTCCTAGAATTTTACAAAAATGTTTAACATGTAAAAATTTCCAATTTTCAGGTTGTTCCTGGGGCATGAATGCTTTAGTACCGGTCTCTGTCCCCGTCCCGCCCCCAAGGATTCTGCTCAGCCTACAGCCCTGGCAATTGAGCAAATATTGTGTGATATATTAATCGAGAAGTCCCCCTCCCGTGGCCCCCATTGTGGCTACTAGGGTTAAGAGTCTTGCATCCATCTAGCAATACATAAAAGGAATGTTTAATCGACCGGCTGACTCGAATGAGATGACCTGTCCAGGGCTTAGGAGTTGATCTGAAGTGACACACTTTCTCTTTACAAAATATTCCCCACTTAGACCAGTTTTCGAAAACCCGACCTCACACTTCTTTCCTTTTGTGATAATCCCTCCACACTGCAGACTAACAAGTTCATGTTGACATTTCAAGTATGGCGTAGTGTCGCAGTCAGCCATGTGGCCAGGACTTCGAGGCTCTGGCTGGCCATGAAATATTGAATAGGATGAAAAAGACAGCAGATAGTTTCACCTGTCAGAGTAAGCTGAAAGTGTAAATCCTACCAGAGAGTCCCGACCTCTGACTTTCAAATATTGCCAAAATAACCCCAGAAACAGATTCACTGGACAAGATTTGACAGAAAAAGAGGCATAACACTTGATTCTAGCTACAAAAAGTTTCAAACTTTTCCTGTTTCGAGCAACTTCGGATGCCTTGGTCGCCATCCCGGACTTCTCAAAACCCTCAATGGTACCACGAGCTTACCCGCCAGACATACTTTCCAGAGGGTGCAAGGACCTGAATGCCATTGAAAAAAAAAAACTTTGTCGATCGATACAGGGTATATCCTTCTGGCTGTCGGAAATAACGCTCAAATGTTCCAGTAAATAAATCTTAAGCAAAAGGCTCCGGGTTGTGCAACATATACTTCTGCTCCGAAGGTGCTTAAAGGGTCCTCTTTACAAAATAGCAGGCTGAATTCTCTTGTTTAGTATTGTTTGACATTTATAGTTCTTACACACTTCCCACTATTTATGTGATTGCCGAGGGAATAGGTTGGGTGACCATGAGTGAGCGAGTGAATGAATGATTCAATCAATAAATCAATCAATTTATCTAATGATTTCTCAACACTACAGTGAAATTGCACAATGACATGTCACAATGGGCCAGATGGATGAATGATTTGAATACTATATCCTATACAATGTATTAATTGGTGCAGTCTGGCAGGCATACTATAAATTTTGTCATTTTTAAAACCTCCATTATGCATACTATTTGTACGCCACAACATAATCAAAATAAGTTAGATGTACTATCAGTTACACCCTGCTCGTTTCGAGGGTACGGGAATATACACCACGAAGGACTCCATACACCACGAAGCCTCAGACTTCTTGTTTTATTGATGCCCATAGATTATCTTGCAAACTAAGTCTGAAATGTCTTTCAATAACAAAGCAACAGCATTGTGACGTCATCACCACAGCTGTCACCTTGATGATGTCACAATGGGTCAAACAATGGCATTGTGACGTCATGACTATTGTTGCTACAAGGATGACGTCATAACAATCCTGTGGTTGCAATTGTGACATTGTTTATCTCATACACCCTGTCTGGTGCTGACAGACAGCGTGTACGGTGTCATACACCGCGGCTCTCAGCCAATCAGAATCAAGGATTCACACTGGACTGAGGATAAAAGGTCAACTCTTGTATGTGCACCTTATCTGTATGTTATTTGCACAAGAACCCACAGGTTCAAAATGGAGGTGGTGTAGTGTCCCAAGTTCATATCCTTTGAAATTGACTATTTCCCTGAGTGCCCAGAACAAGGTGTTATCAATATATTGTGTGCTAAATTTTAGAATAGTACAAATAACCCATTTTCAAGCCACAGAATGGCCATGTGACTTAGGTAATATGGAAAAACGAATACATTTCATGAAAGAACTTGGAAAAAGCTATAAAATGATGCAAGGAAATGTGTTACTGACATCCACCAAAATCCGATGGTTTCCAAAGCAAAAAAGGAGCACATTTGAAGCGCTTAAATTATTTCAACTACGCTTCGTTTATACTCTCAAATCCGTTTTTTTGCAGTGCAATCGGAGTACATTTGAGTAATTTGAACAACTTGAGCCGGCGATCGGAAGCAGAGAAGGTATATTGCAACATCTTGCACATTTATCTAGTGAAACAGTGTAAATGTATTATCTAGCATAGGCTAGTGTACATGCAAAATCTTGCACTTGTGTAGATGCACTATCTAGAACACTTGTCTACATGCAAGATCTAGATCTAAACAACTGCTAGATGTTGCATGTAGACAAGTGTGCTAGATAATGAATCTACACAAGTGCAAGATTACATGTAGACAATAAAGAGTGCTACATAATGCATCAAGACAACTTCAGGATATCGCATGTTTTGTGCTCAAAATCTGTATCAAGTTTCTGTTTATATGACTATGAATGGACGAATAAAAGTATATTCTATTCTATTCTATGTGGACAACTGTGCAAGATAATGCATCTACACAACTGCAAGATATTGCATGTACAGTAGCGAAATGCAAGAGAATGCATGTACATTAGTGTGCTAGCTAGATATGATAGATCTTGCATACGTATATGAGCAGAGGGCACAACTGACTAAGCTGACAGTCATCATACCAGGCAAGAAAATAGTTACTACATTTTTATTGAGAACAGATATTTGTTCCAGGTAAGATGAATAATGATCAAGGATGACTTGATACCCATAAAACAATTTCGAAGACTTTTCTGCAGATAATCAAGATTCAAGCTCTGTACCGTTGGTGAGATCGATGCAATGGTTTCATCAGTACACTGCATCGATACAAAATTTGTACCCGTCGGTCCACAAATTCGCAGGGCTGATCTGCATTTTAGAGAAAATCCACTTTCCGAAAACCATAAAAAGGAAAGTTGGTCTCGCACAAGACATTATGCCAAGATGATCACCTTCTCGTGTTAAGTTCATGACTTTGTAGATATTTTGTGTGTAATCTTGGCAATAAAACAGCTTTTTGGGGCATATTAAGCTTTATCGAATAGAACAGAAACTGCATACTTTAACTGGTTCGGGAACTGATCATACTGTAATGGTATGGTCAATATTTATCGAATCAGTGTGGAGCATTAGCCCGGGACCATCTGATTTTTGCAGTTCTGAGAATATTTCCAGGTCATTCCAAGACCACATATTCTTTTAGGAATTTTAAGGATTTAAAAACCATGGGAACACTGGAATTTAGAATACCGTCCTTGAAAAGTTATAACCTGCTCCCTCTAGTGGCACACTTCTGTACCCGTGAAGATGTTTGTTACAGTCAATGAGGCATGAGGTATTAATTAATAGAATAACAAATAAATCTTATGACGCAGTTTAGATACTTTATTGAATATCTTTCTAAAAAAACATGCAGACTAATACATTCATCAAATTGTGAACTCAATACAAAAAGCAGACAATGAAAGTTTATCATTGAAAATGTAACATACAGCTAAAGAAGAACACATTTAAAAGCTAAGAAAAACAATACATAAGCCCTATACACAAGCAATATACAGAAAGTAAGCAGAACTTTAAAATAAAACAAAAAGCATTCCCAGGTTACGTAAGAAATACTAAAAGCATACATAATAATGACAATAATCAATGGTTAAGTACAATATTCCTCAAATTTATAAACTACTGTCACTTTTCATTATTTGCATTCTGATACAATAATCACTATTCATCAGAAGCGACACAACTTCAACCACCGGCCATGGTGAGCAATGAGGTAGGTCAAAACATGTTTCATAATGCTCTCATTGTCATGTCCCTGCACAAAATATACCTTCATCAAACCAAAACTTTAACCAGTCTCTATAATTCAGTTCAATTATCAAATTATCACTTCTAACAAAGTTTTCTGACAGAGTAATGTACAAGACACTTTCATCGCGTAAATATAATTCAGTCAGTTGGGCTTAATGTTAACAAAGCTTCCAAGTCTTTCGTCACATTCCAAGGCAGACCTACCAAATTGACATTTTTCATTCGAAAGTCACAACAACGCCACACTTTAACCAAGCATGAATGGTACAGTGACCTGAGCCTCAAGTGTGACTGAAATTCTGAAGTGAGACTTTCCTGAACATCAGCTGAGAGGTAATTGCCCTCGAAAAGACATTTCACTCTTTCAGTGAACTTCTCGATGACAATTGTGGCTTCCTTCACTTGCATGATGTCAAAGAGTTTCAAGAAAGGTTTCAGTTGAAGTAATATTGAATCTAGCATTTGTTTGTCAGTGAATCCCCTGTTGCCATCAAGGAATTTACGAATTTCATAATAGAATCGGTCACTAAGCAGACTCAGAGGCATGTCATGAGTTCGAGTCGTTCTCTCAAGTTGAATATCACATCCATTCAACAAGAATATTTTGACCAGCTGGCACGTGTCTTTGACACGCTTTCTGACCTTCTTTATTTTGTACTGAGACTTCTCAAATCCGAAGGGAAAAGACTCAAATACAGCGTGAAGCACTGACTGGCCTATGTCACTGGTTGTAAGTGAGATGTCACATCCATGTGCCAACAAAATGTTGACACTCTTCCTCAAAAATTCTGGGAGAGACTCATGCTCATCCAAATCAGCAATGATACATGTCAAAACACTAGCACTGTGTTCATATGAACCACGAAAGTCATGACACACAGAGTATTCTAACAAGGACGTATGATGCAATTCAATTTTGTGGGAAAATTCATCAAAGCTAGGATTCGCACCAGCAGCAAGCATCTCCCTCAAACATCTGCATGTCTCTGTTAAGAGAGGTCGAGCATTCGTTTCACCTAATACACAGGAATTAACACAGCGATATAACATGCTGTACAACGGGTAAGTGTGTCTTTTAACCATCTCATTCACATCAAATTTGGAACTGATCAACAAACGAACACATTTATGTGCAGGACCCGAACCCCAATCACAACAACTGAGGAAATGATAAGGATTTTGCTGACGGAATTTGACATTGTGTTCCGCAGCATACTTCAGCATGATTTCAAGGCACCCTGGTGACACATGATAGAGGGATTTCTCAAATGCATAATCAAGGGATTCTTGATTGAAGTCAAAGAATGCCAAGAAGTTCTTCAATTTTTTCTCATTTTGTGTTTTAATAGCTTGTCCAAGCATCAAACGGTTTCCTTTCACGTTGCATCCATGGTCTTTCAAAAGCGAAAAAGAACGATGGACAAAATCAGTAAGATGAACACTAGCATCAGGCCGTATTAAATCAACCAGAACAAGGGCTGCATTTGAATAATATTTCTTTTTCACACTCTCACATTCATTCATTAGCCTATTTTGAAATAGAGAATGGTCAATTCTGACCCTGTCTTCTACGGCGCTGCCCCATTCATCGAAGTTTGGATCGGCACCAGCCAGAAGCAACATTTTCATGCTCTCAAAATGATCGTCCAACATTTTCAACTCTTCTGCTCCCTGAACTCTGTATAAATCGTAGCACCTATTTACATGCAACAGTAAGCAATACAAGGGTAAAGAAGATGCAGCATACATAGCGTTGACATTCATGTCATGTTCAATAAGCAAGCGGGTGCATTCAGCCAAGTACCCATTTCCAGATACCTTGTAGCTTCCAAACGTGTACATAAAATGATACGGATTAAATTGTGCCAAGTAAACAGTATACTTTGCAGCATAATGGAGTATGACATCCAGACATCTTGGAGACTGGTAATAGAGTGCCACCTCAAACGGTTCATCCAGGCCGTCATCAACTTCTACAGAACCAATATATCCATACAGTGTGGATAAGAGAGCTCCTGCCTTGTCTTCCTTGATAAGCTCATTATAAATATCTGTAGGATCATCTGGCAGCAAATGCTGCAGAGCAACACTGTTCGCAAATAAAGATGCAATTTCATGAGCTGATATCGGCTGTGTGCTGTCAATCAATGCAGAGACTTCTTCAAAATAATTTTCATAACCAGGGCCTGAAAATAAGAACACATTGGACAGGTTCAGTTTTCCATATTATTATAAGTAAAAATATGCAACATATATACAGTATGGGAACAGCTCATTTGACCCGGGTTCGACTTCCAATATTTTATTGAAACGATACTGGTTTGGGATCGGTACCCAGACCAATTACCCCAGACAAAACCATAAATTCAGTATTCATACATTGAAATTTGTTGCTGAAAGATGACCATTTAACACAAGAGGGAGGCATATGTATGCTAAAATCGCACTGAAAACGGGACTTCAGCCAGAGATTCATGAAAGTTGATGTTGCGGTTGCTTCGTAGTAACTTTTTTGACAGAAATAAGGCAGGGACAAGTTTGTCATGAATCAAATGTACCATTATAAAGTACAGAATTTCATTTTGTTTTTGGTACTACGTGGATAATTATTTAGGTTTTACGGACGTACCAACGCTTAGGACCAATTCCTAGCAAAACGGCACTTTTTAAATTCATCACAAATCTAAATGATAGAACATATAACACTTACTTGGTTTCGGTGAAATTCCAACGCATTTCATCCACAGCTCCTCTTTAATGGACACCAATATCTTCTTATCAAGGCCTCTGTGTTGATATAGCATCTTCACTATGTCGCAGTGACCAAAAGCACACGCCACGTGTACGTACGGAATACTCCTGCAAGTATGAGGCGGTAAAAAAAATCCTTTTTCAAAGAAGATCTTCACTAGCTCCATCTTGTTCTTGCGTATAGCAAAATGGAGAAGATTTTTCTCATCTTCATATGTGTTTTCAATATCTTCCTTTGATAAATGCGACAGAGCTTCGTTGATTTTGCCAATATCTGCTCCCTCCAAGATCCCGTCTCTTGCAGCAATCCATGATCGTTTCTGCTTAGTACGCCGTGCTTTAGAAAACCCCATATCGAGACTACCTGAAATGGACAATATATTTATTTACAATTTACCAGAGAGTTGCGTGTTCAGCAGTATATCCAAATATAGTTTCAGGATTAAAGAATCTGTCAATCCCAACTGTCTAAATTTGATTGTCAGTACGAGAACTATGAGGTACTCTGAATTTTGACTATTTACAACTGAAAAACTACACAAAAAATTGGGTTGATTCAAAATGGAACATTCAGTGCTGAATTTGTATCATGCTGGTTTGAATTACTCACATACATCCATACTATGTGTACTCAATTTTGTTGCTTTTTTCAAAACAAACAATAAAAGAATTTGATAATTCAAATACCGAGACTTAGTGACCCATTATGACAGCCAGTGACAGCAACAGCTTGCTCATTTGAGACCAATTTTGGGTACGAAAAACCGCAAAGGAAGCCTCTGAGGTCCTTCCCCTTCTCAACTCTCGAATAGACAATGTTTAAAAAACTGATGATCAAAAGTAGTATAAGTATATTAAATCAAGTCACAAGAACCCAGGGGTTCAAAATGGAGGTGGCGGAATTTATTACGAATAGACAATTTCTGCACCAATCAGAGCCATGTAGGTTTGCCTGTAGGGTAATTAGAGAAATGCAGGGGAAGGACAATCATCTACTAATTTTTTGCACTCAGCCAATAATTCTTCAGTCTTTGCATGAAAGTAACTCCCTATATTGCTAAGACCTGCTTAGTTCCCTACTATCATGTCAATAAAGATCTTACTTAATAATATGCTGCTCTATACACCTGTCAATCGACATATAATACCACAACCAGCTAACTTGTAGAGTCACTTGTATATTTCCAGTTGATAAAATTTGGCGAAGAGTGGTATAAAAGAGTAAAATTCAGACATGTTTGACATTGTTTGTGGAAAATTTGATACACCAGGCCACTGATGTACGATTATCTGAAAATCCATGATATTCATTTAAATTTTCAAATATCAACCTGTGATTTGAATAAGAAAATTAATATTGCTCAAAATTAGCATGATTCTGATGTGATACACTGTCATGTTTATTTTGCTAAATATTCCAAAGCCTGGTATTAAGCATAAATGAAAATGGGGAGGAAATAATTATTTTTTGGCATTTTAAATCTTAAATTTGCAATAACTCATGCAACGGCCTTGATTATTCCTTCATAGTATGTTTAACTATGATATGCTTTAATTCTAACAACTTAACCATTATTATTTTGGCATTTCACACAGAAATGTCAGAAAATTGGTAGGGTTAACATTCCAACTAGAGATGTTAAAGAAAGCTAACTAGAAAATTTCATAGATGTAACTGCAAGATTGACTGAATCACAGTTTTAAAAAAAATAATTTTTTAAAAACATTTTTGGTGAATTTTCATCAGTCCCTGTTTCTCAGAACATTTAGACCGTCAAAAGGCACATCACGGGTATTTAATATATACTATATATTGAAATTTCAATGACATAAGCACAACAGCTTCTGAGTTTAGTTCCTGAAAACAAGAAAAAATTTTTTTTCACATTTTTCAATAATTTTGAGAAAAGACATAATGTCATGAGGACTGGACCCCAAAAAGGCATAACTAGGATAAGAGATACAATAATATGCCAAAAATATAAAATATACCAGCCATGGTTCTGGCATTACTGCCCAATACACAAACAGGACACACGTTATTTATGCATTCTAGCTAAAGTCACGTCCAAATTACGACATGCCTGCTCTTCATTCCTATACCAGAAACAAGCTCTATAATCAAGTTAGATAGCTCGCTTGACCCAAAACAATTCCAAACAAAATGGCCAAGTTATAGCCAGAAGACAGTCTGACAATGCTCAAATTTTGAATTTCCCGCCAAAACTTCCATTCTCTCAACTGCATAAATGGAGGTGTGTTCACACCTCCATTAAAAATGGAGAACATCAAATTTTCAACACTTTATGTAGACCTAGTCGAACATTGCTTCCGATCCCAGAAATGCCCGGCTAAGCTGGGAGTTTCTGGGTCAGAGACACTTCCCAATTGTGAATTCTATCTTCAAATATGTTCTCTATTGTTAATTTCTTTTAAACCAAACTTTACATGGCTCATGGCTGGTGGATATACATTGGAGATCAATCAATAGACTAATTAGACTTGATTTAAATTTCCCCTCCAAATGCCTTCTCACCTACATACCGTTTCATTCACGCTGCTATCACGTCCATGACATGGACTGAAATAAGGAATGTGTTTGTGACGTCATCAAAACTTTCTATGACGTCATAAGCAGTGAGACAGGCAGGAAGGCAATGAACGCAAAGAAATTTGACAGCTTGTTGACTGTATTGTTGGTAATTCTTTGATATCTAAGTTATAACTAATTGTTGATGCCTCAAATTTGATATAGACACGTTTTCAATCAAGCGAGTCGCATCACCAGACTCCTAACCATCAGAGTCCTCTCTACCCGACTCCTATCCACCGACTCCTATCCACCTGACCGCTAACCACGAGACTCCTATCCACCCGACTCCTGTCCGAATGACCTGTCCACTGACTCCTGTCCACTCATCTATACTCCTGTTCACCCGACTCGACTCCTATCCACTTGACTCCTATCCACCCCGACTCCTGGCCACCCGACTCCTGGCCACCCGACTCCTATCCACCCGACTTCTATCCACTCATCTTCTATCCACCCAACCCCTGCCAGGCAAGCTGAGGCATAGACATGATAGATGACAGATTTCGAAATGCATTCAACCATTTGTCTACGCACCACGAACGAGGTTCGGAGAAGTTCAAAACATATCGCTGGTAGATCTAATGATCTACTGGTGATCAATGAGCTCTGGAAATGGCCCATTTGGCCCTTGCCCTTAAAGGTCTATTCCTATTTGACCTGTCAAAAGTGACAATACAGGTACATGTAGTATTTTTCAACTCACATGACATGCACACAAGTGGCAGAAACATGTTTAAACTCTTGTCAGTAACCATTTTCAATCTCAATCAATTCACAACTTTTGATCAAAATATAATGCAAGATACTAAAGAGTGGAGTCCCAGACGTCGCTGAGTTTAAGAGTGTCTCAAGAAAGAGAGATAAGTCTAATACAGCTTCACAGCAACAAAAAGTAGGGCACTACACCAGTTCGATAAATACTGGCCGTACCGGTACAGTCTGGCCGGTTCCCGAACCGGTTTTCAAAGCAGTAGTTTTGGTTCGGTTCAATAATGACATATCCAGCTCAGAAAGACATTTTATTGCCGGGATTTGTCCAAAAAATAATAAACTGAACTCGAAGACTTCGTCATCTTGCCGTCCGCTCTAGTGCGAGGCGAGTACAACTTTCTGGGCCAAAAATTCGGTTTTCGGGAAGTATATTTCTCTCAAATGTGGATTGGGATATTTGTTAGGGGCTTTTGTTTTAAAAATATTCTTTAACAGTACATAATAATTTCGAAATTTTGAAAATTTGTGCACTCGGAGAATTGTGCAGTTAGCAAATGATCGAGATTTTTAGGGATTTTTTAATGTTGCATAACTTTATAAAGTTTTAGAAGAGTATGAAATAAGCACTGCGCTCTTTAAGCTGTTTAATATGATACCAAAACCATTTTCGTGAGGTAAAAATTGGTTAAGTTATGCAACAATGACTTAAGTGAACTTTAACTTGCTGCTTGGAAAGCTAACTATGACTTGACTGGTCAACTTTCTGTAGTGACTCCGGGGTCTCGTTTTGATGAAATTTCCAGGCCATTCCAAGACCACATATTCCCTTAGGAATTTTAAGAATTTAATAACAATGGAACAATGGAATTTAGAACACCTTCTTTGAAAAGTTATAACCTGCTCGCTCTAGTGGCAGGCTTCTTTACCCGCAAAGCAAAAGGGATATTTATTGCAGTCAATGAGTCATGAGGAATTAAATAAAAAAACAACAAAATTAGTTTTATCACGAAGTTTAGATACTTTATTGAAGATCATTCCAAAAAAACATGCAGACTAATACATTCATCAGATTTAATAAAAAACGCAGATTATAAGTTTATCATTGAAAAAGACACATATAGCTAAAGAAGAACACATTTAAAAAGTAACAAATAGCTAATGAAGAACACATTTAAAAACTAAGAAAGCCAATATATTAGCCCTATACACAAGCAACATGCGGAACGTAAGTAGAACTTTAAAATAGACAAACAAAAAGCATTGCCAGGTCACCAAAACATATTAAAGGGCATACATAATCATGACAATCATTCAGTACAATATTCCTCAATTACATAAACTACTGTCACTTTTCATTATTTGCATTCTAATACAATAATCACTCTTCATCAGAAGCGACACAACTTCAACCACCGGCCATGGTGAGCAATGAGGTCGGTCAAAGCATGTTTCAAAACCCTCTCATAGTCATGTCCCTGTACAAAATATGCCTTCATCAAACCAAAACTTTAACCAGTCCTTATAATTCAGTTCAATTATCAAATTATCATATCTAACAAAGTTTCCTCATAGAGTAATTAATGTAGAATACACTTTCATCGCGGAAATATAATTCAGTCAGTTGGGCTTAATGTTAACAAAGCTTCCAAGTCTTTTGTCACATTCCAAGGTAGACCAACCAAATTGACATTTTTCATTCGAAAATCACAACAACGCCACACTTTAATCAAGCATGAATGGTACAGTGACCTGAGCCTCAAGTGTGACTGAAATTCTGCAGTGAGACATTGTAGAGTATCAACTGAGAGGTAATTATCCTCAACAAGATATTCCACTGTTTCAATGAATTTCTCAATGACAATTGTGGCTTCCTTCACTTCCATGATGTCAAAGAGTTTCAAGAAAGGTTTCAGTTGAAGCCATATTGAATCTAGCATTTGTTCATCATTGAATTCCCGGTTGCCATTAAGGAATCTACGAATTTCATAATAGAATTGGTCACAAAGATGACCCAGTGGCATGTCACGACTTCGAATCGTTCTCTCAAGTTGTATATCACATCCATTCAACAAGAATGTTGTGACCAGCTGGCATATGTCTTTGACATGTTTTCTCACCTTCTTTATTTTGTACTGATACTTCTCAAATCTGAAGGGAAAAGACTCAAATATGGCATGAAGCACTGACTGGCCTAAGCTAGTTTTTAATGAGATGTCACATCCATGTGCCAACAAAATGTTGACACTCTTCTTCAAAAATTCTGAGAGACATTCATGTTCCTCTAAATTCCCAATGATACATGTCAGGACTTCTGCACAGTGTTCAAAAGTATCACGGAAATCATAAACGAGTGAGGCTTCCAACGCTGATATGTGATGCAGTTCAATTTTTTGGGAATATTCACTGAAGTTAGGATTTGCACCAGCAGCTAGCATCTCCTTCAAACATTTGCAAGTCTCCGTTAATATATGTCGGACGTATGAGTTACTTAAATTCAAGGTTGGATCACTGCAGTCAACACTGCGATATAACATGGTATATAATGGGTGAGAATGTCTCCTAACCATCTTGTTCACATCATATTTGAAACTGATCAATAAACGAACACACTTATGTGCAGGACCAGACCCCCAATCACAAGCACTGAGGAAATGAAAAGGATTCTGCTGACGGAATTTGACATTGTGTTCAACAGAATACTTCAGCATGACTTCAAGGCACCCTGGAGACACATGATAGAGGGATTTCTCAAATGCGTAATCAAGGGATTCTTCATTGAAGTCAAAGAATTTCAAGAAGTTCTCCAGTTTTTTCTCATTTTGAGTTTTAATAGCTTGTCCGAGCATTGATCGGTTTCCCTTCATGTTGCATCCATGGTCTTTCAAAAGAGAAAAAGAACGATGGACAAAATCAATAAGATGGGCACTGGCATTAGGTCGTATCAATTCAACCAGAACATGTGCTGCATTTGAATAATATTGCTTTTCCATACTCTCAGACTCTTTCATTAGCTTATCTTGAAATTCTGAATGGCGCACTTTGACCACGTCTTCTGCGAGACTGGCCATTTCATCAAAGTTTGGATCAGCACCGGCCTGGAGTAGCATTTTCAGGATCGCAAAATGTTCCTCCAATATCTTCAACTCTTCTTCGCGCTGAACTCTGTGTAGGTCATAGCACCTATTTATGTGCAGCAAAAAGCAATACAGGGGAAACGAAGATGCAGTATGTACAGCATTGACATTCATGTCATGTTCAATAAGCAGGCGGGTGCACTCTGCCAAATACCCATTTCTAGTTACTTTGTAGATTCCAAGTGTGTACATAAAATGATACGGATTAAATTGCGTCATGTAGCCAACATACTTTGCAGCATAACGGAGTATGACATTCAGGCATCTTGGAGATTGGAAATAGAGTGCTACTTCAAACTAGCCCTGGGACCCATGCGTGAGCATGGGTCATGGGTCGTTCCATAGAAAATCTTGAGATTTTGACATAGTATCAGGAGATTTGATCTGGAGAGATTAATTATGGACCAATCTTAATGAAATTTGGTGTACATTTAGTGAACATACACTGCTCCTGACGGCACTACTTTTGAAGGCACTTCCTAGCACTTGGACGAAGTTATATCACCCCAAAGAGAAGATAAAGTTTGGTAAAAAGTGAAAAATAGTAAGCAGCCTCATTTTGAAGCGTGACATCACAATGGTGACGTCACCATCACAGCTATGAAATCACAGGCTTTCGTTGGTGACATCACCATGTCAGGAAAAACATTGACCAATCAGAGGCAGCCATTCTCTCAGTGTATAAGGAGAAAATTCACTTCTTTCAGTTCAACCAAAGATTTATAGTGAACCACAAGGTCTTGGGAGAAAAATATTTATTGCAGTCAGCAGCAAATCTTGTCTACTTTCAGTCTGTGTTCTTAATTTAGTCATTTTTACTGACAGAAAGGGAGATATTCAATTCTCCCAAACACTGTCTTTCAAATCTCATGATTTTCCAATGGGAGGATTCATGACCCCTGTCCCAGGGGTCCAGGGCTACTTCAAACGGGTAATTCAGGCTGTCTTCAACTTCTTTAACACCAATATTTCGGTACAGTGTGGATAACAAGGCTCCTGCTTCATCACCTTTGATAAGCTCATGATAAATATCTGTAGGATTCTGCTCATCTTGCACCAGATCCGGCAGAGCAACACCATTCGCAAATAAAGACGCAACTTCATGAGCTGATATAGGCTGTGTGCTGTCAATCAATGCAGAAATCTCTTCAAAAGATTTTTTACAACCAGGTCCTGAAAATAAGAACGCATTGCACAGGTTCATTTGGTTTAAATATGCGACAGATAGGGACGGGTACTGTTTTCAAAATTCGATCCGGGTTCGATTCAAATATTTTTTGAAACGATATAAATTTGGTTTTCGGAACCCTGACCAATACAAAAGAGACAAAATCATAAATTCAGAATTCATACATTTAAATTTGTCTGCTGAAAGATGACCAGTTAAAAGGGAGCCACATGTATGTTGAAATTTCACTGGAAATGCACTTCACTCCGAGATTACACATCCAAGAAATTGATGAAGTTTTTTGACCGAAATAAGGCCATCATAATAAATCAATGTGTACCATTTATATAGGTGCAGAATTTGGTTTTGTTTTTGGTGTCATTTCAGTAGTATTTGACTAATATTTCAAGACCTACCAGCGCTCGGTTCCCATTCCTGGCAAAAAGGCACTATTTAAATTCATCAAAGATTTATGTGATAGAAAATATGACACTTACTTGCTTTTGGTGAAATCCCAACACATTTTATCCAGAGCTCCTCTTTGATGGACACCAGCATTTTCTTATCAAGGCCTCTGTGTTGACCTAGGATCTTTACTAAGTCGCAGTGACCATAAGCACAGGCCATATGTATATACGGAATACTCCTGGAAGTATGAGGGGCTAAAAATAGTCCTTTTTCAAAGAAGATCTTCACTAGTGCCGTCTTGTTCTTGCGTATAGCAAAATGAAGAAGATTTTTTTCATCTTCATATGTGTTTTCAATATCTTTCTTAGACAAATGAGACAGGGCTTTGTTGATTTTGCCGATATCTGCTCCCTCCAAGATCCCGTCTCTTGCAGCAATCCATGATCGTTTTTGCTTAGTGGGCCGTGCTTTAGAAAACTCCATATCGAGACTACCTGAAATGGACAATATATTTCCAATTTACCGGAGAGTTGTTTGTTCAGCTGTATATCCAAATATAGTTTCAGGATTAAAAGAAAGAATCCCTCACTCACAACAGACTAAATTGGATTGTCAGTGTGTATTCCCAAATTTTGATTATTTACAACAGAAAAACTACACAACAAAATTGGGTTGATTCGACATGGAGCATTAAGTTCTGAATTTTGTATCAAGCTAATGTGAATTACTCACATATACCCATACTATGTGTACTCAATTTTGTTGCTTTTTAAAAAAAAAAACAATACAAGAATTTGATAACGCAAATACCGAGACTTAGTGACCCATTATGACAGCCAGTGACAGCAACAGCATGTTCATTTGAGACCAATTTTGGGTACCCAAAACCCCCTCCCTCTCCAAAAAAGTAGTAATAGCAAATTAAATCAAGTCTGTCAAAAGTGGCAACACAGGTTTAGTATTTTTCAACAACTCACATGACATGCACAAAAGCGGCAGAAACACGCTTCAACTCTTGCCAGTAACCATATTCAATCTCAATCAATTCACAACAAAATATGATGCAAGACACTAAAGCCTGAAGTCCCAGGGGCCCATTGCGGCTACAAGGGTTAATTGAAATGTCGATGGGTTTAAGAAAGTCTCAAGAAAGAGATATAAGTCTAATATAGCTTCAGAGCATTAAAAAGTAGGGCACTAAACCGGTTGAATAAATACTGGCCGTACCGGTACAGTCTGGCCAGTTCACGAAGGAGCAGTTTCGGTTTGGTTCAATAATGACATATCCAGCTCAAAAAGCCATTTGATTGCCGAGATTTGACAGAAAATGTCCACTAAATAATGAACTGAACTCGAAAACGTCGTCATCTTGACGTCCGCTCTAGTGTGAGTCCAACTTTCAGGGCCAGAATTTTCGGGAAGCGGATTTCTCTAAAATGTGGATCGGCCGGAATTTGCGGACCGACGGTACGAATTGTGTCTCTATCAAGTGTATCGATGAAATGTATCGTATCGAATGTCAGCAACGATATAGAATCCTAACAAAAAGTGAGGCAACGTGTCTAAAAAGGCAACAATTAGCTTTGCCACAAGCTTAGCTATCAAAGGCTTATGTAAGCATTCCTAGAAAATGACAATTGGAAATGTTAACAATAACTCAATGCACAAAGATTATTACATTTGTTTATAATGATACAATTATGATTATTCAATTGTACTCTGTCTTTTGAAAAGATTTTTTTTGTAAAACTTCATGCCTAATTTATACCAAATCAGGGTTCATTCATTTCCGAATTGACGCAAACATTTTCAGCTCTACGTTTCTAGTCTGACGGACAAGGAAAGAAGCAAACCAACTTGTCAAGCCGACCACTACTACCCTTGGACCCTGCCTAGCTGCCCGCCATAGCTTCACTGAAGGCAATTGAAAACGTCAGGTCACCGATCTCTGCAACCCCCTCGCAGTAAGCACTAAGCAGCTCAGGAACATACGAAATGCTGGTAGGCTATGTAAATCAAGTTTGTAGGCACAAAGTTCACCACCTAATTACCGATTAAGTATCGGATTAACGCATCTGCTGTCGGGGCCTTTCACGGCGCAGTTAAGTCTGGTTGGTACTTTTAAAAGTCCAATATGGCCCCTTATTGGGGGGGGGGGGGAGACATGTTTAAAAGCACCAACCAGACTTTTGTACGTCATGAACAAGGTGTTGAAGGCCCTGACAGTATGTGCATATACCCCCTGGTCCCCTCCCCATTTCCAATGAGTCTTTGCCGTGCATAGCATGGGGTGGAATATATATGAGAGAGGATAGAGGGATACACAGAACCGCAGATAGGTATTTTAATCGCAACATATGCAACAATTAGGCAAGTCAGCCTTTGCATCTTTTTCGACACACACGGTAATCTAAATTCAGAAATTCAAATAATTTTATAACCAACCTGGGGTTGTAACTTGTCAGACTTTTCCCCTGTAATTTCATGCACAGTGGAACAGTACAGCTGTCTAAAATTTACTGCAGAAGCAAGAAGTTGTGAAAATTTCCTAACGGACCTTTCATCACAGATCCATCCTTAGGCCTGTTCAAATTCACTCCATCCCAAAATTTGCTATACACTTTATATGCCACAACTTGAGATGATAAAATACTACATAAACGCTAAACCATATCAAAACTTTATTAAGTTCAACAACTATGAAGTATTGAAGATCAGTTCAACGTTAAGAATTTTAATTGGTCAAGTCGGAAATTTTAACAATCCAAAGCGCAACATCATAATCTTACGTACATACTGTCAAACACGAAAACCATTTTAAGTATATGTGGTCCAATTGTGACCTATCAATCATTTGGTGGATTATTCGTCATAGTTTCACAAACTGCCATCACCGTTAATAATAATTGCATTTGCGTTAAACAAAAATCAGGTTTAAAAAATACAAAGCAACGCATAGCCAGCAATAAAGAACTCCTGTGTACAAATATTTTGTTGACCCCAAAACATGACCACATAAAATAATTAATTAGTATTTCAGACTTCTTTATTCTTTACGAGGTATAGGCCTAACTCATTCAGTTTGTCAGCAAAAATAGTGTCTGTCGTTAAACGACATGAGAACTTCAGCTATAACGTCAACATCGTATTAAAGTCTTGTTTGACATTCCACGGCAGATTCAGCAGTTTCACATTTTTCAAATGAAAATCACAGCAACGCCACACTTTAATCAAGCATGATTGGTACAGTGACTTGATCCTTAACTGTGACTGAAATTCTGCAGTGAGTTGATTTTTAACATCAGCTGAGAAATAATTGCTCTCATGAAGAATTCTTATTCTTTTAGTGTAATCCTGAAAGACAATAATGGTTTCTTTTACTTCCATGATGTGAAAGAGTTTCAAGAAAGGTTTCAGTCGAAGCCATATTGCATCCAGTAGTTGTTCATCATTCAATTCATCATTGTCGTCAAGGAAGTCGCTTATTTCCTCGTGAAACCTGAGACTCAGAGACATCAATGGCATTTCATTATTTACATTGTATTCTTGCAAGTCAAAACCATTTGACAAGAAAATTGTGACCAACTGGCAAATGTCCTTGACCTTGTCTTTCATCTTATCATCTTGATACAGATACTCCTCAAATCCAAAGGGAATATAGAGAAGAAATTCATGAAGCAATGAACTGCCAGTGAAATCATTTGGCCCAGTGAGGTTATACCCATTATCCAAAAGAATTTTGACAGATCTTGTGACAAACTCCAGAAGAAAATCATGTTTGTCCAATGATTTCATAACATTCATCAAGGCACCAACTGCACTGTCAAATCTCGGACGTTCTTCAAAAAGTTCATGAGTAAGACAGGCTTCTAGTGCTGAGAAATAATATGATTCCGTGTGACCGCTAAAATACTCACTGAGATAAGGATTTGCCCCACCTGACAGCATCTCTTCCAAGCAAAGACAAGTCTCTGAAACATGTTGATTGAAATCCATAATGCTTGACATTTCACTACGCCCACTTCCAACAAGCCCATGCCAGAGCATGCTATAGAGTGGGAATGTCCATCGTTTAACCATCTTGTTCACATCATATTTGAAACTGACCAACAAACGAACACATTTATGTGCAGGGCTAGAACCCCAATCACAAATACTGAGGAAGTGATAAGGATTCTGCTGAGGGAATTTCACATTGTGTTTCACAGCATACTTCAGCATGACTTCAAGGCACCCTGGAGACACATGGTAAAGGGATTTCTCAAAAGCATAATTAAGGGATTCGAGATTGAAGTGAAAGAATGCCAGGAAGTTGTCCAACTTTTTCTCGTTTTGTGTCTTAATGGCTTGCTCAAGCATAGATCGGTTTCCATTCATGTTGCATCCATGGTCTTTCAAAAGAGAAAAAGAACGATGAACAAAATCAATAAGATCGCTGCTGGCATTGGGTCGTATCAACTCAACCAGTACATGCGCTGCATTTGAATAATATGGCTTTTCAATGCCTTTTGACCCTATCAAGAATTGTGATTTGCGTGCTTTGATCATTTTTTCTGTGACACTGACGTTTTCGTCAAAGTTTGGATCAGCGCCAGCCTCGAGTAACAATTTCAGGCAAGTAAAATGTTCCTCCAACACCTTTCGCTCTTCTATTTTGAATTTGAAAGGGTAGTAATATCTATCTAAGCGCTTTAAAAGGCAGTGCAAAGGAAAAGTAGAAGCAGAATGATGGACAGCATTAACATTCCAACCATGTTTAATAAGTACACGGGTGCATTCAAGCAGCTGTCCATTTCCAGCCACGTTGAAAGATCCAAGCAATCCTAGGGCATACATAAAAAAATAAGGACTGGTGTACAACTTGTCAAACTCAACATTCTTTGTAGCATCCTGAAGCACAAAATCCAGGCACTTGGGTGAAGAATAATGCAGAGCAAGTTCAAGTAAACCATTATCATCCATCCAAGCATGATTAAGATCCAACATTCTCAACAGAGATCCTGCATTATCAGCCTCGATGAGCTCACGATAGTGAGCATCATCCCCATATCTCAATACACATGGAAGAGTTGCACCATCTTTAAATAAAGTTGCAACATCCATAGCTGTTAGTGGTTGTGAATCATCTATCCATACAGAAATGTTCTCGAAAGTTCTTTTATTCCATTCAGCAACTGAAAATAAGAATACAGTATTTTATAAGGCCTAATTATTATAAAATGATACATTGAAATATTTTAATTCAAACAAGAAACAGGAAGCTCAATCAAACAAAATTAGAATGTACAATATTTTGAGTCAAATAATATTATGCTGATGGAAAACACTTCTTTATGACTTACCAGGCTCAGGTAGAATCCCAACGCATTTCATCCATGATTCCTCTTTAATAGGCACCATAATTTCATTATCAAGAGGTCTGTGTTGTCCAAAAATCCTTACTAAGTTTTCAAAGCCAAAAGCACAAGCCATGTGTATGTAGGGAATACTTCTGGAGGTATGAGGCGGCAAAAACCATCCTCTTTCGAAGAACATCTTCACTACTTCCTCGCTGTTCTTGCAAATAGCGTAATGGAGAAGATTCTTCTCATCTTCATAGGTGTTTTCAATAGCATCACCAGATAAATGAGATAAAGCCTCAGTTATTTCGCTGATATCCGTTCCCTTCAGGATTTTATTTTTTGCTTCAGTCCAAGGTTGTTCCAACTCAGCCCGAGTTTCTTTAAACACCTTCATTGTATTGCTTCCTGAAAAGATGCAATTAAGGCTGGGGTCAAATGAAACACTTCAATTTTTACTCCAGATGAAGTGCAATGGGACGGCTCAAGTGGCTATTGCTCATTCTAAAAACCGATCATTGGATAGGGGAAAGCAACTGATCAGACTCAGACATATTTATTTTCAATAGAGGCTAAGGTTGGATACAAGATTAATAAATTATTGATATGTTATACAGTATTTTCAGAATTCTCTATTGAGGGTGACCCCTTTAAGGCTAGTAGGCCGCGATCAAGGGCCACCCATAAAATGAAATGTTTCAAAGTCTGAGAAAAAAAAAGAACAAACTAAAGTCCCATGAGGCCCATAGCATAACATAAATATATGGTTTACTAATTACCAGTTATAAGTAAATGTATTATCATAAGCTTTACTCTTAAATAATATATTCAATTCTATAATAGTAGGGTGATGAAAGAAGAATGACAGTCTGTTACACAATTAACCCTTGTAGCCGCAATGGGGGCCTCGGAGGCCCCCCTGGGACTTTTCGCTTTTGTATCTCGCACAATATTTGGTCAATTGCATTCAGAGTTCTGTGTAATCCTTGTCCAACTAATTTAAAACAACATCCAAAAGTTGAGACTGTATCAATATTGAACATGGTCACTGGCAAGAGTTTGAGCATTTTTCCGACACAAAGCCGCAATGGGGGCCTCGTAGGCCCCCACCCTTGTGTGTGTCATATGAATTGTTGATGAATACTGCACCTGTGCTGCCACTTATAACAGTCAAATTAGGTTCAATACAGTCACTTTTGTATGTTTGGAGAGCTGGTATTTGCCTCTCTGTCCATTTCAACAAAATTAAAATGATATTTATTTGCATTTCGAGTAAAATTTGTATAAATTTACCTTAAATCAGGCCACATTGACCTTTTAGCGATCGAACACCTACAAAAATGGATTCAGCATTATCAAAATCCCCTATAGTGATGATTTTGTAAATGTAAACTGGTGTGATGAAAGTGCAGGACCTTTATTCTTACAAAAAACTGGTTTGAAATGGACCCCTGAAAGAATGGATCTTGTAGGGCAAGAGACAAAAAGGGCCATTTTCGAGGTATATTTTTATCCTTATATGACATATCCACGCATGCGCTAGCGCCCACATACACGCTCTTGGGACTCGTGAATGTGCAAGATTTGACACATACACGCGAAGTGGGAATAACTCATTATACTCCATGACTTGGTTAAGCAAAATATTAAAAAATGATAAATATTGTCATTCTGTACAAAAGGATATGCCGGGTGACCAGGAGAAGTGAAAATAACTTAAGTTATCCTTCATGAAAGATGATGTGTTGTGCAGATTTTAGTGTGATGCCATGTACAATCTTGACTCAAAAACAGTGGATCCCATACTGCAAAATTATTAAAATTGCCCAAAGTCCAAAATAGATGGGTTTTTATCAATAATTTAACACCTTTTTCCTGACAACCACTTATATTTTAATATTTCATTGGTTTGTCAACATTTCTGTGGATTTCATGTGTAATGGACCCCCCTCAGGCCATTTCTAGATACGTCACTGCCAGAGGGGCTCCTGTGTTCTGATAAATAAGCTGCGCTAGATGGCATGTCCACGCTTGCGCTGGATGGCATGTCCAAGCCTGCGCTGGATGGCATATCCAAGCTTGCGCTGGATGGCATATCCACGATCGCATATACACGCATGCGCGTGAATGCAGGTCCACGAATGCGCTGGATGACATGTCCACAGGTGATCGTGAACACATATACACATGTGACTGTGCACGCAATTACAGATACACGCGCGTGTATGTGCGCTCACTACCATGCGTGGATGTGTCATATTGGGATAAAAATATATATGCATTTTCAGTGCTCCTTTTCTCATCTGTTGCAATGTTTAGGTCACAAAATGGTTTGTAATGAAATAAGAAGGCAATCCCTATCATTTTCAGAACAGTTTGGCTTTAAAAAACTTGAAAAATACTACATATTCCAAAAATGAATCAAATTGGCACAAAATTGCGAAAATTGGATGGAACATTATTTCATATTCTTAGCTATACGATTTCATTTGTTCCCAATTTCACTGCCACTATCCTCAAATTTGACTTAATTTAATATACTAATACTACTTTTGATGTAAAATGTTTAAACTTTTGTATATTTTTGAGTTGAGAAAGGGAGGGGGCCTCAGAGGCCCCCATTGCGGCTTTGTGTACCCAAAATCCGTTGCGGCTACAAGGGTTAATAAGAAAAATACAGCACCAGAGCCTGGTATTAAAACAACAAGTAGATCACATCAAAGTTTTACAATGTAAATTAATGGACTAGGAAGAGGATAGATTAATATACACAATAAGGTGAAGACAGTAACGTAATAATATTTACAGTTCCATACTGGAGCTGCCCAGGGTGACCTCACATTGCAGGCCGCCAAATCATTTTACCACCCCTCAAGGTGGATGGGGAAATCTGACAAGACAGCCCAGCGAGGCCCCCTGCGGCAGCTGTGTAGCTGTAGCATCTGATCATCGATTCATAATTGGATGAACTACCCTGATGAAACTATTTTATATGGCGATTCGAAAAAGTTTATTTATTAAAGTTAATATATTATAGTATCAACACTTGGCATAAGGTTACCAAGAGCTGCAAAGAGTAAGACTTGCAGGCAAACAAGTTTCAAGAAAGATCAGGCAGAAGAATTTCTTTCAGTGAGCAATAAACCATTTGGAAGGTCTCGTGACAGGAGACACCCCCGCTATCTTTTCTTATTATTATATCTTGCACCCGCTAACCCCCCACTTACCCCCGCTTACCCACTGCTAGCCCCCACTCACCCCCCTCTTGCACCCCACATAACCTTTTCCTTTCCCCAAATTGCCCTACCTTCCCCCCTTATTACCCCAAATAAACTTTATGATGTTAGTGTTACCCCATAGGGTGGGGGGTGTATCCTGTCATGAGGTCTTCTGGATTTGTTGCGTTATTTACCAAAGTAAAAAGTAAATGACAAATAGAGTAAAAAATTGCAGTACAGAAAGCTAATAGTCTGCTGCAACAAAAACTGCTATAACACACTTGGCCTCAAATCTTTGTGGTTCAATGCTGCTCTATGACCAGCACGTTGGATGTTTTAATGTAAATTGAATAAATGTTATCATAATGGGATGGTCATTGGTCAGGTAGGCCTACTGTTAGAGCCAGTGAGACCAAAGTGTTCCTCGGGTTCCCAAGGAGGGAGTCTTTTCCTTGAATTTGATGGAAGTCTAATCCCCGGCCTTACGCAGCATTTTTCTGAAATCCTCTTGTAATTAAAAAAAAACAAAAACAAAAAAGTCAGGCTAGACACCATGTAGACAGGTTATAATGAGATCAGGAAAGTTGATAAATTGCATCAGAATTAACATAACAGCTGTCAATAAAAAACATAACTTAAAACAGTTCAAGTAATTGGAAGGCTTTATTTAATAATAATATGGTGCGATTTGGAATGGCATCAATGCACAATATTTATACACATTCAAGGAAGAATGGTAGTCTTTCAAAAGAATCTATTTTGCTTAAACGAAGCATCATGCTTAGAAGAACCTTTACCAACCTTATAACGCAAACAAAAACCTAAACAAATTAAATTAACATCCATTATAAATACAAAATTCAGCATTTTCAATAAAACAGCAAATTTTTCAAAAAAGATGTCAGTATTAAGACAATAAGATGGCATACAATTCCAAACACAAAAAGAAGTGACACTCATTGATAGTTACATTCAACATAGATTGATCACCTAATATCAATGTTCGGAATCAATTGTTTTTTTTGTTTTTTTTCAAGCAAATCAAATACAAATTAGTCAGACAGGTAATTTCGGGAAAGACATTTGTCAAAAATTTGGGAAATGGTCAAAATAATAGTTTTTACATTAACTGGAATGAAGACTCACCTTAAAAAACACACAGAACCTAATTCATCAAGCCTACTGTAGTTAATAATTACCTTTAGTATTTGCCAATACACACCTTAGTCAATATTATTAAATCTTCAGTAAATTTGCAAGTTCGACTGAGCATCGAACATTTCAATGACTGTTATATCAGCAACAAATTAAAACAAAAAAGGGCATACTTCTAATAGGCTTACTATAAAAGCTAAATCTTGAATACACTGAACAGAGTATCTCAAATGTCATACATCAACATAACTGGCACACCTAGCCAAAAAAAAGTTTAACAGGTTTCTATTTCGCAAAATACATGAGGAGTCAGTAATCAAGTTAATAGTTTACATTAATAATATAAAGAGTCGGTAATCACTTTCGAAGGCAAGGTGACAATTCCTCACCTTCAAATTGTTCCTTCTAAATTACAAAAACAGCATAGATTCAAAGTCATTCATAACTGAAAAAGGAAAGCCTATCTTTCTCACTTCCGACAGTTTCAAGCCACAGTAACGCCAAACCTTGATTAAACAACATTTGTACAGTGACCTAACCTTCACATGAGAAGACACTTCTTCAGTCAGTCCAACAATCTCATTTGGAGACAACTCCGCGGCAAATTGCTTCATGCAGTTGTCAAATTCAGCCACAGCAATGTACAGCTCTTTCATTTCCATGATATCTAGAAACTGGCAGACAGGCTTCAGATGTTGAAGTGCAGCTGGAAGCCATGATTCATAGGGTTCATCTTCATCCAAACATCCATTTATGTGATATATGAACTCATCAAAGTATGGCAGGAAATTGCAAAATGGCAACCGGCCATCTTTATCAGTTGCCTGAATGTCTGCTCCTAATGACAGAAAAGTACTTACAGTCTTGCTAAGTACTGTAACTACACTCATTCTTGTGTCCAAACAACGGTCATATTTCATATTTCCATAGAAGTTTTGAAAAAAAAACTTCAAAAACGTATTCCTGTTTTCAACATAACCTCCTGACTCCAATCCATGTTTTGACAAAAGCTTTGCACTTTTCGTAACAAACTCCAACAAGGGTATATCCACAAGGTAGTCCTCAAAAGATTGTTTGACACAAAAAAGGAGAGCAGCAGAACTTGAGGCATAGTGGGTCTTGCTGTTTGACCAAAGTGTTTTTTCAAAGGCTGAAATAGGACGGACAGGTGGAGTAGCGAATTCCTCATTGAACATAGGACTTGCACCAGCATCAAGAAGGAGCTCAAGACACTTTAAAATTTCTTCCAGATTCTTTTCTTCTGAATCACCATGATCAACAGCCAGCTCAATTAAACAGTGAAGGGGGTAGGATCCTTGCGCATTAGTCTCCTCGACGTTATATCCATGCTTCATCAACATATCAATGCACTCCGCTGCATTTCCAGGCCAAGCAGACTGAGCAGAATATTCACAAATGAAGTGGAATGGGTTTGGATGCTCAATAACTATATTGTTTTCTTCCGCATATTGCAGCAGGAATTCAAGGCATTTGGATGACAAATGATGTAGTGACATCTCAAAGGCATAGTACAGAGAATCAAAGTTGAACTTCATTAAAGACATCAGCAATTTTAGTCCAACAGGACTGGATTTCTCCACCACTTTCCCCAGCCAATTTCTCTGTCCCTTCATTTCACAGCCAGACTGAACAAGAAGTGTTTTAAGCCTCTCCAAGAAAGTAACAATATAGGCTCGAGAAAATTGTTTGTTAGGAAGGGAATTAATTACAGAAAACATGGCTTCCACAGCAGAAGAAAAGGCTGGTCTCTCTTCATCATCATCACTCGAATAAAATTCCAATGTTGATTTCGGTATTGGATTAGAAGGTTCATTTGCCCTTTCGTCAAAAGTTGGATCCGCTCCAGCCGCAAGCAATTCAGAAATGTACTTGAACCCTATTTCCAATTTCTTAATTACAACTTCTTTGCGATTACCTCGAATGGATACAAATAAGTAATACAAGGCAGAGTACAGTGGATATGTTGCCAGTCTGGTCATAGCTCGAACATCCCAACCATAATCAATGAGTATCTTGGTACATTCCAAAACATCAGTCAAATCAGGATGCCCATTCACAAAATATAGCAACTGATATGGATTTTTCAGCTCAAAGTTGAACCTTTTCTTTACATTGAACTGCAAAATTGCTTTCAAGAACTCAGGAGCAGCTTCAACAAGTGAGTCTTCAAAACCGTGATTCAGTCCCTTATAGTCAAGTTCGTTAAAAATCATAGGCAAGGCTGATGGGGAATTCGCATCAATCAGGCTCTTAATCCAACATGCACTCGTTTCCTCTTCATCCACTATTTCAATCAGGCAACCCGTTTGCTTCACAAGAACTGCTATGTCATATACAGACAAGTCATCCCCATGCAAAAACTTGGCCTTCATTTCTTCATCAACGATAGCTGTAAAAGAACAAGAAAATACTTTAAGATTGAGTTATGAATGACTCACCATCATAATTGTAACTTTGGATTTCAAAGCAAATAGCAATTAAACAGGAGTTCTACACAGTTTACAATAAGGTATACTTACCAACATTCCTGTCAACAAAGATTTTCCAATCCTCATTCCGGGAAGAAACTTTTATATCCGAGTACCGTATGTTCAGGACCATGATTTTCACAGCTGCCAAATGACCAAGAGCCACCGCCATATGCACATATGGAATTGTTTTGGGGGAATGTGGAGGCTGGAACATATCTCTTTCAAACAGTTCATTGATGACATCAATCCGGTTTTGCAACACTGCATGATGCATAATGTTCATTCCATATTTGTAAGTTTCCTCAATTTCATTTTTCGTCAACTTAGATATTGTATCTTTGACTTCCAAGATGTTATCAGAATCAGAATGCACTAAACCAAATAGTGTTTTCCATTGGTCACACTCCTCATCCATTGCTGTCTAACCTCTGCAATGAATACAAACAGGACAGATATAAAGACTATGTTGTCTTGGAATAGTTGACACTTATTTGCAGTACTTGTTGATTTTGGGCAGTACTCCACAGCCTCGGCACCTGAACAGCAACTCCATGATAGTTTCTCATGACTGCTCTTATAGCAGTCATGGGAAAGTCATTAATTAATACACTTTTATTAAAAAATCATTAAACACTATATTCGTCATCTCATTACCACATGCCAGTTGTGAACTCCAAAAAACAACTATTTATTATTGGTTTACTTATATATCCATTATTGATAGCTACACTGCTTAGACTTAAAACCACAAGATAACTGGGGTACTGTGCATTTAATAAGTGGTTACTGCATCATCAGTGGTGCCATTAAACATAAGTTTAATATGGTCTAAATGTCAAATGTTTCATTGGCCCCCTTTGCTAAACAACTGGTGGATCGTGATTCACAGACCAGGCCAAACAGAATGTCAAATTTCAGGTGCAAGAAAGAGTCAGCCAATGACATTACTAGGATATCATACAACCAAAGTAGTACAGACATTTGATCTCAATGAGCCCAGTCAAAACAAAAGGTCAAACAAGTCCTAGACCAGCCAGAACTACAATCATAACATTTGATGATGCAACAAGTCAAGCTTGGTTTAAGAACAAGAATCCGCGGATTGCAAAACGAGTTTTTCCTCAGTGTTTTTCATTAATTGTGATATAAAACCAGAACTCTATGATCCCACCAGTCCCCACGGGGTAGATTTGATGCCTCCCCCACCAGAGAGGGGGTCAGAGATAAGTAGTTGTCCGCTCGCCTGAGGCGAGTATAAATAGAGGAGGACGAGTAACTTCACCTGATTACTGGTCCGTCAGATGACATACTTCAGAGGGAAATATTGTTACTGCGTTCAAGTAATAACACCAGTTGACACAACATTCATTCCAGACAGACAACGTCTGACACCCTTATTCTGATGTGTTTTACCTGTGCCTCTCTCGTAAACAATAGAGCCTCATTCTGAAACTGCACCATAATTACTACAAGGCGCCCATTGTGCACCTCTTCTAAATTTATGGATAAACTGCCTCTGCATGAACTGACACATCGTCGCGGAGCGTGTGGATGAACTTAAAGGCGTAAACAAATTCAATCATTGATCATAATGAATATGAATTGAAAGTGCCAAAGATATTCAGTCATTCCCATTGCTTAAATACATATAAATGCAGCATGGGCGATGTTGTGCTTCTGTGGGTGCTTGTATTATTTAATAGTTATCTTATCAATACCCAGCTGACAATGCACGTGAAGTTCATGTGATAAACATGGGGGGAAATGGTGAACATGACATAACTGAGAGTTATCACATGTTTTTGTTCACGTGAGAAAAACTCTCACATTTTCATGGGATAACCATGTGATAAATGTCACCAGATTAACGCTTGACCATCTTCACCACATAACTGAGAGTTATTACATGTTTTTCTTCACGTGAAAAAACTTCCCAACATTTTCACAGGATAACCACGTGATGAATGTCACCCGATGGATGGATGGATGGATGATTGGGGCTTTACGTCCTGTATTTATGCACTTGGGAGGCTAATTAGGACAGGGGGAGGACACGGCAATGAGGCGAAGGATGATTGAAACAGCCGTCCAACATAGGCCCAGGTGACCCGGCAAGAGCTGGATTCGAACCCGGGACCCAGCGATTGGCAGCCCAGCACGCTACCAATAGACCAACCCTCCCCCCCCCCCGAATGTCACGAGATTGACGCTTGACCATCTTCATGATATAACTGAGTGTCATCAAGTGTTTTTCTTCACATGGTTAACTGGTGAAGATTGCCCCCCAGAAATGTAGATGGAGCCACCTGTACTACAAGCTCTGTGCACCGAGTTCCGAACTAAGTTTACTTTAATTGAGTTTAAACTAATTAAACAAATGATTATGATTTCTAAATCTGGATTAATGCAAAGTATACGGTGGAATGATGCTTATTAGCTCAAAAAGGAGCACATATTGGAAAATATTACAAAAGATTAGTTATCCGAAATGTGACATATATATGACCACAATCCTTGATTCTTAAGAAGACTGAAAAGGGCCTCACTGCATCCCACTGGGCCTCATGACAGGAGTAACCCCCCAAACCCTCTCATAAACTCGGCGCCCTCAAGTTAACCTCTTTTACCTTCAACTTACCTCTTTTCACTTCCGCCACCCTCAACTACCCTCAGCTTCCCTCAACTACCCTCAACTCAAGTAACCTCAACTAAACTCAACTTACCTCAAATAAACTCGGCTGCCCTCAGCTAAACTCGCCTCCACTCAACTAACCTCGGCTGCCCTCAACTAAACTCGCCTCCCCTCAACTAAACTCGGCTGCCCTCAACTAAACTCGGCTGCCCTCAACTAAACTCGGCTGCCCTCAACTAAACTCGGCTGCCCTCAACTAAACTCGGCTGCCCTCAACTAAACTCACCTCCCCTCAACTAAACTCGCCTCCCCTCAACTAAACTCGGCTGCCCTCAAGTAAACTCACCTCCCCTCAACTAAACTCGGCTCCCCTCAAGTAACCTCGGCTGCCCTCAAGTAACCTCGCCTCCCCTCAGCTAAATTCGCCTCGGATTGAGGGTGTATCCTGCCATGAGGCCTCCCACTGGTCATGACAAATTTTCAGCAAGTTCTTGTGGCTTTTACTTCAGCCCCACAGCTATTGTAGCAGAGTGGTTGGAGGCCCAAATTGGGGTTGTAACTGCCCCCGCTCTGCAACCTCACAAATTGTATATCAAATCGATCCTTATGACCCGCAGTTTAAAAAAAACCCGTCTGACGTTGAAAAATTAACGTGGCACTTTGCCGTCCCAGGGGTCAAAGGTCACGACCTCCATAGAAAAATGCCAATTTTCAAGCACGGACATGAAATTCACTTTACAGGCTCTCCTATGTGACCTGTTTCAGATACAGAGGCGTATGATACATCAAATGAAAGGTTGCATTGAGCTCAACAATGTGATTACAGCCACTTAACCTTTGACCTCATTTGGATATCGCAGGAGTCATAAATAGGTCAAAAATCAGTAAAAAATTACCTACTTTTTTCAAATGGAAAGAAAGAAAGTTTCCCTACTATGTTATTTTCACAGGTCCAACCCCTCAATTTCATGTGCACGCATCACAGGACATTGTGATTCAAATTTATGCAAATTTATTCACCATAGGTCACAACAAGGTCAAAGGTCACATAACCCAAACATATCTCTGATATTTCTCAAAATTTCAGTAGAAATGCATTATTTCAGGCCCATTGTGTCATAGGTGATTTGTACTTGGTCATATTGTACACCATATGAAGGGTCTCAATGAGAACAATAATTTTGTGATACTCAATTGACCTTTGACCTCATTTGCATATCGCAAGAGTCATAAATAGGTCGAAAATCACTAATTATTTACCTATTTTTTTGTACTTTTAAGAAACAAAGTTTCCTTATATGTTGTATTCATTGATTGCACCTCCACATTCCATGTACATTCCTTACAGGACATTGTGATACAAATTTATGCTAATTTATTCCCCACAGGTCACAACAAGGTCAATGGTCACATAACTCAAAGGTAGCTCCCATATTTCTCAAAAATTTCAGTAGAAATGCATAATTTCCGGCTCATTGTGTCTTACTCAATTTGTACATGGTCTTATTGTACACCATGTGAAGGGTCTTAATGAGAACAATAACTATGTGACAGTCAATTGACCTTTGACCTCATTTGCATATCGCAGGAGTCATAGAGTAGGTCGGGGCAAGAAGCCCGGGTTAGGTGAGAGGCCCCCCCAGGGTTATATCCAAACTTACATTTTTGGTGCGTTTATCTATTGTTAGGATTGAAGCTAGAGGCGTTTTAGGTGACGTCACAAATTTTCAGGGCAAACAGCACTAAACCATAGTAGAAATTAAAGAAACAAAAAAATGTGCATGGTTTTTGTAACTTTGACTAATTCTTTGAAAGGGGTTGTCAGAAGTAGCTTTGGAAATTTTTAAAAGTAAAATGGATATCTGCATTGCTTCACTTTATGACCATCACATAAATATGATTTGGATCATGTTTTTTGCATTTTAGTTCAAAATATAGAGGTCAAATTAAAATATGTGGGTTTGGGGCGAGAGGCCCCACATGATGTGGGGCATGAGGCCCCCTTCACTGGGGGTCGAAGCTGCTTCAGGAACCACTTAATAATGTGTACTTTACCTTAAATCTTGATAGAATAGCTAATTAAAATAGAAAAAATTTTGGCCCGAAATTGAAATAGCGCAAAAAATATTTAAAAATAAAAGTATGAACAGAAAAATTCTGAAATTCAGAAAAAGTGAATAGAATGCTTTAAAAATGATAGAAGAACCCTAAGAAATAACTTTTAGGCTGAATGCGCTCGCAAAAAAAATTGCCATAGGATTATAATAGGGGGGCTTCTTGCCCGGTGGGTGGGGTAAGAAGGCCATTTAAAATTTTTTATAAAAATGGCCGTAACTTCTTTATTAAAATTGGTAGACATTTGTTTCACTAGTTATTAGTAGAGTCAAGTGATCCCTTCCTGACAGCATAAGCATTCAGATAATCGCCCATAAAAAGTAGGTCAAATCGCACCTCGAAGTTAAGGGGGGCCGCATGCCCCGACCTACTCTAAATATGTCAAAAATCAGTAAAAAATTACTTTTTTCAAATGGAAAGAAAGAAAGTTTCCCTACTAAGTTATTTCCATAGATCCAGCCCCTAAATTTCATGTGCACGCATCAGAGGACATTGTTATGAAAATCTATGCAAATTTATTCATATGTCACCGTAGCTCACAACAAGGTCGAAGGTCACATAACCCAAACATATCTCCGATATTTCTCAAAATTTCAGCAGAAATGCATTATTTCAGGCCCATTGTGTCATAGGTAATTTATACATGGTCTTATTGTATACCATGTGAAGGGTTTCAATGAGAACAATAATTTTGTGACACTCAATTGACCTTTGACCTCATTTGCATATCGCAGGAGTCATAAATAGGCACTTCAGCAAAGCCTTCAGTGAATAAATCAGACACACCCCCAAAGATGGCCAATGAACAGGCCATCACACAAGTTATGCAAATCAGGGTGATTTCCCTGATTCGCACACTTCCGTAATGGTTACAGGTGTGGTTCTTATATGGATAGATAGATCTCTCTGAGAGCTTTAAAATGATGTGCCGTACGTCTCTGAGAAGTTAATAGTCGCTTCATAAATTGCCGGTAAAGCTTTGAACTGGAGAAGAATACTGGGCGCTGATTGGCTATGACGCTTGTGACGTAAATCTATGATAATGTGAAGCGACGGTAAGATTCGTCTAGGGTAGATTCTCTGGGTGTAAATAGGTCGAAAATCACTAATTATTTACCAGTTTTTTGGCTGGAGAATTCTCCAGCCTTTTTAATAATGGGTTTTGGGGGTGTGGTCGATATTTGGAGGTGTGGCGCATAATGACAGGTATGCATTTTTGGCCATTATGCGTTGAGTTTGTGTTTGTGGTAATTGCTGGTTAGAAGCAATCTTAGTTGGCTAATTTGACAGCATTAGGCAAGGTGTAGTGGGTTGACAGTTGTTCAGTTGAAACTGTGGCAGTGCTTGAAAATTTTTAATTTTTGGGGGTGTGGCCATTTAGAGCCAATGAGAATGAGGGACTTAGTGGGATGGGCCATTTCAGCCAATAGGGAGACATGTAGTATGCAAGGCCTGGGGGGGACACATCCAGGGGGGTACTTGCAGAAATTAGGAGGGAGGTAATTTTAAAATTTTAGAATTTACAAGTACCAAGGGGGGTCACCTCGGGGGGGGGGGGTACTCGCAAAAAAAAAATTTTTTTTTTTGCTAGTTATATTGCTAG
This sequence comes from Platynereis dumerilii, assembly GCA_026936325.1. Lineage (NCBI taxonomy): Eukaryota > Metazoa > Annelida > Polychaeta > Phyllodocida > Nereididae > Platynereis > Platynereis dumerilii. The sequence goes on from JAPTHN010000009.1 coordinate 10,371,072, forward strand.
GCTTGGGTCACCTGGGGAGGTATTAAATTTTATATTCTATACAAGGCGCGGGGAGGGGGGGTCACATCCGAGGGGGAACTTGCAGAAATTTTTTTTTTGCTAGTTATATTTCTAGGCTGGAGGTCACCTCGGAGGGATTATTTTTTTGCTAGTTATATTTCTAGGCTAAGGGTCACCTCTGAGGGAGGTGATTTTAAAATTTTAGATTTTACAAGTCCCGAGGGGGTCACCTCAGAGGGGGGGCACTTGCAAAAAAATAGAATTTTTTTTCTGCTAGTTATATTGCTAGGCTGGGGTCACCTCGGGGGAGGTATTAAATTTTTTAATTTTATATTCTATACAAGGCCCGAAGGGGGGGGGGGTCACATCCGGGGGGGTGCTTGCAGAAATTTTTATTTTTGCTAGTTATATTTGTAGGCTGGTGGTCACCTCCGAGGGAGGTAATTTTAGAATTTTAGATTTTACAAGTCCCGAGGGGGGTCACCTCGGGGGGGGGTACTCGCAGAATTTTTTTTTTTATTAGTTGTATTTCTAGGCTGGGGGTCACCTCTGAGGGAGGTTTAAAAATTTTAGATTTTACAAGTCCCAAGGGGGGGGTCACCTCGGGGGGGTACTTGCAAAAAATAATTTTTTTTCTGCCTGTTATATTGCCAGGCTGGATCACTTCGGGGGAGGTATTAAATTTTATATTCTATGCAAGGCCCAAGGGGGGAGGACATTTCCAGGGGGGTACTTGCAGAAATTATTTTTTTTGCTAGTTATATTTCTAGGCTAGGGGTCACCTCTGAGGGAGGTAATTTTAAAATTTTAGATTTTACAATTCCCGAGGGGGGTCATCTCGGGGGGGGGGGTACTCGCAAAAAAAAAAAGTTATTTTTCTGCTAGATATATTGCTAGGCTGGTGTCACCTCGGGGGAGGTATTAAATTTTATATTCTATACAAGGTCACATCCGGCGGGGTACTTGCAGAAATTTTTATTTTTGCCAGTAATATTTCTAGGCTTGGGGTCACCTGGGAAGGAGGTAATTTTAAAATTTTAGATTTTACAAGTCCTGCAGGGGGTCACCTCGGGGGGGGGGGTGTCCTCGCAAAAAAAAAAATTTTTTTGCTTGTTATATGCTAGGGGCTGAAAGCAGATGAATGACCAGTTAGGTGTGCACTTGCTGTAACTAGTACAAAAAACATTTTATTGAGTAGCCTACCTGTCGAGACAACTGAGATAGCGGGTATTTTAGCAGCCATCTTTCTTCATTTCTGGACTGCCAAATGTGACCTTAATATTTCAGTTAAAGTTACCCAGAATGATAGGTTAACTTTCACCTAAAGTTTTTCTAATTTTTACATTTTCTGGTGTATTGTGGTCACACTGTCTGGCTTGTAAATTTTCTTTGCTTTGAGATTTCATTTTCTTGCTGAATTCATCATCCACATGCACTAAATGACCCCTAGATTTATTTCGGGTACGCACGGAAAAAAATCACTTGTCTGCTTGCTTTCAACTTTGTGACGTCATCACCATTGTAAGAATTTGTTAGCTTATAACTATATACTGACAACAATGGTCATTGTGACGTCATCTTGAATGGATGTGCTGGAGGTGGGAGACACTATCAATAAAAAGAAAACGAAATAATTAATAAATTGGTAATCAAAAAAATACTTAAAACAATTACTCAGAATTTTCAGGATCACAAGTTCACACTATAATACATAAAAATTCGCCTGTATTTAGAGGATGAATTTATCATGCAGGGTAACTTTAAGAGTTATAAAATTTGGTTCAGGTCTACGCCTGTTGGTATTGATTGGGAACATGACAATAAATTCAAGATATAGGCCATTTTGGCAGCCATCTATCGTCATTCTTGAACTGTCCATTTGTGACTTTAATATTCCGCTTATTTTAGAGTTATGAAATTTGGTACAAGTATTCCACATTATGAATTTGTCGGCCTATAGCTCGATATGGGCAGCGACTCTGTTAGACACCAGTGTCTGCTGTCACCTTCTACTCAAACACTTGCGCAATGCTCACTGCAGCAATACCCTCACGTCAAGAGAATCTAGTTCTTGCAGACATCACCCTACTATACCTCAAGCTCCAGTTCCACTGTTCCTACACTCATATTTTTTTGCCTCAGACGCTCTCCCATGCTGCAAATCACACCTTCTACTTTCCCATAGGATTAACCAGCCATTGTATCCGAGGATGCTTGTTTAAACTTGTAAGAAACAAAGTTTCCCTTCTATGTTGTATTCATAGATTGTACCCCTAAATTCCATGTCCATTCTTTACATTACATTGTGATACAAATTTATGCTAATTTATTCACCATAGCTCACAACAAGCTCAAAGGTCACATGACTCAAATATGTTCAGATAAATCAAGGCAAACTTATTCAAACCTTGCCATTATATATGGCTGAGATGTTTTTGTGATACAACTTAATGTAACATGAAATGGCACTGTTTGTTTTATTATCCAAGTGCTGGCATGGTTGCCTATTGCTGCTCAAGATGTTTTTGTGATACAACTTAATGTAATGTGAAATGGCACTGTTTGTTGTATTATCCAAGTGCCTGCATGGCATCATCCCAAGTCATACCATGACAAAATGGCCCATAACCTTTGCTAATTCATGAATACTTAATTAACTGACCCAGTTTTGGCTCAGCCAATCAGGGACTGCTACATCACAGTTTGAAGTTGTTGCTTCTGTTTCACACAGTTACAAATGGAGAAATTGTGTATTGTTGAAAGGTGCTATCACAGTTCCGAAAATTCCATTGAATTATCATTCTCCCGTAGTCATCGGCTCACTTCTCGAGCTGGCTCTGCCAGTGAGCCTCTGACTCTGTTGACAGTTTTTCCTGTGGTTTTAGTCAAGTTAAGAATTGTAATGCTTGGGTGGTCCAGCCAACCAGGATGAATCTTCCAAAATAATTTTGGGATTAATCTTTGACTATGACTGAACACAAGTGAACTTGTAACAAACAACAGTCCTGATGTAGAACAATGAAACAAAACATACAGACAGAAAATAAGAAACTGTCATTTTAAAGTTAGGCCTACATAAACTGTAAAATTTAGTATTAAAGACAAACACAAAACTGTGAACAGTTCAGGTGCCAATCATCATCAGCCATGCATTTAAATTCTGATCTGATTGGTTGTTGGGTTGGAGTTAACTTCATGGACAGTGATTGACTTGGTCCATGTTTGATATTTCCAGAACGCATTTCTGTGCAAATGCATGACCACTGCTAAATTTATGGTGGGCAGTTTGTGGGGTGCTAATCAACTATATTTCTAACTTTTATGACTCAATCTCAGACTTACTATATTGTCACAACAACTTAACATGCAAGAGCATTCACACAATACATTTTTATAAAATTTATAATATAAACAGTTTATGAAACTTGTCTAAAGTGCATATCAAGATGCCTTGGAGTATTCACCTACATAAATTTATGAAACAAGATGCCCTTTCCCCTCCTGAAATTGCCTCACTGCCTCTGATGGCATCATGCCTGTTACTCTAAGGAAATCATTTTACATTAAATGAGTCAAGATTCGTACACATAATGAGTGGTGCAGATCTGACAGACTGTCACTATTCATGCTTGGGAGGGATAAGCACCAGCTTCATGCAACAGCTTCAATCATACAGACTGATGCCAAACATGTGAAAACTTAAAAACAACAAGCGGATTAACAGCCAACAGCTATCAATAGTATGCAAAGCTGTAATTACATAATCTTGTTTTAAATGTAACAGCCTCTCTAATTGTGCGACCACTTCCCTTCGCAACCAATCAACTTGAAGCTCTAAAACCACACTTATTGCAGCCATCCAGGTCAGAGGCTCACTGGCAGAGCCAGCTCGAAGTGATCCGATGACCACGTGAGAATGTTGAATTATGTATTTTCACAGATCTGAAATGAAACTGTTTGAAAGTTTGCTTGTTTTACACTGTTTTTCTTAGTTGCCAGTAATCCTCTAAGTGTCCATAATCGGACTAAATCTGCCTGCAAAAATGCTTATGACCTAAATAAGCAGCCAATCACAGAAGAGGTTGGAAATAGCAGAAAGCTCTGTCCATTTTAGCAGGGCTTGCGTGGGGAGGATGCTGCATGGTTGCTTTTTGCTGAGATTATTTTGTGATGAAACTTAATACCTTGGTATGACATATACTGAAAAAATTAGCTAAATTTTAGATGACAACATCACATGAGTATGCACAAAAATCTTAGGTGTAGGGTCCATGAAATATTGTAGCATTTTCGCTCTTGAAACGTTTATCATTCTTGTAATATGCAAATAATGTCAAAGGTCAAATGAGTATCTCAAGTAATTATAGAATTTATCTTAACTTTTCTTTTGGTGTACAACAAGTTCTTTCAGAAAATGGATATGGCACAATGGCCCTGAAATATTGCATTCCTGTTCAGATTTAAAGAAAACCGGAAATTATGGCAAAATATGAAAGTTATTCTCAACAAAGTAGGTATAGTTACATCTGGATCATGTGACCTCTGACCTTTGTGTGACCAATATCAAATAAATTTGCACAAGTATAAGTCAGAGCATTCCATGTTGAATGTACATCAATTGAGAAGTTAATAAGATCTATGAAAATGATATGGTCGGGGAAACTGCCCTTCTTCACATTGGAAATAAAGAATTTTTGGTGATTTGCAGATGAGGTCAAGGGTTAAGTGAGCATCATTCAATTATAGTACTCATTAACACCTTTCATTTGGTGTATGACAAGTCCATACAGGAAATGCATAAATATGACACCATGGGCCTGAAATAATGCACTTCTACTGAAATTTTGAGAAATATAGGAGCTAGTTTTGTGTAAATGTGACCTTTTAACCTTTGACGTTGTTGTGACCTATGTTGAATAAATTAGCATAGATTTGCTTCACAATGTCCTGTAAAGAATGCACATGGAATTTAGGGGTACAATCAATGAAAACAACATAAAAGGGAAACTTTGTTTCTTTCCAGTTGAAAAAAGAAGGTAAATAATTAGTGATTTTCGACCTATTTAAGACTCCTGTAATATTCAAATGAGGTCAAAGGTCAATTGAGTATCACAAAATTATTGTTCTCATTGAAACCCTTCACATGGTATACAATAAGACCATGTACAAATTACCTATGACACAATTGGCCTGAAATAATGCATTTCTGCTGAAATTTTGAGAAATATCGGAGATATATTTGGGTTATGTGACCTTTGACCTTGTTGTGACCTAAGGTGATATATGAATAAATTTGCATAGATTTTCATGACAATGTCCTGTGATGCGTGCACATGAAATTTAGGGGCTGGATCTATGAAAATAACTTAGCAGGGAAACTTTCTTTCTTTCCATTTGAAAAAAGTAATTTTTTACTGATTTTTGACATATTTATGACTCCTGCGATATGCAAATGAGGTCAAAGGTCAATTGAGTGTCACATAGTTATTGTTCTCATTAAGACCCTTCACATGGTGTACAATAAGACCATGTACAAATTGAGTATGACACAATGAGCCGGAAATTATGCATTTCTACTGAAATTTTGAGAAATATGGGAGCCACGTTTGAGTTATGTGACCTTTGACCTTGTTGTAACCTGTGGTGAATGAATTAGCATAAATTTGTATCACAATGTTCTGTAAAGAATGCACATGGAATTTAGAGGTACAATCAATGAATACAACATATAAGGAAACTTTGTTTCTTATAAGTACAAAAAAATAGGTAAATAATTAGCGATTTTCGACCTATTTATGACTCCTGCGATATGCAAATGAGGTCAAAGGTCAATTGAGTATCACAAAATTATTGTTCTCATTGAAACCCTTCACATGGTATACAATAAGACCATGTACAAATTACCTATGACACAATGGGCCTGAAATAATGCATTTCTGCTGAAATTTTGAGAAATATCGGAGCTATGTTTAGGTTATGTGACCTTTGACCTTGTTGTGACCTATGGTGATATATGAATAAATTTGCATAAATTTTCATGGCAATGTCCTGTAAGGCGTGTGCATGAAATTAAGGGGCTGGATCTACGAAAATAACATAGTAGGGAAACTGTCTTTCTTTCCATTTGAAAAAAGTAGGTCATTTTTTACAGATTTTTGATCTATTTACGACTCCTGCAATATGCAAATGAGGTCAAAGGTCAATTGAGTATCACAAAATTATTGTTCTCATTGAGACCCTTCATATGGTGTACAATATGACCAAGTACAAATCACCTATGACACAATGGGCCTGAAATAATGCATTTCTGCTGAAATTTTGAGAAATATCGGAGATATGTTTGGGTCATGTGACCTTTGACCTTGTTGTGACCTATGGTGAATAAATTTGCATAAATTTGTATCACAATGTCCTGTGATGCATGCACATGAAATTAAGGGCTGGATCTATGAAAATAACATAGTAGGGAAACTTTATCGCTTTCCATTTTAAAAAAGTAGCTAAATTCTTACTGATTTTGACCTATTTATGACTTCTGCGATATGCAAATGAGGTCAAAGGTCAATTGAGTATCACAAAATTATTGTTCTCATTGAGACCCTTCATATGGTGTGCAATATGACCAAGTACAAAATGCCTATGACACCTTCGGCCTGAAATAATATATTTATGCTGAAATTTTGAGAAATATGGGAGAGATGTTTGAGTTACGTGACCTTTGATCTTGTTGTGACCTACGGTGAATAAATTTGTTTCACAATGTCCTGTGATGCGTGCACATGAAATTTAGGGGTTGGACCTGTGAAAATAACATAGTAGGGAAACTTTCTTTCTCTCCATTTGAAAAAAGTAGGTAATTTTTTACTGATTTTTGACCTATTTATGACTCCTGCGATATGCAAATGAGGTCAAAGGTCAAGTGGCTGTAATCACATTGTTGAGCTCAATGCAACCTTTCATTTGATGTATCATACGCCTCTGTATCTGAAACAGATCACACAGGAGAGCCTGTAAAGTGAATTTCATGTCCGTGCTTGAAAATTGGCATTTTTCTATGGAGGTCGTGACCTTTGACCCCTGGGACGGCAAAGTGCCACGTTAATTTTTCAACGTCAGACGGGTTTTTTTTAAACTGCGGGTCATAAGGATCGATTTGATATACAATTTGTGAGGTTGCAGAGCGGGGGCAGTTACATCAAAAACTAAGCCACTTTTTGGCCTCCTGCCACTCTGCTATTGAAAGCCCATGATAATGCTTGAAACAGTCTAAGTTGACTGGCTTGATGAAGAGCCAAGTTAAACAGTGGGAGATTTAGCCTCTTCTCAAATAATTTTTACTGGCGAAGATTGCCCCCCCCCCCTAGAAAATCATGTGGTTGACTGGTGATTGTCCCCACAAAATCATGTATTTAACTGGTGAAATTGTTCACCAGAAAATCATGTGTTTATCTGGTGAAGATATTCACAAGAAAATCACGTGGTTAACTGGTGAACATTGCCCCCCGAAAATCACATGGTTAACTGGTGAAGATTGCCCCCCAGAAAATCACATGGTTACTGCTACTATAGGACGAGTAAAGTTTTGGGAGGACGAGTAACTTTTCAATGATACTAGTCTGTTGACGAGTAACATTTTCCCCTTATATTTAACCCTGGTGCATGGTAAGTGATGGAAGGCTCGTCTGTTGGTCACACAAATGTTTGGTGAAAAACTGAAAATATGTCACCACAATGTGAACACAACGTTGAGATTTTTTCACAACATTGTGAAAATGTCACCAGCAACTTACCATAATGTTGTATGCTAACATGCATCTTTGACATTGCTTCACAGGTTGTGATAGCCTCATTTCTGCCATATAATTTTGTGCACTGCCTTTTTGGGGATGCAGTTATAATAAAGTTATATTAAACACAAACAGAACAGGATCTAAAGCATTTCATGATTTTCTGGTGAAGTCAAGATTTCATGTGAAATATTTATTGATTCATTTTGACATACTTTAGGGTAAAAGTGGGTAATATCACGCATGTGGGTAATATCACGCACCTAACTTAATAGCTATTTAAAGAGCAGCCACCGAAGAAATCATGTATGTTTTAGGAGAAAAATGTGCATATCAATCTGGTCACTTCACCAGATAACCGCTTATGCTTGTCTGTGCCACTGACAAAATTGTAGATAGACTTCAAGCAATTTAGGTGCTTCCTGTTAATATTTATGCCTTTTTGATACAATTTCCTGAATCCAGGTGATATATAATTGTGGCTGTTGTTTAAGTGATGCACTCAATGTAGACCGAAGATGTAAGAAAGGCAAGACACAGGATTTCAAAAGAAAGATTATACAGAATGTTGGCATTAATGTAGCCACTGGAAAGCATGAAATGTAATGGGTACAGAGCAGGGGTAATATCACTCACATTCAGGGGGTAATATGACGCAAATTTGGGGTAATATGACGCAAATTTGGGGTAATATCACGCATGTTGGGGGTAATATCACGCATCTTCTTTCAAATCTCTGTAGCCAAAGTTTCAAAATACCTCCAACCTTCTTTTCAGTTGCACCCTCCTATTCACTGTACCTTTTTATCCGTTAGTTTGAGGCTTTGAGAATGGATTTATGGTATATATGTGATAAGCTGCAGACACTAACTACATTTTCTTGATTCCAAAAAATGTACTTAAAGTCTAAAAATGTTTACACAAATTTATGGAAAAACTGGATTTTTGCATGATCTTCATGACCACGGAAAACTCACTGTATTTAATGAAAATCAACTCTCATGTATATGATTAGATGATGAAGGTCTTCAGCTAATTATAACCACGGGTACCAAATACATTGATACTTGGTCAATAATATGCCTAACTAATGGCTATTTAAAGTGTCTGATAGGGAAACACGTCCCTGATGAGAGACAATTTAATTGTTTTTCAAATTTTTGGGAAATTTTGAAGATGTGTTGTAGAAGTGAATTTGTCTATCCTAACACTCTACCAAATCTGCCCCCCCCCCCTTTTCGGGCACACTTCAGCAAAGCTCTCTGGATGTTCGGGCATTGAATTTCCTTATAAAACTAAACAAAATTTGATCGTTTTACTCGAATTACCCTAAATGGGTTAAGTTCCCTAAAATGTTCCTCCCCCCCTAGAGTTTGCCCAAAAAATGCATTTATAAAACTTTTAAATTTTGCAATGTTTTTACAGGGTAGGACTGTTATGAACCTGCAGCCCCATTTGGAATTATTTGGCCTACAAACTTTTTTGCTTTTAATATTTCTCTTACAGTACAGTTCCCATAGTTTGTAATTAGTTGGAGGTTTAATTTTTATGCAGGACAGTTTCCTGACATGATATTGATACTCAAGTCCCCATGCATGCAGAGCGCAAACCCCCAAAATGATATCAACTTAACCCATGCATAGATCATAGATAGATAGACTGTAGATTATAGATAGATAGATAGATAGATAGATAGATAGATAGATATATAGATAGATAGATAGATAGATAGATAGATAGACAGATAGATAGATAGATAGATAGATAGATAGATAGATAGATAGATAGATAGATAGATAGATAGATAGATAGATTAGGCGTAGGAGAGGTGACTTATTTTGGGAGCAGTCTTTCTTCCCGGAATTTTTCAGATCTTTACCTGAATTCAATGTCAATTTACAAGGCTGCCAGATTTTAGGGAGGAGGGGGGCAGCTGACCCCCCCCCCCTGCCTCCCTGGTTTCTAGATAGATAGACAGACAGATGGACCGAAAGCTATAGACAGGAACACAGACTGACTCTGATAAACAATTGATTGATACATGGGTAGTCTAGGGTAGACAGATGAATAGATAGTCAGGAAATCAACCTGAGTCATTATAACCTCAACTTGCGTCATATAACACCTACTGCTGCGTGATATTAAACAGAAGTGCGTGATGTTACCCACAGAAAATGCTAATTGACCCTAGTTGTTTTAACTAGGTGCTAAGTGCTGTAAGAAGCCGTCGGTCAATGGAATTTGATATTTTCTTGACTCCTGAGTTCAATATCAATCAAAACCTCTACTTTTGGTCATGATAGTTATTATACTTCAGGCCTGGTAACCATGTAGAAACACTGCAGTGTAATACCACACACAAGGTGCGTGATAATACCCACATTTACCCTATATGGACTTACATCAATACTGATAGATTTAATAATTAGGCCTATTGATTCATATTTATATGGACTTGCATTAAAAAAAACGTCAGGTAAAGGTCACTGCACTTGATCAACAACAAAAGTTGCCCTAAATAATGAAATAGTTGACTTAGCTATTTTTACAACTTTGTTCTGTTACAACGTAACTATATCTGTCTGGGTGAGTGTACAATGTGATCAGGATGATTGACAGCTGAAATCTGTGTTAATTTGCATGATGTATCCCGCCTCTATTAGACTGGCTACCAATCAGCAATGAGCAGACAACCAATCAGATCAGTGCATCTACGGTTTAATGAAAATGGACTGTAGGTTAAGATAGGCCTATAGATGACTGCTGATGTGCATTTCGGATATATCATGACATTTACCAGACTTTTTGGTTATAAATGGCCCATTTAATATTAGCCTGTCTGTCTCACACTACCACGGCAATTTTGTTCCTTGAATGCAGTTTTTGGTTCATACAACTAGGCCTGGAACTGTTTTAATTTGTTTATGTGCTTTTTTAACGAATTATCGGCAATAAAAACAGATATTTAAATAATAAAACAAAGATTGACAGAGACAGCCAAAAATCTCGATTCTAGTAATGCTGTTAGAAGAACGAAAACGCAATTTCTTGATTTTTAATGAACTTTTATATTGCATTAATCTGCCGTGTCAATATTCTATGTGCGTTTTCAACGAATTCTTGGCAATGAAAAAAGATATTTGAATGAAACTAAGTGGGCATATTGTGAGAAAAATTGCGATTCTAAAAATGCTGAAATCGTTATTCTAATCCAAAGAGAAGTGTCCGAAACAAATCGGGAAAAAATCTCACCCGTTTCGGCCAATCAGAGGGCAGTAGGGTAATTTATTCAACATTTCTGTTTCCTGTTTTGCCGTGATCATCAACAGAGAAGACACAACTTGTACTAAACTATAAATCTGTAATCTGGGCTGGTGCATTTGTGAGCTATTGTCTGATGATAAATAAGATTGGGATAGACCACTACATAAATGCTTCTCATACGTTTTTCTGGAATATTTCATATAATGCCCCAGTGTTGAGTACTGTCGGTTTGAATCAGTTGACATTTCGTCAAAACATCATAATATAGACTCAAAACAGACGTTTTTGTGATGTCTGCACTGATAATAGGCAATTTATCTTGATACAATGCTTAACAATTCAAGAACAACACAAAAACGTTGATGCGCACACATCTACGACCTCTTTTTAACTAATTTCAACAACTTGCTACATTGTAACAAACCTTTAATTCGCACAATAAAGGTGCGTCATCAAATAGCATCGATCCCTCTCTCGTCATCAGTGACTAGTATAACGAGTTTTCGTGCCGAAAACTCGTTAAAAATGTTCCTTCCAAAAAGGTGCTCAATATTTCTGATCAGCACAGTGGTTAGACCAGATGAAATAACAAACTTATAATGTCATTTACCACCTGCGTGAGATGTCTCTCTCGAAAAAGTCTGAATAATAAAAAGTTTAGTTTTTGGCACACAAAGGCCAATCAATGAATCGTTTAACAACCAACAACTGAACCTGGCAACATTCATCAAAGCTAGACACTAATAGCAGCTCTAACCAGCAGCAACCATATAATTTTTTGACAAAAATTGCACACAATGATCAACCTCGGAAGGCCAAAAAAAATAAAAGGACAACAGCTAGAAAAAAATGTTTTTATTTGAACCAGTGTTTACCAATAACAAGATCTCAATTTAACATTTGAACTCAACATCATAAAATTGAAAAATATATTTCAAGAGACACAAATATGGTACCTATAAAAATGATAGGAACACCACATCAACTACTTCTAACATTTTCAACATCAAAGAGAAGATTAACCTGTTGTTAATTAAAACATCTTCCAGCAGCTGCTCGCATAACATTAACTTTTAAAACACAAAATTAAATAGAACATGAACAATGTCATTTTACGAAGTGCTATATCTGGTACCTTCATTGGGGAGCCCAACTTAGGTTACCCAGCCATTTGTTCAGGAAGAAAAATTTACCTTGTGTATTAGAGCTTTAAGTACATATACATAATTTATACAGCTGAGATACCAGTATTACCCCCTTGTTTGAATCACTACAAACACAGCATAGATTCAAAGTCGTCCAGAATGTTAAAGGGCAATTCTAACTTCCTCACTTCAGCCAGCTTTAAGCCACAGTAACGCCATACCTTGATTAAACAAGACTTGTACAACGACCTAACTTTGAGATGAGAGGAGACTTCCTCAATCAATCCATCAATTTCTTCTTGAGATAATTCAATATCAAGTTCATTGTCTATTTCAGCAAACTCTGAATTGTCCCTTATGCAGGCCTTGAATTGAGCTGCAGCGATGTATAATTCCTTCATCTCCATCACATCAAGAAACTGGCACACGGGCTTTAGATTAAGCAGTAGCATTGCTTGGCGGTCTAATTGACCATTTTCAGATTGGTATGGGCGACGGTCAAATTGCAAAACAAACATTTCAAAGTTTGACAAAAAGTAATAGAATGGCAACCTGCCATCTTCATCAATTGCCTGAATGTCAGCTCCTAATGACAAGAAGGTACCTACAGTCATGCTCATCGCACTAACTATACCCATTCTCGTATCCATAGAGAAATCATCGTCTGTGTTCGCATAGAAGTAGCGAAAAACCATCATCAAGAAAGTGCATCCATGTTCACCATAGCCTCCCAACTCCAATCCATGTTTTGACAAAAGTTTGGCAATCTCCATAACAAACTCCAAAAAAGGTATATCAATATACAACCCAGCAACAGTATCGTCAAGGAAAAAGTGAAAAGGAGCAGCACTTGAGGTATACCGAGGCAATCTGTGAGATGAAACTGAATCTTCAAAGGCAGAAACAGAACGGGCAGGAGGAGTAGCCAATTCTTCATTGAACAAAGGACTAGCACCAGCATCTAGAACGAGCTTAACACACTTAAGAATCTCATCCATATTTACTGTTGGAGACACAGTGTGACACATAGCAACCTCGATCAAACTGTGGAGTGGGTATAATCCTTGTCCATTTGTTGCCGTGACATCGTAACCATGCTTTATCAGAATATCAACGCACTTGGAGGCATTTCCTGGCCAAGCAGAATGAGTGGCGTAGTCACTAATGAAATGAAATGGGTTTGGATGTTTAATTGTCATATTGCTTTCTTTGGCATATTGGAGGAGAAATTCCACACACTTCGCAGAAAAACGATACAATGCCAATTCAAAGGCATAGTAGAGAGAATCATAGTTGAACTTCATTAAAGATATCAGTAACTTCAGTCCTGCAGCACCAGACTTCTCTACCATTTTGCCAAGCCATTTTCTCTGACCCTTCATTCCACAGCCAGATATATCAAATAACATCTTTACCCTCTGAAAGAAAGTGACAATGTGGGCCCGAGAATACAGTTTATAGGGGAGGGAATCTATGACAGAAAATACAGCTTCTGCACCAGAAGAAAATACTGGCCTTTCTTCATCCCCCTCTGAATAAGCAGAAGCTTCAATATCTGTTTTTTTAATTGGATTGGAAGGTTCATTGGCCTTTTCGTTAAAAGCCAGATCAGCTCCAGCTTCAAGTAGTTTAAGTATGCATATAAACCCTACATCCAATTTGTCCATTACTACTTCCTTTGGATCACTTTGAATAGATTCAAACAAGTAATGCAAGATTGAGTACAGTGGATAGGTTGCCAGTCTATGCATTGCTTTAACATCCCAACCATAATGAATGAGAATTCGGGTGCATTCCAACACAGCTGTCAGATCACTACCTGTATGACGATTCACAAAATACAAGAGGTGGTACGGGTTTTTTAACTGAAACCATTTCCTTCCACTGAACTGCAGAATGATTTTCAAGAATTCAGGAGCAGCAGCCACAATTGAATCTTGAAAGCCATGATCCAGGGCGTCAAAGTCAAGATCGTCCAAAATCATGGGCAAGGCTGATGGACAATTTGCCTCAATCAGAGTCTTAATCCAAAGTTTCTTCATTTTATCTTTGCCCACTAAATCACTCAGTAGGTTTTCATCCAGTAATTCGACCAAGCAGTCCTTTTCCTTGACAAGTACCGCCACATCGAAGGCAGAAAATTCATCGCCATGAAAATACTTGGCCTTCATCTGCTCATCTACAATAGCTGCAAAAGAACAAAAAAAAATGAATGGCTATATATTTGTTAGCAGTGGTTAATCTGGCGATCCAAAAAATCGGAGAGTTGAGCAAATGTCAAATCATGTTCTTTCGATGTATTACTTACCAACATTGCCATCTATGAACCTTTTCCAATCCTCATTCCTTGATGAGACAGTCACATTTGAGTACGGTAATTTTGACGCAATGACTTTCAATGCTGCCAAATGTCCAAGCGCAACGGCCATATGAACATATGGAATTGTTTTAGGGGAATGATTCTTGAAGATATCTTTGTCAAGCAATTCATTGATGACATCAATCCTGTTTTTTAACACTGCATGATGCATGAGGTTCATTCCATCTTCATAAGTTTCCTCAATTTCACTTTTAGTTTGCTTGGATATGACATCTTTGACCTCCAAGATATTATCAGAATCAGAATGCACTAAATCAATTAGTGTTTTCCATTGGCTACAATCCCCATCCATTTCTCCCATGATTTCTGCAATGAATACAAACAGGAGAGTTTGAGACCATCAGCAGATATCATTCTGACACTTACTGCAAGCTTGCATTCAGATGGAATCTAATACTTTAATAAAAAGTAAATCCATGCCCCATTTTCCCTGAGCAATTGAGGTGCTGTCTCAGCCCTTCGAAATGTAAGTGTAGACCTCTTTACGCGACTATATATTTGACAACATATTGTCCGAAATTGCAATCACCTAGTTGAAATGTGTCAAAGTTTACATGGCTAGAGTACACAACTTTTTCAGTTAACGTGAATATGCAAAATGTTTCATCAAATACCAATTAATCTTACAATAACCATATGGATTGGATGTAAAGTACAGTAAATATATCTTTTGAAACAGGTTCAAACCTATAAATGAATGGTAACACCATAAACTGCAAGAGAATTTTGCCATCAGAGCTTGCATTGCAATATGTGGAAGTGTCAGCTATATGAAGTGCAACTTCCAACATGAAAACTACTATAACTTTAAAGATGAGTTATTTTCAGCAATTGTATTAGTATTGTGGATCATTTTGGAAAATTGGTTCTTCAGCACATAGATCAGACGTCTAAAATGCATTGAATGTTATCCGCAATGTCAAGCGTGAATGGCCAGAATTGCATGCTAATCAAACCTTCTGTAACAATAGGCTAAGTGACCACAGTGTCAGAAAAAATAGCAGGCATAATATGACATGTGCTGCAGTGCTCATGAACCATGATGAGGTTGCTTGATAACAGGGCATAGAAAATGATCAAGTAAGCATCCATGGATTGTTACTCTAGGCTCTAGCTAGGCAGAGAACCACAGGTTGGGATGCTGCTTATCATATCATTATTGGGACACTAAACATAAAATGTTTGCAAGCAAGACAGGATTTCTACATCAGCAAAAACTCGATCTGTAAGTCAAAGGAATATTGCCTTGGGTTAATAAATACAAAACAAGCAATTATCAGAATATTTCCTTTATTTACAACAGCAGCAAAGAAAACAACATTCAAAAACACCTTTAAACATCATAGCTTTCGCAACACTAGTTTTTTCAAATACGAAAAGAAAGGCAAAAGAGCTCCACCAAAGTAAGTAAAGATCAATGAACAATTAACTTAAATTCCAAAACATTGCAATAGACTGTCCATCCCCTAAACAGTAAAGTACCTTCGGTTTTAAATATTATGAAATCCTCTATCCTATATTCTACCAAAAAAATATAAGTTCTAAATGGGCAGCACCAGCCCTTCCGTTCACAATGGCAACATCAGCTTATCAACTTAAGTTACAAAAATAGCGTAGATCCAACAGATCCCCTCCATCAATGAACCCAACTTGAGTCTCCATTTAATGTGTGTATCTGTGGGACTATAAAGACAACATTAATTCAAAGTCATCAATGAGTGTCCAGTGCAAGTCTAGCATTCTCACTTGAGCCAGTTTCAAGCCACAATAACGCCAAATCTTGATTAAACAAGATCTATACAGTGACCTAACCTTGAGATGGGAAGAAACTTCTTCAGTCAGTCCATTAATCTCATCTGGAGACAACTTTGAGCACCGTTGTATGCAGTCATTAAATTTGCCAGCAGCAATGTATAATTCTTTCATTTCCATGATATCAAGAAACTGGCACACAGGCTTCAAATTTAGGAGTAGCTTTTGAAGGCGGTCCAACTGATTATCTTCAGGCGAGCTTGAACATTTATCAATTTGTTTCACAAAGTCATCAAAACGGAACAAAAAGTCCCTGAATGGTAACTCATTTAATCCACCAATTGCTTGAATGTCTGCTCCTAACGACAAGAAGGTACCCACGGTCTTGCTTATCACTTTAACTATACGCACTCTCTTGTCTAAACAATTGTCATCAGTTAGGGGTTCACAGAACAAACCAAATACTAACGACAAGAAAGTGTTACCACCTTCCTCATGGCATCCCAACTCTGCACCATATTCACACAACAGTTTGACAATTTCCATAATAAACTCCAGTTCAAGAATACCCACAGAAGACCAATAAAGATACGTGATAAAATGATCACCAAGAACATCAGCACTTGAGGTGAAATGGAAAGGGTATACGGAAATGGTATCTTCAAAGGCCGAAACTGACTTAAAAGGCCAACTTTCCAGTCGTGTATAAGAATCGAATGTGGGGCTAGCACCTGCATCCAGAAGAAGCTTTAGACACTTCAAAATTTCCTCCAAATTTTTATCTGACAAACTTACCCGACAAACATCATGTCGCATCAAACAGTAAAGAGGGTAAGATCCTTTTGAATTTGTTTCCATCACATCATAACCATGCTTAATCAGAATGTCAATGCACTCGGCTGCATTTCCAGGCCAAGAGGACCGAGGAGAATACTCACAAATGAAATGAAATGGGTTTGGATGCTTCATGATAATGTTGTGCTCTTCAGCATAATGCAATACAAATTCAAGGCACTTGGATGACAAACGATATAACGCCATCTCAAAGGCATGGTACAACGAATCCTTGTTGAACTTCATCAAAGACATGAGCAATTTAAGTCCTGCAGGACCAGGCTTCTCTATCATTTTGTCAAGCCATTTTCTCTGGCCCTTCATTTCACATCCTGATAGTGCAAACATTGCACATAACCTCTCAAAGAAACTAATAATATGGGCATGAGAATACAATTCGTGTGGAAGGGAATCGATCACAGAAAATATGACTTCTGCAACAGAAGAAAATGCTGGCCTTCCTTCATCCTCTTCCGAACTGTCAGAATCATCATCATCTGTTTTTCTTACTGGATAAGAAGGTTCATTGACCTTTTCATCAAAAGTTGGATCTGCTCCAGCCGTAAGCAGTTCAGATATGTACCCGAACCCACTATCCAATTTCTTACATACAACTTCTTCTGGATCACCTCTAATGGATACAAATAAGTAGTGCAATGCAGAGTACAGTGGATAGGTTGCAAGCGTGTTCATGACATTAACATCCCATCCATGATGGATAAGTATCTTGGTGCATTCCAAAACAGAATTTAGATCACAATCTCTATCATGATTCCCAGAATAGAGAGGGTGATATGGATTCTTCAATTCAAAGGTAAACCTTTCTTTTCTGTGGAACTGCAAAATTGTTTCCAAGAAGTAAGGTTCGGCAGCAACAAGTGAATCTTTAAAACCCGGATTCAGGGAATATGAGTCAAGTTCATTCAAAATCATAGGAAATGCTGAAGGAGAATTCTCATCAATGAGGTGCTTAATCCAAGATTCTTTCCTGTCATAGTCAATGTCATAATCCTCATAGTCATCTTCAATTATTAATTCAATCAGGCAGTCTTTTCGGTTGACAAGCACTGCAATATCACATGACGAAAAGTCATCTCCCTGTAAATACTTTGCCTTCATTGTTTCATCCACAATAACTGCAAAAGATTCAAGAAAAATCTGCCATGAATCAAGTTATTCTTTTGCATTGACACCTTACACATGAAAATCACATTGTAAATCTCAAGAGTAGCAATTCAAGAATTATTGAATAATAGACAACTTTCCATCAACAACACACTTACCAACATTGCTGTCAACAAAGAGTTTCCAATCCTGATTCTTTGAAGAAACTTTCAAATCTGAGTATGCTTTATACTTCAAGATTTTCACTACAGCAACACATCCAAGGGCCACCGCCATGTGTATATATGGAAAGGTTTTGGGAGAGTGATTCATGAATATTTCTCTGTCAAACAGTTCATTGATGACATCAATCCTATTTTTTAGCACAGCATGATGCATGAGGTTCATTCCATCTTCATAAGTTTCCTCAATTTCATTTTTCGTCAGCTTAGATATGGCATCTTTGACTTCCAAGATGTTATCAGAATCAGAATGCACTAAATCAATTAGTGTTTTCCAATGGTCACAATCCCCATCCATTGCTCACAAAATCTCTGCAATGAATACAAACAGGATAGTTTGAGACCATCAGCAGACATCTGACACTTGATGCAACTGTAGCATTCACAAAGAAGTTGAAAGAACCAAATACTTAAAACATGAATACATGTTACATCTTCCCTGAACACAAGGGAACTAGAACAAATGAACAAACTAAATGCTGTCTCAACCATTCACCATATAAATGTAGTGACCCTACGGATACTATGCGCCTATATATTGGTGACCATATAGTTTGAACTCGTCGTTATCTAATTTTGAAATTTGTTTTGGTTGTGCAAAGAGCCCTGATGCCAAAATTCATATGGCGACTCTTAAGGTTAAGGACCTCACATGATTAAAATTCTGTATGTTCACAACTTAGAATTTGTGTATGTGAGCCATAGATCCTTGCATTTTGGAATGGGTAAGTGTCAGATAGTTATAACTGGTGAATTTTCCAACATGAAAATTAGCATCACTGTGAAGATGAATTATTTTTACTCTGAACAATTCATAATGCTAATTCGCGTAGTAGTAGTTTTCGTCCATCCAGCACAAAGATCAGACATGCACAATGTATTGCATCTATCAGCACAATCAAATCAAATCAAATCAAATCAAATTTATTTATACTCAGTTTTTACAAAACAAGAAACATTAGCTAGAAGCTATTTTCACCGAGTTTTAAGTGATTGTAATAACAAGTGGAAATATAAAATAGCAGAAATGTAAAGTGTAAGTTGTAAAATCATGTCCAGAGTCACTGTTAACTAGAATCGCAAGCGATGATAATATGACCGCCGGCGCTGCTGGACGCCTTTTGCTGATCAAGTGCAATCAAGTGTGACTGTGTCGATCCATAAAAGATGAATAACAATTTGTGTTTTGAGTGCAGCTTGTTTGGACCTGGCTTAAAAAAGCTCAGTCGTATAATAATAATAATAAATAGATATATATTCGTTGTTGTCCGTGGCGCAGTGGGGCCTCTATTTGACGGGGGGTTTATTCGAGGGGCGTATATGTGTACATCCATTGTGCATGCCTGTGTACGGCCATCGTCAAGTGTACGCCCATCTGTAGCTCGTCTGGCATGCCCATCTGTGTGTGCACGCCAATTTGTGTGTACACACCCATCTGTGTACGCACCCATTTGCGTGGGCATGTCCACCTGAATGCCTATCTGTGTGGGCATGCCCACCTGTTCCAAATTTTCTCCAACTGTGGATATTGGATTTCTTGACAATGAGATCGCAATTTGTAAGGACAAGACATGAGTCATCGAGTATTTTACATATATCTACTGGAGCACCGCAAGGATGTGCATTGTCAGCCATCCTGTTTGTACTTTACACAAACGATTTATCATGTAACAATGATCATTCTTGCATTATAAAGTACGCCGATGACACCGTTATTGCTGGATTTGTAAATGAGGATAATGACACTGATTATATGGAATTGATTATGACGGTCAAGAGCTGGTGTGATAAAAACTTTTTGATGTTGAATGTGGCCAAAACAAAGGAATTGATTTGGGATTTTCGTAGAGACCCTCCAGATAGAGCTCCTGTAAAGTTAAATGATGCAGTTGTTGAGCAGGTACAGTCCTACAAATACTTGGGACTAATCATAGACGACAGGTTAACCTTTACTGAGCATATAAAAACAGTTATGCGGAAGGTGAACAGAAGGATGTATTTTGTAAGAGCTATGGTGAAAATGAGGGTCGACTCAAAAATAGTTGCTTTATTCTTTAACAGCACTATTCCACCTGTGATTAACTACGGCGGGCTGACTTTTTATGGTAATTTACCTGAGTATCTGAAGAGGGAAGCAGATAAACCTAGACGCGTATGTGGAAGATTAATCAACAAAACCTTTCATCTAACAGACAATGGTGATGAATACAGAACTAGGCTTGATAAACAAGCTAGAAAAATCATAAAGGACTCAGGCCATCCATTGCATAGCGAGTATACCATGTTGCCCAGTGGAAGGAGATATAGGCAGGCCAAAGCAAGAACTGAGCGCTATAGACTATCCTTTATACCTGCATCTATAAGACAATTGAATCGTGCCAAATCTTGAACTCTTTCATTGATTATATTATTTTATTTTATTAAATTTCTGCACATTCCCTCTGTTGTGATACATTTCATGCTACCAAATTTCACTTATGTGACAATAAATATATCTGTATCTGTCTGTATCTGCATCTATGTGTACGCCCACCTGTAGGCCTATGCCCATCTCTCGAGTGTATGCCCATCTGTGTTGGAACCCTCATCTGTGAGTGCATGCCTTCTTAGTGTGCACGCCCCCCTTTACACCTAGCTGGGAGTACGACCGTCTGTGTGAGTATGCCAATTTGTGTGTGCACAGCCACCTTCGTGTGCACGCCCATTGATATGGCCATCTGTGTGCGCATGCCCATATGTACAGCCATCTGCATGTATACGCCCATATCAGCACGCCCGTCAGTGTGTGTAAGCCCATCTGTGTGTGCATGCCCATTTGTATGTGCATGGCCATCTGTATGCCCATCCCAGTGTGGATGCCCATGTGTGTGTGGACGCCCATGTGTGTCTGCAGGGCCACCTGTGTGTACACACACATCTGTCAGTGCAGGCCCACCTGTACGCCTAGCTGTGTGGATATGCCCACCTGTACACTCATCTGTGTGTACGCCCATGTGTACGCCCATCTGCGTGTGTATGCCCATTGGTCAGTGTATGCCCATGGGTGTGTGTACGCCCATGGGTGTGTGTAAACCCATGGGTGTGTGTACTCCCATGGGTGAGTGTACGCCCATGGGTGTGTGTGGACCCATGGGTGTGTAAAACCATTGGTACAGTATATATACACCTTTTGATATATATATATGAACACCCTTTGGTATAGACTCGCCCATGTCAGTAAACTGTCATGAAAAGTAAGCCAACCGACCTGCCGCCTGACCTGTAATGTAATGTAGTGCTTTAATGCAGTGCTGTAACGCAGCGCTGTAATGCAGTGCTGTTATATAGTGCTGTAATACAGTGCTGTAATGCAGTGTTGTAGTGCAGTGCTTTAATGCAGAATACAGAAAGCAGTCCAATAACATGTTGCTGTAATGCAGCGCAATGATTCATTGTTGTAATTCTGTTGTAAAGTAATGCAGTGAGGCAGTGATGTAATGCAGTACAATAATGCAGTGCTGTAATGCAGTGCTGTAATGCAGTGCTGTAATGCAGTGCTGTAATACAGTGCTGTAATACAGTGATGCAAAGCATGCAGTAATGCAGTGCAGTTATGCAGTGTTGTAAGCAGTGCTGTGATGTGGTCTGTAATGCAGTGCAGTTATGCAGTGCAAAAAAGCACTGTTGAAATACAGTGCAGTAATGAAGTGTTGTACTGCAGTGCTGTAATGCATTGCAGTAATGAGGTTCTGTGATGCAGTGCAGTAACACAGAGCTGCAATGCAGACTGCAGTGTTGTAATGCAAGGCAGTGATGTAGTGCAGTTATGTGTCCGCGGGGGCATGGCCCCGTGTCCGCGGGGGCATGTCCCCGTGTCCGCGGGGGCAAGTCCCCGTGTCCGCGGGGGCATGTTCCCGGGGGCATGTCCCCCGGGCATGTCCCCAGGGGTATGTCCCCATGTCCCTGGGGGCATGTCCCCGGGGGCATGTCCCCATGGTTATGTCCCCATGGCCCCGGGGGTATGTCCCCGGGGGTATGTCCCCATGGCCCCGGGGGTATGTCCCCATGGCCCCGGGGGTATGTCCCCATGGCCCCGGGGGTATGTCCCCATGTCCCCGGGGGCATGTCCCCATGTCCCGGGGGCATGTCCCCATGTCCCCGGGGGGCATGTCCCCATGTCCCCGGGGGGCATGTCCCCATGTCCCCGGGGGGCATGTCCCCATGTCCTAGGGGGCATGTCCCCATGTCCTAGGGGGCATGTTTCCATGTCCCCATGTCCCGGGGGCATGTCCCCGGGGGCATGTCCCTATGTCCGGGGGGGCATGTCCCCATGTCCGCGGGGGTATGTCCCCATGTCCGCAGGGGGTTTAGTAGATATTAAATGGTTGCCCCCTTATTCTTAGTAATAATGGTCGCCCACTCTTTAGTATATATTAAATGGTCACCCCCTTATCCTATCTATCTATCTATCTATCTATCTATGTATATCTATCAGCATTGCTTAGTAGATATTAAATGGTTGCCCCCTTGGTTCATACATTCTTAGTAATAATGGTCGCCCCCTCCTTAGTAGATATTAAATGGTCGCCCCTTATCCTATCTATCTATCTATGTATCTATCTATGTATATCTATCATCATTGCTTAGTAGATATTAAATGGTTGCCCCCTTGGTTCATTCATGCATGTACTTTTGTTATCTTAGCACCTTAGTAGATATTAAATGGTTGCGCCCTTATTCTTAGGAGATATTAAATGGTCGCCCCCCTTATCCTTAGTAGATACCTTATCTATCTATCTATCTATCTATCATCATCATTGACTGCCATCATTGACTGCCATCATTGACTGCCATCATTGACTGCCATCATTGACTGCCATCATTGACTGCCATCATTGACTGCCATCATTGACTGCCATCATTGACTGCCATCATTGACTGCCATCATTGACTGCCATCATTGACTGCCATCATTGACTGCCATCATTGACTGCCATCATTGATTACCTTTGTCTACGACTCCGCCACATAAATCCTCCGACACCCTCCGACACATGAAATCCCGCCATGTGACCGCGTAAAAACAGAGATCAGCCTAAAGGCGATCAATAAGAGTTTGGCTGCTTTTGAGACATCCCCCAGCAGTCAAGTGGTCCAAGCAGGTCTAATCTGGCACAGTGCCAAAAATCACGAAAACAACATTCAGATAGCCAAAATAACAATAAGGTGGGGTGTTTCACTGAAAAATCATGAATCTTAGAAAGGTATGAAAGACCCCTTGGATCATTCTGGTTTTCAGGGGTTGATTGTAGAATGTAAAGTTATGTTTATATAGCAACTTTCATGATTGTACATTGAGTGTAACTTGTTCTATCCATCCCCAAAAATGTGAGTTAAATGGTACAATACGGGGGTAAAAGCAAAATGACCGCGCCAGCGGCTGGCGGCGGTCATAATAATGTCCAAGACAGAGCTCAAAACAGTTTGAAATTTAAATTTAAAATCACATAGTTTAAAATCACATATTTAAAATCAATTGTCTTTAGGCTTCATTTGGTCCTACAGAAGGAGCATTGACACTGTGGACCAGTCCATAGATTTATAAAGGTCTTAAAGGTTTTCAAGTCGATACTGCTTCGGGCTTCACTGGAGATGGAATTCCACAAAATCCCTCCGAAATGAGAGAACGAGTGTAGTCCGAAGTTTGTTGTTCTATTAGTCCTTAAGCGAACTGAGTTTTTCGATCTTAAATTGTATCGAGTTGACTGGCGGGTAAATAGTTCAGTAATGTAGCCAGGACTAAGTTGGTTATAGACCTTATAGACCTCTGTGGCGATTGTCCGTAGTCGTCTTAATTCCAACGAGGGCATTTTTGCTCGCTCTAAAAGTTCTTCGTACGAGGCATCATAGTCTGAGAAAACAAATTTTAGAGCCCTGAATTGTATTTTTTCGATCTTCCTTGTGTTTTGTAGCCCACAGTGATGCCATACCGCAGGGCAATAATTCAGATTAGACATGACGAAAGATTTATATAATAATAATTTGACTTTCGTGTCTAGGGCGTATGCTACTCTCTTAAGGCAATTCAATTGTCTTGTAGCTTTCCTGACAATAAGAGCAATGTGATCATTAAAATTTAATTTATAGTCCAGTAGAACTCCTAAAAGGGTAACTGGTGTCTCCGTCCGTATGACTGTAGTTTCACTGACAGAAATGTCAATGTCCTTATTGTCTGATATGATGCACTGGAATTTACCAGGATTAGCTTCCATCTGGTTTATGGAGCACCATTCAAGTATTTCTTTGGCACTGAGTTGCATCTGTTCCTTTACGCTATCCAGGGATTTGGCTTTCAGCAAGACGGTATTATCGTCTGCGTAATTAAAAAGTTTTCCGTGCTTGAGATCATAAAAAATGTCATTAATGAAAAGGTTGAAAATTGTTGGTCCCATTAAAGAGCCCTGTGGTACACCTTTCATAATAGGGTTCCATTCACTGACAGATTGATTAATCTTGACACGTTGGTGACGGTCAGTGAGGTAGTCCGCAATTAATGTCACTGCACTTGTCTCCATCCCATAGGCATGGAGCTTGGCGACTGTCAGTGCATGTGATAGGCAGTCGAATGCCTTGGATAAGTCAACTAAGAGAAGGCCAGGTATCTCTTTTGCCTCCCTTGCCTCCCGCCATTTCTCGCAGATGCCGAGAAGTACATGTTGGCAACTATATTTCGGTCGAAAAGCAGATAGGTAGTCATGATAGTTTCTGGTAACCATGTTTCTCCCATCTGTTGCAGCATCAATCTCTCAAGGATTTTCGATGAGCTAGTCAGAATACTGACTGGGCGGTGGTTTTTCTTTTCTAGTGCATTATCCTTCTTAAAGATGGGAATAACCTCTGCATTTTTTGCATTAGATGGAAAAGTTCCTGAGGCTACACATTTATTGAAAAGTCTTGCGAAATTTGGGGCGAGAATGTCATAAGTTGGGGCTAAAATTTTAGCCGGTAATTTATCAAAGCCAGTAGCTTTTTTGGTGTCGAGAGACTTTAAAGCTTTTGCAGCCTCGCTTTCTGTTATGCGAGTAAAAGTAAACGATGGAGCTGGTGCATTCGATTTAATGTTCAAGATACTCGGATGTTCAGAGTAATAACTTATCGCTGCACTTGTAAAGTCTTTCGTGTTCTCGTAGTTCTCGAACATGGGGCAGTTTCTATCATCTCCAATATGGCTAGCTACATTGGAAAAGAAATTATTCATACTGCTTGCTACTTCAGTTGGATCTGTTAGGAGATTAGCTCCTTCCATAATCATCAGGTTGTTGTCACATTTAAATTTTGATGAGAGGAAAGGCTTGATAGTTGAATAAAAATGTCTATTTTTGGGTCCCTCCTGGCATCTGTCAAGGAAGTACTCCTTGATTGATAATCGTCTGATCTTGCTTGTCTTGTTACGTTGGGCTTTATACTTGTCCCAATCTCTTGTAAGCCTGGTTCTGTTGAATCTGTTCTTGAGCCTTGCTTTGTTCATGATGCTCTTACGGAGGGCAGTGTTCATAAACGCAGGGGTAGTGGAGCGTACCTTGGCGGTTTTTATGGGCGCGTGGTCATTAAGGACGTCCTCAATGAGATAGTTTTGGGCCCACAAAAAATCCCCTGGATCGTCAAAAACATCGCATACTGAGAAAGGCACTCTGCTCAGATCACGTTTAAAGTCATTGTCAATAAAAGTCTTAAACGAGCGGTAAGTTATTGTCCGTGGGGGTGGTCTGCCGGCAAAAAGTTTCGTCGTGGCCAAGATACAATCAGGTATGAATGACCAGGATTGCACACAAATCAAAACTTCCATAACAATAGGCAAAGTGTAAGTATTGTAATAAACAAAGTGTAACCATTGTAAGAAAAAATAGTAGGCATAATGATACTGGTCATGTTTGATAACAGGCCACAGAAGAAGTTCAAGCACATCTTTCCCAAACGTGGATTGTTTTTTTTTGGCAACTGCAGGTTATGATGCAGCTAAAGATACTACTATCCAGCCACAAAAAATCAAATGGGTTTCAAATGAAACTTTAGTTCCAAATTAATAACCACTCATTCCATAAGTCAATGTAACACCGCCAGGGATGCAAAAAAGAATAAGTATAATGAGAATTTTCTTGTTTGTTTATTAAAAGCAAGTTCAGCAAATTTACAAAATTCAGAAAAAACATCTAACATCAATGGCATACATCATCGAAAGAACAACAAAATCTTCAGCTACGCTGGATGTCACAAATTCAACACAAAAAAGAATAATATATATGCAAAGGCATTTTCATGGAAAATGTGGGGGGTGGGGGGGGGAGACAGGCTGTGACGCCATCAGAATACGCAATTAAACAGTCAGTCAGGCTTCATTATATTCATGAATTCCTAACTTTAGCATGGCATGGCATGTGCCCACAAGTCTGGGTAGCTGTCTCTTAGCTGCTTTCTGTAATACCAAATTGAACACAAACATATTTTGTTTTGCACACAAAAAGTGGGGGGGGGGGGGGCTAATGCAGATCACACCCACTGTTTCATGAATTTGAACTGTTACCTAGTGGTAGAAGGTTGAGAGTCCCTAGGGCTCGTACAAAGGTCCCTAGGGCTCGCACAAAGCGTCTACAATGCACTTTTGTTCATGTTGCGGTAAAATTCTCTAATTGTAACTGTACTAACTCACGGTCAAATACCATGTGACAAAATTTCATTTTTTGTATCTGATTATAGATTATGACCAATAAAAATATCATTATCGTTATTTTCATATAATGTCTGGGGTAAAAATGTGGGAGGGACATGTCCCCTCATGCCCACCAAACTACGCCATCGAATAAGTGATAAGTTAAACATCAGGGGAGGGAGGGAAAGCTCCACTAAAATAAGACATATGGACAATTACAGGACATCAAATTCGAAAACGATGAAATTACATCCTTATCCCCTGAACCAATTCAGGTTGTGATTTTCATAAACACCCTGCCAACTGTTGACCTTTTATGACAATGGAGTTCTGCTTGGTTAGCAGCAGAGCCCTCTCATTCACAAAGACAAAAATCATAAAGTCCACTAAGCTACAAAAAGCACACAGATCAAACAAACCCTTTCAATCCATTGTTGAGTTGGTGTAGTTCTAAGATTCTCTATTCCATTAATGTATCTAAGGACCTACAAAAACAGCATTAATTTAAAGTCATCAATGACTGTCCAGGGCAAGTCTAACTTTCTCACTTCAGCCAGTTTCAATCCACAATAACGCCAAATCTTGATTAAACAACATTTGTACAGTGACCTAACCTTGATGTGCGAACATACTTCTTCAGTCAGTGCATCTATCTCATCTTGAGACAACTTAGAGCACCGCTGTATGCAGTCTCTAAATTTGCTAACACCAATGTGTAATTCTTTCATTTCCATGACATCTAGAAACTGGCACACAGGCTTCAGATTCATGACTAGGTTTTGAAGACGGACCAACTGATCATTATCATCCAAGTCTGTATACATGCAAATTGCATCCACAAAGTCATCAAATCTTAACAAAAAGCGGCCAAACGGTAACTCATAATCACCCATAGCTTGAATGTCTGCTCCCAATGACAAAAAGGTACCCACAGTCTTGCTAATCTCTCGAACTATACACATTCGCCTGTCAATACAATTGCCATCATCTAGAGTTTCACAGAAATACTGAAACACAAACATCAAGAAAGTTTCTCCATCTTCAACATAACCTCCTAAATCTGATCCATGTTCTGCCAGAAGTTGGGCACTTCTCATAACAAACTGCAAATCAGGAATGTCCACTGTAGACCAAAGAGAGGTATTAATATAACTGTGAAGAACATCAACACCAGAAGCGAACAGGTTCACTAGGTCTGATAAAAAAGTATCTTCAAAGGATGAAACATGCTTAGCAGGTGGAGGTGTTCTACTTTCATTGAACATAGGACTTGCACCCGCATCCAGGAGGAGTTTAAGGCACCTTATAATTTCTTCCAGATTTCGATCTGACAGTCCGACTTGACAAACATCATGCTGCATCAAACTATAGAGTGGGTAAGATCCTTTTGTATTTGTTTCCCTCACATCATAACCATGCTTTATCAAAATACCAATGCACTCAGCTGCATTTCCAGGCCAAAAAGCTACAGAAGAATACTCACAAATGAAGTGAAATGGGTTTGGATGCCTCATGATCATGTCATTTTCTTTGGCATAATGAAGCAGAAATTCAAGGCATTTGGATGACAAGTGGTACAATGCATTCTCAAAAGCATAATAGACTGAACCCTGGTTGAACTTCATCAATGACATCAGCAATTTTAATCCCGCAGGATTGGATTTCTCCACCATTTTCCCGATCCATTTTCTCTGGCCTTTCAGTTCACATCCAGATTGAGTGAACAGTATTTTTAACCTCTCCAAGAAATTAATAATGACGGCCTCAGAATATTCTTTATGTAAAAGAACGGAATATATCACACAAAACATAGCTTCCGCAACAGAAGAAAACGCTGGTCTTTCTGCATCCCCATCCAAACTCACAAGGGCTTCAACATCCATTTTATCTACTGGATTAGAAGGTTCATTTATCTTTTCATCAAAGCAAGGGTCTGCTCCAGCAGCAAGCAATTTAGATATGTACCTGAACCCACTATCCAGTTTATCACTTACGATGTCCTTCGAATCAAATTGAAAGTAAACAAATAAGTAATACAATGCGGAGTACAGTGGATAGGTTGCTCCTCTTTTCATGACTTCAACATCCCATCCATAATCAATGAGAGCCTTGGTGCATTCAAGAACATCATTCACATCACAATCTCTAAAATAATTCCCAGAATAAAGAAGGTGATATGGATTTATCAAGTCAAAGGTAAACCTTCTTTTTCTGTAGTATTGCAAAATTGTTCTCAAGAAATCAGGCGCAGCAGAAACAATGGAAAATTGAAAGCCGTGATTCAGTGCTTCAGAGTCAAGATCATTCAAAATCATGGGCAACGCTGAAAGACACTGCTCATCAATAAGGCGCCTTATCCAAAATTCCTTCTTCTCATAGTCATTTTCATCGTCATCGTCATCATCATTGTCAATTATTAATTCGATCAGGCAGTCTTTTCGGTTGACAAGCGCAGCTATATCAAATGAAGAAAAGCCACCCCCCCTGCAAAAATTTAGTCTTCATCGTCTCATCCACCATAACTGGAAAGAATCAGAAAAATATTTTCTTTGAATCCTACTGAACTTTATCATTGACATACTACAGGTTCAAAAAATACCATTAAAATAAAAAAGCCTAAAGAGCAGCAATTCAGTATGAGCAATTGATTGCAGTCGTACGATTCATCGAAAATTTATCGTCCTCATGACGTAACACATAAAATTAATTAAATTACAAAGCCAGTGACATTAAAGTTACCCCGAATGATAGGTTGGGATTGGACCAAAACTTTCTCTAATTTTTACATAATCTTGTGCAGTGCCCTTGTTTTGCTAAGTGTGTAAAATTTCTTTGCTGTGGAATAATTTTTTCTCATAGAAATAACCAAACAAAAGCACTAAATGACCCCTTGATTTATTTCGGGTACGCACGGAAATAATTGACAGCTATCAGTGCATTCATCTTTGTGACGTCATCACTATTGTTACAATTAGTTAACTTGTAGCTGTATATTTTTAACAATGGTCATTGTGACGTCATCAATAATGGATGTGCTGGAGGTTGGAGGAACTATCAAGAAAAAACATGCAAAAGAACTAAATAATTTGTTCAATGAAAGACACACTTCAATAAATAAGTCAAAAATGTTATAAATCACAAGTTTCCATTATACTCCACCAAGACAGTTTTCTATTGTCTTTTGCCATGGTATAACCAACAGATTTGTTAGTTATACCACTGTTGGGGATTAAGTTAGCCTGTTGTACTGTTTTTTCTGCAAACAACGCTCCTAAAAATGACAACAAAGCCACAAAATTTAGTTAAAAATCTTTCAGGAATCACATATGGAGTATAAGTCGCTTATACAACTCATTTTGGGTGTATAACTAACATTTCAGGGGTTATTTACCTCGGGCTAATGCCCTCGGTAAATAACCACCTGAAATGTTAGTTATACACCTCAAATTCGTTGTATAACCTATACTTATACTTCACATGAAACCATCTATATTTGGCAAAGGATTTCATCATTCTGGGTAACTTTAAAGTACAACCCAATATTTTTCTCAAGCAGATGCTAACACATGCATACCCCTATACTTCTAAGCACATTCACTCTATTGCACTTGCTTGCTTGCCCGTGCACTCTTAAGCTAACAAATCCCAACTTTCCCACTGTTGTAAATTTCTCGAACTAATTGGCTGTGTAAGCAGTGCATTTTTTAACATAGTAACTGGGAGACCAAATGGTCTCCCAGTGGACAAATTTGGTCTCCCAGTCAATGCCAAAATGGTGTCACAGGGAGACCAACTTTGCCAAAATTTCGAACTTTTGTTAAAATTGCGAAATCCTAAATTAGCAGTCAGTTCTACAGTCCAAAGTCCCTTTTGCAGGAATGCCATTATATGTATCTTATAAATGGATCTTCAGCTGATTGATAAATGTCACGTACGAGGGGTGTTCAGGAAGTTCTGACCAATTTTTGTAGCAGGCCTTTCTCTTTAACGTACTTGAATGAAATTTTCACAGTACAAAATTCAGGTGTATAACCATTGATTCTGAAAATATTACATCCGTGGCCAATGTTTAACTTACTTTTCTGTTGCCATGGAAACCACTCCTTGGGGTAGGCAGCGCAGCTTAATTTTTCATACAAAACTCAAAAATTTAGCTGTGTAAATCGCCATAAAATTTATTGCATATACACAATTAATTGTGAACATAGATGTTCACCAGCAACTTCACAATTTTTCAAAATACTCTCTGTGGCATGAAACAAATTTTTTCATCCCTTCAATCCACTCGGTGAAGCAATTTTCAAATCTTAACTCAGAAAAGCCCTGGAAATGGCATGTTAAAAGCACTGATTTGTAGCATATTTTACACCTCTCAGCTCATCTTTTAGATTAGGGAATAAACAAGTCACATGGGGCTAAATCATCATTGAGGTATCTAGAAATGCTGTCCTAATGAGATCCTGGGTTTGTGTACCATTCTTTTCTGTGAGAAAACACAATTTGATTGAAGCTCTCTGATCGCGTTTCGGGTCCTTGTAAAATGCTGATCGAAAAATCACTCTTTACAGTGCAAAAATCAGGTTTAAATGGCTAAACAATGGATTGGCACAACATTGTGACATCAAAAAGTTGCAATCACAATTGCCAGTAGGCCCTGCACAGGTTTGCAGTCCTTTTTAAAATAATTTGACCTTAGATTTCAGGGAAAACACAAAGTTAAGTTCACTAGAAAAATGAGCTGCGCTGGGTTCCCCATCTTGCTTGGCCATTTGTTTCCTTGATACCTCAAGATGTATTCCTGAAAATATGAAGACTAGCTCAAATATAAGCATCTCTCAGAAAAATTGGTCAGAACTTTCTGAACGCCCCTCGTATAATGGCGCTACGAAGTTGCGTTGGTCTCCCAGTCAAAAATCATTAAAAAATGCTCTGTGTGTAAGTGCATAGTCCGACTCCCAAAAACCTAATTTTTGGCCCGGAAAGTTCATCTCACACAAGAGCGGACGTCAAGAAATGCAAGATGACGATCTTCTCAAGTTCAATTCATGATTTTATGGATATTTTCTGTCAAATCGCGGCAATAAACTGCTTTTTTTTAGCTGGATATGGCATAATTGAACCGTACCGAAAGAGCTGCTTCGAAAACTGGTTCGGGAACCGACCAGACTGAACCGGTACGACCGGTATTTATCGAACTGGTGTAGACCCCTAATTTTTGGCGACAAATTAAAGGGAAATGATGCAGTTTACAACATTGCCTCCTGGTGTAAATTACAATTCTGAGAATTTGAGAACATATTGTAACAAGAATCCAAGGATTCAAAGCAGAGCTTGACAGTATTGGAGTCCACACATTTATTTTTCATAGGCTATGATGCTGTAACAAACAAGAATGACAAATATTGTGCACCTCTAATTTTGAGTTGGAGCAAGGAGAGATCAGTAATCCAGATCAGGGAATCTGGGTGATTGCGTAGTTAAAAACATGCCGAAACATGGATCTAGATTCATGCTGAATTCTTCCAGACTGCAAGCTGTGCTTGCAACTCATCCTAGGGAGCATACTGTTTTTCATTAGAGGGATCATTCAATTAATCTAATCATTTTTAATTGCTGTGAAATAAATAAGGGGTTGGGGAAGATGTTACCCTAGGGAGCATACTGTATTTCACAAGAGGGAGCATTCAGTTATTTAAATAATTTTAATTGTTTTGGTAATAAATAAGGGGATGGGAAAAGAAGCAGTCTAGTTCCAGACTGACTAAGCTCACAGTGGGAAAACCAAGAATGGCGTTAATTTTTTGGTGGCCATTTTGGCAGCCATCTTGGACGCAAAGTCCCCGATTATTCATTCCTAAATCAGGCAATGCCTTATTACCAGGCCTCCCAGCCGAAACCTGGATGAATCCCATGCCGGCAATTGCATTTTTGTGGCCCAAACTGCCCGACTGATTGATCAATTGCAGGACATGTCCTTTGGATCAGCAATATGTGCTAAGAATGGACTTACAAAAAAAAAAAAGTTGGTCACGTCAAGCAGAGGGCAGAAGTTTGCCGA
Source organism: Platynereis dumerilii (assembly GCA_026936325.1). NCBI lineage: Eukaryota > Metazoa > Annelida > Polychaeta > Phyllodocida > Nereididae > Platynereis > Platynereis dumerilii. The sequence goes on from JAPTHN010000009.1 coordinate 10,404,324, forward strand.
AATATCTCAGCAACCGCAAGCCCCACAGGAGAAATACACATACCTATGTATAGCTTAGCTCATTTGTAATATGAATATCTCATTTTCACGATGTTTCGGTGCTGTTTTTGTCCGATATTTGACAATTTAAGGAAATGGCAGTCAAATTTCGCAAAATCTTGACATTTGTGATGCTGCCAATCTCACACACAATGGGTGGTGACGTCACAAAAGTGCACTGCAGCACCACCCCAGACTTAGTTCTTGTCAATTTGGTATTTTCTGAACCTCCTATATCATTGTGGTGATTTTTATGGCCTGTACAAACTATGCTAAATTTATGTCTCAATGCTTGACGTGACAAACTGTCAAGGCATTTTTTTCTGGCAGCAAGTTTTCAGCTGATAATTAAAGACGTACCTGATTTTTGTCAATAATTCTTGTTTCCAAATAATCCTGATATCATGACCAAACAGTTCCATCAGTATTTGAAAGTATTAGCATGTTGTAGCACCTGTTTTGGGCGTTTCCCATTGGAATAACATTGCTGTCAAAACTGCTCTGGAAGCCATTTTCTTCCACTGTTTCTAGTGATGCAATTGTGACGTCACCACCTGCTGTTATGATGTCACAGGTGATGATGTCACTAATTAAGGCTAAAAATAGACTCCAAATGAAGGAAAATAGCTGCAGTTTATTATTGTGAATGCCTGCAGGTTAAAGCTACGGGGTTGGAAGATATAAATTTAGTCTAAATCATGCTTGGTCATTGTGTATTTACCCTATTAATCTAAATATTTAAGCACAAACTTAATCACAGATTGCATTATCAGCTGAAAACTTACAGCCAGAGTAAAATGCCTTGACTGTAATCATTTCAAAATGCTTTTTTTCTTTGTAAATATTATATGAAAATATAGGAAATTATTCTCATTATAGGATCCTATTCAAAATATAGGAATTATAGGAAATATATATAGGAGGTCTGGGAGGCAGAAATTATTTATTTCAAGACTGCCCAAAAGGAATTTATTCAATGAGCTAGAAACTATTCATTAAAAAAAAACTCCAAGCCCCCCTGGACATTAACTGGTCTCCCCCTAAATGAACTACTAAGGTCACAGTAGACACTTCAACATGTTGCAATTTGCTTCCAAAAGAGTATGTTTCAGGAAAATAGAAGTTTTTATGAATTCATACTCTTTAACCCTGGCACTTAAAGCACCGGCGTAAAATATGAATTTCTGAAACTGAGTGTAGGCTTACTAATCTCCCCAGTTGGTTTGCTTATGACAGAAAGGCATTTTGATCCCTTCTCTGTGCCCTCACATTACCCTGGGGGAACCCAGGGCGAAAGTTGAAGAAGCAATACCAAGGTCTTTTTCTTGGATCTACAAACCAAGAAATACAGCCTTTATCTCATCAGAAAGCCATGGTTAATTTGTGATAAAAGGTGTACTAGGCCTATTCAACTGACAAATTAAAGTTATCCTTATAAGCCACTATAGTGACTCACTGACTTACTGGACTAGTCTTTAGTGGTTATTATTATGTCTGTAGTCTTATTAAGTTATTCAGTTTAAGTATACCTTGTATCATAAGTTGGTAATAATTTGATTGCATCAAATGCAGAGAACTGACACCTTCGAAGTGCAATTAAAATTCTTGGCCTACCAGTGTTGACAGTGATGACATTATCTACCAGTTAATTATTCTTTAGGAATAATGACATGAAAATTGTCATCAAGAGCTGAATTGCACTACACTTGTCATCACTTAGTACCAGAACTGTCAGTTGTGTCAAATATTTGATGCCACGCCCACTTTTTGACCTAGATCCGAAAGCTATGACCTAGTTCCGTGTCATTACGAAGGTGCATCATTTCAGGCCAATTTTGATGATTTTGAAGTAACCTAGGCTCATGGTTGGTTGAGAATTAGATCTTGGACGTTTTGTTACTCTGTTGAAGCTGTTATTGTCATCTGTTAGGTGATTTAGGCCATTTTCCAGACATGGAATGCATTGGCTTCAACTTCACGCAGTGCATGTTGAAAAGCTGTCAAATCGCGAAGGGATTACGTGCACCAAATAGCCCGTTTCGAAGGGTTTATGTATTATTTAACTGTCTGAAACTAATGTAATCAGAAGTATTTTGCAAAAAAAATCAGGTCTCTAGCTGCTCTGTAGGCCGAGGAATCCTGCAAAATGTGTCGGACTTTTAAGCGCTAAACTGTCAGAACTTCTATTACGGTTGTCACTTCTGACAGCAAGTCATCCCCACAATATATTTCCGCAATCGGCCAATCAGAACGTGAAATGAATGTCGTGGTAATTTCTACTTCTCTGATTGGTCAGTAATTTTTAGGCCACGATCTGACTGCCCATATATGGCCCATTCATGTCATTTGTGGACAAAATTAAAAACGAAAACACAACCAAATTACACCAGATCAAGAGCACCTTTGAAAGCTGGAGAACTGGAAAGTACTTGAAGATTACCTCAAATTTTGTTCAGGGGTTCTACATACAAGGAATTTCGTGATTTTGGAAAAAAAGGTGTGTTGGCCATTCATGACAAATCATGTGAAAAAGGCCCAGTTCCATTTTGTCAAGACTGATTCCAAGAAGCAGAGCGATACTCATCGCTCTGCTAAAAACCTAATGTCATTTATTAGTATTTAGATTTTATTTAGAACCAGTGGATGTACCTCAGCTAACATCAATATATATCTTAACTATAAGTGGAGATGTACTTTGGGTCAGAGAATGACAAAGGCCATAGTTTGGGAATTATATGCTCACCTTTGGACTTAAATTAAACTGTTAAGATTGGACAAGTTGTGTAACCAGAAATTTGCTCTCTGTCTCAGCTAGCTTTAAAGCTTGTCACCTTTAAAGCCCTATTGTACCTTTTATTAAATCAATTGCTCATTGCAACATTTTTGGCACTATAAAACTAAATTGCTACTTTTGAAATGACTTTAACTTTATGTCCCCAATTGTTTGTTGGCTGACCACAGAGAACCAATTTCCTCATAGCAAATTGGTTTGGGTAATTTTATTAAGCAATCTGGGTTATGGAATTAAGGGAATGGAATAAGGGGAATCAAATAACTTAGCTAGAACATGGTCTCTGTTAGTCACTGCACACCAAAGTTGCATAATGTAATTTAAATGTGAAACCCAACCCAGTCTGAGGCTGATCAGCCAAGGCTGATCTGATAGGCCTATGTATGCATCTCATTAAGGAGCTGTTTAGTTATTGGATTGCATGTCAACAGATTGATCATGATTGGTTGGCCTATTGGCCTAAGGTTGAGTTTTTGGTTAAAAGGATGGTTGAATAAATCTCCACCAGAATTGGCTGGCTAGTGTGACTATAGGAACTGACTTGAGTTATCAAGATAAGTATTGTGCTGAGCTATATGTATATAAAGTCTGTCAGTAACTGAGGCAGGCCAGAACTTGGAACTTTAGACTGATATATAAGAAGTATCAGACTGTAGACTCTATCCTATCAAGCTATAACTAAAGAGATAAATTTGGGAACGAGATAGGCTATGGAGCCTGCATTTTGGTGACCCGACGTTTGCACAGAGTCAATCATAATTATTAATTATGGAATTTTGATTTTGGATGGAAATTGATCTGTGACTTTTTGGAAATTGACATGGAAATCTGGATATTACATGGAACTTGATCTGTGATTTTTGATGATTGACATTGAAATCTGAACATTGAACATAGTCTAGGAGAGATTCTCAAAAAAGCCTCTGTAAAAAGTGTAATAGGCATTTTTTGTTAAAAGTCGGTAACAAGTGGTTTTAACCTAATTTGAGGGTGCTGATTCTGAATCCGCTTGTTACCAAGCTGGATTTTTAATTTTAAGGGGTCAAAATGGCAAATCAAAATGGCCGCCAAAACGACAAAAATTGTCAGAAATATGACAATATCAACCACACATTCAGCTTTTTGTTGCAAATAGCTCCTTATGACCATTCAAATTTATTAATTACAGCATAATAAGAGGCTGTTGGAAATATTTCAGTAACATTTAGTGCTCTAGTTGTAGTTTTTAGGGGTTCAACAGCCTGGAAAACAAAATGGCCGACAAATAATCAAAAATGTTGGTTTTGGTACTACAAAACCAACTCATTTGTTTTATAAATCATCCCTAAATTATTCATGTCATCACTCCAGTATAATTGTAGGTTGCTCTGTATATTTGATTTAAATTTCTTAAGTTAAGGGGTCAAAATGCAGCCTAAATCAATGTTAGAGTGCAAATCGTAGAAATTCTGATTTTTCCAAATTTCCAATTTCACTGCAGTTTACTGACTCAATCTGCTTTGTTGTTAATTCTATTCAAAGAAACTCATGATCACAAAGTTATTATGTATTTATTGCATTACAAGTGTCCATTTTAAAACAGATTTTTCAGTTTTAAATGGTTTTTAAACGTTTGGGAACTGGAAAGGCTGAGTCGGATCTTCGCCAAAAGGTTAAAAATGTGCATAAATCTAGCTGTTTGATGAAAATGATACGTTTCGTAGTTGCAAGTAAATCTTTTTTTTTCTCAACTCAATACACATTTTATGAATGAAGATAATAATGTTAACAAACACAAAATTCGCAGACATAAAATTGAGTTTTAAAGCCCAAGTAGGTCAAACATGGCATCTGAAATATGTCGAAAATCACCGAAATTTTGCAGCTTTGAGCCTCAATCGTCAATTTCTGTGCAATTGTGTTAACTCATTCCAATTTGTCTAATTTAATAAGTCTGACAGAATCTGTTTGTCGGACAATTATGTATGTCTCTTGTTACTTATTCTATGGGCATTTATCAGAGGTTAATATATGGCGGAACAAAACAAAAACAAAACCTACGAATGGTAAAATGTTGCTAAATTGGATGATGTTTTCAACGTTGGAAAATGACAACTCTTTGTTGTTTCTCATTACAATTACCAAAATCTAACAATCCCAATATATAACCACTGTATTTTCTTATTTTGAGGGTCTATAAACTGATCTTGACAAATTATACAGCCTTGTAATGAAGGTTCTAAAAACATGCAATTACAAACAATATTATGTACAGGTTTATTCTTGTTTTCATTTGCTTCAGTTTACATCTTTATGCTTCTGTACATTCATACATTAGGATAGATTTTTATTTGTACATTTTATATTAGGCCCTATGATGTACCAGCTGGAAAATTGTTCCATATTTGCTAATTAATGACAATTCAATGCTCTCAGTAAAATGTATGCACTCTGACAACCAACCATCTTTAAATGGTACCTGCAATGAACAACCAAGCTAACAGCATCCTCCATGCTATTTATCCCTTCTTCCACTTCTATTCCCTAGTGTCCAAGTTTCATCTTCCTTTGTAATCTCCTCCTTCCCAATCTCTGCCCTCCCTCCTCTTTCCTAGTCTCCTTCTTCCCTTCTACCAGCCAGTCTCACCAATCCCTCGTCACAGCTGGTCTCCTTTATCCCTTCTACTTGCTGATTTCCATCGCTCCTCTTTCCATCCCTTCTACAACTTGGTCTCCCCAAAGCCTCCTCATTGCTGGTCTACACTACTTGATATTCTTCATGCAAGAAGGTTTTATATGATTGTTGGTGGGAAACAGGAGCATGTCTCTCTTTCGTTCATCCTACTTCCTTAATAAAATCCTCCCTTTTCCATTCTGGTCTTCTCTTTGTTGGTCTCCTCCCAGGATCCCCCTACTCCACATTCCCAGTCTCCAGCTTCCGTCAACCTTCCTTGATGTTCTTCTGCTATCCTCTTCTTAAGGCTCCTTCGATAGGTTTACTGGATGTTTTTCTCTGTGTTGTTCTTCTTCCTTAGTTATTTCTAATATCTTCCCTCCCTCCTCTTTTGTAGTCTCTGATTCTGGTCCTTCCTTTTCCACTCTTTACTCTTGCCAGGCTACAGCAGCCTGCTTGATTTGTGACTGGAGGGAGCTCACCTGCTTTACAGATGACAGGCTTGTCAGTCAGATGTCCCTCCATTTTGCTGCTTTACTCCTGGCCCTTCTTAGTTCTTATTCCTCTACCTCTGTCCTCTTTGAGTATTTCCACTATCCTAGTCTCATCCATTCCTCCTTGTCAGGTTCTTCCAACCCCCATTCTTGCAGTTTCCATCACTCCTGGTCTACTCCATGTCTCCTCCTTCCTGGTCTCCTCCATCACTGCCTTTTACTTAGTATCCTCCAATAGTAGTACTATTATAGTACTCCTCTTTCCCAGTTGTCCCCATTCCTCCTCATTTCTAATCTTCTCCATTCCCCCTCCTTCCAAGCCTTATCTCTCACTCCTTCATACTCGTCTCATCCCACCTAATTGTTGGTCGCCTTGGTCGCTCCATTTTTGTAGTTTCCATTACTCCTCTTTCCTAGACTCCTTATTCCTTGTCAACTTCATCCCTCCTCTTTCCTGGTCTAGCCTCTCCCCCATTTCTCCCTCATCTCATGCCTCTAAATAGCCTTCACTGCTGTTGATGGGGCATAAATTACTCACTCTTCATTGTCTCATCACTAAAGGTATCCCTCCCATTTGTGTAGTCTCCTCAATCTCTTCTCTTTTCCTAGTCTTCTCTAACCCTCCTCTTGCAAGTCTCCTCCTTCCCTGCCCTTTCTAGTTTCAACTCTGCCTCCGTATTAGTAATCTCCTAACCAGTGTATTTTGGTATTAAATTCTGCCTTTGAGCAAATAAAACACAAACCAATTTCAGCATTGTTCATGTAGACTTAGGGGCAAACAGTATAAGATGAAGATTTCAATGAATAATATCACACATGATATCTTCAGAAAAATACACATCCTTACATTTTATAGACATAAGACATTAAAAACAAAGATTACTGTCAAGCTTGGATAGTTCATATACATAGTTTGCGCAGTGTAAAAATTTACAAACTTGACAGGAATTGTCGTGAAGTAACAAATTTGTGATAATCTTGCTTTTTGCAAGCATCAAAGGTTGAAAGCATCCAAATTAAACAAGTTGTACCATTAAAATGATTACTATCTATATTTCATTCACTGCCAAAGGTCCAGTAAGTCTGTTAGCTGAGAAAAAGATTTACCAGCAACATAACTTTGTCAACATTTTAAATCCATTACAATCATTTAAATCTTCTGGAACTGGAAAATAGGCTTTGAAAAGGACACTCTTAATTCAAAAAATATACACTAAATTGGTGATTATGGATCTTTAAAAATGGAATTAACAAAACTCCAGATTGTGTGAGAAAACTGCATAGAAATCATAAAAATGTGCGTAATTGTGGCTATCCGTGACATTGGATTTGGCCAAAAATCAGCCACTTAACTAAATAATGTTCAATTCAGTGAGCACTTCACATTCATGCATCCGCCCTAAATCATTCTAAAATGTAAGACTAGTAGGTTAGGGATGATTTTAAACAAAGAAGAGTTTGTGTTGGTGTACTAAAACCAGCATTCTTAATAATTCGTCAGCCATTTTGTATTCCTGGCAGCCGAACCTTAAAACTAAAAGGAGAGCTAAAAATTTCATTAAAATAGTTCCAACACCCTCTGTTTATACCAGAATCACAGAATTTGGTAGAGTATAAGGAGCTATTTTTAAAATTATAATGAGGAACAACGTTCCAACATTGAAAGCATCCAATTTAGCATGATTTTACCATTTGTAGGTTTCGTTTTTGTATTGTTCCGCCATATATCCCTCTGATAAGTGTCCATAGATTAACTTCACAAACAGACATAAATGTCAAACAAAGAGATACTGTCAGACTTCACAACTCAATTAAATTGGAATAAGTAAACAAAATTGCACAGAAATTGACAATTGAGGCTAAAATTTCAGCGATTTTCGACATTTTTCAGATGCCATGTTTGACCAACTTGGACTTTAAAACTCAATTTTATGTTTGCTAATTGTGTGTTTGCTAACCACATTGTTATATTCATTCATAAAATGTATATTTAGTTGAGAAAAAAAGATTTACTTGCAACTACACAACGTATCATTTTCATCAAACAGCTAGATTTATGCACATTTTTAACCTTTTGGCGAAGATCCGACTCAGCCTTTCCAGTTCCCAACCATTTAAAACTGAAAATTCTGTTTTAAAATGGACACTTGTTATGCAATAAATACATAATAACTTTGTGATCATATGTTTCTTTGAATATTATTAACAACAAAGCAGATTGAGTCAGAATACTGCATTGAAATTGGAAATTTGGAAAAATCAGAATTTCTGCGATTTGCACCCTAACATTGATTTAGGCTGCATTTTGACCCCTTAACTTAAAAAATTTAAATCAAATATATACATCAACCTACAATTATACTGGAGTGGTGGCATGAATAATTTAGGGATGATTTATAACACAAATGAGTTGGTTTTGTAGTACCAAAACCAACAATTTTGATTATTTGTCGGCCATTTTGTTTTCTAGGCTGTTGGACCCCTAAAAACTGAAACTAGAGCACTAAATGTTACTGAAATATTTCCAACAGCCTCTGTTTATACTAGAATTAATAAATTTGGTTGGTCATAAGGAGCTATTTGCAACAAAAAGCTGAATGTGTGGTTGATATTGTCATATTTCTGACAATTTTTGTCGTTTTGGCGGCCATTTTGATTTGCCACTTTGACCCCTTAAAATTAAAAATCCAGCTCGGTAACAAGCGGATTCAGAATCAGCACCCTCAAATTAGGTTAAAACCACTTGTTACCGACTTTTAACAAGAAATGCCTATTAAAGACACAATTTCTTGAATCTCGCCTAGACGAACATAGCAAATTGCTCATGCACGCTGGCCAATTGAATGTAACATGATGAATGCACTGGATTATGAAACACAGTTAATTTAAAAACACTTTTTGCAATCACTGGATTTAATGCACTTTGGAGCTTAAATAGTGCACTTTGTCATTATGAATGAGGAGCAACGTCTGCAACACCAGGAACAACTCAGACAACAACAGGAGCAGATCAGACAACAGCAACAACAACTGGAGAATGAGAGGCTGCGGCTAGAAGACATAGCACAACAGCAACAGCAAGAGCGCTTGCGCCTGGACAACTTTGCACAACGCTTAGCTGGTCACGAAGAACTGGAGGCTGACGCAATGGGAGACCAGGGAGCTGATGCACTGCCTTTGCAGGACTTTAAAGACTACCTATTGCAGGACAAGGACCTCAGGGATCAGGACCGGGCAGATCGCAACAAAGAACACCGTGAGTTTTTGTCTTTGCAACAAAAAGTATATAAACAGCAAAAATTAGCAGAAGACCGCCAAATTGCCACTGATCACGCCAAACGCATACCTGCTTGCAGTGGGGCAACATCAAATAGTGTCAGAGAATGGATCAGGCATGTAGAAATGACCAGACCTTATACTTATTGGACGATTTTTGTGGCCACTCTGTCATCAACAGATGCTTTGCATGATGAAATTGAACATTATTTGTCATCACAGCCTGACCGTGATGAAGTAGGATGGAGAGAATTAAAAAAACATTTAATGCAGCAATTCCTCTCTCCCCAGGAGGATGAGAAATTACGTCATGATGTGTCTCACATGAAACAAGCAGCTTATGAGACAACTGCAGCATATGGTAGACGTTTTAGAAAAGCCATTGATGCCGCTTATCCTGATCTTGGCATGAGTGGAGGTAGAAATGAGGCAGAGTGCAGGATGCTGAGAGATGATTATATCAAAGGCCTCAGAGAATATCACTTGAAGAAGAAAGTCATCAGCAAGGGCTACCCCAAAGACTATCTGGATGCAATTCAAAGAGTCCAGGACATAGAAGCCATGCAAACAAGACTGAAAATGGCTGAAGAACGCGGTCTATTGGATCCTCCTTGTGATCGAGTTGAGGAGCCCATGGAAGTCAATCACATGGCAGTTGAGTATCAAGCATCACATCAACCTGCACGTCAGTCAGCCAGTAACTCACAGGATAGAGACTTGTCAGACATGAAAAGGCAGCTGACAGGACTCACACAGCAGTTTACCAAGATGACAGCAGCTGTGGCCAACTTGAAACAATGCATAGACAACAAGCCGGAGGCCTCCTCTGCAGCTGCACCCAGGCCATCGTCCCGCCACCAAGAAGCTCGCAGCGACAACTCACCCCAGCATGGACCCCGGCGGTCCACCCAGTGGCAGGAGCAGCCAAGATATCACAGGCAAAGCAATCAGGCAAGTGACTATTTATTTACTGAAGATGGGCTGCCAATTTGCAATCATTGCAGTAAAATCGGCCACATGGCCAGATACTGCAGACAACGAAGGGCAGAAAGAATTAACCGCTCATACCAGGCCTCATCATCGAACCAAAAAAACCAATGAGCGCCGCAGATCCCGATGAGGCATCACTGATCTATGTTAAACTGGAATTTGAGAACTGTAATGCAAATTGTTTACTGGATAGTGGAGCTGCAAGGTGTATTATGCGGCGCAGAGAATTTGAAGAATATTGCAGAATTACTGGGCGCAATCCTGTCTTAAAGAAAACTGTGAATTTGTATGGTGTTACTGGAGCCCAGATCAAAGTACTGGGAGCCACTGAAATTAAGGAGCGCCGTATTGGGACCATCCCTGTGATTGTTGTAGACAGTATCCATCATGGCATGATATTGGGCCGGGATGTTTTAAAACGTGATGGAGTGACAATTGATTATCAAGCAGGATGCTTATACTGGAAGGGCCATGTTTTGGATATTTTGCCCCATCGCACATCCCTGCGTATCGACTCGCTAGGTGATGTCCCTCCCATTGTGAATGACAATGCATTAAAACAATTGATTGACGAAAATGCTCACTTATTTGCAGCCAAGGGGGAGCCACTTGGCTGCCATCCTGACGTCATGGTGAGAATTGAAACTGAGGGCCCACCTATCAGACGCAGGGCCTATAGACTTCCTCTCACAAAGAGAGAGGCCTTGGACAAAAAGATTGATGAACTCTTAGCTCAAAATGTGATTGAGCCCTCCTCATCGCCATGGGCAAGTCCTGTGGTATTAGTAGAAAAACGTGACAAAAGTGAAGGGCCGAGATTTACTATTGATTTTACTGCAATTAATAAGGTGACAAAAACTGATGCATACCCTATTCCCTTGATTAGGGACATTTTTGACCAATTGCAGGGCGCGACCATCTTTAGCACACTGGACCTGAAGTCGGGCTTTTACCAGCTGCCGCTCCACCCAGATGACCAGGAAAAGACAGCTTTTATCTGCCACAGAGGCCTGTTCCATTGGAAAAGGCTCCCAATGGGGCTAAAAAACAGCACGGCCCAATTTCAAAGAGCAATGGAAATTGTGCTCAAAGGTTTGATTGGTAATGTTTGTCTCATTTATGTAGATGATCTAGTAATCCATGGGAGAAATGAGCATGAGCATTTAGAAAATGTAAAGCAGGTTTTTGCCAGGCTTGACCAATTTAACCTAAAATTAAACCCAAAGAAATGTGCATTTGGTCTTAAAAAGGTGAAATTATTGGGTTATATTGTAAGTGCTGAGGGCCTCTCGGCGGATCCAGAAAAAGTTGCAGCCATTGCAAAATTGAATGCTCCGAAAGATGTTAGCCAAATTAAGTCTCTGTTGGGAATGACTGGTTATTACAGGCAGTGTATCAGAAGCTATGCTCACATAGCAGAACCATTAGTTGCACTCACCAGAAAAAATGCAAAATTTGTTTGGGGCAAGGCACAACAGGTGGCGTTTGACGCATTGAAGGCAGAATTGTGTAGTGAGCATGTGATGGCCCATCCACAAACAGATAAGCCCTACTTTTTGTATACTGATGCCTCTGATTATTGTATTGGCTCAATTTTATGTCAGTTAGATGATAAGGGAGTGGAAAGGCCAATTGTCTATTTATCAAAACAGCTGTCAGCTACTCAGCGCAAGTGGGCCACCATAGAAAAAGAGGCGTTTTCTTTAGTATTTGCTTTGAAAAGTTTACGCCCGTATCTCTGGGGAAGTGAATTTGTTGCCCTGACTGACCACCGCCCCCTAGTGAGCTTATTTACCAAAGATTTTAATAACACTAAAATCCAGCGGTGGTCAGTCTTGCTCTCTGAATATAACTGCAAAGTGCAGTACCACAAGGGCAAATTGAACATTAGAGCAGACATGCTCTCTCGTATCAAACAAAATGATTATGTTGACACCAATGAGCTTGAAAAATTTGATGATGAAGTTATTGATGCAGGAGGTGTTATGACATTTGACATGGGCTTTTGGCAGCTTGGAGACAAACTCCCGGAAGGACCGGAAGACATCCCCAATGAGTGGACCTATGGACTGGACATGACAGCAGTGGAGGGAGCACCAGAGGGACCTGCAGGAATGGGCACAAGTACCAGATGACAAGGCAGAACTGGACGTAATCAATGGCCTTTTGTATAGCACAGCTCGTCCCTATAAACATGCAGCTGACCATCCCAGGCTTGTGCTCCCAGAACAACATAGACAAAAAGTAATTGAATTGGCCCATGAAGAAGTGGGACATATGTCAGTGCTGAAGACAATGCGCAGATTGCAAGAAGCCTTTGTTTGGAGAGGCATCAAGAAAGATGTGACACAATTTATCAAGAGGTGTCCCACATGTGTGGTGCACTCAAAAAGAGCTGATAAACCCCCCATGGGTGAAATGCCTGTTATATCATCACCAGCAACTTTTATAGCCATGGATCTCATTGGCCCTCTAGTTGAATCGCCTGAAGGCAACAGCTATATTATGACCATCTTGGATCATGCCACAGGCTATGCAGAGGCATATCCCATCCCATCAAAGTCAAGCTATGAAGTGTGGAAAGTCCTCTCAAGGCAGTATTTTTGCAGACATGGTCTCTGTGACGTAATCCTCAGTGACAATGGCCTTGAGTTTAATGCCAATGCTTTAACATCATATTTGGCAGATTTAGGCATTGAACATCGCAGAACAACCCCATATAACCCACAGGCTAATGGGAAATGTGAAAAATTTAATGGTACCCTAAAAGCCATAATCACTCGCCTCATCAACAACACCAGGAGTGATTGGGAAGACATGCTTCCTGCAAGTTTATTAGCATATAACAGCAGTGTCTCAGATGTGACAAACCACACACCATATTTTTTGCACTATGGCAGGAGGCCCAAATTGCCTTTGTCAAAATTGTTGCCTCAGGGTAACATGCTAGAAGGCAGACTGGAGAAGATGGCAGAAGCACTCAGGACTGCTGCAGACTTAACCAAGGAGGCCAGAAAATATAACAGAGACAGGCTGGCAAAACAGGCCAATGCAGGGGAAATAAAAGTTGGTGACTCAATCATTTTGAAAGCGGCGGAGCCTTTGAGTTTAACAGCAAAATGGGACCCTGAGTGGACAGTTGTCAGAGTGAGGGGCAAAGTCATCTGGATAGTGCATCAACAAACCAACAAGCAGAAGGTGGTCAACAGAAACAAAGTGAAGCTGGTGGATCCTAATATATCATGGGACAGGCACAATCCTAGGCCATTAAGGAACTCAAAGCGCAACACCAGAAGAACCCAGCAGACCAACCAAGAGGATCTCAGGACCCCCACAGAGCCTAGAGAGACAGATGATGCCCCTGGAAGAAAGCCACCTGTGAAAAGAAAACGCCCGAATCATCCCACAGAGGGCACCACCAAGCCACACCAGGTACCTGCCAGACCGCACCCACACAGCTCACTTGATCACAGGCAGCACAGCAGAGCACATCACCATCGCACAGCACCTGTTAAGCACCAAGCCCCCAGCAGAAAGGAGGATGCAAAAAGGCACTGTAAACTTGCAGTAACAGCCAAGCATCTGTCATCACGACGTGCCCCAGGCAAAACTGAACCAAACTTAAACTTGGAGTCACCCTCAAAAAGGACAAGGACATACTTGCATCGCTCATCAAAACCACGCCTTGGAGGCCTTTACCAAAACAAAAGGATAGTACCTGAAGACTGGGCCCCATCACTGGAACAACAGAAGCGCCAACGCATTGGTGCCATTGAAACTTTGAAGCTGTTTTTGGAATTGAACAAGTAAGACATGGGGTCAATGCTATTATTATGGGTGCTCTGGACTATACCCATGGCTCTCATGAAACCCCTGGAACTAGTGCCTTTGCCAGATGGAGTTTTGATAACAGAAGGAATGCCCATGCAACAGGTAGTTGCATCATGGAATGTATTTGTGACATTGGATAAACCGCAATATCCTAAAGATCTGGCCAAACAGATAGCATATCTGATGGGAACCATTAATGCCATTGCATCGTTGAAACTGCATGGCAGCTCAATTGACACAATGCCATATCGTTTGAGACAGGGTTGTCTGGCCTCAATTATGGGAATTAGGGACAGTTTTGCCACTGATGAAACCCCACAGAAACATCATGGTGGACGCACACGCAGAGGACTGGTGGATATTGGAGGAAGTATCTTGCATGCACTATTTGGTGTAGCCACGGACAGCCAGATCAAGAAGTTTGAAGAAGCAGTCTTGGAAGTAGCACAATCCCAGATGACGATATCGCATGCTCACAACTCCCTAGCAACGGTCGTAAATCAAACACGTCGCTATGTCAACCAGCTAGCTGTGAAGCAGCACCAGATGGAAGCCCACGTAAATGCCCTCAACGCTGCCATTGGCCAGATGTCAAGTGCCATCAACGCCAATGCCCGACGCATCAACACCATTGAACTTAAAACTGACCTAGACAGGTATTTAGATGTCTTAGACATAGCAGTCAATCAATATCAATCACAGTTAGAAGCATTTGATAGGCACAAGTCAGAAATCCTAGCTGGAAAATTGACCACGGATCTATTGAGTGAGACACAGTTAAGCAGCATAATATCTCAAGTAAATAGCAAATATCAAGTAGCAGGTAATATTACTTGGATGTACCAGTACCTAGCAGTTAGGCCATTATGGCATTATAGCAGTAACAAATTATTTTATCAAATAACAATCCCCCTGGTCTCAAACAACCCTTGTTTAATATATCATGTCACGTCATATGGAGTGCCAATTAATGATAGCACCATGTTAATTAAATTAAAAACTCAGGACTCATATGCTTTGGACACAACCTCAGGAAAGATAATGACAACTCTCAAATGTGAGGGGTCATACCCCGCAGCTTGTGAGACAGCAGCTCAGTATGATCCTGAGATTATGCAGTGTGGCATGGGTTTAGCAACTGATAACACCAGGCTAACATCATCATGCAAAGTAGAGCTGCTGAAGATTAAGGGACAACCTCTCATAACCAAGATAGGTGTCAACCGCTATATTGTGATCTCTTTTGGTGAACGCTTAAAAATATTTTGTCCTGGTCAGGCTCAGTCTGACATGTATGTCAAAAGAGGTACCTATGACGTGACATGTCTTGACAGCTGCACCATTGCAGGCCAACACTGGTCAGTGGTATGCATGAAACAATTGTACTCGGCTCAACGTTATGGCATGCCAAAGCTAAAGATCATTAACCATTTTAATTTTACTGAAATATTATCCTGGGAAACTATAGAATTAGCAGTGCCAACAATTACTCATGCAGCCCATGTGACCAGTGTTGAAACAGATTTGATTACTTTGTTGAATCCAGTCGCAGTCAAGAAACCAACTCATAAGATATCATTTATGTCATTTTTGAATGTATCACTCATCATAGGTCTGTGGGTCATCTTTGTGGTGGTTGTAATTAAGAGCAAATATCTCATTACCAAGCTCAAACACAAACTTAAACAAGTAACTCAGGAGCCACTGCCTGAACATTTAGCTCTAACAGGTGATAATATTGATAGTCAAGACAGTAGAAGTCAGGACCAAACCCAGTCAAGACCACCACAAGGTGCTCGAAGGGTGTGGCCATTGTTACCTCCTTTTAATGGTTGTTTTAATCAAACTCATATGGAAAGCTCGAATCATCAGTCAGTGGAACCAGTCTAGGCTAAAGTAGCTAGTTGCCACCTGTTGATGCTCCTCAATCTACTCCCCAAGCAACTGCAGTGCTTGGAGGAACAACATTTAAAGCCCAAAATTATAATATCGAACTCAACATCATTTGCCTGTATTATCATCATTTATCATCATTTTATTGTAATGGTATAATCAGGGGTAAGTGGGTAAATCAGTCGTTGTGTAGGTCATCTCTGTTGACTTAACAAATTGTGTTTCCCTGCCCACCCCCCACATGTTAACAACAAGTTGGGAATGACCTCAGGGTATAAGAGCTGTTAGGGCAGCTATGTCAATTCCGGAACAAGACACGGCCCGCACTTTTATAATCTAAGGGAAAATATCCCTCTTGATTGTGTCATCTACTAACCAACTCATCATCTCATATAATTGTAAATCATAAATTAGGCTTACTAAGAGAAGTAAAGGGGCATAAAGATTAGGATATCATTGCCATTGGTGAGTGCAGCTATTGGTCTACTTATAAGCATATGAAATCTCTTTTTTTTTTAAAGTAAGCATGTCAATCCTAAGCAAGGGATGACATTAGGGTGCATCGTCAATCTCAGGTTTATCTCAGGTTTTAATCAAACAAGCTCAGGGCTGTTATCAAACAGGGTAACTCAAACGATCAAAATGGTAGCTAAGATCTAAAATTTTATCTGCATCATGTTGAGCTATGTAGGAGGCTGCTCTGCCGAAAGTTGAAAGGCCAGTAGGAGAAGTCTCACACCATTTGTTTATTTTAGAAAGGGGTAGGAGGTTATTGAGCAATAGGCTTTATGGAAGCTGGGTAGCAGTCATTGTATCCCAAATAGCTTTGCAAAGTGACAACTGCTTTAGTTATAACCTCAGTGTATGTAGAATTTATTTTTGTTTGATAAACATTTTAATCATTGTATTTTATGCATAAGTCACAAAATTTTTTCTTCTTTTTTGGTTACTCTGAATAAGGCTGTAGGACACCACTGGTTATTAGAGTAGTTGAAGAATCAAATAACTATGAATTAGTTAGAGTTATAGCAGTGACAATTTAAAAGTCTAGGCTAGTTAAGAGTCTAGATTTAAGAACAAGCCTATTGTTGAGATAATTAAGTCTATAGCTTTAGTATGTTGTAACGTAGCATATACCTCTTGTATACCTCTGTTGTTTAGTAGAGATGCTGTAGTATAAAGGCCATTGTTATATAGAGTTTAAGAACGTAAGCCAATTACTGTTGAAACTCTCACAGGTATTTAACAATGACTATGCATTGAAGTGTATTGAATTGTATTTGACAGTTACTGACTAGAACCGAGTTATGCCTTGAATGGACATGCTGTAATTGCATTGTTGATTAGTTTGTTTATTGTGGTTTAATTAGTTTGTTTAACAACTGAACAACTTAGCTCATGGAACTTTTGCTGTAAATCACTACTTAAATACTTTTGACACATGACTTAAGCTAAAGAACACAATTGAATGCATGTGAATTGATTGATTAATATAGTTGATTGATTATAGTTAGAACTCTTATGCTTATATGAGTGGTTAATATGTAGCTGATGCAAAACTTTGGGTATGAAAGTTGCCAAATTGATTGGTAATAAATGAATTGCACATTGCTGAGTGTAAGTAGGTGTATTTTGATGTTGATGATGTATTTTTGATGAAAATGCTGTCGCTATTGTGTTGATTTATGACACTTGATGTTGATGATGTATATTTGATGACAATGCTGTTACTAGTGTGTTAATGGATGATATTGATGTTGATGATGTGTAATTGATGACTATTATATTGTGAATATGTTTGATTGATGACAATAATGTTGATGATGTATAGCCTGTTGAATGCCAATTATCTTGATGATGTGTTTTTAATGTTATAATGGGAAGGTTCAAAGTCTTAAACTAATTTAATGCTCAATGAATATCACATATAAAATAATTTGAATGTCACGTTATGTGCAACTGCTAATAACTTTTTATATATTTGGTTGGGTAAAGATCTGAGTAGAATGACTCTTGGGAATCTCACAAAATATTTAATCTCACTATTGTATAGTTGATATTAGCATTTGATGCAACTGTTACTTGGTATTAATTGTATGATATTTTTATGACATTAAGTGTTTTATCTCGTTATTGGATGAATTTGATGTAACTTAAGCTGTTTGCTAGGTATATCAAAGCAGCTTGTCGGGTGGGGAAAGCTGTGTAAAAACCTAATGTCATTTATTAGTATTTAGATTTTATTTAGAACCAGTGGATGTACCTCAGCTAACATCAATATATATCTCATCATCCCAAGTCATACCATGACAAAATGGCCCATAACCTTTGCTAATTCATGAATACTTAATTAACTTAATCACAGTTTGAATTTGTTGCTTCTGTTTCACACTGTTACAAATGGAGAAATGGTTTATTGTTGAAAGGTGCTATCACAGTTCCGAAAATTCCATTGAATTATGTATTTTCACCGTTCTGAAATGAAACTGTTTGAAAGTTTGCTTGTTTTACACTGTTTTTCTTAGTTGCCAGTAATCCTCTAAGTGTCCATAATCTGACTAAATCTGAATGCCAAATGCTTATGACCTAAATAAGCAACCAATCACAGAAGAGATTGGAAATAGCAGAAAGCCCTGTCCATTTTAGCAGGGCTTGCGTGGGGAGGATGTATATATCTTAACTATAAGTGGAGATGTACTTTGGGTCAGAGAATGACAAAGGCCATAGTTTGGGAATTATATGCTCACCTTTGGACTTAAATTAAACTGTTAAGATTGGACAAGTTGTGTAACCAGAAATTTGCTCTCTGTCTCAGCTAGCTTTAAAGCTTGTCACCTTTAAAGCCCTATTGTACCTTTTATTAAATCAATTGCTCATTGCAACATTTTTGGCACTATAAAACTAAATTGCTACTTTTGAAATGACTTTAACTTTATGTCCCCAATTGTTTGTTGGCTGACCACAGAGAACCAATTTCCTCATAGCAAATTGGTTTGGGTAATTTTATTAAGCAATCTGGGTTATGGAATTAAGGGAATGGAATAAGGGGAATCAAATAACTTAGCTAGAACATGGTCTCTGTTAGTCACTGCACACCAAAGTTGCATAATGTAATTTAAATGTGAAACCCAACCCAGTCTGAGGCTGATCAGCCAAGGCTGATCTGATAGGCCTATGTATGCATCTCATTAAGGAGCTGTTTAGTTATTGGATTGCATGTCAATAGATTGATCATGATTGGTTGGCCTATTGGCCTAAGGTTGAGTTTTTGGTTAAAAGGATGGTTGAATAAATCTCCACCAGAATTGGCTGGCTAGTGTGACTATAGGAACTGACTTGAGTTATCAAGATAAGTATTGTGCTGAGCTATATGTATATAAAGTCTGTCAGTAACTGAGGCAGGCCAGAACTTGGAACTTTAGACTGATATATAAGAAGTATCAGACTGTAGACTCTATCCTATCAAGCTATATCTAAAGAGATAAATTTGGGAACGAGATAGGCTATGGAGCCTGCAATATGACCAGACATGCCAAAACAATCCCAAGAAAATCAAAGAAAAGTCGAATTATAAATTTCATTTTGGAATTTTTTGACATGATGACCGGCAGCATTCCCTCCCCCTCCCCCTCCCCCTCCAGTCGTTGGACTTGTTCACTGCAGGCTGTACTTGGTAAAAGACCCTGGAGGCCCCCATTTTTGAAAAATACAATTGTCACAAAGTTTTATAACATTTTTATGGGTATTTTTCATTTTATAAGCCTTCACATTAAAAAAAACCATCATTTTCCCTACGATAATTCTGAAGCGATGAAGTATCAGTAGTTCATTAGAAATGCTGGTGACCCCCAATTTTCAGGGGCACTTCATGAAAGTGTGTTATCATAATGCCCATATCAGTGTAAGGTCTTAGTTGCACATCTTTTGTGACATTTAGATTCATTTTTTCATGCAACTGGGAGAAAATATCTGTTATGCTGCCAGCTGGGTTGCCAGCCAGCTAAAGCGTCATTCAGCACCTCCCAGCCAGCTGTAATGAATCATTTTTTTCCCAGCCAGCGGCCTCAACTGCTTTCTTATTACTTGACTGCAAATTTCATTGGTTGAACCCCAAAAATTGACTCCCAGCTGACAACTTTGCCAGCTGGGAACATCCAAGCTGACAGTCTGCCAGCCAGCCGGGCACCTGCTTCATAACAGATAATGGTATAACAGATCATTGGGTGCCCCTGATTTTTAACCGTGTAATCCTAAGTTATTGCACATAGCACCATATCTGATTATCATGCAGTCCTATAAATGACCATGACAACTTGACAAGAGAAATAACTTTCCATCAACAACACACCTACCAATATTGCTCTCAATGAAGAGTTTCCAATCTTGATTCCTTGAAGAAACTTTCAAATCTGAGTATGCTTTATACTTCAAGATTTTCACTACAGCAACATGTCCAAGAGCCACCGCCATGTGTATGTACGGAAAGGTTTTGGGAGAGTGATTCCTGAATGTTTCTCTTTCGAACAATTCATTGATGACATCAATTCTGTGCCTCCACACAGCATGATGCATTACGTTCATTCCATTTTTGTATGTTTCTTCAATTTCATTTTTCGTCAGTTTGGATATGGCATCTTTGATATCCAAGATGTTATCTGTGTTGGAATGCACTAAATCAATTAGGCTTTGCCATTGGTCACAATCTCCATCCATTGTCATTGAGGTTTCTGCAATCAATACGAACAGATTTTGAGACCATTAGCAAACATTATTCTAACACTTGCTGAGAAGCCTGTGTTTGTAATTGTAATTGTAATTGTAATTGTAAATACTCTCAGTCATGCGCTGCAATGCAGGCACGAAATTCGTGGTGAGCCTTCCACAATGATACAGCTCAGGGCGGCCATAGAACGGCGCCCATGGGCAGAGACTAGAGGAACATTGCCCAAGGTTCCCATGCCGTAGCACTCTCCAGTGTTGGTGACCGCCGTATGATGGTGATTGATGAGAAGACTGTGAGTCTGACACATACCCTATTAATTCAGGGATGCCCAGGGTCTTTCAGTTGCCCCAGCACAGAACACTGGATACAACCCACCTCCATTTAATGTCCCATGGGCTCGGACCAAATTGAGTTCCAGGAGTGGGAGTTGAACCCACGACCTCAAAGCCAGACTGGTAGCACTAACAAGCACCTTAAACCATTAGGCCACGGAGAACTGTTAGGCCACGGAGAACTCTTTAGGCCACGGAGAACTCTTTGAGGAACCAAATACTTAAATGCCAATGAAATGCCCATTTTCCCTCTTGACTTATATAAGCATTTAGGCGCCATCTCTGTTGTGCGTCCTATAAATGTTGTGACCCTTCTGGCCCTAAGCCTCGGTCCAACTTTGTTACCAAATTTTTAAAAGACAGGGTTGCAAATTGCATAATCTTATGTAAATTTTACTGGCATCTTTTTAAAAGTTGTGCATGGAAGTCACAAACACTGCAGTACCATTTTTTTGATGATCAGATTTTTCTTTCGGGACCATGTCAATGCAGGCAAATGGCTATTAAAACTGCAATTGAACTTCCTTCCAACCAGTATTTCCTAGTTTTTGTTTTGTGGTGTTACCATGGCTAACTGCCAGCCTAGGTAACAGAAACTATCGACAGACTTAGTACCGCCCTGAAATAAAAAATTTTGTGAAATTAGGACGGTCTTCTCATTTGACAGCAGGTCATGGGAAAATGTTTCCCCTTCCAAGCAGACAACACAAAAGGTTGGGATGCTGCTAATGAAATTATTATTCAGCCACTAAACATAAAACATGCATGTGGCTTTAAATGAGATATCAGTTCCAAAATACAACCGATAAACATAGCCCTAGGTACATCTTGATGATATTCCGATGTCAAATAAAATTCTATACATATATATGTAAATTAAAATAATTAGTAACTATTTGTTTTTGTTTTTCTTTATTATGATAAGAAGCAAACAATTACAAGCTCAGCAAATTCACAAAATAAATTTCAACAACATTTACACAATGACAGACATATCATCAAATTAACTAAGTTTCAGCAAAACCTGTTTTACAATTTCAATATATGATGCAGGAACTTAGGAAAATTGCATGGTTTAATAAAACAGGTTCAACACAGGACAGTAAGCAAGGATCAATGAACAGAAAAAAAAATCATATATTATGACATTTCATAGCAATAAAACACTTTTTACATCACCAATATTGACTAAAGGTGTGTTTCTTTTGAAAAACTATTAATGTACCATCTTTACACAATGCATTAAGTTCTATTTGGTCGGCTTCCAGTATTTCCATTCACAATGACAAAATTATCTTGGTCTAATAAAGCTACAAAATAACAAAGAAACCGTGAAAAATTGCAAAAGGAGTTCTAGTAGCTCCATATCAGTGATGCAAATCAACACAAAATTCAACAGGTTAAAATGGTACCAGCAAATAATCAAAGAAATATTTCCATCATGCACAATCAACTGCAAGCCCTACAGGTTCACTTTTCAAACATCTAATCCATAAACTAAACTCACTTGCGTGCAGTTTTAAAGATTCTCTTTCTATGTTTACAAACATAGCATAGATTCAAATTCATCAATAACTGTCAAGGGCAGGCCTAACTTCTTCATACCAGCCAGTTTCATGCCACAGCAACGCCAAACCTTGATTAAACAAGATTTGTACAGTGACCTAACCTTGAGATAGGAAGAGACTTCTTCAGTCAATCCATCCATTTCTTCTTGAGACAATACCCTTGAGCAATCCTTTATGGCTTCATTTAACTGATCGACAGTCATGTATAACACCTTCATTTCCAAGACATCAAAAAACTGACATAAAGGCCTCAGATTTAAGAGTAAAGTTGGAAGTCGCCCAGATTGCAACTCAGCAGCAGGAAAATCAATTCTCTCAACATAGACATCAAAAACACACCACAAATAATACAATGGTATGTTCCCACTTTCATCAATTGCCTGGATGTCTGCTCCTAAGGACAAGAATGTCCCAATAGCTTTGTTGATAGCGTTGAGCACTTCAACCCGTTCATCAGACCAATCACCCTCTTCAATATGTATGAAGTACTCAAAAACATTATCTAACAAACCTAGCCCACTGTCAACATATTCAGCAATATCCAATCCCTGTTCTGAAAACAGTTTGGCACATTTCGCAACAAATAATAAGACTGAAGCATGGATAGGAGGATTGTCTATACTGTTACTTTCAAAGATAAACTTGAGTAAAGCAGTAGCACTGCAGGAAAGTGGCCTTTTCAAAGAATTTAACTTTCTAGTTTCAAATGCTGAAATAGCAGGAACAGGCGTAGTAATTGATGCCTCATTGAAGTGAGGACTAGCCCCAGCACTCAAGAAGACTTTCAGACACTCAAAGGTTTCATTCAGACTTTCCTCTGTCATATGCCGGTGAGCATAACACAATAAACTGTGAAGCGGATACGACCCGTCCGCATTGGTCTTGGTCGCATCAAAACCTTCATCAATTAAAATACTGATGCATTTGGCAGCCTCTCCAGGCCAAGAAGTATAATGAGAATACTGGCAAATGAAGTGGAATGGGTTTGGGTGCTTGAAGATTACATTTCGTTCTTTTGCATAAGCAAACAGGAATGAGAGACAGCTAGCTGACAACTTCAGCAATGATATTTCAAAGGCATGGTTTAGAGAATCATAGCTCAAATTCATCACAGGCAAAAATAACTTCAATTTAGCAGGACCGGATTGCACAACCATCCTTGATACCCACATCCTCTGTCCCTTCATTTCACAATTATATTGAGCTAACAGAAATTTTACTCTGTTTAAGAAACTAATATCAGACTCATAACATTCTTCATAGCAGAGGTTATCAAGGAAATCATAAACAATTTCCGCAACCGAGGAAAATGAAGGTCTCTCTTGGTCTTCTACAAACTCTACAGCAACCTCGACACTTGTCCTTTGCAATGGCTCAAAAGGTCCGTTGACCTTTTCATCAAAATTTGGGTCAGCTCCAGCTGCAAGCAATTTAGATACGTACTGGTATCCCTCATCAAATTTCTTAGCCATATCCTCTGTATCATAAAAAGGAAGACTTCTAAATAAATAAAATAGTGCAGAGTAGAGTGGATAAGTTGCCGTTCTGTGCATTGCATTAACATCCCAACCATACTGAATGAGTAACATTGTGCATTCCAAAACATTTCTAGTGGGTTCCTCGATAGGGTGGGCGGAGTACAGAAGGTGGTAAGGATTTTTCAACTCAAACAGAAATTTGCTTGCGACATTGAACTGCAAAATGGCCCGCAAGAATTCCGGAGCGGCATAAGTAAGTGAATTTTGAAATCCCTTATCTTGTGCTTTAAAGTCAAGTTCACTCAAAATCATTGGCATAGCTGAAAGACAATTAGCTTCTATCAAGCTCTTGATCAATATATTTCTGGGCTCATCTTTAACATATTCTGGATCGTCTTCATCAATTAATGCCAGTAGGCAGTCCTTCTGTCTCACAAGCACCGCTACATCGAACGCAGTTAAAGAATCACCACATGTGTACTTAGCCTTCATCTCCTCATCCAAAATTGCTGCAAGAAAAAAAGTCACTTTTGAGTTTGAAGGGTTGATTCGTTTTCAAAACACATTGAACATGAATAAATAACAATTCTACATCCAGAAAATTTTCTTCAAGGAATAACTCAAACCTCTTCGTAACCACAAAACTCATTATATTATCATAAAGGATAAGAAGATCATTTTTAAACATCCTACTAATATACTATACTACCATAAAGGCAAAACATTTTTGAAAATAATCGTACTCATTCAGGTGAATTATATGTCCGTACCAGATATTGTCATATTTTACAATGGTATAACAAGCTACATGTAACTATTCTTGGCACAAGGTGTATCTGAGAACCAATCTGGGATCCTGTCATAAACAGATTCCAACAGTTATCCTGAACATCAGGGCTTGTTTTAAACTTGATTAACCTCCAGAAACCGAGAAACTGAATCTGACACAAGCTTATAACCATGATGGACTAGAGTAGCATGTAGACTTCAGATATTTTCTTAGAGAGCTGATGCAAGGGCTCCTCCAGATAAGTCTAATAATTAACACGATTTTGAATCCACTAGTTTAAATAATATCAATGCGTTTGTCAGTTGATGAGACTACATTCATCTACAAGAAACAACGTCACTACAAATGGACAGTTTGAGTTACTGTAGAAGGGACTACAGTACAATATTCCCAGATACTTACAGACATGCTCTTCAATGAAGGTTTTCCAGTGCTCGTTCTGTGAAGAAACTGTTCCTTCAAGGTATCTTGTGCATACCATAATTTTCACCACAGGTAAGTGTCCAAGAGCAACTGCCATGTGCAAATATGGAAATGTTTCAGGGAAGTGGGGGGCCTGAAACATACCCCGTCTGTATAGCTCATTGATGACGTCAATCCTGTGTTTCAAGACAGCGTGATGCATAAGGTTCATTCCATTTTCATAAGTTTCTTCAATTTCATTTTTTGCCAGCTTAGATATAGCACCTTTGACATCCAAGAAATTATCCGCATCAGAATGCACTAAATCAAGTAGTGATTTAAATTGGTCACGATCCATTGCTCTTCTGATCTCTGTAATGAATGGAAACACACAGGATTGAGACCATCAGCAGGCATTATTCTGGCACTTTTACAAATTCTTGCTGAAAATAGAGGGCTTGTTTCATGCGTAAAACCAAATTCCATGCGTTTTTCCATGAATTTGAGGCCAAATTACAAATTTCCTGATTTTTCCCTACCGGGAATTTTTTTTTTACACCATTTTCCCTGTCCGGTGGGGACCTTATATTTTCGCATGAAAATTCAATGTAAAGTCCCTGTCTATCATAGGCGCTCTTGAGGAACTTCTTAAACATCATCAAATTCAAACTAGACATGTCGAATAGCATAGCGATGAGTGATGCACTGCGCTACAGAGTCAGTGGCGGATCCAGACAGGGTCATCTAGGGGGGGGCCTGGGCGTGTTTCGGCATTCGCAGGCCCGCGTCGCAGCGTATTTTCTTCAAAATGCTACTATTAATCTCAGTGGTCTAGGGGGGGCCCGGGCCCCCTAGGCCCCCCCCTGTATCCGCCACTGAGAGTGAATCACATGAAGGCATGGTCAACTGAACATTTTTGGTCAGGATCCCAACAACATGAAAATAGTTTTATTCTGAGGGTTATAATGAAGGACTTAGACTGGGGTGTGCCTATTAGGTTACAGTATATGTTTCCTGATTGTTGTTGTGTTTCCAGAACCACAGTGCATTTCAGATTTTTTCCTTAAATTTGCCGAAAAATTAAACAGAAAAAGACATGCTGCATTCAGAATCTCTGCACAATCTCCACTGTCGCCTTTATTACCGGCACACCGGCTTAAATTAATGGAAATCTTATAAGAAATGGAGCAATTTTCACCCGGTCCTTGTTTCTGGGCACCTATGCTTGGCAGTATCACAAAATGTGATGAAATAATACTAGAGTCAAGGATGGTAAATCCGATCACCCCATAATACAGGCATGCAAATATATCTGTTACAGTTACAAGTGTGAGTTTTAAAAGCAAGAGAAACTCATTTTCAACTCATTTTGCCGTTTTTACTGTGTAACCGGAAATTTGAATGATATTGCAGCTCTATTTAAAAACAGAGGATAAAATACAAAGAAATCCTGTGACATCATCACAGCCATTATGGAT
Organism: Platynereis dumerilii; assembly: GCA_026936325.1. Classification (NCBI taxonomy): domain Eukaryota; kingdom Metazoa; phylum Annelida; class Polychaeta; order Phyllodocida; family Nereididae; genus Platynereis; species Platynereis dumerilii. Next base: position 10,431,062 of record JAPTHN010000009.1, read on the forward strand.
GCTTGTAATAATTTCGTAGGCCCATTTCTGTCAACACACAAATGTATTTGAGGAGAAAAAGACATTGAATGAGACGTAAAATTAAACTATTCTTGTATGATTTCTTAAATAATTTAATTGTGACAAATTGAAGGGGAAAAAAGTGGACGGAATTACCATCATCATCAGAACTGGCTAAATGTAGAAACTTGTGTGTAAATTTGTTGAAATGGTCTTGCAGAGTACCTTTCTGACTCATGATATTTAGACATGCATTCATCTGATTAAAGGAAGTATATTGGAGCAATTATACAACTTTGGTTGAGATAAAAGGGTTCTTTAATTTTATATGAAGTGAAATCAGTACCCCATTATTCCAAACTTGAATCAAAATTCTTTGTTAATAAATGCAAAAGTAGAAAAAATAACAAGATATGAAAACTGAAAGTATTCATTTGTTATTACCTGGATTAGAAAACGGATCCCTCTCTTTTTCATGAATTGTTTTATCTGGGGTACAGTGCACATATTCAAAGCACAATCATTCAATCCATTCATGGAAAACAGTGAAAGTTGTGTCAATGCACCAGTAGCCCTTACATAAAATTTGCATCAAATGTTAGTTGACGAATCTGGAAGCCTACGAAAACAAGGGCACTGCTAGCCACCTGGCGGTGGCGCAGTGCAATGAGCTAAAATTTTGCACAGGAGTCAGAGAGGGGCTATAGAACATTTACGGGGGTTAGAGCCCGGAACCACCACAAAATTTAGCCGAAACCGCTGCAAAACTAAAAAGTCAAAGTCAGCTGAATCTAGGCAGCTTAGCCATAGAAAAATTTGATAAGCGCCACTGCCGAAATGGCTTGACGAACATGAATCTTTGATAGTTTCCTGCTTCAGATAGCCTCAGGCTGACAGTGACACTGAGTGAATGTTCAATGGCAATGAAACACTGACACTTCAATTGCAATCAGTTCGATGGCACTCATGGCAGTCAAGCAACATTGGTCATGTACCTGACACTCCAATACCAACTAGACCTGTCTTTAATGCAATTATCCATTCACAGCATTTTTAAGGGAGGCCCTTCTTCAATAATCCCTTGGAAGTCCATCGGTTTTTAAAATGTATATATTTTTATAGTTGTGCTGGACGTCCATGAGGACTGTTCAGTTACTTTAAAGGAGTTTACAGTTACATTAAAACCAGCAGCCCTAATAAAATCCGAGCCATCCTTCATTAAGAGCAATTATACCCTTTTTGTGCAAAATACTGGAGATAATTTAGGTCATTCTATAAAAAAGTGTATAATGTCAATAATGTGCCCCAAATGGGATACTCGGAACTGACTTCATTGTTTACAGCCTGCTTAGATCACAAATTAAATGTTTTAATAAGTGGATAATGATCAGATACGTCACAAAAGTTGGCAGAAAATAGTCAGCTAAGTTGAAGTCACAAAAATTGGTTTAATAAGTTAGTCATGCTCGCTTCAAGTTAGTCACAAATGCTTGACTGACTTGGCTCCGGGCTCTGATGGAGGTTAGCCCTAATGAATTTCAGACTTTCAATGTCTACAACAAGGGGTTGAAAAAAGGGGGGTCCAGACAGGCACTTTACCTAACTTCCTCTGTTATATATATCATACAGAATCCCCTCTGGGAAAGGGGTTTTCCGCATAATATAGTTGGTCACTCAATTTTTTAGAGTAGAATTATTAATTTTTCACATAGAGAAATTTATATATTAAGAACCCTGTGTAAACGGTGCCTTTATCACCATTTTTCTTAATTTCCGTCATGCTATACAATTCTCTCTGCTCCTCATGCAGCCCTGCAGATGCAGTACAATTTTATTTATCCAGAGATACCTAACATGATCCTATCAGCCCTGCATCTTCCACGATACCTCAATGATGCGTTTTCTGGCGAGTCTTTGTCCTTCATGCTTTATTTTGTGTTGTCATCCTGAGGATCATTCATACATGTCCTACACCAACAGGGTAAATGTTCATTGCTCCTACACAGATAGAACAATTTGTAGAGCCAAAAACAAACTAAATTTTGATTGCTGTGTCAGTTGAAGTGCTAAATTTACAAATTGCATTTCAATGCCTATTGAGGTGTTCCACATTCAAAGCTGATTTGGAATAGATGTTTCAAGTCTGAAGTGCAAATATGCTTTCAGATCTTTACTTTCTTGCTATAGGCTATATATAATATTAAGGATTCCCAAGAAAAACTTCTGATGTATCACGCTGCATCTTCATCATTACAGAGCAGCCAAAGCAAGTGTCAACTAAGGCTGTAAATCGGGGGTACCCTTTAACATCGATACTTGACAGCACTAAATCGATCAATAATCGAGTCATTTTGAACTTTATATGTAATAAAATCCTAGTCTGAAAGAGCAGACTTCTTACAACACGAAAAAGGGCCCTTCGTAATGAAAACCAAGTGTCAAATGCATTTAATTGCACTGGCAAAAAAACACAAAAGCAGTGGATAAATGTTTGCTCAATAAACAATGTGTGTGATGGTAATAAAGGTGAATTTACCGCATATATTAGCCAAAATTGCAGAAAATCAACTGGAATCCACATTGTTCACATCCCTCCACCGGCATTTTTTTTCTGCTTCTTGTCTCACAGAGAAGCGAGAATCTTGCCAAAACGAGAGTTTCGAAAGCGCGTGTTTACAAATGGCGACGAGAGGAATGGAATTTTGTTAATTTCAACAAAAAACTTTGATAATTTAGTATATATCATGCCCTAATCGTCCGACTCGATGTAATCAAATCCAGATCGAGCAAATCATCAGTTGAGCGATAATTGAGCAACTGGCTCGCTCATTACAGCCTTACTGTCAACCTTATTACACTACTCAGTTGGATAAACAGATAGATACCTTATAATACCTTATAATACCTTATCTATTGAAAAGATACTCTCTCCTAATCTTAATGTCTTTAAGATACACCAAGATAATCACACAGTAATTCACACTTCAATAAATAGCTACTTATCACATATGTAGACTGACAGATTAGATAAGTTATTACAGGTAGATACAACACACCTATTTATAGACAGATCAATGTACTGCTCACATCCATTGCTTTTCCTACCTTTATACTTGCAACAGGCATCCAATATAACATATAATGAAAATGCTCCTCATAGGGTGTCTATTTATTAGGGATCCACCGATCCAGATTTTTTCAAGTCGATCCGATACTGATACCGATCTTCTGGATAGAAAGCGGCCGATTTTGGCCGAAATTGACGTATTGGAACATCAGAATAGTCCTGATTTTCTGCCAATCCAATCTGAGAATGTTTGATACACATTTGTTAAGTTATTCAATCTTTTCATGCTGCAATATCCAGGTATCGGTATCGGCTGATCTCGAAAACTTTAGTATTGGTATCACATCAGAATGAAAAAATCTGGATCAGTACATCCCTACTAAAAACATTCGTTTTTATTCCTTTCATTTTTGTACCAATATTAGAGAAAAGGCCCAATTAATCAAAACAACTGTTCATCATATTCAACATGCCTCAATATTTCAAAATCGAATTAGCATCCTCGAAGTTATTTCGTCAAGTAGACAGATGGATATACTGCCATGTCAGAGGATAGACACATAGACAGACGGATAGATAAGATTCATTTCTCCCTGCACAACTTTTTAACTCTATCCAGCTCACTTTATTTCAGTTCTGTTCATTGACATGCCCGCTTGCAACGGGAATGCTAGGTGAACTATTCTTCCTCACTCACAGTTTGTGAAACAATACTTTCATTTGGGAGACTGGCGCACAGGTCCTATCTCAATGCCATTTGTGTTACATATAATCTTCTATCACAGGCAAACGATAGTTCATTATGCAATTGGGCTCCATGACGGAAGATTTGGAAATTCTCTGATTGCCAAAGAAGCTTGGCTTCAGTCAGGTGGAGCAGGTAATTAATTTTACCAAGAAATTCAATGAATTGTTGAATTAACAGCAGTTAAAGTAAAAATATAATTTGTTTCACCAAAAATAGAAGTATTTATTACATAATATTTTGGTGGCTATGCAACAGAGCACACATTTTTTACATATTTAAAGCAGCATAATCTATACTCGTTAAAGTAACAAGAAACTTCATCAAAATTACACACTACACAAAAACCATTCTCAACCTGCTCATCCAAGAGCTATTGACATTGCATTGATTGAAACACCAAATTCTGCATTTTCTATAAAATGCCTGCGCAATGACAGTTCACATGCTATTTGATAGTAACATACAGCCCCGACACACAGCTCTAAAAATGCTATAGCAATCAATACATTTTCTAAAAAGACATGCAGTCTTTAGACATGAAGAGGACATAATATCAAATACAAATTGGTATGGGACATAATATCAACTAGAAGGCAAATTGGAATTTGCATATCTGGACGGTGATAATCGACCTGACCGTTGTAAAACAAGCTACAGCTAGTCGTTTGGTATGCTGAATTGTAGTAGCAGGGTCCAATTTTATGAGGACGTTAGCCCTAAGTGGCCTTGAGAGGGAGAAATGCATATTTTGCTAGACATGCGGCAACGTACAAGTGTTTTGATTGATACTTATGTTGAATTGGGAGAGACGAAAGTTTGTAGGGCTTGAGTTATGTAGAGTAATATCATGATGCATTTTTTGCAATTGCATATGAGTGTACATTATTGACAAAACAAGTCAAGTCTCTAAGCAAACAGATATATTGCACTCATCAGGCACTTTCTTGAAGTGCCATTGATGACATTTAGATTTGGCAGCAGATCTCGGCCAAGCATTCAGCGCCCCCGAGGTGCGCCCCCGAGGTGCGCCCCCGAGGTGCGCCCCCGAGGTGCGCCCCCGAGGTGCGCCCCCGAGGTGCGCCCCCGAGGTGCGCCCCCGAGGTGCGCCCCCGAGGTGCGCCCCCGAGGTGCGCCCCCGAGGTGCGCCCCCGAGGTGCGCCCCCGAGGTGCGCCCCCGAGGTGCGCCCCCGAGGTGCGCCCCCGAGGTGCGCCCCCGAGGTGCGCCCCCGAGGTGCGCCCCCGAGGTGCGCCCCCGAGGTGCGCCCCCGAGGTGCGCCCCCGAGGTGCGCCCCCGAGGTGCGCCCCCGAGGTGCGCCCCCGAGGTGCGCCCCCGAGGTGCGCCCCCGAGGTGCGCCCCCGAGGTGCGCCCCCGAGGTGCGCCCCCGAGGTGCGCCCCCGAGATTAATCATAATTCATTAACTGTATTTGGTTGAACACAAATAACCTTTATATGATTTAATTGTTGTAATCACAACTCAGGACAACCATGGTGCTGGTACGCACTTTGCACGTTAAATGGCTACGGAGAGTGTCCCCCTAGCGGGAAACCCAAGAACTACCTTTTCACAGCAGCAAAGACAGCGGGAACCAGCCAGACGACATCAACCAATCACATCGCTTCATTCCAATGGCAACCAGCTACTCTATCAGAGATGTATAGGCTCTGACTCTATGTATCGATGGACTGGTCCCCCCTAAGCTACAGACAGGTGGGCCAGATAGCAGCCAAATGCATCAGATTTAGTGATTTCTGCCTATTCTCGGCACTGTATGCATCTATCTACAGTTGTTACAGACAGATCTAGCCCTAATCTATCTGCCGCATCACTCTGACACATTAGGATGGCATGTGTGCAGAGGTGGAGGGTGAAATAGGAGCTGATTGGAGTAAACCGCTATATGTCATGTTTAATGCCGGCAAAGTTGACAGGAAGTCAAGGCTGACAGAAGTAGTAGTGTAGCCAAGCAGTATCTGGACTCCGTCCAGATAAATACAAATTGGTATTGGCACTTTCGTAGATCAAATATATTCATTTAAATTTGCTTCACCTTAAAATTGTACTTGTGTTATTAAGTATTAATTTTCAACAAATTTTGTTAAATTTAGTCTGATTGGGTAAAATAAGGCGGGTAAGTCTTCCAAAATATTGAAAAATAGTCAAAATAACTGGTTTTACAGTAATTGGAATGAAGAACAGTCATGGAAAAAAGATTTGTCATAAACCCAATAAAGTTTATCAAATATACTTGGTCCAGTTAAAAATTGCCTTAATATTTGCAACAACACACTAGTCAAAATGAAAATATCGGAATTGAAGGTTCCTGCTATAATAATTACTGTACATGTTACGTATCAAAATGTAATCAAAAGCTATGTATCAAAATGTAATCAAAAGCAACAACTTAAGGCAAAAAAGTTATCATAAAATACCAAAGTAACAAATTCAACAGAAAATACACTGAACACTGTCACAGTATCTAAAATGTCACACATCAACTCCAATGGCACATCAAGCCATAAACAAGTTCAATAGGTTTAGATTTCACAATACGACGAGTAAGTAATCAAGATAGTACGTTTTCATTATGTTTTCATTTAACAATAAGAAGAGTCAGTAATCAAGTTTCAAAGCAGCATGCTGTTTCTTCATTGTCAAATTGCTCAATAGATAGATCTCCATTACAAAAACAGCATAGATTCAAAGTCATCAATGACTGTCCAGCTCAAGTCTAACTTTCTCACTTTGGCCAGCTTCAAGCCACAGTAACGCCAAACCTTGATTAAACACGATTTGTACAGTGACCTCACCTTGAGATGAGAAGACACTTCCGCAATCAGTGCATCTTCCTCATCCTGAGACAATTCTATGCACTGCCTCATGCAGTTCTCAAATTGAAACACAGCAATATACAGTTCTTTCATTTCAATAACATCTAGAAATTGGCACACAGGCCTCAGATTTTGGAGAAGAGTAGGCAGGCGTTCAAACTCGTCATCATCCTCCAGACATTCATCTATATTATCTACGAACTCATCAAAGTGTGATAGGAAATTGCAGAATGGCAACCGACCTTTGCCATCAATTCTCTGAATGTCTGCTCCTAATGACAGAAAAGTACCTATGGTCTTGCTTAGTACTGTAATAAGTCTCATTCTAGTGTCCAAACAAACTTCAAGTACCATGCTTCCATGGAAGTTTTGAAACAATAACATCAAGAAAGTATTTCCATGTTTAACATAACCTCCAAGCTCCAATCCATGTTTCGACAAAAGTTTGGCACTTTTCATAACGAACTCACACCGGGGCGCATCCACCAAATTGTCCTTAAAAGAAGCTCTGACATAATAGTGAAAAACAGCAGCACTTGAAGCATAGTGGGTCGTGCTGGTCGATGAAACAGTGTTTTCAAAGGCTGAAATAGGACGGACAGGTGGATTAGCTTCTTCTTCATTGAACGTGAGACTAGCGCCAGCATCCAGCAGGAGCTCCAGACACTTGAAAACTTCTTCCAGAAACTTTGCCCGAGAACAAAATACAACATGACCAACAGCAAACTCAATCAAAGAGTGTAGTGGATAGGATCCTTGAGCATTGGTCTCCTTGACATCGTAACTGTGCTTTATCAAAATTGCAATGCACTCAGCAGCATTTCCAGGCCAAGCAGATTTAGCAGAATATTCACAAATGAAGTGAAATGGGTTTGGATGCTTGAAAACTATATTGTTGTCCTTAGCATATTGCAGCAGTAATTCCAGGCATTCAGATGACAAATAATGTAATGACATCTCAAAGGCATAGTACAGAGAATCAAAGTTAAAGTTCATTAAAGATATCAGCAATTTCACTCCAGCAGGACCAGGTTTCTCCACCATTTTACCAAGCCAACTTCTCTGCCCTTTCATTTCGCAGCCAGATTGAGCAAACAGTGTTTTAAGCCTATCAAAGAAAGCAACAATGTAGACCCGAGAATATTGTTTGTATTGAAGGGAATTAATGACAGAAAACATGGCTTCCGCAGCCGAAGAAAATGCTGGTCTCTCTTGATCATCATCACTCACATAACATTCCACAAAGGTTTTTTCTATTGGATCAGAGGGTTCATTTGCTCTTTCATCAAAAGTTGGATCTGCTCCAGCGGCAAGCAATTCAGATAAGTATTTGAATCCAACATCCAATTTCTTAATTGTAACTTCTTCATGATCATCGTTAATGAATGCAAATAAGTAATGCAATGCGGAGTACAAGGGATATGTTGCCAGTCGGTTCATTGCTTTAACATCCCAACCATAATCGATCAGTATCTTGGTACATTCCAAAACGTTTGCCAAATCAGGATGATAATCATACTTATTCACAAAATACAGTATGTGATATGGATTTTTCAGATGAAACTTAACCCTTTTCTTCACACTGAGCAGCAAAATTGTTTTCAAAAAGTCAGGAGCAGCATCGGCAAGTGAAACTTGAAAGCCATGATCCAGAGCGTCAAAGTCAAGATCATACAAAATCATAGGCAAGGCTGATGGACAATTCACCTGAATCAGGTGCCTAATCCAACCTTCACTCGTTCCATCCAATAATTCAATTAAGCAGTCTTTTTGCTTGACGAGAACTGCTATGTCATATGCCGACAGGTCATCCCCATGTAAAAACTTAGTCTTCATGTCTTCGTCTGCAATAGCTGCAAAAGGGCAAGAATAACTCATTATCATTATTATTATCATATTGTTTATCATACACTTTTCGTACAAAGGTATATTATGTTGCAAACATTTGTGGAAAAAGAAAATTGAGCAGTTGATTACAATTTAAAAATAAGAATAAATTGAAGAGTCATTTTAAATACAAGTCTAGTTCACAGCAAGGTCCTCAAGCCATTCACATTTTTCTTCACAAGTAAAGAAATCAGGGAGGCTGCCATCAAGGATATCCTTTACAGCTTGAACCGTACAGGAGTCGTGTATGCTACAGGTGTTTGACCGCAGCTTGGCTTTGAGTAAATCGTCAATTGGTAGTCCATAGTCTCTACTCAAGAGCCTCAGATTTTCACCTAAAATGGATTCAGCAGTGCTTTGGCCTCTAAGGGCAATAAGTCTAACATGATCATTGTCACTGTCTAGCATTGACTTGTACATCTTCATGAATCTATTGGATATGCTATCTTTTGAATTTGGTAATCCACTCAGTTCTGGTAAATACCTAGTGTGTGTGGCATACGGTAAATCCATAGTTCTTCTTATACCACGGTTGAATGCGGTATGGAACAATTTCACACTTTTGTCTCCCAGGCGCCAGGCTGTTGCTCCATAAAAGCTGCACTGCGACTGGAAGACTCTGATTTTGTGCTTGCTGCTCACACCACCAAGATGTCCATTGATCAAATTTATTCGACCGATGATGTCCCCTCTCTTCCTTGAGATCTCCACATTCTCTTTCAGATCTTCAGTCAAGAAATTACCAAGATGTTTCACATAGGGTTTCCATTCCAACTTATTACCACCCAACATGACTTGAGGCTTTGGCTGTCCTTTTTTCCTGGTGTAAAGTATGCACACAGTTTTTCTGACATTAAATAACATGCCATACTCCAAGCCGAAGTTCTCACAAACAGTCACCATAGATTGCAGCCCTGAGGCAGTGGGAGACAACAAAGTCATGTCATCTGCATAAGTGAGTGCACCATAATACTTTTGTCCATGCCAGCAACCCACGCCAATCTGCTCAAGTTCATTCAGGAGTTTGTCAAGATAGACACAAAATAGAATAGGAGAGGCAATGCTCCCCTGCCTTATACCATTTGTTGCAGTAAAGTATTCGGAATGTTTATTATCCCAACTGGTTCGTAATTTCTGACACTTGTACTGATTATCATCACGACTTCGTATTTCATAGCAAATAGCAATTTAACATAACAGACCAAGGCCTAGTCTTGTCTTTATTTGCACTGGTAAATTCAACGCCACCACGATCTTACTGGGCCTGCTAACTCCATCTGGACAAAATAGATCACCTTCAGATTCAGCCAATTTGGAATGGACATATTTGTTAGAACCTCTCTGATTGGTCGAGTTCAAAATTGACCTATCTTTGTGCAGATGAAACTAGCAGACAGACAGAGCATCGTACTTATGCATTTATTTGAAACAACTACATTGGACTTCAGTTTACACAAGTACTTACCAACATTCCTATCAACGAAGCTTTTCCAATCTTCATTCTTTGAAGAAACTGTGACATCGGAGTATATAAATTTACAGACCATGATTTTCACAACCGCCAAATGACCAAGAGCCACCGCCATGTGCACATACGGAATAGCTTCAGGGGAGAGTGAAAACCAGAACATTTCTCTGGTGAACAATTCATTTATGACATCAATCCTGTTTTTTAAGACAGCATGATGCATAAGGTTCATTCCATCTTTGTAAGTTCCCAAAATTTCACTTTTTGTCATCTTAGATATGACATCTTTGACATCCAAGAAATTATCTGCATTGGAATGCACTAAATCAATTAGTGTTTTCCATTGGTCACGATCCCCAGCCATAGCTTTTAAGATCCCTGCAATAAATACAAATAGGACAGCTTGAGACAATTAGCCTACCTTACCAAGTCATTCGCTGCAAAGTCTAACCTATGTTTTTTTAAATACACAATTGCATCCATTTTACTTTCACAAGGAGTCTTGATTCATATGGGCAGTCAAAAATATGCCTAATTCCTTTATACTGCATTCATAAATTCTCAGATGCCAGCAGAAGACCTGTGAAGACATGTGAGGGGAAATATTGGGTGTTTTCTATTGACCCGGTGAGATTTTAAGAAATACCACAATCAATTATCAGTTCTTCACAGAAAATAACTGTTCTACTTTTTTCATGAAATATTAGCCAAACTGCCATATTTTCTCAAAAGTTGCACTTCAGCAGAGTCTTCAGTGATGAAGTCAGACACGCCCACAGAGCTGACCAATGAACAGGTCTTCAAGCATGTTATGCAAATTAAGCCGATTTTCGCTATTTCGCACATTTTCGAAAGTGTTAGATATTTTATTCCTATACGAGTCTCTCTGAGACCTTTAAAATGATATGTCATACGTCTCTGAGGAATTAATAGTTGCTTTGCAAATTGCCTGTAAACCTTCGAGGTGGATAGAAATACTGCACGCTGATTGGCTTAGAGGCTCTGACGCAAAATCTTAATATAATATGCGAACATGGGAGGCATTCGTCTGGGGTAGATTCTCTGGGTGAAAAGTTAAAGACATGAGGGAAATTTTAATCTTGGTTTAATGTTGAAATAGATATCAATTAAATTGGACCTTGCTTACACAATAGGCCTAAACTAATGGCAGTTAATGCATGTTGATGCGTAGTACCTGAGTAAGTTTCACAATCACAGCAAAGTACTTTTGACACTTCAGACCACCCCTCTGAGCTATTCTCTATGACAATTAAGGGTGAAACAAGCGTCGAGAAAGTCCAGAATTTTAATTAGCATTATTAGGCTGCTTCTGTAATTAACTACAACAAAGAAGCCTATGACACTGATGTAGACATGCAAAGATGATTGTCTGCATGGGCGATATTAGTATTTTTAAATTGATTTTTGGCATTATTATAAATTTATTAGTGTTGGTCAGACGGTCCTACCAGGTGTGTGATTCAGTCGGACACTAGCAAATGTATCGAAAAATGTCTGTCGGTACGAAGTATTCGGGAAAGTGTGAATGTGAGCAACATCAAGAATAAGTCTGAATATACTAGGTGTGACACATACAGTGATACTAGACTTTTCAAAGCGAAAAATAGGTTTACAGAATTTCTGATGTCTATTGCAAATGCCTCTTTTTTTCGTGTCTCACAAAGAGAGAAAATGCTATTTAGAAGGCAAGAACTAGGAGTTAATCCCAATCCGCAAAACTCATTTTTCAAAAGCTATCTCTCAACAGGCCGGCAGCAATAACCACTGGAATTTTGAAAGCGAAAATGGGTATGTCTGATACGTTTTTCCTCATTTTTAGAGATGCTTGCTTGCTTGCAAGCGGCATCTCTATTGTGGGAGGAAGGCTCTGAAAGTTATGACAATTGCCTTGGTCATGCCGTTTCATCTCTGTCATTAAAACTTTGCATACAGTCTCAATAGAATTTTATCTTGTGTTGGTAAACTTTTGGTTTCTTTCTGAGATGAAGAAATTAGTAAAGAAAACAAACAGGCTGAGTTTCTGCAGGTCAAAGGTCAATCACCAACAGTAGGTCACAGACCAGTTACCCTCCAGCAGGTCTTAGTGACAATTACCCTTGTGCAGGTCTCACATGCCAGATATCCTTGCGCAGGTGACAGGCAAAGGGGTAGATGCTATCATGGGCAGTCTATCTAAAAGCATCATGTGTAGATTATTAGTCTAGTTAGGCCTTTCCATGGTTTTACATACCCTGGCAGGCAGATGGCAGGGCAGCGAGCTTAAGGATAATTTCAGGCCAAGACCAAGCCACTTATTTGGTTCAAATCAATTTTATGGTGCTATTGTGTCCTTTAATGGTGGTTTTCGCTGAAGGCTTGCTGCTACGCAGCCTATGTTTTAATGCATTCTCACAATATCGGACTATAAAACAGACTAAGTTTACGGTGAAAATTACCGTAAAAACTTGTGTCAGGAGGAATCAATATTTTGCTGAATCAATTGATAATTGGGAATCTTGCCCTATTCGAAATACTATTGAAATTTTAAAATAAACATATCTTTAGTAAAGCTCATAATTGTCAATATAGCTCACAAGGTGATAAAGCATTGCCACAGACGGCAAAATAACACACAAGAGAAGAGTGTCATTACTTCAATTTATTAGTATAAATGAGATAACAAGCTCAGGTAAATCACAAAATCAAGAAACAAACAGCACAGCACTTCAGCTTACCCAGTATTCATATTTTCAAATCATTGAATGTTTCATGTAACTGGTAAAATGTTGTTAGAATTAAAAAAAAAAAAAACACCACCATGAAGACAAACCGATCATTTCCCAAGTAAAGATCAATGTTAACACAATCTCAAATGACATTAAGCTTCAGTGCAAAAGGATAACTGGGGTATCATAAATAGGAATTTATGTTAAGTTCATGATGCCTGTGAAAAACATTAATCTTCTTACAAGTATTCTAAAATTCAGAATGTTAAACGGGTCCCCACTGGGGTTGACAATTCAATTTTCTTCTACCAACTAAACTACATCTTTATGGGTTTCCAATCGAACACAATCAATAGCCACCAGTTAAGGTATTTTAATCACAATGACAAAATAATCATATTGATAGACGGAACAAAGAGATAATGAAACTAATATCAAATTTGTTAACCACCCTATTCCATCATGCACCTATCCAAAAAACTACAAAAACAGTACAGATTCAAAGTCATCAAGGATGGGCGAGGGCAAGTGTAACTTTCTCACTTCAGCCTGTTTCAAACCACACAAACGCCAAACCTTGATCAAACAACATTTGTACAGTGACCTAACCTTGAAGTGGGAAGACACTTCTGCAGTCAATCCATCAATTTCTCCATCGACCAACTCAGAGCACTGCTTAATGCAGTTGTTCAATTGATCTGCAGCAATGTACATTTTCTTCATTTCCATTAAATCAAGAAAATGGAATATGGGCCTCAGATTTGGGAGTAACACATGAAGGCTGCCTAGCTGTTTCCAAGGAGGCAAATCGTCATAATCCACAAAAATCTGATAGACATAAGAATCAAAATTTGTCAAGAAATTACACCAAGGTAACCTGCCAATATCATCAACAGCCTGAATGTCTGCGCCCAATGACAATAGACACTTCACAGTCTTGCTGATATCTTGAAGCATCTCTGTTCTTTTATCAGAACACCAGTGAACTTCTCTGGTTGAGAAGATACGGAAAGCCACCATTAATAATGTTTCTCCGTTCTCTACATAATCATGTAACTGAGATCCATTGTCTGAAAATAGTCTGGCACATTTTCTGACAAACGGTAATGCTAGACGGAGGGGACAAACGCCATGCTGAGCAGTCGTCACATACTTGAATAAAGCAGCAGCACTGCAGGAAAAAGGCTTTTCCACAGGAGTTAAATTTCTAGCTTCGAAAGCTGAAATAGTTTGAATAGGTGCAGTTTTTGATCCCTCACTGAAGTTAGGTTTCGCACCAGCAGCCAAAAGGTTGCTAAAACACTTGAAGGTTTCATCTAAGTCCTCTTCTGTCCTTCGAAGAGAGGTATTATGCATTAACCTGTGAAGAGGGTAGGACCCTTGAACATTGGTCTTGGTCACATCATAACCTTCTTGAATCAAAATATCGATGCATTTGGCTGCCTCTCCAGGCCACGAAACATGAGGAGAATACTGGCAGATGAAGTGAAATGGATTTGGGTGCTTGAAGATAACATTTCGTTCTTTTGCATAATGTAACAGGAGACGGAGGCAGCTTGCTGACAAGCGGCGTAATGACATTTCAAAGGCATGGTTGAGAGAATAATAGTTACAAGAATCCGGGGATTCAAAACCGACCTAGCATATTTTCTTTGAAGGTGCCATTGCCCTTTCCACTGAGCAACTGATGTTGTGAAAATCAGAGAAAGAGCTAATTACAATTCAAGTGATGCAAATGTGTTGCTGTGCAACGAGTGCCAGAGTCGATCACAGCAACATTAAGGGTCAATTTCACAAACATGGTTTTCATAGTTAGACCTGGTCATAACAACTGTAACCCTGGTTTATTGAAGTCCCTTTCACCAACTGTGTTTAGTCAAGGATCAGTGACTCTCAAACATTGTTTATATAACTTACAGATAAGTGATCTCAAACTGTTTTGGCATGGAGAAGGGGCTCTGGACTTTCAGTGAAACAAAAGTTTGTTCAGCACATCAAAATAGAAAAAAAAGCTAGTTTCCACCTTTTCTAGGTAGGGCCTACCATATTGTTAAACTTGTGGGGAAAAAAACCTCTTTCTTTGAGAAAAAATTGTTTGTAATTTTTTTAATTTGCGCGCAAAAAAGGTTTGTTGCGGGATAAAATCCATGGTCCCCCTCAGGTATCACCTTAATGATAAGGTCAAGGAAAACCAAGCTAATGTCACTAATAAGGTGGCAGAACAGCACAGGTTTAAGAACTCTTTTTTTTTCACAAAAATTGGGCGGGCAACTATTTAATTTAAGAAATATTTCCCAGTCTACCACACTCCCCCCCCCCTTTCTGAGTTGCCATATCCTGTGGTTGTGCTTGACAGATGATCTCAGAAATGGAGAGATTGTTTGTATCAGTTGAGCTGTTCACATACTATGTGTTCACTTTCACTGAACTGAAATTCCTTGATCCTGCTCTGCTTAACTAATTGGCTTAGCCAGACCAGGACTTGACTTAGACCTGGCTCTTTTAATACCATGTCGGTGAAACCGGGCCCAACTGTCAAGTGCAATCTGTGACTGATACACAATCTCTGTTCTGGGATTCACAAAGCATACATGTATACAACTTGTACAAGACAATAATGAGTTGATTCACATCATTTTAGATTGGTGGTGAAACGTCTCAATTTTTTTTGTTTTGGCGGTGAAACGTCCCACTACTGCAGGCAGTGAAACATCCCGGCAGCGAAACGTCCTATAATCCTCTCACTGAGTGTCAGTGTCTTACAACTGAACAGGCAGCACAAAATATGAGAATCAGGTTTTCATAGCCGAAATTTCATACCCTATGGTCAGGTTATTATGTTGGCCCTATAGCCTATTATATTGAAATAAAGGAGAAAAAGTTCTCAGAAAAGGTGTGAAAATTATATTGCAATTAAGAATGAAACCTTGCCCTTGAAAGTTCAATGCATATTACACATTGCATGATTGCAATTTCACAGGCAAAACACCTAGACTTAGGCAGAATCCTGAAGTACTAGGTCCCTCTCCCAGGCAGTTTGGAAACTGCAGCCTCTCAAAATTTTAATTGTTTTGTTAAATTTCGCCAAACGAGCCCTCAGTGCAACTTCTAATATGAATAACTCTACTTGTATGCTACTTACAGTTCTGAAATTAAGTGTCTAGGGCTAACTTTTTGGGTAGATTTCATAAATTTTATCAAATTGGGAGTATCTAGCATAGTTATCCACCTATGAGGCTCTGAAAATGGCCGAAAACTGTAGTCACGAAAAAACGTCCCTGCCTTTGAGTGTCTGTAACTCAAGAAATACATGTGTTTTTGCTTTCATGTTTTTTCTCCAATCACTTATGGCATGTTGGACCCAGTTCATCCAGTCATCAAGATTATAGCTGTCATAGGAAAGCCAGCATAATATTCAGAAATATGCTCGAATTTCAATTTTTCCAAAAAAAGCCTATTTTCATGACCCCTTTTGTCCATGTGGGCATTTGCCAATCATGTTCAAACTTTTACCATGCATTCTTATATATCTGAAGGTGAAGTGATGTAAATATGGAGTTGTGTTTGGCTTTCCTTCTGGCATTTTGATTTTTTTTTGAAAAGTTCTTTTGCAACGTTTAAACATTGAAATTTAATCAATTGAAAATCATTTTACTTTGATGATGCTCTCAAAAATCTCACAAAGAATGTTAGATCATTGAGAACATGATACTCATTCATAGATCCATGTTATAACAAAGTGACAACAATAAATACAAACACTGTTTTCCAATATAAATGCATTTATCATGATAATACTGTTATACAGTCGTCATGGAAAACTTTTAAAAACACAGCATAAATTACAATTATCAACAGCATCCACAGGGATTATAGCAGCATGTGTTGGCAACATACCCAAGGCAAAATATCAGAGCTGTCCTTGTTTCATCACTTAGCACCTTTTGCATCAACATCGCAATTATTGTTCTGACATACGCAGCAAAAATTTACAGCTGTAATAGTTAACACACTCATTTAGCATGTTCAGTGATTCATAAAATATAGTTAATAGAATTTTCCACCAACAATGGGAAAAGCTCCTGAGAAATTAAAAGTGTACAAATTTTGGGAAGAGAGTCTGAATTTTTTTCAAGTCATCTGAGCAGCAAGATCCAGGAAAGATGAGTGCTGGATCCCTTTCCAGGATGTCATGTGCATCATCAGACTCCAAACAATCAAGGTAGAAGTGCTCGTCAATACACTTTTAGCTCAGAGGTTTTTTTGTTCTTTTCATGAAATTTACTGGAACATCAGAATGTTCCTCTGATCGCTCTGTGATGTTTCCACCATACCAGTTTCCATCATAGATGCATGAAACATGCTGTCCTGGTTAATAATCCACCCAGCGTACCAGACTATCAGGAGTCTGGCTACCTAAATTTACAACCCTGTACAACTCATCCATAGAAACTCTCCTCATTTCAAGCTTGTTTCCAGAACAGGGAATGAAGCTGTGATGTGATCTCACTCCAGATATTGTTTTACAAGCTTCAAACCTTTCATTGAATTTGAAGGAATCTTCTTGGATTCCATCCTTGGCATACAGGTATACATATCAATGGGGATGAGTATCTGATATAAAAATTTTAAGAATTTTGTTAAACTTTGCAGCCTTTCCAGTTATTATGAAATTGATGCTGAATGGCATTTTTTGGCCACCGATCACGGGAAGAGCCCCTGTGATGGCATTGGAGGTACCGTAAAAAGATTAGTGGCCAGAGCAAGCCTCCAGGCCACTGTTGAAAACCAGATACTCACCTCATTGATATGTATACCTGGGCAAGGGATAACATTGAAGGCACAGAATAGCTCAGATGATTTGAAAAAAATTCAGACTCTCTTCCCAAAATTTGTACACATTCAATTTCTCAGGAGCTCTTCCCATTGTTGGTGGAACACTCTATGTGAAATTTGGTTTCTTAACTATATTGTACGAATCAGTGTTTTAACTATTACAGCTGCAAATGTTTGCTACTTATGTCAGAACAATAACTGCGATGTTGGTGTAAATTGATCAATTTTGATATTTCACAAGTTTTTTCTTAAACAAGCGTAACCAAAGGTGCTAAGTGATGAAACAAAGACAGTTCTGATATTTAATGCTGCCTTGGGTGTGTTGCAAACACATGCTGCTATAATCCCTGTGGATGCTGTTGATAATTGTAATTTATGCTGTGTTTTTAAAAGTTTTCCATGATGACTGTATAACAGTATTATCATAATAAATGCATTTATATTGGAAAACAGTGTTTGTATTTACTGTTTTCACTTTGTTATAACATGTATCTATGAATGAGTATCATGTTCTCAATGATCTAACATTCTTTGTGAGATTTTTGAGAGCATCATCAAAGTAAAATGATTTTCAATTGATTAAATTTCAATGTTTAAACGTTGCAAAAGAACTTTTCAAAAAAAAATCAAAATGCCAGAAGGAAAGCCAAACACAACTCCATATTTACATCACTTCACCTTCAGATATATAAGAATGCATGGTAAAAGTTTGAACATGATTGGCAAATGCCCACATGGACATAAGGGGTCATGAAAATAGGCTTTTTTTGGAAAAATTGAAATTCGAGCATATTTCTGAATATTATGCTGGCTTTCCTATGACAGCTATAATCTTGATGACTGGATGAACTGGGTCCAACATGCCATAAGTGATTGGAGAAAAAACATGAAAGCAAAAACACATGTATTTCTTGAGTTACAGACACTCAAAGGCAGGGACGTTTTTTCGTGACTACAGTTTTCGGCCATTTTCAGAGCCTCATAGGTGGATAACTATGCTAGATACACCCAATTTGATAACATTTATGAAATCTACCCAAAAAGTTAGCCCTAGACACTTAATTTCAGAACTGTGAATAGCATAGAAGTGGAGTTATTCATGTTAGAAGTAGCACTGAGAGGCTCGTTTGGCGAAATTAAATAAATTAATTAAAATTTTGAGAGGCTGCAGTTTCCAAACTGCCTGGGAGAGGGACCTAGTACTTCAGGATTCTGCCTAAGTTTGGTATAGGAGCATCTGTGAATTTTTTCAGGGCATTCTGAGAGGGTCACCTGGGAAATTTCTTTGTAATTGGGAGATTTGAAATGGAATCAGCCCTAGAGCTGCGTGATGTCTAATTGAGAAGTGTACCCTCTGGTCAGGCTCTCCAGGCCTAAAAGAATTATCCTATGGTCAGGAAATCCTCTTAAAACCCTATCTTTTGAGCGGCACATATGTAGTAGGGCTTCAATGGCAGTCCCCCCCCCCCCGTATTAATCTCGAACCGTCGTCTATATAACTTACACAGGGCTGGAGTTTCATATTTTTTCCCACTGGCCAGCAGGACTGTAGTAAGGTTCAAAATTTACTAGTCCTTCAGCAAATCTACTGGCGCGCAGAACGCAAACTATTATTCACATTTTGTTTCCAGTACTTTTGCAACAAAAAAATCACCTGATTGCCACATAAATTGAAATGAAGATTCTGGTAATATGAAAACAATCTAGAGGATTTTTTTTTATTACTAGATAATGAAATTTCCAATGCTTGTCAGCTATTTCAAAAGGTTTAAACTCAGTTGAGCTGTCCTGAGCAGCATCCATGCTACTCAATGAAGTGCAGAGGCTGAACAGCCTGAGCTGTATTTTCAGACCTCTTTTATATAGGCTGGGCTGATAAACTATCCATTTCAATTTAATAGAACACACATTTATAAATTTATCTATTATTTGATTTCAAACAATGTGCAATAAAAATGTTCCAATGGAATAAAGAATAATTTGATCAAATCAACATCCAAAGAAATCAGAAGTTCCACAACATCCACGAGGTGGCAGGTGCACCACTAGCTCTTTTGCTGGACTTCATTAATTAGTACTGAGGCCTGGGCCCACCATTGGCTTTCACTATAACTCTTGTCCTGCACAGGATTATGAGAAAATGGTTCCACTCCAGTGGTTCCAAAACTCAACATCCAGTGTTTTGGGAAGGGCAGGGCCACATTTACATTAACTTGGGAGAGTTCTTTCATTTCATGCTATCAATACCAGCTTTCCAAAACTAGTGTGGCTTAATGTTCCCTAATAACCTCTCAACACAAAGCAGACCTCATGAAATTTGTATGTTTTTAGGTAAATTCCCTCCATTCACAAGATTGGAATCCTACCCTCCCCTCCCCCCACCCAAAATGGTAGAGTCATTGTGGTTACAAGTTGGTGTCACATGACCTACACCCAGTTCCCTCATTGGTCAGCCTACTACTACTACTAGGTAAACAGCAAACATGGCAAACATTTGAAGAGGCAAACATTTAGATGTTTCACAGAAAGAACATGAAACTGTTGAAATAACGACATACACAGATGTCATTGCTATGCCAGAACTTTCTTTGTGTCACATATAAATGCTCACATGAAAAATGTACACAGTTTGTTGGTCATTTGCCAAGTTTCAGGCCAATCTCATAATTAGTCAAAAGCAGACAACCCACTTTCAATCCCCTTTTCCCTTATCA
This sequence comes from Platynereis dumerilii, assembly GCA_026936325.1. NCBI lineage: Eukaryota > Metazoa > Annelida > Polychaeta > Phyllodocida > Nereididae > Platynereis > Platynereis dumerilii. The sequence continues at coordinate 10,451,338 of JAPTHN010000009.1, forward strand.
CTCATCCCCCCCCCCTTTGCCCCCCCTGCCCCCCTCTAAAAACCGCCGATAGGTCGGTTAAAAATTCACCAGAGACAGCAGTAATTCTAGCCCAGCAGGACCAGATTTTTCGACCATCCTGCCAAGCCACTTTCTCTGTCCCCTCATTTCGCAACCATACTGAGTCAATAGTAAGCTCACTCTTTTGAAGAAACTAATAATATGGGGCTGAGAATACTGTTCATACGGAAGGGAATCCAAGAGATAACAAACAGCTTCCACAGCCGAGGAAAATGCCGGCCTCTCTTCGTCTTGTTCTAACTCAACCGCAACTTCGGCATCTGTCTTTCGTATGGGCTCAGAAGGTTCATTGACAATTTCATTAAAATTTGGGTCAGCTCCAGCAGCCAATAATTCAGATATGCACTCACATCCCTCCAATAATTTCCTTACCATAATTTCCCTTGGCAAAGTACGGACACAACAAAATAAGCAATAGATGGCGGAGTAGAGTGGATATGTTGCTAATCTGTTCATTGCATTAACATCCCAACCATGCTGAATGAGCAACTTGGTGCACTGCAAAGCACTTTTTTCAACATCACCAGCTATATCCACTAAATATAGAAGATGGTAAGGATTTTTCAACTCAAACAGAAACTTGTTAGTTGGATTGAACTGCAGAATGGCTCGCAAGAATTCAGGAGCAACAGCAGCAACCGAATTTTGAAATCCCTTGTCTTGTGCTTTAACGTCAAGTTCAGTTAAAATCATGGGCATAGCTGACAGACAATTGGTTTTAATCAAGCTCTTAATCAATATATTTCTTGGCTCATCCATATCATATTCTGCATCATTCTCATCAATTAATGCCAGCAGGCAGTCCTTCTGTTTCACAAGCACTGCCACATCAAACACTGTCAACGAAACCCCGGACAAGAACTTGGCCTTCATCTCCTCATCCAAAATGGCTGGAAAAAACAAAAACAAACCATGAATGGCCCGATTCCAGCAACAGAACTGTGCCCATTCCAGAGGGAAAAATATGTCTATGTAAACATACTCAGGTTGTCCAACAGTTGCATGGAATGAAATTACTAACATTTTCCCTGACTAAAACATGAAACAGCTTTTGAAGTTTATGCTGGAAAGCAATTACACAAAAACTAACTCGGCATGTACCTCACAAAAACCAGATTCCTTTGCAATAAATTCCTGGAACTTAAGAATGACAGTTGAAGCATCTTTAGATGAGTGAGTTTGTATTTAAGTCACTTCAGCACATATTTTAGATGATACTCCACCCATGAAAGGCAGTTCATTCAAATTAAGTCAGTTATAAATCAAGGGACCATTACACAACACTCTCAGATACTTACAGACATGCTCTTCAATGAAGTTTTTCCAGTGCGTGTTGTATGAAGAAACTTTTCTATCAAAGTATCTTGTGCACACCATAATTTCCACCACGGGTAAGTGTCCGAGAGCCACCGCCATGTGTAAATAAGGAAACGATTCAGGGTAGTGGGAAGCATCAAACATATCTTGTTTGTACAGCTCATTGATGATATCAGTCCTGTTCTTCAACACTGCATGATGCATAAGGTTCATTCCATTTTCGTAAGTTTCCTCAATTTCAGCTTTTGTCAGCTTAGATACTGCTTCTTTGACCTCCAAGATATTATCATTGTCCGAATGGACCAAATCAATCAGCGTTTTCCAATTCCCATTAACGTAATCCATTTTCCTCAAGATATCTGCAAAGAATACAACAGCAGAAGTGAGTATGGGAGAACACCCAGGAATTTCGAATGCCTGTCCGAAGGTCATGGAGGTCTGCATCGGCAATGAGTAGCTGGTGGTGGATTCAGACAACGTAGTCTCCCTAAGACGGGCTACATTTTGGAATTAGTTTCAGCGTTGCTCCATTTTCTTCAAAATCAGCATCAGTCCAGTGTGGTTCTTTCAGAGTATATGATTAGGAATGGAGTTTTGGACGCCAGGGTTGGCAAAAAGGCAGCTGTTAATTGTTTTAGGCACGGTAGACCGCCTTAAAGCGGCATAAACCGTCTTTTGCTACCTTAAACGCCTCTTACTCCAAATCGGCCTGAATTTGTTCTGTCCAAACGCCCATAAATAGGTGAATATGCCTAGCAATGATTGAAATGGAGATTATTTGTCAATATAAATATTATCAGTAAACACCGCAAGTATGTTTTGCAATAATTGAGAAAAAGGAGTATCTTGCAATTTTTGGTTAAAATCTCAACGATTCCAAGCAAAAATCTGGATTTTGACCTAAATTTGGGGTTTAAGGCAGTTTACGGCAGAAAGTGCCTAAAACTACTTTTCGGCAAGGCTGTATTTACCGCCTGGTAAAAATCACCTTGCCGTAAACTTGCCAACCCAACAGGTTTTCCTTTGGGTGGCTATGCAGCACTCTTGAGTATTTGAACCAAGTCTAATAGGATAGTACGGAAGACAATTCTGCCATATCCCTCAACTTTTTGGCCAGGTGTATAAGACTTGCAATAGATTCTAAAGAAACCTAAGAAGATTTCAATGTCAAGAAACCAATGCTTTTAAGGAGTTACTCAACTGGGACTTCGGAGTGCATTTTGCGCATCAGCCAATCAAATCTATTGGGAGACCAAAAACGCCTCACTTTAAGTCAACACAGTCCATGTGGTTTGCTCATGACATACCTCAATTTATGGAGGCACTAGTTCAGGATGTTTCAGTCTCTTTGTGCTGGGATGGTCAGATTAGCCAAGAAATCTCAGTGTGGTCAGTTAATCTTTCAATTGACACCAGCTGACGGGGTTTTAGTGGCTAAATTTGTCAAAATGTGAGGCCAGAGGTTTAGTCTTGGAGCAGTTCTATATTCAGTTAATCATAACTTCATGAATATGATAAATTTACCTTTATACACTAAAAGAAGGGTTGATTTGCCAAGGCTGCAAGGCTTGTGAGTGTGAAGCCACTTCACAACTGATGTCCACGAAGACTTTGGTTCTATTCAAACCTAGAGTGGTTCTGTTCAAACCTGCAAAATCCGCAAGCAATCATTCAAAAATATTTCAGTGGCTTGAAAAAATCTTCTGCAGTCATTTCACATTGCTAGCATACTCTTTCATTAATAATTCTTTCTTAACTTTAGAACTATTTGCCATCAGCTATCTCCCGTCTTACATATAACCATGTGGCATACATGGCTTTTTTCCCCTGTAAAACAATTCTCCTTAGTAAATTCTATAAAATTTATTACAGATAGCACCAAGGATCTGATACATTTCTTGCCTCAGAGAATCAAAGCTTCTAGATTACGAAGTCGTGAACCACAGCAGTGTTGAGCTAGTCCAATTTTAACTACGTGGCGACGCTTCCTTACTTTAATCTGCAGATAATCAGGAAACATGTCTATTGCTTTTCCAAGATATTGTAAACACACAAGTCCTTACAAACATGAAAACACAGTCGAAAGGTTGATTTGATTGGATCAGCCACTCGATGACATACTGGTCCAAGTATATTCACGCTGGTCCACATGTATATCTATATGAAACATACCTCAAAGACTTTTGAATCCAAATAAACCAGGATTGGTCTTGTTTGTGCAAACATTTCTGCATGACTAATCATCCATACTTTTAAAAGAATCAACTTATGCGCTAATTGTGCTTGTTGTATGCAGTGAACTGGTATTCCCAAGTCATCATGCTTAAAGTCAATGTCTGACAGAGGTAATTAGCAGTGTATAAAATAAGCGTGCAACGATCCCAAAATGTGCAGTGATCATCTGAAATGTGCAGTGATCATTCTGTATTTGTGCAGTGATCAAATTCACCCTTTTTGTGCTAAATTATGGTGGACTGAATTGTGTGCACAATATATTTCAACCAATTTGATACTTGTGCCTGCCTGATGATAGTCAACTTTTAGAAATGTGTACTGCTTGATTTCACAAAGGCAGTCCTGAGACACTGGTTTGTCAATTCAATTATCTATGATGGTTATATTTCATTATTAGTTGTGCAATGAATGGATGCTGGCACTTTAGAAAGCTGATTGCATGGTTACCATAGTTCGCATGAGACAATATGTGCAGTGATCAAATTTTCTTATTGTATACCCTGGTAATTAGACATAAATATTTACACTCCGTATTATTGTATGAAGCAGGTTCCTAATGCCTAGTGCGGTCACTAATTCCTGGCCTGTTATAGATACATGTCAAGTGTGTATTAATCTAAATCAGGAAAAACACAAAACAAGAACCCATGGATTGTCTACAGAGATGGCATAGTGGCCTATTGCCTTGACTGATATCCCCTCAATCCAGCAGAAACTTTGTCCCACAACACTGGTACTTAATAGATAATTAGATATATCTGAAATATTTGCTTATTTATACATCCAACCAACACACGATTCCGCCTATAATATCAGCCAACCTGTTCAAGGCCTAGATTGATCATCTAAATCCATCAGTAAGGGCCGGGGAAGATCTGAAGTTGCGTTTCAGGCCGGCATGGACCTTACGGTTGGTTTATGTAAATGGTTGGTGGATCTATGACACCAGCAATCTTAGTAATCTGGCCGATGTTGCAAACAGTAGTTAGGTAAGATATGTAATATGTATAATATTTTCCCTCGCAGATGTCTATCCGTCTGTCTGAGGGAAAACAGCGCTAAGCTTTTTAATGAAAACTCCGCAGGATTTTTCCAATCATTATGACCAAGAACAGATTCTGGTGAAGATCCATGCAGTGGATACGGCACAATGAGTGGATACAGCTTTTCATCATATACAGACATCTATAACTACCTAGCCAACTGCCAGTGCATTTGCATCATGCGCGAGTGACCTTCAGCTATAAATAGCACATGACTCAATGGACAGTTTCCCTGAAGTATCTGGAATGTAGGGAGAATCCCTTTTAGGGAAGTTAACAGACAGGTCTACAGTTAATAAGATATACTGTTTACAACTTTTGATGTAAAACTTTCGGGTTAGCCTACAATAAGTGCTACCACCTATTTATGTGCGAAATCTACCTTGACTGATTGTAAGGATTGCCCTTTCTGGAGTACTATAAATGAATTTCAATCCAAGTTTCCACCAAACCTCAAGTTGCATAAGCATTCAAATAGTGTGACTCTAAATATTATGTCCAGTACTATTATCAAGTAAACAATTACTATATTCCTTAAGTGACTTACCTGTTGTCCTACATCAGGACCATGTCGTGAATGATTGATGTCTTGAATGACTGAGGCTTGATGACAGATTGTCTTCCACTGTTTAAATGTACTTCGTAGAAATCCCTAATTCTGCTCCATGCCACTCAGGTCAAGTTAATATAAAAGGGTACCATCTGAAACTTGGTGGGCAAATTCCCTGTATTTTCACTGCTGTTTCCCTGCATCAATGTTTTCCCCGACCTTCCTCAGTCTTTCGTTTTTGTGTTATCACCAATAAAACGGCATGAAATAGAGGACTTCTGTCATGCATTAACACACTTAACACACATCTTAAACCAAATTCCCTTTCTTTTCAAATTCCCATGATTTTTCCCTCTTTCCCTTCCCGGTGGATACCCTGTGTACCTTCTCAGTAAAAGTTTGCATTCTTTGGAATAACTCACTGTTGTTATAATACTTTCAATTCATATTTTATTTATTTACGTAAAAGCTTCAAGACTCAATACTTCAAATGAGCTAAAAGTCAAATGTTTATTCAATGGGTATCCTGTGTGTTTGTGTCGGACCTATTGAGGCAAGTCAACCCATAGCACATGCAAAGCAATTGTCAAGAAGGTATAGAACAGTGTTCAGTGAAATTCAAAAGGTTATGCAAATTAACCAGGACGCTAAAGGTGCTAACCGCAATATTTTAATCAATGCACTATGTGCAGCAAAGGTGCACCTGCCAGGAACAAGCTTAATATTAATGCTATCTAGAGTTTGAGAGACAAAACAAGCTACAAATTGACCACAGAAAAATTACTAGTAAGGACTGCATCTCTATTTGAGTAGAATATCGCAATTTCCAACAAGAACAGCAGTTATTCTGCTGTGAAGACCTTCAGAAGAAACCACTGATGTCTGCTAAATCGGTCTGATTCAACTCAAATGCAAAAGCCAACTGGCAACAAACTTCCAACAAGACATGGAATTTCACTTACCATTGTTACAGGCAATCTAAGGCATATCATTTTTTCCTTGCAGAATGAGTGCAACGTTGGCAACACACGTCCACAAGTCACACCATCACAAGTCAGCATCTTCATGCATACCATGACACAATTCTCTTTCCTTGTCTGAAGTGTTTCCACTTACTCATAGCATATAATTCTTCTCAGGTTCATATTAAATAGAAACAAATTGGTGATATTGCGAAAGAAACAGCCGATATCATTAGTATCATGAATGAAGAAAAGCACATCGCTGAACATCAGCACCTAGATGGATTAAGAAATATCATCTGACCTGGGTTTTCCAATCCTTTTAGTTCCTCCCCCCCCCCACCCAAGTCTGGCTAAGTCATCCCAATTAAAGACACACATCTGCCCCCCTCAATCTAAATATTAAAATATCTCACCTAGACAGCGCTTTCCCTGCAAAATATATTCCATTGGCCAGTAGTAAATTGTGAGTGAGATGCATACATGTGCACCTTATTTGCCAAATATACAATTTTCATCAGCAACATGGAGATGCCATAGCAAAAGCGAGTGCCTGACACCACAACTCGCAGATGGACAGACATCTAGGTACATAGTAGAGAAAAATTCTACTCACTACTATCTGTCCTTATCGATCTGGAAACAGTTCAAATTCAAGTTTTTCCAGGCTGCCAAAAACAATTTCGAGGTCTAAACCTGCAATTTTTGCAAACTGATTTTGCACCCCTGACAGTCATCAAAGTCCACAATTTGTTGAACCTTTTCAATTTTGGCAAGAGAACCCCAAATTCTAGACTTTTCCCAGGTTTTGGGTGGAAATATCATTTTCCAGGTTTTTCCACACTTGGAAAAGCAAAACCCAAAATTCCAGGTTTTTCAGGTTGAGTGGGAACCCTGTGGAAACAAAAAACCTTTTGCTAGTCATTTTCTCCCAGTCGGACATTGGTCACTGGTCTGTGGGATGGATGTCAACAATTGGATCAAAGATTTTATATGTCTACCATCATTTACCTGGCAACTAAAAACACTGCTAACTTGGAGAAGTCTTGTTGTGCTGCGGCTGCTGTCAGCATAATACTGCCTTCTAACAACAACCCCCCCCCCCCAACCCACATCTATCGCAATTCTTGGACGTTACACAACTTTTACTGTGCCAATCAGAATTTGTTGTTCTTCTTATTAAGAGAAACAACATTGATATAATCTAGTTCATGCCATTAACATGCAATACCGAGGTCACTGCAATTCATGCTTTTACGTAAGGAATTCTCAGCTACGAAGTAAGTACATCTGTTTTCTCCAAAATTAAGAAGTTTAATTTTTTTTAATATAATTTCAATCACAATTGATCATGTCATGCTTTTGTGAAATAGATCTTTCAGACTGATGGCCTCTTTTCTCAAGTCACTGTTTAACAGGACTTCATCAGAAAGGTACCCTTCAGGTTTCCCTTAGCCGGTACTTGGGACTAACAATTATAAAAATATAAATGATCAATAGCTGGAAAAATCTAATATGACAAAAATGCATTACATAAACTTGAATCTCAAGAAGCTTCACTCACTTGGTTGTTTTAAATTTAATACTCAAAAGTACGAACCCATTTCGATAGTCGGCATCAGCTGTCATCACTTCACAAAGAGCATTTCGAGCGATTCTGCATTTTTGAAGTCTTGCAATTCAATTCGTAAAAAAAGTGACGGACAAAACTTTCATAAAAAGTCGAGAAACAGCGTTAAAATCCAGGTCAATTTCAATGTAAATATGCAGTGATGAACATTTCTCAATAGTCCCTTACATTATTACTCATAGAGGAAATCCATCTCAAAATACTCTACATTGCAGTTATACCCCTAGGCTGGCTTGTTCCATTAGCGTTTCTCAACTCTCCAAGCCTATACAGGCAGCCATATGTATTCAGTGCTACAACGCTATGTCACTCCACACTTGCCATATCTAGTATCCATTCTCCCTGGGGCGTGAAGCAATGGGTTATTGGACATCATCTTAGTTTCTCATTATCATGGCTAGTTCTCAAACCTGCAACATCACAATTAGCAGGTGAGCACCTTATCCACCAGGCCATGGCACCTCTAAAAACATGTTTGCAATGCATTTGCAGACCTCCCAACCTCAGGAACGTCGGTCCCAGGGTTCCGCATTCCTTTTTAGAGGGATTCACAAAAAAATTGGGGGCCCTAGTAAACAAAATGTCTGTATTGAGAAAAACGCAATTATAGCCAAAACTTCCAATTGACAAGGTTTTACAATGCACTTCCTGTAGTTCATAAATTCAAGGCTAAATTACAGCATCTGATAAATAACAGTAGTTGAGCAGTGAGCATGCATCCTCCTCGAGCTTTATTCTGGGCAGTTTTGACGAGGTTGTAATACCAGCTAAACAATTTCGGAGGACAGAAAGTAATGGTAATTTTTTTAGAGGGTTTTTAAGTTGTCAGAAAAGAGGGTTTTCGCATTAAAAAAGAGGGTAAGAGGGTTTTAGGCTAAAAAAGGGGGAAACCCCTATTTTAGAGGGTTGGTTGGGAGGACTGCATTTGGATTGTACATATCGGTGCACACGGTACAGGACCCAAACCAAATGTCAATTGTCATTTTGTAAATTATGACCTGCACTAGAGACATATACAAGGACTCTACTATAAAACAAGACAGAGAACTGCATTACTGGACCCATACTCAAAGATCAAGTCACTTTTACACATATTACTACTTAAAATTATTCAAGAAATCTTTTAACTACTTGTGGGGGGCACCTCAGCAGACACACACCGGCCTGCAAACTTCTGGCGTTTAGGTAGTTGACAATTTGGAAAACATTCTTGTCTGTGACATGCCTACAATAAAGTCTCAGTTAGCATTACAAAGTAATATTAAAATACTGATTATGCAAAATTTTAATGATACCTATAGATACTATAATAAACTGTGCATCAACAATTCGTTCCCAGTCAAATCTGGAAAATGACACACAGCCCTATAATCCCAACATTATCAAACAAACCTGGACGGCCAGGTAACTGGTTGGAGAAAACCAATCGGAGGCAGGCAAGGGCGGGAAATTATCCCGCAACAGGAATGCTTCTGCCTCCAAGTGGAAGTGTCAGGAAGCTTCCATGAAAATCCACTATAAACAAGTGCTATTTTTCTCAACTGAATTCAAAATACAGCATAAACCAATAGCTTTAGCTAGATATACATGTACATATACCTTCGGCCTCAAATTACCCTATTTCCATTTCATTAACCCCCTAGAAGCATCCAACATCAAGCCACAACAAGATCCTCCAACTCCCCCAGTCAATTCCCAAGGAACAACTTACACCCAGAATTAACCTTTGCCAACCCAAGATACCCTTTTCCACCTTCACCCAGTCTTAGCGAAGATTGCCTGTCCGAAGACAATGTTAGGCAGATTATCAACCGGTCTGGCAGTCCAGTCCAAAAAATAGTTATTGGATACATGTTGATTTTTTTTGGAAATAGCCAAAATATCCATTTCTGTTTGGCATGGGATTTTTGATCGTCGCAAACACTGCCTTCACCTAGCCTGCCCCTGAAGTACATCAATCACCATAAATTCCCCACAACTACCTCTACTCTCAGTTTCCCTCACATACACTCAGCTTTCCTAACACATTCAACTTCCCTCACATTCCCTGCTCTCAGCTTCTCTAACCTACCCTTAACTACCCTCAGCTTCCCTCACCTACCCTCACCTTTACTCACCCATCCTCATCATCCCTCACACACACAGTCACCCTCAGCTTCCATCAGTCACCCTCAACTTCCCTCAGCTTCCCCCAGCTTTTCTCACAGGGTCTACCCTCAGCTTCTCTCATACCTTCCCTACCTACCCTTAGCTGCTCAACCATCCTTCCCTCACCTATGGCTACCCTCAGCTTCCTTCAGGGTTCACACTCCTATTCTGAGTTCAAATTCATGGCCTATTGCTGTCAAAATCCAAAATTGTGGGGACCCAAGCTTGGGGTCTGCAATATTGCATGGAAAATAGCCTTTGACTGCTGTCCACCTCCCTCAACTGCTGTCCACCTCCCTCAACTGCTGTCCACCTCCCTCAACTGCTGTCCACCTCCCTCAACTGCTGTCCACCTCCCTCAACTGCTGTCCACCTCCCTCAACTGCTGTCCACCTCACTCAACTGCTGTCCACCTCCCTCAACTGCTGTCCACTTCCCTCAACTGCTGTCCACCTCCCTCAACCTGCTGTCCACTCCCCTCAACCGCTGTCCACTTCCCTCAATTGCTATCCACCTCACTGGACTGCTATCCCACATCCCTTAACTGCTATCCACCTCTTTCATACATCCAAAGCAAAAATCTGGAAGTGACAGGCTTGAAATGACACTGATTTTGGTATTGAATTGATGGTGAAACCCCTAATATTATACAAACACAATACAATTACTTAACGAAGTATCAGATCACTTACCTTATCACTTTTTAGGTGTTCTTCACGGAAAAACAAATGCTCCATTTCTGTTGCATATGCAGCCTTTTCACTCTTCCCTGGTCGCTTTATGCAGCTTTTGGCATGTTGTAAAACGTAGTAAACATAATATTTTTTTTTAGAAGAGTAAAGACTTTTAAAAACTCGTATTTGTGAAGAATTTTTCCTTGGTTTCTCAATGATATAGAACCCTGTCAAATCCTCATCAAACCTTGTATTGCATTCCCTCAGAACAGAACTTCCCTCACATACCATACCTCAACTTCTCTCAGCATCCCTAGACTTCCCTCAGCTACCTTCACCTGTTCCAGCTTCTCAGATTTGCATAGACATCCCCTGACTACTTCTCGGCTTCCTTCGTATATGTATACAATGTGTTACGATCACATAGACTTCAGTTTCCCTAACTTCTCGGCTTGACTTCCTCAGCAGCTCAGCTTCTCAAAATTTTCCCTCAACCTTACTCAACCTGCCTCTGTCAACCTCACTCAGCTTCCTCAGCCTCACTCAGTTACTTTTGCAACTCCCTTAACTTCCATCGAGCACCCAAAGCTACCCTGGTCAGATGATCCCTCAGGCCACACAAAAATGATTCTTAGGTTCGCGAGCCCGGCGACACAATAGATTTCCTGCTGATTGAAAAAAAATTGAGAGAAAAAAAAAAATGTTCACCTTTTTTTTTTTTGTCCTACTGACCGACCCAAGAAACAGTGCCTTGAGAGGATCCGAGAAGCTAAAGATCAATCAGGGCCTACCACCCTAGACTTCACTCAGTTTCCCTCAACCTCATTCATCTTCCCTCGACCTCATTCGTCCCACCTCAACCTCACTCAGCTTCCCTTTGACCTCCCTCATCTTCCCTTGAGCTCCCCAAGCTTCCCTGGACATCAGATGATCCCTCAACCGATCCTAGACTGCATTCAGCTTTCCGTGACTTCCCCAGCTTCCCTTGACCCCCCTCAGCTTCCCTTGACCTCCCTCAGCTGCCCTTGGCCTCCCCCAGCTTCCCTTGACCTCCCTCAGCTGCCCTTGACAGCCCTCATTTTCCATTGACCTCCCTCAGCTTCCCTTGACCTCCCTCAGCTGCCCTTGACCTCCCTCAGCTTCCCTAGACCTCCCTCAGCTGCCCTTGACCGCCCTCATTTTCCATTGACCTCCCTCAGCTGCCCTTGAACTCCATCAGATGCCTTGGCCTCCCTCAGCCTGCCCTTGAACTCCCTCAGCTTCCATTGACCTCCCTCAGCTGCCCTTGACCTCCCTCATTTTCCAGTGACCTCCCTCAGCTGCCCTTGAACTCCCTTAGCTGCCCTTGACCCCCCTCAGCTACCCTTTACATCCCTCAGCTGCCCTTGACCTCCCTCAGCTACCATTGACCTCCCTCAGCTGCCCTTGATCCCAATCAGCTTCCCTTTACATCCCTCAGCTGCCCTTGACCTCCCGAGTTTTCCATTGACCTCCCTCAGCTGTCCTTGACCTCCCTCAGCTTGCATTGAACTCCCTCAGCTGCGCTTGACCTCCCTCAGCTTCCATTGACTTCCCTCAGCTTCCATGGACCTTTCTCAGCTGACCTTGGCTTCCCTCAGCTGCCTTTGACCTCCCTCAGCTGCCCTTCACCTCCCTCAGCTTCCATTGACTTCCCTCAGCTTCCATTGACCTTCCTCAGCTTCCATTGACCTTCCTCAGCTGCCCTTAACCTCCCTCAGCTGCCCTTGGCTTCCCTCAGCTGCCATTGGCATCTCTCAGCTGCCATTGACCTCCCTCAGCTGCCCTTGACCTCCCTCAGCTTCCATTGACCTCCCTCAAACCTAGACTTACGCCGTCCTTTCTCACCTATGCTTGCCTCCCACATCTACCGCAGACTTTCCAGACTACCTTCCTTTCTTCCAGTATGTTCCGCGGATTATAAAATAAACTTTGAAATTATAACAGTTAAATGCTTAACTACTACTCAACCTCCACCGTCAACTTCCCTCATTCCATCACCACCCCTCAGTTTGCCCCAAACGCCTAGTGTCAACAACAATGTGAACCTCCACCAGCATCCCTTCAATTCTCTCAATTTCCAAATCATCAATTATTACAAATGCTTTACGGTCTTGACCTGCCTCGAAGGAAGCAGGGTCAGTCCTAGCTTAAAAAAGGTTCTCAAATTTTGGCATTTGTAGCCAGTGAGTCTTGACGCACCACGGCACTTGTCCAGTACATAGTCTGTGTATTATATTATATAAATTGAGTCAAAGTCAGAATGTACCCATATTGTTAGCACACTCCTGTAAAGCAAGACTTTTGTCTTCAGCATCCCCTACAAGAAATCTTCACCACATGAAAATAATTCTGCCTCTGATATTGCCATTTAAACAGCGCTCCTCAAACAAACATATGGTAACAAGAGACACACAGCCGGCATGTGTCAAAGAACCTCAAAAGGTGATTTAAGTTATCCAGAAGAGTAAAAGAGCAGTGAAAAATTCATAGTGACTGGTGACACGCATGTGTCAAAGAGCCTCAAAAGGTCCTTCAAGTAATCCAGAAGAGTTGGCGATTTTTTTAGCCAAATGGATACTTTTTCAGCCAATTGAAACATAAATTTGACGGCGAATTGCTAGGAGAGGCCCTGCTTCCTATATGTTATATTATATCATATACATTGACACAACCAGTTCACTTCATTCAACAATCAACATGCATTGATGGCCTCACTTCAAATTACGAGAGCCTTCCAGGATGAGGCCAGTGCCTAGGCATTTTGGCGCAAGTAGCCAAGAGCCTGGCGTGTTAATAGCTACAGCCAAACAATGACAATTATGTGGGCTGGCAAACCAAACCCAATTGACAGCTAAGAACAAAAGCACAAGTCAATGAATGTATTTGCCTACCTTTCAGCGCTTCAAAATGTTGTCAATTTTCGATTTAGATGTACATGACTTCTATGACTACCACGTCGTCCTGTTGATCACCAATTTCTGGGTCACATTCCCGCCATGAGCCCTGGATCCTATCAGGCGATGTTCTTACTGCAAAAATGACCCAAAATACTATCAATCAGAGAACCATGTAACATTTGTATAGAAAACGTAAATCATTAATGAAGATGCTCCAGGCAAGACTAACGACAGCTACTGTCAACTATTGTGCAAAACAAGAAGCTACATATTCAAAGCCTGGGGGTATGCAAGATACACGGCTTTGACAAATCATCTATAGCCTTTCAGCATCTTGGCCCTGCGCCCCTAAAGGCCCACACTCGACGACAATATGAGGTTGGTCCAGACGATAGTTGGGCAGTTGGGGGGGGGGGCTTTGGATTTTACCCCCCGGGACAAACTTTTTTTTTGTCGTGAAGCGTTGACGAACAATTTTTTTCGCACGCAGACGCACGAAAAACTTTTCTTTTTCAATTTTAACGTTACGGTACCCCAGCTAAAATTCTTTTTCACATGTGCTGAACAAACTGTTTTTTTTAGTGTCAAGTGGGAAACACTTTTTTTTTATTATCCAAAAACCATAGCCCCCCCCCCCATCATCTGGTCGGCCCCCTTATTGGCACTGCCATGAAGTGCCTTCCCTCAGCTGAATCCCTATTCCAAGCGGCACGTTCTAATGATTCTTACTCTCATTCCATCATGGCATCACCTTTCAGTTCTCAGTTCAGCTGCAACCCGAGAGCTGTACCTTAGCCTAGCCCTATAGTATAGGCCTAATAATAACTTATTTTGGTCTCAACTTTCTCAAATACAATCACGGTCATTGAATATATTGTCGCTTCACCGTCACTTCAACAATTCGACATTTATTTGTAGCCTCTTAGGATGAGCACGAGGTCGGCGAGGGCCAGTGGGCAGAGCGGCCTGCAGGACCCAAGACGAGAGGCAGAGTTTCCATCAAATAAGTTGGAATAACGTAAATTTCGTGGGCTAACAAGCCCGTTTGACAGCTTAAAACGAAGCCACAAAGTATAATGTAGGTGCCTGCTTACCTTTCAGGCCTTTCACTTGGAGAAAGGTTGTCTATTTCGTCAAATTCCAGACGCACATGGAAGTCTTCCTTCCATGCTCAGCCGGTGCGACGTCTTGTTTATCGCCCGCGCACTTGTCACACTCCCGCCAAAAGTATTTGTTCAACCGAGCGACGTTCTATCTGCAGAATAGCGCGCAGGTTGATCATGTGACCTGTCATATGATCAGCAAGGAGCAGCCATAAGAAGCAGAAAGACGAAAAATTACAGCAAACATGGCTCAAATGGTGCCTCCTCGCTTGGATACTGTGATATCCAGTATCGATGATTTAGAAAAAGCAGGTATGCACAAGTTGGCAATGTGTAGTGAGCAAAATGTTGCAAAATAATGGCACAATTTACCTGGAAATGGCTGGCAAAACAACTGTTAAGTGTCAGTGTCATCTGCTGTCACTGTCAAACTCAAAACTGTCAAACCTGAGTGTCAAACACGATTACTATTAAACTGCCATATGTTTTTTACTGTGAGATGTTAGTGGGCCTACATGTAATGATATTTTGTTTCAAATGTTTGTGAATCATACTATTCATACTGAATGTAGTTTGCCAAATAGGCCAAGGACAGACTTGAAAGTCTTGAGAGATTTTGGAATGCATCGGGCCCCTGATTCGTTGTCAGATTTTGGGCGTCCTTCCCCACGGATCCAATCAGCCATTGCATTCAAGTACCGTAGTACTGTAAATTAAAAAAAAAGTTCTTTCCTTTTTTCTAGGGGGGAGGGTTGGTCTAGTGGTAGGCACTGGTAGCATGCTGGGCTGCCTATCACTGGGTCCAGGGTTCGAATCCAGCTCTTACCGGGTCACCTGGGCCTATGTTGGATGGCTGCTTCAATCATCCTTCGCCTCATTGCCATATCCTCCCCTGTCCTAATTAGCCTACCAAGTGCATAAATACAGGACGTAAAGCCCCAATCATCCATCCATCCTTTCCTTCTTTTCTGCAGGAGTTGTCACTGCGACCAGTCGTCTCCAACAACGAGCAAATGAAGTGCGTGCCAACAGGGTCAACTGGCAGTCCTACCTGCAGTGAGTAATTGTTTTTTGATAAATAAACTGTTACTTCTAGTGCAACACTGTCATTTTAAAAGCATTATACTTACTTGATTTCTTTAATTGTTATTACAATAAGTAATTGCTCGATATAATAATTAATGAATTCGTAAAGGGAGTCGGAATTGAATTTGTTCTTGGAACTGTATAAATCTTACACAGCTATGATTAATGAATTGTGTTACATTTTCTTATCAAGGTTAGACACGTTTTTTTGGGCAGTGTTTGTTAATGTGTTCATTGCATCAATCTGATTTTAAAATGTGAACATTATAAGTTGCCAAGATTAAGTGTACCTCACTGATATAGACTAAACCTGCTTGAAATTGTTGTAACTGACTTGCAAGAACATAATTTGTGCTATCATCAATTTAGAGTATTACAACATGCTCGCCAGAGCTTAATCAATAATGGAAATAAAAATTGAATTTTTAACTGAATGAGCCATAGGCTCATTCAGGGTGTGCAGCCAAAACGGCGATAAACCAGAACGGCTATTCGTATATTAACCATAACGGCGATGATAAATTTGACTAGAAAACAAGAACGGCTATTCCACTATTTTTTGGTAGAAAAAGCTTGAAAACTTAGTAATTTTACTTTAACATAATACATTTTGTTATCCAGCATTGTTTCCGTTATCAAAAAGATAATTTAGTTACGTTTTTTGTTACGTTTTATCAAGTTTTACACATTTAGTTAGTTTTAGCTACATTATAACATGTCAAATTAGACAACAAAAATGTTCCGTTATTTTGCTATAAAGTAACAAATATCATGGATGTGAACTTTTTTGTTACTTTGTAACAAATATTAGACGTTTTTTTGTTGAAAGATACTTTCTAAGTTGACTTTTTAACTAAAATTGTCATCGCCGTTTTGGACTTTGATCATCGCCGTTTAGGCATTGTTTGTAAATATATGAATAGCCGTTCTGGTTTATCGCCGTTTTGACTGCCAGTCCTCATTCAGTTATTCTGGTTACTCTTGGCTGGTTCTCACCAATGGCAAATTATACGCAAAATCTCAAGATAGGCAAGGAGTTTGGGCTTCTTAGTTCCTAGTTTCATGTATGGAGGTAATGTGCAAAAAAATTTGGAAGCAAAAATTAGATTGGAGTGCATTTGATGGTGTTTTTGATGATATTTAACCTGATGCATTCCAGCAATGACTTGCCTCTCCACTAGCCAGCCAAGAACTGGCAATCCTCCCTATGTAAATATTGGGACTTTGCCAGGAATGCAACCCTAATGCAACCCTTGCTTCAGTGATCAGCCACCTGTTGGCAGAGTTGCAAACTAGCCACCAGGCCACCTGTAGGCAGAGATGCAAACTAGCTCATGCTTTGAGGCAATCCAACTGATGTCTGTTGAAGGAATTGCCAATAATTTTAGAACTAATTGCAAATATTTTCTTTGCCAAGCTGTCAAAGCTGACAGAGGTTTCAAATAAACTGAATAAATAAAATGCCATCAAGTTTGTATTGATTACCATCACTTTTACCATATATTTCTAGTCTAGGCCTATACATATATATAAATTTCTTCCATCATGGATATTTTGAGAATATGAAAATGTTTTTAGGAGTGAAGGACAACATTCATCTGATATTTTTGTAAACAAAATATAACATTTGAATAAATACTATCTAGTACTCATGTGGAGTTATGTATACTATTATATCAGTTATTAATGCATTTTCTAAAAAGCATGGTTTGTACATGTATGTCTGTAAATGTTAAAAAATACATAATTTGCGAGTTCACTCGCATTTGTGAGCAAACAGGGTTAAATAAGGGTAGTCAGAAATTTTGGATCGTTTGTGAGAGACAAGGGAGCACTTTTTAAAGTTTCTTTTTCATGAAATTAATGAAGAATTGGCTAACTTGAGGCGCCTTGCTCACATTTGTGTCTTTGGTGTCTTGTTTAATTACAATTTAAGTTTTTAGTTTCAACAAAATCACGGCAAAACAGGAAATAGAAATACTGTTGTTATTGTTTTACTGCCCTCTGATTGGCCGAAACAGTTGCGATCGTTTTTTGGACACTTCTAATGGGGCTAAAATTATAATTTTAGGCTCTTTAGAATCCCAAATCCTTGAACCATATGAATTCGTTTTTTTATGGAGATATCTTTATTCATTGCCGAGAATTCGTTGAAAAAAAATTAAAAAATATGCACAGTGTTGATGCAGGTGTGAATCTTTATAGGCTCATTTCAGCCGCTTAGAATCATCAGATTTTCATCAAATTTTCACACAACGCAGTTTAGAACCTCCCTGAAGAAACAAAACCATCATTTCCTGTCCGACTATTCATTAAAACCCCTTATTTTCGCTCGTACGATAGCGTCTTTTTACCGCAAATCACTTCCTTCTTTTATCAAAATTTCAGATTTTTCACTCTCAACTTCTCTTCAACTTTTGAACCACTTGTAATCATCGTAGAAATCTCTAAGTAGGCTCATTGTCTTCGCAATTTAATTCTCTACAAGCTGGTGTTTTTTATTTTTCAAAACGATCCATAATAACTTCTATAAAACGTCCGTTTCACAACGTTGTTTCACCGCTACACTTAGTGTAGTATAGGCCTACATTCCAACAACCAATCAGATCTCTCAATTTCTAATTCCCCTTTACTCATCAACCTATTCCTCTCACGACCTCATCTATCCCCTCATAACATCCCTCTATCCTTCCTCTCTTCCCCAGTTCTTCCCTTTCTTCCTAGAATTACTGTATACTTCAATTTTTCACTTCCTTCTGATACTGTCAGCCCATTGGCTGTCAATATAAACAGTGTACATCCCAATGATAGTGTCATTTTGGGCCGAAGGCCCAAGGCCAATATGGGCACGAAGCCCCTGTGGCCTTGAATTGTCATTATTTTGTACCCAGGTGGCCTTAAACAGTGTATCCCATTTTCATAATCTAGCTCTTTGTAAACATTGTATCTCATTTTCATAATCTAGCTCTTTGTAAACATTGTATCTCATTTTCACCATCCAGCATCACATCTTCATTTGTAAACATTGTATGCCATTTTCACCATCTAGGACCCAAACATAAACATTGTATATGGTTTTCACCATCTAGAACCAAACTCTATTTTGTAAACAGTGTATAGCATTTTCACCATCTACATCACAACTCCCTTTTTGGGTAGTCGTTCATGAACGACTACCCCTTACAATGACAAGTGAGTAAAAAGTCCGCGAAAATCGGAAATTCGAAATACCGTAATGCAGATTTGCCTCTCACATTGTCTACGTCGTCAACAACCATCGGAAAACCACTTTGCGGACCAGTTATGGTTGAAACGGATGGTCCGCAAGCACAATTACGTCTGGGAATGATGTATTTACGCAGATCCACTTCTGTAAACAACGTGCGCGCAACACTCAGGCAAGCAAGCGTGACCAGTGGTGCTGTTAGGATCCCTTTGGGTCATTACTAGTGGGAGCGCCGGGGAGCAATAAGTTATTTTAACTGAATTAACAAACGCTACTAATGCTTCTAAAACATAATTTTCTTTAGATTTTAGTGAATAACTACCCCAATGATTACTCACTACAATCCTTAAATTTAAAATATGACAAATTTAAGAAATTTGAAACTATTTATTCATTTTATGTGAATTGAGATTATTAACTGCTCCCTCTACAGATAGCTGGATTGCTTATAATAGACCAAACTATTAAATGCCATTAGATAAATATTTGTGAATAAAAATAAATAAAAAGCCTACTCTTTTATATATTTAAAATATACTAATAATAGGCCTACTATTTATTAAGCAGAACTTTGGCAGGTAGCATCTAATGATTGAAATTATTCATTGAGCAGTGTCAAGATAATATATCAAATCATTGCAATTGGCATGCCAGATTATCAGAATATCTTTGAAGTATCACACAATGCTTTTAATTAGTTGTAATTATTTTATGTTTTATATTGTAAATTACACCACAGTGTGAGTGACAGTAAATGTTTTATAAAGTGTTCATTTGTGTAATAGCCTATCCAATTGAGCTGATCATAGAATAAGTGCGCTAATATATATCTTCTTTGATTTATTTGTTGTCATATCAAGTACAATTATAGCAATATAGAGCACAATTTATGCAATGTCATCCTCCAACAGGTACCCTGCAAAAATGAGGCAGCTTCCAGCCTATTTCAGTACAGTTAAAATACCCCTCGCTTTTATTAGGCGAAAGCATGCCCTGATTTAGCAGGGTCACTGTGCAGGAGGGTTTGTGCCTGTTTTAACTAAATAATTTTGATTTGTACCATATTTGGTCATGTAGCTTTACTATTACAGTAATTACAGCCGTACTTCCCTGTTGAATTTGAACTGTTTGATATTTCTGGGTTTCATTTTTCTGATTTCCCATTTTACCACATCAGAATAATAGCTTGTTGATGTTATTTCTGTTTTTCACCCAAAACTTTTTTTTTAAGCCAACAAATTTCTAATGGTGTCATTGAATGACAAAATTAATGTTAATGTCTTTCTCTGTTTGGGTCTGAAAAGTGGCAGCAGAAGGCTGTCAGTCCCTGGAAAATCGAATTTGGTCAACACCAATTTGACATGTTTTGGACAGGTCAAATTACTACGCCAGACTACTTTCACACAGCATGTTTACTGGCAAAGATATTCTGCTTTGAAAATGTTTGGAAATCATGAGAGAAAAGAAAGTTTTGAAACTTAAGCATAAACCTTGCCTGAGGGAGAGATTATTTTACTCATCAGAAGTTTGAATGTATTCAATCTACATATAGGCGTACCCTTTATGCATGTTAAGTTATTGTCAGAAAAGTGTCTAAAAAGAATGCTCTCTCACTTATTCACATGTCCATAATATTATGATAACCATGTGTCCAACACAGATGTAATATAGAGGAACATATTGTTGTCACCAACTCCATATTTAAAATCAATCCCCTTCAATATAATCCCGAAACGACTACCTTTGAATCCCTGGATTCTTGTTCTTATAAATCCCTCACTTCCACTTCTCTCTCATCACCCCTTTCCCCTCACTTACCCCTCCCTTCCTATACATAACCCCACCCATCTCTACTTTACCCCCTCCTACCCCCACTTACCCCCACCTTCACTTTCACCCAAAACTTCACTTTTTCACTTTTCTCCCTATACTTAAATTACTTCATTCACCCTCACTTACCCCCACTTACCCCCATTTACCCCCACCACCTTTACTCTCTCAACCTCTCTCTCTTTCTCCCCTTACACCCCATACTTAAATTTCTCATTTACCCTCATTTTACCCTCACTTACCCCCACTTACCCCCACCACTTTTTCCACCCAAATCCAACTCTTTCTCCCTCTACACCTCCAACACTTAAATCACTCCATTTACCCTCACTTAGCCCCACTTACCCCCATTTACCCCCACCACTTTTTCCACCCAAAACTCCTTTTTTCTTCTCTACTCACTTCCTCTACTTAAACTACCTCAATTACCCCCACTTACCCCCACTTACCCCCATTTACCCCCACCACCTTCTTCACTCTAAACTTCTTTTTTCTTACCTACACACTTCCCTTACCTAAATTACCTCAATTACCCCCACTTACCCCCATTTACCCCCACCAACTTTTTCACTCTAAACTTCTCTCTTCTTACCTACTCACTTCCTTTACCTAAATTACCTCAATTACCCCACTTAACCCCACTTACCCCCAATTACCCCATTTACCCCCACCACCTTTTTCACTCTTAACTTCTCTCTTCTTACCTACTCACTTCCTTTACCTAAATTACCTCACTTACCCCCATTTACCCCCACTTACCCCCATCACCTTCCCCACATAACATATATCTTTCATCATTTCTCACCTCATCATCACTAGTTCTCAATATGAGCACCGACCCCAAAAAGTCTAATGTTTCCACACGATCGCGTAGCCGCTCCGAAACTCGAAAAGAATCAGGGTGTGCAGATTACTCTTTTTATGACGCTGTCAATGGTCCTTTTTAGGTTTTCGCGTTCCTTCTTCGTAGTGGTTACTGCTTCCCATGCATATGTGGCAATTGGTATTATGCAGGCCTTTACCACCTGCCACACCATTCTCATCTTAATACCTTTAAGGTCTGGGCTTCTTGCTATAGCCATAATTGTGTTGTAAGCCGCTTGTACTTTCTTCTTTACTTCATTAAGTTGTTTATTCCATTTTTCCACTTTTTGCACTCCGATCATGTATGGAAATCTAGGCCCCAAATTCGACACCATTTTCCCAAGAATCAACACATCAAAGCAATACAACATAAGCATGGTGAACTCGCATGTGTTCCGCTTGCGACACAAATTCTAGTTAAAAATGTAAAAGGTAAATCACAGCATAAATAAAAGAAAATAGAATCAATTTCATTGCTTGTTAAAAACTGTCCAGTCTGTATATTTGACTCAGCATTTCAGAGTCTTGAATTTCCTTAAATTTTCTAAAATCACTGCAATTGAAATCTTTCTTAAATATATGTTTTACAGTCAGTAAAATCAAGTCTTTAGGTTTCTCGGATCATTACAATAGCCAGGTAGTTCACTATTCCATTGGGTCACTGGTAGTACCAACCTTTGATTATATATGGAGCCACTAGAACTGTAGTTGCAATAAGTACTAACTGTTGCATGGACTAGACTAAGCTGCTAAGAGGAGGGGGATAGCTCAGTGGTAGAGCGTCGGGCTCCTATGGGGAAGTGCTGTGCCTGCATGGTCGAACCCAGGCAGGGTCAGCCTCTCTATGAGCCTCTATGTATAAGTAGCCCCTGACCTTGTCCGAGCCCACAGGACGTTAAATGGAGACGGGTTGTATCCAGTGTTCTATGCTGGGGCAACTGAAAGACCCTGGACATCCCTGAATTAATAGGGTATGTTCCTGACTCTCAGCCTTGTCATTTCATTTATCACACAGCGATCAACCCTCAGCAAAATATCCGAGTGACAATGCTGAGTAATTATCCAGATCCAGAAGTCTATTTATTAACTGATAAACAGCTGGTCGTACCAACTTTGGATTATAGATGGAGCCACAAGGAATGTAGTTGCATGAACTTAACGTGGTAGTTCGGCAGTTAGATATTTTTTTAATTTTGCAAACTTAAACTATGGGACCTGCCCATTTGGCTAAAATACTTTTTCATGTAACGCTGCAAAGAACCACTGCACAATTACAATTTTGGAAGTTATCAACCTTTAACTAAAGAGAACGAAGATGGATTCTGAAATATGTGCGTACATCATTAAAGCTGGGGAGCTGTAACTTTAAAGGAGTTGAGTATAGACGTTAACATGTTCAACAACAAAAAAGAGCTGCTTCTAGCTGCATTAGATCTTGTTTAAATACCAATTTGAAATTCAGAGGACCATGATTTTCTGAATATGTGAAAATGGGTGTCAAAACCTGAGTACACTTGGGTGGCTTGTGATACCACATATCGGCATCATTCAGTTTTGCAACCCCTGGGTTCTTGTTTGATTTGCATCCTTCCAAATCTGAAAACATTTTGGCAAATTTTTATGTGTGTATTTCTGTGTGTGTTTGTTTTGCTTTCATTAATTACTAACCATGAATTTCAATTTCAGGGGGCAGATGATTTCTCAGGAAGATTTCAACACAATCACGCTCCTGGATAACTCGTCAAGTGCCCAAAGGAAACAATTATTGCAGGAGAAACCTTATCATGTAAGTGCCTTTGCCAAACAATTGACCACCCCATGTTGTTATGAGTACGGGCAGTCTTGAATTTCCGGTGGAGGTATTTCTGAACAGGTTGTTGCTTAATTAAGAAAGGAATATTTGGGGATGTCGCACACTCTAAGCAAATAAATACTGTCACCGTTACCATGAAATAAGTAATTTCTCGATGAGGAAAATTCCAAGCCCCCCCCCCTGAAATCTAAAGGTAGCCCCCTAACAGTATGCACCAGAAGGAGAATGTGTGGTCCAGTCCAGTCAATGAGTAACTAATGTCACTTGAGCAATTTGAAGATATATGTGGAGTAATCAAGCTGATAAAAAAAAATTACGAAAAAAATTTACGAACAAACTAAGGATTTACTTACGAGAAAATTCCTGGTTTCCCGTCAAAGCTGGTTGATGTAGGAAAGAAAAATTTCTATTTTTGAATATCATAAAAATGTCGCTAAAATACAGTACTGTATTGTCACTGTGGTTTTGAGATAAAATAATTTATAAAATATACATTCTTTTAATCATTTACCAGGGTATTTGAATTATTGTTAGTCAGCTCGATGGACAGTTTATTGAAGTTTTTAAAGTAGTTCTTCAATGTTAGGCTAATCTTAAAATTAATAACTCAAGGTCAATATTTTTTATGTCATTTCAGTGTGCAAAAACCTTTATCAACTTGATCGAGCACATTGCAAAGGATCAAACGGTGCAGTACATTCTGACGATGATCGATGACATGTTGCAGGTAGGATGATGATTCTCAATTAGGCATTGTGATTAGTCTGACAATTTGTTGACAGACATCAGACAATTTGTGCAATGAGTAGGCCTGATTGTGATTTGATTTTTCAGGAGGACAAAACCAGAGTTGAACTTTTCCGAGATTATTCGCGCAGAAACAAAGAATCCGTGTGGCGTCCATTCCTCAACATGTTAAATAGACCCGATGGCTTCATTGTGAACCAGGTAAGGCCGCACATAATTGATCTTTAGCTTCTCGGATCCTCTCAAGGCACTTTTTCTAGGGTCGGTCGGTAGGACAAAAAAATAATAATTTTTTTTTCCATCGGCAGGAAATCTATTGTGTCGGCGGGTCCGCGAAGCTAAGAATCAATTATGTGTGGCCTAAGTACCTCATATAATTATATTGGTTCAGTTTGTAGCATTCTGAACCCCACATAGGTCAACGGGACCAATGTTGGAGATCGTAGCAAGCTGTTTCAATCATCCTTAGCCTTACGGCTCTGTCCTCCTGTTCTAACTAAATGACCAACTGGATAAATACAGGATGTAAGGCCCCAATCATCTGTCCATCCTTTTAATCCTTATCTTGAATGTTAAGTATGTTTTCGAACTTGTTAAATGAAATAATCTTGAGAGATCTAACAATTACTGAACCTGAGTATTTCGAAATTATAATATTAAAGCAAAATGTTATGTTTCATTTGTACGCATCAACAATCATCCATGATCAATTACTTGAATTATCATTGTCTTCTATAAGCCCTTGGGCTTGAGGCATGTGTTATTGTTTTATTTTGTCACCTCTGACTTTAGACAACATTTTACTAACTTACAGAATTAATTAAATTGATGAAATTTTTCAATGCCTCGAATAATTTATAAACTCTTAATAAATATAAAATCTGACTTTGAAATAACTTCTAAACGGGTCTATCCTGGAAGTAAATTCATCAATCGTACATGTCTATCATTTCTTCTAGTGATGCAGACCGAACCACCTCTTAGCGGGTGGTCTGGTATTTACAAAAGTGGTCCGGTCCTGGTCTGGTCCAGGATGAGGTGGTCCGATTTTGTTACTGGACCGGTCCAGAAGCGGTCCATCGGCATTTAGATCATTAGGATGAAATGAGGGTGAAAACAAGCTATATGACATATATTTCATTTTTAGATATATCAAAATTCATGAGATACTCTTCATGACATGAAAAATCACTGGACCGGTCTGGACCGGCACTTGACTGGTCCGGTCCAACACTGAACCGGTTTTTTGTAGGTGGTCCGGTATTTTGGCGGTCCAGGGCTGGACCGCGGACCGGACCGGTCCAAGGCGGTCCGGTCTGCATCACTAATTTCTTCAAATGTTGTTTATTCTCTTCAGACAAGCAGAATTGTTGCAAAAATCGCTTGCTGGAGCAAAGAGAGAATGGAAGGAAACGACCTTCAATATTATTTGACTTGGCTCAAGGACCAGATGAAAGTCTCCGTAAGTAACGTTGTGTGACCTTGTGTATTTTGTTGACAATATTTTGATAATTCTTGGCATGTTTTACACCTAGTTTTCTAAACATTAGCCCTAGGTCTCAATAATTCTTTTGTAATTTTCGACAAACGCAATAAAAGTGGGATAAAGTTATAAAGTAATTATTTGATAGTTTACTAAATTATTTTAATAATGAAGATTTGCGATTGTCTTTCAGGGTAACGAATACCTGCAGACAGTTGCTAGGTGTCTGCAGATGATGTTGAGAATCGATGAGTACAGACACGCTTTCGTCAGGGCAGATGGGGTTAGCACGTAAGTGTGTATGTTTTCTGTTGATTCTGCAATCAAAAGTTGGGGATTGGGAAGCTGGTTGGTAGGGCTTGGACTTCCAATTCCTGGGTCTTGAGTTTGAATCCAACTCCGGCCAGGTCACCTAGAACTATTTCGAGCTGCTGTTTCAATCGACCATCGCTGGATTGCCCTCCTCCTATCCTAATTAGCCCTCTAGAGTGCCTAAATACTGGATTGTAAAACCCCAGTCATCCATCCATCTATCCACAAGAACCCAGGGGTTCAAAATGGAGGTGATGTTGTGTCTTAAGTTCATATACCATGAATCCAGCAGACAATTTGGCCTGCGCTGCTAAAACTATTCAGATAGATATAGATATATAGACAGATAGATAGATATTAGTGATGGAAAATCGGACTCAACACTGAAATCGATTAATCGGATGAGCTTCCGATTCGATAATCGATTTTAAATCGATTTTTAAATAGCCAAAATAAATTGCCAATCAGGAACAAAAACAACAGCCTTGTATCCTTGTGGATAGCAATTATGCGTTTGGTAGGCTATTGGCAAGCAGGAGGGGTGAGTGCAATCAGTGCATGGTCAATAGGTATTCCTTTTTGAAGTCACCATCCATCAAATTTATTTAATAGCCTATTTAATTTTGTTACCAACACTCAATCAATTTATTCTTATTAAACATTAGACTTACAGCATTTTTAAAGAGTTACATATCTAATTGTCTTAATACTTTAACTGATGAAGAAGAGTAATTAGCTCAATTATACTTCACACCTCTTTGAACTATTTGATGTGAATTGTGAGAGTTGAGTGCACTTGGTATTGTTCATGTGGACTCAAAGCAGTTGATTGAGAATTATTGAAATAGCAGTGGAACCTCACCATGCAAACTATTTTGCATAGTAGGCCTACAGTGCATTTAAGCCAAGCAAAATCCCGACATTGCTAATTAATGGGCGCGAAGCTGCCCGTTCTTGTAGTGAGAAAACCGGAACTAGCTGATGTCCTACCTTAGCAACGCCTATGGACGATGAATTCACTGTGCACAAGAACCCACGGCATTAAAAAGTGTACTGTTTATTACCACAATGACTAAATCTCGCCTGGGATCATTTCTCAGTGTCTGTAAATCTCTAAGTATCAAGTAATCCATCGAAATCGGCAAGTCCATCGACCGCTCGGAATGATTAGAAAATGGGACTAACATGTGCGTCATGAAAACAAGCGTTACAACGAGCAAATCTCAATAACCACCAGGGGGCAGGCGCAGTAGCATTTCACAAATTCTCCACCTAGTGGATAATTTGTAGATAGCAGAAAAGCAAGGAAGTGGAGTGACACTGACTGGCATTTCTATTAAAAGGCTTTGAATTAATTTAGTTATAAAAAAGTTGCTTTTACAAATGAAAGATTAGAAATGAAAGATTACACCTATTTAACAAATATGGATGGAATGGACAGAAGACAGATACACAGATACATCTCTAAATAACCTCAGGGGGTCACCTCAGGGGTCATGTCAGGGGGTCACTCAGGGGGGGTCACCTCGGGGTGGGGTCGCACCTCGAGTCACACCTCGGGAGGGGGTCACACTTCGGAGGGGTCACACCTCGGGAGGGGTCACACCTCGGGAGGGGGTCACACTTCGGAGGGGTCGCACCTAGGGAAGGGTCGCACCTAGGGAAGGGTCGCACCTCGGGAGGGGGTCGCACCTCGGGAGGGGGTCGCACCTCGGGAGGGGGTCGCACCTCGGGAGGCGGTCGCACCTCGGGAGGCGGTCGCACCTCGGAGGTCGCACCTCTCGCACCTCGGGGTTCGCACCTCTCGCACCTCGGGGGTCGCACCTCTCGCACCTCGGGGGTCGCACCTCTCGCACCTCGGGGGTCGCACCTCTCGCACCTCGGGGGTCGCACCTCTCGCACCTCGGGGGTCGCACCTCTCGCACCTCGGGGGTCGCACCTCGGGGGTCGCACCTCTCGCACCTCGGGGGTCGCACCTCTCGCACCTCGGGGGTCGCACCTCTCGCACCTCGGGGGTCGCACCTCTCGCACCTCGGGGGTCGCACCTCGGGGGTCGCACCTCGGGGGTCGCACCTCGGGGGTCGCACCTCGGGGGTCGCACCTCGGGGGTCGCACCTCGGGGGTCGCACCTCGGGGTCGCACCTCGGGGGTCGCACCTCGGGGGTCGCACCTCGGGGTCGCACCTCGGGGGTCGCACCTCGGGGGTCGCACCTCGGGGTCGCACCTCGTTGGTCGCACCTCGGGGGTCTTCATCTGATCTGTAGCTCTCGTGCATCATTTTGCCTTAAATAATGCTTAATACATCCAAATCCCCATGGCCCCACGCGTCTCACATAGGCCCTCTCTTGCGCCCATTGCACACCTGTGTGCCTTTCTAGTTCAGGGAAGAGATCAAAGAGCTATCACTGTCTGTTTACAGTTATAAATGACTCCAGTGGGTTCTAACATGGATCTTCTAACTCTATGGTTCTAAATAGTCATTGAATTAAGTTATGACAGCTATTGTTCAACTTGACACACAGAGAACTCACTGAACTGCTGATTCACAGGCAGAGGTGTCAGAAGTGCTAATTGCTATTAGTTTGCTAATTGCTCTTTTGGACAACTGAGTAGTGTCAAGTGTCAAACACAATCTGCCAATCCAATTGAACAGGTCAATTAGTTGACAGTTGCTTGATTGCATTAACCTTGCTGTAGAGAACAGGCCTGAGGGGATGTGAACTTAGAAATCACTTAAAATCGATTCTGGCAATGCCCTGGCGACATCGGCGGATCGTAAGTACGGCCGACGATCGTCGGCGATAATCGGCGAATCGTTCCATCACTAATAGATATAGATAGATTGACAGGCAGATATGGCTGATATGTACAAGTGCTGCCCTTTAAGAGCAGTGGTTGCTTACAGTGGTTAATCAATGGGAGATAGAACACGAGTCCTCTACATGTTGCACATTAACCATATTTGAAAATGATCAAAGGAGCACCAATTTAACATCTCATCTGAATTATACTCATCCCGGACTTTGATCTTAAATTCCACTGAAAATATTCTAAATTGGCTGCCCCAGGTTTGAACTGAGGCATGCAAAGACTATCAGGATTTTGGACTGACAACTCTTGGTCACCCAGCTGTCACGGAAACTCGCTATATTTATCTTAATACCTGCTTACAATGCTTAGTTTCCTACTATTATGTCAATACCGATCTTACTTACTCACTAACATGCTGCTCTATACACCTGTCAATCGTCCTACCACTGCCGGCTAACTTATAGACTGCCAAATTGACCAACTGGATCAATCAATCAATCCAGACTTTGAAATAGAGGTGAAATATCATGTCGGATTGGCATTGATATTTTGGAAAGATGGACAGATGATTGGGGCTATACATCCTGTATTTATGTACATTGTAAGCTAATTAGGACAGGAGGAAGACACAGCAATGAGGCAAAGGACAATTGAAACTGCTGTCCTAGGTGACCCGGCGAGAACGTTAATCAGACCAAGAGAGCAATGTCTTCAGCCCCACATGGCACTCACCTTAGCACTGTCATCACCCTCCCATGACCCTCTCAAAGTGTCAAGCCCAGCCATGACTTTGGCAATGCTCAAAATCATCTTTGACAGGCTATTTGAAAATATCTGCTGCTTCTATCACTTCCAAACTTGGCATAAAGTCATATCACAGTATCAATTAACTCTATAAATTTTGGCAAACCTATCCATTACATAATTAGGAAAAGAACCCGAAGGCTCCAGAGAAATTAGTGAACTGTCATCAGCTGCTGATGACTTTGCAGTACTTCACAAAATTGGATAGAATAAGTCTCGCTACTGTCACGCTGCTGTGTGATGAGGATAGCTGCACAGAGATCAATCAGACTTGCTTCTGATACCCAGCTGATCAACCCCACACACTCAATCATCCTGTCAGGGCCAGGACTTAGCCAAAATTACAGTTGTCGTCATATGACAGTAATTTCCCAGACAGTGAGACTGCAGACCCAGGAGTCCAGGACCCAGCAAGTCAGGCGTCAATTGGCAACCCAGTGTGCTACAACTTAGCTGACCCTACCCATTTTGGACTTTGGAATAAATTATTTCAAGTACATGTACCAATTTGCAACCTATTGTGTGGCTTACTAAACCCTTTTGATAAATCTGCGTAATCTAACTAATCTGTGCATTCTATCTATTTGATCTATATAATCTATTATCCATGAAATCCACCTTATCTATCTATCTATCTATCTATCTATCTATCTATCTATCTATCTATCTATCTATCTATCTATCTATCTATCTATGAATCAATTTACCCATCCATATATCTGACTGAAATAGCCCTAGTTGAAGATTTATATAACTATTGACATCTCATCTCAGAAAACTGACCAATACACATCCTAATGTCACCAGGTCAGCTCATTTGCATACACAAAACACAATACACATAATTTTCAAAATGGTGGACAGCTCATTTGCATACTCAAAACACAATACACATTATTTTCAAAATGGTGGAAGGCAAACATGTAAACAGCAAACAAGCAAACACCAAACAAAAAAACTGATAAAAGAAGTACTTAGACTCACTTCAGGCCAACACAAATATGCTCAAATAACAGCCCTGCATCTCTAGTTTTGGTGAATTTGTCAATTTGGAGAAAATTTAAAACATGCAACGAGTAATTTCAGATTTTCTTCTCCTATTTTGAATTTCCCGCCTAAAGTTTGCCTCTCTCACCCACTCTCTTAGCCCCCTTTCTCACCCAACTACATAAATGGCGGTGTGTAAACACACTTCCATCAATAAAAGGACTGCCAATATTTTGTTTCATATTCAAAATAACCTGGATTGATGAATATTACGTGGTTGATGGCCGAGTTGTAATTTACGCTCAATGTTCGCATAATATTGTAATTATTAATATTTTACCTACGAAATGCAGCTATCATGAAATTGATGTTTATCAGTTCTACCATGTTAAACTCTATTGAACCGTGTGCAATATGATAAGTCCATTATTTTATTTTCAG
Organism: Platynereis dumerilii; assembly: GCA_026936325.1. NCBI lineage: Eukaryota > Metazoa > Annelida > Polychaeta > Phyllodocida > Nereididae > Platynereis > Platynereis dumerilii. The sequence goes on from JAPTHN010000009.1 coordinate 10,482,382, forward strand.
ACTTATCTCTGTCCTAGCTGGCAAAGTGGGCTTCCAGATTCAGTATCAGCTGACCTTCTGCTTGTGGTGCATGACCTTCAGCCCGGACCTTGCAGACAAGATGAACAAGTAGGTCATGACCTTTAACCCTAGATGACCTAGATTTTTTTTTAACCCTAGATGACCTAGATTTCCAGTTAAAGATTTTCTTCTACCCTAGATCATTTTATGACATCACTGACCAAATGTTAAGATCTGATATTGGCAGCTAGAATTGTTGAACATGCATTTGGTCTATATATTTTGTATGATAATATGCTGGTACTGCGTGGTAGATCTGTTGAATTTATGATTCAGATTCAGATGATTTATTTGTAGCTCATATACAATTTTATAAACTTTAATTATAATTCAGTAGGATATTACATTGAACATAAATATATAAGCTACAGGAACTCCTCTAAGGCAATTTGTGCCGCTGTATGAAAGTCAAGGTAGTCAACCTCATGGAATTTCTATGATGTGAGGATCTGATCTCTGCTTATAAATGGTTAGAATTAGAAATAAAGGTCATTCATTACAATTTCACCAACCCAGCTTCCTAGTTGTCATATCTGAGACACCTGGAAGGATGCCAATTGTCGGACACCCTGAATTGTATCGTTATTCTTTTACTTTTTCACTTTTCAGGTACAATGTCATTCCAATCCTTGCTGACATACTCAGTGAATCAGCAAAGGAGAAAGTCACGAGGATTATTCTTGCCACATTTAGGGTAAGGCAAATTTCTCCAAAAACCTTTTGAATATTTGGATTAGATGTTACATTGGTGGCCCTTTGCATCAGTGTCTGCTGGGCAAGTAAAAGATCCATCACTTTGGGTAAAATGTGTTACATGTTGACTGTTGAGGACTCCCGCTTTCTCTCCCATCTCATCAATCAACGCTCATGAGTGCGAGGGCTGCACTTACCAAGTCTATCTTCTTGTGTCAGATGTAGCTTCATATTCTGAAAAAAAAAAACTGCAATACTTGTTTTATATCTGTTATAAATTTTGGATTGTATCTTGCAGAACTTGTTAGAAAAACCTGCGGAGAGAGAGATCGTCCAGGACCATGCTCTGTCGATGGTGCAGTGCAAGGTCTTGAAGCAGTTGCAGTTGCTAGAAGGGCGCAAATTCGAGGACCCTGACATCACAGAGGACATAATATTCCTGAATGAGACCCTACAGTCCAGTGTGCAGGATTTGAGGTAGGGTAACAGAGTAGGCCTAAAAAAGACAAATATCATGATAATTGCAAAGTCATGGCAACTTCACCATAGCTTCAACATGTTCAAAGTTGAAAATAAAACAATACTGGTTCAAAGATCCCATTTTCATGGCAGTTGAAATCAATTCAGATTACAGCACTTGTTACTCCTATCACATGGCCACAAGGAAATTTATTTCAAATAAATGGATTCCTATTTGTTCTGTTGCATCATTTTCAACATACCGCCTCCGATTGGCAATCTTCAGATTCTTGTTGAGCTAAAATCAGGAATATTATAATTCATCGAAGCAAATCTTTAAGAAGTAAAAAAATGCTGTAATAAAAAGTTGAGGGATTTTTATGCTATTATGCAATGATGCTTGAGAAATGCTTTTTACATGATGTTCGTTCTTTCAGTTCATTTGACGAGTACTCAACAGAAGTAAAATCAGGGCGTCTAGAATGGAGTCCAGTGCACAAATCGGAACGATTTTGGAGGGAAAATGTCGCCAGGCTGAATGAGAAGAACTATGAATTGCTGAAGTGAGTTATTCATAACTTAATTAGATATATAACTTGATTTTCAATGGTATGAGCATTCTTGAATAATGCACCCTCCCTACGATATGCAACCTGATCTTGCAAAATGATTTGTTAGTCTGGAAAGGGTACAAATTTGTACTTATTTGTACGTAACTTAAATTCTCTTCTACGTTTGGAAATGACATGTTGGTAGGTTCAAGAGTAAGAAAAAGTAGGAATTTTCTATTTTGGGAAATTAAGTAAACCCTGCATGATTTCTCAGTTAGAAATTTTGTGTTAACCTGGAAAAAATAAGGTCCTTTCATAAGCCTGATAAGTTGAAATTTTATAAATTTTTATTTTGCAGAATTCTGATTCGTCTGCTGGAAGCGAGCAAGGATCCTCTCATCCTGTCCGTTGCAGCCCATGACATTGGAGAATACGTCAGACATTACCCAAGAGGAAAACAGTACGTATTTTAAGGCAATTTGATAATTGTATTATTTAAAGTGCTTCTTCTTATGGCTCAGAAGCGATTGTACAGGTTTACTATAAGAAGAAGTACTTTAAATAATACAATTATGAAATTGCCTTAAAATACGTACTGGTTACGGGGTGATTCTTATATGAGTAGATAGATCTCTCTAAGAGCTTTACAAGAATCCGCGGATTCAAAACCGACCTAACACAATGAAATTGAAGGTGCCATTGCTTAAACCACTGAGCAACTGATATTGGAAGATAGGAGAAATAGTTGATTGGAAGATGGTAGACTATTAGTATAGAATCAACGCAGTTTGAACAGATTTCTAAAAAAAAGGAAAGATGGCTGCCAAAATGGCTGCCATCTTGGATTTCTCAACATGTTCCTCATCCATACCCACAGGCCAATACCTCTACCAAATTTCATAACTGTAAGTGAAATATTAGGGTCAAAATGGTCAGTTCAAGAATGACGAAAGATGGCTGCCAACATGGCTGCCACAAAGTGGCTGCCATCTTGGATTTCTCAACATGTTTCCGATCGATACCCATAGGCCAATACCTGTACCATATTTCATGACTCTTAGCGAAATATTGAGATCACAATGGGAAGATCAAGAATGAGGAAAGATGGCAGCCAAAATGGCCGCCATCTTTGATTTCTCAACATGTCCCTGATCCATACCCACAGGCCCATACCTGTAACAAATTTTATAACTCTAAGACAGGCTTTAAGATCTTGGTCAGGAATTACTGCCAAACTCACAACTTTGTAGCTTACACAACATTTATTTCAATTTTAGCCTATCTTATGCAAAATTTTGTCAGGAATTCAATTTTGAAGAAAAATATGCAGCCACTCTTTTATTTTGGAAGTTATACCCCTATTTGTAAAGCCCCCCTTAGTGGGGTGTGCCAGATACCCCCAAAATATTATATATTTGTCTGTAGTTCTATGGCTTCAGTAATAAAGCTGCTCTTATATCACTAATTAATTTACTTGAATTCTATGATGGTCCATCGAAAACTACGATGACTACATGGGTATACATTTTTTGTTGAAATGGCAAACATTTTGTGGTGGTAAGTCGCGGTTTCTTATATTTCGCTTAATTTTTACTTCACATGCATAATTTTTGCACCATCATTCTCAGCAGAAAATAAGCTTCAATTTGAGTACCAACAACCTATATATCGGATAAATTTAACCCGAACCAAGGAATTTTGGCTTTCAGAAATAAAATTCTAAATAACTTGCATTTTTTTATGGAGGCAGATATCGAAAAACTAACGCAAACTCGTTTAAATATTACTATCTGGGCATAACGAGTTTGACTTTCAGACCTGCATGACAAAAATAGACGAAATGCAAGTTATTTAGAAAAATGACATATTTTTTTCACACACCTAGAAGTGAAAAGCAGTGGCTCCATGTTTTGTATGTGTGAACCTAATTATGCAAAGCAAGGACATTTTTATGTAGTCTATTGCCTTCGTCTAGTCCTTCTGAACATATTGATTTGTAATTCATGTCCATAAATATCTCAGATGACGTTGAAAAAAAAAATCAAATAGGAAATTCACTTCATTTTCATAAATTGTTTTTACTTTTGTCACCTGACTTTGTTTCGATATCCTGTTCACAGAGCAGCATATATTGAGACAAATTATTAAAACTGGGTGTCATTTTAAACTTTAGACAATAGGGAATGCCATGGTACCCTCAATTATCATGAATTCTTGATTTCTATCAAGGAAGAGAAAGTCAAACTTTGATGTCTGAAAAATGTGTCACACAAAATTAGCATTTTTCGCACGTTTTTCCACTTAAATTGTGAGATAGCGACTTTGACACCACTATAAAGACACTTTAAAAGGTCACCATCAGAAAGAGCACAATTTTTTACACAAGATAGAATATATTTTAAAATCTGTGATATGATTTTGTGGCATCAAGAATTTTTTCACACTCATGGCAGTAACTCCTGACTGAGATCTTGAAGCCTGTCCTAAGCGAAATATTGAGGTCACTATGAGCAGTTCAATAAATGAAAAAAGATGGCTGCCAACATGGCCACCACAAAATGGTCGCAATCTTGGATTTTTCGACATGTTCCCAATCCATACCCAGAGATCCATACCTGTAACAAATTTCATAACTGTAGGTGAAAAATTAAGGTCACAACGGGCAGTTCAAGAATGAAGAAAGATGGCTGCCAAAATGGCCACCACAAAATGGCCACCACAAAATGGCCGCCATCTTGGATTTCTCGACATGTTCCCAATCCATACCCAGAGTACTATACCTGTACCAAATTTCATAACTGCAAGTGAAATATTGAGGTCACAATGGGCAGTTCAAGAATGAAGAAAGATGGCTGCCAAAATGGCCACCACAAAATGGCCGCCATCTTGGATTTATCGTCATGTTCCCAATCCATACCACAGTCCAATACCTGTACCACATTTCATAACTGTAAGTGAAATATTAAGGTCACAATGGGCAGTTCAAGAATGAAGAAAGATGGCTGCCAAAATGGCCACCACAAAATGGCCGCCATCTTGGATTTATCGACATGTTCCCAATCCATACCCAGAGTCCCATACCTGCACCAAATTTGATAACTGTAAGTGAAATATTAAGGTCACAATGGGCAGTTCAAGAATGAAGAAAGATGGCTGCCAAAATGGCCGCCACAAAACGGCAGCCATCTTGGGTTTCTTGACATGTTCCCAATCCATACTCAGAGTCCCATACCTGCACCAAATTTCATAACTGTAAGTGAAATATTAAGGTCACAATGGGCAGTTCAAGAATGAAGAAAGATGGCTGCCAAAATGGCCGCCACAAAATGGCCGCCATCTTGAATTTATCGACATGTTCCCAATCCATACCCAGAGTCCCATACCTGTACCAAATTTCATAACTGTAAGTGAAATATTAAGGTCACAATGGGCAGTTCAAGAATGAAGAAAGATGGCTGCCAAAATGGCCGCCACAAAATGGCCGCCATCTTGAATTTATCGACATGTTCCCAATCCATACCCAGAGTCCCATACCTGTACCAAATTTCATAACTGTAAGTGAAATATTAAAGTCACAATGGGGAATTTTGTCAGTGGTTTACATCTGGTTTGTGGTTGCAGTTTATGCCTACTGTTTATGGTTTCACCTGATCCATTTACAACTCCTGTATTAACCGGCCTCCGCTGTTAGGCCGGTTAAAAATGATAGGTCATACGTCTCTGAGAAGTGAATAGTTGCTTCGCAAATTGCCGGTAAAGTTTTGAAGTGAAGAGAAATACTGCACGCTGATTGGCTGTGACGCTCTGACGCAAAATCTTATGATAATGTACTACGACTGAGGGATTTGTCTAGGGTAGATTCTCTGGGTGACTGTCCAGCAACTATCAATGATGTAGAAAAGTCATTATGCAGTTGAAAGAAATTTTCAAGGGAGTGCTGCTCTGAAAAGAGTATTAACAAATACAGCTACAGATAATTTATTGATATCCATGGTAAAATTCTTAATCAAATGAAATTTTATCCTGACTATATGATAAATGTAAAGTAAAGTGAAGTAAATAATACAAGAAGACTTCTATGTTCATATCTATTCTGAAAAGTGTACGAGGACTGTCTTTCTGCAATCTCTAAATGATTTATCGGGATGTTCTAGCATAGGCCTATTTACTTTGCAGTCATCAGGCACTTGGAAACAATTCAAAATCACTGTTAACCAGCATTATTCCTAATTAGGCCTAACATATAAATGTTTATTCTTTTGTCTTGCAGTGTAATTGAACAATTGGGAGGCAAACAGCTAGTCATGCAGCACTTGACCCACGAGGATCCAAACGTTCGTTATGAGGCTCTTTTGGCTGTGCAGAAACTCATGGTGCATAACTGGTAAGTCAAGAGTCGTACAATCTTGAAATGTACGGGGTATCCACCGAACAGGGAAAATGGTGAAAAAAAATTCCCTGCTGGAAAAAATCACTGAATTTGAATTGAGCTCCTGATGCACTATTCAAATTTGGACTTTTTTGTGTCTTGTACGGAGTAAATTCTCATGTACGAAATATATTCAACCTCATCAAAATACAACTGCAAAACCCATCCATGGAACTAAATGTTACACGATAAGTTTGATTTTGTAATTTTTGAAATTGCCTTATATCACTCCACCAGTCTGCCAATAGAGGAAAACTTCGAACTACAATAGATGTTTGATCAAAATGTATTGTCTTGTCTTTGTTATTAGGTTGGTTTATAGTTACATGAACGTGTTATCTTTTGTTGACAATGTAAGCCAACAAAACAGGTTTGATGAAAACTAAACTTGATTTGCTTTTTTTTTCAGGGAATACTTAGGAAAACAATTACCGGTCGCTCAAGATCAAACGCATAAGAAGAACGAAGGACAAGTATCGACAAAGGCATAGTAGAAAAAATATGAAATTGTAGAGTTACGTAGATCTTAGGTCATGTTGAGTATATATTAAGGAATTTGTGCAATTTGGCGCTGTTACCATAAGTCTTAGGTGCCGAAAAACAGTTGTTATCTTGTGTTGCTTCTAGTTATTTTTTATTTGAGTTGTTTATGTAAATATTGGTATTTTTATTACAAAGACTGTCGGCAGTCATTGTAATTTGATTGTGTCACTTAGTTTTTACTGTTAAAAAGTTAACATCATACTGAGGAGATAAATTATGTTGGTCGTAAAGAGCTACTCAGCGCAAAAATTACATAGGTACGGAGTTGTTGAAATAGACTTTTTCTTTTGGCTAATTTTTAATGTAAAATTCAAGTTTTCATTTCTTTATAATTTGACTTATTTAACCAAATGTCAATGTTACTTCTTAGCATCTATTTGACACCAACCACCAACAGGGATTACAGAATCCTGAATCGCATGTTTAGGCTGTGAGACTTTGAAAATGATGTATGTTCAGTTAATATATTTATAGCCTGTTAATTGAGAAAAATATTTTAATTTGTGACTTAATATGGATTTTGCATCCTGGTGAAGCATGATGGATATTCATTTACATTAGTTTAATTCAGTTGTAAGTTACAACTATGTTTATCAATTTGTTATATGAAGTTCTACAGTTTTGCCAGTTATGAACTGATTTTAAGCTATATATCTGAATGAATATAAATATGGATTGATATCAATTTGATGCATATTCAAAACTGTTAACTTGTTATTTATTAAGTTATTATAAACAAAAATGTATAAATATTGCACTTAAAAGGAAAACTGTCATTAATGCTAATTAGATGCTAGGTCTATGGTGTAGTGTTAAGAATTCATACTCGTCTGAAGAAGGTCGAAGTAAACTATGTAATGTAAAATATTATTTGAATAGGATGTGTAGCTATTCCCTGTATACAGACAGTTTATTGTTAATGTTGATTTCAATGTATGTTTATCAGAATGTGTGAGACAGGTGAATGTCCTACCATTACCTAAATAGAAACGAATGTAGCTTAGGTTATTGTGGTGTTACAGATGCATTGTTACGGATGTATTGACTTCAATTGAGTCGTATGAATGTTGCTATATTGCACGACAAAGTGCAGGCCTATAACTTGTGTAAATTTTAACATTCCAAGTAAATACAGATGCTGATGCATGTCTCAGAATTTTTTTCCCCAGATTTGGGAGTTTAGATGGTTGTTTTGCCAGATATGGATAAAATTGGTTGCCCCTGTAAAAATCTGGGCATTTCTGACTCCTCAATGACCTTATCATGGCTGTTGGCTACAATATGTAGGTCTGTCTTTGAACACATTATATTTAGGACTTCAGTTTGCCATTAATATACTTAAATGTGGATTTTCATTTGTTTTCTTGAAGTTGGTGAATAAGTACATTATCCGACATTGTTCATCACTTCGCTGTCATCTCCTGTCAGATATATATAGTCTCAAATTACACAAGTACTTGGTCAAAGTATTGTTGGCATTTGGCAATGCTAACAGAATTCAATTAACTTATTTCACTGGTTGAGATCCAAATAAAGACAAGTTGTTATTAAGCCAAATTTATGAATTTGTTATTTGTGAAGAATAATAATAGGTGTCGGTCGCCGCAGGTGCAAGAGAGAATGGACTGATCTGAAGCTGAGTTGGGTCGTAAGATCTTTAAATGGAAGCAGGTTGTATCCAGTGTGTTATACTGGGGCAGCTATATATTTGTAAGACTAAGACATCTCTTAATGGAAAGATCATGTGCCAGACTCCCAGTTTTTGACATAGCGAGGTATCTCGCTCTGTCTTTCTAATCAGGTTAGAGAACATAAGGGGGTTGAGCCCAAAATGAAAAAACATGGATTCCGGCCAAATAACACTGTATCAACTGTGATTTTTCTAGCTGGAGAACTGGAAATTGCTTTTTAGACAATGCTTTTTCATATGGATAATTCTAAACTAGTAGAATTTCTGTATGAAGCTGAAACTTGGAAAAACTCTTGCAGACATCTCAAACTGGTTGCATGCTGAAACAGATTCTCTTTTGTATTTTTGTTTTTCTCTCTCCAAAAAAAATGCAAATAACTTTATTTCCATACTCTTATTATATACCACAAGGCAAAAAGTAGTTTTGGGTTGATACATGATTCTACATTTATTCTTTAAATTTTACATTGTCCTCCTCAAACAGATGCTAAAAGTTTCTTGAACATTTTTGTGACAAAAACCCAGAAACCAATTACATTGTATCAATTGAAATTTCTTTGGGTGGGTGATATTTAGTTTTTTCCCAAAAATTGCAAATAAATAACCATGCTTTTTCATATGGATAATTCTAAACTAATAGAATTTCTGTATGAAGCTGAAACTTGGAAAAACTCTTGCAGACATCTCAAACTTTCAATGTTTTGGTTGCCTGCTGAAACAGATGCTCTTTTGTATTTTTGTTTTTCTCTCTCCAAAAAAAAAAATGCAAATAAACTTATTTCCATACTCTTATTATATACCACAAAGCAAAAAGTAGTTTTGGGTTGATGCATGATTCTACATTTATTTTTTGCATTTTTACATTGTCCTCCTCAAACAGATGCTAAAAGTTTCTTGAACATTTTTGGGGAAAAACCCAGAACCCAATTACATTGTATCAATTGAAATTTCTTTTGGCCAGTGATATTTTGTTTTTTCCAAAAAATTGCAAATAAATCTATTTCCATCCTGACCTCTCGTCATCTCCTGCCAGAAAAAAGTAGTTTCAGGTTGGTACATTCTTCTATATATATTTTTCTTAACACTTTTGTGACGAAGACCCACAACCCAATTACATTGTATCAATTGAAATTTCTTATGTCCAATTGGTGTAATTGGGGCTAAGCTGTTCTGTCGGACTCAAATCAATTGAAATGTCCTTAAATAAATTTAATTTACTGTTAGTATAACTCAGATGATTGTAATCACACAAAAAAATGTTAGTTCACAAAGTGCCTTTTGGAAAAGTAAATACACCTTATAAATTAAAAAAATAATTCTAAGCTATGTCATAGAGTCCATGGATTCTTGTTCATTGTATGCCACTCACCAACACTGAATGTACAGGACCCTCTGCGAAACAGAGGTTGAGTTACCTGAGTAGAGAAAACGGAGTCACTTCTCATGCGATTGACTGAGACGTGAGTTTACTGATGAAAGTCATTTCGAGTTTGGTTCGAATTTGCGAAAGCCTCAGCACAGCAGGTGTCTAAACCACAGGTCTGCACTCTGCACCAAAACTTGAGTTGGAAAAGACATGTTTCTGGCCTTTAAAACAACAAAGAGGCAGAGTTTTGCCCATTCTTAAAATAGCTAATTACTGCAGCACAAGTTATAAGCATACAAAAGCCTAATTTATAATTAATGATGGATGGATGGATGGATGAATGGGGCTTTACGTCCAGTATTTACGAACATGGTAGGCTAATTTTAAAAGACAGGAGGAGGATTGAAACAGACGTCCCAACATAAGCCTAGATGACCCACTCTGAGAATCAAGTTACCTTCCCTGAGTGAGGTGACCCGGCAAGAGCCGGATTCGAACCCAGGACCCAGCGATTGGCAGCCTAGCATGCTGCCACTAGACCAACCCTGCTCCCCCCATAACTAATGAAAGAGGGTGCTTGTGATAATATGTGGACTACAACTGCGAAACGTGGAGTGCTCAATCTCAACACAACAAAACTAATGACCTTAAAGTTCCAGCCAAGGTCCAAGATGATATATGGCACAATGACCTAACTGAACTCCCTGGAAGGAGGGAGCATTTCCAATGGGTGCTGCCAATATTTCCAAAAATATTCCTAAGACAACGCTTAATATTTACCGCTGAAATCTGTCACTGAAGAGTAAATGCAGAATATTGAAGAAACAGAAGACATTGTGTATTTGTAAATTTTATTTTACTTGGAATCATACAATTTTGACCTTTCCAATATCTGTAGCTTATATTATTCAGAAATATGCATTAATCAATCATATTCTTTCAGCTATAGTGACTTACAATTTCATGTCAGATCTCACCAAATAAATTGGTGTAAAATGATTTATCAAAATTAAAAGGGTAGAGATTTCCTTATTAAAGTACACAAGTAATTATTATGCATTTTGCAATATTTCCCAAAAAATGTATTCGTCATGATTGTTTCACAATGTACATGTTATAACACCTAACAACAACAGATAATTTAACAGAAACACAATGTCTCATATATTTTTAACACATTTAGGCCAGGCTCATTTCATTTTTAGCTTCTCAGATCAACCGACCAAACAGATTCTCTACCTACAGAAAAATATTTTTAGCTTACCCACAGTTTTTGTTAAATTGACATTACAAAAAATTTAGATTTCAGCTTTTTTTTTATCCCACCGTCCGACCACGCAAAAAGTGCGGGCCTCGACGAAGATCCGAGAAGCTAAAGATCAATTATGTCTGGCCTTAACGTGAATTGATGAATTAATTATGAAACAAAATTCCAGATTACAAGATATTCAATTCACAGGCAAAAAATTTAATAGGCATATCTTGGATAGATATATTCACATGCATATACTTGTACATACATTACAAGAATCCGCGGATTCAAAGCCTGGCTCAAGTGGCAGTGATGACGGCAAAATATGTAGCAATGCTGGTGAAATATTTTAGTCTACTTTTTTGGAAATGGCAGAGAAAGGTGATTCTGAATTGCGGCAAGTGAAGTGCTGTTATTGTGGTTGTTCCATGAACAAAATAATATCCAAATAACCACGAAAAGAATATGTACGATTTTTTTAAATCTTGAAGTCGCCCAATTTCCTCCTTTGAAAATATTGGCGAAATTGAAAAAAATTTGGAACAAAAAAATAGTTTTTTTTAATTTAGGAAAAAAAAATTTAAATCTTGGAGCAAAAAATGTTTAAATTTTGAAAAACAGAAGTTGCCCGATTTCCTCTTTTTGAAAAAATAAATAAATTAGTGTAATTGAAAAAAAGTAGAAATTTTTTTTTTTTTTTTCAAATCTTGGAAAAAAAATTTTGGGTAAAAAAAATTTTTTGAAATTGAAAAAAAAAAGTAATTTCCATACATCTAGCTACGCTAACAAACCAATAAAACACAAAAACAGATATATTGAACCTGTAGTTATTGAACAGTAGAGTTGACAGACAATATTTTCAGACCATTACTCCTGAATTAGCCTGGTGAGCCAGGCTAAAAAATGGAACACATGGAATGCGCACAGTTTGAATATATATATTTAATATATCACGGATTATTATTTGATTACAATTCATGTCTCTAGTGTATTGTAAATGTCACTGTTAGATCTATGATGACTGAAACTTTCCATGATACTACTCCATTTTTCTGAATCAGCCTATTTGATCGAAGTAAAAAATATACTGATTGTCAATATTATATCACAGTATTATTAAACAACAATTAATATAAGTGAAAGTTTTGAAATTTTAGACCTGATACAGCCCTTCTATATTGGCCTATAGATTCAAATAGTTTCAGATAATTTACTTGTCTCATCATATATATAATATATATGCAGATGACTGGAGAACTCCAAATTTGATCCCATTAAATCACAAAACCATTGGGAGAAAAAATAAACAATGTATTCATCTCTACATGGTATTGCATAACAACATATTCCAACAAAAAGATTAAGCACAAAATAATTCCGCAAAAACTTTGCTCCTGTTCCCAAACAATAACACCTAGCAATGGCGTGACCTATCCACTCATGACCTTGACCTTTGTGTGACCTTGTAAAAAGGTCATATTGTGACCTTATAATGGGTCAAACAAACTTGATAACACAACATTTTATACTGAAAATTATTAATTGCATATTGACACTTTTTAGAAACATTGTTCCTTAAAAGCAACATGAAAATAAATCACATTAACAAATTATATCAACGCTAAAAGAGTATCAGCTGATTATGAAATAAGAAGTTTTGTAGAAATCAAAACATCATCAAATATTAAAATATGAAACTGAATATTTCAAACAAGCTAAAATGCATAAGACAAAGCTACACAATGTATTTAAGGAATAAAAGGGAAAACTTATTAAATTGGGATATAATGAATTTATAACAGCTAATATCTGAACCGTAGGATTCAGTACTTTAATTATGCAACAATTCGGTGGACACCTCGTCAGCAGCAACTAGTTGCCTTGGAGGTGTTCTCCACCTATTTATATAACGCTTTTAATTCTGTGTACGCTGTATAGCCATCAAACATATTGTTCATGTATATTTCATGCATTTCATGAGAAAATAAATCTTCTTGAGTTTTACTTTAATTATGCTGTCGATAAAATGTGTAGCTTTACAATTCATATCAATTATATGTGTTCAAAATGCTGATAAGTTATGCAAAATGACACACATAAAGTACAGTGTATATGTATCAAAATATTCATTACACTGTATTTGCATAAACCAATTAAACAAAGCTGTACTTAATGAAATCCGTAAACATAAATATGACAATGATTTCTTTGAATGTTCGGCCTACTTGATCAGGTCACTTGGTGCAGTTAAGGTAAATGTGCAATAAAATCATGGTGAATATTTAGTAAAAGGATGTATTACATGTATAATGTAACTATTAACAATTTAACATGTAATCACGAAGGCATATCGAATACAATATGACAGTGATCACTCAACACAGCTTTAATATTAAAAACAAATTAAGGGATACAAATTACGTTACAGAGTTTTAAATGGTCCTTCATTCTCAATTTAATAATTGATTCAGCTGAATATAAAAGTCAATCAATCTGATAAAGAAATGCACATTAATTAATTAAAAATTATTTATCATCTGATTATTATTATTATTGAGAGAGGAAGACGGCACTAAGATCTTTTACTTGCCCAGCATAGACATTCATTCAAGGGACTATCTATTAAGTATCTCATCAAAACAACATTCGGCAGAGATTAATGCAGACATTATAGTCTTTGATAAATATTTAAATACATTTTTTAAATCGTACCAATGAATCATGACTTTGAATGTGACAATCATTCAAAAGGGGTTAATAAATTTTAGGCCAAATGTGAACATCATAAACCAGTTAAAATTCACAAAAATAATTAAATACTTGTAAAGAAAGTAATACTCAAAACCTATAAATCAGCTGTAAAATCACGCAATTGAAGAATATCAGTTACATAAACAGACAAATTATGACCAGTGCTTCAATATCACAACATACATTTTTGCAGATCACATAAAAATAAGTTAAAATACGGTATTCAGGTTCAGATTTGTTAGCAAAATTGTGAATACTCGTTGCATCCAAATAATGCAGGAGTCAATAAACTTTGATGCAAAAATATAGAAAAGTTACCTTCTCAAAAATTAGAGATTTTTAGAGATTGGATGATTTAAAATAGATGACAAGAGCAGTAATATGCCCATTGTTAAAATACACCGCAGTTGGTGTAACTCATGCAAGTAGTTTAAGTCATTTCAAATTTGACCAAAGAAGTTCATTCATTGAATTTACTATATAAAGGTGATATAAATAATAGAAAATCAAAGACAATACCACTGGTATCTCATCTCTAATAAACGTGAAGTTCGAAAGTGAATATGTGGTGAAGAAACGTCATCACATCTTCATTTCATCCAAGATCAACCGAGAAGCGAACGCTAAACCCAGAGCAGTCAGCACAGTTCCTATCGTAGAATAATTAATGGGCGATCCAAAAACCTGCAAATTGATTAATTCACAATTAGACTACCACTGAAATTAATTGCAGCACAATAAGAGACAGATGGATGGATGAATGGGGCTTCACATCCTGTATTTATGCACTTTTAAATAGGCTACTCAGGACAGCAGGAGGACACAGCATGAAACTGCTGTCCAGCACAGGACTATCATGCGGCAAAGACTGACTAGATACGGTAATTGTAATTTCCTGAATACAACAATATGTCCTAGCTTTGGCCACTTTCGGCTAATTTGGAGATGGATGGATGATTGAGGCTTTACGTCCTGTATTTGTGTGTTTGGTAGGCTAAATAGGAGACAAGGCAATGGGGTGAAGGATGATTGAAACAGCCATCCAACATAGGCCCAGGTGACCCGGCAAGAGCTGGACTTGAACCCTGGACCAAGCGATTGGCAGCCTAGCATGCTACCACTAGACCAACCCTCCCCCCCAAAAAAATGAGGATAAAGTATGTGTTACTTACATTCATTTCAAGTGGGTTGTTCGTCAGATAAAAGAGCATTCCTGAACGTTTGGTGGTCGGACAAATACACTGAAAAAGTAACACACAAAGCAAATCAATTGCATATATCTATAGCAATGTCCGAGTGCCTGTACACGAATGTCGGTTCCTGGCTATAAATCATCCCCCATGTAGTTGACCGAATCTCAGTCTCTGTTGCGTGCATTTCCGACTTTCCGTGAGGTTGCATAGCACCCACTTGCCCAGCCCTTTGCCCATGAAGTCAGAGAGACCTTTCGATCTACCCATACATCATGATGTGATGTCAAACTCAAACATTGTCACAAATGCATGACTAGCTAGATAAAGGCAAGGATGACAAAGAGCAAAAATTTTGTCACATGCATTAAAACTTTTTAATTGGTATAACGCTGTGAAGGGAACAAAGAATAATTGGAAGTTCTACCGTCAAACACAGGCCTCAGTTACTAAGGCCAATTCCCAGCCCTTTAAAAGGACTCAAAACTTTATCTGCTTCAAAAATAACAATCTAAAGGCTGTTAATATATTTTTTGCTCACTCAGTCATGCCTTTCAAAAACCATGCAAATTAGTAGTAGCACAGATAACAAAATGTAAATACCTTGAGCATCCTCCTGCCCTCATAGTTCACCTCCCCGTAAGCAGAGCAGATTATTGGAAGTAACAAAATTGGAATGACAAATTCTCCTATGCCGAGGAGGGTAGCCTCGTGGCGTACCCAATAGATGATATATGTTGTGCTCCACAAAATGACGAGCATAATCACGGCCATCAACCAGCGCTGTAAGGCTAAAGAAGTGTTACGAAGACGACACTGCAACAAATGAAGATAATTAATACCTGTTAAAGTCAACAAATTTATGTCAAGTGCTTACAGAATTGGGAGGTCATACGCGGCATACTGTCAATCCATGCCATGTTATTATCTATGATTCATCAGCACTTTGTCACTTGAGGTCATATCTTATACTTTCAATGCTATCAAAACAAGTCACCGGCTGACTATCAACTACTTACACTGATTTTCCAATAAGAAAGAAGAATTTCATCGTTGCTCATAATCGCAGGTTGTGAAGCTTGGGACAAAGAGGACTCGGAACCTTCTGACATTCCCTGAAAATTATACGAGACTATTTAAAGAAAGAGTGGACTCTATAGTTTTGTTTCAAAGGTGAATGAGGTTGAATAAATTTTGAGCAATGCAGAGACCTCCTGGGAAGTTAAAACGCATTAAAGATATTATGTTCAAACATTTATTTACGCATTAATTCTTTCTAGCACAACTTTTCTTGTTAGAATATGTTTGACACAAGTAAAATACATCAATAGTCAAGTTTTCAAATTTTGGTTAAATCGGCTGCCATGATAGCTGTAATAGCATCAAAAACAGTGAAACTTTTTAATTTTCTAGTGACAATAATTATGTCAGGTAAAACCAAATATTCCTCATAAGTCGCTTTTAAACTTTCAGTAAACTATTTGGGCATTTGCGTTAAATGAACTTACATGTCTGGGACTGTTGCAGTAGTCAGCCCTGGTTGAGAAGTTTGGAGACCCTGCATTCGACCTGGATGACCGTGAAGCTATTGAAGGAATGTCTACGGCTTGATGACCTAAAAATAACGAAATATAGGTTTTAAATATCAGTATCAAAGTTGATGGATGGATGCTACCAGCTCCCCCGGATGAACTGGTTTAGACTCAAAAACTTTGGCAGCTGCCATTTGTTTTCCTTAGTGAGTGAGTTAGTGTTTTAAGTCTCATCAGCAGGGCCGTATTAACCTATGGGCAAACGGGGCAGTTGCCCGGGCCCATGACCTCAGGGGGCCCATGAAGAAGCTGAAAAGAGTTGCGACAGTAAAGTAAGTGCATCGGGTAACTGGCGCGCGAATGTACTTTTTAGAATTTAGAGCGTTTTTGGTGCGCAAGGGGGGCCACTAGAAACAGTTTGCCCCGGGCCCCGAAATGTGCTAATATGGCCCTGCTCATCAGCACCTGATTGGCTATTTAGAGACATCCTTATCCTTCAAAATTTAATAGAGAGTATCTCCTCAGCAATTTTCGGGAGAATATTCAGCCCTTAACACCAAGATCTTTTGGACTTTTAATTCACTAAGTTTTCAGGTCCATGCTCCGAAGGGGAGATACAAAATTAGATACGCCTTCTTAGTTCATTCAAACCAATTGCCCCACTATAGGAATGATCCCCAACATACTTTCCGTTTCACCCAGTCTGGACTTAAGTAACTCCTAAAATTAGACAATAAAACTTAATTGAAATCTCACCTTCCAGACGTCTGTTCTCTATGACGATCATTCCGTTGACCTGTTCCCTGCTATCTTCGTCCTGAATTATAATTTTTGGCGGCATGTCCTTCATATCATCGCCTCCTGCCTTCTGAGTCGCTCCACCGACTGCTAGTTCAACTGTTTCGAAATCATCCTTTGCATGCTGTTGAAATAATAACAAGAGGGATGGATGGATGATTGGGGCTTTACGTCCTGTATTTATGCACTTGGTAGGCTAATTAGGACAGGAGGAGGACACAGCAATGAGGCGAAGGATGTTTGAAACAGCCGTCCAACATAGGCCCAGGTTACCCGGCAAGAGCTGGATTCGAACCCTGGACCCAGCGATTGGCAGTCCAGCATGCTACCACTAGACGAACTCTCCCCCCAATAACAAGAGGGCAAGTTTCTAGTAAAGTTAATGAAATTGAATTTTCGTGACAAAACAGAAGTATCATTTTCATTAACAGAAATAGTAGGCCTACTTATACAAATTTCGAAGGATTCGCACTTGGCAATCACGCAATAAAGTCAGAACATTAAACACATTTTATTCTCAAATTATAACTTGCTTTCCAAGCCTATCAACCTGCAGATCAGGCAGCAGGGTCAGACAGTTTTGAAAACTCATGCGCTGTTGGCTTGTACAAAATATCAACTCTTACAGGAATTACACAAAAACAATGTTACAAATAAAAAATTCAAGAAGGTACATACCTCATCTTCAATTAAATTAATATTTTACAAAAATTTCTAAAAACTTAAGACCCACCTGTGTCTGCCTTGATATTGGAATGGGCGTCTTGACCTCGGGAGCCGTTTGACCTTGGGTTTGACCTGGATTCCTATTCTGGCCTTGACCTATATTTCTCCTCGTGGGAGTGTCCAAAGGGGGCGCTTCAGACCGCATGTATGGCTGGGGTCCTCGGAAAATAACGTCTTCGTCAACCACGGGAGAAACTAATTCTTGTTGGC
This sequence comes from Platynereis dumerilii, assembly GCA_026936325.1. Taxonomy (NCBI): domain Eukaryota; kingdom Metazoa; phylum Annelida; class Polychaeta; order Phyllodocida; family Nereididae; genus Platynereis; species Platynereis dumerilii. Next base: position 10,500,632 of record JAPTHN010000009.1, read on the forward strand.
CCTCGTCCTCGGAATCGCGGATGATATTTTCCTCGTCGTCATCCTCGAGCTCTTGCCACAAAATGCTGTCTGTTTAAAAGGAAGGTTGAAAATTTGATCGATTCATGGAATGACTGATTCTAATAACATGAAAATACTTCAAAATACCGGTACAGATGAAATGAAGAAATTTCATAAATATTTAATGCAATGACAGTCAACATTAATTGTGATATTTTTCTGTTGCACAACTAATTATGTATTGTAAGTCTGTGTGAGGCAATCAACGCAAGTGCACCTCTCATCATCATGTCCAAATAAACAGGGAACTAGTCCAGATCCCCAATCATGTTTTCATTAGACTAATAGATTTCCTTGATATCACAATTGATTGACTTTAACAACAGCTATTCAATCAATCATCGATTAATATAATGATAATTACAATGTTTGTGAAGTACATTTCCACAGTAAATAATGCAAATTGACAAGTTTTAGGTTTGCATCTAGTTTAGCAAATCAGTTATTTTTTTCTGGCTCAAATAAGCCAAATGTTGCTGAAATGATCTATCAATAATCAAATTCTACAATTTTGGACTGATCTGCAGACATTGGGAAAGCCTTTAATTAGGCCAGACATAATTGATCTTCAGCTTCTCGGATCACTTCTTCTGACGTTGGTGGGTAGGACCAAAAGAAAGCTGTAATTTCAATTTCTTATATATATCTTTTATTGTTCTGGAAGAATAATAGAGTTTACACTGTACAGCTGTCTATAATACACAGATTACAATGCTATGTACACGGACTGAAACATCAAATAAAACAAGAGGAGTGATACTGACTTTGAGCATAAAAAGAATACAGAAGATGTCCAACTCTTCAATAGGGCTGTGCCGATGCGACGATTATCGCCGACAATCGTCGCCAAAAGTTTCGATTTCGATCATCTCCACAAAATAAGGAAAAATCGATTTTCAGCTGAATGAAGAATTCATGATAGATGGCTGTATTTGGTATCGTTTTGAAGCTCTCGAGGAGCTGAACACCACCATGCTATCTGTTGTGTTCTTATCTGTGCATATTCCACACTGCTAGCCATGAAAGATATTTCATAAATTAGAAATTAAGTTTTTCTGCTACAAGTCTGCATCCATGTTGAATTAATAGATTTTGGAGACAGATCTTTATCTAATACAGTCAATACACATCTGTTATCTATTTACTGCTCTGCATGCAGGAGAATGAGATGCATGGTTTTAAAGAAGACAGCTTTATCAGCAGTTACATTGGATCAATACATTGTAATTATGAATAATATTAAGTCAATCAAATTAATTCATGTACTTTATTTTCTTTTTCCTTCCTGCAAATAGTCTTTTGGTCCTGCTCATTATAATCTTAACACCGTGGATATTCGTCAAGAGTCAATGAATTCATTGATAATTAATGTTTTGTATAATTATGTTGATCTTGACATTCTAAGCAAAAATCGATTTAAAATCGATAATCGAATCGAAATACAAGTCGATTAATCGATTTCAGAAAGCTTTTCGATTGCACAGCCCTACTCTTCAATCAGGTTAACATTTGCAAAATGCAGACATTTTCAAAAAGTTTAAAAAGCACCAGATCACATCTTCTCACTCTCTCCTCACTCTCATGCTATCAAACAACTTATACAATCCATCACAGGCCAAACACATAATAAACGGAACCCTGCTTTATGTACACTTTATAATACATAAGCTCAATTGTTTTCTTTTTCGTAGGCAGAAAATTGGTTGGATCGTTCGATTATGAGAAGCTAAAAAACAATCATGTCCGGCCTTAAAAGAAACAAATATAAGGTGCAAAGAGTGAGGCAATTAAGCCGAATCAAAGTGCTGAGTGTGCTCACCATCCAGGTCATCACTGGGATCAAACAGTTCACTGTGGTCCCTACCACTTCTCCTCTGGTGCATTTCATACCGCCGGCCATCCTCCTCCAGCTCTTTAATAAATCTTCTAATGCCTGAAATAAATCCATTAATTAAATGAATAAGGAGCAAGATTAACTGCTATTGGTCATTTGTCTTTAGAATTATCAGTTATGACAACATTACCAAGACGGAGAATTTCTCAAAAGTAAGGAGTTCAAACGATTTCCCTACCAGGAAATTTCTAAATTTCCTTGATGTAAATTTTTAATAAAGATAGAAAAATTTCACTTCTTGTAAATTTTGCATGACTTGTGTATGTTTGTCTTTAGTTTTGATTAGTTTGCACATATAAATCAACATAAAGAGTGCATTGTAAATTGTTAGTAAGAACATGAAATTTTGCAAGTTTAACAACAAAATGAACAATGCAAATGCCAAGCAGTTTCAGATATTCAGAACCAATAGGGTATAAGGCTATAAGCTTAAAACTCCAAATATTTTCCGATACAAACTTTGACCAGCACAACAGAGTTCTTTTGGTCTGTGTCTGAAGATCCCTGATATTTCTTCAGAATTCAATTATATCAACTTATAAATATGAGTATGCTAAATTTAAATTCCTAACTGATACCCACATGGTTCTGAAACCTTGAAATGGCAAAAATTCCAGATTAATGGAACAGTAAATTCACCAATAGTATGAGTTCGGCAGACGGACAACATGACGACGCCCACCATGGCGTTCCAGACGAGAGATAACATGGAGTAACAGACGCGGGAGATGTACATGAACTTGCAGATTAGGACATTGAGAGAGATTCTTTCGCAACTGGAGTCCGCAAAGAGATGCCGGGCTCCTACGACGTTCATTGTGATCACAGTGAAACTGAGAAAGATCATAAGGCCAGCGGCGCTGATCTTGAATATAGTCTTGGAATGAAGGCGGACACTGTCCTTGAAACGAGGGTTAGAGAACAAACGACCAGCGAGCAGATTCGCGTAAACTCCCAGACTGCTCCAGTATAGTCCTATTACGACGCTAACCATCCCCGCTAACACTGTCTCCTTTGTGTATTCACTCTTAATGTCATAGACCTTGTACCAAGTGTTAGTTATGGCAAACATGAACGAAAACAACAGCGTCAAAACGTGCATCAAAGTCCCAAACAAAGGCTTGTCATTTCTATGGACCTTAATCCCCAAAGATTTTGCCAAAATCCACCAGATCCAAGGCGGTATCCGCCTCGATTGCCTCATTTGACTCTGGGGCTTAATTTCAGCCTCATTTTCAGCTGCTGGTCGCACTGGAGGGTGTCTCGATACTTCCACTGTCCCATAATAAGCTTCCGACACTGACGGGCGAGATCTGAAAGATACCAAACCAAACATTAAATTTCTTCAATTAAGTCATGACAGCACTGACACAAAGGGTGTACGGTCAACTAGGCGACACCCATAAGTACCAACTAGTTTAGTTTAGTTTATTTTAGTTTAGTAGCATTACTGGACTCAGGTCCTTAGACCTCTATATCCAGATCTTACAGAAAATATACAGCTTAAAATGCAAATGACAAAATTGTTTGAAGTCTTTGTAATGTCTATCAAGTGGGTTGATTGGTGGACGGCATAATTGATTGGCGAAACGAAAGTAAATATAAATATGGAAAAAATTTTTTTTTTGATTTATCATTTGGTTTTGTCCTTTTTTGTAAATCTTTAATTTAAAAACTTTAAAAATAGAGACATATGTCTTAAAATCCTCTTGATATGTATACATATGTACATATTTACAGTCTGCACATCATTAAGAAAGTAAAACATTGACTGATGGCCGCTAGCAGCCAGCAATTTTGTGAAGGGTCATTCGTTAGGTACGAAGACCAGGACGGTTGGTTCGATTCGAAGACCAGGACGGTTGTTCAGATAGGGGCCGCTAGCTGCCCGTTTGTGAGGGTGAATCACTAAGCCATCTTTTATGGTTGTTGGACCATTTTCTCAGCACGTTAGGCCGCTTGCAGCCCTCATGCTACTGCTTACACAAAGGGATTCCGGTCGGGGTCAAGTTTCAGAGCCAGTTGGTTAGGTACGAAGACCAGGACGGTTGGTTTGATTCGAAGACCAGGGCGTTTCTTCAGCTAGTCGTCGTGACAAGATATTTGGAAATTTCATACCAGTGCAAACTAGGTGACAAGCAGTTCAAACTAGGTGACACAAATTTACACAGCACTTCCTACTAGGTGACACAAGTTCACAAAACACATCCAACTAGGTGACAATACATTTCCTAATTGACCACCATTGAAGGTGATCTGTCACCTGGTTGGTATCCCCAATAAAATATGTGTCACCTGGATGGTATCTGGGGGGTATCTGCTGTCACCTAGTTGTCCAAAAAGTGTAGCCTAGTTGGTAGTGGTATGTCACCTAGTTGGTTGTCGCCTAGTTGGTAGTGTTGTAGCCTAGTTGTATGTCGCCTAGTTGACCGGCAATCACACAAAGGGTTGTACAGTCAACTAGACGACAAACCAACCAGGCGACACCAATCACTTCCAACTAGGTGACAAGTAATTTTGAAATTAGATACCAGAACAAACTAGGTGACAAACAGTTCCAACTAGGTGACACCAATTCACACAGCACTTCCAACTAGGTGACACAAGTTCACAAACCACATCCAACTGGGTGACAATGCATTTCCTGCTTGAATACAATTGCAAGTGATCTGTAGCCGGAAATCCACAAAGATTGGAACAGCCGCACAGCCTCATGTCTATAATTTAGGATGGCCATGGAAAATATTTCTTTGAAGATTTGAGCTGAGAATCAATCAAACGGAAGTTAATTGAAATATTTGGTGCAAACTTCAAAGATATGCGACATGGAGGGCTTTTTTCCAATTTTTGCCTGGCTGCTGTTGATTTTTAAGTTTGATTTGTATGTGGCTTGTCATCTTGTTAGTTGTTGCCCAGATGACACCATCGCAATCCCATCCCGGCTTTATCACAAAATAGATCCCACCTCCTCTACAGAGTTGTACGTACTACGTTTAAAACAGCCTCGCTCATTGCACTATAGAAATCAGAGTGCGAAAACTATTCTGTGATAATGCCGCAGTCCCTGCCTGTAGGTGAGCATCATTATCATGACATGATGTCACGCCGAAAACGGGCGCTACCAAACTCACTCGCGGCACAAGCTAGTGCGACCAGATCCGCTGTACGACCAGAACTGGCCGCGACCAGAATCTACCGAATTCAGTGTCACCCAGTTGCCGGAAAGTAAAAATCAATTTTATTGTGTGAACATTACTCATGTGTGACATTCTAAATTTCATGTGTGAACATTCATCAAATTCCAGAGTGACCATTCAGACCACGAAATAGGGTCCAACAGACAACAACAACAACATTGCATGCATCTAGCCATTTTATATTGGCTTTGCAATCTACCTTCTCCTTGCTGTGTGTTTGACAGAGGTGGGCCCATTGTTGTTGCTGTTTGGCAGGGCGCTGTCAGGAGAGCCAACTCTCTCTGATCCTCTGACATCATTTTCCAGGGGGGCGGTGACAGAAGGGACGAGGGGTCCCCCAGTCCAATTGCGCACGATCGGAGTCCGGCGACTTGGGGAACTCCGGGGGCTAGCACTCGCTCCCTGTCCGCCTTCCTCTCTGCCGGAGTCATTGCCTGGATCCGGTCTTAACATCACTACCTTTTTACGACCACAGGCATTGGATCTTAACCGTATTTATCGAGTTTTCCTGCATTTTCCAAACCGCACCGCCTCTTTTCGCGAAAACAGGAATTGTTTTGATCTCGCTAATTCGCGCGAGAAAAAAACAAGTGCTGCCCCTTCGCGGTAATTTCATTTTGGCTGGAAAGTGTCGCCATCTCACGGTAAAACTGTTTGGTTGCACAAGGTCGAAATCCATTTCTGCACATGGACAGGCAACACAGCTGACGAAATACTTGTCTGTGACCTTCTGTGGTGAGGGCACATTGTTTTTTGGCGGTGAGAGGTCCAGACGACACTCTGGAGAAATGATCTGGACAGTTTAAAGCTTCTTTGGGAAGAAATGGCAGCCAAAATGGCCCCAGAACATTCACCTCCCAAAAAGAGTATCTCAGTGTTTAGTAATGTCAGATGGGAGCACTTGGCTGCTGGAGTGACTGGTGGAGTTGTATCAACAGTAATTCTACATCCTTTGGATCTCATTAAAATCAGGTTTCAAGGTAAGAAAACTGTAAATTGTGATGACTTGTAAGTGTTTTTTTTTACTTTGTGTGACATTTATGTGTACAATACATTTATTTATTCTAAATTAACAAAATTATGTAACATTCAATCATATTATAAAACATCCACTGAATTGACTATGAAGTATCTGATTTGTCACTTTGTGAACTTCTACCTGAATTATTATTCTAGACAACTTCACCAATATAATTATTGTACATTTAAAATACCCATGTCGATGATTATTTTACTTTAGTTCGTCAAATTACTTTTGTGTATTGATCAGATGAATGAGGTGATGCTGGTTGCCTATTCCTAAGGCTAAGTCTTCGTAGCATGGTAATAGTCCATGTGTATTTACGCCGTTGCATCATATGCATGAATCCAGACCAGTTTTCCTGTGTGTCTCACTTTGTGATGGGTCGTGCAGTTCCGTCGCAGGTGTTTGGATGTGGTTTGTAATGACAAACTTCAGTGACAGCGTAGGCCTACAGCTTTTTTAAATGCTGTATAATAATATAATTGGGAGGAGGGCACTCCGGAAGTATTAATTTCAGTTGCTAGCATTCAGAGCTAGGAAGAGGGCACAGCAATGAAGCAAAATGGTGATTGAAACTGGCCACTCAGCTGCTCAGGTCCAGTTGTGCAAGTCGAGAGCTGGAGTCGAATCTGGGGCCCTAGCCTATTACCCTCATTGCTGTGCCCTGTTCCTGTCCTCCTAGGTGCATAAATATGGGATGTAAGGCCAAATGTCCAGCGAGTCAGTGTTCATAATACCTATTAAGATATTGCTCCTGCCAGTACTTTATATAGATCTATAATTTATATATATATGTCTTATTCATAGCTACACTCTTTAGAGGTATAAGGTACAATCCTGGTACATATTAGTACAAAATAAAAATGATAAATGAAATTTAAGTTAATTGGTAAGATGTATTTATCATTAAATTGTCAATTAAAAAGTAAACTGAAAAATGTGCATTTGGTCCATACAATTGGCTGGAGTTGACATCAGTTTTGGTGTTGTGGAGTTTATACCTTAAATGTTGGGGAAATTTTGTAAATCAGTTTCTCAGCTTTCCACTTCCAGGCCTGAAAATTCATGTTTAATGGGAATGGAGAAGTGAACATGGTGAAGTGAAATTGTCATTTAAATAATATGAACATTTTCCTCGATAGTTTATTTTTGAGAATTTTGTTCCTGGAAGTCCAGTAAATTGAGTTGGGTAGCCTACTAAGCACTAAGGGTATTTTTCCTAAAAGTTGGCAAACACTGATTTATAGTAATGGCTTCACAAAAAATCACAACTTTTTTTTTTTAGATTTTGCAGAGTCTTTCAAAATTTCCATTGGCATTTAAAATTTCCAGGCAATGCCCAATTCCCTACTTTCTCCAGCCATGCATGACTCAATGGCATTCTTTTATTGTGTTTTTTTGCCAATCCTATTAATTGCTTATTGGTACCTGTCATATCAAAGTATAGAATTTCTATTTCTAAGATATCTCACAGCAGACTTTCCCAAAGTCAGTAAGATATCACAGGACATTCAGTCCTTTGGTCTAACAATTTCAGCAGGACCGAAAGACTTTCTCCTGCTGTTGCACAAAGGAAAACATTTCATCATGTATATTTTTAAAATGTGAAATAATACATAAGGCTTTTTGAGGCCCTGATTTAATGTAATAGAAAATCTCATAATGACAAGGCGGTGGCAAGGCCTGTAGCCTGTAGATGTGACCTATAATTATGAGCCATGCACTTTGAGCTAATCCCTGGACATCAACTCATAGGCCCGGGCCATATACAAAAGTCAAATGGCAAATTAAAACTAAGATATTAAGTAAAAGTCTTAAAGAGTATTTATTCATTTATCAAATTATTTCAATCTAGACAGAATTAACATTTCAATGACAAGTGTAGGCCTGTATTCAAAGTTACATAGCAAAGTGCAATCAGCTTTGACACCTGTGACCTGTCAGCTTCACCCCATTCTCAAAGGCAATTAGTTGAGTTAGGGTGAGACAAAGCTTTACAACCCTCCAGAATTGCAATTCCAGGGTCCAGTCATCCACAGTGGCCCATCCTTCCTCTACAAGAGCTGAGGGAAAACCCAAACTACTCCTACAACCACGGCAGTCGGTCAGACGGTCCGGCATGGTGCATAATGCAGTCGGACCGATCGTAGATCTATCGGAAATGACCGTCGGTCCGACGGTTTTGGGAAAGTCTGTCACAGTACAATATTTCATGCTAATTTGTGTAATAACCTATGCATTTGACAAAACATTTGTCAAATGCAAATGCTTTTTACTCAAATGCAAATGCAAATGCAAATGTTTTCATTTCTGAAAACGCAAATGCAAATGTTTAGCGTTCAAATGCAAATGCAAATACATTTGCATTTTTCTAAAAGCATTAAAATGCGGATTCAAATGCGACATATGCAAATGCATTTGCATTTGTACCCAACCCTGCTCAATGCATATGTCCAAATACTCCTAATTTGTTGGGTTTTTGGCCCTGTTAAAATAATTTACATGTTTTCTCTATATTGTTTGAGTTGTTTTTATATCCTGGGGGTATCATAGACATGTATTCTGTGCAATTATAATTGTCAGACTATGGTGAAGTTCCCCCGTGGCCTAATTGGTAAGTGCGCTTGTCAACTGGCTTTGAGGGCGTGGGTTCAAATCTCACCCCGGGAACTCACTTGAGTCCGAGCCCATGGGACTTTAAATGGAGGCGGGTTGTATCCAGTGTTCTATGCTGGGGCAACTGAAAGACCCTGGGCATCCCTGAATTAATAGGGTATGTGCCAGACTCACAGTCTTCTCATCTCATCATCATACGGCGGTCGCCTGCCTCGATATAGCCCAATAAGGTGCTGCAGAGGCGTAAAATACAAACAAACAAACAAACAAATCAGACTATGGTGACGAGGTCAACAGCTACTCATTTCTTCTTGTGACCAGTTTTGGGTATTATCTGTTCCTTTAAATCAATAAATCAAACTGATATAGATCTGCAGGTAATCTACTCATTTCTATTCTGGTAAAACCTTGAAAACTGGTTATGTCCAGTTGAAACGTCTGTATGTACATAGTCTTGGACACACTGTGCAATATATATCGAATCATCGATAAGTGGTATTTAAGTCAACAGTACTGTAAAACTGGATTTACTATAGATGAATGTCACGAAGTACATAATATGTAGCTTGTATAGTATGTAGTAGCTACAAGTACTAGTAAATTAGTAATGTTAGAACTCAAAATGTGCAAGGGTTATAATTAAGTGAAGAAAATGCTAGATCCTGGTACTGATTTCTTAACCAGTACAAAAAAGGTGCTCTTTCAACAGGACTCTAATTTTGCTTTTGAGGTTTTTTTTCACCGCAATAAAATTCCAAATGTTCAGACCTTGGCTTGTAACTTTAAGGATAGGCTGCTGAGCAGCTTAGTGTGCTGACACACTTCTAACAAACGAAGTCACCTCTTCAAAACTTTTATTTTATCTCTGCTGGCATTAGGCCTACCCCATGTTCTCATTTCTAAAGGGATCATTTTTGTGTTTGTTTGGAACTTCAGTGTGTTCAGGTCAACTTTCAAAGTACCTCATGCGTAATGGGGAATAGTTGGTCTAGTGGTAGCGTGCTAGGCTGCAAGTCGGTGGGTCCATGGTTCGAATCCAGCTCTTGCCATGTCACTGGGGTGTAAGTTGGATAGCTGTTTCAATCATCCTTCACCTCATTGCCTTGTTCTCTTCCTGTCCTAGTTAGCCTAGCAAATGCATAAATACAGGTAGTAAAGCCCCAATAATCCATCCTTCCAACCAACCTAATGTGTAATCTGCGTTGCATTAAAAACTTTGCAGATGAGGCTGTAGGGAGCTCCTGGATTCAGTCTAAAGTTTAAGGAAAAAAAGTTAACACTTGTTGATGTTTACGTAGACTAAAGCCTATAATATTAAAGGTTTATTTTTATGTTTACAAACAATGCCCAGTGATAAATGTGTCAAGATATTGTTATTCGATATTATCGTTATCTGGAATGAGATGCTTATCAAGATTTTGTTTGAGATATGGCAGAAAATCTAATGATCTGTTATTGAGGATGATAACTGCAATAATTGTCACAGTTCAGTTCAAAGAAAATGGTTACTATGGTACTAAAGGGCAGTTTGCAGCATCCAAGAGCTCTATGTACTATATATAGCTCCTGACTAGGTCTGTCCCATGAGACCTGTGCAAATACGGAGGGGGTTGTATCCAGTGTTCTATGCTGGGGCAACTGAAAGACCCTGCACATCCCAACAAGTGTGACACTTGTGGAGCTTTCAAGGGAAATGGAATGAAAATTTAGTATTCTAGTATACATTGGGTGTGTAAAACAGTGCAAGAAATGCATTGTTGTAATTTGTTGTTCTTGGTTTTTGTCCTACTTGCCAATTGATGGAAAAACAGGGATAGGGTTACCAATTTTTTGTGCATGTTGAACTGGACTTGGCTAAATTAAGGCTTCTGTTCTTAAAATTGGGCTGTTGATTTGTCTGTAGATAGGCTGTTATGACTGAGTCCGACTGACTCTGGTTACGGTGTCACTTAGTTAGACTCTCAGTACCCTGTTATGTGTTCGAACTACGAAACATGCTTTAATCTAAAACTCTCTCTTAACTTGGATAACGCCCATCCAGCATCCACAGCATGGGTCCAGGGTTCGAATCCTGCTCTTGCCAGGTCACCTGGGCCTATGTTGGACGGCTGTTTCAATCATCCTTTGCCTCATTGCACTGTCCTCCTCCTGTCCTAATTAGCCTACCAAGTACATAAATACAGAACGTAAAGACCCGAACATCCATCCATCCTTTCTGATACAATAGAACCTTGAGGGAGTAGACTTGGAAGATTATAAAATCTTTCGCGGGGAATCGCAAAACATCCAACGGGGGGAGGGTTTTCTCAGTGGTAGCATGCTGGGCTACTGATCGCTGGGTCTATGGTTCGAATCTAGCTCTTATTGGGTTGCCTAAAGTTGCATATGTTAGACTGCTTCAACCAATGATTCATCCTTCACCTTCATTGCCGTGTCCTCCTCCTGTCCTAGTAGCCTATCAATTGCATGAATACAGGACGTAAAGCCCCAATCATCCATCCCACAACATCCAGTACTGTTCGATATCATATGTTGCAAACTTCAGACTCTTGCTTAAAGTTACAAGGAAAGAAGTAAGTTGTGTTGGCTCAGTTGGTAATGCTTTGAATTTCTAATCACTGGGTCGCAGGTTCAATTCAAGCTCTGGTCGAGTTATCTGGCCCTTTGGCTATGCTGAACATTGGATCCTCCTCCTTTTCTGCCTTGATTAGCCTACCAATATGCATAAATTCTGGAAGTGATGCCAAAATCATCCATGTAACCTATTAAAAGTCATGAATTCTTTAAGATGCGACAAACGCACCTTTGAAGGTATTGACCATACCTTTTTGCAATAAATCTTGAGTTCCATACTGGTTTATATGTGTATTAAAGGGATTCGGATTGAATTGCAGGATTGATGTGGCGGACCACTGGCATTGAGTGTGCAGCTCAGTTGCAGAGTAAATCTGAGTTGCATCTCAAGAAGTTGATATAAAATTGTATGCCATGGAATTGCAGAACTTTCCCATATGCTTAAAATCATTGTACTGCCAGACTCCATTGGTTAAACAACCTGTGTGTTATTCTTAAGTGCCTCTAGTCCTCTTGGTTTTACAGTTATAGGTAAACAACTTAGACATAACTAGAAAGTAGAAACAGCAAGTTTCACATCATCACTCTTGTCCTCAGAGTCTGCAGATAGCGAAGGAGAGACGTAATTGTTCTATTTTGGTCTATTTGCAATGTCACTCCAAAGAAGCAGGCTTTGCTAAGTTTCTCTTGCTCCTTACTGCAGGGGGGGGGGGAAGTAGCTCTGTGGTCACATGCTAGGCTACCAATCACTGGGTCCAGGGTTCGAATCCAGCTCTTGCCAGGTCATCTGGGCCTATGTTGGACGGCACTTTCAATAATCTGAGCCTCATTGTTGTGTACTCCCCCTGTCCTACAGTCTGTCTTATTTCTGGAACGAGTGTCCGCCGTGAAAAATCTGACAAAAACAGCAGTAAAACATTACAAAAATGTGGCAGAAAAATTAAAAATTTGCTAATCTACCCATGAGTATGTTAATATCTGCTGAGTGACCTGTAGATGAGGAGCAATCAGGCCAAACACCAGTTCACATGTTGTGAGACAAACTGTAAATAGCCTACCAAGTGCATAAATACAGGATTTAAAGCCCCAACCATCCATCCATCTTGAATATTCTTCGCAGCACATGTATGCATGCTGTGTATAGACTGATACTGTCAAAAGTATTTTTGCTTCTCTGTTGACTTAACGAGCTGAAGGTCCCAGGTTCAATTCACATTCAGGGAAAAGTTTATTCAGATGAGAAGTTCAATTGATTGCCCCTTGTATCAGTTTCAATGATGACAAATGAAGTAGGCCTAAACATATGCTAAAAGATCCCTAACATGGTGTAACTGTAAAAACATGTAACATGTTGAGGTCTTGAGGACCCCTCTGGAGTAGCCTATTATTTAAGTCACCTAATGATGATTGCTTTCTCTATTTTTAGTTAATGAAGGAAATGCGGCCCGTAGTAAAGCGGCTATTGCGTCAGCCCGTCCCAACTACAAAGGCATCACGGACGCCCTCTTGAGTATAAGCAGGACATCAGGAGTGAAGGGACTCTACCAGGGGGTCACGCCCAATGTTTGGGGGGCAGGAGCGTCATGGGGGCTATATTTCTTGTTGTGAGTATTTGGAATTTATTCTGATCTTTCATTCATTCTTTTAAAATATATTTTATCAATAGGCCGGACATATTTTATTTTTAGCTTCTCGGTTCGACCAACCCCAACGGATTTTTTGCCTGCGAAAGAAACAAGGGAGCTTACTCACAATTTTTATTAAAGTGATTTTTAGCCTGGCTCACCAGGCTAATTCAGGAGTAATGGTCTGAAAATATTGTCTGTCAACTCTACTGTTCAATAACTACATCTGTTTTTGTGTTTTATTGGTTTGTTAGGGTAGCTAGATGTATGGAAATTACTTTTTTTTTTTCAATTAAAAAAATTTTTTTTTTTTTCCAAAATTTGAAAAAAAATAAAAAAAATTTTTTTTTCAAAAATAGGAAATCGGGCAACTTTTGTTTTTCAAAATGTAAACATCTTTTGCTCCAAGATTTAAATTTTTTTTTCCTAAATTTAAAAAAAGAAAAAATTGTTTTCCTAGATTAAAAAAAAACCATTTTTTTGTTCCCAATTTTTTTCAATTTCGCCAATTTTTTCAAAGGAGGAAATTGGGCGACTTCAAGATTTAAAAAAATCGTACACATTCTTTTCGTGGTTATTTGGATATTATTTTGTTCATGGAACAACCCCAATAACAGCACTTCACTTGCCGCAATTCAGAACCACCTTTCTCTGCCATTTCCAAAGAAGTAATAATAATAATAATAATATGGATTTATATAGCGCTAATTTCAGTAAACTGCTCATCAGCGCTTTTAGGATTAAATCACTTATAGGAATTCTGAAACAAATGGGTTTTTAGTTTCTTCTTGAAGCTTTCCAAGGTTTTTGCAGTTCTAACTTCTTCAGGCAAACTGTTCCAGAGTTTTGGTGCTGCATAGGAAAATGCCCGATCCTCAAACTTGTTTTTGTTGCATGGAGCAGGTTCTGCTAACAGCAGCTTGTGGTTACTTCTCAGGTTATGTTTCTGTTGTGATTTGACTTGAAGAAGATTTTGGATGTATTGCGGCGCCTGGTTGTTGATTGCCTTCCATGTAGTCGTCATCAATTTGAATTGGATTCTTGCTGTGATTGGTAACCAGTGCAGTTGTTTCCTACTATGGCTGACACCGTCATGTTTTTTCAATCTCTCAATTAATCGAACTGCCGAGTTCTGAGCAACCTGAAGTTTATTTAACAATCGGGTGGCAGTGCCATACAACAGCCCATTTCCGTAGTCCAAATGAGGGGTGACAAGTGCATTGACAGCAGTTTTAACTATTTCCTTGTCTAGGTTTTTTCGGAGTTTCGATAAGTTTCTCAAATTGCAATATGCGCTACGACAAATTTTGTTGATCTGCTTCTCCATGGTCATATTTTTGTCGAAGAGCACGCCTAAGTTGCGGACATGGTTGGCAGTCTTGATTAGTAGACTTAACTATTTCACCAGCATTTCTACATATTTTGCCGTCATCACTGCCACTTGAGCCAGGCTTTGAGTCCGCGGATTCTTGTTATAAGAAAACGAGATTACAGCCTTTTTTTCGTCCTACCAACCGACCCTGGATAAAGTGATCCTAGAAGGTCCGAGAAGCTAAAATCAATTATGTCTGGCCTTGTTAGTGATTATACTTTAATTCAACAGGTTGCTCCTCAAATTTTTTAGAATGAGAAAAAAAAAGTATCTCCTTTACTCATGTTATTTTCGTAGAATTTCATTCTGGCAACAGGATTTAACATTTGGGTGATTAGTTAATTTAAATAGTCTGTTACCACTCACAAATAATATTTTTTTGAGAAATTTTTTATGAATATCTCACTATTGGTATGGTTTATTGTGTATAGTATGTACTTTCTTTCTCCCTGTTTGGGAGGTTAAATGAAATAAATATGTCACATGAAATTTGATATAACTTTCTTTTTTATTCACAGTTACAACTCCGTCAAAGTATGGCTGCAGGACAGGGAGAACGTGACAGTTCTGGGCCCTGGAAAACACATGTTAGCAGCTGCAGAAGCCGGTGAGAAATTATATTTTAGCTATGTACCATATATTGGGTTCCTAACTGCCCAACTGAACATGCTGAAGCTCACATATGTCTGTGAAGACTGTTAGCACTGGCAATAAAGAACCAATGGATTTAATGAACAATCCATGTGTTGTTGGCGAATCAAAAATTTGCTTTAAAGAGAAAAGAGATGGATTGTTCTATGATTCATTATGAATGAGAAATTGTTTTTGGTCTTTGATTTTAGTTTTCTTGAAATATCTCATAAATCATCCAATAAATCGGCTCAAGTAGCTAACTTCACATTTTAGATGGTAGTTCAAGAAAACAAGTAAATTTCATGAAATGTTGATGAAGTATCCATGAATTTAATTTGCTTGGCAGTACGAGAACTCTTGTTACTCTTTCATTTGCACACGATTGAAAATAATGCGACACGTTTCTATCTGTCAGAATTAAGTGATTATTTTGAAAGAAATGAGATAGCTGAATTTTGGAATTCCCTACTTGTCAAAACCACGTCTTCTGCAAATTAAATTTAACAAAATATTCTTACAGGCTACATAAAATTTTACATAATATCTATTTGATTGTTTTCAGGCATATTAACACTAGTCCTAACGAACCCAGTGTGGGTAGCAAAGACTCGGATCTGTCTGCAATATGAAGCAAGGAACTCAACGAGGGCCTACACAGGAATGTTCGACTGTCTGCTCAAGATTTACAGGGCCGAGGGGATGCGGGGGTTGTACAAGGTGTGTATTGTATTATAGCCTTCACTTATTATCCCATAGATTCAGATCAGATGTATTTTCTTTCAAGCTTTATGTTCAGACATGTACAAGTCGCATTTATAAAGTATGTCAAATATGCTTAAAAGATGGTGTTCCTTTATGACATCCTTGATGCGATTATAAGGTATGTCAAATATGCTAAAAAGATAGTGCCCTTTATGACATCCTTGATGCGATTATAAAGTATGTCAAATATGCTAAAAAGATAGTGCCCTTTATGGCATCCTTGATGCGATTATAAAGTATGTCAAATATGCTAAAAAGATAGTGCCCTTTATGACATCCTTGATGCGATTATAAAGTATGTCAAATATGCTTAAAAGATGGTGTTCCTTTATGACATCCTTGATGCGATTATAAAGTATGTCAAATATGCTTAAAAGATGGTGTTCCTTTATGACATCCTTGATGCGATTATACAGCATGTCAAATATGCTAAAAAGATAGTGCCCTTTATGACGTCCTTGATGCGATTATAAAGTATGTCAAATATGCTTATGACATCCTTGATGCGATTACTTGAGAATAATACATACAGAGAAATGGTTTTGACGGATTCCTTGCCCTTTTTGAAAAGATGCTTATAGAATTTACACATAAGTTTGCTCATTGATTGCCATATTTATTATTTATACGGGGTAGATCTCTGTAAACATCCTGTCAGCAGAAAAATGTGTGCGCATGTAATGGTGTCGCAAGTCGTTTTGTCTCAAAATGGAGATCTCTAGTCCTCCCATAGGACAAACTACGTCTAGTTGTTTCTGTGTGATCCCCAGAAAAATATTAAATTTGGCTTAAAGTATTGTAGCCCCAGCATCATGTCATATCTTTTCATATCTTTTCTTTTGTGTTTCAGGGTTTTATTCCTGGGGTTTTTGGAGTATCTCATGGCGCCCTGCAGTTCATGGCCTACGAAGAATTGAAGAAACTCTACAATCAGTATAGACAAGTGCCTGCTGACACTAAATTTGTAAGTTCAATTTCTCCTCGACTTAACCAAAGTTTGCTTATAATCACCCTGTCTTGTGCATGTTATGTGTTAGTCAGCAGTTTCAATCATTCTTTACATCATGCTGTGTCCCCGACCTGTCCTAATTAGTCTGCCAAGTGCATAGATAAAGGACATCAAGCCACAATCATCCATACATCTCCATGTCGCAATTCTAGGTCTCTTCGCTCTATCTTTCTCTCATCTCATCTCAACTAGTTCACTAAGGTAGTCCAAGAATTTGGTCTCAGCTGACCAGAAAATAATAAAATTACCTTTGTGGTACATTGTATCTTATTAAAGCTAATTGGTTACAAAAAAATTATTTGTCATTGCTGGGAAAATTTGAAGACTATAACAGAAAACGATGGTCAGCTCTTTCATAATCAGTCGAAGTTCATTGCATGTCTTCCACATCATATGATTAACAAGGGTTTTGAAAGCATGTTTTTGCATCACTAGACAATTATTGGTAAATCCCTTATCAATGGGATTGGGGCAATGCTTATGAAATGTGGGATTTTTGATATAATGGAGTTGTCATGTTACTTTGAAACCCTTTGTGGCTTTAGCTGTGCCCCGCTTTATTATTCTGGAGCGGTCGATTATTGAGTGCACAATGATTGAACCATGCTGAACTCGTATTGTCTTCAATTGTTAAATCTACCAGTCGTCTCATTGCTGTGTGGCTCCGTCTCCCCTCGCCCCATCCTTATTCCTAATAAGCCAACCAAAATATACTAATACGGTACATACTGTCCCAGTCATCCATCCAGCCATCATGCCATCATTCAACTATTTATTCCTAATAAGTAGGGTTGGGTATTGCCTAGGGTTGTGGGATCCAATACTTATCACGATACTGCACCTGGGATTCAATACTGCCATGATACTTTTCATGAAAGCATCATGCAATCCAATAAAGTATCACGATACTGACTCACGATACAATACTAAATCGCGATACTTCAAGTGTAGGGTTTGCTGCTGTGCACAATATGTTTTGGTGGGAAATGACTGCTTTCCACCAGGTGGCTCCGCTGGCTACATTGCGGGCAAGTGCCCACTATATACAATGATGATTTTGCAGGCTGGAATACTTCGTTTTTCTGTCCAGAAATCACCAGAATTACTAAATAAAAGATTGTATCACTTAGTTTAGGATGTTTCCTGTCATCAGGTGTGTATATTGTTGATGTTGCAAGCATCGCAATTTAATGCGACAATTGCAAAACATCGTGAAATATGACGATGTTGATATCGCTTGTTTTTTCACGATGACAGATGCTCACGATATGGAATTTGTTCCTCTAGATGATGATGCATCGATGCATCGAACCCAACCCTACTAATAAGCCAACCAAAATATACTAATACGGTACATACTGTCCCAGTCATCCATCCAGCCATCATGCCATCATTCAACTATTCTGTAATCATCATTGATAATGTATGCTGAATGTTTGCTTAAAAATATTGATTTAAAACATTTTTGTTCTTTTCAGAACTCCTTTGAATACCTGACATTTGCTGCTCTTTCGAAGATGTTTGCTGCATGTACGACATATCCCTACCAAGTAGTCAGGTCTAGAATGCAGGACCAACATCGCCAGTACAAGAATATCAGAGAGGTCTTAATACAAACGTGGAAGTAAGTATGATTTATTTTTACTGCAGTAGTTACTATTTCAGATGTTTTTCAAACACACGGCAGCGGAAAAGTGGAAAATCCAATGTTCAAAGTTTCAAACATATATATATAACACTTAAGAGTCTTTGTATTAATGACCTACTATAAAATATCCAGAAACAAATATTGGTAAAAATATACACATTCTTTTTAATAGGATACATTAAAGAAACTTTCAACTTTGCATTTATAATAAACTTTTTAAAATAATTTCTTTTGAAAGAAAGAGAACCCTAAAAAATATCAATATGTATTTTGACTACAGTGTAAATAAATCCAGTCAAACAACACTAAACATATTAAAATGTTGATTTTGGACTTACTGAATTAGGGGCGCTTCATTTGCATAAGGCCTGACACAATTGATTTAGCCTGTCAATTTTCTCGAGGCACTTTTTCGAATATCGGTCGGACGGACAAAAAAGACTGATATATCTAAAAAAAATTTTGTAGCGTTCAGTTATGATTAATTATTAAGGGAAAGCTTTTTTCGGCAGAAAATCTGTTGTATCGGCAGCTCCAAGAAGCTAAAAAACAATTCTGTCTGGCCTGACCAATAATAGTCAGGCCAGACGGACAACATAAATTATTGTTTTTAAACAAGACAATGTTCCAGGAGGGAACATTGTTGGCATGTTTACTTTATTTTTTGAGAATTATGTTTTTGTTGTGGTAGTCATGGTGATAAATTTTATCGAACAAAAACTAGAAAAGACCCTAAAATTTCAGGTTTGAGGGGCTGAGAGGTTTTTACAAAGGTATGAGTCCATACTTACTGCACGTCACTCCAAACATTTGCATAGTATTCCTGATTTACGAAAAAGTCACTGCATACGTCCATCGGAAGGATCTGGAGGCTGCCATGGAGACGGTTGCCATGCCAAAAGCCACTCAGAGCAGCTCCGCAGCCGACCTTAGCAACCTCCATAGCAACCGCACTAAGAAGATGCCCGAATGCCCCGTCGTTTTAGTAACCAGCAATATGGCAGAACCTGTGGAGGTTTTACCCCTTCCCGAGGCATCTGAAGCAACGTCACTTGAAGCCAAAGGAGCGAAATTGCGTAAAACGGACTCTTAACAAATTCGTTATTAACAAAATTTAGCTCTGAGCTGTTCTTTTAACCCATTATTTTTCTGTGCTTTGCTGTCAATTTGAGTGACGTTTGTATTTCTATGTTTTACATAGAAAATATTGATGTTGTATAATTTATGACAGCTCGCAACAGAGAAAGTTGTTCTTTATAAATATTAAATGCTGTATTTTCTCAATTACAAGTTTGAGAAACTGAGTGGAGGTGAAAACCAAAGATAAGAATTAGAAAAGCTTCAAACTAGAACCTAGTCGATTAGTTTTGCTACACAACACAGGTACGGGCCCTTCTAATCAGCAGATATATGTATATGTAGAAACTCTTATGATGAAACATGTGAAATTAGAAGTTCTAAGTGCCTCTATTTCAGATACATGTGCATTGTGCATGCCTGCTATATTCAACATGGCTTCAAATAAACATGTAATGAAGAACTCCTGAAATGTGGAGAGGGGAGGGTTGGTCTAGTGGTAGCGTGCTGGGCTGCCAATCGCTGGGTTCAGGGTTCGAATCCAGCTCTTGCCGGGTCACCTGGGCCTATGTTGGACAGCTGTTTCAATCATCCTTCGCCTCATTGCTCCGTCTTCCCCCTGTCCTAATTAGCCTACGAAGTGCTTGAATACAGGACTAAAGCCACAATCATCCATCCACCCATCCATCCTGAAATGTGGAACAATATTAAACCATCCGAGAGCTAGCGCCACCTTGGGATTATGATTATGCAAAAATCTGACTAGGGCCAGTCACAAGACACAGGCCCACAAATTTCCTAAACTCCTTTAAACCCCCCCCCCCCCATCACTGCCTTTGTTTCATTGAAGTTTAGAAAAAGATGAGGAATAAATGTTGCTTGGTCTTGACCTTATCTTAATAGTGGTGAAGTGAATCTTTGGTTTATAAGGGAGGCATAATGGACTACCTAATTCAGTATCGGACTTGTGGTTGAGAGAATGCAGCATTATATTAAACATGCCCTATTTTCAGGGTCCACTGGCCGTATTATTGTATTATGTGGGATTATGAAGATTATTGTCTCTATGTCACTCATGGCCCACAGACTTATCGTCATTCTAATAGAGAGAATGACGACGCAATTAATGCATATTCCCTCGAACTAAGCGTTTCGCGCTTGTTCCGGCTGAGAGATCCAAGTTTTGGCGCCAGCCAGACCACGTGACCTACCCATACTGCACCGCGGCAACGACCTCTTTTCTCTCAGCCGCCCGGCGCTCCAGACGTGCGTGCGGGCGGCCGCTTGTTTTCGGCTGTTATCCCTCCTGTGAGGCTTGAATGTCGATTTAGTTTGCTTCTTCGAGTGGCCAGACCGTGGGGCACTTCCTGATAGCTGCATCTTTTGCTCTCCCAGGTGAGGTTTGCCTTTTCCTACTTCGCGGCGGGTCCACCCCCGCCTCCGCTTTACCACATCTGCATTGTTTACGTCGTCATTCTCTCTATTAGAATGACGATAAGTCTGTGGGCCATGAGTGACATAGAGTTGAGGTCCTCCCCTATCGGGATAGGACCAGTCTCTATGAGCTCATGGCCCACAGACTTATACCGTAATTTCCCACCCGCCTCCCCGCGGTGGAACCAGTCTGTGAGCTGCGGCCTCGTGAAAAGAGGTCGTTGCCGCGGTGCAGTATGGGTAGGTCACGTGGTCTGGCTGGCGCCAAAACTTGGATCTCTCAGCCGGAACAAGCGCGAAACGCTTAGTTCGAGGGAATATGCATTGTTTACGTCGTCATTCTCTCTATTAGAATGACGATAAGTCTGTGGGCCATGAGCTCATAGAGACTGGTCCTATCCCGATAGGGGAGGACCTCAAATTATCATGATTAATTGATTATGTAAGCAATATACATGATATAAGTTGTGTAAAGACTTATGTATTTTGTGTATTGTATTTTTGTAATACATTTGTGTATTGATTAGTATTATATGTTCAAAATAAGACTATTATCATGAGTATGTAAATTTGGGTTTAAGATTTTCCTGGGAAATTAACAATATAATACTCATGAATATATTACTGCAGAATTATATTGAAAATAGTGAGGGGAACATACACATTTGCATATAATGCTGATATTTAAGTTGATTTATAAGTTCATAATCAATGGTGGGAGGGTTGGTCTAGTGGTAGCGTGCTGGGCTGCCAATCGTTGAGTCTAGGGTTCGACTCCCATCTTTTGTCTGGTCACCTGGGCCTATGTTGGAGTACTTAGACAGTCTGGGTAAAAACACAAGCAGCCTCGTAAAATGTTTTGAAATAATGAAGCACAAGTTACATTGCCTCAGTATAATTATCTGTATACATATTCATAATTCAAATTATGGTCTTATTTTAAATTGAAGCTCATCTTTATCACCTGACCATTGTATTATTATTGTACATTCTCAAATTCATTGGTTGTATATTGATGGCTGTATATGTATGTTCAAATATTCCGGCTGTGTACTATAAATATATTCGCAGCATACTGTGATTTGACAAATGTTTGGTATGTATTTTTGTTGTATTTGTTTGTCCTATTCCGATTTTTTGTGCATCTTATTATTAATGGTATTATATTATGTATTAGTTAGGCTATGTGTATTTCTGAAATTTTTAATATATTTTGCAACATTTGGATGTGTAGTGAGGACTGTGAGGTATATGCTAGTGGTAACAGTATAATAATTACAATTTTTCTGAAAATATGTATATTTATTACAGACTGCCAGTGTTGATAATGTATCAAGTTATGTATTGTAAACTTTGATTATCCACAAGTTTTGCTACTTTTAGTATCTAACCACAAGTTTTGCTACTTTTAGTAATGTTTGTTAATCTGACAAGTGGACCCAGGTGATGTTTTAAAATGCGCGGACCAAGTCAATTATTTTAGAGATATTAAATATAATTGCTTGTACCTGAAGCTGATGAAGTATGACGGTTATTTTCTTCAAGAAAAAGTCTTACTTATAGAATGGTCAAGATCTGACCTATGACCTCTTCGTTTATGCAAGTTAGTAAAAGTAATTGAGGGTTTATTAACAAATATTGTACAAAATATTGACATTTGCATTGCAGAATGCTAATGATTTGAAATGTTGTTATAATGTAATTTTGTATTATCAGTCGGGTAGCAGTTGTTATCAGCAACTTTAAAATTACATACTGTGAAACGGGGTAGAGTTGGCAATCCGGGGTAAAGTTGGCATGCTATTTTGACCCTCTTGAGGGAAGAAATGCCAACTTTCCTCACTGACACAGGTATCTTTGGCAAAGTTGCCATTTGAAAAAGTTGGCATTTCTGCCATTAAGTGGGTCAAAATAGCATTCCAACTTTACCCCGGATTGCCAACTTTACCCCGTTTTACGGTATAAAATAAAATATAATTTTATATTTGTAATTATGTCTTCATTATGTGGAGAATAAAAAGGTTATTACCATATGGATTTTTGTAATAAGCATGAAGTGAATCAACTAAAATCAAGGCTTTGAATACTGATCCTTGAATGAAAGAATGGCGACAATTTTGAAATGTCATTTCATTCAGAAAATTTGGAGAAAATGATAATTTTTTGTAATAAAGTGCTTATACTATCTCAGTCATAGGATCTATTATTATTTCATTTTTTGTGTATCTGCGAGAATTATGTGTGTTTGGTTTTGAAAATAAGTATGAAATTTGAAAGTTTTCGTATGAAATTTGTGTGAGATTTGAATGAAAATCGTATGGAAATTGAATGATGGTTGTAAGAAGTTGGAAATTTGTATGGTTTGTCTGCAAGACTGGTATGATTGTAATGACTTTGAATGATGTCACCACAAAGATAGAAAAATAGCGGTTGTATATGAATTATTGCAGACTGCAAGACCAAGTTTTTTTCCTATTTTTCTTTAGTTTCTAATCAAATGCTCAAATAAATATTTCTTGAAAATTTTTTTTAAACAACTGTATACCATGGAATTTGAAATTGACTGTTGTGTGGACTTGAAGCCCTTTGTAAAAACCTCTTCTTCTGCTGGAATTTTTCCTGTTGTTTGAGGAGATAATTCTTGTCAAAATGGCAATAATTGTACTTTTCAATAAATTGTACTTTAATTATTTAGATTAAGTTTGAATCTTATGCTTTGTAATATAATGCTAAAATAGGATGGTGAAATTGTTATTAATCTGCGGAGTGTGGAATTACGTGTAGAATTTTAAAACATAAGGGACATTTTCGTTAAAATTTGAACAGCATTAGCATGACACGAGTCCTGAGTTTATGAAGATACACCATTCGAAAGTTTGATGGAAATTCTGGTAGATTTGTGATGTGCTGTTGTTGACCTCAGCTCCTGCTCTGATTGGCATTGAGCTAGAGTCAAGGATTTAGTCAATTTTCCAGAGTATATTTTCAAGAGTACATTTTCTAGAGTACATTTACCAGAGACACTTCTCTTTCCATCAGAGTTTCAGTCTAATTTTTCGTGTTGTTCTTTTAGACATTCTATGGACTCAAGTTATTGTAGTACTGGATGAGTTTAAAAACAAAACATCCCGAAAGTTTTATAATAAGCAGATTTTTTGACCAAAAAAAAGCAAAAAATTATGTAGTAGAACTGTCAAGAACTTATACAAAATATGTATTAGTTTGTGAAATCCTTTGTGAGATCCTTAGTGGCAGCAAAAGTAACACTTTGTTTTAAATATTTTCAGGTACGAAGGAGTTAAAGGTTTTTACAAGGGGCTTCTTCCAAATCTATTGAGAGTCACTCCCGCATGTTGCATAACATTTGTGATTTACGAGAATATGATCAAATATTTAATGCCTCAGAAATCGAAAGAAATGCCTCCCAAATCCGATAAATAATCCATTAGATCCGAAGGATTTTAAGATTGTTATATTGTCAGACTTATACCGATTTTTCTCCCAATAGATCCGAAGGATCTCAAGATTGTTATATTGTCAAGACTTGTACCAATTTTTCAGTACATGTTAATCATGTATTGAAGTATTTTATTGATATTTTGCTTTGGTAGAGGCATTAACTGATGTCTGAGGGCTACACACACTCAAGAAATCTGCAATTGCAGGGTTGTTTGTTGAATTGTGAGTGCTTTTATTTGTTTGAAAGAGTTGAAGATTGGAATGGTTTTAGAAGTAAATATTTTTATTAATAGTATTTGACTGATATTCGTCTGATTGTTAGTTATATGTGATTGGTTGGTGAGATTGAGAAGTGGTAGGACGCAAGGAATTCTGAAGTTGCTGAAAATGCTGAATGAATGACATACTTAAAAGCCAGACATTTTTCATACTCCGTGATGGGGGACTTGGGCGGGGGCCACAAAATATTTTTCTTTTACATAGATACCATAAAACGGGTAAATTTGGCAATCCAGGGGACAGTTGGCGACCTATTTTAACCCCCTTAATGAAAGAAATGCCAACTTTCCTCACTGACATAGGTTTCGCTGAAAGAAGTTGCCACCTGTGTCATTGAGGAAAGTTGGCATTTCTTCCATAATGTGGGTTAAAATAGCTTGCCAAATTTGCCCGTTTTAGGGTATATCTAAATTAAATAAATTATTAAATTCAGATTAAAGAAATTAAGACAACTAACTCTTCATGGTAAATAATAATGGCAAAAATATATTTTGGAAAGGAACGAGAAATATATCTTGACTGGGCCCATTGATGGACTATGGAAAATTTCTGGCGATGGTGTAAACATGGTAAACGCAGTATTTGATATTTTTAGTCAAGTTTAAATTATTATTTAAATTCTTAAGTTATGAATGAGATTTGCCGCTGGCTGTGATGATTATGATATGATTTGTAAATGATGATATTTGTCAGTGATATTTATAGTAATATGATGATATGATATGCTGATTATAATTAACTGAGGAGTTGTTGCGACTTTGACTGTAAATTTGAGATACTGTTGTAATAATTTGATGTAATTTGTATGTCATCTATTTGACTGAGTGGGAATAATGTACCTCATATGATTTAGAAATCAATCTTGGTATGAAATAATAATGAAACATCCTGTCACTATTGTCGTTTTGACGCCAATATGGTCCATAAGATTTTGTCTGTCTCGTACTGATAATAGCTATTGTAAAAATACCCAAACTTCGCATACTGATACAATCATTTGGTAATGGAACCTTCCTATGTTATGTTATACAATGTCAAAGCATTACCATTAAAGATTGTTGATATATTTATATTTAAGATAAAATAAAAGTTTTTAAACCTCTTTGTTGTTTCCGTATTCTGTTGACTTCTTTCTTTTTGGATTTCATGTAAATTGAGAAATCAAAAAATGGATGAAACTCGTGAATGTTTTTATGAGAAATTAATTTTTTTTATTAAAATGCTTTGTTGTACACTAAGCATGTGACTGTCATCAAATTGGTTGTTTGATTATTTCTTATTATGTTTTTTATATTTGCTAACTTTGTTTCTTTTTGGGATTTCATCTAATTAAGATGATCGATGAATCTAATTCTCATGTTTCTTGGTTTAAATCTGATTTGCTATTAAAATGCTTTGTTGTACACTAAGCATGTGACTGTCATCAAAGTGGTTGTGTGATCTGATTTCTTCAGGTATTTGGTAACTTTGTTTCTTTTTGGGATTTCATTAATTAAGATGATCGATGAATCTAATTCTCATGTTTCTTGGTTTAAATCTGCTTTGCTATTAAAATGCTTTGTTGTACACTAAGCATGTGACTGTCATCAAAGTGGTTGTTTGACCCGATTTCTTCAGGTATTTGAAATGTGTTATGTTTCATCATTAAGGTTTGGCTTTCAAGTTGTTGACATTTGTTTGGTGTTGTTTCATCTACTTTTGAGAAGATCTCAATCTTTTGGATTAAAGCATGTTTTCTTGAAGTGTACCGTTATTGCTACACTGATTTGAAAGTAAAATGCTATGGCTTGCGGCATGTGAATTTCATTGTATGGTTTTTGACATAGCGAGGTATCTCGCTCTGTCTTTCTAATCAGGTAAGAGAACATAAGGGAGTTGAGCCCAAAATGAAAAAACATGGATTCCGGCCAAATAACACTGTATCAACTGTGATTTTTCTAGCTGGAGAACTGGAAATTGCTTTTTAGACAATGCTTTTTCATATGGATAATTCTAAACTAGTAGAATTTCTGTATGAAGCTGAAACTTGGAAAAACTCTTGCAGACATCTCAAACTGGTTGCCTGCTGAAACAGATGCTCTTTTGTATTTTTGTTTTTCTCTCTCCCAAAAAAATGCAAATAACTTTATTTCCATACTCTTATTTTATACCACAAGGCAAAAAGTAGTTTTGGGTTGATACATGATTGTACATTTATTTTTTTAAATTT
This sequence comes from Platynereis dumerilii, assembly GCA_026936325.1. Taxonomy (NCBI): domain Eukaryota; kingdom Metazoa; phylum Annelida; class Polychaeta; order Phyllodocida; family Nereididae; genus Platynereis; species Platynereis dumerilii. Next base: position 10,527,504 of record JAPTHN010000009.1, read on the forward strand.
TACATTGTCCTTCTCAAACAGATGCTAAAAGTTTCTTGAACATTTTTGTGACAAAAACCCAGAACCCAATTACATTGTATCAATTGAAATTTCTTTGGGTGGGTGATATTTAGTTTTTTCCAAAAAATTGCAAATAAATAACAATGCTTTTTCATATGGATAATTCTAAAGTAATATAATTTCTGTATGAAGCTGAAACTTGGAAAAACTCTTGCAGACATCTCAAACTTTCAATGTTTTGGTTGCCTGCTGAAACAGATGCTCTTTTGTATTTTTGTTTTTCTCTCTCCAAAAAAAAATGCAAATAAACTTATTTCCATACTCTTATTATATACCACAAGGCAAAAAGTAGTTTTGGGTTGATACATGATTCTACATTTATTTTTTTACATTGTCCTCCTCAAACAGATGCTAAAAGTTTCTTGAACATTTTTGTGACAAAAACCCAGAACCCAATTACATTGTATCAATTGAAATTTCTTTTGGCCAGTGATATTTTGTTTTTTTCCAAAAAATTGCAAATAAATCTATTTCCATCCTGACCTCTCGTCATCTCCTGCCAGAAAAAAGTAGTTTTAGGTTGGTAAATTCTTCTATATATATTTTTCTTAACACTTTTGTGACGAAGACCCACAACCCAATTACATTGTATCAATTGAAATTTCTTATGTCCAATTGGTGTAATTGGGGCTAAGCTGTTCTGTCGGACTCAAATCAATTGAAATGTCCATAAATAAATTTAATTTACTGTTGGTATAACTCAGATGATTGTAATCACAAAAAAAAAATGTTAGTTCACAAAGTGCCTTTTGGAAAAGTAATTACACCTTATAAATTAAAAAAATTATTCTAAGCTATGTCATAGAGTCCATGGATTCTTGTTAGTGATGGTGTGTTTTAAATTAGTGAACAATTTCCGAATTGTATCTTATTTTGAATGTAGGCCTATATTTGAGATGGAAAAAATTTATTCAGGTCCGACGGCCGACGGGGTCGTCACTTCAGTGCAGTGGTTAGGCCTATTAGGTGATGGGTCATGAAATTCTGAAAGTGAAAATGCTGTGCTTGACAGGACACTATCTTCCGTGAAATAGGGCTGGATAAGCTTGGAGGTGTTCGAAGTCCATCTTCTCATTAAAACTGTGCGTCATTGATTCGGAGCAAAATGGTTGGTCTAGTGGTAGTGCACTGGGCTGCCAAACGCTGGGTCCAGGGTTCGAATCCAGCACTTGCCGGGTCACTTGAGTTTATATTGGACGGCTTTTTCAATCATCCTTCGTCTCATTGCCGTGTCCTCCCCCTGTCCTAATTTGCCTACCAAGTGCATAAATACAGGATGTAAAGCCCCAACCATCCATCCAGTCTTTAAGAATTTATACAGTATGTGATTTCATCGAAAGGTTTTGACATGTGTTTAATTGTCGTCTGTTCTGGCTGAAATTGAGAAGTTGGAACATGGCTTTGGAATTTCCTTTTGTAGCTTGATTTATATACCAAAGGTCGTCTGATTGTTGGATTCAGCCTCTGTTTTAATAGCACATTTCTCTTAGATGTTGAATTCTCCGGAGTCTCATAATGACTCTTTGAAAGTGGCAGTTAAGGCCTATATATTTGAAAATATAACGCGCAACTGTCGTTGACAACATTTGAAGGCATTAGCATCCATTGTTTTTTTAATGAAAATACCTTCTTTTCTTTTTTAAGTACAAAAAATTATAATCAGCGAAAGCCAACACAGGCAAAAAAGTTTTACTTTTTCACAACAGTGAAAAATATGGATATAACTGTACAAAAAACATATTAAAGTGTCAGAAGAAATATACCAATTAAATTTTGTTGACTGCAGTTTTAAATGACAAAACATCTCAAACAACACTGCACACTATCTATTTCAATAGCTTTCAAAGATTACAGCGTAGTGAGTATTAAGGATGAGCTAAGCTTTCATTGACAAAAAATGTACATAAATTTGGGCTACTTTTCAATTAGATTGAAAAATTGTATTACATTCAATAATGGCGCTAGCTGCTGTTGTTGGTCAGTTCTTATCAGACCAGTTTCGATGCAGCAATTGTAGAAAAAAAACATGCAGAAAAAAGACTTTAAAAAAACATATGTATAAGCATTCATAGACAGCAGTTGCAGACCACATTTTAAAACCATTCACTTAAGCTTTTATAACAGCAGTAACAGACATAAGTTCAAACACGATTTACTTCATATCACAGCAGCGAAAAAAATTAAAAATACAAAGGCCTACGTGTAGTAGCTTTGACAACAATAAAACTAAAATTTACAGAAAGATGCTACATATATAGCTTTAAATAGAAACATGTGCAACTACTTTACATGGTATACAGTAACTCTTTATCAGCTTTAAACTTCATCGCACCAAGGAATCTCTTTAAACTTCAGTACACATCATCTTACACATTTGGTTTAAATGACAACAATTCTGAACAAAATATGTTAAAATCAAAAGAAAAACATACATTAACTTTCAATCACTATTAAAAAACACTTGTAAAAAAGACTGATTATAATTATATATATGAGTATTTTCTCAGAAAGTTTGAAATTTTTATTGATTTGGGACTCTCGGTACAGATCGAAATGGCCAATAATTAATTCACTTTTGACCATCTGATATTTTCTGGATTTGTCAAATTGTTGGTTTACGTTCAAGCCAATGAACTTTGTGAAGTAATTTTTATTAATAAAAAATATCACACCCTTAAAAAAATTGTCTTGAGGTGCCATGGTCTAGTGGATAAGGTGCTTGCCTGGTAACTGAGATGTTGCAGGTTCAACCCCCAACCACGACACATAGGAAATGAGCAGATCCACCATTACTCTTTGCTGCACTCCGGCCAGGTGTAAATGGGCACTTGGTTATAGGCGGTGATGGAAATTGTAGAGCGACTTAGCAGCGTGTGCGCTGGAAACGGCTGCCTGGCTTTATATATATTATGTTCTCCGGGCGATTTAAAACAGCTCATACTCTTATGTTTGAACAGGCATCCAAAGTTTATAATTGTAGTCTGTGAGATGGACTCTGTCCATGTAATGGACTTTTGAAAAAATAGACATTTACATCGGAGTTTCATTTATGAAAACTGAAAGAAACAAAACTCTTCTGTAGTCTCTAGTCATTCACTTCAAGGTACTCGTCCAATACAACGCCAACATATTTGACAATTCAGACATGCACTTTCGAAATAGTGATAGAGCAGTTTCAATAGTAATAAAAACGTGGAGAAACCAAATACAAACTTGATTTCAACATTTGGAGGACTGCTTTTTACTGAATCGCCGAAAGTGATGTTTGTGCTGACGACGATCATATCCTGAAATGAGACAATATAATTTCAATGTGTATTTAAGAATAATGATTAATGTGAACATCTACATATAAAATGTGACTACATTGCATTTCCAAAATTACGTTATGATTTCATTCCTTTCTTCAAATATTCTCCTCCGGGACACTTTGTGACTCTACAGGGTGTCTACAGAAAAAGAGGACAGTCACTTTTCTTCTTTTTCAGAATTTGGCGATAAGTCTAACATAAGAATGAATTTGATAGTCAGCCATATTAGGTCTATTGCAAATATGTTTAGTAGTGAATTACATCACTACAGAAGGCAAAAATGCAAGCAAGATATGCAAAAGTGCTTGCATTGCTCTAAGCTGAAAATGGTCGTCCTGTTTTCCTCATTCTTGATGAGAAATGTTTCACCGTTTATGGTGCTTGTGAGAGTAGGAGTGATTCATGCGTGAGTAGTGGGACATTCGCCGATGCTCCAGCTGCCGATAATTCAATTCAGGACCTAATACTTGGTCTTCAACATGAAGTCATCTGATGACAAGAAATCACAAAAATGTCTCTAATAAACCATTGACCAGAGTGCCGGAATCAACGCAAATGTTTATAATAACATTCTGAAATAATTTGGGGTGCCATGGCGTCAGACGAGAAACTCTTTTGTTGGCAAAATCATCTTCCTACAAGGTGTAGCACCTATTCATACTGCAAAGAAGACTCAGGAGTGCCTCAAAACAAGCCTCCTGAGCCAGGTAGAGTGCCACCCCTTGTCTCCTGAGGAGGACCCAGTGGATTATTCAGTATGGGCAAATTGGGAGACAGAATCCAGCAAGTTATCGCAACCCTCGCTTTAAAGTTAAAAGCCGCCGCCATGTCTGCATGGGGCAAAATGTTTGTGGAGAGCATCAAACACGCTTTTGCATCATTTATGTCTCATGTGCAGAAAGCTACCACATCAAGGGGTGCGAATAATGGGTAATTTGACTGTTCTGAATATACTGTTCATATATACAAATCAGGTTTTGTTGAATAATGATGCTTGGCACAAAATAAAATGTAAACAAATCCAATTGTGTTGACTGTCCTCTTTTTCTGTAGACACCCTGTAATTAACCAGACATCTGAAAGGCTAAAAATCGGTCATTTCTAGCCATATGAATGTCATTTCAGGGTCTATGCTCTTTTCGAAAGGCTTTTTATAGTTGTGAGTTTAGTTTCTCAAATTCTAGGCCTTGATAAGTCTTGAAAAAATGTACATTTTGCACAAATAGCCTCAAATTGAGATCCTGCTAAATAAAACATAACTTCACAGCTGAATATTGGGCGATTTCTTGTGACAGTCAGGTAGTAGAAACATTTTGATGTTCAAAAAAAAAAAGACAAAAGTACTCTCCGTTGCTTTTGTATAAGTTCGCCGAAAGATTGGCCTTGAGTTTTCTAAAAATTTGGTCAGGAAATTCCTGGAATTCTATTTCAGAAATGCTGCAGACACCCTGTATTAACAGTGTATTTATCTTCAATAACGATGTCCCAGTGGTCAGTGTGAGTTCCCCCATGGCCTAATTGGTAAGTGCGCTTGTCAACTGGCTTTGAGGGCGTGGGTTCAAATCTCACCCCGGTAACTCACTTTGGTCCGAGCCCATGGGACTTTAAATGGAGGCGGGTTGTATCCAGTATTCTGTGCTGGGGCAACTGAAAGACCCTGGGTATCCCTGAATTAATATGGTATGTGCCAGACTCTCAGTCTTCTCATCTCATCATCGTACGGCGGTCGCCTACCTCGATATAGCCCACTAAGGTGCTGCAGAGGCGTAAAAAACAAAACAAAAACAAACCCAGTGGTCAGTGCACTTTGGGCCTTCACAACCAAAGTTCTGCATGATTGAATGGCAATTTTTTTTAAACTTGGTCGAGAGCTCGGAATTAATAAGGTTCCCTCAAATTTTGAAAATGATCGGAGTCAACAGATCAATGTCCTCCTCAACCCAAAAATTGGACCTTCCTGTCAAAATTTGTTTATATAAATTTTCCTTCAATAGCTTCTTTTATACACCCAGAGAATTTACCTTAGACGAATCCATCCATTCTCGTATATATATATATTATCATAATAATTTGCGTCAGAGCGTCACAGCCAATCAGCGAGCAGCATTTCTGTCCACTTCAAATGCCTAAGTTAACGGCGATTTGCTTAAGAACTATCAGGTCCTCAGAAACGTAACGCCCATCATTTTAAAGCCCTTGGAAAAATCTATCTACCCCAGCAATTTGCAAAAAGTCTATGATTCACGGAAGTCTGTGAATCGACGAAATCTGCCTCATTTGCATAACATGCGTGAAGGCCTGTTCATTGGCCAGTTTTGTGGGCGTGTCTGATTTATTCACTGAAGGCTTTGCTGAAGTGCTTTTATATGTCTTGCAGGAAATGTTGTCACAAACCTATAATGTATTTGTGTAGGGTATAATATAATAATAATAGTATCCTATATTTAGTATGTATACGTTACCGATTTGAGGAAAATCTGAGGGTCTGTCAGAGCCACATTGTCGAATGTTGGAAGGTCCAGGCCTTCTTGTCCAATTTCTGAAAAATACAAAATATTTTCTCACATCATTTTTTGCGTGCACATTTTCTGTTGTAATTACAGCCAGGGAAGAACAATCGATTACATTACACGATTTAAGGACATCAAATATCCCACAATAGGCAGTGAAGTTCTGGCAATATACCAGGTAATTCACACCATGTGGTTCATCGTTGTGAACCACATTGTGTGAATCACCTGGTATATTGCCAGAACTTCACTGCCTATTCATCGTTGTGAACCACATGCAAATCATTATCTGACGTTGTTATGTAAACAATGGGCAGTGAAGTGATGACGTCACAATGCTTTGACGCTCTCATTGGTCGGTGTGGTTGCTAGGGATCTTTTTGCGGCCATTCAAACAAAATAGTGCCTCTTGAAATTATTAATTATTTTGACTGGAGATCCATTTTTATTGTGGGATATAAATAAAACTTAATAGGAGTGTGGTTCACACCAATGAACCACTTCATGTCAGGTCTGCTGCAGAATAAACACTCGTCCTTCGGACTCGTGTTGTATTCTTCCGCGACCTGACATTCATGAGGTTCATTGCTGTGAACCACACTCCCATTAATTTTTTATTATATTATATGATGTCACTACAGGTAGGGGAGAGGCATGTTGGTTGAGACGTTTTTCACGAATGTTGGCCTTCAAGCCAAATAGAGGATGATATTGAAATGATGAATAGTTCAGATACTGGAGAATAAGATTGTCTTTATATATGAAGAAACTTGGCTAAACCCGAAACCCGCCCATACTACATACCTACTGAAGAGAAATGTAGATTAAACAGAAGACTCAGGAGAAAAAATGTCTTATTGTTAATTTAAACATTTTAAACTGCCATCAATCATCACAAAAGGTCCCCATGCGACATTTTAAAGTGTAATCTATATTTCTAAGATTTTCTTTTACCTTAGCAGCCAATTTCCTTGTTATTTTTATCCACATGTTATAAGAAAAATGTTTGATTATTTAAGTCAATTAAAATGAGTGCAGTTAAACTTGTGAAGGGTCATTGTATTGCCTAATGAAGCTGGAAACCTAACCCCTCCTTCACAATTTGCAAACACCAATCATAATTGCTCTGAAATTTGAATGAAATCTGTTCAGGACTGTCAAGTGGCAGCAGAATGCTGACAGTCCCTGGAAAATCGAATTGGGTCAACAATAATTTGATCTGTTTTGGACAGATCACCAGATCAGGTCGCACAACAGCTGTCCATATTACTACGCCAAACTACTTTCACAAAGCATGGTTGCTGGCAAGTATCCAGTCCACTGCTTTGAATGAAAATGTTTGGAAATCATGAGGCAAAAAGAAAGTTTTGAAACTTTAGCATACACTTTGTCTGTGAAATTAATGATTTTACTCATCAGAAGTTTGGTGGTATTCAATCTACACCGCGTTCCCAATTATTACGCAACTATGCTTTTTTGCATTATCTCAAAAAGAAATAACACTATTTGAATATTCTTTTCACATGATGATGAGTGTACCATGGAGCTAATATCCTGCCAATGTTGTCCAATTCCATTGACTCAGTCTGGAGTTATGTCATATAATGATGTTTTGGGGTGTTCCCAATTATTATGCAAATTCTTGGAAAAGCATCCATTGCCACCCAAAATCAAAAAAGTTGATTATGAATTGACACGAGAATATACCTCATAACACTAAATAAAAAATGGAACCATCATTTCAAACGTGGATGCCTTCATGACCAAGAAATCAATATAATACAACTGCATTGAAAAACCATTGAAATTGGCTTTTTTCTCAATAAAGAAGCCTCCCGTGCTCTTAAAAAATTTAATATCAATAAAATTCGAGCTTAGAATATGTCTATAGCACACCACGGTCATACTGTGCGATGAAACACCAAATCTGGTATCTCTGCAAAATATGACACCAAATCAAAAACTCTGACTTCTGTTTCCCATTGGAATAGCATTGGCAATTGGATGCGTTCAATTCATTTCAAGATATTTCTCAAATACAGTGGTGCAACTTAATTGCCATTGGTTTACAGGAGAGTTCTAAACCTAAGGAAAGTGGAAAATGACTTAGGTAATGATTTTTCATTTTGTCTGGCTAACAGAGGCATTTTATTGCAATAAAACTGTAATTTCAATGCTATTTCAATGCAGGCGAATAACATGAATTTCTTGGCTATGAATGCATCTATGTTTGAAATGATGGTTACACTTTTTCTTTTGTGTTATGGGGTATATGTTGATGGCATCTTCAGATTAGTTTAGGTCATTTTGAGTGGCCATGGATGCTTTTCCAAGAATTTGCATAATAATTGGGAACACCCCAAAACATCATTATACACCTCAAAACATCATTATATGGCATAACTCCCAACTGAGTCAATGGAATTGGACAAAATTGGCAGGATATTAGCTCCATGGTACACTTATCATTATGTGAAAAGAATATTCAAATAGTCTTATTTCTTTTTGAGATAATGCAAAAAAGCATAGTTGCATAATAATTGGGAACGCGGTGTACTTATGCCATTTAGTGCATGTTACATTGTGGTCAGAAAAGGGTCCAAAAAGAATGCATTCTCACTTATTCACGTGTCCATACAAAGCCAATGTTTTTGCTTTGTGATATCAAAAATGCTCAATTGTGTTTATTCTGTTACTTAATGGAGATTTATTAACTTGGACAACAATATAATTCACAATTTCCTAAAAGCTGTGTTACACTCAGCAAAATGTCTTGTCCATGCCACAAGTGGCCCCCTCTATACTGGCAATATATGTGAGCTACAATGTATACATCCTCCATGATAAAAAATAGTTCCAACTTATTTTGGTATTTACAAGCTGTCTGCTTAAAATTGAAACCAACCAAAGTCAGATTAGACACTTTCAGAGATTTTGGAAATAAACTAGACCATCACTAAATGATGAAACTGTCCTGGTTTCTTCCACACTGTCCTGGTTTCTTCCAGACGTCGAAATTCTGTTTACCGCTCACAGGAGCTCGCGAATTTTGCACCCTAGGTGGCAGTAAATAGCGGTCAACTTGTAGACAGTCTAACATATGTATGTGGTCTTGTGGCACAATATGACAGTTATGACTTTCAAACATTAGTGATGAAACATCTGGTATTACATATTTTGCCTTATTTCTGGTTAATTTGTTCAATGCTAGTTTGGGTTTACAACTTTGGGTTATCTACACAATTGCATAATCTGACCATTGTCTCTCACCCCTATAATTGTATACAAGATTTGAAGCTCAGCAAGAAGGCAGGGGTATCAAATGACATCAGACAATAAGTTTGGTAACATGCAAAACTTTGTAAACATCATATTATAATACATTCTAGTGTTTTATCATTAAATTAAATCTAGAATTTAACAAATTATAAGTTTTATAATGTAGAATAATTCAAATATTGTAATGTATCAAGAACTATTAGTATGAGATGAATATAAATCTACCTATCTATCTGGCTATCTATCCATCTGTATAGTTATATTGTCACCGCTGAGCTTTTAGCTTCAGAGGTGTCTTTCATTCTTTCCTCTTATAGGAAGTTTCCTCAAATCGCCATGAACCTCAAGACCTTAATTCTGTGATATCATTTATATTATTATTGTATAAAAGTAATGTAATATATTATATTATTGTGTAATGAGCTACAATGATAGCAACGGGGTAGAACTCACCCCATGTTTCCATGGCAACGGCTACCCTGGTGCCTCTGCGCAGCTGCAGAGCACCCTAGTGTCAACCTCTGGGGGCAAGCTTGTTTGCCCAGCCAGAAGAGAGCTAGGCTCTGCCAAGGTGGCAGCTGGGTCTCTGTCTCCCTGGCGCAGTGATGGAGCGTCAGGTAAAGGTATTGTTGTGAGAGGTATGATCATTAGGGTTCCTCATAAAGGAGCTATAGGTCATGGTTGATTGAGGAGGTATTTAGTTAATAGTATATGTAATTCGTTAGGATCGTTGTTTAATGTATTGATAAGTTGAATACCGTCTGTTGTTTGAATGACTCTTAATGTAACTGTCTATAAATTGAGTATTAAATGGATAAGTGAATCTAAACTGTCGAGCCTCTGGTATTTCTTGAGTAGGTGTTTCGTGGTGGCAAGTGCTAAGGTGTCTCCCGCAGGATCCCCGGTAATGAGTCCATCTACTCAGTAACATCAATTAGCTACCTCTGAGAGTGAGAGAAACATACACTTAGATGGCATGGTGAGAGAAACCGGTCTGCGGCTTCTTGGCGCTTGTCTGTCGTGTCACACTGTCTCTTGATTTACTATGCTTATTCAAAATTTCTTATTCAAAATTTTAGTACTTATTCAAAATTTCTTATTCAAAATTTTAGCAATATCAGATTTTGGAAATTTTCTTTGCTTAGTAGATAACTACAAACGTAGTCCGATTAATTATTTTCTTAAGTATCGATATACCTGTATCTCATCCTCCACACTTCTCACAACTTTACCTCACAACTCGTCAGAACTGGACTCAACGGCGCACTCAAGTCTCTGGGCATCTCTCGCATCTTCAGACATTCACTTCAGCACAGCACATCTCTAATTTCATTTCGGGTAAGGGCTCTCTTATTGGCAGATTGATAGTGAGAAAGGCACTCGATTATTTTAATTACTTACTAGGATCTTTTCATGTAATTTTATGTCATTCCTGTCATTTCCTTTCCTTTGCACTAATTTAAAGTTCGGCAATCTGGTCCTTTTTCTGACCACATTGTTTGACTTTCCTTTATGACTATGATGCAACTCTATTAATTAACTTTTCAAAAAATTTTGAGATTTCTATATTAACATTGGCCAGATTCTTTGTTTCTCATGTTTTGATGTATTTCATTTATCTGGACATCTTTTTGCTCAGCTAATATTTTATGGCTCCTGCCGTATTATCATGTTAAGGGGGTAGTTTATTTGTGATTGACTACAACATTGGTAGCTGTTTTGGTGTGGTTAACCCCAGCCTGACCAGTAATTTTATCCGCCTTTCAATAGCATGGAATCTGTTGCATCTAAATATTTCTATTTCATTGGAACTCGCATATTGCTCAAATGTCCTCAACTCCCCTTTCCTGCTATTCTATTACCTTCTCATTTTAAATATGCATCATGACATTTGTATTTTTACGTATGTGCATACATTGGTATTGATATTGGCAGATCGCATTCACGGTCATGGGTGTTTATGGTGATAATTTTATATATTTCTTGATGCCATTGAAACTGTGTGTAGCAGTTTTACTCTCAAAATTGTCTGGCATGTTGTTGTGGATGATGGGTGATCTATTTGTTAGTCAGTGTTTTGCAGGGGCGTGATTCAGCAGAGATGCTCTGATTTTATTTCATTGTCTTGTGCTATATTAATTGTTTGTGCAGTGGTACGGTTTTAAATTATGTAAAAAAGTAGTGTGGCAATTTTGAAGCAGCAGTAGTTTCTGAGACTTATGACCATATATTATAAGTCCATAATTCAGATGTGGTTGTATCACAGAATTATACAGTGCCAACACCACGTCATGGAAGGGCAGCTTTTGATCAGTATATCATGGTCTAAAGTATATTGGCTGTATCCTATCTAATACTTCTAGGGTTCCATCTTCTTTTAAAATAGCATTCATATAGTTTGTTAGAGGCAGTGCAATTTCAGGTCTTATGTACTTCAGCACTTTGTTACTTACATTATCAAGGCCCTGACATTTTTCCTTTTTCCCATAAGCCATAAGCACTTGCTACACCTGACGTGCTATATTGCTAAAGCAGATTTTGCAGTTTCTCGCACAATTTTATATTTTTGCATTCTTTCGCTTTCAATAGCATAGGCCAAAGTTATACTAGAGTGCAGGGCTGGAGTTGATTTGAAATGTTTATACACAACACGTACACTGTGCCATGTGCATCGTTTCTTTGGCAGTGATGTTGGGGTTTAGCTGTTGCTGCTCCAGACATTCAAGTCTGACCTGTTGATTGACTGTGTCTTGTCCTTCCTGGATCTCAGTGACGTCAGTTATTTGTGCTTTAGTGCTGACCATTGCAGTAATGGCCAGGGGCAATTGGCAGTTAATCCAATTTCCAGAAGTGGGTAATTCAAAGAAACATACCTTATGACACTCCTTCAGTGTTGAGCTATTCTGAGTGCATAGTTTAACTATTCTTTATCCTTGAATTAAACAAACTACAATGCTGAGTCTATTCTAGATGCTAATTATTGTAATTTAACAGGAAGAATTAGAAATAAAAACTATAGTTGATTAACAACGGATTACACAATATCGTAGTATATCAATATCATGAAATGTTTAACATCAATTTTGTTATGTGATATTTTACAAAATTATAGCATATAAATGTTTCACAGGCTGGTCCCAGTCACATTTTGCAATATATATAATAGCGTAATACTTGAAATGATATATATGCTACTTGAAATAAAAAATAAAATAACAGCCATTGAGATTAGTAAAACAAGCAACATTGTCATCAGCATAACAGTTTCTTTTCCAGAGCTGTGTACACAGACTCTGTGCAGGAAGAACAGGTGTGTCTTTTGATTAATGGTCACGATTGGCACTGAGGCATAGCATAAAAATTTGCAAATGTCAATAGGTTTTTACTGTTCATGTCGTCGTATAGCAATGGCTTCTGGCACGCACTAGCGGTAACCGCTCAATGTACATGCCATGATGTCCTGCCAAGTGCAGAGAAACATTTACAGTTTTAGCAATCATCAATTCAGCAGAACGCTTATCAGCTCAACAGATAGGGTGGCTCCTATTTCTAGCCTAAGGATTTTTATTGTTCTATTTATCCCATAATTTTGTTTTGGTAGGAACCTGGGGCTTGTATTATTTCCGGTCTTTTTTCTGACATAATCAGTTTAAATTTTTGGGTTTAATTGAAATTATTAAAGTTAGGTATTAGTCTCATCACTTAGTACAAGAGCTCTGTTCTTGGGGCAGTGTTATAATTGCATATTAAGAGGCTGTGCAGTTCATCTTCTATATCACCTGTGTCACATTTGTCACATTTTCCAAGTTCTACAGGAGTTTTAGGTATTTTCAATATCTGTCATATGTGTAAAATCTATATTTATAGGGAGAATTCCTAATCTAATTTGTGTAATTAATGATCTTCGTTTTCTATTTCTTATATAAACATATTCTTTAAACTTCATATATGTTCTTAACTTTGGTTTCCAATACATCCAGTAAAAAGTCCATTGGCTGTTAATCTGACAGTGGGAAGGGGGACCATGTCACAGGCAGCTAGGCCGGGTAGCTAGCCTGCCCAAGACAATCATAGCCAGCCAACTTTGCTTGTTCCCCCCCCCCTTTTCTACTCCAAGCTGTGGCCTTGCAGGACCATTCTTTACATAGGTACATCCTTCTGTTTCCTGGGTAATTAAAATCTGCACACACTGCATTGATAGCCTCCCTCGACCTGCAGTCACATGTCTTCATCATTCAAAAGACACCAGTTCTATGCTACCAGCTGCTATGCATTTAGGCCCTGTTTCTCTTTTATGTTGATTTGTTATTTCGTTTTCTGTTGCCTTGTTCTCTTGTTTCTTGTGGCTAGCACATTTTGGATCAGTATGACATAATACTTTTCTAAGTCAGCCTAAAAGGTTGATCCTCCCTGTGTGCAGCAGTTGATTTATTACCTGTTGCTTATTGCTACCCTCTTCCTTTCTCCTGCCCATACCAGCCTAATAGATGCATAAATGTTTCACGTAAAGCCACAGTCATCCACCCTTTCATTTTCTTGGTCTGTTTCAAAGTTTTGTTATTTGCTAATGCAAGACGACTTCTTCTGTGGCTGTTTAGTCCTCCCACTTAAAATATTTAGACTTCCAACTCTCTTCCCACTTAAAATGTCTAGACAGCTCTCTCACACCCTGTCTGCCTTTTCTTCAGATTTATTACATGAGTGAAGCTCACTTAGCACAGGGACAGCTCATTCTGTGTGATGCCCCTGTCTACAGTGACTGCCTGAACAGGAAGTGCCTGTAGTTGCCATAGAATTGGACCTGGTACTTTCATCAGTGTTTAGTTTGTTAAATAATTAAAATACCTCAAATATCTTCCGACATACCTTGTCCTGGCTTTGCATTTAAATACTTCTAAGCTTAAACACTCCTTCACACCCTTTGGCAATTTATTTTAGATTTTCAACAATACATCAAATGGTAAAACATCTCTTAACCTCGATAGTACCCATAATTTTGCTTAAGTCCTGACATAGACATTCAATATAAACATCCCATTTCATGCTCTTATCTAATTTTTAAACCAAGATAATCAAAAGGATTTACAACATCCAGTAATTGGTCACCAAGACATAATTGAATTTCATCAGTTAAGACCGTTTCCTCTTGTCATGTTGTAACTAGCATTGCATTAGACTTGGGGGCATTCAAAGTCGGTATATTGTTATTATAACAGACAAATAGATACATATATCAAGCAATGGCTTAACCGAGCTACATTGAAGATACATCTCCCCCATCCTTGCATTTCCTTATTTTCTCTATTTTATCCTTATTTCAAGCTTGCAGCAGCTAATGACACCCAACCATTTATTGCTCAATTGATTATCAGTTTCTGAATTGTGCTTTCGGAATCATTGTGGCAATTGTGCTTTCGGAATCATTGTGGCAATATCTTCAGAGGGATGCTATCTATCTCTTCGTTGTCATTCTGTCTGTTTGCTTATTACGCTATCAATCAGAGCTTTTCCAATGGTCTAAGTGACGAGTGACTTACGCAATTTCGAGCTGTTACATTTTGTACAGAGTTTCCTTTCGTGTAGAAAATTGCATATTTAAGCGATGCATTTTTCCAATTTTCGATGCGTTTTCCTCTTCAAGAAAAGTGTTCATTTTCTTGATCTCCATCTCTGACAGTGATTTGAATTACTTAGCTCATTTTCTTTTTCCTTCAATATCTCACAGTTGGCTTGCAGCTAGGTATGTCTCCATTTTGTTTCTGCTTCTCTTTTACTGGTCTTGACAATCTTGATATCAGCATTTATATTTTTGTCAAGCACCCCTTTTGGTTGAGTTGTATAGGAACACCAGACTCCTCCAGTCACTAGCCATTCGTTTTTGTGGATTATTTTATAATATCAACTTTCGACATAATATCAACAGTTCCAAGTAATATTGCTATAATATCCAGTATTGGTTTGTTACATTGGGGTGCTCTTTAGTCGAGATCTGACCCCGTGACCTTGGAACTGGCTTCCTCATTTTCAGGCAATATTTTCGTTTATAGACCAAGTTACTAACAATGTCGCCACCCAGTCTGCAGTTTTGAAGTACCATCGATTTTGTTACGCAGGCTGAGGGCAATTGTTGGTGTTACCATATCCACTTGATATAAGAGCTATAACTAAATTGTGTTGGCCCTATCACAATTGATAAATATGTCATTTGTAATTCAAAAAGTTAAATAATACATATATAATAGCACAATATCATGCATACTTCTCAAATAGAGTGATTTTCTATTGGCTTTTAAAAGTAAAATTTTATATTCAGAAGAGAAATCATTATATACATATTGAAGAGCTCGCTTTAACAACTTTTCATGTCGCATAGAATCATTTAGACTACAAAATGATACATAGAATTGCTATACTTTCGATTAAAGAGTCATCAATTTTGAATACAATATTTTGGTTCCTTCTAATTAGTGTCATACATTGGAATTTTGAAGGATTAGCCTTCATAAATTTATCTTTAACCTAACTGATTGCCTTTATCAATAATCATTACAGCATACATGAACACAAGTGCATTTTACCACACATTTAAAACCTGACTTTCTTGGCGATGTTGTTTTAATCATTTCTAGTAGCAGTTAATTCTTTCAAAATTGTATTAACCTTTGATTCAGCAGACATTTTCTTACTAGTCGGCATATGACAATGACACCGTCCTGAAACTGCCGGGCAGGACAGCGGTCTTTCTACCTTTTCCCTTTTTTTTTTTTTTTTTTTTTGCATTTGACCTTGGTCAATTTGCATATTGTAGTATGATCGAAACTGGCTCTGTTCGAACAGTGTTCGGGGTGCCTGGCTTTCTCTTCGGTGCCGCACCTCATTACCACACGGTATTGTCTTTGTCCTACTAGCATACCAACTACTAATTGTTCCTCTACGATTTGAAATATTCGATCATAATTCCAAATTCTCAACCAATGAGCTACCAATACACATTTATTCATATGATGACCTAAACATTCTAGCATTATAGAGATCTACATATATATATATATACTTCGAAAACTTTGAATCTAGATATAATATACTCTGTTAATCCAATATGATAATGTATATCTTTCCTAATTACCATTGTGGTACTTATATCTTTGTAGCAATACTATGAATTCTGCTTTTATAACATGAAAGATGTTACTTTCTTTTGGCACGGGTCGCACTTTCATCGCTGCAACCCAGCCAATGCTCCCTTATCCTAGTCTCTAACGTGCACCTATTTAGTTAATCCAGGACCCATTTTGCACCCGATGACCTTTGTGACTGATAGTTAAACAAATCACATTGGGCCGAGTTGACCAAGGGCCCAGCCTGTGTAGTTCCTGCGCCAAATGGAAGATATGTGTACAGCACATTGGCTTCAGCAATAATATTTAGTGCCACAATGCCTTGTTGGACAGCTGCATAATTTTGGCTCAGTTCATATAAACCTAATACTTAAATGAATAAAACATCGTACAATGGCCGTGCCACTGCATAGCTCCATACATATACATGTGCCACCAGTTTAGTGATTGTTGATTCCGGTTTCTTCAACGGCCTGACAGCAATTCTTGGGACTTGTTTCCCTACTTCATGTAATACTTTAATGACTTATCATTTTATCCTCAGCAAACACCATTATTTAGTACGCATATTTCAGAGAGGACGTATCTCGACAAAGATCCATCATGATCTTTCCTTAGCAAATCCAATTGTCTTTTAAGCATTAAAATCGTCTTTCATGTTATTCTTGATCACCTTTTTGAGTTACGCAGCTATTTTTATGATGAGACTATGTTATGGTGAGACTATTTTATAATGAGACTAATTTATGATGGGATTGTTTCATGGTGACATTATTTTTCCTTTGGATAACGTCATTTTGACACTGGGCAACACTTGTTGAATTAATTTTGTTAAATTTACTGCGTTCGTATCATTAGCATTTTGTACATATTCCATTCTGCATTTTGTAGATATTCCATTTTACTTGAATATTACTGACTAGTTTCTTTTTCTGCATTTCTGCTTCTGTCGTGAGTGTCGTTTATTGCAGATATTAGCCGTCAAATATCTTGCCAATTGAGAAGTGTTATACGCATTTGTTGATACAGTGTTTTCTTACAAATAATCCACCACTTTCCCGTCATGACATGTAGGTACTGCTTTGATTGAGCATTCTTATACTGCTCTGATCAGGTATTACTTTGAGCATTTTTTCTTATAATCATTGTGCAACATATTATGTTGAGTACGTATCTCAATATGTTGCAAGTTCTCTGCCTGTCGGACTGGGAGCCCGACCATAATTTGGGGATATCTTGTGCTATTTCATGTGTTCCGGCGGTGTGGCCGTGAGTTTAATGTGTTCCGACGGTGTGGTCGTGAGTTTCATGTGTTCCGGCGATGTGGCCGTGAGTTTCAACTTAGCACAAAATTTTCATGCGTTTCTGTGGATTTTGCTCACCCAGTGATTGTAGCATCGCTTCGCATTTCGGGGAAAGAGAATTTTTTTTTTTTTGTAAATGACTCCCTTTTACCTTAATCCGGTCGGCCGACCACTTAATGTCCATAGATAGGTATGACACCGCGGTGGCCTGGCAGGTGGCGCCTCACCTTGTTGCCAACCTCATTGATGCTACTGTGGGAAGTAGTTTCTTGTTGTTTGTCAGCAACTATTATGGCGCAACCCCTGCCGCAACACTTTCGCCCATCCCACTGGGCCAAGCTTCTACGGAGCCAGTAAAACCTTACCTTACCTGCTCTAATCTTTACACCTGTACAGAGGCGGCAGCCCTACATACAGCTTACAATATTTTGTAACTACCTTTTTCAGTCGAGTCATTTACCGGTCATTTAGGACCACCAATTTGCATATACGTTTACTAATTAGTAAACTGGGAATTTCTATAGGCATTGAGTATTGTTGATGAAGTATCGAGTTGTGTCGTGTTGAGAAAAGTTCACAGTAATGATACTCCCAATTTTTCTTACACGCGTGTAATTGAGGGAAAGTACTTTATTAACTTACATTTCTTTGACGGTAATTGTTATATTTTCGGGTCTGGTCGAGTCTTTCGATTTCAGTAATTCAGTATGATCTTACAGTACATCTCTTGCATTTTCTGTTGACATGCGCGGCATTCTTTAATATGATAGGGAAAGTGGTTGGAAAACTCATGTTGCCTAGGTGTTCTGAATACTTATTTCCATTGATACTTATTTGAATACTGATAATTATATTCGTTTTGCATGGAGTATGTCGACCTGATTGATAAATTTTGCACACTATATATGCTAAATCATTCACACTATGTAACTTTGCTTATGAAGTCTTTTCTACCTCTCATATTTTGTTTAGGCGCATGTCTAAATTTCTTTTATTACGTCTTTCTCACCACCCTTTTAGTTGATAGTTATGGTATTACCTGATTTACCTAATGACTCTACAACCTTTTAGTCAGTTATATAGCAAATTCTCTAGTATCAAATCATTTTTACTATCAAATTATTTCTTTAATGGCAGTCATTAATTATGCCAAAACTGTTGCATCTATGTCTCGCAATTGATGTGATTCATTTTGATCTTGGGGAGCTGATCAGCATGATGATACATCAATCCCACGTTATACTTATTTATACCTTTCTCTCATTGCCTTTTTTCACTCTAGTTCCTTTCTCCTTTATCCTTTATCGAGTGCCTTTCCTCACGGACAATTTGCTAAGAGTCGAGAGCTCCTTGCTCATTTTATTGCGTTCAAAATTACATTTAATGCTGTGTTGTGTTGTTACATAATTTGCGGGAGTGTCTCTTTGATCATGAGTCGTTGGTCCAAATGGACAGCCATCATCAGTGCGAGATTGCTTGTGACAACCTGTGATCACAGAGACATTCGATGCATATGTTCTCTAATCTTTGATCTGAGAGAGTCTTTACAGTTCCTGTGCCTTTCATTGTCACATCTACTGTCATGGGCATCCTATCAAGAGACAAACATGGTGGACATCCGGGAGTTAGTCCAGGGGATTTATGAAATGACCCAAAACAAATTGCAATAGTAATGTGCCATATACCAATTGAAAGCTGAGAACCTCCTCTATAACATATCCAAAGTATACCAAAATCTACTTAGTGGAACATGGTTTTCTAGAGGGGGGAAGTATTTTGTGTCATGCTTGCCCAGAATCTAATTTTTTGACATAATGATAATAAATCAGAACAACTAAAATAATGCCAGATCCTAATATAACTATTTACATTGTTGCTCTGACTGACACACATCAAAATCAAGTATTTTGGTGAAGTTTCTAAGCATTTTCACTGTACTAAGGGTCCATTTTGGTCTGACCGAAGAAAAATATATTGCATATTCGCGGTTCTGTGTATTTTGATCAATATTTCATGTACAGTGACAATCTTAGCATATTTGGATTCCTCATAAAGAGAGCTTTCAGATGCATACCCACTTTGCTATGTTTGCTCAATTTTACTTTAACTACCTTGACTGTTTGGTTAGTTTTTCCAAGAAAAATGATAAGAACGTCAACATTTTGGCTCTATTAAAAGGCCTGAGGCCTAGTGATGAAATAATATAAATTTGTGGCATATTTGTGTTAAAATATTAGAGCACCAGATACAGTTAGTTCACAGGGTACATAATTTGAGTGATACTTTCCTTCTATTTCATCTGGAAAATGGAAAAATTAATTGGGGTGTGATTCACATCCGAAAATTAGGATGGTTGGTAGGCTATGCATATTGTTTTAAATTGTAAAAAATAGGAGCAAACATCCATCTAACAGAACATTTTTTGGCCTTTTAAATGAAGAAGATATGACTTTGGATAAAGAAGACTTATTTGAATGTGCAGAAGTTTACAATCAGAATACAGGGCAGTGATGGTTGGTGCGGCAGCAACGTACCATTCCAAATTTTAAAATAGTAAATTCCTGCCATTAGAATTTAGAATATAATTTTGGCTAACAGTACTTGGAGGACTGAAAAATTAATCAGGAAATTGTATTTTTGACCAGTGAATTCATGGGGGAGCTATAGCAGGGAAGAGCTCCGCCAGTTTTCTGGTCAAGGGAGCCCCCCTCCCCCATTTCCATCACTGCTTCAGAGTAATTGTTGGTAGTCTGATATCTGCCAATATTTATTCAATAAATTACGTTTTGTTTGTTGGTTTTCACAATAAGATAACATTATTGCATCTGACACACGTTGGTCCAGGATGGAGCAAAAGACACAAACAAATTAACATAAGGATAATAAATGTGATTTAACCTGACATTCTTGCGCACAAGAGCATCTTTGTTTTGATTCAAACTTAATGTTTCAGTTTTTCTGCTGCACTTTCTTTTTTCTGTATCCATACATTTCATGCATTGCATTTGCACAACATGCCGAACCATAAAGCTGAGCAAGCAAAGTGGTATTTACCAACATTTCAACATTGAATGGTCACACATCTGTGTGTGATGTCAATGATCTGACTCAAATGTGATGCCTTCATGGCATTTCTGTTAACTGGTAGGTTTCTGTTGCATTCAAGAGCCTTGTGTTCTTAAAAGTTAAAGTCTTGACGAATCCTAGATCTGTTCTGTCAATAGCGGCATCGTTTGGTTTCCAAATAATTAATTCAGTAATTATATTTTCTTGCACAGGTATTTGATAGTTGCTTAATTTCCAAACAAGCCTAAAGCCTCACTTTATGTTTCAACTTGTCCGGCTCTTCAAGACTTAAGTCACTGTCTACATGTTACAGGTGATTTCATTACCATGCGATTCTGGTCATTCACAGTTGCCTGTGAGGAATCAATGCACAGTATATACTTGCTACATTTGATATATTGGCTGTGTGACGTTCTGTTGTTTCTAAACCAATCAGATAAAGCAAAAATGCTATGTATTTAGTGTGTAAAGAGTCTTAGAATCGCGTTCAAGTGAAATTGCCTGTAAAAAACTCTACTAAGACAAAAAAAAGGTAATAATCTAGTCAGTAGATGCCAGTCTGTATGTGGTAGTCACTCAATTTCCTTTCATAAGTGTCTTTTACAAGATGATTATATATCCCAATAACTCCGTGAAAAGGCAGAAATTGTTCCTACTCTTGTATGGATTATCCTCAAATTACAATCCCACAATCACAATGTATGTTGAAAGTGATTGAACATTATTCTGACATCAATTTCATTGGCACATCATTCTGGATATATAAAAAATAGTATGCTAAAGTACTTTAACATATACTACAGCATCCTTTAGGTCCTAAAACCCACCTTGAACCTTTAAAATTAGTGGCTATACTTGTAAAACAACCATATGCTAATTTTAATTCATTCAATAAACTTTAAATAGTTGCACAAATCCTTTTAAATTAATGATGAAAAAGGAGATCGATCAATATACAATAAGCTACACTTTTATCAAATTCTGTTTTGAATTCTTAGAAATAAGTAAAAGTAATTGTAAAGTAATAGCTGTAAGTACTTTTCTATTTGTCGTTCTTGCTTTTTAAAACACACTCCTTGCTTTAAAAAGCTGGAAACCACTATATTGACCTGCCATGAACTTCACAAATAACGAAAGTTAAAAAGAATGTCTGCCCTGAAGTTGCAACGGAAGCAATAATACCAATTAGAAAAATCGCTGTTGATCAATTTAGAAATTTTTGACATTTTCCGGATTTTTTGTACATTGTAAGAAAACTTAAGGTGAAAACCAATATCACATCATCTTTAATTGACATAAGAACTATAGTGTTTATAATTTACTTATTTCTATATCTTGACACATAAATATAGGATTAAGTTGATTTTTTCTTCTGTAGCAATAATTTTTTTCTTTGAGGCAGTTGAACTGGGATTGGCCATAGTGAACACTAGGGGGGTCAATGGCAATCATCTATGAACTTTGAATCCCCCACTGATTCTTTAATAAATATGAGAAAATAGAGTTGTAACCTTCTAGTTGATAAATGTATCATCATGTTATTGAACCATTCTGAGTTCTGTAGCCTCATGGTAAACTGACCTGTGCTCTGACTGAAACCTCCAGATATGACTCAATTTAGCAGAAATGTTGACACCTTATCGCCTATTATATATCTCTGAATATAAAAGCTCATAAAACAAAGTTAGAATAAAGATAAAAAAACTACAGTTTTGGCCCTCCTAATTCTCCCATGAGTAACAAGCTCTTGATATATCCGTCATCAGATCATGTACAGACTGTTCCCGTCATTTTCAAAAGGCAATTTTTAATTTAATACAATCATAATATATATTTGAAAAATGTAGAAAAGTACCCAAAGCTGGTATTCAAATGATAGCTAATTTCATGAGGAATCCAACTATGTCAAATTTATTGTTAATTATTGAATATTGTAGAAAATATACCCAACCGCGTATATGTGCTATTGTATTCTTCGGTTAGACCTAAATGATCCTAATGCAAGAGGACTGTGGTCAGGAATCTCATGATTTTGTTTGGTTTTGAGGTCTATCAGTTGGGGCAACCATTTTGATGGTTTACAATGGGTTTTGTACTGTTTCCTTCCCTCTAAGTCACAATTGTTATGTCAATAATGCAGATTTAGGGAATGCATAATAACCTATAGTTACCCTCTCCAGAAAACCATGTTCCACTAATTAGATTTTGGTATACTTTGGATATGTTATAGAGGAGGTCCTCAGCTTTCATTTGGTATATGACACATTACTATTGCAATTTGTTTTGGGTTACCCCCCTTTTTTTCATAAATCTCCTGGACTAAGTCAGTTGATTGGGCACCACCTCTAATTGGGCACCATGATTGCGCATGGGACCACGCTTCAACAGCACGTATGACCACTTCGAGTCGGTCGTATTGCTATCATCATCTCATGGCAATATGAAGAGGGCACCATTTCGGGGCGACCACCAGTGTGAACATTCCGTTTCACTCCATTTCCGTCGTAACCACGGCAGGCATATCGTTGCCTTGACCTGGTTCCAACATGGGGCTACATTACTGCAGAACTTTCTTTGAACTTTTGTGTCTGGCTTGGCATTGTGCAGTCTTCGTCGCGCATGTCACCATTCGCAAATAAGCTCACATTGTATGCTGATATGGATGATGTCATCCCCTGCTTAACTAACGTTTAATCATCAACAGATGGCTAACATGGATTGCCTCTGTTTATTAAGCAGTATCCAAGAACTTTTGTGAATTGAAAGAGCATTGCCCCATTTTCAGTTGGTGACTAATCTGGATTGTCCCAGCTTGCTTCTGGCATGCATCTTTTCAACAAAACTCTTTTCCTCTGGGTAACTCACTTATTCAGGTGGCTCATATGGATTGCCCCTGACATCGGTTACCTCGCCAGACACTAATATGGATTGTGTCTAGTTCAGAAGAGTTTCCTCACCACGCATTCCCTAGCGTTCTCGCACAAGTTGTGCTCGCACATAAAACAACATAAACATTGTGATCTCAGGAAGTGCATGAACAAAGACTCATGACGACGTCTTCATCTCCATGACCCACCCGGGTCCACCCAATATCGGGAATGTCTGCATACACACATAAAAGTTGTGACAAACGAGTCACCACCTCTTCTGCCTGGCCCTAACCTGGGTCAGTCACACAACGAAGCCGGTCTGGCAAGTCTTCACGGTATTGCAGATATATCAGTCCCTCGGGTCTTTAACATGATCACCGAGAATACGGAAGTCTTCGGCAGCTTCCTGACGCCAGTCTTCGCCGCTCCAACAATACTCCCTTGGCTGTAGTCATAACAACTACTGCTTTGGGCTCCATGTCGGCATAGGAAGTCGCCATGCCACGTCGTTTGTCGTATCTGTGTCACACTGACTATGCTGTTACCTGGTCCTATGCTGCTCCCATCGTCTTGCCCAGCCGGGCCAGATTCGTCCGTTACGCCCCCGAAGTCCAGCGCTCTTCACGGTTACCACGTCCGGTGCGTTGGTATCGCTCGCAGTGCCCTATCAACGCCCTTTTTCCCCTTTGCTGTTCTCGCATAAGCCCCAATTTATTGTTCCAGGACAATTTCCAGAACTTAAAACACGAACTATGCCCATGACAACTCCAGTACTACATACATGTTATTTAAATTGTTATTTAAATTTGAAATAATTTAGATTTGAAATAATTTTCTCTCGCAACTTTAATGCTAGCCTTTAATGCATTTTTCGTATTATTAAGAGTTTTAAATTTATGATCATATTGTCCACATATGTATGAATAATGTTATCTTTCACATCATGAACTGACTCTCACTCGTATTGTGTACTATGCATCGCTAATTAGACATTTATACATCAACAAAATCAATATGCACTGTTAATTATTAGCTATGTCTCCACATGTTCACGAACTGTTGTCACAGGTCAACTCTTGCACTGAACTATTTCTGTAAACACCTGATCTCGCTTCACACATTTGTATCTTGTTTAAGCTAATGTTTTCTTTTAAACTGACGTTCTAGTATCCTCATCCTCTTAAATATTTCTTTGATTTATGCATTATCTCTGCCAGCCTCCAATGCAAGTTTTTCTCAGGTGTATTACTGTGTACTTTACTTTTGGTATTGCTTAACTTTATCGACGTATTGTTCACTTATTTTAGCATTGTTTTAATTCTCTGTACGCCCTATGCCTACAGTTTATTGGAAATGTTTAGAGTGTACGTAACAAGTTTTACGAAACTATAGTCCACTATTGATTTGTTTATCTCCATACTGGACTATTGTTTTATCATTTTGCCTCTTATTTTGCAAATCGTCGCTTATTATTCTGCTAATTGTCGCTTTTAAATTACTAATTGTCGCTTTGATCCATGTTATTGTTGATATTCGCGCTTAGACTATATTTTGTTTATGATTTAATCGTTGCTTTTAAAATTGCTTATCGCTTATATGTCATTTTACTTACTTTTGTAGTTTAGGGTATCGGACATACCAGCCCATTTACATTTATAAGGCTGTCCTGTCTTAATGCACTTCATGCTTTTGGTTTAGCTCTATGCATATCCAATGACACGCAAGGGATGATACCCGTAACTGCCCTTGATAAAAACGGCTACTTGACTCGCCTGGTGCTTGAGTCTCTTTTGCTGAGGAGCCATGTAATTAGCGGCTCTATTTCCGAAAATAACGTTGGCCGACGAACCAACGATTCACAAAAAATTGAAAAATTTGGCAAATAGGTCATAAGAATAACTTGTCCTTTTCTGTCAATCATTAAAATTTAGATTTCACTTTCCTATCTGAGCTCCCCTTTCAGCATCTCATTGACACCATTAAATGGACTGTCATTCAGTTCCTCTCCTTTTCACGGACGCAAGTCATATTCTTGCTTCCCTTTCAAATTTTTTCCTTTTTCCAAATTGTCTTTCATGGGCATATTGCGCACGCCCGATTTTATCTTACAATTTTTCCCCCCTTCCGCCTGCCCGGTGGTAGTGGTTACATCATCCTGATGTCACCACAACTTTCATTAAAGCACTCACAAAATTCAGGTGCAATGAGACGCGTTTCCTCTGTTCGTACCTAAATTGGTATCATGTACAAAGTCGATTAACAATCCTCTCAATAGTTACACGAATCTATTAACAAGCCTTTCAATCGTTTTGTTAATCAGCTTGAAGCATTTAGGCTTCCATCTTTAAAAGCAATTGTGAAAAGCATTCCTTTCAATGAAAGTTACATTATTAGGCATAGTATATGTTAATTTAGTATTAAACAAATGTAATCCATATTCCATTGTAAGTTTAAAATAATGTTTTCTTCAAACCGGAGAAAAACCATCTTATAAAAAAATCCTCGATCGGTCGGGATGTCACCGCTGAGCTTTTAGCTTCAGAGGTGTCTTTCATTCTTTCCTCTTATAGGAAGTTTCCTCAAATCGCCATGAACCTCAAGACCTTAATTCTGTGATATCATTTATATTATTATTGTATAAAAGTAATGTAATATATTATATTATTGTGTAATGAGCTACAATGATAGCAACGGGGTAGAACTCACCCCATGTTTCCATGGCAACGGCTACCCTGGTGCCTCTGCGCAGCTGCAGAGCACCCTAGTGTCAACCTCTGGGGGCAAGCTTGTTTGCCCAGCCAGAAGAGAGCTAGGCTCTGCCAAGGTGGCAGCTGGGTCTCTGTCTCCCTGGCGCAGTGATGGAGCGTCAGGTAAAGGTATTGTTGTGAGAGGTATGATCATTAGGGTTCCTCATAAAGGAGCTATAGGTCATGGTTGATTGAGGGGGTATTTAGTTAATAGTATATGTAATTCGTTAGGATCGTTGTTTAATGTATTGATAAGTTGAATACCGTCTGTTGTTTGAATGACTCTTAATGTAACTGTCTATAAATTGAGTATTAAATGGATAAGTGAATCTAAACTGTCGAGCCTCTGGTATTTCTTGAGTAGGTGTTTCGTGGTGGCAAGTGCTAAGGTGTCTCCCGCAGGATCCCCGGTAATGAGTCCATCTACTCAGTAACATCAATTAGCTACCTCTGAGAGTGAGAGAAACATACACTTAGATGGCAATATATCTGGCTATCTAAATATTTAATTAATTTTATTTATATAACATAATGAGGTACTGCATATAATTAAATAATTTTTGAGGTATAACACTTTTAGTGGCTCCATCTATGCTCTTTCAGCAGCATGTACCTCTGTGAGTGTGTCAGGCCCGGCCCATACCCGATAGCTTCAGGCCCAAGCCCGGCCCAAGCCCGGCTGACATAAAATTGTAAAGCCCCGGCCCGGCCCGCATACAACCAGGCCCAAGCCCGGCCCGGCCCGCCATGAAAGTCAACTACCCGGCCCGACCCGGCCCATGGGCTTCGGGCCGGGTCGGGCTTCGGGCCAAAACCCGGCCCGCGCAGGGCTCTAGTACCTACATGTGGTCAGGGGTGAGGAGGGGTACAGTTGGATGTTTTCTGTGTCACATCCTGGAGTGATTGGTTGGCATTTTACCCCTCCTCCAGCCATGCATATTCATGAGACCCCAGACTTTTGGTACCCTCACAAGCAGAGTTTGAATGAAGTCAAGCTCTGTGGTGGGAGAATGTATTGGATGATTTTTACCCCAGAGGGTGCAAAGTAGGTCATGTCAAACGTATCAACTAACCCCACTGGGCAGGTTAGTTGATAGACCATAGGAGGTTAGTTGATACACCCAACCCAAAGGAACATGTAAAGAAATGATCACATGCTACAGCCTGTAGGGGAGAGCGGGGCACAGTGAGACACTTTTTTTATTTTCAAGTGTTCCAAAATGTCGGCAGTAACGAGTTAAATGAGATCAGGTCTACATTATAGGTAAGGACGTTGGGTATATTGTCAAGTAGTTTCAGGTTCCAACCTTTCACAGGTTTGGAGAAATTTTGAGTTACGTCCATGCTCGTTAAGTGTCTCACTGTGCCCCGTGGGCGGGGCACAGTGAGACAGCAGGTGGGGCACAGTGAGACAGGGCATCTGCTTCCATAACCGCCGATCCTCGGGACCTGCTGAATTGTTCCATCAATTGTTGCTACAGAAACTACTGTACTCTCATAAAAGCAGCTGGCTAGGTGATTTTTTAGGGCCGTTTGTGAGCATGTTTCGAAACTTCATCACACAGGAAACATGCACGACTTATTTAACCTGCCGCACCTGTTACATACTAATCAAAATTCATTCTGATGCTTCTCTTTGAATATGACTCACTAAAATCAGGAGTTTATTGCAGGCATTTTGTTTTTAATAGTGAATTGTAAGCTATGCCTTACATTCAGGTTGTTTCGAGTGTATTTTACCATGTCTCACTGTGCCCCGCCTCCAACTGTCTCACTGTGCCCCACGCAGCTCTCTTTATACAATTTTTTAATCCTGCGGACCAGATGCCTGTATTGTGGTTCATTATCTCACTAAACTAAGGCAAGTAATCAAGGTTTGAATTCCTGGCAATTGATTTGCGTTCTACCATTTTTCTTGGGAATTATAACAAAAAGTCGTTTAGCAAAATTATTTACTTTTATCGGCTAAAAACCTAAATATTGAAATTCCACTCTCGATATGCTGTGTAGGCATTCCGGATATAGGTCAGACCCTCACTTACTTACTTTTTGTACTATACAAAAGAGGGTTGATCTGTAAACAGTACCAGCTAGACGCTACGGGCTTTGTCTCACTGTGCCCGCCGTCTCACTGTGCCCCGCTCTCCCCTACAGTGTGGAGTTGTTTCAAGTGAACCCTTGGGTACCACCAATCTCTCTATTTTACTGCCTTCTCGACAGAACCACATTTCATATCCATATTTTTTATGGCTACTACACTAAGTCTTTCTCATGCTCTAACAGCTCCACAGTTCCCAGCCCAACAAAGATCTAATTCCCATAGAAGTACATTGAGCTCCTTGCCCTCGGCAGAGGTAAGACTGGACAACTGGCTTGGCAACTCTCACTGACCTGCTCGTCGGTGTGGATCATCTCTTAAGGGGCCGACCAGATGATCTTATTTGGGCTATGGACTTTTGATGAAAAAAACAGTTTGTTTCCTACTAGACACTGAAAAAAGGTTTGTTCAGCGCACAAAATAAAAGAAATGTTAAAATTGCGATGAAAGAGTTTGTCGCTCGTTGACATGCTAAAAAAAACAGTTCTCGAAGGTTCGCGAGCAAAAAAAAGTTCTTTTCAGGGGTAAAATCCATAACGCCCCCTCAACTATCGTCTGGTTGGCCCCTAATGTTTCAGTTGATTCCAATCCGTAACATCACAAATTGTCAGTTTTGTGGGTGCCCTCTAGTTCCGTCATACAATAACTGAGCAAATCGCCGTGTAATCACAAACGGCAATTGGAGAAGTTAACTCACTGTCAAGTTCCACATTCGTGAATCCTGTTGAAATCAGTTCCAGCAAGGTTTTCATCGCTTTATCCTGAAAAATGGATAGAAAGACGAAACTAATTGTGGCCAATAACACTGAGGACTATATGAAAATTGTGGCCAAAAAATGCAGGGGAACTTTCAAAAAGAAATAAAATTAATTCAAGAGAAATGAAAGAATGTAAAAAAAAAAATTGGCCTGGTCGTATATAGTTGTCTGAGTTAGCTTCATGGCAGTTTTGAATTAAAAAAAAAGAAAACAAGCTCTGACATTGTCAATTATCATTTGTTTGGTAGATGACATTGTACAAATGTGTATATTGTGAAGCCACTGTTCAAGCCTGTAGAGCATGAAGTTTTACCAGTTATTTTCTGACTCCTGTAAATAATTTAAGGCACAATCAAAAACTTCAACTCACATTCAAAACTGTACCAGCAATGGAGATCCTGAAAAAGAAGCAACAAATTTGAAAATAAAGCAAAAAAAAAAAGAATCTGAAAGATGAGATCAGGAGGTACACAACTTCAAATGAATAATATTATTGTGTCCTCTGTCCAGTGGCAGCTCCATGAATGAAATAACTTACTGCGGTGTTTCAAGCTTTGCGATTATCTTGTAATCTCTGATGCTGAGTGCCAGACCGAAGTAAAGCCACTGAAAAATCAAGTGTATAGTACTATTACAGCCAGGAAATTTGATATGCAAAAAGAGTGGACTGATGCACTGTGAAAATGGCACTTTGTGACTCATGATAGCTGACGAAGTGTCATCTTCTCTACTTTCAACATGGGAAACATAGAGGCTGTTTGATTAGTCATGATCAAGTGAAGGCCATTTGTTTGTCATAACTGATTTTTGAGTGAAAATCGGATGCATAATCCTTTCGTTTGCTTGTCATCAACAAGCGGGATTAGTCTCCTTAAATCAAATTAACATTGAAAAATCTCAACGTTGTGGCAGAGATATATCCCATATATTTTAACATCGTATGAGCAAAATCTCAGCTGGATATCGTTCAGATGAGACGTTAAATTGGCTGCCCCTTGTATCAGTGTCTATGCTGGGCAAGTAAAAGATCCCTCACATGGGGTAAATGTGTAACATGTTGAGGACTTCCGCTCTCTCTCCCATCTCATCAATCAACCCTCGTGAGCGGCCAGAACTGTGCTGAGAGGGCTGCACTTACCATATCTATCTGTCTATCTATCTATATATCTATCTATCTAACATCACACAGGACAAGCCCACCACCAATGTTGTGATCAAAACTTGAAACTCACAGCAGAAATAACAGATGCCACTGAAATCCTGTTTCCGTCAGGCGTAGCAACGTACACTTCGAGATCTCCAGCAAATTTAGCTCGCACACTTCCATCCGCGAGAGTCAGACGAGGAGGGGAGGTCGTACGAAGTCCTGCTTCCATCCACCCATCTGGATATTGTTTAGCAAGCTGAATTAAGGAGAAAAGTACCACATATTTTTTAACTTGATATATATGCAGTTAATTGCTTATTACCCAGAATAAAATCAATGCCATTTAATCGTAGAAGACCTTCATTTCTATGGGAAAATCCCTGGGGAAAATCCTATTCTCATTAGTGCATGAACATTAATTGTGATTGTATCCCACAAATTTTGACAATAAAACTTCAATAGTCAGGTAATTCGAAAACTCATTTGTGATTAATTATAATTTAATAATTCTTTTAAAATTTGTCAAGCTATTGCTGTACGTTTCTTTTTTTTACCCTTTGGCTTTTATTTCCCTCAAGGCTTTAATCGGGACTCGTGGGGGGGGGGGATACTAGTCCAAGCCATGAAATAATTTATGTATTTGGTCTTGCATGCAAAAATTAGTTTTACCTTTGGTAACAGGGTGCCCATGCATATGTAGACTCCACTGGCTTTGCATTTAAGAGACAGCCTGGGACGTATCTTTTTTGAAACCTTCAGAAAAGAAATAAGTAGACGTATAAAGTGCCGCCTGTAAGTAAGTGAAACCCATAAAATCGTGCCATTATATCAATGCTAAACATCTTCAGCAAAAACTGCTAGTGGAAGCATGAATTCTCATCCGATGAGAAAAAACATACTGGGTCATTAAGGCCGATATGTGAGGCTGCTGAGGCATGTGGGGAAAACAATGGCAGCCATGTTTCTTTTCTAGTTGGAGTTGGGTATGGGTCAAGTCTTTGATAAGTGAAACACAGGCCCAATGTTATTTAATAGGGAAGGGTGGTTCACTTACTTATCAAACAATTTGACCCATATCTAACTCCGACTACAGCAGAGAAAATTGACTACCATTGTTGTCTCACATATCAGCCTTAATGACCAAATATGTTTTCCTCTCATCGGATGAGAATCCATGCCTCCACAAGCAGTTTGGTTGAGGATGCTTAGCATTGATGCAATGGCACAATATAATGCGTTTCACTTACTTACAGGCAGCACTGTATATGAAGTTCAAACAAATGCTCAAGTGGAACCCTAATGCATTCTGTCCTGTCCAATGACGTATTTAGGGGCCGCATTGGCGAAGCCCACTCAGGCCCAACATTAACATGGGAAAGATATATATAATATTAGCCACATAAAACACAGTGGCTTCGCTTTTGACCATTTGGCAAACCAGTCAAATGCCCCATGTTTTTCAGTCTTCTTATTCTTTTTCATTCTTCTAAGTTTATTTACAATTTCACATGTGATGCGATGGTATGGTAAGCGAATTTGGCTTGTCAGTCATCATCTATTTTGAATTGCCACTGGATATGCCATTTCTCATGTTACTTGGCTACTTTGATTTATTTTAATCATTCCTTTTCACAAAAAATTCAAAATAAGCTCTCTCTCAAAACACTGGATTTGAAGTTTAAAGATTGGAAAACTGACCATGTGCTAAGACTAAGGCATTTAATCAAATAACTGTTAGGCAGGAAACGTTACACGCTATTAAGAATTTAGAAAAAAAATGAACTGGGAGTATAAGTATACTTAATACTTATGTTAAACCACACAGCGGAACATCATTCTTAAAATCATCTCAAGGTACATCGTAAAACTAAATTAGGGTTATGAATAATTTATCTGCACTACAATCACTTCCAACTTCCCTGGAATTATACTTGGGTGACTTGGTCAATTTGATTGAAATAAATCACTGTCCAACTGATTGGGTTTCACCAATGGCAGGAATTGTTTTGGTTATTATACATTCTCTACCAGCACTAAACTACAATTTTGGAAAACTGGACTAGCAAACTGTGATTTAAATAAATCACTCCAAAAAAATTTTTTATAGAGTATGCCAGGATTCAAGAATGATGACATTAGTCACAATCAAATATTATTCAGGGCAATACTAAGAAATTGCCTTGGAAGATGGCCAACCTCAGGCTTGGGTAGAACATGTAGCAGAGCGGCCTATGATTATTGAGTTTAAGGAAATCACCTGGTTAGAGGGCAGAAATTTCACTGTCTGATCGAAAACATTGAATATGGTACTAATCCAAGAATGATTTCTTTGTAGGGTTAAAACAAAAACAATATATATGCATTGGACCATTTTTCGTCTTGGTCAATGCGAATACACTGTTTTACATCTCTCTACAAGTTGACCGCTATTTGCTGCCATCTAGGGTGCAAAATTTGCGAGCTCCTGTGAGCGGTCAACAGAATTTCAATCTCTGGAAGAAACCAGGACAGTGTGGAAGAAACCAGGACAGTACCATCATTTAGTGATGGTCTAGTTTATTTCCAAAAACTAATTTTAAGTAGACAGCTTGTAAATACCAAAATAAGTTCGAACTATTTTTTATCATGGAGGATGTATACATTGTAGCTCACATATGTATAATGCCAGTATAGAGGGGGCCACTTGTGGCATGGACAAGACATTTTGTTGAGTGTTACACAGCATTTCTGAAATTGTAAAGATTGCATACCATCAAACTTCGGATGAGTAAAATCATCTCTTTCACAGGCACAGTTTATGCTAAAGTTTCAAAACTTTCTTTTTGTCTCATGATTTCCAAACATTTTCATTCAAATCAGTGGACTGGATCTTTGCCATCAACCGTGTTTTGTGAAAGTAGTTTGGCGTAGTAATATGGACAGCTGTTGTGTGACCTGATCTTGTGATCTGTCCAAAACAGATCAAATTATTGTAGACCCAATTCGATTTTCCAGGGACTGTCAGCATTCTGCTGCCACTCGTCAGTCCTAAACAGAGACAGGTTTACATGCAAAATGTAGTACCTGTACCTGTCATTCAATGCTACGATCATTGAATGACATCACAGTGATAAACTTTTTACAGTCTGTTATTCACAGTTTGATTACACACCAAAAACTTAACACCATAAAACATTAACAAGAATCCGCAGAATCAATGCCTGACAAAGCGGAAGACTGGCCAGTTAGAGGTGTTCACAAGCTATAACTTGCAAAATTTTTTTTTCATGAATACGGCCTTGAGGTGACCCCTAATAGCAATTTTAAAAGTTCACAATTACACGCTGACCTGACCCTGTAGGTGACCCCTAGCCTAGTTATAACCAGCAAAAACAAAAATAGCAGCCTTAATCTCTCCTTTTAATGTATGACGAAAAACTGAAAAATTATTTTGACCAGTGAAAGTAACATATTGAGTGGTGCAACTTTTCTCCTGGTGGAAGAGGTAAATAATACTAATATGCACCAACAGATGAAATTTACAGTTGGGGCGCCATGAGCCATTTGAGATGGGGCACCTTGAGCCAGTTTCAATGAAGGTTTAATGTATCTCCTATATTCAATTAAAGCTCGGCTTTCATCAGCAACTCTATTGAACTAGAGTGCAAGATTTTAGCGGCTAATAAGGACACATTTGTACTATTTTCATTGATTAATAATCATATACAACATCCATCTGAACAATGAGGTGGCATGTGCCAAGGGGAAATTTCAATTAAATTATTGGGTTGATAAGGTCTCTTAACAGTTGATTGAGAGGGATAATATGTCAACAGCCCAGATGGTTGTGTTTTTATATCAATATATAATATAATATTAAAATTTATTAAGGTGACTCAAATATGGTAGTTGGATCAGATAATTAATATCCATTAAAAGTGTCATTTAATTTGCTTCCACAAGCATCATGAAAAAATGATGTTGAAAATAATTCTTGTACTGGACAACGGCACTCGTTGATGAAGTTTTCCTCCTTTACCAATGGTCTTAGAATTCACAATTGATACACATAATATGCACATTTTATAGGTATGAGGATTCTCCCTATGTAAAGCAAATACGGCAGCATTTTGATAAATGTAGCATAGTTTATGGTGGCTCATGGTGCCCCACTGGCCTAGGGTCTGGGCACAATGAGCAGCTTGCATATTTTTTAAAGACATAATTTGACTATTTAAAAATCAAGAATATAATGTAACAAAAAAAAAATCACGAGTACCCCCGAGGTGACCCGGGTGACTCCTCAAGCCAAGTAAAAAGAAAAATGTTTCAAGAGCACCCCCCATCCGAGATGACCCTCAACCTGGTGACACAAGTAGCAAAGTGACCCCACTCCCAGCAAATCAGCCCACCTGACTTGCTTTGTACTATAAATTCTCCACACTCTTATTCACCACACTAAACACAAAACTGTGTTGATGACATCATGAGACGATGCCTCCAAAAATCAACAACACCCCAAACCCACTTATAGTAAAGCCTGCTTCTCAGGAAAAAATTAATGATGACTTGAGGTCTTACAAAATGAAGAAAAAATGCTGACCTGACCTATCACTAGTAGAAGTTTAGCAAATGCACTTTTCATTTTTATGGAACATATTTCTTTCAAGAATTATTGCCATGGAAATAAGAGCGATATATGGTATTCCTTGATTATTTACTAGATTATTAAAACAGGCTTTTTTTCACATGGTTTAGAATGAATCAGAAATTCTTACCTGACATTTTTCTGTTGTAAATATAGTTCTACAGCTGGGTAAGTTCCATCATGATTATTTTTGACCATTAACTGAAGATGTAATAATGATGATTTTACTTTTCATTGTTGGTTCAAATAAAATCATACTGGATTAAATTATGTTATCTCAGTTTTCTTTGGTTGTTGGTCACAAGCATGATGTAATACCTCATACCTGTGACAAGCAATTTTTTGAAAACTGTCAATATAAAGGATTAGACTGCATATTGTCAAAATCAAAGGTATTGTGTAACCTAGACTCAATTGTTTGTTGCTGACTTTTTTGCCTGCAAAATGAGCACACATGATATTTTCAACATTTGGAAGTGATATTACCAAGGGCTGTCTCAGTGGAATTTTTCATTGATTTAAGGTATGAATTAAATTTATCAAACATTTTAAGCAAGGACACAGGCAAATTCAGATCAATTTGGTAATTCATATGATACAACAAGTAAAACCAGTTATGATAAACCTGCAATATGACCTTGAGACTGATATATATTTGAATTTGTAATGTCCTTTTTCAGTTCAACAATGTTAGAAATAAAGGAAGAATTTTGCAATGGTGTGAGGGATGCTACATGTTTTATGTCCTGTATTGTTTGTTTTAAATAGATATTTTATATATGTAGGTTCCATATTTGTCATAGGGGGAGGGTTGGTCTAGTGGTAGCATTCTGGGCTGCCAATAGCTGGGTCCAGGGTTCGAATCCAGCTCTTGCCGGGTTGACCACCTGGGCCTATGTTGGACGGCTGTATCAATCATCCTTAACCTCATTGCTGTGTCATCTTCCTGTCCTAATAAGCCTACCAACCACAAAAATACAGGACACAAAGCCTCAATCCATCTATATTTTTCATGCAGTGTATACCCATTTTCAAATTGTCTCCTTGGCCTAAAAATGGATAGTACCTTCTTTGAGAGATGGCTTTGCCAAACAATTAAGAGACCAATGGAAAGGTAACTAGTGCAAATCAAAAATTGGCTAAAATAACTCAAAAACCAGTCTACATGTATATATTTTTCTTTATTTGACATGTTCACAAATTCGTGAAGGTGTAAAAACTAGCATGTACAAATTTATGGATATGAAAAAAGGAGCATAGGTACTCATGTACATGTAATAATTAACACTTGCGAATGTGCCTTGTTATTCATTTGTGTATCTGCCAATACCAACATCGGTGGAAGTGCTATGTAATTAGGGTTTAGTGTTAAAATTAGGGTCAGAGTTAGTTTCAGCAAAGTTTCCATTTGCAATGTTCGTTAAGTGCATATACACAAATTTGTGAAAAGCAATATTTGACATGTACACAAGTGCCTTGGTCATGTATATGTTCGTTTTTACACTTTAACACATTCGTCTACATGCCAAATAATGAAAAATATATATGTCAATTTAATTCAATTCCCTTTCTACTAAAGAAAAAAGATTTCAAGTTCACTGATATCATTGACTGCATGTAAGCGACTGATTAGATTTTATTGGCAGTTTTTATGGGTGTGTCTAGGTTTTGTAGCATTCATGTACAATTATCCAATTAAATTTGCATCAACAAAAATAAGAATCCAGGCAGAAGATCTGCTTGCATCAATAAATATTTGTGATTTTTTGAAACAACAATTTTTTTTTGTGATGTTTGATAAAAAATTGTTTTTTGGTTTTGATGAATTAGCAAAAAAGGTTGAATTTTAATGCCGTATAAGCTATGGTTCTTCCTAAAGATGGGAAAAATATTTAATTTGACGAAATCCTGCAAAAACTATGAAAAATTTTTTAAAAACGTTTTCAGACTCATCTCTTTGACAAGTCAAGTGTTTCATTGGCATTTCAAGCTATTTCACCAACAAATTATTAGATAAGTCCCGGTTTCCTTTGGATTGGACTGCTCCTAAGCTGTTGTTTGGCATTCTTATCAAACTGTCCAATGAGAAAGTTTGTTAATCCCACACCTTTGATTCTTCTCAATTTCAAAAGTACTAAGTGAAAGTTTGTTTAATCTGTGTTCTAAACAGTTTAAAATTAGAACAAAGCCCAATAAGACTGCCTGCTGCAGCTTGTAATGCATGGATGGATGATTGGGGCTTTACATCCTGGGTGGTGTATGGTTCCCGCCTGCTCCGCTGAAGGTCTTTACCTGCATAGGTTGGAACCCAGGTTGGGGAACCCAAAATTTTCAGTGTACCTTCATGAGCAAAATCCCAGCTGGACGTCATTCGGATGAGACGTTAAATTGGCAGCACCTTGTATCAGTGTCTGTGCTGGGAAAGTAAAAGATCCCTCACATGGGGTAAATGAGTAACATGCTGAAGGCTCTCGCTCTCTCTCTCATCTCATCAATCAATCCTCTTGAGTGCCCAGAACTAGGCTTGGAGGGCTGCACTTACCATATCTATCAATCTATCTATCTAATATAGGTCCAGGTGACTTGGCAAGAGTTTGATTCAAACCCTGGACCCAGCGATTGGCGGCCTAGCACTCCACCACCAATCACCTGACCAACCCTCCCATTCGACATCTAGAGACCCACTCAGAGCAAGTCTCAATTTTGTCTAGTTTGCCGTTTAGGCCATCCTACCATTGCAGGGCTCATTTTCATTTACCCTGCCAACAAGTGCTATAAAATTTCTAAGTTTTCAAATCCTTTAACAGCTTTTTTCCGATGTTATTTCAATGATTGGTTATGGTTTTCTACAAAGAAAGTAATTGAAACAACCAGCAGGCAACAATTACACACTCAACCATCCATTTAGTTGCATTGAGAGATCTCAAACTGTTAATTATGTCTGTCACACCAGTGGAAAGATAATATTTTGTTACCTTGACAAAAAAGTGTATGTTGTGGTAAGGGTAAGCTTCACAAGCTTACACTGAGAAGTGAGGATGGTTTGGGCTGTGACTTTCTTGAGTGTCGGATTTTTAGTTGGTAAAACAGTTATGATTATTTAGACATGTGTTTTGAAATATAATAACATTGCATACATAGGCTTAACCTTTGGACTGGTCCAAAAGTGTGAACTCAACACTGGTCTCAAATTTCTCACTGCTAGTGAAATTGGGCCTGTAAGTCTGTGAAACACAAACAAGCATGGCTGATAAGATGACTGGCAATTAATCACCTGTGCAGTACACAGTTGTAATTACATGTGTTTACTGGATATGGTATGGTTGGATAACTTGAAATGTCATTGAATGTTTCCTTGCCTTGTAAGGGAACGTGGTGCAAGATGGGGCTGTGATGGAAAACTTTGTTCTTTTCTCGGAAGGTAATTGTTCACTTCCACCAACAATTTTTGTCTTTTGTAAATGAAAATAATTCTAACTTGCATAATATAATCATTAGCTTTCAAACCCAAGGTATTGTCATATGTTAGGTTAGTACATGTTACATGTAGCAGTTCATATTTCAACTTTTGGCCTGATTTAACCAAATAGATTACACCATTATTAGAAATGCTCCTGTGCCTCAAAAAACTCAAGCAGTTAAATGATCGGTAGAAATTTTTCACATAGTTATATCATTCTTGTATGTCAACGGAGAGTATCTTATGCAGTGCATAGGTCAAGGTAAATGTTGTTTCCACAGGATTTTGTACATGAATACTTCTGTGGGATGTCCTGTGTAAGATACTTTTCACATTGTGGTAAGTGTGATTTTGTAAAGTTTGTTAACTATTCTTTATGAGTCAGGAGTCACCAGATGAATTTTCGACTCCAAACTATACCTTAAAATTAAAGTTCCACTCCACTCAAAAACCTCTGGCCTCAGACTCCAAAGTTAAATCCACTGTACTACATGTTCTACCCATGACTGACGTTGGCCATCTTCCAAGGCAACTTCTAGGTGTATGCCCTGAATAATGATTTGTTATTGTGACAAATGTCGTAGTTATTGAATCCTAGTGTACTCTCTTAAATTTCTTTGGAGTGATTTATTTAAATCACATTTAGCCAGTTCAGTTTTCCAAAACTGTCATTCTGTGCTGTTAGAGCATGTAAAACAATTAATACAATTTCTACCATTGTTGAAAGCCTATAAGTTGGACAGTGATTTATTTCAATCAAATTGACCAAGTCGTCCAAACATTATTATTCTTAACGATCGATGCAGAGAAGTTGAAAGCAACTGTAGTTCTGACAAATTAGTTATCATGTTGATTTTTATTTATGATGTACCTTGAGATGATGTTAAGAATCATATTTTTTTAAATATTTTAATATAGGTAGTCTCATACTGCCAAACTTATACTTTTCTAAATTCTTAATAGCACGTAATGTCTCATGCCCGTGAGTTATGTGTCTTTCTTGAATTCTGGTAAACTTTCTTTAATTTCTTTGGAGTGATTTATTGAAATCGAAGCTTGCCAGTTCAGTTTTCCAAAACTGTCGTTTGGTGCTAGTAGAGAATGTATAATAATAAATACAATTTCCGCCAATGTTGAAGCCCAATCAGTTGGATAGTGATTTATTTCAATCAAAGTGACTAAGTCACCCAAGTATAATTCAAAGTGATACAGGGAACTTGGAAGTGACTGTAGTTCTGATAAATTATTTGTAACGTTAATTTCGTTTTGCGATGTATCTTGAGATGATTTTAAGACTCCCACCCCTTTATATTTTAACATAGGTAGATTCCTACTGTTAAGTTGTAAATAAACTTAAGTCGAATGAAAAAAATAGGAAGACTGAAAAACAGGGCGCAACTGACCTTTTGCCGTTATGGTCAAATGCGATGCCACTGTGTTATATTATGCCCCCCCCCCTCAGACAATTTCTCGATATGCCCCAGTGATAACTAGTAGTGTTTATTTTAAAACAACCAAACACTCATTTGTCAAACATTTTAAAAAAGCCAGAAGATCTTACCATATCTCTGGTTACATTGTAGGACAGATCTCCGGCATTGTGCATCAGGGTTCCTGCAAGTAAATACTCCTGTGTCATTTATTAATTTATTATTATCTCTACTATTAAAATGATAAGATCCGATAATTATCTCAAGTTATACTCGATGTCTCATCTTCTCATTTTCCCGTACCTTCTCTCGCCATTCAAGGCTTGGGCCTCTCCTTTTGGGGGGCTATGAGACTCCTCAAAATGTTCTAATCAATCATAATTAGTTTTAAGCTGATTCATAGACAATACACAAGAGGGCAGCACCTGTAAGGTCTCTACCAGTTGCTCCCTTCCTACGAGTACAAAATTGCATTTTTACCCACACAGACCACACACGTTTCCAACTAATTCTACAGGTAGCACTTGCTTCTTGCTAGTTGTTTCTAATAATTAAAAGGTAGTCTGACCCAGAATATTCATTAAGTAAGTCCAGACATACTTGAATTTTAGCTTCACTGAAATAGTGCCTCAAACAGATCCAAAAAGCTAAAAATCTCTTTTGTCTGGCCTAATCAGTGATGTACATGGTTTCCTTTCAAACAAAGTTTTACTCATTGGAAATATTCATTTCTAAAAAGTTACACTGACCCAGGGCATTCATCAGGTAGTCAGTGATGTGTATGGTGAGCATGTTCGACTCGGTTCCTGGAATAGTTGGCCATTGTCTTTGGGCTGATGGCGTTCCTGTTGATTTCCCTCTCCATGACACATCAGCCTTGAGGTGTAAATATATAAGTTATAAATTTAAAACAGTTGTGCACACATGATAAGGGAGCAACCATTAATATTTAGAGAGGGAAGCTGTTGGGGTTTTTCATTTAAAACAGGAATTTATTTTCATTCACTGAATTTATTTATATGTCAGCGAAGCACCAAATTACCATATCTTTTGAATAGTAAACTTCCTGAAATATATATATTTTACTAAAAATTCCACCCTTGTAGTTGCAAAATGTGACTCCATACACTGTTTCAAAATCAGACGAAAATTCATTTCCAAAAAGTTTTAAAGGCCCCCCCCCTATGTTTGACGTTCGACTCCTATATGAGAAAATATCATAATCTGTATCATTGATAATCATCATCGATTATAACTGAACACTAACTTTGAAAGTGGCGTCAATGTAATCGCTTCCATACTGAGGGGAACGCAGCAGAGAGTAATCGAGTCTCAGGCGAGGGTCTTGTACAGTTGTAGACACTGGAAAAAAAGTGTGTAATCACTGATTTTTTTTAAATAGTTTTTTTTTATTTTACTGTTTCCGCAAAATAAATTTAGTGGCTCACAGTACCCTACCGTCCCTTAAAGATTTTTATAAATCGAATATGACAGTCTAGATTTGCAAGACTGTATTATTATTTTCTGTTTTTTGGGTGTAGATGTCTGATAAAAAGATTTAGAAGCAGCCTTGGATTGAAAAACAAAATTTTATCCAGTAATCTGTAAAAGGGAAAGTAGTTTGGGTAGTTCAATTACACAAAGAATCTAATGCTGCCATGACTGTTCCCACCAGGTAGAATTTATGTGCCATTATAAAATATTCATGTGGGGTCATTGTAGGCCAGTACATTCCATTTATTTATGCCTGGTCTCACGCCATGTTATGGAGGACTTTAGGCGTCGACGGGCTAGGATTTTTTTCGGCGAATCTTCGGGTAATTAGAAATAGGGGGAACTC
The DNA here is from genome assembly GCA_026936325.1 of Platynereis dumerilii. Lineage (NCBI taxonomy): Eukaryota > Metazoa > Annelida > Polychaeta > Phyllodocida > Nereididae > Platynereis > Platynereis dumerilii. Next base: position 10,569,129 of record JAPTHN010000009.1, read on the forward strand.
CGCCGTGGAAGTCAAAAAGGATTCCGCTTGTTGAAACATTTTTCCAAGCTGCTGAGGAAGAGCCACAGTTTTTCTAAATTTTTGGATATCCGGCTGGCATTTTTTCTTTATCGCAGGAGTGAAAAACATTATATTTTTCCAACCTTGCCGACAGTTTTTCCAACCTTGCAAAATGACACAGATATATTCGATTTTGCCCGACAGCCAAACAGACATGATCTTGCCCCGCCAATTTATGATCTTGTCCCGCTGTTCTATGCCTCTAATCCCTTTTAAATTAATTATAAAATTGTTGTGTGTAGCCGAGTTTCTCCTAGAAATCATCTTAAGTTGCCCCGCAAATGTAAAAAGTTCTCCGGTTCTCGCCGTGAGAGTGGGCCATTATAATTTTAGTGGTTCTTTAGGGCAATTCATTGACAAGTGGCACTCGACAATTTTCTTACCTTCGAACTTTTGTAGATAGGAGTTCACTTTATTTGCAGTCAATTTTCCCACTTGATTGCATATCTGTATCAGGAAGAAAGCATAAGACAATTTTATTTTAACAAATTTCAAATAAATGACCTTCAAGAATAATCAATTACAGTTTGTCACGTCTTGCTTGCATTGGGACAGACATTTTTAGCATTGTTTGTACAGTCCATAAATATCAACACAATTAATTATTAATTCACACAACAGCTCGTGATATTGGCAGTGACAATTTGGCATAAGAACCATGCCTTATTATTAAAACAGACGGTAAATGAGATTGTTGGTTACCTCTTTGTCAACAAATTTTCTCTTCAGATAGTTTGTAATTTTCTTTATTATCAAGTTGTATAATTTATTAGTTAAATTTTTGCGGTCAATTTTCACTCGGAAGAATCCAACTCGTTGAGTGCAAGATGTGACAGAGATCACTGGTCTGCCACTTCGGTCTGCACCTGAAAATTGATTCATCATTTTGAGTCATATGGATCAATTACAGCGAAACACTTTGATATAGAATTAAAGTGGACTGTGGCACTGTGAAAATGGCAGTTTGTGACTCATGGTAGCCGATGAAGTGTCATCTTCTCTACTTCAACATGGGAAACATAGAGGCAGTTTGATTAGTCATGATGTAGAGAAGGCCATTGGACTTGTCAAAACTGATTTCAGGGTGAAAATCCGATACATAATCCTTTCGCTTGGCTGCCACCAACAAGCGGATTAGTCTCCTTAAATCAAATTAACATTGAAAGTATTGGGTATGATCATGACAAATCATCAACATGATGACACACCAAGTGCCATTTTCACAGTGCAACAGTCTACTCTTTTTCTTTAAATCAAAGTGGAAGGCTGTAATACACTGTGTACCGTTTGCCCCTTGCAAAGCGACATAGTTAATCATCAAATCTTAAATTTTTGACTGGAAACCAATTCAATTGTATTTAAGTGTTAGACATCTTGATGTGAAATTACAAGCATTAAATATTCAACAATAAAAAGATATGGCGATTCTAGTAAAAATGCACTATAATTTACTAAAACTGCCTAATCTCCCAGAAAACTGAACTGATTCCAACATTTTTATGTGTATTACTTTTACTATAAGACAGCATGCTGGCAATAATGCAAGTTTGTTGTTTGCTCTATATATGAGAACCAGCAAAATGTAATTTTAAAAAATCTTAATTAGGTCACTTCATGAGAACCCAGTGATTACCAATTCACTGACAAATTGACAATGTATCCTTCAATTTGTCTCCTCAGTCAGAGAGCATGATGTCATGCTGAGGCTGGTTGCGGACCATCCTTGTGTTTGGCAATTCACAGTTACATGGTCCCACAACCACACATATGGAATTCACAGTTACTTTGGTGCACTCCACTGAACTGAGGTTCGAAACAGGTGATTACAACAAACAGTCAATGCCAAACAATGCTAAACAGGATAATCCAGCTTGCTTTTTTTTTTAACAGGGCCCCTTTAAACATTGTCAGAGCATAAAAAATGTGACAGAGGCTCACAGAGCCAGGGAGCTTTTGCCAAAGAACTACTAATTTGGACATTTGAGTATCAATTTATCAACATGGAATTGCTCATGGACTATATCTATATTGCATGGGATATCTATTATTTGGAAAGGCTAACAGGACAAATCGTAGGATACTAATTCATAACAAAAGGTAAGATAAAATTCTCCTATGGTCATGTCAACACAGAATTTTTTGCCAACTCACATTCAAACTTTGAAGGCTGTGAATCAAATATCAAAGATGTTTCAAGGTTACACTTTGCATAGGTTTTGTCCACAGTGACTAAATACACAATATAATTATATAATGACACTGCAGATTTGTATTCCGAAATGCCTAAACTCAATTCAGTCATCTGACAGAGCGATAATTAAAGTAATTGTAATTGATTACTTACGAACAGAAAATTTGACAGCTGCAGAAACAGATTCCACGCGAGCAATAAAGGGTCCGCTTTTACTGAGTTTTCTACAATATGGAAAAAAAGATTTTTTGAAATTTGGCAATCTTTAAACAAAGAATTACTTTTGACTATTCATCAAAAACTTGTTTAATTCACTGTATAAATAGGAATTTTTATTGCAGAGGCTACTTACATTCCTACCAACGTGTACTTCGCTTTGAAGTCCCCCGTGATTCTTACTTTAGTAAGTGCTACATTGGCGCTGAATCCTTGGCCTTGATTGATCGTGAGAGTGGCAGTTGGCTTTGTCAGTTCTTTCAAGTTAATCCTAGGTGTTTAAGAATTTAATTCATTATACCAATTTGACACCTCTGTCAGCCGTTCACAAGTCAGCAATTCACTGCTTTACAGCCTTTCACTTTGATACCGAAAAAGAGTGTCCTGTTGCACTGTGAAAATGGCACTTTGTGTGTCATCATACAGATGATTTGTCATGATCACACCCAATACTTTCAATGTTAATTTTATTTATGGAGACTTATCCCTCTTGTTGGTGACAGCCAAACAGAAGGATTATGCATCTGATTTTCAATCCAAAATCAGTTATGACAAGTCAAATGGCCGTCTCTTGATCATGACTAATCAAACCGCCTCTATGTTTCCCATGTTGAATGTAGATTAGATGACACTTCATCAGCTATCATGAGTCACTAAGTGCGTTTTTCACAGTGAACTGATCCTAATTTTTTCTTTATCAAAGTGAAAGGCTGTAAATCCCAATACCTTTGGTGTCCACTTATCATCTCATGTTTGACTGTTTGTCTCATGGTATAAGCTGGTTATTCACCATTAGATCGGGAATATGTTTTTATCACACTTCGAGCTAAAGCCCTCGGGTGATGAATCACATATTCCGTCTCCTGTGGTGAATAACGTATACATAATCCTATTATATACTTACTATTACACCGAGCGCCGTTAAAAACACAACATTGCAAAATGGCCAATAAATTTATGGTACTTTCTCTCAAAACATCACAATGACATTTTGCGCACAGTCGCCGCACACTTAGCAGTTGCCATCTGGTATATTCATAAAAATTTATAGATTTCTGGGAGAAAAACTTTTATGTCAAATTAAATCGTTGTGGCTATTGTTGAAAATTCAAGTCACAGAATTTCAAGATCCTGCGATCATTAATTTCAATAACTTTTCTGGTCTTTTCACAATATTTTTTTTTATTAGTCAGGATAGTTTGCCATTTTACTTGCTTGATGGGATGGCAAAAAATATTTTAATAAAACATCCTTTTTATTGAGAATTTTTTGAGTTTGGCAACAGAATGATTTTCTGTGTTTTTGTTACTATCCTGGGATTACTGGGGAGCTATGCATAACAACCTCATTGTTCGATAGTTTGGGTTCTTAGACTTCATTTCCAGATAGCGACGCCTACATTTTGAGTTTTTCATTTAAAATGTGCTTAATCCTCAATTTTTTTTTTTCAAAAACTTTTCGTGAGACAGCTTTTTGAAGTCTTGTGCATGTTATGTGAAAATTTCATAAGGTTATTCCCATCCAACAAGCCACGAAACCAGTATTTCCATTGCCTCATTGATGCTCAGTCTGTGAACTGATGTTTCAAACAGAGCTCACTAATGAGAGTAGTGTGTAGCGAAAATTTAACCCTTTTCACAATTTTTTCCAAAATTGCTTTTAAGATCATACATGAGGTTAGGTCTATGCAAAATTTGATAATTATTTAGCTACAAGAAAGAACTTGAAAATTTTGTTGTTTAACTATGTTGCGTTTTTAATGGTGCTAAGTACAGTGATGAAAATGGGGCGGGGAGCTGAGCTCCCTTGACCAAAAAACCCTGCTACAGCTCCCCCAATGAGCAGTGGTGAAATTACAATTATCATGTTACTTTTTAAGTTATGATGGTATTTTTAGCCGTAATTATGCTCTGGTGGGAGAATTCTTTCCCTTTTAAAAATTTGGAATGGTGAGCCCCTGCCGCATGAGCTGAAAGCTCTCCCGACGAAAATTTTTCATTTTCATTACTGGCCAAGTGTATATACTTTTGATACATAGAATTTATACTGCCATTGCCAATCTATAAATACAACAAAAGAAAGGGGTTCCTATTCAGAAAGGCACTGAACGACTTTCAGTGCCCCCCTCCCCCCCGACTTCTCTGTCTGGATCTGCCACTGCAAGAATTTGTAAAAACTAGAATTTTGAAAAATCAGACTTACTCGGTAATGAGAATGTTATCCTCATCAACATCAGGGATCTGCAGTTGTCTCACCTTTTCATACAATTCATCAATGGCTATTGGCATAGCTACAAAAAATGAATTATCATATTTCAGGATTTTCTGCCTACGGACAAAAAAAACTGAGCATAATCAGAATTTTTATCAGATTGACATTATAAAAAATTGAAATTTCACCTCTTTTTTTTTTGTTCTGCCAACCGACCCTAGAAAAGGTGCCTCGGGAAGATCCGAGAAGCTATTTAAAGATCAATTATGTCTGGCCTTATCTTTTTTTTCCGGCATAGAGTGTATGGCCAGACATGATTAATTTTCTGCTTCTCGGATCTTCTCGACACACTTTTTCTAGGGTCGGTCGACAGGACAAAAAAAAGCTATAATCTCGATATTTTATGATGTAAATTCAATAAGCTCCTTTTTTTCCCTGTAGGCAGAAAATCAGTTAGTCGATCGATACAAGAAGCTGGAAATTTAAAATGTCTACATAACTGTTGTTATTTACAGTCTGTCACTTTGATATAGAAAAAGTGAGAACCAGTTCACTATGAAAATGCACTTAGTGACTCGTGATAGTCGATTAAGTGCCATCTTCTCTACTTTCAACATGGTAAACATAGAGGCATTTTGATTAGTCATGATCAAGAGAAGGCCGTTTGACTTGTCATTACTGATTTCGGAGTGAAAATCAGGTGCACAATCCTTTTGTTTTTCTTTCACCAACAAGTGGGATAAGTCTCCTTAAATCAAATTAACATCGAAAGTATTGGGTATGATCATGACAAATCATCAGTATGATGACACACGGAGTGCCATTTCACAGTGCAACAGTCTTCTCCTTTTCTATATCAAAGTGACAGACTGTAATTGGTGACACTTGGAAAGCTTCTTGAATCAAAATTATGGAAAAAAAGAAATTCTACTAAAATTATAGTGTATTTTTAAATTTAAATATGTATCGACTTACCATAATCTAGTGCATTTTGATGAAGACGAAAATTGATTCCATAGTTGTTTCCAAGATTCCTTGAAGGAGATTTGTATTAAATGAATACAATGTACTTGTGTTATTGACTCTTTAATTATAGAAATCAACATTTTGCGGCCTCAGAGTTTCAGACCTCCACAATTTCTGCCTGACTTTGTGTGACCAACCCAAAATGTTTGAATATTTGTGCATCAAAATGAAAATTTTAATGTAGATATTCTGATTTGTCAGGAAATTTAACATCAAAAATTCCGCTGAGCTGCGTTCTTTCTGATAAGGATATATTGAGCCAAATCAATTGTGAAATTTTGCAAATAAAAAATTACAGCAACTACTCTGATAATTGAAGAACTTGTATCCCGCATCACGAAAACTGAAAAATATATTTATTGAACTTCAATGTGCGAAAATTAAGAGCCTACTTACTGAGCGGAAGAACAACAGCTGATGGCAATAACAATGAATAGCCTTGCGAATTGGCCTTCTGTCATTCTGGCATCCTAAATCAGCAAATCTAGAAAAATAAAGAAAACATTTTTGATTCTGTCCACGAAAATCCTCGTAAGTCAGGGGTGTCACTTAACATGATTTAGAAACAAAGATTTAAGGATTGTATAATGATTGCCATCGAGGTGCTGGTGAAATAAATAACTTCGCATTAGGGAAAACTCCAAGCTAGATAAAAGAGAAAAATGTCACGCCAATACAAGCAATGCTAATCAAATAAAAATGTAATATACGGTCATCAAGACCTTTTGAACATTGATCACACAATATTGCAATACATACATATCTGAGAGTGACACATGGTAAATGACTTCATACCAAATACCAACATTATATATTTTCACTTACGTGAATAAAATAATCTATACATGTACAAGTTTTTTTATACTGTTTTTTTCCCCCTCAGCAATGCATTGCCAACAGGCATTGTATTAAAAGTGACATTTTATGCACTTACCATACCTACAGTGCCGCCTGTAAGTAAGTGAAACTCATGAAATGGTGCCATTGCATCAATGCTAAAAATCCTCAGTAAAACTGCTTGAGGACGCATGAATTCTCATCCGATGAGAGGAAAACATATTGGGTCATAAAGGCCGATATGTGAGGCACGTGGGATAACAGTGGCAGCCAATTTTCTTTGCTGTAGTCGGAGTTAGGTATGGGTCAAAGTGTTTGATAAGTAAGTGAAACGCACGCCCAATGTTATTTAATAGGGAAGGGTGGTTCACTTACTTATCAAACACTTTGACCCATACCTAACTCCAACAACAGCAGAGCAAAATGAGCTGCCATTGTTTTCCCACATGCCTCACATATCAGCCTTAATGACTCAATATGTTTTCCTCTCATTGGATGAGAATTCATGCCTCCACAAGCAGTTTGGTTGAGGATGTTTAGCATTGATGCAATGGCACAATCTCAAGCGTTTCACTTAGGGACCATTCAGAATTTATGACTGGGGGGGTGGGAGTTTTGCTGGAATCAGGCGTCAAAAATTGATACCCCCCCTTGAGTTTCATGCGGATTTTTAGTACCCCACCCTTTGGTTTCACGCATATTTTTAGTACCCCCCCCTCGATATACAAAGCAATACACACATATATATACTGTTATACACGGCCACGCATACAGATTCGCGTCATTTCGCAGACTTTTGCGTGTAAAAAAGTCCAAATAAAATGAGTTTATGCGTGTTATCTAACATTTTTTCTTTGTTAAAATTTCTTACCCCCCCCCTTCGAAGTGTTGTCAAAAATTAATACCCCCCCTTGAAACATGTGTGAAAAGTTAGTACCCCCTCGGCCAAAACTCCCACCCCCCCCCCAGTCATAAATTCTGAACGGTCCCTTACTTACAGGCGGCACTGTACACTGTAAAACCTGCTGCATTACTATAATGGTAGCTACCATAATGAATACATAAAAATGCAATTTTACATCAGAAAACCAATTGTTTTTACAGCATGTACTGTTGTTTTAACGGTAGCTGTCGACAGCTGGGTTACAGTGTGTCCATCTATCTGTTAGGCCTATGTACTGTAGATTAGGGACCATTCAGTATTTATGACTGGGAGGGGGGGTGGAAATTTTTCCCAAGGGGTAGGCCTACTAACTTTTCACATGCGTTTCAAGGGGGGGGGGTAGCCTACTAATCTTTGACAACGTGTCCAATGGGGGTACGAAATTTTAACAAAACAAAAATATTATAAAACTCGTATACACTCAGTGTTATCGCATATTTTTATGCACAAAAGTCTGCGAATCTGTACGCGTTCAAGGGGCACATGTATCACAATATAATATGTACTAGCTGTTCACCCGTTAGGGTTTCTTGCTTTTCGAAAATGTGCGTAATTGGAAGTTCTTCCCAGGTTCGAGTAATGTGAATCCAGGTCCTTTTCGCAGACCTTTGGCAGTCGGCTTTCAGTTAGCTGAAGTAATATGGATTGTTTGGAAGTACTATGTATGTACAGTGAGGTATACAGCACTACAAACACCGAGAGACTGAGTTGACGTTGGAAAATATGATTTCTTCTAAATGAATGGCGCAATTTAATTTCTGGGAGCTGGGTAGTTATTTTGGTCATAGAAGTTCAATCAGTGTACCAAAAGATGCGCAATTTAATGACCTGCAATATGATATGCATTACTGCCCTCGATGTCACAGAGAAATATATAGGCCCCAGATTTGTGTGTGGAAAATGTGGTTTTTTGTGAAACTCCCAAGAGGAATATCTGGTAACTGGGTAGTTATATTGGCCAGACAAGGTCAGTCAGCATATCAAAAGATGCAGAATTTAATGGCCTTTAATATGATATGCATTACAGCCCTTGTCTTGGCAGATAAGTACTCAGTTGGGTTATTTTTATGTGAAAAAATGTGTTTTTTTGCCAAATTCCCAAGATAAATTTGTGTAACTGTGGAAATAATGAATGTTGACAGGTAAAAGTTGTCCTATCGGGAACCTCAGATGCATTGACAGGCTTAGGAGTGTAATTTAAGGTGTTATGGGTTGAAGGAAAAAAGCCTTATGAGTGAGATGAGATTCCTGCTATGGCTATTATTATGATTAGATGTATTGCTTTGCTTGAGGGGGGGGTGCTAAAAATATGCATGAATCCTAAGGATGGGGTGCTAAAATCCGTGTGGATCTCAAGGGAGGTGTCAATTTTTGACCGGAAGTTCCGGCAAAACTCCCAGCCCCCCCCCCCAGTCATAATTCTGAAAGGTCCCTTATATGCGTCTTTGGCAAGAGCGTAGCTAATTTAGCGCAATAATAGAAAGATTTCTGTGCTGTGCTCGTGTCCACTGCAGATGCCTAAACAGGAAATGCCTGAAGCTACATGCCAAAAAAAGTGAAGTTAATCTTTGAGTCTTAGTTTTGTTTAGTAGAAATTTAGAATACCTTAAAAAGCATCCAAAATTGCTTGAATATTTCTGTTTTGTCCTCTAACAACCTCTAATAACATATTTCAGGGATTTAAATCAACATGTGTTTTTATATTTGAAAATACATTTTCCACCCCCCCCCCCTGGTTATAAGAAGTTAATAATGAAAATGAAATGTCATAAAACAGTTTATGACTTGAATGGATCGCCATGTGAGAAATCATAACAACACTTAGGGTACATAATTAGGTTTATTAAATTAGATCAATATATTATAATAAACAATAACCTCTGCATAACTATGACTTTATTGATTTCAGATGTAACATCAACAATTTAACATTATAGATTGAAATTTAACATATAGATTCAGATTTGTGAGCACTGAGCAGTCAGTGCAATCTATCTATGTATCTATCTATTTATCTATCTGTCTATCCAAAGTAACAGGGGAATGTGGGGGGGGGGGTTATGTGGCTCTACCTGATTATCTATTGTCCATATAGCAAATCAAGGTTCTCAATAAAATGCTTATTGCTTCACCTTGGTAAATAGTTTTCACATTTAGGCATTTAGATTGTAAAGTAGTTGACATCACCTGTGATAAGATGTGTTGTAGGACTGTCAGATTCTGTAAAGTTGTTAAATTCTAAAGTCATCTGATAAATCCAGAAAACGTTAATGGGAATAGTTATAGTGTGAGAAGTGAGGAAGCACTGATGCTATGCATGGATGATTTCCAAGACTTCCAGTACCCCCAATTTAGTTATTCTTTTGGAATAGTCAATTATTCCATGCATGAAAAGCATGATAGGCTTCATTGCTTTCATAGGTCAGTGCTAGTTTACCTTCCTGAATGTATCCAGGCATTTATAACTGTTTCTAAAGTAAAGTCATACTAATAAATCTAAATTTTGTTTTAATTCCCAATAGCAGCCACTGGCTGTTATTCAGTAACATCAGGACCTGAATTCATGAAAGTGGGATACCTCCTCAACTATTATCATTCTCTTTATTCAGCCAGGAGATCGTATTTTTGCAGAAAAAAATTATAACTACTAAGGCAAAAAATAATACTTAAAACAGAATATAGAAATAAAATGATGAAGTAAAATGATGAAGTAAATAAACACCTGCTTGGATATATATAGTGATCAGTGCCTAAAGTTCTGTTTACTCATTATCATAGGTCAGAGAGAATGACAAGCTCTATCCAAAGTCAATAATAATATTATTGATTTGCAACAATTTTCACACATTAAAATTATTAAAATATATGCATTACACCTTCTACTTTACCTTAACAAATATTTCCAGTTCTCAACTCCAAAATCTTGTTGTGTCATATGCTTTTCATTTGTTGGCGTATGGAGAATTTGTGAATTTCAAAACATTTGTGCAGATCAATAAAGCATTCAACAGAACAGACATTGATCAATAGTACATTGTTGCAGGCCTACATGCATACTGGACTGTAGCATTTGTCAATAGCTATGGCTCCGGTGCTTTAATAAATAATAATTTTTGCTGAACAAACAAGGAGGCATTGATATTTGGGATAATAAATTTGTTTTTGAAGTTTGCCCTCCTTACAAATTGCAAAGAAATTTTGTATCGCTTTTCAATAATACTTATGCATGATCCAGGGGTCTACAATTCTACACACTTGCACTATGAGCATTGTAGATGCGAGAAAGTGTTCCATTTGCTCAACTGGGATTGTCTATTTCTTTATTTTTCCACTAATTCATCTGCCACCTGAAGCAGCTCTCACACAAATGGCTCTCTGATCATGTTTACCTTAGCAACCAATCACCATGAGCGCCATCTTGTGTATATTGGTGAAGAGTCCCCAAATGGGTGCTTAATATTATTCTGGTCAATTGACCAAGCTATTCTTTCAAGACTCTCTTGCTCTGTCAACTGTATTTAACTGTTCAATTGGATTGGCAAATATGTTTGACATTTCTTTGACACTACTCGAAATAGCAATTAGCAACTGATGGCAATTAATACTCTTGACACATTCATAGATAGATAGAAAGAAAGATGATAGATAAGGGGGTGCCTCCTGGGGGTAGTCCTAGGGGGTGTCCCTTCAGGGTGAGGATACCCCAATGGGTGTAATGTTGCCAATGGGTGTAATGTTGCCAATGGGTGAAATGTTGCAAATGGGTGTAATGTTGCCAATGGTCTAATGTTGCCAATTGGTCTAATGTTGCCAATTAATGGGTGCAACATTGCCAATGGGTGTAACGTTGCCAATGGGTGTAATGTTGCCAATGGTGTAATGTTGCCAAGGTTATAATGTTGCCAATGGGTATAATGTTGCTAATGGGTGTAATGTTGCCAATGGGTGTAATGTTGCCAATGGGTGTAATGTTGCCAATGGTGTAATGTTGCCAATGGGTGTAATGTTGCCAATGGTGTAATGTTGCCAAGGTTATAATGTTGCCAATGGGTATAATGTTGCCAATGGGTGTAATGTTGCCAATGGGTGTAATGTTGCCAATGGGTGTAATGTTGCCAATGGGTGTAATGTTGCCAATGGGTGTAATGTTGCTAATGGGTGTAATGTTGCCAATGGGTGTAATGTTGCCAATGGGTGTAATGTTGCCAATGGGTGTAATGTTGCCAATGGTGTAATGTTGCCAATGGGTGTAATGTTGCAAATGGGTGTATTATTGCCAATGGGTGTAATGATGCCAATGGGTGTAATGTTGCCAATGGGTGTAATGTTGCCAATGGTGTATTGTTGCCAATGGGTGTAATGTTGCCAATGGTGTAATGTTGTAAATTGTGTTATGCCAATGGATGGAATGTCATAAATTGTTGTAATGTTGCTAATGGTATAATGTTGCCTATGGGTGTAATGTTGCAAATGGGTGTAATGTTACATATTGGTGTAATGTTGCCAATGGTGTAATGCTACCTATGGGTGTAATGTTACCTGTTGCCAGTGGGTGTAATGTTGCCAGTGGGTGTAATGTTGCCAATTGATGTAATGTTGCCAATGGGTGTAATGTTGCCAATGGGTGTAATGTTGCCAATGGGTGTAATGTTGCTAATGGGTGTAATGTTGCCAATGGGTGTAATGTTGCCAATGGGTGTAATATTGCCAATGGGTGTAATGTTGCTGATGGGTGTAATGTTTCCAATGGTCTAATGTTGCCAATGGATGTAATGTTGCCAATGGGTGTAATGTTGCCAGTGGGTGTAATTTTGCCAATGGTGTAATGTTGCCAATGGGTGTAATGTTGCCAATGGGTGTAATGATGCCAATGGGTGTATTGTTGCCAATGGGTGTAATGTTGCCATTGGTGTAATTTTGCCATATGGTGTAATGTTGCCAATTGGTGTAATGTTGCCAATGGGTGTAATGTTGCCAATGGGTGTAATGTTGCAAATGGGTGTAATGTTGCCAATGGTCTAATGTTGCCAATTGGTCTAATGTTGCCAATTGGTGTAATGTTGCCAATGGGTGTAACGTTGCCAATGGTGTAACGTTGCCAATGGATGTAATGTTGCCAATGGGTGTAATGTTGCCAATGGTGTAATGTTGCCAATGGTTATAATGTTGCCAATGGGTATAATGTTGCTAATGGGTGTAATGTTGCCAATGGTGTAATGTTGCCAATGGGTGAAATGTTGCCAATGGGTGAAATGTTCCAATGGGTGTAATGTTGTCTATGGGTGTAATGTTGCCAATGGTGTAATGTTGTAAATGGTGTTATGCCAATGGATGGAATGTCATAAATTGTTGTAATGTTGCTAATGGTGTAATGTTGCCTATGGGTGTAATGTTACCTGTTGCCAGTGGGTGTAATGTTGCCAGTGGGTGTAATGTTGCCAATTGATGTAATGTTGCAAATGGGTGTAATGTTGCCAATGGTGTAATGTTGCCTATGGGTGTAATGTTGCAAATGGGTGTAATGTTGCCAATGGTGTAATGTTGCCCGTGGGTGTAATGTTGCCCGTGGGTGTTATGTTGCCTATGGGTGTAATGTTGCAAATGGGTGTAATGTTGCCAATGGTGTAATGTTGCCAATGGGTGTAATATTGCCAATGGGTGTAATGATGCAAATGGGTGTTATGTTGCCAATGGGTGTACTTTTGCCATATGGTGTAATGTTGCCAATGGGTGTAATGTTGCCAAAGGGTGTAATGTTGCCAATGGGTGTAATGTTGCCAATGGGTGTAATGCTGCCAATGGGTGTAATGTTGCAAATGGGTGTAATGTTGCCAATGGTTTATTGTTGCCAATGGGTGTTATGTTGCCATACGGTGTAATGTTGCCAATGGGTATAATGTTGCCAATGGTGTAATGTTGCCAATGGTATAATGTTGCCTATGGGTGTAATGTTGCAAATGGGTGTAATGTTACAAATGGGTGTAATGTTACATATTGGTGTAATATTGCCAATGGTGTAATGTTACCTATGGGTGTAATGTTACCTGTTGCTATACGGTGTAATGTTGCCAGTGGGTTTAATGTTGCCAATGGTGTAATGTTGCCAATGGTTTAATGTTGCCAATGGGTGTAATGTTGCCAATGGGTGTAATGTTGCCAATATGTTAAATAAATAAATAGATTTTGCTTATAATTCAGTGAATGTGGCTTATGGTTAAGGCTATTTCCAATGCTTCGGCTCTGCTTCTGTGTATTTCTTTTCACTTCTAAGAATATATGTTAGACAACTTATTTCATCTGTGAATTTTTGCACTTGGTGGTTCTAGCCCTGGCAATCGTTCCAATTCATTAGTTTTATCACCCTCGCAAGCCAAGGTATCAAGGATGTAGTTTTATGAAAACCCAAAAAACGTACAAACATTGGCAAACCTCCAATTGCTCGATTCGCTTGCGATCGAAATTTCTAGTTTATTTTAAATTAACAAACACGTGTAGGCGTAGAGCCTTTACAAAGATATTAAGATTGACATATTTATGGAGATATAAGAAGTGTTACACTGAAAATGAATACATACAAGTAAGATAATATAAAGATGTAATTGAGTAGAGCGACATTAAGTGGAGGGGTGTTTACAAAGTATGTATGATAGATTAACGATACGAGGGGTGACCCAAAAGTTCTGACCAATTTTTTTGGCAGACCTTTCTATTCGAAGTAGCTACATGAAATTTTCACAGAATCAATTTCAGGTATTTAACTATCCATTTTGAAAATATGATACCTGTTCGAACAATTTAAATAACTTTTCTGTTGCCATGGAAACAGAAGGTCAGTGTACCCAGCGCAGCTCAATTTTTTAGACCAAATCCAAGTGTCTAGGCTTGTAAATAACCAAGGAATTTACTGTAAATATGCAATGGATGATCATGAAAAATATTATTTGGAAACCTCACAGTATCTCAAAGTTCTTCATTTAAATTTAAAGTCACTGTGAATCAGTTTAACCCATGTGCTGAGGCGATCAACTGGGTCCTCCAAACTGGGCTGTTCCTAAATTGTAGAATTTCAGTGTATTTGGCGACTGCTTCATTTCTTGTTATGACTATTATTTCTTTAATTTTTGAACTGGTATATATATTTTAGTATCACACAAAGTTACAGAAGGCCAAGTCTGGTAAATAAAGCAGATGAGATTGGCTTTTGAACCTAAGGTTCTCGAGCGGTGCCTCTTGACAGCAGATTGTTTCAGCCAAACGCTCTCTAGCGCTGTTAGGCAACTGCCGGAAAAAGCCTTTGGTAATTGCCTAAGCTGATCAGGTTGAAATATAAATAAATGTTTATAATCTAATGGAAGATAGCTTGAAAGACTGCAAGCTTATCAGGAAATACATTTTCTTGCAATCATTTGCTTTTTTACTATAAATTCTCTGACTTTTAACACAGCTAATTTGCTGAATTTCGTCTGAAAAATTGAGCTGCGCTGAGTACACTGACCTCTCGTAACCATGGCAACAGAACAGTAACTTAAACACTTCTTACGGTCTTGATTTTTTCAAAATAGATGGTCAAATACCTGGAATTTATTCTGTGAAAGTTTCATTTAGCTATTCCAAATAGAAAGGTCTGCCAAAAAAATTGGTCAGAACTTTTGGGACACCCCTCGTACATATGTACAATTACATAAATGGAAGTTGGTAACCTGAAATAAATAGACAAGTAAATACAAAGTGGAATATAGACTGGGTTAAAGGAAGGCTGGATCGCTAACTCCCGAGTACAATACATATAGAGAGAAATTTGAGTGAAGTTTTGGGGATAGCCTCATGGAGAGCCAAAAGTAGGGACGAAGTCACTACTGGTATCCCCAAAAAAGAATGACAAAACAACGCAAGGGAGTCCCTGCTGACCTTGGAAAAGAATAGAGGTGGTCACTGCGACCATTGTCACATTGAGGTAGTTGTTATGCACCTGGCGTGGCCGGTGTGCACAATTGACATTTCCCAGTTAGGAGTCTTGGTTTATGATACAAGCACCTGGCGTGGCCTGTGTGCTGTAACCGGTGTTGAAGTTTGTGATGAGTACGAGCACCTGGCGTGGCCGGTGTGCTGTGGTTTGATGTAGGTCTTTCTTGATGTTATGAGCACCTGGCGTGGCCGGTGTGCTGTAACTGGTGGTCTTCCTTTATGTTACGAGCACCTGGCGTGGCCGTTGTGCTGTAACTGTATCTTTGAGCACCTGGCGTGGCCGGTGTGCTGTAACTGTATCTTTGTTGAAGGTACTGGTCTTCGTTGATGGTGCGAGCACCTGGCGTGGCCGGTGTGCTGTAACTGGTGTTGAAGTTTGTGATGAGTACGAGCACCTGGCGTGGCCGGTGTGCTGTGGTTTGATGTAGGTCTTTCTTGATGTTATGAGCACCTGGCGTGGCCGGTGTGCTGTAACTGGTGGTCTTCCTTTATGTTACGAGCACCTGGCGTGGCCGTTGTGCTGTAACTGTATCTTTGAGCATCTGGCGTGGCCGGTGTGCTGTAACTGTATCTTTGTTGAAGGTACTGGTCTTCGTTGATGGTGCGAGCACCTGGCGTGGCCGGTGTGCTGTAACTGGTCGTCTTTCTTGATGTTACGAGCACCTGGCATGGCCGGTGTGCTGTAACTTTTGTTGGTCTTTGTTGACTGTGCTGTTTTCGCGGCGCTTCTTTTCTGAAATCACAAATTATGACGGCAGCAGTACAAAGGTCTTCAGGGTTAAATTTGCTTGACTATAAATCGGGTGCAAGTGATGGTAATAGCGGGTGGCAACATTCACGAGTCAGCTGATATGGGAGCAGGTCAAATAGATGATGAATGGTGGGAGACCGCGAAGGATACCATAAAGGCTATATATTACAGTGTAATCACACAATATTGGAAAGGGATTGCATTGGAAAGGGATTGTTCAGTAGACCCAATGGTGTGATGGTAGAAGGGACAAAGAAGTGAAGGCTAAGAACATTTTAGGCAGTCCTGAGGGAATTGGAGACAGTGCCCGACTGACAAGATGATAAATGGTAAACTGGATACCAATGGGCTGAACTTGTGAACAGTCGTCATGGGAGAGTGGCAGAGCTGGAAGTATCATGGTCTTAGATTAGTAATTATCCAGGGCAGGTGTTTGACAATGAAAGTGAATGCCAGACAAATGGAGGCTAGCTGGAAAGTGAAGTATTATCTTGGCCGCAGACAAGCCTGTAGAACTAGATTTCATACCGCTTGTGGAATGTAACGAGGTGCCTGAGTGGGGTCTTATATCTGTGGCTTCTGTTGGCTTTACTGCCTTGGCTTTTTATGGGCAGTCAGTTGTGTCATGATACACAAAGAGTCTTTTTATAAGTGCATTGCATCGTATTTTCTAAGGAAATACAATGAAACAAGAAGTAGCGAGATCAAATTAATTGCCATCATCACATAGATTGCTCCTACTAAGATTTATCATTTAGTTATTTATTTTACTGCATTTCTTATTTGTCTACAGCCTTCATTAATGTGATACTTGCAGAGCAAAATTATTTATTTATTGGCTTTAGAACGAAATGTAGATGAAATCATTTCATGATGTAATTGACCAGACATTTTGGAGGCCTCCCCCCACCTCCCCACTCAGTTCATCCATTACATTGTACTGACCAGACTAGCCTGTACTGGTCTGGTCTGATCCAATACCTCATGTGTAGGTAAGGTGGCACTGTTGTTCCACTTCCTGTTTGATCATAACAATGTCTTGTGAAAAGCACATGTTTGAAAAAAAGTCAAATTACTATGAATCTAATTGTTGTCAGCAACATAACACCATGCAGAACTCTCTATGTAATCATTGTTGGTTATATCTATGCTAAAGTACACATTCAGACTTCTTTGATACCGTAATATGGGGTGAATAGGGACGGAATTGGCAGTTTTTCTGTCATAGCATGGACAAAAATCAATCTAGAAATCCAAATTTGGTGTCAAATCGTGTCTGGGCACAAGGTCTAAGTACCCCTAGGAGCTTGAAATGATATCTTAAATTCTCAGCGCCCAAGACCCCGAAAACCATTGTCACATTTCACCCCTTACTTTTGGGTGAATCGGGACACTCCATTATTTCTACAATTAATACTCCCTACCTTCTATGAGTGATTGCTACTTGTGAATATACATTAGAAAACATGTTCAACGTACCTAAAATTTATTTGGACGAAAATCTGAAATCAATTTCATTGATAATATGCATATTTCAAAAAATGTAATAAATGAGAGAAATCTATTTAAAAATGTAGTTTCCTTCAATTTTTTCTGGTAATGGATAATTCTGGACTAAATCCACAATAAATGATGCCAAGTTCAATAATATTCATCAAAAAAGCCACGCCAATTCACTCAAATTAAAATTGGTAGAGTTTATTTTGATTATTCCCGAAACTTTGCCATTGACCTGGATCTTAACCCATGATCAAACATACATAGTCCCATATCTACACTACTATCCTGGTTCCCTGAGACCATTTTATATTGAAAAAAAGTTTCCTGCAGGTTTAACGGCTCTGGTGTTTATATATTTTTAGGAATATGCAAAGTTTTTCCAGCATGTCAAAATTCAAATTATGCTGGGCCAAGTTTAAGGTGCTACAGCTCCTCACTGCCTGCAGTTAGAAATATGAGATTACATCACAATATGCTCGTATATGTGTACTATACATGTGCCAAAAATGAATTCCCTATGTTTATAGGAAGTACTACATCTTTGAAGATATAATACACAGCCCTGTTCTGTCCCGATTCACCCCTGTGTCCCGATTCACCCCATATTACGGTACTGAATTAAATGGCTTCAAAGTTGCCAGGTAAGTTGGCAAAAGTTTTCTGTGTTGACATGGTTTTAGGAGAATTTTGATCTCTTACCTTGCATATTGTCGTCTACAGGGCAATACGTTTATTTTGCCCTCTCCAGGTATATCCCTTGCAATGAAGGTTCAGTAAATAAATAATTCCATGTTGATAAATAGACCTGAAAATGTCTCAATTGAGATATCTTTGGCAATAAGTCCATGGCTCAGCTCTGATATCTTCATCGTGCCACCTGGTGGTGCATTGCCATGTACATGCATTCATTTGCTCCTAACAAATTGGATTATTTTAATGAAATGGACTAATACCTTACAATTTTTCTAATCATTGGAGCTAAATGGGATACATCTGGAAATGATCTGTGAAATATGACATGATTTTCTACTACGGTTGGTGAAATAAGAACGTTTTAAATTTTTTGCATGGAAAGCTATGGACTAAATATGCTCTTTCCTTCATGCTAGTTTTCAATTTCCATGACACAGATTTGAAGAAGGTATAATATCAATTAATCTTCAACATGAAAATGTGCCATAAACTGTGAAGCATGTGTAAACTGTGATTTCATGTGAAATACATCAAGACATTCATCTGCATGTGTTCATTCATGCTGTAACAGAGCTGAGTCCAATCATATGAGTTAGGCCTGAAGTTACTCAACCATCACAACAATAACATTGTGACACATTTTGAACATTTGAAGTGGTCCAGAAAAACGTTTCAAAATGCCCTTTGGAACCAGATCACAGACTCTTATGAGTGAAACAGTGTCTGTGTCTCAGGAGGAAGTTGCAGAGGAAGCTGAGTTTGACGATGCCAGGGAGTTTGATGAACTTGATATAAGTGAACTCAATACAAATCAGCTGTTAATTCAACTTTCCAAGCAAATTGGTAGTCTAAGATCTGAAGTAAACTGCATGTCAGGAAAGTTAGATCAGGTCTTTGGTGACTCCAAATCGAATGCATCCAAAATTGAAGCAGTTTAAGAAGAGGTATCTTCTATGAAAAAAGACATTTGTGTCCTTCAGCAAGAAAATGCCTTTCTGAAGTCCAACAATCAAGATCTTAAAGAGAGAGTTGTCAAACTTGAGATGTACAGCAGGCGAGAAAACCTTATTTTCCATGGTGTTTTGCAAAAACCATATGAAGATTGTGAGGCTGTAGCTAAGCTGGTAATGCAGAATAACATGAAGGTCAATGATGCAACCGCTATGAAATTTAATCTTTGTCACAGATTGCCCTCCAAGACGAAACCACAGCCTCTGTTTGTTCGGTTCAATTGTACTGCTGATCGTGAAAAAATCTGGAATGCACATAGAAATCTTAAAGGCTCCAGCATATCTATCAGGGAGGACTTCCCTGAAGAAATTAACTCTCGACGCAATGCCCTCTATCCTATCATGATGAAAGCCAGAGAACTACAACACAAGGCTGTCTTAGTTTCTGACAAACTCATCATCAATGATCGAACATACACAATCGAGAACCTCCACACTTTACCAAAAGATTTGGATCCTGCAAATATCACCACAGTGCGTGTCGGCGACATGGTAGCGTTTTGCTCTGCCCATTCCCCACTTTCAAATTTTCACCCTTCCCCTTTCACGCTTGGTGGCCAAACCGATCCACATGTTGAACAATTTCTGCAACATCAAAAAGCCCTCTTTGCTCAAGATCTGGCGATGGCCAAGAAAATACGTATGACAGTATCCCCAGTTACGTGTAAAAGACTCGGTGATTCTATCAATGTTACGATAAAAGAATGGCGTGCTCGCGCAGCTGATCTGCTTGCAGAGGCTTGCAAAGCTAAGTTCTCTCAAAATGCGCGAGCTAAGAAATTCCTTGAAGAAACCGGAGATGCGATCCTTGCTGAGGCGACCACTGATAAACATTGGGGTACTGGCCTAAGGCTGAATCACAAAGATATCGGTGTCAAAAATGAATGGAAAGGTGAAAATACTTTTGGTTTCATTTTGATGGATGTGCGCAGACATATCTTACAAACTTCAAGTTAAAATAATTAATTAATTAAACTCAAAATTTTTCATAGTTACCATTACGGTTATTGTCGACCTGATATAGTTGTATAATTTTCAACAAATATATATGTGCAATTGATGTGACAGTGACTTTCATATTGCTGAACTGTATGTGATTTTCATATTGCTAAACTGTATGCATTGCCAAACTTAAACTTAATTACTTATGTTTCTTTTTGTTTGTTTACCCTATGCGTGATCTTATAACTTATTTTATATGCTGGTAACATCATGTTTATATCATCCTAAATTGTATTAGATGTAAAACATCTGATAGTACTCTAATTGAAATATAATACTCTCTTTGATTTGATGAACTCTATCATGGTGATTCCGAGACTGTTGCTACAACAAATTGCTCACTAATTGCATATGCGTTGAATTAAAAATTTATTTGCCAAATGCATATTCTTTAAATAACGATGTTACATTAATTAATCAACTACATATACAAATACAACTGGTGAGATATAGAGATTTTCAGGTTGTTGAACTATGCATAACCAGCTTTAACATTAATTTTTTGTCTAATAACTCTTGAGCTGGTAAAATTCATGCTTATATAATCTGTCTGATTGTATATTAATTAAATTTGATTATTTGTAATTTATTTATTTATTTTTTCTCCATTTGATTAACTCTCCTATTTTAAGGCTATGACTGTTGCTCTTACTAGTTGTAGATGTATGTTGTTTTTTTTTGTTTTTTTTTTACTTAATATGACCTATTTGGTTGATGATTATAATCGTAAAGAACTCATGCCAATGCTTGATCGTGCTTAATAATACAAAAGACTTGAAATCGATTTTCACTTATTGCTCCTGTACCTCGAATTCAAATTGGAAATGACACAAATAACTGGTGGCTATCTAGGTTAATAACACTCAATTGACTAATAATATGATATTTAAGAGAAAAATGATCATGTCTATCTTCGTTGTATTTACTATTATTTCAATTGTTCCCTGCTCCTAGGTAATGTCCTAAATGCTCCATTTTGTAAATGTTGTTTTGTATGTATGCTATAATACCTCTCAGACAAACTTAATTCATTATCCAATTTGTTTATCTGCTGATGAAATGATATACACAATTTTGTTAATGCTCGAAATCACTGGTCTTTCTATAGCCATGCTAATCCTGGTTAATTATGTCCATATCAGCTGGTAACAGAGAGAGAGACGGTGGGAATTTAGATGGTGATTCTCTCATTGATATCCTGGAAAAACAGTTGCAATCAGACTTTGGTGATGATAACCATGAAGAACCCCTTCTTTTAACACCTTCCCCTTACTACGAATCTGAAAAATTAATAAAAACCCTTAAAGAAAAGAAAAATACCTTCAAAATCTTTTGTGTTAACTGCCAGAGTCTGGGTGCAAAGCTGGATCAATTGAAAATATATCTTGAAATGCTCAACGAAGAAGATTGTAAATTTGATGCCTTGTGTTTGCAAGAAACTTGGCTGGGTGATGATATTGATACAAATGTCTTTAAGATTAGTGGTTATAATTTCATACATAAAGGAAAGAGTCAAAGTCAACATGGGGGGTTAGCCATATATCTTGATGAAAAGTATACTTATGAAGTTTTGCAGGTTGGATTGTCAATTGTTGGAAAGTGGGAGGAGCAAGTCATTGAGGTCCAAACATGTAATACAAAACTTATAATTGGTAATATATACAGGTTGCCAAGAGAAACTCAAGCTGACCACCAAACTTTTTTGAGTGAATTCTCTCAATTGGTTTCTATGTTTGAACATCATAAATATGAAGCAATTTTTGTCGGTGATTTCAACATTGATCTTTTAAAAATAGACACAAAATCGATTTCCTCTCAATTTTTTGACTTAGTAAGCTCACACGGCTACATCCCCAAGCTAACACTCCCTACTAGATTCTCTGCAAATAGTGCAAGCCTCATAGATAATATATTTTGTAAACTGTCTCAGTCTTTTTCCCCAACCACTGCAGGCATCCTTCTTCAAAATTTATCAGATCACCAACCTTATTTTATATGTCTTGATTATCTAACTGCCAAAATAACTCCAAATAAATATATAGAAATAAAGAAATTTAACATGGAAACTCTAGCCAATTTTAGACAAGAACTACTTTCAAGTGATATCACAAATAAACTCGACCTGACAGAATCAGCTGATCCAAACTCAAACTATGCCATTCTTCAAGGTGTTATTCAATCTGCGAGAAACAAACATATCCAAAGTAAAACTGTTCGTTTCAACAGACATAAACATAAGCTAAACAAATGGATCACCAATGGCATAATAAACTCCATACGTTTCAGGGACAAACTGTACAAGAGACTTAAAGCTACTCCAAACAATAACCCAATGCATTACACATTAAAGAATAACTTGCAAGTATATAACAAGATTCTGAAGAAAAACATACGTTCTGCTAAATTGATGTATTATAATGATTGCTTCACCAAATTTAAACAAGATATTAAGAAAACCTGGGGATAGCCGAAAATTTCAACAATTACTTTAGTAACATTGGCCCCGTCTTAGCATCTAAAATTCAGTGTCGGGGACACCTATCATATAAGGACTTCCTTGTAGACAAACCCAGTACAACGTTTACTTTTACACCTGTTTCTGAAGACACAATATTAAAAATTATTCACAAAATGAAACCCAAAACTAGCACAGGCATTGATGGTATATCCATGAAACTTTTAAAATCTATAGCAGACTCAATTATCAAGCCGCTAACTATAATCATCAACCAGTCTCTTAAATCTGGTGTTTTTCCAAATAACCTAAAAATTGCAAAGGTAATACCATTACACAAAAAAGATGACAATACGCTACCTAATAACTACCGCCCTATTTCACTTTTATCACCCTTCTCTAAAATCTTTGAAAAAGTTATCTTTAATCAGATTTATTCCTATTTTCACAACCACAAGCTTTTTTATTCCAGCCAGTATGGATTCCTAAAAAACCATTCTACAGAATTTGCATGCCTTGAACTGTTAGACCGTATTACTTATGCAATAGAAAATCATTCAACACCAATAAATATCTTTCTTGACTTATCTAAAGCTTTTGATACATTAGACCATAATATTCTCCTCAATAAACTGGCTTTCTATGGAATATCTGGAAAATCATTAAACCTTTTGAAATCGTATATTTCCGACAGACAACAAATAACAGAATATGATGGACAGCTATCTGGATCTGCCTTAATAACAACTGGGGTTCCTCAAGGCTCTGTGCTTGGTCCACTCTTATTTATTATATACCTAAACGATATACCCTTTGCTTGTCAAAAATTGAAGTTAGTGCTATATGCAGATGACTCAACTATTTTTACAACCTTTGAAACGCTAATTCAAGGCAATGAGAACATTGAGACTGTTTTAAATGCTGAATTACTCAAGTTATGCAACTGGTTCAAATGTAACAAGCTGTCATTAAATGCTAGTAAAACTAAAGCCATGGTGTTCCATATGATTAATAAAAGAATAAATCTACCTAACATTGTTATTGAAAATACTCCAGTTGAAATCTGTGACAGGTTTGATTTCTTGGGTATCACCTTAGATAAACATCTTAAATGGTCTTACCATATCGAAAAAATATCACATAAAATATCCAAAGCAGTTGGAATTTTAAATAGATTAAAAAGTTTCTTACCTCCTGATATTCTTCTAACTATTTATCAATCCCTAATCTCCCCACATTTATATTATGGAGTGTTAGCTTGGGGTCACAAAGCAGAAAGAATTTTTAAGCTGCAGAAAAAAGCTGTACGTATAATCACTCATAATAAATATAATGCCCACACAGATCCAATCTTTAATAAGCTTAGCCTTTTAAAAATACAGGATGTTCTCAAATTGCAACAATTAAAGTTTTATTTTAAGTTAAAAAATGGCTGCCTCCCAGCCTATTTTAGTACTTATAATTTTGTGCATCACTCCGATGTTCATTCATATGAAACCAGAGGCAGAGAAATGTTAATGACCCCCATATTACAATATGAATTTTCTAAACATTGTTTGAGAAATAGTTTACCATCTTTAATAAATCAGACTCCGAATAATATTTTAAGCAAAATAAATACACATAGCTTACATGGTTTTGCCCTCTATATAAAAAAACAACTAGTTAATCAATATGAGACAACCTGCAACATTCCATTTTGTTATATCTGCAGTTGATCCTTGGGTATCCATAGGTCATCATATCTGCCCAGCGTCTCTTTCCTAATTTCCTGCTGATATTTTATTTTATCTGTCCGTAATAATGATTATTTACTCTAATTTCATATTGTAATATTTTAATACATGAAAGACAAGTCTAAAATAGATTTCATTTCACAGCATTTTGATTGTCTTAGAAATGTATAAATTATATTAGTGTATTATTTATCTATATATTATCTTTGGTGGCCCCTGTGGTAGCGGCTATTTATTAGCCTTAACTTGGGTCTCCTGACGTCTATACCTATTGTGTTTATGTAATTACTGTATGTTATGTCAAACTTATAGTCGAATAAAGTTGTCTGTCTGTCTGTCTACTTTGACAGTGTTCATGAGGCTCTTTCAAGAAACAGGTGACAAGATTTTAATCTTGTTGTATTGTTTTGCACTGATTGCTGGCTATAATCCCCTGTCTTGAGCCTCAGGTCAATAGACTCTGAACTTGACACCCATTTAAATGTGATTAAAACTGGATTCTCATTCAAAGGGTTGTGTGACCATGTACCTGTCCTGGCACAGGCTAAATTGGTCTGGTCTGATCCAGTGCCTGTCCTGACACAGGCTAATTGGCGCGAAAATCAAACAATTCTGTGACCTGCAGAGTCCTAAATTGGCAAATTTCACTGACTGATTTAGGCCATTTAGCAAACTTGGATGACATCCTGAATACCCACATGTAATGCTAAAGATGTCTAAGGGTTAATGCCGACACTTTTCCACTGTCATGCAGGCCTTTGAGAGGCTAAAAACATGACCAAAGTTTCAGCAATTTTTTTGCAGCATTCTGCAACTTGTACGATTCCTGAGGAGGTGCCATGCACAGGCACCTCCAGTAAGCGTGTGTACATACTGATAGGGAGTGATAATGAGGTCAGTGTGGAGGAAGGTCATATATACAGGGTGGTCAAAAAAAAACTTTACAGTTGATATTTCATTTTCCAGGCTGCCATGATTGAGTCAGTGCCTGGGTACTTATTGTGTATACAAGCAAAGTATGTTAGATCTTTGGAAAATTGGTTAATAATTAAAACAGTTCATCACTTTTTTGATAGCAGACAAAATGGAAGCCGGGAGTTCTCCTGCGTTTTTACTACTCTGGGTTGATCATGGCCCATCAGCAATTTTGAAGCTACTGAACTTCACAGGACAAAATAAATACAACATAAAATAAAATTTAGAAGACAGAGGCACAATTCAGTACAAACCAGAAGGTGCTAGAGCTAGTTCAGACTTGAGTATGGCCATTATAAGATTTTAAAACAAAGCCATCTGAAGGTTGATGATCAGGGTGTTGAAATCACATGAAAAAGTACATATTAACATCTTGAAAGAGCGTCTAAAGCCCTGGATCGATAAGAAATACAGTGCTAGAGATAATTTGATCTTCAAACAAGATGGGGCATCTGCCACACTCCCTTGGAAAGCCCAGAACTGGATCAGGGTTCGCTCTGTCAAGTTTCTCGGCGGGACAATATGGCCCCAGTTATCACAAGATCTCAATCAATGTGATTATTCTGGGCGGGCAAACTTAGAGGCTGATCCCTACAAGACACCACAGACCTTGGTTGCCCAATAAAGGCATCCATTATGTTTGTAAGCGAAAAACGAACACAAAGTTACATTTTTGACACCTCTGCATCATTTAGGCCCACTACAGAAAAGGCAACAGTCGAAAAGGACCTCCAAATGATTATATTATGTCTAGAAGAGTTATTCTTTGCAATACATGTTTTTTTTGCATTGAAAAATAAGCATTGTTACCATGAGCGTCATCCAAAAAATTATTCATAAGTGTAAAGTTTTTTTTTGACCACCCTGTAGTATGTTGTGGTATCAGTCGAGGATGACAGGCTGAATATTGGAGCCGTACCGGAATAATGGGGCAAAAGATGTAATTGGAGGTGTCAATGAGATAGCTGAGTTTATCCATTGAACTAAATACATTCAGGGAACTGAATGGTCATGGGATGATGGCGGGTCTAGGCAAAGTGCCTGACAGAACTGTTGTGAGATGATGACAGCTGAAAGTGAAAGAAAGTTGTTGTTGCATTAAATAAATATGTAGGTTAGGTGGTAATGAGAGGCTGAGGCAAGTTGTTGGCAAATTGGAGAGTACAGTGACAGACCAAAGATTGACAGGGGTTATGGAAGCTGAAAGTGAAAGGAAGTTGTTGCAGTAAATCTAATGGGTAATGCAAGCCGCAAGAGAAAGAAAGTTGTTACAGAAATGAAATACATAGTTTATGTTACAATTAGAGCATTTCAGCAAGGTGGTTGTGAGGAAATTGGAGGCGGGGCAAATTGGTGGCGAGTCACTGAATATAGTGATTGACAAACTGTCGTAATAATGACAGGTGAAAGTGAAAGAAAGTTCTTGAATTAAAATAAATACACAGTTTAGATTACAAAATACACGGTTTAGATTATAAAATACACAGTTTAGACTAGATTAGAATAAATAGATTTCAGGAGATTAATTGTGGGAGTAATGATTTGGCGGAGGCCAATTGGTAACAAGTCACTGAGTACAGTAAGTAACCAAAACTGTTGATTGTGTGTAGTAGTGACTGGCTGGAGGCAAAATGGTGACAGATCACAGAGTACAATGACCGACCCAACTGTTGTGGGGAGTACAATGACCGACCAAACCGTTGTGGGGGTGATAACGGGTGAGTGTGAAGTAAAGTTGTTAAATTAAATTAAATTAAATACATAGTTTGAGAAATGACAGGCAATTTGGTAACAAATCGATTTGGTAACAAATCACGGAGTAC
This sequence comes from Platynereis dumerilii, assembly GCA_026936325.1. Lineage (NCBI taxonomy): Eukaryota > Metazoa > Annelida > Polychaeta > Phyllodocida > Nereididae > Platynereis > Platynereis dumerilii. The sequence continues at coordinate 10,596,523 of JAPTHN010000009.1, forward strand.
AGTGACTGAATGGACATAGCTGAAAGTGAAGCTTAGTTTGTCAATAAAATAAATACATTCAGGCAACTGTTTGTGACATGATAACAGGGCGAGGCAATACTGTCATAAGTGCTGACTGCTGAAGGTAAAACAAAGTTGTTACATTAAAATCATTGTGCGCAGTGATCGACCAAAAGTGTCTTGAGGTGGTGACAGCTGTAAATGAAACAAAGCGTCATGAGGTGGTGACAGCTGTAAATGAAACAAAGCTGTTTCATCAAAGTAAGTAGAATGATATAGTTTTAGATTACAGTAAACGGATTTCAGTCAGCAGGCGGTGATGTGGTTGTTACGAAAATGAAAATTCTTACACGAAGGTAAATAAAATTATATAGTATTAGATTACAATAAATGGGTTTCAGTCAGCTGGCGGGTCTGGTTGTGCAGAAATGGCATGCCGAAGCAAATTGGTGACAAATCACTGAATGCAGTGACCGATTAAAAAAATGTTTTGAGATGGAGACTGCTGAAAATGAAACTAAGTTGTTAAATTAAAATAAATCTATATTATTAGATTACATGAATGGATTTCAGGCCGGTGGTGGTGAACTGGTTGTGAGGAAATGACAGGCCGAAGCAAATAGGTGACAAATCACCATGTGCAGTGTCCGACCAATAACTGTTGTGAGATGATGATAGCTGTCAGAGAGTGAAAAATACAATGCGTGAGTAGTTCATTACAGTCGAAATAAATTAGAAATACATTGTGGCAACAGTCACTATGGGAAGTGAAGGCCAAGGTAATTGGAGACAGTCACGGAGCAGCAACAGACCAAATAATTATGGCGACAGTCACAAGGTAGTGAAGGCCAAGGTGTGTGGAGACAGTTGCTGAACAGCAACAGACCGAATAAAAACATTGTGGCGTCAGTCACTAGGAAGTGAAGGCCAAGGTAATTGGAGACAGTCACGGAGCAGCAACAGACCAGATAATTATGGCGACAGTCACAAGGTAGTGAAGGCCAAGGTGTGTGGAGACAGTTGCTGAACAGTAACAGAACAAATAAAAACATTGTGGCGTCAGTCACTAGGAAGTGAAGGCCAAGGTAATTGGAGACAGTCACGGAGCAGCAACAGACCAGATAATTATGGCGACAGTCACAAGGTAGTGAAGGCCAAGGTGTGTGGAGACAGTTGCGGAACAGTAACAGACCAAATAAAAAACATTGTGGCGACAGTCACTAGGAAGTGAAGGCCAAGGTAATTGGTGTCGTAATATGGTGACAGTCAGCAGCGAAGGTAAATGGAGACAGTTGGTTAACAGTAACAGACCAAGTAAATGTTGAGGTGGTAGACAATTAAAATAAATATGTGAGCATGCAGCAATTGGCTGACAGCGACAGGCCTGAAAACAAAGATATAAGGGGTTAGGCTAGATTGAATGACAGGCACGCTTAGATTGAATGACAGGCATGATTAGATTGGATAAATGCTGTCAGTGAAACCTTGTTTTACAATAAACAAATGAGGTATGATCACTATGGTGACTGCAAAAACTCATAGTGTGAAAAATATGTTATGAAATAAACATAAATGTCTCCAGGTCTGTTAGGGAATATTGTTTTACAATGGAAATTAAAACAAAATAAAATTGATAAATGAATAAATACATGAATACATTGGTTTAAAAAAAAAGAAAGTAAATGGCAGGTGATTGGTGTTAAGCGTGAAGCGAAACAATTCCTTTCCAGGATTTTAGGGGAATAATGCAGATCAGATTAAAATGTTTAATATTAAAAGTTTTCCTGTGAATAGGAAAATGTTGTCAATTGAAATTAATAAAACATTGTCTTAAGATATATGTCTGGTCAGTGGTTACAAGCTTGAAAAGAGGAAAAATTTTGAGATTAGTGTTGACAGTCCGTGAGTTGCAGACTGGAGTAAATTATGGCATGTCACAAGGGATGAAGGGCCAAGGCACAGTGAGATAGCAGTACAGTCAGTGAGGGATCAGTGAAGATGTCAGTGAATCTAATGTCAGGGTACTGAAAGTGAAACATTGTGTTACCGCAAAATAAATAAATAAATGTCAGTGAAGTGATGAGAGGTTTGAAAAATAAATAAATAAATGTCAGTGAAGTGATGAGAGGTTTGAAACGAGAAATATTGGACTATATATAGATAATAACGTAACTGTAAGTCAAGTGGTCGATTGGTATTTAGGGCTTGACATTGATGTGTTGTTGGATGGCTGAAAAGGTCAATGCAAATGTTTTTGGTATCCGGAAATCAGTGTCACTGCAGCTGAAATTGACTGTGCTGAAGTTGACAGCAAAATTAATATTTAATTGAGGCGTATACAACATGGAAATGTTGGCATAAACAAAATTCAAGCATGATTAGAAAACATTATAATTGACAGGATTTGAAGTTAAATACTATAAATACTACTAAATTGACTAGGTATTGCTCCCCAATGGAGGTTCGCCTGACACAGAAGGGGGAAATAGTCACAAGAAGAAGAATGTCATCATGACATACAATAAAAACAGGGTCAATGTCTAAATCGCTCGTACGGGAATATATAACAGAGATACATAGTCGGAAATATGCCTAAATGATAGATCTCTTCAGCAGGATCATTTTGATATATAATATGATGGGTTTTGGTTGAATTTAGTGTCTTTGGTAGCCAAAGTTGGGCCTTTGACAATTATTGGAAAGAGTTGGACATTGTTGGATGGCACAATGCAATTTGCTCGCCAGGGGTCGTTCCTCCCACCTTTGCCTTCACTGGATCGGCCATGACTGGGCATGAGGTAGATCGTAACATGCGCATACTAATGAACTTGTGACCCAATTGTGTGACATCATTTTGTATCGTCGTGAACATGCAGTTGGAAATGTCCACAAATTGTAAGTTTTGTGCTTCCATATACAAAATACTGAGTTAAATCAACAGCCAAGATTCACAACCGGAGATATGTTTGCTCAATGAATTAAATAGTCCTAACGATCATGCAGTCTCAGTGCACCATTTTAAAAGATCAGATTCATCCTCACGCACGTGTCGGCCCCTGGGTGCCTATTGGCCAAAACGTCGCTCTCCAGTCATGAAGGCTAATTCGTTGCTGCAGTCCGTTGGAGTTTGTTTACTATTCACGGCACAGTTTGGCCCATGATTTCAACAAGATCAAGGCTCTGATCACTTGTTTTATTGACTGATTAGCTTGCTAGTCTAGTATTAAGACAGCAGCATCCAGCGTCAGCAAAAATCAACCGGGCATAACTGAATTCACGATTTTGACAGCTGTGAGCACATGGCTACTGTCGAAAATATTCCGTAAAATTTTTTAGTGACGGCAGCGATGGAAGGAGGCACGATGGGAGGCGCTGCAAGCAGCTTGGGCACAATGTAAACAAAACGAAAGTGAAGGCAGTGCCCTAGTGGTTGCTTCTGACACTAAAATGTTGAGCGGAGCGCCCCTAGTGGCGGATTTTTGAACTAATATGAATCGGCAAGAGGCCTCAGATGGGAAGAAATAAGTGTGAGAAGTTTAACTTCACAGCACAGTAGATGTGTTATTAATGTATAAACAAAGTATATATCAAGAATCACTTCCATGGTGATTTCTTTGCTTTAAAAGGTGGACAGCTAGAGCCTTGGCTGCAAGTTCAATGGCAATGCTGGGTGAATTCATGCAAACACAAGAATCAATGTAAACAACAAAACAAAGTCAATCTTACCAAATCACATGGATTAAATGTTTTTGGAGAATCCTTTGGAGAATCTTGGCTTTTCCAGAAAATCAAATGGGTGGGTTTCCCAGTTGTAGGTGTGATGAGAAGTGTTGAAAATTGATATAAAAGGATGAGCTTTTTGAAGATGGGTTTGTGCTGTGAGATAGTTTTCTTAATGGAGAAGTGTGATGTGATTGGCTGCTGTGGTCACATGATTAGGTCACATGGTACCAGGATTTGGTTGGAGATTTAAATGTCTTGTTTGACAGCAAAAAACCAATTGTTGAGCCCAATTGTTGTATATTGTGGGTCTCCCTCAATCCATAGTGCCAGACTTGTGTGCAGATGGCAATAATTATGTTCCAATAGTTGAAAATTGTCGCTCAGTTCTGAGCAGAGGTCATTGATGCCTTTCAAGAAGTTACAAGGCACAAGGGGTTAGTTTATCTGATTTCGTAAAACTTAAAGAATTAAATTTCAAAGGGCACAAGGGGTTGAGTTCGTCTGATTTCTTAAAACTTACAGAATTAAATTTCAAGGAAGTGGCTTGAATAATCTACTATAGACTCAATTAGAATTATAATGAAAAACACAGTATACAGTATTGAAACATTTATTGCTTTTTAAAGTCACTCTGAAAATTTTAATAACTTTGGCGAATGCCCGCTCGCTGCGTTCATGGGCTCCCACAGTGGAGCCACTTGAGCATTTCCTGTTTCTTCAAAACATTTGCTTGGAGAAAGCACGTCTCAGAAAATAAGCAATCCTTCTAACATTCAAACTAAACCTCAGCTGACATGGCCTGACCATTGTGCACAGTAAACGTCTCCCCCAGGCACCTCACTTACCTGAAGTATCCACCTTTCCTTCTTTTTCTATCCTGTCCTTCTGATGAGGGCAATCAACCTCCTGACTACTCCCTTATTCATCCTTTCCACTACACCTCTGTCCAAAATCCAGGATTGCATGAATCTGTCATGAGCAGTCATCAAAAACTTTACAAAACCTTTTTCTCCTGCTTTCAATTTTCAAACTACAGCAGTAATACTTTGTAAACCTCTAAACCGCTATCAAAGGCATATTATTGTACCAAATTCAGATGCATACATGCAAGTTGATTTTTACTATATTTACTACGAAAATAACCAAAGCTATCTACCTGCCCTCTGGTGGAAATGCAAACATTCAGATCTGCCATGACAAGTCACACCTTTCAAATTTTCAATCTGTGTCACAACTCATGAAACACATCTTTTCAGTTTGCTACAATACCAATACTTTGTCACTTCAACCTGATTCTACTTTTATTATTGGATCACATTGAATGTTTTTGTGTTGCGTTGTATTAGAAATACACTGCCAGTCTGTCAATTCAGTTAGCATTATGATACATTTTACATAATGCCCCAATAATATTGTTTGGTCTCTTTTATATGCTTACAATCTACGTCTGGGTAATAGTATTTTATATACCTTCATACATCTCCATTTCACACTTTGTTTTATTTTAAAAATCGATACTTCTGCAATAATTGTTCTCATTGTAAACAAAGCTACAATTCCTCTCACTTATGTATGTACTAATATGAACCATGACCTGCTTATCCCATGTAACACTCATGTTGCCATCATGTTGCACAATGAACTTTCACACCCCTGTCATTTAACAAATTAACTCTTAGCAAAAACTTTATTCCCCTTTTCAACACAGCTCCGTACCATCCATAATCAATTACCACATGAATAATTACATTATGTAAACCCCTACTCTTCTACCATAAGCCTACCTTCTGCTCTCACAGGATAATTATTACAAATGCTACCATTTATGTAATGTCTATTGTCAACGGGTTTTTCTAGTATATTAATAATCAAATTGCTGTCAGCTGTAGAATACCATTAAGATTTGTTTGTAGTCACGGTGGACAGATTATTTGAATTTATCTCCTTTAAGAACTGAACTGAATTTGTCTCTGTGAATGTCTAACTTTAATTAACTATGCAGTGAATTTCTAAATTACCTTAAACTACCCTTCATGAATGAGTGGATTACAATAGCAAACATTTTTCGCTTCTGAATGACTGATTTCCTTGAATTTGCATTTCTTACAAAGAGTGCCACCAAAGTTAATATTATTACCCTGATGCACCAACAAAGTGATTTACTTTGATGCGCCAGAAAAGTTAATTGATTTTCTTTAATGCACCAAAAAAGTTAATTGTTTTACTTTCATGTGTCACCAAAGTTCATTGATTTACTTTGATGCCACCAAAGTTAATTGTTTGTTCTTACCCAGTGGATTGCATTGATGGCATCACCTTTTCTGCAACTTGTGTGAGTTCAATAGGATCTATGTAATAATCACAATATTTTCCAATACGCTTTTGTCGGTACTTTTTTATATTTTCTTCTGACGTAATTTTGCCTGCCAGTTCTTTACTTTTTTCTGAACCTAACATTATCCGCATGCTGTGTTGCAACTTTGTGACATTCTTGGTCTGAAATTGGTGAAACGTAACTGGGACTCTCCCGTATATCAGTGATTTATGTGTACTATAGAAGAAGGGCCATCCAAAAGCCGGCCATGCTATTTCGATAACACTAGAGTTGGGGCGCATGAAATAGGTCCATTGCAAGGCTGCCGAATGAGGTCCTATGAACAGACTTGTGCAGTAAATAGAATTTAGTTGCTGTAATAATGTCATTTTTCCAAAATCCATAATTTTGGTGTTTTTGTAACCAGCTTTTACGAGGGAGTTGGCATTGTCATTTATATTAATCCACTTTCGACTGATATATTGTCTTTGTAAAAGTACTACTTGTTTCTGTTGGCACTGTAACTTGCTCACATTGTAATGGTTACGTAGATATTCAATTGCACTGGGTGAATGTTCAACAAAAAAGGAGTCTGATAGCATTCCGTAACGATAACAAACTCCACCGGGGTGTGAATTGTAGCTGTATCTGTACTGTTTTGTTGCTTTACTCTGGGAAAGAGCCTGCAGAAAGAAGGATGCATAAGGATGCTTTGCGCATCTGTCGTCCAAAGCTTTAGGGAAAAATAAATGAACGTCATTCGTCAATCTTGCTTCTTTCCAGACCTCTATCAAATGGTGAAAAGGTATGTAGTATTGTTTGATGTAATGGTATATATTACCTACAAAAAACTGAGAAGTGTTTCCATGGAATATTGCTGTATGATTATATAGAATGTAATCACTAGGAATTTGTTCTGTGCTAAATTCCACTGGCATAGTATGAAGTGTAGACGCCTTCATACTTTTCGAATTAAACACCTTTAAAGTTCTCATAGGTTGCCTGCAAGTATTTTTCATCTTCTGCACAGGTGGTGGTATGCATATCCATTGTAATAAAGTAATCTTATTGTTCTGGAAGAATTCTTCTTTGGTTATTATTGCCTTGTCTAGGGTGTTTGTGATTGTCAGCCAAACTGCCTTGACTGTTTCGTGGCAGTTTTGGAAGTTTATCCAAAAGATGAAAAGTGTCACGGCAATACCACAGGTCAGTTTGAATATGGTCGTTTTTTTCAGTTGCATTTCTGAAATTTAAGAGAAATAGTGGTTAATAAATTGACAATAAACCAATTCAGAATTCAGTTAAGGTTCTGTATTGGTCCTTGAAGTTTTTTCTCCCAAGTTTTTTCAAAATACATCCAGGAATTTCATCAAAAACAAATATTTTCAAAAGTCAGAGTGTTATGCAACTTGGCATGGATTTATAGAATGCTATAAGCTTTCATGTTCATCAGTTGCGCATCCCTTTTTGTGTTAACTGTAATGAAGATCATCCGTCTTTACAGCTAAACATGTAGAGAGTGGACCAAAGAAAAAGAAATGCTGACGTTGAAGGCAACCCTAGCAATATCTTTGCCGGAGGCGAGAAGGATGGTTGATCAGCACTCTGGAATTCCTAGCTATGTGGACATAGTAGGATACCCACGAACCTGGAGTCGGCCCCCTTTCACGGCCGAATAACAGGACCGAGCTTGGGGGTCAAATATTCGGCCGGACCGAATACCGAAGCCAGCTTCGGTACACCCCTATATTATAGTGGAAGATATGAACGAAAAAGGATCGACAGCCCGTTACTGCAGATTCAATAAGTATGAGTTTCTCAAGCTAGATTTCTCACTGTCTACGTAGCATTTTCAGCTTTTCTGATTGGACCTTGCTCAATAAAACGTCCTCCAAATCTGTTAGTTGAACGTAGAAAGAGATGAAATATGTATTATTCTGCTCCAGTGAGCAGTTGAGTTTGACAACTTAATCTGATTAGTAAGTAAGTACAGGCAATCATTGCTATTTCCAAACACATCCACTGGACTTCGATACACGTTTTTATGATATTCAAATTAGTTTTATGCTACGTAATTCAATGCCTCAGCCAATCACATGTAGTGCATTTGCTACGTTTTACCATCATTTTGCAGAAACTCATAGTTCTTGAAATTGCAGTCACAAAGGAAAAGACAGGGCAGGACCGGAACAGATCACTTACAGAGAATATCTCAAATGCTTCCTAAAAGGAAAAGTACCACAGGGAGACATTCAATGACCAATCATAGTACAAAAATACCTGAACTTGGAAGTTGTACATCTTGATGTGGCTGAAAAAATGTCCAAGACACTGATTGAGCGAACAAAACAAAGGATGCACAGATGGCCAGAAAAAAAGACTTGCGACAAAAAAAGTAGCACTTGATCTAGTTATATATGTACGATTTCATACAATTTGTATTGAATCCTTATTGTTTTGATTTACATTGTACATGACTTTTTGTCTGTTGCTGTGAAGTTGATACAAAAACAAGGGAACACAGAGACCAAGACAGGAAAGGCAAAATAATTAACAAAAACATGCTACTGAATTATCAACACCCTTGATATCAACCAAGTATGTCTCTAAATAGCCCAATAAGGTGCTGTTGAGACGTTAGCGTCAACTCACACACACACACACTAGCCACCAGGTGGCAACACATGGCATCTTAATATGTTCTACCAAGGCTGGAAGAAAGCACTGGCAATGAAACAAAACTAACTTTTCTCAAGTGTTTCAAGGTGAGTTCTAATTTGTACAACATGTCTAAAATTTGACTGAAAAAGAGGTATCACATTGATTCTACGTCAAATAGTTTTTGAATTTGTCTAATTTCGTATGCCAAGATGGCCATCTTTGATTTCTCAATTTCCCCAAGGCTACCACGTTGCCATTGGTACCCGCCAGAATGTTTTCAAGTGGGTTTAAGGACATGGTTTCTATTGAGAAAAAAACTTTGTCAATCGGTGCAGGGTTCAGCCAAAAAATCAGCTTCAAATGGCTGCCTGACTATATGAAATTTTAACAAAGGAAAATCTATATAAAACAAGTGAACACAACGCTCACCTGCGTCCTGCGTCTTGTATGCAAAGGACTGCTATTCTGTACTGTCTAGAGGAGGGTAATGAATATCCGCATCAACCCAAAAAAAACAACAAGTCAGGTGTTTTTGCCAACTTCCAAAATATAACTCCCATCCACCACCCAGTCATAAATTCTAAACAGTCCCATTTTTTATATTTGTATGATAATGCAATTAGCAATATTGACACTATCAGTAATTTACATATTATTCATAAGGGGAAGGTAGGCGTTGATACTTTTGATTACTTAATTTGTGAATTTTAATTTGTAAATGCATGGTTAATGCAAAACAGACAAAGAAAAAACATGTGTCATGATTGTAATTTGTGTAATATACATTGTATACTGTTTTCGTAAGGTAGCTCAGCATTTCTGAAAATTTTTATCTCGTCAATATCAGACATTACAAATTTAGGCCGGTTGCAATGATTAACTCGTGAATAGGCCTATTTTTGTTAATAGAAAAGATTGTATAATGAAACAACTAAATGTTTGTTCTTGCGGTAATTCCTTGATACGACTTGTCATTCTGGGTAGCCTGTTAGGTCTATCTCCATTGTGCCCCCATGTCCCCGGGGTGTGTCCCCACGTCCCTGGGGAGGTGCCGCAACGTCCCTGGGGGGGTGCCCCCAAGTCCCCAGGGTGTGCTAGATATTAAATGGTTGCCCCCTTGGTTCATTCATGCATGTACTTTTGTTATCTAGGCAACTTAAAATGGTTTCCCCCTGATTCTTAGTAGATATTAAATGGTCGCCCCCTTATCCTTAGTAGATATTAAATGGTCGCCCCCTTATCCTATCTATCTATCTATCTATCTATCTTTCTATCTATCTATCTATCTATCTATCATCATTGCTTAGTAGATATTAAATGGTTGCCCCCTTGGTTCATTCATACATGTACTTTTGTTATCTAAGCACCTTAGTAGAAATTGAATGGTTGCCATTGCTTAGTAGATATTAAATGGTTGCCCCCTTGCTTCATTCATACATGTACTTTTGTTATCTAAGCACCTTAGTAGATATTAAATGGTTGCCTCCCTTATCCTTAGTAGATATTAAATGGTCGCCCCCTTATCCTTAGTAGATATTATGGTCGCCCCCTTATCCTTAGTAGATATTAAATGGTTGCCCCCTTATCTATCTATCTATCTATCTATCTATCTATCATCATCATTGACTTCCATCATTGACTTCCATCATTGACTTCCATCATTGACTTCCATCATTGACTTCCATCATTGACTTCCATCATTGATTGCCATCATTGATTGCCATCATTGACTTCCATCATTGATTGCTATGGAGTCATTGGAGTGCATACTGCACTTATAGGAGACGTTTTTGATTGATGACGAACGGAAGTCAACCGGACCGCTCGAGTACCCCATCCTTAAAAAAAATCGAAAATGCCCGCGGACGGAAGTCAACCGGACAGCTGGAGTACCGCGATCCTAACACAATCGAAAACGGCCGGTCTACGATTCTACGCACGACGAGGTGCGGACAGGTCCGAAACATATATCGCCCTATAGATCTTAAGATCTATGGCGATCAATAATTATGGCGACAGTCACATTAAAATCATTGTGCGCAGTGATCGACCAAAAGTGTCTTTAGGTGGTGACAGCTGTAAATGAAACAAAGCTTCATGAGGTGGTGACAGCTGTAAATGAAACAAAGCTGTTTCATCAAAGTAAGTAGAATGATATAGTTTTAGATTACAGTAAACGGATTTCAGTCAGCAGGCGGTGATGTGGTTGTTACGAAAATGATAATTCTTACTCGAAGGTAAATAAAATTATATAGTATTAGATTACAATAAATGGGTTTCAGTCAGCTGGCGGGTCTGGTTGTGCAGAAATGGCATGCCGAAGCAAATTGGTGGCAAATCACTGAATGCAGTGACCGATTAAAAAAATGTTTTGAGATGGAGACTGCTGAAAATGAAACTAAGTTGTTAAATTAAAATAAATCTATATTATTAGATTACATGAATGGATTTCAGGCCGGTGGTGGTGAACTGGTTGTGAGGAAATGACAGGCCGAAGCAAATAGGTGACAAATCACCATGTGCAGTGTCCGACCAATAACTGTTGTGAGATGATGATAGCTGTCAGAGAGTGAAAAATACAATGCGTGAGTAGTTCATTACAGTCGAAATAAATTAGAAATACATTGTGGCAACAGTCACTATGGGAAGTGAAGGCCAAGGTAATTGGAGACAGTCACGGAGCAGCAACAGACCAGATAATTATGGCGACAGTCACAAGGTAGTGAAGGCCAAGGTGTGTGGAGACAGTTGCTGAACAGTAACAGACCAAATAAAAACATTGTGGCGTCAGTCACTAGGAAGTGAAGGCCAAGGTAATTGGAGACAGTCACGGAGCAGCAACAGACCAGATAATTATGGCGACAGTCACAAGGTAGTGAAGGCCAAGGTGTGTGGAGACAGTTGCTGAACAGTAACAGACCAAATAAAAACATTGTGGCGTCAGTCACTAGGAAGTGAAGGCCAAGGTAATTGGAGACGGTCACGGAGCAGCAACAGACCAGATAATTATGGCGACAGTCACAAGGTAGTGAAGGCCAAGGTGTGTGAAGACAGTTGCGGAACAGTAACAGACCAAATAAAAAACATTGTGGCGACAGTCACTAGGAAGTGAAGGCCAAGGTAATTGGTGTCGTAATATGGTGACAGTCAGCAGCGAAGGTAAATGGAGACAGTTGGTTAACAGTAACAGACCAAGTAAATGTTGAGGTGGTAGACAATTAAAATAAATATGTGAGCATGCAGCAATTGCCTGACAGCGACAGGCCTGAAAACAAAGATATAAGGGGTTAGGCTAGATTGAATGACAGGCACGCTTAGATTGAATGACAGGCATGACTAGATTGGTTAAATGTTGTCAGTGAAACCTTGTTTTACAATAAACAAATGAGGTATGATCACTATGGTGACTGCAAAAACTCATAGTGTGAAAAATATGTTATGAAATAAACATAAATGTCTCCATGTCTGTTAGGGAATATTGTTTTACAATGGAAATTAAACAAAATAAAATTGATAAATGAATAAATACATGAATACATTATTGGTTTTAAAACAAAAACAAAAAAAAGAAAGTAAATGGCAGGTGATTGGTGTTAAGCGTGAAGCGAAACAATTCCTTTCCAGGATTTTAGGGGAATAATGCAGATCAGATTAAAATGTTTAATATTAAAAGTTTTCCTGTGAATAGGAAAATGTTGTCAATTGAAATTAATAAAACATTGTCATAAGATATATGTCTGGTCAGTGGTTACAAGCTTGAAAAGAGGAAAAATTTTGAGATTAGTGTTGACAGTCCGTGAGTTGCAGACTGGAGTAAATTATGGCACGTCACAAGGGATGAAGGGCCAAGGCACAGTGAGATAGCAGTACAGTCAGTGAGGGATCAGTGAAGATGTCAGTGAATCTAATGTCAGGGTACTGAAAGTGAAACATTGTGTTACCGCAAAATAAATAAATAAATGTCAGTGAAGTGATGAGAGGTTTGAAAAATAAATAAATAAATGTCAGTGAAGTGATGAGAGGTTTGAAAGAGAAATATTGGACTATATATAGATAATAACGTAACTGTAAGTCAAGTGGTCGATTGGTATTTAGGGCTTGACATTGATGTGTTGTTGGATGGCTGAAAAGGTCAATGCAAATGTTTTTGGTATCCGGAAATCAGTGTCACTGCAGCTGAAATTGACTGTGCTGAAGTTGACAGCAAAATTAATATTTAATTGAGGCGTATACAACATGGAAATGTTGGCATAAACAAAATTCAAGCATGATTAGAAAACATTATAATTGACAGGATTTGAAGTTAAATACTATAAATACTACTAAATTGACTAGGTATTGCTCCCCAATGGAGGTTCGCCTGACACAGAAGGGGGAAATAGTCACAAGAAGAAGAAGAAGAAGAATGTCATCATGACATACAATAAAAACAGGGTCAATGTCTAAATCGCTCGTACGGGAATATATAACAGAGATACATAGTCGGAAATATGCCTAAATGATAGATCTCTTCAGCAGGATCATTTTGATATATAATATGATGGGTTTTGGTTGAATTTAGTGTCTTTGGTAGCCAAAGTTGGGCCTTTGACAATTATTGGAAAGAGTTGGACATTGTTGGATGGCACAATGTAAACAAAACGAAAGTGAAGGCAGTGCCCTAGTGGTTGCTTCTGACACTAAAATGTTGAGCGGAGCGCCCCTAGTGGCGGATTTTTGAACTAATATGAATCGGCAAGAGGCCTCAGATGGGAAGAAATAAGTGTGAGAAGTTTAACTTCACAGCACAGTAGATGTGTTATTAATGTATAAACAAAGTATATATCAAGAATCACTTCCATGGTGATTTCTTTGCTTTAAAAGGTGGACAGAGCCTTGGCTGCAAGTTCAATGGCAATGCTGGGTGAATTCATGCAAACACAAGAATCAATGTAAACAACAAAACAAAGTCAATCTTACCAAATCACATGGATTAAATGTCTTTGGAGAATCCTTTGGAGAATCTTGGCTTTTCCAGAAAATCAAATGGGTGGGTTTCCCAGTTGTAGGTGTGATGAGAAGTGTTGAAAATTGATATAAAAGGATGAGCTTTTTGAAGATGGGTTTGTGCTGTGAGATAGTTTTCTTAATGGAGAAGTGTGATGTGATTGGCTGCTGTGGTCACATGATTAGGTCACATGGTACCAGGATTTGGTTGGAGATTTAAATGTCTTGTTTGACAGCAAAAAACCAATTGTGGAGCCCAATTGTTGTATATTGTGGGTCTCCCTCAATCCATAGTGCCAGACTTGTGTGCAGATGGCAATAATTATGTTCCAATAGTTGAAAATTGTCGCTCAGTTCTGAGCAGAGGTCATTGACGCCTTTCAAGAAGTTACAAGGCACAAGGGGTTAGTTTATCTGATTTCGTAAAACTTAAAGAATTAAATTTCAAAGGGCACAAGGGGTTGAGTTCGTCTGATTTCTTAAAACTTACAGAATTAAATTTCAAGGAAGTGGCTTGAATAATCTACTATAGACTCAATTAGAATTATAATGAAAAACACAGTATACAGTATTGAAACATTTATTGCTTTTTAAAGTCACTCTGAAAATTTTAACAACTTTGGCGAATGCCCGCTGGCTGCGTTCATGGGCTCCCACAGTGGAGCCACTTGAGCATTTCCTGTTTCTTCAAAACATTTGCTTGGAGAAAGCACGTCTCAGAAAATAAGCAATCCTTCTAACATTCAAACTAAACCTCAGCTGACATGGCCTGACCATTGTGCACAGTAAACGTCTCCCCCAGGCACCTCACTTACCTGAAGTATCCACCTTTCCTTCTTTTTCTATCCTGTCCTTCTGATGAGGGCAATCAAGCTCCTCACTACTCCCTTATTCATCCTTTCCACTACACCTCTGTCCAAAATCCAGGATTGCATGAATCTGTCATGAGCAGTCATCAAAAACTTTACAAAACCTTTTTCTCCTGCTTTCAATTTTCAAACTACAGCAGGGCAATTCCGTAAAGTCTGATTCACAGATTTGACACTTTAGCAGCTTGTGTAGCCCTACCATTACACCTCAGCTATATCATTGTTATCTAGGCATGAGACCAGATAATAGGGGTATCAGACAAGCCAACAACCAAAGCTCCAAGTGTAACAGGAGTTGAACTATTGCCAAATTTCATGGTGTCGGACGTACACCGTGTGATGTACGTCCGACACCATGATATTTGACTTGTAGGTCAGCTCCTGTTACACTTGGAGCTTTGGTTGGTGGCTTGTCTGGTACCCCTATTACCTGGCCTCATGCTCAGATAACAAAGAAATAGCTGAGGTGTAATGGTAGGGCTACACAAGCTGCTAAAATGTGAAATCCGTGAATTGGACTTTACGGAATTGCCCAGCAGTAATACTTTGTAAACCTCTAAACTGCTATCAAAGGCATATTATTGTACCAAATTCAGATGCATACATGCAAGTTGATTTTTACTATATTTACTACGAAAAAAACCAAAGCTATCTACCTGCCCTCTGGTGGAAATGCAAACATTCAGATCTGCCATGACAAGTCACACCTTTCAAATTTTCAATCTGTGTCACAACTCATGAAACACATCTTTTCAGTTTGCTACAATACCGATACTTTGTCACTTCAACCTGATTCTACTTTTACAGTACAACCATTTTAAATTGGCTCAACATAGCGATCCATAGAGATCCATAGCGGTCCGAATAAAGAGTGATCTGTAGTGATCTGAGATGATACAACTCTATCTGTAGTGATCTACTAATCCACTTTTAGTGAAAATCAATCATGCCAATTATTTAGGATTATAAGTCAAAGAACAGATATAATCCATCTAACAATTGAAAATATTGATTAAGGAAACATATCCAGAAGTTATTTGGTACATAAAAGTAAATTTATTAATATTAATTTTGATTAATAGATACAGATCACAACAGATCACTCCAGATCGATCACTCCATATCAACCAAGATCGCCATGGATCACTATAGATCGATAGATAAGTGTCGATCCAAACTGACGAGCCATTTTATGATGGTTGTACTGTATTATTGGATCACATTGAATGTTTTTGTGTTGTGTTGTATTAGAAATACACTGCCAGTCTGTCAATTCAGTTAGCATTATGATACATTTTACATAATGCCCCAATAATATTGTTTGGTCTCTTTTATATGCTTACAATCTACGTCTGGGTAATAGTATTTTATATACCTTCATACATCTCCATTTCACACTTTGTTTTATTTTAAAAATCGATACTTCTGCAATAATTGTTCTCATTGTAAACAAAGCTACAATTCCTCTCACTTATATATGTACAAATATATGAACCATGACCTGCTTATCCCATGTAACACTCATGTTGCCATCATGTTGCACAATGAACTTTCACACCCCTGTCATTTAACAAATTAACTCTTAGCAAAAACTTTATTCCCCTTTTCAACACAGCTCCGTACCATCCATAATCAATTACCACATGAATAATTACATTATGTAAACCCCTACTCTTCTACCATAAGCCTACCTTCTGCTCTCACAGGATAATTATTACAAATGCTACCATTTATGTAATGTCTATTGTCAACGGGTTTTTCTAGTATATTAATAATCAAATTGCTGTCAGCTGTAGAATACCATTAAGATTTGTTTGTAGTCACGGTGGACAGATTATTTGAATTTATCTCCTTGAAGAACTGAACTGAATTTGTCTCTGTGAATGTCTAACTTTAATTAACTATGCAGTGAATTTCTAAATTACCTTAAACTACCCTTCATGAATGAGTGGATTACAATAGCAAACATTTTCCGCTTCTGAATGACTGATTTCCTTGAATTTGCATTTCTTACAAAGAGTGCCACCAAAGTTAATATTATTACCCTGATGCACCAACAAAGTTAAGTGATTTACTTTGATGCGCCAGAAAAGTTAATTGATTTTCTTTAATGCACCAAAAAAGTTAATTGTTTTACTTTCATGTGTCACCAAAGTTCATTGATTTACTTTGATGCCACCAAAGTTAATTGTTTGTTCTTACCCAGTGGATTGCATTGATGGCATCACCTTTTCTGCAACTTGTGTGAGTTCAATAGGATCTATGTAATAATCACAATATTTTCCAATAAGCTTTTGTCGGTACTTTTTGATATTTTCTTCTGACGTAATTTTGCCTGCCAGTTCTTTACTTTTTTCTGAACCTAACATTATCCGCATGCTGTGTTGCAACTTTGTGACATTCTTAGTCTGAAATTGGTGAAACGTAACTGGGACTCTCCCGTATATCAGTGATTTATGTGTACTATAGAAGAAGGGCCATCCAAAAGCCGGCCATGCTATTTCGATAACACTAGAGTTGGGGCGCATGAAATAGGTCCATTGCAAGGCTGCCGAATGAGGTCCTATGAACAGACTTGTGCAGTAAATAGAATTTAGTTGCTGTAATAATGTCATTTTTCCAAAATCCATAATTTTGGTGTTTTTGTAACCAGCTTTTACGAGGGAGTTGGCATTGTCATTTATATTAATCCACTTTCGACTGATATATCGTCTTTGTAAAAGTACTACTTGTTTCTGTTGGCACTGTAACTTGCTCACATTGTAATGGTTACGTAGATATTCAATTGCACTGGGTGAATGTTCAACAAAAAAGGAGTCTGATAGCATTCCGTAACGATAACAAACTCCACCGGGGTGTGAATTGTAGCTGTATCTGTACTGTTTTGTTGCTTTACTCTGGGAAAGAGCCTGCAGAAAGAAGGATGCATAAGGATGCTTTGCGCATCTGTCGTCCAAAGCTTTAGGGAAAAATAAATGAACGTCATTCGTCAATCTTGCTTCTTTCCAGACCTCTATCAAATGGTGAAAAGGTATGTAGTATTGTTTGATGTAATGGTATATATTACCTACAAAAAACTGAGAAGTGTTTCCATGAAATATTGCAGTGTGGTTATACAGAATGTAATCATCAGGAATTTGGTCAGTGCTAAATTCCACAGGCATTGTGTGAAGTGTAGACGCCTTCATACTTTTCGAATTAAACACCTTTAAAGTTCTCATAGGTTGCCTGCAAGTATTTTTCATCTTCTGCACAGGTGGTGGTATGCATATCCATTGTAATAAAGTAATCTTATTTTTCTGGAAGAATTCTTCTTTGGTTATTATTGCCTTGTCTAGGGTGTTTGTGATTGTCAGCCAAACTGCCTTGACTGTTTCGTGGCAGTTTTGGAAGTTTATCCAAAAGATGAAAAGTGTCACGGCAATACCACAGGTCAGTTTGAATATGGTCGTTTTTTTCAGTTGCATTTCTGAAATTTAAGAGAAATAGTGGTTAATAAATTGACAATAAACCAATTCAGAATTCAGTTAAGGTTCTGTATTGGTCCTTGAAGTTTTTTCTCCCAAGTTTTTTCAAAATACATCCAGGAATTTCATCAAAAACAAATATTTTCAAAAGTCAGAGTGTTATGCAACTTGGCATGGATTTATAGAATGCTATAAGCTTTCATGTTCATCAGTTGCGCATCCCTTTTTGTGTTAACTGTCACAGGCATTATAATTTCTTACAAAAAGCTGACATTGCTAAACATGTCCTGTATACAACACATACAAGGTTGGCAACTCCCTCAAGATTCCTGGTTTGAGAATCCCTGCTGTAATGCTGTCTCAAGCAAGAGCATGAATTCTCAAACCAGGAGTTGCCAACCTTGTATATAAATTCAATAAGTGCAGTGACAAGCTTTTTTCTCAAAATGATTGTAATGCCTGTGTTAACTGTAATGAAGATCATCCGTCTTTACAGCTAAACATGTAGAGAGTGGACCAAAGAAAAAGAAATGCTGACGTTGAAGGCAACCCTAGCAATATCTTTGCCGGAGGCGAGAAGGATGGTTGATCAGCACTCTGGAATTCCTAGCTATGTGGACATAGTAGGATACCCACGAACCTGGAGTCGGCCCCCTTTCACGGCCGAATAACAGGACCGAGCTTGGGGGTCAAATATTCGGCCGGACCGAATACCGAAGCCAGCTTCGGTACACCCCTATATTTTAGTGGAAGATATGAACGAAAAAGGATCGACAGCCCGTTACTGCAGATTCAATAAGTATGAGTTTCTCAAGCTAGATTTCTCACTGTCTACGTAGCATTTTCAGCTTTTCTGATTGGACCTTGCTCAATAAAACGTCCTCCAAATCTGTTAGTTGAACGTAGAAAGAGATGAAATATGTATTATTCTGCTCCAGTGAGCAGTTGAGTTTGACAACTTAATCTGATTAGTAAGTAAGTACAGGCAATCATTGCTTTTTCCAAACACATCCACTGGACTTCGATACACGTTTTTATGATATTCAAATTAGTTTTATGCTACGTAATTCAATGCCTCAGCCAATCACATGTAGTGCATTTGCTACGTTTTACCATCATTTTGCAGAAACTCATAGTTCTTGAAATTGCAGTCACAAAGGAAAAGACAGGGCAGGACCGGAACAGATCACTTACAGAGAATATCTCAAATGCTTCCTAAAAGGAAAAGTACCACAGGGAGACATTCAATGACCAATCATAGTACAAAAATACCTGAACTTGGAAGTTGTACATCTTGATGTGGCTGAAAAAATGTCCAAGACACTGATTGAGCGAACAAAACAAAGGATGCACAGATGGCCAGAATAAAAGACTTGCGACAAAAAAAGTAGCACTTGATCTAGTTATATATGTACGATTTCATACAATTTGTATTGAATCCTTATTGTTTTGATTTACATTGTACATGACTTTTTGTCTGTTGCTGTGAAGTTGATACAAAAACAAGGGAACACAGAGACCAAGACAGGAAAGGCAAAATAATTAACAAAAACATGCTACTGAATTATCAACACCCTTGATATCAACCAAGTATGTCTCTAAATAGCCCAATAAGGTGCTGTTGAGACGTTAGCGTCAACTCACACACACACACACTAGCCACCAGGTGGCAACACATGGCATCTTAATATGTTCTACCAAGGCTGGAAGAAAGCACTGGCAATGAAACAAAACTAACTTTTCTCAAGTGTTTCAAGGTGAGTTCTAATTTGTACAACATGTCTAAAATTTGACTGAAAAAGAGGTATCACATTGATTCTACGTCAAATAGTTTTTGAATTTGTCTAATTTCGTATGCCAAGATGGCCATCTTTGATTTCTCAATTTCCCCAAGGCTACCACGTTGCCATTGGTACCCGCCAGAATGTTTTCAAGTGGGTTTAAGGACATGGTTTCTATTGAGAAAAAAACTTCGTCAATCGGTGCAGGGTTCAGCCAAAAAATCAGCTTCAAATGGCTGCCTGACTATATGAAATTTTAACAAAGGAAAATCTATATAAAACAAGTGAACACAACGCTCACCTGCGTCCTGCGTCTTGTATGCAAAGGACTGCTATTCTGTACTGTCTAGAGGAGGGTAATGAATATCCGCATCAACCCAAAAAAAACAACAAGTCAGGTGTTTTTGCCAACTTCCAAAATATAACTCCCATCCACCACCCAGTCATAAATTCTAAACAGTCCCCTTTTTTATAATATTTGTATGATAATGCAATTAGCAATATTGACACTATCAGCAATTTACATATTATTCATAAGGGGAAGGTAGGCGTTGATACTTTTGATTACTTAATTTGTGAATTTTAATTTGTAAATGCATGGTTAATGCAAAACAGACAACGAAAAAACATGTGTCATGATTGTAATTTGAGTAATAATATAATTATATACTGTTTTCATAAGGTAGCTCAGCATTTCAGAAAATTTGCTTTGTTTTTGAGCATTCAAGGCACAAAATCAAACACTCCTTGCCATAACTTACACTAGGGGAGTATTAATATCGCATATAGGTATGGTTGCTGCATATATACATCCTACCAGAACCCCTTTACCCATTTACCTGGCTCAATTACAGGTGCGTTAATTGGCAATATTCAGCAAAATGTGCAAAAATCTAACATTTCAGGTAATACACCCCAATGGGAGAGGATAAATATCAGTTTATTACACTAAAACTTTATTTTGAACATGTCAAAAAAGTTTAGAATAACCTAGAAATGGTTTCCCTTAGTTACGAAGCTCAGGTATGTACAGGTAAATATTATTTATAATTACCTCAGGACCAGTTGACTAGCGGCTGAAAATCGGACTAATTTCTCAGGCTGACTAGACAGCAATTCATTGCATGGACCATTATTTCACTAGTTTCACTAGTAGTTGCCAGATTTTGATCATACTATGTTTTATCTATTCTTTACTTCTTTGAAATGTTTTAAGAAGGTTTTAGTTCGTAACCTGATATTTATACTCATCTGTTGGACCCACAGACGTTAGTATTGTAAGAAATGTTTGATTTTGCGCATATTTTGCCAATTATCACTAAATAACACCCCAGTAATCAGGCCAGGTAAAGGGGTAATGTGATTCAGGTTGGATGTATTGATGCAGTAACCTGACCTATATAAGATCACCAAGTATTGACATAAATAATGGTCTATGCAATGAATTGCTGTCAGCCTGAGAAATTAGTCCGATTTTCGGCCGCCAGCCAAATGGTCCACAGGTAATCATAATTGACTTACCTGTACGTACCTGAGCTTTATAACCAAATGGAATTATCAATAATTTGTTGCAAACATATTTAGTGATATTTTGGTGCTGGAGTGCATCAAAAGTCTTGCTTATTTTTCATGTTATAGGCTTCATTGTAAGAAACATGCTTAACTGCCTTTGATCTTTTTTAATCATCTCACCTGTAATTAAGGCAGGTGTGCTTTTCATATGTGCTCAGGTGTCTTCTCTATCATGTCATCGTAAAGCGCACCATCCCAGCTTTATATTGATATATGGTTATCTATGTGAATTCACAAGTTTTCATTGAGCAAATTTAGGTTTAAGGGTTACAAACCCCAAATTTGCAATTTTCTCCACAGTCTGGAAAGGGATATCAGACATTACAAATTTAGGTCGGTTGCAAAGATTAAGTCGTGAATAGGCCTATTTTTGTTAATAGAAAAGATTGTATAATGAAACAACTAAATGTTTGTTCTTGCAGTAATTCCTTGATACGACTTGTCATTCTGGGTAGCCTGTTAGGTCTATCTCCATTTGTAGTTCTGAATTTATGTACAGGTAGTGACTCCAATCAATAGGAGCTCTGATGGAATCCCCTTTGCCTTTCAACAAGGTGATTGGTGTTGTTGACCAAGCCAAGGAGTCTAACTTAATGAGTGTGTTTGTTGAATGTTTGATTGTTTGGGTCAGCTATTGATTATTTTCTCAAAACAGCAGTTCAACAGAAAGGAGTGTTGTTATTGTACAGATTGGGGATTATAACATGTTAACAGCCAGATTTTTATTAACTGTTGATTCACTTACTTTGCAAACAAACCAGACAGTATGTCATTTGGTGGGCTTCCCCAAAGACAAAAATAGCACTCCCCCCTTATCGTAGTGCCACCTACAGATGATACCTGTCGTCATCCCCATATGGAGACAGACCTTACCTCAATAAAATAATGTGATTATAAATTTAAGCTCTATCCAATGAGCCAAAGCGTCATGCGACAGTAAATGCTTTTTGTGTGTGATTTTTGCTGTTTTCTGATGAGCATCATAACCATGTGCTGTGTACCAGAACTGAACATTATTTTTATATTTTGAATATTTTGAATTACTATTATTTTATATATATTTAACTTTTCAGTTGTAATTGCAAGAACTTGGACCTTTTTAGTAATAAATATGCATATAAAATGTATTACACAAGTCATGTAAACTGGTCACACTTAAAAACGCACTCTTCCAAAAAGGTTAAAAATAGTACTTCCTCATAAAGTATCAAGATGAAAGTTTGCACACTTCTAGAAGTTGCCATCAGGTATATTCACAAAAAATTTCAAATCTCCAAGTGCAGTACTTTTGTGTGAAATTAAATCGTCGTGGTTACTGTCGAAAACGTAAGTCACGAAATTTCAATATCCTCTGATCATTGATTTCAACAACTAATCTGTTCTTTCCACAATGTTTTTTGATAAGCCAGGAAAGTTTACATTTTTACTTGCTTGATCGGTTGGGGAAAAGGGATATTTGACCAAACCACAATTAAAGAGAATGAAATTAATAAAATCTAAGTGTCAATGCTGACCCGCCCCCTACAGGAGACTTTTGTCAAAATCTTCATAAAAATATGTTTCATTCAGATTTTTGAAAGTATTGATATGGAATGATTGTCTATGTATGTGTTTCTACCCTGGGTAAGCAAAAAACCCCATAATTCAACTGTTTTGGTTCACATGCTTTATTTCCAGATGCTGAGTCGGACATTTTGAGTTTTCAATTCAAAATCTGCTTTATCATCATCTTTTTTTTTGTCAAAAACTTCCGTGTGGCAGTTTTTGGATGTCATGTGCCTGTCATGTGAAAATTTCATAAGATTAATCCTATCCTGTATGCCACAAAACCAACATTTCCATTGGTGCATTTTGTGTTGAAGTGCAGTTTGTGACTAGCGTTTTCGACAGTAACCACGACGATTTAATTTCACACAAAAGTACTGCACTTAGAGATTTGTAAATTTTCATGAATCTACCTGATGGCAACTACTAGAAGTGTTCAAACTTTCATCTCGATACTTTAAGAGGAAGTACTATTTTTAACATTTTTGGAAGTGTGCGTTTTTAAGTGTGAGCAGTTTATATATCTATAGGCCTATGTTTATTGCACTTATCATTGTAACCCTTTGTATATCACTGAAGAGTAATTATCAATTTTCATTTTTGCATTTACCGACACATGTTTCTTTTTGATATTTTAGCTTGTCAAAATAAAACTATGCAATATGTATATACCTCACACCCTCTTCTTTCCCTATTTTTTTCTTCTTCTCTTTTTCTTTTTTATCCTTTTTGGAATGTAAAAGGTATATATAGGTTAACTTTTAAAAGTGTCTATACTAAATGGTGTATATGAAAATAAATTAGAAATAGATACCAGCTGGCCTGTCACTTCCACATTTACGAAATTCACGTTTTGAACTGCCACCACTGAAGCAAATAATTGTCAGTTATATTCTGGTAGTAGTTCCTTGATATGTCTCATCAGTCCAGGTAACATGTGAGATGAGAGCTGTGCGCATGACTGCTCAATAGCTCCACCCTGTCGGCATGCTAGTTGACCGCTGTTTCATATAACATATTATGCTGCCATGTGTTGCCACCCATATAGTGGAGCAGCAGAGGAGAGTATTCCTTGAGGCAAGTGATCACTGGAGTAGAACACAAAGTGTCATATACCAAAATTTTCCTTAGAATTTCTACTTTCAGGAATTGACTTTGAAATGTTATGAAACTTATGGCGAAACCAACGTCAACTGTTTCCATGGCAACAAGTCTATCAATTCAGAGAAGGTTATGTACAACGTATAATAAAGATTTTGTCTGATCAATTCAACTCTGTGAATCAATTCAACCATGCATTATGGTACCATTTGGTGTGGGCCACATATTAGGAAAAAATATTTAGTTTAGGTTGTAATCCTGTTGCTATGGTGACCTTTGAATCATAACAAATGTGTGCAAATTTCAGTACATCGGGATGCAATCTTATGTATCACACATAATTAAGATTATATAGATTATCTGTTGTGCCATATTGAAAGCCCTTGTTCTTAGCTTTCCAATGATGCCTCACACAAGTATGTAGGTAGTATACTCTTGGAGTTTTGACTGAAAATGTGGCTGAGTATCCATTGTTCGATTCATACAAAATTGTGACGTTCATGCCATTGTTTCTGTTGGATCATAATACTACTTACTCCAATATATGAAATCAAAACCAATTCTACTAAATATTTAACAAATATCATCAAGCTCATGTTGATGACTTTCAAAATGGTCTTGAACCATTGGTTACCATGGAAACGAACAGGTAAACAAATATGACTTTGACATCATGTTGTCTTCTGTTACAACTGGAACTATCTCGTCAAGTCAGTACAATCAGCTTTATGCTTTGAATAAGGCAGGTTTGGTGGTCCAAATATTTGAATTGGTTGTCAAGGACAAGAAGCTTGTTATTTTTTGCATAGCAACAGAAAGAACACGACCTCCAAAATTCAAATGCAGATCTCAATAGAACATGCCTGTGGGCAGGGGCGGACTGGCGACATTTCGGGCCCGTGGCAAAATAGATCAATGGGCCCCCGAATTCACATTTATAGGATTAAATAATTTATGCCAGAGTGGAAGGGTCCTTTCCGGTACGGGCTCTCAAAGATTGGGGCCCTTACCTAAAGTTTGATTGCATCACGCAGTCAAAAAATTGGTAAAAAGATAGAGATTTTCTTTTTTTTCTTGATTTTTACTTTTTTGGCACCTTGCATGGGCCCCCCTGAGAGGATGGGCCCGTGGCAGCTGCCACTCTGCCACATAGGCCAGTCCGCCCCTGCCTGTGGGTCATTTGTGTGACGAGAGAGAGAGAGCATTTGACTGCATATTCGGTTGCTATACAGTCTGGAATTTTTTTAAATCTGGGAAGACATCTTGGGGTATGGCAGGTTAGGAGAAATCCAACATGACTGCCATGACATGAAAAATGGACTGAGTTGCTCACAGTAAAAACACAGAGGTGTGTAATACATCAAAATGGGGGTTTTCTGGGTTGCTGAACCCAAATATGCAAAGAGGAAAGCTCTCGATATGTTCTGTTTTGAGATATGCAAGATGGCTGTCCAATCTAGCCAACCGGTCGGCTGTGAAACACAATTACAGTCCTTTGTTGCTGAACTACAAACACTGCACAGGTCTGTTATACAGTTGCCCTTGAAAGTAAGTATTGGTCATTGAATTTGTATCAGGGTTCATTATACCAGATAGGGGTAATATTCTTGCAGAAGTATGTGCAGTGCACACCCTCTGCTCCTTTGGAATAGCATTGGTCTTAGGGTGTACATTCTTTGGCAAGATTACAACCTCTGTCTAGTATAAATACGCGTACTAGATATCTGCGAGGGAACTTTTTTTCTGCCCACGACCACCCCGCACCCAAGGTATCCAGCCCGCACTTGCTCCACACCCGCAGTCTCTGCCAGGACCAGCCGGATACAGCCACACCATGCAGGATAACCCCGCATCCACATATGAGTGACAGCGGGTACCTGCGCCCGCGTTACTTTGGCAATCATCCCTAGGTAATCCTAATTCATATAAATATTGTAAAAACAATGATCCATAAACATTGACTCTTTCTAAATAATTGCATATTTTTATGACTAATTATGAAATGGCATACCAGACCAGCATAAGCAATCACTATTCGCTAATGAACAGACCTGTGAGGACTGTACTATGCGGCAGAGTGGCTGCCGTGGGCCCATCCACTCAGGGTGGCCCATGCAAGATGACAGAAAAATAAAAAGTTTCAAGCGAAAAGCCGCAAAGCAAAACCTTGCCAGCCGATTTATTAGTGAGTCACGCAATCAAATCAATTGGTAAGGGCCCTCAATCTAATAAAAATTTACCAGATTATATAGCCTTTCGTAATTTACTTTTCTCATTTGAAATAATGCTGAGGATAGGGATTTATTTTGCCACGGGCCCGCAAGGGTGCCAGTGTGCCCCTGCTAATGAAATTGTATCAATAGGAACAAAGCATAATTAATTATATCAAAACAGTTTATTCTCAGTTTTATGACTTCCTGGACTGAGCTGGGAGATCGATGTACCAGTAATGTTATAATACCAGTATCATTCTGTTACATAGTTACACACGTTGGCCGATTAATGAATGAATTTGATGTGTGGTGCAGGTGCTATCTTTCTGCATTAATTCTCACTCAATTTCATTTGTGCAATGAACTAAATTTTTTTTGCCAATATATATATCAGGATAAATCTAGAAATACAAGGCGTTCATTCATCAAAATGAGTGTTTTTACTTAGTGGCTTAACTAAAGTTATTTGAATCATGAAAATAGGCTGAAATTGACAACAAAAGATTGCCCACTAGTATCATGCATATTAATCTATAAACTCAGAGTGATCAGATTGTATACTTGATAGTTGATACATACATATTTAACTGATGGCAATGTAGTAGCATACATTATGGTCTACAACTGCCTAAACAGGGAAGGCAGGCAGTGAAAGTGCCCGCGCATTACTGCTCGCACCCGCAGACAACCCGCAAATAATTGCCCGCACCTGCCCCTCACCCGCAATCTTCTATCCGCGCTTGCCCCGTGCCAGCACTGAGTGGTTGCAGGTACCCGCTGCCGTGTGGGCATACCCGCCCCACACAGATCTCAAAGTCAAATACCCCAGATACAAATTCAATGACCATGCTAGTACTAGTAGTAGTTGTGAAATTCAAGATTACTTCTGACATTGATGCCAAGAAGTCCTTGAATAACATTGTTGTAGTTCACAAAAAGTACAAAAATGTTTGTGATATGTAGTCCAAATGAGGGTTTTCTGGATTGCGAAGTCCAGATATACTTATGTGTGTTAATGAAAACTATTGGATTCAGGGTATAAAATAAGAAAATTTGATCACTGCACATTTTGCTTCGTGCATACTATTGGCAACTAATTGGCATACTTATTCAGGCGTATAACTAGAAATGGCCTGCCTGAGGGGGCCATAACATAAAGGAAATACAGGGTGCTTGGCGGAGTTTCCTATCTCTTCCATGTTCATTTTGGGCTGGGTGGGGGGACGGGCATCATGGCCCAATGGCCCTCCACTAAATAGCCCACTGTACATGTTATGCCTAAGTTCCAATGTTCACACAGGGAGCAACTGAACAATGAAATATTACCATCTATGTTTATGAGAAGAAATTGTTGCATATAAATGTTTTGATAAATTTAGTGTGCAATTTGGGTCTGAATGAGCTGTTCTATTCAAAGGAGCTCAAGGAATTGGTTCATCCTGTGAAGTTTTTGGGAATTTCTGTTTTAGTAAAATATCATTACATAGTAAAATAGACTCTACTAAAAACTGCAAAATCTATTGATAATTATTGCTGTAAAATAGAGGTTAAAAATTTGATTAATTTATAACATTTTTAACTCAAGAGGAAAGACCTAAATGCTATCAGAGCTGTCGGTGGAGCAAGGGAGATCAAATATAGGTAGTTAAATTCTTGCTGAGGATTAAATGTCCTGTTATTAAATGTGGAAAAGAAGGCACAGTAAAAAATATGTTCAATACTATCTTGTTAAGGGCATCCAATTTCACATTGTGTTAATAAACAAGTAATCCAAAAAAAAAGGAAAATAATGGTGTGGGAGAATTACACATGTATATTGATTATGTTAGATGGAATACAAATTGAACAAGTTCAAGTGATCAAATTTTATGAGTTTTCATAGATAGCAAATTAACATTGAAATACCGAATATAAACCACAAAAGTAATAAAATCAGTAAATCAATAGCAATCCTCTATAAAGTAAGACATATTTTAAACAAAGAATAGAAAATAAACCTGTATAAATCACTAATTCTTCCATATTTAAACTATTGCAATATTATCTGGGCAACTACCTACAAAACAGCTCTCAAACCATTGTTTATCAAGCAAAAGAGGGCACTTAAAACTGCTTTTAATTTACATATTTTAACTCCTTCTTAGACTGTCTTTGAAATGGCAAAGGTTCATTCTGTTTATGAAATTAATGATATTCACATTTGTATTTTCATGTTTAAATATATGCAAAACCTTTTGCCATTAAGATTTACACATATGTTTGAATCGAGAATAAATATTCACTTGTTATCTATAAGAATTGCATCTGATTTGTGTTTACCATTTCCAAGGATTGAAAAATGTAAGTTCTCTATTTTGTTCATTGGACCTAAAGTATGGAATTCTCTGCAATTGGCATCAAAAACCTTGTTACATTAGAACATTAGACCAGTTTAAGAGTAATATTAAGAAACTCATGTTTGTTTCCACCAATAGAAAACTTTGAGTTGACATTATTGTGCAGTTTGTTGTACCTATATAGTTTTAAACTAACATTTGTTGTTTTAAAAATCACTATTCTTATTGTTTGATTACATTGTCTAGACTATTGTGTAAGTTATTTTCTATGGACCAACAAGGCCTTCGGGGTTTTATGTCTATTTTTGTTATTAACTCCCGTATGTATGTATTGAAAATAGTGAAATAATTTTTTTTTTTTAATTAATAAATAGATAAAGCTAAAAAATAAGTTATTAGTTTTGGCAATACTGCTGAGAACTATAAAGTTTTGCAATTAAATAAAGTAACTCTGGAAGTGTATTAACATCAGGAACAAATCAAGCTTATACGGCTTATCAAATATTGTATTTGGAAAAATGTTTCATCTCAATGGTGTTTGCTGCATATGGTTAAAATCATTGGACATAAAGTGGCTTGATAGGCAACAAACTGATTTGTAAGACAACATTTTTGCTGAAAGAAAATAACTTTGTTTGACATGAAGTTGTTTGGAGGAGTAAGAATTTTTGACAGCGGGCACTGACGCTATTTATAATGATTTGTTTGGCTTTCCATGTTTCCCCTCATTAGAACTAAGAAACAATAATACAGTGTACTATTAATTATAATTTTCATTGATCAACAGGAAGGCTATCTGCAAATCTCTTTTATCTTAAGATGATGGTTTCCAAGCAGAAAATATCCTCTGCATCTCAGACGGTGTTACAAGATTAATACTTAGCTATCCAAGGGCACAAAATAATATTCTTCCTGGAAAAGGAACTGTTTGGAACGTGTAATCAGTGTCTCTGGATATACCATTGTAAAATAAAGCAGTGCAAATTTCCAAAACTATCATCAGGCAAGCAAAAGTCTTAAATTGGTGTGAATATATTGTGTATATGACACAGTTCACTATAATTTTGCACATAAAGTGTGAATTTGATCACTGCACAAATTCGGATTGATCACTGCACATTTCAGGTTGATCACTGCACATTTTGGGATCGTTGCACGCTTATTTTATACCCTGATTGGATTCCATTTTGAGCAGTATGAAATTACTGCTAATATGATTGCCTTGGAGAGAAAGTGTGTGTTTTATGGTTAATACCTCTTCAACGTCTGATAAGGTAATGCCTCAAGAGTGAGTGTGGGCTATTTAGAGTGATGTAATTCCTGCAGAAAGAGAAACCTGTAATGCTGACAAAGCAAAAACAGAGTACTTTGTAGAAATATAAACTCGGCAGCATTTAAAACACAAACTTTTTGCGTTGTGGTAACCAGTTGGGTGAAATAGGGGAAATGAGCGGATCACGCGTGTAAGTTGGCGGGAAACGGGGGCAAGTGTGTGGAAGTAGGCGGAAGCTTAGGGAAGCGGGGGAAATCGGGGGCGATGGGATAAAAGGGGATCCTACTCTTAAATCCTACTCTTAAAAGTCTATCTCTTCAACTTTGCTGTCACCTCTTCTCCTCCATATCTACTCTATTCACACTCACGACATTGTGCATGAAGATTCCTATTGACATTGCTTTTGAGTGTGGCTAACAAAATCCCAGGGAATCCTCCCTCATTTCTTTCAAATCAGCTTTTTCTGCAGCCCTTCCCACGAAACTCCTTCATGCACCTTTACACAGTCATTCATTCAGCACTCTCTTCACTTGCACACACTCCCCCTGCTCTTCTCACTGAACCAATCCAATTCGAAGGGAGGCACAGCCACTAAAGCAACAGCCTCAGCTGCCCTGTGATAGTGTGCAAACGAGTAGGCCTACATTATGTATTAAAGCCAACCTATCTCATTTTCAGCCTAAGAACTAAATGCCACATTGCATAATTTGCAAATAAAATTGATATAGGCCTAACACAAACAGACATGGGCAAATATTTCCATTGCCAATACGACACACTCCAAAACAATCTATGCACACTCAGCAGGGGGACATTTACAGTAGTCTTATTAAACGAGCCACAAAAGCAACAGCCTCAGCTATCCTGGGTACACACCCAAGTATTTTCGCAGGCTTTCCTCTAGATAGAGTGGGTCGGGGCATGCGGCCCCCCTTAACTTCGAGGTGCAATTTGACCTACTTTTTATGGGCCATTATTTGAATGCTTATGCTGTCAGGAAGGGATCACTTGACTCTACTAATAACTAGTGAAACAAATGTCTACCAATTTTAATAAAGGAGCTACGGTCATTTTTGTAAAAAAATTAAAATGGCCTTCTTACCCCACCCATCGGGCAAGAAGCCCCCCTATTATAATCCTATGACAATTTTTTTTGCGAGCGCATTCAGCCTAAAAATTATTTCTCAGGTTTCTTCTATCCTTTTTAAGGCATTCTATTTACTTATTCTGAATTTCAGAATTTTTCTGTTCGTACTTTAATTTTTAAATATTTTTTGTCCTGTGTCAATTTCGGGCCAAATTTTTTCTATTTTAATTAGCCATTCTATCAAGATTTAAGGTAAAGTACACATTATTAAATGGTTCCTGAAGCAGCTTTGACCCCCCAGTGAAGGGGGCCTCATGCCCCATATCATGTGGGGCCTCTCGCCCCAAACCCACATATTTTAATTTGACCTCTATATTTTGAACTAAAAACATGATCCAAATCATATTTATGTGATAGTCATAAAGTGAAGCAATGCATATATCCATTATACTTTAAAAAAATTCCAAAGTTATTTCTGACAACCCCTTTCAAAGAATTAGTCAAAGTTACAAAAACCATGCACATTTTTTTGTTTCTTTAATTTCTACTATGGTTTGGTGCTGTTTGCCATGAAAATTTGTGACATCACCTAAAACACCTCTAGCTTCAATCCTGTCAATAGATAAACGCACCGTTAATGTAAGTTTGGATATAAGCCTGGGGGGGCCTCTCACCTAACCCGGGCTTCTTGCCCCAACCTACTCTAGGCTATATGTTATACCAAGTTGCCAAATCATGTAATACGCACCTATAAAGAATATAAAGCACAACAAATTACGCTTAGGCATATGAATAGTTACATCTGCATAAAACACAGAATACTTTACTTTGACACGAACATACAGGCCTATAACCTCCTATGATACAACATACAACCATCTGTGTAGCCTACACACTCACAGCACAGTGAGCAAATTGTACAGCATTGTACGGACAGCATCCCAATTCAAGTTGTTCATGAAACCAATATGCCATAGCTACATTTGCATCAGAGGCGGATCCAGAAAACACTTTATGGGGGGGGGGCCGCACAAATGCACATGTTCTACAAATATTGGGATTTTTTTTTTACATTACAATCTATAGGCCCAAGAGGTCTGCCACTGTGTGAAATTATACACAGCACTTGATTTGTAAACCCATTCATTGATCTTCAGCAGGCCCTCACGTATAACAACACCACAATCACATCCCAATAGACACATTGTACAAACACTCTGACCAGCCAGGAGTTCATAATTTTATGACTGTCTATCTATCTATCTATCCTTTGATGTTTCACTGAAGCTATGCACATGCTATCCATCAAATGTTGAGACTTTATCAAATGGTACACACAATAGCAATCTGGTGAGGATTTGGTGCAAGAACATCATTTTGACACTTGCATCATGACTGTTACCAGTAAGGAGTGAATGTTACAACTGTGAATGAATGCAATTCAATCAATATCACATGAAATGCATTTTCACCCCACCTGTCTCTCCCAACGGGTATTCTAGTAATTTATAACATGGGAACAGGAAAAGGTGGTAGGGAGTGTATCCTGTCATGAGGCCAACTATAGTACCGACTATACAGCATGTTTAAAGATCTCAAATGGTCAACAATGATGTTCACCTGTTTTTGCCTGGCGCACAACCCGAATAAATTAATAAATCTCTCTCTCAGAAAGATTTCAACCCAGCAATTCATCAACTCGGGTTGTGCGCCAGGCAAAAACAGGTGTGCGACTGTGTCACACCAAAACCTCTTTCCCACATTTCATGGAAATCACATACCAACCTGTCAATGGTCGCCAAAGAGATGCAGCTTGAAACTTTTGTAAAGGAACCACAATGATGCGAATGGTTTTGGGGACATGTGGCGTCAAAAAACCCCTGAGCGCTGTTGATTTTTCTGTTTGTCACGAGAAGGAGCCAAATTTGTGCAGCGCACGAATGACAAATCTGTGACACTATTGGCCTTGATGCGTATAAATAGAGGTGAAACAATGATCAAGGCAGGAGCGGAGATTAGACCTGATCAGATCACTCCTGTATTAGCCTCCTTCACTGACACATGTTAGTTTAGGAATGCCTCAGATTATGCTTCAAATGTTGGAAAATATGTCTATTGCTGCATTGTTATATAAGTACCATCAGCGCCATAACCACAAACCATGCATGTAGACACAAAATCAGCATCTGCATGCTGAAAACCCAGGTTTGGTCGCCGATACCTTCGTAAAGCTTTGGGTTCTTGAAATTTTTGCTGCTATGTTGCAGAGTTTATTTGAACTGCCAGCCCTGGCTGATACTGCAAACAAGAAACCTTTTAAGAACAGCAAAATGGCCTAACAAAGTTTTCCCTTAATATGGATGGGGGTCATTGGGGGACTGTCGGTTACGTGGTAGTGTGCTGGGTTGCGATTTGCTAGGTCCAGGGTCCCTATCCAGCTCTTGCCGGGTCATCTGGGCCTATGTTGGATGGCTGTTTCAACCATCCTTTGATCATTGCTGTCCTCTTCCTGTCCTAATAATTAAGCCTAGCAGAGCATAAATACAGGATGTAAAGCCCCAATCATTCTATCAGCCCTTCTTATCATGGATGTTTTTGGTCCAAATTAATTTGTCATTCTTGAATCTGTTGCTTTACTAAATCACTAGACACTGCAAACTCAGCTCTTGGACTTCCTCTGTATAAAACGTCTTTCCTTAGATGTAAAATCTGGAGACTCCATTGCCAGACTCGATTGCCCAGCACTGGAGCATATGCAACTTTTCTGATATGCTGTCATAGCCAAATATAGCGAATAGCATTCCTTATGGACAACTTTATCACAGCCTTGGAATTATGTCTGGCCAGACTGGCCAATAATACCGCCACAAGAGCTCAGGTGCTCAGTTGGAACTGGAGGGGGTGTTTTTTATTTGGTCATACTTTAAGTGTTTGAACTGTTAAAGATGAGCATTTTTCGTCCACAAGTTGACTGAGAAATTCCATTTTTGATGTAGAGCCAGGAACTGAGTCAGCTACATTTGGTCAGCTCACTTGAAGAATTAGTGGCTCATTTATTCAGCTATCAGAATTTTGTCGGCTGCAACTTAATTTGACTTAATTCAGCTGACTTGAAGTGTCTTTTCATGAAAGGTTAAAAAATCATATAAATATAAATAAACTCTCCTGTATATCAAATGGTAGAAGTGCAATCAGGCAAGAACCACAAATTACCACCATGAGACATAAAAGTAGCTCTAGAACTTCTCTGACCCTCCTAATTGCAATTATCTAAGTAGTTCAGTTTGTTCTGCTGCAACTTAAGACCTAATTGTCATCTGAAGACAAAGGCTCAAGCGGCTTCAAGCTGAATTTTCAGCTCAGCTTAGTTCCGGCCCTCCGGGCTCTATTTTGATTTGATACAACTGTAGGTGTTAGTATTGGAATCAAGGAAACCCCTATGCATTATTCCATTAATACCAGCCATATTGGCTTGTTTAAATATCTCAAAACAGAATGTTGGAAGAGGTTTCATTCATACATATTTTGACTCTGCAACCCATAAAACATCTACATGTATTTTGATGTATTACTCACCTCTGTAGTGTTACTGTGAGCAACATTTTGGCTGCCATGCTGATTTTATCTGGACCAGCCATGCCCCGAGATATCTACCATGATGATCTTAAAGCCCAGACAATATAGTAACAGAACACCTCGGTTACACAAATGACCTCCATGGCGGGCATGGACAAGGAAGATTTTCACTTGAATTTTAGTGGTCGTGTTCTTTCTGTTGCTATGCAAAAAAACAACAAGTTTCGTGCCCTTGACAACCGATTCAAATACTTGGACCACTAAACCTGCCTTGCTTAATTACATTCAAAGCATAAAGCTGATTTTACTGACTTGACGAGATAGTTCCAGTTACAACAGAAGACAATATGATGTCAAGGTCATATTTGTTTACCTGTTGGTTTCCATGGTAACCAAGGGGTTCAAAACAATTTTGGAAGTCATCAACATGAACTTGATAATATTTCTTACATATTTGGTAGAATATGTTGTGAATTCTTATCTTGGAGTAAGTGGTTATATGATCAAACAGAAACAATGGCATGAACGTCATAATTTTATATGAATCAAACAATGGATACTCAGCCACATTTCCAGTCAAAACTCCAACAGTATACTACCTACATACTTGTGTGAGGCATCATTGGAAAGCTAAGAACAATGGCTTTCAATATGGCACAACAGATAATCTATTTAATCTTAATTCGGTGTTATACAAAAGATTGCATCCCGATGTATTGAAATTTGCACACATTTGTTATGATTCAAAGGTCACCATAGCAACAGGATTACAACCTAAACTAAATATTTTTTCCTAATATGTGGCCCACACCAAGTGGTACCATAATGCATGGTTGAATTGATTCACAGAGTTTAATTAATCAGACAACATCTTTATTATATGTTGCACATAACCTTCTCTGAATTGATAGACTTGTTGCCATGGAAACAGTTACTGTTGGTTTCGCCATAAGTTTTATAACTTTTCAAAGTCAATTCCTGAAAGTAGAAATTCTAAGGAAAATTTTGGTGTATGACACTTTGTGTTCTACTCCGGTGATCACTACCTCCTCAAATATTGCACTTTTTGGCCTTCTGCTGCTCCACTAATAGTGCCGACTGTAAATTATTATTGGTATTAGTGAAACGGGCGATGTTTTGCTAGTGGGTCAATGCTGTCTCTGTTCGGGACTGACAAGTGGCAGCAGAATGCTGACAGTCCCTGGAAAAATCGCATTGGGTCAGCAATAATTTGATCTGTTTTGGACAGATCACAAGATCAGGTTGCACAACAGCTGTCCATATTACTACGCCAAACTATGGTTGCTGGCAAAGGTCCAGTCCACTGCTTTGAATGGAAATGTTTGGAAATCATGAGACAAAAAGAAAGTTTTGAAACCTAAGCATAAACTTTACCTGTGAAAGGGATGATTTTACTCATCAGAAGTTTGATGGTATTCAATCTACTTATGCCATTTAGTGCACGTTAAATTGTGGTCAGAAAAGTGTCCAAAAAGAATGCTCTCTCACTTATTCACTTGTCCATACAAAGCCAATGTTTTTGCTTTGTGACACCAAAAATGCTCATTTGTATTTATTCTGTTACTTTATGGAGATTTATTAACTAGGACGCCAATATAATTTACAATTCCATAAAAGCTGTGCGAAACTCAACAAAATGTCTAGTCCATACCACAAGTGGCCCCCTCTATACTGGCATTATATGTGAACTACAATGTATACATCCTCCATGATAAAAAATAGTTCCAACTTATTTTGGTATTTACAAGCTGTCTGCTTAAAATTGAAGCCAACCTAAGTCAGATTAGACACTTACAGTTTTTGGAAATAAACTAGACCATCATTAAATTATGGAACTGTCCTTGTTTCTTCCACACTGTCCAGGTTTCTTCCAGAGATTGAATTTCTGTTTACCGCTCACAGGAGCTCGCGGATTTTGCACCCTAGGTGGCAGCAAATAGCGGTCAACTTGTAGACGGGTTACACCATGTATAGCTGCTTGGTTGGAACTGCTTATGGGGTACTGCCCATGCTTAACTCTTACTATACAGCCAAGAAAATTGGCAGCCGTCGCTACCCACATGCTTCAAATTTTGTCCTTTATGACCCCATATATTTTATCATCTCGTCGGATGAGAATTCTTCGTTCCACAGGCTGGCTGAAGATGTTTTGCGTTGACCCCATATGGCAAAACATCACCTGTTTCATTTACTTACAGACGGCACTGTATAATTATTTTGATACTGGCTAGTTTTCAATTCCGCAGGCTCTAGTGGGTGGTCGGTACATCAGAAACGGAATGTGAGGAACTTGCACAACGTTTGTCTGGAAGAAACCAGGGCTGTCTTGGTCTACTTTTTATTTGAAAATTTTAGTCGCAGTATAGTATTTGCAAGGGAATCATCTTATTTCACATTGTGGTAGTGAGGTATTGAACGCCTTATAATGTGACAAATGCTGTCAAGCAGAAGCTTAGATATTGATGTTTTTAAAGGTCATTCACCACGGGAGAGGGAATATGTGATTTATCACCCGAGGCCTTTAGGCCCAGGTGTGATGAACACATATCCCTGATCCCATGGTGAATAACTGGCTTATACCATGAGACAAACACTCAAACAGTCAAACCATGAGAGGATAACTGGACAACAAAGGGGAATTATTCCCCTGAAAGACTGTAATGTGATTGGCTGACAGAGGTGTCGAATGGTATAAATACAAAAATGTCATATCGGTTTATGATACTACTTGAAGGTCCCCAGAAACAACAATAAATTTTTTTCAATAACTTTGTTTCAATTTAAAATACAATGGTGTGCTATAGCTCATACATGTCGAAGCTGCAAATTAAAATCTGTGAAAATTAGTCAAATTGATTTTATTCAAATATACAAATTTAATGAATGCGCAAATGATCTTTTTTTTTGCATTTTGGGAGGTAACTGACGGCATAATTTTGAATTAACAGTTAATTTGAAATGATACACCCTAAACATCCATAAGTACAGTATTTTAGAACCATGCATGTTAGATGAATAATTAATTTAAACTCTAGCATCAGTGAAATTATAAGAAATACAGGCAATGTAATTGTAATATATCTAGGCAAGTCTGCATCTGTTCATGAGTTTAAGATAGTTTTGGTTTTTTAAAAACTAATGTCACAAACGTCAATCATCAGTAGCAACTCAGTGTGTAGGTCATATTTGCTTTTTACAGTCAGGAAATTTGATATGTGAAAAAAGTGGACTGCTGCACTGCAAAAATGGCATTCGTGTGTCGTCATGCTGATGATTTGTCATGATCATACCCAATATTTTCAATGTTAATTTGATTTAAGGAGACTACTCCATTGTTGGGACAAGGAAACGTACGGATCATGCATCTGATCTTTACTCTAAATTCAGTTATGACAAATAAAATGGCCTCCTCTTGATCGTGACTAATCTATCAGCCTCTATGTTTCCCATGTTGAATGTAGAGAAGATGACACTTCATCAACTATCATGTGTCACGAAGTGGCATTTTCACAGTGCAACAGTCCACTATGCTTGCTTATCTAATTTCTTGACTGTAAACTGGAAATTTTCACAGCTCTAGAGTAAGTGCGAGGCACTGCAAGTCAATGTATGTCTTTTTTTAAATGTTATTTTTCACATTTCATATTATTAATCATAATTATATTCACTTACCGAAATAATTAAGTTCTACCTGTATTGTCAAGCCGCCAATCAAAACATGAATGATGTGGAAATTGCGTATGTGACGGCCCACCTTGTAATCTGTATATTTGGTGGCTGATGTTGGCTATACCTGCATTGCTAGATCAGCAGCAAAGGGCTCAATATCAATCAAACCTTTTCTTGTGCAGTTGCTGCATCAATGACACTGTGGGAGTCTAGGAGTCTGTCACTTTGATATAGAAAAGTAGTGGACTGTTGCAGTGTTGCACTGTGAAAATGGCACTTCATGTGTCATCATACTGATGATTTGTCATGATCATACCCAATACTTTCAATGTTAATTTGATTTAAGGAGACTTATCCCGCTTGTTGGTGAAAGCCAAACAAAAGGATTATGCATATGATTTTCACTCTAAAATCAGTTATGACAAGTCAAATGGTCTTCTCTTGATCATGACTAATCAAACAGCCTCTATGTTTCCCATTTTGAAAGTAAGAGAAGATGACACTTCATTGGATATCATGAGTCATGACGTGCATTTTTCACAGTGAACTGGTCCTCATTTTTTCTATATCAAAGTGACAGACTGTAATATCAGGTGCAGGACAAATAGTACTATGTGAAAAGTGCGATCGAAGCACATGCATGTGCGAAGTCTTGTTGACATGTGATTTTTTATGCTGTGCTTCAATAAATCCACTCAGAAAAATAGTTCAGCTATTCAACAGGTTTTTAATGGAAAACCTAGATGTTTTGTCTTTATAGAATTTTCAAAGCACACTCTGGTAACTGAGAAATCCTGGTTCCTCCTTTCTAGGTATCTATCGATTGCAGAGTCTAAAAGAGCTGTGCAAATATTTAATCTACTAAATTTGCCTTCTTAAAATTTCCTTCCGTAAATAAATGAACTGCTTGGTTTCGTCCATCCATGATTAATTACTGTATCGTTGAATTTGCGTCCATGATTTACTTAAACTGAATTACCCTCATTGGGAGCTGGATAATACGTGAATTTATCTTGGACAAGAACTCAATTTATCTTGAGAGTAAAGTCAAATAAACGTTTTTTAAATTCACCCTGCACATGTGAATGTATGAAAAACATGAAATTACCAACAATGACATTGATATTTGACTGGAAGGTAAGGTGACTACTCCTTTGTTTGAACGCTTTGTCTTTTTTGTGAATAATTGATTTCCTTGAATTTACATCAGTGAAGAGAACAATATACTCTAAATTCTAACGTACCACAAAAGTTAATGGTTTGTATTTTGATCCCCAGTAGATGTCTGGACTACGTCAGTGGCAGTGTTTTCTCTGCAACATGTGTGAGCTCATGCGGATCTACGTAATAATCACAGTGTTTTCCAGCGTCGTTGGGTCTGTACTTTTTGATATTTTCTTCTGATGTAATATTGCCTGTCAGTCCTTTAATTATTTCTGAACCTAACATTCTCTCCATGCTATATTGCAGTTTTGTGACATTCTTAGTTTGAAATTGGATAAATTTAACTGGAACTTTTCCGTATAACCGTGATCTGTGTGTGCTGTAGAAAAATGGCCACCCTAAAGCCGGCCATGCTATTTCGATAACACTAGAGTTTGGGCGCATAAAATAAGTCCATTGCAAGGCTGCCGAATGAGGTCCTATAAATAGACTTGTGCAGTAAATAGAATTAAGTTGATGTAATAATGTCATGTTTCCAAAATCCATAATTTTGGTGTTTTTGTACCCAGCTTTTACGAGGGAGTTGGCATTGTCTTCTATGTTAATCCATATTCGACTGGAATTTCTTTGTAAAAGTATTAGTTGTTTGTCTGGACACTGTAACTTGCTTACATTGTAATGGTTACGCAGGAAATCGATCGCACTTGGTGAATAGAAAAAGGAGTCGGACAGCATTCCGTAACGATAACAAACTCCACCGGGGTGAGAATTGTAGCTGTATCTGTACTTTTCTGTCGCCTTACTTTGGGAGAGGGCACCCAAAAAAAAACTTGCATAAGGACGTCTTGCGCATCTGTTGTCCAAAGCTTTGGGAAAGAATAGATGAACGTCATTCGTCAATCTGGCTTTTTTCCAGATCTCCAGTAAATGTTGAAAAGGTATATAGTATTGTTTGATGTAATGGTATATGTTGTCTGCAATGTACTGAGAAGTGTTTCCATGGAATATTGCTGTATGATTATATAGAGTGTAATCACTAGGAATTTGTTCTGTGCTAAATTCCACTGGCATAGTATGAAGTGTAGACGCCTTCATACTTTTCGAATTAAACACCTTTAAAGTTCTCATAGGTTGCCTGCAAGTATTTTTCATCTTCTGCACAGGTGGTGGTATGCATATCCATTGTAATAATGTAATTTTATTTTTTCGCAAGAATTCTTCCTTGGTTGTCATCATCTTAACTGCTGTATTCTTTGCCGTGATCAAAAGTCTCTTGCCTTTTTGGTTGTCGTTTTGTAAATGTCTCCAAAAGAAGTATGTCACAGAAATACTACTGGCCAGTAGAAATATCATCATTTCTTGCAGTTTCATTTCTGAAATATAACAGAAATATTAGTGATAAAATAGTCTGACAGGCAACAAATTAAGAACAGTTAAATTTTTTCCTCCCAATTGACATAAACCATTTGAGATCTGTTATTCATTGTTAATTACTGACCGATTTGAGCAGCATTTCAACATTAACTGAAAATAGTAAAGGCTCTTCACGTACGCTCACCAGCATCACTTGATTTAGCTCATATTTTTTCAAATAAATTTTTTTTGGCCCAAACCGAATTGATGGCATTGATTCTATGGTTGATAAACTACAAAAATCATTACACTGTGACCATTTCCCGCCTTTCTCTGGTATGGGTATATTTTGACATTTCATTGATCAAATTGTACAAAAATTTGATCAAAGATTGATAATTTCATTTTCTATTTCACATAAAAATCGGACACCAGCTAACTTGCGTTTTGTCTCAAACAGTTTTTTCAGTGTAACCTGTATTCAACTCTTTTAGTTGAGATGAATAAAAGAGTTTAGAAATGTTTATTACAAATGTCCAAAATACTGACAACCCTATAGTCACCAGACCATGACATTCAGTGATAATGGGCGTTTTCGGAAAGGTTACTATTAACTCGAGTGACATGAGTCACGAGGGTTTGTTTCCGAACATGCAAAACTCGACCCTCGTGTTTCCGGGAGGTGCCAACGTCAGTTCTCGAGTGTAGTGTTTCCGGCTACTCCCCGATATCGGAGAGTACCAGGGTCAGGAGAGTTTGTACCATGTGACAAACTGGTTCCTGCTCGAGTGAAGCTCTCCTCTTCTGGTTCCTGGCTACCCTCGTGAATGTTCGGAAACAAACTAGAGTCACCCGAGTCACCCGTGTTACTAGTGCAAGTCTTTGCGAAAATGCCCTATAGACCGAAGATCATCCAAACACGTGCTTCTTCTTGAAAATTTTAGTCAGAAGAAGGTGAAGTTGCGCATGCGTGGTGCCAGAGTGTTGTGCGTAAAACGCTGATGGATCCATAGGATGGACTGGCGGGCTCCCTCTTGTGTTCAACAAATTTTGTTTCACTTCGTTAAACGATTGCTATGTCTATCAATGAGTGATACTTCAGCTCTTTACATGATACCTTTCTGTCATCAGCCACCAGAAGGCAGTAATGTCACAAGACAGTGCTTGTGGTGACCCCTAGGGGTGTGAATGTTGTTGGCTCCTCCTGTTGCAGCAGCTGATGCTTTTAAGATGCTCATCATTTTGTGTTGGTGTCATTCTCAGTTTTTCAAGCAGGAGAATACTATCTTGGGAGATGAGAGGTAAGATATATTTTTTTTGTAAATTGTTTAATTCATTTAGGGTTGTTTTTTTTTTTCATAGATAAATATTGTGTGTTTCTTTCAATCTTTGAAATAAGTAGTAAAAATGTATGACAGGCTAAAGTAATGTAAGTTGGTGTCTGTAGTGTTCAACCTCTTTTGACAAAAGTTAAAAGAGCCACTGAATTTAGAATTATCATAGATTAGAAGCTAAGTTGTGGCCATATGA
This sequence comes from Platynereis dumerilii, assembly GCA_026936325.1. NCBI lineage: Eukaryota > Metazoa > Annelida > Polychaeta > Phyllodocida > Nereididae > Platynereis > Platynereis dumerilii. Next base: position 10,638,764 of record JAPTHN010000009.1, read on the forward strand.
TTAAAAATGAAATACTATCCTTTTCTAATGCAATATCAGTTTAATGCCTCAGACTATGGCAAAGGCAGCTATTGGACCCTTCAGAATTTACAACTGGTGGGGTAGGGTTGGAGCTTTGCTTGAGGGGGTACTAATTTTTAGAGATGCTTGCTTACTTGCAAGCGGCATCTCTATTGGGGGATGAAGGCTCTGAAATTTATGACAAATGCCTTGGTCATGCTGTTTCATCACTGTCATTAAAACTCTGCATACAGTCTCAATAGAATTTTATCTTGCGTTGATAAACTTTTGGTGTCTCTGAGATGAAGAAATTAATATAGAAAGCAAACAGGCAGAGTTTCTGCAGGTCAAAGGTCAATCACCAAAAGTAGGTCACAGGCAAGATACCCTCCAGCAGGTCTTAGAGACAAATACCCTTGTGTAGGTCTCACATGCCAGATACCCTTGTGCAGGTAACAGGTAAAGGGGTTTGTTTGTTTGTTTGTTTGTTTGTTTGTGTTATACGCCCCTGCTGCACCTTAGTGGGCTATATCAAGGCAGGCTACCGCCGTATGATGAGATGAGAAGACTGTGAGTCTGGCACATACCCTATTAATTCAGGGATGCCCAGGGTCTTTCAGTTGCCCCAGCATTGAATACTGGATACAACCCGCCTCCATTTAATGTCCCATGGGCTCGGATTAAAGTGAGTTCCTGGGGTGAGATTTTAACCCATGCCCTTAAAGCCAGTTGACAAGCGCACTTACCAATTAGGCTACTGGGGAACTCAGGCCAAGGGGTAGATACTGTCATGGGCAATCTACAAGCATCTCTTAAAGTGCTTGCACATTATTTTTCACATGCGTTTCTAGGGGGCTTACTTATCTTTTACAACATGTGTAGGGGGAGGTATGAAATTTGAACATAAGAAAAAAGTTATAAAACGCTTGCGCATATGCACAAAGGGGGACTAGCTCAGTCGGTTAGCATGTCAGGCTCCGCTGGATGGGCTCTGCCTGCGTGGGTTCGAGCCCCACAGTGGGCAGCTGCAGCATCCAAGAGCCTCTATGTCTATAAATAGCTCCTGACTAAGGTCCATCCCATAGGACCTACCAAAAACGGAGGGGGTTGTATTCAGTGTTCTATACTGAGGCAACTGAAAGACCCTGCACATCCCTGAACTAATAGGGTATGGGGCAGACTCTCAGCCTTGTCATTCATCAATACATACGGCGTTCATCCCACTCCTATCATAAGCCCTGGGCTTCCTTGTGAGTGTAACCAAAGTAAACTAAATGTACAAGAGTCTGTATGCGCAACTTTACAAGGCATGCATATAACAATGTGTGTGTATTATTGCTTTGTATATCCGGGCGGAGGGGGTTAAAAATCCACATCGGTCTTAGGGGGGAGTACTAAAAATCTGCATGAAACGTTGGGATGCACTTAATATGGCAGAAAATAAATAAGTTAGTCAAGTGAATGACGTGGGACTGTAGCAATGGATGTGCAGGCCACGGTGAATTAAGGCATAGTGGACAACTTTATGTTTTGCGAACAAATTTGTAGGAAAGTGTTGTGGCTTACTTACGTTGATGACTGTACCAGGGACAGTTTAGGTCCAATGCTGTCAACTGCTAAAAATGATTGACTCTTGGCACTACAAGTGTTTTTGCATTGTAGACAGTCTCAGGTCACCCAGAAGATCTGCCGAAGTGTCTTAGGTTTTTTGTATATTCAATATATCCAAGTAGTGCTGTGGTGCATGTATTACAGCCAAACACTTTGATATAGAATTAGAGTGGACTGTGGCACTGTGAAAATGGCACTTCTTGTGTCATCATGCTGATGATTTGTCATGATCAAACCCAATACTTTCAATGTTAATTTGATTGAAGGACACTTATCCCACTTGTTGGTGACAACCAAACGAAAGGATTACGCATCTGATTTTCACTCTAAAATCTGTTATGAGAAGTCAAATGGCTTTCTCTTGATCATGACTAATCAAACGGCCTCCATGTTTACCATGTTGAAAGTAGAGAAGATGACACTTCATTGGCTATCATGAGTCACGAAGTGCCATTTTCACAGTGCCACAGTCCACTCTAATTCTATATCAAAGTGTTTGGCTGTAAGTGTACATTGTTAAAACTGTTTTTATTGGTGTCACGGTGTGTCCTGTGGTCAGGGAACATTGGGACATTATGGTCATTTTACATTACAGCCAAACACTTTGATATAGAATTAAAGTGGACTGTGGCACTGTGAAAATGGCACTTTGTGTGTCATCATGCTGATGATATGTCATGATCAAACCAAATACTTTCAATGTTAATTTGATTTTCTGTTGGCTACCAAGGAAAAGGTACTGTCTAATCTCTTATGCCTTGGATAACAGCTCAATAATGTCAGTGACAGTCATGCAAACTTTGTTACTAATAATGTAACAGTGAGTTGTTCAGTATTTTCAACATTGAGTAAAGTTAGTGTAATAGTGTATGTTAAAAGCGTCTCGATGTGCCCAAGTTTCCCCCCACACCAAAATACTTTCCAAAGGCGAATTTGGAAAATATTTTTACCTGCCTTTTAATTTCACATAATACAGGTAGAATTTACCTACCTTTTAATTTCACATAATACAGGTAGAAAATAAAATTCATTCTACACAAATAACTTCTTTTACAAAAACAAGTAAGGAAAATGTTGACCTTGCAATGCATTTAACAAATTTTGACATAGAACGTGCATGAGGACAAATGTGCCGAAATGAAACTAATCCTTTTTATTTATTTATTTTTAGCCTCAATGGAACTTACTTTGACTGCTCTGACCAAAGTTCTTCTAATGATATCAGGTGAGTTTGTTTGCTTCAAGTTTTATTGTTTCAAGTGAAGTCCTTTGCCAGATTGGTATTTTGATAAGTAGCTTTTTCGTGATTATACACATTGAACAAACAAGGAGCATCCAGTGTCTATATATGAAAGTGGGTTCTCTGATGTATACAGTGCAACTCAAAATAAGCACGGTTACCCCAGCATTTTGGAAGAATCAGCCGCTACTTCACCCTTTCACGCCTTTTGACTACTCCCTCCAAATCCCTTCCTACATTTTCCAACTTTAAACTACCTTTTAAAATTACATTTAATTCTAATTTAGCCAACAAGAGTTCCAACTCCATCACCCTCATAGTGTTCGATTTCTTTGTTGTTGTGCCTCTTTGCTAATGGCAATTTCATTGGCAGCTGTTTTACGTAATAGATTTCTTGATATGGGATAAGGTTGCAATAAGGAGTCAATTGTAGTTGTAAGGAGATTTGGGGTGGAGAAGAGAATGGAGGGCAAAATAGGTAAACTTTTTAACACTATATTTTCTTAATTCATTTTAGGTTGTACTGTACCCGTATTTACATTGTAAAGAAATGCATGGTTACAATGCAATGGTCACTATATTATCTGTGAAGTGTGAAGATATATGAAAAAAATGAGCAAGTACAGCACATTATAGCCAACTAATCATCTCTCAGGTCATTATAAATGACAGCTTTCCTAGTTTTGCAAGGATTTTTTAAGATATTTGAAATATCTTCAAGGACTCTTGCAAAATTAAAATTTTATCGATCAGATGAAACTGAGTGCGGTTGGAAAGATTGTTGCAGGATTTTTTGGTTGATAAAAGATATTTGCGTTATATTATCTTACTACGGCAAATTTTGCCTTTATCATATATGACACATTGGGCAATTGCATTATTTCATGTCAAGAACAGAGATGTTTTTTATATTTTACCTAGTTTGGTAGAATATTATGTAACTTAAAAAGTACATGCAAGGCCAAAATTTTAAACAAAACGTTCCTCTTATTTGTTAATTATTCTCCCTATGTCGAAAAATGTATGTTTTCATAAATACTGATTTTTTTGTGGACCTTGTTGATGCCAACAAAGTCTGATCTTTGAATCTTAAATATACAAGCAGGCTTTTGAATTTGTTTGCATCTAGGGCTATTTTTCAACAAATGTATTTGTTGTCATACTCTTTCAAAGCTTAGCAAAAGTGCATAGATAAAATTAGATATTGGTTTTAAATTACTAATATTAACAAAAAAGTACTAATATTAACCAAAAATTACTAATGTTGACCAAAAATTGCTAATATTAACCAAATAGTGCCTTTCAATTGAGACCAGTGATATTTTATTTTACTACATCACAAGCATGAGAGTATGAACATAATGAAACAGTCCTTTGTGATTAAAGACATTCAGTACCAGACGAAAGTTTAGACCGCGTCAATATGAGGGAAAATAGGTGCTCAGCTGTAAAATTTCTGCATGGATTTTCTTGCCTACAATGTATGTATCGGGGAAGTTCTACAATAGAGAAAACTTCAGCTATTTTTATCACTTACTTGAATATGTGAGATAACAAAATTTCAGGTGGTCTAACTTACGGTCTGATATTGTATATTAGAGGAAAGGTTGGTAAGTTATTCAGTGTTAATGTAGACAAGTTATTCAATCATGATATGTTGTATTATTGTTCACTGAGACTTACAACAATAATACAATAATACAACATATCATGGATATGCCTGGGACCAAGAGCAAATTATTCTGCCTTATTCAATCATGTTTCGTGTGATTTAAAGGCAATCAGTAGGGTGGGCTGAAAGAAACTTTTTTGGAATTTCAATATGCCAGTGGTATAGAAAGTTGGCTATGGCCAAAAAATGAAAATTGGTGCAAAAAAATTTTTGTGGCATGCGACTTGTGCCGGGCCACTCCAGCTTTTATGAAAATGCATGTTTTTAGTTATTTCGCATGCTTTTTTTGCTAAAAATTGCCCGAAAAAATTGAGAATATATCAATATTGACCCAACAAAAAATTGATCCCAAGGGAATTTTAATTACCCCGAGTCCTCCCCAGCACCCTAAAAAAATTTCCAGCGTATTATCTGCATCAAATTGTGGGTTTAGTTTCCAGAATAGGGGCAATTCCATAAAGTCAGATTTACAGATTTGACACTTTAGCAGCTTGTGTAGCCCTACCATTACACCTAAGTTATTTCATTGTTAAATAGGCCAGGTAATAGGGGTATCAGACAAGCCATCAACCAAAGCTCCAAGTGCAACAGGAGCTGAGCTACAAGGCAAAATGTCATCTTGTGGGACATACTCAGACCTACTCACGCGCTGTATGTTCGACACGAACACATTTTGCCTATTATCTGGCCTCATCCCTATTTAACAATGGTATAACTGAGGTGTAATGGTAGGGCTACACAAGCTTGCTAAATTGTCAAATCTGTAAATCTGACTTCAAGGAATTGCCCCTATACCGGAAACTGAAACCACAAATTGATGCAGGTAATATGCTATGCTGGAAGTGTTTTTAATGGCATTGGGGAGGACTTGGGGTAATTACAATTCACTAGGAATCATTTTTTGTTGGGTCAATTCCGATATTTTTTAGGCACTTTTCAACAAAAAAAGCCAAATTCTGATTCCCAACATTTACCCAGAAATGGCCACATCTTAAATATAAGCCACCTGTTTATGGTGTGACATATCCAAAATGGCCTTCAAAGAAGATTTAAGTATGCCATTGAGCCTTCTGAAACCAAGGAAGCTGACTCAGGCCAAAAAATGGTCTAAAAAAGCATGTGAAATAACTGAAAATATGCCTTTTCATAAGGCCACACATAATTGATTCTTAGCTTCGCGGACCCGCCGACACAATAGATTTACTCCCGACAGAAAAAAAAAATTGAAAAAAAAAAAAAAAAATTTTTTTTGACATTATAAAAAAATTTTTTTTTACCTTTTTTTTTTTTGTCCTACCGACCGACCCTAGAAAAAGTGCCTTGAGAGGATCCGAGAAGCTAAAGATCAATTATGTGTGGCCTAAAAGCTGGAGTGGCACAAGTTGCATGCCACAAATTTTTTTTTGCACCAATTTTCATTTTTTTGGCCATAGCCAGCCCTTCTATACCACTGGCATATTGAAATTCCAAAAAAAGTTTCTTTCAGCCCACCCTAACAATAAGTCATTACACGGGGAAAAAAAACACAATAAAAAAAGTCAACTTAGGGAGTAATAATGGTGTTTTAAAGAGCTAAAATTGTTTACAATTAAATGGTCAACTAAAAGCACCAAGAAAATATATATCTGACTCATTTTCATCCTTCTAATTGAGTATGAATACACTTGACACACAGTCATACTGCAAAAATGGTGTTTTTGCCTGGGTTTAATCAAACAGACACCTATTTGAAATATCACGATTCATGAAACAATGGTATTTACGTTGACCTGAGCATGTGTCCTGATAAAATCAAACAACGTTTGTTTATTCGCTTATCTAATGATGAAAATACAGCCACTTTTATGGAAGGCATAAAACTGGTCCTCTCACTAACATTATGTTTCAAATTTTCAATACACTTTCCAGAGTGGCATCTGTAATATTGTCAGTACTGTGGAAAATTAACAAACGGTTATCGATGTTTTCAGGGCACATAATCAGGTTAATGAAAACTCTCCTTTCACTGTTTTATTATACTTCAAATAGGTGTCTGTTTGACAAAACGCATGCAAGAATGCCTTTTTTGCCGTTTGAGTGGGTGTTAAGTGTATTCATACTCCATTGTTTGGATAAAAATGTATCAGACATTCATTTTCTTGGTGCTTTTTAGTTGACCATGCATTTATTTATTAACAATTTTGGCTCATTAAATCAAAATAACCACACCGTAAGTTGAAATAAAAAAGAAATTAAATAAATATGTTTTTTCTGAGTGATGACTGATTGCCGCTAAATCACATGAAACATGATTGAATAGCTTGTCTAAAATGACATTCAATAATTTACCAACCTTTCCACTAATACAGAATGCCACCAAGGGCCTTTGTGGATGTAGGCAGCATCAGACCGTGAGTTTGGACCACCTGATATTTTTGTTTATCACACATATCCAAGCAAGTGATAAAAAAATAGTTGAAGTTTCCTCTATTGTAGAACTTCCCTGATACATGGGCAAGAGAATCCATGAAGAATTTTTTTAGCTAAGCCACTATTTGCCCCGATATTAACAAAATACTAAAGCGGTCTAAACTTGTGTCCGCTACTGTAAGGAAATTAAAATTGCTAGTAAAGCACTTTCACAGCAGATGACAGCAGATATTGTTACAGACTTTTGCAATGAACTTGTGGCTTTCATTGCCATGAGATTGTAGTCACAATTTCAATTTGTCTTTTTAATAATAATAATAATTTATTTTTCTATAGTGCATTACATGTAGGCATCTTAATGCACTTTGACAATATGAAATAATTTGACAATTTAAAAGTTAAAATCATAAGAACAGGTAATATAATTATACACCAAAAGTGTGTCTTGAGTCCTTTCTTAAAATCGACAAAGTCAGTTATTTTACGAAGATGCACGTCTTTATCGTTAAAAAAACACAACTGATCGAGATCTCTCTTTGCAAGCATATAAATAAATGACAATTTATATAATATTTTGACTTCAAATTCTAGAGTAGAATGAGTTAAAATTACATAATTAGCAGAAAAAATTAGCACACAAATGAGATACGTACAGAAGCTCAGTATCAAATCAAATTGAAAGGTATACCAGCAGTGAAACACTGTTGAAAACAATGGGAATTTCAGTCCCATTAATGACCACAAAAAATTTCTACTAAATCAGATATCAGTTATCGGCATTTTTACACACAAGCAAATTTATTACATGGTTAAGAAAAGAGAAAAAGTAATTTAACAAAGTTTTCATAGGTTTTGTTTATGAATACTTGTTTAGGGATACATTTCACATTTACGCAACTGTGTTTTTGTAAATTATATCAATTATTTTCCGGAGTCAGGAGTCACCAATTTAATTTTAAATTCCGACTCCACCTGAAAATCAAAGTGTGACTCTGACTCCACAAGAAAACCCCCCAATGCTACGCCTCCCGACTACTGACTCTTGACTCACACCAATTAAAAGACAAGGTGTTTTTCATTATTGTTGCTAGTTATGGCTGTTTCAGTGACATATCATGCATCAAACGTCAGAGAAAATTGGCTTGTGCAATCTAAAAAATGTCGGGACAAAATTGGTTTTTTAGATTCTAAATGGTTTTTTGAAAAACCAAATTTCAATGCAAATCCAACATGGATTTTAAAAAAAATCCGTGTTGGTTTTTTGCATGGATTTTTAAAAAGATCCATGTTGGTTTTTTGCATTGAAATTTGGTTTTTCAAAAAACCATTTTGAATCTAAAAAACCAATTTTGTCTGAAATTTTTTAGAGTGTGAGGAGATCGGTTGCAGAAATTTAAAACAGAAAAAACACGGAGTCTACCTTAACTGAAACCCTAACCCTATTCATAAACCTAACCCTAATTTTAGACATAACCTGCTCATGTTTTCTAATCTGATGTGTTCACCCTATGTTTTGTCATTACATTTCTGTCACAGACATCCTGACATGTCCGTCATTTTGACAGTTCATTCATATTTAGTTGAAACAGCCATACATGGAACTGCCTCTATAATAATTGCCACCGCGCTCCCTTAAATAAATGCGTATGAGCAGTGTTTCATCAGATGTAATTTACTAATTTTTCATAGTTGAAAATTAAATCAACTTACCAAAAAAATTGAGTTTCACCTGAATTGTCAAGCAACAAATCAAAACATGGAATGACTGGGCAATTCCGTTGGTGACGCGGCTCTATTTGTAATCTCTACTGATATTTGCTTGCTGTCGTTGGCCTACTTGCACAGTCATAAATGGGCTGTGGTCTAATCAGTTCCATTTTTTTTTTAATTCAAGGGTAGCAATTTCTATAATTTTATTTCAACGAAACCAAACTTGCCCATATTTTTTTTGTCAAAATAACTACCAATTTTAATATGTTCACTTGGGTCTATGTTGGACTGGACGGCTGTTTTCAATCATCCTTCACCTGATTGCCATGTCCTCCACCTGTCCTTGTTAGCATCACAAGTGCATAAATACAAGACGTAAAGCATCAATCATCCAGCCATCTCTTTCTCATCTCATGAAGAACTTGCCTGTTCATTATCCATTAGCCTATCAACTACAGTGGGGCGCAGAATTATCCTCAAAGGCAATTTGACCTAGTTTGATGTCAGGGGATGTCAGTGTGACGTCAGTGTGACGTCATTGTGACATCACAGACCTTATCCTGACGTCAGGTGACGACATGTCAACATTGTCATGTCAGAATCAGACTCAGATTGCATACATGGATACGTCCCCCTGGAGAACTTGAGGATATTTCTTCGGTTTCTTGTCATATCTTCCTTTACAAACCCCCTAAATTCCATGGTGGTCAATAAGTAGAACAATGCAGTTATCCATTATACTGTATCAAATTTCCAAATCTGTTTCTGACAACCCCATTCAAATCATTAACAAAAGTTATAAAAACTGTGCACATTTTTTTGTTTCTTGAATTTCTTATTTGGGCAATTGAAATTTCATAAATGTCAGATTTGCAATAAGAGTAAGATCTATGAATTCTTCGTGCCGTAAAAGAATGAGATATTTATTGTCTGGTATATGTTGTGTTAAATTGAAATTTTATGTATCTGACAAAAGGTATATATTTCGTTCTGAAGTATACGCCTTTCTCAATGTATGAACTAATTTGAAAATGAGACCAGCAATGTCTTTGCGGTGGTGTCCTTTTTTGAAGAAGTTTTGAAGAGCCGTGTCACAGTGTCAATTGTCCCTACTTAAAACGGACATTTGCGAATGCGTACATATTTGAACTTGTGAAAAACATTATAACCGCATGTTTGTAAAATGTTATATTTGTTATGCTAGGGAGTTGCTGAATCATTGGAAAATCCACATTCTAAAAACACCACTGCAATATACCTCTCAAAAACTGCTGATGCTATGAAAATGTAGCATTTCAATATCCTTTTTCGCTCCTTTCACTCTGAGATAGACAGTTTTTGTCACCTCCGGTTGTGGCTTAGTGCATTAATTGCGGACTTCCAGAAAGACTTAGGGTCTTATTGCGATATATAAGGGCAGAGTGCAAGTGATATGAGAAATCCGGTGAGATACAGTGGGCATTAACAGGGCATTAACTGGGAGTTAACTGGGCATTACACTCACAGTGACTGCAGTGGTCAGCAGAATTGGCATTTATGGCCATTTATGACCATTATTCTCACAGTAACCTCAAGTGAGGTTGTAGTCGAGCTTTGTTACATATACAGGTGGTGTCAGCTTATGGGCAAATATTGAAATATATACATAGGATAATAAGAGAACTGATCACACTTCCTACTTCAGTTTGTGGCATTAAAAATGTCACAGGGAGCCAGGAAACTCTTGACTAACATACCCGTCTTGGGAAGTGAGAGTAGAAGGAAATGGAGGGTTGGCGCCATAAAACCGGTTTCATATCGCTTGTGAAGTTGAGAGTTGTCGCCTCATTGCAGTGTCGTTCTGCTGTCCTAACCTGTTGCTATAGGATATGGGAATATTAAAATCGATAAAATAATTATTTTGTTGCACTTTGGCACGCATCTGAATAGTTTGTCATCACTTTGCATGCAAAATAAGCTTGACAGGGGTGAAATCTATTGCTCCATTAACTATATCATCTGGTTGGCTCGTTATCCTTTTCTTTAAGATGTTGTATTTTGATGTGTCATGGTCTGTCTTGTCTCCCTTCTCCAGAACTTGTTTACACCGTGTACCGTTTCCTCTATGCGAAGCGACCTAGTTACTCATAAAATCTTAAATTTTGGACTAGAAACCAAGTCAGCTACACATTGCAAGTATGCATAATTTATGTACTTATTATCCATCCAATAACTATGTATCATTCAATTTTTGCTCATAGACTGAGAGCATGATGTCATGCTGAGACTGGGTGGCTATTGGTCCGTTGAGGAGAGAGTAGAAAAACTGTATGTCATGCTAGGCTTTTTTGGCGATGTCAAGCTATTTGTTCATTCTCATTGGTTGGGAGAGTCAGCTACATGAAATCAAGCAGTTGCTCTTAAATTAACATTGTGAAGGCTCCAGTGTCGTTATCATTTAGTCAGTGGAATACATGGTTACGCAAAGCATGCCACATGATGCCAGGGTGGGTATGATTTGGAATCTTATTGGAATAAGACCGGAAGTTAGTTAGAAAGGTTTTATAATATGTAACAGAGAACATCTGATCCCAATATCTTTCCTCAATATGCATCAACTGAATTTGCATGTCTCTCAGCTGGCTGGGGAAGGAGTTTAGTCAATAGCTGTAAAAGACAAACAAGACTTGCACCAAATCTCACAGCCCGTGTACACCAGTCAAATCCCAGTTTGAAGGTCAATGCAGTGTATCACCATGCTCAATCACCAGGAACCCAAAACTATAACTGAAACTTTCAAGACCAACTGTTTGGGTACTCAGGTGCACTGAACAACAAAAACCAACAAAATTCCACTAACATATATGATACTGTTAAGTATTTGCTTTAACTGATTGTCTTGCTAATTATACCAGCCAATTTGATTTGCTTGTCAGCATGTTGTCATGCTCTTTAGCTGCAAATTACACAGAGCTGCTAGAACAATAGCTATCCTGAACCAGCATGACATCAAGCTGTCAGCTTGACGAAAAAAATCAAAGGATACATAGTTATTGGATGGATAATAACATCCTGATGTGAAATTACAAGCATTAGGGTAAGGTGGGGGAAATCCGGCCCCGGGGCAATTCCGGCCCCAAAGATTAAAATCAGCAACAAGTAGATTAAAAAGAGTAGCAAACAAACGAACATATGATTAGGGTCACTTTGTTAGATTGTTTCAAAAACAATCGAACAATTTGACCTTGTTTTTCCCTTTGTGCAGATACAGTATAATCCTCAAGTGATGTTCATAACAATCAGTACAATGACTTAAACCATTAAAAGGCCGGATTTGCCCCATGAATAAAAGGGGGCCGGATTTCCCCCACCTTACCCTAAATGTTTAGCAGTCAACAGATTTGGCGATTCTAGCAAAAATACACAAAAATTACTAAAACTGCCTAATCTCAAAACTTAACCGTAAATGTTCGCACATTTTTTATGTGTGTTACTTGTGCTATAAGACAGCATACTGGCTATATGGCAAAGTTTGTTGTTTGCACTATACATGAGAACTAGCAAAATGTAAACAAAAATATCCAATATTATGTCAGTTGGCGAGAACGCAGTGTTTATGGCACATTTAACATCTGCAGACAACTAGAAGGGTCCACTTCTTCTTTTTTGTGTTTTGCACAATATATCTGCCTTTATCAGCAATTTAGATTGCTGTATACCATCAGGTTATTACAGCGTTATATGATAGCAGCAATAAAATACAGTCAGCAGAAGAAATATTTGTACACTTCGATTTTTGTCATAGTTCACTAAATAAAGCCAACACTTTTGAAATTTTCTGGAATCAGGTTAAAAGGACTGGATAAGTAATTTGCACATTGATATTTATTTGAAATGAGATAAAATATACTATTAAAAATAGGCAGTTAGCAAACAATTTTGTGTTACAGTAGTTTTTGATGAAATGTGCTATGTATGTCATTGACAAGAAAACACAATTTTGTGATCTGCCAGTGACAAATACACTCGCATGCATATATACCAATAATACCCTATAAGACAATACAAGCGTATGCAATTTGAATTTGGAGATTGCAGAAGCAGGGTCATTTTGCAAATAACATACAGATATGGTGCAAATGCAATAGTTGACCTTGTACATCTCACTTATTTTTATAATGTTCTGCCATGCAAAATATTTTCTCTTTTATAGTATTTGCATATTTTGAAGAAATACAAAACTAGTGGGAGCCCATATCAAAGTCACATGACAAATTCCGATTAGAATACACCCATAGCAGTGATCACAAACTGTTATACATTGTTTGTTGCTATGTGTGCTTTTAGCAGTTAGACATGAAATAAAAATATATAAGAATCTGCAACTTATAGAACTAACAACACCCAACAATAACTGTGAATTTTGAGAAATTGTTTTTCATAGTCAACTGTCAAATTTGATAGAATCTGTGACCTATATATCAAAACACAAATGTCCAAGGCATTTCTTGGACCTGTCATATGCTAGTATATGGATGGATTAAATCGATCTACAAGCCCTGATATACCATATCTATCAATGACTGGTACTTCCGCTCGTGGACAAATAGCATGGAAGTCCACAGACTGCTTGATTGGATTTTAGCTCCAGAAAACTTATTCTGTAAAATGTTGCGCATTGCAAATTTCAACAATTTTGCCAAAAGCCTTCGGACCACGGAAGTCCAAATGTATATTTTTTTCTCCGAAACTCCTGGTTTATGATATGTCATTATTGGAAATACACATGATAAATTTTACCATCATGTTAACATCACAGTAATCATGTTTGCCAGTAATCGTGAAAACTCCATATATATATATATATATATGTATAATTTTGAAAAACTTTTTTGATGAATTTGTGGATTATACAGAGTTTCCTGTGGATTTTACATTCTTTGAAATGTAAGAAACTTTATATGTAAGTGCACATATCAGATATATGTATCTCTTTAAGTGGAGAAACCTTTCAAAAATTCTCCAGTCGCATTCCACATATCACACATTTAAATTGCATCGACACTGCGAAGTCTACAGGCTGATTTCAAGAAAAGTTTCTTTAGAGTTTTAACTTGGGTAGATATATGCATTTCAGCAATAATAGGATATTTCCTCTAGTGCATGATTGAGAAAGTTCTATGTCTTCTTATTGAAAGAAGCAAATTTCCTGTTCTCAGTTTTGATATGGCATTTATAAAATGTGAAAAAATTACTGAAGGCTGGGCAACAAGCCCCCCTATAATAATCCTATGGCAATTTTTTTTGCGAGCGCATTCAGCCTAAAAGTTATTTCTTGGGGTTCTTCTATCATTTTTAAGGCATTCTATTCACTTTTTCTGAATTTCAGAATTTTTCTGTTCATACCTTTATTTTTTAATATTTTTTGCCCTCTTTCAATTTCGGGCCAAATTTTTTCTATTTCAATTAGCTATTCTATCAAGATTTAAGGTAAAGTACACATTATTAAATGGTTCCTGAAGCAGCTTCAGCCCCCCAGTGAAGGGGACCTCATGCCCCATATTATGTATGGCCTCTCGCCCCAAACCCACATATTTTAATTTGACCTCTATATTTTGAACCAAAATGCAAAAAACATTATCCAAATCATATTTATGTGATAGTCTCTTAAATTTCAGCTAGCTTTCCATATCTACAATATTGCCAAATTCCAGAGTCTACTAATCAGTGTAAAACACTAATTCTTTATTGGATAAAAACATCACAGGACGCAGCATGGTTTCCCAGTTTATAGAGTCTCCATAAAATGTTTAGGAAAACATGCCACATATTAATGTACTCATCTCTGCTTTTTCCCATATCGGAACTTTAATTAGAAGGTTGACAACACTAACAGGACTCGGCAGTTATGGACCTGTTGCATAATATACCTGTCAGAAATGTTGTTCCACTAATTAAAGTGTTGAGTTTGAAGACAAAAAATTACATAGAAGACTGACTTAAGTTTATCTGAAACAAATTGTTTTAGAATAGTAGGTTATCAAAAAACTGTGTTAAGTTACCTGGTATATCTCATTTAAACTGCGTTGGAATACAATTAGTGAGTAAGTGAAAAACTCTGACTCAATATTTTCAATGGGCTCGAGTGACTAGACGTTTGATGTCATCCAGATGAGATGTTGAAAATTGGCAGCACTTGGTATCTATCTATCCATCTATCTATCTTATCTATCTTTCTTATCTATCTTATCTGTCTTATCTATCTATCTATCTATCTATCTATCTATCTATCTATCTATCTTATCTATATTATCATATGTTATCTATCTGTCTATCTTATCTATCTTATCTATTTATCTGTCTCATCTTATGTTATCCATCTACATCTGGGATAAGCTTTTCATATATCTACATCATTGCCAAACTCCAGAGTCTAATCAATGCTTAAGCACTGCCTCTTTATATTGGATAAAAAATCACAGGATGCAACATGGTTTCCCAGTTTAAAGAGTCTCCATAAAATGTTCAGGAAAACATGCCACATATTAATGTACTCATCTCCGGTTTTTCCAAAATTGGAACTTTCATTAGGAAGTTGACAACATTAACTAAACCTACGTAATATACCTGTCAGTAATATTGTTACACTAATTAAGGTGTTGAGCTTCGCCAGGATGAAAACATTAATTTGCATAGAAGGCTTACTTATATCATTTCTCGTAATTGTGATAGAATATTTAATCCAGATGGGTTATGCAAAACTGTGATGCAATATCTATCTATCTATCTATCTATCTTTCTATCTATCTTTCTATCTATCTATCTATCTATCTATCTGTCTGTCTGTCTGTCTAGCTGTCTATCTATCTGTCTATCTATCTGTCTATCTATCTGTCTATCTATCTATCTGTCTATCTATCTATCTATCTATCTATCTATCTATCTATCTCTATCTGTCTATATATCTATCTGTCTATCTATCTGTCTATCTATCTGTCTATCTATCTGTCTATCTATCTGTCTATCTATCTGTCTATCTATCTGTCTATCTATCTGTCTATCTATCTATGTGACTTCTTCCAGGTTCCATCTAACCCTCTATAATATACATCTATTGATTGTATATGACAATGTATCTGAAATGTATGGACATTGTATGGTCTACACGTATATTCTTTAGAAAACAATTATCGTGGCTACTGCATACTCCCTGGTGAGATGAAAGTTTTCTAATGAGCGGAGTACTTCGACTGCATCGAGAGAACCAGACGGCAGTCAGATAATTATTGTAAGAGAACCGAAATCAAAGTCAGCTGAGTAAATGTACGCTGAAAAGTAGAATCCTTTGATTGGAAGAGTCTCGGTATGATATTAAAAGGGAGTCAGGTGCACTGGATTTTAGTGAGTTGAGGTTATTTTGTTCAAATGCCACTTGTGGTGAGGAGCACACTTTCCTTGGAAAAAGTAGGAACATTGGTAATACGGCCGCCATCTGTCATCAGATCAGCAGATAAATTAAGTCAAACCTTTTTACATTCATGAATTTCAAATGTTCGTATGCCATGGGACATCTCTCTCAAGCAACTTTGGTGAAAAAAAGTTTGTTTCCCACTTGACACTGAAAAAAAAGTTTGTTTAGCATACGATAAAAAAAGAAAGTTTTGTTTCCACTTCTAGCTAGGGTAGTAAGGGTACTGTAATGTTAAAATTGTGATGAAAACATTTGTGTGCTTAAAAAAGTTGTTAGTCGACACTTAGCAAGCAAAAAAAAAGGTCGTCTCAGCGGTTAAAATCCATAGCTTCACCCAACTATCGTCTGGTGAGCCCCTTACCACTGACCTTGGCACCAGGTATAGGAGACAGCATTGGTTGAGACTTTTTATATAAAGGGTTATTTATATATATAATTATATATATGTCATGCATTTCCATATATTTAAAATGCACCGGAAAATTGTACAAGTGTGTGGCTAATTCTTTAAAATGTCAAAGCTGTCAAAACCACTGTTTTGTCATTTTTAAACCAATACAAGTTAAGACATTTTTCGTTTCATCTTTCCTGTGCACTTGGCAATATTTTGCTAATCTCGAACACTCAGACAGTGTAGGTCTGCCAGCCTGCTGTAATTAATAATATATCTATTCACCTGTCAATGTTTGTATATGTTGGCCTATATCAGTGTACTATCACTGCAGCAGGATACTGGCGCGAAAAATGTACAGCGTGGTATGGGTCTATATCAGTGATGGAAATGGGGGGGAGCTCGGGGGAGCTGAGCTCCCTTGACCAAAAAACGGGGAGCTGTACCCTGCTACAGCTCCCCCAATGATCAGTGGTGAAATTACAATTATCATGTTACTTTTTCAGTCTTCATGGTATTTTTAGCCAAAATTATGCTCTGGTGGAAGAATTCTTTCCATTTTAAAAATCTGGAATGGCGAGCCGCTGCCGCACGAGCCGAGAGCTCCCCCGACAAAATTTTTCCATTTCCATCACTTGTCTATATTTATGAAATTACCAAATACTCAATGGGGAAGTCACGGATATCTGTCAAAATTGAAAAGAGCTTTCAATGAGGCGAGAGAATGCATACTGCAAAGAAACAGATCTCTACAATGCGTAGTTTTAACAGGATTTGATGAACAGACTCACACAGGATAATCTGATGCATCACATAAGGCCTGCCCAGCCCTGCTGGCAGACCTAATAAGAACAAGCTGTGAAGGGCCATTGAAGGTCTTCCGTGGTATATAATGTCTGTATGTCAATAATGTCATTTGTGACAAGTGCATTTTCTATTTAGGGTATGTTTCTTCTGCTTTACTAAATTTTTTTAGATACAATTTATAGGCTCACACACACAATTCGTGTTATCTAAAGTAGTTTTTGTAATAGTAGGGGGGCTTAGTCAGAAAATCGTTCACTTTATTACAATTTTATGAGGTTTTGGTTGTTGATAGACATGACCAAGACCTTTCAAAATCCACCGACTGCCAAGCTGATTTCGCCCCCTGGTGGCCGTATTTGGCAAATCCAATATGGCCGCCATCGGATTTTGCCGATTTTGTAACTTTTGAACCGGGCATCATAAATACTTGTGTGATACCTCTAGTTTGGGGTTTTCTTGACTGAGGAATTCATTTCTGGAATTGGTTTGGTGATTTGAGTATTTCTGATGGCCATATTGCACAAATTCAAGATGGCCGCGCTAATATTTGGCAGACTGACATAACTTTATAAGTGTCACATATTCACATATGATACCTGGTCATGTGTCGTAATGTCGTACAATTTCACAAATTTTGCATTTAAATGATGATTACACATACTTTACAAATATGTATTATGCTATATCATACACCACTGGAAGGCCTGACTTCATCTACATCATATTAGGTTTTAAAAAGTCAACTTTATCACAAAATAAGGCTTCTAGCCATCGAAAACCTCAGAAAACGGGTGATCTTTTTGTGTCCCGCGTTACGTCAGATTTGAAAAAATCATCTAGAAAGTGAGTTTTTATGCCAGTGACAAAAGATATTTTCATCTGGTTTTCTCTGCAGGAGCACCTGATTCCTACTAAAGTTCTCGAAGCTTAAATTTTCCATCTAATTGTTACAGTGCCTTCTGTAGATCCTTTGATGTGCAATGACGTGAACCTGTCCCGCTGGCAAAAAAAATTAAACACATTTTCTTAGATTTAGTCTGCAACTATTAATATTAAAGCTAAGAAGTTCAAATATACATCAATTAAATGCTCATAAGTTCTATTTTCAAATGCATTTATCAGATTTTGTTTGCAGGTAAAATTCTTACTGTGCTGCTTGTCTACTTTAGGCTGAACTTTTCGTAACACTTGAAAAAAACCGTAATATTGGAGAGGGGTTGTCAGTTTAAACCACGAGAACTCCAAGTAGGTTAACCACATCTTTTGGATAAGGCGTTTGCCTAAATGCTCATGACCTATAGTTTACTATGGTATAAAATATTGCTATGTTTTCAATCATTTTCTCACTTCTGTGATGCTCTGAACAAGGCTGAACCAAATGTAACACATACATGCTTGAAGCGTACATGATTTTTTCGCTTAATGTAATGGACTTCCAAAAGGACAAAAAGAGCAGGCCACATCATCAAATGAATAAATTAACAATCATATTTGATAATCTTCCTCTCGTATAGCCAAAAAAAGGGATACATATGGGTTAAATCCACAGATAACTCCAAAATGGTATACTAGCATGAGATGTTGATTTCTCATGCACTAGACAATAGCTGATATAAGATATATTTGCAACATTTCATATAAATATCTTATAATATCTTATTTGCAATATCAGAATTTGTTCTGAGGTGTCTTGGTAATGTTTTAAAACATTTTACTTGAGATTTTGACAATAATCAGGCTTCTGGTACAGTTTTAAAAACGATGCATGAGAAAGGTTTTTTCTCTGTCGCAGTAACATAAATTCATTGACGTATATAAAGTCTTTTGGAGAAGAGAATGTATTTTTTGTTGCTTTTATTAGTAGGACCATCTTCTCAACTAACTTCAGTGAAAATTTCATGGGGATGCAAGGAGTATTTTGTACTTTACAGTAATGTTACTGAAATATAGTCGTTTTTGAGAAAAATGCCTTAAAAGTTTGAGCTTTACATTGATTTGTATGGTGAATAAAATCAAATAATAAGATGAACACCTCTAATTTTTGTGAAATTAAGCTGGTTTTTGATTTGAATAGGATATTTTAGACCTAAATAAGACAATTTGGATGAAAAAATTTTTTGGTCCAAAACCACCATGTAACGCAAATTGTACGACCTTGTGACACGTGACCACCTCTATTTTGGGGTTTTAATGAGCAAGGAATTCATTTTTAGCATCCTTTCTTTGATTGGAGCGCCCCTAGTGGCCCTATGAGATTCTAACAATGTGTTTTTGAGTCAATGGAAATGAGCAAATGTATTCTGTAGCACTGAACAAAGTATTGTAGACCTCAAGAAGTGCATGAATATTTTTGAATTGAGAACCTTTTTTATGTATTTTTATCTTGGAATATATCTATTATTTAATTTGCATTGCTAAATCAATTAATTTATGGGGAATATAGGTGGAACTCTTTACTTTTTAGCTATCTGGCATCTTTCCACACAAAGAACAGCTTCTTGGGACTTTTCACAATTGAGGGACCATGCAATGTCAATGAACATCAGACATATTCCTTTTAGCATAAAACCTTATCCGCTTTAACAACCAGATATCCTTTGCCGACTCTCACAGGAGCTATAAGTGCTGCTTGGATTTCAACCTTTAAACTGATTATTGAAGAAATCAATATACCATCAAATAAGATAAAGTGGTACATATGTGGGAGGGCGGTCCACTTGCAATTGTGTCTCGCACCAATAAAAAAAAAGACGAAATATTTAATACTTGCATATCTTTCTGGAAAACAAAATTTAATGCAATCCGTGCATTCTAGCACCCTTCCCTAACTTTGAGGTGAAAGTCCAGAGTGATTACTTGAACTAAGATATGCAATCTCCTATATAGTAGCATTGATGCATTATAGCGCCTTGCTCCCTGAATTGCAACAGTGGTTTTCATTATTTCACTGATGTAGGCCCACAGACTACACACTGTATTCCAAAATGCTAGGACTTGTGGTAGCAAGTTATTGTAAAAGCAAGTGCTCTGTGGACAAGATTATGGCAAGATACTTCACTGATACATAACAAAAAAAGCTTAATTTCCCTGAAAAGGAGGGAGAAATTAAAGCAACCCAACCTTAATTCTACCCGTTAAAAGATCAAAAAGTGTCCACAAAGCAGGTGCGTTTTATCTGACTCACATGGTGACTTTCTTGTTCCATCACAGAAACAATCAAACAAGATAAATGTTTATCAACGAATTAATGAAAAATTTAATCATGATAAGGAGTAACATGATTCAGATGTTTTCAGTGTTATTTGAGTGGCCATCTCATAAAACATCAGTACTGTAGCATTATGCTTGACATTGGGACTCAACACAGAAGTTAAACAAGCAATTTTGAAATGCACCAACTAGCTAATGTGAGTTGCACGAAAACTGTCATCATATCAGTTGGCTGTCTATCTGATTTGTGCATTGGAATAATGCATGTTATTCATTTGCCAACTGACAGAAAAAAGCAATGAAATTACTATTCTGCTTTTGGCATTATCCAAGAAATCATTGTCATCAATGAGCCAGCCAATCTGCCATTTTCTGAGATCAAGATACTTCAGAGTTTGGGACACTCAGCAGCTCAAACACTAAAGTGACAGATTTGTTACCATGCCTGAATGTCCTGCTTACCAACGAAATGTGGGCCCTTACACGTCAGCATTAAGTGATTAATTTGATTTGAATTTCTTGGTCATGAACCGACATGCCGCACATGAAATTGGCGGAGAGCCTTCCACCTATGATACAGCTCAGGGCAGCTGCAGTGTAGGGCCCATGGGCAGAGGATACAGGAACAATGCCCAAGGCTCCCATGACGTAGCACCCTCCAGTGTTGGTGATCGTCGGATGATGAGATATTGATGAGAAGACTGAGAGTCTGGCAGACTCTGTCACAAACCCTATTAATTCAGGGATGTCCAGGGTCTTTCAGCTGCCCCAGAACACTGGATATAACCCGCCTCAATTTAATGTCCCATGGGCTCAGACTAAATTGAGTACCGGGGTGGGATTCGAACCCACGCCCTCAGAGCCAGTGGTTGCGCAAACTAGCACTCTAAACCATTAGGCCACGGAGGATTTTAAGTGTAGGTATCCCTATCAAATGTCAACAATTGCCGATTTCAGAAAAAAAATTGGCAAATATGTGCATTACTTGAAATCTGGTGTTAGCAGCTTTCCTGAAAAAAAAATTGCTGTATTATTGGACCGCACCATTTTAAACAATTGACCAAATGCTGTTAAAGCGACTCCTCATAATGACCTGTCAATGAGATCTGAACTCCTTCAAATGGTCAATGAGCCTCACAGAATTCAGGACCTTCTGCCTCAGTAACTGCTTTTGCATTGGCACCATAAGAGGCATAACTATTTGGACAAACCTCAATCAGCTGTTCAGAATTTCTTATTGCTCTATTAATACGCTTAGTCCAAAGCTACAATGGTGATACACAATGAACATCATGTTTGCAAATTTTAAGTTCCTGCAATGCTTACTTCAGAAGTAGAAAGACATCGAAGACAACTTTTTGCTAATTTTTGTGTCTCATGCATGCCTACTTTTTTTTACTGCAATTCGTGCTAATGATTAGAACCATTAGCTGCCGAGAATACTTAATTCTCTAAAATCATCATCTTTGGTGTCAAACACCACAGGTTTCATTGCTGTAGCACAAACACAAGCTTGTATAAATCTTGAGATCCTGCATCAACAAGTGTCAAGTTAGTCGCAGAGAGCAATTACATGAAGATGCTGGAAATGGCCACCTGAATGTCCGAAAGATGTATTGCAACCTACGATGAATGAACATGATAAAGTGACATGCCAGTTCAACTGCAAGATGCATGGTTCTTTTCCATTGTACTGTTGATGCTAGAGGGAAGATTGAACTGGATGTTTTGGGATGTTTGTTTTGGTGGATACATATTATGGACTGTTTGAGTGAATTTGTACTTGAATATAATATCGTACAATAACACAGAGTTTTGTCTTGTCAAGCACATTCCTCATGTCTTTTCAGGAGCACTCCTGTAAAAACAGGGTAATGTTTGTGGCAATTGTTCAAAGAATGAAACTCAACTGATAAGTTTTGCCACAGCATTATGCAACCCTTGGCAATACTCCTTGAGCACTTGGTTCATGTCATTGTCTTCAAGATTTTTGTCCTTCTTCTGTCCATTATGGATGAAGCAGGTTACAGCTTTGTGCAGGGTTGTTTGAGAGAGTGGGAATTGAAGGTGGGACTATCGTATCTTTTTTGGGTGCTTCATCTTTTCTCTCCCTGTTGCTTCTGTGGATTTACAGTGAATTGGAGAGTGTTAACAGGAATCCAGATGACTGCTTCGGTCTTTGATGCCAACCAGCGATATTGTTTGATTTGTTCTGAACTTTCAATATGCAGGACTAATCAAGCAATTATCTTGAAATAATCCTTCCCAGTGGGCACACGACGTAAACCCCGACGTTGCTAATTGGTGGAGGGCTGGTCTGTTGGTCACGTAGATATGTATGGTGGAGATTATGTCGCCCCAACGTGAACACGACGTCGGGTTTTTTTTACAACATTGCCACAACATCGCGAGCTAACGTCGAACTCCTGACATTGCCTCATAATGTTGTAAAACGTCGCCACAACGTTGCTTGCTAACGTCATATCTTTGACGTTGCTTCACAACGTTGTGACCACATAATTTCAACCATACAATTCTACGTCATTTGACGAAAAGTGTGACGTCGTTGCAACGTTGCTGCAACGTCAATGTGCCCATGGGGTTCTTAAGATCTTGCTTGTTGAGAAATTGTCTCCTGTTTAAGAACAGAGTATTCATCCTAATTGTTCAAGAGATTTGTCAAGAGCATTGTGAACATACAATCTTTGAGAGTACTTAGATATATTCATTCCACTACATCATTTGGGATGGTCTTACATTTTTCACTTCAATTATTCTAAAGAACTAGGAACACAAATTCTGCAGCCAAATGAAGGCAGGGTTGCCACTGGTCAGGGAAAAGTCAGGGAAATTCAAGGTCAGGGTAAAGTCAGGGAGCTTTGAAATTAGTCAGGGAAATTTGTGATTTTGCAAAAAGTCAGGGAAATCTCACCTTGGTCAGGGAAATTCTGCATAAAAACTATTTCACGACACGAAAGTAGATGATTTTGTGATTAGAATGGCAGAGAAATGTATGACATTTGCCTGTCTAACCTGTTTGATGGGTATGAAGTGGGCTTAAAATCAAGAATCTATAGCTGCAGGTGTCTTGAGTGAGCAACCCAGCATCATCCACTTTCTTTTTTTTTTCAAATGGAAACATAAATTCACGAAAGCCCGCTAATTGCGATCCAAAATTTTGTGCGAGAGCCATTTTGTTGTCAGGGAAAACTTGTTTCGAGACAGGGAAAAGTCAGGGAAAAGTCAGGGAATTTAGAAATCCGACTCGAGTGGCAACCCTGGAAGGTGGTCCTTTCATAGTTCAGGTATGAAACCCACATTTTGCAGATAATCTTGACAGTCAGTAGAAATAAATATCACAGGACATTAATTATGTTAATGGTGTAAAATGGTGGAGGTTTTGTTCATTAATCTAAGGAATAAAAAAGAAATTTGGGAGGTTTTTGCTGATACTGCTAGAATACATATAATTCCAAAAATGTGCAAGATGTGTTCATGGTTAAACCAAAGAGAAGCAGACCAACATGTCATGAAAATGACACTCTTGAATCTTGATTTATTATCAATCAGCCATAACATAAGTGAGTGAGCGGTTTCTGATTGCTTAAAACTGAACTCAATTATGCAATTTTATTCCTGCTCAGGCTATGAAAGTGACAATTGAGACTTCATCTCAGCATAAACATTGTGTTATAAAACAATAATAAAGGAATCATTGCATGAAAATGTGGCAACTTTTGGTGACTTAAGCATGTTGTAGGAGGTTCTACCTTTCATATGAGCTTTTTCTGATTTGAGTTATCGGACATTGTTTCTTCAAGCATAATTAAACAAAATGACTTAACACTCAGTGGTATGATTTGCACTGACTTAAACATGTCATTGAAATCCCATGTGAGCATCAGGGGATAGTCCAATCAAAGAGAGAATGCAAAAAATGAATTCCTCATCCATTTAAACCCCAAAATACAGGTATCATATGAGAATATGCGACGCTTAGTCAAAAAGTTATGTCAGTCCGCCAATCATTAGCACGGGCTGCACGGCCATCTTGAATTTGTGCCATATGGTCACCAGGATTGCTCAAATCACTAAATAAATGCCAAAAATGAATTCCTCAGTCAAGAAAACCCCAAACTAGAGGTATCACACAAGTATTTACGATGCCCGGTTGAAAAGTTAGAAAATGCACAAAATCTGATGGCGGCCATATTGGATTTGCCAAATATGGCCACCAGGGGGCGAAATCAGCTTGGCAGTCGGTGGATTTTGAAAGGTCTTGGTCATGTCTACCCACAACCAAAACCTCATAAAATTGTAATAAAGTGAACGATTCCACCAAATATTGAGGCTAAGCCCCCCTGCTATAAAGGACACTTTTAAAGTCAGTGTGCTCCCTTGATATGAATTATGACAAACACATTTAATCACTCTATCTGCTGCAAGGTTACATACCAAATATATTATTTCTGCCAAGTGAAGTAACCTCAGGTCAATGGTATCTCTTCTAATCCAACTTGAAAAGTTTTAACAAATGAACACTGCTGAAAATGTAGGTTACGACACAACAGCAGCACGGCAGCCGCAGAGAGCTGCCTGGGGAAACCATTGTGACATCACTGTGCTATTTTTAGCTTAGCTGCTCAGCTGCTGGTTAAGTCAGCTGACAGCTAAATTCAAAATATGGCGTGCCACTCCGCATCCAGTTGGTATGATTAATCTTATGTAACAGCATAGAATGATGTTTTCTGGCTTGACTATGACTTAGGAATGAAAGTATGTGTATCATTCATTCTTAATATGTGGGATTGCGAATTTTGGTCAAATCAAGGGGGCACTCAGACTTTAAAGCAATTTTCCATCGTTTATTATTTTTTGGGGGGGAGGGTACAAGAATTAGGGTGCCTATAAAGTTGTCTAATAGTCAAATAATAATAATGATAATAGTAATATAGTTTGATTTCGTATGGTGTCAATGTACTTCAGATAAATCTATGATGATCTCTGGACATGGCGGCAGTGGGGTTTGAACCCACGTAGTATCTCAAAGAGAAGAAGATCATTACAAACAGGGTATTATGTGCAGCATTTTGCGGACTTCTCTCTCAATCAACCCTATAAGGCTTGTGGTTGACAAGAAATAACATTAATTTCCCTATCAGCGTGCCTCGGCGGCCCAACGTCGGCCCAAAGCCGGTCCAATGCTGCTGACATCGGACCGACGCCGGGCCGACGCCGGACCGCCGAGGCACGCTGACAGGGAATTGAGGTCTATATCTTCTTTCTAGATGTATGGTTCACTGCATGCACTATAAAAAATGTCGGGACAAAATTTAAAAGCAAAAACCAACATGGATTTTTTAAAAAATCCATGTTGGTTTTACATTGAAATTTGGTTTTTCAAAAAACCATTTTGAATCTAAAAAAACAAATTTCAATGCAAAACCAACATGGATTTTTTTAAAAATCCATATTGGTTTTTTGCTTTTAAATTTGGTTTTTCCAAAAACCATTTTGAATCTAAAAAACCAATTTTGTCTGAAATTTTTTTTAGAGTGTGAAAAAGCCTTTAAACACATGTAGGTAACGTCAAAATGCCAGTTTTGGAAAACAGGATTGCCAAAAACGGATGAAACTCGTTTGAGTGAATCAGAATCCTGTCAGGATCACATTTCATAAAAATTGAGTAATTTTAACGAGCCACGCTCCAAAGTAAACATGATTAATCTCGCCACGTGCTGTAAAATGAGTCGGTCATATTTGATGTCATTATTTGATCCGAGAAAAGAAACCTGCTCAAGTAAGAATCAGATTTGCATACTCATGAATATGCATTGCTTAATTAGCGTACTGATTGGCATCAGATTCCCATTCTGCTCCAATGAGGGATGTGAAAATGAGGCTGAAAATGACCTGCAGAAGCTCAGACAACAGGGATAAATGATGCACTCTTCCTCTCAGACCAAAAGTTCCAGGTTCCACAGGTGAAGATGTTCATCTTTCCGTTTTGTTTGTTTGTTTTTTGTTGTTGTTTTTTTGTTCTATATTATACTGAATTACAATTTTGACATCCATAGTGGTCTCTGCAATATCTATGAAAGTCATCATGCTGCACACCCCTCTCCAAAATCCTGAGTGTGCCCCTTGTTAGAGAATCTAGGACCCATGAAGTAGCTGCTAAATTACAGTCTGTCACTTTGATATAGAAAAAGGGTGGACTGTTGCACTGTGAAAATGGCACTTCGTGTGTCATCATGCTGATGATTTGTCATGATCATCCCAATACTTTCAATGTTAATTTGATTAAAGGAGACCTATCCCGTTTGTTGGTGACAGCCAAAAGAAAGGATTATGCATTTTCACTCTGAAATCAGTTATAACAAGTCAAATGGCATTCTCTTGATCATGACTAATCAAACAGCCTCTATGTTTGCCATGTTGATGACACTTCATCAGCTATCATGAGTCAAGAAGTTCATTTTTCACAGTGAACTGGTCCTAATTTTTTCTATATCAAAGTGACAGACTGCAATCTTCCTTCTAATATAAGAGACACTCTACCCACAACATATTTAAAATCAAATTATGTCAACTCAGGTGAATTCTGGGCTCACTGCACACATTTTGTTAAAATAGCATGATTGGGAATACACCTTGAACATCTGCAATGGTGCAGTTTAGCAGCAAATCTTATGACACACTCATCCACTCTCGAACACCAGTTATTGGAAGAGCCAAAATCATATCAGTACTATGCCCTCCTTGTGGGGAAATAATATTCTGAAAACAAATTGCTTCATCAACCTTCTCCTGCTTGTTTGAGAAACTAGGCCAATCAATTTGTTTTAAAATATGCTTACTAACTCTGAAGTAACATGTTTCAGAAGTTTTAAGAATCTCCTGAACATGTTTGGAGAAAAACTATACACAGATATTAAAATGATTCATTCTGTTTTTTCGGACCATCCTGTATAACGTTCATTAGTAAGTCTTTATGTTAGTGTGTTCAACTGTCACAACTATTGTCTTCTGCGTAAGTGATGACATTCCTAGTGTGGAAGATAGACACCAGATAGACAAGATAACAAATCACAAGTTTCCTTTAACTAAAATTAGACCATTAACATTTTCGTCTGACATCAATGAAATTTGATTTCATCATATTCTGAAAGTTTAATTAAGCCCGTCACCTTAATTAGTGTAATGACATCACTGACGGGTATGTTATGCTGCAGGTCCATAACTTCCGAGTTTCATAAATGTTGTCAACTTTCTAATGAAGGCTAAATATGGGGAAAATCCAGAGATAAGTACATTTATATATATGTGGTATGTTTTCCTCAACATTTTATGAAGACTCTTAAAACTGGCAAAATATTTTATTTGAAGTTTCAGAGGATGTTTTTCTTTGTTAAACCTATTTCAAAAATGTTGATTAGTTTCTCAAAGTTAAACATGCAAGAACATGGTTGAAGTACTTAGCAATATTATAGAAGTAAAAATGGATAGAAGTACAGTCACGAAGGACAGGAACGCATGAAGCCACATATTATTACAAAGATACTGACTCATAGGCTGCCTGATAGACAAATAGATAAATGGAAACAAGATAGATGGACATTGCGCAGACACAAATAAAACATGTTGACTTGCCAAAGTGATTGATATGGAATTCTTGATGGATGACTAAATGATTAGTAGGGGAACAGTGGCACATTGGCACACTTTTTGGCATGTCACTAATTATGCTCAATGATGAAAACCCTGAGCAATTCAGAAGTTTGCATGGATATCACAAATATTGTTGAGCTTAATCCAAGGCAACAGAGGTGAAACTGCAATTACTCTTTTCCAATAAGACAGCGATACGTAACTCAACCATCACTGTCCTAATGCCTAGTTCTCACGACGGCGATTTGAGAGCGACGCATCAAGAGAAGTCATTTCTTGGAAGGTTGTGGCGTAGAACGTTGGTTTTGGCACATTACGTAATCAATTAGTGTCATGTGCGACGCTTAAAGTTAGTAGCCGCGGTGAGTCTTGAGGTGTCCGCGGCGCTTCTTAAGCTTTCTTCGCCGCGTTACGCCTCTCTTTCCTCAGCGCAGTTCCAAACAGACGCGTCGCACTTTGTTTTGGAATTCGGCGAGGCTGCTTTTACTTCGCCCAATGTTGTTTCCTCTTACGCCGCTGATGGTTGTGAGGCAGCTACGTCTGAAATTGGCGACCTGCGACGCATCAGGAAACCTTCGGCGTACACCCGAGGTAAGATGCGTCGCTGAAAATGACAGCCTCGCCGAAGACTGTAAGGATGCAACGCCGCATTTAGGGACTTGTTACTGCGTAACTTGATGGTTCATCGTCGCACATGCATTCATAAAGCGCCGAGGACATTACAGGCGCGTCGATGCTAACCTTCTTCGTCGTCCTTGCCTTAAGCAGCGACGAAGGTCTCTTAAGCATCGACGAACGTCTGTTGTTGCAGCGCTGCGGCAAAGTGTGTTTCGCTGCTGCAGGAGTCACTTTTGGTCATTATAAAAAGGGACACAGAGGACCTCCTTGCTTCATTTGCTGATTGCCCTTCAATGAGAACACAACGACTGCCTACTGAACATATGCATGATGAATGAAGAAGAAATTATTGTTGTGGCTGGTGCTGCTGCTGTTGCTATCGGAGCTGTCTATTTGAGACAGAGGAGGAGGAGGGCCAGGAGACAGAAAAGGTGGTGGATTCGCAACTGGTTGCTGCAGAGGGAACAACATGGTCACTACCATCAACTGCTGCCTGAACTGCAAGTGCGTGACGTGTCCGGCTACTACAACTACACTAGAATGCCCCCTGCCATCTTTGCTGAAATCCTGGAAGCTGTTGGACCACTCATCGCTAAGCAAGACACCAACATGAGGAGGGCTTTGGAACCTGGTCTGAAGTTGGCTATCACCCTGCGGTACATGGCAACAGGAAACAGCTACAAGTCCCTAGCTTATGCTTTCCGTGTGGCACCCAACACCATCTGCAACTTCATCCCTGAGGTCTGCCTTGCCATCGTTCATGCCTTCGAAAGACAGCTGGCACTACCCACACAGCCTGAAAGATGGAAGGAGATAGCCAAGGCTTTTGAGACGAAATGGAACTTGCCCAACTGCATTGGAGCTCTGGATGGCAAGCACGTCGCAATCCGATGTCCCAAGGCTGCAGGCTCCTTGTTCTACAACTACAAGGGATTTCACTCCATTGTCCTGATGGCCCTCGTTGATGCCGACTACAAGTTCATCTATGTGCAGGCTGGCTGTCAAGGAAGTGCATCTGATGGCGGCGTCTTCAGGGACACAGTACTTCGACAACTGCTGGACGAGGAAGATCTAGGCCTACCACCTCCAGAACCTCTACCTGGCACAGAAGACAATCCTTTCCCATATTACATCGTGGGTGACGAGGCATTTCCCCTGAAGACATGGCTGCTCAAACCAGTGCCAAGAAGGAACCTTGACATTGCTTCCAGAGTCTACAATTACAGGATTTCAAGAGCCAGGAGAGTGGTGGAGAATGCCTTCGGTCTGCTGTCACACAGGTTCAGATGCTTCCTGACCACCATGCCCCAACGACCTACAAGAGTGACATACATCACAATGGCTGCTTGTGTTCTACACAACATTCTGCGAGACAGAGTAGGCGTCCACCATGCCCGTGACAATGAAGTGATGGACAGAGAAGATCCACAGACACATGACGTCACTGAAGGAGTTTGGAGGGGAGACCGTCAATTAGGAGACCTAGGAGAACCACTTCGACACGGAAATGCCTCCAGAGATGCCAAGGCTGCTCGAGACTACCTACGTGACTGGGTCAACAGTCCGGCAGGAAGTGTCCCTTGGCAGTTGGAGAAAATCTGAAGAAGATGCATTCAAAACAACAAACCCCAGGCCCTTTTAAGGGCCACCAAATCCTCCCAATTGAGCTGGCCATGTACACATCCTATGTTGACAAAACAAGCCCAAAAATCAATCAATCAATCAATCCCTCCATCCATCTATCTATCTATCTATCTATCTATCTATCTATCCAAGTCCAATCCATGCAAAGTGACGACAACTGCTTTTCTTTTGCTGCAGTGTATATATGTAACGAGCATTGTGTTCCATCTATCAAGCTATCTATCTATCTATCTATCTAGCTATCTATCTAGCTATCTATCAAGCTATCTATCTATCTATCCAAGTCCAATCCCTGCAAAGTGACGACAACTGCTTTTCTTTTGCTGCAGTGTATATATGTAACGAGCATTGTGTTCCATCTATCAAGCTATCTATCTAGCTATCTATCTAGCTATCTATCTGGCTATCTATCTATCTATCTATCTAGCTAGCTATCTAGCTATCTACCTGCCACTTGCCCTAGACAAGTGAAATTACAAAGTGATGCACTTGTACTAGTGCAACCAACCAACACAATTTTTAAAAGCAAAGCACTTGTACTAGTGCATTACATTTTAATTAAGAAATTCATGCACTTGTACTAGTGCAATAAAAATATGTTTATACCAAAGAATGCAGCACTTGTACTAGTGCTGCACTTGGTATGTTTTGGGGCAAAGAAAGGGGGAACTAGCACCTTGCTTTTATGAAGGTGATTACTTTTAATGAAGGCCAGGACCGGACTTTTGTTTTGGGGGACTTTTTTTTTGGGGGACTTTTTTTTTGGGGATTGTCAACGTTTTTTTTGCTCTTTTTTGGCTCTTTTCGGTCAACACAAGCTCTTTTTTTTTGTCAACATAAGATGTGTACGTGGCCTGCCCTTTTGGGAGGATTTGGTGGCCCTTAAAAGGGCCAAGGTTTTTTGTTGTCTTTGCTGCATCTGGTCTTCTACTTTCGTGGAGAAAGGAGACTTGAAGTCCAACTGGGCGAAGGGGAAGGCTGGTGCTGGTGATGGGCGGCCGGTTGACCAAAGCTGGGTCCAGGGGGGTAGCCGTACTTCTCGGGGCTCTCCTGTGCATCCATCATCAGTGTCATGGTGGAGTGGCTGGGCTGCATCGGGGTGTAGCTGGGAGTCTGCCTGGAGGATCCTCCTTCCCTGGGCTGGTGCTGCTGGTAGTGATGGCTGCTGCTGGAAGCCTGGGGATGGTGCTGGTGGTGTGATGGCACATACGTCGAAGAAGGAGGAGGAGGAGGTGGCATCTGCAGGCGCTGAGGAGGATGAGGAGGCTGGAAGGTCTGCTCCTGATGATGACTTGACTGGCGGCTGGCATGATCCATCTCACTCTCCCTGTCCCAGAAGAGGGCGGCCTCTGCAATGGTCCTGACCATTTTCCTTCGGACTTCAGGGCTGGCGTGCACTCCCACGTGGTAGAGGTCCTGGCACTTCATCCTCCAGTACTCCTGCTCGGGTGTCAACTCCTGGTGGTCGGGGCACATCTTGCAGCCAGAGCCTTTCAGGATTTTCTTGGCGGAGGACATGGCTTGCATGCTGCCTGCGATGACGTGCATGGCGGAGTGCATGGCTTCATCTCCTGGGGCCTTCCTCTTGGTTCCCTTGGCAGCGGCTCCAGGCTTTGGTGCTCCAGGGAAGACTTGGGACTGCTGGCTCTCAGGTCTGTCCTGTGCTGGCTGTTCAGGTGGCAGGTCCGACATGTCATACGAAGCTGGCAGGGAATCCTCAGGGTTGTAGCTGTCATCATCGGAGTCTGAGGCTGGCCGGTTGGCAGACAGTTGAGAGATGGCGGACAGCTCCTTCCCTGGCTTGTGGACGATGGAGTCCTTCAGGAACCGAAAGTTGTTCAGGATGTACTGGTCCCTCTCTGTGAGCGTCTCCTTCCTGGCGGCTCCTGAAGCTTCAGGCCTGACGAGTCTGGAGAAGTGAGTGCGCACTGTCTTCCTCCAGTTGAAGATGTCCTGGGAGGTGTACTTGGGGCCCAGCTCCTTTGCTTTTTCTGAGTCCAGCAGCAGCTTCTCGTTCCCCTTGTAGCCTCTGGTCCCCTTCATGTACAGCACAGGATGCTCCTTGTACCAGTTCATGAGGTCGTCCTCTTGCTCAGGTGTGATGCCCAGGTTGTCCCTGATGTTTTTCTTGGGGGCCTTCCCTTTGCCCTTCTTGCCCTTGGACTTGGCTTCAGCAGCTGCAGGGGTCTCATCAGCAGAGTCTTCTTCCTCCTCGAAGGTGTCCTCATGGATGGCCACTCTGTCTAGAGCAAGAACAGGCTGGCTCTCTGCTGTTTTCTTGGGAGTCTGCTTCTTCGGAGTCTGCTTCTTTGGAGTCTGCTTCTTTGGAGTCTGCTTCTTTGGAGTAGACCTGGCAGTAGGCTCTGGAAGACCCGTGGAAGACTTGGCAGCAGGCTTGTCAGCAGGCTTGGTAGCAGGCTTGGCAGCAGGCTTGGCAGCAGGCTTGGCAGCAGGCTTGGCAGCAGGCTTGGCAGCAGGCTTGGCAGCAGGCTTGGCAGGCTTGTCAGCAGGCTTGGCAGCAGGCTTGGCAGGCTTGTCAGCAGGCTTGTCTCCTTCCTCTTCAAAGAGTTCAACTGAAGAATCTTCTTCTGTTGTGTTGTCTTCTGGCCGGCCCTCGAAGATGGTCTCGCTGACGACAGTGGCTTTGGTGGTTGAAGTGGTGGTCTTCGTCTGGCTGCCAGCTGTAGTGGAGGTGTAGAGCCCAGGTAGAGAGAGGTCTGCCATGGCTGTAGTGAAGAAGGCAGTCACTGCAGCATCTGAAGGTTCATGGAGAGGAGTTGCAGCTGGAGTTGTAGCTGGAGTTGTCACTGGAGTGCTCCCAGGAGTGTGGAGTGTTGACCTGGTGCTGAGCTTGGTTGGTGCCCTGGTGACGACGGTGCCCTTTCTCCTCTTTGGTCCCATGTTGTAGCAGCAATTTGAAGTACAATTGTAGCAACAAAAGTAGCAGCAAATGTAGCAGTTGATAATAGTGTCGTGGATTCTAGGTGTGTTCTGGTCGAAGGTCTGAGTGGGTATGGTGCTCTAAACTGGCCTCCTCTATATATATGCAGGGTGCGGACCGCCTCTTTCCCCCTCCTTCGCCCCCCCTGCTTCGCTGCTGCTGCCCCAGCCGCTGCGCAAAAAGAGGGTGACACGCAGACAAAGGGTTGATGCTAAAAATAGAACAACGCATGCACTCAGGCGCCACTCTGTCTGCTGCATTGGGGGTCCAAAAGACGCGGCGCGCACCCTCTCACGTGCGTCGAACATGTGTCTTTCTGCGACGCGTGTCTGAAACATGTGACATGAAGCAAGAGCTTTCTGCTACACTGCTGTTTCCGCGTCGAAGCTCTTCTTTGTGCGTCGCAACTTTAAAAATCTGCGGCGCGCACTGATTTCTTTTTACGCTTCTTCTTGCTTCACCACTTCTTTCCTCGCAAAGATTCAACCGGTTGAATCTTTTTTTCCTGCATCGTCAAATTTCTAGGAATTGCGTAGAAAGACCTCTTAAAGCGACGCATGCTGTTCCTGTTGCGCCGTAAAGCCAAAATTGACGGCGAACATGCTCAAATCTTTGCCCTTTCCTGGAAATATAAGAAACGCCGTCACTTAAACCCTCTGTTACGTCTCCGTGAGAACTAGCCATAAGGAGCCCAGACATGGGGATTGGCCACAACGTGCCCCAGAAAGTGCAGCTTTAGTTAACCCCAAGATATATTGACCAGTCAGACTTTCAGGCATAAATACGATCTTGTGAGTTTTGACCCCTTTGAAAGGTGGCTAAAGTCACTTTGAGTTTTAGTACATGTAAATTTTCAGTGATTTGGTCAAATCATTCTCCTGCCATCAGGGAGCTCTCTGAACAGGTAATGCTCTGATTAGAACGGTGATTTGCTCAAATCGCTCAGTTCACTTTTTGCGACCTTATAAGAAAGGGTCATATCTCACAGGAATGTTTTCATAGATATTCAGTTTAGTATATTCAATCCAAAATCCATCAGAAAGCTATTAGCACAGAGCAATGGCCACCACCTATGCACAAACTCTTTTCCAGTCAGACAGCGATATGTAACTGAACTATTACAGTCCTGATGAGCCCTCCGGACACATCTATCTTTGTCTTTTAGCCCTCCTATTATACACTCCTGCTCATAAATATGGAATACTTTTTTGGAAAAAAAGTGTCAAATAAAAGTAAATTTCAAAGTGTGAATGCAAGCAAGGTCCATTATAAAGGTCAAGTCATCTTCTATAATCACTCTTTGAAAGCCTCAAATAAATTTTTTGCATGAATTTTTATTTTTTGGTTGAATGCACCTCACCCTAAAAAACCCCCTGAATTTCCATATTTCGTGCTGCTGTAACTTTTCCTGGGTCTAACGCTGCCACATGTCTTTTACACGATAGCATGTTCTTCCCTTTAGCAGTCATTGGAAGTAGTTACCATTGAATCAGACCTTCATGTCGTCCACTGGCTATTAAAAGGTTGTAACTCAAAAAATGACATTTTGAGAAAAATGCAAAAAACTATCAAGAGTGTCTGATGGGTTCATAAGGGCAGGCATGTTGAAAGTAGGGTATCATATGTTGACAAATCAAATATTGTAGTTCATTTGGAGTGTTTTACTACAGATTTAATTCATATATTTGGAATAAATAGCAAAAAAGTGACTTACAACCTTTTAATTCTTTCTGAATTCTGAAGATCCAGTGCAAGAAGGATGTAAGTTAAAACTTCAAATGGCCTATTTGCCAATTTCAATCGATATTTTCTGCTCTTGCCCCATCCAAAAACATTATGGATGCCATTACTAATCATATGGTTGAGTTTCGGGCAATTTCAAGCAAAATTTTGAGTTACGCCCTTTTAAACTTTGCCAAATTTGTCTGAAGTCTCGAGACTGCCCGATGAAAGGTCGTAAGTGCTTCAATATCAAAAGGTTGTAAGTCAATATTTCATTAATATTGCAAAGAAAACATGGAAATAGTTATTATTTGAAGCAAATTGTCAGAGAATTGTCTTAAAATGGGTTATAAAAGCCTTTAGCATTTCAGATTTCCATATTTATGTTATTATTATCCCACTTCAAATATGAAGCAATATGAAGTATTCTTTCTTAAATGCTTATTGTTAATTGTATTACCTTAACTCCAACCCAAAAAAAAGCAAACTGAATTTACTCTCTTTTTTTTACCTTAAGGGAATTAGGTTTGAAGAAGGTATTGTAATCAATTGGGTAAAATGTCTGTCCACTGGGCGGGCGGGCAGGCAGGCGGGCTGCGAGTTGATTGAACATTTCTGGGCCAGTACTCCGTCCCAATTGCACGACAATGCACGTACATGGATAAAATTTAGTACACATGTAGCCCATATGGTCCAGTTGTGCCTTTTGATGGTCTTATTGTTGGATATTTGATACTTTTTGAAATATTGAAATATATCCGGGCCACGACTTGATGGAAAATCTGTAAAACTTGAACCTTTGGACTGAAGGTTCTGAAGATGGGAGGTGCGGTATTAGGTTTTAGTTTTCAGTATGTTTTTGTACAATTGAAAGTGATTGCCTTTAGCTTCAAGCACTTAGCAGTTGGTGAAAACTCTGGATGATGTGCACATTGAGGGCCACAATTTGTACATCGCATGTAAAACTACCACCATTATATTCTATAATTCAGCCAACTGCCATAAAAATCAGCGATGCATGGAATCTTTGAGATATTCAAGTTTATCCAAAGGGGGACTTATTTTTGTTGAACTTTTTAGTTAATTCTAATAACAAAACATTATTCTGAAAAAGGTTATGTTTAAAACTGACCAAATGAATGTTTGATAGTGTCCGCACAAATGATTTGTGTAAATCTGGCACGACTTTAAACAACCAAGAAAATGTTCATAACTGATCAATTTTATGACTCTATGACATTGTGTAATTTGATCAAAGAAATTAAACTTTTGTCTAATTTTACACAAAGGGTGTGAACGGACACCAGATAATATTGCTTTTGTCTGTTTCAAACAAATCTTTAGAGTTATGAATTGAACTACGAACGATGGCCTATCATCTGATTGTTGAACGAATTATGTAATTGATTTGGAAAAAAAATACAAAATGTTATGGTTACAATCCAAAATGTATTGCATTTTATTTTTTACCGTGGAATATGGAATTCCACATTACTGTTGCATCAGTGAGATCATATTATATCTACCAGTAGCAAATTGGGCCAAATTCCAACTCATAACATAAACTCCTAACATTCAATATGTAAAACATGGATTACCTGCGGTAAAATATAAAATATTTGATAAACCTGCACAGTGTACAGTTTCTGTCATCCATGCAGAGAAGACAGATGGGATTTGTTTCATGAGATGATATCAGCATGTAGACAAATGATTTACAAAGGCTGGGATTTTTACCTTCAGCGAACTTTAGTTCTAAGAAGGTATTATATACTTTGGTCAAATGTTGTCCTTCCGCTGAGCGGGTGGGCGGGCAGCTAGATAGTTTCCTGGCCAGCACTCGGCCCCCCATTATGTGTACATGGATGGAATTTGGTACAAAATAGCCTATATGGTTTATTTGTGCCTTTTGATGGTCTGATGGATTGATATCCTAAACTTTTTATAATATTGAGAATAATATGTATAAAATTGTTTTTTCCATGTCCGGCCCAAAACTTGGCCACTATTGCATGTGTTTGGATGAAATTGATACCCATATCACCCATACGATGTAGTTGTGCCTTGTGTTGGCCTGATTGATGGATATTCTACTATTTTTCAAATATTGATTTAAAAAAATCAAAAATTATTATTTTTACTTCTAGGTCATATCTTGACCAGTATTGCATGAACAAATTGTGCATGGATGAAATCTGATGATCAATGTATTTTTGGGTTTCCAACCCGCAGCCCACGACTTACACCATGTACATGTATGAAATGGCTCTACAATATAGAAACGCTGAAGGTTTGCTGTTACACAGCCTATGTTTGAATTAGCTAGATTCAAATAAAAAATTCCTACATGACCCAATTGTCTGGAAAAATGAAATAGAGTTTAGTTCTGTGCCTACAAATTCTCAGATTTTTACCAGTTCTCATGAAGTTGCCATCTTTCCATCCAAATGACTGTATTGTAATTTTCAAAATCCTGGAAATGAAAGGTTGTAAGTGTGACTTACAACCATATCAAAGGGGTTAATAGAATGCAAGAAGGTTGTAAGTCTTACTTACAACCTCCTCTGTTTCTCACAGTTGAAGCACCACAGGTCGTAAGTAGGAGTTACAACCTTTTAAAAAAAACAACATCTGTTTTAATAGTACTTACAACCTTTTAAAAATATGCAATCATGTAAACGCAAAAAGGTTGTAACAGAAAATGTTTAATTTCTCGAAAACTAAAAATGATATTTTTCTGGAATTTTCACAGAAAGATGCGGCTTATTTTTCTTTATCTATTCCTTTAATACTGCAGAAAGGTCGTAAGTGGCACTTACAACCTTTTAATAGCCAGTGGACGATGTGCTCCAGCAGAAGTTGCTCATGATATCAATTTCAATGGAGAATGTTGTAGTATTCCATATTTATGAGCAACGGTGTATATATGTTGAAACTTGAATGGGATATTGCCTTTACACAAGCTGCTTGTATTGGCTCAATAGCTTTGGAGATGTCGGAATACAGCTGGCACAGATTTATAGTGAGCAACCATTCTCATTCTCTGAGTGTTGAAAATGGGCCAAGTGTTTTTTCTCTGTTTACTTATCCGGATTGGAATCAAAATATCTCATCAAAAATAGACAGATCTTCCTGTCTGCCATTCTGGCTAGTTCTCTTCGGATTACAGCATAGAAATTGAAAGATGCCCTTTATATTAATGGCTGGTGTATATCCGGGTGAAGTTTTCAATACACAGAAAGACTTGTTGCATAAGGTCAGCTACAGAACAACCCAAAATAAAGTAAGAACATTTTCTGTCAGGAGTCCTCTGTTTACCTTTTTGGTCCTCCTTTCTCCTCTCCACCCCAAATCTCCTTACAACTACCTTTGACTCCTCACCACAACCTTATCCCATAAAAGAACTCTATTAAGACAGCAAGCTATGTAATTGCAATTAGCAAGGGGCACAATGTCAAAGAAATCAAACACAATTGGCTAATGGAGTTTGAATTGGTGTTGGTTTAATGCAAATTTAAGGGAATTTTAAAAGGTAAGTTTAAAGTAGGTAAATGTGGGAAGTGATTTGGAGGGACCCAAAGGTGTGAAAGGGTAAAGTACTTGCCGATTCTGCCTTCCTGCTGGGGTAGTCATTGTTTTAAAAACGCTTTTACCCAAAATCGATGAGACCCATTTGCGTGAATCAGAATTCTGTCAGGATCACCTTTCAATAAAAATCTAGTAATTTTAACAAGCAACACTCAAAAGTAAACATAATGAATCTTGCCACATGCTGTCAAATGAGTGGCGGCATACTAATATTCTGAACGAAAAAAAAAAAATATGTCAAAATTTCTCCTGTTTGCAAGCAAAACTTGGCTAATCAATGTCTTAAAACATGCTTGTCAAATACCAAAGAAAATCTCTGAAGCAACATCCTTCACCAGTTTAACGGTCTCCTTAACTTGTTTAGCGAAACACTACACATGATATAAATGGACTCATCATTGGTTTTTCCAATATAGGATCATTCTGGTGACATTCTTTTAAGTTGACAGTCAATGACAGAATATTAAGATTTAATTCTGAAGCCGTGGACCTGGTGTGAGATATACCTGTCATGCGGTGATGTCATCACATTAATTAAGTATTTTGGATTTAATCTGTAAATTTAATGAAAATTATCTCTATATCTATCTGTGTCTATATGTTCGCAAATGTATTCTATGATGTAGAAAACAATTATTGTGACAAGTCTGCAACCTGGTGAGATGAAAGTCTTGTAATGAGCAGGTAGTACATAAGTCTTACATTGGCTGTGTAGAGAGGAAGACTGTATTGAAAAACTAATGAAAGCTTCGTCTGGTGGTAAAAAATCATATAAGAAGTATGGATGAATTCATATGTTAGGAAGTAACTTTGACTGTCACTATGTGTGTGTCAAACCTGTCTTAGCTTTCTTGTAAAACAATTGCAGTTAGGGTGACAAATGATGAGTAGAAAGAAAAGTCACAGATGATCAAATCAGTCCTTAACTGTCTTATATATGATATGATAAATTCGCTATATCTATCTATATGTTGTTTTTAATAACACAGGTTTACTTCTTTCAAATAATTGTTCTACGAATTGTTTCTTTCTTTTTCCTTCCTTATAATGTTCTTTAAGACATGAACATCTTTTAACTTTTGAATTAGTTGATCAAAATAATTTAATCATCATCAAAGATTGTTTTATCTTTTTATTTATTATAGTGATATTTATGCAGTCTTCCTGTTAGTGTAAACGATTGTCACAACTGTTGTCTTCTACGTAGATGATTACAGTCTTAGTCCATGCAGTAGATTGATAGGTAAATAACGGATCACAAGTTGCCTTCAAGTAAAAATAAAAACCACAGCTTATTTCATCTTAAGTCAATGCAATTTTATTTCATCACATTCTGAACGTTTAATCAAGCCTGTCACCTTACTTAGTGTAATGACAGCACTGACAGGTGTATTATGTTGCAGGCCCATAACTTCCGAGTTTCATTAATGTTGTCAACTTTCTAATGAAGGTTATGAATATGGGGGAAAACCATGGATTAGTACATTTATATTATATCTGGTTTGTTTACTTTACATTTTATGAAGACTCTTAAAACTGGCGAAAGATGATGGCCATAAGCTTGGTAAACATGCTCAAAAAAGCTGATTAGTTTCTCAAACATACAAGAACTTGTTGATGTGGCAATACTTCAGGAATAAAGATCGAGCAGAAATTTCAAGATAGAAATACTGCCATGAAAGACAGCTACGCATGTTATTACCAGGATATAGGGTTACAGGCTGACTGACAGACAAATAGACGGACAGCTAGACAGACAGGTCTGACAGAAAGACAGACAGCTAGCTAGATGGATGGACATTTCACAGGCACTAATGAAACACCTTGACTTGCCATGTAATTGAAATAGAAATCATGAGCAAAGACTTAATGAATAGTATGGGAACCGGGGCACATGATAATTTATTTTCACATGATAAGAATTGTACTCAATGTTGAAGACATTGGCCTACTCAGAAGTTTGCATCGCTATCACAAATATTGATGTACTTGATTCCAAGGCATTTGAGATTAAATTGCACCAAGTCTTTTCTATTCGGACAGGGATGCAGTATAACCCAAAATAACATATAACTCCCCCAGCAGGAAGGAAGAATCAGCCAATACTCTACCCTTTCACACATTTGGCTCCCCCAAAATCACTTCATACTTTACCTACTTTAAACTGCCTTTTAAAATTGATTTAAATTCACATTAAACAAACACCAATTCAAACTCCATCACCCCCATTGTATTTGATTTCTTTGATATTGTGCCCCTTTGCTAATTGCAATTACATTGCTAGCTGTCTTAATGGAGTTCTTAATATGGGATAAGGTTGTGGTGAGGAGTCAAAGGTAGTTGTGAGGAGATTTGGGGTCGATAGGAGAAAGGAGAGACAGAAAATTTTCTTTATTTTGGGTTGTACTACTGTATGTCCGGACTCGCGACAAATTTGGGACAGATAATTTGGAAGATTTGACATCAATAAAAAACAATTTTACTGTGTCCTAAAGGTTGAATACTAGAAATATCATAGAAATGACCTTATCATGCAAGAAACGAAAAGATCCCCAATCCCAATTTGCAATGTCTCCACATTTGCCCCAGTTCCCCCTAAAGTGTAGCTTAGTTACACCAAGTTATATTGAGCAGTCAGACATTCGGCATAGATATTTAGTTTAGGACTTGTAGATTCAGTCCAATATAGGCCCTACGCCAGAAAACTACTTGCGCAGAGCGATGGGCAGCACATATTTCTCTCTTTGTCTTTTAGCCCTGCTATTTATGTTGAAACTTGAATAGGATATTGCTTTTCCACAAATTGCTTATATAGGCTCAACAGCTTTAGAGATGTCTGAATACAGCTGGCACAGATTTGTAGTGAGCAAACATTATCACTCACCGAGTGGTGAAAACGGCTGAGAGTCTTTCCTGTGTTTACTTTTCCGGATTGACAATTTACGTACCTAATCAAAAATACAGGGATCTTCCTTTCTGACATTTTGGCTTGTTCCCTGTAGATTACAGTATAGAAACTGAACTGTGCATTTTCTATTGATGGCTGGTGTATATCCGGTTGAAGTTTCAATACACAGAACATCTTTGTTGGTTGTTACACAAGTTCAACTCCAACATATTTTGATGTTTTCAGTAACAAAATTAATGCCTATTACTGTAATACTCTTGCACCCGACAAAGTTTGCTCGTGATATACATGTAATACTTGTGACTCAATTGTGAGCCTATTTTGTGGTAGACAACTGGACAGATGTACAAATAGTAGCGACCGTAAGATCTTGCATGTTCAGTCTTTCTTCTTGGTTTGACTGGACTTAAATTCCAAGGAGTCAAAAATGTTGTCATGTTACAACCATCACACTTCAAATCAGGTTAGCCGTGACATGGTTAGTTGCTGTATATATCAAGCTATGGACCTGTATATATTAACGAAAATACATCAGTTACTTTGAACAACCCACACATAGGGCAGATTTCACGGAAAGTGCTCTCAAAAGGTACCTTAAACTTTCCAACCCTTTTGTTATCTCTCTGTTGCTTCCTGAAGCAAGTAAACCTATTACTAAGTATATCTGTGAGGTAATGAATAAATATCAATAAAATATTCCTCAAATATGTAGCTTTTTCCTCTTAAAAAAATATTTTTTTATGCCTCTTGTGGACAATTTTGGACAACCAAACTTACTGGTGATCAGACATGCTTACTTTGGCACTCTGTGGAATCTTCTAAAACCAATTCAGGAAAATGTAATGGTATGTGATTGATAAAAAAAACATCTTGAAAATTATTATGGAACCATTTTTAATTGTCTTGGTCATTATAAAACTTGAAAAAATGAAAAATAAAAAAAGACTGCTAATGTAACTCGATTCCGTCTCAG
The DNA here is from genome assembly GCA_026936325.1 of Platynereis dumerilii. Taxonomy (NCBI): domain Eukaryota; kingdom Metazoa; phylum Annelida; class Polychaeta; order Phyllodocida; family Nereididae; genus Platynereis; species Platynereis dumerilii. The sequence goes on from JAPTHN010000009.1 coordinate 10,681,329, forward strand.
GACACTGAGGTTACATTAGCAACTTTTACATGGGAATTTTTCTGTGTTCTCGCTACTTATGCCAATTTCAAACATGAAATTATAATATTTTATTGAAAAACGTGTCTTATTTGCCTGTTTACATCACCAAAAACATAAACGACTGGGTGTGGTACCTGTTTCTTTATTGCTAATGTAACTGCAATTTTGCATCCGTCCATTTCATAGTGTTACATTAGCAAAATGTGTACATAAAAATTACGTTAATATACACATGATTAGATCTCAATTTTTTTCTGAACTGGAAGCCAGGTCTCCCAAGAGCAGGCCAGGGGTGGTACCCTGCTGGTGACTTCATTTATATTGCAGTAGGATCAGCATAAAAAATTCCGTCCTACATCATTCATCGTTGTTACGTTAGCACAAGGCCATATTTTTAGCTACTCTGACCTACCAATCCAACAGAAAAGATTGTTTACCCATGATTTTATTTAATGGATTGACACAATAAAAGATTTAGATTTCAGCTTTTTTTGGTCCTGCCAGCTATCCTCAGAAGAAGCACCCTGAGAAAATCTGAGAATCTACGAATCGATTATGTCTGGCCTTATCAGTATTGTGCTAATGTAACTTGTGGACAAGTTGTGGTAAGTCATTTTGCAGCTTTTTCGTGAAATCTGCCATAGGTATTTAGCAAGCCAATTATATGGTGCAGGTCAAACAGAGGTGAAGGACGTCTAATCAACGTTTTTAATTTGCTATGAAGGGTTCAGTTCAGCTGCCCTCAGTGAACAACCCACATATTAGTTCAATGTGAGCAGCAACAAATTACAGCTAGTTCAGTTCATTAGTCAATTCCAAGGGAAATTGAACATTTCTGTGATTTTTCAGATTGCTCTGACTGCCAAGTTTTCTCATCAATTTAAAAATTGACGGTGGTATTGATTACTAAGGTTGTTGAAATGCACTGAAATCATGATTTTGTGGCCAGAATGCAAGATTTTTCGATTAAGTTGAAATTTTAAGCAAAACATTTTCCCTCGAATTACATCAAAACATGCGAAAATTAAAAATTCTTTTAGTAAACAGCACCTATCCATGAGAGACCAACACATCAGCGTTCATAAACATCAATTCATCAACACACACATTAGTTGCAAAGAACCTCAACCATGCAAGGCCTGCGCACCAGTTGCACATCTACTTTTTTGCAGTCACTCCTGGTGTTGTTAATGCCCAGTTAATTCCAAATTAATGCCCAGTTAATGGCCAGTTGATTCCTAGTTTAGCCCACTAGGTCATTTACATCACCTGCACTCTGCCCTCATATCGCGATTGATACCCACATCATTTCTCATCTTGCAAAATTTTAAGAATTTCTTGCCCGATGGGTGGGGTAAGAAGGCAATTTTAATTTTTTTACAAAAATGGCCGTAACTCCTTTATTAAAATTGGTAGACATTTGTTTCAATAGTTATTAGCAGAGTCAAGTGATCCCTTCCTGACAGCATAAGCATTCAAATAATCGCCCATAAAAAGTAGGTCGAATCGCACCTCGAAGTTAAGGGGGGCCGCATGCCCCGACCTACTCTATAATATGGAAAGCATATAAGTATATTAAAAACTGGAAGGCAGATAAAATGCATATGTGTCATTAATTAAGAAAGACAGCACCCCAGTCCCCTGTCACAGCGATGAGAATGAATGTGAATGAGCTACATTGATCGTTCACAGAAAATTGTGCAGACATTTAAAAAATTGAAACTGGGGATGCTTCAAAACCATTTTACTTCCGATACCGATACTTTGTTATTAATATCACCGATAGTGATTCCATTGTAGATATATACATAGAAGGGCCTCTGATCCAATATTAAAACTACAGTCAGAACAGAAATTATTTGCACACTTTCATTTTTCATCATATTTTGCAGAAAAATGGCTGTATGATAAAAAGAACTGCCCAATGTTCTAGAGTAGTGTCAGTAGGTTAGGATCCCATGCATTTCCTTTTTTAACAAAATTCATTTTCTTGGAAAAAGTGAAAAAACTGAATTTTGAAAACAAAAAAAAATTTGCACACTTCAGCCACCTGCCAGAAACTGAATTTTGACACTACTCTAAAACATAGGACAGTTTTTTTAAACATACTGCCATTTTTCTGTGAAATATGATGTGCGCAAATAATTTCTGTGTTGACTGTACTTTTAGGTTTGGATGACATACTACTTGTACCGATACCTGTTGTCATGTCTACTATCATTGTATCGATGAGCAGGCAATATCAGCGATGTTAAAGCCACACATGAGGTGTGTTATAGTGGAATTCAATGGCAACTCATTGGGGGGATTATAGGATCAATTGCTTTATCTAAAAGGTAAGTTTGGTGGTTAAAATAAATCGATTAACTTTATTAGACATTGCTGGACACCGACGGATTAAATCATTTTAATGAAATGAAGCTATAACAAAAGTTACATTTTCTAGTTTCCATGACAACCATATTTTTATGAAAATAATTATAAGAAAAGCCAAGGTACACATTAGACTTATCTTCAATGTCATTCCTTTTTATTCTTACTGACTGGACAAGTTTGAAGAGGATACTGCTTAATATGTACAAGGGGTCAACTTGCACTCAAAGTGCAGCCAACAGAAAACTTTTTCGAGTTTCCATGGTGATTTTAACCATCAAAACTTTGCAAAATGCAAGAAGTGGGGTGTCATTTTAAAGCCAAAGATTGGGGAATTAATATGTGCTGAACTTGATAGAGATTGACATTAATGTTTAGGAGCCTGACACATTGAATTTCACTGTAGTGAGTAAAAATCAATAAATTCCAGTAAAAAACGTTCCATATGCAAATTAGGCTGACCTCTAATTGTAAAACAATTATTCTTGTTAAAAATCCCAGATCTGGCTGCATAAAGTATGACCATTTTTTTTAATCAATTCCAAGTTGATTTTTGTGTTATACTTAGATATTTGATTAAATTGTGTCACCAGATTTTTAACCTGTTTACTACTTTTAATTGGTAGCCATGGCAACCATAGGCAATTGCCAAACTGTCGACAATCAGTTTTAGACACCCCAGAGCCCAAGGATTTCATTGGTATATGTCGGAAACCCCCCTAAAAAAACGACCTACCAAGCCCAGAAATGGTGTGCTTGCTCCTGGACTAGGTGTTTCTTTACTTTCGAGAAAAACTGTAACACTGATTCCTGCACCATGACATCACAAGCCCCAGCCATTGCACTCTGGTGACTGGGTCTGGATACTACTGGTCTATCTTGTCACTAGATGATAAGAAAAGTTTTGCAACACTGCGAATGGCTCCTACTTTGATACCGTCTATGTACGTAGGCCACAAGTCACAATTCACAACAGAACTTGCATCTCAGAGGCGAGAACGTTCATTTCATCAAAAAAAGTATCTCCATGACTCTATATCTGTAGACAAACAGACAGATACATGGATAGATATAGATAGACAGGTAGATAGACAGGTAGATAGACAGGTAGATAGACAGGTAGATAGACAGGTAGATAGACAGGTAGATAGATAGATAGATAGATAGATAGATAGATAGATAGATAGATAGATAGATAGATATAAATTGCATAAGGCTACCTTCAACATAGACAATAAACCATCAGAAGAGTTACCAAATTACTGGGGCTACATACCTTCAACACATACTCCTCACCTGAAGCTACAGCTCATTCATTTGACCTGCAAGACTCATCCAGGCACTCACTTGAGCTTTTAACCAATTATGGCTGACTGTGAAAGTGTTGTCTTGTTACTTACAGCTCTCGCAATTGCTCTGAAGAAATACATTTTTTTCATAGAGTGGACCTATGATGTCAAAGCTGGAGACTCCATTGGAACCTATACAACTTTGGTGCAAGCTATGGTGTCATAGGTCAAACTGGCCAATAGCATTTCATGTAGACAACTTCATCATAGCCTTGGAATTATGTCATGGCCAGATGAGCCAATGATACCACTGCAAAAACTCAGGTGTTAAGTGGGAGCCTGGGAGGGGGAATTGTTTATTATTTGGTGATGCCAAAAGTGCCTGAAATTCAACCAAGCATGGTTAATAGCATAACTGGAAATTAATCACAGTTGTTCACCAACATGTTTCTGATCTAAATTGGATTTGAAATGGAGCTGTCAAGTCAAGCATACTGTTTACTGTTTGCAGTTTTGTTGGCCACTCCTTTCAGTGTAAAACTACCAACAATTACTTCAATCCTATATTGTTAATTGGTTACCACAGTTCACAGGAGTGAATATGCAGACATAAGATAAGGATCAATTGACAGCTTTTGAGCAGAGTGCCCCCTCCCCAGGAGTGTAGTCCAACCTTGCACCTGAGTTGTTGTGATATTATTGGCCGTTCTGGCAATGATGTAACTGCAAGGCTATGATGAAACTGTCCACAACGGACGCTATTGGCCAGTTTGACCTATGGCATCATTGATTGCACCAATTTTGCATATCCTCTAGTGCTTGGCAATGGAGTATTCACCTATGACATCATAGTATAGGTCCACTCTGGCAGAGAAAAAAAAAAACTGATTTCTTCAGATCAATTGCTAGAGCTGTAAAGTTAATAAGCTTAGTACACAGCTACCTTGGCTTGCTGTCCTTTGGTCTTATTCTTTAACAGCCTTTCTGGAGACCTTAGTCCTTGAAAAGTGTTCAGGTTCTTGTAAAGTAGTTATCATTTAGTGATTGGATAAAAACCTGATATCCTCTACAGCTACTTGCCATGTTGTAATTGATGACTCATATATCCAGTATAAGTAGGTTTACTTTTGATATCTGCGTGGACGCTTTCAAGAATTTATTGTTCCATAATATTTTTGGAACAAACGGTCTTGAAGAGTTTTTACCAGGATATACGGTGTACACTGTACAGTGTACTATAGTAGAGAAAATTTGATGACAAACTGCAGTTGGTTTCATCATCTCAACTTGTGTATTCTGGACACGACCAACTGTTCAGAATTTTAAAGCTTGAAATCCATCTTCGTAATACCTCTTTTCAATAAATTTGGGCTGTAATACCTCTTTTCAGTACTTTCACTTGCATCTTCTAAGAAAGAGGCTACAGCTCATAAATCCTGAAAGATTCATTGGGGACTTGTGGTTCCCTGCCATAAAATGTTATGTCTGGTTCATGTTTGATACTGTTTTTATCTTTTTTATATCCTGCTGCCTTCCAAGTTCCAAATTAAGACACCAAATTCCCAGAGCCTGCTGCTCGATTGAAACTGTCTGTTCAGATTGAGCAAGCATGGTAAGCCGAGATATAATATGGATTAGGCCTATAAAATATGAAAACAGGTTGATTGCCTTCAAAATCAGTATTATTGTGATCCTAAGAGTGTTTTCACCTAACAGTGCAGTGTAATTAGTAATTCCTGGTGATCGATTTTTTACAGCAAGTGCACCATTAATATTCGCGCAGCGAAACGGCCGAAGGCCGTTTCGCAAAGCGAAACCTAGCACAAGAAAGGTTTCTGAAATCTGTGCAGTGATGGTCTCAACATCAATGGTTGACAGCAGGAAATTAGGTCAAGTGGGAACAGCTTCTTATCAATGATTTAGTTTTGAATTTAACAAAACATGACATATTCATATTCAAAAGTGTCTTAAAAATTCAGTATTCCATTAATATTCCCTGTATCTATAATTTTTATGGAATAGTTAATTATAAGCCTTGACAAGCTAAATTAAATTATTAACATGTAATTCATTTCTTTTCAAAACAGACAACAAGAAAACATAACAAAATTAAAGTTCCATAGTCTTTGTCAACTGATGATTATGTAACAGTGAGCAATTAATCTACATGCAGATCATGTTATTGTTTTTGTTATCACTATTATGTAATATCAACAATCTAACATAGACTTAAATTTTGCAACTTTCAGTGTTGTCTGCCTTTTTACTATTTAGCTGATTATCTATCAATTCTTATCTATCTATCTATCTATCTATCTATCTATCTATCTATCTATCTATCTATCTATCTATCTATCTATCTATCTGTCTATTTTTGATCTATTTTATCTTTCTAATAGTTTCTATAGTTTCTAGTATAAATTTCTCCCTTTTTCTGTATTTCCGTCTTTCAATTTCTTTGAAACAGTAACATAACTGCCTTTCATACATTGAATATTAAATAAATGTAATGAAAGTTATGGTAAAACCATAAATCCTAAAAAAAAACTTTTTAAATGCTGCGCGAATTTCATGGCTGTGCATGTGCCATTTACGTATTATATGAATATGCTTTTGTTGCACGAGCATTCTAATTCTCCAACAAGACTTGCCAATGCTGTAATAGGCCTACCATAATTTAGGAATGGATGATTGACGATCAGTGATCCTGGTTTACATCCCACATTTATGCACATTTCCGCCAATTTGTTTGGTGCTTCCACAACATTAGAATGATGTTGTTGTCAGACTTAATTAAAGCTCAAAGCAAGTTTAACCATACTTCACATGAGGTAGGTCTACATTGCACTCTAAAAAATTTCAGACAAAATTGGTTTTTTAGATTCAAATGTTTTTTGAAAAACCAAATTTCAATCCAAAAAACCAACATGGATTTTTTTTTAAATCCATGTTGGTTTTGCAATGAAATTTGGTTTCTCAAAAAACCATTTTGAATCTAAAAAACAAATTTTGTCCCGACATTTTTCTGAGTGTGTACTAGCATGCTTCAAAGGGATGCACCACTTTCGGGGTATAAATTATATTCAATTAAAGGAGCTATAAGGCCAAAAACTCAAACAAGGATATTTGCCTTAAAATGTCTCTATGTGACAAATAAGGGGTCCTGAAATGATATTACTTGATTTTTGGCTAATTTACCTTGGCACTGCAAGGTAACAGCACTTTTTTTTGTAAGAAAACATAATAAACCCCCAATTATGACATGATGGACTGTGGCTTCCCAGAACTGACTTCTAGTTATGCTTTACATTAAAAAAACCGCAAGCAAATATTGTCAGGATGAAGTTCTCAAAATTTGGTGCCATTGCCTTAACTCTGTACTTGGCATGTACAATCAAAAAAGTCAATAAAAAACAATGTTAGAAAAAAAGTGAATTCCGGGCTTATAGCCCCTTTAACAGTGGACGAAAATGAGTTCATACAGAAAAGCTGTTGGAAGCCATCAATGACCTCACAACATGCCCTATCAAATACATTGAAACTAAGTGTCAATTTGTCATTCAGTATCTTTTGATCGACCTCATTGATGAATGCTATGACATGTCAAATGGCCTTCCCTGCTAGCATTGCAAGTATAGGATATGACCTCACAAACCGCATATGAGTCTTATCACAAAGAATAACATGACAGGTGATAGGGATATGACCTCACAAGAAAAATTCCTGTTCTTTTCTGTACTGAAAAGGTCGGTATTACAAAAGTTGGGATGTATAGGACTATTATATAGTTCCCATCTGTCAATATGCAGAATTGATTTTAAACTGCAAATATTGAAAGAAAAAAATTAAATATACCTGTCATAAATTTGGTTTTTATATGACATATTCAAACTGTTATGATGAATTGTCTCATTTATGCACTTCATAAATTTGCAAATGGAGAAAACCAAGACGTAAATTTCCATGAAACAAACTGTGAAGGTCATAAAATCACCATCATGTATTAATGCAGTAGGCCTATGATGTCATGAAAAATCAGTAAAACATGTGGCTCCATGGTACAGCAAAACACCACTTCAGTGCAGTAGGGTGTCTCATTTTGTTAACAGGACAATTCCGTAAAGTCCAATTTCCAGCTTTTGTAGCCCTACCATTAAACCTTAGCTATTTCATTGTTAAACAGGGATGAGGCCAGGTAATAGGGGTAACAAACAAGCCATAAACCAAAGCTCAAAGTGCAACAGGGGCTGAGCTACATCAAAATTTCATTGTGTCGGACATACATCACACATGCAGTGTCCGATACAATGAAGTTTTGATGTAGCTCAGCCCGTGTTGCACTTTGAGCTTTGGAGTTTTGAAGGATCTGCTCATATCAAGCCATGGTTGGGAATTGAACCTGCATCTCATTTACGAGGCTAGCACCTGATCCACTAGGCAACGGCACATCTCAAAAGTGTCAGTCTCTTGACATCTCATTATAAATAATTGTTATGGCAGCTTTATGACTGTTATGTAAACATGTTCATTTGTTTGTCCCTAGGGTAAACAATGGTAATAGTTTTTAAGCCTTTTATTTTTTTTTACCCATATATATGTATACAGTATTTTAAAGCCATCTTAAGGTATCTTTCTCTGGCTCCTCGTGTAGATTTTGACCTATCTAATCTTTGCATCTGAAGATGTCGACATTTGTCAGGAAAGAAAGCAACAGAAAAAGTCAGAAAAACTCATTCTTGCTTTGATAACATTTTCTTGTTTTTTAAGGAAACAGTTTATGACACATTTGCTTTCTTTATTGACACTGGCAATTTTTTATGGTAATAATCTTTATTACTACTTGGCTACCCAATGGCTGTATGACCAGAAAGGAAGTCTTGATATCTGTAAATACTGAAAAGTGTCTGCATTTTTTAGATGTAAATGGGTCACTTTATTAATAACCTCAGTTGAGGTCTTGAAGATCGACAGACTTCTAAAATAAACTGCTTTCTAAGTCATAAGGAATCAACTCCAGTTTAGGTCTTGAAGATCGACAGATTTAAAAGATAAATTGCTTTCTAAGACATAATATAGGAATCATCACCAAACCAGTTGAATGATTTGTGGAAATTTCCGGTTGAAGGTCCGACACCAGTGATTTCTACGTCATAGCGATCACGGTCCGAGACTTTTTAAAAGGTCATTCACCACAACAGATTCAGGTGTCAGGAATATACTTTCAGCTAAATATAACAACTACAGAGACAAGACTGAATAAACAAGTCTGATTTTTTCTTCTTCTGCACAAACCAGAGTGCTTCTTTTGTACCTAAGCTTGTTATCTGCCAGAAATACTTTACAAGGAAGTCACTCATGGGAACTGCACCTTCCGCTCACCCCTCCTGCACTCAATTGAGGTGAAGCTTGAAGCTCTGCATATTGGTCAGATTGTGCCGAACCAACTGTATTCTCATTCTTATTTTGGCCATCATCTATGAGTTCTTTTCTACATAATATAAATATAAAAATAGGCTAGAAACTAGATGACTGTTCATATACAATTGGATGTCACTTTTCGTTAGCTGCAAGTGTATGTTTTTTTTTCTGTCTCTTTTTGGTCAGATTGTGCCATTCTGTTTTTATCGACATCTGGAAAGTATTTTATCTTTTTTACACCAAAATGGTTAGACATAGTTGTCTTACATCTAGTTTTGTCTGTACAAAATGTCAATTGTTTGTGTGGCAATAGCTCTAAGTTGATGTTAAGTCTCTCTGCCTCGTTTTTGCTGCTTGTCGATCATAATTAATATTTCAACCCGATTAATTATTTCAGTTTGAAGAATACTAATTTACCTGTGATATTAGCCTGTAAGTTCTATTCTTAGGTTGGCGTAATTTGCATAAAATAAAAAATAACCAAATGGTGAAAGCCATACATTGTCTTTGCTAAATATAAAAGAAAACACTTGGTGATCAGTGACATGAAAATATTTGCTTATTCATAATATACGTGGATAGTTGGGGTAGGCTGAAGTTTGACACAGTCAAATTGTCAATCAATTGTGAATAGTAAACTCAGTGGAAAGTGCATTTTGAAGTTAATCCTTCTTTCCTTTAGAAATAACATCCTTAACAAACAAAATACTGATCACTTCGATGACATTCTCTGCTCTCTACCCATGTCTACCACACAGATAGATAGATGACTAATGTATTGAACGCAAGTCCATGTTATTAAAGGGCACTATTTTTTCTGTCAGCAAGAGCATAGTTTCATATCAGTAAAGTAGTTAGCACCAATAAACATAATAAAAGGATTTTGTTTTACCTTGATCTTAGATTAAATAATAATTTATTATAATTTGTGGCTTTTCACTACATTCTGCATACTACATGGTTGTGTTGCAAAAAAAGGTTGGCATCATAGAGGCTTAGGGGCCGATCCGATGATACTTGGTAGTTTAGAAGGTGGAGTCAACATTGGGACTATGGATTTCTTGGTGAGAATAGTTGTTTGTTCAGCGCATGAAAAAAAACCCACCTGTAGCTTTGATACTGTGATAGAAAATTTCATTTAGGTGTTCATAATTTACATAAATTTGCCAAAGAAGATACTTCTATCCAGTCCTTTTAATACATTCTAGTCAATTTATGTCATAGCAAATTGATATATTTTAAATCCAAATAGTTCAGAGGATCTAAATACAAATTATTTTTAAAAAATACACAGAAAGAGAGAGGAAAACATACGTGTACTAATAACCAATGAAAAATTCAAGCCATCCAGTCTCTTTCCTATTTTTATATTTGTGTAGAAAAGAACTCATAGATGAGACCCAAAATAAGAATGAGAATATAGTTGTTGTCACAAACTGACCAGTAAGCCGAGTAAGGCTTCACCTCAATTGTGTGCAGGAGGCGTGTGCGGAAAGTGTTGTTCCCAAAAGTGACTTCCTTGTAAAGCATTTCTGGCAGATAACAAGCTTAGGCACAAAAGAAGCACTCTGGTTTCATACAAATGAAGAAGAACAGAAGTGATGGGTATATTCTATTCTGGTATTCTTTTGCTAGGTATGTTTTTGTTGTAATATTTCACTGCGTATATTTCTGACACCTGAAGACTTTGTTTTCTTTATTAATCATTAAATGGCGGTACATATAGCATTGTATAACACAGTAGGCATAAAACTTCAAGAGGCGTGTTAGCCTACAAAAACAATAACAGAGGCTGCAGCACACTTATTACCAAAGAAATAAACACTCATTTCATAAGTTATTTTGGAATAACAGATGTTAGTAAGAGTAAAAAAGGGTACAAACATTTTGTTACAAATTAATACAGTTTAAACAGCTCCACAAAAGATAATTAGATATTCCCATTACAAAAGAAACGATCTTTAATATTCTTTTTAAAAAGGAAGAGATAATCACAATTTGTAATATCAAATTAAATGTTTAACAGTATATTTAGTTTTAAATGTCAGTATGATAAGAAAGTGAATCATAATTAATGTTGCTAAGTTGGCAACATACATTTCTGGTCCCTATTATGTGATTATAAATGCCCTGGGCATTGCAATTAATATGTTGTTCAGGGCACTGCTCATTGAATATTCTGTCCAATGAACGTTAATCCATGTTGAGTTTTAATTTACATGTACTTCAATGACCAGAAGAAGTAGAAAATCTTCCAATTTTTGTAATTATGTAACTTTTCCTGTATTCCATAATAACAGTCTCGCTGTGAGTGCTAAATCTCAATGTTGTTAGAAAGTGTCTGCAGCATCCCAAGCATTATGTGGTGGTTACAAGAAAGATGAAACTCCATTATAGTGTCAGTGGCATTAAAAGCCTCATGATGATATAAATGAGCCTAAGTGTGTATATCATTCATGGCCCTCAACAGAGTCCGCTGACAAGGTTGGACTGGAAGAAAAAGCTACTATTTTGCTAACTCTGCTTGACCAGAACCGGTTTCATGGTGGCATCTCAAATAGTGCAATCTGTTGGTTGACTCTGACTTAAAGTGAGTATTTTAAAACATAGGCTGCGCAGCAGCAAACCTTCAGCGAATAACACCTTTAGAAGATTAATATAATATCATAAAATTGGTGCGTTTACGAAATTGCTTATAGGTATGCAATAGCGGTCGAGTAGTGGCCTTCCATTATCTCTATTTTTCCAATAATTCATAAAGTGTTATACGCATAAAAAAGAACTGCTAAATTAATTGCATAGGTGATTTGTTTAGAAAAATGCATTACTGTATATGCAATAGTGAGGAAGTTTTGACTCCGATATAAAAAAAATTCATTAAATATTTTTTCTCAATATTACAAAAACTATAGAATAGCCATCTGTCAGACCATGAAAAGGCACAACTAGACCATACAAGCCATATGTGTACCAAACTTCATCCATGTATATGGAATAGTGACCGGATGTTGGGCCGGAAACGAAAAAAAAAATAATTTTTATGTTTTTTTTCAATATTTGAAAAAGTATATAATATTTTCCATCAGACCTTTCAAAAGGCACAACTAGACCATATTGACCATATGTGTACCAAAGTTTATCAATGTACATGCAATAGTGAGCGAGTCTTAGCCCAAAAAATAAAAAAAATATGTTTTTATATATTTTCTCATTTTTTCAGAAAGTATAGAATATCTGTCAATGAGACCATCAAAAGGCACAACTAGGCCATATAGGCCACGTGTGTACCAAATTTCATCCATGCACATGCAATAGTGACCGAGCCTTGGCCCGGAAATGGAAAAAAAATTATTTTTATATTTTGTTAATTATTTCAAAAAGTATTTAAGATCTATTCATCAGACCATCAAAAGGCACAACTAGACCATACAGGCTAGATGTGTACCAAATTTCATCCCCATACATTCAATAGAGGCCAAGTGCCGGGCCGGAAACGATCTATCCGCCCGCCGCCCGACCGCCCGGCCGCCCGCCCGCCCGGCGGACGGACAGCATTTTTACCCAAGTGATTACAATACCTTCTTCGAACTTCGTTCGCTGAAGGTAAAAAGGTCGATATGAGAAAGTGGGTTGGCCAATTTACAACAGGTCAATCTATAGAAATCTTGCAGCTGCAAAGTTCTGTATGATGCCACAGGACTCTAACTCTTGATGATTTCTGATTGTTAACTTAGTGCCTTTGTAAAATTCCTACTGAGTAGTTGCAAATTGCAAAATAATTATTATTAAAAAAAGATTTTGATCCCATTCATGGTAAAACAATATTTTCAGGCATAAAATGTCCTGATGCATGGGCACTTTTATATTGCAGCAATGTTGGTGAAATTTTTTTAGCATTGCATGGTAGTGTCAATTGGACAAAAATGTGAGTAAGGGCCCTTTTTTTTCTCATACACAAAACCTGTTGCATCGGTCGATCTTAGAAGCTATATAAAAATATATAATGTAAGGCCTAAGCATAGATCTGATAGATCCAGTTATATGTAGGGGAAGTTAACAGGAATGGTCACTGCCAATGGCATGGATAAGACACTTAGCTCTTCAACATCTTGACTGCCAATGAGACCATTACAGGTGTTTTCATTACCACGCGATTCTTGTCAATCACACTTGATAGTGAGAAATCAATGCTAAACAGGGACTTACTACGTTTGATCTAAACCAATCAGATTAACCAAAAATGTTATGTATTTTGTGGCCAAGAACCTGAGAATCGCGTACTAATGAAATCACCTGTAATCCTTCATTGCAGGCAGTCCTTGTGATTGATGGTGCCTTACCTGGTGGTCAACAGGTGGAATGGGAGGGCCCAGCAAAGTGCTTTTAGTCATGAACTTCTGGTGGTACTATCTAAGGCCAGATATCATTGATTTGTAGCTTCTCGTATCGAGCGACCCAAAAGATTTTGTACCTTACCCACATTTTTTATCCAAGTGACATATTAAAAATCGAGATTACAGCTTGCTTTTTTTCTGTCCTACCAACTGCTATTAGAAAAAGTGCTGTGAGAAGCTAAAGATCAATTATGTCTCGCCTAACTGGGCTCAGCATGCAAAACGAAGGTGAATTTATTTAATGTTACTTACTCAAAGAAAATTTGACTAAAAAAGTAGAGCAAGATAACAAAATGCTCCTGATTCTGAACCTAAATGATGAAGATCTATGTTGCCTTTGAAATTGCTCTTTGGGGTTACCATGGCCACTTCTTTAGGAATGAATAATATGGCATGGCCAAGATTGGTTTTGAATTTAACTTAACAAAACTCACAGCATCACCAAGGAAGTAGTATACCTCAGATGTTGAATCACCAGAGGCACACGGTGAGTGGTTGACAGTTCAAGAGTGCTAAATGTGACTCTAAGATGCAGATATATACATTGTATATTGCAAGATCTAGCATATTAAGCCAGCAATGTATGATGATGAGATGAGAAGACTGTGAGTCTGGCACATACCCTATTAATTCAGGGATGCCCAGGGTCTTTCAGTTGCCCCAGCATAGAACACTGGATACAACCCACCTCCATTTAGTGTCCCTTGGGCTCGGACTAAAGTGAGTTCCCGGGGTGAGATTTGAACCCACGCCCTCAAATCCAGTTGGCAAGCGCACTTACCAATAAGGCCACGGAGGAACCTCCCCCACACAAGTGTAAGATCTTGCATGTACACCAGCAATGTGCTAGTTAATGCATGTACATGTACGATAGTACCTCAGCTAAATGTGTGTAGGTGGGACCATAGCAATTTGAGCAAGGAGGCCAAAAAATCATGTGTATATGAGGACGAGGAAGAATACTATGCAATTCAGCCGCGGATCTGACATGAATTCTACAATAGAAATAACCCTCTAGTCAACAAGAAAAAGATGTTCGAACTAATTGCGCTGTGTTATTTTTTAACATCCCAAGAATATCCTGGCAACCACAGACTAATCAAGTCATCTTTCTTCAATGAACATCACCTTTCCTGTCATTTTATTGCTCACAAAATAACATCAGACCTTTCTTCATACAGTGAGTTGTTACAGTATGTGTTTCTTTTACAGTCAAAGACCAGCACGGGTGCCGGAACAGGGGGGCAGGGGGGGGGGGGCGGGGAATTGCCAGGCCTTCCTGCCCTTTTCATCTCAAAGAATGAACATTATTAGGCCTTAATTTACAGTGAATTTAGGCAAAAATTTATGTGTATATATATTCGAAATTATTTTTGTGCTACATTAACATTTTGTCACACGAATTAGATATGCCGTATCTCGACTGACTGCCCCTGCCACCCTTGTTCCCTTCCGGCACCCTTGTAGACCAGGTTAATGCCATAAAAGTCTGTTATATGCTGTCACCCAACTAGATTTTATTCATTTCCATTATATGTTTTATTTCTTTCCATTTGTTTTTATGGCAGTTTTATCTCCAACTAATTTGTCCTCAGACTACATTTGACTGATCTTGTTATATAAATGCATAGAATTACCTTGCATAGTCAGTTATTTTTTTAAGCTTCTTGTCAATTTCCATCCATATTACTACTCTGCATTCAGAGTTCACAATGAACTTCATATTTAACATTTGTTAGGAGATTGTACTCTCTATACATGCACAAGAGGCAACAGCAGTGAGCTGCCACAGGCAGGGAACTCTGCCAGAATTCACATGCGACAACTGACAGTTAATTGCTCTGCGGTGGAAAAACTACCCTGAAAGTTGAAACTTACACATTAAAGTCTCTATATATTGTCACCGAGTATAATAGGTTTTGGAATATCATTAGTATTAATACCAGAAACAGACTTCCAAAGTAAAGTTTAAACATGGAAGAAATGAATTTACTCATGCCAGTCTTCCAGACCACAGCTAGTGCCCTCCTGTAACAAAGGGACTGAGGCCAGCCGGCAATTTTTCATCCGTTTTATCCTAAACATGATTTGTCCCCCGACCGTGTTCCGTGTTAATTTTTCAGTGGATAATATAAATGTATATAATGTTTGAACTAATATGCATATTCAAGGTGAGATTCAGTTACTTCAATCATTTATCTGGTTTGAGTTACATTTTCAGTGATTAATTTCTCCTTATCTCCATATAGTTTCATCATTTTCATATGATGGGAGTGGTGCATAATTGTGAATCAATTGTGTGACATTTACTGCTAATGTATTCTTTCTCGGTGATAAGCACATATAATTCCGGTATTATTGCTGCTGTAAGCAGGGAGGGTAATCTAAGGGGTGGCATGCTCGGCTGCCAATCGCTGGGTCCTGGGTTCGAATCCGGCTCTTGCTGGGTCACCTGGCCTATGTTGGACGGCTGTTTCAATTATCCTTTCACTTCATTGCTGTGACCTGGTCCTGTCCTTATTAGGTTACACTGAGTGCATAAATACAGGACGTAAAGAGAAATAATCCATCCATCCATATTGCTGAGCACTGTAAGACAAGCAAAGTACAAGAGAAGAAGCCTCGGGTTGATTGACCATTTCTTGTCAGCCACACAGCGAATGTCACCTTTACTGGCACTGCTGAATACAGATAAGGCAAGAAAGGACAATTACATAATTATGTGAACACAGAAAAGTTACTCTAAAAGAACTCTTAAACTGACATATATGGACATTGTGTCTACACTCTTGTGTAATGTATTATAATGCAAATTGTATTTGAATAATACTGATAGCGCAACACATCATTTACAAAGTGTTAAGAAATTGATCAGAAATTATTTTGCACACTTCTAAGCGACTAATGTTTATTTTTTCATAAACATTACTGAGACATTATTTTTCTTTGACTAAATTTGTTATACAGGATTTCATATTACCACTGAATGATAAAAAGAGCAGGGAAATGAAATAAGAGAAGAATGCGCTTCTGATTTCTATCACTATGTACCTTCACATGTGTAAAGTGTCCGCCTGTTGTGAAGCAGAAGCCTCAATAAACGCTAAATGACATCTTTACCTGCTTCAGAACAGAACCCAGCCTGGCCCAATAAAACCTGGCCTACAGGATATACCAGGTGTCCAGTAACCTACTTGATACCAATTTAGGCTAATTTTGTTGTCAACTGAACCCCAGCAAGAGTGCAGAAGATCTCTGTTGTCTTGGTATAATGTCCAGGTGCACGGAAGAAAAAAGCAAGCGGCTGCAAAAATCTAGCATGAGGAACTCTGTCAACTTCTGTTTATTTGATACACAGACAGATAGATAGATAGACAGGTACGGTAAAAATGTAGCCGTCGTAACTCAGTTCTGCGCCCTCAATGGCCCCTCATCATGTTTATATGATGAGATAGGAGAAAACATGTAACATATTTAGTCCATATCAGTGATCTTTCAGTTGCCCAGCATAGCCACTGATACAAAGGGGCCGCCAATTTAAATCCGAACGACGTCTATGGGATTTTTGTGCAGGGAGGACTGAGGGAGGTCCACAGAAAATTTTGGTTTCCCCAACTGGGCTTCAAACCAAGTATAAGGAGATTATTGCACCACCAAATTGCCAGGTGAAGAAAACTTTCTTAATTCAGAACAAGCGAGGTAGATGTATGAAGAGGAGCAATCATATAATCCAGATATATCAGTGGGGAAATGATAATACAGGTTAATTGGCTGTTGTGTCAGCATTCTGCTGCCAAGGGAAAATAATAAATGCCATGGCATGAATGCATCCATGGCCCACCTCCCCCAATTAGGCAATGTGTACACAACTGGCTAACTCAGTTACGTGCAAGAGAATCACAGGTGTCTAATCTAAAGGTCAATGCCCTGCACAGGCACAGTCAAAGAATTACAAGAGCTCACGGAAATGCACTGGAATATTCCTTGTGAGGTCTTATCCCTATTCTTGCCATGTTATTCTGCCTCATAAGTAGATGGTCAGGTCATATCCTACACTTGCAATGCTATCAGGACAAGTCACTGAACGAGTCACACCAAGTAAGAGTTCATCACTGAGGTCACAAGTTTTAACCAAATGACAAATTGGTAGTTAATTTCAAGGTGATATCATTGATGTCCGCCAACAGCTGAATGTTAGTGATTGTAATTCTTTGACTGTAAAGGACTTCCGATTCAATTCAAAGTCTGAACGAAAACCGGAACACCATTTTTAGTTGTGAATCAACTATTCCTTTGCATGCCATGCTTCAGTCAGCAGCAGTTCATGACTTAAAGCACTTGCTGATCTCTCTGGCAAATGGCACTTTTATGCACTGTAAAATAGCTTTTCAGTTTTACTGTTATGGCAGGAAAGTTAGAAAAGATCTAATGTTTCAAGTCTTCTACTTTGACAATTTCTGTACTTGTGACTGTCCATGCTGTGATGGATGATTAGGGCTGTATGTTCTGTGTTTATGCACATGGTAGGCTAATTAGGCAAGGAGGAATACAGAGCTATAGGGCAAGGGATGATAGAAATTGCTGTCCAACATGAGTCCAGTGGACCCAGCCAAATTAACTTTGACATCTGGAAGACAGCCTAGACTCCTCACTCAAGCGATGATGTATAGTCTTATGTAGCTGAATGAAATATCTTCGCGAATAATAGTTATCTGCCTATTCGTCTGGAGACAATTTATGTCTAGTGTTGTTCACCCACCTGCACATTTCTCACTTGCATCAAGCTCAAAGAAACTTTTGAATAGGCTATCTGCCAATTTACTCATCCATGACCATGAATTCTGTCAGTCTCTTCACAGCTTGACTGTTCAGAAACAAAGGGACGGGGTCAGTTTTTAGAAAATTAATGATATTGTGCATGTACAGACAGTCTTCTACTCCTGTCATCTGTTTGTCTGTCTGGCTGCCTGTCTATCTGCTAATCTAGGCCTGCCAGTCTATCTGACTGGGCCGCCAGGTCTATCGGTCTATCTCCCTATCAATCTATCTGTATGTATGTATCTATATCTCTATTTGAGGCCGGACTCAGGGAAAGTAGACTTGGCCTTTCATTGATGTACATGTATATCCCCTGACAATTGCTAAGAGAAATATAACTTTCGAACTTCCTTTGATGGTATTCCACAGGGCAAAGATAAAAGAAGGCAACACCCAAAATATCTCACTTTGGGAATTGATTCAGGATCATAATGTTTGGTAACATGTAAGTCTGTACTTTTTAGCCACATGTAACTGAAAACTGCCACAAATTACAAGCTGCAGCTTATCAAACAACAGAAACTGTTGTGCGACCAAAAAGTCAGGGGTAACTGTTGCAGTTCGTCTCACTTAAATTATTGAATAGTGAATTATTTCATAGCTTGCAAAAGGTAAATCTAAAATCCAAAAGACGAAAAAAATACAAACTTTAAAAGCAATGAACAACATGATGTTTCAAGTGAACATCATCACCATAAGGCAAAAGCATGTCTACATTTTCCAAACTTTGCTGTTTCAAAGCCTGCTTAGTATTGAGCTATAGAACACAGGCATACAAGATATCAGCTGACAATACTCCCACACTGTAAATTTTGAGTTTTAAGTTAGCTTAATTGATTGAGTGAGATGGTTGCACAATTCCTTTGAGCCAAGATAGCTTGTTGTTTGCAAGTTATAACAACATAAAGATTGTCATAACTCAAAACAGCAAGCTATCATGGCTCAAACAAATTGTGCAACCATCTCACTCAATCATTTGAGCTAACTCAACATTTCAAATTTTACAGTGCAGATTGTTGCTAACAATCAGTTTGATTGATAACCCAATTAGTACATAGAAGCTTTGCTGATGCTTGACCTAGACTTTCCCAGCAAAGGCGGAGATAAGTAAGCGAGATGAGTTGAAAAAACAAGGTCAAAATGATTCATCAAAATGAGGTTAAGATTATAATTACAGGAATATATTTTAAATTATATGAGGATAATAGAAGGTTAATATATTCTGATAGTAAGGACATAGATTTAGGTTTATTTTATTTTGAAGCGTTGCAGTTGACACATAGAAACATAGAAAAAATAAATTTATATATTGTCCGCATAATTTATGTGAATGATTCGCATATGCCAATGTAAACCAATCTTCAGTAATAGCATTACAGAGTTTTATTAACATTTATACAGCTTCTGTTTACCTAAATTAAATTATATTATATCTTCTCTCATGACAGACCTCATCAAAATATCAAACATTGTCATGTCTAATATTGTCTTGCTTGCCAATCATAAAATGTAACCAATGGAAAGATCCTTGCATTTCAATGCAGAAGTATTATTTCTGAGTACATTATTTGCAATTGATATGAGGAATCAGCGACCATGACATACTACATGTATTATCTGATTTTAGCATGAAATTTGTACTGAAAATTTTTTACTGTGTAACTCTTCAACCATTTAATATGCTTCTAGAATCAAGATTTTTAAAACCTTATGCTAGGTTATGCTAGTTTGTTTTCACATGTTAAATATGCCAAACTTGTGACGGGTTTTAACATTGCTATCTATTCCTTAGGTGGTCGAAGCAAAATTCACTGACACGAAATGTACAGTTTACCTACAAATCAGAAAATGTCTTCAAATGAAGGAAATGTGAGCTGAATATTCTGGATCAGAAGTCCAGTGAAATTAATAAATAGTATCTAGGCAGTCGTAAATCCTTTTTGGTGGGGGTATTTCTTTTCATGGGATCATTTGAATTAGAAACAAATATTTGAGGATGTTGTGAGCTTAAAATAAAATACAATGGTTGGCTGGTATTAGGGTCTCAGAAAAATACTCGGTCTCTGGTGACAATATCAGGGAAATACTGGCCCGGCCATTGGATCCCCATAATCATTTCTCAATGATACTGGCCCTGAAGCCATTTCAGCTTATATGAGCTGCCGCCAGAAGCAGATGTAACGAAGAGATGACAAGACTCTCCTATGTTAAACATGCGCAGCACATGACATAAACTCAGCAACATTAAAAACGCACACTTTCAAAAAAGCTAAAAATAGTACTTCCTCAAAAAGCATCAAGATGAAAGTTTCCACACTTCTAGTAGTTGACATCAGGTATATTCAAATCTCTAATTGCAATACTTTTGTGTCAAATTAAATCGTCGTTGGCACTGTCGAAAATGGAAGTCACAAACTGCACTTCTACACAAAACGAACAATTGGAAATATTGGTTTTGTGGCATACTGAATGGGATTAATCTTATGAAATTTTCACATAACAGGCACAAGACTTCCAAAAGAGGACCCATGGAAGTTTTTGAAAAAAAAAGTCAATGAAAAAGCAGATTTTGAATTAAAAACTCAAATTTTACGAGTTCGCATCTTCAAATGAAGCATGTGAACCAGAACTGTTAAATAATGGGGGGTTTTATGCATGCCCGGGGTAGAAGCACATACACAGACAATCATTCCATATCAATCGTCTCAAAAATCTGAATAAAACATCATTTTTTAAGGTTTTGACAAAAGGCTCCAGTAGAGGGCGTGTCAGCATTGACACTTAATTTTCATTAAATTCATCCTCTTTAATTGTGCTTGGGTCAAATATCCCCTTTCCCTAACTCATCAAGCAAGGAAAATTATAAACTTTCCTGGCTTATCAAAAAAGTTTTTTTAGAAAGAACAGCTAAGTTGTTGAAATCAATGATCAGAGGTAATTGAAATTTTGTGACTTCCATTTTCGACAGTGACCACGACGATTTAATTTGACACAAAAGTACTGCACTAAGAGATTTGAAATTTTTTGTCAATAGACCTGATGGCAACTTCTAGAAATGTGCAAATTTTCATCTTGATATCTTTAGAGGAAGTACTATTTTTAGCCTTTTAAAAAGTGTGCGTTTTTAATGTTGCTGAGTTTATTAAGTGCTGTCGGGGCTGGAATTTTTTCTAAATTTGTTAATTTTAAGTAACACCTTCTTCCATTATAATTAATTTTCTGTTATTGTGTCTGCTTAAATTACCTGTATTGCTTGGATGGAGACAGATCAACTCAATTTCAAATAATAATTGATTCAGCTAATCCATTGCTTTAAGGGCAACAGAATTGAATAAAACAATTGTTTTAGTAATTCAACTTCAATCAATCTCCTATTCATGTCCCATTGAGATTCAGAATCTGAATTCTGAAATGTGCGTTTCACTGCAAATTCAAGTGTCACCATGATTAATAGTGGATTCTGAATTCACCATGTTTTAAAGTGATCACCTACAATAAAAATAGGTATAATAAATATAGGTGTTATTTATAATGTAACCCTTTGAACAATAAATGTTGTTAAGGCAAATTCTTGTCACTAAAAGGGCGGGAAAAATCAGGGGCCCCAGAAGAGGCATAGTGGAGGGACATAGTGGGACAAGGAGGGCAATGTCTCAAAATAGGTCCGTTTAGCTTATTAAAAAATGTGTAGGCCTACTTCCCTATTGAAGCTGCAATAGTATAGTGTGAAGTTGAATTTGGGACTTAGACTTGGCTGTTACATATTAGTCACAAAGAAAAAGCCAGCAATTACAAGCAAGCATAATTAGCATAAACTATATGAAAATATTTCAAAGGAGACATGAATGTTCATCATCCAGGTTCAAAGCAGTGTCTCACTTGATCCAACTTGCCAAGTCAAACTTTTTAGCACATTTTGTTATTGACCACCATTTTGCATGTTCAGCCTCAGTCAGAAAACTAAAGCACATTGCCAAGCTATCCCATTCCACCTGTTAACAGGGATAAGTAGGTTATAGCTAGTATGTCGCCATGATAAAAAGATCTCCAAAAGAAAGATTACAGTCATATTGAACCTATTCTAGCAACCAAATTTACTTAACTGTCATTTTAAGCTCATGATATAAATATGTATTCCTTCACAAATGTAAACAGTTTTTCATGCAGTGAAAAAATCAAGCAATACAGGGCTCTCCTTAAGAAGTTTTAAATCAATCAAACTGACTTAATTATTGAAAACATGCAATTCTCTTGATTTGAAGTGTATACTTTACTTAAAATCTACCAATTTATGATCCATAACTGCAAGTTGTATTTTACATAGAATCGGTGGACTTACCCTGGAGCAAGGGCTTCCCAGCATTTTGATGCTCAGTTCAGCTGAGGACTTACTCATATAATACTCGGGGAATGAAGCTAGAATGCCATGCTTCATTGACCATGGCTAATAAAGAGTCAAAATAATATGCTCAGCCTCAATAAATTCTGTCAAATGTGTGCTCTGAATAAAGTTTACCTCACCTTTGGTTAGTTGTGTGACTTGCAGGCCAGTCTGCTATCTGTAAGAGTCATAAATACTTCCAAGTCCATTTTGAATCCATTGCTTGGTAAGCCATCAAGAACAGACTTGCAAGATTAGAAGTGGTCTGCAGAAAATTCCCAGGAACAGAAAAATAGATATATTCAAAATCTGCCAAAAAAAATTCAGTTTCAGCTTCATCTGGTCCATTTGTGTATTTGAATCCCGGGGGATTTGAAGATTTGTTGCAATAATCCTGGTTAACTACTTATTTCCAATTGATTCTTTCATAAATGATTGAGCCCTCACTGGATCAAATATGAAAACATTGTCCATATTACTGTGGATGTTATGCTCCGCTGACTGTTTGACAAAGCATTCAATTGGTATCACTGATGAGGCATTTGCTGATCCTATTGTGATTGTTGTCTGTGCAAAGCAGAAACAGCCACAAACAACTATCCAACCATTAAAAACTATCCAATTTTCACAATAATACTCATCTGAAAGAGGGTCAGGCCCACAGAATAGATTTCTTTTAACATTAATATATATAGGCTTTCTAACTATAATTGGAAAAAAATCCTAATAAATGCATTCAACATTGATTAACTATTTACCCACTTGCCTGAAATCACTTTTCCATCAATCTTATTTGCAAATTCGATAACATGTAGTACACATGTACTGTGTATTTTATTCATCTGTCACATCATTTTTAAGAGGAGAATGTCCAGGTCCTTCTGTCACACCTTCTCATGTCATGATATTGTGACAAAAAACGTTTTTGATAGAAATTTATAGCCTGTGCTTATTTTTTATAACTTGTACATGTATTGCATTACTGAGTACTTGTAATGATTCAACTATCCTAATGTAGGTGGCACCACCTCCTGGTGACCCTACTCACAGCAGCTTCTTTGATCACATAATATTGCAGGGCGCTTTGATGGACTGAAAGAAATTATATAATATTTTAATATGTGATCTTGCAGCATGATGGTACTGCCCTGCTGTTTTCCCAGGCATGTATTTTTATGCAAAAGAATTGGCAATTATCAAACCATTGATAACCTTTTTCCTATTTAATTCTACTTTTAGCCTACAAATATTTCTGATTGTCCTACAGTTAAGTGATATGTATGACAAATACAGTTTTGTATTTCATTTTTATTTGGACAGAGCAATATTGTTTTGAGAAGGTTATTTTATTTCATGATTTTCTAACAATTTTACTCCACTCAGTCAGTCAGAATGTTTAGAAAACAAAGGCATATTGAGTATCAAGCTGTTGAGCATGTCATTCACAGCTTCACAAATTCCTCAGGTAGAAACAACTTGATCCTCTTGAGGTGACAATTTATAATTTAGACAACAAACTAGGTCAATTAGCAAAAGTGAAAGTATATCTTGACATAATTTCTGGCATCAAGCTCATAACATTATTTATTAATTTTTTAAAACTATTTATGGAACTTTCTTGTGTTATAAAATGCCTCAGAAGCCCCAGTCTATGGAATTTTATTATCCTTAAAAAAATATATATATAATTGCCTTGACCTTGGGTCAACTACTTCCTTTTGTTGTGTCACCCACCAGCTGCCAATTTTTGGCTCAGTTACTTGGCTTGATATCCCAACGGAAATATCCCAGAACATAGTTTTGACACTTCTCAGAGTGAAGGTGAGTAAGTAACTAAAGCATGCATTAATGCATATTTTTTACCATATTCATATCATTGCAAATTGTGCCATTTAGTTAGAGGTTGCATTCTATTTGCATTCCCCTGATATCTAATGGTAACGGACTCAAATATGCTGGGAAGCCCTTGCTGTGGAGCTATAAGTCAAATAAGGGGGTAACCATTTGATCTCCAGGTTGGGGGGCATAATTTTATTTTATTTTTTCAGATAAATAAATTGTTGCTCATCATCAGTGAAATAAATTAATTCTTTGTGTGCAGTCTTGAAATAATAATTTCTGGTACCACATTTCTGTGGTTGGTTTATTGTTTTTGTTGCCTATCTCCTATGCAGCACATGAAATCAATTGCCGCAGCTGCAGGTTGTCTACATTTTTTACTTTTGAAAAAACATTATATTCAGTTACAATTGATTTTCTGTTATTGTGTCTGATTTAATCATCTGTATTGTTTGGATGGACACAGATTAACTCAATTTCAAATAATAGTTGATTAAGCTAATCCATTCCTTTAACATAATTGAATAAAACAATTCAGTAATTGAATTTCCACCAATCTTCAATTCATGTCCAATTGAGATTTAGAATTTGAAATGTGTGTTTCACTGGAAATTCAAGTGTCACAATTAATCTTGGAGTTTGAATTCACCATCTTGTGATGTGAAAAATAAAACTAAGTACAATGTAATTTTGAGTAAGGTCAGATATGATTTTTTTAATGTTCTCGGATCTGTTCAAGGCACTTTTTCAAGAGTCGGTTGGCAGGACAAAAAAAATGTAAAAAAAACAAATGTAAATTTTTATGATGTCAATTTAATAAAAAACTGCGGGTAAGCTCAATTTTCTATTTTTGATAAGCAGAAAATCTGTTTGGTCGGTCAATCCAAGAAGCTGAATATCAACTTCTACTCAGGAGTCAAAAATGAAATGGTCACTCGTTTCTCCTAGAAATAATTGATTTAAACAACTGATAAAAACAATGTAAAGTGCATTCAGAATTTTAAACAAAGACCATCCTTAACTAGTATGAAACAGCAAAATCCCATGGAAAGGTTCTGGAATTAATTTTTTCTTTGTGCTGCCACATAAAAATTGGGTTCTATAATGTCAATTAGAAGAGTCAAAGTCAGAGTCGATTTTCAGGAAGCTAGAGGAGTCCGGAGTCGCAGTCAGTTCACTGAATACCCTACACCAAAGCCCTGATGAAAACAGTTATGCAATGTTATAATTGGTAATATTCATTGTCCAGTGCTTACTCGTATGAATATAACGACATCCGCCCACCTGCACATATTTACTTATATCTCGTCCTAGGAAACTTCTGAGAAAGGTCTATGAGAGAGAATATACTTGGTCTAGCTGACTGTCGCAATCAGACCTATGCCTGATGTATGGCTTCACAGCAATTGTGTGTTGTATATAGCAAGTTCTACTTCTGGCTGTCATTATATGTGAAGACACAAAATAAAAAGTTAGGATAAAATGTTGTAATTCTTTCTCTTTTTGTTGGACAGTTCAAAGTTAAATAGATCAATTAAATGTGCTTTAACATTCTTTAAAGGCTCTCTCAAATAAAGAAGCAATTAAAAGAAAAATTGATTGAAAAATTCAACCAAGATGGTCCATCAGAAAGGTTAACTTGCAGAAGATATATATTGTGTGTCTGTGCTGAAGGCCTAGACATGAGCGCATGACAGAATTTATATCTCTCTAGAGTTTTTAAGTCCTGTTCTGTCATTAGTTTAACCACTTGTCTACTATTCAATCAGTAATCAATCAATCAATCTATCAGTCAATCATTCAATCCCACAACATGAGCAAGATGGAATTCTGGCATTTATTCCTAATTTTCCCTCAATCAAAATATCAAAACGTTGTCTTTTACACATTCGCATTGCTCGTCATCAAAAGTACAATGTAACACCCTTTAAAGGGTCATGAAACCTTGACCTCTGTAGAGAACTGCAGGAACTCAGACTTGCTGGTAGTTATAACACTTTACTTTCTGTGGAGTAAATTGTAACTTTTTATCGAATAGGTTAAATTGACACTTACGCTTTATAGTAACACTCCCTGGCCTGGTTTCTATAGCAGGGCAACCCCTGTTGGCTTTTTTACAGGATTTATTTCCTGAAGCTAATTGCAAGGTTGATTGTGTCTCTTCCAGGGGCCAAGCGGACCTTGTCTTTCCTTTTACTATTCTTGCCTTGTTGTTCAATCCTTTTTGCACCCAAAACTGAACAACTTACAAATAGCAGTAGATAGGTAACCGGTTACGGCGGTTAGTCTGTGTTTAGAATCTTCAATAATTTAAAATGACTCCTGACATTTCAGCAAAATAAATTTGAATCTCTATAAGACATGAATAGATTGTCACGATTGATGGATTTTTAATTACTGAATTGTTTTATCAGATTCTATTGTCCTCACAGGAATTGATCAACTAATTTGATTATCATCCAAAATGAAGTTAATCTTTGTCCAGTCAAACAACAATACAGATGATTAAATCAGACACAATAACAGCAAATTAATCATGATTGAAGATAATGTCATTTCAAAAGCACAAAAGTGGACAATTGCCTGCAGTCAAAGCAAGTAACATAGCATGTTGCATGTGCACAACGTAGGAGATTGGCTGCAACAACCATTGAAATATTGTTTGACTTGTCAGTAGTAGGTTGTAAATTGTTTGAAAAGGAAATATTCCATCTGACTATGATTTGGATACACTTTTAAAGTTGTTCTACATTGCATCTTGTCACCTTAACCTTCACCTAATGTATTGTTTGTTAAGCTCTCGAGAATTTCCTCCACGCTGAATCTTGTTGTACACAAATGCTGACAATTCTGACATGTGTCAATGATTTTGCTGGAAAGTATGCATTTATGTCATAAAACTGATCGATACATGCAGTTTATTGCTAAATTTGATTATGCTTCTATTAAGATCAAGTTGGCATTTGTTTGAAAGTGGTAAACTACAGGCAAATACAATAATATTGAAACAGGCATACAATAATATTGAAACAGGCTGAAAATCACAATTCTTATTCATATTGGTATGGATTGCAGAGTCAATGTGGCTATAGATAATAACTCAAAATTCCTGAGTGTTGTTGCCTATTTACAGCCGATTTCGTTCTTTTAGCCACTGAGTTTGAATTTTTTTCTAGGAAATTTGTAGGGCGAAAATCTAAAGCAAATTGTTCATGTATGCCAAGGAAGACCCCTTCTCAGAATCTGAACCTTACTCACATACTGGGGGTCAGTACTGGTGGCAAGATTCATTATGATACATAGGCCTACAATCGGTACACTGTTTCAAATCTATCGATACATAATTCTTATTATCTTTCTGCAAATTCAAGCCAATCTGCATTTCCTTGACTAGCCATATTTTTGCCCACAAATTAGATCTCACAGAAGGCCAAAAGTCAAATTGAGTAGTTCAACGTTTGATAGATGTTTTCAGCAAAAGAATGGCTTTCCTTAATGAAAACAATTAATGCAGCTCAGGCTCTATAAAATCGCACGGAAACTGCGTTTTTCAAAACCGGTTCAATTATCAACCAGACTATACCGGTAAGGCCGATATTTACAGAACTGGTGTAGACTGTAGAATTCTAGTGCATCAGATTCAGAGATATTTGCATGGGTTTTGAGACTTATTTCTTGTTTTTACACGTTCAGATTTCATACCCCCTTAGACAATAGACATGTTTCGAAAAATTAGTACCCCCTTTAAACATGTGTTAAAAATTACTACCCCCTCGGGCAAAACTGCCATCCCTGTCATACTTGGTTGAGCTAGTAGGAATTTTCATTACATTGAATGACAGTCATGACTCTCTCATGTGTCATCTAACAGGTTTAGGGTAAATGATGGAGGTGTCAGATATCAACATATTCATTCAATGTCACACTAAAGCATATTGTCAAGCCAGTAGGAAATAAGTAAGCCTTTCCTATATGTAAAATGATACTTTGAGAGTTTCTTCACTCAAAGTAATGTTGCAATAGTCATTTATTTCCTGCCCTATAATTTGTTTTTTATCAATAAAATAACAGTAATTCCATGTGCAAGGTCATAGAGAAAATTTTTCCCCACAGCAGTGCAGCTGCACACTCAGATCTTTTCATACAACCTATGAAACAACCGCTGTAGCTTTGTGCCAGTCAGCACTCATAGTCATCTGTCAATATACTCATGTCAAGTGTCTTCATTCACTTGCATAAAATGCAAAGATCACAGACAAGAAATGTGCTCCATTGAATGGTAAAACTCTGATTAATTCATACGATATAAGAAACCAATGCAACATGTATGAGGAATCTTTCCTGTTTATGATGTGAATATATGGTACATCAGTATTCAAGTCTGGCAAAAGCACCCATCCTGAATATATAGGGATTCCTGCAAAGTTCTAGCAACGGGATGACAGGCAGCATTTGATAGGAGACTGATTCTCTGCGGTGACGTTTATGATTGTCTGGCTACTTGTCAGGTCACAGTGAATAGAGACAAATAGGACTTTCGGAAAATAAATATGGTGAACAGTGTATGAAACATATGTTTATTTATGCACAGGAAATAAATTAAAGAGGCATTAGGCAACTCAACACATTCATACAAAATAAATATATTATTTCTTTAGATAATAAGATGAATAAACATTGAAAAAATAATGCTATAGCTTGAGTTGATAACTTTAATCAACATATGTTTCATGACACGAACATTGTGAGATTCAGCTACGAATTTATCAAAATATCATTGTTGTCTTTCTGCATTTACTTCACTCAACATTGAAAGCATAATGTAGCATTTTGAAAGATTTAGCCTGGACGTCTGTAGAGTACTGCAGACATTCAAACTAGCTACCAGAGTGGTTTTAACACTGTAATTTCCATGGGGTAAATTGTAACTTTTTATCTAATCTATATATAATTGACGTTGGTTAGCAACAGGGCCAAAAAGTCAAGCAGCTATGTTCCTCTTTTATGACCCATCTTCAGTTTATAAACCTTGCTTTGCCCGTCCCCTAATTGGTTCCCTGGTGTCTGATTTTCCATTTAAATGCTCAAACCACCAACAGCTCATAATAAAGTCCCTAGCAACCATCCAAACATTTCACTTTCCTCCGGGTAGAAGTTGTGGTTTCCCTGGACTCCGAGCCCCTTTTCTACAAGAGTCAGCACCCCTTTCTGCAGATGAGGGTCAGCGTTCCCCTTCTGCCAGTGGGGGTCAGTGCCCCCTTCCAGAGGGGTTAGTGCCTACTCAAGGTCAAGGTCAGTGCCCCTCTCCTACACGTGGGTCGTGGGGGTCAGTGCCCCTCCTGCATGTGATGGCCAGTGCCCCCAAATTTTGGATGAGTTGGGCCCAGTGCCCCCTCCTACACTTGGGGATCGGAACGCCCAGTGAGTGCCACCAAATCCAGTGGGTGATGTGCCCTGCTCAATTGTTACAATGTTCACTATATTCCTTTTGTCAACACCAGCCAGTGCCTTTCTTTGTTGTCCACGTTTTTACATCTTCATCTTATATTGCATATTTTAAAATGTATAGGCCTACAAATGTACATCGGCCTACAATGTATCACATTATGACTCCCGTTCGTTGAACAGGTACTATGCTAGTAGGTTTAATTGACACCAACGCTTTTTGGTGACACTCCCTGGCCTGGTTTCTACAGCAAGGCACCCCCTGTTGGCTGTTTTACAGGATTTATTTCTTGAAGCTAATTGCCTGGTTGATTGTGTCTCTTCCAGGGGTCAAGTGGACCTTCTGTTTTTTTCTTTTCGTCCCTTGTCACAGTGGTTCAAATCCTTTTTGCACCCAAAATTATATAGCAATGGATAGGTCGCTGGTTAGCCTGTGTTTAGAATCCACAATAAATTAAAATGACACCAGACATTTCAGCAAAAAAAATTTTGAATGGGACATGAATAGATGATTGATGGATTTTTAATTGCTGAATTGTGTTATCAAATTTTGTTGCCCTCAAAGGAATGGATTAACTAATTGATTATCATCCAAAATGAAATTAATCTTTGTCCAATCAAACAATACAGATGATTAAATCAGACACAATAACAGAAAATTAATCATGATCGAAGATAATGTTATTTCAAAAGTACAAAAGTGGACAATCTGCCTGCAGCCACAGCAAGTAACATTGCATGCTGTGAGAGCACAACATAGGAGATGGGCCGCAACAACCATGGAAATATTGTTTTACTGGTCAGTAGCATGTGTTGTGAATCATTTTGAAAACTAAATATACATTAGGGTGGCCTAAAAATGTACAGGAAAATTTTTTTTTCTGAAATTCACATCGCACACCCCCTCATTTTAGGAGAAATGGTGAAAAAAGCGCCTTGTTAAAATTTCATGAAAATCAGACAAGTCTAAGTGGTCTCTCAAGGCCCTTCAATTCTCACCAATAAGAAACATTTCAACCATTTTCGCCAATACGCGGTTTACCACAACTTTGTCAATTTGTAATGTACAACATTCTAATTGCCATGGTTGGAAAGGTCTCAAAATTAGCTTCAATTTGCATACCAACATTAATGGTCTAGGATGATATCTTAACTCCCATGGACTCTTCAGCTGACAGTGCCTATGTGCGAAGGAGCTGCTGAATGACTAAACCTGTTCAAGAAAAGATTTCCATTTAATTTCACTGTCAAGTAACATGTTCTTATTCGCCAAAAGTGCAGGATGACCAGATAAAACATTTTAAAAAAAATTTTCCATTGGAGAAACCCTTCTTTTGAGCTGTAAAGTTTTAATGTTACATTTTGTCTAAAGTGCTGAAAACATCGGAGAGGGGCTGTCACATTTCATAGTTTAACTTTACAGGAGTTAAATATAGGACAGCATGATTTATACCATGTGAAACATAAGAATATTGTCTTTCAAGCGGTACCCATCATGTTGCCATGTAATAAATTTGGATGAAGATATGAGTTTGAATATTACAATTCCCCCATGCTATTTCGTGAGTTTGCGACAAAATTTAACATAAAATTTCATCACTCATAAACCGGGCATTCCGATGGTCAAAAATCTTTTTTTAAAATAATTGGTCACTCTGGAACTTGGAAAATAAGAATCACAGCAATTTCCGGTGAAAAAAATGAAAAGCCTTTCTTTTATCAGGATCGGTCGTTCAGCAACAATTTCATTCATGAAAAGTGTGAACTAAAGAGCCCATGGGAGTTGAGATATCATCCTAGACCAATAATGTTGGTATGCAATTTGAAGCTCTTTTTGAGACCTATCCAGCCATGGCAATAAAAATGCAGTATTGTACAAATTGACTAAGTTATAAGATACCGCGTACTGGCGAACATGGTTGAAATTTTCATATTTGCTCTGAATGGAGGGGCCTTGAGAGACCAATAAGAGTTGACCGATTTTCTTGAAATTTTTAGAGGTTGCTTTTTTCACTATTTCTCCTAAAATGAGGGGGTGTGCAAATAGAAAATCATAAATTTTGTTTTTTAGGCCACCCTAATATACATATAAAGTGAAACTGGTCGTCCTACATTGCATCGTGCACCTTAACCTTCACCTAATGTATTTTTTGTTTTAAAGCTCCCCAGAGAATCTTGTTATATACAAATGCTGACAATTCTGACCAGTGTCAATGGTTTTCCTTGGAATTATGCATATTAGCTGCAGTACTGCAATCTACTGCATGTACATGTATTTCAGGAAAACGGGACCATGCAGCCCGTGCTAACAGACTCACACTCACACTCACACTCAAATTGATTTTATTTTCCCAAAAAAGGTTATTTGTAAGTAATATCTTATTGACAGTATACAGTTTTAGATATATTGGTACAGGATACCTTTCAAAGATAAGAATTGCTGCATAGAGGTCACCCTATATAATGGAATAAAAAAATGTATACGTTGATCTACACATAATACAAAAGGAAAGTTGAACTATTGACATAACAAAAAAGAAAGAATTGGATTGGAATCTACAAGACGCAAGAGATACCAGCTCATGTTTGAGAATTTGTGTTATTAAAAACTGCAGGAAAAGAACCCTCTGGGGGCAGTGGAGGCACTTATGACTACAAATATAACAATTTTTTTTGATAAGATTTATTAAAATCGTTCTTTTAGACAATTTAAAGCCATTTAGGCTATGAGTACAGATTACAGATATAATTGCAGAATTTAATCATATTCATTTACTTGGAAAGAATTGAATTGCTGGAATGCACGTATTTGACATTAATTTTTTAAAACATATGTTAAATAAGGATTCTTATTCATATATCTGTCTGGTTTTGTAGAAAGAATGTGGTGATGGTCGCAGAGTCAAAAATCTTGAGTATAGTATTTATAACCAACTCCTCAGAAAATGGAGTTGCAGAACTATGATCCCTGGTTGAGCTAATGGGCCACTTTTATTGCATCGAATGACAGTCATGACTCCCGGTTATCTCTCATGTATCATCTGATGTGTTTAGGATAAATGAAGGAGGTGACAGAAATCACCATATTCATTTAATGTATCAGTAAAGTATCATCCAGTCAAAAGGTAATAAGTAACCAATTTTTTATGGGACGCCCCTTCTCTTAGACATAGGAAGTCTGCTGCAATGTGCCTTGTGGGAGCTTATAGATCTGAGAAAGGACACGTGGAGAGGGTTTTTTTGAAGGAATATTGCAATGGTAAAGAGGAATAAATGAAGGAGCAAGTCAGAAAGAGCAAGAAATATTTATTTAGGGTTCTATCATCTGTATACTGCACACTGCCTTTCTGAATACCGGTTAGAAATCCCAGTTATCTCTCATTGCCAATATGAAGCGCCTTGGTCATTACAAAAAGGTCAAACAGCAAAATTTGCACTGTAGCTGTATAGTCAGATCTGTTCACACCACCCAAGAAAATGACCACTGCAAATTATCCATATCGCAGCTTTGTGAATGACAGTCAGTACTTATAGTCATCTGTCAACATACTCATCTGAAGTATTTTCACTCACTTGCATAAAATGGGAAGGTTACAGGCAAGAAATGTGCTCTATTGAATGGTATAACTCTGATCTATGCATATCATATAAGAAACTAATGCAACTTATGTGAAGAATCTTTCCTGTCAACGATGTGATAATATGGTTCATCTCTATTCAAGTCGGACAAAAGTACCCATCCTGAATAAATAGGGATTTTTGCAACTAGCATAGGGATAAAAGGCTGCATCTTGTATGGACATGGACTCCGGGAAGTGACATCTATGATGTAGTTTGGATACTTTCAGGTCATATTGCAATGTGATCAATAGGATTTTTGGAGAATAGATATGCATTTAGTGTATAAATGTATGCATGCACAGGAATTAAATAAATAAGACGAGATAGGTAACTCAACACATTCATACCACAAAAATATTATGTCTTACAATGTCTTTAGATCAAGCATATAATGAATAAACGAAAAGGTTACAATTTGAACTTTTATTGAAATTATTTGCATGGCTCCAACCATGTCAGATGTCCTTGACAATACCATTCACATTGCAAATCCGAGCCGCAAAAAGAAACTTCCACTTCCATGATTATAGCATGCATAGTAGGCTATGCTAATATTGTTGGAAACTAATTTCGCTTTAAGATCTAATAAACATCAATCCTACGGAGTACAGACCAGATCTTTACTTTCGTCTCTCCTGGTTATTCTATGGTTCATTGGTTTAAACAAGCCACCTAATCAAAATTCTAAATGCTGGATGAACTCGCTCATATAAAATGGCACGATCGTTGAGTTACCTGCACCAGAAGAAATATATTGAGATATTATTGGCCTATAAGTTTCATTTCAAAACATTGAGTTTCTAACTCATGAGGTTTTTTTAAGTCACATACATATATGGCTAACATAACTACATTGACCTTGAACTAAAAATATCAATTATTGGTATGAGAAAAAACATCTCTGCCCTTTTCATGGAAATGTTTGTCTTTTCTAAATTTGCCTTACTTAATCTCATTTCACTTAACAATTATACAAATATAACTGAAGAGAGAATGTATAGGCCTAGTACCAGTGTGAATGCCAGCAGTTCTAGCCATCTGTCAATATACCCATCTGTCAATATACCCATCTAAAGAATTGTGAATAAAATCAAAGGTCACTGACAAGGAGCACATTCCATTGAATGGCGAAACTCTGATTTATTCATAGTACACATGAAACCAGTGCAATATATTTATATAATATAATATTATGCAGTGTGTTTATGAATGCCATGCAGTTCACAGTCCCAGCTATCTATCAATATATTCATCTGAACGCTCTACACTGCTTGCATAAAATGCGAAGGTCACAGACAAGAAATGTGCTCCACTGAATGGCAGAATTCTGGTCTCATCATACCACATAAGAAACCAGTGCAAATTTAATATCCATATCATAGCTTTGTAAATGTCAGTCAACAGTCGCAGTTATCTGTCAATATAAACTAATCCGAAGTGTTTTCACTGTCTTGCATAAATGCGAAGGTCACAGACACGAAAATGTGCTCCATTGAATAGTAAAACTCTGATCTATTCATACCATATAAGAAACCAATGCAACTTGTATGAGGAATCTTTCCTGTTTACGATGTGATAACACAATATATGGTTCATCTGTATTCAAGTCGGGAAAAAGTACCCATCCTAAATGAATAGGGATTCCTGCAACTAGCAGAGGGATCAAAGGCAGCATCTGATATGAGACTCCACAAAGTGACGTTTATGAGAGTCCGGAATCACACTCAAGTTTGTGCATCAGTGTCTTGCTCTTACAACAAAATAAACCGTCTGCAATAAACAAATTGAGAAGCTTTTCACCTTTGTGACATTGTCATTGAAAGTGTGAACCTTCCAGAAAACAACTCTTTTAAGAAGTTAAGATGTCAGGACAGACCAATGATTAACCTTATTGGCTGGAAGAGTGTTATTGCCCAGACTACTCTCATAGAAAACTTAATCATTACTCCCGGAACTTGTATAGTAAAATGCAACAAAAGAGCCTAATGAATCAGTTTTTTTCAATGCAGGTTAGGTTAACTTTCTTGCATGATATATTGAGCAAAAAATATATCAACAAGAGGATTTAGGCAATTTCTTGGAAAAAAATTGTGTGAAACACTGCCTTCTTTTTAGAAGCGCCCTTACTCCTCTATATCTTTACTGTCTTAGAACAGGCCTTGCAGCGATGATCCAAACAAAAAAAAATGCAACGAAAAACCTAAATGAACAATAAAATTGTCTTCATTTTTTGTTAAATGTGCGAGACCATTCACTTTGTAAAATTTTGAGAAGGTCAGTTTTGTAGAAAGACCGAACCTCTCTTGTTCAAAATCTAGGTGAGCGATTATACCCTTTTACAACATTGGCTTTCATGCTGACATGAGACTAGCATCTTAGAGATTTTAATTGAATTCTATCACCCCAAGTTAGTACAAGGGATTAGTTATTTATTGCATGCAATGTCATTGCAGTTGCTATAGGTCATGTCAATAGGGTGGGCTGATTCCCGGCTGAAAAAAACTTCTTTGACTTTTGGAATTTTAATATGCCAGTGGTAATATATTGGTCCAGGATGAGACAAGATAAAGATAAGGATGGAGACAAAGAATAAGACAAAGATGGAGACCAAGATGGAGACCAAAATGGAGACCAAAATGGAGACCAAAATGGAGACCAAAATGGAGACCAAAATGGAGACCAAAATGGAGACAAAGATGGAGATTAAGATGGCGATTAAGTTGGAGACCAAGATGTAGCTAAGATGCATTTCTCCTTTTATTTAAGATAGAAGCAAACCACACTATTATCTGTATTTTATCTCAATGTACTGGAACATGAGATTATAGGCGCTGATGCTACAGACACAGTTTTAGTGCAATCTCACTGCCCTAGGGATGTGTGAAGCCAGTATAAGGGATAAATTGCTGCATTGCACGCAAGATAATCACCCTGAGACAAGTAATTGTAAGGCACGTAAAACCAGACATGTTTGATTTTTAGCTTCTTGTATCGACCAACCCCACAGATTTTTTGCCAACCAAATAGTGCACAAGTACAGCTGTTTGCGTAATTTGGCCAGCTGATGTTGGAACTTGGTTAACCTGTTACACAAGTTTCCATGTTTACAAAGCATCTTTTGACATACCTGGGCCCAAGGGTGGATTGCTTTGATGATAAAATAGAGAAGAAAGAAGGCAACAAGAAAGAAGAAAGGAGAAGGAACAATAACGCATGCACTGACATATGTTTCCAATCACATTGCTTCCAAGCAAGCTGTGCCCTTATCGGTAAATTACCTTTTATCTCCTTTGTAACACACAAGATGCACACTGTTTGATATTACAAAATGCAGAGCCTCTCATGCCGTTCATATCTATTTCTGCATCTAGTATGATGCCAGATAACTTCATAACTATCTTTGCATCAAGTTCCACGGCAAGACAACTTGGTTCATGAAAGTTAATTGTTTCAGTGATGCAACTGTCTTCTTGACAGGACGACTGTCATCTGCTGTCAGAATGCAATACAACACCAGATAAAATGCAGTTCTATATTTAGCCCTAGTTGTGGTAGCAATGATGCACACTCTTGTTCTTGCGTTTTGCCTTGTTTGAGGCATGGGAGTCCATCAAATTGGCACTTTTGGTTGTCACTCAAAGTTTGTGGGTAAAAACTATGGTTTTAGAGATTATACAAGTGATAGAACCATTAAAGAACGTCACATTTTTAATTTTTAGAGTGTAGGGCTGTTCCAAGGGTAGTGTGTGGAAGCACATTGGACTAGGGATGCTCTCATAACATGGACATAACAATAAAACACTGTCTGTTCCATCTCAATGATATCACCGGTGCTATGCTATGAATCTCCATACAGTATGATTGATATGCCAGTCTCCTATGGCTGATGAAATGTCAAGAATGAACCAACTATGAATAGCATGAGATGATGCAGGCCTCAAGTGAATAATGAACCTTCAGAAATCCCCCAATAAAACCACAGCCACAAAAGGTGATACATCATCTCATGCAGCACTCCTATGTTCATTGCATTGAATTTATGACATCAAACATCCTTATGAAGAAAAGCAAGACCAGGATGGCATGGTGTGGAATGGTTCTAAACTTCTAATAAATCAGTCCTGTCAAAACATAATGAGATCTTAAATCACAATCTTGTTTAGAAGAGTCTGGGAGCGCCATGAACATCATCTAGTTGTTATAGTAAAACAAAGGCTACGCAGCAGCAAACCTTCAGCAAATAACACCTTTAGAAGATTACAATAATATCATAAAATTGGTGCGTTAACGAAATTGCTTATAGGTATGCAATAGCGGTCGAGTAGTGACCTTAGCTCTATTTGCCCGCTGCCCTGCCATCTTCCCGTCTACTTGCCAGGATTTGTGTAATCAGGGAAAGGCCTTATTAGACTAATTTACACAGAGTACAGGTTATGAGGTGTCGGTTGAAACCAAAAAATATAACGTTGTTATAATTTTCAGAAGTTTTTCAAATGATTCATAAAGTGTTACATGCATAAAAAAACACTGCTACATTGCATAGGTGATTTGTTTAGAAAATTGTATTACTGTATATGCAATAGTGGGCAAGTTTCTGCTCCGAAATAAAAAAAAACATTTTAAATATTTTTTCTCAATATTACAAAAACTATAGGATAGCCATATACCAGACCATGAAAAGGCACAACTAGACCATATAAGGCATATGTGTACCAAACTTCGTCCATGTATATGAAATAGTGACCGGATGTTTGGCCACAAACAAAAAATT
This sequence comes from Platynereis dumerilii, assembly GCA_026936325.1. Classification (NCBI taxonomy): domain Eukaryota; kingdom Metazoa; phylum Annelida; class Polychaeta; order Phyllodocida; family Nereididae; genus Platynereis; species Platynereis dumerilii. The sequence goes on from JAPTHN010000009.1 coordinate 10,719,699, forward strand.
AATTTTTTTTTATTTTTTCGATATTTCAAAAAGTATATAATATTTTCAATCAGACCTTTCAAAAGGCACAACTAGACCATAGTGACCATATGTGTACCAAACTTTATCCATGTACATGCAATAGTGACCGAGTCTTAGCCCAAAAAAAAAAAAAATTTATTGACCGAGCCTTGGCCCGAAAACGAAACAAAATAATTTTTATATTTTGTTAATTATTTCAAAAAGTATTTAAGATCTTTTCGTCAGACCTTCAAAAGGCACAACTAGACAATACAGGCTAGATGTGGACCAAATTTCATCCACGTACATTAAATAGAGGCCGAGTGCTGGGCTGGAAACGATCTATCCAACCGCCGCCTGACCGCCCGCCCTGCGGTCGGACAGCATTTTTACCCAAGTGATTACAATAATGAAGGTAAAAATTATTCAGCTGCCCAAAAATGAAATAATCCTATCGTAACAAGTCACAACTGACTATCAATGAGGTCACAAGGTACACTACAGTTAAGGACAAAATTATAAGCCCCCCTCTGGATATCCCCTTCAATACCACTTTATTCAAAATGGGGTGTCACAGAACAGCCATCTTTTCAACCAGCGGAATTCAATCGGAGGAGCAGTTGGGAGTCATGATCATATTTTTTAAATCAATAATAATCCAAGCATTTGTTGCTTTTTTCTAAGGTAACTAAATATGTCAGTTGAAACTTTCGAATTATTCTAGGCAGCAGACTTCTTGTACTTCTTGAAAAAAAAAGAGTTTTTGTACGCAGCAATGGTGAATACCGGAAGACCAACAATTTTTGGCGCCGTCAATGAATTTTAAGGAAGAAAGAACACTAAATACTGCACTGTGTCAGAGATGAGTTGGAAGCTCTAGTTATAATCACGGAGTGTTATAAAGCAATTAAAAGCAGGCAGGCGATGCACAGAGATGGTGAGCCTCAGGGGGCTTATAATTTTGTCCATGGTAAATTTTTGTTTTCTATATTTCTTGATTAATTTTGACATTTTTGGAACTATTTATCCTTTGTGATATAAATATAATAGAAATACAGATTTGGTGGAAAGACTGATCTTCGGTGACACCCCATTTTGGAGGAAAGTGGAATTAAAGAGGATATCCAGAGGAGGGTTTATAATTTTGTCCTTAACTGTATGACAAATTGACAGTTAATTTCAATGCAATTGATAGGGCGTATAGTGAGGTCATTGAGGTCTAAAGGCAGCTGAATGTAAGTGCTCGTCATCGGTTGGCTACAAGTAAGTACTACACAATACAAAGTTCTGGGATTACATTTACTTTGTATTGACATAATCCATATTATGTCTGGGTTTACCCAGCTTGCTCAATCTGAATAGACAGTTTCAATCGGGCAGTAGGATCGTAGAACTGGGTGTCTTCATTTGGAACATACAGTGTTGAAGGCAACAGGATATAAAAAAGCCAAAACAGTATCACACATGAACCAGACATAACATTTTATGGCAGGGAATCACAAGTCCCCAATGAATCTTTCAGGATTTATGAACTGTAGCCTCTTTCATAGAAGATGCAAGTGAAAGTACTGAAAAGAGGTATTAGAGGCCAAATTTATTGAAAAGAGGCATTACGAAGATGGATTTCAAGCTTTAAAATTCTGAACAGTTGGTCGTGTCCAGAATACACAAGTTGAGATGATGAAACCACCTGCAGTTTTTCATCAAATATTCTCACCAACTTGTACTGGATATGATTCATCAATTATAACATGGCAAGTAGCTGTATAGGATATCAGACATACCTCACCATGGGCCTGCAGAGATTCGTCATATAAAATGGAGGTTTTTATCCAAGAACTAAACAACAATTACTTTACAAGAACCTGAATACTTTTCAAGGATCAAAGTCTCCTAAAAAGCTATTAAAGAACAAGACCCAAGGACAGTGAGACAAGGTAGGTGTGTACTAAGCTCATTAGCTTGAAGTAACAAGACAACACTTTCAGTCAGCCATAATTGGTTAAAAGCTCAAGTGAGTGCCCCGATGAGTCCTGCTGGTCAAATGGATGAGCTGTAGCTTCAGGTGAGAAGTATATGTAGAAGGTAGCCTAATGCAATTTCCATCTATCTATCTATCTATCTATCTATCTATCTATCTATCTATCTATCTATCTATCTATCTATCTGTCTATCTATCTATCTATCTATCTATCTATCTATCTATCTATCTATCTATCTATCTATCTGTCTATCTATCTATCTATCTATCTATCTACCCATCGATCCATCTCCCTATCTCCCTGTCTATCTATATGTCTATCTGTGTATCTATCTGTCTATATAGAGTCATGGAGATACTTTTTGAGATGCAATGAATTCGCTCCCCTCTGAGATGAATGTTCTGTTTTGAATAGTGACCTTGGGCTTAGTACGTTGATTGTACCAAAATAGGACCAATTCGCAGTGTTGCAAAAGTTTTCTTATCATCTATTCCCAAGAGTGCAATAGCTAGGGCTTGCAAAGTCTGGTGCAGGAGTCAGTGTTACAGTTTCTCTTGAAAGTAAATACACCACGACGAATTGTCATTCAATTCCAAATTAACACACCTCACTGATATTGCCTGCTCATCGATACAATGATTGTATACAAGACACCAGGTATCGGTACAGGAAATATGATATCCACACCTAAACAGCAGTTTTGATATCGGATCGGAGGCCCTTCAATGTATATATCTAAAATGGTATCGGTGATATCAGCAACAAAGTATCGGTAACCAAAGTAAAAAGTGGTAAGGGAGCATCCGTATTATGAACTTTTGAGCTGTCTGCACGATTTTTCATAAAAATCATTACGAGCTAATTCACGTCCATTCTAATTGCTGTGACAAGGGTATTATCTTTCTTAATTCATGATACTCATGCATGTTTTCTGCTTATCATAATGTTTTAACTGTAAGTTCGAAATAAATGCGTCAAATATGTATATATATATAATCTAATAGGGTATACAAATCTGAAAAAATCTTGTTATCTGGTGCATGTCAGCACATGCAGCTTAAACGAGTTCTTCAACTCAATCATGGAAAAAGTCTTTAGGAAAGAAAAACTTAACCTATCTCATATGCATCCAATCATGGCTCAGTTGCATAAAACGTTGATGAGAAATGATACGGGTATCAAACGCAATATGAGGGTAGGGTGCAGGTGATGTAACTTATAGTGGGCTAAACTGGGCATTAACTGGGCATTAACTTGGAATTAACTGGGCATTAACTGGGCATTTACAACACCTGGAGTGACTGCAAAAAAGTAGGTGTGCAAGTGGTTTGCAGGCCTGGTTGACGTTCTTTGTAACTAATATGGGTCTTGATTTTTACTAACGCTGTTGTGTTGGTCTTTCACGGGTAGGTGTTGTTTGGTGAAAGAATTTTTAATTTTGACACGTTTTGATGCATTTTGAAAAATATTTTGTTTAAAATTTCAACTAAACAGTAGAATCTTGCATTCTTACAACAGAATCATGATTTCAATGCATTACAACAACCTTTAGTAATCTGTTAAATTTTCCTTGGAATTGACTAACTTGAGCAAACCTCGCATCATGATAGCATTACAATGAATGGGGCCTCTTGTGGTTAGGAATTGACCAATTAATGAACTAGCTGTAATTTGTGGCTGCTTACATTGAACTAATATACATATATGTGGGTTCTACACTGAGGGCAGCTAATGAAAACGTTGATTAGATGTCCTTCACCTCTGCTTGACCTGCACCACAATTTGCTTGCTAAATAACTGTGTGTGGGTTGTTCAAAGTAACTGATGCATTTTCGTTTATATTTACAGGTCCATAGCTTGGTATATACAGAAACTAATCAGGTCACGGCTAATCTCATTTGAAGTGTGATGGCTGTGATATGACAACAATTTTGTCTCCTGGGAATTTCAGTCCAGTCAAACAAAAGATGTGTCTACCACAAAATGGGCTCACAATTGAGTCACAAGTAACACAGGTATATCACAAACAAACTTTGTTGGGTGCAAATATATATGGACATAAATTTTGTTATTTGAAAACATCAAAATATATAGGAGTTGAACTTCTGTCACAACTAACAAAGATGTTCTGTGTATTGAAAACTTTGCCCAGACCTACACCAGCCATCAATAGAAAGGGCGTCTTTCAATTTCTATCCTGTCATCCACAGAGAACAAGCCAAAATGTCAGAAAGGAAGATTCATGTATTTTTTATGAGATATTTTGATGCCATATTTTCCAATCCTGAAAAGTAAACACAGGAAAGATTCTCAGCCAATTTGCATGACTCGGTGAGTGGCAATGTTTGCTCGCTACAAATCTGTGCCAGCTGTATTCAGACATCTCTAAAGCTGTTGAGCCTATAAGCAGTTTGCGGAAAAGCAATATCTTATTCAAGTTTCAACATAAATACAAGTGTAAATAGGAGAGCTAAAAGACAAAGAGAGAAATATGTGGTGGCCATCTCTCTGTAAATATATAGTTTTCAGATGTTTTTTGGACTGAAAATGCAAGGTATGAACCATATCGATTAAAGATTTGATGCAATTTAATCTTGGACTTCAATGTTTGTGATATCCATGCAAACTTCTAAGTTGGCCAGTGTCTTCAACATTGAGTACAATTAGTATCATGTGAAAATAAATTATCATGTGCCCCGGTTCCCCATACTATTCATTAAGTCTTTGTTCATTTACAAGTTTACAAGTCAATGTGTTTCATTAGTGTCTGTTAAATGTTCATCCATCTGGCTAGCTGTCTGTCTTTCTGTCTGTCCAGCTGCCCATCTATTTGTCTATCAGTCAGCCTGTAGCCCAGTATCTTGGTAATAAAATGTGTACCTGTCCTTCATGGCTGTATTTCTGTCTTGAAGTTTCTGCTGCATGTTTATTTCTAAAATATTGCTACATCAGCCAGTTCTTGTATGTTTGAGAAACTAATCAGCTTTTTCGAGCATGTTTAACAAGTCTTGAGCTAGCATCATCTTTTGCCAGTTTCAAGAGGCTTAATAAAATGTAAAGTAGACCACACCACATATATATATATATATATAAAATGCACTCATCACAGGTTTTCCCAATATTTAGCCTTCATTAGAAAGTTGACAACATTAATGAAACTCGGAAGTTATGGGCTTGCAACATAATACACCTATCAGTAATGCCATTACACTTATTGATGTGACAGGCTTCATTAAACGTTCAGAATTGTGATGAAATCGAATTTCACTGCCTTAAGACGAAATATGCTGTTTTTTTTTTTTTTCTTACTTAAAGGTACTGTAACCTAGCTGAGGGCAATTATCATTAAAGCAACAGTACATGCCGTAAAAACGGTTTGCTGGGCACCATAAAGTGGCACTTTTTAAAATTTATTTTGGCAGCTACCATTAAACAATACAGCAGGTTTTACAGCATAACTTGCTTTCCATTATCTACGGCATGGACTATGACTATAGTAATTTACCTGAAAGACAATGGTTGTGACAATTATACACACTAACAGGAAGACTGCATAATATGACTATACTAAATGATAAAACAATCTTTGATGATGATTAAATTAATTATTTGAAATAAATGATACATGTGTTCAAAGATATTCATGTCTTAAAGAACATTATATATACATTGTATAAGAAGGATAAGGAAAGAAACAATTTGTAGAAAAATTATTTGACAGATGAAACCTGTTTGATTAAAAACAACATATAGTCAATTTATCGTATCATAGGACTGATTTGATCATCTGAGACTTTTCTTTGAACTCATCATTAAATTTTGTCTCCTAAACTGAAATTTTTTTTACAAGAAAGTTGAGACAGGTTTGACGCACATGGTGACACTCGCAGTTACTTGCAAACATGAATTCTAAGCTTTCATGCCTTTTACAATACAGTCTACAAGTCTGCACAGTCAATGTGCCTGCTCATTACAGGACTTTCATCTCACCAGGGAGCAAATAATTGTTTCCTACATCAAAGAATACATTGTACATGTATCTGCAACATATAGACACAGATAGATATAGGGATGGTTTTGATTATATTTACAGATTGAGTCAAGCGCCTTAATTAATGTGATGACATCACCGCATGACAGGTATATCTCACACCAGGTCCATGAGAATTCAATGTTTTTAATATTCTGTCAACATAAAAGAATGACACCAGAATGATCCAATATTTGAAAAACCAGCGATGAGTCCATGTGTAGTTTTCGCCACATGTAAAGGAGACCCTTAAACTGGCGAAGGATGTTGCTTCAGACTTTTTCTTTGATATTCGGTTAGCATGTTTTATAACATTGTTTAGCCAAGTTTTGTTAACCAACAGGAGAAAGGAAGACAGTTTTTTTTATAAATATTATTATGCCTCACCTGGGGCCATAGTAGTGGTACAATTTGGGCTCTTCCAAAAACTTGCATTCAAGGGTGGATGTTTGTGTCTAGACCAATCCTGATGTTCAAGATATATTCAGAATCCTTCTAGTTTATCATGTTTACCAGAAATGTGCACAGTGAGCCCAGAATTCACCTAAGTTTACATAATTTGTGACTAATATGTTTCTGAAAGTGAGGCTTCGTTTGGAGGGTAAAATTCAGTTCCTGCTTCAAATATCATCTGGCCAGGTACACACTGAGGATTTTAGAAGAGTAACTTGCGAAAGCGTATAGTGATCATTGTAGAGACTGTGACCTGATATCAACTGAGAGCTATTGCCACATGACAACAGTTACTGACATTTTGTATAGACAAAAACAGATGTTATACATCTATGTCTTACATGCCTTGGTATAAAAAAAAGATAAACAAACTTCCAGAAGTTAAGAAAAATAATGTCAAGCACTATCTGACCAAAAAGACACAAAAAAAACATACACTAACAGGTAATGAAAACTGACATCCAGTCCTATATGAAACGCCAACCAGTTTTTAGCCTATTTTTATATCTATATGTAGAAAAGAACTCATAGATGATTGTCTAAATAAGAATGAGAATACAGTTGGTTAGGCACAATCTAATCAATATGCAATAAGGCTTCAACACTATTGTGTGCAGGAGGCTTGTGCGGAAGGTGCAGTTTCCATGAGTGACTTCCTTGTAAAGTGTTTCGGGCAGATATTAAGCTTAGGTACGAAAGAAGCGCTCTGGTTTGTACGGAAGAAGAAAAACCAGACTTGTTTATTCCGGTCTTCTCCTTGCATAGTTGTTATATTTAGCTGAAAGTATATTCCTGACACCTGAATCTGTAATGGTGAATGACCTTTTAAAAAGTCTTGGACCTTCAACTGGAGATTTTCACAAATCATTCAACTGGTTAGGATTTGATTCCATATGACTTAGAAGGCAGTTTATTTTACATGTTGAAGTCTGTCGATCTTCAAGACCTCAACTGAGGTTGTAAATAAAGTGACCCATTTACATCTAAAAAATACAGTAATTTTTCAGTATCTATAAATGTCAAAACTTCCTTTCTGGTCATGCAGCCATGGGTAGCCAAGTAGCAAGAAAGATTATTACCATAAAAATTTGCCAGTGTCAAAAAATAAAGCAAATGTGTCATAAATTGTTCCCTTAAAAACAAGAAAATGTTATCAAAGCAAAAATGAGTTTTTCTGACCTTTCTGATGCTTTCTTTCCTGATAAATGTCAGCACCTTTAGATGCAAATATTAGATAGGTGCTTACCCTTGAGACCAAAAAATGTACATGTTTACACAACAGTCTTAAAGTTGCCGTAACAATTATTTATAATGAGATGTCAAGAGATTGAGGTGTGTCGTTGCCCAGTGGATAAGGTGCTAGCCTAGTAACTGAGATGTTGCAGGTTCGATTCCCAATCATGGCATGATATGAGCAGATCCTTCAAAACTCTTTGAGCACTTCACTTCACCCAGGTGTAAATGGGTACTTGGCTATAGGCAGTGATGGTGATTGTATCGTGACTTGTGGAGCTGGAAACGGCTGCTTGGCTGTTGTACTCCCAGGAGAGTTGAGAAAGGATCGTGCTAACAATTCAACATTTACATTTACATTTGGTGTTGGCCGAAGGAATACTTGTCAGCCAAAAAAAAATTATAAAAGATGATGAAAAACAAGACTTGCTATTGAGCTTAGATAATTCACATATATTACAGCATTGTTGGATTTTCCAATTATGATATGTGGCAGACCCTTGCTCATGGAATACATCAAAATCATTAATTAAACACAAAGCCTTACTTAGAAGGAACAAGATTACATCTTTTGTGCAGTGTACAATGCTTCAAGCTATGCCTATAAATTTCATCAAACAGAAAACAACCTACTTTGTGTTAGAAGTCAACATATTTTCCGGAAGAATATGACAGTTTTACTTTTTAAGAAATGGGAAGGGCAGAAGGCCGTGAAGGTTCAATTTTCAATGGATCTGACTGATAGCTATTCAAACTGTGGGGATACTTCACGTAGGAGATCAGTTGGTTCAAAGAGTGGTTTGATTTAAAAAAAATTAACAAAATGATATTCCCTACTGCACAGCAGTGATTTTATTAGGATGAATCTTTGGGTCCTCACTCCTGACTCCTCACTCCTCAGCAGTCAGGTTCTCCAAGCTAAATTAAAAATAAATTTTGTAGTCTACTGGTCTGAAGTTTAATTTTCATATAAAAATGTGCAAAACTCAACATTTCATTAATAAATTTCTCTATTTTATGTTTGTCTTTTTAAAATAATTTTTGACGCATTTTTCATGACAACATACTGCAATAATATATGATGGTGATTTTATGACCTTTGCAGTTTGTTTCATGGAAATTTATATCTTGGTTTTCACCATTTGCAAATTTATGAAGTGCACAAATGAGACAATTCATCATAACAGTTTGAACTTGTCACATAAAAACCTAGTTAATGGCAGGGATATTTAATTTTTGTTTTCTTTCAATATTTGCAGTTTAAAATCAATTCTGCATTTTTGACGGATGAGTACAGTAGTCCTATACACAGCATCTGGTATATCAAGTCAATAGAAAAATAATTTGCTCTGTCTTATAAAATTTCATCCAGTTTCAATATCATGCAAAAAAAAAAGTGGCTCAATTATTGTTGTTATGCCTGGCCCCTTTGTCCGCTATCCTTACTTCTGAAATGCACACCTCGCAATTGAATAAACTTTTTCAATTTTTCGCATTTATATATATACTTTTTTGTGGAAAGACGATCCTTCAGCCAAGTGGATTTTAATTTTTTACTGGAGTAAAATATACACCTGCATCTTGCGAGCTTGAATCGCCTGTATCGATAAAGTAATTTTGATTACTGGAAACATGGCTATTTAGGCTACTGTACTGACTTTTTTATGTCAGACAATTTAATTTCCCTAATGAATAAGTTATAACTTTTTAAATCTGCTACATCTTTTGAGGTTAAGTTGTGGTTCACAAGCCTCTTTACCTGACAAACCATTTAGACTCTAATTGATTTAATGTTCACTTCTATGGTTTGTTTAAATGTATTTACGGTTTTAATGGGTCAAAACCTTTGTGCATTGCCATGTCCTCCTGCTGTCCTAATTAGCATAAATACAGGATGAAAGCCCCGAATCATCTGTCCATCGTCACCTAGGATTAATTGATTCCTAGTCACACTGTTAGTTAAAAATAATCTCTGGATTACGATATTACTTACTGATTTTGAAGTTGAGCAACTTACACTGTATTTTCTCATTTTATGAGGCTCTGGATGGGGGACAGGGAATTCAAAAGTAAAATGGCCAAAGGACAGAGAATTCCAAAGTAAAATGGCCAAGGGACATTGGGGACATAAAACCCCATCCAGAGCTGAGGGACAGGGAAAATTCAATTTGAAAAATTGCAAAGGGTAGGGAATACAAAAGACTAAAGTGAAATGACCAAGAGACAGGGGGGGAAGGGTGCAAAACCCCATCCAGAGCCTCTTTTATGTGGGAATTCAACAAGCAACTTGAATTTAATCCACAGATATCCAAATTTGAAATCCATGTGTCAATGGGATTGCATGGATCAAATTGATTAGCATTCAAGTGTCAATGTCATTATTATTCGCACTTTCGTATTGTTTATCGAAAGAATCAGCTTTTTGTTAAGTATCTAAATGGACCACATAAATAAAACAAATTAAGACAAAATAGGATTTTTGAAATACCAAACGGTTTTTGGTGTAGAAAATTGTTCTTCCCAAAAATCGAGCTTTATAAGTTATCACAAGGAACTGAATTCCATATCAGAAAACACTCTAAAGAAGCACCAATTATGAATGTAATTTGCATTATCTGATGGCTTGTTTTGTTTGATGAGTCCTTTATGGACAATTTTTTCCTGTTAATCACCAAAAATATCCTGTGTTTGGCTCAACTGGTTTGATAGCAGATTTTTAAGGGAAAAGTAGAGCTAAAAGCGGCCCCCAATCTAAGTGCTTAGGAGCATTCTATGTCCAATCAGCTATGTTATCCCCTACTTCTCTGGGATTTTGACACACTCCTGTCAACAATCTCACAACAATGCCATGCACCTTCAACCACCTGCCAACACGAGTGGTATTGGAACCGGCTGCCTCAAAGTCAGTTTTAGGCAAATGCACTATAATATTCCCCACTAGCCTGCTTTCAAACCAATTGAGCTAAAGGGCTAGCCTACAAGCCAAGTGCTTCTAAAGGAGCACCCTATTATGCCCTTACTACTACACTGCAATATGTTCTAATTTTTAACTTGATCCGTGTGCTTGGTCATCACAGGTTTCCCAGGTCTTGCTATCTGCTGCTGTTGACATTTGTCACATTTGTCAGAGAAAGCCTAAGTGGAATGTAAAAAGCAAATGAAGAGTTGATGACATTAGCCAATATGAGAGTAAAACTCATTGAGAAAACTTTGGTACTGATACAAGTGCTTGCATTTTGCTTAATTCTACTGATTTTGTTGGAGTGGCAAGCTGAGCTGCTCAATGGAACAACATTAAAAGTTTACAATCCCAGTGACGAAAGCTTGTCTATTTCTGAGAAATAATATTTGTATGTTTGTCAAGTATGACTGCCTTGAACTCCCTTAACCCTTTAAATGCATCCAACTGCATGAAGGGTGCAAAAAATTAAGACAAAATTGTTTTTTTGAAATACCAAAGGGTTTTTTGTGCAGAAATTGGTTTTTCCAAAAACCTGCTGCATTCATGACAATGCAACTATCGGAGTATAGGTACTGCCAAAAGCCCTAATTGTTATGATATGAGTTTTTTGTATGACCTTTATTTTTTAGAGTTTAGAATGTAAACTTCTATGGTTTGTCCCAAAACAAGTCAAAATGTGAGGAAATTGATATGGACGAGTCAGGCTGAGTGTGAAACAAAAATGTCAGAGATCTATTTTCTGATGACAGTAGATTGGCAAGCTAAATGGAATAACATTGAAATAGTTGCCATGGCTGCTGTGATAAAAGCTTGCATATTTTGACAGCCTAGGAACAAATAATCATAATTTAATGGTTCTGCACTGATACAGTCAGAGAGAGAAAATGTAAGCAATTTGTCTCGTAAGAGAGAAATTTAAATGTAAGCAATTTGCTCTCATGTAGCAGTGCAGTTTCAGGAATGATAGAAACAGGTGACTACATGATCATCAGATTAATTCATGTCACACTGGCTGTGTCCCATTTAAATGTGATAGCAGAGTTTTTCGGGAAACTTTCATTCTATAATATCTAGTAAGCCTACACATACATATCTGTTTTCAGATTAAAACTTGAGAAAGGCTTTCAAAATTATATCTAGTTCTATTTTGAGAGAGACTAAACATATATTTGCAACATATACCAACACTGTTCCAGGTAGGTGGCCAACATGTATCTTCCCTTCAAAAAATTTTTAATGTTTCAAAAACTCTTTCAGTTTTGAAAAAATAATGAAGTGCAGTGTGAATTGTGAAGTACATGTCTAAGATCATTCAAATAAATTTTAACATGTTGGGCTAGTTGTTTTGGGTTTAGATAATAAAACTGCACTTGCTGCGGCAAGTTTTCTATGTGATGCAATCTTGCAACATTTGTCTCCGTATCTGTCATTGTTGTAGTTTGCCAGGCCACGTTGTACACTTTTGAAGGATTAAATTTCAGCACATATACACTCAAAGTGGCATAAGATGTACAAAGTTCAACTTACTGAGACATCTTAGAGAAAATCTAAAGAAAAAAAAATTCGTCTTAGAAGGGATGGGCTTCAGCACCTCTGGCCTTGCTGTTACTGGGCTCACCCACGTCAGAAATTGTTTCTCTATCCATCCGTTTGACTCTGCAAACGGACAAGAAAAGCTATGTAATATAAAGGCTCTTCCGCTGCAAAGGAGTAAACTTAAGCAAATTTTCTTTGGTGTAGTAGTGCAGTATCTCTAAAACTGGAACACGGTGATTGAAATCATCAGATTTAATCTTGTCACGCTGCATGTACCATCCCATTTCAATATATAATTTCATGAAACTTGACCAACATTTTAAAGATCAAATAATATATTTTCAATTGTCTTTTTGGAATCTGAATACCTGAAAACCATCTGAAAAATATGTGAAAAAATTCTCACATTTATGAATAGCAGATTTATGGCACATTTCACAACTCGTCCACATCACATTTACCTGGGATAAAGTTTCAACAATAGGCCAACACTTTCCTAGTGCAAAAACAAGTACGAAAAAGAATGTTTCATCATGAAGTATATGAGACGGCTGACAGCATTTCAGTGATTTTAGCAGAACTTTACTTGTATATATACGTGTACTGATTTTATTGGTGTGGCAGGCAAAGTTGAATGACATCAAAAGTGCAATGCTGTTGTGACAAAGCTGGCATATAGACCTATTCAGGAGACACTATGTGCAAAGAAGTGTCATTTGTGAGAACATCAGTCTCATTTAACTCAGTAAAGGACAAAAAAGGACTGTAAAACATAAATGGACTTGCACCGAATGACTGTATATGGAACAACATCTAAGGTGTCTCAAATATTTATGAAATGACAGAAGAGAGACCAGTCCATGTCACAAACATGACACTATTTTTCACTTAAAGCAACTAACGCTCCTAAATTGTTCATAAAATCCAATATCTTGAGGAAAAGTTTACCCAGAAACATTTACCTGCGCCATTTTTTTTGACAAGAGCAACCAGTGCTCACCCATAGTAGTGACATCTTTTAATGCTATCAATTAGTGTACGAGGAAAACATTATTACCATATATAATCTTTTTTTGCTTATTGCTCATAGATTTCCAAGGTTTCTTATCTCTTGCTTTAGAAATTTGTAAGAAAGGAGAATCCAGTAATGCAAAGAAACTGATACTCTTTTTGACTTGCAAATTTTGCTGTGGGTCAAGATAGATGTTATATTGGTCAACTTTAAAGTAAGAATAATCAATCATAAATAACCCAAAGACATTACTTTGTGCTGCCAACTTTATACAGATGAGAACTCCAAAAGATATTCATTTTGGAAAAAGTTCCGGGAAATCAGTCAATTTTTCTGTTGCGCGAATGGAGAATAACAATATATATTGCCAAGACTTTGTACAACCTCTGATTATTAATCAATTTGGCTGAAATTTTGCATGTGTTCATTTTACTTTAAAATGTCAGCATTTTTGAGTTTCTAATTTGGGTTTTAGAACATTTGATTTTGCACATACAATTTGGAACACCCCAATGACACTTCATAACATTTTATTGTCATAAACATGTCATGTGATACACAGCTATGTATGCCAGGCAAGCTGTAAAACAAAAATGTCAGAGATACATTCCCTGATTATAGCAGAGTGGCAAGCTAAATGGAATAACATTAGAAGTTGTTGTTGCCTAGACGAAGCATACTGCGATAAAAGCTCAGACATAATGACAGCCTTGAACTCATTTAACTTTGCTAATGGCCGAGGAAAGACACGTACACCGTTGCTCATAAATATGGAATACATCAACATTCTCCATTGAAATTGATAACTTGAGCTACTTCTGCTGGAGCACATGATGGTCTGATTCAACGGTAACTACTTCCAATGACTGCTAAAGGGAAGAAGATGCTCTTGTGTAAAAGGCATGCAGCAGCGTTAGACCCAGGAAAAGTTACAACAGCACAAAATATGGAAATTCAGGGGTTTTTTAAAGTTTAAATTTCATGCAAAAATGTATTTGAGGCTTTCAAAGAGTGATTATAGAAGATGATTTGACCTTTATAATAGACCTTGCTCGCATTCACATTTTGAAATTTACTTTTATTTGACACCTTTTTTTCCAAAAAAGTATTCCATATTTATGAGCAGGGGTGTATATAATGTAATGGTTCTGCACTGAAATTCAGCTGAGACTAGTGTGAGTAAATGCAATAAAACTTCCTCTCATGTCATGATGCTGTTCCTCTAATAATGGACTAATATGACTGAGATTATCAGATTTATTCATGTCACGCTGGCATGGCACCGTCCTATTCCCAAATCCACCCATCTCCATTGATAAAAATAATATTCCTAATCTTAGCATTGCCAGAAAATATCTCTCTGTGCGTTTAATTGTAGTACTGACATAAAGTTCTGCATTAATTACATTGATTTAAAATAATAATAAGTGTTCTGAGATTTTGAAAATTACCATACCATACCATGTTTCCATTGGTCTGTAACTTTCAACCAGCCTAGTACGTGCATGTATGCATATCAATCAATTTGAACATGTCATTCCAGAACATGTTTTTTGTGACCTAGTATTTTTAGTGTTTATATATTGTGTGATTTAGATCATAAAACTCACAATGTATTTCTCTCTCCTCTTCTTCTAAATTCAAATGTCTTGACTCGCTGCGACCTATTTTCTGTGTAATGCACATGTTGATGCCTTCTTAGCTGTCGAAGGTGCAGTTTGCCAGGCCACGTTGTACACTTCTGGAAGTTTAAACTTTTCATAAAAGCAAAGAAAATCCCCATCTGAACATT
The DNA here is from genome assembly GCA_026936325.1 of Platynereis dumerilii. Taxonomy (NCBI): domain Eukaryota; kingdom Metazoa; phylum Annelida; class Polychaeta; order Phyllodocida; family Nereididae; genus Platynereis; species Platynereis dumerilii. The sequence continues at coordinate 10,734,699 of JAPTHN010000009.1, forward strand.
GTTTTGACGTTGTTGTTGAGCAAGAGAAGACTTGTAAATCCCAAGGTGTCATTTTGAAGACCAGGAAGCTGTGTTACTTCCAGAACATCAGAGAATCCCTATGTATCCTGTCTTTTTCATCAAAATGAAGGTGCGTGATGTCATTGGTGGGTCATATGACTCAGTCACTGAGCTTATAAGTATAAAAAATAGATACCTTACAGGTGTATATGACACACACAGTGACTGTTGTGTTATAAGACTGTTGGTGCTCTTGGCTCAAATGTAGCACACAAATATAGAATGGCCTCCCCGAAATGAACGACAAAATTGTTGACTTATTCTGAGTTGTTCACACCTTTTCAGCTAATCATGTCATTTATTTAGTTGGAGAGGCCACTCTACATTGGATACTACACTTGAACCACCATATTTGCAGTCACGAAGAATATGACTTCACTTAATATTTTAAGTCACACATTCTGGAAATACATATGTATTGAAAATCCTAGGCTTAGTGCCTTGTAGCTTACCAAGCTCCAAACTTAAGGCTACTTTTCTCTGTGTTTAACCTATAAGACACTGTTAAACTGACAGATAATTATCACCAAAAAAGACCCATGTGACAATCTCATGTCTAGTAGCTACAAATTGGACAGTTCCAAGAAGTAATTGGCCCCTGGATGACCACTGGATAATCTTGCAATTAGACTAGTTCTGGCAACAGAATATGTCGACTGACCTGTGTGGATAGGAGAAGGATAAGGTCTTTGTAAAGTCTATCTGTCAATATTGAGTGATGTTACAAAAGTGCACAAAAAGTGATTAGTTGTGATTTTAGTTTTGATAAAAAATAATAAACACATTTTTACCAACCTTTGCATGTAGATGTTTGTCAAAGCACACTCTAAAAAATGTCGAGACAAAATTGGTTTTAGATTCAAAATGGTTTTTTGAAAAACCAAATTTCAATGCAAAACCAACATGGATTGTTAAAAAAAATCCATGTTGGTTTTTTGCATTGAAATTTGGTTTTTCAAAAAACCATTTTGAATCTAAAAAACCAATTTTGTCTGGAATTTTTTAGAGTGCATGGACATCTGTCTAGTGTCTATACATCGTGCAACCATCTGGTTATAGATCAATATTCGTACACTACTGTATGACAAACATCTGAAATATCTTCTCATCCACAATCATAAAAGTTGTTAGTGGAATCATTTGATGAATTGTAGTTTGGACAATTGCAACACCATGGAGGTATTAGTTAGACACCTCTTTGTCGGGTTCTAACATGCATTTTTGTCAGTTAGATCCCTCCCTCCAGCTTCCGGTAGGGATCTGACAAAAATGCTTGTTATAACCCGACAAAGAGGTGTCTAACTGACTTAGACGTCATGTGCTTCTTCTATCATACATTTTTCCTTATAATTTTTGCAAAATAAACAATAATCTGATTGTTTGTTTGCTGTTGTTAACAGTGTTAATCCTTGGCAGGGCACTAACATGCAAAATTGTCAGTTAGATACTAGCTTTTCCAATGGTATAAGTATCTTGGTGATGTCTAAGACAGTGCCAAGTTGCTTAATTACTTTTTTTGTCATATCTCCAATACACTGTACCATTTGACCAGTGACAAATGAACTAATTGAGCAGAAAATCTTAAATGTTGTCCCATCCCATTATGGCAAAAATCAGGATGGTTCCAAATGCACCAGATTATTAGTAATTTGGCACGTTGCTGGAAAAAGAAATGAAAATGGAGACAAAACTAAAATCTCAAATTAATATCTTCGATCAAAAATGTCATCGATCTGTCTGTAATAATTCCCTGTCAGCATGCCTCGGCGGTCCAACGTCGGCCCAGCGTCAGTCCGATGTCAGTAGCATCGGACCAGCTTCGGGCCGACGTTGGACCGCCGAGGCACGCTGATAGGGAAGGGAGCAACCATAAGTTATTAATGAGAATAGGCTTTGGAGTTTTACTTGACTGGCGAAGTTCTATTTATTTCACACTAACCATAACAGCGACAGTTGGCCAATTATTTATTTTGAGCGTGTGAGGTACTCAATTCAAGGATTTTATTTCAGAAAAAATGCCTATCTTAAAAAACTACAACCTCCCCCTCCCAAACTATTAATGGAAGCTTCTGAGATATAGAACCATGATAGGCCTAAGATATCGGCCTATACAAAGAATTGTGTTTATGGAGAGGATGCATGTTCTTTATCTACACTTTCCCTGACCCAATATGATTTTCTCATATGTTATTTTGTCGCTTACGGCTTCACTTCTTTCTCATCAGTCCATGGTAGCACTTCTATCTGTGAGTGATAATCAAGGAGATAAAGATCTGAAGACATGAAGGGCCACATCATAATATCTCGTTACACAGCCAACAGCACATACTGAACTGTATTACAGAACCACATTACACAGTTATGCAGTCTTCTTGCAAATAACAAAGCAGAAGAAAATATTAATTATCTGTCATTTCTGGGTAGGCAACAGCATCTCAGAGAATCTGCGTGGTGAGAAACCTCAACAGAACGCGTAGAACTGTATGGGAATTGTGAAAGCAGGGTAGGCCTACCGGTAAACCCTATTTTTTCTTGACTGACGGAAAAAATGGCTATGATCAGACCATGAATGATAAAGTGTGAACGGAAAAAAAAACCAAACTGAATAGGTACAACACAAAAGGGTTAAGTAGATTGAATAAGATTGAATTCAATTAACAGTCTAACAGCAGATGGTACAAAAGATGAACAATAACGATTTGTTCTACAATAGACAAAGACAAAAGACTCCATATATTATGCAACAACACCAAAAACATTCATTTTATGTCACAACATTAAAATTTAGATTACTTCAAATTTCTTCAAACACTGATGTCTAGAAAAAAGTAGACAACATACATGGCCATATAAATTGGCAAATTTTGGCCATCTTTGCAAACGTAGCAACACAAGTTAATGGATTGTCAAAGTTCATAGTTCCTGCAGAAGCAGGTCGATCACAAATTGCTTCAGAAAGTCTTCTTATGCTATATAATATATATAATTTTGTCAATTCGTTCCTTTACAGGGGCAGGCATAGGAGTCAGTGTGGGCCAGCATGGATGTCCTGTCGCCAAACTTGAGTCATGTACGTCAACCTTACGGGAAGCCGTTGACAAGTCTACTGCCGCTTTTGGTTATTTCTCCGACAAGGAGCTCAGCCATATTTGCTGGTATGTTTGTTTGCAATTTTGTCTTAATTTTATTGTCATATTTATGAGAAATCCAAGTTATTTTGCTGTTTGAGTGTGGTGTCATTCATGCATGTCAAGTTAGGTCTTGATGTCACAGCTGGCATCCCTATTCCCCAGCATTGTAGCAATAATTATATATATCTGTGTTGTCTAGACTATCTAATGTTTTGTTATGTTATGCCTACGGTTGCTCTGGAAAGTAGGTACACCCCCTTCTTGAATTGGAATTCCATGTTAAAAATATCACATTGTTAGTATTTTTATTCACCACAGGAGAGGGAATATGTGATTTCTCACCCTAGGCCTTTAGGCCGAGGTGTGATAAATACATATTCCTGATCCCATGGTGAATAACTGGCTTATACCATGAGGCAAACGCTCAAACAGTCAGACATGAGAGGATAACTGGACAACAAAGAATATGGGAATTATTCCCCTGAAATACTGTAATGTGATTGCCTGACAGAGGTGTCGAATGGCATAATGACAAAAACATCACTGAGGGATGTTAATGTTCTTACTTTAAAGAGCAACTGTAGATGTTAAATTAAAGGAGCCATGTATCAATTTATGTATCTATGTCTGACAAGTTCCCACACATAATAGTAATAAATAATCTATGTGCGAGACTACAGGAGGTACAGATCTCTCTTCATATACCTTCAAGTTCAAGTGATGAATGTGGGAGAAGGAAAAGTTAGTATGATAACGTTTTTCCCACAGGACCCTCCCTTCATACCATGGTAATGAAATTCAAATATCCTCTAACATGGTACATGTATCTGTTGCATCCAATTTCAGGTCATGCAACAATTTGCCCAGGTGCCTTGGACAAGTTTCTTTGGATGGATGTTCTCATTACCAGAGGGGTGACTTGGAAGCAATTCAACATAGCTGTGCTTACATGCAGTACTTCTGCCAAGAGGAACTCAAAGGTAGCCTGCTTGCCATGTTGTTCTTTGATACAATTTATGCTTATCTTGATAATAATGTTGCAATAACAACAGCCTTTCTCTCCCAAATTGAAATAGAATAATAATTAGCTTTATTATAGTTTTTTAAAATTTGTATGATAATCTGGGCATTCAGTAGTAAATGAAAAGAAACATACTGGTGGAATGAACTTGTTTGATTGGCTCTTAAGGCAGCAGTTCAATAGGAAAGTGTGTTGTGGGTTTGGGGGATTATAACATGTTTAAAACAACTGATTATTATTAACTGTTGAGTGTTGAGCACAAGATTTCATTTCATTTGGAAACAAATCAGATAATATGTCATCTGGTGGGTCTCCAAAAAGACAAAAATAATACCCTCCCCCCCCTTATCATAGTGCCACCTGCCCCTAATACATGTCGTAATGCCCATACGGAGACAGTACTATTGCACCTTTAGTCCTTTACCAGTATTTCTTACATTGAATATTTAATTTCAGAATATCGCACCCACCGCAGTTGCTTCAACAATTCCGCCCTCCAGAAAGAAGGCATTGGATGCAACGAGAGTTTGGCGCTTGCTTCGGCCATTGCCATTGCTGAGCATGAGCATCTGTCAGGGATTACCAATGATGCTCAGTACAATGCTCAGGACAGGAGCAACCTCAAATGCCAGTAAGTGAATTAATATGAATAACTGCGATTATTAAGGATGATAATGGATGATTGGGGCTTTATATTCTACATATACATTGTATGCACATGGTGGTAGGCTGATTCGGACAGGTGAAGGACACATCAATGTGGTGAAGGATTGATACAATACCAAACATAATTCCAGGTTACCTGGCCTGAACAGGAACGGTACACTGTAACAGCAGCTGGCTCGCTTTAAAGGCGGCTACACTGACGAAAAAAAATGATTTGGGTGCAACAGACAAATCAAACTTAAGTTAATGTCCAATTGTCCATCCTAAATTTTTGCAAATTCAGACAAAATGTGTGCGTATTGTTTTATTTTAATTGATCAAATCACACAAAAAGTTTCATCGAGATTGTTAATTTCCTTGTCTATTTCACATAAGAATCTTTTCTGATAAACACAACATTTTGGACAGACACCACCTAATGTTCTTTTTGTCTGTTTTACACCAATCTTCCTCTTTTTTTTCAGTGTACCGTTACAAACACAAAAAAAAAGTCATTTTTCAATTATTATACAGCTCTGTGCTTTTGCAAATGATCCATGCAGTATCAGACCACTTATTCTCTGGTCATGAATTGGTCTCTCATGGGGGTGTGGTCTCTCATTGGTGCTAACTTTAACCTGATTCAATTTACTGAAGTTATGCTGATGTTGCTCCTTCTATAATGAATCAACTTCCCTAAGCTTAAAGGTGAATGACTTAGTGAATGCCCAAAAGCTACTGTAGAGCACACTGCAGAGTGACATCCAAATTGAATCAGACAGGTTGTTGCTGTTAACGGATCTAAAATAGTCTGTCATTATATCGTAACCAGAGAGAAGAGCTCTCCATGACATATGAGACCGTTACAATTACCCACAGTCATTGCACTATAAATCTTCATTTGATGAAAGAAGCCTTTAAAACGAGACTCTTTGCAGTTAATATTAAACGGTCTGCCGATTTATTTTCATATGAGCCTTTCAGCATAGTTGTGTCATAATCATGACTCACTGTGTGGTCCTTGTGTCGTAAGAATGAATCGCCTTATAAATGTGACTGCCTGCCTCATACACCAAGTGGTATTTTTAATGCATTTTGCGCACTGAGAAGACCACAACTTCATAAGAGACACCATGATGAGTTATCGATAACTGCAGAATGAGCAAAGAAGTGAGACAGGTTTCTGAGCACTTCCTGGGAGGTTCATAAGAGGTTCCTTGGAGGTTCCTAAGGACCCAGGTCAGTAAGGGGCTCCTGAGGAGTCTATATATGGACAGTTGGACATTGTCAATAGTAATCATCATGTTAACAATGCAACAGAAAGATTCTTTTGAGGCCTACACAAAAAGATACCTCCCCCATCATCTTGCAATGAGACAGGCAATCTAAAGAGTGGTTCTGCTTGTTAGAATAATGTTAATGATTTAGAATTTAAGTTTAATTTGACTAATTTGCCAAATAATTTTTTGATAACAGCAGCCTCTATTTCCAGGTATATCTCAGAATACATTGACTGCATGAGGGATGCTGTGAATGTACATTGTTCAACAGAAGCGGGTGATTGGGTTTTCAAAACTTACCACCACTACTTCTCACCTGTCATGGAGCACGACTGCCTACCTGCTGGTAAGTTCTTGAATTCACCACTGGAATTACCCTACATCCCAAATTACTAGGCGACCATGGTTTTGATGACATCTCCAATTAAATGATACAAGTTGGATATCCTTTACACACTATCATAAACATTATACACTCACAGCAAAAGAAACACTTGATTATAATTTTTTTTGCTCATATTTTTGTCAATGATTATGTATGAATATTCGGAGACTTCATACACTTGAAAGAAATAATTATCGGCACTGCTACCATAAAATTAATAAATTTCCCCAGCCCTCCCCCGGATATCTAATGGTCGCTCCCAAGCTTCTCTCAACCCTTATAAAAAATTCACAGGAAGAGAACATTAATCCTCATTCATGCTTAATTCAATTACGGGTGACCACAACTCAAGACAATCTTAGGACTTAAGCAGAATGTTCGGGCCTTTCGGACTGAGAATAGATCTCTTCGTTAAACAAAGAACTTAGGGTCTAGCCCAATTCCAAAAAACGGTTTCCTTTTCTTTTTAAATGAATATCACGTAAAGTAAGAAGATCGAAAGACATGATGGTCCCACCTTACTTGAAATATCTCACTACTAAATAAGAAATGAGGTTGACAAATTAAAAAATTAAGAGATTGTCGATCTGGTGTTGTGAGGCTAAGGAATCAATTCGCACAGCAGAGCAGTGCCACACCAAGTTCCCTGGTGAGATCTCTACATGATACAATGCTATACCAGTTTATAATCATAATTTCATGTTCTCAAGCCTTTATTTTCTTTACAACAATAAAATCAGTCATGCAAAACACAAAGTGAAAAGCCTCTCTGGTGAGGGAGTTCAAGTTGGGGTATAGCTTGAACACCTGGCCCCTGCCTGCCCAGCGGATGGACAACATTTGACCAAAGTGATTACTATACTTTGCTGAAGGTAAAGAGTTTTGGACCTTTAGGTCCCTCCTTCTTCATAGTTGTTATAATTGTCTACTTTCCCTTCCAGGTTCCAAAGTGGGGGTAGCCATCATCTTTGGCACCGCAATTGGACTATTTACCATAATGCTAATCGTCATCTTCACAAGCATCGTGTGTCATCGCAAACAGCAACCCGCGACGAGGATTTCTTCTGACCAGTTTCACGCTTTCTCGAATCTTTCTAAAGAGACCACACGGAGTTGTAAATGGAGCGAGATGACCCCACAAACGAACAAACACCGAAGAAAGAGTGAAAGTACTTACGTATCCTTCAGCCCTCAGAAGACGCATCACACTCCAAAGCACACTTGGAATCAAAGCGCCGTAGAAAGTAGTCCCAACGAAACAAAACGCTTACTCACATCATCAGTTAAAGATGATCAACATATGAACGGAAAAAATAAAAGCAACCCGCAAGATATTGAACTGATCAATTTAGCATCAAAGCCAGAGATGGACTGAAACGATGTGTTGTAAATTGCATAAATAGATCAACAATCAAATATAGGAGTGCCATTAAATGGTATCATTGGTGTGATACATTTGTTGATTTTTTGCTGATGACATGGGATATTGTGTCACCAATTGGATATATGTGTCATCTTTAGTATACACAGTGCTCAGATATGAAAAGTGGTGTACAGGCAATTTCCTGAAGGATGGCAAAAGGGAGGCAAGCAGTCTGTGAGAGGGTTGCAGTCATTTGTCACTGAATATGACCTCGCAAAGGAAATGTTTGCAAAGTTTTTTTTCGATGAGAATAGCCAAACTCCAGTAAATATACTTTTCAGTTGTGTATGATGATATCATTTAATTGTTGTATGTATACATGTATTACTCTTTTTTTTTTGGTATTTATTTTTAATATGTGATTTATATCTCAACTGAATGTAATTAACAGCGGTTCACATCAGATCACGCCAATTTCTGGTAAGAGTTCTTGTAGTTGATTTTGAATGAAAACTGTAGTTTATGTGCTTGGATAAATCTGTATTAGATATGATTTTAAACCCCGAAGTCAAAATTATATTAATTAATTTCATTGTTGACATTCACAAGATTGACAAGTGTGTTATAGTTATGTCATTTAGTCACAGCTCAACTCTCAAAAAATTGGCCATTGAGGTGTCAGAAAAGTTTAGTTTCAAATTCTCCCTGTTCCGTTTTAACCTAGAGAAAAAACAACCATAATAGGAGGTCAATTTATTTCTTCAGTTTTCCATACTTGTACACCTTCTCATTGAACGGAAGAAATTTAGGTTGATACTTTCAATTTCTACATTGTCAAGCAATGAATATTAATTTCCAACTGGGGTTTCATTTATGTCGTCTGATGACTTTTAGTTGATGTCAAATACATGTGTCCATACTAAAGATAAATTGACACAATACAAGCTGTTGTTGGACTTGTTGTCTTTTTCTCTTGGAAGCAGATTTACTAGGTTATACAAAAGTTAATTTCTTTGAAAATTGTGCTATACATCCATGGAATAATTTACACCCCTTCTCATAAATATGGAATACTTCAGTTATCCACTGTTGAAATTGATAACTTTGGCAACTTCTGCTGGAGCAGATGATGGTCTGATTTCAATCAAAACTACTTCCAATACCCGCCATAGGACGAACATGTTGCAATTTAAAACACACAGTACTGTGTGAACCCCAGTATTATACATAATCAAAGGAAATAGGGTGGGTGCAATATTCTGAAACCAGTTGTTATTTTGTTTCAGCTTCTTGTCAATTTCCATCCACTTTACTACTCTGCACACAAATTTCATATTTAACATTTATTAAGAGATTGTACTCTCCATACATGCACAAGAGGTAACAGCAGTGAGCTGCCACAGGAACGGAATTCTGCTAAAATTCATATGCAGCAACTGACAGGCAATTGCCCTGCGGTGGACAAACTACCCTGAAAGTTGAAAACTACACATTAAAGTCTCTATTGTCACCCAGTATTATAGGTTTTGGAATATCATTAGTATTAATACCAGAAACAGACTTCCAAAGTTGGGGGTTAAACAGTGGTCGAAATAAGGGGGAGGTCAGTGGGGTTTTGACCCCCCCCTCCCAAATGCTCTTGTGACCCCCTCAAATACATTTTTCAGAAGGACCCAGAGAGGGTCCCGGAAAAACCCTCTCAAATATTAAATTGTGATTTATATAATTTTCTGAGATAAAGCATGCCTTTTAAATGCCCAGAATTCATTTTTTGAGCATCTGAAACTCTTCCTCTTCAGGGCGCCGATGGTGGCCTGCAAACTGCTGGCTACATAGGCTTCAACACTTCGGGCCTTGCAACTGACAGACCCCACCAAATAACATGACCTATTTTGACCACTGAGTTTAAACATGAAAGAGATGAATTTACTCATACTAGTCTGCCAGACCTTGAATTCTGCCAGTGTCTTCACAGCTAGTGCCCTTCAGCAACAAAGGGACTGCCATTTTACATCAGTTTTATCCTAACATGATTTGTCCCCAGACCGTGTTCATTTTTCAGTGGATTATATATTAATGTATATAATGTTGGAACTAACATGCATATTCAAGGCAAGATTCAGTTGCTTCAATCATTTATCTAGTCTGAGTTATATTTTCAGTGATTTATTTCTCCTTACCTGCCGTGGCCTAGTGCATAAGGTGTTCGCCTGGTAACTGAGACGTTGCAGGTTCGACTCCCACCCATGGCGCGGAGGAACTGAGCAGATCCTCCATAACTCTTTGCTTCACTTCACCCAGGTGTAAATGGGTACTTGGATATAGGTAGTGATGGCGATTGTAGAGTGACTTAGCATTGTGTGCGCTGGAAACGGCTGCCTGGCTGTATACTCCGCGGGGAGTTGAGAAAGGCTCATGCTTGGACAGGCCTGCCAAGGGTGTGAATCAGTTATGTGACATTTGCCGCTAATGTATTCTTTCTCGGTGATAAGCACATACAATTCCCGTATTACTGCTGCTGTAAGCGGGGAGAGTAATCTAAGGGATGGCATGCTGGGCTGCCAATCGCTGGGTCCTGGTTTCGAATCCGGCTCTTGCTGGGTCATCTGGCCTATGTTGGATGGCTTTTTCAATCATCCTTTCACTTCATTGCCGTGACCTGGTCCTGTCCTTGTTAGGTTACACTGAGCGCATAAATACAGGACGTAAAGAGAAATAATCCATCCATCGATATTACTGCTGTAAGACAAGCAAAGTATTCCATTACAAGAGGGCAAGTGTCAGGGTCACAGACCATTTTCTAGTCAGCCACACAGCAAATGTCACCTTCACTGGCACCGCTGAATACAAGAATAGGCTGGGAAGGACAATTACACAATTATGTGAACACAGAAAAGTTACCGTAAAAGAACTCTTCAACGGACTTGTATAGACATAATTTCTACGCTCTCGAATAAATGAATTGCACACTTATAGCACATTACATCGTAAATCTATGATGTGTTAATAAACCACTGATTTTTTGTCACTTCATCCACATGTATAAAGCGTCCACCTGTTGCGAAGCAGAAGCCTCAATAAACAACACAGTCCTGTGGGATATGACCCTTTTCCTGAAAGGTCGCATAAGTCTGACTTAGCAATTGTGTCAATTTTCCTGCGATTTGGACAAATCGTTTTACTCGGTATTACACAGGGTAATACCAAATGATACTCAAATGATTTTTTTAAATCATGAGGTTTCCAAAACATTGCATGGTGCAATATCTGAAGAAATTTCAAGTTGGTATGGCACTGATTTACCAAAATCACATTATTCCAGCATCTTGCAAAGAATGTGAAAAAAAAAACAATATAATTTGTCATAGCAGTGATTTGCCCAAATCACTGAATTTCTAGTATCTTGCTACATAAGTGTGGATATTTGTTCAAATTGCTGCATTGCAAAGCACAAAGTTTTCGGCAATGTTCTTAGCAAACTGGAAAAAATGAAATGATGATGGATGGATGGATGGATGGATGATTGGGGCTTAACATCCTGCACTTGGTAGGCTAATTAGGACAGGAGGAGGGCACGGCAATGAGGTGAAGGATGGTTGAAACAGCCATCCAACATAGGCCCAGGTGACCCGGCAAGAGCTGGATTCGAACCCTCGACCCAGCGATTGGCAGCCAGGCATGCTACCAATAGACCAACCCTCCCCCATAATGAAGTGATAGATAGATAGATAGATAGATAGATATGGTAAGTGCAGCCCTCTAAGCCCAGTTCTGGGCACTCACGAGGGTTGATTGATGACATGGGAGAGAGAGCGGGAGTCCTCAACATGTTACACATTTACCCCATGTGAGGGATCTTTAACTTGCCCAGCATAGATACTGATACAAGGGGCCGCCAATTTAACGTCTCATCCGAGCGACATCCAGCTGGGATTTTGCTCATGAAGGTCCACTGAAAATTTTGGGTTCCCCACCCGGGGTTCGAATCTATGCAGGTAAAGACCTTCAGCAGAGCAGGTGGGAACCTTAACCACTAGGCCACCCAGCTGCTGTTGTGATGAAAACACAATGAAAAGCATAGTGAAGAGCTAAAACAAAAGTCCTGTTCTTTTTGTGGCAGAAAGTTGGATGTGATGTGATGATATGCTGTCTGACAACAGCCTCAGAAGCTGCCTGCTCTGAGCGCCCTGCATGACCAAGTGTGTAGTTGCCAAAAAAGAAAGTGCCAGATTCATCCATCATCATACCAGTATTTCAGAATACTGGAGTTTGTTCTGTATGAAATAAAGGTTAATATAATTCTGAACAACATAACTGTTCTAAATAATGGTCAAAACCAAAGGTGTGAACAATTGAAGACTCTTTTGGCTTTCCATAAAAATTCATGAAGAAATACTTCACATGTTCAATCGTTTGTTTTTTGCACTACTTCCCTATGCCTTGTAACCCTCCGTTATCCTGGTATAAGATAACGATAATGATAGCTTTATTGGCCATAATCTGATACAGAAAAAGAAATTTTGTCACATGATATTTGACAGTGAGTACGGCCAAGATTAAAGAATTTAAAAGCAACATGGACAAAAGTACCTTGCAGACGCTTTGTGCGAGCCCTAGGGACTCTCAACTCTACCACTAGTTAACAATTCAAATTCATAAAACAATGGGTGGGATCTGAATTTCTGGACTTTCTTAGCCAGAGCCAAAGTTCTTTTCCTCTTCTGCACAGTCAAGGTGTTGAAACGGATGCTTGCAGACACTACAACGTCGTTCAAGGTCCTTCACCAGAGCCTCTAACAACATGCCGTAAGAGGCTGGACAAGCACATAACAGTGACAATGTAACAGCAGCATTGAATTACAGTCAGACATACAATGTTAACATCAACTTTCAGTTTACATGTACTGCGAATACAATACATCTTTATCTAAGGTTTCATAATTTGACTACTAACTTGTGTTTTAAAAAAGGAGCATCTGTAATCGATCCATATCCCCAAATGCTTATAATTATCCGAAGTCACCTACCACCTTTCTATTGTCATCTGCCAACCGTTTTCATGGCACCTTAATATGATTCTACAATTTTTAGACATGTTTTTTGGGACATACTCTGTATTTCTTGCTTCTATGGGATGCTAAGTTTTAACTACAAGTATTTACCGAAATTTGGCCCCCAACTATTTATTTGTCATTGACCAGTGGATCAGCATTGGGACTAGGTCAGTTCATCAGATCTAGACAATTTTACAGTCCAATTTAGAATTCGGGTCCTCATTCCTACTCTTGTAATGTGAAAGGGGTGTAAGACTTGGTTGAAATAAGACTTGATCTGCCCAAAGAAATGGGTAAAACACAAGGTCTTCATGCAGCACCAAAAAGGCAAACCATGTTGCATGAACCAATTTTTGTAAATGCCTATAGTGTTCACTCTACAGTCTTCACCCTTCGATAGTGATGTGCACAACATGATTATTGCAAATTAGCCATGATAAAAATAGCACAACTCACCACGGTCTCCCCTGTTGTCAATTGCTATGACATCATAAATATTAAATTTGCTGCATCACCCCTTGCAATTAAAAAAAAAAAGAGTGCCGCCTCTGTTTGGCAATCTGCAGATTCTTGTTTCCGGGACAATCACTAACTTCATACATGAAACTTCACATTGTTTATGAAACAAGTTATATGCAGAGTAAGTTTTCTCCTTATATATCCCTGTCAATGAAGACTTAATGATGAACCACTTGGTGAAGATGAATATATAGAAAATATCAAGATGTTGCTCCATGGTTCTATACCACTAAAGAGACCAACTGAGAAACATTGTTTTGCTCTGTTTCTTGGAATTGACATAACACCTATATGTAATAGATAACGCCCTCGTTTGTGACAATATGCAATATATCTGAGGGCTTTAGCCCGAGGATTATTGCATATTGTCACAAACAAGGGTGTTATCTAACTTATACCACTAAGTACAAAACAAATTAATTTAAATCCCTTTGTTTGCCTTCAATCCTTCTTGTTTGACAACATTTCATTGTATTTGTTGCACATTCATGTTCCTCAGTTCATTTGAAGGTTGGCAGCCCTGAAGGCAACAGGTCAGAATTCTTTGTTCTCAGGAAATAATACATTAATTTTGTAGATAGAAAAATAGATAGAAAGATCGATAGATTGATGGAAATAACACAATCCATTAATTTCATTGTTTAATTTTATAGATAGATATGGATAGACAGATAGATTGATAGACGGATAGATAGATAGATATACAGATAGATAGGCAGGTCGATAGTGCAGCCATCTCAGCCAAGGTCCCTTTGGGGAGGTTGATTATTAGAGTCGCTTAGCAAATGTTATTTTTAAATTATGAAAGAGATTTGAACAATAACAGAAAGCAAGGAGCAGGGGTTCGAAATAAGAAGAAGCAGGGGTTCGGGGGCGGCAGCCCCCGAATTAAGAAGAAAAAATAATTCTTTGAGCTTGCCAAATTGGGCCAAAATTGTTGGTCTGCTGCTCCGCTATTTTTTTTGCAGCTTACATATCCCAAATGTACTATTTTATCAAGTGACCTTAAATTTGATCATTATTTCAGATAATGGTATTCATAAAAAAGAGTGAATATAGCCTTTTTATTGAGACCAGTTACACTTGATACAATCTTCCTCCTTGTTTACTGTCTGTGTTGTTCAGTTTTAATCCTTTGTTGGTCAGTTTTGTTTCAGTGTTTCCTTCAATTTTGTCAACTTGTAGTCAGCCAAGCATGCAATATCATGGTCAGGTGTATGAGCTGTGATATGCATTATATCAGAGCGAAATCCTGCCTTCTGATTGGCCAGAAAAAGCAAACAGTGGTATAACTATTCTTGATGACAACAGTTTATGCTAGGATTAGAGCACAATAATTATAATCATAGTTGTTTTTAACAGTTTTCAATCTAACAATTGAGCAGGTGTTTCCTTTAAACTTAAATCAAACTTTGCAGTATAGTATCAAGATTACAAGACACAGTTTCAAGTGTTTAAACTGAAGGCTAGCTTATTGGAATTATTCATAAATTATAAGGTAAATACATTTTTTTAATAAATTCATAATATATTTTTGACATAGAAAAAAACAAATTTCATATCAACTCTGTCATTTATAGGATGTAGATTAGGCGAAATCAGAACAATCAACAAATTATGATGAAGCTTAATAATAATATGGCTTACAAATTAAGTGGATTCTTACTGTCCTTTTGAATTTATGATTTTACTATATAAGAAAAAGATAAGAAATATTTTTGCAGTTTGTAGAGGGATGATCTGTGTTTTATATCCATTTTTTTTGCTATCATCCTAGTTGTGCCTTTTAGGAGTCTAATTCACATGGCATTAATACTTTTCTCGCAACTATTGAAAATTATGAAAAAATATTTTTTTGTGTATTGGGCAGTAATGTTAGAACTATAGCATGTATATTTTTTTGTTTTGGAACGTTATTGTATCTATAATCATAGTTGTGCTTTTTTAGGAGTGTCAGCCACATAACATTAATAATATCCCCATATTATTAATACTTTTCTCACAATTATTGAAAAATTAAAAAAAAAATTCAAATACCAAAGATATGCCTTTTGGGCCATTAAATGCTTTAAGAAAAATGGACTGACTAAAATCCAAAAGTAATGTTAAAAATTAAATTTTTTTTCAAAACTGCGTTATTCAGTCAATTTTGCAACAACATCTATGACATTTTTTCCATTTACGCTTCTACATTATAACTCTTGAAACATCTTAACTCATTTGGAATTTTAACCCAATAATTTTTTTTTGAAAACCAAAAGAAAAAAAAATTGAAAAAATAATCTTTGCTAATTTTCTCACATTTCTGTCTGAAACGCCAAAATAATGCTGGCTGAATTATTTAGATTTATGGCGTATTATAGCTAAACATACATACTATGACAGAATATTCATATCCACAGCATGAGTTATCGAAATTCAAGATTTAAAGTGCAAGAAATATGTTAAAATGTCTATTTCCTCCAAAATTCTAGCAAATTTTCCTCTTTTTAGAAATTCTGCGAAATTTGTTCTAACTGTATGATTCCAACACAGATTTTTATTTTGAACACAACATTAAACTTCCAATTCAATTGCAATTCTGGACCCGCAAGAAACTGAGACATGACTTTAGTTAACCCATGCAGGCTTATGGGTTATGTAATATGTGCAACCATGCATGACTGTATGTTACAGCCTGGAATTTTGACACAAAAAAAGTAGTGGACTGCTGCATTGAGGTTTATTCACGATTGACCATATGGTCAAGACACAGATTCACAGCTTCAGGTGTTATCAACTGCCAGTTCACTCCACAGCTTCAATTCTTCTTTTGTATTTGACCACTTCTAGTTCAGTTTTGTTTCAGTCACAGGTGGAAATTGGATAATTTTACATGAATATGTGACCTGTTGGTGAAATGGTTTTTCTGAATTGGGACTAGTCTAAAGCAGTTAGACAGGTCCCAACTGGTCAGTGAAATTGGGCCCATTAGTCACAAAGTGCCATTGTCACAATGCAGCAGTCCACTACTTTTTTGTGTCAAAATTCCAGGCTGTAACATACAGTCATGCATGGTTGCACATATTACATAACCCATAAGCCTGCATGGGTTAACTAAAGTCATGTCTCAGTTTCTTGCGGGTCCAGAATTGCAATTGAATTGGAAGTTTAATGTTGTGTTCAAAATAAAAATCTGTGTTGGAATCATACAGTTAGAACAAATTTCGCAGAATTTCTAAAAAGAGGAAAATTTGCTAGAATTTTGGAGGAAATAGACATTTTAACATATTTCTTGCACTTTAAATCTTGAATTTCGATAACTCATGCTGTGGATATGAATATTCTGTCATAGTATGTATGTTTAGCTATAATACGCCATAAATCTAAATAATTCAGCCAGCATTATTTTGGCGTTTCAGACAGAAATGTGAGAAAATTAGCAAAGATTATTTTTTCTATTTTTTTTTTCTTTTGGTTTTCAAAAAAAAAATTATTGGGTTAAAATTCCGAATGAGTTAAGATGTTTCAAGAGTTATATAATGTAGAAGCGTAAACGGAAAAAATGTCATAGATGTTGTTGCAAAATTGACTGAATAACGCAGTTTTGAAAAAAATTTAATTTTTCACATTACTTTTGGATTTTAGTCAGTCCATTTTTCTTAAAGTATTTAATGGCCCAAAAGGCATATCTTTGGTATTTGATTTTTTTTATTTAATTTTTCAATAATTGTGAGAAAAGTATTAATAATATGGGAATATTATCAATGTTATGTGGAAGACACTCCAAAAAAGCGCAACTATGATGATAGATACAATAACGTTCCAAAACAAAAAAATATACATGCTATAGTTTTAACATTACTGCCCAATAAAATAAAATAAATTTCAATAATTGTGAGAAAAGTATTAATGCCATGTGGATTAGACTCCTAAAAGGCACAACTAGGATGATAGCAAAAAAAAAATGGATATAAAACACTGATCATCCCTCTACAAACTGCAAAAATATTTCTTATGTTTTTCTTATATAGTAAAATCATAAATTCAAAAGGACAGTAAGAATCCACTTAATTTGTAAGCCATATTATTATTAAGCTTCATCATAATTTGTTGATTGTTCTGATTTCGCCTAATCTTACATCCTATAAATGACAGAGTTGATATGAAATTTGTCTTTTTCTATTTCAAAAATATTTTATGAATTAATAAAAAAATGTATTTACCTTATAATTTATGAATAATTCCAATAAGCTTCAGTTTAAACACTTGAAACTGTGTCTTGTAATTTTGATACTATACTGCAAAGTTTGATTTAAGTTTAAAGGACACACCTGCTCAATTGTTAGATTGAAAATTGTAAAAAACAAATTATGATTATAATTATTGTGCTCTAATCCTAGCATAAACTGTTGTCATCAAGAATAGATATAGGTATTATGCCAATTCCAAGTAACAGAGCAAAACAGTTTTTCCCAATTGGTCTCTTTAGTGGTATTATAGAACCATGGAGCAAAATCTTGATATTTTCTATATATTCATCTTCGCCAAGTGGTTCGTCATTAAGTCTTCATTGACAGGGATATATAAGGAGAGAACTTACTCTGCATGTAACTTGTTGCATAAACAATGTGAAGTTTCATGTATGAAGTTAGTGATAGTTCCGGAAACAAGAATCTGAAGATTGCCAAACAGAGGCGGCACTCTTTTTTTTTCAATTGCAAGGGGTGATGCAGCAAATTTAATATTTATGATGTCATAGCAATTGACAACAGGGGAGACCGTGGTGAGTTGTGCTATTTTTATCATTGGCTGATTTGCAATAATCATTTTGTGCACATCACTATTGAAGGGTGAAGAGTGAACACTATAGGCATTTACAAAAAGTGGTCCATGCAACATGGTTTGCCTTTTTGGTGCTGCATGAAAACCTTGTGTTTTACCCATTTCTTTGGGCAGATCAAGTCTTATTTCAACCAAGTCTTACACCCCTTTCACATTACAAGAGTAGGAATGAGGACCCGAGTTCTAAATTGGACTGTAAAATTGTCTAGATCTGATGAACTGACCTAGTCCCAATGCTGATCCACTGGTCAGTGACAAATAAATAGTTGGGGGCTAAATTTTGGTAAATACTTGTAGTTAAAACTCAGCATCCCATAGAAGCAAGAAACACAGAGTATGTCCCAAAAAAACATGTCTACAAATTGTAGAATCATATTAAGGGGCCGTGAAAACCGTTGGCAGATGACAATAGAAAGGTGGTAGGGCACTTCGGATAATTATAAGCATTTGGGGATATGGATCGATTACAGATGCTCCTTTTTTAAAACACAAGTTAGTAGTCAAATTATGAAACCTTAGATAAAGATGTATTGTATTTGCAGTACATGTAAACTGAAAGTTGATGTTAACATTGTATGCCTGTAATTCAATGCTGCTGTTACATTGTCACTATTATGTGCTTGTCCAGCCTCTTATGGCATGTTGTCAGGGGCACTGGTGAAGGACCTTGAACGACGTTGTAGTATCTGCAAGCATCTGTTTCAACACCATGACTGTGCAGAAGAGGAAAAGAACTTTGGCTCTGGCTAAGAAAGTCCAGAAATTCAGATCCCACCCATTGTTTCATGAATTTGAATTGTTAAGTAGTGGTAGAGTTGAGAGTCCCTGGGGCTCGCACAAAGCGTCTGCAAGGTACTTTTGTCCATGTTGCTTTTAAATTCTTTAATCTTGGCGGTACTCACTGTCAAATATCATGTGACAAAATTTCTTTTTCTGTATCAGGTTATGGCCAATAAAGCTATCATTATCGTTATCTTATACCAGGATAACGGAAGGTTACAAGGAATAGGGAAGTAGTGCAAAAACAAACGATTGAACATGTGAAGTATTTCTTCATGAATTTTTATGGAAAGCCAAAAGAGTCTTCAATTGTTCACACCTTTGGTTTTGACCATTATTTAGAACAGTTATGTTGTTCAGAATTATATTACCCTTTATTTCATACAGGACAAACTCCAGTATTCTGAAATACTGGTATGATGATGGATGAATCTGGCACTTTCTTTTTTGGCAACTACACACTTGGTCATGCAGGGCGCTCAGAGCAGGCAGCTTCTGAGGCGGTTTGTCAGACAGCATATCATCACATCACATCCATCTTTTCTGCCCCAAAAAGAACAGGACATTTTTTTTAGCTCTTCACTATGCTTTTCATTGTGTTTTCATCACAACAGCAGCTGGGTGGCCTAGTGGTTAAGGTTCCCGCCTGCTCCGCTGAAGGTCTTTACCTGCATGGGTTCGAACCCCGGGTGGGGAACCCAAAATTTTCAGTGAACCTTCATGAGCAAAATCCCAGCTGGATGTCGTTCGGTTGAGACGTTAAATTGGCGCCCTTGTATCAGTTTCTATGCTGGGCAAGTAAAAGATCCCTCACATGGGGTAAATGTGTAACATGTTGCGGACTCCCGCTCTCTCTCCCATGTCGTCAATCAACCCTCATGAGCGCCCAGAACTGGGCTTAGAGGGCTGCACTTACCATATCTATCTATCTATCTATCTATCTATCACTTCATTATGGGGGAGGGTTGGTCTATTGGTAGCATGCTGGGCTGCCAATCGCTGGGTCTAGGGTTTGAATCCAGCTCTTGCCAGGTCACCTGGGCCTATGATGGATGGCTGTTTCAATCATCCTTCACCTCATTGCTGTGCCCTCCTCCTGTCCTAATTAGCCTACCAAGTGCAAATATACAGGATGTTAAGCCCCAATCATCCATCCATCCATCCATCCATCATCATTTCATTTTTTCCAGTTTGCTAAGAACATTGCCGAAAACTTTGTGCTTTGCAATGCAGCAATTTGAACAAATATCCACACTTATGTAGCAAGATACTAGAAATCCAGTGATTTGGGCAAATCACTGCTATACCAAATTATATTGTTTTGTTTTTTTCACATTCTTTGCAAGATGCTGGAATAATATGATTTTGGTAAATCAGTGCCATACCAACTTGAAATTTCTTCAGATATTGCACCATGCAATGTTTTGGAAACCTCATGATTTTAAAAAATCATTTGAGTATCATTTGGTATTACCCTGTGTAATACCGAGTAAAACGATTTGTCCAAATCGCAGGAAAATTGACACAATTGCTAAGTCAGACTTATGCGACCTTTCAGGAAAAGGGTCATATCCCACAGGACTGTGTTATTAACGCTATATGACATCCTTACATACTTCAGAACAGAACCCAGCCAGGCCTAATAAAACCTTGCCTGCAGGATATACCAGGTGTCAAGTAACCTACTTGATACCAATTTAGGCTAATTTTGTTGTCAACTGAACCCAAGCAATGCTCCAGAAGATCTCTGTTGTCTTGGTATATAATATGTCCAGGTGCACGGAAGAAAAAAGCAAGCGGCTGCAAAAATCTAGGATGAGGAACTCTGTCAACTTCTGTTTATTTGATACACAGATAGATAGATAGATAGACAGGTACGGTAAAAATGTAGCCGTCGTAACTCAGTTCTGCGCCCTCCTTATGGTTGTATGATGAGATAGGAGAAAACATGTAACATATTTAGTCCATGTCAGTGATCTTTTAGTTGCCCAGCATAGCCACTGATACAAAGGGGCCGCCAATTTAAATCCGAACGACGTCTATGGGATTTTTGTGCAGGGAGGACTGAGGGAGGTCCACAGAAAATTTTGGTTTCCCCAACTGGGCTTCAAACCCAGTATATGAGGAGATTATTGCATCACCAAATTGCCAGGTGAGGAAACCTTTCTTAATTCAGAACAAGCGAGGTAGATGTATGAAGAGGAGCAATCATATAATCCAGATATATCAGTGGGGAAATCATAAAATAGGTTAATTGGCTGTTGTGTCAGCATTCTGCTGCCAAGGGAAAATAGGAAATGCAATGGCATGAATACATCCATGGCCAAACTCCCCAATTAGCCAATGTGTACATAACTGGCTGACATAGTTATACACTGTATAAGCAAGAGAATCACAGGTGTCTAATCTATAGGGCAAAACCCTGTAAAGACATACTTACAGCCAAAGAATTACAAGTGCTTACAGAAATACACTGGAATGTTCCTTGTGAGGTCATATCCTATTCTTGTCATGTTATTCTGGCTCATAAATAGATAGAGAGGTCATATCCTATACTTGCAATGCTATCAGGTTCATTTCAATGTGATGGGCAGGACCTGTATTGTCATGTCATTTATATCCACCAACAGCTGGATGTTAGTGATTGTAATTCTTTGACTGTAAAGGACTGCGGATTTAATTAAAAGTCCGAACGACAACCGACTGGAACACCATTTTTAGTTGTGAATCAACTATTCCTTTGCATGCCATGCTTCAGTCAGCAGCAGTTTATGACTTAAAGTGCTATGCTGATCTCACTGGCAAATGGCACTTTTATGCACTGTAAAATAGCTTTTCAGTTTTACTGTTATGGCAGGAAAGTTAGAAAAGATCTAATGTTTCAAGTCTTCTACTTTGACAATTTCTGTACTTGTGACACCCAGTGTGACAGTCAATGCTGTGATGGATGATTAGGGCTGTAGGCCTATGTTCTGTATTTATGCACTTGGTAGGCTAATTAGGCAAGGAGGAAGACAGAGCTATAGGGCAAGGGATGATAGAAATTGCTGTCCAATGGACCCAGCCAAATTAACTTTGACATCTGGAAGACAGCCTAGACTCCTCACTCAAGCGATGATGTATAGTCCTATGTAGCTGAATGAAATATCTTCGAAGTAATGGTTATCTGTCCACTCATCTGGAGACAATAATGTCTAGTGTTGTACACCCACCTGCACATTTCTCACTTGCATCAAGCTCAAAGAAACTTTTGAATAGGCTATCTGCCAATTTACTCATGCATGACCATGCATTCTGCCAGTCTTCACAGCTTGCGCTGTTCAGAAACAAATGGACGGGGGTCAGGCTATAGAAAATTAATGATATTGCTCGTCTACAGACAGTCTTCTACTGATGTCATCTGTTTGTCTGTCTGGCTACCTGCAGCTGTCTGTCTGCTAATCTAGGCCTACCAGTTTATCTGACTAGGCTGACAGGTCTATCAGTCTATCTATGTATCTGTCAATCTATCGGTATGTACGTATCTACATCTCTATTTAATGTCCGGACTCAGGGAAATTAGACTGGGCCTGAATTGAGAACAGGCCTTTCATTGATGTATATCCCCTGACAATTGCTAAGAGAAATATAACTTTCAAACTTCCTTTGATGGTATTCCACAGGGCAAAGATAAAAGAAGGCAACACCCAAAATATCTCACTTTGGGGTAATACGCAGCACAAGACATCAATTTGCTGTGGGTGATGGAAAGTTTTCCACATTTTGTACATTTGAAGTAACATCTTCTGCCATTATAATTAATTTTCTGTTATTGTGTCTGCTTAAATTACCTGTATTGTTTGGATGGAGACAGATTAACTCAATTTCAAATAATAATTGATTCAGCTAATCCGTTGCTTTAAGGGCAACAGAATTTAATAAAACAATTGTTTCAGTAATTCGATTTCAATCAATCTTCTATTCATGTCCCATTGAGATTCAGAATCTGGAATGTGCGTTTCACTGAAAATTCAAGTGTCAAAATGATTAGTAGTGGATTCAGAATTCACCATGTTTTAAAGATCACAATAAAAATAGGTAGGTGTGAGTTGTAATGTAGCCCTTCAAGATATATTGCAAAGGCCATTTCTTACCCCTAAAAAACAGGAAAAATCAGGGGCCTGGAAGAGGCAAGGAGGATGAACTTAGTGGGGCAGGGAGGGCAACGTCTCTAAACCATTCAGCCTCAGCCATAGGCACACTGGGTGCGCAATATATTTTTTTGGGGGGAGCAACATTTGCCTGAATTTAATGATTAAAATCTAATACCATTTTGAAAGAAATCCCCTAGAAATCATTAATTTACACTAGTTTTTATTTAATCATCTGCCCAAATTTCTTAGCCTTTTTGCTCGAATCTCACTATTTCCCAAACTTTTTGGGGGGGGGGGGCAACCTGCCCCTCGGGTACGCCTATGACCTCAGCTCATTAAAAAATGTAAACTTTCCAAATGAAGCTACAATATATTGTGTTAAGTTGAATTTTTGACTTAGACTCGGCTTTTACATATTAATCAAGAGAAAAAACAGGCAATTACAGTCAAGTATCATTAGCATATTTCAAAGGAGACATGAATGTTCATCATCCAGGTTCAAAGCAGTTTCTCACTTGATCCAACTTGCCAAGTCAAACTTTTTAGCACATTATGTTATTAACCACCACTTTGCATGTTAAGCCTTAGTCTCAGTCAGAAAACTACTTGCTCCACTTCATGACTTAAAGCACATTGCCAGGCTATCCCATTCCATCTGTTAACAGGGATAAGTAAGTTATAGCTAGTATGTCGCCACAATAAAATGATCTCCAAAAGCCTATTCTAGCAACCAAATTTACTTAACTGTCATTCTAAGCTCCTAATATAATATAACATGATCTCCGAAAGAAAGATTAAGAGTCATATTGAACCTATTCTAGCAACCAAATTTACTTAACTGTCATTCAAAGCTCATGATATAAATATAAATTCCTTCAAAAATGTAAACAAACAATTTTTCATGCAGTGAAAAAATCAAGCAATGCAGGGCTCTCCTTAAGTAATTTTAAGTTTTAAAATCAATTAAATTCACTTAATTATTGAAAACATGCAATTCTCTTGATTTGAAATGTATACTCTACTTAGAATCTACCAATTTATGATCTATAACTGCAAGTTGAATTTTACATAGAATCAGTGGACTTACTAGTTATAAGTCAAATAAGGGGGAAACCATTAGATCTCCAGTTTGGGGGCTTAATGTTCTTTTTCTTCTTTTTTTTTTCAGATAAATAAATTGTTGCTCACCAGCGAAATGAATAAATTCTTTGTGGGCAGTCTTGAAATAAATAATTTCTGGTACCACATTTCTGTGTTTGGCTTTTGTTGTTGTGGCCTATCTCCTATGTTACACACATGCAGCACATGAAATCAATTGCCATCGCTGCAGGCGGGTTGTCCACATTTTTTACTTTTGAAAAAACATTATATTCAGTTACAATTGATTTTCTGTTATTGTGTCTGATTTAATCATCTGTATTGTTTGAGTGGGCACAGATTAACTCAATTTTAAGTAATAATTGATTAACTAATCCATTCCTTTAACATAATTGAATAAAACAATTCAGTAATTGAATTTACATCAATCTTCTATTCATGTCCAATTGAGATTCAGAATTTGAAATGTGTGTTTTAGGAAATTCAAGCGTCACAATTAATTTTGGATTCTGAATTCACCATCTTGTGTTGTAAAAAATAAAACTAGTTACAATGTAATAATGAGTGAGGCCAGATATAATTAATTTTTAGCTTCTCGAATCTGTTCAAGGCACTTTTTCAAGGGTCAGTTGGCAGAACAAAATAAAAAGTAATCTTAATTTTTATAATGTCAATTTAAAGAATTGTGTGTAAGCTCAATTTTCTTTTTTCGATAACCAGAAAATCTGTTGGGTTGGTCGATCTGAGAGGCTAAAAGTTAACTTCTACTTGAGGAGTCAAAAATGAAATGGTCACTCCTGTCTCCTAGAAATAATATATTTTAAACAACTAATAAAAGCAATGTAATGTGCATTCAGAATTTTAAATAAAGACCATCCTAAACTAGTATGAAACTACAAAATACCATGGAAAATTTCTGGAATTAATTTTTTATTTGTGCTACCACATAAAAATTGGGTTCTATAATTTCGATAAGAGGAGTCAAAGTCCGAGTCGTTTTTTGGGAAGCTAAACTTGTATGAAACTCCCATGGAAAAGTTCTGGAATTAATTTTGTCTTAGTGCTAACTACATACATGTAGTCTGGGGGCCAAAGACCAAAACTGATGGTTTCGTGTGCACCAAGAGAGGAATGGACAATCTATACATCGTTGGAATCACCAGGTTCCGTAGATTATGGAATGGGGGGATGCAGTAAAATCGCTTGGTGCAGTTTTTTGTAAATCGGTTACCATGGCAACCAAGTCATAATTGCAAAATACATAACTTTGCAAACTTTATCAAGATTTTCAATGACTTTGGTTCCAATTAGGTGAAATTTAACTTCACTTTTGTATTTCCACTAAATGTGGCTTTATTTGAGTGTTTTGAATTTTTTGGTCACATGACCCTCTGAGGGGGTTCTAGGGCTAAAGATACAAAATTCAATTTTGTATTCAAATTTTCACACAGAAGTTGTTATAACTCAGGATATATTAATGGTAGAGACTTGCTTATGGTGTTGTTGGGAAGCAATTTTTATCTGCTTGAAATAGGTATTTGTTTTGTTTTGGTATCCATGGCAACCAGACGTCAGAACAATGATATTTGGTTAAAGTATCATTTCTTTGGATTGATGAAAGACTCAATTTTCAGCAACATAGACCTAGCAAACATGCTTGATAGGTTTACTAGAAACATGATATGAGGTGAAATGTATTAAGTTGGTCATGTGACTAATGAGCACATGCCTATATAAGGTGATAACCACAAAAAAGTGGGAACTTAAGGCATTTTGTATGATACCGCTGACCCTTTTCACAGTACTATTTGTGTTATAATTCAGGATATATTGACACTACAGACATGTCCATGGCATTGTTGGAGAGCAAATTTAATTAGCTAGAATTTTGTGTTTCATTTGTATTGGTAACCATGGTGACCAGTCACCCCAACAACGACATTTGAATATTGTGATGTTTAGCTGAATTTTAGGAACATTACATCTTCACTGGCATGAACATGGCAAACACATTCTTGGACTTACTCAACTTTAGTAGGTGGTTAAATGTACAATGATAGTCATGTGACTTGTGGTCATATGACATATGATAAGGTGATAATCATGGAAAAAGCTGAAATTTAATGCATTTCATATATATGCTTGCGACCTATTCCACAGTACTATTTGTGTCATAAGTTAGGATGTTTTGATGCTACAAATATGTTTGTGGTGTCATTAGAGAGAGAATTTAATCAGTATGAATACTATGCTTGTTTTGGTATCCATGGTAACCAGTCACTACAGAAACAATATTTGAATATTGTAACATTTGATTTGATCTAATAAGGCTCTTTTTACAGTGACAAATGCCAACAAACATTTACTTGGACTTACCCTGTGTGAACCTAATTTCCAAAAAAAAACAATTCTGCAAGGAAGAAAGCACATTTTTGGTTAAAGCAGGCCAGTAACCAGGGGGCGTGGAGGGTGTGTACACATACCTCCTCCCCCTACCCACAGCCCGACCTCCCCCTTTAACCCATAATGATATTATATGGGATAGAATAAGTCCCGCTACTCTCATTCTGCTGTGAGGTGAGGATGGTTGCAGAGATCAGACTTACTTCTGATACTCAACTTAGCAACCCCACACACTAAATCATCCTGTGAGCCACAGGCATAGTAAGAAACCGGTTAAGGGGGTTTTTGTTCAAGATGACATTAGTGAGGCCCAAAGGGCCGAAGCCTAATCGGCGAGGGTTTGGGCGCCGCTTTAGGCCCCCAGAAGCAATGGATTTTGTTTATGGATATTGATTCTGAGCAGTTTCAAGGTTATATTACTTTCATGGAAGGTCTTGTATATCATGCTATAATGCTTGGTTTTTTGAGAATTTTCTGTGAATTAACATTATGCAAACTGGGCCAAGGTCAGGATATGACAAACATTTTACATGTAGAAGGATGATCCAAAGTGTCCAATAATGCTTTTAATTTTTTTAAAATTTGATTTAGAATAAGTGTCAAGTCACTCAGGATTGGAAACTCTAATCGTTGGGATTTTGCATAATTTGAAGACAGTACTGGTGATTCCTGAATTTCCTGTACTGATTACATCAGTCCCTAAATACTAAATAAATGACATTGTGGAATAGGCAAGGAAGCCATTTTTTGGAATCTAAATCCATTGATTTAAAAACTTTATCATAGACTTCTGGGTTTAAAATGACCAAAATTTTCTGGTTGTCAGACATGCTACCTAATCATGGTTTGTCTTTTGGTAAAGTGTTAGAATAGAAAAATAGCCTTCTGAAGAAGAATTTACAGGCTCCGCAAGACCTAATTTTCCATTTTATTTACATGAAAACATACCGATAGAAATCTCCAGTGCTTTATAGTCTTAATTGACAAATTAGAGTTGTTCCAGGGTTCACCTGGTAAAATACACAATTATACAAAAAATAGTCACAGAAGAAATTATGTTATGAACAGGTTTGATCTAGAGGAATGAATCAGAGAAATTTTTGTATAATACACGGTCATTGTCCTCTAAATATCAGTCTGACGACAAGGAAAACCCTGGAACAAACATTTGTGATGAAAAGTATAATTTTTTTTATTGTCAAATGTACATGTGAGGACTAATCTTTAAAAGTCTGGTAAAGGTGACTTTAGTTTTTGGCCAAAGGCGAGGTGTTCTGACCCCCATATCTCCCCCCCCCCCTTGGTTTCACCCTGCAGTGTCAGCTAGGGCCAGGACTTAGCTGAAATTGCAATTGTCTTCCTGACACGGTAATTTCCTTGACAGAAGATCCTAGCTTTCGTTTTAGTGAAACAAGGGGTCGAGGAGGTATATTTTTTTTCATTATTTGGCATGTAGACGAATTTGTGAAACTGTAAAAACGAACATATGCACGACCAGGACAATTGTGTACATGTCAAATACTGCTTTTCACAAATTTGTCTATGTGTGATTACGAACATTGCAATCAGAAAATTGGCCAAAACCTACTCTAAACCTAATTTTAACTCTAAACCCTAATGATAGGCCCTATAGCAATTCCACGAATGTTAGTACTAGCAGATCACGAATGAATAATAAAGCACATTCACAAGTGTTAGTTATTACATGTACACGAGCACATGTGCTCGTTTTTTCATGTCCACAAATTCGTACATGCTCGTTTTTACACCCCCACGAATTCATGAACATGCCAAATAGTGAAAAATATATACATGGGCCGAGTTCACCAACATAGTTCTAACAGTTATACCTGGTCTTAACTGTTTTAAACCTGGTTTAACTAAGACCCTTTCACCTACTGTGTTTTTTCCTTTAGACTCGCCAAGGATCATTGATTCTTAAACATTGTTCATATAACTCTAAGTTATGCACTGCAATGTGGGCCTAAACATCAACATTTCTGGGGGCTGCCCATAAAACAATTTGCAGAAGTCCGAAAATAAGACAAAATATATGCACAGGACTCAGCTGGAATTGCCAGAACTATTTCCAAAAACGGAGAAATTCACATACACCATATGCCACGTAAATTCGGAAAAAGCTGGGATATGTTAAATAAAAGGGATATTTAGCTTTTTATGGAGATAGATAGATCAATAAACGGATAGATTGATAGGCTGGTTGATAGGCTGTTTGACGGTTTATGGAGTTAATTTTTTTCCCCCTAAATTTGATGGACATTTTTCAATCTTAAAAAGTACCAGCCCTCCCCGAGTCTACATGTCTTGCAATATTCCCTGGCTTGTTTAGGCAATTGAGATATTGTGTATGTAGCAGTTGTACTGTTCAGATACTATGTGCAAACTTTCACCAAGCTTTTATTCTTTGATGCTGCTCTGCTTGACTGATTGGCTTAGCCAAACCAGGTCTTAGCTTAGACCTGGCTCTTCTCTTGAGCTCAGGTTTGTGAAATCGGGTCTAGGACTTTTCTTTTTTTTTAAGCATTTTATTGTGACTTTGCTATTTAAGATGTTGCCATGTTGAAGTTCTTAAGGAATTTATACAAAAGATTTGCAGTACTGTTTTACACCCTCTAGAATGCTCAGAGTGCATTTCATAGCATCTGAAATCCAGTTGGCTTCTGGAGTCTACTGTCACACAGTGCTTCAGAAGCCACAAAAGCCGGCCTTGCAGGCCTCCAATCATCCTAAATTACCTTCTGCACACCCTTACCCGTAACAAATCTAAAGCTGTCAGGAATAATGATAAAATGCATTTCAAATATGCCGTGTTGAAATATTTGAAAAAAGAATTGATTTAACTCAGTCGATACCTACAGTGCCGCCTGTAAGTATGTGAAACGCATGACATTGTGCCATTGCATCAATGCTAAACATCCTCAGCCTAACTGCTTGTGGAGGCATGAATTTTCATCGGATGAAAGGGAAACAAAGTGGGTCATAAAGGCCGATGTGTGAGGCAAGTGGGATAAAAATAGCAGCCCATTTTCTTCGCTGTAGTTGGAGTTAGGTATGGGTCAAAGTCTTTGATAAGTAAGTGAACCATCCTTCCCTATCTTTTAACATTGGGCCTGCGTTTCACTTACTTATCAAAGACTTTGACCCATACCTAACTCCAACTACAGCAAAGAAAATTGGCTGCTATTTTTATCCCGCATGCCTCACATATCGGCCTTTATGACCCAAAATGTTTTCCTCTTATCGGATGAGAATTCGTCCTTCCAGAAGCATTTTGATTAAGGATGTTTAACATTGATGCAATGGCACAATATCATGCGTTGTACACTATAAGACGATTTCTCCTTATGCTATGCTTTAGTAAGTCCAAGTAAATGTTTGCTTGGTCTCAAATGTTACAATATTCAAATATTGTTTCCGTATTGACTGGTTACCATGGCTACCAAAGCAAACACAGTATTCTATCTGATTTAATTCTCTCTCTAATGACACCACAAACATATTGGTAGCATCAAAACATCCTATCTTATGACACAAATAGTACTGTGAAATACTTCGCAAGCATATATATGAAATGCATTAAATTTCAGCTTTTTCCATGATTATCACCTTATCATATGTCATGTTACCACAAGTCACATGACTATCATTGTACATTTAATCACCTACTAAGGTTGAGCAAGTCCAAGAATGTGTTTGCCATGTTTATGCCAGTGAAGATGTAATGTTCCTTAAATTCAGCTAAACGTCCCAATATTCAAATGTCGTTGCTGGGGTGACTGGTCACCATGGATACCAATACAGATGAAACACAAAATTCTAGCTAATTAAATTTGCTCTCCAACAATGCCATGGACACGTCTGTAGTGTT
Source organism: Platynereis dumerilii (assembly GCA_026936325.1). Lineage (NCBI taxonomy): Eukaryota > Metazoa > Annelida > Polychaeta > Phyllodocida > Nereididae > Platynereis > Platynereis dumerilii. The sequence goes on from JAPTHN010000009.1 coordinate 10,765,284, forward strand.
AATATATCCTGATTTATAGCGTAAATAGTACTGCGAAAAGGGTCAGCGGTATCATACAAAATGCCTTAAGTTCCCACTTTTTTGTGGTTATCACCTTATATAGGCATGTAATCATTAGTCACATGACCAACTCAATACATTTCACCTCATATCATGTTTCTAGTAAACCTATCAAGCATGTTTGCTAGGTCTATGTTGCTGAAAATTGAGTCTTTCGTCAATCCAAAGAAATGGTACTTTAACCAAATATCATTGTTCTGACATCTGGTTGCCATGGATACCAAAACAAAACAATACATATTTCAAGCAGATAAAAATTGCTTTCCAACAACACCATAAGCAAGTCTCTACCATTAATATATCCTGAGTTATAACAACTTCTGTGTGAAAATTTGAATAAAAAATTGAATTTTGTATCTTTAGCCCTGGAACCCCCCTCAGAGGGTCATGTGACCAAAAAATTCAAAACACTCAAATAAAGCCACATTTAGTGGAAATACAAAAGTGAAGTTAAATTTCACCTGACTAAAACCAAAGTCACTGAAAATCTTGATAAAGTTTGCAAAGTTATGTATTTTGTAATTATGACTTGGTTGCCATGGTAACCGATTTACAAAAAACTGCACCTAGCGATTTTACTGCATCCCCCCATTCCATAATCTACGGAACCTGGCGATTCCAACGATGTATAGATTGTCCATTCCTCTCTTGGTGCACACGAAACCATTAAATAAAGCACTTTTTGCTACTTGGCCCCCAGACTAATGTATATTTAGGTACTATAATGTTGATAAGAGAAGTCAAAGTCTGAGTCGTTTTTCAGGAAGCTAAAGGAGTCGGGAGTCGGAGTCGGTTCACTGAATACCCTATTCCCAAGCCCTGATGAAAACAGCTATACAATGTAATAATTGATAATATTCATTGTCCAGTGCCTACTCATATGAATATAAAAGGACTTCCGCCCACCTGCACATATTTTCTTATATCTAGTTCTTGGAAACTTCTGAACAAGTTCTATGGAAGAGAATATACTCTATCTAGCTGACTGTCTCAATCAGACCTGTGCCTGATGTATGGCTTCACAGCAATTGTGTGTTGTGTATAGCAAGTTCCACTTCTGGAGTCCTGGCAGTCACTACATGTGAAGACACAAAATACAAAGTTAGGATCATATGTTGTGTGATGTTTTTAATTAACTTGTGGGATAGATACATAGATCAACTAAATGTGCTTTTTAAAACATTCTTTAAAGGTTTCCCCTCCCCCCCCCCCCCAAAAAAAAGGAATCAAAGAAATGAATAGATTTAAAAATTCTGCCATGAATGCCCATTGCCCATTGGCCCATCAGAAAAATGTAAATTGCAGAAGATCCACTGTGTGTCTGTAACGAAAATCCACTCATGATTGTATGACAGAATTTGTATCTATCTTGTCTTCAGTCATTTGTTTAACCACTTCTCTACTATTGAATCAATCAATCAATCTATCATCAACGTATCATTCAATCCATGAAAGAGATTGGATTCTGGAATTTATTTCAAATTTTCCCTCAATCAAAATATCAAAACGTCACCTTTTATACATTCACATTGGTCATCATCAAAAATACAATGTAACACCATTGAAAGGTTCATGAAACCTTGACCTCTGTATAGAGTACTACAGAAACTCAAACTGGCTGGTGGTTATAACACTCTACTTTCTATGGAGTAAATTGTAACTTTTTTATGGAATAGGTTTAATTGACACTAACGCTTTACAGTAACACTCCCTGGCCTGGTTTCTATAGCAACACCCCCTGTTGGCAGTTTTACAGGATTTATTTCCTGAAGCTAATTGCCAGGTTGATTGTGTCTCTTCTCAGGGGCAAGCGGACCTGGTCCTTCCTTTTTCTTTTCTTGCCTTGTGGTTCAAATCCTTTTTGCACCAAAAAATGGACAACTTATATAGGAACAATAATATATAGGTAGCCAGTTACAGTGGTTAGTCAGTGTTTAGAATCCACAATCAATTAAAATGACACCAGACATTAAAAAAAAATTGAATCGCAGTGGGACATGAATAGATGCTTGACGGATTTTTAGCTACCGAATTGTTTTATTAAATTTTGTTGCCCTCAAAGGAATGGATCAACTAATTGATTATCATCCAAAATGAAGTTAATCTTTTTCCAGTCAAACAATACAAATAATTATATCAGACACAATAAGAGAAAATTAATCATGATCGAAGATAACGTCATTTCAAAAGCACAAAAGTGGACAATTTGCCTGCAGTCAAAGCAAGTAACATTGCATGCTGCATGTGCACAACATAGATGATGGGCTGCAACAACCAATGGAAAAATAATGTGCAAGCACTTTAAGCAGCACAGTCAGTGCATGGTTCCAACACATGTGCACAGGTACACCGGTGACAGGTATACTAAGAAGAAGAAGAAGAAGAAGGCATGATTGACCTTTGACCTATGGAAGCCAGTCCATTTTAGTTTCTTTATAATTTTTCCATCACGGAAGAGCACCACAAGTGACTGGTCGAAGGTTACAAACATACAGATAATGTAGAGTAAATTTGAATGAGATTGGTGAAAGAGAGTGACCTCCAGAGTGCTAACGAGATTGCATGAAATTCTTGGGGTAAGAGCAGCTGTGCTGCTAAAAATTAATTGACTGGCCAGTAGCAGGTTAAGCTGGTCGTTCAACATTGCATCTTGTCACCTTAACCTTCACCCCAATGTATTCTTTGTTAAGCTCTCGAGAATTTGCTCAACGCTGAATCTTGTTATACACAAATGCTGACAATTCTGACAGGTGTCAATGATTTTTGCTGGAAAGTATGCATTTATGTCGTAAACTGATCTATGCTTGCAGTTTATTGCTAAATTTGATTATGCTTGTATTAAGATCAAGTTGGCATTTGTTTGAAAGCAGTAAAGTACAGGCATATGCAATAATATTGAAACAGGCATACAATATTATTGAAACAGGCAGAATATCACAATTCCTATTCATATTGGTATGGATTGCAGACGCAATGTGGTTATGGATACTGACTCGAAATTCCTGAGTGTTGTTGCTTATTTACAGCCGATTTCATAATTTTAGACACTGAGTCTGAATATGAATTTTTTTCTAGGAAATTTATAGGCCGAAAATCTAAAGCAAATTGTTCATGTATGCCAAGGAAGATCCCTTCTCAGAATCTGAACCTTACTCTCATACTATACTAGGGTTCAGTACTGGTGGCAAGATTCAATATGATACATAGGCCTATAATCGGTACACTGTTTCGAATCTATCGATACATGATTCTTATCATCGTTCTGCAAATTCAAGCCGATCTGCATTTCCTTGAATATCCGTATTTTTGCCCACAAATTAGATCTCGCAGAAGGCCAAAAGTCAAAATGAGTAGTTCAACGTTTGATAGATGTTATCAGCAATAGAATGGCGTTCCTTAATGAAAACAATTAATGCAGCTCAGGCTGTATAAAATCGCATCGAAACTGCGTGTTTCAAAACCAGATCAATTATCGACCATACTAAACCGGTAAGGCCGATATTTACAGAACCGGTGCAGACTGTAGAGCTCTAGCCCATCAGATTCATGGACTTTTGCATAGGTTTTATGACTTATTTTTTCAACACATTCAGATTTCATGCCCCCTTAGGCAATAAACCTGTTGTGAAAAATTATTCCCCCCCCCCTCAAACGCGTATTAAAACTTAGTACCTAGGCAAAACCCCCATCCCCCTAGTCGTAAATTCTGAACATTCCCTAAGTGTAATGCACTATTAAACCATATTCATTAAACACTTTTTTCTATGGGATAGCCTTTCCGATACAAAAACTGCAAAAAGAACACCAGCAGCCAGCAGTGTGCCTTGTGAGAGCTTATTCATATGTGAAGAGCTAAGAGCTTCTTCACTCTAATTTGTTTTTTATTAATAAAGAAAATAACAACGGGGTTTTGAAAAAAAAGCTGTTGAATGAACAACAGATGAAGTTAACTAAGATGGGAATACTGAAAATTGCAGAGTGATGACACTTGTGCGAAGTTATTCTGGCAACTGTAATCTGGCTTCTACCAGTAAGAAAGCACAGCTTTCTGTATTTACCCATGTGTAATTCCGTGTGCAAGGTCGTAGAGACAATTTTGCCCTCACAGCAGTGCAGCTATATACTCAGATCTATCCATACAACCTAAGAAACCGCTGTAGCTTTGTGAATGCCAGTCAGCACTCATAGTCATCTGTCAATATACTCATCTGAAGTGTCTTCACTCACTTGCATAAAATGCAAAGGTCACAGACAAGAAATGTGCTCCATTGAATGGTAAAACTCTGATCTATTCATACCGTATAAGAAACCAATGCAACTTGTATGAGGAATCTTTCCTGTTTACGATGTGATAACAGAATATATGGTTCATCTGTATTCAAGTCGGGCAAAAGTTCCCATCCTGAATAAGTAGGGATTCCTCAAGCTAGCAGAGGGACGATAGGCAGCATCTGATAGGAGACTCCACAAAGCGACGTTTATGATAGCTTGGAATCACACTCAAGATATGTGCATCAGTGTCTTGCTCTTGCAACAAAATAAATGGTCGACCACAAACCCAATTAAGAAGCTTTATCACCTTTGTGACATTGAAGGTGTAAACATTCTAGAAAACAGCACTTTTAGGAAATCAAGATGTCAGGACAGAGACTAACCTTATTGGCTGAAAGAGGGTTATTGCACTTGCTGCCTGAAGAGCTGACCTAATTATTTCACAGGCCGCTTGTGTAGTAAAATACAACAAAAGAGTCTGATGAATCACCTTTTTGTATGTTCAATGTTGGTTACTGGTTAGGTTTCATTTTCTGGGAATGAATAAGGAAGTATAAAAAATAGGAGTGATTTTATATAAAACCTCATAAAAAATCAGGCACAAAACATCAGTATGTCTCTGTCTTTCTGTGTTAAAATAGGCCTGGAACGAATGATCCTCTCCAGTTAGACCCCAAAGAGCAAAGTAAGCAACGAAAAACCTGAACTTGATTAACGATTAAAGTTTCTTAATTTTTTATTAAATGTGTGAGACATTTCACTTTGATGTGGAGAAGGTCAGTGTTGTAGAAAGACTGAACCTCTCTTGTTCAAAATCTAGGTGAGCGTTACAGTAAACGAATGAGGAGTACTTACATTCAGCTGAAAGTGGCCATCAGTGACCTCACAACAAGCCCTATCAAATACATTGAAATGAAGTGTCAATTTTGTCATTGAGTAACTTGTGACCTCACTGATAAGTGTTGTGAAGCAGTAGTTCACTCATTTCGATAACATTGAAAGTATAGGGTATGATGTCATTAATTGCTTATGAGTAATGAAGAATAACATGGAATAGATAGGCTATGACTTCACAAGGAACATTTCAGTCCAATTCTGTAAGCACTTGACGTTCGTCTACTGTAATACCCTTTTACGACATTGGCTTTCGTGATGACATGAGACTAGCACCTTAGAGATTTTAATTGAATTATATTGCCCTAAGTTAGTACAAGAGTTATTTATTGCAGGAAATGTCCTTGAAGTTGCTGGTCATGTCAATGAACCTCATCATGAGATCTAGATAGATAGATAGATAGATAGATAGATAGATAGATAGATAGATAGATAGATAGATAGATAAACTTTATTTCATGAGGGTAAACCTATTTTAAATACGATGGGGCCATTCTGGCCATTCTGTTAGTAAAGATATCAAATAAATGGAAAATAAACATGGCTATACATTAATGTACGTGTTCAGCTATCTTAGACCTTGAAATTAACAAGACGAGGTCTAACAAAAACTAACAACTATATATAGAGGAGTACACAAAAAGACAAAGATGGAGACGAAGATGGAGAGAAAAAAAGAGACCAAGATGGAGCCCAAGATGGAGAGAAAATGGAGAGAAAAATAGAGAGAAAAATGGAGACCAAAATGGAGACCAAGAGGGCAACCAAAATGGAGACCAAGATAAAGAGAAGAATGGAGACCAAGATGGAGACCAAGATTTATTATTTTCGGTAAATTACACTTTATCTCCTTGAGTAACACACAGGATACATGCTGTTTTATATTAGAAAACACAGAGCCTCGTCATGCCATTCATATCTATTTCTGCATCAAGTATCATGCCAGATAACCTCATATCAATCTTTGCATCAGGTTCCATGGCAAGACAACTTGGTTCATGCAGGTTAATTGTTTTGGCGATGCAACTGCCTTCTTGACAGGACGAATGTCACCTGCCGTCAGAGCACATTATGATACCAGAATGCAGTTCTAGAATTAGTCCTAGTTGTGGTAGCTATAATGCACACTCTTGCTCTTGCAATTGTATTGTTTGAGGCATGGGAGCTCATCAAATTGGCACTCTTGCTTGTCACTCAAAGTTTGTGATAAAAAACTATGGTTTTACAAGTGATAGAACCATTAAAGGATGTCACATTTTTATAGTGTAGGGCTGTTCCCAGGGCAGAGTGTGGAAGGTATTCGGACTAAGGATGCTCTCATAACATGGACATAACAATAGAAGACTGTCCGTTCCATCTCAATGATATCACCAGTGCTATGCTATGAATCTCCACACAGTATGATTGATATGCCCGTCTCCAAAGACTGATGAAATGCCAAGTATGAACCAACTATGAATAGACAAGATGATACATGCCTCAAGTGAATAATGAACCTTCAGAAATTTCCCAATAAAACCACAGCCACAAAAGGTAATACGTCATCTCATACAGCACTCCTATGTTCATTGCATTGAATTTATGACATCAAACATCCTTATGAAGAAAAGCAAGACTAGGATGGCATGGTGTGGTATGGTTCTAATAAATCAGTCCTGTCAACACATAATGAGATCCTAAATCACTATATCGTTTAGAAGAGTCTGGGAGCACCATGTACATCATCTAGATGTTATAGTAAAAAATTATTGAGCAGCCCCAAAATGAAATAATCCTATCAAAACAAGTCACAACTGACTATCAATGAGGTCACAAGGTACACTACAGTTAAGGACAAAATTATAAGCCCCCCCCCTCTGGATATCCCCTTTAATTCCACTTTTCTCCAAAATGGGGTGTCACAGAACAGCCATCTTTTCAACCAGCGGAATTCAATCAGAGGAGCAGTTGGGGGCCATGGTCACGTTTTTTAAATCAATAATAATCCAAGCATTTGTTGCTTTTTTTCTAAGGTAACTAAATATGTCAGTTGAAACTTTCGAATTAGTCTAGGCAGCAGACTTCTTGTACTTCTTGAAAAAAGTGAGTTTTTGTATACAGCCATGGTGTATACCAGAGGACCAACCATTTTGGGGGCCGTCAATGAATTTTAAGGAAAAGGAAACTAAATACTGCACTGTGTCAGAGATGAGTTGAAGCTCTAGTTATAATCATGGAGTGTTATAAAGCATTTAAAAGCAGGCAGGCGATGCACAGAGATGGTTAGCCTCGGGCTTATAATTTTGACAATGGTAAATTTTGGTTTTATTTATTTCTCGATTATTTTTGACATTTTTGGAAATATTTATCTTTTGTGATATAAATATCATAGAAATACAGTTTTGGTGAAAAGATGGCTGTTCTGTGACACCCCATTTTGGAGAAAAGTGGAATTAAAGGGGTTATCCAGAGCGGGGTTTATAATTTTGTCCTTAATTGTACATGACAAATTGACAGTTAATTTCAATGCTATTGATAGGGCGTATTGTGAGGTCATTGATGTCTAAAGGCAGCTGAATGTAAGCACTCGTCATCCGTTGGCTGCAAGTAAATACTACACAATACAAAGTTCTGGGATTACATATACTGTGTATTGACCTAATCCATATTATGTCTGGGTTTACCCAGCTTGCTCAATCTGAATAGACAGTTTCAATCGGGCAGCAGGATCTAACTGGGTGTCTTCATTTGGAACTTGGAAGGCAGCAGGATATAAAAACAGTATCAAACATGAACCAGACATAACATTTTATGGCAGGGAAGTCCCCAATGAATCTTTCAGGATTTATGAGCTGTAGAATCTTTCATAGATGCAAGTGAAAGTACTGAAAGGAGGTATTAAAGCCCAAATTTATTGAAAAGAGGTATTACGAAGATGGATTTCAAGCTTTAAAATCTGAACAGTTGGTCGTGTGTAGAATACACAGGTCAAGATGATGAAGCCAACTGCACTTTGTCATCAAATACTCTCTACTATAGTACACAGTATATCCTGGTAAAAACTGTTCAAGACCCTTTGTTCCAAAAATATTATTGAACAATAAATTCTTGAAAGTATCCATGCAGATATCAAAAATAACGGGTATGACTTCAGCTACTTGGATATGAGTCATCAATTATAAAATGGCAAGTAGGATATCACCTCTCAATGGGCCTGCAGAGATTCATTATATAAAATGGAAGTTTTTATCCAATCACTATAAATGACAATTACTTTACAAGAACCTGAATACTTTTCAAGGACTGAGGTATCCTAAAAAGCTGTTAAAGAACAAGACCCAAGGACAGTGAGACAAGGTAGCTGTGTACTAAGCTCATTAGCTTGAAGTATCAAGACAACACTTTCACAGTCAGCCATAATTGGTTAAAAGCTCAAGTGAGTCCCCCGATGAGTCCTGCAGGTCAAATGGATGAGCTAAAGGTTCAGGTGTGAAGTACATTGTAGAGGGTAGCCTAATGCAATTTCCATCTCTCTATCTATCTATCTATCTATCTATCGATCCATCTGGCTGTCTATCTGTATCTATCCATGTATCTATCTATTTATCTATCTATCTATTCATGGATCCATCTAGCTGTCTATTTATATCTATCTGGGTATCTAGTATCTGTCTGTCTGTCTATATAGAGTCATGGAGACACTTTTTAGATGCAGTGAATGTGCTCCCCTCTGAGATGAAAGCTCTGTTGTGAATTGTGACTGTGAGCTTAGTTAAGTCTAAAAAAAGCCTAAAGATGTGCCAAGCCAAATTATTTCATTTATGAATTTCTCTATTCCCAGTTTATCTTTTTTCATCTGCAGATTTTTTTTAAATGATAACACACTGTATTAATATATGATGGATGTTTTATGACCTTCACAGTTTGTATAATGGAAATTTACGTCTTGGTTTTCTTCATTGCAAATTTATGAAGTGTATAAATGAGACAATTAATCATAACAGTTCGAACTATGGTCAAATAAAAACCAAATTTACTACAGGTACATTTAATATTTTTTCTTTCAATATTTGCGGCTTTAAATCAATTTTTTTGCATTTTGACAGACGGGAGCTATGAGTCCTATATAAAGCAACTGTTATGTTATCATATTGTCATGTGAATGAAAAATCCAAGCTTTTGTAATGCCAACCTTTAAATTGAATATAATGTATACCCCAAAAGAGGTGCATCCTAACTATGACGTATGCTTGTACATTATACATGTTCTTTATGTGAAGTATGCTTAAATTTCAAAGTTCTAAACTTGCTTTGAGTCTTAATTAAATCTGACAAGAGGGTTATTTTAATGTTTTTAAAGCACCAAGCAAATGGGCAGAAATGTTCATAAATATGGGATGTAAACTTTGTAAAGCCAGGATCGCTGATCGTCAATCATCCATTCCTAAATTATGGTAGGCCTATTACAGCATTGGCAAGTCTCGTTGGAGAATTAGAATGCTCATGCAACAAAAGTATAATAATAATCGCTCGCCAGAGAATAATTTTATAATAACCTGTCATTTGAATGCAATCTTTGGATTACGATAATACAGTGGTCCCTGCGTTATAAGACCCCCATTGTAAGACCTCCTTGGTTAATGTGACCGCTTTCTCTTGCACTAAGTAGTATTTTTAGTATATTTTGCACCCCGACAAGAGACCGCACTCCCACAAGAGACCACTTCATGACCCCAGAAGGGGCGGCCTCATTACTCAGGGACCACTGTACTGATTTTGAAGGCGAGCAACCTGTCTTCACATTTTATTTGGGCATTTAACAAACTTGAATTTAATCCGATGATATCCAGATTTGAAATCCATTTGCCATGAGATTGCATGGATCAAATTGATTGGCATTGAAGTGTCATAAAACCAGATTTAAACGCCTAATATTTCACACAAGTTTGACATAAAGAAAATATCCCTAATTATTCTTCACAGTTTTGTATTGTTTATTGAATGAATCAACCGTTTCTTCAGTATCTAAATGGACAACATTATAAAACAAATCAAGAAAAAATAGGATTTTTGAAATACCAAGGGCTTTTTTTTTATGTAGAAAATTGGTTTTCCCAAAAACCTGCTGTATTCATGGCAATGCAGCTGTAGGTGTTTGCAAAAGCCTTAACAGGAATAATACACTGTATGATGCACAAGTGGAAAAACCAATCAGGCTTTTTTTTTTGTATGAGCTTTATAAGTTATGCTATCACAAAAAACTATGCTCTATACCATATCAGAAACTACTCTTAAGAAGCACCAATTATGCTAGTTTTGTTTGATGAGTCCTTATGGACAATCCCTATTTTTCACCAAAAATAACCTGTGTTTAGCTCAACTGGTTATTAAGGGGAAAGTAGAGCTAAGCCACCTCCCACCATGCACCACAAGCGGTACTCAAACCAGCTTCCGCCGAGTGAGCTTTAGGCCAATGCACTATAATACTTCCCTACTAGCCTGCTATAAACCAATTGAACCGAAGGTCTAGCCAACCAGCCAAGTGCTTCTAAAGGAGCACTTTCTGATACCCTACTTACTACACAGCACTAAAAAAAATTGTTCCAATTTTCAACTTGATCTGTGTGCTTGGTTTTCCCTGGTTGCCAAGGTCTTGCTATCTGCCTCGTTGACAATTGTCACATGTGTCAGAGAAAGTCTGATTGGAATGCAAAAAAAAAAATCCTGAGGATCAATTAATTCAAATTATGTGTGCCATTTTCTGACCGATGACATTAGCAAATACAGTGGTCCCTGCATTATGAGACCACCCTTTCTGCGGTCATGAAGCCGTCTCTCATGGGGGTGCGGTCTCTCCTTAGGGTGCAAAATGCACTAAAAATACTACTTAGTGCGGGAGGAAGGTGGTCACATAAGGCAAGGCAGTCTTACAACAAGGGGTCTTATAATGCAGGGACCACTGTATGCGATAACACAGTGACTGCCTTGAATTCCCTCAACCCTTTAAATGCTTCCAACTGCATACACTCGGAAAGAATTTTGACAAAATTGTTTTTTGAAATACTAAAATTTTTATTTTGTTTTTAGAAAATAGGTTTTTCATATAATATGGAAGAGTCAGGCTGAGTGTGAAACAAAAATGTCAGAGATCTATTTTCTGATGACAGTAGATTGGCAAGCTAAATGGAATAACATTGAAATAGTCGCCATGGCTGCTGTGATAAAAGCTTGCATATTCTGACAGCCTTGAACACATAATCATAATGCAGTAATGGTTCTGCACTGACACAGTCTGAGAGAGAAAATGTAAGCAATTTGTTCTCATGCAGCAGTGCAGTTTCAGGAATGATAGAAACAGGTGACTACATGATCATCAGATTAATTCATGTCACACTGGCTGTGTCCAATTTAAATGTGATAGAAGAGTTTCTCGGATAACTTTCACTCTATAATATCTAGAAAGCCTACACGGACGTAACAGATTTCATTATTAAAACTTGAGGAGGGCGTAGTTATATTTAGTTCTATTTTGAGACAGACTAAACATATATGCAACATATACCAATACTGTTCCAGGTAGGTGGCCAACATGTATCTTCCCTTCAAAACATTTTCAATGTTTCAAAAACTCATTCAGTTTTGAAAAAATAATGAAGTGCAGTGTGTACTGTGAAGTACATGTCTAAGATCATTCAAATAAATTTTAACATGTTGGGCTAGTTTTTTTGGGTTTAGATAATAAAACTGCACTTGCTGCGGCAAGTTTTCTATGTGATGCGTTCTTGCAATGTCTCCTTATCTGTCATGGGTGTAGTTTGTCAGGCCACGTTGTACACTTTTGAAGGATTAAATCCCAACACATATACACTGAAAGTGGCATGCAATGTACAAAGTTCAACTTACTGAGACATCTTACAGAAAATCTAAATCAAAAAATTCATCTTAGAAGGGATGGGCTTCAGCACTTCTGGCCTTGCTGTTACTGGGCTCACCCACATCAGAAACTGTTTCTCTATCCATCCGTTTGACTCTGCAAACGGACAAGAAAAGCTATGTAATATAAAGGCTCTTCCGCTGCAAAGGAGTAAACTTAATTTTCTTTGGTGTAGTAGTGCAATATCTCTAAAACTGAAACACGGTCATTGAAATCATCAGATTTAATCTTGTCACGCTGCATGTACCATCCCATTTCAATATACAATTTCATGAAACTTGACCAACATTTTAAAGATTAAATGATATATTTTCAATTGTCTTTTTGGAATCTGAATACCTGAAAACCATCTGAAAAATATGTGAAAAAATTCTCACATTTATGAATAGCAGATTTATGGCACATTTCACAACTCGTCCACATCACATTTACAGTGCCGCCTGTAAGTAAGTGAAACGCATGATATTGTGCATTTGCAACAATGCTAAACATGCTCAACCAAACTGCTTGTGGATGCATGAATTTTCATCCGATGAGAGGAAAACATGTTGGGTCGTAAAGGCCGATATGTGAGGCATGTGGGCTATTCAAGAACACCATCGGATCGAATGTACACGACTTCGTCTCTCCAGCCACCGTCTCTGAGTAGAAACAGGGCGTTGGTAACGGACTCAATTAGGAGACCGCTTGTGTGTATGTGGCGAAGTGCAAATAGAGCATCATGTGCTCATGAAATGTCCAGTAACTGAAAACCTAAGAACAACATACAATATTGACAATAAAATCAGCCTTCTTGAATTTTTCTCTAAAGACTTTGCTCAGATTACTCCATTTTGCTTTGATGTTCTACACTGTTTTGACCGTGCTTAATTGTATATGTTTTTGTATTTTGGTCGGTGCGACAATAAATACCTACCTAATAACTACCTGGGAAAACAATGGCAGCCCATTTTGCTCTGCTGCAGTCGGAGTTAGGTATGGGTCAAAGTCTTTGATAAGTAAGTGAACCACCCTTCCCTATTAAATAACATTGGGCCTGTGTTTCACTTACTTATCAAAGACTTTGACCCATACCTAACTCCGACTACAGCAAAGCAAAATGGCTGCCATTGTTATACCGCATCCCTCACATATCGGCCTTTATGACCCGATATGTTTTCCTCTCATCGGATAAGAATTCATGCTTCCACAAGCAGTTTGGTTGAGGATGTTTAGCATTGATGTAATGGCACCATTTCATGCGTTTCACTTACTTACAGGCGGCACTGTACCTGGGATAAAGTTTCAACAATAGGCCAACACTTTCGTAGTGCAAAAACGAGTACGAAAAAGAATGTTTCATCATGAAGTATATGAGACGGCTGACAGCATTTCAGTGATTTTCGCAGAATTATACTTGTATATATATACGTGTACTGAATTTATTGGTGTGGCAGGCAAAGTTGAATGACATCAAAAGTGCATGGCAGTTGGACTGAAGCTGGCATATATTCAGGAGACACTTTGTGCAAAGATGTGTCATCTGTGAGAGCATCAACCTCATTTAACTCGGTAAAGTGCAACAAGGACTGTAAAACATAAATGGACTTGCACCGAATGACTGTATATGGAAGTTTGTGCCAACCACATATAAGGTGTCTAAACTATGACGTGACAGAAGAGAGACCAGTCCATGTCACAAACATGACACTATTTTTCACTTAAAGCAACTAACGCTCCTAAATTGTTCATAAAATCCAATATCTTGAGGAAAAGTTTACCTGGTGACATATACTTGCGCCATTTCTTTTGACAAGAGCAACTAGTGCTCACCCATAGTAATGGCATATTTTACTGCTATCAATTTTTGTAACAAAGAAAAAATTATTTCCATATATAATATTTTTTTGCTTATTGCTCATAGATTTCCAAGGTTTCTTATCTCTTGCTTTATAAATTTGTCAGAAAGGAGAATCAAGTAATCCAAAGAAACTGATACTCTTTTTTACTTGCAAATTTTGCAGTGGGTCAAGATAGATGTTATATTGGTCAACTTTAAAGTCAGAATAATCCAAAGATATTACTGTGTGCTGCCAACTGTATCATATTCCAATGAGAACACCGAAAAATATTAATTTTGGAAAAAATTCCGGGAAATCAGCCAATTTTTCTGTTGCGCGAATGGAGAATAACAATATATATTGCCAAGACTTTGTACAACCTCTGATTATTAATCAATTTGGCTGAAATTTTGCATGTGTTCATTTTACTTTAAAATGTCAGCATTTTTGAGTTTCTAATTTGGGTTTTAGAACATTTGATTTTGCACATACAATTTGGAACACCCCAATGACACTTCATAAAATGTTATCGTCATAAACATGTAATGTGATACACAGCTATGTATGTCTGGCAAGCTGTAAAACAAAGATGTCAGAGATACATTCCCTGATTATAGCAGAGTGGCAAGCTAAATGGAATAACATTAGAAGTTGTTGTTGTATAGACGAAGCATGCTGCGATAAAAGCTCCCATATTATGACAGCCTTGAACTCATTTAACTTTGCAAATGGCTAAGGGAAGACACGTATATAATGTAATTGTTCTGCACTGAGATTCAGCCGGAGACTAGTGAGAATAAATGTAATAAAACTTCCTCCCATGTAATTATGCAGTTTCTCTAATGATGGACCAATGTGACTGAGATTATCAGATTTATTCATGTCATGCTGGCATGGTACCATCCCATTCCAAATCTATCCATTTCTATTGACAAAGATACTATTCATAATCTTGACAGTGCCAGAAAATCTGTCTGTGTGATTAATTGTACTACTTGCAGAATGTTCTTCAGTAATTTTACACTAACTTAAAAAAGAATATGAAATTTTGTTATACAATTTTGTTTTCATTGATTTTTAAACTTTCAATAAGCCTAGTACATACCTGCAAATCAATTAACTTTTTGGTATCATGTGTGATTTAGATCATAAATCTCACATTTTAATTTCTCTCTGTTCTTCTTTTATTAATTTCTTGACTTGTTGCAGTCAGTTTTCTGTGTAATGCACATGTTGACGTTGTTGCCTTCTTATTTGTCATAGTCGCAGTTTACCAGGCCACATTGCACTCCTTTGGAGGTTTAAACTATTCATATAAGCAAAGATTATCCCCATATCAACAGTGTTTTGATGTTGTTGTTGAGCAAGAGAAGTCTTGTAAATACGAAGGTGTCATTTTGAAGATACGAAAGCCACCTCCCTTTCAGAACGTCAGAGAATCCCTACAGATCCCGTTTTTTTACATTAAAATTTAAGGATGTGAGATGTCATCGCTCATCAGTGGATTTTATAACTCAGTCACTGAGCTTACACAATAGGGCTGCCTTACAGGTGTATGACAGGACACACACAGTGACCATTGTGTTATAAGACTGCCAGCCCTCTCGGCTGAAGTGTAATACACAAATATAGAGTGGCTTCCACGAAATGAACGACAACATTGCTGACTTATTCAGAGTTGTTCACACCTTTTCAGTTTTAATCTTGTCAGTTATTTAGTTGGAGAGGCCCCTCTAGGCCTCTACATTGGATACTACACTTGAACCATCCCATTTGCAGTCATGAAGAATATGACTTCACTTAATATTTTAAGTCACACATTCTGGAAATACATACAATGTATGTATTGAAAATTCTAGGCTTAGTGCCTTGTAGCTTACCAAGCTCCAAACTTAAGGCTACTTTTCTCTGTGTTTAACATATTAGACACTGTTAAACTGACAGATAATTATCACCAAAAGAGACCCATGTGACAGTCTCGTGTCTAGTAGGTGCAAATTGGACAATTCCAAGAAGTAATTGGCCCCTGGATGACCACTGGATAATCTTGCAATAAGACTAGTTCTGGCAACAGAATATGTCGACTGACCTGTATGGATTAGGAGAAGGATAAGGTCTTTGTAAAGTCTTTCTGTCACTGACACTCTAAAAAATTTCAGGACAAAATCGGTTTTTTAGATTCAAAATGGTTTTTTGGAAAAACCAAATTTCAATACAAAACTAACATGTTGGTTTTTTGCATTGACATTTGACCAGTGACAAATGAACTACTTGAGCAGAAAATCTTAAATTTTGTCCCATCCCATTATGGCAAAAATCAGGATGGTTCCAAATGCACCAGATTATTAGTAATTTGGCACGTTGCTGGAAAAAGAAATGAAAATGGAGACAAAACTAAAATCTCAAATAAAATAAAATAAATTAAATTAATATCTTCGATCAAAAATGTCATCCGTCTGTAATAAGGGAGCAACCATTAGTCATTTATGAGAATAGGCTGGGATTTTTACTTGACTGGCAAAGTTCTATTTATTTCACACTAACAGCGACAGTTGGCTAATTATTTATATTGAGTGTGCGAAGTACTCAATTCAAGGATTTTATTTCAGCAAAAATGCTTATCTTAAAAAACTACAACCCCCCCCCCCCGCCTCCCCCTCTTAAACTACTATTGGTAGCTTATGAGTCACCAAATTCATATAGAACCATGATAGGCCTAAGATAATATGTGAGTGATAATCAAGGAGGCAAAGATCTGAAGACATAAAGGGCCACATTATAATATCTCATTACACAGCCAATAGCACATACTGAACTGTATTACAGAACCACATCACACAGTTATGCAGTCTTCTTGCAAATTACAAAGCAGAAAAAAATACTAATTATCTGTCATTTCTGGGTAGGCAACAGCATCTCAGAGAATCTGCGTGGTGAGCAACCTCAACAGAACGCGTAGAACTGTATTGGAATTGTGAAAGCAGGGTAGGCCTATTGGTAAACCCTATTTTCTCTTGACAGACAGAAAAAAATGGCTATGATCAGACCATGAATGATACAGTGTGAAAAAAAAAACCAAACTGAATAGGTACAACACAAAAGGGATAAGTAGATTGAATGAGATTGAATTCAATTAACTGTCTAACAGCAGATGGTACAAAAGATGAACAATAACGATTTGTTCTACAATAAATTGTTGACAGTCCAAGACAAAAACTCCAAGGTATATTTTGCAATAACACCAAAAACATTCATTTCTTGTCACTACATTAAAATTTAAATTACTTCAAATTTTTTCAAATACTGATATCAGGAAAAAAGTAGACAACATAAATGGCCATATAAATTTGCCAAATTTTGGCCATCTTTGCAAACATAGCAACACAAGTTAATGGATTGTCAAAGTTCACAGTTCCTGCAGGAACAGGTCCATCACAAATTGTCTGAAAAGTCTTCTTATTTGATATAACATGTTTAATTTTGTCCATTCTTCTCTTTACAGTGGCCAGCATAGGGGTTAGTATGGGCCAACATGGATGTCCTGTCGCCAAACTTGAGTCATGTACGTCAACCTTAAGGGAAGCCGTCGACAAGTCTACTGCCGCTTTTGGTTATTTTTCCGACAAGGAGCTCAGCCATATTTGCTGGTATGTTTGTTAACAATTTTTACTCTGTGTTATTGTGATATCAGTGTGATTCCAAGTTATTTTGCTGCTGGGGTGCAATTTCATGTCATGTGAGATTTCAATGTCACAGCTGTCAACTGGCATCAGATTGCACACAAAAGTTAAAAACTTATTTCCAGTATGGTGCGGACAACAAAATGACGTCAAGTGGCAATAAAGGCTATCCACACTGCTAATAATATTTACACAATATGAAAAAATTAATGAGTACCAGTAGCTGAAATTTCATTTAAATGTGCTTGTGCTTTTAAAAATTGTTTTACTTTAAAACTTAAAATAAATCTTTGTTGTTAGCAGTTTTAACAGTGTTTGGTAAATTGTTCCACGTTAACACACCTTTGTAAATTGTAACTAAAATTAATATTGTTTATTCCACGTTATTTTTCTAAGAAGAAGTTACTTTCTATGTGTCTAGTATTGTAGCGGTGCGATATTCTATTAAAATTCTGACATATATAGCTAGGTGCAATTTGATAGTAGACATTGTAGGCTACATGTGGTTTAGCATTAGCTGTTTTTGCCCGATCTAATTCATTCTGACCAACATGTGACCTAGGTCATAAATCAGGAATAAATCATACAATTTTATTCTGTAAAACTTGTAGTTGTTTTTGGGCGCCTTTGCTTTGGTAAAACTCCAAAGCCAAGCAGAGACAGTGTAGTCAAAGTGACATTGCAAAAGGGCAAAGACAAGTAGTTTTCTCCATTGAAAATCAAGAACGTCTGAATTTCTGTAGAGATTATCTCATATTTTGTTATGTTATACGTGAGGTTGCTCTTGAAAGTAAGTACGCCTCCATGAATTGACATTGAATTCTATGTTAAACATATCTCATTGGTATGACAAAAGCACCACTGAAGGATGTAAAAGTACTTACTTTCAAGAGCAACTGCAGATGTCAAGCTAAAGCCTAAAGGAGCCTTGCATTCATTTAAGTACTTATGCTTGACTATTTCTTGCATTCTATAGTAAATCATCTATGTCCAATACGGCAGGTAGATACAAACCTCTCTTTGCATAATATTGTCATAGAGGGATGAATGTATGAGATGGGAGAATTGGTCTAATAACATTTTTCCCACAGGACCCTACATGCCTTATCACGGTAATGAAATACAAATGCCTTCGTACATGGTTCATGTATCTGTTGCATGCAATTTCAGGTCATGCAACAACCTGCCAAGGTGCCTTGGACAAGTTTCTTTGGATGGCTGTTCTCATTACCAAAGGGGTGACCTGGAAGCAATCCAACATAGCTGTGCTTACATGCAGTACTTCTGCCAAGAGGAACTCAAAGGTACTTGCCATTTTGTTCTTTGGTAGGCCTATCATGATAATAACATTGGATAACAATGGTCTTTCTCCCCCAAATTGAAATAAATAATAATCAGTTGTATTATAGTTGTTTTAATTTGTATGCTATTCTAGGCATTCAGTAGTAAATGAAAAAAAACATACTGGAAGAATGAACTTGTTTGATTGGCTCTTAAGACAGCAGTCCACCAGACATCTGCCCCTAGATGTAATTTGTTATTTTTATTGTTTGTATTACGTATTCTGTTTACATCTAGAATAAAGAAATTGAAATTGAAAATTGAAAAGCGTGTTGTGGGTTAGAAACTTAGAATCATATAGTTTGGGGGATTATAACATGTTAACAACTAAGTTTAGATTATTATTAACTGTTGAGCACAGGATTTCATACAAGTTGCAAACAAACCTGATTATAGGCCTATGTCATCTGGAAGGCCTCCCAAAAGACGGAAAGAGCTTACTCTCCCTATCGTAGTGCAAACTACCCAAAAATTCTATTATGATCCCCATATGGAGGCAAACCCATTGCACATTCACAAGATTTTCTTACAGTGAATATTTGATTTCAGAATATCGCACTCACCGCAGTTGTTTCAACAATTCCGCCCTCCAGAAAGAAGGCATTGGATGCAACGAGAGTTTGGCGCTTGCTTCAGCCATTGCCATTGCGGAGCATGAGCATCTGTCAGGGATTACCAATGATGCTCAGTACAATGCCCAGGACAGGAGCAACCTCAAATGCCAGTGAGTGAATATATGTGCAATTAGTAAGGATGATAATAGATGATTGGGGCTTTATGGTCTACATATATATGTGTGGGGTGGTAGGCTTATTCGGACAGGTGAAGGACACAGCAATGGAGCAAAGGATGATTGAAACTGCACTGCCCAACATAATAACAGGTTACCTGGCCTGAACAGGAACAGTACACTGTAACAGCAGCTGCCTCTCTTTGACGGTGGTTATGCTGAAAAAAAAGGGTTTGGATGAAACAGACAAAGCACACTTTCTGGTGTCCGTTTAAAATTTTGTGTAAATTCTGACAAAATGTGTGCGTATTTTTTAATTTTAATTGATCAAATCACACAAAAAGTTTCATCAAGATTATCAATTTCCTTGTCTGTTTCAATATAAAAATCTTGTCTGATATACACAATGTTTTGGACGGACACCTCCTGACGTGCTTTTTTTTTCAGTGTACTGTTACGAATACAAAAAAAAAGTAATTTTCAATACAAATCTGTCATTTTGCAAATGATCCCTGCATTTTCAGTCCACTTCTTCTGTAGTCATTAATTGATCTCTCGTGGGGATGTGGTCTCTCATTGGTTCTCACTTGAACCTGATTTAATTTACTTTTACTTTATCCTGATCTTGCTTTATCATGAATCAACTTAACTAAACTTAAAGGTGAATGACTGAGTGAATGGCCAAAAGCTACTGCATAGACCACACTGAAGAGTGACATCTGAATTTAATCAGACAGGTTGTTACTGTTAACGGATCTAAAATAGTCTGTCATTTTATCGTAACCAGACATAAGAGCTCTCCGTGACATAGGAGACCGTTACAATTTCCCACAGTCATTTTACAATAAATCTTCATTTGATGAAAGAAGCCTTTAAAACGAGACCCTTTGCAGTTGATATGAAACAGTCTGCCCATTTATTTTCATATGAGCCTTTCAGCATAAGCATAGTTGTGTCATAATCATGACTCTCTGAGATGCCCATTACAGTGGTTCCTGTTTCTTAAATAAATCGCCTTATGCGACTGCTTTCCTCATGCACTTAGTATTTTTAGTACATTTTATGCCGTGAGAAGACCACTACTTCATAAGAGACATCATGATGAGTTATCGATAACTGCAGAATGAGCAAAGAAGCAAGACAGGTTTCGGAGCACTTCCTGGGAGGTTCATAAGAGGTTCCTTGGAGTTTCCTAAGGACCCAGGTCAGTAAGGGGCCCCTGAGGAGTCTATATGGACAGTTGGACATTGTCAATAGTAATCATCATGTTTACAATGCAACAGAAAGATTCTTTTAAGGCCTACACAAAAGGATACCTCGTTATCTTGCAATGGGACAGGCAGTCTAAAGAGTGGTTCTGCTTGTTAGAAGAATGTTAATGATTTAGAATTTAATTTTAATTTGATTAATTTGTCAAATAATTTTTAAATGATAGCAGCCACAATTATTTATCTGCAATTTTTTACATCTCCAGGTATATCTCAGAATACATTGACTGCATGAGGGATGCGGTCAACATTCATTGCTCAGCTGAAGCGGGTGATTGGGTCTTCAAGACTTACCACCACTACTTCTCACCTGTCATGGAGCACGACTGCCTACCTGCTGGTAAGTTTCAGTATTCAATATTGGTATATTCACCCTGCATTTCAAATTATTAGGAGGCCATGGTTTTCATGACATCTCCAATTAAATGATACAAGTTTGATATCCTTTACACACATTGATAAACATTATACACTCACAGCAAAAGAAACACTTGATTATATTTTTTTTGCTTATATTTTTTGCCAATGATTATGTATGAATATTCGGAGACTTCATACACTTGAAAGAAATAATTATCGGCACTGCTACCATAAAAATTAATAAATTTCCCCAGCCCTCCCCCGGTTATCTAATGGTCGCTCCCAAGCTTCTCTCAACCCTTATAAAAAATTCCAGTTTATAATCATAATTTCATGTTCTCAAGCCTTTATTTTCTTTACAACAATAAAATCAGTCATGCAAAACACAAAGTGAAAAGCCTCTCTGGTGAGGGAGTTCAAGTTGGGGTATAGCTTGAACACCTGGCCCCTGCCTGCCCTGCGGATGGACAACATTTGACCAAAGTGATTACTATACTTCGCTGAAGGTAAAGAGTTTTGGACCTTTAGCTCCCTCCTTCTTCATAGTTGTTATAATTGTCTACTTTCCCTTCCAGGTTCCAAAGTGGGGGTAGCCATCATCTTTGGCACCGCAATTGGACTATTTACCATAATGCTAATCGTCATCTTCACAAGCATCGTGTGTCATCGCAAACAGCAACCCGCGACGAGGATTTCTTCCAACCAGTTTCACGCTTTCTCGAATCTTTCAAAAGAGACCACGAGGAGTTGTAAATGGAGTGAGATGACCCCACAAACGAACAAACACCGAAGAAAGAGTGAAAGTACTTACGTATCCTTCAGCCCTCAGAAGACGCATCACACTCCAAAGCACACTTGGAATCAAAGCGCCGTAGAAAGTAGTCCCAACGAAACAAAACGCTTACTCACATCATCAGTTAAAGATGATCAACATAAGAATGGAAAAAATAAAAGCAACCCGCAAGATATTGAACTGATCAATTTAGCATCAAAGCCAGAGATGGACTGAAACGATGTGTTGTAAATTGCATAAATAGATCAACAATCAAATATAGGAGTGCCATTAAATGGTATCATTGGTGTGATACATTTGTTGATTTTTTGCTGATGACATGGGATATTGTGTCACCAATTGGATATATGTGTCATCTATAGTATACACAGTGCTCAGATATGACCAGTGGTGCACAAGCAATTTCCTGAAGGATGGCAAGAGGGAGGCAAGCAGTCTGTGAGGGGGTTGCAGTCATTTGTCACTGAATATGACCTCGCAAAGGAAATGTTTGCAAAGTTTTTTTTCGATGAGAATAGCCAAACTCCAGTAAATATACTTTTCAGTTGTGTATGATGATATCATTTAATTGTTGTAGGTATACATGTATTACTTTTTTTTTTGGTATTTGTTTTAAATATGTGATTTATATCTCAACTGAAATTTCTGAGTATGTAATTAACTGAGGTTCACATCAGATCACGCCAATTTCTGGTAAGAGTTATTGTTGTTGATTTTGAATGAAAACCGTAATTTATGTGCTTGGATAAATCTGTATTAGATATGATTTTAAACACCAAAGTCAAAATTATATTAATTAATTTCATTGTTGACATTCACAAGATTGACAAGTGTGTTATAGTTATGTCATTTAGTCACAGCTCAACTCTCAAAAAATTGGCCATTGAGGTGTCAGAAAAGTTTAGTTTCAAATTCTCCCTGTTCCGTTTTAACCTAGAGAAAAAACAACCATAATAAGAGGTCAATTTATTTCTTCAGTTTGCCGTACTTGTACACCTTCTCATTGAATGGAAGAAATTTGGTTGATACTTTGAATTTCTACATTGTCAAGCAATGAATATTAATTTCCAACTGACTTTGGGGTTTCATTTATGTCGTGTGATGACTTTTAGTTGATGTCAAATACATGTGTCCATACTAAAGATAAATTGACACAATACAACTGTTGTCTTTTTCTCTTGGAAGCAGATTTACTAGGTTATACAAAAGTTAATTTCTTTGAAAATTGTGCTATACATCCATAGAATAATTTACACCCCTGCTCATAAATATGGAATACTTCAGTTATCCACTGTTGAAATTGATAACTTTGGCAACTTCTGCTGGAGCAGATGATGGTCTGATTTCAATCAAAACTACTTCCAATACCCGCCATAGGACGAACATGTTGCAATTTAAAACACACAGTACTGTGTGAACCCCAGTATTATACATAATCAAAGAAAATAGGGTGGGTGCAATATTCTGAAACCAGTTGTTATTTTGTTTCAGCTTCTTGTCAATTTCCATCCACTTTACTACTCTGCACACAAATTTCATATTTAACATTTATTAAGAGATTGTACTCTCCATACATGCACAAGAGGTAACAGCAGTGAGCTGCCACAGGAACGGAATTCTGCTAAAATTCATATGCAGCAACTGACAGGCAATTGCCCTGCGGTGGACAAACTACCCTGAAAGTTGAAAACTACACATTAAAGTCTCTATTGTCACCCAGTATTATAGGTTTTGGAATATCATTAGTATTAATACCAGAAACAGACTTCCAAAGTTGGGAGTTTAAACATGAAAGAAATGAATTTACTCAAGCCAGTCTGCCAGACCATGAATTCTGCCAGTGTCTTCACAGCTAGTGCCCTTCAGCAACAAAGGGACTGAGGTCAGCATGCCACACTCTAAAAAATGTCGGGACAAAATTGGTTTTTTAGATTCTAAATGTTTTTTTGAAAAACCAAATTTCAATGCAAAACCAACATTGATTTAAAAAAAAAAATCCATTTTGGTTTTTTGCATTGAAATTTGGTTTTTCAAAAAAACCATTTTGAATCTTAAAAAACCAATTTTGCCTGAAATTTTTTAGAGTGCATTTTACATCCGTTTTATCCTTAACATGATTTGTCCCCCGACTGTGTTCATTTTTCAGTGGATTATGTTAATGTATATAATGTTGGAATTAACATGCATATTCAAGGTGAGATTCAGTTGCTTCAATTATTTATAATGAGCTATATTTTCAGTGTGTAATTTCTCCTTATCTCCATATAGTATCATCATTTTCGCATGATGGGAGTGGTGCATAATTGGGAATCAGTTGTGTGACATTTGCCGACTATGTACTATTGTTTCTCGGTGATAAGCACATATAATTCCCGTATTATTGTTGCTGTAAGCGGGGAGGGTAATCTAACGGGTGGCATGCTTGGCTGCCATTCGCTGGGTCCTGGGTTCGAATCCGGCTCTTGCTGGGTCACCTCGCCTATGATGGATGGCTGTTTCAATCATCCTTTCACTTCATTGCTGTGACCTGGTCCTGTCCTTATTAGGTTACCGAGTACATAAATACAGGACGTAAAGAAAATAATCCATCCATCCACATTGCTGCTGTAAGACAAGCAAAGTATTCCATTACAAGAGGGCAAGCCTCAGGGTCACAGACCATTTTCTAGTCAGCCACACAGCAAATGTCACCCTCACTGGCACCGCTGAATACAGATAATGCGAGAAAGGACAATTACATTATTATGTGAAAACAGAAAAGTTACTAAAAAAAACTCTTAAACTGACATACATGGACATTGTGTCAATACTCTTGTGTAATGTAGGCCTATTATAATCTATTGTATTTGAATAATACTGATAGCGCAACACATCATTTACAAAGTGTTAAGAAATTGATCAGAAATTATTTTGCACACTTCTAAGCGACTAATGTTTATTTTTTCATAAACATTACTGAGACATTCTTTTTTTTGACTAAATTTGTTATACAGGATTTCATATTACCACTGATGATAAAAAGAGCAGGGAAATGAAATAAGAGAAGAATGCGTTTCTGATTTCTATCACTATGTACTTTCACATGTGTAAAGTGTCCGTCTGTTGTGAAGCAGAAGCCTCAATACACGCTAAATGACATCTTTACCTGCTTCGGAAGAGAACCCAGCCAGGCCTAATAAAACCTGCCCTGCAGGATATACCAGGTGTCCAGTAACCTACTTGATACCAATTTAGGCTAATTTTGTTGTCAACTGAACCCAAGCAATGCTCCAGAAGATCTCTGTTGTCTTGGTATATAATATGTTCAGGTGCACGGAAGAAAAAAGCAAGCGGCTGCAAAAATTGAGTATGCCAACTTCTGTTTATTTGATAGATATATAGATAGATACGGTAAGTGTACGCGTCTTCACCCAGTTCTGGGCTCTCTCAATGGTTTTATGATAAGATTGGAGAAAACAGCAGGGGCCTCATCATGTAACATATATAGATGATGTTAGGGATCAACTTGTCCAGCACACACACTTATACAAAGGGGCCACCAATTTAATGTCAAGCAAGACTCCCAGGAACGAGAAATTCCCGGGAAATGGGCAAAAATTGAAACCGGGAGAACTGGGAAATACAAACAGGGACTGGATACAGCTTTTTGAAGAAATTTGGAGTAAATAAGTAGGTAAGTAAGTAAGTATTTATTGACCATAATTTGAACATATATACAGCGATATTAACATTTTCTATTTAAAACAACACAAATGTATGGCAGGCTGATGCCAATGCAGGCGTATTTGCCTTTATCAACTTCGCAATTTTTAAAATATTTCCAATAAAATTATGATGGAATTAATTTAAATGTGATGAACAAGACATGTATGGTCATGTCATTGATGTCCGCCAACAGCTGAATGTTAGTGATTGTAATTTTTTTGACTGTAAAGGACTGCCAATTTAATTCGAAGTCTGAACAACAACCGACTGGAACACCATTTTTAGTTGTGAATTCACTATTCCTTTGCATGCCATGCTTCAGTCAGCAGCACTTTATGACTTAAAGTGCTCTGCTGATCTCTCTGGCAAATGGCACTTTTATGCACTGTAAAATAGCTTTTCAGTTTTGCTGTTACGGCAGGAAAGCTAGAAAAAATCTAATGTTTCAAGTCTTCTACTTTGAAGTGAACATTTCTGTACTTGTGACACTCAGTGTGACAGTCAATGTTGTGATGGATGATTAGGGCTGTATGTTCTGTGTTTATGCACATGGTAGGCTAATTAGGCAAGGAGGAAGACATAGGGCAAGGGATGATAGAAATTGCTGTCCAATGGACCCAGCCAAATTAACTTTGACATCTGGAAGACAGCCTAGACTCCTCAGTGAGTCCTCACTCAAGCGATGATGTATAGTCTTATGTAGCTGAATGAAATATCTTCGCGAATAATAGTTATCTGCCTATTCGTCTGGGGATAATGATGTCTAGTGTTGTACACCCACCTGTACATTTCTCACTTGCATCAAGCTCTAAGAAACTTTTGAATAGGCTATCTACCAATTTACTAATGCATGACCATATTTCTGTCAGTCTCTTCACAGCTTGACTGTTCAGAAACAAAGGGACGGGGTCAGTCTATAGAAAATTAATGATATTGTGCATATATACACTGTCCTCTACTCATGTCAACTGTTTGTCTGTCTGGCTACCTGTCGGCCAATCTAGGCCTACCAGTCTATCTGACTAGGCCCACCTGTCTATCGGTCTATCTCCCTATCTATCTGTCAATTTATCTGTATGTATGTATGTATGTATCTATATCTCTATTTGATGTCCGGACTCAGGGAAATTAGAATTGGCCTGAATTAAGAACAGGCCTTTCATCTATGAATATCCCATGACAATTGCTAAGTAAAATAAAACTTTCAAACTGCTTTTGATAGTATTCCACAGGGCAAGGATGAAGAAGGAAGCACCCAAAATATCTCACTTTGGGAATTAATTCAGGTTCAGGGTCATGATGTTTGATATAAGTCTGTACTTTTCAGTCACATGTAACTGAAGACTGCTACAAATTATAAGCTGAAATCCAAAAGATGAAAAAACAACTTTTAAAAGCAATGAACAACATGATGTTTCAAGTGAACAAACTGAACATCATCGATTACCATAAGGCAAAAGCATGTCTACATTTTCCAACCTTTGCTGTTTCAAAGCCTGCTTAGTACTGAGCTAAAGAACACAGGCATACAACATATCAGCTGACAATACTCCCAGATTGTTGTAACAATCAGTTTGATTGACCACTCAATTAGTAGATAGGTACAAAGAAGCTTTGCTGATGCTTGACCTAGATTTTTTCCAGCATTGGCAGACTTGTAAATGAGATGAGTTGAAAAAACAAGATTAAAATGTTCATCAAAATGAGGTTAAGGTTATAATTACAGTAATATATTTTAAATCATATGAGGATAATAGAAGGTTGATATATTCTGATAGTAAGGACATAGATTTAGGTTTATTTTATTTTGAAGCGTTGCAGTTGACACATAGAAATATAGAAAAAATAAATTTATATATTGTCTGAATATGTGAATGGTTCGCATATGCCAGTGTAAACCAATCTTCAGTAATAGCATTACAGAGTTTTTATTAACAATTTATACAGCTTCTGTTTACCTAAATTAAATTATATTATCTTCTCTCATGACAGACCTCATCAAAATATCAAACATTGTCATGTCTAATATTGTCTTGCTTGCCAATCGTAAAATGTAACCAATGGAAAGATCCTTGCATTTCAATGCAAAAGTACTATTTCTGAGTACATTATTTGCAATTGATATGAGGAATCAGCGACCATGACATACTACATGTATTATCTGATTTTAGCATGAAATTTGTACTGAAAATTTTTTACTGTGTAACTCTTCAACCATTTACAGTAGACAAACTTTAAGTGCTTACAGAATTGGACTGAAATGTTCCTTGTGAAGTCATAGCCTATCTATTCCATGTCATTTCCATTACTCATAAGCAATTAATGATGTCATACCCTATACTTTCAATGTTATCGAAAGGAGTGACCTGCTGCTTCACAGCACTCCTCAGTGAGGTCACAAGTTACCCAATGACGAAATTGACACTTAATTTCGATGTATTTGATAGGGTTTGTTGTGAGGTCACTGATGGCCACTAGCAGATGAATGTAAGTACTCCTCATTCGTTTACTGTAATATGCTTCTAGCATCAAGATTTTTAAAACCTTATGCTAGGTTATGCTAGTTTGTTTTCGCCGCGGCGTGTTAAATATGCCAAACTTATGATGGGTTTTAACATTGCTATCTATTTCAATGTTTCAATAACCATTCATGAGGTTGTCGTATGGCTTTCCAAAGCATAATTCACAGACATGAAATGTACAGTTTACTCACAAATCAGAAAATGCCTTCAAATGAAGGAAATGTGAGCTGATTATTATGGATCAGAAGTCCAGTGAAATTAATAAATAGTACAGTGGCGTAACTGGGGTATCTCGAGTGGGGGGGCACCTGGGGGGCACGCGATTCACTGGGGGGGCACCCACTATACTAATTGTATATTTTAGCCAGAGTTGGAAAGTTCATATGGGGGGCACCTGGGGGGGCACAGGTCCAATATGGGGGGGCCTGTGCCCCCCGTGCCCCCCCATAGGGACGCCACTGAAATAGTATCTAGGCAGTCGTAAATCCTTTTTGGTGGGGGTATTTCTTTTCATGGGATTTAAATTAGAAACAAATATTTGAGGATGTTGTGGGCTTAAAATAAAATACAATGGTTGGCTGGTACTAGGGTCTCAGAAAAATACTCGGTCTCTGGTGACAATATCAGGGAAATACTGGCCCGGCCATGGGATAACGGTGGTTTAACCATAATCATTTCTCAATGCTACTGGTCCTGAAGCTATTTCACTTATATGAGCAGCTGCAAGAAGCAGATGAGATGGTAAGACTGAGGTCCGTCACCTATGTTAAACATATGGAGCACATGACATTAATTGCTCTCGGTGCTGATTTTTTTCTATATTTTGTGAATTTTGAGTAACATCTTCTTCAATTATAATTAATTTTCTGGTATTGTGTCTGCTTAAATCATCTGTATTGTTTTAATGGAGACAGATTAACTCAATTTTCAAAAAATAATTGATTAACCTAATCCATTGATTTAAGGACAATAGAATTGAATGAAAGAATTGTTTCGGTAATTCACTATCCATCAATCATCTATTTATGTCCCATTGAGATTCAGAATCTGGAATGTCGTTTTACTAAAAATTCAAGTGTCACAATGATTAATAGTGGATTCTGAATTCACCATGTTTTAAAGTGATCACATAAAATAGGTAGGTGTGAGTTGTAATGTAGCCCTTCAAGATATATTGCGAAGGCAATTTCTTGCCACTAAAGAGGCAGGAATAATCAGGGCCCTGGAAGAGGCAAGGAGGTTGAACTTAGTGGGGCAGGGAGGGCAATGTCTCTAAACCACTCAACCTAAGCCATAGGCACACTGGGTGCGCAATATCTTTTATTTGGGGGGGGGGAGCAACATTTGCCTGAATTTAATGATTAAAATTTAATACCATTTTGAAAGAAATTACTTAGAAATCATTAATTTTCACTAGATTTTATTTAATCATCTGCCCAAATTTCTTAGCCTTTTTGCTCGAATCTCACTATTTCCCAAATTTTTGGGGGGGGGGGGGCAACCTGCCCCTCGAGTACACCTATGACCTCAGCTCATAAAAAAATTGTATGCTTACTAATTGAAGCTACAATATATTGTGTTAAGTTGAATTTTTGACTTAGACTCGGCTCTTACATATTAATCAAGAGAAAAAAAACAGGCAATTACAGTCAAGCCTCATTAATTCATTAGCATAAACTATTTGAAAGTATTTCAAAGGAGATAAGACATGAATGTTCATCAAGGTTCAAAGCAGTTTCTCGTCTGATCCAACTTGCCAAGTCAAACTTTTTAGCGCATTATGTTATTGACCACCACTTTGCATGTTAAGCCACAGGCAGAAAGCTACTTGCTCCACTTCATGGCTTAAATCACATTGCCAGGCTATCCCATTCCACCTGTTAACAAGGATGAGTAGGTTATAGCTAGTATGACATCGCCATAATAAAAATGAATGATCTCCAAAAGAAAGATTAGAGTCATATTGAACCTATTCTAACAACCAAATTTACTTAACTGTCATTCTAAGCTCATAATATAAATATAAATTCCTTCAAAAATGTAAACAAACAGTTTTTTCATGCAGTGAAAAAATCAAGCAATTGTGTATGCCCAAAGCATATATAATCACTCACAAATATCCACAAAAGACTCTCATGGATTTTAGCTTAGTCTTTTGACTTTGACCAAAGAGCCTATTTGACTATTAGCCTATTTGATATTAGGCTTAATTTTCATTGGCTGTTGGATATTAGATTGGAATCTCATTGAATTCTCAGTGTGTCCAATGAGAATGTAGCTTAATATCCACTGGCCAATCATGGCTCTGTGGATATTAGGCTTGACTGTCATTGGCTAGGATATTTGGCTGAATTCTCATTGGACAGGATATTAGGTGGCATTCTCATTGGACAAACTATTAACTACAGTGCCCCCTACTGTGGATATTAGGGTGGATTCTCATTGGTCAAGATATTAGGGGGTATTCTCATTGGTCAGTTCACTATTATCCAAAGTTGGATATTTGTCAAAATCCACAATAGTATAAAAGAGTTATTGCGAGTGACTTGGGCATTATCTAAAGTATAAGATCTTTGACAAAATCCACTATAGTCAGGAGTGAGCGATAATGAGTGATTTAGGCATGCGCCCAAAGGACCTATATTTTGCCCAAAGGCCTCGCAGATATTTTGAAGGATGCGATGACTTTGGGAAAGTCATGCCAAAAGGAGTCGTAATGCCCAAAGGCCCTATAGTTTTCCCAAAGACCCTATAATTTGCCAAAAGACCCTATATTTTGCCCAAAGGCCGAATATCCATGCCCAATAGGCCTATTGGGCACAACAGTGGATATTGGTGGTAACAGCAATGCAGGGCTCTCCTTAAGTAATTTTAAGTTTTAAAATCAATTGAATTCACTTAATTATTGAAAACATGCAATTCTCTTGATTTGAAGTGTATACTTTACTTAAAATCTACCAATTTATGATCTATAATTGCAAGTTGAATTTTACATGGAATCGGTGAACTTACTAGCTATAAGTTAAAAAGGGGGGAATCATTAGATCTCCAGGTTGGGGGGCTTAATTTTTTTTTTTTTCAGACAAGTAAATTGTTGCTCATTATATAGTGAAATAAATAAATTTTTTGTGGGCAGTCTTGAAATAAAAATTATTTCTGTGGTTGGCTTATTGTTGTTGTGGCCTATCTCCTATGTTACACACATGCAGCACATGAAATCAATTGCCATCGCTGCAGGCGGGTTGTCCACATTTTTTACTTTTGAAAAAACATTATCTTCAGTTACAATTGATTTTCTGTTATTGTGTCTGATTTAATCTTCTGTATTGTTTGAATGGACACAGATTAACTCAATTTCAAATAATAGTTGATTAAGCTAATCCATTCCTTTAAGGGCAACAGAATTCAATAAAACAATTCAGTAATTGATTTTCCATCAGTCTTCAATTCATGCCCAAGTGAGATTCAGAATTTGAAATGTGTGTTTCACTGGAAATTCTAGTGTCACAATTAATCTGGTGATGTGAAAAATAAAACTAGGTACAATGTAATTATGAGTGACGCCAGACATAATTTATTCTAAGTTTCTTGAATCTGTTCAAGGCACTTTTTCAAGGTTTGGTCGGCAGGACAAAAAAAGGTGTAAAAAAACACAAATGTCAATTATTATGATGTCAATTTAATAGAAAAATTGTGGGGTAAACTCAATTGTTTTTTCCATATGCAGAAAATCTGTCGGATGGTCAATCCGAGAGGCTAAAAATCAACTTCTACCTGATGTGTCAAAAATGAAACTGGTCACTCCTGTCTCCTAGAAATAATTTAAAGAAGTGATAAAAAGGCCAGATATGATTTATTTCTAGCTTCTCGGAACTGTTCAAGGCACTTTTTCAAAGGTCGGTCGGTAGGACAAAAAGAAAAGCTATAATCTCATTTCTTTATGATGTCAATTTAGTAAAAAATTGTAGGTGAGCTCAACTGTCTTTTCCACAAGCAGAAAAGCTGTTGGGTCGGTCAATCCAAGAAGCTAAAAATCAAAGAGGAGTCGAAGATTAACCTGGTCACGCCTGACTCCTGGAAGCAATATATTTTAAACAACTCATAAAAACACTGTGAGCTGCATTTAGAAGATAGACCATCCTAAACTACAGTAGTCAACTTTCGAAGTGGATCAAGAATTTACATCGTAGCAATTCTGACATCAGTTGTTGTTGCTGCATAATTTTGCGTGAAATGTTAACTTTGATATCTTGGTAATATGCTTGAACGAGATTGTTAGGCTTCAGTGACTTTGATGGTCACCAGACATGATTGTTTGAAGCAAGGTGCAAAATGACTTGTCACACACTAGTGAATACACTGTAGCAGCACCAAAATAGAGTGGTGATTTCAGGGCCTTGGTCACTCAAACAATGTCAAATTGCACCAAAGGAACCTAAACTGTGAAAGTCCTCAATTGTCTACTAAATATGATTGAAAAACTGATTTTCTCCAGTCACTTGATGAAGTATGCCCCAGCCAGTGGCTCCCCCGCTTGGTGAAATTGTTCATATCCATTGGAAAAGTCACAGATTTTTGAAAACAGTGAATGTGGAACGTCAAATCAAAAGTTGAGCTCAATTGAGTTAACAAAACAATGCCTGGTTTATTGCACAGTTACAAAAGAATTAATGATAACCTGTTTTCAATTAAGGTCGCCATTGCTTATTAGTGTTACAGACCATTTTGGACCTTGTGACAAACAATCATCATTTTGAAGGGTAAAAAATTAGTAATGCATGAAGTTTTGTCGGCCAAAACATTGCCAAGACATCACACCGACATACTGCATTAAGATCATTCACTCATATTTTGTTGTGTTAATAAAAATTATATGAAAAATCTTGATCCACTTCATAAGTTGACTACTGTAGTATGAAACTACAAAATCCCATGGAAAGGTTCTGGAATTAATTTTTTCTTTGTGCTGCCACATAAAAATTGGGTTCTATAATGTCAATTAGAAGAGTCAAAGTCAGAGTCATTCTTCAAGGAGCTGAGAGAGTCGGGAGTCGGAGTCGGTTCACTGAATACCCTTTTCCAAAGCCCTGATGAAAACAGCTACACAATGTAATAATTGGTAATATTCTTTGTCCAGTATACCTACTCATACAAATATAACGAAATGCGCCCACCTGCACATATTTACTTAAATCTAGTTCCTGGAGACTTCTGAACAAGTTCTATGAAAGAGCATATACTTGGTGTAGCTGACTGTCTCAATCAGACCTATGCCTGATGTGTGGCTTCACAGCAATTGTGTGTTGTATATGGCAAGTTCCACTTCTGGAGTCCTGGCAGTTGTTACATGTGAAGAAACAAAATAGAAAGTTAGGATAATATGTTGCATAATTTTTTTTCTAACTTGTGGGACAGTTCAAAGTTAAATAGATCAATTAAATGTGCTTTAACATTCTTTACAGGTTGTATCCCCAAAATAAAGGAATCAAAGAAATGAATAGATTTAAAAATTCTGCCATGAATGCCCATTGCTCATTGGCCCATCAGAAAAATGTAAATTGCAGAAGATCCACTGTGTGTCTGTAACGAAGATCTAGACACATAGGCGTATCGGAGGGGGGGCAGGCAGTCGCCCCCCCAAAAGTTTGGGAAACAGTAAGATTCGGGCAAAAAAGCTAAAAAATCCGGGCAGATGATTAAGTAAACACTATTAAAATTAATGATTTCCATGCAATTTTATTTGAAATGGTATTAAATCTAGATCTTGAAATTCGGGAAAATGTCGCTCGCCCCCCCAAAAATTGAGCGCGCCGTACGCCTATGTCCAGACATGATTGTATGACAGAATTTATATCTATCTTTGGTATTTAATTCTTGTCATCAGTCATTTGTTTAACCACTTCTCTACTATTTAATCAATCAATCTATCTATCATCAATCAATCATTCAATCCCACAACATGAGAAAGATTGAATTCTGGAATTTATTCC
The DNA here is from genome assembly GCA_026936325.1 of Platynereis dumerilii. NCBI lineage: Eukaryota > Metazoa > Annelida > Polychaeta > Phyllodocida > Nereididae > Platynereis > Platynereis dumerilii. Next base: position 10,799,632 of record JAPTHN010000009.1, read on the forward strand.
AAATTTTCCCTCAATCAAAATATCAAAACGTCACCTTTTATACATTCACATTGTTCATCATCAAAAATACAATGTGACATCATTGAAAGATTCATGAAACCATGACCTCTGTATATAGAGTACCTACTACAGAAACTCAAACTGGCTGGTGGTTATAACACTCTACATTCTATGGAGTAAATTGTTTTTATGGAATAGGTTTAATTGACACTAATGCTTAATGTCAACGCTTCCTGGCCTGGTTTCTATAAAAAGGCACCACCTGTTGGCTGCTTTACAGGATTTATTTCCTGAAGCTAATTGCCAGGTTGATTGTGTCTCTTCTCAGGGGCAAGCGGACCTGGTCCTTCCTTTTTCTTTTCTTGCCTTGTGGTTCAAATCCTTTTTGCACCCAAAAATCGACAACTTACATATAGCAACATATAGGTAGCCAGTTACAGTGGTTAGTCAGTGTTTAGATTCCACAATCAATTAAAATGACACAAGACATTAGAAAAAATTGAATCGCAGTGGGACATGAATAGATGCTTGACGGATTTTTAGCTACCGAATTGTTTTATTAAATTTTGTTGCCCTCAAAGGAATGGATCAACAAATTTGATTATCATCCAAAATGAAGTTAATCTTTTTCCAGTCAAACAATACAGATGATTTAATCAGACACAACAACAGAAAATTGATCATGATCGAAGATAACGTCATTTCAAAAGCACAAAAGTGGACAATTTGCCTGCAGTCAAAGCAAGTAACATTGCATGCTGCATGTGCACAACATAGATGATGGGCTGCAACAACCAATGGAAAAATAATGTGCAAGCACTTTAAGCAGCACAGACAGTGCATGGCTCTGACACAGGCACACCCATCACGGATATACTAAGGAGAAGAAGAAGAAGGTATGGTTGACCTTTGACCTATGGAAGCCAGTCCATTTAGTTTCTTTATAATTTTCAATCACACACAAAAGGGCACCACAAGTGACTGGTCGAAGGTTAAAAACCTACAGAGAATGTAGAGTGAATTTGAATGAGATTGGTGAAAGAGAGTGACCTCCAGAGTGCTAACGAGATTGCATGAAATTCTTGGGGTAAGAGCAGCTGTGCTGCTAAAAATTAATTGACTGGCCAGTAGCAGGTTAAGCTGGTTGTTCCACATTGCATCTTGTCACCTTAACCCTCACCTAATGTATTGTTTGTTAAGCTTGAGAATTTCCTCCACGCTGAATCTTGTTGTACACAAATGCTGACAATTCTGACATGTGTCAATGATTTTGCTGGAAAGTATGCATTTATGTCATAAAACTGATCTATGCTTGCAGTTTATTGCTAAATTTGATTATGCTTGTATTAAGATCAAGTTGGCATTTGTTTGAAAGTGGTAAACTACAGGCAAATACAATAATATTGAAACAGGCATACAATAATATTGAAACAGGCTGAAAATCACAATTCTTATTCATATTGGTATGGATTGCAGAGTCAATGTGGCTATAGATAATAACTCAAAATTCCTGAGTGTTGTTGCCTATTTACAGCCGATTTCGTTCTTTTAGCCACTGAGTATGAATTTTTTTCTAGGAAATTTATAGGGCGAAAATCTAAAGCAAATTGTTCATGTATGCCAAGGAAGACCCCTTCTCAGAATCTGAACCTTACTCACATACTAGGGTGCAGTACTGGTGGCTAGATTCAATATGATACATAGGCCTACAATCGGTAAACTGTTTCAAATCTATCGATACATAATTCTTATTATCTTTCTGCAAATTCAAGCCAATCTGCATTTCCTTGACTAGCCATATTTTTGCCCACAAATTAGATCTCACAGAAGGCCAAAAGTCAAATTGAGTAGTTCAACGTTTGATAGATGTTTTCAGCAAAAGAATGGCTTTCCTTAATGAAAACAATTAATGCAGCTCAGGCTCTATAAAATCGCACGGAAACTGCGTTTTTCAAAACCGGTTCAATTATCAACCAGACTATACCGGTAAGGCCGATATTTACAGAACTGGTGTAGACTGTAGAATTCTAGTGCATCAGATTCAGAGATATTTGCATGGGTTTTGAGACTTATTTCTTGTTTTTACACGTTCAGATTTCATACCCCCTTAGACAATAGACATGTTTCGAAAAATTAGTACCCCCTTTAAACATGTGTTAAAAATTACTACCCCCTCGGGCAAAACTGCCATCCCTGTCATACTTGGTTGAGCTAGTAGGAATTTTCATTACATTGAATGACAGTCATGACTCTCTCATGTGTCACCTGATAGGTTTAGGGTAAATGATGGAGGTGTCAGATATCAACATATTCATTCAATGTCACACTAAAGCATATTGTCAAGCCAGTAGGAAATAAGTAAGCCTTTCCTATATGTAAAATGATACTTTGAGAGTTTCTTCACTCAAAATAATGTTGCAATGGTCATTTATTTCCTGTCCTATAATTTGTTTTTTTATCAACAAAGAAAATAACAGTAATTCCATGTGCAAGGTCATAGAGAAAATTTTTCCCCACAGCAGTGCAGCTGCACACTCAGATCTTTTCATACAACCTATGAAACAACCGCTGTAGCTTTGTGCCAGTCAGCACTCATAGTCATCTGTCAATATACTCATGTCAAGTGTCTTCATTCACTTGCATAAAATGCAAAGATCACAGACAAGAAATGTGCTCCATTGAATGGTAAAACTCTGATTAATTCATACGATATAAGAAACCAATGCAACTTGAATTAGGAATCTTTCCTGTTTATGATGTGAATATATGGTACATCAGTATTCAAGTCTGGCAAAAGCACCCATCCTGAATATATAGGGATTCCTGCAAAGTTCTAGCAACGGGATGACAGGCAGCATTTGATAGGAGACTGATTCTCTGCGGTGACATTTATGATTGTCTGGCTACTTGTCAGGTCACAGTGAATAGAAACAAATAGGACTTTTGGAAAATAAATCTGGTGAACAGTGTATGAAATATATGTTTATTTATGCACAGTAAATATATTAAAGAGGCATTACGCAACTCAACAGATTCATACCAAATCAATATATAATTTCTTTAGATAATATGATGAATAATCATTGAAAAAGTAATGCTATAGCTTGTAGACCTGTAAGCAAGTCATAACCTCATTTTCAACTTGCTTGGACCAAATTCAGCTGCTAACTTCAGCTTGACTAAAGAATTTCAACTTCAACTTCAAATACAGCTGCTTTTCAACTCCAATATGACTTGACAGACCTACTGCCAATTTTGACGACAATTAGGTAATTTAGATTGGATTATTATTGTCAAATGTGACATGCATGTGTCAATACTTAATTCAGCAATGTTCAATTTGGTCAATGGCTAATTGCACTTCAAGAAATCGACACCTTGACCAAAGGAACCAAAGGAGAGCTGAACCCTTTCTTTTGTAATTACACCAATTAGCCTTATCATAACCATCCAATTGCTATTAGAACAGTGAAATCTTGTGGATTTCAGCGGCGACTTGACAAAATTGTGACTTCAACTTTCTGACTTGTGTAAATTTCGGCGACGGTCTGACTTGGCTGTAATTCAACTAACTGCGGCGGCTATTAGCGGCGGCTTACAGGTCTAATAGCTTGAGTTGATAACTTTAATCAACATATGTTTCATGACACAAACATTGTGAGATTCTGCTACGAATTTATCAAAATATCATTGTTGTCTTTCTGCATTTACTTCACTCAACATTGAAAGCATAATTTAGCTTTTTGAAGGATTTAGCCTGGACGTCTGTAGAGTACTGCAGACATTCAAACTTGCTACCAGAGTGGTTTTAACACTGTAATTTCCATGGGGTAAATTGTAACTTTTTATCGAATCTATATATAATTGACGTTGGTTAGCAACAGGGCCAAAAAGTCAAGCAGCTATGTTCCTCTTTTATGTTTTCCATCTTCAGTTTAGAAACCTTGCTTTGCCCGTCATTCTCACAAACTATTCCCCTATAAATGGTTCCCCTGGGGTCTGATTTTCCATTTAAATGCTCAAACCACAGACAACTCATAATAAAGTCCCTAGCAACCATCCAAACATTTCACTTTCCTCCAGGTAGAAGATGTGGTTTCCCTGGACTCCAATGGAGGGAGGGAGCCCCTTTTCTACAAGAGTCAGCACCCCTTTCTGCAGATGAGGGTCAGTGCCCCCCTTCTGCCAGTGGGGGTCAGTGCCCCCTTCCAGAGGGTTTAGTGCCTACTCAAGGTCAAGGTCAGTGCCCCTCACCTACACGTGGGGGTCAGTCCCCCTCCCGCAAGTGGTGGCCAGTGCCCCCAAATTTTGGATGCGTGCCCTCCTTATAAGTTGGACCCAGTGCCCCCTCCTACACTTGTGAGTCAGCACACTCAGTGGGGGCCACCACATCCAGTGGGTAATGTGCCCTGCTCAATTGTTACAATGTTCACTATATTCCTTTTGTCAACACCAGCCAGTGCCTTTCTTTGTTGTCCACATTTTTATATCTTCATCTTATATTGCATATTTTCAAATGTATAGGCCTACAAATGTACATTGGCCTACAATGTATCACATTATGACTCCCGTTCGTAGAACAGGTACTATGCTAGTAGGTTTAATTGACACTAACACTTTATGGTAACACTCCCTGGCCTGGTTTCTACAGCAAGGCACCCCCTGTTGGCTGTTTTACAGGATTTATTTCCTGAAGCTAATTGCAAGGTTGATTGTGTCTCTTCCGGGGGCCAAGTGGACCTCGTCTTCGTTTTTCTTTTCTTCCCTTGTCACAGTGGTTCAAATCCTTTTTGCACCCAAAATTATATAGCAATGGATAGGTCGCTGGTTAGAATCCACTATAAATTACAATGACACCAGACATTTCAGCAAAACATTTTTTGAATGGCACATGAATAGATGATTGATGGATTTTTAATTACTGAATTGAGTTATCAAATTTTGTTGCCCTCAAAGGAATGGATTAACTAATTGATTTAATCCAAAATGAAGTTAATCTTTGTCCAATCAAACAATACAGATAATTTAAATCAGACACAATAACAGAAAATTTATCAAGATCGAAAATAATCTTATTTCGAAAGTACAAGAGCGGACAATCTGCCTGCAGCCACAGCAAGTAACATTGCATGCTGTGTGAGCAAAACATAGGAGATGGGCCGCAACAACCATGGAAATATTGTTTTACTGGTCAGTAGCATGTGTTGTGAATCATTTTGAAAACTAAATATACATATAAAGTGAAACTGGTCGTCCTACATTGCATCGTGCACCTTAACCTTCACCTAATGTATTTTTTGTTTTAAAGCTCCCCAGAGAATCTTGTTATATACAAATGCCGACAATTCTGACCAGTGTCAATGGTTTTCCTTGGAATTATGCATATTAGCTGCAGTACTGCAATCTACTGCATGTACATGTATTTCAGGAAAACGGGACCATGCAGCCCGTGCTAACAGACTCACACTCACACTCACACTCACACTCAAATTGATTTTATTTTCCCAAAAAAGGTTATTTGTAAGTAATATCTTATTGACAGTATACAGTTTTAGATATATTGGTACAGGATACCTTTCAAAGATAAGAATTGCTGCATAGAGGTCACCCTATATAATGGAATAAAAAAATGTATACGTTGATCTACACATAATACAAAAGGAAAGTTGAACTATTGACATAACAAAAAAGAAAGAATTGGATTGGAATCTACAAGACGCAAGAGATACCAGCTCATGTTTGAGAATTTGTGTTATTAAAAACTGCAGGAAAAGAACCCTCTGGGGGCAGTGGAGGCACTTATGACCACAAATATAACAATTTTTTTTGATAAGATTTATTAAAATCGTTCTTTTAGACAATTTAAAGCCATTTAGGCTATGAGTACAGATTACAGATATAATTGCAGAATTTAATCATATTCATTTACTTGGAAAGAATTGAATTGCTGGAATGCACGTATTTGACATTAATTTTTTAAAACATATGTTAAATAAGGATTCTTATTCATATATCTGTCTGGTTTTGTAGAAAGAATGTGGTGATGGTCGCAGAGTCAAAAATCTTGAGTATAGTATTTATAACCAACTCCTCAGAAAATGGAGTTGCAGAACTATGATCCCTGGTTGAGCTAATGGGCCACTTTTATTGCATCGAATGACAGTCATGACTCCCGGTTATCTCTCATGTATCATCTGATGTGTTTAGGATAAATGAAGGAGGTGACAGAAATCACCATATTCATTTAATGTATCAGTAAAGTATCATCCAGTCAAAAGGTAATAAGTAACCAATTTTTTATGGGACGCCCCTTCTCTTAGACATAGGAAGTCTGCTGCAATGTGCCTTGTGGGAGCTTATAGATCTGAGAAAGGACACGTGGAGAGGGTTTTTTTGAAGGAATATTGCAATGGTAAAGAGGAATAAATGAAGGAGCAAGTCAGAAAGAGCAAGAAATATTTATTTAGGGTTCTATCATCTGTATACTGCACACTGCCTTTCTGAATACCGGTTAGAAATCCCAGTTATCTCTCATTGCCAATCTGAAGTATTTTCACTCACTTGCATAAAATGGGAAGGTTACAGGCAAGAAATGTGCTCTATTGAATGGTATAACTCTGATCTATGCATATCATATAAGAAACTAATGCAACTTATGTGAAGAATCTTTCCTGTCAACGATGTGATAATATGGTTCATCTCTATTCAAGTCGGACAAAAGTACCCATCCTGAATAAATAGGGATTTTTGCAACTAGCATAGGGATAAAAGGCTGCATCTTGTATGGACATGGACTCAGGGAAGTGACATCTATGATGTAGTTTGGATACTTTCAGGTCATATTGCAATGTGATCAATAGGATTTTTGGAGAATAGATATGCATTTAGTGTATAAATGTATGCATGCACAGGAATTAAATAAATAAGACGAGATAGGTAACTCAACACATTCATACCACAAAAATATTATGTCTTACAATGTCTTTAGATCAAGCATATAATGAATAAACGAAAAGGTTACAATTTGAACTTTTATTGAAATTATTTGCATGGCTCCAACCATGTCAGATGTCCTTGACAATACCATTCACATTGCAAATCTGAGCCGCAAAAAGAAACTTTCACTTCCATGATTATAGCATGCATAGTAGGCTATGCTAATATTGTTGGAAACTAATTTCGCTTTAAGATCTAATAAACATCAATCCTACGGAGTACAGACCAGATCTTTACTTTCGTCTCTCCTGGTTATTCTATGGTTCATTGGTTTAAACAAGCCACCTAATCAAAATTCTAAATGCTGGATGAACTCGCTCATATAAAATGGCACGATCGTTGAGTTACCTGCACCAGAAGAAATATATTGAGATATTATTGGCCTATAAGTTTCATTTCAAAACATTGAGTTTCTAACTCATGAGGTTTTTACAAGTCACATACATATATGGCTAACATAACTACATTGACCTTGAACTAAAAATATCAATTATTGGTATGAGAAAAAACATCTCTGCCCTTTTCATGGAAATGTTTGTCTTTTCTAAATTTGCCTTACTTAATCTCATTTCACTTAACAATTATACAAATATAACTGAAGAGAGAAGGTATAGGCCTAGTACCAGTGTGAATGCCAGCAGTTCTAGCCATCTGTCAATATACCCATCTGTCAATATACCCATCTAAAGAATTGTGAATAAAATCAAAGGTTACTGACAAGGAGCACATTCCATTGAATGGCAAAACTCTGATTTATTCATAGTACACATGAAACCAGTGCAATATATTTATATAATATAATATTATGCAGTGTGTTTATGAATGCCATGCAGTTCACAGTCCCAGCTATCTATCAATATATTCATCTGAACGCTCTACACTGCTTGCATAAAATGCGAAGGTCACAGACAAGAAATGTGCTCCACTGAATGGCAGAATTCTGGTCTCATCATACCACATAAGAAACCAGTGCAAATTTAATATCCATATCATAGCTTTGTAAATGTCAGTCAACAGTCGCAGTTATCTGTCAATATAAACTAATCCGAAGTGTTTTCACTGTCTTGCATAAATGCGAAGGTCACAGACACGAAAATGTGCTCCATTGAATGGTAAAACTCTGATCTATTCATACCATATAAGAAACCAATGCAACTTGTATGAGGAATCTTTCCTGTTTACGATGTGATAACAGAATATATGGTTCATCTGTATTCAAGTCGGGCAAAAGTACCCATCCTGAATGAATAGGGATTCCTGCAACTAGCAGAGGGATGAAAGGCAGCATCTGATAGGAGACTCCACAAAGTGACGTTTATGAGAGTCCGGAATCACACTCAAGTTTGTGCATCAGTGTCTTGCTCTTACAACAAAATAAACCGTCTGCAATAAACAAATTGAGAAGCTTTTCACCTTTGTGACATTGACATTGAAAGTGTGAACCTTCCATAAAACAACTCTTTTAAGAAGTTAAGATGTCAGGACAGACCAATAATTAACATTATTGGCTGGAAGAGTGTTATTGCCCAGACTACTCTCATAGAAAACTTAATCATTACTCCCGGAACTTGTATAGTAAAATGCAACAAAAGAGCCTAATGAATCAGTTTTTTTCAATGCAGGTTAGGTTAACTTTCTTGCATGATATATTGAGCAAAAAATATATATTAAAAAGAGGATTTAAGCAATTTCTTGGAAAAAAATTGTGTGAAACACTGCCTTCTTTTTAGAAGCGCCCTTACTTCTCTATATCTTTACTGTGTTAGAACAGGCCTTGCAGCGATGATCCAAACAAAAAAAAATGCAACGAAAAACCTAAATGAACAATAAAATTGTCTTCATTTTTTGTTAAATGTGCGAGACCATTCACTTTGTAAAATTTTGAGAAGGTCAGTTTTGTAGAAAGACCGAACCTCTCTTGTTCAAAATCTAGGTGAGCGATAATACCCTTTTACAACATTGGCTTTCATGCTGACATGAGACTAGCATCTTAGAGATTTTAATTGAATTCTATCACCCCAAGTTAGTACAAGGGATTAGTTATTTATTGCATGCAATGTCATTGCAGTTGCTATAGGTCATGTCAATAGGGTGGGCTGATTCCCGGCTGAAAAAAACTTCTTTGACTTTTGGAATTTTAATATGCCAGTGGTAATATATTGGTCCAGGATGAGACAAGATAAAGATAAGGATGGAGACAAAGAAGAAGACAAAGATGGAGACCAAGATGGAGACAAAGATGGAGACCAAAATGGAGACCAAAATGGAGACAAAGATGGAGATTAAGATGGCGATTAAGTTGGAGACCAAGATGTAGCTAAGATGCATTTCTCCTTTCATTTAAGATGGAAGCAAACCACACTATTATCTGTATTTTATCTCAATGTACTGGAACATGGGATTATAGGCGCTGATGCTACAGAGACAGTTTTAGTGCAATCTCACTGCCCTAGGGATGTGTGAAGCCAGTATAAGGGATAAATTGCTGCATTGCACGCAAGATAATCACCCTGAGACAAGTAATTGTAAGGCACGTAAAACCAGACATGTTTGATTTTTAGCTTCTTGTATCGACCAACCCCACAGATTTTTTGCCAACCAAATAGTGCACAAGTACAGCTGTTTGCGTAATTTGGCCAGCTGATGTTGGAACTTGGTTAACCTGTTACACAAGTTTCCATGTTTACAAAGCATCTTTTGACATACCTGGGCCCATGGGTGGATTGCTTTGATGATAAAATAGAGAAGAAAGAAGGCAACAAGAAAGAAGAAAGGAGAAGGAACAATAACGCATGCACTGACATATGTTTCCAATCACATTGCTTCCAAGCAAGCTGTGCCCTTATCGGTAAATTACCTTTTATCTCCTTTGTAACACACAAGATGCACACTGTTTGATATTACAAAATGCAGAGCCTCTCATGCCGTTCATATCTATTTCTGCATCTAGTATGATGCCAGATAACTTCATAACTATCTTTGCATCAAGTTCCACGGCAAGACAACTTGGTTCATGAAAGTTAATTGTTTCAGTGATGCAACTGTCTTCTTGACAGGACGACTGTCATCTGCTGTCAGAATGCAATACAACACCAGATAAAATGCAGTTCTATATTTAGCCCTAGTTGTGGTAGCAATGATGCACACTCTTGTTCTTGCGTTTTGCCTTGTTTGAGGCATGGGAGTCCATCAAATTGGCACTTTTGGTTGTCACTCAAAGTTTGTGGGTAAAAACTATGGTTTTAGAGATTATACAAGTGATAGAACCATTAAAGAACGTCACATTTTTAATTTTTAGAGTGTAGGGCTGTTCCAAGGGTAGTGTGTGGAAGCACATTGGACTAGGGATGCTCTCATAACATGGACATAACAATAAAACACTGTCTGTTCCATCTCAATGATATCACCGGTGCTATGCTATGAATCTCCACACAGTATGATTGATATGCCAGTCTCCTATGGCTGATGAAATGTCAAGAATGAACCAACTATGAATAGCATGAGATGATGCAGGCCTCAAGTGAATAATGAACCTTCAGAAATCCCCCAATAAAACCACAGCCACAAAAGGTGATACATCATCTCATGCAGCACTCCTATGTTCATTGCATTGAATTTATGACATCAAACATCCTTATGAAGAAAAGCAAGACCAGGATGGCATGGTGTGGAATGGTTCTAAACTTCTAATAAATCAGTCCTGTCAAAACATAATGAGATCTTAAATCACAATCTTGTTTAGAAGAGTCTGGGAGAGCCATGAACATCATCTAGTTGTTATAGTAAAACAAAGGCTACGCAGCAGCAAACCTTCAGCGAATAACATCTTTAGAAGATTACAATAATATCATAAAATTGGTGCGTTAACGAAATTGCTTATAGGTATGCAATAGCGGTCGAGTAGTGACCTTAGCTCTATTTGCCCGCTGCCCTGCCATCTTCCCGTCTACTTGCCAGGATTTGTGTAATCAGGGAAAGGCCTTATTAGACTAATTTACACAGAGTACAGGTTATGAGGTGTCGGTTGAAACCAAAAAATATAACGTTGTTATAATTTTCAGAAGTTTTTCAAATGATTCATAAAGTGTTACATGCATAAAAAAACACTGCTACATTGCATAGGTGATTTGTTTAGAAAATTGTATTACTGTATATGCAATAGTGGGCAAGTTTCTGCTCCGAAATAAAAAAAAACATTTTAAATATTTTTTCTCAATATTACAAAAACTATAGGATAGCCATATACCAGACCATGAAAAGGCACAACTAGACCATATAAGGCATATGTGTACCAAACTTCGTCCATGTATATGAAATAGTGACCGGATGTTTGGCCACAAACAAAAAATTAATTTTTATTTTTTTTTCGATATTTCAAAAAGTATATAATATTTTCAATCAGACCTTTCAAAAGGCACAACTAGACCATAGTGACCATATGTGTACCAAACTTTATCCATGTACATGCAATAGTGACCGAGTCTTAGCCCAAAAAAAAAAAAAATTTATTGACCGAGCCTTGGCCCGAAAACGAAACAAAATAATTTTTATATTTTGTTAATTATTTCAAAAAGTATTTAAGATCTTTTCGTCAGACCTTCAAAAGGCACAACTAGACAATACAGGCTAGATGTGGACCAAATTTCATCCACGTACATTAAATAGAGGCCGAGTGCTGGGCTGGAAACGATCTATCCAACCGCCGCCTGACCGCCCGCCCGGCGGTCGGACAGCATTTTTACCCAAGTGATTACAATACCTTCTTCGAACTTCGTTCGCTGAAGGTAAAAATTATTCAGCTGCCCAAAAATGAAATAATCCTATCGTAACAAGTCACAACTGACTATCAATGAGGTCACAAGGTACACTACAGTTAAGGACAAAATTATAAGCCCCCCTCTGGATATCCCCTTCAATACCACTTTATTCAAAATGGGGTGTCACAGAACAGCCATCTTTTCAACCAGCGGAATTCAATCGGAGGAGCAGTTGGGAGTCATGATCATATTTTTTAAATCAATAATAATCCAAGCATTTGTTGCTTTTTTCTAAGGTAACTAAATATGTCAGTTGAAACTTTCGAATTATTCTAGGCAGCAGACTTCTTGTACTTCTTGAAAAAAAAAGAGTTTTTGTACGCAGCAATGGTGAATACCGGAAGACCAACAATTTTTGCCGCCGTCAATGAATTTTAAGGAAGAAAGAACACTAAATACTGCACTGTGTCAGAGATGAGTTGGAAGCTCTAGTTATAATCATGGAGTGTTATAAAGCAATTAAAAGCAGGCAGGCGATGCACAGAGATGGTGAGCCTCAGGGGGCTTATAATTTTGTCCATGGTAAATTTTTGTTTTCTATATTTCTTGATTAATTTTGACATTTTTGGAACTATTTATCCTTTGTGATATAAATATAATAGAAATACAGATTTGGTGGAAAGACTGATCTTCGGTGACACCCCATTTTGGAGGAAAGTGGAATTAAAGAGGATATCCAGAGGAGGGTTTATAATTTTGTCCTTAACTGTATGACAAATTGACAGTTAATTTCAATGCAATTGATAGGGCGTATAGTGAGGTCATTGAGGTCTAAAGGCAGCTGAATGTAAGTGCTCGTCATCGGTTGGCTACAAGTAAGTACTACACAATACAAAGTTCTGGGATTACATTTACTTTGTATTGACATAATCCATATTATGTCTGGGTTTACCCAGCTTGCTCAATCTGAATAGACAGTTTCAATCGGGCAGTAGGATCGTAGAACTGGGTGTCTTCATTTGGAACATACAGTGTTGAAGGCAACAGGATATAAAAAAGCCAAAACAGTATCACACATGAACCAGACATAACATTTTATGGCAGGGAATCACAAGTCCCCAATGAATCTTTCAGGATTTATGAACTGTAGCCTCTTTCATAGAAGATGCAAGTGAAAGTACTGAAAAGAGGTATTAGAGGCCAAATTTATTGAAAAGAGGCATTACGAAGATGGATTTCAAGCTTTAAAATTCTGAACAGTTGGTCGTGTCCAGAATACACAAGTTGAGATGATGAAACCACCTGCAGTTTTTCATCAAATATTCTCACCAACTTGTACTGGATATGATTCATCAATTATAACATGGCAAGTAGCTGTATAGGATATCAGACATACCTCACCATGGGCCTGCAGAGATTCGTCATATAAAATGGAGGTTTTTATCCAAGAACTAAACAACAATTACTTTACAAGAACCTGAATACTTTTCAAGGATCAAAGTCTCCTAAAAAGCTATTAAAGAACAAGACCCAAGGACAGTGAGACAAGGTAGCTGTGTACTAAGCTCATTAGCTTGAAGTAACAAGACAACACTTTCAGTCAGCCATAATTGGTTAAAAGCTCAAGTGAGTGCCCCGATGAGTCCTGCTGGTCAAATGGATGAGCTGTAGCTTCAGGTGAGAAGTATATGTAGAAGGTAACCTAATGCAATTTCCATCTATCTATCTATCTATCTATCTATCTATCTATCTATCTATCTATCTATCTGTCTATCTATCTATCTATCTATCTATCTATCTATCTATCTGTCTATCTATCTATCTATCTATCTATCTATCTATCTATCTATCTATCTACCCATCGATCCATCTCCCTATCTCCCTGTCTATCTATATGTCTATCTGTGTATCTATCTGTCTATATAGAGTCATGGAGATACTTTTTGAGATGCAATGAATTCGCTCCCCTCTGAGATGAATGTTCTGTTTTGAATAGTGACCTTGGGCTTAGTACGTTGATTGTACCAAAATAGGACCAATTTGCAGCGTTGCAAAAGTTTTCTTATCATCTATTCCCAAGAGTGCAATAGCTAGGGCTTGCAAAGTCTGGTGCAGGAGTCAGTGTTACAGTTTCTCTTGAAAGTAAATACACCACGACGAATTGTCATTCAATTCCAAATTAACACACCTCACTGATATTGCCTGCTCATCGATACAATGATTGTATACAAGACACCAGGTATCGGTACAGGAAATATGATATCCACACCTAAACAGCAGTTTTGATATCGGATCGGAGGCCCTTCAATGTTTATATCTAAAATGGTATCGGTGATATCAGCAACAAAGTATCGGTAACCAAAGTAAAAAGTGGTAAGGGAGCATCCGTATTATCAACTTTTGAGCTGTCTGCACGATTTTTCATAAAAATCATTACGAGCTAATTCACGTCCATTCTAATTGCTGTGACAAGGGTATTATCTTTCTTAATTCATGATACTCATGCATGTTTTCTGCTTATCAATAATGTTTTAACTGTAAGTTCGAAATAAATGCGTCAAATATGTATCCTATCATAGTATTCTGCGTGGCCATTAGGGCCAATTCTTCTCACTCATAAGGCTTTCCCCATTCATCCCATCAAATCTTCACAACTGCCCTAATACCTCTCATTTGCCCTAAGGATTTACACCTCCCCACTCTTCAAACTCAAATTTCATTAACTGCACTGATTCAGATCAGTCTGAATCGCTGTGTGGTGGCACTCACATCAACAACTCATTTCCCTCCATGACATACAGATGGCGCTCAAGTTCTTTTCCCCAGAAACTAAACAACAACGATCCTGCAAAACTTATTGAAAAGCTTTACATACTGTCTGGACTGCTCTGCAAAACAGTTGTGCTCTGTAGCACTCCAATACTGCTAATTCCAATTCTGGGACTTCTCAAGCTTCATTTCTCCCTCAGTTTACCTGATTGTGCTGGAGAGACAACTCATGGGGTCAGACTGACAGGTGTCAAAGCTGATTGCACTTCGCAATTTCACTTTCATTAGCTATAGGTACTGCCCAGTGTCCATTGACATGTCATTTCCTAAAGGGCATTAAATGTATTGAGAAGTTCTAACGCTTTTACTTAATACGCCTATTTCATTTTTCTATATATATATATTTGTTGATTCGACTTTTCAATGTTCAAGCACATTTATGGCCTGCACGGGCCTGTGCTTTTTTTTTTAGTCGCACACCATTTTAATGGTTCCAACATGCATTTTAAAATATGTGCATTTGTTCACTTTGCCTTGTTCCTTAATTTCCCTGGGTAATGACCACATAATTGGCTTTGTTCACTCCTGCTCATCTTGATGACTCAAATGCATTTTTAACCCGAAATCGGCGAACATCAAATGCATTTAGGCCTATAGAATTTCTAAGTGTAACTTTTACATACAAGAGTAACAAGACAAACATTAATAATCTCATGTAAACTTGCATTTTCAAGCCCAAAAAACACAAAAAAAAAGATTAAACTATTGATCAATGAGAATAAACACTTTCTTAACCTTACAACATTTCATACCTCTCACTTCTCAAATAGATACACAATTGCATACACAGACAGATAAGATTCATTCACTTATCATTCTCGAACACCACATGCCTCCCTTCCAACAATACTAAGTACTACACATTTTCTGACACATCTATCTGTATTTGCTATTTATGTTTGTCATTAAAATATTATATATATCTGTCATGGGTAAATGCTAGTATATGTATAATCTAATAGGGTATACAAATCTGAAAAAATCTTGTTATCTGGTGCATGTCAGCACATGCAGCTTAAACGAGTTCTTCAACTCAATCCTGGAAAAAGTCTGTAGGAAAGAAAAACTGAACCTATCTCATATGCATCCAATCATGGCTCAGTTGCATAAAATGTTGATGAGAAATGATACGGGTATCAAACGCAATATGAGGGTAGGGTGCAGGTGATGTAACTTATAGTGGGCTAAACTGGGCATTAACTGGGCATTAACTTGGAATTAACTGGGCATTAACTGGGCATTTACAACACCTGGAGTGACTGCAAAAAAGTAGGTGTGCAAGTGGTTTGCAGGCCTGGTTGACGTTATTTGTAACTAATATGGGTCTTGATTTTTACTAACGCTGTTGTGTTGGTCTTTCACGGGTAGGTGTTGTTTGGTGAAAGAATTTTTAATTTTGACACGTTTTGATGCATTTTGAAAAATATTTTGTTTAAAATTTCAACTAAACAGTAGAATCTTGCATTCTTACAACAGAATCATGATTTCAATGCATTACAACAACCTTTAGTAATCTGTTAAATTTTCCTTGGAATTGACTAACTTGAGCAAACCTCGCATCATGATAGCATTACAATGAATGGGGCCTCTTGTGGTTAGGAATTGACCAATTAATGAACTAGCTGTAATTTGTGGCTGCTTACATTGAACTAATATACATATATGTGGGTTCTACACTGAGGGCAGCTAATGAAAACGTTGATTAGATGTCCTTCACCTCTGCTTGACCTGCACCACAATTTGCTTGCTAAATAACTATGTGTGGGTTGTTCAAAGCAACTGATGCATTTTTGTTTATATTTACAGGTCAATAGCTTGGTATATACAGAAACTAATCAGGTCACGGATAATCTCATTTGAAGTGCGATGGCTGTGATACGACAACAATTTTGTCTCCTACCACAAAATGGGCTTACAATTGAGTTACAAGTAACACAGGTATATCACAAACGAACTTTGTTGGGTGAAAATATATATGGACATTAATTTTGTTATTTGAAATTTTGTTATTTGAAAACATCAAAATATATATAGGAGTTGAAATTCTGTCACAACTAACAAAGACATTCTGTGTATTGAAAACTTTGCCCAGACCTACACCAGCCATCAATAGAAATGGCGTCTTTCAATTTCTATCCTGTCATCCACAGAGAACAAGCCAAAATGTCAGAAAGGAAGATTCCTGTATTTTTGATGAGATATTTTCATGCCATATTTTCCAATCTGGAAAAGTAAACAGAGGAAAGATTCTCAGCCAGTTTTCACCACTTGGTGAGTGACAATGTTTGCTGACTACAAATCTGTGCCAGCTGTATTCACACTCTAAAAAATTTCAGACGAAATTGGTTTTTTAGATTCAAAATGGTTTTTTGAAAAACCAAATTTCAATGCAAAAAACCAACATGGATTTTTTTTAAGTGCAGACATCTCCAAAGCTATTGAGCCTATATATGCAATTTGGGGAAAAGCAATATCCTATTCAAGATTCAACATAAATAGCAGGGGTAAAAGACAAAGACAGAAATATGCGGTGGCCCTCACTCTACAAACATAGTTTTCTGATGTTATTTTTGACTGAATATGCAAGTATGAACATTGATTAAAGAGTTGATGCAATTTAACCACTAATGCCTTGGATTTTTCAAAAGCACATCAATATTTGTGATATCCATGCAAACTTCTAAGTTGGCCAGTGTCCGCAACACTGTTTAGTCTTTGTTCATGATTTCCATTTCCATTTCAATTGCCTTCGCAAGTCAAGGTGTTTCATTAGTGTCTGTGAAATGTCGATCCATCTGGCTAGCTGTCTTTCCGTCCATCTATTTGTCTACCAGTCAGCCTCTAACCCGCTATCTTGGTAATAAAATGCGTACCTGTCCTCCATGGCTGTATTTATATCTTGAAGTTTCTCTACATAAACCGGTTCTTGTATGTTTGAGAAACTAATCAGCTTTTTCGAGCATGTTTAACAAGCCTTGAGCTAGCATCATCTTTTGCCAGTTTTAAGAGTCTTCATAAAATGTAAAGTAGAACACACCACATGTATATATAAATCACTGGGTTTTCCCCACATTAATGAAACTCGGAAGTTATGGGCTTGCAACATAATATACCTGTCAGTAATGCCATTACACTTATTAAGCTGACAGGCTTGATTAAACGTTCAGAATGTCAAATTTTCATTTACTTAAGGAGAAATAGGCTGTGGTCTTTTTTTTTTTACTTAAAGGTGCACTTTAAACCCAGCTGCCGGCAGCTATACCATCAAAACAACCGTACATGCTGTAAAAACAATGGTTTGCTGCCATAAAGTGGCACTTTTTAAATTTACTACAGTGGCTGCCGTTAAAGTAACGCTGCAGGGTTACAGTGTAACTTGCTTTCCGTTATCTACCTATCAATCTACGGCACGGACTAAGACTGTAGTCATTTACGTAGAAGACAATGGTTCTGACAATTGTACACACTAACAGGAAGACTGCATAATATGACTATACTAAATGATAAACAATCTTTGATGATGATTAAATTAATCATTTGAAATAACTAATACATGTGTTCAAAGATATTCATGTCTTAAAGAATATTATACAAGGAAGGAAAAGGAAATCAATTCGTAGAAAAAATTATTTGACAGAAGTAAACCTGTTTTATCAGAAACAACATATAGGCTAGTCAATTTATCATATCATATGGGACTGATATGATCATCTGAGCATCTGAGACTTCTGTTTGAACTCATCATTTGTCACCTAAACGGAAATTTCTGTTGTGTGTAAAAGAAAGTTGAGACAGGTTTGACACACATATATTCGCAGTTTCTTTCAAATATGAATCCATCCATGCGTCTTATTAAAAAAATTTTACCACCAGACGAAGCTTACATTACTTTTACAATACAGTCTATAAGTCTACACAGCCAATGTGCCTGCTCATTACAGGACTTTCATCTCACCAGGAAGCAAATAATTGTTGCCTACATCAAAGAATACATTTGTATGTGCAACACATTGATACAGATAGGTATATCTATATAGAGATAGTTTTCATTATATGTACAGATTAAGTCAAGCACCTTAATTAATGTGATGACATCACTGAATGACAGATATATGACACACTAGGTCCGTGACTTCACAATTTAATTTCAATATTCTGTCAACATAAAAGAATGACACCAGAATGATCCAATATTTGAAAAACCAGCTAAGGATTTTTAGAAGAGTTGCTTGCGAAAGCGTATAGTGATCATTGTAGAGACTGTGACCTGATATCAACTGAGAGCTATTGCCACATGACAACAGTTACTGACAATTTGTATAACAAAAACAGATGTTAGACATCTAGTATGTCTAACCTGCTTTGGTACACAAAAAGAAAAAGAACTTCCAGAAGTCAAGAAAAATAATTTCAAGCACAATCTGACCAAAAAGCGACAGAAAAAAAATACACTAACAGCTAATGAAAACTAACATCCAATAGTATGTTAACAGCCAACCAGTTTTTAGCCTTTTTATATCTATATGTAGAAAAGAACTCATAGATGATTGTCAAAATAAGAATGAGAATACAGTTGGTTAGGCACAATCTGATCAATATGCAATAAGGCTTCAACACTATTGTGTGCAGGAGGCGTGTGCGGAAGGTGCAGTTCCCATGAGTGACTTCCTTGTAAAGTATTTCTAGCAGATAACAAGCTTAGGTACAAAAGAAGCACTCTGGTTTGTGCAGAAGAAGAAAAACCCAGACTTGTTTATTCCGGTCTTCTCTTTTCGTAGTTGTTACATTCAGCTGAAAGTATTCCTGACACCTGAATGTGCCTTTCTGAATGACTTTTTAAAACGTCTCGGACAGTGATCTCTATGACGCAGAGATAACTGGTCTCGGACCTTCAGCTGGAAATTTCCACAAATCATTCAACTGGTTTGGTGATGATTCCTATATAATGACTTCGAAAGCAGTTCATTTTTTAAGTCTGTCGATCTTCGAGACCTCAAGTGAGGGCATAACTAAAGTGAAACATTTGCATCTAAAAAATGCACAGACACCTTGCAGTTTTTACAAATATCAAGACTTCCTTCCAGGTCATGCAGCTGTTAGGTAGCCAAGTAGCAACCAGGATTATTACCACAAAAAAATGCCAGTGTCAAAAAATAATGCAAATGTGTCATAATCTGTTTCCTTGAAAAAACAAGAAAATGTTATAAAAGCAAAAATGAGTTTTTCAGACTTTTTCTGATGCTTTCTTTCCTGTCAACACCTTTTAGATGCAGAGATTAGTTGGGTCAAATGCTGCACGAAAATATACCTTTATAATACACTCTAAAAAATTTCAGACAAAATTGGTTTTTTAGATTCAAAATGGTTTTTTGAAAAACCAAATTTCAATGCAAAACCAACATGGATTTTTAAAAAAATCCATGTTGGTTTTTTGCATTGAAATAGAGTGTGCTGCACGAAAACGTACCTTAATAATAGGATGGCTTTAAAAATATTGAATATATATATAATAATAATATATATATTGGTAAAAATAGGACTGAAAAACTATTAACATTGTTTACCCTCGGGACAAACAAATGAACTGTACACTGCGTTCTCAATTATTATGCAACCATGATTTTCTCCCATTGGAATGGCATTGTAAATAGGAATGACCTGAGTTCATTTGAAGATATAGGATATTGTTCAAATGCACTGGAGAAATTTTGTTTCTCTGGTTTGGGGGACAGTTCTATACCTTAGGAAGGCAGAGTATGAGGTTGATAGTGATTCCATAATTTTTCTTGCTGAAACAGAGCTTTTATTTCAAAATTATTGCCATTTCCATGTTATTTCAATGCAAGGGAATAATATCGTTTGTTTACATGTAAAAGCTTCAACGTTTCAAATGATGGTTCTATTTTTCATTTGATGTCATGTTCATGGTATTTTGAGTTCGGTTTGATTGATTTTTGGTGGTAGTTGGCGCACTTTCATGAAATTCATAATAATTGGGAACGCTGCAAAACTTTATTACATGGTGTAACTCCTTATGGAGCAAACTGAATTGAACAAAATTTACAGGATATTGGCTCCATCGAACACATATCATTTTGTGTAAAGGATATCATTATAGTTTCATTTCTCTTTGAGATATTATTAAAAATAGTGGTTGCATAATAATTGGGAACGCGGTGTAATGCCTGCTAATTCGTCATAAAAGAAATCTTATATATATATCAAAAACCTTGATTAAGCAAGTTTTACTTAGAGGGAACGATATCACATATTTTGTGCCATTTACAAGATTCAAGGATTCAATCTGGATTTTGATTTTTTGACCCAACAGTTGTTATATAAATTGCATCAAAAAGAGAAGAAACTGATGAAAATAAAAGCAATATATCCAGTCTCTTATTGTATCCCTTAAAAACAACCTTGATGCATATACAAATGTAAGAGCATGACATTTTTACTAGACTCTGGTAAAAATAGCCTAGAAAACAGTGGGTTGGGAGGAAGGTTGTGGGGTCAAATATCAATGGATCTGACTGATATTCGAACTGTGGGATTACTTCACATCAGGGAGATCAAGTGATTTAAAGACCGGTTTGATCTTTAATCTGGAAAAATATTTTGAAAATGAGGAACCAAGGCGGCCAGGTTCTCCAAGCTACATTTGCAGCCCACTATACAAGCCACAAGTTAAAACTTTCATATATTGTAAGTCTGAAAAAAGCCTAACAATGTGCAAAACCAAATTATTTCATTACAGCCAAACACTTCGATATCGAAGTAGAGTGGACTATGGCACTGTGAAAATGGCACTTCGTGACTCATGATAGTCATCTTCTGTACTTTTAACATGGGAAACATAGAGGCTGTTTGACGGGTCATGATCAAGAGAAAGCCATTTGACTTCTCATTACGGATTTTAGAGTGAAAATCAGATGCATAATCCTTTCGTTTGGCTGTCACCAACAAGTGGGATAAGTCTCCTTCAATCAAATTAACATTGAAAGTATTGAGTTTGATCATGACAAATCATCAGCATGATGACACATGAAGTGCCATTTTCACAGTGCCACAGTCCACTCTAATTCTATATCAAAGTGTTTGCCTGTAATGAATTTCTCTATTCCCAGTTTATCGGTTTTCGTCTGCAGATTTTTTTTTTAATGATAACACACTGTATTAATATATGATGGATTTTTTATGACCTTCACAGTTTGTATTTATTATGGAAATTTACGTCTTGGTTTTCACCATTGCCAAATTTATAACGTGTATAAATAAGGCAATTCATCATAACAGTTTGAACTTGTCATATAAAAACCAAATTTATGACAGGCATATTTAATATTTTTCTCTCAATATTTGAGGCTTAAAATCAATTTTTTTGCATTTTTGACAGACGGGAACTATTAGTCCTATACAAAGCAACTGGTATGTTATCATATTGCTATATGTGAATGAAAAATCCAAGCTTTTTTAATGCCAACCTTTAAATTGAATATAACGTATACCCCGAAAGAGGTGCATCCTAACTATGAAGTATGCTTGTAAAATGTACATGTTCTTTTATGTGAAGTATGCTTACATTTCAAAGTTCCCATCTTGCTTTGAGTCTTAATTAAATCTGACAAGAGGGTTATTTTAATGTTTTTAAAGCACCAAGCAAATGGGCAGAAATGTTCATAAATATGGGATGTAAACTTTGTAAAGCCAGGATCGCTGATTGGCAATCATCCATTCCTAAATTACATATATATGGTAGGCCTATAACAGCATCGGCAAGTCTCGTTGGAGATTTAGAATTGCCCATGCAACAAAAGTATAATAATAATCGTTCACCAGAGATTAATTTTATAATAACCCGTCAGTTGATAGCACTCTTTAGATTACGATAATACAGTGGTCCCTGTGTTATAAGACCCCCATTGTAAGACCTCCTTGGTTAATGTGACCGCTTTCTCTTGCACTAAGTAGTATTTTTAGTGCATTTTGCACCCGACAAGAGACCGCACCCCCACAAGAGACCACTTCATGACCCCAGAAGGTGCGGCCTCATTACTCAGGGACCACTGTACTGATTTTGAAGGCGAGCAACCTGTCTTCACATTTTATGTGGGCATTCAACAAACTTGAATTTAATCCACTGATATCCAGATTTGAAATCCATTTGCCATGAGATTGCATGGATCAAATTGATTGGCATTCAAGTGTCATAAAACCAGATTTAAATGCCTAATATTTCACACAAGTTTGACAATAAACGAAAATATCCCTAATTATTCTTCTCACTTTTGTATTGTTAACCGTTTCTTCAGTATCTAAATGGACAACATTATAAAACAATTCATGTATTCATGGCAATTCAACAGTACGTATTTGCAAAAGCCTTAACAGGGATGATACACTGTATTACGCACAAGTGGAAAAACCATTCAGACTTTTTTTTGTATGAGCTTTATAAGTTATGCTATCACAAAAAACTATGCTCTATACCATATCAGAAACTACTCTTAAGAAGCACCAATTATGCTAGTTTTGTTTGATGAGTCCTTATGGACAATCCCTATTTTTCACCAAAAATAACCTGTGTTTAGCTCAACTGGTTATTAAGGGGAAAGTAGAGCTAAGCCACCTCCCACCATGCACCACAAGCGGTACTTTAGGCCAATGCACTATAATACTTCCCTACTAGCCTGCTATAAACCAATTGAACCGAAGGTCTAGCCAACCAGCCAAGTGCTTCTAAAGGAGCACTTTCTGATACCCTACTTACTACACAGCACTAAAAAAAATTGTTCCAATTTTCAACTTGATCTGTGTGCTTGGTTTTCCCTGGTTGCCAAGGTCTTGCTATCTGCCTCGTTGACAATTGTCACATGTGTCAGAGAAAACCTGATTGGAATGCAAAAAAAACCATCCTGAGGATCAATTAATTCAAATTATGTGTGCCATTTTCTGACCGATGACATTAGCAAATATGTGATAACACAGTGACTGCCTTGAATGCCCTCAACCCTTTTTAAAAATGCTTCCAACTGCATACACTCGGAAAGAATTTTGACAAAATTGTTTTTTGAAATACTAAAATTTTTATTTTGTTTTTAGAAAATAGGTTTTTCATATAATATGGAAGAGTCAGGCTGAGTGTGAAACAAAAATGTCAGAGATATATTCTCTGATGACAGTAGATTGGCAAGCTAAATGGAATAACATTGAAATAGTTGCCATGGCTGCTGTGATAAAAGCTTGCATATTTTGACAGCCTTGAACACATAATCATAATGTCATAGTAATGGTTCTGCACTGACAGTCTCAGAGAGAAAATGTGAGCAATTTGTTCTCATGTAGCAGTGCAGTTTCAGGAATGACAGAAACAGGTGACTACATGATCATCGGATTAATTCATGTCACACTGGCTGTGTCCAATTTAAATGTGATAGAAGAGTTTTTCGGGAAACTTTCACTCTTAAATATGGTATCGCATAATTCTGCAGCATACATAAATATCTGGTAAGCTTACACTTACATATCTGTTTTCATATTAAAACTTGAGGAAGGCGTAGTTATATCTAGTTCTATTTTGAGAGAGACTAAACACATGCTACGTTTTCCAACACGCAGGTAGTTTGCATATCTTTTCTACAAAACATTTTCACTGTTTTACAAACTGATGAATATTGAAAAAATAATAATTAAGTGCAGTGTGTACTGTGTAGTACATATCTACGATCATTCAGATCAATTTCAACATGTTGGGCTAGGTAGTTTTTAGGGTTCAGATAATAAAACTGCACTTGCTTCGTCCTATTTTCTATGTGATGCACTCTTGCAATGTCTCCTTATCTGTCATGGTTGTAGTTTGTCAGG
The DNA here is from genome assembly GCA_026936325.1 of Platynereis dumerilii. NCBI lineage: Eukaryota > Metazoa > Annelida > Polychaeta > Phyllodocida > Nereididae > Platynereis > Platynereis dumerilii. Next base: position 10,824,078 of record JAPTHN010000009.1, read on the forward strand.
CCACGTTGTGCACTTTTGGAAGGTAAAATTTTAGCGAATAACACAGAAAGTGGTATTCACTGTACAAAGTTAAATTTACTTAGGCATTCATAGAAAATCTGAATAAAATGAAATACTAATTCAGCTTACAAGTTTGGCATCAAGGAATGGGCTTCAACAATTCTGTCCTTGTTGCTATACTGGCCTCACCCACCAGGTCCCACATCAGAAAATGTTTCTGTATGTATCCGTTTGACTGGGCAAATGAACAAGGAAAGAGCTATAATATAAAGCATTTTCCGCTGCAAAAGAGTAAACATATAATTTATTTAAGCAAAATTATACTATCACGCAGCAGTCCAGTATCTCCACATATTCCTCTGTGGTATCTCTAATAGTGGAGCACAGTGATTGAAGTTATCAGATTTATTCTTGTCACGCTTTATATATACCATCCCATTTAAATATGTATAATTTCATGAAACTTGACCAACATTTAAAGATTAAATAACAAATTTCCAATTGTCTTTTTTGGAATCTGAATATCTAACAACCATCTGAAAAATAAGTGAACAAATTCTCAAATTCATGAATAGTTATTCAAAAAATCCCTTTGAAAAAGAGATGTACTTCTTTTTAGTACATCTCTTGAATTTGTACACTTTAAAAATGTGTATTGAATATGGTTTCTGAGTAGCAGATCGATGGCACATTTTCAACAATTTGTCTTAACTTTCTCTGTGCAAAAGCAAGTATACTAAAAGGGATGTTTCATGATGCGCAGTATGCTGACAGTTTGGTAATAGAGTTCAGTGATTTTTGCAGAATATATTTGTATATATACCGATTTTAGTAGAGTGCCTCTATGACAGACTAAGTGGAACCACATTAAAAGTTCATGGCAGCTGTGACAAAAGCTGGCATATAGTAAGAAGACACTTTGTGCAAAGATGTGTCATATATGAGAGGCTCGACCTCATTTAACTCATTTAAGGACACAAAGGACTGTATAAAATAAATGGACTTGCACCAAGTAACTGTATAGGGAATTTTGTGCCAACAACAACTAAGGTGTCTCAAATATTTGTGAAATGACGGAAGAGAGACTGGTCCATGTCACAAATATGACACTATTTTTCACTGAAAGCAACCAACGTTCCTAAATAGTTAATAAAATTCAATATCTTCAGGGAAAGTTAACCTGGAAACATTTACCTGCATGCACCATTTCTTTTGTAAGAGCAATCAGTGCTGGTTTCTTATCTCTTGCTCTACAAATTTGTCAGAAAGGAGAATCAAGTAATCCAAAGAAAAGATAGATGTTATATTGGTCAACTTTAAAGTCAGAATAATCAATCGTAAATAACCCAAATATATTACTTTGTGCTGCCAACTTTATCATATACGGATGAGAACTCCAAAAGATATTCATTTTGGAAAAAGTTCCGGGAAATCAGTCAATGGGGAATTACAAAATACATTGCCAAGGCTTTGTGCAACCTCTGATCATTAATCAATTTGGATGAAATTTTGTATGTGTTCATTTTACTTAAAAATGTTGTCAGCATTTTTGAGTTTCTAATTGGGGGTTTTAGAACATTTGATTTTGCACATACAATTTGGACCACCCCAATGACACTTCATAAAATTGTATTGTCATAAACATGTAATGTGATACACAGCTATGTGTGCTAGGCTGGCTGTGAAACAAAAATGTCAGAGATACATTCCCTGATTATAGCAGAGTGGCAAGCTAAATGGAATAACATTAGAAGTTGCTGTTGCCTAGATGAAGCATGCTGTGATAAAAGCTCACATATTATGACAGCCTTGAACTCATTTAACTTTGCAAATGGCCAAGGAAAGACACTTATATAATGTAATGGTTCTGCACTGAGATTCAGCTCAGACTAGTGTGAGTAAATGTAATAAAACTTCCTCTCATGTCATGATGTTTTTCCTCTAATATGACTGAAATTATCAGATTTACTCATGTCACGCTGGCATGGCACCGTCCTATTCCCAAATCCACCCATCTCCATTGATAAAAATAATATTCCTAATCTTAGCATTGCCAGAAAATATCTCTCTGTGCGTTTAATTGTAGTACTGACATAAAGTTCTGCATTAATTACATTAATTTAAAATAATAAGTGTTCTGAGATTTTGAAAATTAACCTATTAAGTCTTACCATACCATACCATGTTTCCATTGGTCTTTAACTTTCAACCAGCCTAGTACGTGCATGTATGCATATCAATCAATTTGAACATGTCATTCCAGAACATGTTTTTTGTGACCTAGTATTTTTAGTGTTATATATTGTGTGATTTAGATCATAAAACTCACATTGTATTTCTCTCTCCTCTTCTTCTAAATTCAAATTTCTTGACTCGCTGCGACCTATTTTCTGTGTAATGCACATGTTGATGCCTTCTTAGTTGTCATAGGTGCAGTTTGCCAGGCCACATTGTACACTGCTGGAAGTTTAAACTTTTCATAAAAGCAAAGATAATCCCCATCTGAACATTGTTTTGACATTGTTGTTGAGCAAGAGAAGACTTGTAAATACAAAGGTGTCATTTTGAAGACCAGGAAGCTGTGTTACTTCCAGAATATCAGAGAATCCCTATGTATCCTGTCTTTTTCATCAAAATGAAGGTGCGTGATGTCATTGGTGGGTCATATGACTCAGTCACTGAGCTTATAAGTATACAATAGGGATGCCTTACAGGTGTATATGACAAGACACACACAGTGACTGTTGTGTTATAAGACTGTTGGTGCTCTCAGCTCAAATGTATAGTACACAAATATAGAATGGCCTCCCCGAAATGAACGACAAAATTGTTGACTTATTCTGAGTTGTTCACACCTTTTCAGCTAATCATGTCATTTATTTAGTTGGAGAGGCCCCTCTACATTGGATACTACACTTGAACCACACCATTTGCAGTCATGAAGAATATGACTTTACTTTATATTTTGAGTCATACATTCTGGAAATACATATGTATTGAAAGTCCTAGGCTTAGTGCCTTGTAGCTTACCAAGCTCCAAACTTTAGGCTACTTGTGTATAAGATATTAGACACTGTTAAACTGACAGATAATTATCACCAAAAAAGACCCATGTGACAATATCATGTCTAGTAGCTACAAATTGTACAATTCCAGGATGACCACTGGATAATCTTGCAATTAGACTAGTTCTGGCAACAGAATATGTCGACTGACCTGTGTGGATAGGAGAAGGATAAGGCGTTTGTAAAGTCTATCTGTCACTGACACTCTAAAAAATGTCGGGACAAAATTGGTTTTTTAGATTCAAAATGGTTTTTTGAAAAACCAAATTTCAATGCAAAACCAACATGGATTTTTCTAAAAATCCATGTTGGTTTTTTGCATTGAAATTTGGTTTTTCAAAAAACCCATTTTGAATCTAAAAAACCAATTTTGTCTGGAATTTTTTAGAGTGCATTGACATCTGTCTAGTGTCTATACATCATGCAACCATCTGGTTATAGATCAATATTCGTATACTACTGTATGACAAACATCTGAAATATCTTCTCATCCACAATCATAAAAGTTGTTAGTGGAATCATTTGATGAATTGTAGTTTGGACAATTGCAACACCATGGAGGTATTAGTTGGACACCTCTTTGTCGGGTTCTAACATGCATTTTTGTCAGTTAGATCCCTCCCTCCAGCTTCCGGTAGGGATCTAACTGACAAAAATGCATGTTAGAACCCGACATAGAGGTGTCTAACTGACTTAGACGTCATGTGCTTCTTCTATTATACATTTTTCCTTATAATTTTTGCAAAATAAACAATAATCTGATTGTTTGTTTGCTGTTGTTAACAGTGTTAATCCTTGGCAGGGCACTAACATGCACAATTGTCAGTCAGATATTAGCTTTTCCAATGGTATAAGTATCATGGCGATGTCTTAGACAGTGCCATTTGCTTAATTTCTTTTTTTTGGTCATATCTCCAATACACTGTACCATTTGACCAGTGACAAATGAACTAATTGAGCAGAAAATGTTAAATTTTGTCCCATCCAATTATGGCAAAAATCAGGATGGTTCCAAATGCACCTGTTGGCAGATTATTAGTAATTTGGCACGTTGCTGGAAAAAGAAATGAAAATGGAGACAAAACTAAAATCTCAAATTAATATCTTCAATCAAAAATGTCATCGATCTGTCTGTAAGGGAGCAACCATAATTTATTAATGAGAATAGGCTTGGGAGTTTTGCTTGACTGGCAAAGTTCTATTTATTTCACACTAACACTAACAGCGACAGTTGGCTAATTATTTATTTTTAGCATGCGAGGTACTCAATTCAAGGATTTTATTTCAGCAAAAATGCCTATCTTAAAAAACTACAACCCCCCGCCTCCCCTCTTAAACTACTAATGGTAGCTTCTGAGTCACCAAATTCATATAGAACCATGATAGGCCTAAGATATCGGCCTATACAAGAATTGTGTTTATGGAGAGGATGCATGTTCTTTATCTACACTTACCCTGACCCAATATGATTTTCTCATATATGTTACTTTGTTGTTTACGGCTTCACTTATTTCTCATCAGTGCTATAGAGCTCTTCTTTATATGTGAGTGATAATCAAGGAGGCAAAGATCTGAAGACATAAAGGGCCACATCATAATATCTCATTACACAGCCAATAGCACATACTGAACTGTATTACAGAACCACATTACACAGTTATGCAGTCTTCTTGCAAATAACAAAGCAGAAAAAATACTAATTATCTGTCATTTCTAGGTTTACAACAGCATCTCAGAGAATCTGCGTGGTGAGAAATAAGTGAAGCCGTAAAAAAACGTGTAAAGCTGTATGGGAATTGTGAAAGCAGGGTAGGCCTATTGGTAAACCTGATTTTTTCTTTTTTCTTGACTGGCAGAACAAAATGGCTATGATCAGACCATGAATGATACAATGTGAACGGGGGAAGAAAAAAAATCAAACTAAATAGGTACAACACAAAAGGTTATTCACCTAGGGAGAGGCAATATGTGATTTATCCAGCGAGGGCGTTAGCCCGAGCTGTGATGAACACATATTGCCGATCCCGTGGTCAATAACCGGCTTATACCATAAGACAAACCTGAAACTTGTCATTTGTTGCTGTGTTTTTTTTCACAGCTTCACTTATTATTCTCCCATGGGAGGATAACTGGACAACAAGGAATGTGGGTTTTATTGCAGCGACATACTGGCTCATGATTGGCTGACAGAGGTGTCGAATGGTATAAGTAGATTGAATGAGATTGAATTCAATTAACTGTCTAACAGCAGATGGTACAAAAGATGAACAATAACGATTTGTTCTACAATGAATTGCTGACAGTCCAAGACAGAAACTCCAAGGTATTTTTTGCAATAACACCAAAAACAATCATTTTTTGTCACTACTGTAAAATTTAAATTACTTCAATTTTTTTCAAACGCTGTTGTCTGGAAAAAAGTAGACAACATACATGGCCATATAAATTTGCCAAATTTTGGCCATCTTTGCAAACATAGCAACACAAGTTAATGGATTGTCAAAGTTCACTGTTCCTGCAGAAGCAGGTTCATCACAAATTGCTTCAAAAAGGCTTCACTCTAAAAAATTTCAGACAAAATTGGTTTTTTAGATTCAAAATGGTTTTTTGAAAAACCAAATTTCAATGCAAAACCAACATGGATTTTTAAAAAAATTTGGTTTTTCAAAAAACCATTTAAAATCTAAAAAATAACGTGCAAGCACTTTAACAGCTGCTTGTAGATCTATAGGTGCAAGTATCTACTAATATGCTATTTAATTCTATCTATCTATCTATCGATCTTTCTATTCCTCCCTTTCTTGCTTCCTTCCTTCCTCTCTTCATTCCTTCCTTCCTCCTTCCTCCTTCCTCCCGTCTCTCCATTCCTTCCCTTCCTTCCCTTCCTTCCCTTCCTTCCCTTCCTTCCCTTCCTTCCCTTCCTTCCCTTCCTTCCCTTCCTTCCCTTCCTTCCCTTCCTTCCCTTCCTTTTGTGGTGTTGTTAAAGATGCCTTGTGTTTCCATATATATATATCTTTGTGTTTTTAACAATCCCCCTGGCTGGCACTTGGCTGCTGCCATCACTGCAGCAGAACATTTAAAATTCGCGGGAAAATTGTACATTTTAGTTTAGAAAATACAAATTTATTGTCACAGAAGTTTACCAAAAGTTGATGGAAGCAAGATAATATTCTATTCAGACTGCATGCCAAGTTTTAATGACATAGGTGAAACAGCACGACCAGGGGAGTTGTCATATTTTTTCCTGAAACTCCTCTCGCAATACAGGCTGCAAGCAGCTGTAAAAACCAATTTTGTCCCGACATTTTTAGAGTCTTCTTATGCAATATAATATGTATAATTTTGTCAATTCTTTCCTTTACAGTGGCAGCCATAGGAGTCAGTGTGGGCCAGCATGGATGTCCTGTCGCCAAACTTGAGTCATGTACGTCAACCTTAAGGGAAGCCGTCGACAAGTCTACTGCCGCTTTTGGTTATTTTTCCGACAAGGAGCTCAGCCATATTTGCTGGTATGTTTGTTTACAATTTTGTCTTAATTTTATTGTCATATTTATGTGAAATCCAAGTTATTTTGCTATTTTAGTGCAATGTCAGTCATCCATGTCAAGTGAGGATTCCATGTCACAGCTGACATCCCTTTTGCCCAGCATTGCAGTATATTTGTGTTGTCTGGGCTGAGATTACTTAGGCCACACATAATTGATCTTTAGCTTCTCGGATTCCTCTCAAGGCCCTTTTTCTAGGGTCGGTCGGTAGGACAAAAAAAAAAAAGTTTAAAAAAATAATTTTATAATGTCAAAAAATTTTTTTTTTTTCCATCAGCAGCATATCTATTGTGTCGGCGGGTCCGTGTCAAATCTGTAAATGGACTTTACAGAATTGCCCAAATGTCAAACACTGTTGGTAGATACAAACCTCTTTTCGCATACCATCAAGCGTTGAATATAGGAGAATGAAAAATTGGTATGATAACAATTTTTGTACAGGACCCCACATACCCTATCATTGTAGTGAAATAGAAAATGTCCTCTTACATGCTACATGTATCTGTTGCATCCAATTTCAGGTCATGCAACAACCTGCCAAGGTGCCTTGGACAGGTTTCTTTGGAAGGATGTTCTCATTACCAGAGGGGTGACCTGGAAGCAATCCAACATAGCTGTGCTTACATGCAGTACTTCTGCCAAGAGGAACTCAAAGGTACTTACCATCTTGATCTTTAGTACAATTTGTGCTTGTCACACTCTAAAAAATTTCAGACAAAATTGATTTTTTAGATTCAAAACGGTTTTTTGAAAAACCAAATTTCAATGCAAAAAACCAACATGGATTTTCTAAAAAAATCCATGTTGGTTTTGCATTGAAATTTGATTTTTCAAAAAACCATTTTGAATCTAAAAAACCAATTTTGTCCCGACTTTTTTTAGAGTGCATGGTGATATTGGATAGCAACAGCTTTTCACTCCAAAAAGTGAAATAGATTTAAAAACAGTTTTATTATAGTTGTTTTAATTAGCATGAAATTCCAGGCATTCAGTGGAAAATTAAAAGAACATAATTGTAGAATCAACTTGTTTGATTGGTTTAGAGCACTAACTAACTGTCATTGACATCGTATCACAACTACTTGGGGCAGGATCATTCCTAAACTAAAAAAAAAAAAAAATCGGGCATTTATCTTGAAATTCACTCCTACATGTCATTTCGGACACTGTTACAGTATTAACAGGTTTGTCTCCATTTATGTTCCGAGTTTATGAAAAGGTTGCATATCAAAGTAATATGAGCTGTGTTGGTATCCCCGTTGCTTACAACAAGGTGATTGGTTCTGTTGACCAAGCCAAGGAGTCTGACTTAATGCGTGTGTTTGTTGAATGTTTGTTTGTTTGGATCAGCCAGTGATTATGTTCTTCAGACAACAGGTCAATAGGAAAGTGGGTTGTGGGTTAGAATCATGTATATTAGGGGATTATAACATGCTATTATTAACTGTTGAAACAGGATTTCATTTCATTTGCAAACAAACCAGATAATATGTCATCTGGTGGGTTTCCAAAAACACAAACATACGCTACCCCCCTTTTCATAGTGCCACCTACCCATAATACCTGCCGTAATCCCCATACGGAGACAGAACTATTGTACCTTTACAAGCATTTCTTACTTTGAATAATTATTTGATTTCAGAATATCGCACCCACCGCAGTTGCTTCAACAATTCCGCCCTCCAGAAAGAAGGCATTGGATGCAACGAGAGTTTGGCGCTTGCTTCGGCCATTGCCATTGCTGAGCATGAGCATCTGTCAGGGATTACCAATGATGCTCAGTACAATGCCCAGGACAGGAGCAACCTCAAGTGCCAGTAAGTTAATATGTTCAATTAGTGTTGATGATAATGGATAATTGGGGCTTTATGTTCTGCATATACATATGCATATGGTGGTAGCACTGGTAGGCTGAAGGACACATCAATGTGGTGAAGGACGATACACTGCAAAACCTAAGCTGAACAGGAACAGTACACTGTAACAGCAGCTGCCTCTCTTTAAAGGCAGTCACACTGAAAAAAGTTTTGTGTGAAACAGACAAAAGAAACTTTCTGGTGTCCGTCCAAAATTTTGTGTAAATTCAGACAAAATGTACACATAGTTTTTTTATTCTAATTGAAAAAATCATACAAAAAGTTTTGATTGTCAACTTCCTTGTCTATTTCGCATACAAATCTTGTCTGATATACACAACATTTTATTTTGGACAGACATTAGCAAACGTTTGTTTCGTCTGTTTTACACAAGCATTTTTGTGTACAGTTAGGAACACAAACAAATGATCATTTTACCGGTACAATACAAAACTGTTGACATTGAAAGGTTAAACTTTTTCACACAGCATTTGTATCCTAATTGGGAGCTTTTAACTTCTACCTGAAGCCTTAACTCACTTTATCATGAATCAACTTACCTATACTTAAAGGGGAATGACTGAGTGAATGGCCAAAAGGTACTGCATAGAGCGCACTGCAGAGTGACATCAAATTGAATCAGACAGGTTGTTGCTGTTAACGGATCTAAAATAGTCTGTCATTATATCATAACCAGACAGAAGAGCTCTCCATGACATATGAGACCGTTACAATTACCCACCGTCATTGCACAATAAATCTTCATATGATGAAAGAAGCCTTTAAAACGAGACCCTTTGCAGTTAATATGAACAGTCTGCCCATTCATTTTCATATGAGCCTTACAGCATAGTTGTGTCATAATCATGACTCACTGAGGTGCCTATTACAGTGGTCCCTGTGTCTTAAGAATGAATGGCCTGATTTGACTACCTCCCCCATGCACTAAGTGGTATTTTTAGTACATTTTGCACCCTGAGAAGACCACAACTTCATAAGAGACACCATGGTCAGTTATTGATGACTGCAGAAGAGAGGTTCCTGAGCACCTCCTGGGAGCTTCATAAGAGGTTCCTTGGAGGTTCCAATATATAAGGGGCTCCTGAGGAGTCTACATATGGACAGTTGGACATTGTCAATAGTGATCATCATGTTTACAATGCAACCGAAAGATTGTTTTGAGGCCTACACGATACCTCTCCCTTCATCATGCAATGGGACAGACACAGTCCTGCTGAAATGATTTAGAATTTCAGTTTAATTTGACTAATTTGCCAGATAATTTTGAAGTAACAGCAGCCTCGATTATTTTCTGCAATTTTTTTTATTTCCAGGTATATCTCAGAATACATTGACTGCATGAGGGATGCGGTCAACATACATTGTTCAGCTGAAGCTGGTGATTGGGTTTTCAAGACTTACCACCACTACTTCTCACCTGTCATGGAGCACGACTGCCTACCTGCTGGTAAGTGTCTGAATTCAATATTGGTACATCACCACTGGAATTACCCTACATTCCAAATAATTAGACAACCCTTCTTTCTCTTTATAATCTCCACCAGAAATAACACAAGTTGGATATCCTTTATATATGATGATGTACAATCAGCAAAAGAAATGCTACTCTTGATTATGCATTTTTTTGGCTCATATTTATTTGCAAATGATTAAGAATGAATATTTGGGTACTTGACGCACTTGAACGAAATAATTACTGGTGCTGCTTTAATAATTTCCCCTCGAAGAAAACTCCTAGCCCACCCCTGGATGTATCTAATGGTCACTCCCTAACTTCTCTCAACCGTTGTAAATAATTCAGACGAAGAGAACACAAATCCTCATTTATGCTTAATTCAATTATTGGTGACGACAACTTAAGACAATTTTAGGACTTAGGCAGAATGTTCAGCCTTTTCGGACTGAGAAATGAACTCTTCGTCAAACAAAGAACTAAGGATCTGGTAGGATTCCAGAAAACATTTTCATTTTTTTTTAAATTAATATTACGTAAAGCAAGAAGGTCGAAAGACATGGTGGTCGAACCTTACATGACAATGTAACTTATCTCAGGAGAGGATGCTTAAGAAATATATCATGCACTACTAAGTAACAAATGAGGTCGACAAATTAGAAGATTAAGAGATTGACGATCTGGTGTCATGAGGCTAAGGAAACAATTCACACAACACAGCAGTGCCACACCTTGAAAGTCCCCTGGTGAGACAGATCTCTACATGATACAATGCCATACCAGTTTATTATCATAAAGTGATGTTCTCAATCCTTTATTTTCTTCACACCAATAAAATCAGTCATGCAAATTGGAAAGTGAAAAGCCTCTCTGGTGAGAGAGTTCAAGTTTGAGTATAGCTTGAACACCCTACCCAGCAGATGGACAACATTTGACCACAGTGATTATAATAATTTGCTGAAGGTAAACCGTTCTTCATAGTTACTAAAATTTTCTGCATTCCTTTCCAGGTTCCAAAGTGGGGGTAGCCATCATCTTTGGCACCGCAATTGGACTATTTACCATAATGCTAATCGTCATCTTCACAAGCATCGTGTGTCATCGCAAACAGCAACCTGCGACGAGGATTTCTTCTGACCAGTTTCACGCTTTCTCGAATCTTTCCAAAGAGACCACACGGAGTTGCAAATGGAGTGAGATGACTACACAGACAAACAAACACAGACGAAAGAGTGAAAGTACTTACGTATCCTTCAGCCCTCAGAAGACGCATCACACTCCAAAGCACACTTGGAATCAAAGCGCCGTAGAAAGTAGTCCCAATGAAACAAAACGCTTACTCACATCATCAGTTAAAGATGATCAACATATGAACGGAAAAAATAAAAGCAACCCGCAAGATATTGAACTGATCAATTTAGCATCAAAGCCAGAGATGGACTGAAACGATGTGTTGTAAATTGCATAAATAGATCAACAATCAAACACAGGAGTGCCATTAAATGATATCATTGGCATCATTTGTTGATTTTTTGCTGATGACATGGGATATTGTGTCACCTATTGGATATATGTGTCCTCTATAGTATACACAGTGCTCAGATATGACCAGTGGTGTAGCCAGGTAATTTACAGAAGGGCGGCAAGAAGAAGGCTTGCAGTCTTTGAGGCTTGGAGTTATTTGTCACTGAATATGACCTCGCAAATAAAATATTTGCAAACTGTTTTCTCTACGAGAATTGCCGAACTCCAGTGAACATACTTTCCAGTTGTGTGTAATGATAACATTGAATTGTTGTAGCCCTACACATGTTTTATATTGTTTCTTTGGTATTTGTTTTATGTGATTTATATCTCTACTGAAATTGCTGAGTATGTGAGTAACTGCGGTTCACATCAGATCATGCCAATTTCTGATAACAGTTTTTGATTTTGACTGACAGCTGTAATTTATGTGCTTGGAAACAAATCTGTATTTGTTATGATTTCAAACCCCGGAGTCAAAAACATATTAATAAATTAAATTGTTCAACAAAAGAAAAGAGAAAATTTGCAGTTGGCCCATACGAGTATATTGTACAGAATGTGTACACACACTTCCAGGCAATTCGGTTTGAAATATCCAAAAATCTTTCATCCAGTTGGTGTTGGGATTTGTCAATTTGGTTGATGGCAATGAAGATAAATTTTCAACTGACTTTGGTGTTTCATTTATGTCATCTGATGACTTTCAATTATTGTCAAATACATGTGTCTATTTAAACATAAATTGAAACAATACAGTACAAGCTGTTGTTGACTTGTCTCTTTCTTTGGCAAGCATGCAGATATACCAGGTTATCCTAAAGTTAATTTCTTTAGAAATGGTGCTATTAGACCTGCAAAATAATTTAAATGTTATTACAACCTTGCTCATAAATATGGAATACTTCATTATCCCCTCTTGAAATTGATAATGCTTAGTTCTCACGACAGTGGTTAAGTGACGGCGAAGCTGTCTAGGTGCCAGGAAGCCACATTTCGGCGTTTCAAGTCATTTTTGGACAATTATATAATCAATTAGAGGTTATACATCGTCGTTGATGGATCCTATTACGACGAGGCACTCGTTTTCTACGCCGAATCGCTCGTAATTACTGACGAGGCAACCCCCAATGAGGAAGAGAGTTGTGTCGGCGAGTTGTGAGGAGCCTCGGTGAAGTTCCATTGCTTCAATGTTAAACTAGCTTCGCCCAAGGAGTCTCTTGCTTCGCCAAAGCATCCTCTTGCTTCACCCAAATATTCAATTACGCCCAAGCTAATAGCTGTTACGGTGAGGCAAGTAGCTGTTTCGGCGTTTCAACAGCTTGTTTGTGACGCCGAGTTGTGCTGTTGCGTCGCCGAAGTTGTATTGACTCAATGATAAATAGCCTCGCCCAAGCACTCTCTAGCTTCGCCCAAGCTGTCTCTACCTTCGCCCAAGCTGTCTCTACCTTCGCCCAAGCACTTTGGGGGTCTTTCAGGTCTTTTGCTTCGTGACTTCTTGCTTCGTAAAGATTCAACAGTTTGAATCTTTGGTGAAGCAACTTCTTGCTTCACCAACCTGTCACGTGACTTCTAGGAACTTTTGGCGAGGAAGTTTAAGATGCGCCGTAGACGAAATTATCGTCGCCGAATTGTTGAATGTAGTTTAACCACCTCCTACTTTCCTGGAAAAGTAAGAAGCGCCGCGACAAGAACCCTCTGATACGTCTCCGTGTGAACTAGGCATCACTTTGGCAACTTCTGCTGGAACTTGTGATGGTCCAATTCGATCAAAACTACTTCCAATGACTGCCATAGAAAGAACATATTGCCATTTAAAACACACGGTACAGTGTGAACCCCAGGTAGAGCTACAGCAATATGAATATGGAAATTCAGGGGTTTATGAACGTGGGGTGACCCAAAAATTCAAAATTCTCACTAAAATAAAAGTTGAGACTTTAAAAAAAGTTGATTGGGGAAGATATCTAAACCTTTACAAAAGACTCTGCTGTCAGTCAAACTTCAAAATTTACTTTTAATTTGCACTTTTTAAACAAAAAATACTCAATATGTATTTATGAGCCAGAGTGTAGTTGTGTCTCAGATCCTCTAGGAAGTGTGGGTAGTTACATGTGTTGCTATGGTAAGTATGACAACCCCATAAAGTTATTTATCTTTTTACACGGGCAGACAATCAAGAAGTAGTGAAGTGAGTAATAGACTTGTGGTTTCGTTGTTCTCTGGAGATATTGTCTTCCTATGAAGTAACAATTTAAAAAATATATATTATACATCTAAAAGATATTTGAAGTATCACAGGTCTGCTTTGTAACTGGGATAGCTTTTGTTGATTCAGTATGACAATGATGCACAATGTAACTTTGATGTAGTTATAAAGTGAATGCTTATTTGCATATTCATATAGTATTATAAGAACTATTGTGAGACCATGGTTTGCCTCAGCTGTTATTAGATGCTCAACTACTGCCACTTGAACACTATACCAGCTTCCATTTACAGCACATGCCCCATTAGACCAACAGAATAATTTAGGCTCAGGTGGATTTATCAGGCTGCATGACTTCCTGTTCCTCAAGGAATTGTGGGTAATTATGTGCGTTGCTATGGTAATCCTGGAAAGTTATTTTTCTTTTTATGTAAGCAGACAATTGAAAAGTGGGGAAGAGTGCAAGACATGTGATTTCCTTGGTCGAAGGAGATATTCTTTCCAATGAAATCAAGAGCAAACTAAGAAAAATGCTTTTAATGATCGGTAATATTAAAATGATAAGGTTTTCACTTCGGTCAATGACTTTTCACAAAACCACAAGCCACTATGATTATAACTCATTTATAAAGTGTTGTAATTGCAGGTTATAAATAGACCGACAGACAGCTAGGCAGGCAGGCAGATAGATAGATAGATAGATAGATAGATAGATAGATGGAAATTGCAATAGGCTACCTTCAACACATACTTCTCACCTGAAGCTACAGCTCATCCATTTGACCAGCAAGAGTCATCCGGGCACTCACTTGAGCTTTTAACCAATTATGGCTGACTGAAAGTGTTTTCTTGTTACTTCAAGCTAATGAGCTTAGTACACAGCTACCTTGCTGTCCTTGGGTCTTCTTCTTTCACAGCTTTTTAGGAGACTTGGACCTTGAAAAGTATTCAGGTTCTTGTAAAGTAATTGTCATTTAGTGATTGGATGAAAACCTCCATTTTATATCATGAATCTCTGCAGGCCCATTATGAGGTAGGTCTGATATCCTATACAACTACTTGCCATGTTATAATTGATGACTCATATCCAAGCAATTATCCGGTACAAGTAAGTGCAGTCATACCCTTTACTTTTGATATCTGCATGGATGCTTTCAAAAATTTATTGTTCCATAATATTTTTGGAACAAAGGGTCTTGAACAGTTTTTACCAGGATATACTGTGTACTATAGTAGAGAGTATTTGATGACGAAGTGCAGTTGGCTTCATCATCTTGACCTGTGTATTCTACACACGACCAACTGTTCAGAATTTTAAGCTTGAAATCCATCTTCGTAATGCCTCTTTACAATAACTTTTGGCTTTAATACCTCTTTTTAGTACTTTCACTTGCATCTGTGAAAGATTCTACAGCTCATAATCCTGAAAAATTCATTGGGGACTTGTGATTCCCTGCCATAAAGTGTGATGTCTGGTTCATGTTTGATATTGTTTTAGCTTTTTTATTCGAAGAGCCTGCTGCCCGATAGAAACTGTCTATTCACTCCAAAGAGTGTTTTCAACTAACAGTGCAATTAGTAATTCTTGGTGAGCGACAGCAAGTACACCATTCACATCCTATCTTATATTTTTGTTGTTTGCTCAGATTTTCTTTTGGTATACAATTCGCCAATTCTTGATGAATCTGGCCATGCTATACATCAATCTCCATCTTTTCAAAAGCTCTACAGATTTTTATCTTTACAGAACTATCTGTTACTTCTAACACCCCATCCACACGTGTATGCTATCCACACAGCTCTATGCACGTGCCTGCCATGGTTGTAGTTGGTTGTTCTCCCTAGGCTCAGAAGAGGGAGGCATCAAATAAACAAAACAAAACAGGTTCTTTGTTACAAATCAGGACACTAAAAACCAAATTAACAAAACTACACAATTTCAATCCTTTCTACTTTCCCCTATCAACTGGCTAATTCTATATATCCTAATCCATATTAGAAATTACGCTTTTTCCCTGATTTTTCTTTCTGCATAGGAATCCTTTTTACGGATTTTTACCTTCACAGTACTTTTAAAACATCTATGAGTTCTTCACCTACAGCAGCTCTTGGAATCCTCCACTCGCAAGAAGGCAACACCTTTCCAATCATCTTTTACACTCGAGGCCAACGCATGTCAGCGCCACAATGATAAACCACAATACTGCACACTGCTACTCATTTGTAGGCCTATCTCTTTATTCCAAGAAGCATGGGGGTCCTCTATTTTATATACTTTTGTTGCATGAGCATTCTAATTCTGGAATTAACAAGTCTGGTTTTTTCTTCTTCCATGCAAACCAGAGTGCTTCTTTGTACCTAAGCTTAATTGTTATCTGCTAGAAACACTTTACAAGGAAGTCACTCATGGAAACTGCACCTTCCGCACACGCCACACACTTCTTGCACACAATTGTGCTGAAGCCTCACCTTGCATATTGATCAGATTGTGCCTGACCAAATGTATTCCCATTCTTATTTTGGCCATCATCTATGAGTTCTTTTCTACATATAAATATAACAAGAATCCATGGATTCAAAACCGGCCTTTGGCGATTGTATATTCGGGATTGAAATCATGAAGAGGGTGATTTACATATTATTACATGGACTGTTTCGTATTGAGCAGTGATTGCCAGACTGATAGTGCTTGCTGCAGGCCATTAAAACTTTATGGGGAACCTCTTAGCAAATGCCTATACCATATTTCAGAACTGTAAGTCATATTGGAAATTTTCTCATAATTTATGAGGGAACCCCTAAACAAATCCCAAAACCAAATAATAAAGTCGCCAAGGGCAATTCAAAATATGGTGGCCATTTTGGCAGCCTTCTTGGATTTTTCTAAAAAAAATTCTTAGGGGAAACCCAAAGTGAACCCCTATACCAAATTGCATAAATCTAAGTGAAATACTAAAGACGCAGTGGACAATTCAAAATATGGTGGCCATTTTGGCAGCCTTCTTGGATTTTTCCAAACATTTCTGAGGTGTCCCCTAAGTGAACCCCTATACCAAATTGCATAAATCTAATACAAAAGACACAGTGGACAATTCAAAATATGGTGGCCATTTTGGCAGCCTTCTTGGATTTTTCCAAACATTTCTGAGGGGTCCCCTAAGTGAACCCCTATACCAAATTGCATAAATCTAAGTGAAATACTAAAGTCACAGTGGACAATTCAAAATATGGTGGCCATTTTGGCAGCCATCTTGGATTTTTCCAAACATTTCTGAGGGGTGCCCTAAGTGAACCCCTATACCAAATTGCATAAATCTAAGTGAAATACTAAAGTCACAGTGGACAATTCAAAATATGGTGGCCATTTTGGCAGCCTTCTTGGATTTTTCCAAACATTTCTGAGGGGTCCCCTAAGTGAATCCGTATACCAAATTGCATAAATCTAAGTGAAATACTAAAGTCACAGTGGGCAATTCAAAACATTGGTGGCCATTTCGCAGCCATCTTGGATTTTTCCGAAAATTTTGAGGGAACCCCTAAGTGAATCCCTGTACCAAGTTTAATAAATCTAAGTGAAATACTAAAGTCACAGTGGGCAATTCAAAATATGGTGGCCATTTTGGCAGCCATCTTGGAATTTTCCAAAAAATTTTGAGGGAGACCCCAAAGTGAATCCCTACACCAAATTTCATAAATCCAAGTGAAATACTGGCAGCCTTTAAAACTCGCTCTGACCTTTCACAAGGCATGCGGGCCGGTAAAAACTGGTTTACCGGACCGCCAGAATTTTTACAGGTCTGTTTATGTGTGGTGGCAAGCTTTTTGCAACCAGTTCTGCAGACTTTAGTTTACAATCTGTAAAACTGATATCCAAACAGAGTGGACTGTTGCACCGTGAAAATGGCACTTCGTGAATCATCATATTGACGATTTGTCACGATAGTTTTACTCTATTAGTTACATGACAAATCCTTCTCTATATCATGACTAATCAAACATGTTTCCCATGGACGTTACATTTGGGGAGATGACACTTCATCGGATATTATGACTCACAGTCACAGAGTGCCAAAATCTGTGGGAAGCAAGCACTCATGCATATCAAATTTACAGGCTGTAATGATAAAGTTTGTCAAAATATTATATCAGAATGAGAAATGCACTGAGAAAGGCTCTGGTCTCTTGGTGGAGTCTAGTGGATGGGTGTTGATAGACATTGCTTGCAGGAATAATTTGGCAATGGTACATAACTACATCATAGCACTGTACAGAAAGCTGGTGAAGAAGTAGACAATCCCAAGTGTTATACAAACATAATGATCCACTGAGCAAAAATGCCTCATCTAGGCATGAACAATTATTTTAAAACACAAGTGCTAGAATGGTTTGATTCTCACAGTGCTTTGGAATTATAAGCAATCCTGACACAGGGGCACCTTCTCCAATGAGGCTCACAGGCCCACTGCTGGCTGCAGCTGTTCATTGCACCTGTAACCATGGTAACCCCTTACAGTACCTGAATCCCCCATTCATAATGGGCAGGGCCATATTTGACATTGGCCCCCATTGCTCACTGGGTTGCAGCACTGTGTTCAGAGGGGCAAGGCAAGTGAAAAAGTGGACATGGACATGGACATGGACAGGACACATTTACACATGGACAAGTGGACAAGTGTCCCATTTCACCAAAAATCTGCTTAAGCCCTCCTCTAATAACTGGCCTTTGGCCGGTTAAAAATAGGCTAGAAACTGGATGGCTGTTCATATATAATTGTGTGTCACTTTTCATTAGCTGTTATTGTATGTTTTTTCTTCTGTCTCTTTTTGGTCAGATTGTGGCTGACATTCTGTTTTTATGGACATCTGGAAGTTCTTATCTTTTTTTACACCAAAATGGTCAGACTTATGCTACATTCTCACGGCGGCTCCCGGAGAACTATTTAAATTGGCGTCGAAGTATTTCCTGGTAATTTGGATGAATTTGGGTGATCCGCCGTCGACTTTTCACATCCCCCCAGGGGAAGTTTTTGTTCCCCTCAGCGGTTCCTAGAAATGGAAAAACTGCGCCGTGGATGTCAAAAAAGATTCAACAGGTACAAACTTTTTTTTCATGACGGCGGAACAGAGCCCAAAATTTTCTTGATTTTTGGATGTCCGGCGTGGATTTTTTCAGTGAGAACGCCTCAAAAACATCTCCGGCGGGATATTAGGACATCCCCTGCCCCTGAGGGGACCTCTCCTGCCCCCGCGGGGACCTTTCCTGCCCCCGCGGGGACCTTTCCTGCCCCTGGGGGGACATTTGCAGTATGACTGGGTGCCAAGTGCATTCATACTCCATGAGAAGGATGAAAATGTGTCAGACACATATTTTCTTAGTTGTTTTTAGTTGACCTTTTATTTATTAACAATTTTGGCTCATTGAATCGCCATTATTACCTCCTAAGTTGAAATTTTTAAAAATTATGTTTTTTCCTGTTTCACGACTAATTGCCTTTAAATCACATGAAACATGTTTAATAACTTGTCTAAAATAACATTGAATAATTTAGCCACCTTTCCGCTAATGTACAATGCCATTAAGGGCCTTTGTGGATGCAAGCAAGCATCAGACGTAAGTTTAGACCACCTGAAATTTTTGTTTATCACACATATTCAAGGAAGTGCTAAAAATAGATCAAGTTTTCTCTCTTGTAGAACTTCCCTGACACATAGGCAAGGAAATCCATGCAGAAATTTTTCAGCTGAGCACCTATTTTCCCTTATATTGCCAAAAAATTGACATGGCCTAAACTTTTGTCTGCTACTGTATAGGTGGATAGTCAGGGTAGGCTGAAGTTTGACATAGTCAAATTGTCAATCAATAGTGAATAGTAAACAGAGAAGAGAGTGCCTTTGAAGTTAATCTACATATTTATCTTTCCCTCTTTCCTTTAGAAATAACATCCTTAACAAACAAAATACTGATCACTTCAAAGACACTCTCTACCCATGTCTACCACACAGATAGATGACTAATGTATTGAACACGACTCCATGTTATCAACGGGCATTATTTTTTCTGTCTGTAAGACCATAGTTTAGAATAATAGAATAGAATAGATTTTTATTGGCAAACAAAATACAATTACACTTCAACATAACAAATAGCACAATTAAAATACCAATAGAAAATAGGAACTGACACAATGAATGTGTATTTGTTCCCTAGCAATTTCACAATATAATTTCTTAATCTTTAAGTAACAATGAATGAATATATATAGGAAATAAAAATCAATAATAATACTGATAAATTAAAAACATTGATAAGTACTAGCATTTACAAAAGTGGTAATGACTATAACCTTAATAATAGTTAAGAATTACAGAATTACAAAGGATATTCTAGATAGAGATTACAAATTCCTAAAAATAATAGTTATTTTCTTTTTAAATGTAAATTTACTACAATTTAAATCAATGACGTTTACAACAGAATTCCAAATTTCTGCACCTTTAAATCTAACATCCATTTTAACAATTTCTAATCTGCAAAATGGCAATCGAAAGTTATTCATATTTCTTGTTCTATAATGATGAAAATCAGCTTGATAATTAAACATATCTGAAAATATTCTTGGTAATTCACCTTTTACAAACTTATACATAAACATCATAATTGAAACTTTATACAATTTAGGTAATTGTAAAATTTTAAGTTCATTAAATATACTATTCAAGGGTGTTCTTCGACTAACACCTTTAATTATGCGAACCACCCGTTTTTGCAAAACTAATAGCGAATTAATATAATTAGCGTAAGTATTTCCCCATATTTCAATACCATAATTAAGATAAGGGTGTAAAAAACTATAGTATAAAGTAAGTAATGTATTATGATTTAAGTATTTTTTTGCTTTACAAATTATTCCAATAGATTTTGACAATTTAGATTTAATATAATTTATATGTTCTTGCCAATTTAACTTATGATCAATTATAACACCAAGAAATTTTGAGCTAAAAACACGAGAAACTTCATAACCATCAATCTGTAAATTACCAGTTATATTAACTGATTTATGACCTGATATAAACATATAATCAGTTTTGGTAACATTCAAAGTCAACTTATTCACAATCAGCCATTTACTTAATTTGCATAATTCAATGTTGATTTTTTTCAAAAGTTCATTTTCATCTTTCCCAGACAGGAACAAGTTAGTATCATCTGCGAACATTAAGACAAATAAATCAGTTACATTAGGTAAATCATTAACATATAACAAGAAAAGCAAAGGGCCTAAAATAGATCCCTGAGGAACACCCCATGATATTACATTTTCTTCTGATTTTGTATCATTGTAATATACAAATTGTTTTCTTTCGTGTAGATAACTAGAAAACCATTCATGAGCTATTCCACGTATACCATAGCAATACAACTTTTGTAGTAAAATTCTGTGATCGACCGTATCGAATGCTTTAGTTAAATCAATAAATACGCTTTCACATCAGATAAGTAGCTAGCACCAATAAACATAATAAAAGGATTTTGTGTTTTACCTTGATCTTAGACAAAATAATTTGTGGCTCTTCGCTACATGGTTGTGTTGCAAAAAAAAAGGGTAGCATCACAGAGGCTCAAGGCCCCGATCTGATGATACTTGGTAGTTTAGAAGGTGGAGTCACCATGGGAACTATGGATTTTTTGGTGAAAAAGAAGTTTGTTCAGCACATGAAAAAAAAGCCACCTGTAGCTTTGGGTACCATCATGTTAAAAGTGAGATAGAAAATTTCAAAACATTCAAGTAAATTTATGTCACAGCTAATTGATATATTTTAAATCCAAATAGATCAGAGGATCTAAATACAAATAATAAAAAAAATAATGTAAATGCACAAATGTGTACTTATATTATAGCCAATGAAAACTGACATCCAATTGTATATGAACAGCCATCCAGTCTCTTTCCTATTTTTATATTTGTATAGAACATAACTCATAGATGAGGCCCAAAATAAGAATGAGAATATATTTTGTTTAGCACAATCTGACCAATATGCCGAGTAAGGCTTCACCTCAATTGTGTGCAGGAGGCGTGTGTGGAAAGTGTTGTTCCCAAAAGTGACTTCCTTGTAAAGCATTTCTAGCAGATAACAAGCTTAGCTACGAAAGAAGCACTCTGGTTTCATACAAATGAAGAAGAACAGAAGTGATGGGTATATTCTATTCTGGTATTCTTTTGCTAGGTTTGTTTTTGTTGTAATATTTCACTGCGTATATTTCTGACACCTGAAGACTTTGTTTTTGCCGTTCTGTTCTCCAAATGCTGCGATGTTTCTTTATTAATCATTAAATGGAGGTACATATAGCAGTATATAACACAGTAGGCATAAAACTTTAAGAGGCTTGTTAGCCTACAAAAACAATAACACAGGTTGCAGCACACTTATTACCAAAGAAATAAACACTCATTTCATAAGTTATTTTGGAATTATAGATGTTAGTAAGAGTAAAAAAGGGTACAAACATTTTGTTACAAATTAATACAGTTTAAACAGCTCCACAAAAGATAATTAGATATTCCCATTACAAAAGAAACGATCTTTAATATTCTTTTTAAAAAGGAAGAGATAATCACAATTTGTAATATCAAATTAAATGTTAAAACTATAGTTAGTTTTAAATGTCAGTATGATAAGAAAGTGAATCATAATTAATGTTGCTAAGTTGGCAACATACATTTCTGGTCCCTATTATGTGATTATAAATGCCCTGGGCATTGCAATTAATATGTTGTTCAGGGCACTGCTCATTGAATATTCTGTCCAATGAACGTTAATCCATGTTGAGTTTTAATTTACATGTACTTCAATGACCAGAAGAAGTAGAAAATCTTCTAATTTTTGTAATTATGGAAGTTTTCCTGTATTCCGTAATAACAGTCTCGCTGTGAGTGCTAAATCTCAATGTTGTTAGAAAGTGTCTGCAGCATCCCAAGCATTATGTGGTGGTTACAAGAAAGATGAAACTCCATTATAGTGTCAGTGGCATTAAAAGCCTCATGATGATATAAATGAGCCTAAGTGTGTATATCATTCATGGCCCTCAACAGAGTCCGCTGACAAGGTTGGACTGGAAGAAAAAGCTACTATTTTGCTAACTCTGCTTGACCAGAACCGGTTTCATGGTGGCATCTCAAATAGTGCAATCTGTTGGTTGACTCTGACTTAAAGTGAGTATTTTAAAAAAGCTCGATATGAGAAAGTGGGTTGGCCTATTAACAACATGTCAATCTATAAAAATCTTGCAGCTGCAAAGTTCTGTATGATGCCACAGGACTCTAACTCTTGATGATTTCTGATTGTTAACTTAGTGCCTTTGTAAAATTCCTACTGAGTAGTTGCAAATTGCAAAATAATTATTATTAAAAAAAGATTTTGATCCCATTCATGGTAAAACAATATTTTCAGGCATAAAATGTCCTGATGCATGGGCACTTTTATATTGCAGCAATGTTATGAAAACTTGGCAATGTTGGTGAAATTTTTTTAGCATTGCATGGTAGTGTCAATTGGACAAAAATGTGAGTAAGGGCCCTTTTTTTTCTCATACACAAAACCTGTTGCATCGGTCGATCTTAGAAGCTATATAAAAATATAGAATGTAAGGCCCAAGCTAAGATCTAATAGATCCAGTTAGGTGAAGTTAACTGGAAATGGTCACTACCAATGGCGTGGATGAGACACTTTGCTCTTCAACATCTTGACTGTCAATGAGACTATTTACCTTATTGCAGGCAATCCCTGTGATTGATGCTACTCTACCTGGTGGTTAACAGGTGGAATGAGAGGGCCTGGCAAAGTGCTTTTAGTCATGAACTTCTGGTGGTTTTATCTAAGGCCAGATTTAATTAATTTTTAGTTTTCTGATTGTCTGACACAATTCTCCCTTAGTAGGTAGTTCTGCCGGGGCTCAGCATGCAAAACGAAGGTGAATTTATTTAATGTCCCTTACTCAAAGAAAATTTGACTAAGAAAGTAGAGCAAGATGAGAAACTGCTTCTGAACCTAAATGATGAAGATTTAAGTTGCCATTGATACTGCTCTTTACAGTTACCATGGCCACTTCCTTAGGAATGATTAATATGGCATGGCCAAAATCGGTTCTGAATTTAACTTTACAAAACTGACAGCTTCACTAAGGAAGTAGTATACCTCAGATGTTGAATCACCAGAGGCACAAAGCGAGTGGTTGAAAGTTCAAGAGTGCTAAATGTGAGTCTAAGATGCCGATATATATATTGCAAGATCTAGCATATTTTAAAAATTATTTTTGTGCTACATTAACATTTTGTCACGCGAATTAGATTTGCCCTATCTTCACTGAAAAAAAGGATTGTCTAATAACAGACAATAATTGTCTAATATGTGTCCGATCAATCGATTGTCTAATGCAGACAAATGAATTGTTCAAAATGTTAAAGAACTTGTTTGTTTCATTCAATTGATTGTCTGGTTCAAACAATCAATTGAATGAAGCAAACAAATTCTTTGACATTATGAACAATTCAATTGTCTGGATTAGACAATCACTTAATCAGACACACATTAAACAATTATTGTCTGTTATCAGACAATCCTTTTTTTCAGTGTTGACTGACCGCCCCTGCTGCCCACGTTCCCTTCCGGCACCCTTGTAGACCAGATTAATGCCATAAAAGTCTGTTATATGCTGTCATCCAACTAGATTTTATTCATTTCCATTATACGTTTTATTTCTTTCCGTTTGTGTTTATGGCAGTTTTATCCGCAAATAATTTTTCCTCAGACTGCATTTGACTGATCTTGTTATATAAATGCATAGAATTATCTTGCATAGTCATGGTGAGACTATATGTGGCATAGATATGTTGTCCTATATAAGCTAGATTGTTTTGGTCAGTTAAATATATAGTTTCAGCTTCTTGTCAATTTCCATCCATTTTACTGATCTGCGCACAGAGTTCAAATCTAACATTTATTAAGAGATTGTACTCTCTATACATGCACAAGAGGTAACAGCAGTGAGCTGCCACAGGCAGGGAACTCTGCTAGAATTCACATGCTGCAACTGACAGGCAACTGCTCTGCGGTGGAAAAACTACCCTGAAAGTTGATCCTTACACATTAAAGTCTCTGTTGTCACCGAGTATAACAGGTTTTGGAATATCATTAGTATTAGAGTCTGTCACTTTGAAATAGAAAAAGAGTGTATTTTTTGCACTGTGAAAATGGCACTCCGTGTGTCATCATGCTGATGATTTGTCATGGTCAATACTTTCAATGTTCATTTGATATAAGGAGACTCATCCCGCTTGTTGATGACAGCCAAACGAAAAGATTATGCATCTGATTTTCACTCTAAAATCTGTTATGACAAGTCAAATGGCCTTCTCTTGATCATGACTAATCAAACAGGCTCTATGTTTCCCATGTTAAATGCAGAAAAGATGACACTTCATTGGCTATCATGAGTCACAAAGTACATTTTTCATAGTCAACTGGTCCTCATTTTTTCTATATAAATATCAAAGTGACAGATGATACGAGAAACAGACTTCCAAAGTTTGGAGTTTAAACATGAAAGAAATGAATTTACTCATACCAGTCTGCCAGACCATGAATTCTGCCAGTGTCTTCACAGCTAGTGCCCTTCAGCAACAAAGGGACTGAGGTCAGCCCAGTACATTTAAATTTCTTCCTGCAATTCTGCAATAAATTCTGCAGTTTGGAAGAAAATTGCAGAATTGCAGAATTCTGCAATAAATTCTGCAGTTTGGGAGTGAAACTGCAGAATTCTGCAATTCTGCAATAAATTCTGCAGTTTTGGAGGAAACTGCAGAATTCTGCAATTCTGCAATAAATTCTGCAGTTTTGGAGGAAATTGCAGAATTCTGCAATTCTGCAATAAATTCTGCAGTTGGGAGTGAAACTGCAGAATTCTGCATTTCTGCAATAGGAAACGTTGGTTGGGGGGGGGATGAGAGGAGTAGCGGTTCGGGGGTCGGTTGGGAGGTCTGGGGTTTTGATGCTCACCTGTCCCAGCAGCTTTCTGCAGCAGAATCTGTAGTTCTGTAGGAATTCTGCAGCCTGGGAGGTTTTATGCACTTCTGCAGATAGGTAGCTCCATATTCTGCAGTTTCAAATAAACCTGCAGCATTCTGTAATTCTGAAATGAATTCTGCAGTTTGGGAGTGAAACTGCAGAATTCTGCAATAAATTCTGCAGTTTGGGAGGAAACTGCAGAATTCTGCAATTCTGCAATAAATTCTGCAGTTTGGGAGGAAACTGCAGAATTCTGCAATTCTGCAATAAATTCTGCAGTTTTGGGAGTGAAATTACAGAATTCTGCAATTCTGCAATAATATTTCAACACAACAACAGCTGGAGTTCAAAGTGAACTGCAATGGACTTCTTCTTCTTCTTCTTTGGTGTCCATTCTCCCAGGTCGCCACTCTTGTGGGGAGCAGCACTTGCATGTTTTGTTTTCTTGTGGATTGGTCATCGTTCTACCACTCTGCTCGGTCAATTCTCAACAAAATTTCGCTCTGAAAAAAGTGGTGGGTACCCTGCAACCAGGTCTATTGACTGAAGTTGACAGTGTTTGTCTGCCGTCGTTTCTTTTTTCCGTACGACACGTTTTTCGGCGATCGGTCAGCTCGCAAAAATGCATTTTGCGAGCTGACCGATTGCCAAAAAAAGTTCCGTACGGCAAAAAGAAACAACGATGGACAAAGACTGGCAACTGTCATAAATAGACCTAGTTGCAGGGTATCCACCACTTTTTTTCAGAGTGAAATTTGGTTGAGAATTGGCCGAGCAGAGTGTCAAAACGTCCATAGAGGCATAGAGGTTTATTTTGAAGCAGCCCCCCCCCAACTCGACCCCAGAACTGCTACCCCCCCCAAACCAACGTTTCCTGGGTAATGACAAGTCCCTTGTACCAGAGGTTCACAAATACTGCATGAATTCTGCAATAAATTTGTTCTGCAGAATTTATTGCAGAATTCTGCAGTTTCCTCCCAAACTGCAGAATTTATTGCAGAATTCTGCAATTTCACTCCCAAACTGCAGAATTTATTGCAGAATTGCAGAATTCTGCAGTTTCCTCCCAAACTGCAGAATTTATTGCAGAATTGCAGAATTCTGCAGTTTCACTCCCAACTGCAGAATTCATTGCAGAATTGCAGAATGCGGCAGGTTTATTTGAAACTGCAGAATATGCAGAAGTGCATAAAACCTCCCAGGCTGCAGAATTCCTACAGAACTACAGATTCTGCTGCAGAAACTTTTCAGAGAGGCTGCAGGGACAGACGAGCATCAAAACCCTAGACCTCCCACCCGACCCCCGAACAGCTACTCCTCCGCCCCCCCAACCAACGTTTCCTGGGTAGTGGCAAGACCCTTGCAGAATTCTGCAGTTTCCTCCAAAACTGCAGAATTTATTGCAGAATTGCAGAATTCTGCAGTTTCACTCCAAACTGCAGAATTTATTGCAGAATTGCAGAATTCTGCAATTTCCTCCCAAACTGCAGAATTTATTGCAGAATTGCAGAATTATGCAGTTTCCTCCCAACCTGCAGAATTTATTGCAGAATTGCAGAATTCTCCAATTTCACTCCCAAACTGCAGAATTTATTGCAGTATTCTACAATTCTGCAGTTTGACTCTCAAACTGCAGAATTTATTGCAGGTGCATGAAGAAATTTAAATATACTGCTTTTTTGCAGAATTCTGCAATTTTTTTTGCAGAATTACAGAATTCTGTACTTTTTTTGAAAACTGCAGAATTCTGCACCTTTTTTGCAGAAATGCAGAATTCTGCAATTTTTTTGCAGAATTCTGCAATTCCTTTGGAAACTGCAGAATTCTGCAGTTTTTTTGCAGAACTGCAGAATTCTGCACTTTTTTTGGAAACTGCGGAATTCTGCAGTTTTTTTCTGCAGAACTGCAGAACTGCAGAAAGAAATTATACACTCCTCGGCCAGCCTGCCACACTCTAAAAAATGTCGGGACAAAATTGGTTTTTTAGATTCAAAATTTTTTTAAAAAATCCGTGTTGGTTTTTTGCATTGAAATTTGGTTTTTCAAAAAACCATTTTGAATCTAAAAACCAATTTTGTCTGAAATTTTTTAGAGTGCATTTTACATCCGTTTTATCCTAAACATGATTTGTCCCCCGACCGTGTTCATTTTTCAGTGGATTATGTTAATGTATATAATGTTGGAACTAACATGCATATTCAAGGTGAGATTCAGTTGCTTCAATCAGCTATCTAGTTTGAGTTATATTTTCAGTGTGTAATTTCTCCTTATCTCCATATAGTATCATTTTCGCATTATGGGAGTGGTGCATAATTGGGAATCAGTTGTGTGACATTTGCTGCCAATATATTCTTTCTCTGTGATAAGCACATAATTTATAATTCCTGCCCTATCTATTCGCGCCTAGGTGGCCCATCGTCGGCCATAAGCCGGTCCGATGCTGCTGACATCGGACCGACGCCGGGCACCGCCGAGGCTCGCTGACAGGGTGTATTATTGCTGCTGTAAGCAGGGAGGGTAATCTAAGGGGTGGCATGCTGGGCTGCCAATCGCTGGGTCCTGGTTTCGAATCCGGCTCTTGCTGAGTCACATGGCCTATGTTGGACGACTGTTTCAATTATCCTTTGCCTCATTGTCGTGTCATCCTCCTCCTAATTAGCTTACCAAGTGCACAAATACAGGATGTAAAGCCCAATAATCCATCCATCCGCATTGCTGCTTTGAGACAAGCAAAGTGGTCCATTACAAGAGGAGAAAGCCTCAGGTACAGTGACCATTCACTCTAAAAAATTTAGGACAAGAGTGGTTTTAAAAAATATCAAGCGGTTTTATGAGACAACCGTGGTGGTTTTTGTATGGAAATTTGGTTTATCGGGTCATTTTTGGTTTTTGTCTTTGGAATTGGTCTCCTCCTCAGGTAAAATGGTTTTTCAAAAAACCAAGACCACTTGTAGGAATGAGTTTACCCCGGTATTAGAGTTTTTTCATGCCATTATAAATATTGGTCCATGTGTCAAGGTGACAACATTTGTGGATGATCAACCAGATTACCATGCACAAATAATTCACTTAGGGACAATGGCTTTTTATTTATCTTGTGATATTTGATAACCTAGTACTAGTTTCAATGTATAAGGAACTTTATGGACCACATAGACAACTTTGATACTGTGCTTGCTGAGACAGGCCAGCTCCCCAGCGAACAAAGCCTCCTTCTGTACCACACGTAACGCCATCTATACTGACATTCATTTGGCAAACAGAAGTTCAACTATTGAACAAGGAACAAGTGATTAATAAAAACACAGCAAGGAATCATTTTAGCCTATCAACACTGAAAGCATAACTAAGCTGTAACAAACAGTGCATTATCTCAAAATGTGTTTTTTGTACCAGCTTACAGTCATCACAGTTGATTTTGAAAGTAGATTGAGTCTCATGTTTGTCAAATAATCATGAATGAGCAATGGTGAGCCGAGTGGTGCCATCTATAACTATGGTATTCAAATTTAGCTTGTAACTTTGTAATAATAAAAGATCATGTTTGATGCACCGGCATGTTGATTAGATGATTGCGTTACAAAATTGTAGATTGATTATTTGCAAGAAATCATTAATGAACATCTTTTAACATGTGGAAGATTAAGTAGGCTAAACATTTCGTAGAAGTATCACCACACCCAACAACTCCAACATGAGAATGATTTAAGACCAAACTACAGTCAATCACCGGCAAATGTTCTGGGAATATCCCATTGGTAATATAGCTTTGCAGTGGCATTTCTCTGTGAGGTAAGTACATTTTGTTATCTTGGTAGTCCGTAAATGGACTGTAGACTGCTTGGTAAAACAAGGAAGAAAAGTCTACTGATTTTTTAGAGCTATCTCCAGTGCTTGCTGGGTGCATAGCTTCACTCTCTCTGCCCTGCGTTTTTATTGTACTCTCTAACTGTTCTGTTTTCTCTGTTGCAATTTGTCTTTTCTCTTTGCAGATATAAACAAAAATCAAAGCACCTCCCTCCCCCCACCGATATCCTCCCCCCCGAGATATAAATTTCCCCCCACCCCCCGGGTAGGTGGAATTAATGATTTTGCATCCTGTATTTCCGCACTACACATGGCCTATGTTGGACAGCTGTTTCGATCATGCATCGCTGATTTGTGTGTCCTCCTGTCCTAATTAGTCTACCAAGTGCATAAATACTTCATGTAAAGCCTTAATCATCCATCCATGCATCCACACCTGATAGGCCAGTCAGGCTAGCCATCAGCCATGGATTAATTATTTATGAGATAACATACTACCACTACTGATATTTCAGATATCCAAACAGCCCCCTATCTGTTTGGTTTATGAAGAAACCAGTTTTAGTGGGTTTTTGTTAAAACCAAACAATTTGGTATTTCCACAAACCCTAGCTGGTTTAATATGCGGGACAAGCTCAAAAACCAAACGGGGTTTTTTGGAGGCTGTTTTTTTTTAGAGTGTTCTCTAGTCAGCCACACAGCAAATGTCACCTTCACTGGCACCGCTGAATACAGATAAGGTGAGAAAGGACAATTACATAATTATGTGAACACAGAAAAGTTACTGTAAAAGAACTCCTAAACTGACATATATGGACATTGTGTCTGCACTCTTGTGTAATGTATTATAATGCAAATTGTCTTTGAATAATACTGATAGCGCAGCACATCATTTACAAAGTGTTAAGAAATTGATCAGAAATTATTTTGCACACTTACTAATGTTTATTTTTTCAGAAACATGACTGAGACATTATTTTTCTTTGACTAAATTTGTTATACAGGATTTCATATTACCACTGATGATAAAAAGAGCAGGGAAATGAAGTTAAGCGAAGGAATGCACTTCAGATTTATATCACTACATTCACATGTGTAAGTGTCCGCCTGTTGTGAAGCAGAGGCCTCAATAAACACTAAATGACATCTTTACCTATTTCAGAACAGAACCCAGCCAGGCTGAATAAAACCTGGCCTACAGGCGTCAAGGAACCTACTTGATACCAATTTAGGCTAATTTTGTTGTCAACTGAACTCAGCCAAGACTCTGGAAGATCTCTTTTGTCTTGGTATATGTCCAAGTGCACGGAAGAAAAAAGCAAGCGGCTGCAAAAATCTAAGATGAGGAACTCTGTCAACTTCTGTTTATTTGATACACAGATAGATGGATAGATAGATAGATGGACAGGTACAGTATGGTATAAATGCAGCCAGTAGAACTCAGTTCTGGGCCCTCATAATGGTTGTATGATGAGATAGGAGAAAACATGTAACATATTTAGTCCATATCAGTGATCTTTCAGTTGCCCAGCATAGCCATTGATACAAAGGGGCTGCCAATTTAATGTCTCTTCCGAACGAAGTCTATGGGATTTTTGTATGGAGGTCCAAAGAAAAAAGATGTTGGTTTCCCCAACTGGGCTTCAAACCCAGTATATGGGGAGATTATTGCATCACCAAATTGCCAGGTGAGGAAACCTTTCTTAACTCAGAACAAGTGAGGTAGATGTATGAAGAGGAGCAATCATATATTCAAGATATATCAGTGGGGAAATCATAAAATAGGTTAATTGGCTGTTGTGTCAGCATTCTGCTGCCAAGGGAAAATAATAAATGCCATGGCATGAATGCATCCATGGCCCACCTCCCCCAATTAGGCAATGTGTACACAACTGGCTGACTTAGTTATATGAGCAAGAGAATCACAGTTGTCTAATCTAAAGGTCAATGCCCTGCAAAGGCACAGTCAAAGAATTACATGAGCTCACGGAAATGCACTGGAATGTACCTTGTGAGGTCTTATCCCTATTCTTGCCATGTTATTCAAGCTGATACATTGTAAGCAGATAGTGAGGTCGTATGCTATACTTGCCATGCTATCAGGACAAGTCACTGAACGAGTCATACCAAGTAAGAGTTCATCACTGAGGTCACAAGTTAGCCAAATGACAAATTGGTAGTTAATTTCAAGGTGATATCATTGATGTCCGCCAACAGCTGAATGTTAGTGATTGTAATTCTTTGACTGTAAAGGACTGCCGATTTAATTAAAAGTCTGAACGACAACCAACTGGAACACCATTTTTAGTTGTGAATCAACTATTCCTTTGCATGCCATGCTTCAGTCAGCAGCAGTTTATGACTTTTAAAAAGCGCTTTGCTGATCTCTGTGGCAAATGGCACTTTTATGCACTGTAAAATAACTTTTCAGATTTGCTGTTATGGCTGCAAAACTAAAAAAAATCTAATGATTCAAGTCTTCTACTTTGAAGTGAAAATTTCTGTACTTGTGACACTCAGTGTGACTGTCCATGCTGTGACGGATGATTAGGGCTGTATGTTCTGTATTTATGCACTTGGTAGGCTAATTAGGCAAGGAGGAAGACAGAGCTATAGGGCAAGGGATGATAGAAATTGCTGTCCAATGGACCCAGCCAAATTAACTTTGACATCTGGAAGACAGCCTAGACTCCTCACTCAAGCGATGATGTATAGTCCTATGTAGCTGAATGAAATATCTTCGAAGTAATGGTTATCTGTCCACTCATCTGGAGACAATAATGTCTAGTGTTGTACACCCACCAGTCCAGGTCCCACCTGCACATTTTTCACTTGCAACAAGCTCAAAGAAACTTTTGTCTTTATCCAGCAAATATTTCACACTGTGATGACTCTGTTGACCATTGTCTTTTTAGCCATTATTTCGCTATTGACATCTCTGGTTCCTCCTGAGCTTCAGAACATTATTGTAATTCTTTTCAATTTCGATTTTTACCTTTCCACTCAAACCATGTTATCAGCGCAAATGAAAATACTATTTTTTACTTACCTAGTTTGCCTCAACTTGAGAACATCGTCTGATTTACAAATATGTCTGGTTTCCCAATGACTTTGGAAGATAGTACTCCCAGTTTGTTGAGACTGGTAAATGAGGATGCGTTAGATGATGATGAAGCCCCATCAATTTTTATGCCCTCCCCTTACTATGAAATTGAAAGCCTCAACGAATTATTTGCAAGCAGATCAGATAGTGTTAAGATATTGTCTTTAAATGTGTGTTGCAATTTATTTGAAAGAAACTCTGAGATATAATGTGTTATCTTTTCCTAGTCAATCAAACATATTCGATGAAATTTTTATTGAAGTCTCTACCGGTGATTCGCTGTCTCCTCACTCTAATAAAAAAATTATCATAGGAAATATTTATAGGCCCCCAAGGGAAAATTGTGATGTTTTTATAACTGAAATAGACCAAATTTTTCACAGTTTACAATCAAATAATAAAGAAGTTGTTGTTGCAGGTGATTTTAATATAGATCTCCTGAAGATAAAGGAAAAACGTTCTTTCAATGATTACTTCGAAACTGTGATAGGAAATGGTTTTGTTCCCAAGATCACACTTCCCACAAGAATAACTGAGCATAGTAACACCCTCATAGACAACATCTTCCTTAAACTTTCAAATGATTTCTCCTCGACCACTTCTGGGATCTTAATGACAAATATATCAGATCACCTTCCTTGTTTTATCTCTTTAGATTACTTGAAAATTCAAAAATGCTCCTTTAAATATGTCAGGAAGTGGTCAAGAAGCAGTCAATCCTACTCAAACTTTAAAGCCATGATCTCTAATGAGTGTAGTCAGACGGACAAGTTTGATTCTGATTTAGCTGCTGATCCCAATCAAAATTACAATAAACTAGATGAAATTATTCAGAGAGCATACAATGAGCATATTCCTGTCAAAATTGTAAAGTTTAAAAAACATAGACACAAATTGAATAAATGGATAACTCAAGGTATCCTGGCTTCGATTAGATTCAGAGACAAACTTTACAAAAGGCTCTGTGAAACAGATAGGGGATCAGAGTTATATTTGACTTTAAAGACCAATCTGTCAAATTATAATAAAATTTTGAGAAACTTAATCAGAAGTGCCAAGAAAGCATACTATGAAATGTGTTTCAACAAATTTCGAAATGACATTCAAAAAACATGGAAAACAATTAAAGCTATTTTGAATAGAAATAGCAACAAAAAAGACTTCCCCAAATTGTTTTTGGTAGATGGTACTTATAAGTCTGATGTAAATTGTATTGCTAATAAGTTCAATGAGTACTTCATTAATGTTGGTCGTAATCTTTCTTCACAAATAAGTGCACCTGAAGGCCAAACATTCATGAACTACTTGCAGTCACCAACTATGCAGACCTTCTCGTTTGAGTATGTTACTCAGGAGACTGTTGTGAAAATTATTGGAAATCTTAAACCTAAATCTAGTTGTGGTTGTGACTATTTGTCTAACAAATTATTGAAAATGATCAAAAATGAGATTTTGGCACCTCTTACCCTTGTGATAAACCAATCAATTCATACTGGTGTTTTCCCTGACAAACTGAAAATTGCAAAGGTTGTTCCCCTCTTTAAGAAAAATGAAGATTATCTTTTTGAAAACTATAGACCTATTTCTGTCTTGCCCAGTTTATCAAAAGTCCTGGAAAGAATCATTCACTCACAATTAGTAGACTATTTCACCAAAAATAATTTGTTCTATGAAAATCAGTATGGCTTTAGAAGCAACCACTCAACTGAATTGGCTGCTTTGGAACTTATAAATATAATAATTGACATTATGGACAAGAACGAAACACCCTTGGCAATATTTCTAGATTTATCTAAAGCTTTCGATACCATTGACCACAACATTCTTTTATCAAAGTTACAATATTATGGTATAAGAGGAAATTCTTTGGAGTTGTTGAGAAGTTATTTAAAAGATCGCCATCAATACATTTCATTTGATAGACACAACTCATCTTTACTTCCAATTACAGTTGGTGTCCCCCAAGGGTCTATCTTGGGACCCTTGCTTTTCATTATTTATATAAATGATCTCCATGCCGCCAGCTCTCTTTTTCATCCCATTGTCTATGCTGATGATTCTACTCTTTCTGCGTCTCTTCGTACTTTTGACTATGCTGGCCAAGAGCGTGATATTATTATCAATACTGAGTTAGCCAAAATCTCAGACTGGCTTAAATTGAATAAGTTGTCTTTGAATTCTGCAAAAACCAAAGCTTTGCTTTTTCACACTGCTAGGAAACGTGTATCTTGTCCTGAGATAACTCTGGATGGTTCATCCATCGAGTTTGTTGATACTTTTGATTACCTGGGAATCACAATTGATAAGCATCTTACTTGGAAACCCCATGTTCATAAGATAACATTGAAATTGTCAAAGGTGGTTGCAATTATGTCCAAGTTGAAGAATATGCTACCGAGTAAAATTATTTTGACTTTGTATAATACCCTCTTCCTACCACATCTAAATTATGGAATTCTTTGTTGGAAACCAAAAATCAACTCTGTAATAAAATTACAGAAAAAGGCAGTTAGAAATATAATTAAAGAAAAATATAATGCCCATACTGAACCAATTTTCAAAAAATTGAAGCTTTTAATGGTGGAAGACCTCTGTTCACTTCAAGAACTAAAATTTTGTTACAAGTTAGAAAATAGAATTTTACCAGGCTACTTTTCAAGAAACCTCTTTGTAAGGAATAACAGCATCCATCAGCATCATACTATAATGCAAATTAGTTCAAAATTCCAAGATCAAAGCATGAATTTGCCAAAACTGGCATAAGGTATGTGATTACAGTGGCTTTTAATAACTGCCCTCAAATTATCAAAGACAAGTTCTCTACCCATAATCTCCATGGTTTTACTAAATATGTGAAGGCATATCTGACTGATAAGTACAAATACGAATGTACTATCAGAAACTGTTATATATGCAGTTAAATAATGCACTCGTCTGGTTTCTTCTTTAATTTTGACTCTTGTTCAATTGCCGAATCTCATAAAAATGCTTCAATAGCCTGTGATTCTCATCAAATTGCTTGTAGGCTTAGGACGAGAGCTTCGCATACTTCTTACTGGAAATGTTTCTGCTTTAATTTTTGACACCTGATCAACTGCCATATCTCATGAAAATGCTTTATTAGCCTGTGGTTCTCATCAAATTGCTTGTAGACTATGGACGATCTCAGTTTTTTCTAGTCACTTGAACTACATAATCTTATTTGTACTGTTAATGCTGGACTCCGATTGAAATGAACGTCCTTGACAATGCAAAAGGGGAATACAGACACTACTGTGATTTGATGGAAGCCTGCCTTTAATGTGATAAATAGTGGAATTATTATATCTGCTGAAATTGCCGAATGCCTAGGGCATGTGAATTTCATTGGACTTATGAAATATAATTATGTTGCTTAGATATATATGAGTGATCTGCTTTCTAAAACTTGGGCCTTCGATGCAATTTTTCTGTCTCTATCCATAGGGGCAATTGGATTTTTGGAATTCAGATTTCATCCTACTGGGGTTACTATTTAAAACAAACTACCTACTTTCTTGTTAATCTAAAATGTGTCGTTATTTGCAAGCAACAAATTCTTTAAATTTTGAAATATGTGGTTATATGTATCTGGGCTCAGGAGGTTCCTAAAAAAGTTGTATTTATTTTTTTATCTTAGGGTGGTTCCTCGATAGCGGCCACTTTTTGGCCTTAGAGGAATCTCCCTACATAATGAAAGTTTTTTGTCTCTTTTCTTTTGCATATATGTGTGGTCCTATAAATGAATGTGTATATATTTATTTTCATTATGTAAATAAACGTCTATTGTCTGTCTTGAATAGGCTATCTGCCAATTTACTCATCCATGACCATGAATTCTGTCAGTCTCTTCACAGCTTGACTGTTCAGAAACAAAGGGACGGGGTCAGTCTATAGAAAATTAATGATATTGTGCATATATACACTGTCCTCTACTCATGTCAACTGTTTGTCTGTCTGGCTACCTGTCTGCCAATCTAGGCTTACCAGTCTATCTGACTAGGCCGACCTGTCTATCGGTCTATTTTCCTATCTATCTGTCAATCTATCTGTATGTACGTATCTATATCTCTATTTGATGTCCGTACTCAAGAAAATTGAACTTGGCCAGAATTAAGAACACGCCTTCCATTGCTGTATATCCCCTGACAGTTGCTAAGTGAAATATAAACTCCGAACTACCTTTGATGGTATTCCACAGGGCAAGGAACCTTTGATGGTATTCCACAGGGCAAGGAACCTGTGATGGTATTCCACAGGGCAAGGAACCTTTGATGGTATTCCACAGGGCAAGGATGAAAGAAGGAAGCACCCATAATATCTCACTTTGGGAATTGATTCAGGGTTATGATGTTTAGCAACATATAAGTCTGTATTTTTCAACCTGATAATTGTTACGAATCTCAAATTGCAGCTTATCAAAACACAGTTTTGCGACAAAAAGTCAGCGGTTGCTGTTGCAACACCAGAACATTTTTTTGATGTTGGTTTTGGTCAGTGTTCGGCTCTCTGATTTGTTAATTTATGGAAAAGTGAATTATTTCATCGCTTGTGAAAGGTAAACCTAAAATCCAAAATATGGAAAAAACAACTTTTAAAAGCAATAAACAACATGATGTTTCAAGTGAACATCATCGATTACCATAGGGCAAAAGCATGTCTACATTTTCCAACCTTTGCTGTTTCAAAGCCTGCTTAGTATTGAGCTAAAGAACACAGGCATACAACATATCAGCTGACAATACTCCCAGATTGTTGCTAACAATCAGTTTGATTGACAACCCAATTAGTACATAGAAGCTTTGCTGATGCTTGACCTAGACTTTTCCAGCAAAGGCGGAGATAAGTAAGTGAGAGGAGTTGAAAAAACAAGGTCAAAATGATTCATCCAGATGAGGTTAAGATTATAATTACAGGAATATATTTTAAAATATATGAGGATAATAGAAGGTTAATATATTCTGATAGTAAGGACATAGATTTAGGTATATTTCATTTTGAAGCGTTGCAGTTGACACATAGAAACATAGAAAAAATAAATTTATATATTGTCTGAATATGTGAATTGTTAGCATATGCCAGTGTAAACAAATCTTCAGTAATAGCATTACAGAGTTTTTATAAACAATTTATACAGCTTCTGTTTACCTAAATTAAATTATATTATGTTCTCTCGTGACAGACATCATCAAAACATCAAACATTGTCATGTCTAATATTGTGTTGCTTGCCAATCGTAAAACGTAACCAATGGAAAGATCTTTGCATTTCAATGCAAAAGTACTATTTCTGATTAATTACATTATTTGCAATTGATATAAGGAATCAGTGACCATGACATACTACATGTATTATCTGATTTAACATGAAATTTGTACTGAAAAATTTTTACTGTGTAACTCTTCAACCATTTACAGTAGACAAACTTCAAGTGCTTACAGAATTGGACTGAAATGTTCCTTGTGAAGTCATAGCCTATCTATTCCATGTTATTTCCATTACTCATAAGCAATTAATGATGTCATACCCTATACTTTCAATGTTATCGAAAGGAGTGACCTGCTGCTTCACAGCACTCATCAGTGAGGTCACAAGTTACCCAATGACGAAATTGACACTTCATTTCAATGTATCAGATATGGCTTGTTGTGAGGTCACTGATGGTCACTAGCAGCTGAATGTAAGTACTTCTCATTCGTTTACTGTAATATGCTTCTAGAATCAAGATTTTTAAAACCTTATGCTAGGTTATGCTAGTTTGTTTTCACATGTTAAATATGCCAAACTTATGACGGGTTTTAACATTGCTATCTATTCCAATGTTTCAGTAACCATTCGTTAGGTGGTCAAAGCAAAATTCACTGACATGAAATGTACAGTTTACCTACAAATCAGAAAAAGTCTTCAAATGAAGGAAATGTGATCTGAATATTCTGGATCAGAAGTCCAGTGAAATTAATAAATAGTATCTCGACATTCTCAAATAAATCTTTTCTGGTGGGGGTATCTCTTTTCATGGGGTCGTTTGAATTAGAAAAAAATATTTAAGGATGTTGTGAGCTTAAAATGAAATACTATGGTTGGCTGGTATTAGGGTCTCAGAAAAATACTCGGTCTCTGGTGACAATATCAGGGAAATACTGGCCCGGCCATGGGATAACGGTGGTTTAACCATAATCATTTCTCAATGCTACTGGTCCTGAAGCTATTTCACTTATATGAGCAGCTGCAAGAAGCAGATATAACGATGAGATGGTAAGACTGAGGTCCGTCACCTATGTTAAACATATGGAGCACATGACATTAATTGCTCTCGGTACTGTTTTTTTTCTACATTTTGTACATTTTGAGTAACATCATCTTCAGTTATAATTAATTTTCTGTTATTGTGTCTGCTTAAATCATCTGTATTGTTTTAATGGAGACTGATTAACTCGATTTTCAATTAATAATTGATTAACCTAATCCATTGCTTTAAGGACAACAGAATTGAATGAAAGAATTGTTTCGGAAATTCAAAATCCATCAATCGTCTATTTATGTCCCATTGAGATTCAGAATCTGAAATGTGAGCAAAAATGCAAGTGCCACATTGATTAATTTTGGATTCTAAATTCACCATGTTTTAAAGTGATTGTGCACAACAAAAATAGGTAGGTGTAAGCTTTAATGTAACCCTTCAAGATATATTGTTAAAGAAACTTTCTTGCCACCAAAGAGTCAAGAATAATCAGGGGCCCTAGAAGAGGCAAGGTGGAGGAACTTAGTGGGGCAGGGAGGGCAATGTATCAAAACATGTCCGTTTAGCAGACAATAACTACTCAACCTCAGCCGATTGAAAAATGTATACTTTCCAATTGAAGCTACAATATATTGTGTTAAGTTGAATTTGGGACTTCGACTTGGCTCTTACATACTCACAAAGAAAAAGCTGGCAATTACAAGCAAGCCTCATTACCATAAACTATTTGAAAGTATTTCAAAGGAGACATGAATGTTCATCATCCAGGTTCAAAGCAGTTTCTCACTTGATCCAACTCGCCAAGTCAAACTTTTTAGCACATTGTGTTATTACAGGTGATTTCATTAGTACGCGATTCTTAGGTTCTAGATCCATCAAATACATGCCATTTTTAGTTAATCGGATTGGTTTAGAAACAACAGAACGTCACACATTTGATTTATCAAACGTAGTAATGC
The DNA here is from genome assembly GCA_026936325.1 of Platynereis dumerilii. Lineage (NCBI taxonomy): Eukaryota > Metazoa > Annelida > Polychaeta > Phyllodocida > Nereididae > Platynereis > Platynereis dumerilii. The sequence goes on from JAPTHN010000009.1 coordinate 10,863,948, forward strand.
AGGATTTAGCCTTGATTCCTCACAGCCAAGTGTGAAAGACAAGAATCGCATGGTAATGAAATCGCCTGTAACCACCACTTTGCATGTTAAGCCTTAGTCAGAAAACTGCTTGCTCCATATCATGGCTTAAAGCACATTGCCAAGCTATCCCATTCCACCTGTTAACAGGGATAAGTAGGTTATAGCTAGTATGTCGCCATAATAAAACGATCTCCAAAAGAAAGATTAGAGTCATATTGAACCTATTCTATTAACCAAATTTACTTAACCGTCATTCTAAGCTCATTAAAAAAATTAATATAAGTTCCTTCAAAAATGTAAACAAGCAGTTTTTCATGCAGTGAAAAAAATCAAGCAATGTAGGGCTCTCCTTAAGTAATTTCAAGTTTTCAAATCAATTAAACTTAATTAATTATTGAAAACATGCAATTCTCTTGATTTGAAGTGTATGCTTTACTTAAAATCTATCAATTTATGATCTATAACTGCAAGTCAAATTTTGCATAGAATCGGTGGACTTACTAGCTATTAGTCAAATAAATAAGGTAGTAACCATTAGATCTCCAGGTTGGGGGGCTTATTTTTTTTTCAGATAAATAAATAAATAAATTCTTTGTGGGCAGTCGTGAAATTAAAAAAAAAATTTCTGGTACCACATTTCTGTGGTTGGCTTATTGTTGTTGTGGCTCCTATGTTACACACATGCACTCATGCAGCACATGAAATCAATTGCCATCGCTGTAGGTTGTCCACATTTTTTACTTTTGAAACAACATTATCTTCAGCTACAATTGATTTTCTGTTATTGTGTCTGATTTAATCATCTGTATTGTTTGAATGGACACAGATTAACTCTATTTTAAATGATAATATTGATTAAGCTAATCCATTCCTTTAACATAATTGAATAAAACAATTCAGTAATTGAATTTCCATCAATCTTCTATTCATGTCCAATTGAGATTCAGAATTTGAAATGTGTGCTTCACAGGAAATTCAAGTGTCACAATTAATTTTGGATTCTGAATTCACCATCTTGTGTTGTAACAAATAAAACTAGTTACAATGTAATAATGAGTGAGGCCAGATATAATTAATTTTTAGTTTCTCGAATCTGTTCAAGGCACTTTTTCAAGGGTCAGTTGGTAGAACAAAATAAAAAGTAATCTTAATTTTCATAATGTCAATTTAAAGAATAATGTGTAAGCTCAATTTTCTTTTTTCGATAACCAGAAAATCTGTTGGGTCGGTCGATCTGAGAGGCTAAAAATTAACTTCTACTTGAGAAGTCAAAAATGAAATGGTCACTCCTGTCTCCTAGAAATAATATATTTTAAACAACTAATAAAAGCAATGTAATGTGCATTCAGAATTTTAAATAAAGACCATCCTAAACTAGTATGAAACTACATAATACCATGGAAAATTTCTGTAATTAATTTTTTATTTGTGCTACCACATAAAAATTGGGTTCTATAATTTCGATAAGAGGAGTCAAAGTCCGAGTCGTTTTTCGGGAAGCTAAACTTGTATGAAACTACAAAATCCCATGGAAAAGTTCTGGAATTAATTTTCTCTTAGTGCTAACTACATACATGTATATTTAGGTACTATAATGTTGATAAGAGAAATCAAAGTCTGAGTCGTTTTTCAGGAAGCTGAAGGAGTCGGGAGTCGGAGTCGGTTCACTGAATACCCTATTCCAAAGCCCTGATGAAAACAGCTATACAATGTAATAATTGATAATATTCATTGTCCAGTGCCTACTCGTATGAATATAAGGACTTCCGCCCACCTGCACATATTTTCTTATATCTAGTTCTTGGAAACTTCTGAACAAGTTCTATGGAAGAGAATATACTTGTTCTAGCTGACTGTCTCAATCAGACCTGTGCCTGATGCATGGCTTCACAGCAATTGTGTGTCGTGTATATAGCAAGTTCCACTTATGGAGTCCTGGCAGTCACTACATGTGAAGATACAAAATACAAAGTTAGGATAATATGTTGTGTAATTGTTTTTAATTAACTTGTGGGATAGATACATAGATCAACTAAATGTGCTTTTTAAAACATTCTTTAAAGGTTTCCCCTCCCCCCAAAAAAAAATTATCAGAGAAATGAATAGATTTAAAAATTCTGCCATGAATGCCCATTGCCCATTGGCCCATCAGAAAAATGTAAATTGCAGAAGATCCACTGTGTGTCTGTGACAAAGGTCTAGACATGATTGTATGACAGAATTTATATCTATCTTGGGTCGTTAACTCTTGTCATCAGTCATTTTTTTAACCACTTCTCTACTATTAAATCAATCAATCAATCTATCATCAATCAATCATTCAATCCCACAACATGAGAAAGATTGAATTCTGGAATATATTCCAAATTTTCCCTCAATCAAAATATCAAAACGTCACCTTTTATACATTCACATTGTTCATCATCAAAAATACAATGTAACACCATTGAAAGGTTCATCAAACCTTGACCTCTGTACAGTACAACAGAAACTCAAACTGGCTTGTGGTTATAATACTCTACTCTCTATGGCGCAAATTGTTTTTATGGAATAGGTTTAATTGACACTAACGCTTTACAGTAACACTCCCTGGCCTGGTTTCTATAGCAACACCCCCTGTTGGCAGTTGTACAGGATTTATTTCCTGAAGCTAATTGCCAGGTTGATTGTGTCTCTTCTCAGGGCCAAGTGAACCTGGTTCTTCCTTTTTCTTTTCCACAATCAATTACAATGACACAAGACATAAAAAAAATTGAATCGCAGTGGGACATGAATAGATGCTTGACGGATTTTTAGCTACCGAATTGTTTTATTAAATTTTGTTGCCCTCAAAGGAATGGATCAACTAATTTGATTATCATCCAAAATGAAGTTAATCTTTTTCCAGTCAAACAATACAGATGATTTAATCAGACACAATAACAGCAAATTAATCATGATCGAAGATAACGTCATTTCAAAAGCACAAAAGTGGACAATTTGCCTGCAGTCAAAGCAAGTAACATTGCATGCTGCATGTGCACAACATAGATGATGGGCTGCAACAACCAATGGAAAAATTAATTGACTGGCTAGTAGCGGGTTAAGCTGGTCGTTCAACATTGCATCTTGTCACCTTAACCTTCACCTAATGTATTGGTTGTTAAGCTCTTGAGAATTTCCTCCATGCTGAATCTTGTTGTACACAAATGCTGACAATTCTGACAGGTGTCAATGATTTTGCTGGAAAGTATGCATTTATGTCATAAAACTGATCTATACTTGCAGTTTATTGCTAAATTTGATTATGCTTGTATTAAGATCAAGTTGGCATTTGTTTGAAAGCAGTAAACTACATACAATGATATTGAAACAGGCAGAATATCACAATTCCTATTCATATTGGTATGGATTGCAGACGCAATGTGGTTATGGATACTGACTCGAAATTCCTGAGTGTTGTTGCTTATTTACAGCCGATTTCATAATTTTAGGCACTGAGTCTGAATATGAATTTTTTTCTAGGAAATTTATAGGGCGAAAATCTAAAGCAAATTGTTCATGTATGCCAAGGAAGACCCCTTCTCAGAATCTGAACCTTACTCACATACTAGGATGCAGTACTGGTGGCAAGATTCAATATGATACATAGGCCTATAATCGGTACACTGTTTCGAATCTATCGATACATGATTCTTATCATCGTTCTGCAAATTCAAGCCGATCTGCATTTCCTTGAATATCCGTATTTTTGCCCACAAATTAGATCTCGCAGAAGGCCAAAAGTCAAAATGAGTAGTTCAATGTTTGATAGATGTTATCAGCAATAGAATGGCGTTCCTTAATGAAAACAATTAATGCAGCTCAGGCTCTATAAAATCGCACCGAAACTGCGTGTTTCAAAACCAGTTCAATTATCAACCAGACTGTACCGGTAAGGCCGATATTTACAGAACCGGTGCAGACTGTAGAGCTCTATTGCATCAGATTCACAGACTTTTGCATGGGTTTTATGACTTATTTTTTTAACACATTCAGATTTCATGCCCCCTTAGGCAATAGACCTGTTGTGAAAAATTATTACCCCCCCCTCAAACGCGTATTAAAACTTAGTACCTAGGCAAAACCTCCATCCGCCTAGTCGTAAATTCTGAACAGTCCCTAAGTGTAATGCACTCTTAAACTGACAGCTCAGCAATATTAGTAGCAAAACTGTCATACTTGGTTGAGCTAGTAGGAATTTTTATTTCATTGAATGACAGTCATGACTCCTGGTTATCTCTCTTGTGTCATCTGATGTATTTAGGGTAAATGATGGAGGTGACAGAAATCACCATATTCATTCAATGTCACACTATAAAGTATCATCCAGTCATGTAGGAAATAAGTAAAAAAAAATTTCTATGGGATAGCCTTTCCAATACACATAAGAAGCATACTGCCAGTAGTGTGCCTTGTGAGAGCTTACTCATATATGTGAAGAGCTAAGAGCTTCTTCACTCTAATGATGCTGCAAATGTCATTTATTTTCTGTCCTATAATTTTTTTTTATCAATAAAGAAAATAACAGCAGGTTTTGCAAAAAAAGGCTGTTGATTGAACAACAGATGAAGCTAACTCAGATGGGAATGCTGAAAATTGCAGAGTGATCCCAGTTGTGCAAGGTTATTCTGGCAACTGTAATCTTGCTTCTACCAGTAAGAAAGCACAGCTTTCTGTATTTACCCATGTGTAATTCCATGTGCAAGGTCGTAGAGAAAATTTTGCCCTCACAGCAGTGCAGCTACAGTGCCGCCTGTAAGTAAGTGAAACGCATGGCATTGTGCCATTGCATCAATGCTAAACATCCTCAGCCAAACTGCTTGTGGAGGCATGAATTCTCATCGGATGAAAGGGAAAGAAAGTGGGTCATAAAGGCCGATGTGTAAGGCAAGTGAGATAAAAATAGCAGCCCATTTTCTCCGCTGTAGTCGGAGTTAGGTATGGGTCAAAGTCTTTGATAAGTAAGTGAACCACCCTTCCCTATGTTTTAACATTGGGCCTGCGTTTCACTTACTTATCAAAGACTTTGACCCATACCTAACTCCAACTACAGCAAAGAAAATTGGCTGCTATTTTTATCCCACATGCCTCACATATCGGCCTTTATGACCCAAAATGTTTTCCTCTCATCGGATGAGAATTCGTCCTTCCAGAAGCATTTTGGTTAAGGATGTTTAACATTGATGCAATGGCACAAAATCATGCGTTTCACTTACTTACAGACGGCACTGTATATACTCAGATCTATCCATACAACCTAAGAAACCGCTGTAGCTTTGTGAATGCCAGTCAGCACTCATAGTCATCTGTCAATATACTCATCTGAAGTGTCTTCACTCACTTGCATAAAATGCAAAGGTCACAGACAAGAAATGTGCTCCATTGAATGGTAAAACTCTGATTAATTCATACGATATAAGAAACCAATGCAACTTGCACGAGGAATCTGTCCTGTTTATGATGTGAATATATGGAACATCAGTATTCAAGTTTGGCAAAAGTACCCATCCTGAATATATAGGGATTCCTACAAAGTTCTAGCAACGGGATGACAGGCAGCATTTGATAGGAGACTGATTCTCTGCGGTGACGTTTATGATTGTCTGGCTACTTGTCAGGTCACAGTGAATAGAGACAAATAGGACTTTTGGAAAATAAATATGGTGAACAGTATATGAAATATATGTTTATTTATGCTCAGGAAATAAATTAAAGAGGCATTAGGCAACCCAACACATTCATACCAAATAAATATATTATTTCTTTAGATAATATGATGAATAAACATTGATAAAGTTATGCTATAGCTTGAGTTGATAACTTTAATCAACATATGTTTCATGACATGAACATTATGAGATTCTGCTACGAATTTATTAAAATATCATTGTTGTCTTTCTGCATTTACTTCACTTAACATTGAAAGCACAATGTAGCATTTTGAAAGATTTAGCCTGGACGTCTGTAGAGTACTGCAGACATTCAAACTAGCTACCAGAGTGGTTTTAACACTGTAATTTCCATGGGGTAAATTGTAACTTTTTATCGAATCTGTATATAATTGACGTTGGTTAGCAACAGGTCCAAAAAGTCAAGCAGCTATGTTCCTCTTTTATGAATTATGACCCATCTTCAGTTTAGAAACCTTGCTTTTCCTGTCATTCTCACAATCTATTCCCCGAATTGGTTCCCTTGGGGTCTGATTTTCCATTTAAAAGTTAAAACCACCTACAGCTCATAATGAAGTCCCTAGCAACCATCAAAACATTTCACTTTCCTCCAGGTAGTAGTTGTGGTTTCCCTGGACTCCAAATGAGGGAGGGAGCCCCTTTTCTACAAGAGTCAGTGTCCCCCTTCTGCCAGTGGGGGTCAGTGCCCCCCTTCCAGAGGGTTTAGTGCCTACTCAAGGTCAAGGTCAATGCCCCTCTCCTACACGTGGGTCGTGGGGGTCAGTGCCCCTCCTACAAGTGGTGGTCAGTGCCCCCAAATTTTGGATGAGTGGCCTCCTTATAAGTTGGGCCCAGTGCCCCCTCCTACACTTGGGGGTCAGCACACCCAGTGAGTGCCACCACATCCAGTGGGTGATGTGCCCTGCTCAATTGTTACAATGTTCACTATATTCCTTTTGTCAACACCAGCCAATGCCTTTCTTTGTTGTCCACGTTTTTATATCTTCATCTTATATTGCATATTTTCAAATGTATAGGCCTACAAATGTACATTGGCCTACAATGTATCACATTATGACTCCCGTTCGTAGAACGGGTACTATGCTAGTAGGTTTAATTGACACTAATGCTTAATGTCAACGCTTCCTGGCCTGGTTTCTATAAAAAGGCACCACCTGTTGGCTGCTTTACAGGATTTATTTCCTGAAGCTAATTGCCAGGTTGATTGTGTCTCTTCCAGGGGCCAAGTGGACCTGGTCCTCCGTTTTTCTTTTCTTCCCTTGTCACACTGGTTCAAATCCTTTTTGCACCCAAAAATTATATAGCAATAGACAGGTAGCTGGTTAGTCTGTGTTTAGAATCCACAATAAATTAAAATGACACCAGACATTTCAGCAAAAAAAAACAATTGAATGGCACATGAATAGATGATTGATGGATTTTTAATGGCTGAATTGTGTTATCAAATTTTGTTGCCCTCAAAGGAATGGATTAACTAATTGATTATCATCCAAAATGAAATTAATCTTTGTCCAATCAAACAATACAGATGATTAAATCAGACACAGTAACAGCAAATTTATCAAGATCGAAAATAGTCTTATTTCAAAAGTACAAGAGCGGACAATCTGCCTGCAGCCACAGCAAGTAACATTGCATGCTGTGCGTGCACAACATAGGAGATGGGCCGCAACAACCATGGAAATATTGTTTTACTGGTCAGTAGCATGTGTTGTGAATCATTTTGAAAACTAAATATACATATAAAGTGAAACTGGTCGTCCTACATTGCATCGTGCACCTTAACCTTCACCTAATGTATTTTTTGTTTTAAAGCTCCCCAGAGAATCTTGTTATATACAAATGCTGACAATTCTGACCAGTGTCAATGGTTTTCCTTGGAATTATGCATATTAGCTGCAGTACTGCAATCTACTGCATGTACATGTATTTCAGGAAAACGGGACCATGCAGCCCGTGCTAACAGACTCACACTCACACTCACACTCAAATTGATTTTATTTTCCCAAAAAAGGTTAAAGTAATATCTTATTGACAGTATACAGTTTTAGATATATTGGTACAGGATACCTTTCAAAGATAAGAATTGCTGCATAGAGGTCACCCTATATAATGGAATAAAAAAATGTATACGTTGATCTACACATAATACAAAAGGAAAGTGACATAACAAAAAAGAAAGAATTGGATTGGAATCTACAAGACGCAAGAGATACCAGATCTGTCTGGTTTTATAGAAAGAATATGGTGATGGTCGCAGAGTCAAAAATCTTGAGTATAGTATTTATAACCAACTCCCCAGAAAATTGAGTTGCAGAACTATGATCCCTGGTTGAGCTTATGGACCACTTTCATTGCATTGAATGACAGTCATAACTCCCGGTTATCTTTCATGTATCATCTAATGTGTTTAGGATAAATGAAGGAGGTGACAGAAATCACCATATTCATTTAATGTCACAGTAAAGTATCATCCAGTCAACAGGTAATAAGTAACCAATTTCTTATGGGACGCCCCATCCCTTAGACATAGGAAGTCTGCTGCAATGTGCCTTGTGGGAGCTTATAGATCTGAGAAAGGACACGTGGAGAGGGTTTCTTCAAAAGAATATTGCAATGGGAAAGAGGAATAAATGAAGGAGCCATGCAGTCAGAAAGAGCAAGAAATATTCATTTTTGGTTCAGCTCAAATCAGTAAACAAACATACTTGCAAAGCCAAATATAATGAGAAATAATCAATTTAAAAATGCTTAGAATAGCCAGTAAAACAGAAATAAATCCTTTGTGTCGAAATTGAGAAATATGAATTAATCTAGCTATAAATATACATTTGAACATTGTTGATTGTCACTGTACTAATTTTCATGAATAAAAACACTGGGTTTTGAAAAAAAAAACTGTTGACTGACAACAGATGAAGCTATCTCAGATGGGAATACTAAAAATTGTAGTGCTATCGCAGTTCATGCAAATGTTACTCTGGCAACCGTAGAATCCCTGCTATCTTCTGAATACTGGTCGGAAATGCCAGTTATTTGTCATCACTGATATGTAGCACCTTATAGATTACTGCAAGGTCAAAGAGAAAAATTTGCACTGTAGCTGTATACTCACATCTATTCATACCAACAAGAAAGTTACCAGTGAAAGTTATCTATATTGTAGCTTTGCGAATGCTAGTCAGTACGCACAGTCCTCTGTCCATATATTCATTCACTTGCATAAAATGGCAAGGTCACAAGCAAGAAATGTGCTCTATTGAATGGTAAAACTCTGATCGATCTACGCAGATCATATCAGAAATCATTGCAACTTATATGAGGAATTCTAAATGCTGGATGAAGTCGCTCATATAAATGTCATCGAGTTACCTAAACTGGAAGAAATATATTGAGATTTCAGCCTATAAGTTTCACTTAAAAACATTGAGTTACTAACTCGGGACTTAGTGCCATTGAAATATAATTTACTCATGAGGTTTTTACAATTTTTGATGTGAGAAAAAACATCTCTGCCCTTTTCTTGGAAATGTTTGTCTTTTCTTTCTAATTTACTTAATCTCATTTCACTTAATCATTATACAAATATAAGTGAAGAGAGAAGGTATAGGCCTAGTATCCAGTCCACAGTCCCAGCTATCTATCAATATATTCATCTCAACATTCTTTACTGCTTGCATAAAATGTGAAGGTCACAGACAAGAAATGTGCTCAATTGAATGGCAGAACTCTGATCTATTCATACTGTATAAGAAACCAATGCAAGTTGTATGAGGAATCTTTCCTGTTTACGATGTGATAACAGAATATATGGTTCATCTGTATTCAAGTCGGGCAAAAGTACCCATCCTGAATAAATAGGGATTCCTGCAACTAGCAGAGGGATGAAAGGCAGCATCTGATAGGAGACTCCACAAAGTGACGTTTATGAGAGTCTGGAATCACACTCAAGATATATGCATCAGTGTCTTGCTCTTGCAACAAAATAAACCGTAGGCCACAAACCCAATTGAGAAGCTTTTCACCATTGTGACATTGAAATTGAAAGTGTGAACCTTCCAGAAAAACAGCACTTTTAAGAAAGATTGAAGACAGACCCAGGATTAACCTTATTTGCTAAAATAGTGTTATTGTCCTGGCCGCTCTCATAGCAAACTTAATCATTACACCCGGAACTTGTGAAGTAAATGCAACAAAAGAGCCTAATGAATCAGTTTTTTGTTTTCAATGCAGGTTAGGTTAACTATCTTGCTTGATATTGAGCAAAAAATATATCAACAAGAGGACTTAAGCAATTTCTTGGAAAAAAATTATGTGAAACACTGCTTTTTTTTTCGATGCATCTCGGATATACTCGTATATCCTTACTTCTCTATATCTTTACTGTTAGAACAGGACTTGCAGGGATGATCCAAACCAAAAAATATGTAACGAAAAACCTAAATGAACAATGAAATTGTCTTAATTTTTCGTTAAATGTGCGAGACCATTCACTTTGTAAAGGTCAGTTTTGTAGTAAGACCGAACCTCTCTTGTTCAAAATCTAGCTGAGCGATAATTCCCTTTTACGACACTGGCTTTCGTGCTGACATGAGACTAGCATCTTAGAGATTTTAATTGAATTCTATCACCCCGAGTTACTACAAGGGATTAGTTATTTATTGCATGCAATGTCATTGCAGTTGCTATAGGTCATGTCTATAGGTTGGGCTGAAAAAACTTTTTTGGGAATTTAATATGCCAGAGGTAAAGCTATAGTTGGCTATGGTCATTAAATAAAAAGTAGTGCAAAACAGGTATAATCTGCCATTTGTGTCACGCCACTCCGCTTTTCTGAAAATGCAAATTTCAGCCATTTTGCATACTTTTTCAGGAATTTTATTTTGTCCTAGTCACCTTCCTGGATTTCAGAAGGCTCGATGACATTTAAATTGCCTATCAAGGCCTTATTGGATTTTTAACTCCATAAAAAGGTCACCTAGATTTGAAATATAGTCATTTCTCATTTTCTGAGTAAAAGTTGGGATTCAGAGCTTGCTTTTTTTTTTATTGCTGAAAACTTGCCAAAAATGAATGAAACCAGCGAAATTGACTGAAGGAAATTTTATTTTTCAGCCCACCCTATCATGTGGATGCATTAAATGTAGAGCCGCTTGTCTGATTAAGGACTCCTCTATTACTTTGATAGTTGGATGGGTTAGGGTTGGTGATTTTTTACATCCTGTACTTTTGCACAAATTAGACTAAATAGTAGGACTGGGAGGGACCATGGTAATGAAGCGCAGTGTGCTTATTGCACAGGTTTAAGCTTCTGTTTGACATGGGTTACGCTAACCAATTATAAGTTTCAGCTACACGCCAATTTTGAGAGCTCTAAATTCTGACATGCCCTTTTTGTCAGTTACATCTCCACCAGAGTAACAAAAATACATGTTAGAATCTGAAAATGACGTGTCTGCTACCTTAGACTTCGAAATAAAAAAGCGAGGTCTAACCAAAACTAACAAATATATATATAGGTCTTGGACTCTTGGTCTAGCGATAAGAGGAGTACACCAAAAGAGGGTGGAGACAAAGATTGAGACAAAGATGGAGACGGAGATGGGGAAAAAATGGAGACCAAGATGGAGACCAAAATGGAGAAAGAGATGGAGACCAAGATGGAGACCAAGATGGGGAGAAAAATGGGGAGAAAATGGAGACCAAGATAGAGAAAAGATGGAGACCAAGATGGAGACCAAAATGGAGACCAATATGGGAGACAAAGATGGAGATGAAGGTGGAGACCAAGATCGAGAGGAAGAAAGAGAAGACATTGGAGACCAAGATGGAGACCAAGATGGAGACAAAGATGGAGACAAAGATGGAGATTAAGATGGAGATTAAGTTGGAGACCAAGATGTACATGTAGCTAAGATGCATTTCTCCTTTCATTTAAGATGGAAGCAAACTCCACAATTATCTCTATTTCATCTTAATGTACTGGAAAGTGAGATTATAGGCGCTGATGCTACAGAGACAGTTTTAGTGCAATCTCACTGCCCTAGGGATGTGTGAAGCCAGTATAAGGGATAAATTGCTGCATTGCACGCAAGATTGTCACCCTGAGAAAAGAAAATGTAAGGCATGTAAATCCAGACATGTTTGATTTTTAGCTTCTTGTTTCGACCAACCCCACAGATTTTATGCTCACCAAATGGTGCTCAACATACTGGTTGCGTAATTTGGCCAGCTTATGCTTAACTTGGTTACACCTTTTATGCCCGCATGTTTACAAAGCATCTTTTGACATACCTGGGCACATGAATGGATTGCTTTGATGATAAAATTAAGAAAAAACAACAAGAAGAACAAAGAAGGCAACAAGAAAGAAGAAACAGTAACACATGCATTGACACACGTTTCCAATCACATTGCTTCCAAGCAAGCTGTGCCCTTATCGGTAAATTACCTTTTATCTCTTTTGGTAACACCAGAATACACGCTGTTTTATATTAGAAAAACAGAGCCTTATCATGCCGTTCATATCTATTTCTGCATCAAGTATCATACCAGATAACCTCATATCAATCTTTCCATGGCAAGACAACTTGGTTCATGCAGGTTAATTGTTTTGGAGATGCAACAGCCTTCTTGACAGGACGAAAGTCACCTGCCGTCAGAGCACATTATGATACCAGAATGCAGTTCTAGAATTAGCCCTAGTTGTGGTAGCTATAATGCACACTCTTGAGTCTTGCTCTTGCAATTGTATTGTTTGAGGCATGGGAGCTCATCAAATTGGCACTTTTGGTTGTCACTAAAAGTTTGTGGGTAAAACCTATGGTTTTTAGACATTTTACAAGTGATAGAATCATTAAAAGGACGTCACATAATATATTTATGAAGGACTTACAACCTTTCAATAGCCAGTGAAGGATATTTAGAGTGTAGGGCAGTTCCCAGGCCAATGTGTGGAAGCACATTGGACTAGGGATGCTCTCATAACATGGACATAACAATAAAACACTGTCAGCTCCATCTCAATGATATCAACAGTGCTATGCTATGAATCTCCACACAGTATGATTGATATACCCGTCTCCAAAGGCTGATGAAATGTCAAGTATGAACCAACTATGAATAGCATGAGATGATACATGCCTCAAGTGAATAATAGACCTTCAGAAATCCCCCAATAAAACCACAGCCACACAGGGTAATACGTCATCTCATACAGCACTCCTATGTTCATTGCATTGAATTTATGACATCAAACGTCCTTATGAGGAAAAGAAAGACTAGGATGGCATGGTGTGAAATGATTCTAATAAATCAGTCCTGTCAACAAGTAATGAGATTCTAAATCACTATCTTGTTTAGAAGAGTCTGGGAGCACCATGTACATCATCTAGATGTTATAGTAAAACATTATTGAGCAGCCACAAAATGAAATAATCCTATCAAAACAAGTCACAACTGACTATCAATGAGGTCACAAGGTACTCTACAGTTAAGGACAAAATTATAAGGCCCCCTCTGGATATCCCCTTTAATTCCACTTTTCTCCAAAATGGGGTGTCACAGAACAGCCATCTTTTCAACCAGCGGAATTCAATCAGAGGAGCAGTTGGGGGTCATGATTATGTTTTTTAAATCAATAATAATCCAAGCATTTGTTGCTTTTTTTCCACAAAAAGGTAACTAAATATGTCAGTTGAAACTTTCAAATTAGTGTAGGCAGCAGACCTCTTATACTTCTTGAAAAAAGTGAGTTTTTGGATACAGCCATGGTGTATACCAGGAGACCAACAATTTTGGGAGCCGTCAATGAATTTTAAGGAAGAAAGGACACTAAATACTGCACTGTGTCAGAGATGAGTTGAAAGCTCTAGTTACAGTCCTGGAGTGTTATAGAGCATTTAAAAGCAGGCAAGCAGTGCCCAGAGATGGGGAGCCTCAGGGGGCTTATAATTTTGTCTATGGTAAATTTTAATTTTATTTATATCTCAATTAATTTTGACATTTTTGGAAATATTTATCTTTTGTGACATTTAAATATCATAGAAATACAGTTTTGGTGAACAGATGGCTGTTCTGTGTAACCCAATTTTGAAGAAAAGTGGAATTAAAGGGGATATCCAGAGGAGGGCTTATAAAATTGTCCTTTACTGTAAATGACAAATTGACAGATAATTTCAATGCTATTGATAGGGCCTATTGTCAGGTCATTGATGTCTGTAGGCAGCTGAATGTAAGTACTCGTCATCCGTTGGCTACAAGTAAATACTACACAATACAAAGTTCTGGGATTACATATACTGTGTTATTTCTGGGTTTACCCAGCTTGCTCAATCTGAATAGACATTTTCAATCGGGCAGCAGGATCTTAGAACTGGGTGTCTTCATTTGAAACTTGGAAGGCAGCAGGATCTAAAAAGCCAAAACACTGTTAAACATGAACCAGACATAATATTTTATGGCAGGGAAGACAAGTTCCCAATGAATCCTTCAGGATTTATGAGTTGTAGCCTCTTTCGTAGATGCGAGTGAAAGTACTGAAAGGAGGTATTAAAGCCCAAATTTATTGAAAAGAGGTATTACGAAGATGGATTTCAAGCTTTAAAATCTGAACAGTTGGTCGTGTGTAGAATACACAGGTCAAGATGATGAAGCCAACTGCACTTTGTCATCAAATACTCTCTACTATAGTACACTGTACAGTAGGGTGGCCCAAAAAACAAAATTTTAGATTTTCTATTCGCACACCCCCTCATTTTAGGGGAAATTGTGAAAAAAGCACCCTGTAAAAATTTCAAGAAAATCGGTCAACTCTTAGTGGTCTCTCAAGGCCCCTCCATTCTTAGCAAAAACAAAAATTTCAACTATTTTCGCCAATACGCGGTTCCTCATAACTTAGTAAATTTGTACAGTACTGCATTTTCATTGCCATGGTTGGATAGGTCTCAAAAAGAGCTTCAATTTGCATACCAACACTATTGGTCTAAGATAATATCTCAACTCCAATGGTCTCTTCAGTTTACACTTCTCATGAATGAAATTGTTGCTGAACGACTGAACCTGATAAAAGCCAGGCTTTTACTTTTTTTTGCTGTAAATTGCTGTGATTCTTATTTTCCCAGTTCCAGAATGACCAAATATTAAAAAAAAAGATTTTTGACCATGAAAATGCCCGGTTTATGAGTGATGAAATTTTATGTTGAAGTTTGTCGCAAACTCATAAAATAGTAAGGGGAAATTGTATTATTTCAAATTCATATCTTCATCCAAATTTATTACAGGGCAACATGATGGGTACCAATTGAAAGACAATATTCTTATGTTTCACATGATATAAATTATGTTGTCCTATATTTAACTCTTATGAAGTTAAACTATGAAATGCAACAGCCCCTCTCCGATGTTTTCAGCACTTTAGACAAAATCTAACATTAAAACTTTACAGCTCATAAAGCGGGTTTCTCCATGGTAAAAAAAAAAAGTTTTATGTTTTATCAGGTCATCCTGCCTTTGGGAGAATAAGAACATGTTACTTGACAGTGAAATTTAATGGAAATCTTTTCTTGAACAGGTTTAGTCATTCAGTAAACACTTTCGCACATAAGCACTGTTGGCTGAAGAGTCCATGGGAGTCAAGCTATCATCCTAGACCATTAATGTTGGTATGCAAATTGAAGCTAATTTTGAGACCTTTCCAACCATGGCAATTAGAATGTTGTTCATAAAAAATTGACAAAGTTGTGGCAAACCGCGTATTGGCGAAAATGGTTGAAATGTTTCTTTTTCGTGAGAATTGAGGGGCCTTGAGAGACCACTTAGACTTGACTGATTTTCATGTAATTTTAACAAGGTGCTTTTTTCACCATTTCTCCTAAAATGAGGGGGTGTGCGATGTGAATTTCAGAAAAAAATATTTTCCTGTACATTTTTAGGCCACCCTACTGTACAGTATACACGATATATCCTGGTAAAAACTGTTCAAGACCATTTGTTCAAAAAAATTCTTGAACAATAAATTCTTGAAAGTATCCATGCAGATATCAAAAGTAAAGGGTATGACTTCAGCTACTTGGATATGAGTCATCAATTATAAAATGGCAAGTAGGATATCACCTCACAATGGGCCTGCAGAGATTCATTATATAAAATGGAGGTTTTTATCCAATCACTATACATGACAATTACTTTACAAGAACCTGAAAACTTTTCAAGGACTGAGGTCTCCTAAAAAGCTGTTAAAGAACAAGACCCAAGGACAGTGAGCCAAGGTAGCTGTGTACTAAGCTCATTAGCTTGAAGTAACAAGACAACACTTTCACAGTCAGCCATAATTGGTTTTAAGCTCAAGTGAGTGCCCCGATGAGTCCTGCCGGTCAAATGGATGAGCTAAAGGTTCAGGTGTGAAGTACATGTAGAAGGTAGCCTAATGCAATTTCTATCTATCTATCTATCTATCTATCTATCTATCTATCTATCTATCTATCTATCTATCTATCTATCTATCTATCTATCTATCTATCTATCTATCTATCGATCCATCTAACTGTCTATCTATATCTCTCTATGTATCTATCTGTCTGTCTGTCTATACAGAGTCATGGAGATACTTTTTAGATGCAATGAATTTGCTCCCCTCCGAGATGAAAGCTCTGTTGTGAATTGTGACTGTGAGCTTAGTACATTGATTGTACCAAAGTAGGACCAATTCGCAGTGTTGCAAAAGTTTTCTTATCATCTACTCCCGAGAGTGCAATAGCTAGGGCTTGCAGTGTCATATCGGATCGGAGGCCCTTCAATGTTTATATCTAAAATGGTATCGGTGTTGGTGATATCAGCAACAAAGTATCGGTAACCAGAGTAAAAACTTGAAGTGGTAAAGGAGCACCCGTATTGTCAACTTTTGAGCTGTCTGCACGATTTTTCATAAAATCATTACGAGCTAATTCACGTCCATTCTAATTGCTGTGACAAGGGTATTATCTTTCTTAATTCATGATACTCATGCATGTTTTCTGCTTATCAATAATGTTTTAACTGTAAGTTCGAAATAAATGTGTATATAATCCGATACAATATACAAATATGAAAATCTTGTTATCTGGTACATATAGGCAGATGCTGTGTATACGAGTTCTCCAACTCAATCCAGGAAAAAATCTTTAGGACACAAAAACTGAACCTCATCTGCATTCAATCATGGCTCAGTTGCATAAAATGTTGATGAGAAATGATACTGGTCAAACTCAATATGAGGGTAGGGTGCAGGTGATGTAACTTATAGCGGGCTAAACTGGGCATTAACTGGGCATTAACTTGGAATTAACTGGGAATTAACTGGGCATTAACAACACCTGGAGTGACTGCAAAAAAGTAGGTGTGCAAGTGGTTTGCAGGCCTGGTTGACGTTCTTTGTAACTAATATGGGTCTTGATTTTTACTAACGCTGTTGTGTTGGTCTTTCACGGGTAGGTGTTGTTTGGTAAAAGAATTTTTAATTTTCACACGTTTTGTTGTATTTTGAAAAATAATTTGTTTAAAATTTAAACTAACCAGTAGAATCTTGCATTCTTACTTGTAACAGAATCATGATTTCAATGCATTACAATAACCTTTTTTTTTAGTAATCTGTTTTGTAGTTTATATATACAGGTTCATGGTTTGGTATATACAGCAACTAATCAGGTCATGGCTAATTTCATCAGAAGTGTGATGGCTGTAATATGACAACAACTTTGACTGCTGGGGATTTCAGTCCGGTCAAACAAAGGAGGAAGACTGAGCATACAAGATCTAACGATCACTACTAATTGTACATCTGTCTAGGTGTCTACCACAAAATAGGCTCACAATTGAGTCGCAAGTAATAAATGTATATCACAAACTTTGTTGGGTAAAAATATACTAATAGGCATTAATTTTATTATTTGAAAACATCAAAATACATTGGAGTTGAACTTGTGTCACATCTAACAAGGATGTTCTGTGTATTGAAACTTCAACCGGATATACACCAGCCATCAATAGAAATGGCGTCTTTCAATTCTGTACTGTAATCCAAAGAGAACAAGCCAAAATGGCAGAAAGGAAGATCCCTGTATTTTTGATGAGATATTTTCATGCCATATTTTCCAATCTGGAAAAGTAAACAAAGGAAAGATTCTCAGCAAGTTTTCACCACTTGGTGAGTGACAACGTTTGCTCACTACAAATCTGTGCCAGCTGTATTCAGACATCTCTAAAGCAGTTGAGTCAATACAAGCAACTTGTGGAAATGCAATATCCTATTCAAGTTTCAACATAAATAGCGGGGTTAAAAGACAAAGAGAGAAATATGTGGTGGCCATCTCTCTGTAAATATATAGTTTTCAGATGTTTTTTGGACTGAAAATGCAAGGTATGAACCATATCGCACCAATGCCTCGGATTGAAGCACATCAATATTTGTGATATCCAGGCAAACGTCTGACTTTGCCAGTGTCTTCAACATTGAGTACCATTAGTACAAGGGCTTCCCAGCATATTTGAGTCCGTTACCATTAGATATCAGGGGAATGCAAATAGAATGCAACCTCCAACTAAATGGCACAATTTGCAATGATATGAATATGCTAAAAAATATGCATTAATGCATGCTTTAGTTACTTACTCACCTTCACTCTGAGAAGTGTCAAAACTATGTTCTGGGATGTTTCTGTTGAGATATCAAGCCAAGTAACTCAGCCAGAAAAATTGGCAGCTGGTGGGTGACACAACAAAAGGAAATAGTTGACCTAAGGTCAAGGCAATTATGTATATATATATATTTTAAGGATAATAAAGTTCCATAGACTGGGGCTTCTGAGGCATTTTATAACACACAAAAGTTCCATAAATAGTTTTAAAAAATTAATAAATAATGTTAAGAGCTTGATGCCAGAAATTATGTCAAGATATACTTTTGCTTTTACTAATTGACCCAGTTTGTTGTCTAAATTATAAATTGTCACCTCAAGAGGATCAAGTTGTTTCTACCTGAGGAATTTGTGAAGCTGTGAATGACATGCTCAACAGTTTGATAATCAATATGCCATTGTTTTCTAAACATTCTGACTGACTGAGTGGAGTATAACTGTTAGAAACTAATGAAATAAAATAACCTTCTCAAAACAATATTGCTCTGTCCAAATAAAAATGAAATACAAAACTGTATTTTTCATACATATCACTTAACTGTAGGACAATCAGAAATATTTGTAGGCTAAAAGTAGAATTAAATAGAAAAAGGTTATCAATGGTTTGATAATTGCCAATTCTTTGGAATAAAATACATGCCCGGGTCAAAATTTTCACTATCTTGGGGAAAACAGCAGGGCAGTACCACCATGCTGCAAGATCACATGTCATATTAAAATATTATATAATTTCTTTCAGTCCATCAAAGCGCCCTTCAATATAATGTGATCAAAGAAGCTGCTATGAGTAGGGTCACCAGGAGGTGGTGCCACCTACAATAGGATAGTTGAATCATTACAAGTACTCAGTAATGCAATACAAGTTATAAAAAATTAGGACAGGCTATAAATTTCTATCAAACACATTTTTTGTCACAATATCATAACATGAGAAGGTGTGACAGAAGGACCTGGGCATTCTCCTCTTAAAAATGATGTGACATAAGAATGAAATACACAGTACATCTGTACTACATTTTATTGAATTTGCAAATAAGATTGATGGAAAAGTGATTTCAGGCAAGTGGGTAAATAGTTAATCAAATGTTGAATGCATTCATTGGGATTTTTTTTTCCAATTTTAGTTAGAAAGCCCATACATATTAATGTTAAAAGAAATCTATTCTGTGGGCCTGACTCTCTGTCAGATCAGTATTATTGTGAAAATTGGATAGTTTTTAATGGTTTGATAGTTGTTTGTGGCTGTTTCTGTTTTGCACAGACAACAATCACAATAGGATCAGCAAATGCCTCATCAGTGATAACACTAGAATGCTTTGTCAAAGCAGTCAGTGGTGCATAACATCCACAGTGATATGGACAATGTTTTCATGATTTGGGCCTGCAACACAATATACCTGCCAGTAATGCCATTACACTAATTAAGGTGACAGGATTAATTAAACGTTCAAAATGTGATGAAATCAAAATACATTCTTCGAGGAGAAACAGGCTGTGGTCTGTTTTTTTAACTTAAAGGTACACTGTAAACCCAGCTGCCGGCAGTTACCATCAAAACAACAGTACATGCCGTAAAAACAATGGCTTGCTGCAATAAAGTGGGCTTTTAAAAATGTATTATGGTAGGTGCAGTTAAAGTAATGCAGGAGGTTTTACAGTGTAACTTGCGTTCCGTTATCTATCTATCAATCTACGGCATGGACTCAGACATGTAGTCATTTACGTTGAAGACAATGGTTGTGACACACTAACAGGAAGACTGCATAATATGACTATACTAAATGATAAAACAATCTTTGATGTAATGATACAGACTGGACTACCTTTGAGAGGGTGGTCCGGTATTTGGTCCGGTCCTGGTCTGGTCCTGGGTGAGGTGGTCCAATTTTGTTACTGGACCAGTCCAGAAGCGGTCCATCGGCATTTCAAAAACCATGATAAAATGAGGGTGAAAACAAGCTATATGACGTAAATTTCATTTTTAGATATGACAAAATTCGTGTGATACTCTTAATGACATGAAAAATCACTGGACCGGTCCGGACCAGCACTTTACCACTGGACCAGTTTTTTGTAGCTGGTCCGGTATTTTGGCTGTCCAGGGCTGGACCACGGACCTGACCGGTCCAACGCGGTCCGGTCTGCATCACTACTTTGATGATGATTGAATTGATTATTTGAAATAACTAATACATGTGTTCAAAGATATTAAATGTCTTAAAGAAAATTATATAGAAGGAAGGAAAGGAAATAACCAATTCGTAGAAAAATTATTAGACAGAAGTAAAACTGTTTTATTAAAAACATCATACAATGTTTATAATATAATATTGTAGTCAATTTATCGTATCATACATGTATATAAGACAGTTAAGGACTGATTTGATCATCTGAGACATTTCTTTGAACTCATCATTTTTCACCTAGACTGCAATTTCTTGTTTACAAGAAAGTTGAGACAGGTTTGACGCACATGGTGACACTCGCAGTTACTTCCAGACATGAATTCATCCATGAGTCTTATTAAAACATTTTTACCACCTGTTGAAGCTTTCATTAGTTTTGCAATACAGTCTACAAGTCTGCACAGTCAATGTGCCTGCTCATTACAGGACTTTCATCTCACCAGGGAGCAAATAATTGTTTCCTACATCAAAGAATACATTTGTATCTGCAACATATAGACACAGATACATATAGGGATGGTTTTGATTATATTTACACCGAAAAGGTTTGTGGGAAACAGACATAATGAATGTTACCTGGTCCAAAATTTTGTGTATATTCAGACAAAAGGCATGCATATTTTTGACATTGCATTGATCAAATTGCACAAAAAACTGATCAAGATAGACAATTTCCTTGTCTATTCCACATAAAAATCTTGTATGACATGCACAAAATTTTGGACGGACACCAGCTAACGTTTATTTTGTCAATTTTACACAAACCTTTTTTTCATTGTACAGATGAAGTAAAACACCTTAATTAATGTGATGACATCACTGCATGACATGTATATGCATGGCACACTAGGTCCGTGACTTCAGAATTTAATTTTGATAGGCTGTTAACATAAAAGAATGACACCGTGAAGAATTATCCAATATTGGAAAAACCAGCGATGAGTCCATTAATGTCATGAGTAGTTTTCGCCAAACATGTTAAGGAGAGCCTTAAACTGGCGAAGGATGTTGCTTCAGAGTTCTTTGGTATTTGGTAAGCATGTTTTAAAACATTGACTAGCCAAGTTTTGCTAACCAACAGGAGAAAGGATGACAGTTTTGTTTTCTGAATATTATTATGTCTCACTCGGGGGCCATAGCAGTGATACGATTTTGGCTCTTCCAAAAACTTGCATTCTAGGTGGATGTGTGTGTCTAGACCAATCCAGATGTTCAAGATATATTCAGAACCTTTCTAGTTTACCAGAAATGTTCACAGTGAGCCCAGAATTCACCTAAGTTGACATAATTCATGATTATTATGTTGTTGGAAGTGTGGCTGATATTTCGTTGTGAGGGTTAGTTCAATCTCTGCTTCATGGATCATCTAGCCAGGTGTACAGTAAGGAATTAGAAGAGTTACTTGCATAAGCGAATAGTGATCATTAAAGAGACTGCGACCGACATCAACTGAGAGCTATTGCCACATGACAACAGTTACTGACATTTTGTATAGACAAAAACAGATGTTATACATCTATGTCCAACATGCTTTGGTATAAAAAAAGATTAAAGAAAAAATAATTTCAAGCACAATCTGACCAAAAAGCGACAGAAAAAAAATACACTAACAGCTAATGAAAACTAACATCCAACTGTATATGAACCATAGGCGTACCGATTTGGGGGGGGAGGGGGGAGGCGAGCGACATTTGCCAGAATTTAAAGATTTAAATTTAGTACCATTTCAAATAAAATTTCCCGGAAATCATTAATTTTTAATTGTTTTAATTAATCAGCTGCCCGAATCGTTTAGCCTTTTTGCCTGAATCTCACGGTTTCCCAAACCTTTTTTGGGGGTGACTGCCCCCCCACTCCACCCCGCTCCCCCCCCTCTGGTAAGCTGATGATATGACCAGCCATCCAGGTTCAAGCCTATTATTATATTTATGTAGAAATATTAAGACCGAAATAAGAATGAGATTATATTTGGTTTGGCATAATCTGACCAATGTGCAGAGTAAGGCTTAACCTCAATTATGTGCAAGAGGCGAGTGCGGAAGGTGCAGTTCCCATGAGCACCTTGCTTGAAAGAAAAAGAGGTATTTCTAGCAGATAACAAGTCTGTGTGCAAAAGACGTACTCTGGTTTGTATGGAAGAAGAAAAAGCAGACTTGTTTATTCTGGTCTTCTCTTTTTGTAGTTGTTATATTCAGCTGAAAGTATTCCTGACACCTGAATGTGCCATTCTGAATGACCTTTTAAAACATCTCGGACAGTGATCTCTATGACGCAGAGATAACTGGTCTCGGACCTTCAGCTGGAAATTTCCACAAATCATTCAACTGGTTTGGTGATGATTCCTATGTAATGACTTAGAAAGCAGTTCATTTTTTAAGTCTGTCGATCTTCAGACCTCAAGTGAGGGCTTAACTAAAGTGACCCATTCGCATCTAAAAAATGCAGACCCCTTTCAGTTTTTTCAAATATCAAGACTTCCTTTCTGGTCATGCAGCTGTTGGGTAGCCAAGTAGCAACCAAGATTATTACCACAAAAAAATGCCAGTGTCAAAAAATAAAGCAAATGTGTCATAAACTGTTTCCTTAAAAAACAAGAAAATGTTATCAAAGCAAAAATGAGTTTTTCTGACTTTTTCTGATGCTTTCTTTCCTGACAAATGTCAATACCTTTTCAGATGCAAAGATTAGATAGGCCAAATGCTGCACGAAAACATACCTTTATAATAGGATGGCTTTAAAAATATTGAATATATATTTAGGCCTATATATTGGTAAAAATAGGACTGAAAAACTATTACCATTGTTTTCCTTCGGGACAAACAAATGAACTATAATGCCTGCCAATTGATCATAAAATAATTCTTATATATGAAAAACCTTGATTTAGCAAGTTTTACTTAGAGGGAACGATATCACATATTTTGTGCCATTTACAAAATTCAATGATTCAATCTGGATTTAGATTTTTTGACCCAACAAATTTTACATAAATTGCACCAATAAGAGAAGAAACTGATGAAAATAAAAGCAATATATCCAGTCTCTTATTGTATCCCTTAAAAACAACCTTGATGCATATATATACAAATGTAATAAGTGTTTTTCCAGAAGAGCATGACATTTTTATTCGACTCTGGTAAATATAGCCTAAAAAACAGTGGGTTGGGAGGAAGGTTATGAGGTCAAATATCAATGTATCGGACTGATATTCGCACTGTGGGGTTACTTCACATCAGGGAGATCAAGTGATTTAAAGACCGGCTTGATCTTTAATCTGGAAAAATATTTTTGAAAATGAGGAAGCGAGGCAGCCGGGTTCTCCAAGATACATTTGCAGCCCACTATACAAGCCAAAAATTAAAACTTTCATATATTGTAAGTCTAAAAAAAGCCTAAAGATGTGCAAAAGCCAAATAATTTCAATAATGAATTTCTCTATTCCCAGTTTATCTGTTTTCATCTGCAGATATTTTTTATGATAACTAACTGTATTATATGATTTATGTTTTATGACCTTCGCAGTTTGTTTCATGGGAATTTACGTCTTGGTTTTCACCATTGCCAAATTTATAACGTGTATAAATAAGGCAATTCATCAGAACAGTTTGAACTAGTCAAATAAAAAACAAATTTACTATGTATATTTAATATTTTTTCTTTTAATATTTGCGGCTTAAAACTAATTTTTTTGCATTTTGACAGACGGGAACTATAAGTCCTATACAAAGCAACTGGTATGTTATCATATTGTTGTGTGAATGAAAAATCCAAGCTTTTTTAGTGCCAACCTTTAAAATGAATATAATGTATACCCCGAAAGAAGAACTATGAAGTATGCTTGTACAATGTACATTAGGGTGGGACTGGCACCCTACGTTTTGGAAATCTTAGGCGGATCAAACCTGACTTTTTTTTGCAAGTGAGGGTGGCATATAAGAGTGTGTGTGTAAAATTTCAGGTCATTCTATTAATATTTAGAGGTAGCACATTTCACTTGAAGTTTATAACGTAAATCCCCATTGGCGAGACCAGAAAAAACCTACAAAAAATCATGATTTTCCAAAAAATGAGACTTAGAATAAATATTTCTCGACCATTCAAAGACTATGGGGGAGGGTTTTGAGAGGGCACTTCAGAACAGGTGTCCATTTAGCTATAACATATATTGTTTGGCCACTATGAGGAGCTAAAATCTTGAAATTTAGGCCTTTTTGAGTCATTTTCGTCATATTCAGCCTATATTGGACATTACATTGTGCAGAGATGAAGAGTAGAGTGGAAAATGCAAAATTATGGCGGTTATGAACTGCCCTTCCAAAACCCTCCCCTACAGTTTTTGAATGGTCGAAAAATATTGATTCTAAGTCTCATTTTTCGAAAATCATGCGTTTTTGTAGGTTTTTTCAGGTCTCGCCAATGGGGATTTACATTATAAACTTCAAGTGAAATGTGCTACCTCTAAATATAAAAAGAATGAGCTGAAATTTTACACACATGCTCTCATATGCCAACCTCACTTGCAAAAAGAAGTCAGGTTTGATCCGCAAACATTGGGGCGCCAGTCCCACCCTAATGTACATGTTCTTTATGTGAAGTATGCTTAAATTTCAAAGTTCCAAACTTGCTTTGAGTTTTAATTAAATTTGACAAGAGGATCATTTTAATGTTTTGGAAGCACCAAGCAAATGGGCGGAAATGTGCATAAATATAGGATGTAAACTTTGTAAAGCCAGGATCGCTGATTGGCAATCATCCATTCCTAAATTACATATATATGGTAGGCCTATAACAGCATTGGCAAGTCTCGTTGGAGATTTAGAATTGCCCATGCAACAAAAGTATAATAATAATCGTTCACCAGAGATTAATTTTATAATAACCCGTCAGTTGATAGCACTCTTTAGATTACGATAATACTGATTTTGAAGGCGAGCAACATGTCTTCACATTTTATGCGGGCATTCGACAAACTGGAATTTAATCCACTGATATCCAGATTTGAAATCCATTTGCCATGAGATTGCATGGATCAAATTGATTGGCATTGAAGTGTCATAAAACCAGATTTAAACGCCTAATATTTCACACAAGTTTGACATAAAGAAAATATCCCTAATCATCTTCACACTTTTGTATTGTTTATTGAACGAATCAACCGTTTCTTAAGTATCTAAATGGACAACATTATAAAACAAATCAAGAAAAAATAGGATTTTTGAAATACCAAGGGCTTTTTTTTTATGTAGAAAATTGGTTTTCCCAAAAACCTGCTGTATTCATGGCAATACAACTGTAGGTATTTGCAAAAGCCTTAACAGGGATGATACACTGTATTACGCACAAGTGGAAAAACCATTCAGGCTTTTTTTTTTGTATGAGCTTTACAAGTTATGCTATCACAAAAAACTATGCTCTATACCATATCAGAAACTACTCTTAAGAAGCACCAATTATGCTAGTTTTGTTTGATGAGTCCTTATGGACAATCCCTATTTTTCACCAAAAATAACCTGTGTTTAGCTCAACTGGTTATTAAGGGGAAAGTAGAGCTAAGCCACCTCCCACCATGCACCACAAGCGGTACTCAAACCAGCTTCCGCCGAGTGAGCTTTAGGCCAATGCACTATAATACTTCCCTACTAGCCTGCTATAAACCAATTGAACCGAAGGTCTAGCCAACCAGCCAAGTGCTTCTAAAGGAACACCACATGATACCCTTCTCATTACACAGCACTAAAATATAATTGTTCCAATTTTCAACTTGATCTGTGTCCTTGGTTGTCGCCGGTTGCCAAGGTCTTGCTATCTGTCTTGTTGACAATTGTCACATGTGTCAGAGAAAGTCTGATTGGAATGTAAAAAAAAAAAATCCTGAGGATCAATTAATTCAAATTATGTGTGCCATTTTCTGACCGATGACATTAGCAAATACAGTGGTCCCTGCATTATGAGACCACCCTTTCTGCGGTCATGAAGCGGTCTCTCGTGGGGATGCGGTCTCTCCTTCGGGTGCCAAATGCACTAAAAATACTACTTAGTGCGGGAGGAAGGTGGTCACATAAGGCAAGGCGGTCTTACAACAGGGGGCCTTATATCACAGGGACCACTGTATGCGATAACACAGTGACTGCCTTGAATTCCCTCAACCCGTTAAATGCTTCCAACTGCATACACTGTGAAAGAATTTGGACAAAATTGTTTTTTGAAATACCAAAATTTTTATTTTGTTTTTAGAAAATAGGTTTTTCATATAATATGGACGAGTCAGGCTGAGTGTGAATCAAAAAGGTCAGAGATTCATTCTGTGATGACAGTAGATTGGCAAGCTAAATGGAATAACATTGAAATAGTCGCCATGGCTGCTGTGATAAAAGCCTGCATATTCTGACAGCCTTGAACACATAATCATAATGTCATAGTAATGGTTCTGCACTGACACAGTCTGAGAGAGAAAATGTAAGCAATTTGTTCTCATGCAGCAGTGCAGTTTCAGGAATGATAGAAACAGGTGACTACATGATCATCAGATTAATTCATGTCACACTGGCTGTGTCCAATTTAAATGTGATAGAAGAGTTTCTCGGATAACTTTCACTCTATAATATCTAGAAAGCCTACACGGACGTAACAGATTTCATTATTAAAACTTGAGGAGGGCGTAGTTATATTTAGTTCTATTTTGAGACAGACTAAACATATATGCAACATATACCAATACTGTTCCAGGTAGGTGGCCAACATGTATCTTCCCTTCAAAACATTTTCAATGTTTCAAAAACTCATTCAGTTTTGAAAAAATTATGAAGTGCAGTATCTACTGTGAAGTACATGTCTAAGATCATTCAAATAAATTTTAACATGTTGGGCTAGTTTTTTTTTTTGGTTTAGATAATAAAACTGCACTTGCTGCGGCAAGTTTTCTATGTGATGCGTTCTTGCAATGTCTCCTTATCTGTCATGGGTGTAGTTTGTCAGGCCACGTTGTACACTTTTGAAGGATTAAATCCCAGCACATATACACTGAAAGTGGCATGCAATGTACAAAGTTCAACTTACTGAGACATCTTACAGAAAATCTAAAGAAAAAAATTCATCTTAGAAGGGATGGGCTTCAGCACTTCTGGCCTTGCTGTTACTGGGCTCACCCACATCAGAAACTGTTTCTCTATCCATCCTCCGTTTGACTCTGCAAACGGACAAGAAAAGCTATGTAATATAAAGGCTCTTCCGCTGCAAAGGAGTAAACTTAATTTTCTTTGGTGTAGTAGTGCAATATCTCTAAAACTGAAACACGGTCATTGAAATCATCAGATTTAATCTTGTCACGCTGCATGTACCATCCCATTTCAATATACAATTTCATGAAACTTGACCAACATTTTAAAGATTAAATGATATATTTTCAATTGTCTTTTTGGAATCTGAATACCTGAAAACCATCTGAAAAATATGTGAAAAAATTCTCACATTTATGAATAGCAGATTTATGGCACATTTCACAACTCGTCCACATCACATTTACAGTGCCGCCTGTAAGTAAGTGAAACGCATGATATTGTGCATTTGCAACAATGCTAAACATGCTCAACCAAACTGCTTGTGGATGCATGAATTTTCATCCGATGAGAGGAAAACATGTTGGGTCGTAAAGGCCGATATGTGAGGCATGTGGGCTATTCAAGAACACCATCGGATCGAATGTACACGACTTCGTCTCTCCAGCCACCGTCTCTGAGTAGAAACAGGGCGTTGGTAACGGACTCAATTAGGAGACCGCTTGTGTGAATGTGGCGAAGTGCAAATAGAGCATCATGTGCTCATGAAATGTCCAGTAACTGAAAACCTAAGAACAACATACAATATTGACAATAAAATCAGCCTTCTTGAATTTTTCTCTAAAGACTTTGCTCAGATTACTCCATTTTGCTTTGATGTTCTACACTGTTTTGACCGTGCTTAATTGTATATGTTTTTGTATTTTGGTCGGTGCGACAATAAATACCTACCTAAATACCTACCTGGGAAAACAATGGCAGCCCATTTTGCTCTGCTGCAGTCGGAGTTAGGTATGGGTCAAAGTCTTTGATAAGTAAGTGAACCACCCTTCCCTATTAAATAACATTGGGCCTGTGTTTCACTTACTTATCAAAGACTTTGACCCATACCTAACTCCGACTACAGCAAAGCAAAATGGCTGCCATTGTTATACCGCATCCCTCACATATCGGCCTTTATGACCCGATATGTTTTC
The DNA here is from genome assembly GCA_026936325.1 of Platynereis dumerilii. Classification (NCBI taxonomy): domain Eukaryota; kingdom Metazoa; phylum Annelida; class Polychaeta; order Phyllodocida; family Nereididae; genus Platynereis; species Platynereis dumerilii. The sequence continues at coordinate 10,892,788 of JAPTHN010000009.1, forward strand.
CTCTCATCGGATGAGAATTCATGCATCCACAAGCAGTTTGGTTGAGGATGTTTAGCATTGATGTAATGGCACCATTTCATGCGTTTCACTTACTTACAGGCGGCACTGTACCTGGGATAAAGTTTCAACAATAGGCCAACACTTTCGTAGTGCAAAAACAAGTACGAAAAAGAATGTTTCATCATGAAGTATATGAGACGGCTGACAGCATTTCAGTGATTTTTGCAGAACTTTACTTGTATATATACGTGTACTGAATTTATTGGTGTGGCAGGCAAAGTTGAATGACATCAAAAGTGCATGGCAGTTGGACTGAAGCTGGCATATATTCAGGAGACACTTTGTGCAAAGATGTGTCATCTGTGAGAGCATCAACCTCATTTAACTCGGTAAAGTGCAACAAGGACTGTAAAACATAAATGGACTTGCACCGAATGACTGTATATGGAAGTTTGTGCCAACCACATATAAGGTGTCTAAACTATGACGTGACAGCAGAGAGACCAGTCCATGTCACAAACATGACACTATTTTTCACTTAAAGCAACTAACGCTCCTAAATTGTTCATAAAATCCAATATCTTGAGGAAAAGTTTACCTGGTGACATATACTTGCGCCATTTCTTTTGACAAGAGCAACTAGTGCTCACCCATAGTAATGGCATATTTTACTGCTATCAATTTTTGTAACAAAGAAAACAAATATATAATATTTTTTTGCTTATTGCTCATAGATTTCCAAGGTTTCTTATCTCTTGCTTTATAAATTTGTCAGAAAGGAGAATCAAGTAATCCAAAGAAACTGATACTCTTTTTTACTTGCAAATTTTGCAGTGGGTCAAGATAGATGTTATATTGGTCAACTTTAAAGTCAGAATAACCCAAAGATATTACTGTGTGCTGCCAACTGTATCATATTCCAATGAGAACACCGAAAAATATTAATTTTGGAAAAAATTCCGGGAAATCAGCCAATTTTTCTGTTGCGCGAATGGAGAATAACAATATATATTGCCAAGACTTTGTACAACCTCTGATTATTAATCAATTTGGCTGAAATTTTGCATGTGTTCATTTTACTTTAAAATGTCAGCATTTTTGAGTTTCTAATTTGGGTTTTAGAACATTTGATTTTGCACATACAATTTGGAACACCCCAATGACACTTCATAAAATGTTATCGTCATAAACATGTAATGTGATACACAGCTATGTATGTCTGGCAAGCTGTAAAACAAAGATGTCAGAGATACATTCCCTGATTATAGCAGAGTGGCAAGCTAAATGGAATAACATTAGAAGTTGTTGTTGCCTAGATGAAGCATGCTGTGATAAAAGCTCCCATATTATGACAGCCTTGAACTCATTTAACTTTGCAAATGGCCAAGGGAAGACACTTATATAATGTAATGGTTCTGCACTGAGATTCACAATGAGACTAGTGAGAATAAATGTAATAAAACTTCCTCCCATGTAATTATGCAGTTTCTCTAATGATGGACCAATGTGACTGAGATTATCAGATTTATTCATGTCATGCTGGCATGGTACCATCCCATTCCAAATCTATCCATTTCTATTGACAAAGATACTATTCATAATCTTGACAGTGCCAGAAAATCTGTCTGTGTGATTAATTGTACTACTTGCAGAATGTTCTTCAGTAATTTTACACTAACTTAAAAAAGAATATGAAATTTTGTTATACAATTTTGTTTTCATTGATTTTTAAACTTTCAATAAGCCTAGTACATACCTGCAAATCAATTAACTTTTTGGTATCATGTGTGATTTAGATCATAAATCTCACATTTTAATTTCTCTCTGTTCTTCTTTTATTAATTTCTTGACTTGTTGCAGTCAGTTTTCTGTGTAATGCACATGTTGACGTTGTTGCCTTCTTATTTGTCATAGTCGCAGTTTACCAGGCCACATTGCACTCCTTTGGAGGTTTAAACTATTCATATAAGCAAAGATTATCCCCATATCAACAGTGTTTTGATGTTGTTGTTGAGCAAGAGAAGTCTTGTAAATACGAAGGTGTCATTTTGAAGATACGAAAGCCACCTCCCTTTCAGAACGTCAGAGAATCCCTACAGATCCCGTTTTTTTACATTAAAATTTAAGGATGTGAGATGTCATCGCTCATCAGTGGATTTTATAACTCAGTCACTGAGCTTACACAATAGGGCTGCCTTACAGGTGTATGACAGGACACACACAGTGACCATTGTGTTATAAGACTGCCAGCCCTCTCGGCTGAAGTGTAATACACAAATATAGAGTGGCTTCCACGAAATGAACGACAACATTGCTGACTTATTCAGAGTTGTTCACACCTTTTCAGTTTTAATCTTGTCAGTTATTTAGTTGGAGAGGCCCCTCTAGGCCTCTACATTGGATACTACACTTGAACCATCCCATTTGCAGTCACGAAGAATATGACTTCACTTAATATTTTAAGTCACACATTCTGGAAATACATACAATGTATGTATTGAAAATTCTAGGCTTAGTGCCTTGTAGCTTACCAAGCTCCAAACTTAAGGCTACTTTTCTCTGTGTTTAACATATTAGACACTGTTAAACTGACAGATAATTATCACCAAAAGAGACCCATGTGACAGTCTCGTGTCTAGTAGGTGCAAATTGGACAGTTCCAAGAAGTAATTGGCCCCTGGATGACCACTGGATAATCTTGCAATAAGACTAGTTCTGGCAACAGAATATGTCGACTGACCTGTATGGATTAGGAGAAGGATAAGGTCTTTGTAAAGTCTTTCTGTCACTGACACTCTAAAAAATTTCAGGACAAAATCGGTTTTTTAGATTCAAAATGGTTTTTTGGAAAAACCAAATTTCAATACAAAACTAACATGTTGGTTTTTTGCATTGAAATTTGACAAGTGACAAATGAACTACTTGAGCAGAAAATCTTAAATTTTGTCCCATCTCATTATGGCAAAAATCAGGATGGTTCCAAATGCACCAGATTATTAGTAATTTTGCACGTTGCTGGAAAAAGAAATGAAAATGGAGACAAAACTAACATCTCAAATAAAATAAAATAAATTAAATTAATATCTTCGATCAAAAATGTCATCCGTCTGTAATAAGGGAGCAACCATTAGTCATTTATGAGAATAGGCTGGGATTTTTACTTGACTGGCAAAGTTCTATTTATTTCACACTAACAGCGACAGTTGGCTAATTATTTATATTGAGTGTGCGAGGTACTCAATTCAAGGATTTTATTTCAGCAAAAATGCCTATCTTAAAAAACTACAACCCCCTCTCCCAAACTACTAATGGTAGCTTCTGAGTCACCAAATTCATATAGAACCATGATAGGCCTAAGATATCGGCCTATACAAGAATTGTGTTTATGGAGAGGATGCATGTTCTTTATCTACACATTCTCTGACCCAATATGATTTTCTCATATGTTACTTTGTTGTTTACGGCTTCACTTATTTCTCATCAGTGCTATAGAGCGCTTCTTTATATATGTGAGTGATAATCAAGGAGGCAAAGATCTGAAGACATAAAGGGCCACATCATAATATCTCATTACACAGCCAATAGCACATACTGAACTGTATTACAGAACCACATTACACAGTTATGCAGTCTTCTTGCAAATTACAAAGCAGAAAAAAATACTAATTATCTGTCATTTCTGGGTAGGCAACAGCATCTCAGAGAATCTGCGTGGTGAGCAACCTCAACAGAACGCGTAGAACTGTATTGGAATTGTGAAAGCAGGGTAGGCCTATTGGTAAACCCTATTTTCTCTTGACAGACAGAAAAAAATGGCTGTGATCAGACCATGAATGATACAGTGTGAAAAAAAAAACCAAACTGAATAGGTACAACACAAAAGGGATAAGTAGATTGAATGAGATTGAATTCAATTAACTGTCTAACAGCAGATGGTACAAAAGATGAACAATAACGATTTGTTCTACAATAAATTGTTGACAGTCCAAGACAAAAACTCCAAGGTATATTTTGCAATAACACCAAAAACAATCATTTCTTGTCACTACATTAAAATTTAAATTACTTCAAATTTTTTCAAACACTGATATCAGGAAAAAAGTAGACAACATACATGGCCATATAAATTTGCCAAATTTTGGCCATCTTTGCAAACATAGCAACACAAGTTAATGGATTGTCAAAGTTCACAGTTCCTGCAGGAACAGGTCCATCACAAATTGTCTGAAAAGTCTTCTTATTTGATATAACATGTTTAATTTTGTCCATTCTTCTCTTTACAGTGGCCAGCATAGGGGTTAGTATGGGCCAACATGGATGTCCTGTCGCCAAACTTGAGTCATGTACGTCAACCTTAAGGGAAGCCGTCGACAAGTCTACTGCCGCTTTTGGTTATTTTTCCGACAAGGAGCTCAGCCATATTTGCTGGTATGTTTGTTAACAATTTTTACTCTGTGTTATTGTGATATCAGTGTGATTCCAAGTTATTTTGCTGCTGGGGTGCAATTTCATGTCATGTGAGATTTCAATGTCACAGCTGTCAACTGGCATCAGATTGCACACAAAAGTTAAAAACTTATTTCCAGTATGGTGCGGACAACAAAATGACGTCAAGTGGCAATAAAGGCTATCCACACTGCTAATAATATTTACACAATATGAAAAAATTAATGAGTACCAGTAGCTGAAATTTCATTTAAATGTGCTTGTGCTTTTAAAAATTGTTTTACTTTAAAACTTAAAATAAATCTTTGTTGTTAGCAGTTTTAACAGTGTTTGGTAAATTGTTCCACGTTAACACACCTTTGTAAATTGTAACTAAAATAAATATTGTTTATTCCACGTTATTTTTCTAAGAAGAAGTTACTTTCTATGTGTCTAGTATTGTAGCGGTGCGATATTCTATTAAAATTCTGACATATATAGCTAGGTGCAATTTGATAGTAGACATTGTAGGCTACATGTGGTTTAGCATTAGCTGTTTTTGCCCGATCTAATTCATTCTGACCAACATGTGACCTAGGTCATAAATCAGGAATAAATCATACAATTTTATTCTGTAAAACTTGTAGTTGTTTTTGGGCGCCTTTGCTTTGGTAAAACTCCAAAGCCAAGCAGAGACAGTGTAGTCAAAGTGACATTGCAAAAGGGCAAAGACAAGTAGTTTTCTCCATTGAAAATCAAGAACGTCTGAATTTCTGTAGAGATTATCTCATATTTTGTTATGTTATACATGAGGTTGCTCTTGAAAGTAAGTACGCCTCCATGAATTGACATTGAATTCTATGTTAAACATATCTCATTGGTATGACAAAAGCACCACTGAAGGATGTAAAAGTACTTACTTTCAAGAGCAACTGCAGATGTCAAGCTAAAGCCTAAAGGAGCCTTGCATTCATTTAAGTACTTATGCTTGACTATTTCTTGCATTCTATAGTAAATCATCTATGTCCAATACGGCAGGTAGATACAAACCTCTCTTTGCATAATATTGTCATAGAGGGATGAATGTATGAGATGGGAGAATTGGTCTAATAACATTTTTCCCACAGGACCCTACATGCCTTATCACGGTAATGAAATACAAATGCCTTCGTACATGGTTCATGTATCTGTTGCATGCAATTTCAGGTCATGCAACAACCTGCCAAGGTGCCTTGGACAAGTTTCTTTGGATGGCTGTTCTCATTACCAAAGGGGTGACCTGGAAGCAATCCAACATAGCTGTGCTTACATGCAGTACTTCTGCCAAGAGGAACTCAAAGGTACTTGCCATTTTGTTCTTTGGTAGGCCTATCATGATAATAACATTGGATAACAATGGTCTTTCTCCCCCAAATTGAAATAAATAATAATCAGTTGTATTATAGTTGTTTTAATTTGTATGCTATTCTAGGCATTCAGTAGTAAATGAAAAGAAACATACTGGAAGAATGAACTTGTTTGATTGGCTCTTAAGACAGCAGTCCACCAGACATCTGCCCCTAGATGTAATTTGTTATTTTTATTGTTTGTTTGTATGTATTCTGTTTACATCTAGAATAAAGAAATTGAAATTGAAAATTGAAAAGCGTGTTGTGGGTTAGAAACTTAGAATCATATAGTTTGGGGGATTATAACATGTTAACAACTAAGTTTAGATTATTATTAACTGTTGAGCACAGGATTTCATACAAGTTGCAAACAAACCTGATTATAGGCCTATGTCATCTGGAAGGCCTCCCAAAAGACGGAAAGAGCTTACTCTCCCTATCGTAGTGCAAACTACCCAAAAATTCTATTATGATCCCCATATGGAGGCAAACCCATTGCACATTCACAAGATTTTCTTACAGTGAATATTTGATTTCAGAATATCGCACTCACCGCAGTTGTTTCAACAATTCCGCCCTCCAGAAAGAAGGCATTGGATGCAACGAGAGTTTGGCGCTTGCTTCAGCCATTGCCATTGCGGAGCATGAGCATCTGTCAGGGATTACCAATGATGCTCAGTACAATGCCCAGGACAGGAGCAACCTCAAATGCCAGTGAGTGAATATATGTGCAATTAGTAAGGATGATAATAGATGATTGGGGCTTTATGGTCTACATATATATGTGTGGGGTGGTAGGCTTATTCGGACAGGTGAAGGACACAGCAATGGAGCAAAGGATGATTGAAACTGCACTGCCCAACATAATAACAGGTTACCTGGCCTGAACAGGAACAGTACACTGTAACAGCAGCTGCCTCTCTTTGACGGTGGTTACGCTGAAAAAAAAAGGGTTTGGATGAAACAGACAAAGCACACTTTCTGGTGTCCGTTTAAAATTTTGTGTAAATTCTGACAAAATGTGTGCGTATTTTTTAATTTTAATTGATCAAATCACACAAAAAGTTTCATCAAGATTATCAATTTCCTTGTCTGTTTCAATATAAAAATCTTGTCTGATATACACAATGTTTTGGACGGACACCTCCTGACGTGCTTTTTTTTTCAGTGTACTGTTACGAATACAAAAAAAAAGTCATTTTCAATACAAATCTGTCATTTTGCAAATGATCCCTGCATTTTCAGTCCACTTCTTCTGTAGTCATTAATTGATCTCTCGTGGGGATGTGGTCTCTCATTGGTTCTCACTTGAACCTGATTTAATTTACTTTTACTTTATCCTGATCTTGCTTTATCATGAATCAACTTAACTAAACTTAAAGGTGAATGACTGAGTGAATGGCCAAAAGCTACTGCATAGACCACACTGAAGAGTGACATCTGAATTTAATCAGACAGGTTGTTACTGTTAACGGATCTAAAATAGTCTGTCATTTTATCGTAACCAGACATAAGAGCTCTCCGTGACATAGGAGACCGTTACAATTTCCCACAGTCATTTTACAATAAATCTTCATTTGATGAAAGAAGCCTTTAAAACGAGACCCTTTGCAGTTGATATGAAACAGTCTGCCCATTTATTTTCATATGAGCCTTTCAGCATAAGCATAGTTGTGTCATAATCATGACTCTCTGAGATGCCCATTACAGTGGTTCCTGTTTCTTAAATAAATCGCCTTATGCGACTGCTTTCCTCATGCACTTAGTATTTTTAGTACATTTTATGCCGTGAGAAGACCACTACTTCATAAGAGACATCATGATGAGTTATCGATAACTGCAGAATGAGCAAAGAAGCAAGACAGGTTTCGGAGCACTTCCTGGGAGGTTCATAAGAGGTTCCTTGGAGTTTCCTAAGGACCCAGGTCAGTAAGGGGCCCCTGAGGAGTCTATATGGACAGTTGGACATTGTCAATAGTAATCATCATGTTTACAATGCAACAGAAAGATTCTTTTAAGGCCTACACAAAAGGATACCTCGTTATCTTGCAATGGGACAGGCAGTCTAAAGAGTGGTTCTGCTTGTTAGAAGAATGTTAATGATTTAGAATTTAATTTTAATTTGATTAATTTGTCAAATAATTTTTAAATGATAGCAGCCACAATTATTTATCTGCAATTTTTTACATCTCCAGGTATATCTCAGAATACATTGACTGCATGAGGGATGCGGTCAACATTCATTGCTCAGCTGAAGCGGGTGATTGGGTCTTCAAGACTTACCACCACTACTTCTCACCTGTCATGGAGCACGACTGCCTACCTGCTGGTAAGTTTCAGTATTCAATATTGGTATATTTACCCTGCATTTCAAATTATTAGGAGGCCATGGTTTTCATGACATCTCCAATTAAATGATACAAGTTTGATATCCTTTACACACATTGATAAACATTATACACTCACAGCAAAAGAAACACTTGATTATATTTTTTTTGCTTATATTTTTTGCCAATGATTATGTATGAATATTCGGAGACTTCATACACTTGAAAGAAATAATTATCGGCACTGCTACCATAAAATTAATAAATTTCCCCAGCCCTCCCCCGGTTATCTAATGGTCGCTCCCAAGCTTCTCTCAACCCTTATAAAAAATACCAGTTTATAATCATAATTTCATGTTCTCAAGCCTTTATTTTCTTTACAACAATAAAATCAGTCATGCAAAACACAAAGTGAAAAGCCTCTCTGGTGAGGGAGTTCAAGTTGGGGTATAGCTTGAACACCTGGCCCCTGCCTGCCCAGCCGATGGACAACATTTGACCAAAGTGATTACTATACTTTGCTGAAGGTAAAGAGTTTTGGACCTTTAGCTCCCTCCTTCTTCATAGTTGTTATAATTGTCTACTTTCCCTTCCAGGTTCCAAAGTGGGGGTAGCCATCATCTTTGGCACCGCAATTGGACTATTTACCATAATGCTAATCGTCATCTTCACAAGCATCGTGTGTCATCGCAAACAGCAACCCGCGACGAGGATTTCTTCTGACCAGTTTCACGCTTTCTCGAATCTTTCTAAAGAGACCACACGGAGTTGTAAATGGAGCGAGATGACCCCACAAACGAACAAACACCGAAGAAAGAGTGAAAGTACTTACGTATCCTTCAGCCCTCAGAAGACGCATCACACTCCAAAGCACACTTGGAATCAAAGCGCCGTAGAAAGTAGTCCCAACGAAACAAAACGCTTACTCACATCATCGCTCAAAGATGATCAACATATGAATGGAAAAAATAAAAGCAACCCCCAAGATATTGAACTGATAAATTTAGCATCGAAGCCAGAGATGGACTGAAACGATGTGTTGTAAATCGCATCAATAGACAAACAACCAAACACAAGAGTGCTACTAAATGGTATCATTGGTGTGATACATTTGTTGATTTTTTGCTGATGACATGGGATATTGTGTCACCAATTGGATATATGTGTCATCTATAGTATACACAGTGCTCAGATATGACCAGTGGTGCACAAGCAATTTCCTGAAGGATGGCAAGAGGGAGGCAAGCAGTCTGTGAGGGGGTTGCAGTCATTTGTCACTGAATATGACCTCGCAAAGGAAATGTTTGCAAAGTTTTTTCTCGATGAGAATAGCCAAACTCCAGTAAATATACTTTTCAGTTGTGTATGATTATATCATTTAATAGTTGTATGTATACATGTATTACTTTTTTTTTTGGTATTTATTTTTAATATGTGATTTATATCTCAACTGAATGTAATTAACAGCGGTTCACATCAGATCACGCCAATTTCTGGTAAGAGTTCTTGTAGTTGATTTTGAAAGAAAACCGTAATTTATGTGGTTGGATAAATCTGTATTAGATATGATTTTAAACCCCGAAGTCAAAATTATATTAATTAATTTCATTGTTGACATTCACAAGATTGACAAGTGTGTTATAGTTATGTCATTTAGTCACAGCTCAACTCTCAAAAAATTAGCCATTGAGGTGTCAGAAAAGTTTAGTTTCAAATTCTCCCTGTTCCGTTTTAACCTAGAGAAAAAACAACCATAATAAGAGGTTAATTTATTTCTTCAGTTTTCCATACTTGTACACCTTCTCATTGAATGGAAGAAATTTGGTTGATACTTTGAATTTCTACATTGTCAAGCAATGAATATAAATTTCCAACTGACTTTGGGGTTTCATTTATGTCGTCTGATGACTTTTAGTTGATGTCAAATACATGTGTCCATACTAAAGATAAATTGACACAATACAAGCTGTTGTTGGACTTGTTGTCTTTTTCTCTTGGAAGCAGATTTACTAGGTTATACAAAAGTTAATTTCTTTGAAAATTGTGCTATACATCCATAGAATAATTTACACCCCTGCTCATAAATATGGAATACTTCAGTTATCCACTGTTGAAATTGATAAATTTGGCAACTTCTGCTGGAGCAGATGATGGTCTGATTTCAATCAAAACTACTTCCAATACCCGCCATAGGACGAACATGTTGCAATTTAAAACACACAGTACTGTGTGAACCCCAGTATTATACATAATCAAAGAAAATAGGGTGGGTGCAATATTCTGAAACCAGTTGTTATTTTGTTTCAGCTTCTTGTCAATTTCCATCCACTTTACTACTCTGCACACAAATTTCATATTTAACATTTATTAAGAGATTGTACTCTCCATACATGCACAAGAGGTAACAGCAGTGAGCTGCCACGGAACGGAATTCTGCTAAAATTCATTTGCAGCAACTGACAGGCAATTGCCCTGCGGTGGACAAACTACCCTGAAAGTTGAAAACTACACATTAAAGTCTCTATTGTCACCCAGTATTATAGGTTTTGGAATATCATTAGTATTAATACCAGAAACAGACTTCCAAAGTTGGGGGTTAAACAGTGGTCGAAATAAGGGGGAGGTCAAGGGGGTTCTGACCCCCCCCCCCAAATGCTCTTGTGACCCCCTCAAATACATTTTTCAGAAGGACCCAGAGAGGGTCCCGGAAAAACCCTCTCAAATATTAAATTGTGATTTATATAATTTTCTGAGATAAAGCATGCCTTTTAAATGCCCAGAATTCATTTTTTGAGCATCTGAAACTCTTCCTCTTCGGGGCGCCGATGGTGGCCTGCAAACTGCTGGCTACATAGGCTTCAACACTTCGGGCCTTGCAACTGACAGACCCCACCAAATAACATGACCTATTTTGACCACTGAGTTTAAACATGAAAGAGATGAATTTACTCATACCAGTCTGCCAGACCATGAATTCTGCCAGTGTCTTCACAGCTAGTGCCCTTCAGCAACAAAGGGACTTGGGTCATCCGTTTTATCCTTTACATGATTTGTCCCCCGACCATGTTCATTTTTCATTTTAATGTATATAATGTTGGAACTAACATGAATATTCAAGGTGAGATTCAGTTACTTCAATCATTTATCTAGTTTGAGTTATATTTTCAGTGATTAATTTCTCCTTATCTGCCGTGGCCTAGTGCATAAGGTGTTCGCCTGGTAACTGAAACGTTGCAGGTTCGACTCCCACCCATGGCGCGGAGGAACTGAGCAGATCCTCCATAACTCTTTGCTTCACTTCACCAAGGTGTAAATGGGCACTTGGCTGTAGGCACTGGCAGTGATGGCGGTTGTAGAGTGACTCAGCATTGTATGTGCTGGAAATGACAGCCTGGCTGTATACTCCAGGGGGAGTTGAGAAAGGCTCATGCTTGAACAGGCCTGCCAAGGGTGTAATTGTAAAGTCTGTTGAGACTGACTTCGTCGGTGTAATGGACTATAAAAAAAACTACAAAAAAGACTACATTTACATTAACATTTACATATATAGTATAATCATTTTCGCATGACGGGAGTGGTACATAATTGGGAATCAGTTATGTGACATTTGCCGCTAATGTATTCTTTCTCGGTGATAAGCACATACAATCCCGTATTACTGCTGCTGTAAGCGGGGAGGGTAATCTAAGGGATGGCATGCTGGGCTGCCAATCGCTGGGTCATGGTTTCGAATCCGGCTCTTGCTGGGTCATCTGGCCTATGTTGGATGGCTTTTTCAATCATCCTTTCACTTCATTGCTGTGACCTGGTCCTGTCCTTGTTAGGTTACACTGAGCGCATAAATACAGGACGTAAAGAGAAATAATCCATCCATCCATATTGCTGCTGTAAGACAAGCAAAGTATTCCATTACAAGAGGGCAAGTGTCAGGTTCACTGACAATTTTCTAGTCAGCCACACAGCAAATGTCACCTTCACTGGCACCTCTGAATACAAGAATAGGCTGGGAAGGACAATTACACTATTATGTGAACACAGAAAAGTTACCGTAAAAGAACTCTTGAACGGACTTGTATAGACATAATTTCTATGCTCTCGAGTAAACAAATTGCCCACTGATTGCGCATTGCACCATAAATCAATGATGTGCTACTAATCCACTGATTTTTTGTCACCTCATAGAGTAGCACGGGGCATGCAGCCCCCCTTAACTTCGAGGAGCGATTTGACCTACTTTTTGTGGTCGATTATTTGAATGCTTATGCTGTCAGGAAGGTATAACTTAACTCTACTTATAACTAGTGAAACGAATGTCTACCAATTTTAATAAAGGAGTTACAGCCCTTTTTGTAAAAAAATTAAAATGGCCTTCTTACCCCACCCATCGGGCAAGAAGCTCCCCTATTATAATCCTATGGCAATTTTTTTTGCGAGCGCATTCAGCTTGAAAGTTATTTCTTGGGGTTCTTCTATCATTTTTAAGGCATTCTATTCACTTTTTCTGAATTTCAGAATTTTTCTGTTCATACATTAATTTTTTAATATTTTTTGCCCTTTTTCAATTTCGGCCAAAATATTTTCTATTTCAATTAGCTATTCTATCAAGATTTAAGGTAAAGTACACATTATTAAATGGTTCCTGATGCAGCTTCGAGGCCTCAGTGAGGGGGCCCCATGCCCCATACCATGTGGGGCCTCTCGCCCCAAACCCACATATTTTAATTTTACCTCTATATTTTGAGCTAAAATGCAAAAACATGATCCAAATCATATTTATGTGATGGTCATAAAGTGAAGCAATGCAGATATCCATTATACTTTTAAAAATTTCCAAAGTTATTTCTGACAACCACTTTCAAAGAATTAATCAAAGTTACAAAAACCATGTACCGTTTTTTGTTTCTTTAATTACGACTATGGTTTGGTGCTGAATGCCTTGAAAATTTGTGACGTCACCTAAAAAGCCTCTAGCTTTAATCCTATCAATAAGAAAAAGCACCAAAAATGTAAGTTTAGAAATAACCCTGGGGGGGCTTCTCACCTAACCCGGGCTTCTTGCCCCGACCCACTCTATACATGTATAAAATGCCGCCTGTTGTGAAGCAGGAGCCTCAATAAATGCTAAAAGACATCTTTACCTACTTCAGAACAGAACCCAGCCAGGCCCAATAAAACCTGGCCTACAGGATAAACCAGGTGTCAAGTAACCTACTTGATACCAATTTAGGCTAATTTTGTTGTCAACTAAACCCAGGCAAGAGTGCAGAAGATCTCTGTTGTCTTGGTATATGTCCACGTGCAAGGAAGAAAAAAGCAAGCAGCTGCAAAAATCTAAGATGAGGAACTCTGTCAACCTCTGTTTATTTGATACACAGACAAATAGATAGATAAACAGATATGGTAGTTGTCGTAACTCAGTTCTGGGCCCTCATGATGGTTGTATGATGAGATAGGAGAAAACATGTGACATATTTAGTCCATGTCAGTGATCTATTAGTTGACCAGCATAGCCACTGATACAAAGGGGCCGCCAATTTAAATCCGAACGACGTCTATGGGATTTTTGTGCAGGGAGGACTGAGGGAGGTCCACAGAAAATTTTGGTTTCCCCAACTGGGCTTCAAACCCAGTATGAGGAGTTTATTGCGTCACCAAATTGCCAGGTGAGGAAACCTTTCTTAATTCAGAACAAGCGAGGTAGATGTATGAAGTGGAACAATCATATAATCAAGATATATCAGTGGGGAAATGATAATACAGGTTAATTGGCTGTTGTGTCAGCATTCTGCTGCCAAGGGAAAATAGTAAATGCCATGGCATGAAGGCATCCATGGCCCACCTCCCCCAATTAGGCAATGTGTACACAACTGGCTAACTCAGTTACGTGCAAGAGAATCACAGGTGTCTAATCTAAAGGTCAATGCCCTGCAAAGGCACTGTCAGAGAATTACATGAGCTCACGGAAATGCACTGGAATATTCCTTGTGAGGTCTTATCCCTATTCTTGCCATGTTATTCTGCCTCATAAGTAGATGGTCAGGTCATATCCTACACTTGCAATGCTATCAGGACAAGTCACTGAACGAGTCACACCAAGCAAGAGTTCATCATGGAGGTCACAAGTTTTAACCTAATGACAAATTGGTAGTTAATTTCAAGGTGATATCATTGATGTCTGCCAACAGCTGAATGTTAGTGATTGTTAGTGATTGTAATTCTTTGACTGTAAAGGACTGCCGGTTTAATTAAAAGAACACCATTTTTAGTTGGGAATCAACTTTTCCTTTGCATGCCATGCTTAAGTCAGCAGCAGTTTATGACTTAAAGTGCTATGCTGATCTCTGTGGCAAATGGCACTTTTATGCACTGTAAAATAGCTTTTCAGTTTTGCTGTTATGGCTGAAAAACTAAAATAAATCTAATGTTTCAAGTCTTCTACTTTGAAGCGAAAAGTTCTGTCCTTGTGACACTCAGTATGACAGTCAATGCTGTGATGGATGATTAGGGCTGTATGTTCTGTGTTTATGCACATGTAGGCTAATTAGGCAAGGAGGAAGACAGAGCTATAGGGCAAGGGATGATAGAAATTGCTGTTCAACGCGAGTCCAGGGGACCCAGCCAAATTGACATCTGGAAGACCTGGGGGGGGGGGGGGTACCTTGTGGACTTTTGCATAGGGATGCGCCACGGCGATTTTGAAAACTATTTGAATCCAGAAACCAAATCTTTTAGCAAAAATATCCAAAACCAATTTAAATCTTTATGATTTTATACCATTGTAATCGACTTTTCAAGCCGATTGTAGCAGTACCAAACACGTTGGGGTTGCAAAAACGGGAACCAAATTAATCAATCTGAATTCCTTAAAAACGAATACCATTTTAATTCTAGAAGACCAAAAAACCAAAACCATCCAGCGGCGCCTCTATAATATACACCCTATCATAGTGAGTACCCCCCCCCCCGGGCTGGACGTCAGCCTAGACTCCTCACTCAAGCAATGAATGCTGCAACAGGGTTGGCACAAAAAGCCCACCCCCCGGGTTTAACCCGGATTAAACCGGGTTTAACCCGGGCTGGGCAAAATGGGATATTTCCCAAAAAGTGGTCAAAATCCGGGTAAAATGGCAAATTGTCTTGCAATTAGCATGACAAATAGCAGAAATTGGGGAGCAAGGAAGCAGAACTAACATTAACATCAACCAAATCTCTTTTCTTTGTTATTTTACCACTATTGCACCGTGCTATCAGGCAACAATGCAAAAGCCAATTGATGCATTCACCCTGATAGTCTTGTCCATCTAGATGTTAGACAGTGTTACGCCTCTGAGGAACTAATAGTAAATTCATGAAAATATACAATTTAAGGGTGATTCGTCTGGTTTAAATTCTCTGGGTGTCAGCTTGAATGTCCAACCAAAATTAGAGAAGATTCTTTCAAAAAATGTTGAGCTGGCCGGCAAACTAAGAAGCCACTTTACTTTTTAGTAAAAAGCAAGAAGTACACAGCTATAGTCATCTCTGCTGTTTGTGTAGGTCTAATATTGAATTGACAAAGATGGGCAATGTTACTTTCCTTGCTCAGAGTTGAAAAAGTAGATTTTCTAAGATGTAATGGGCGTTCAAATCACTAAAACCCGCTTTTAAAACGGATTTTGGGAAAAAACCCCAGTTTAAACCAGGTTTTAACCGGTGGCCCGGGCAAAATGAATAAAACCCGGTTTTTTTCCAACCCTGTGCTGCAATGATGTATAGTCTTATGTAGCTGAATGAAATATCTTCGAAACAATAGTTATCTGCTTACTCATCTGGAAATAATGATGTCTAGTGTTGTATAGGGCCTACCCACCAGCACATTTCTCACTTGCATCAAGCTTGAATTCTGCCTGTCTCTTCACAGCTTGTGATGCTCAGAAACAAAGGGACAGGGGTCAGTTTTTAGAAAATTAATGATATTGCGCATGTACAGACAGTCTTCTACTCCTGTCATCTGTTTGTCTGTCTGGCTGCCTGTCTATCTGCTAATCTAGGCCTGCCAGTCTATCTGTCTAGGCTGACCGCTCTATCGATCTATCTATGTATCTGTCAATCTATCTGTATGTATGAATCTATCTATATCTCTATTTGATGTCCGGACTCAGGGAAATTAGACTTGGCCTGAATTAAGAGCAGGCCTCTCACTAATGTATATCCCCTGACCATGTATATATTTTTCATTATTTGGCATGTACACGAATTTGTGGAGGTGTAAAAACGAGCATGAACGAATTTGTGGACATGCAAAAACGAGCATATAATTCGTGTATATGTAAAAACTAACATTCGTGTATGTGCTGCATTTTTCATTTGTGTAACTGCAATTTCTAGCATTCGTGGAAGTGCTAGATAATTGAGGTATATATTTTTCACTATTTGGCATGTACACGAATTTGTAAAGCTGCAAAAACGAACATATACACGAATTTTGCATTCGTGTAAGTGATAAATATTACTATTCACGAATTTGTGTATGTGTAATTACGAACATTGCAACCTTAAACTTGGCTAAAACTAACTCTAAACCTAATTTTAACACTAAACCCTAATTATATGGCACTTCCACGAATGTTAGTATTGGCAGATACACGAATGAATAATAAAGCACATTCACGAGTGTTAGTTTTTACATGTAAACGAGCACCTATGCTCGTTTTTTCATGTCCACGAATTCGTACATGCTCGTTTTTACACCTCCACGAATTTGTGAACATGTCAAATAATGAAAAATATATACATGAGATAATTAGGGTTTAGGGCTAGAATTAGGGTTAGAGTTAGTTTTAGCCAAGTTTAAGGTTGCAATGTTCGTTTTTGCACCTACACAAATTCGTGAATAGCAATATTTCACACTTACACGAATGCCAAATTCGTGTATATGTTCGTTTTTGCAGGTACACAAATTCGTGTACATGCCAAATAGTGAAAAATATATACCTCCCCCTGACAGTTGGTCAGTGAAAAATAACTTTCGAACTACTTTTGATGGTATTCCACAGGGAATAGATGAAAGAAGGCAGCACCCAAAATATCTCACTCAGGGAATTAAATTCAGGGTCATGATGTTTGGCAACATATAAGTCTGTACTTTTCAGCCACATGTAACTGAAAACTGCCACAAATTACAAGCTGCAGCTTATCAAACAACAGAAACTGTTGTGCGACCAAAAAGTCAGGGGTAACTGTTGCAGTTCGTTTCACTTAAATTATTGAATAGTGAATTATTTCATAGCTTGCAAAAGGTGAATCTAAAATCCAAAAGACGAAAAAAATACAAACTTTAACAGCAATGAACAACATGATGCCATAAGGCAATAGCATGTCTACGTTTTCCAACATTTGCTGTTTCAAAGCCTGCTTAGTATTGAGCTATAGAACACAGGCATACAAGATATCAGCTGACAATACTCCCACACTGTAAATTTTGAGTTTTGAGTTAGCTTAATTGATTGAATGAGATGGTTGCACAATTCCTTTGAGCCAAGATAGCTTGTTGTTTGCAAGTTATAACAACATAAAGATTGTCATAACTCAAAACAGCAAGCTATCATGGCTCAAACAAATTGTGCAACCATCTCACTCAATCATTTGAGCTAACTCAAAATTTCAAAATTTACAGTGCAGATTGTTGCTAACAATCAGTTTGATTGACAACCCAATTAGTACATAGAAGCTTTGCTGATGCTTGACCTAGACTTTCCCAGCTAAGGCGGAGATAAATAAGTGAGAGGAGTTGAAAAAACAAGGTCAAAATGATTCATCAAAATGAGGTGAAGATTATAATTACAGGAATATATTTTAAATTATATGAGGATAATAGAAGGTTAATATATTCTGATAGTAAGGACATAGATTTAGGGTTATTTTATTTTGAAGCATTGCAGTTTACAGATAGAAACATAGAAAAAATAAATTTATATATTGTCCGCATATGTGAATGGTTCGCATATGCCAGTGTAAACCAATCTTCAGTAATAGCATTACAGAGTTTTTATTACAATTTATACAGCTTCTGTTTACCTAAATTAAATGATATTATATCTTCTCTCATGACAGACCTCATCAAAATATCAAACATTGTCATGTCTATTATTGTCTTGCTTGCCAATCGTAAAATGTATCCAATGGAAAGATCCTTGCATTTCAATGCAAAAGTACTATTTCTGAGTACATTATTTGCAATTGATATGAGGAATCAGTAACCATGACATACTACATGTATTATCTGATTTTAGCATAAAATTTGTACTGAAAATTTTTTACTGGGTAACTCTTCAACCATTTAATATGCTTCTAGAATCAAGATTATTAAAACCTTATGCTAGGTTATGATAGTTTGTTTTCACATGTTAAATATGCAAACTTATGACAGGTTTTAACATTGCTATCTATTCCAATGTTTCAGTAACCATTCGTTAAGTGGTCAAAGCAAAATTCACTGACATGAAATGTACAGTTTACCTACAAATCAGAAAAAGTCTTCAAATGAAGGAAATGTGATCTGAATATTCTGGATCAGAAGTCCAGTGAAATTAATAAATAGTACAGTGGCGTAACTGGGGTATCTCGAGTGGGGGGGCACCTGGGGGGCACGCGATTCACTGGGGGGGCACCCACTATACTAATTGTATATTTTAGCCAGAGTTGGGGGGGGGGGGGGCACCTGGGGGGGGCACAGGTCCAATATGGGGGGGCCTGTGCCCCCCCGTGCCCCCCCATAGTGACGCCACTGAAATAGTATCTAGGCAGTCGTAAATCCTTTTTGGTGGGGGTATTTCTTTTCATGGGATCATTTGAATTAGAAACAAATATTTGAGGATGTTGTGAGCTTAAAATAAAATACCATGGTTGGTCGGTGTTAGGGTCTCAGGAAATTCTCGGTCTCTGGTGACAATATCAGGGAAATACTGGCCCGACCATGGGATAACGATGGTTTAACCATAATCGTTTCTCAATGCTACTGGTCCTGAAGCTATTTCACTTATATGAGCAGCTGCAAGAAGCAGATATAACGATGAGATGGTAAGACTGAGGTCCGTCACCTATGTTAAACATATGGAGCACATGACATTAATTGCTCTCGGTGCTGTTTTTTTTTTCTACATTTTGTACATTTTGAGTAACATCATCCTCAGTTATAATTAATTTTCTGTTATTGCGTCTGCTTAAATCATCTGTATTGTTTTAATGGAGACAGATTAACTCAATTTTCAAATAATAATTGATTAACCTAATCCATTGCTTTAAGGACAACAGAATTGAATAAAAGAATTGTTTCGGTAATTCAAAATCCATCAATCGTCTATCTATGTCCCATTGAGATTCAGAATCTGAAATGTGCGTTTAACCAAAAATTCAAGTGCCACATTGATTAATTTTGGATTCTGAATTCACCATGTTTTAAAGTGATTGTGCACAACAAAAATAGGTAGGTGTAAGTTTTAATGTAACCCTTCAAGATATATTGTTAAAGAAACTTTCTTGCCACCAAAGAGTCAAGAATAATCAGGGGCCCTAGAAGAGGCAAGGTGGAGGAACTTAGTGGGGCAGGGAGGGCAATGTATCAAAATAGGTCCGTTTAGCAGACAATAACTACTCAACCTCAACTGATTGAAAAATGTGTACTTTCCTATTGAAGCTACGATATATTGTGTTAAGTTGAATTTGGGACTTCGACTTGGCTCTTACACATTAGTCACAAATAAAAAGCCAAAGCAATTACAAGCAAGCATCATTAGCATAAACTATTTGAAAGTATTTCAAAGGAGACATGAATGTTCATCATCCAGGTTCAAAGCAGTTTCTCACTTGATCCAACTTGCCAAGTCAAACTTTTTAGCACATTATGTTATTGACCACCACTTTGCATGTTAAGCCTAAGTCAGAAAACTACTTGCTCCACTTCATGGCTTAAAGCACATTGCCAGGCTATCCCATTCCACCTGTTAACAAGGATGAGTAGGTTATAGCTAGTATGACATCGCCATAATAAAACGATCTCCAAAAGAAAGATTAGAGTCATATTGAACCTATTCTATTAACCAAATTTACTTAACCGTCATTCTAAGCTCATTAAAAAAATGTATATAAGTTCCTTCAAAAATGTAAACAAGCAGTTTTTCATGCAGTGAAAAAAATCAAGGAATGTAGGGCTCTCCTCAAGAAATTTTAAAATCAATCAAACTCACTTAATTATTGAAAACATGCAATTCTCTTGATTTGAAGTGTATACTTTACTTAAAATCTATCAATTTATGATCCATAACTGCAAGTTGAATATTACATAGACTCAGTGGACTTACTAGTTATAAGTCAAATAAGGGGGAAACCATTAGATCTCCAGTTTGGGGGCTTAATGTTCTTTTTTTTTTTTTTTTCAGATAAATAAATTGTTGCTCATCAGCAAAATAAGTAATTTTTTTGTGGGCAGTCTTGAAATAAATAATTTCTGGTACCACATTTCTGTGTTTGGCTTTTGTTGTTGTGGCCTATCTCCTATGTTACACACATGCAGCACATGAAATCAATTTCCATCGTTGCAGGTTGTTCACATTTTTTAACTTTTGAAACAACATTATATTCAGTTACAATTGATTTTCTGTTATTGTGTCTGATTTTTAAAATCATCTGTATTGTTTGAATGGACACAGATTAACTCTATTTTAAATGATAATATTGATTAAGCTAATCCATTCCTTTAGCATAATTGAATTAAACAATTCAGTAATTGAATTTCCATCAATCTTCTATTCATGTCCAATTGAGATTCAGAATTTGAAATGTGTGCTTCACAGGAAATTCAAGTGTCACAATTAATTTTGGATTCTGAATTCACCATCTCCTGTTGTAAAAAATAAAACTAGTTACAATGTAATAATGAGTGAGGCCAGATATAATTAATTTTTAGCTTCTCGAATCTGTTCAAGGCACTTTTTCAAGGGTCAGTTGGCAGAACAAAATAAAAAGTAATCTTAATTTTTAAAGCTCAATTTTCTTTTTTCGATAACCAGAAAATCTGTTGGGTTGGTTGTTCTGAGAGGCTAAAAGTTAACTTCTACTTGAGGAGTCAAAAATGAAATGGTCACTCCTGTCTCCTAGAAATAATATATTTTAAACAACTGATAAAAGCAATGTAATGTGCATTCAGAATTTTAAATAAAGACCATCCTAAACTATAATGTTGATAACAGAAATTAAAGTCTGAGTCGTTTTCAAAGTCTGAGTCGTTTTTCAGGAAGCTACAGGAGTCGGGAGTCGGAGTCAGACTGAATACCCTATTCCAAAGCCCTGATGAAAACAGCTACACAATGTAATAATTGATAATATTCTTTTGTCCAGTGCCTACTCATGTGAATATAACGACATCCGCCCACCTGCACATATTTACTTATATCTAGTTCCTAGAAACTTCTGAACAAGTTCCATGGAAGAGAATATACTTGTTCTAGCTGACTGTCTCAATCAGACTGTCTCAATCAGACCTATGCCTGATGTATGGCTTCACAGCAATTGTGTGTTGTGTATAGCAAGTTCCACTTCTGGAGTCCTGGCAGTCACTACATGTGAAGACACAAAATACCAAGTTAGGAAAATAATATGTTGTGTAATTTTCTTAATAAAACTTGTGGGAAAGATACATAGATCAACTAAATGTGCTTTTTGTAGGGACCATCTCAGATCTATATTACAAGCTCCAAATGATGAAAGACTTAACATTGAAGGTCCCTAACTAAAGGGACAAAAATACCCAGCCAAGTGCAGTTTGTCATCAGTTATTGTGTACTGCAGTGGTGGAGCTTCTAAGTTTCTGGAGGGGGCCACAGGCAAGTTGGACTTGCAAAGATACTTTCCCTATAGCAAGGAGTACCCTCCTAATTGACCTCCAATATTAGGAGGGTACTCATGCCACAGAGGAGGTATCTGTGGGCACAATTTACAAATCAAGTATCTGTTTCCCCCTCTTGATACACAGTAGCTACACCAGAGAGGCAGCAGCCACTCAACCATGACAATTGGGTCAACTGGTCATGGTTGGGTGATTGGGGACCATCTCCAAAGCACACCTGGAGCATAGAGATTTCCTTCAGGAAATTGGTCAAATATAGCCTAAGTTTATGAAGATTTGGGATCATATAATAGAAGTGTACAAACACACTGTATGAAAACATTAGATATTCGACTTCTCACTACTCCTATGATGTTCAAATTTTGTGAAAAGTGTAATAATCCTAATAGGCAAGGAAGAATTAGTTTGTTATAGAAATTTTTTTTTTATGACAGAAAATATTTTTACAACTATAATTAGGCATGTGCAACCATGAGGTAACATGCAGTAGGTTTGTCAAATCACAGTAGGTACATTGGAGGTATAGATGTGACTACACATACATAAGAAATCAATTGAATATTCGGAAAATAAAATATGTGTTTGAAGAAACCTCATATTTCACACAAAGGTCCCTACAATTCTTTTTTTTTTTAAAGAATTTCTTGTTAAAACATTCTTTAAAGGTTCCCCCCCCCCCCCACAAAAAGGAATCAAAGAAATGAATAGATTTAAAAATTCTGCCATGAATGCCCATTGCCCATTGGCCCATCAGAAAAATGTAAGTTGCAGAAGATCCACTGTGTGTCAGACATGATTGTATGACAGAATTTATATCTATCTTGGGTCGTAAACTCTTGTCATCATTCATTTGTTTAACCACTTCTCTACTATTAAATCAATCAATCAATCTATCATCAATCAATCATTCAATCCCACAACATGAGAAAGATTGAATTCTGGCATTTATTCCTAATTTTCCCTCAATCAAAATATCAAAACGTCACCTTTTATACATTCACATTGCTCATCATCAAAAATACAATGTAACATCATTGAAAGGTTCATGAAACCTTGACCTCTATAGAGTACTACAGAAACTCAAACTGGCTGGTGGTTATAACACTCTACATTCTATGGAGTAAATTGTTTTTATGGAATAGGTTTAATTGACACTAACGCTTTACAGTAACACTCCCTGGCCTGGTTTCTATAGCAACACCCCCTGTTGGCAGTTTTACAGGATTTATTTCCTGAAGCTAATTGCCAGGTTGATTGTGTCTCTTCTCAGGGGCAAGCGGACCTGGTCCTTCCTTTTTCTTTTCTTGCCTTGTGGTTCAAATCCTTTTTGCACCTAAAAATCGACAACTTACATATAGCAACATATAGGTAGCCAGTTACAGTGGTTAGTCAGTGTTTAGATTCCACAATCAATTCAAATGAGACAAGACATTAAAAAAAATTGAATCGCAGTGGGACATGAATAGATGCTTGACAGATTTTTAGCTGCTGAATTGTTTTATTAAATTTTGTTGCCCTCAAAGGAATGGATCAACTAATTTGATTATCATCCAAAATGAAGTTAATCTTTTTCCAGTCAAACAATACAGATGATTTAATCAGACACAATAACAGAAAATTTGTCATGATCGAAGATAATGTCATTTCAAAAGCACAAAAGTGGACAATTTGCCTGCAGTCAAAGCAAGTAACATTGCATGCTGCATGTGCACAACATAGATGATGGGCTGCAACAACCAATGGAAAAATAATGTGCAAGCACTTTAAGCAGCACAGACAGTGCATGGTTCTGACACAGGCACACCCATCACGGATATACTAAGGAGAAGAACAAGACGAAGGTATGGTTGACCTTTGACCCATGGAAGCCAGTCCATTTTAGTTTCTTTATAATTTTTTCCACCACAGAAGGGCACCAAAAGTGACTGGTCGAAAGTTAAAAACCTACAGATAATGTAGAGTAAATTTGAATGAGATTGGTGAAAGAGAGTGACCTCCAGAGTGCTAACGAGATTGCATGAAATTCTTGGGGTAAGGGCTAAAAATTAATTGACTGGCTAGTAGCGGGTTAAGCTGGTCGTTCAACATTGCATCTTGTCACCTTAACCTTCACCTAATGTATTGGTTGTTAAGCTCTTGAGAATTTCCTCCATGCTGAATCTTGTTGTACACAAATGCTGACAATTCTGACATGTGTCAATGATTTTGCTGGAAAGTATGCATTTATGTCGTTAAACTGATCTATGCATGCAGTTTATTGCTAAATTTGATTATGCTTGTATTAAGATCAAGTTGGCATTTGTTTGAAAGCAGTAAACTACAGGCATATGCAATAATATTGAAACAGGCATACAATAATATTGAACAGGCAGAATATCACAATTCCTATTCATATTGGTATGGATTGCAGACGCAATGTGGTTATGGATACTGACTCGAAATTCCTGAGTGTTGTTGCTTATTTACAGCCGATTTCATAATTTTAGGCACTGAGTCTGAATATGAATTTTTTTCTAGGAAATTTATAGGGCGAAAATCTAAAGCAAATTGTTCATGTATGCCAAGGAAGACCCCTTCTCAGAATCTGAACCTTACTCACATACTAGGATGCAGTACTGGTGGCAAGATTCAGTATGATACATAGGCCTATAACCGGTACACTGTTTCGAATCTATCGATACATGAAACTTATCATCGTTCTGCAAATTCAAGCCGATCTGCATTTCCCCGCAGAAGGCCAAAAGTCAAAATGAGTAGTTCAACGTTTGATAGATGTTATCAGCAATAGAATGGCGTTCCTTAATGAAAACAATTAATGCAGCTCAGGCTGTATAAAATCGCACCGAAACTGCGTGTTTCAAAACCAGATCAATTATCGACCAGACTATACCGGTAAGGCCGATATTTACAGAACCGGGGCAGACTGTAGAGCTCTAGCGCATCAGATTCACAGACTTTTGCATGGGTTTTATGACTTATTTTTTTAACACATTCAGATTTCATGCCCCCTTAGGCAATAGACCTGTTGTGAAAAATTATTACCCCCCCTCAAACGCGTATTAAAACTTAGTACCCAGGCAAAACCCCCATCCCCCTAGTCGTAAATTCTGAACAGTCCCTAAGTGTAATGCACTATTAAACTGACAGCTCAGCAAAATTAGTAGCAAAACTGTCATACTTGGTTGAGCTAGTAGGAATTTTCATTTCATTGAATGACAGTCATGACTCCTGGTTATCTCTCATGTGTCATCTGATGTGTTTAGGGTAAATGATGGAGGTGACAGAAATCACCATATTCATTCAATGTCACACTATAAAGTATCATCAGGTCATGTAGGAAATAAGTAAGCTTCTTTTCTATGGGATAGCCTTTCCAATCTTATAATAACCCAGCTTCGTTGACTACAGAAAAATGGCCTTGGTTGCCAAGGACTTTGTTGCCGTTTTTCTCTGTCCCTTTCACTCCCAATGACCAACTATGGCTATCCAGCTCATTCCACAACCTTCTAACACGTCCCAGGTGGGTTCACTCTTACCTCATCTTCAAAATATTCATGTAGGAATCATTCAAAAATTTAAAATGTCATGTTTATTTCCATGTAAACAAACATGCACTTTAAGAATATCTCACAAGAGGGCAGGGTTGTGCCATTTGCAAACTTGATCCTCCTTTTGGATTTTTTTGGAACTTCACAAACTAAAATAGGTATTCACTCAAGGTTAGGACCCCTCTCCTACAAGTGGGAGTCAGCTCCTCCTCCTGCAGATGGGGGTCAGTGCCCCCTCCTGCCAGTGGGGGTCAGTGCCCCCTCCTGCCAGTCGGGGTCAGCGCCCACTGCCCATGGGGTTCAGTGCCCCCCTTCCCCTCCTGCCAATGCGGGTCAGTGCCCCCCCTTCCAGAGGGTTAACACCTAAAAGTCAGGGTGGTGCCCCTCTCCGCCAAGTGGGAGTCAGTGCCCCACCCCCCTGCAGATGGGGGGTCAGCACCCCTCCTGCCAATGGGGGTCAGTGCCCCCCTTCCAGAGGGTTCTGAACATACTCAACGTCAGGATCAGTGCCCTCTCCTACAAGTGGGAGTCAGTACCCCTTCCTGCAGATGGGGGTCAGTGCCCCCTCCTGCCAATGGGGGTCAGTGCCCCCCTTCCAGAGGGTTCAACACCTAAAAGTCAGGGTGGTGCCCCTCTCCTGCAAGTGGGAGTCAGTGTCCCCTCCTGCAGATTGGGGGTCAGCACCCCTCCTGCCAATGGGGGTCGGTGCCCCCCTTCCAGAGGGTTCCAACCATACTAAAAGTCAGGCTCAGTGCCTTCTTCTACAAGTGGGAGTCAGTACCCCCCTCCTGCAGATGGGGGTCAGTGCCCCCTCCTGCCAATGGGGGTCAGTACCCCCCTTCCAGAGGGTTCAACACCTAAAAGTCAGGGTGGTGCCCCTCTCCTACAAGTGGGAGTCAGTGCCCCCCCTGCAGATTGGGGGTCAGCACCCCTCCTGCCAATGGGAGTCAGTGCCCCCCTTCCAGAGGGTTCCGGACATACTAAAAGTCAGGATCACTGCCTTCTCCTACAAGTGGGAGTCAGTACCCCCTCCTGCAGATGGGGGGTCAGTGCCCCCCTCCTGCCAATGGGGAGCAGTGCCCCCTTCCAGAGGGTTCAGCACATACTCAAAGTCAGGCTCAGTGCCCTCTCCTAAAAGTGGGAGTCAGTACCCCCCTCCTGCAGATGGAGGGTCAGCTCCCCCTCCTGCCAATGGGGGTCAGCTCCCCCTCCTGCCAATGGGGGTCAGTGCCCCCCTTCCAGAGGGTTCAACCTACTCAAAGTCAGGGTCAGTGCCCCCCTTCTACAAGTCTCCCTCCTAAAGGTCGCTGTCAATGCCCTCAAATATCTTTTAATGTATTCTTATTCATTGCATAAGTTCAAATGTGTAGGTCTACAAATGTACACAGGGCTATAGTATATGACATTCCAACTCCCGTTCGTAGAACGGGTATTACGCTAGTACACATAAGAAGCATACTGCCAGTAGTGTGCCTTGTGAGAGCTTATTCATATATGTGAAGAGCTAAGAGCTTCTTCACTCTAATGATGCTGCAAATGTCATTTATTTTCTGTCCTATAATTTGTTTTTTATCAATAAAGAAAATAACAGCAGGTTTTGCAAAAAAAGGCTGTTGATTGAACAACAGATGAAGCTAACTCAGATGGGAATACTGAAAATTGCAGAGTGATCCCAGTTGTGCAAGGTTATTCTGGCAACTGTAATCTGCCTTCTATCAGTAAGAAATCACAGCTATCTGTCTTTAATTCCGTGTGCAAGGTCGTAGAGAAAATTTTTCCCTCGCAGCAGGGCAGCTATATACTCAGATCTATCCATACAACCTAAGAAACCACTGTAGCTTTGTGAATGCCAGTCAGCACTCATAGTCATCTGTCAATATACTCATCTGAAGTGTCTTCACTCACTTGCATAAAATTCAAAGGTCACAGACAAGAAATGTGCTCCATTGAATGGTAAAACTCTGATTAATTCATACGATATAACAAACCAATGCAACATGTATGAGGAATCTTTCCTGTCTACGATGTGATAACAGAATTTATACCATACCTATGAGCCAGCAGCCAATCAGAAGCCTGTATTTGGCTGGTATATTTCATATATTCTTTGTTGTTCACTTATACGCCCATGGGAGTATATAGAATATATAAGCCTCATTGTTTAACAAAGCTCAAAACACAAACAGCAGAACTGTACCAAACAGTGAATTACAAACAAAAATTAAACAAAAGTATTATAAAACAAAACGCCTGAGACAAATCCGTAAATCCTTAAATTTGACCCCTTCAGATTTTAATGTCAAGAACACAACTAATAAGGATAAGGGGTCAACTATATTGGATCTCTATGAGGAGGGGGAGGCTTTGATTTTTTTTTATAGATAATTTCTTGTCCAGTTTAGGTGAAATAAATAATTCCTATAGAGTCGTCTTGAATATATAAAATAATTGCTGGTGGTGGAGGTATTTCTTAACATGGTTTTGTTTAATTCAAAAAGAAATATTTTAGGACATCACTCACTAAAAATAAATAGGCCTAATTACTGCTGCTGTTATCATGAAATAAATGATTTCCTGTCAATTGGAAAATTAAAATTCCCAGCACCCCCCCCCCTTTGTATCTGATGGTTATCCCCAACTATCCAAATGCGTATATTCTTCTGATTTTTTTACTTTTTGTCCACAATTTTTTCGTTTGCCTGCTTTTTTCCCTGTTAAATCTGTTTTTTAAATTCTTCCTCCCCTAAATTTTCAAGAAAATATTTTGTTCCAAACTTTTTTTTTACAACTCCCTCTCCCCCCTCCCCTTCCAAATTTTGTTTTCTGATTTTTTCTAAAAAAAATCCCCCCCCCCCCGTAATTGCAAATTGTATAACCCAATTTTTTTTTGTACCACTTTTTTTTTGTCAAATTAATTTTCTTTCCAAACATCCCCCCCCCACATTTTCCGAGGGGATTTTAAAAATTCAAACTGTTTCTTTTTGAATTTCCAATCCAAACATTTTTCATTATAATTTTGCAACTAATTAGCTTATTACAAACTATTGTCTTTAAAATCAATCTTTTGGATCCAGGCAGCACGGTCTTCAAGCTTTGGTGTTTACACATGTATGTTATTTGAGCTTATATATTAAAGGTAGTAATTGGGAGATATCCCTGTATTTCAAGTAACTAACACGGGCAGCACACGATTGGTGTTGCCGAATCTGCCCCGGCTAGCCGTTTGCCCTCGATTGACTGCCGATTGTGCCTTTGGCACCGAAGGCAGCTGCCGACTTGCCGATCTGAAAAGTCCGGCCAAAGCGGTGAAGCCGAATCGGAAGTGACGAAAATGACGTCACACAATGTTAAAGTATTGGGATTTCCTGGGATTCCCTCAGTTCATTTGCAATTCGGGAGGCGGCGCCACGTGAAAATACTACATCCACCAGGTTTTCGCCGAAAACCCACAATTGGTTTCAGGAATCGGCAGAACCGGCAGGGCACCGACGGTGAAATACAACTTCCAATCGTGTGCTGACACAATGTCAAGGTCCACAGTATTAAAATCAGTTGTTTTCTAAATTTATACCCAAATTCTAAAAATGTAAGGGATGTCTCTGTAGCTTTTTTAGTGCGTGATTGAAAATTTCAAATACCTTTCAGATGCATTAACTTGTATATCCAAGAAAATGATCAGAATATGTATAAATTTCATATCATATAATTGTCAACTGTGATACCATTTGGATTTTTTTTCTTCAACTGATACTTTCATGAGATTAGATTAATCCCAATTGGCAAATTGTTTGTAGCAGTTTTCTTCCTCTTTCCGTAAATCCTTCTTGTTTTATTTTCTTTTTAAAATCTCTTTGTTTTGTTTTATTTTGTTTTGTTTAAGGTATAAGTTAGTTATATCCCTTGTTTTCGTGAATATGTGATAATCCTCGGCTACGCCTCGGATATATCACATATTCACTCAAACGCGGGATATAACTGGCACATATGGTTCATCAGTATTCAAGTCGGGCAAAAGTACCCATCCTGAATAAATAGGGATTCCTGCAACTAGCAGAGGGATAAAAGGCTGCATCTGACAGGGAACTCCACAAAGTGACTTTTATGATAGTCTGGAATCACACTCAAGATATATGCATCAGTGTCTTGCTCTTGCAACAAAATAAACCGTAGACCACAAACCCAATTGAGAAGCTTTCTCAACTTTGACACATTGACATTGAAAGCTTGAACCTTCTAGAAACCAACACTTTAAAGAGATTAAGATTGAAGACAGAAGCAATTTCTTTGAAAAAAAAACTATGTGAAACACTGCCTTCTTTTTCGAAGCACCCTTACTTCTATATATATCATTATTGAGTTAGAGCAGGCCTTGCAGGGATGATCCAAACAAATTATGCAATGAAAAACCTAAATAAACAATAAAAATGTCTTTATTTTTGGTTAAATGTGCGAGACCATTCATTTTGTAAAATTTTGAGAAGGTCAGTTTTGTAGAAAGACCGAACCTCTCTTGTTAAAAATCTAGGTGAGCGATAATACCCTTTTTCAATACTGGCTTTCGTGCTGACATGAGACTAGCATCTTAGAGATTTTAATTGAATTCTATCACCCCGAGTTACTACAAGGGATTAGTTATTTATTGCATGCAATATCATTGCAGTTGCTATAGGTCATGTCTATAGGTTGGGCTGAAAAAACTTTTTTTGGGAATTTTAATATGCCAGTGGTAAAGCTATAGTTGCTACGGCCATTAAATGAAAAGTAGTGCAAAATAGGTATGTTCTGCCATTTGTGTCGGGCCACTCCGCCTTTTCTGAAAATGCCAATTTCAGCCATTTTGCATACTTTTTCAGCAATTTTTTTATTTTGTCCTAGTCACCTTCCTGGATTTCAGAAGGCTCGATGACATATTTAAATCAACTATCAAGGCCTTATTGGATTTGTAACTCCATAAAAAGGGTACCTAGATTTGAAATATAGCCATTTTTCATTTTCTGAGTAAAAGTTGGGATTCAGAGCTAGCATTTTTTTGCTGAAAACTTCCAAAAAATCAATGAAAACAGCGAAATTGACTGAACGAAAATGTTTTTTTCCAGCCCACCCTATCATGTTGATGCATTAAATATAATGTCACCTGTCTGATTAAGGACTCCTCTATTACTTTGATAGTTGGATGGGTTAGGGTTGGTGATTGGGCTTTACATCCTGTACTTTTGCACAAATTAGACTAAATAGTAGGACTGGGAGGGACCATGATAATGAAGCGCAGTGTGCTTATTGCACAGGTTTAAGCTTCTGTCTAACATAGGTTTTCTGACCAATTATGAGTTGCAGTTACACACCGATTTTGAAAGTTCTAAATTCTGACATGACTTTTGTCAGTTATGTCTCCACCCGAGTTACATAAGTACATGCAAGAATCTGAAAATGACGTTTCTGCTACCTCAGACTTTGAAATTAAAAAGCGAGGCCTAACCAAAACTAACAAATACATATATATAGGGCTTGGACTCTTGGTCTAGCTATCAGAGGAGTACACGAAAGAGGATGGAGATGAAGATTGAAACGAAGATCGAGACGAAGATCGAGACCAAGATGGAGACCAAGATGAAGAGAAAAATGGAGACCGAGATGGAGACCAAAATGTAAAAAAAAATGGAGACCAAAATAAAGACCAAGATATAGACAAATATGGGGACCAAGATGGAGACCAAGATGGAGACCAAAATGGAGACAAAGATGGAGAGAAAAATGGAGACCAAGATGGAGACCAAGATGGAGACCAAGATGGAGACCAAGATGGAGACCAAGATGGAGACCAAGATGGAGACAAAGATGGAGACCAAGATGGAGACCGTAATGGAGAGAAAAATGGAGACCAAAATGGGGACAAAGATGGATATGAAGGTGGAGACCAAGATCGAGAGGAAGAAAGAGAAGACATTTGAGACCAAGATTGAGACCAAGATGGAGACAAAGATGGAGATTAAGATAGAGATTAAGTTGGAGACCAAGATGTACATGCAGCTAAGATGCATTTCCTCTTTCATTTAAGATAGAAGCAAACACCACTTTTATCTGTATTTTATCTCAATGTATTGGAACATGAGATTATAGGCGCTGATGCTCCAGAGACAGTTTTAGTGCAATCTCACTGCCCTAGGGATGTGTGAAGTCAGTATAAGAGATAAATTGCTGCATTGCACGCAAGATAGTCACCCTGAGAAAAGAAGATGTACGGCATGTAAAACCAGACATGTTTGATTTTTAGCTTCTTGTGTCGACCAACCCCACAGATTTTGTGCCCACCAAATAGTGCACAAGTACAGCTGTTTGCGTAATTTGGCCAGCTTATGTTTAAACTTGGTTACACCTTTTATGCCCGCATGTTTACAAAGCATCTTTTGACATACCTGGGCACATGAATTGCTTTGATGATAAAATAAAGAAACTAAAGGAAGAAAGAAGGCAACAACAAAGAAGAAGGAACAATAACACATGCATTGACACATGTTTCCAATCACATTGCTTCCAAGCAAGCTGTGCCCTTATCGGTAAATTACCTTTTATCTCTTTTGGTAACACACAGGATACACGCTGTTTTATATTAGAAAACACAGAGCCTCATCATGCCGTTCATATCTATTTCTGCATCAAGTATCATGCCAGATAACCTCATATCAATCTTTGCATCAGGTTCCATGGCAAGACAACTTGGTTCATGCAGGTTAATTGTTTTGGCGATGCAATTGCTTCTTGACAGGACGAATGGCAACTGCTGCCAGAGCACATCATGATACCAAAATGCAGTTCTATACTAGCTCTGGTTGTGGTAGCTATAATGCACACTCTTGCTCTTGCAATTGTATTGTTTGAGGCATGGGAGCTCATCAAAATTGGCACTTTTGGTTGTCACTCAAAGTTTGTGGGTAAAACCTATGGTTTTTAGAGATTTTACAAGTGATAGAACCATTAAAAGGACGTCACATTTTTAGAGTGTAGGGCAGTTCCCAGGGCAGAGTGTGGAAGGGATTTGGACTAAGGATGCTCTCATAACATGGACATAACAATGGAACACTGTCTGTTCCATCTCAATGATATCACCAGTGCTATGCTATGAATCTCCACACAGTATGATTGATATGCCAGTCTCCAACGGCTGATGAAATGCCAAGTATGAACCAACTATGAATAGCATGAGATGATACATGCCTCAAGTGAATAATAGACCTTCAGAAATCTCCCAATAAAACCACAGCCACAAAAGGTAATACGTCATCTCATACAGCACTCCTATGTTCATTGCATTGAATTTATGACATCAAACATCCTTATGAGGAAAAGCAAGACTAGGATGGCATGGTGTGGAATGGTTCTAATAAATCAGTCCTGTCAACACATAATGAGATTCTAAATCACTATCTTGTTTAGAAGAGTCTGGGAGCACCATGTACATCATCTAGATGTTATAGTAAAACATTATTGAGCAGCCCCAAAATGAAATGATTCTATCAAAACAAGTCACAACTGACTATGAATGAGGTCACAAGGTACTCTACAGTTAAGGACAAAATTATAAGGCCCCCCTCTGGATATCCCCTTTCTTTCCACTTTCACTTTCTCCAAAATGGGGGTGTCACTGAACAGCCATCTTTTCAACCAGCGGAATTCAATCGGAGGAGCAGTTGGGGGTCATGATTATGTTTTTTAAATCAATAATAATCCAAGCATTTGTTGCTTTTTTTCTACAGAAAAGGTAACTAAATATGTCAGTTGAAACTTTCGAATTAGTCGGGCTATAGGCAGCAGACTTCTTATACTTCTTGAAAAAAGTGAGTTTTTGTATACAGCCATGGTGTATACCAGGAGACCAACAATTTTGGGGGCCGTCAATGAATTTTAAGGAAGAAAGGACACTAAATACTGCACTGTGTCAGAGATGAGTTGAAAACTCTAGTTATAGTCATGGAGTGTTATAAAGCATTTAAAAGCAGGCAGGCAGTGCCCAGAGATGGGGAG
Organism: Platynereis dumerilii; assembly: GCA_026936325.1. Classification (NCBI taxonomy): domain Eukaryota; kingdom Metazoa; phylum Annelida; class Polychaeta; order Phyllodocida; family Nereididae; genus Platynereis; species Platynereis dumerilii. The sequence continues at coordinate 10,926,377 of JAPTHN010000009.1, forward strand.
CCTCAGGGGGCTTATAATTTTGTCTATGGTAAATTTTGATTTTATTTATTTCTCAATTAATTTTGACATTTTTGGAAATATTTATCTTTTGTGATATTTAAATATCATAGAAATACAGTTTTGGTGAACAGATGGCTGTTCTGTGACACCCCATTTTGGAGAAAAGTGGAATTAAAGGGGATATCCAGAGGGGGGCTTATAAAATTGTCCTTTACTGTAAATGACAAATTGACAGTTAATTTCAATGCTATTGATAGGGCCTATTGTGAGGTCATTGATGTCTGTAGGCAGCTGAATGTAAGTACTCATCATCTGTTGGCTGCAAGTAAATACTACACAATACAAAGTTCTGGGATTACATATACTGTGTTATGTCTGGGTTTACCCAGCTTGCTCAATCTGAATAGACAGTTTCTATCGGGCAGCAGGATCTTAGAACTGGGTGTCTTCATTTGAAACTTGGAAGGCAGCAGGATCTAAAAAAGCCAAAACACTGTTAAACATGAACCAGACATAACATTTTATGGCAGGGAATCACAAGTCCCCAATGAATCTTTCAGGATTTATGAGTTGTAGCCTCTTTCGTAGATGCAAGTGAAAGTACTGAAAAGAGGTATTACGAAGATGGATTTCAAGCTTTAGAATTCTGAACAGTTGGTCGTGTCTAGGATACACAAGTTGAGATGATGAAACCAACTGCAATTTGTCATCAAATTTTCTCTACTATAGTACACTGAACAGTATACAAGATATATCCTGGTAAAGACTGTTCGAGACCATTTGTTCAAAAATGTTATTGAACAATAAATTCTTGAAAATATCCATGCAGATATCAAAAGTAAAGGATATGACTTCAGCTACTTGGATATGAGTCATCAATTATAAAATGTCAGGTAGGATATCACCTCACAATGGGCCTGCAGAGATTCATTACATAAAATGGAGGTTTTTATCCAATCACTATACATGACAATTACTTTACAAGAACCTAAAAACTTTTCAAGGACTAAGGTCTCCAGAAAGCTGTTAAAGAATAAGACCCAAGGACAGTGAGCCAAGGTAGCTGTGTACTAAGCTCATTAGCTTGAAGTAACAAGACAACACTTTCAGTCAGCCATAATTGGTTAAAAGCTCAAGTGAGTGCCCCGATGAGTCTTTCTGGTCAAATGGATGAGCTAAAGGTTCAGGTGTGAAGTACATGTAGGGGGTAGCCTGATGAAATTTCCGTCTATCTATCTATCTATCTATCTATCTATCTATCTATCTATCTATCTATCTATCTGTCTATCTATCTGTCTATCTATCTGTCTATCTATCTGTCTATCATCGACCATCTGGCTGTCTATTTATATCTATCCATCTATCTATCTATTTATCTATCTATCTGTCCATCGATCCATCTAGCAGTCTATTTATATCTATCTATGTATCTATCTGTCTGTCTGTCTATATAGAGTCATGGATTCAATCATGGCTCAGTTGCATAAAATGTTGCAAAATGAGAAATGATACGGGTATCAAACGCAAAATGAGGGTAGGGTGCAGGTGATGTAACTTATAGTTGGCTAAACTGGGCATTAACTGCGCATTAACTGGGAATTAACTGGGCATTAACAACACCTGGAGTGACTGCAAAAAAGTAGGTGTGCAAGTGGTTTGCAGGCCTGGTTGACGTTCTTTGTAACTAATATGGGTCTTGATTTTTACTAACGCTGTTGTGTTGGTCTTTCACGGGTAGGTGTTGTTTGGTAAAAGAATTTTTAATTTTCACACGTTTTGATGTATTTTGAAAAATATTTTATTTAAAATTTCAATTAAACGGTAGAATCTTGCATTCTTACAACAGAATCATGATTTCAATGCATTACAACAACCTTTAGTAATCTGTTAAATTTTCTTTGGAATTGACTAACTTGAGCAATCCTCGCATCATGATAGCATTACAATGAGGTTAGGAGGAATTGACCAATTACTGAACTAGCTGTAATTTGAGGCTGTTTACATTGAACTAATATGTGGGTTGTTCACTGAGGGCAGCTGAACTGAACCCTTCATACCTGATTAAAAACGTTGATGAGACGTCCTTCACCTCCACTTGACCAGCACCATAATTGGCTTGCTAAATAACTATGTGTTGGTTGTTCAAAGTAACTGATGCATTTTCGTTTATATTTACAGGTCCATAGCTTGGTATATACAGAAACCAATCAGGTCACGGCTAATCTCATTTGAAGTGCGATGGCTGTGATACGACAACAATTTTGTCTCCTGAGAATTTCAGTCCAGTCAAACAAAAGATGTGTCTACCACAAAATGGGCTCACAATTGAGTCACAAGTAACACAGGTATATCACAAACGAACTTTGTTGGGTGCAAATATATATGGACATTAATTTTGTTATTTGAAAACATCAAAATATATAGGAGTTGAACTTCTGTCACAACTAACAAAGATGTTCTGTGTATTGAAAACAAGCCAAAATGTCAGAAAGGAAGATCCCTGTATTTTTGATGAGATATTTTCATGCCATATTTTCCAATCCGGAAAAGTAAACACAGGAAAGATTCTCAGCCGGTTTCACCACTTGGTGAGTGAGAATGTTTGCTCACTACAAATCTGTGCCAGCTGTATTCAGACATCTCCAAAGCTATTGAGCCTATATACGCAATTTGGGGAAAAGCAATATCCTATTCAAGTTTCAACATAAATAGCAGGGCTAGCAGACAAAGAGAGAAATATGTGGTGGCCCTCACTCTACAAACATAGTTTTCTGATGTTTTTTTGGACTGACATTGTGTTCACGTTGTGGCAACGTAATCTCTACCATACATATCTACGTGACCAACAGACCAGCCCTCCACCAATTAGCAACGTCGGGGTTTACGCCGTGCCCATTGGGATCTTGGTAATAAAATGCGTACCTGTCCTTCATGGCTGTATTTCCATCTTGAAGTTTCTGCTGCATGTTTATTTCTGAAATATTGCTACATCAACCAGTTCTTGTATGTTTGAGAAACTAATCAGCTTTTTCGAGCATGTTTAACAAGTCTTGAGCTAGCATCATCTTTTGCCAGTTTCAAGAGGCTTAATAAAATGTAAAGTAAAACAAGTAGGCCTACACCACATATATATAAATGTACTCATCACTGGTCTTCCCCATATTTTCCTTCATTAGAAAGTTGACAACGTTAATGAAACTTGGAAGTGATGGGCCTGCAACATCACTAAAAGGCCTGAAAATTATCAGTGATCTGGTGTAGATAAAGACAATAACCTTCCGGCATGTGACCAATGACGATTGCTCAACGGTGGCAGCAATCAATGAACTGAAGAACTCAGACTGGATTTTTTACGGACTATGAAAGGCTTAACCTTCGCATATATCTGTGTATATCATAAACATGATCATTTAGTTTATTTTCAGTTTAAATATATATATTTTTGTACGATTATCATTAGTATTACAACATTTTGGATAGTTCTTTGAAATGTATTTCTTGTACTAATCTGTGTTTTTTAAAATGTATACCATGATACCCAATTCATGTGTATGAATGAAGATATATATATATTATTAGAATACATGCACCTGTCAGTAATGCCATTACACTTATTAAACTGACAGGCTGTCAGAATGTGATGAAATCAAATTTCATTTACTAAAGGAGAAATTTCCTTTTTCTTTTTTTTTACTTAAAGATACACTGGAAACCCAGCTGCCAGAAATTACCTTCAAAGAAACAGGAGGCCTACATGCTCTCATAAAGTGGCACTTTTTAAAATTTATACGGCATGGACTAAGACTGTAGTCATTCGCGTAGAAGACAATGGCTGAGACTATTTTGTACACTAACAGGAAGACTGCATAATATGACTATACTAAATGATAAAACAATCTTTGATGATGATTAAATTAATCATTTGAAATAACTAATACATGTGTTCAAAGATATTCATGTCTTAAAGAATATTATATATACATAAAATGTTTTTTAAGACATAAATATCTTTACATAAGGAAGGAAAAGGAAAGAAACAGTTCATAGAAATAGAAAAATTATTTGACAGAAGTAAACTTGTTTATTAAAAACAACACATAGTCAATTTATCATATCATATAGAACTGATTTGATCATCTGAGACTTTTCTTTGAACTCATCATTTGTCACCTAAACTGCAATTTCTGTTTTAGAAGAAAGCTGAGACAGGTTTGACACACTCATAGTGTGTGTTTTACGCCTCTGCAGCATCTTAGTGGGCTATATCGAGACACACACATAGTGACATAGTGACGCTCGCAGTTAATTCCAAACATGAATTCATCCATGCGTCTAATTATAATTTTTTTGCCACCAGACGAAGCTTTGATTAGTTTTACACTCTAAAAAATTTCAGACAAAATAGGTTTTTTAGATTCAAAATGGTTTTTTGAAAAACCAAATTTCAATGCAAAAAACCAACATGGATTTTTTAAAATCTTTCTTGTAAATTTCAATGGAAAAAACCAACATTGATTTTTTTTTAAATCCATATTGGTTTTGCATTGAATTTGGTTTTTCAAAAAACCATTTTGAATCTAAAAAACCAATTTTGTCCCAGCATTTTTTAGGGAGTACAATACAGTCTACAAGTCTACACATCCAATGTGCCTGCTCATTACAGGACTTTCATCTCCCAGGGAGAAAATAATTGTTTTCCTACATCAAAGAATGAATTTGTATGTGAAACATATCGACACAGATAGATATAGAGATAGTTTTCATTCTATTTACACTGAAAAAAAGGTTTGTGGGAAACAGACATAATGAATGTTAGCTGGTCCAAAATTTTGTTTGAATTCAGACAAAATGTATGCATATTTTTCACATTTCATTGATCAAATCACACAAAAAATTTATCAGGATTGACAATTTCCTTGTCTATTTCACATGAAAATCTTGTCTGATATACACAATATTTTGGACGGACACCAGCTAACGTTCATTTTGTCTTTTTTTCAGTGTACAGATAAAGTCCAACACCTTAATTAATGTGATGACATCACTGCATGACATGTATATGGCACACTAGGTCCATGACTTGAGAATTTAAATTTAATGTGCTGTTAACATGAAAGAATGACACCATGAAGAATGATCCAATATTGGAAAAACCAGCGATGAGTCCATTTACTTCATGTGTAGTTTTCGCCAAACATGTTAAGGAGAGCCTTAAACTGGCGAAGGATGTTGCTTCAGAGTTTTTCTTTGGTGCTTAATAAGCATGTTTTAAAAAATTTATTAGCCAAGTTTTGCTAACCAACAGGAGAAAGGATGACAATTTTTTTTTTCTGAATATTATTATGTCTCACTCGGGGGCCAAAGCAGTATACGATTTTGACTCTTTCATTCGAGGGTGGATGTGTGTGTCTAGACCAATCCAGATGTTCAAGATATATTCAGAACCTTTCTAGTTTACCAGAAATGTGCACAGTGAGCCCAGAATTCACCTAAGTTTACATAATTTGTGACTAATATGTTTCTAAAAGGGACGCCTGTGCCCACTAAAATTTTAGAAGAGTTACTTGCTAAAGGGGATAGTGATCATTGTAGAGACTGTGGTCTGACATCAACTGAGGGATTTTGCCACATGACAACAGTTCTTGACATTTTGCATAGACACAAACAGATGTTAGACATCTAGTAAGTCTAACCTGCTTTGGTATAAAAATATAAAAAAAACTTCCAGAAGTTAAGAAAAATAATGTCAAGCACAATCTGACCAAAAAGAGACAGAAAAAAATACACTAACAGGTAATGAAAACTGACATCCAATCCTACAAGAACAGCCATCCAGTTTTTAGCCTATTTTTATATTTATATGTAGAAAAGAACTCATAGATGATTGTCAAAATAAGAATGAGAATACAGTTGGTTAGGCACAATCTGATCAATATGCACAGTAAGGCTTCAACACAATTGTGTGCAGGAGGCGTGTGCGGAAGGTGAAGTTCCCATGAGTGACTTCCTTGTAAAGCATTTCTAGCAGATAACAAGCTTAGATATCATATGAAAGAAGCGCTCTGGTTTGTACGGAAGAAGAAAAAACAGATTTGTTTATTCCTGTCTTCTCTTTTCGTAGTTGTTATATTTAGCTGAAAGTATATTCCTGACACCTGAATGTACCGTTCTGAATGACCTTTAAAACGTCTCGGACAGTGATCTCTACGACGCAGAGATCACTAGTCTCGGACCTTCAACTGGAAATTTCCGAAAATCATTCAACTGGTTTGGTGATAATTCCTATATAATGACTTAGAAAGCAGTTTATTTTTAAGTCTGCCGATCTTCGGGACCTCAAGTGAGGGCATAACTAAAGTGAAACTTTTGCATCTAAAAAATGCTGACACCTTTCAGTTTTTACAAATATCAAGACTTCCTTTCTGGTCATGCAGCTGTTGGGTAGCCAAGTAGCAACCAAGATTATTACCACAAAAAATGTCAGTACCTTCAGATGCAAAGATTAGATGGGTCAAATGCTGCACGAAAACATACCTTTATTGTAGGATGGCTTTAAAAATAATGAATATATATATATATATATATATATATATTGGTAAAAATAGGACTGAAAAACTATTGCCATTGTTTACCCTCAGGATAAACAAATGAACTATAATGCCTGCCAATTGATCATAAAAGGATTCGTATAGGCCTATATGAAAAACCTTGATTTAGCTAATTTTACGTAGAGGGAACGATATCACATATTTTGTGCCATTTACAAGATTCAATGATTAAATCTGGATTTAGATTTTTTGACCCAACAGTTGTTATATAAATTGCATCAAAATTGCATCAAAAAGAGAAAAACTGATGAAAATAAAAGCAATATACCCAGTCTCTTATTGTTACCCTTAAAAACAACCTTGATGCATATACAAATGTAATAAGTTTTTTTTTCCAAAAGAGCATGACATTTTTACTCGACTCTGGTAAAAATAGCCTAAAAAACAGTGGGTTGGGAGGAAGGTTGTGGGGGAGGGGAGGTCAAATATCAATGGATCTGACTGATATTCGAACTGTGGGGTTACCTCACATCTGGGAGATCAATTGATTTAAAGACCGGTTTGATCTTTAATCTGGAAAAATATTTTTGAAAATGAGGAACCAAGGCGGCCAGGTTCTCCAACACTCTAAAAAAATTCAGACAAAATTGGTTTTTTAGATTCAAAACCAAATTTCAATGCAAAAAACCAACATGGATTAAAAAAAAACAAATTGGCTTTTTAGATTCAAAATGTTTTTTTTGAAAAACCAAATTTCAATGCAAAAACCAACATGGATTTTTTTTAAATCTATGTTGGTTTTGCATTGAAATTTGGTTTTTCAAAAATCCATGTTGGTTTTTTGCATTGAAATTTGGTTTTTCAAAAAACCATTTTGAATCTAAAAAACCAATTTAAAGACCGGTTTGATCTTTAATCTGGAAAAATATTTTTGAAAATGAGGAACCAAGGCGGCCAGGTTCTCCAACACTCTAAAAAAATTCAGACAAAATTGGTTTTTTAGATTCAAAACCAAATTTCAATGCAAAAAACCAACATGGATTTAAAAAAAACAAATTGGTTTTTTAGATTCAAAATGTTTTTTTTGAAAAACCAAATTTCAATGCAAAAAACCAACATGGATTTTTTTTAAAAATCTATGTTGGTTTTGCATTGAAATTTGGTTTTTCAAAAAACCATTTTGAATCTAAAAAACCATTTTGTCCCGACATTTTTTAGAGTGAAGCTACATTTGGAGCCCCCTGCACAAATCAAAAGTTAAATTTTCATATTTCATAAGTCTAAAAAAGCAAAGATTTGCAAAACTCAGTAATTCCATTAATGAATTTCTCTATTCTCAATATATATAGATCTGCGGATTTTGTTTGCTTCTTTTTTCATGACAACATACTGCATTAATATATGATGGACATTTTATGACCTTCGCAGTTTGTTTCATGGAAATTTACGTCTTGGTTTTCACCATTGCCAAATTTATAACGTGTATAAATAAGGCAATTCATCATAACAGTTTGAACTTGTCATATAAAAACCAAATTTATGACAGGCATATTTAACATATTTTTCTCAATATTTGAGGTTTAAAATCAATTCTGCATTTTGAAAGATGAGTGTATTGTAGTCCGTTACACAGCCCAATCCGTGTTATCCCAAACTTCGCTGGGATTTTGATACACTCCAGTCAACAATCTCACAACATTGCCATCATCAGCGGGATCCAAACTGCCCTATCAGCATGCCTCGGCTGTCCAACATCGGCCCGAAGCTAGTCCGATGCTGCTGCCATCGGACTGACGCTGGGCCAACGTTGGACCGCCGAGGCATGCTGACAGGGTGGCTATACCTCAAAGTCAGCCTAGGCCGATGTACCAAACTGCTTTCCCCTTAAAGGCCTGCTATTAAACCAGTTGACCTGAAGGACTGGCCTGCAAGCCAAGTGCTTCTAAAGGAACGCTTTTTATACCATACCTACAACACTGCACTATGTTATAATCAGTCTAATTTTCAACATGATCTCTGTGTTTGCATTGGCTGGCATAGGTTTCCAACGTCTTGCTATCTGCTGCTGTTGACATTTGTCATATTTGTCAGAGAAAGCCGAATTAGAATGCAAAAAAGAATCCTGATTACCAATTAATATCAAATCATTTTATATGCCATTTTCTAGAACGGTGAGTTGATGGCATTAGCAAATATGTGATAACAGAGTTTAACGCATTGAGAAAATTTTACTGATTCTTAGAGGTTAAATCTCAGGAACACTTTCAAAAATTATCTGTTTGAACATCTAACTAACATCTGTAAGGGGCCAACCAGATAATACTTGTGGGGCTATTTTACTGCCAGGGTTAACCTTTTTCGTGCCCGAAGCAAAGACGAACTATTCCTTTTACATGACCAGGTATGACAAGCTTTTCAATCACAATTTTAACAGTACGCTTACCTAGCTAAAGGTGGAAACTTACTTATGTGCCGAATAAACTTTTTAAAAGAAAAATTAATAGCCCCGCCTCTCAGGTATAATCTTTTGTTCCCTAAGCACAAACATTTTTAAATAATTATTCAAGTAGCAGTAAGCCTGCATCTAATGTTCATTTCTATAGATTTAAGTTCTTGAATTTTAGCTTGTTTTACAGAGGCCAAATATTAAACATGACATTTTCATCTGTATCACATCTGACTGGAATGAAGTTTATGACAGTATACTTTTTTTGTGCAAAAAGCAAGCACTGAAAAAGATGGGATGGCTCATGAAGGAACAACAACGTACGTCAGAGCAGTCTGGGCAAAAACCGTCGGACAATCTGCTTTTGCCGATCGTTTTTACGATTGTACGACCTGTCTCTGGCCCAGGTCAGACAAAAAAACCGACAGAAGACTGCTGTAGATATCACAAAGACTCAGCTTGACAATTTGCAAGCCTTTCAAGCCAGTGCAAATAGCAATTTGCAGTTGTTGCAAGTGAGCCAATCCGAAGTTCAGTGGATTGCAATTCTGTTTTTTTTTTTAGCTTCCTTTGTATCGACACCAATCTACTTAATTGCAATTGTTGATCAAAGACAGAACATGGGAGTGACAAAAGCACTTTTTGATGACCAATGCTAATTACAATCAACAAATAGGCTACCCTGTTTTAAGTCTCATGTTACATTGCCTATTGCTGTGTTCGAGGTGCAGCTGACACAGGTCTACAGCCAGATTGACAAGAATTGGTTAAGTATTTACAAATGAAAAATAGAGCACTGGAATGTTTCCAGAATTCTCCTAAAAACTTTGAAGTGAGAGAGCAGTTCACAATGAATCATCGAACTTTTGCAGAAGATAGGGAGATAGAGATCACTGGTGAGGAGTATAATTTACAATCATATAGATATGTATAATTTGGGGTATTTTGGGCCATTTGAAGTATCTGCTTATATTTACTAACCAAATGATGGCATATTAAAAATTGTGCATTTTCAAAATATATATTCCGGATTTTGAATGACAGTTTGTCTGACAAAAGTGAAAATTGTCTGACCATAGCAGTCTCCTCGTCAGACAAAATATCTGACCAAAGTCAATTTGCTTTCGCGTGCACTGCGTCAGAGATTTATATATTGATTTTGTTGGAGTGGCAAGCTGAGCTGCTCAATGGATCAACATTAAAAGTTCACAGCCCCAGTGACAAAAGCTTGCCTATTTCTGAGAAATAATATCTGTGTGTCATGTGTGACACCCTTAAATCCCCTCATCCCTTTAAATGCTTCCCACTGCATACACTCGGAAAGAATTTGGACAAAATTGTTTTTTGAAATACCAAATTTTTTTTTTTAGAAAATAGGTTTTTCTTATTATATGGAAGAGTCAGGCTGGGTGAAAAACAAATATGTCAGAGATTTATTCTCCAGTGATAGTAGACTGGCAAGCTACATGGAATAACATTAAAATAGTTGCCATAGTTGCTGTGATAACAGCTTGCATATTTTCACAGCCTATTAACAAATACTCATAATTTAATGGTTCTCCACTGTCACAGTCTGAGAGATAAAATGTAAACAATTTGCTCTCATGCAGTAATTAATTCATGTCACTCTGGCTGTTTCCTATAAATATGACAGAAGAGTTTCTTGGTCAACTTTCGCTCTTAAATATGGTATCATATAATTCTTCAGCATACGTAAATATATGGTAAGCCTACACTAACATATCTGTTTTCATATTAAAACTTGAGGAGGGTGTAATTATATCTAGTTGTTATATAAAGACTTCTTCCTTGTCCACCGATTTAAAAAAAAAGTATTTTGAGAGACACTGAACATATCCAACATAATAAAACTGCACTTGCTGCAGCCAGTTCTATGTGTGATGCACTCTTGCAATGTCTCCTTATCAGTCATGGGTGTAGTTTGTCAGGCCACGTTGTACACTTTTGAAGGATTAAATCCCAACACATATACACTGAAAGTGGCATGCAATGTACAAAGTTCAACTTACTGAGACATCTTACAGAAAATCTAAAGAAAAAAAATTCATCTTAGAAGGGATGGGATTCAGCACTTCTGGCCTTGCTGTTTCTGGGCTCACCCACATCAGAAATTGTTTCTCTATCCATCCGTTTGACTCTGCAAACGGACAAGAAAAGCTATGTAATATAAAGGCTCTTCCGCTGCAAAGGAGTAAACTTAAAAAGGGGAATGGAAACACAAGCTGTTAACCCTTTACAAGAAGCAAAATGAGGCAAAAAATCGCAATGTTAAACTTTTTTTACAACAGCCCACTCCTCACCAGGCCCAGAGCAATGTGACAAACACACTGTGGAGTCATGGTCGGCGCCATTGTGATCCCCCTGGTGGCTGCCTTGGATGTGACGTCATTGGCTGGAGAGCCCTGCAGCAGGCTGCATGCATGGCTGCACAATGCATCGTGCTCTGAGCAGTACTGAGCTGCATAAGGCTTAAAGCCTGCATTGCACCTGGAATCACCTGTTATTTAACAAGAACTGTTGTGTACATGGCTTGCCCAAGTCCTTCTAACTTCAGCAAATGTAAATCCAGTCAAGTTGGCCTGCGTTGGCAGCTGAATTAGCAGAATATAGCTGACTCCCACGTGAAAGACAACATTGCACCAGAGACATTTCTTATGTTATTGTTGTCAATACAAGACCAGTCATAAAGCTCAATGCAAATGCTTAAAATTGTCTGCAGATCATTCAAATCACGTTGGGCTGGTTTTTTGGTTTAGATAATAAAACTGCACTTGCTGTGGCCAGTTCTCTGTGTGATGCACTCTTGCAATGTCTCCTTATCTGTCATGGGTGTAGTTTGTCAGGCCACGTTGTACACTTTTGAAGGATTAAATCCCAACACATATACACTGAAAGTGGCATGCAATGTACAAAGTTCAACTTACTGAGACATCTTACAGAAAATCTAAAGAAAAAAAATTCATCTTAGAAGGGATGGGCTTCAGCACTTCTGGTCTTGCTGTTACTGGGCTCACCCACGTCAGAAATTGTTTCTCTATCCATTCGTTTGACTCTGCAAACGGACAAGAAAAGCTATGTAATATAAAGGCTCTTCCGCTGCAAAGGAGTAAACTTAAGCAAATTTTCTTTGGTGTAGAAGTGCAGTATCTCTAAAACTGGAACACGGTGATTGAAATTGTCAGATTTAATCTTGTCACGCTGCATGTGCCATCCCATTTCAATATATAATTTCATGAAACTTGACAAACATTTCAAAGATTAAATAATATATTTTCAATTGTCTTTTTGGAATCTGAATACCTGAAAAACATCTGAAAAATATGTGAAAAAATTCTCACATTTATGAATAGCAGATTTATGGCACATTTCACAACTCGTCCACATCACATTTACCTGGGATAAAGTATCAACAATAGGCCAACACTTTCCAAGTGCAAAAACAAGTACAAAAAAGAATGTTTCATCATGAAGTATATGAGACGGCTGACAGCATTTCAGTGATTTTTGCAGAACTTTACTTGTATATATAAGTATACTGATTTTATTGGTGTGGCAGGCAAAGTTGAATGACATCAAAAGTGCAATGCTGTTGTGACAAAGCTGGCATATAGGCCTATTCAGGAGACACTATGTGCAAAGATGTGTCATTTAACTCAGTAAAGGACGAAAAGGACTGTAAAACATAAATGGACTTGCACCGAATGACTGTATATGGAAGTTTGTGCCAACAACATCTAAGGTGTCTCAAATATTTATGAAATGACGGGAGAGAGACTGGTCCATGTCACAAACATGACACTATTTTTCACTGAAAGCAACTGACGTTCCTAAATAGGTCATGAAATCTAATATCTTTAGGAAAAGTTTACCTGTAACATAAACTTGTACCATTTATTTTGACAAGAGCAACCAGTGCTCACCCATACTAGTGACATCTTTTAATGCTATCAATTAGTGTACGAGGAAAACATTATTTCCATATAATTATAATCTTTTTTTGCTTATTGCTCATAGATTTCCAAGGTTTCTTATCTCTTGCTTTAGAAATTTGTAATAAAGGAGAATCCAATAATGCAAAGAAACTGATACTCTTTTTGACTTGCAAATTTTGCTGTGGGTCAAGATAGATGTTATATTGGTCAACTTTAAAGTAAGAATAATCAATCATAAATAACCCAAAGATTTTACTTTGTGCTGCCAACTGTATCATATTCCAATGAGAACACCGAAAAATATTAATTTTGGAAAAAGTGTGCTAGGCTGGCTGTGAAACAAAAATGTCAGAGATATATTTCCTGATTATAGCAAAGTGGCAAGATAAATGGAGTAACATTAGAAGTTGTTGTTGCCTGGACGAAGTATGCTGCGATAGAAGCTCACATATTATGACAGCCTTGAACTCATTTAACTTTGCTACTGGCCAAGGGAAGACACGTATAAAGTAATGGTTCTGCACTGAGATTCAGCCGGAGACTAGTGAGAGTAGGAATGTAATAAAACTTCCTCCCTGTAATTATGCTGTTTCTCTAATGATGGACTTATGTGACTGAGATTATCAGATTTGTTCATGTCACGCTGGCATGGCACCTTCCTATTCCCAAATCCACCCTCTCCATTGATAAAGATAATACATTCATAATCTTGACAGTACCAGAAAATCTCTCTGTGTGGTTAATTGCACTACTGACATAATGTTCTGCAGTAATTTCACCAACTTAAAAAAGAATGTGACATTGTGTTATACAATTTTGTTTTCATTAATGTTTAAACTATCAATAAGCTTAGTACATGTCTGAAAATCAATCAATTTGAACATGTCATACTAGATAATGCATTTTTGGTTCATGTGTGATTTAGATCATAAAACTCAGATTGTATTTCTCTCTGTTCTTCTTTTATTCACATTTATTGACTTGTTGCGACCCGTTTTCTGTGTAATGCACATGTTGATGCCTTCTTAGCTGTCAAAGGTGCGGTTTGCCAGGCCACATTGTACACTGCTGGAAGTTTAAACTTTTCATAAAAGCAAAGATAATCCCCATCTGAACATTGTTTTGACATTGTTGTTGAGCAAGAGAAGACTTGTAAATACAAAGGTGTGTTTTTTAAGACCGGGAAGCTGTGTTACTTTCAGAACAACAGAGAATCCCTATGTATCCTGTCTTTTTCATCAAAATGAAGATGCGTGATGTCATTGGTGGGTCATATGACTCAGTCACTGAGCTTATAAGTATACAATAGGGATGCCTTACAGGTGTATATGACAAGACACACACAGTGACTGTTGTGTTATAAGACTGTTGGAGCTCTCGGCTCAAATGTAAAGTACACAAATACATGTATATAAAATGGCCTCCCCAGTTGAACGACAGCATTGTTGACTTATTTAGAGTTTTTCACACCGTTTCAGCTAATTATGTCATTTATTTAGTTGGAGAGGCCCCTCTACATTAGATACTACACTTGAACCACCCATTTAGAGTAACGAAGAATATGACTTCACTTAATATTTTAAGTCACACATTCTGGAAATACATATGTATTGAAAATCCTAGGCTTTGTGCCTTGTAGCTTACCAAGCTCCAAACTTAAGGCTACTTTTCTCTGTGTTTAACCTATTAGACACTGTTAAACTGACAGATAATTATCACCAAAAAAGACCCATGTGACAGTCTCGTGTCTAGTAGGTGCAAATTGGACAGTTCCAAGAAGTAATTGGCCCCTGGATGACCACTGGATAATCTTGCAATTAGACTAGTTCTGGCAACAGAATATGTCGACTGACCTGTGTGGATAGGAGAAGTATAAGGTCTTTGTAAAGTCTACCTGTCACTGACACTCTAAAAAATGTCGGGACAAATAGGTTTTTTAGATTCAAAATGGTTTTTTGAAAAACCAAATTTCAATGCAAAACCAACATGGATTTTTAAAAAAACCCATGTTGGTTTTTTGCATTGAAATTTGGTTTTTCAAAAAACCATTTTGAATCTAAAAACCCAATTTTGTCTGGAATTTTTTAGAGTGCATGGACATCGGTCTAGTTTCTGTACATCGTGCAACCATCTGGTTATAGATCAATATTCGTATACTACTGAATGACAAACATCTGAAATATCTTCTCATCCACAATCATAAAAGTTGTTAGTGGAATCATTTGATTAATTGTAGTTTGGACAATTACAACGCCATGGAGATATTAGTTAGACACGTCTTTGTCGGGTTCTAACATACATTTTTGTTTGTTGGATCCCTCCCTCCAGCTTCCAGTAGGGATCTAATTGACAAAAATGCATGTTACAGGGTGTCTGCAGCTTTTTTGAAACCAAACTCTCATAGCAAACTTAATCATTACACCCGGAACTTGTGTAGTAAATGCAACAAAAGAGCCTAATGAATCAGTTTTTTGTGTTCAATGCAGGTTAGGTTAACTTTCTTGCATGATATATTGAATACAAAAATATGTCAACAAGAGGATTTAAGCAATTTCTTGGGAAAAAAACTATGTGAAACACTGCCTTCTTTTTCGAAGCACCCTTACTTCTATATATATCTTTACTGTGTTAGAGCAGGCCTTGCAGGGATGATCCAAACATATTATGCAATGAAAAACCTGAATAAACAATGAAATTGTCTTCATTTTTTGTTATATGTGCGAGACCATCCACTTTGTAAAATATTGAGAATGTCAGTTTTGTAGAAAGACCATCTCTTGTTCAAAATCTAGCTGAGCGATAATTCCCTTTTACGACACTGGCTTTCGTGCTGACATGAGACTAGCATCTTAGAGATTTTAATTGAATTCTATCACCCCGAGTTACTACAAGGGATTAGTTATTTATTGCATGCAATGTCATTGCAATTGCTATGGATCATGTCTTCAGGTTGGGCTGAAAAAACTTTTTTTGGGAATTTTAATATGCCAGTGGTAAAGCTATAGTTGCTACGGCCATTAAATGAAAAGTAGTGCAAAATAGGTATGTTCTGCCATTTGTGTCGGGCCACTCCGCCTTTTCTGAAAATGCCAATTTCAGCCATTTTGCATACTTTTTCAGCAATTTTTTTATTTTGTCCTAGTCACCTTCCTGGATTTCAGAAGGCTCGATGACATTTAAATTGCCTATCAAGGCCTTATTGGATTTGTAACTCATAAAAAGGTCACCTAGATTTGAAATATAGCCATTTTTCATTTTCTGAGTAAAAGTTCGAATTCAGAGCTTGCATTTTTTTTTTGCTGAAAACTTCCCAAAAATCAATGAAAACAGCGAAATTGACTGAACGAAATTTTTTTTTTCAGCCCACCCTATCATGTGGATGCATTAAATGTAGAGCAGCCTGTCTCATTAAGAACACCAGATGGAGATTAAGATGGAGATTAAGATGGAGATTAAGATGTACATGCAGCTAAGATGCATTTCCTCTTTCATTTAAGATAGAAGCAAACTCCACTTTTCATCTGTATTTTATCTCAATGTACTGGAACATGAGATTATAGGTGCTGATGCTACAGAGACAGTTTTAGTGCAATCTCACTGCCCTAGGGATGTGTGAAGCCAGTATAAGGGATAAATTGCTGCATTGCACGCAAGATAGTCACCCTGAGAAAAGAAAATGTAAGGCATGTAAATCCAGACATGTTTGATTGTTAGCTTCTTGTATCGACCAACCCCACAGATTTTATGCTCACCAAATAGTGCACAAGTACAGCTGTTTGCGTAATTTGGCCAGCTTATGTTTAAACTTGGTTACACCTTTTATGCCCGCATGTTTACAAAGCATCTTTTGACATACCTGGGCACATGAATGGATGGCTTTGATGATAAAATTAAGAAAAAACAACAAGAAGAACGAAGAAGGCAACAAGAAAGAAGAAAATTAAAATAGTGATCCGTCAGTTAGAGACTAGATCAGAACAATTTAATAGTGATCCGTCAGTTAGTGACTAGATCAGAACAATTTAATAGTGATCTGTCAGTTAGTGACTAGATCAGAACAATTTAATAGTGACCTGTCAGTTAGTGACTAGATCAGAACAATTTAATAGTGATCCGTCAGTTAGTGACTAGATCAGAACAATTTAATAGTGATCCGTCAGTTAGTGACTAGATCAGAACAATTTAATAGTGATCTGTCAGTTAGTGACAAGGTCCGAGAAGAGTCAGTTGGTGACTAGAGTTATTAGTGATCTGTCAGTTAGTGACTAGATCAAACAACAGTAGTAGTGATAAGTCAGTGACTAAACCAGACCAATTAATTAATACCGAATGATTTGATTTGTTAGCAACTTTAACGAAGCTGAAAGTTAGCTAGTGATCTGTCAGTTAGTGACTAGATCTGAGAAAAATAAATAAATTTGTGATAGCTCAGTATAGCTAGATCAATAAAAAAGATAAGACAAATTCAAGATAAAATATGAAAAGGAATATATAGTCCGTGATCTGTCAGTTAGTGACTAGATCAAAACAGTAGATAAGACGAATTGAGGATGAACGATGGACAAACAATGTATAAATGTACAACCGATTAATATATATACATATAAGAATTACAGCAGATTATTATGTGAAATTATTATTGAAGATATGCTGTCTGTTGATCTGAGCGAGGCTGGTGGTGAGTTGAGTTCTTGGATGTGTATTGACAGTGTTGAGATCTTCAAATGATGTGTATTGGCAGTGTTGAGATCTTCAAAGGATGTGTATTGGCAGTGTCGAGATCTTCAAACTTAAATTCAATTAAATGGTAGTATGAAGTGATGTGGAAAGTGTCTGGAATAATAAGTAAAAGCTGAAGAGACAGTAATACAAATACACAGCAGATTAATAAATAAATTAATGTTATCGAAGCAATGCTGTCTGTTGGGCTGGTTGAGCTGCTTGGCTTGAAAGGCTAGTGGATGAGTTGAGTTCTAGGATGTGTATTGGCAGTGTTGAGCTCTTCAAAACTTAAAATCCTGATAACCAGTGCTGTCAAGTGATTGTGGAAAGTGTCTTGAATGATTAGTGAATGCTGAAGATAGAAAATATGACAATAAGATAACTTTTCAGGTGCAAAAACGGAGGTAAAATGAGCGAAAATCGAGGTCAAAACAGTGTGTATTGGAGCCAGAAACGATGTTGAAAATGGCAGGTAGAAAAAATGCAAAGTTTTGCACTAAAATTACCTGGAAATGGCACAAAAACGGTAAATAACAGGCAAGAAACACTTCACCGACAATTAGACACAAGAACAGCAGTTAAATAAACCCAGAGCTTCTTTAAAAGATGAAAATATCCACTGCTGAAGTTTCACTGTGCTCACAGCCTGAAGCGCCACCTGTCTAACTTTGGTTAGTCACAAATTGAGTCATCCTTGATTTTCAAATATTCTTAAGTCACATATTGCTTGCTTATCGAATTCTCACATCAAACAGATAGTAACAATGCACACATATAGAAAGCTTTATTCTGATGCCTTGCGAACTGGTCTAAATAGACATGTCAATGGGCTACAACCAGCAACATCCGCAACTAAGCTAAAGGTAAACCGTGTAATTCACAACAGTAGCTCAATCAATCTCTCCAACAGATTTGAGATTTTAGCACAAAATAACTCCATGTCAGCCTCTGCTGAACACATAAAAATTCATCCCCACAAGACTATTCTCAAACCAAACAATATTCTGAAAACCTGTGTGTGGAATGCTCAGAGTTTGAGACAGAAAACGCAAATTGTTAAGGACTACAATGATGAATATAATCTAGACATCTTTCTTTTCACTGAGACTTGGTTAAAAGATGATGATAAAGTTGAAATCGGCGAGTTGGAGCAAAATGGTGGATATTTCTTTCTTAGCTCGCCTCGTTTCGGAAGACCAGGTGGTGGAGTAGGTTGCCTTGTCAGATCTGGCATTCAAGCAATTCAAAAAGATCGCATGAAGACCAAGACCTTTGAACATATGGAAATACAAGTTCAAATGGATGGGAATATTGTCACAATTCTTCTAGTGTACCGCCCAGAGCCATCCAACAAAAATAAATACAGTATTGCAGAATTCTTCACCGAATTCACAAAGTTTCTGGGACACTATCAAACATTCAACAATGAAATCATAATTACTGGTGATTTCAACTTTCATGTGAATAAACCGGATGATAACAAGGCCATTAAATTTAATGACATCCTCGAAATGTTTGGTCTTGTGCAACACGTCTCTGCACCAACGCACAAAGATGGCAATACACTGGACCTTGTTATTACTCGAGAAAAACCCATATTGAACAACTGTAGGGTCAGTGACCTGCTCTCTGATCATAACTGCATTCTGTTTGACATTCCAATCAAGAAAGCAAAAAAACCCAAGAAGAAAATCAGTTTCAGAAAAACTAGTAAAATTGTTGTTCAAGATTTCAAAAAAGACATTGGAAGACATCTGTCTGTAAGTGGGATGGAACAGAAAGGTCTTAATGAACTTATTCGACTCTATAACTCTACTGAAGAGGTTTTGGAGAAACATGCTCGCATTAAAATCAGAGAAGTAACTCTACGCACACCCACTCCATTCAACAATGCTGATATCAAGCTTCTAAAATCAGAAAAGAGGAAAGCAGAGAGATTATGGAGGAGAACCAGACTTGAAAATGACTGGGAGACATTCAAAGAAAAAAGAAATGCATTGAATCTGCAGCTGAGTCACCTCAAATCGGAAGATCTGCGAGTCAAGATTAAAGATTCTAATGGTGATGCTAAGAAGTTGTTCAAGTTACTGAATGCAAGTCTGAACAGAAAACAAGAACTACCTCTTCCACCACACACAAATGAAATTGACTTGGCAAATGATTTTAATAAGTTCTTTGATGAAAAGATTAAAACACTCAGGTCTAAGTTGGACTCCACACACAATGATACTGCCAACAATATCGAAACTGCCCCTCATACACTCCGACACTTCAGAAGGCTATCTCAAAATGACATAAAGAAACTGATCAGAGAAATGCCAGTTAAACACTGCCAACTTGATCCCATTCCCACATGGCTTTTGCTCCAATGCATTGATGAATACCTCCCAGTTATAACCAATGTTGTCAATAAGTCACTCACACAGGGAGAAATGCCTCTTGAGCTGAAACATGCTTTAGTAAAACCTTTGTTGAAAAAATGTGGATTGGATCTAATCAAAAAGAATTATAGACCAGTATCAAACTTGTCATTCCTTGGCAAACTTATTGAAAGTGCTGTTATTAAACAATACACAGACCATCTTACTACAAACAACCTGGACGATGAGAAACAGTCAGCTTACAGAAAATTCCACAGCACTGAAACTCTTCTGACAAAGATCCATGACGATATCATGTTGAATATGACCAAAGGTGAAGTAACGATGCTTGTACTGTTGGACCTTTCAGCCGCTTTTGACACAATTGATCACAAGATTCTACTGAAACGTTTAGAAAGCAGATACGGTATTCATGATTCTGCGCTATGCTGGTTCAGGTCATACCTTTCTGAAAGGTCACAGTCGGTGATAATTAACGACAAGACATCAACCAGACTGCCACTCAAATTTGGAGTTCCTCAAGGTTCAAAATTAGGACCAATCCTATTTAATTCATACATCGCTCCATTAAGCGAAGTGGCTGAAAAACACCAAGTCAAAGACCAAAAGTATGCCGATGACGAGCAACTTATACTCTCTTTCAAACCAACTTTCTCAGAACAAGGAAATGCCGTAGTCAAAATGGAAAAGTGCATTACTGATATCAGAAAATTTCTCCATGAAAATAAGCTTTGTAACAATGGAGAAAAAACAGAACTACTGCTCATTGGCAGTCCACATCAACTTAATAAACTCCAAGTATCATCAATCCATGTCGACAATGTCAAAATCAATGCAGTCGATCATGTTAGAAATCTGGGTGTAATCTTTGACAAAAACATGACCATGGAAAAACAAGTCAACAAAATGTGTCGGAATGCCTATTTTAATATTAGAAACATTTCAAAAATCAGGAAGTCATTGGACAAGGAAACCTGTAAAACAGCGGTCAATGCTCTTGTCACACCTCACCTAGACTATGGAAATGGTCTTCTTCACGGAACATCGAATCGTTTGCTGTATAAACTTCAAGTGGCCCAAAACTCAGCCGTTCGACTCATTGAAAAATTGAGAAAGCATGACAGTGTAAGCCAGCATAGGAAGCAGCTACATTGGCTGCCCATTCCAGCAAGAATACAATTCAAACTCATGTTAACAACTTGGAAAGCAATAAACGGGCAAGCTCCCTTGTATATTCAAAAAATGATTCAGCCAAAATCTGAACGAAACTGTAATCTGAGAAGCAATAACAAAATGCTCTTAAATGAACCACCCTCCTGCAATAAAAACAAATATGAAGACAGAGCCTTTTCGCATGCCGCTCAGAAATTGTGGAACCAACTTCCAGAGATAGTCAAGGCCTCCAAAACACTTGAAGGTTTCAAGAGAAATCTTAAGACTTACCTATTTAAAAGTTTCTACAGATAAATCCAGCATCCACAAGCGCTAGTGAGCAGTTTACTGGAATTAGCGCTATATAAATGCCTTTTATTATTATTATTAAGAAGGAACGATAACACATTGACACATGTTTCCAATCACATTGCTTCCAAACAAGCTGGGCCCTTATCGGTAAATTACCTTTTACCTCATTTGGTAACACACAGGATACACGCTGTTTTATATTAGTAAACACAGAGCCTCATCATGCCGCTCATATCTATTTCTGCATCAAGTGCCATGCCAGATAACCTCATATCAATCTTTGCATCAGGTTCCATGGCAAGACAACTTGGTTCATGCAGGTTAATGGTTTGGAGATGCAACAGCCTTCTTGACAGGACGAATTCACCTGCCGTCAGAGCACATTATGATACCAGAATGCAGTTCTAGATTTAGCCCTAGTTGTGGTAGCTATAATGCACACTCTTGCTCTTGCAATTGTATTGTTTGAGGCATGGGAGCTCATCAAATTGGCACTTTTGCTTGTCACTCAAAGTTTGTGGGTAAAAACTTTTTTTATAGATTTTACATGTGATAGAACCATTAAAATTATGTCACATTTTTAGAGTGTAAGGCTGTTCCAAGGGTAATGTGTGGAAGGGCATTGGACTAAGGATGCTCTCATGAGACTGACATAACAATAAACCACTGTCTGTTCCATCTCAATGACATCACCGGTGCTATGCTATGAATCTCCACACAGTATGATTGATATGCCCATCTCCAAAGGCTGATGAAATGCCAAGTATGAACCAACTATGAATAGCATGAGATGATACATGCCTCAAGTGAATAATAGACCTTCAGAAATCCCCCAATAAAACCACAGCCACAAATGGTGATACGTCATCTCATACAGCACTCCTATGTTCATTGCATTGAATTTATGACATCAAACATCCTTATGAAGAAAAGCAAGACTAGGATGGCATGGTGTGGAATGGTTCTAATAAATCAGTCCTGTCAACACACAATGAGATTCTAAATCACTATCTTGTTTAGAAGAGTCTGGGAGTGCCATGTATATCATCTAGATGTTATAGTCAAAAATTATTGAGCAGCCCCAAAATGAAATAATCCTATCAAAACAAGTCACAACTGACTATCAATGAGATCACAAGTTACTCTATAACAAATTGACAGTTAATTTCAATGTTATTGATAGAGCCAATTGTGAGGTCATTGACATCTACAGGTAGCTGGATGTAAGTATGCATGATTCGTTGGCTGCAAGTGAATACAACACAATACAAAGTTATAGCATTACAATGTCATATACTTTATATTGGCCTAACCCATATTATGTCTGGGCTTATGCATCTTGCTCAATCTGAATAGACAGTTTCAATCAGCCAGCAGGCTATTAGAATGGTGTCTTCATTTGGAACTTGGAAGGCAGCAGGATGTAAAAAATCTAAAACTGTATCAAACATGAACCAGACATAACATTTTATGGCAGGGAACCACAAGTCCTCAATGAATCTTTCAGGATTTATGAGCTGTAGCCTCTTTCTTAGAAGATGCAAGAGAAAGTACTGAAAAGAGGTATTAAAGCCCCAATTTATTGAAAAGAGGAATTACGAAGATGGATTTCAAGCTTTAAAATTCTGAACAGTTGGTCATGTCCAGAATGCGCAGGTTGAGAGGATGAAACCAACTGCAGTTTGTCATATTCTGTACCAAAGGACACTGCAGGGCATAGTTACTGTATATTCTAGTATAAACTGTTCAAGAACGTTTGTTCCAAAAAAAAGCGACATGATTTCTTGAGAGCATCTGGATATTCAAAAGTCAGTAGAGAACATGATCTTACCTACTCGTACTGGATATGAGTAATAAAATACAACCTGGAAAGAACGTATAGGATATGACCTCCAATGTGCCTGAAGGGATGACTCTTTCCATCAAATAAAGGCTTTCATCCAAGAACTAAATGACAATTACTTTACAAGAACCTGAATAATTTTTCAAGGACCAAAGTCATTTGGAAAGCTGTGAAGGAACAAGACCTGGGGTAGCTATGTGGCTGTGTACTAAGCTCATTAGCTTGAAGTAACAAGAAAACACTTTCAGTCAGCCATAATTGGTTAAAAGCTCAAGTGAGTGCCCGGATGAGTCTTGCTGGTCAAATGGATGAGCCATAGCTTCAGGTAAGAAGTATATATGTGGCTAAGAATTTCAAGCTGCGCAAGCTCTCCCCAGTAAACGGAGCATAGATTTTTGACACTTTTTTGATTGATTCATGGAGAATGAATGGTCTGGCTTGTAGTGCGCAGTAATTTGCCTAATATTGGTGTGTAGTTCTTACAGAATAGGCATTTGAACTTCCCTGATCTGCACATAACAGTTGTCCACAAGCACTTTTTCATTCCTGCTTGTACAGCAAAAACAACACCAATTCAAGTAAATTTTGTTTTGCACTATTCTGTAGTGTATAGCTTTCAAATGCTCAAAAAACATTTCCATTACACCCAATGAATAAAGCTGTGTAGTCCGTCGACATGTTGCGTGTAACGTGGACAACTATTTTCAGTATTTTTACTATCATTAGAAAAAGGTATGAGATAGCCATCCAGCAACTTTTGAAAGATTAATGGATATAAATGTAGGAATTTTTGGAGTGGATCACGGGGGTCTATCAGGTGGCATCCCCACTCGCCCATGTCTGCACGTAACAGTTGTCAACACAGTTGTCCACAATCTACATTATATTCCATTTTATGGGAAGACAGCTTATGAAAGAAAACCAAAATGCAGAGAAAAGGGAATTAATATCAAATCAAACAGTTTGCAGTGAATTTGCCTGGTCTATAGCATTAGATCCCTGGTTACACATGTCTATGTGCAACAGTTGTCCACAAGTTGTCCACAAATACAGGGAATTATGCGAGTAAATATTTAGTAAAGAACTCCTCAATTGATACTTATGCTACACCACCAACTGTTGTTCATTTGATTACTGTATATGGTATATTTACCATGATTAGGCTCAAAATACAACAATGTTGACAATGAAAAATATTAGAAAAACATTGTCCACAAAAAATCATGATTTAGTCCTAAAATGCCAGCAGAATGACATGCAACCCTCCTCAATGAAGATTCTAATTCTGTTTGATTGAACCTTTCATTTAACAATCAAACCTAAAACACCTGTATTAGCATAGGCAGGTAAATGCACTTTTTGATAGTGTTGACAACTAAAAAAGAGAAGAAAACAGTTGTCTTGTAACTTTGACAATAAATGTGCTCCGTAATGTTTAATTATATGCATCAGTGCTATTTTCTGAGGTCCCCTCATTCACTCCACTGCAAAGCTATTATTTCAAAGTTTTTTGACTGGCTGAAACACAGAAATTTTCCATATTGTGGACAACATGGTCTCAAATTGTGGACTATTTTTCAGGTAAAATGCTTGTCATTGACGAAGAAATGCACCAAATCCAATAATTTTTGATTATTTGATTTTTTGTTCCAGAGCTATATATGAATATTTAAACAAATAGGATTATTAGGATATTAGGTTTTCTGTTTTAACATTTTGAAATGTTGCGTGTAACGTGGACAACTATTTATGAAAATTCAAATAATTCTATTAATATATGCAATAACAATAATAGTAGAAATTCGCAAAATCTACCATAAAAAGTGAATAAAATTAAATTAAAATTCCCTTCATATCTCATTATGTGCTCTGGCTGGCTACTGTCGTCAGTCCACATGCTGTACGTAACATTTTGCAATTAAAAATATTGTTTAATTTCAAACAGTTGTAGTGGCAAAAATGATGATGATCCACCAAAGTGCATACACCAGCGAATAGCTATTTTTGTGTAGAACAAAGAGAGAAACTCTCCAGAATTCTGATACTAAATGCATTTTTGCCCTGAATGTGGATGTAAACTCAAAAATTTTGACTTTTATTTGTCGCCCTAAAATGTTACACGCAGCAAGTGTGTTTTGAGTAATAACTTTTTTACTGGTTGACGAATCCTTACAGTATTTATTTTGCACATTTCATTGAGTCTTTGGAGTTCATTGGCACACACAATTTCAGTGTGAATTGAAAATTGTTGCTTCCATGTTGTGTCATCTGTCCACAAGTTAGAGAGTTGTCCAATTGCACAACTTGAAATTCTTAGCCATGATCTATCTATCTATCTATCTATCTATCTATCTATCTATCTATCTATCTATCTATCTATCTATCTATCTATCCATCTATGTATCTATGTATCTATCTATCTATCTATCAATCTATCTATCTATCAATCCATCGATCCATCGATCCATCTATCTATCTATCTATCTATCTGTCTATCTGTCTATCTATCTATCTATCTATCGTGTAATGTCTGGTGCAGGAGTCAGTGTTACAGTTTTTCTTGAAAGTAAATACACCTTGATGAATTTTCATTGAATTCCACATTAACACACCTCACTGATATTGTCTGCTCATCGATACAATGATTGTATACAAGACACCAGGTATCGGTACAGGAAATATGATATCCACACCTAAACAGCAGTTTTGATATCGGATCGGAGGCCCTTCTATGTATATATCTACAATGGTATCGGTGTCGGGGACATCAGCAACAAAGTGTCGGTAACCGAAGTAAAAAGGTGGTAAGGGAGCATCCCTATTTTCAACTTTTGAGCTGTCAGCATGATTTTTCATAAAAATCATTCCCAGCTTATTTGCGTCCATTCTAATCACTGTGACAGGGGTATTGTCTTTCTTAATTCATGATACTCAGGCATGTTATCTGCTTATAAATCAATAATGCTTTACCTGTTAGTTGGAAATAAATGTGTCAAATATGTATATAATCCAATACAATAAACTTAAACTCAATCCTGAAGAAGTCTTTAGGACAGAAAAACTGAACCAATCTTAGATGGATTGAATCATGGCTCAGTTGCATGAAGTGCTGATGAGAAATGATACGGGGATTAATTGCAATATGAGGGCAGGGTGCAGGTGATGTAAATGACCTAGTGGGCATAAACTGGGCATAAACTGGGCATTAACTTAGAATTAACTGGGCATTAACAACACCTGGAGTGACTGCAAAAAATTAGGTGTGCAAGTGGTGCACAGGCCTGGTTGACTTTCTTTGTGACTAATATGGGTCTTTATTTTACTAACACTGCTGTGTTGTCTTTCACAGGTAGGTGTTGTTTGGTAAAAGAATTTTTAATTTTAACACATTTTGAAAAAATACTTTGTTTAAAATTTCAACTAAAAGGTAAAATCTTGCATTCTTACCACAGAATCATGATTTCAATGCATTACAACAACCTTTAGTAATCTGTTAAATTTTCCTTGGAATTGACTAACTTGAACAATCCTCGCATTATGATAGCATTACAATGACGGGGTCTCTTGTGGTTAGGAATTGACTAATTATTGAACTAGCTGTGATTTGCGGCTGCTTACATTGAACTAGTATGTGGGTTGTTCACTGAGGGCAGCTGAACTTAACCCTTCATAACTAATTAAAAACGTTGATCAATAAGACGTCCTTCACCTCCGCTTTACCTGCTCCATAATTGGCTTGCTAAATAAGTATGTGTGAGTTGTTCAAAGTAACTGATGTATTTTTGTTTATTTATACCACTGTTTTCTTTTTTTGGCCAAGCCAGGATTACGCTCTGATATAATGCATATCACAAATCATGCATCTGGTCATGATTTTGCATGCTTGAGTGACCACATGTTGATGAATTGAAGGGAACAGCAGAACAAAATGACCAACAAAGGATTAAAAAAAATCCGTATTCACATTTGTTATACCTATATCAATGTATTCTAATGTAAAATAATGATCAACTTTTAGGTTTCTTGAAAAAAAAATTAGTTCATTTTGGATAGTCAAGCTTGCAAAAAAATTGCAGAGCAGCAGACCAAAAATGTTGGCCCTATTTGGCAAGCTCAAATAATTTTTTTTTTCTTAATTCGGGGGCCCCGCCCCCGAACCCCTGCTAAATGGTTTCTATTATTTTTACGTATATATTTTGTATTGTCAAAATTAGTGTTTGCTTGGCCACTTTAATAGGGATACAAAATTTCCGGGAATTTTCGTTAGGGAAATTTTTCATGGACATTTTCGGAAATTTAGGGAACTTACGGGAATATTCGGAAACATTGGAAATGTTCAGAAATTTATCCGATTACTTGGGAAATTTTTGGGAATATAACTGGATTGGATAACAAGTCAGCTTGTTGAAGCTGTGAGTTTGCACTCAACACCTTGTTTTATCATAGTCTAAAATGTATGCAGCAAATGATGGAGGTTATTTGCAACTCATTTTGAGATGCAAAATAATTTTCTAACTGTAAGGACAAACAAGAATTGCACTTTTGAACTAAAGGACACACACTAAGCAAGATATTGAACAAATTTACAAAATTTCACAATTAAGGTCTGTCTCCTTCATCATGTTGCCAATATGTATTGCTTGGTGTATTATCAAGTGATAAATTCATATTTTGCAACAACAAACTTGACTCTGAGACTTTCAAAAATGTCAAGCAAAATCAAAATTGAGACCGTTGCTTTCTGTGGTTTGGATTAAGAAGATGACATTTGTAATTGCTGATATTGCCCCCTTACCAGTTTGGCAAAGGAACTTTTTATACGCATTAGATACCTAAATTTTGTGCAATTTTGATTACATTTGCAGCAGAGGTCAAAAGCGTAGAAGGCCGAGACTATAGACTATATGTCTCCATGCACTGTACAGCATAATCATTAATGACAAAGTCAAACACTTCTGGGTCTGTGCTTTAGACTTCTGATGGAAAAGTGTGTGTTTTACGCCTCTGCAGCATCTTAGTGGGCTATATCGAGACACACACATAGTGACATAGTGACATAGTGACATAGTGACACTCGCAGTTAATTCCGAACATGAATTCATCCGTGCATCTTATTACAATTTTTTTGCCACCAGACGAAGCTTTGATCAGTTTTACATTCTAAAAAATTTCAGACAAAATTGGTTTTTTGATTCAATATGATTTTTTGAAAAACCAAATTGCAAAAAACCAACATGAATTTTTTTTTTAAATCCATGTTGGTTTTGCATTGAAATTTGGTTTTTCAAAAAACCATTTTGAATCTAAAAAACCAATTTTGTCCCAGCATTTTTTAGAGTGTACAATACAGTCTATAAGTCTACACAGCCAATGTGCCTGCTCATTACAGGACTTTCATTTCCCCAGGGAGCAAATAATTGTTTCCTACATCAAAGAATACATTGTACATGTATCTGCAACATATAGACACAGATAGATATAGGGATGGTTTTGATTATATTTACACTGAAAAAAAGGTTTGTGGGAAACAGACATAATGAATGTTAGCTGGTCCAAAATTTTGTGTAAATTCAGACAAAAGGTATGCATATTTTTGACATTTCATTGCTCAAATCACTCATAAACTGATCGGGATAGACAATTTCCTTGTCTATTCCACATAAAAATCTTGTCTGATATACACAAAATTTTAGACGGACACCAGCTAACGTTCATTTTGTCTGTTTTACACAAATCTTTTTTTCAGTGTACAGATCCAACACCTTAATTAATGTGATGACATCACTGCATGACATGTATATGGCACTAGAGCCCGGAGTCACTGAGCTGGGGCATCATGACTTGATTTGGGTGCTTAGTGACTTGACTTGAACTATTTCTATGACTTGGTAATTTGCCATGACTTGAGTGTTTCATGACTTGACTTAACTAACTTCAGTGACTTAGGCCTATTTTTTTCGCTTTCGGATTAGAACTATCACAGCTGGTAGACAAGTTGAATTGAGTTGCTACGCAAAATGAGTAGAAATTAACTTAAATCACATACATTTTACCAGTTTTAGTAAATGTATATGTTAAAAGTAATCTATCCATTTTTATCAAGTCTAATGAGGAAAATGACTAATAAGCCTGGAACCTATAGTCTATTACTCAAATTTTGTTAACTGCAGCTGGGCTGTAGGTGGGTTCAGGGGATCCCTATAATCTTTTTTGAAACATATAACATCCATATATATATGTAAC
The DNA here is from genome assembly GCA_026936325.1 of Platynereis dumerilii. Lineage (NCBI taxonomy): Eukaryota > Metazoa > Annelida > Polychaeta > Phyllodocida > Nereididae > Platynereis > Platynereis dumerilii. The sequence goes on from JAPTHN010000009.1 coordinate 10,955,977, forward strand.
ATTGTAACTGTGTAAACTCAATGTAATTCAATTTTAATTTGACCAGTTGACTTTGACAAAGCCCATGAGGGATGGACGAAAGCTCCTTGGTGAGAAAAGTGTTGACCTTTGTGCTCTGATTAACTACAGATATACAATGTAACATCCATGCGTTGGCCAAAAAGTAGTGGTTCATTTGCCCCACCAACCCAACCTCTCAAACCCCACTGCAGCCAGGCATCAAAACATATATTAACTGTTCAAAATTCTTGTCCACTAATGATAAAACTGTTGAAGTCCCATCAATTCATTTCATTCCCTTTACTAGACTTATAGAATTTTATGCAACTTTGACACTCATGATATTAACTATTTACTGGACTCCAGGCCTATATGCATTGCACATTTTGACTCAAAATTTTATTTTTTTCACTGTTCTTGTAACTATGGAAGAATAACATACTATATATATCAATCAAAGTTGAATTGCAAATACAATTTGCATTTAGCATGTCAATGGCTAATACATATATGAAATCAAAGCCAAATTGCTAAGTGCAATCAGTTTTAACACTTGTCAGCTTAACCAAAGGGGTTGCTTCTGATGGCAATTAGGTTAAATGAGGGTGAAACAAAGCTTGAGAACTTGCAGAATTGCAATTAGCATTATTGGAGGGCTTTTGTAGTTAATCTTTAATAACAGAAGCTGTCCAATAACGCCCTAGGTGGCGGCGACTGGACTCTCAATTGGCAGTGGCGGCTTTGTCTGACCATGGCTTGACTTGACTTGAGGCTGTCATGACTGACGGCGGCTTGAAATGGCGGCGGCTCCGGGCTCTATATGGCACACTAGGTCCGTGACTTCAGAATTTAATTTTAATATGCTGTTAACATAAAAGAATGACACTGTGAAGGATCAAATATTGGAAAAACCAGCGATGAGTCCATTTACATCATGTGTAGTTTTCGCCAAACATGTTAAGGAGAGCCTTAAACTGGCGAAGGATGTTGCTTCAGAGTTTTTCTTTGGTATTTGGTAAGCATGTTTTAAAACATTGACTAGCCAAGTTTTGCTAACCAACAGGAGAAAGGATGACAGTTTTGTTTTCTGAATACCCGTAAAACGGGGGAAAGTTGGCAGGTTTTTAGTGAATCAGAGTTCACTGCTACGTTACTATGCAATAAATGCCGGAAACTATTGTTGGAAAATCAGGTCACCTGTCCATACTACCTTTGTATGTATCAAACAACTTGATTTTTTATCTCTAAAAAATTAGACAGGACCTCATGTAAGTGGCCAACTTTACCCAAGAAATGGGTAAAGTTGGCCACCCAGTGGGTAAAGTTGGCATGTCTGTCATTCAGTGGGGAAAAGTTGGCAAATCAATTGGCAGGTTCTAACAAAGTATTTACTATTTATTTTGTAATGGAAATGGACCATGTTAATTATATTTTGATAGTACTTAAAATCGGACATACACACACAGGAAACAACAGTGTGTACGTACAGTAGAAGTGAAAGAAAAAATAGTCCATTATTAGCATTTCTTTTTCTGAGATCTTGCCTGCTGTCTTGTTTACATTGCCACTAGACTTTGAGGGACCTTCAGCAGAGATGCTTCTGCCTGGTGGAACATTAACTATTTTTGCTCTCTTTTTGGGTGGCTCACCATCATCCCCATATCTCATGTCTCATAACCTGTCACGAACCACCTCTGACACAGTTTCCGATTTTCTATTTTTTCACCTTTTGGTTAAATCTGCATAGGACTGGTGACCTATCCAGAGGGTGTATGCCAATTTCCTAAAACCAATAACAATATTCTCACTGAAACGGTTTCCCTTTTTTGGTAGGTATTTATTTTGACTCATCCCATGTTCCACAACAGCTTCAAGTGGTTTATTCAGATTTTTTTCTGAATACTTGTGGAATGCATCTTTCTTTATATAATTGCATGGCATTCTGCTTAAATAGAATTAAAGAAAAATAATGAACAAAGTAAACCAATCGAAAGCCTGCTCTTACATTCTAATTGGGCACTTAATAGGAAATATTATATTTAGGCATGGAAAATATTTGGGTACATGTAGACTAATAAGTATTTATTTTTTTTCCGATATAGCACCTCTCCAATGAACAATGTTCTCTGAATGTAGGCCAAAGTCTCTTATGAATGATTCCTCTCTTCTCTTCTGACTCCAAATGTTTGTGGTTCAGCTGACCACCTCATGCTTTTTTAGTAATCATGATGTTTGTACGTTGGTGTATGAAAATACTGTGTGAATAATTAATGTATGACACTTGCTGTAAATAGGATTAATCATCTTTGAACCATCAATGCAATGCGAAATCTTAAAAACTGTTAGGAAATGATCAGGTGACAGGCTAGTGATACATGGGGTAAAGTTGGCATGACCTGCCAACTTTCCCCGAAAACTATGCCAACTTTTCCCCAACTGAGGAATTTGACAACTGTAAAAAATGCGTGAGCCAAGTCCATCATCCAAATGGGGAAAATAGTAGTTGAATGCATTTGAAACTCAATGTTGAGTGGTTTTTAAAAATAAGGTATAGCTAAGTAGTAGCTACACAGCAAAGTTTCGGCATATACAATTTTGTCGATTTTTTAGGTCTTCAGATATGAAGGGCTTATTTATTGCAAATTTGATTCAATACTATAATTACTGCCCTGGATGACTGTCAACATATCTATGGACGATAAAATCTTGAAATATTGTCATTGTATGCCACCAACAATAAAGGAGCCAGACTTTTCTAAAAAACAATCACGTTGCCAACTTTCCCCGGGAGCCAACTTTCCCCCGTTTTACGGTATAATTATGCCTCACTAGGGGCCATAGCAGTGATACGATTTTGGCTCTTCCAAAAACTTGCATTCTAGGTGGATGTGTGTGTCTAGACCAATCCAGATGTTCAAGATATATTCAGAACCTTTCTAGTTTACCAGAAATGTGCACAGTGAGCCCAGAATTCACCTAAGTTGACATAATTTGTGATTAATATGTTGTTGGAAGTGTGGCTCCTATTTGGGTGGCAGGGTTAATTCAGTTCTAGGTCTAATTCAGTTCCTGCTTCATGGATTCATAAGAATGAGAATATAATTTATTTGGTTTGGGACAATCTCACCAATATGCAGAGTAAGGCTTAACCGCAATTATGTGCACGAGGCATGTCCGAATGGTGCAGTTCGCATTCATGAGTGACTTCCTTGTAAAGCATTTCTAGCAGATAACAAGCTTAGGTACAAAAGAAGCACCCCGGTTTGTATGGAAGAAGAAAAAACCAGACTTGTTTATTCGGTCTTCTTTCTCTGTAGTTGTTATATTTAGCTGATAGTATATTCCTGACACCTGAATCTGCCATTCTGAATGACCTTTTTAAACGTCTCTGACAGTGATCTCTATGACGCAGCGATCACTGGTCTCGGACTTCAACTGGAAATTTCCACAAATCATTCAACTGGTTTGGTGATGATACCTATATAATGACTTGGAAAACAGTTTTTCTAAAAGTCTGTCGATCTTCGAGACCCCATTGAGGCCGTGAGGGTATAACTAAAGAGACTCATTTGCATCTAAAAAATGCAGACACTTTTCACAGGAGATCAGTTGGTTCAAAGAGTGGTTTGATTTAAAAAAAATTAACAAAATGATATTCCCTACTGCACAGCAGTGATTTTATTTACGATGAATCTTTGGGTCCTCACTCCTCACTCCTCAGCTGTCAGGTTCTCCAAGCTAAATTAAAAATAAATGTTGTAGTCTACTGGTCTGAAGTTTAATTTTCATATAAAAATGTGCAAAACTCAATACAGTGGTCCCTGCGTTATAAGACCGCCCCTTCTGCGGTCATGAAGCGGTCTCTCGTGGGGGTGCAGTCTCTCATCAGGGCGCAAAATGCACTAAAAATACTACTTAGTGCGGGAGGAGGGCGGTCACATAAGGCAAGGCGGTCTTACAACAGGGGGTCTTATAATGCAGGGACCACTGTATTTCATTAATAAATTTCTCTATTTTCTGTTTGTCTTTTTAAAATAATTTTTGATGCATTTTTCATGACAACATACTGCAATAATATATGAAGGACATTTATGACCTTCACAGTTTGTTTCATGGAAATTTACATCTTGGTTTTCTCCATTTGCAAATTTATGAAGTGCACAAATGAGACAATTCATCATAACAGTTTGAACTTGTCACATAAAAACCTAGTTAATGGCAGGGATATTTAATTTTTGTTCTTTCAATATTTGCAGTTTAAAATCAATTCTGCATTTTTGACGGATGAGTATAGTAATCCTATATGAAGCATCTGGTATGTCAAGTCACTAGAAAAATAATATGCTCTGTCTTATAAAATTTCATCCAGTTTCAATATCATGCAAAAAAAAAAGTGGCTCAATTATTGTTGTTATTTATGCCTGACATCACCTTGTCTGCTATCCTTACTTCTGAAATGTACACCTCGCAATGGAAAAAACTTTTTCAATTTTTCGCATTTATATATATATATTTTTTGTCGAAAGACGATCCTTCAGCAAAGTGGATTTTAATTTTTTACTATGGTAAAATGTTGACCTGCATCTTGCGGGCTTGAATCACCTGTATCGATAAAGTAATTTTGATTACTGGAAACATGGCTATTTAGGCTACTGTACTGACTTTTTTATGTCAGACAATTTAATTTCCCTAATGAATAAGTTATAACTTTTAAATCTGCTACATCTTTTGAGGTTAAGTTGTGGTTTACAAGCCTCTTTACCTGACAAACCATGTGGACTCTAATTAATTTGAATCTATGGTTTGTTTAAATGTATGTACAGTTTTTTAATGGGTCAAAACCTTTGTGCATTGCCATGTCCTCCTCCTGTCCTAATTGGCATAAATACAGGATGAAAGCCCCAAATCATCTGTCCATCCTCACCTAGGATTAATTGATTCCTAATCACACTGTTAGTTAAAAATAATCTCTGGATTACGATATTACTTACTGATTTTGAAGTTGAGCAACTTACATTGTATTTTCTCATTTTATGAGGCTCTGGATGGGGGACAGGGAATTCAAAAGTAAAATGGCCAATGGACAGAGAAACCAAAGTAATATGGCCAAGGGACATTGGAACATGAAAGCCCATCCAGAGCTGAGGGACAGGGAAAATTCAATTTGAAAAATTGCAAAGGGTAGGGAATACAAACGACAAAAGTGGAATGGCCAAGAGATGGGGGGGGGGACCCCATCCAGAGCCTCTTTTATGTGGGAATTCAACAAGAAACTTGAATTTAATCCACAGATATCCAAATTTGAAATCCATGTGTCAATGGGATTGCATGGATCAAATTGATTAGCATTCAAGTGTCAATGTCCTTATTATTCTTCGCACTTTCGTATTGTTTATTGAAAGAATCAGCTTTTTGTTAAGTATCTAAATGGACCACATAAATAAAACAAATTAAGACAAAATAGGATTTTTGAAATACCAAAGGGTTTTTGGTGTAGAAAATTGCTTTTCCCAAAAATCGAGCTTTTAATTATAAGTTATCACAAAGAACTGTATTCTGTACCATATCAGAAAACACTCTAAAGAAGCACCAATTATGAATTTACGAGGGGTTTTCCATAAGTTCTGTCCAACTAGTCATAACTTTTGCTAGATTTGATGTAGAAACATGATATTTGGGTCAGATAATACTGAAGTAATTCTGAAATAACACCCGAAATATCAGATCATATAGATAAAAATAAATGCTTAATCTGTTGCCATGGAAACCAGAAGTCATGAAATGCGGCCCAGATTTTGTAGTGCTGACTTAAAAAGAATAGAATACCTGCTTACATAACTGTGTTTTGACTAATTGAATTCAGGTATATTCATAATTTCTTTTATGAAATACAATCAGTTATTTGTAAAATCATTAATAACAATGGAAACTGGTATTATCATCACATTTCAGTTACTTTACCATCACCTGTGCAGTTTCTAATTCTTTTACGAGATGAGCAATTTTTTTGGTTATGGATGACTCCATATATACCCGTTATATTTCTTCAATTTAATTGGATAAAAACTACCAAAGAGAGTAAGTACCTTCTATCATGGATAAAAGGAGGACAGTATGAATGACAGTGCCAAATAAAGATTGTACAACCTTTTTATGAATGAAGAAAACACACGTTGGAAGACCTAAGAAAAGAAGACTGGACAATACCAAAAAAGACCTTAACCTGAAGACTGAGGTATCTTATTTAGAAATGGTTAGAACGTATGAGAAAAAGTATTTACAGGGTTGCAGTCATTAGTTTAGGAAGTTGTGAAATGGCTATGTATATTTTGAATATATTCTGTTCTATATCTCTTGTAATAATTACATATTGACAAGATATATCAAGTATGTGTCTGTTAACAAGATCTCGGTCGCATTTCATGACTTTTGGTTTCCATAGCAACAAATCAACAATTTATTTTTACTTCTATGATCTGATTTTTTGGGGATCATTTGCAAATTACCTCAATATCAACTGACCCTAATATCATTTTTCTGCAGATAATCCAGTGAAAGTTATGACAGTTTGGACAGAACTTATGGAAAACCCACCGTAAAGCACAAAAAGTCTCCGAAACACCAACAGTGATCTCAATATGAGGACAATGAGGCATTGACTTTTTAAGGGATATATAAAGTTAGAGGAAATGTACTAAGTGTCAAGTTTATTATTTTAAGAATTTGTGAAATGTTAGGGATTGCTTTTAATACATTTCTTGTCCTGTATCCCTGGTAAAAAATGTATTTTTGACAAGATATAATGAATCTTGTGCATCTAAAAGTTCCCTGGGCCGCATTTCACGACTTTTGGTTTCCATGGCAACAAATACACCATTAATTTTCATTTCTATGACCTAATTTTTTGGGGATCATTTGGAAATTACTTCAACATTATTTGACCCAAATATCTTGCTCCTATATTAAATATTGCAAAAGTTATGGCTAGTTGGACAGAACTTATGGAAAACCCCTCGTAATTATATTTTCTGATGGCTTGTTTTGTTTGATGAGTCCTTTATGGAAAATTTTTCCTATTTAAAAAAAATATATATATATCTTGTGTTTGGCTAAACTGGTTTGATAGCACATTTTTAAGGGGAAAGTAGAGCTAAGAGCGGCCCCCAATCCAAGTGCTTAGGAGCATTCTATGTCCAATTGGCTATGTTATCCCCTACTTCTCTGGGATTTTGACACACTCCTGTCAACAATCTCACAACAATGCCATGCACCTTCAACCACCTGCCAACACGAGCGGTATTCGAACCGGCTGCCTCAAAGTCAGTTTTAGGCAAATGCACTATAATATTCCCCACTAGCCTGCTTTCAAACCAATTGAGCTAAAGGGCTAGCCTACAAGCCAAGTGCTTCTAAAGGAGCACCCTATTATGCCCTTACTACTACACTGCAATATGTTCTAATTTTTAACTTGATCCGTGTGCTTGGTCATCACAGGTTTCCCAGGTCTTGCTATCTGCTACTATTGACATTTGTCACATTTGTCAGAGAAAGCCTAAGTGGAATGTAAAAAGCAAATGAAGAGTTGATGACATTAACAAATATGCGATAACAGAGTAAAACGCATTGAGAAAACTTTGGTACTGATACAAGTGCTTGCATTTTGCTTAATTCTACTGATTTTGTTGGAGTGGCAAACTGAGCTGCTCAATGGAACAACATTAAAAGTTTACAATCCCAGTGACGAAAGCTTGTCTATTTCTGAGAAATAATATTTGTATGTTTGTCAAGTATGACTGCCTTTAACTCCCTGAACCCTTTAAATGCATCCAACTGCATGAAGGGTGCAAAAAATTAAGACAAAATTGGTTTTTTGAAATACCAAATACCATGCAGAAATTGGTTTTTCCAAAACCTGATGCATTCATGACAATGCAACTATCGGAGTATAGGTACTGCCAAAAGCCCTAATTGTTATGATATGAGTTTTTTTCTGAGCTTTATTTTTTAGAGTGTAGAATGTTCCTCGTTATAGCAGTTGATTTTCAATCCACTGGCCTGAGAGGACATGGGTTCGAATCCCAGTCCTGGAACTAAATTGGAGTGAGTTGATTGTGGCTGTGCCGGGGAGGGCTGCCTCTGTGGAGGCAGGAGTCCGCTTCCTGTCTGGTGTATTTTAGCAGTTACCCAAGCCAGACTCCACCCGGAGTGACTGGATGCCTGGATCCAAGGAAACAAGACCAAGAGAACACACGAAAGATGCTGCTACCTGGTGTGATGAAGAATAAATGTCCAAGACACTTCATTGTAAAACTGTACATGTATATGATATGTAAATGTAAATATACACATTGTAAAGCGCACTTGAACATTCAGCTACGAATGGAAAGTTGCGCAATAGAAATGTCATAATAATAATAATAAACTTCTATGGTTTGTCCCAAAACAAGTCAAAATGTGACTCCATCATGTACAATTGTACACCCCGTAAGGAAATTGATATGGACGAGTCAGGCTGAGTGTGAAACAAAAATGTCTGCGTAAATATATGGTAAACCTACATGTACATATCTGTTTTCATATTAAAACTTGAGGAGGGTATAGTTATATCTAGTTGTTATATGAAGACTTCTTCCTTGACCAATGATTTAAATGCAAAATTTGAAAGAGGCAGAACATATGCAACATATTCCAACTCTCTTCCAGGCAGGTGGCCTATCTTTACTTCAGATAAAGCTGATGAATATATTGAAAACATTTATTTAACAACTGCCATTGCAGAGCCCTGACAAAGGTTCAAAGCTGACTATCTCAATTAAAAATTAAAAACTTAAAATTGTCTGCAGATCATTCAAATCAGGTTGGGCTGGTTTTTTGGTTTAGATAATAAAACTGCACTTGCTGCGGCCAGTTTTCTATGTGATGCATTCTTGCAATGTCTCCTTATCTGTCATAGTTGTAGTTTGCCAGGCCACGTTGTACACTTTTGAAGGATTAAATTTCAGCACATATACACTGAAAGTGGCATAAGATGTACAAAGTTCAACTTACAGAGACATCTTACAGAAAATCTAAAGAAAAAAATTGATCTTAGAAGGGATGGGCTTCAGCAGTTCTGGCCTTGCTGTTACTGCATACATGGGTTCACCTACCTGAGAAAATTTTTCCCGCTCTCTCTCCAATCTCATCAAAAAAAAAATTCCATTGAATATTTTTTTCTCAGTGGCAGATCTCTGGCACATTTCACAAATGTCTCATCCACAAAGCATTTACCTCAACCAGAGAATCTGCTGCAGCTGAAGTGATTTACCAGGGAAGAAGTTTCAACAATAGGTCTAAACTTTCCCAGGGCAAAAACAAGTATACTGAAAGGGAAGTTTTATCATGTAGTACGAGACGGTTGACAGATTGGTAAAAGATTTCATAATTTTCACAGAATTTATTTCTGTATGTATATATATACATTTTATATACTGATTTCAGTAGAGTGTCTCTATGACAGACTACGTTGAATATCATTATGAGTTCATGGCAGCTGTGACAAAAGCTGGCATATAGTAAGAAGACACTTTGTGCAAAGATGTGTCATATATGAGAGGCTCGACCTCATTTAACTCATTTAAGGACACAAAGGACTGTATAAAATAAATGGACTTGCACCTGATAACTGCATAGGGAATTTTGTGCCAACAACATCCTAGGTGTCTCAAATATTTATGAAATGACAGAAGAGAGACCAGTCCATGTCACAAACAGGACACTATCTTTCACAGGAAAACAACAGATGCTCCTAACTTTCATGAAATCCAATATCTTTAGGAAAAGTTTACCTGTAACATAAACTTGTACCATTTATTTTGACAAGAGCAACCAGTGCTCACCCATAGTAGTGACATCTTTTAATGCTATCAATTAGTGTACGAGGAAAACATTATTTCCATATAATTATAATCTTTTTTTGCTTATTGCTCATAGATTTCCAAGGTTTCTTATCTCTTGCTTTAGAAATTTGTAATAAAGGAGAATCCAATAATCCAAAGAAACTGATACTCTTTTTTACTTGCAAATTTTGCAGTGGGTCAAGATAGATGTTATATTGGTCAACTTTAAAGTCAGAATAATCAATCGAAAATAACCCAAAGATATTACTTTGTGCTGGCAATTATATATGAATGAGAACACCAAAAGATATTCATTTTAGAAAAAGTTGTGGGAAATCGGCCAATTTTTCTATTGGCGATTGAGGAATTACAAGACTTTGTGCAACCTTATTATTAATCAATTTGGCTGAAATTTTGCATGTGTTCATTTTATTTTAAAATGTTGTCAGCATTTTTTAGTTTCTAATTGGGGGTTTTAAAACATTTGATTTCGCACATACATTTTGTACAATTTGGACCACGCAATGACACTTCATAAAATTTTATCATCATAAGTTTACATGTAATATGATACACATCTATGTATGCCAGGCAGGCTGTAAAACAAAAATGTCAGAGATACATTCCCTGATTATAGCAGAGTGGCAAGCTAAATGGAATAACATTAGAAGTTGTTGTTGCCTAGACGAAGCATGCTGCGATAAAAGCTCACATATTATGACAGCCTTGAACTCATTTAACTTTGCAAATGGCCAAGGCAAGACCTGTATAATGTAATGGTTCTGCACTAAGATTCACATTGAGACTAGTGAGAGTAAATGTAATAAAACTTCCTCTCATGTCATGATGTTCTTCCTCTAATAATGGACTAATATGACTGACATTATCAGATTTATTCATGTCACGCTGGCATGGTACCATCCCTTTTTCAAATCTACCCATCTCCATTGATAAAAATAATATTCCTAATCTTACCATTGCCAGAAAATATCTCTCTGTGCGTTTAATTGTAGTACTGACATGAAGTTCTGCATTAATTACATTAATTTAAAATAATAAGTGTTCTGAGATTTTGAAAATTAACAAGTCTTACCATACCATACCATGTTTCCATTGGTCTTTAACTTTCAACCAGCCTAGTACGTGCATGTATGCATATCAATCAATTTGAACATGTCATTCCAGAACATGTTTTTTGTGACCTAGTATTTTTAGTGTTATATAATTATTACTAGCATTGACCCGTGATAAAGGATAACAGAAATGGCAGTCAAGCAGGTTTGTGGCAGTGTGGAGAATGAGTGGCAGTCATAAAAAAGATTTGTAACATGGTTTTGCTTGATTTAGAAATTAATAAGCGAGGACGTCAGACACCCAAAATAAATAATGACTGTCGAAGTCACTGTGAAAGATATGCTTTCCTGTGGAAGGAAATGCCCAAGTCCCCCCTACCCCCCAAGAAGGGGGACTGAATGATATACAGCTGAAGCGAGATGTAGAAGTATTGTTCATGTTCGCAACCAATACCCGCAGACCAATAGCTGTACCAAATGACATAACTGTAATATTAGGATCACAGCGGGCAGTTGAAGAGTGAGTGACAAAATGGCCAACAAAAAAATTGACAAATTCCCAACACCAACAGGTTAATACCTGCATCAAATTTCCTAACTCTAAGCGAAATATTAAGGTGACAGCGGGCAGTTAATGAATGAAGAAAGATGGCTGCCAAAATGGCCGGCACACAATGGCTGCTAGACCGAGGTCACAGTCTTCACGTTGCTGTAGGCAACGTAGACTGAGGACATTCCATTTGCTGAGTACTCTTGAAATCATTGCAAGCAATAAGTGATAATAACAAACAATCAAACAAATAAACAAGCCGAAAACAACAAACTGTGAACAGAGAGCAACATACTGATTTAATCTCCAGGTGTTGTAAACACCAAGTGCAATGCTCACGATTTTACAAAAGTGGGAGGGGCAAATTTATTTCTGGATTTTGTTGATAGTTATATCTATCTATCTACCTGTCTATCTACCTGTCTATCTATCTATCTATCTATCTATCTATCTATCTACCTGTTTATCTATCTATCTATCTATCTATCTATCTATCTATCTATCTATCTATCTATCTGTCTATCTGTCTATCTGTCTATCTATCCATCCATTTACCTGAAGGGCAGTTCACTAGACATTTACATTGGAGTGTACCATTTGTGATGTGTTTTAGGGAATTTCATATAGAAGTATCTAAAATATACATAACATATCATACAAAGGCTGCTGAAAGGCATAATGTCGTTGTGTTATAAGGAAAATAATACATTTATGAAAAAGATAGAAATACCCTTTATTAAAACCATACCCTAAAAAGGCCTTCAAATTTAATTCAATCAAAATGCGACCTGAAATTGTGAAGCATGGTGCAAGTCAATCACTGCCTACCAAAGTGTGTAAGAGAGCCAACCAATCATATCATATCTGATGTGCTTGGTCAAGTATGACTGACTGCTAAATGTAACAGTCCAGACCTATTCATTGGAAAACAATAGACATACAAACAGAAAAAGTGAATTATGAACAACAAAATTAATATGTAAATGGCACTGCCATGATATTCGCGCAGCACTTTAAAAAGTTTTTGTAGGACTTAAAGTGTTAACATAACTTTCATGTTTATTTCATATTCAATGTATGAAAGGAGTTATGTAACTGTTTAAGAAAATTAGAAAGACAGATACATGGAAAGACAGAGAAAAATGTAGAATAGCAAGATAAACTAGACAAAAAATATAATAGATAAATATATCAATAAATAGAGAGATAAATAGATAGACAGATAGATAGATAGATATAATGACAGACAGATAGATAAATTGATAGATAGATATATATATATTAAATAAATAAATAAGATTGATATAATCAGCTAAATGGTAAAAAGGCAGACAGCACTGAAAGCTGCCAAAGTCAAGTCTATGTTAGATTGTTGATATTACATAATAGTATAGATATATAGTAATACAAAAAACAATAACATTGCATGTAGATTATCTGTTCACTGTTACATAATCATCAGTTTATAAGATTATGTAACTTTAATTTTGTTTTTTGTTTTTTTGTCTGATTGAAAATTAAATGAATCCCATGTTAATATTTTGATTTAACTTGTCAATGCTAATAATAAACTATTCCATAAAAATTATTGGTACAGGATGTATTACTAGAGAAAATTGAATTTTTAAGATGCTTTTGAAGATGAATATGTTATGTTTTGTTAAATACGAAACTAAATCATTGATAAGAAGCTGGACCCACTTGACCTAATTCCAAACTGTGGACTGTTGATGTTGAGACCATCACTGCACAAATTTTTGAGTCTTCTCTTGTACTCAATTCGCTTAGCTCAACGGCCTTCGGCCGTTTCGCTGCGCGAATATTAACAGCTACCATTTTATGCAAAGGCCCCCTCTATTCTTACTGAAACTTGTGTCATTTTTACTGGTAAATGTTTGAAAATTGGCCGATTTGGACACTTTAAAGTACAGGAAAGTTCTGAAAATCACACACAATACATTTTGAACCATTTCCTATCAACCCATATCTTTATTTTTTATGGGAATAGGCCATAAACTGCCGCGACACGCTCTGTGTCGCAAGTGTAGTGCTCAGACTATGTAATGTCTCCCATCCTTCTCAGCTGCACTGAGAAGGTGGGTCTTCCAATCTAAATGGCTGCCATGATGGATTTCACAACATGTTCCTGATCCATATCGACAGGCCAATTCCTGCACGAAATTTGATAACTGTAAGCAAAATATTAAGGTCACAGTGGGCAGCTGAAGAATGAAGAAAGATGGCCGCCACAAAATGGCAGCCATCTTGAATTTCTGGACATTTCCCAACTGATACCCACAGGCCAATAGCTGTACCAAAGTTCATAACATGTTAGTGGAATATTAAGGTCAGAATTGCCAGTTCAAGAATGGCTGCCAAAATGGCCACCACAAAATGGCAGCCATCTTGGATTTCTTCACATACTCCCAACCAATACCCACAGGCCAATATCTGTACCAAATTTCATAACTGTAAGTGAAATACTAAGGTGACAAATGGACAGTTACAGAAACCTTAACCAGGATAGCAGTGTCACCACATGGCGATTTCAACTAATTAATTGTAATTAGCAAAACTAATGAGAGTTTAGGTTAATCGTTGCATGGTTGAAATCCTCAAGTGACTTCGGGAGTTTGGAGGTGAGATTCATAGTGTTATTAGTTGACAGGAAAAAGCCTTATGGTTGAGATGACATAGTTTCTTCCACAAATATATATATAGGATTGTGTGATTAAGATCATAAAACTCACATTGTATTTCTCTCTCCTCTTCTTCTAAATTCAAATTTCTTGACTCGCTGCGACCTATTTTCTGTGTAATGCACATGTTGATGCCTTCATAGTTGTCATAGGTGCAGTTTGCCAGGCCACATTGTACACTTCTGGAAGTTTAAACTTTTCATAAAAGCAAAGATAATCCCCATCTGAACATTGTTTTGACGTTGTTGTTGAGCAAGAGAAGAATTGTAAATCCAAAGGTGTCATTTGGAAGACCAGGAAGCTGTGTTACTTTCAGAACATCAGAGAATCCCTATGTATCCTGTCTTTTTCATCAAAATGAAGGTGCGTGATGTCATTGGTGGGTCATATGACTCAGTCACTGAGCTTATAAGTATACAATAGGGATGCCTTACAGGTGTATATGACAAGACACACACAGTGACCATTGTGTTATGAGAATGCCAGCCCTCTCGGCTGAAGTGTAATACACAAATATAGAGTGGCTTCCACGAAATGAACGACAACATTGCTGACTTATTCAGAGTTGTTCACACCTTTTCAGTTTTAATCTTGTCAGTTATTTAGTTGGAGAGGCCCCTCTAGGCCTCTACATTGGATACTACACTTGAACCATCCCATTTGCAGTCATGAAGAATATGACTTTACTTCATAATTTGAGTCATACATTCCTGAAATACATAATATGTATTGAAAATCCTAGGCTTAGTGCCTTGTAGCTTACCAAGCTCCAAACTTAAGGCTACTTTTCTCTGTGTTTAACATATTAGACACTGTTAAACTGACAGATAATTATCACCAAAAAAGACCCATGTGACAATCTCATGTCTAGTAGCTACAAATTGGACAGTTCCAAGAAGTAATTGGCCCCAGGATGACCACTGGATAATCTTGCAATTAGACTAGTTCTGGCAACAGAATATGTCGACTGACCTGTGTGGATTAGGAGAAGGATAATGTCTTTGAAAAGTCTATCTGTCACTGACACTCTAAAAAATGTCAGGACAAAAGTTGGTTTTTTAGATTCAAAATGGTTTTTTGAATCTAAAAAACCAATTTTGTCTGGAATTTTTTAGAGTGCATGGACATCTGTCTAGTGTCTATACATCGTGACACCATCTGGTTATAGATCAATATTCGTATACTACTGTATGACAAACATCTGAAATATATTCTCATCCACAATCATAAAAGTTGTTAGTGGAATCATTTGATGAATGGGCAATTGCAACACCATGGAGGTATTAGTTAGACACCTCTTTGTCGAGTTCTAACATGCATTCTTGTCAGTTAGATCCCTCCCTCCAGCTTCCGGTATGGATCTAACTGACAAAAATGAATGTTAGAACCCAACGAAAAGGTGTCTAACTGACTTAGACGTCATGTGCTTCTTCTATTATACATTTTTACTTATAATTTTTGCAAAATAAACAATAATCTGATTGTTTGTTTTGCTGTTGTTAACGGTGTTAATCCTTGGCAGGGCACTAACATGCAAAATTGTCAGTTAGATACTAGCTTTTCCAATGGTATAAGTATCTTGGTGATGTCTAAGACAGTGCCAAGTTGCTTAATTACTTTTTTTGATATATATCTCCAATACACTGTACCATTTGACCAGTGACAAATGAACTAATTGAGCAGAAAATCTTAAATTTTGTCCCATCCCATTATGGCAAAAATCAGGATGGTTCCAAATGCACCAGATTATTAGTAATTGGGCACGTTGCTGGAAAAAGAAATGAAAATGGAGACAAAACTAAAATCTCAAATTAATATCTTCAATGAAAAATGTCATCGATCTGTCTGTAATAACCCTGTCAGCATGCCTCGGTGGTCCAACGTCGGCCGAGCGTCAGTCCGATGTCAGTAGCATCGGACCAGCTTCGGGTCGACGTTGGACCGCCGAGGCACGCTGATAGGGAAGGGAGCAACCATAATTTATTAATGAGAATAGGCTTGGGAGTTTTACTTGACTGGCAAAGTTCTATTTATTTCACACTAACACTAACAGCGACAGTTGGCTAATTATTTATTTTGAGCGTGCGAGGTACTCAATTCAAGGATTTTATTTCAGCAAAAATGCCTATCTTAAAAAACTACAACCCCCCCGGTTCCCCCTCTTAAACTACTAATGGTAGCTTCTGAGTCACCAAATTCATATAGAACCATGATAGGCCTAAGATATCGGCCTGTACAAGAATTGTGTTTATGGAGCGGATGCATGTTCTTTATCTACACTCTAAAAAAATTCAGACAAAATTGTTTTTTTTTTAAACCAATTTTGTCCCGACATTTTATAGAGTGTACACTCCTGGGCAAAAAAAATGGACCTTCGTAGAATTTACTTCATTTCAATAGGCTTTTATTTTTATGGGAAATCTACAACAACAAAGCTTCATTTCCTGTCAGTCAATCAATAACGACGTTATCTTAGTGTGGAATTGTGTTTTATTTTGTATTTTTAAGCAGCACAGTCTTTTGGTTAAGCTTCTTGACAAGTTTGTACAACACAAAATGTCCATTTTTTCCATTCACATTACACAGTTTCCAAGGCTCCTCTGTGTTATTGAATTTCTGTACTATTAGATTAACATCAAAAGTCAAAAGGAAAATCATTTCCATACTAAGATAAAATTGCTATTGATCGCACGACAGGAAATCGGTTTTGCCAGTTTGTATTGAAGCAATACGAAATTCTGCAAAGGTCCATTTTTTTTGCCAAGGAGTGTACACTTACCCTGACCCAATATGATTTTCTCATATGTTACTTTGTTGTTTACGGCTTCACTTATTTCTCATCAGTGCTATAGAGCTCTTCTTTATATGTGAGTGATAATCAAGGAGGCAAAGATCTGAAGACATAAAGGGCCACATCATAATATCTCATTACACAGCCAAAAGCACATACTGAACTGTATTACAGAACCACATTACACAGTTATGCAGTCTTCTTGCAAATAACAAAGCAGAAAAAAATACTAATTATCTGTCATCTCTGGGTAGGCAACACCATCTCAGACAATCTGCATGGTGAGAAACCTCAACAGAACGCGTAGAACTGTATTGGAATCCTGAAAGCAGGGTAGGCCTATTGGTAAACACTATTTTTTCTTGACTGACAGAAAAAATGGCTATGATCAGACCATGAATGATACAGTGTGAACGGGGAAAAAAAAAATCACACTAAATAGGTACAACACAAAAGGTTATTCACCTAGGGAGAGGCAATATGTGATTTATCCAGCGAGGGCGTTAGCCCGAGCTGTGATGAACACATATTGCCGATCCCGTGGTTAATAACCGGCTTATACCATAAGACAAAACTGAAACTTGTCATTTGTTGCTGTGTTTTTTTTTCACAGCTTCACTTATTATTCTCCCATGGGAGGATAACTGGAAAACAAGGAATGCGGGTTTTATTGCAGCGACATACTGGCTCATGATTGGCTGACAGAGGTGTCGAATGGTATAAGTAGATTGAATGAGATTGAATTCCATTAACTGTCTAACAGCAGATGGTACAATAGATGAACAATAAAGATTTGTTCTACAATGAATTGCTGACAGTCCAAGACAGAAACTCCAAGGTATTTTTTGCAATAACACCAAAAACAATCATTTTTTGTCACTACTTTAGAATTTAAATTACTTCAAATTTTTTCAAACACTGATGTCTGGAAAAAAGTAGACAACATACATGGCCATACAAATTTGCCAAATTTTGGCAATCTTTGCAAACATAGTTAATGGATTGTCAAAGTTCACAGTTCCTGCAGAAGCAGGTCCATCACAAATTGCTTCAAAAAGTCTTCTTATGCGATATAATATGTGTAAAATTTTGTCAATTCTTTCCTTTACAGTGGCAGCCATAGGAGTCAGTGTGGGCCAGCATGGATGTCCTGTCGCCAAACTTGAGTCATGTACGTCAACCTTAAGGGAAGCCGTCGACAAGTCTACTGCCGCTTTTGGTTATTTTTCCGACAAGGAGCTCAGCCATATTTGCAGGTATGTTTTTTTACAATTTTGTCTTAATTTTATTGTCATATTTATGAGAAATCCAAGTTATTTTGCTGTTTTAGAGCAATGTCAGTCATCCATGTCAAGAGAGGATTCCATGTCACAGCTGGCATCCCTATTCCCCAGCATTGCAGTATATTTGAGTTGTCTAGGCTGAGATTACCTAATGTGATGCTATGTTGTGCCTATGGTTGGTCTTAAAAGTACACACCTCCATGAATTGTTCTTGAATTCCATGTTTAACATATCTCGTTGTTATGACAAAAACATTGCTGAGTGATGTAAACGTACCTACTTTCAAGAGCACCGTGTGAGTACGTCCGACACCATGATATTTTGCCTTGTAGCTTATCTCCTGTTTCACTTGGAGCTTTGGTTGATGGCTTGTCTGATACCCCTATTACCTGGCCTCATCCCTGTTTATCAATGAAATAGCTGAGGTATAATGGTAGGGCTACTCATGCTGCTAAAGTGTCAAATCTGTAAATGGACTTTACAGAATTGCCCAAATGTCAAACACTGTTGGTACATACAAACCTCTTTTCGCATACCATCAAGCGTTGAATATAGGAGAATGAAAAATTGGTCTGATAAAAATTTTTGTACAGGACCCCACATACTCTATCATTGTAGTGAAATAGAAAATGTCCTCTTACATGCTACATGTATCTGTTGCATCCAATTTCAGGTCATGCAACAACCTGCCAAGGTGTCTTGGACAGGTTTCTTTGGAAGGATGTTCTCATTACCAGAGGGGTGACCTGGAAGCAATCCAACATAGCTGTGCTTACATGCAGTACTTCTGCCAAGAGGAACTCAAAGGTACTTACCATCTTGATCTTTGGTACAATTTATGCTTGTCATGGCGATATTGGATAGCAACAGCCTTTCACTCCAAAAAGTGAAATAGATTTAAAAACAGTTTTATAGTAGTTGTTTTAATTAGCATGAGATTCCAGGCATTCAGTGGAAAATTAAAAGGAACATAATGGTAGAATCAACTTGTGTGATTGGTATAGAGTACTAACTAACTGTCACTGACATCACTAACGTCCAAAGGGAAAACCTAGTAAGTCACATTTTGGGTCAAATTGAGTTAAGGTCAAAATAGGACTTCTGAGACATGTTTCTTTATATCTATTAAGTTTAGATTTTCGAGAAGTGGCCCATTACCCCAGAATGACACTGGCAAATCCCAGTAAGTCTATCTCTTACTGTACGGACTGAATTTTAAAAGTCAATTTTCTCAGAATGTCCTAAATGTGACTTACTAGGTTTTCCCTTTGGATGCTAGATCGTATCACAACTACTTGGGGCAGGATCATTCCTAAACTGAAAAAAAAAAATGGGCATTTATCTTGTCTCCATTTATGTTCCGAGTTTATGAAAAGGTTGCATATCAAAGTAATATGAGCTGTGTTGGTATCCCCGTTGCTTACAACAAGGTGATTGGTTTTGTTGACCAAGCCAAGGAGTCTGACTTAATGCGTGTGTTTGTTGAATGTTTGATTGTTTGGGTCAGCTAATGATTATGTTCTTCAGACAACAGGTCAATAGGAAAGTGGGTTGTGGGTTAGAATCATGTATATTTGGGGATTATAACATGTTAGAAACTCGATTATTATTAACTGTTGAAACAGGATTTCATTTCATTTGCAAACAAATCAGATAATATGTCATATGGTGGGTTTCCAAAAACACAAACATACGCTACCCCCCTTTTCATAGTGCCACTTACCCACAATACCTGCCGTAATCCCCATACAGAGACAGAACTATTGTACAAGCATTTCTTACTTTGAATAATTATTTGATTTCAGAATATCGCACCCACCGCAGTTGCTTCAACAATTCCGCCCTCCAGAAAGAAGGCATTGGATGCAACGAGAGTTTGGCGCTTGCTTCAGCCATTGCCATTGCTGAGCATGAGCATCTGTCAGGGATTACCAATGATGCTCAGTACAATGCCCAGGACAGGAGCAACCTCAAATGCCAGTGAGTGACTATAAGGGGTGTTCAGAAATTTCTGATCAAATTTTCTGGCATACCTTTTTCTTTAATCAACTGAGTGAAATTTACACAGAAAATTTTCAGGCACACTCAAAAAAATTTCAGACAAAATTGGTTTTTTAGATTCAAAATTTTTTTTTTTTTAAACCTTTGTTGGTTTTTTGCATTGAAATTTGGTTAAAAATCATTTTGAATCTAAAAAACCAATTTTGTCTAAATTTTTTTTAAAAGATCCATGTTGGTTTTTTGCATTGAAATCCATGTTTTTTTTTGCATTGAAATTTGGTTTATCAAAAACCATTTTGAATCTAAAAAACCAATTTTGTCCCAACAATTTTTAGAGTGTACTGCATATAGTGCGGAGTGACATCCAAATTGAATCAGACAGGTTGTTGCTGTCAACGGATCTAAAATAGTCTGTCATTATACCGTAACCAGACAGAAGAGCTCTCCGTGACATATGA
Source organism: Platynereis dumerilii (assembly GCA_026936325.1). NCBI lineage: Eukaryota > Metazoa > Annelida > Polychaeta > Phyllodocida > Nereididae > Platynereis > Platynereis dumerilii. Next base: position 10,976,710 of record JAPTHN010000009.1, read on the forward strand.
GACCGTTACAATTACCCACAGTCATTGCACTATAAATCTTCATATGATGAAAGAAGCCTATAAAACGAGACCCTTTGCAGTTAATATGAAACATTCTGCCCATTTATTTTCATATGAGCCTTTCAGCATAGTTGTGTCATAATCATGATTCACTGAGCTGCCTAGTTAATACAGTGAAACCTGTGTTATATAAGTTTATGATATACTTTTGCTCATAAATACGGAGTACTTTTTTTTGGAAAAAATGTGAAAAATAAAAGTAAACTTTTGAGTTTGAATGCTGGCAAGGTCCTTTATAAATTTCTAGTTTTCTTCCCCAATGACTGTTTGAATGCCTCAACTTCTATTTCAGCGAGAATTTTGAACTGTTGGTTGGATGCGCCCACCTTCATAAACCTCCTTAATTTCCATCATCCATTTTCAACTTCTTTTTTACTTTCCAGGTATATCTCAGAATACATTGACTGCATGAGGGATGCGGTCAACATACATTGTTCAGCTGAAGCTGGTGATTGGGTTTTCAAGACTTACCACCACTACTTCTCGCCTGTCATGGAGCACGACTGCCTACCTGCTGGTAAGTTTAAGAATTCAGTCCTCACTCAAAAAAATTCAGACAAAATTGGTTTTTTAGATTCAAAATGGTTTTTTGAAAAACCAAATTTCAATGCAAAAAACCAACATGGATTTTTAGGCTTTCATGAATCACAAGGTGCACATTTCATGGAGAAATAGTCTTATCCCATGACAAATTGACCGGCTGTAAAATTTTACTGCTAACTTCTCTCAACCCTTATAAATTATTCAGAGAAAGAGAACATTAATCCTCATCCATGCTTAATTAAATTATGGGCGACCACAACCTAAAACAATCTGAGGCAGACTCTCTGATCCTTCGGACTGAGAAATAAACTTGTCTTGAGTTTAACAAAGAACACTAGGCCTATAGTAAGCAACTTTTTTTTTGCGAATATCTCATTAAGTAAGAAGGAAAAAATTAGTGGCCTCCCTACAGGGGGTACGGGAGGATGTGGCCCGTCATATTCGACTTGTGCTCCCCCCCCGCCATACAAACTTTTCATGCAGCCTTGGCTAACTTAAATATAAAATATACAATTAGTATTTGGGGTGCCCCTCCTGTGAATCTCACCAAAATTCATGCAAAATGCTCTTTGGTGAGAGTGTTTGGTTTTGGGTATACACTCTAAGAAATGTCTGGACAAAACTGGTTTTTTAGATTCAAAATGATTTTTTGAAAAACCAAATTTCAATGCAAAACCAACATGGTTTGGATCATTAGGTCCCTCGTTCTTCATAGTTGTTGTAATTTTCTGAATTCTCTTTCAGGTTCCAAAGTGGGGGTAGCTATCATCTTTGGCACGGCAATCGGACTATTTACCATAATGCTAATCGTCATCTTCACAAGCATCGTGTGTCATCGCAAACAGCAACCCGCGACGAGGATTTCTTCCAACCAGTTTCACGCTTTCTCGAATCTTTCAAAAGAGACCACGAGGAGTTGTAAATGGAGTGAGATGACCCCACAGACGAACAAACACCGAAGAAAGAGTGAAAGTACTTACGTATCCTTCAGCCCTCAGAAGACACATCACACTCCGAAGCACAGTTGGAATCAATGCGCCGTAGAAAGTAGTCCCAATGAAACAAAGCGCTTACTCACATCATCAGTTAAAGATGATCAACATACTAACGGAAAAAGTAAAAGCAACCCGCAAGATATTGAGCTAATTAATTTAGCATCAAAGCCAGAGATGGACTGAGACAGTGTGTTGTATTATAGCATAAATATATCAGCAATCAAACAGTTTGGAGTGTCATTGAATGATATGACAAGCTTCTTTATTTTTTGCTGATGGCATGGGATATCATGTCACCTACTGGATATGTGTTGTCTGGCACAGTGCGTGAGCTCATGCGACAGAGACATTTTTGACATCTTTATGCGAAAATATGAATACGTATGAAGCAGAATGCAGAAAATTGTATGGACGTGTAGTGTTGGAAAACTGATTAAGAAAATATTGCCAATTATTATCAGTCCTCACAGGGAGGTGTGGGGGTCCTTGTTTCTCTCCCCCCACTGGCTACACCCCTGGATATGACCTGCAAATTATTTCCTCGGATGACCACACTCTAAAAAATTTCAGACAAAATCGGTTTTTTAGATTCAAAATGGTTTTTTGAAAAAACCAAATTTCAATGCAAAACCAACATGGATTTTTAAAAAAACCAAATTTCAATGCAAAACCAACATGGATTTAAAAAAAAAATCAATGTTGGTTTTTTGCATTGAAATTTGGTTTTTCAAAAAACAATTTTGAATCTAAAAAACCGATTTTGTCCCGACATTTTTTAGAGTGCATAGCTAACTGCCAGTGAACATACTTTTTCAATCGCGTATATAAAATATCATTTGATGTAGAATTGTGAACTTATCATTGAACTGTTGCTTGTATTGTTTCTTTGGTATTTGTTTTATTTGATTTATATCTTGACTCAAATTACTTAGTATGTGAGTAACTGCAGTTAACACCAGATTATACCAATTTCTGATGACAGATCTTGTTGTTGATTTTGAATGACAACCATAATTTACGTGCTTAGAAAAATCTGTATTTGTTATTATTTTAAACCCCGGAGTCAAAAGTATATTAATGAATTTCATTGTTAAAAGTATAGCTACTTGTGCACGTTTTCACTGAATGGAAGAAAGAGAAAATGTGCAGTTGGCCCATATATTGTGTAGTATGTGTACACACATTTTCATTTAATTCAGTTGGAAATATCCAACAAGTTGGTGTTGGGATTTGTCAATTTGGTTGATGGCAATGAAGATAAATTTTCAACTGACTTTGGTGTTTCATTTATGTCATCTGATGACTTCTAGTTATTGTCAAATACACGTGTCTGATTGTCTGTATTAAAGATAAATTGACACATTACAATTATTTGCTGTCTTTTTCTTTGGCAAGCAGATAATATACTAGGTTATCAAACAGTTAAGGCTTTAAAGGGTGATTGGGAAAGATAACTAAACCTTTACACAGGTCCCTGCTGTCATTCAAACTTCAAAATTTACTTTTAATTTGCACTTTTTAAACAAAAAAATTCTCAATATATATTTATGAGCAAGGGTGTAGTTGTGACTCAGATCCTCGAGGAAGTGTGGGTAGTTACATGACATTGTGTTGCTATGGTAATTATGACAACACTCTAAAACATGTTGGGACACAATTGGTTTTTTAGATTCAAAATGTGTTTTTTTTTTAACCAAATTTCAATGCAAAAAACCAACATGGATTTTTTTTTTAAATCCATGTTGGTTTTGCATTGAAATTTGGTTTTTCAAAAAACCATTTTGAATCTAAAAAACCAATTTTGTCTGAAATTTTTTTTATTGAACCTCATAAAGTTATTTTCTTTTTACATGAGGAGACAATCAAGAAGTAGAGAAGTGTGTAATAGGTTTTGTTGGTCTCTGGAGATATTGTCTTTGTAATGAAGTAAATATATTTTTTTAAATATAATTATATCAAGAGATATTTGAAGCATCACAGATGCTACTGGGATAGCTTTTGTTGATTCATTGTGACAATGATGTAGCTACAATGGATCTGTGATGTAGGTATCAAGTGAACCTTGTTTGTGTATTCTTAGAGAAGAATAAGAACTATTGTGAAAAGGTGATTTGCTGTTTTTAGATGCTCAATCACTGGCACTTAAACTCTGTACTAGCTTCCATTTACAGCACATGCCCCATTAGACCAACAGAATAATTTAGGCTCAGGTGGATTTATCATGCTGCATGACTTCCTGTTCTTCAAGGAATTGTGGGTAATTATGTGCATTGCTATGGCAACCCCGGAAAGTTATATATCATTTTATGTAAAAAGACACTTGAAAAGTGGTGATTGTGCAAGACATGTGATTTCCTTGGTCTATGGAGACATGCTTTTCCATTGAAGTTAAAATCAATGTAAGAAAAACACTTTAATGATCGGTACAATTAAAATGCTAAGGTTTTCACTTTGGTCAAAGACTTTCCACAAAACCGCAAACAACTACGGTTATAACTTTTTTTATACAAGCATTTTAATTGCAGGTATAAATTCTCCCCTCTACCTTTCCACCCACCCTAATACCCTGTCAGCGTGCCTCGGCGGTCTGGCGTCGGCCTGGCGTCGGTCCAATGTCAGCAGCATCGGACCGGCTTTGGGCCGACGTTGGGCCGCCGAGGCACGCTGATAGGGTATAGTGAATAACCACATTAGGCCTAAGGTTATTGCACCAACAACAAAATCAATATGTATTGTTACACAAGTCTTAATAAGTAGGCCTATATGAAACATCTCATGCGATATTGTAAATTCAGTTTTTGGATTTAAATGTTTTATATACCGTAATATGGGGTGAATCGGGACAGTTTTTGGCCGTTTTTCTGTCATAGAATGGCCACAAATCAACCCAGAAATCGAAATATGGTGTCAAATTGTGTCCAAGCAAAAGGTCTAACTATCCCCTGGAGCATCAAGTGATATCTTAAATTTCCAATGATCAGGGCCCAGAAAACCACTGTCCCAATTCACCCCTCACTTTGGGGTGAATCGGGACACTCATTTATTTCCACAATCAAAACTCCTTACCTTCTTTGAGTGATTGCAACTTTTGAATACACATTAGAAAACAAGTTATATATGCACACAAAAAAAATTGAAGAAAATCTGAAATCAATTTCATAGATAATGTGCAGATTTATAAAAATGTGATAAATGACAGAAAACATTTGAAAACTGTAATTTTCTTCAAATTTTGCTCGTGGTTGATAATTCTGGACTAAATCCACTATAGATGATGCCAAGTTCAATAATATTCATCAAAAAACACGCCAGCACACTCAAATGAAAATAAGTAGGTTTATTTTGTTCAATCTCGAAACTTTGCCATAGACCTGGATCTGAACCCAGGACCAAACAAACACACTCCCATATCTAGTCTTTAATTATGGTCTCCTAAAAACACATTAGACTGATTTTAAAGTTTGCTACAAGTTTGGTGGCTATAGTATTTATACTTCATATGATACAAGCAAAGTTATGACCAGGTTGTAAAAAAGCATTCCTGCAGCGCAAATTTTATGGTCCTGCAGCTCCTCACTGCCTGCAGATAGAAGTATGCAATTCTAACACAATATGCGCTGGTATGTTAACTAAACATGTGCCAAAAATCAAATTCCTAAGGCAAGTAGAAGTAGGTGCTTTTTGAGCAAATACAATGTTTCCCTGTTCTGTCCCGATTCACCCCAGTGTCCCAATTCACCCCATATTACGGTAGTGATTATCACTAAATCGTTCTCTTTACTGTGTTTTAAAATTGGTGAAAAAAACGTAACTTTCCAAGTTTTTCTAAAATCTAAAAATTTAATTGCTGAGAAGTGATTCTTCAGCCACACGCTTCCCAATGACGTATTCTTTCTGGTTGTAAGATCGAGATAATATATCTTTTTCGCAAAATCTCAAATTTGATAAAAATGGCCAGAGAAAGACAAAAAATGGTTGCAGTTGGATAATTTTGTTTCGATAATGCTTGTCTACCCAAAAATCAATGCCATCAATTTGGTTTGTCCAAAGAAAAGTTTTCGCACAAATATGAGCTAAGATCATGTGTTGCATTTCTTTTGCTGGTGAGTGTTCAACTGAGCTGGGCCCTGGAGTCTGTAAAAGAACCAAATTAGACATGCAGACTCCAGGCTCATAAGGATGACTCCTGTATCCAGACATTGGTAGTCCTACTTATTGGCATGTTGCACTCTCCTGACTTGGCAATAAGAATACTTCTTTAAACACTCTGAATAGATTCCAGACAACTTAATGACAATCAATGTACTAACCTCACAGTCACAAGAGATCTTTCATCTCAGATGGAGCACATATTTGCTGCAATAAATAATATTATTTCTAACATCCAACACCATAATTTTAGACTGATAGATATGTCTATGACAATCATCCATAAAAAGATAGATGGACAGCTAGACAGCTAGACAGACAGACAGACAGATAGACAGCTAGACAGACAGACAGATAGATAGATAGATAGATCTATAGACAGATAGATAGATAGATAGATAGATAGATAGATAGATAGATAGATAGATAGATAGATAGATAGATAGATAGATAAATAGATAGATGGAAATTGCATTAGGTTACCTTCTACGTATACTTCTCACCTGAAGCTATGGCTCATCCATTTGACCAGCAAGAGTCATCCGGGCACTCACTTGAGCTTTTAACCAATTATGGCTGACTGTGAAAGTGTTGTCTTGTTACTTCAAGCTAATGAGCTTAGCACACAGCCACACAGCCACCTTGGGTCTTCTTCTTTCACAGCTTTCCAAGTGACTTTGGCCCTTGAAAAAGTATTCAGGTTCTTGTAAATTGTCATTTAGTGATGGGATAAAAACCTCCATTTATATGATGAATATCTGCAGGCCCATTATGAGGTAGGTCTGATATCCTATACAGCGACTTGCCATGTTATAATTGATGACTCATATCCAGTACAAGTAGGTGAGGTCGTACTCTGTACTTTTGATATCTGCATGGATGCTTCAAAGAATTTCTTGTTCCATGATATTTTTGGAAGAAACGTTCTTGCACAGTGTTTCCATGATATACAGCGTACTATAGTACTTAGACAATGTTTTATGACAAAGTGTAGTTGGTTTCATCATCTGGACTTGTGTATTTTAGACACAACCAACTGTTCAGAATTATAAAGCTTGAAATCCATCTTCGTAATGCCTCTTTTCAATAAATTTGGGCGTTAATACCTCTTTTCAGTACTTTCACTTGCATCTATGAAAGAGGCTACAGCTCATAAATCCTGAAAGATTCATTGGGGACTTGTGATTCCCTGCCATAAAATGTTATGTCTGGTTCATGTTTGAAACTGTTTTAGCTTCTTTATATCCTGCTGCCTTCCAAGTTTCAAATGAAGACACCCAGTTAGTTGTAAGAGCCTGCTGCCCTATTGTAGCTGTCTATTCAGATTTAGCAAGCTGAGTAAGCGCAGACATAATATGGATTAGGCCAATATACAGTATATATAATGCCACAACTTTGTATTGTGTTGTATTTACATGCAGCCAACGGATGACGAGTACTTACATTCAGCTGTCTGTAGACATCAAGGACCTCACAATTGGCTCTATCAATAGCATTGAAATTAACTGTCAATTTGTTATAGAGTAACTTGTGATCTCATTGATAGTCAGTTGTGACTTGTTTTGATAGGATTGAAATTATTATTTCATTTTGGGGCTGCTCAATAATTTTTGACTATAACATCTAGATGATGTACATGGTGCTCCCAGACTCTTCTAAACAAGATAGTGATTTAGAATCTCATTATATGTTGACAGGACTGATTTATTAGAACCATTCCACACCATGCCATCCTAGTCTTGCTTTTCTTCATAAGGATGTTTGATGTCGTAAATTCAATGCAATGAACATAGGAGTGCTGTATGAGGTGACGTATTACCTTGTGTGGCTGTGACTTTATTGGAGGATTTCTGAAAGTCCATTACTCACTTGAGCGTGTATCAAACTGTATCATGTCATGCTTTTCCGCATGAAATATAAATTATTTGACATATTATAGCTAACTTTGAAGTGTTGATCAGACAAGAAAGGACAAGAATCAGACAAAAGATGATAAGACAGGTACTGATCCGACAAGATTTGACAGGAAAAGCCTTAATCCGACATGAACAGATCAGACGTGTAACAATCAGACAAGCAATCACACAAGAAATACACAGACAAGCAATAGTCATATGCAATAATTAAACATGCAATAATCAGACAAGAAAAGGCAGTAATCAGACAAGATCAGAAAAGGGAGGACAAGACAAGCAATATTCTGACTAGGAAAGATCAAGTGAGAAAACATAGATAAGAGAAGATCAGACAAGTAATAATCTGACAAAAGATATTAGACAATTAATTATCAGATACAGAAAGATCAGGTTAGAGAAGATCAGACAGGCAATAATCAGACAAGAGAAGATCAGACAGGAGAAGATCAGACAAGCAATGATCAGACAAGGAAAAATCAGACAAATAATTATCAGACAGGCAATAATCAGATATGGAAAGATCAGGTTAGAGAAGATCAGACAAGGAAAAATCAGACAAGAGCAGATCAAATAATCAATAATCAGACAATGTAAGATCAGACCGGAGAAAATCACACAGGCAATAATCAGACAAGAAAAATCAGACAAGCAATAACCAGACAAGGAAAAATCAGAAGAGTAGATCAGACAGGCAATAACCAGACAGGGAGATGTCAGACAAGAGAAGATCAGACAAGTTTTAAACAGACAAGGAATTATCAGACTAGCCATAATCACTAATCAGACAAGAAATATCAGACAAGAGAAGATAAGACAAGTAGTGATCTGAGTAGGAAAATCCAGATGTGATATATTCTGACAAAGAGATGGGACAAGTATATGCAGAGTAGGAAAGATCATGAAAACCATAATCTGACAAGGAAAGAACAAACAAGCATTATTATAATCAGACAAGGAAAGATGAGGTGAGAAATAATCAGACAAGGGCAGAACAGGCAAGCAATAACCAGACAAGGAATAATTGAACATGCTCTAATCATACAAGGGGAGGTAGTAGATATAAAAACAGATAACTTCTCATCAACTGTTACAATAATGTTGAAGCATTGATGCACTGCATTATAGCAGTATAGCTATGTAATCATCTGTGGAAAAGTGGTTGTCATTTCAAATATTTGTTTGATTTAAATTAATTTCCCTTGTGTAACTCTACCAAAGATCTTTCTCAATAATAAAACTACTCCTGCATTCACAACTGCAAACTACAATTCTTTTTTTAAAGAATTTTTATTAATGACTGGAACACAAAAGGAAAATACCTTTCCATTGGTGTTAATGTATGGCCAGTGTAAAGGCAACTAGTATGTGCAATGGTATTTATTTCTAAATTTGAAAACTTTGAAAGGTTTTATGAAACATTAAATTAACTATTATCATAAGTTAATAACATTTTTTTAAATGGCTAAACCAAAAAAAGGATGCACTGATGCACTTTGATTGATTTGACACGTTCATGTTTGTGTATTCTAGTTGTTATGCACATTGGACTGACTTTTATACAAATCGATTCAGATACCACAAATAATTAATGTCAACTTGGATACTAATGTCTGGTGACCTTTTATCTGAGCATAATAGAGTAGGTCGGGGCAAAAAGCCCGGGTTAGGTGAGAGGCCCCCCCAGGGTTTTATCCAAACTTACATTTTTGGTGCGTTTATCTATTGATAGGATTGAAGCTAGAGGTGTTTTAGGTGACGTCACAAATTTTCAGGGCAAACAGCACCAAACCATAGTAGAAATTAAAGAAACAAAAAAATGTGCATGGTTTTTGTAACTTTTACTAATTCTTTGAAAGGGGTTGTCAGAAATAGCTTTGGAAATTTTTAAAAGTATAATGGATATTTGCATTGCTTCACTTTATGACCATCACATAAATATGATTTGGATCATGTTTTTTGCATTTTAGTTCAAAATATAGAGGTCAAATTAAAATACGTGGGTTTGGGGCGAGAGGCCCCACATGATATGGGGCATGAGGCCCCCTTCACTGGGGGGTCGAAGCTGCTTCAGGAACCATTTAATAATGGGTACTTTACCTTAAATCTTGATAGAATAGCTAATTAAAATAGAAAAAATTCGGCCCGAAATTGAAACATTGCAAAAAATATTAAAAAATAAAAGTATAAACAGAAAAATTCTGAAATTCAGATAAAGTGAATAGAATGGCTTAAAAATGATAGCAGAACCCTAAGAAATAACTTTTAGGCTGAATGTTCTTGCAAAAAAAATTGCCATAGGATTATAATAGGGGGGCTTCTTGCCCGTTGGGTGGGGTAAGAAGGCCATTTTAAATTTTTTACAAAAATGGCTGTAACTCCTTAATTAAAATTGGTAGACATTTGTTTCACTAGTTATTAGTAAAGTCAAGTGATCCCTTCATGACAGCATAAGCATTCAAATAATTGCCCATAAAAAGTAGGTCAAATCGCACCTCGAAGTTAAGGGGGCCGCATGCCCCGACCTACTCTATGCGGGAAATGCAAGGCGATCAATGGCTTTTCCTATCTTTCCGAGGTTAATTGTAAGCGTGCCATATATGCCAGGTTTAATTCTTTAACTTCACAGAATTTCTTTTGTTCCTTCTATAACGGAATCTGAAAGAATAAAGCAAGCCCATTTACTCTCAAAGTGATTTTTTGTATTGCAAATGATCATTGTATTTCTTTCACTTTTTTAGATTTTTGTTGAGCATGATTTAGATATCATGCAAAACTGGGATAATGGTTTTAGAAAGAAATATTTCCTGCCGACATAGGTAATAATATTACAGTGGTACCTGCGTTGTAAGACCCCCTGTTTTAAGACTGACTTGCCTTATGTGACCGGACTCCTCCCGCTCTAACAATTATTTTTAGTGCATTTTGCATCCCAATGAGAACCCACACCCCCACAAGAGACAGCTTCATGACCGCAGAAAGGGCAGTCTTATGACGCAGGGACCACTGTAATATAATAATAGTATAGTAGGATTTTATATAGCACCCATTCGAGATAAATCTGCGCACCGGCGCTCACCATACTGAACAGCGATCATACCAATCATTATTTAGTGATATCCTCTGGACATGGCCGGAGCGAGGATCGAACCCACATCCTCATGTGTACACAAGGCGGGATGCTACCCACTATACCACTGAGTACAGTTGGTACGTAGTGTGGTAAAATTTAAATGAGATATTTAAACTTGCGCATAAACTCATTAATAGCGTATGGGATTTAGTTTTACCCGTCAGATGATATAAAAAATGTGCCATGTAATTTTTGCCTGAATTGTGGTTTTTGATTTCCACGTAAAAGCCAGAATAAGATAAGGGAAAGAGTTTCACAACACTCTAAAAAATTTCTGGACAAAATTTGTTTTTTAGATTCAAAACGGTTTTTTGAAAAACCAAATTTCAATGCAAACTCAACATGGATTTTGTTGTCCTAGAATTTCATTGGGTACTCCCTAATACATATATGAATGGAACCCTCTGCCCGATCAGATGGCAATTTCACTTTTAAAATATTTCAGTCATATACAATGCCAATTTCGCAGCATATGTAATGTGTATGAAAGCTCTTTTTTGCATAGTTTGTATGTAAATTGACTATTTTCACGTGTGAAATTCTTACGAAAATTTAAGTACATGCGTACATTTTCGCTTGGAATTCGCACGTGGTAATACATACATAACTCACATGTGAAATTACAATCATATGAATTGCACATGAAAACCATATTATATATTCTAGACTTACACAAATTCTAACATTGTACAACGCTTACCACCTTGTCGCTTGGATGTTTTATGAAGTGCTTCAGCTTCAATATTAAGATTCAAGCATGCATGCAACCGTGCATTTTTTGTGAGAGAAATATTGATTCTACGTGCATTAATTATTGATCTTCGGGCTATACCTGATTTGTTTGCAAATTATTATTTTTTGGATAGGCCAATGCAAGGTCTAAACTTAAACCAATTGAGATAACCATATTGCACTAAAAAGGGCCACAGTAACTGAAAAGTACCTACACTCTGAAAGATGTCGGGACAAAATTGGTTTCTTAGATTCAAAATGGTTTTTTGAAAAACCAAATTTCAATGCAAAAAACCAACATGGATTTTTTTAAAAATCCATGTTGGTTTTGCATTGAAATTTGGTTTTTGGTTTTTTGCATTGAAATTTGGTTTTTCAAAAAACCATTTTGAATGTAAAAAACCAATTTTTTCTGAAATTTTGTAGAGTGTATTTTGAAATTTGTACAAGTTTGTATGAAATTCATATGAAAATGTACGTACACACTATGGATCTGCTCTTTTTTGACTATGCATTTCGAAATATGTACATTTATACGCTGCACAATTGCCAGTGTATTGCAAAACTTAATCAACTGAAAATACCGTATCTGCTTCACACAGAGCTGCACGGTATTCATTACAACCCGAATCCATCCATTTGTAACTCTCAGGCCCTGCGTAAATTGCAACACAAGGTTCGTGAATGCTGCTTGGTTCCTCAGGGTGCCAGTTGTTGTAGTTTAGGATAGAGGCGTTATCCAAGGTCCACTTGTAGCTGCTCCCTGCATTGTCACCAACAAAGTCCCTCATGCCAATGTAAATCCGGCTATTCCCAGCTGTGTTTTTGCCTTTAGATGAAAAAAAAAAGAGTCCTAAATTGTCTAGACCTCACCATGCTAATCTTAAGCTGTGAAAAGCTGGATGCTAACTGAGTAATAAATAAAGAGACATAGACAATTATGTTACTACAATTTCAATTAGTATGAGTTGCAAGGTCACTTGCTACATAGCATTTTAACTTCCTCTGATTGGTTCTTGACTGATCATCAGCCAATCAGAGGAAGCTTAGAAACTACGTAGCATACGTAGCAAGTGGTCCAAGCAATGCCATGCAATAGAATTTTCTATAAGAAAATACAATGTGTTTTGTATCATTTAAAAATATCAAACTGGATGACACGAAAAGCTGTGAATTGCAATTAACCAAATAATTAGAACAGAATCGCCAATAGGCCGTGATAGTGGAACTCTCCTTTTTCCAGCTCTCCTGTGTTGACGAGCAGAATAAAACTATTTCCGGGAACAAGCTGCCATTTTGTACCATTACTGAGTCAGTGGAGCTGGCATTCCAGGCCCCAGGGTACTTTTAATCCATTGAAAACATTACGGATTTGCATTGCTGAGTCTTAAATGGAATGTTTAGCATGGATTGCCACCATATTCCAGTACTGTCAGGCTGATTAGACTCTGTTACGGACCTTAGAAACCCCGGCTCCATTGTAAATTCCCAGGCTGATGTTTCCGGAAATAGTTTTATACTGCTCAGGGGAGCTGGAAAACTTTAGGAGAGTTCCACTAACGCCCGCTATAGCTGTTAATTAATCAGGTAGTATAAGCATATCACAACAGATGGGGACACCAGGCAGAGGTATAAAGTGGTTTGTTTACTCGGGAGGGCAAGGGCAAGGAAAGAGAGCAAAATAGTGGATGCAGTATAGGGTAGTGCAAGTGTGAGCATTTCAAAACACCCTTTTTTGGGAGTTAGACGGCTCCTTTTTATAGTTTTTGGAGTTAGACACCTCCTTTTGCATGTTAGAACATATAACACTCGAAATCAGAGTTTAACTGCCACATATAGTGATAATCATACCTTGTATGAATTTGATATAGCTTGACTGTTTTTCCGCAGAATCTATCTTGGCCAAGTAACCTCCTATAGCTTTACATGCAGTAGATTTCCCTTCAAACGTACCAATTTTCAGATCAAGCAGGAAACAGTAAGCATCAACATTTGTGAATCCAGGGGGGCATTTTGGAACAGTATGACCTGCAATGCAAACAGAAGAGAATCAAATATTTTAATAGACACCCAGCCATTTCTCTTTTCGAAGACATTGATTTCCTATTGTTCTCGTATTCTCGGTGCAGCTTGCTCTTGGTACTTTTTTTAAAGTGGTAGGAACCCACTGACTTAGCAGGCTTTGTCTAAAGGACATGTTTACAAATACCATTCAAGAAGCTTTGAATTTTTTTTCACACAACTAAAATTGGCGACCAGTCGGTTTGATGACCATTGTGAGATCAGATTCTGTTCAAAATCCGTCATACTGATTGATATGAAAACATCTTTTAAATCCATGTTGGATTATTCTCTGATATTTGCTTTTGATGTTTTCTGAACATAAAGTTTAGTTTAAAATTTTTAATGTGCCTCTCAGGGGCGTAATTGCCGCGGCAAATGTGGGGGGGACACGCGCTGACACGGTCTGAATCGGCCATCAAATCCGCAAATAAGTGTAGTCAATCAGGCTTTTTTACATTCATGAATTCAAAAGTTTTGTATGGCATATGGTAACCTTCCTAAGCACAAAGGTGGGACATGTCTTTTAGAACTGCTCCCTTTTTTATTTTCACACAAAAAAGTGGGGGGGGGGGCATTTCATATTATGTCCCCCGGGGTCAAAAATGTGGGGGGGACATGTCCCCCTCGTCCCCCACCAAATTACGACCATGGTACCTCTACACCCTGTACATGTAAAGCACGCACAAAACTTTTCGAAATTTAATGTTAAAGTAAAAAAAAACACTTAACTTGAAATCGTTTTACGCTCTACCTGATGCAGAACATAAATCAGTTTGAAGAATAAAGGTTGTATCAAGCTCCTGTAACGGATTGTATGAACGCATAACATGGGTTATCCTTTTAGTGGTTGAGTAATTTTACTGATGTTGTGTCAATGCTGAACATGAGATAACTAGTCTTTATTATCAGAACTCATGTTACAACATGACAAAGTTATAGGAGTTAACCATTTTAGGATAATCCGTGTTAAGCGTTTACAATCTGGTACTGATGTATTTTGAAAAAAGGAGTTCGAATTTTCAGCCCAATGAGTTCTCATTTTGGACTTGGGCCAAGTTCCACCAGAAGGAGTATATGTATTGAAATTTGTAAAGGTTAAATAATAATAATAATATTTAATATTTATTTCTTATATAAATACACATGTAGCGAATATTCAAAAATTATGCTCATAGCGTTTCAACATGAAATGTTGGCAAAAGAACTTACATATTGAATAGCAATTGTAAGCATGCTGAAAAAAAGTGATGCACACCACTGCACAATGCTAGACTAGTACAGGGTGCGGCAAAAAAACTTGCACCACCAGCAGTTATGAATTGTAATTGTTATATTTTCACAACCAAAGCTTCTGTAATTATTAAAGTTGGTAGTAATAAGTCTGTATATATGTCTAAATTGACATTATTGATGTTTTGTCTTTCTTGGCCAATAACTTTTTTTTTATTTGAGCTTTTAACGTAACCCATATGCTTTGGTGCACTTACGTTTTCACCCTAGATTTTCTAATTCTTGCTTCCCAACATGTCAATGACTATTTTAGGGTGTAACCGACATCTGTCCACACGTTTGCTCGCAAAAAGTAGTCCATTTTATTGAATCCTGTTAAGGAGGGAAGCCGTCGATCATCAGGCGAGATGTGAGAGATATTTCTTGAAAATCAGTCTTTGGCTATTTTTCCAGTGTTCGAGTGTTCCATTCAGTGAGATATGTCATGTAATAACTTCTACTGAAGTAAAGTCCCCCTCCAGGTTTCAAATGTTCAGATATCAGCCTTGTATACACCATAGCATTAATTTTCTTTCATCATTTTTATGAGAGGATGGGTGCTATCATGCCATTTGCGCAAACCAATCCAAAACCGTAACCAATCGCAGAAATTGGACTAAAACTTTCAGATTATCTCTTCACTACCTCCCCTTCCTTAAACTTTTTTTTCCGGAAAATATCTTAAGTCTATATATACAAAATAAACCAGCGAACATGAGAGCAGAGAGCATGAGATTAAAAGGTGCAAGCAGAGTTTTGAGGATGCCTCCAAATATTAAAAAAAAGAAGTAATCAAGCTTTAATTTTACACTGATTGACTTTGTTAGCATTTGTTCATGTCTTTGACTGCACCTTCCAATTACTAGATGGTTCATTTCTATATTTTTTATTAGTTTGCTAAGGCCTTTTTGACCCCATGCATAGTGCACGTTTTTTTGCCGCACCCTCTAAAACTATGAACTCTGCATCAGATGAATTTTAACTTACGTATGGCATAGAATGTTCCTCCTGTGAGATTTGTCAGAGGAATGAATCCACTTCCCTTCATTTTCCAATAACAGAGTTGACCGATGAGGCTATTTTTCTTGTATATCCCAAAGACATTGTCATCAGCGAAGAGGTCCACTGTCTTGCGAACAGTTGATATATCCTGAGTTACAACAGAACACACAATGTATTTGGTGAATCCTGTTGCAACGTGTGACTTACTCCTCAGCCTATAAAGCACATCTGTGCATGACAGAGTGAGAATTACAAGACAACTTTTAATCAGGATAGCAAAGTATGCTTCCGATGACATGGTGCAAACTGGTCACTCTTGCTGCACCCAAGATGCAATCAATTTGATTGGTATATATCTTATTTCGCATTGCTGGTTTTATGTTCCCCGACCATTCTCATGCAATTAAATATGTATTTCTGCCATTTAGCCTAATGTCCTGGAGAGCACTGTCATGCATTTTTCATCAAGACATCTGTGAAAAATTACAATTTTATGAGATGAATTGCAGATATGTTATAGCATCCAAGACAGTCCATGGATAACTTTGGTGCATGATAAAGACACATACACATTTTAAAAATGCAGTTGTGATGAAATGATAGCAATGCATTATGCAATAAGGAAAAATATTGAAAATTTTCAAAAAATAAATATTCATGAAACAACAATTATACATTGCACATGAAATATTTGTATCAAACATTGAAGCAAGCTAAAATGTTTAACCTTTTTTTGACAGAATGTTTATGTTTCAGCCACCAAGACATCATCTGGAATATGTTTTCATCTTTTTTCTCTTGTAAAATTTTTATCTTTTTTCTCTTGTAAATTTTTCATCTTTTTTCTCTTGTGAATTTTTTTTCTTTTTTCTCTTGTAATTTTATATGTAATATAGGAGTACTGTATTAGATGATGTATTACTTTTTGTGGTTGTGGTTTTATTGGGGAATTTCTGAAGGTCTATTATTCATTTGAGCCTGTATCATGTCATGCTCTTCATAGTTGGTTCATACTTGGCATTTCATCAGTCATTGGAGACTGGCATATCAATCATACTGTCTGGTGATTCATGGCATAGCACTAGTGATATCATTGAGAAGGAACAGACAGTGTTTTATTGTTATGTCCATGTTATAAGAGCATCCTTAGTCCAATTCCCTTTCACACACTGACCTGGGAACTGCCCTACACTCTAAAATGTGACATAATTTTAATGGTTTTATCGCTTGTAAAATATCTAAAAACCATAGTTTTTACCCACTAAATTTCAGTAATGATCAAAAGTGTTAATTTGATGAGCACCCATGCCTCAAACAATACAAAACACAAGAACACGAGTGTGCACCATTGCTACCACAACTATAGCTAAATATAGAACTGCATTCTGGTATCATAATGTGCTCTGACGGCAGGTGACATTCGTCCTGTCAAGAAGACAGTTCTGTCGCTGAAACAATTAACCTGCATGAACCAAGTTGTCTTGCCGTTGAACTTGATGCAAAGATGGCTATGAAGTTATCTGGCATGACATTTGATGAAGAAATAGATATGAGCGGCATGATGAGGCTCTGTGTTTTAAATATAAAACAGTGTTCATCCTGTGTGTTACTGAAGGAGATAAAAGGTAATTTACTGATAAGGGCACAGCTTGCCTGGAAGCAATATGATAGGAAACATGTGTCAATCATAGGGGGTTTTGAACCAATGATTGTTGTGTAAATATAGATATCATGTATAAATTAGTTATACACTGTAGTTATATAAAAAAACAACCGTACTCGAGCACTATTCCTTAGGCACAAAATCTGTTGGGTCGGTCGATCCAAGAATATAGAAGCTTATAATCCAATCATTCCAATGTGTCTCCCCTTACATGCCTCACAATATTTTTGACTCAAGGTGACTATCTTGCGTGCAATGCAGCTATTTATCCCTTATACTGACTTCACACATCCCCGAGGCAGTGAGATTGCACTAAAACTGACTCTGCCCATAATCTCATGTGTTAGTACATCGAGATAAAATAAAGATAAAATTAAAAGAACAGTGTTTGATTCTATCTCAATGAAAGAGGAAATGACCTATAGCAACTTCAATGACATTGCATGCAATAAATAACTAATCCCTTGTAGTGGCTTGGACAAACTTGGGGCGATAGAATTCTATTCAAATCTATAAGATACCGGTCTCCTGTCAGCACGAAAGCCAATGTTGTAACAGAGTATTAACGCTCACCTAGATTTTGAACAAGAGAGGTTTGGTCTTTCTACAAAACTGACCTTCTTGACATTTTATAAAGTGAAATTTCTCACACTAATCTTTCAACAACAAAAAAGAAAAAAAATTAAATTTTCATTTAATTGGCTTTTCGTTGCATACTTTGTTCTTTGTATTATCCATTCCAGGCCTGTTTTAACATAGTAAAGATATGGAAATAAGGGTTCTTTGATAAAGAAGACTTTTTGACAGTGTTAACATAATTTTTTCAACAGAAATTCGTTAAATCCTCCTGTTGTTTTATTTTTGGTAATCAAGTTTGTGGTGGATGGTTTATTTTGTTGCAAGAGCAAGACACTGATGCACATATCTTGAGTGTGATTCCGGACTATCATAACCGTCACTTTGTGGAGTCGCCTATCAGATGCAGCCTTTTATCCCTCTGCCAGTTGCAGGAATCCCTATTTATTCAGGATGGGTACTTTTGCCTGTCACTTGAATACAGATGAACCATATATTCTGTTATCACATCGTAAACAGGAAAGATTCCTCATACAAGTTGCATTGGTTTCTTATATGGTATGAATAGAACAGAGTTCTACCATTCAATGGAGCACATCTCTTGCCTGTGACCTTCGTATTTATGCAAGGCAGTGAAAACACTTCGGATGAGCATATTGACAGATAACTGGCACTGCTGACTGACATTTACAAAGCTATGATGTGGATAACTTGCACTGGTTTCTTATGTCATATGAATAGATCAGAATTCTGTCATTCAGTGGAGCACATTTCCTGTCTGTGACCTTCGCATTTTATGCAAGCAGTGAAGAACTTTCAGATAAATATATTGATAGATAGCTAGGACTGCGGATGCATGGCATTCACAAACATATGTAATAAGGTGACTTGCTGAAACCAATGAACCATAGAATAACCAGGAGAGAAGAAAGTAAATGCACTTTAATGGACTCCATTTAATTAAAAGTTCTTCCAAACTCCAGTCAATTTCATGCTTCATTACAAACTTGACATTTAGCTCAAGGACTCAAGGTGATTGATATGCAGGAAATGCATAGCTAGTTTTGCATGCAAAATCTTCGTAACTATCTATTTGGCATTGAAATTAGACTCCGCTGACCACAACTCTACCGGATTAATGTACATTTGATCTTGAACTATACCTGGTTTCCAACAAAATCAGTATACTAAGCATACTCATATGGAAGTGAAGTTTCTTTTGAGGACCCAGATTCGCAATATAAATGGCATTTTTAAGGACATCTAACATAGTTTAAGTCATGAAAATTATGTCGAGACAAGTTCACAGCATAACTTTTTCGAAGTTCATTTAAATCATAGGCCTATGTATAATCTGGAGACATTATATTTATGTCGTATGAACGTGTTGAGTTACCTATCATCTTATTAATTTATTTCCTGTGCATACACAGATTTTATACACTGAATGCATTATATTAATTTATTCGCCAAAAATCCTATTGGTCACATACAGTAGCGGACGAAAGTTTAGGCCATATCAATATTTTGTTAATATCATTGCAAATAGGTGGCTAGCTGAAAAATGTCTTCATGGACATTATTGCCTATGTATCAGGCAAGTTGTACCATAGAGAAAAATTAAGCTATTTTTAGCACTTACTTCAATATGTGTGATAAACAAAAATTTCCGGTGGTCTAAACTTATGTCTGATGTTGTTTACCACCACAAGGGCCCTCAATGGCATGGTTCTATTGAAGAAAAGTGTGAATGATTCAATATCATTTTAGATGAGTCGCATAACCATTTTTCAAATGATTTAAAGGCGATCAGTCATCACACAGGGAAAAATTCATTTATTTATTTTTTTCTCATATTTCCAATTTAGGGGGTATTCATGATGATTTAATGCTCCAAAACTGTTAGAATATGAATGGTCAACTAAAAATTATCAGGAAAATATATATTTAACACATTTTCATCCTTCTAATGAAGTATGCAAACACTAGACACCCAGTCACACTGCAAAAAATGTATTTTTGCATGGGATTTGAGTACCAGATGCCTATTTGAGGCATCATAAAACAGTGAAAAGGGAGTTTTCATGGGCCTAGGTATGTGTTCTGATAAAACCAAACAGCTTTTCTTTGTTCTAACAACTTCGGAAGAAATTACAGTCATCACTCAGGAAGGTGTATTGAAATGTAATGCTAATGAATGGGCCAGTTTTACGCCTTCCATAAAAGTGAATGCAGTTTCATCTGAAGTAAAGCGATTCAACAAAAGCTGTTTGGTTTTATCAGGACACATACCTAGGCCCATGAAAACTCCCCTTTCACAGTTTTATGATGCCTCAAATAGTAGGGGTGGGCCAATCTGGGTAACCATCATAAGACTTGTGATTTCTTAGGCCAAATATCCTCCTGATCAAGAAATAGGCAGGTAAAGTTGTCTCAGAATAGTGTTTAGGTTGGTTCTTTGCATTTGTTTGTCCCTATCTAAATCTGGGCGAAAATGTGACGTTTTTCATACATTTTGGGTCCTTTTCCTCAAGGCAGACAGACAGGTGGGCATATTCTTTTCATTAAAATCACACCAGATGTCAATAAACATGTTTAAGTACAATTTATATTACATATCATGGTCAAATTCTCCCAAAAAGTAGATAAAAAATGGAAGTTTCGTGCATTTGAGGAGTCTCAGACTCCCAGTGTGGCTATGAATATGCAAATTTTATACCAATTGGTAATTGATAGATGCTTAATTGAAAGCAGTGCTTGTTTTAGGATGATGTCCAAACATTTTGAAGCCATAAATTAGTGTTGTCATAAATAGTCTCCTGAACTCTGTTTACAGGAAATTACGTTAACATGCTGTTAACTTAATTGCTTGTAAACAGAGTACAGGAGACTATCTAAAACACATGTTACTCAAAAATTACCCTGGGCCAAATGAAAACAGTGTGGTGTGTGACAGACCAAGTCTCTGAGAAAGGGGAAAAAGATGAAGTATTATTGGTTCTGTAAGTTTTGAAGGACTGGACTGAGCACTAAAATATCTACCAAACTATACCTCATGCCTAAAAAGTCTATATGAGAGACATTTACGGAAAATAACCATATTTTAGAAGCAACATGACATAGAAGACACAAGAATGATCAATGAAAATTAATTAATTACATGAGAGCATGATCAAGAGAGCCTATGACATCAGGAGGAAGAGCCTGGGTAATCACCAGAAACAGTTGGGTGCTGAATATGATACTATCATGAAAGCAGAAGGCACAACTTTCTGTGAAAATAACTGTCACATACATGAAAGCTACCTCTTCACAGACTGTGCTTATGAACTGGACAAAGCAGCACAAAATGAAACAAAACATGTATAGAAGAGAAGTATTCTAGGCACAGAGGGAAAGCTAAAGACAGAGCAAATGGTTTAAAGGGGCATACAATATGCATATATGCATGGACATTGTAAAAGATGACTCAAAATTTACCACACCAATGGTAAAACCATGTGAAGTCAATCATGGCATTCAAGATCAAGGCACACGACCGGAGAAACATTGGTATCAATGCAGAACCATCTTGGGCTTATTTCCCAAAGGCCCAATCAAAACTGTCCACACTAAATCGCTGCAGATATGTTATTTTTTAGGGATTGACCATGCAATTAAAGGCGTTTTCTGATTCAAAAAAGAAGAATTGGCATTCAAGTTTTCATCCAAAACAAACCGCATCCTGGGTTTGTAAGTCCATCTCAAGTATCCATACCATAGTCTCATTGTCATTTCCAAGCTGCTGTCTCCCGAGTCATGCTCAGCATTAGCCTCACTTCATAATGTCCATGTATGAAGCCAGTACTCGCATGAAATGAGAAACCATTTTGTAGATTTTTGATTCTGTCATACATGTCTTGGTAGCTTTCATGCTTGTGCTGTGCTGGTGTACCCCTGAACAGCTGGGTAGCTCAACCCTAATTTACATAGATAGAGCTGCAATTCATTGTTGGTGATCTCCATAATTATGATGATGAGAAGCACACAATTCAAGCAAAGGTCTATTCATTCAGAGCTGTCCTGGGTCTTTCAATTGCCCCAGTATAGGACACTACAGTTTATCTTCCCATTGTTGAAGTTGCTTGGGATCGATGAGAATTAGATTCCTGGGAATGATTGGACAGATACAAGGTTCTTCAACAAGAAACTTCAACAACTAGACATTCTATGAGATCAGCACAAGTGGTCAAGGAGCACTGTCAGTGCAAATGATGTCATTGACACACTTTTAGTGACTGCTGTCTGAACTTAAACTATTTTAAAGACCTTAATATGCATTGATGAATTTGAGGTTCAGTGCTGTCAAATTCTGACTTTCACCAAATGTATGGCACTCTCATGTTTTGTTCTTAGTATAGGAGCTTAGAGATTACAGATGAAATCATGGTTGTGTTTCAAACCAGGGGGCTAGATGAAGACAAATTTAGATTCCTTGCTGAATAATGTGTTAAAGTAGGTGTGATATGACTGTCCTAATTGGCTTATCCATGATGCTTGAATTTAACATGCCAAACAATAATGTCTAGCTTCACAATTTTGTATTTCAGCTTCTCATTATACCTTCAGATAGGCCTAACCCTATCCCTTGTGAGAACGGGGTTTTTGTTTTAGTTGTACTAACACTTCTAAATTTACAACATGTATTGTTGGTGTTCACATAAAATTTTAGTCATAAATTATGTGACGTAAACCAAATAGACCAACCTGTTCAAAGATTATATATATGTTGTATAATGCCAAATCACTTTATACTTTATAGTAACAATTTTCCTTATGACAAGTTTTTAAAAGTAATTGAACTGCAAAGAAGTAGCATTATTTCTGATTGTATATTATGTTTAAGTGTTTAAATTATGCAATATGTCTGTTTATTGGTGAAATTGCTCAATTTCCGCCACTAACATCTTAATAATATTAGTTATTTTTATGGAATTTGCAAGTGATTTTACTATTTGATGAATAAAATGGTTCAGTCAATATTTCTAACACCTAAAATCTACAATAGAAACCTAATTTATGTGTAAATATGGAATTATGAGCTGTATATTAAGAAAAACATGTCCGAAAATAGGCGATTTTTCAACTTCATAGACCTTTTTCAGAAAATTCAAAAGAACCAACCTAAATATGCCTTTTAGCTGAAAAAACCAACCAAATTTGAGATCTCAAGAATATTTGGCCTATGAAACCACAAGTCTCCAGTGAGAATTTCGAAAATAATGTAGATTGGCCCACCCCTACAAATAGGCATCTGGTACTCAAATCCCATGCAAAAATACATTTTTTGCAGTGTGACTGGGTGTCTAGTGTTTGCATACTTCATTAGAGGGATACAAATGTGTTAAATATGTATTTTCCTGATAATTTTTAGTTGACCATTCATATTCTAACAGTTTTGGAGCATTAAATCATCATAATTACCCCCTAAATTGGAAATATGAGAAAAAAATAAATGAATGAATTTTTCCCTGTGTGATGACTGATCGCCTTTAAGTCATTTGAAATCACACATATTGAAGTGAGTGCTAAAAATAGCTTAATTTTTCTCTATGGTACAACTTGCCTGATACATAGGCAAAAATATCCATGAAGAATTTTTTCAGTTACCCACATATTTGCAATGATATTAACAAAATATTGATGTGGCCTAAACTTTCGTCCGCTACTGTAGCAATATGACCTGAAAATAATCTAAACTTTTGTCATAGATAGCACTTCCCAGAGTCAGTGTCCACACTCTAAAAAATGTCAGACAAAATTGGTTTTTTAGATTCAAAAAACCATTTTGAATCTAAAAAACCAATTTTGTCTGACATTTTTTAGAGTGCATATAAGATGCAGCCTTTTATCCCTATTCTAGTTGGAGGAATCCCCATTTATTCAGGATGGGTACTTTTCCCAACTTGAATACAGATGAACCATATATTCTGATATCACGTCGTAAACAGGAAAGATTCCTCATATGAGTTACATTGGTTTCTTATGTCATATACATATTGCATAGATCAGAGTTTTACTATTCAATGGAGCACATTTTTTGTCTGTGACCTTGGGGCTTTTTTTGTTAACTGGAACCGCTGACAGGAATTCTCAAAATTAAGATATGGATAATTTGCATTGGTTTCTTGGGTGGTGTGAATAGATCTGAGTACACAGCCAGAGGGCAACATTTTCTCTGACCATGCACAAGGAGCATCATATGAGTAAAGACAGAAAACTGGGATTTCTGACCAGTGTTCGGAAAGGCAGTGTGCAGTATACAGACGATAGCATGGAGTATTATTTGCATATACTGTGATGGCATTGCAAATTTTAGTAGCCCCATCAGAGTTAGCTTCATCTGTTGTCAGTCGACAGTTTTTATTTTCAAAACCATCTCATTAACTGTTTTTATTCATGAAAACCAAATTAGTACAGAGACAATACAATATCAACAATGTTTGTAAAAAATCCATGTTGGTTTTGCATTGAAATTTGGTTTTTCAAAAAACCATTTTGAATCTAAAAAACCAATTTTGTCTGAAATTTTTTAGAGTGAATAGCTGGATGAAGTCTCACTCATATGTCCTCATTTCGACACTAAGGATTTATAAATTTCTGTTTTACTGGTCATCATTCTACATTGATTATTTGTCATTCTGTTTTGCTTTGCAAGCATGTTTGTTGACTCATTTGCACTGAGCCCAAAATAAATATTTCTTGCTCTTTTTGGCTTGCTCCTTCATTGACTCCTCTTCACTCTTCACCATTGCAATTTTCTTTTGAGCGAAGAAACCCTCTCCACATATACACTCTAAAAAATTTCAGACAAAATTGGTTTTTTAGATTCAAAATGGTTTTTTGAAAAACCAAATTTCAATGCAAAAAACCAACATGGATTTTTTTAAAAATCCATGTTGGTTTTTTTGCATTGAAATTTGGTTTTTCAAAAAACCATTTTGAATCTAAAAAACCAATTTTGTCCTGACATTTTTTAGAGTGTATCCTTTCTCAGATCTGTAAGCTCCAACATTCCCACAAGGCACATTGCAGCAGGCTTCCTATGTCCATAGGATAGGGTATCCTAAAGAAAATAAGCCTACTTATTACATGCTCACTGGGTGATACTTTAGTGTGACATGAATGAATATGGTGATTTCTGTCACCTCCTCTATCTACATCAGATGACACGAGAGAGATAAACGGGATTTATGACTATATACATACTTTCCAGGAAAATCATTGACATACTGAATTGTCAGCATTTGCTTAGGAAGAAACCCATTGGAGCTTAACAATCTATGCACTAGGTGAAGGTTAAGGTGACAAGATGCAATGTAGGACAACCAGGTTAACTGTATCTGAATCATACTCATATATTTAGCAAAACAATTCACAATTTAACCTGCTACTGATGGGTCAAACAATATTTCCATGGTTGTTGCGGCCCATCTCTTGTGTTGTAGCCTACGCATGCAGCTTGCAATGTTACTTGCTGTGGCTGCAGGCAGATTGTCCACTTTTGTACTTTTGAAATAACATTATCTTCGACCATGATTAATTTTCTGTTATTGTGTCTGATTTAATTATTTGTATTGTTTTGTTTGGACAAAGATAAACTTCATTTTGAGTAAGAATCAAATTAGCTAATCCATTCCTTTGAGGGCAATAGAATTTGATAAAACAATTGCAGTAATTAAATTTTCATCAATCATCTGTTCATTTCCCATTGAGTTTCAACATTTTTAATTTGAATTTCGTTGGAAAGTCTGGCGTCATTTTAATCAATTGTGGATTCTGGATACAGATTGAAGGCCACCTGCAGTCAGCATAAAAATTTATTTACACACTTTGATTTTTCATTGTATTTCACTAGATAATGCCAATTTAGTGAAAAAAGCTGTCCTATGTTTTAGAATATTGTTAGTAGGTTGGGATCATTGGCATTTCATGTTCTACCAAAATTTCTTGTTAGAAAAAAAATGAAAAAAGTTGATTTTGATGTCAAAAAGTTATTTACACACTCAAGCCAACTGCAAGAAAGAGGATTTTCCAAAATGAAACTCCCTTTTTTCCATGGATATATTGTAGTAAACCGTTTCTATTAGTAATTTATGCTGCAAATTTTTGGGGGAAAAGGGATTTGAACTACAAAACTAGAAAAGAAAAAGGAAAGACAAGGTCCGCTTTACCTAAGGAAGAGACACAGTCAACCTGGCAATTAGCTTCAGGAAATAAATCCTGTAAAACAGCCAACAGGGAGAGTTGGTATAGAAACCAGGCCAGGGAGTTTTGTTATAAATGGTTAGTGTCAATTAATCTTGCTAATTAAAAGTTACAATTTGTCCCATAGAAATTACAGTGTTAAAACCATTCGGGTAGCTATAGCTTGAGTGTCTGCAGTACTCTACAGACGTCCAGGCTTCAAAAATCTTTCAAAATATTACATTGTGTGTTACAGCACTAACAGCAGTGCTGTAGAAGAATCCAACTATTGAAGCAAGTCCTTTTGTGATTTTTAAAAATGCCACTGGTTTATTAAATTCTTCAGATAACCAGGTGTCAATATAACCAGAACCAGTAACCGGACCAGCCCATACCATACCGTGACACTGCAGTAAATAAATACAATATTCAATACTGAGAAACACTTATTATTATGTGATTAAATTGAAATAATTCATAATGTAATTTACAATATAATAGTTATTTTACCTTAGTTTTCACTCCTGTTTGCTTCTTGAAATTCTATTACAGACTGACCAATTCTGAATGTGTGGGAGGAAATTACAACTGTGGATCACAGTTTTCGTGTTTAGTGACAATGGGACACTCAGCGACAGGATATCATAGAAACTGAAGGAATTAATAAACTGTTAATTCAAGAAAACCAAGAGAATGCAAACACAGCATTCACATTGTGCTTTCAATGTTGAGTGATGTAAATGTAGAAAAACCACATGATATTTTCATAAATTCGTAATAGAATCTCTCAATGTTTGTGTCATGAACATACGTTAATTAAAGTTCTCAGTTCAAGCTATGGCTTAGCTTTTTCAAAGTTCATTCATCATATTATCTAAAGAAATTATATTTTATTTGGTATGAATGTGTTGAGTTGCCTAATGCCTCTTTAATCTATTTCTTGTGCATAAATAAACATATATTTCATACACTGTACACAATATTTATTTCCCAAAAGTCCTGTTGGTCTCCATTCACTGTGACCTGACAAGTAGCCAGACAATCATAAATGTCACTCCACAGAGTCAGTCTCTTATCTTATGATGCCTTACATCCCGTTGCTAGTTACAGGAATCCCTATTTATTCAGGATGGGTACTTTTGCCGACTTGAATACAGATGAACCATATATTCTGTTATCACATCATAAACAGGAAAGATTCCTCATACAAGTTGCATTGGTTTGCATTGGTTTCTTATATCGTGTGAATTAATCAGAGTTTTACCATTCAATGGAGCACATTTCTTGTCTGTGACCTTTGCATTTTATGCAAGTCAATGAAGACACTTCAGATGAGTATATTGGCATATGACTGGGATTGCTGATGGCATTCACAAAGCTAACATATGGATAATTTGCATTGATTTCTTGGGTGGTATGAATAAATCTGAGTATACAGCAACAGTGCAATGTTTTCTCTTTGACCTTGTTGTAATGAACAAGGCACTTCATATTGGCAATGACAGATAACTGGGATTTCTGACCAGTATTCGGAAATGCAGTATGCAGTATTCAGAAATGCAGTGTGCAGTATGTACAGAAGATAACAAATAGTAACTTTTACATAAACTGCAACAGCACTGCAATTTTTCACATTCCTGTAGACCTGAGTTGGCTTCGTCTGTTCAACAGTTGTTTTTCCAAAACCTGCTGTTATCATTAATCTATTGATAAAAGCCAAAGTGGGACAGCGAACGTACAATATCAACAATATTTGAGTGGTTATTTACAGCTGGACGAATTCTTATTCGTATTTCTTTATTTAGACACAATTTTATTTCTGCTTAACTTGTCATTATATTTAATGATTATTTCTCATTCTATTTGGCTTTGCAAGTACATTTACTGATTTGAACTGAATCAAAAATAAATATTTCTTGCTATTCTGGCTTACTCCATCATTTGCTCCTATTTACCATTGCAATATATTCTTTTGAGTGAAGAAACCCTCTCACCACAATATCCTTTCCCGGATCTGTAAGCTCCCACAAGGCACATTGAAGCAGACTTCATAGTTCCTGTATCTATTGGAAAGGGTATCCTAGAAAAATTAGATGACTTATTACTTGCTGACCAGATGATACTTTAGTGCAACATTAAATGAATATGCTGAGTTCTGTCACCTCCTTCATTTGTTCTCAACACATCAGATGACACATATAACCCAGAGTTATGACTGTCATTCAATGCAATGAAAGGGTCTACAACCAAGTCTCTCTCTACTAATCACTTTATTTTTGACTCTGTAACCATAACCCCATTCTTTCTACAAACCCGACAGATATATATAATGTGCCTAAGTCATTTGATATTAAATACATGTATCCCAGCAATTCACCTCTTTCCAAGTATTTGACAAATCGCTGGGAAAGGATCTCAATTCAAATGTAATCAAATTTAGCAATAAGCCGTAAATACTGTTAATTTTTCCCGACATACATGTATGTACTGCAGCTATACACATACTTCCCAGGAAAATCAATGACACTTGTAAGGCAGCATTTGGTAACAAGATTTGCTGAGGAAGAACCCCGCGAGAGCTTAACAAGCAATACATTAGGTGAAGGTTAAGGTGACAACTGACAAGATGCAATGTAGGATGACCAGCGGTGGACTGCCTAACTGAATATGATTCATACTCAGATAGAATATTTAATTTCAAAACAATTCACAACCTGCTACTGAACAGTCAAACAATATTTCCATGGTTGTTGCGGCCTATCTCCTATGTTGTGCACATGCACCATGCTATGTTACTTGCTGTGGCTGTAGGCAAATTGTCCACTTTTGTACTTTTGAAGCAACATTATTTTCGATCTGGATTAATTTGCTGTTATTGTGTCTGATTAAATCATCTGTATTGTTTGATTGGAAAAGATTAACTTCATTTTGGATGATAATCAAATTGGCTAATCCATTCCTTTGAGGAAGACAGGAATTTGATAAAAGAATTCTGTAATTAAAAATCCATCAAGCATCTATTCATGTCCCATTGCGATTCAATTTTATTTCTTTCTGAAATGTCTGGTGTCATTTAATTGATTGTGATTCTAAACATTGAATAACCGCTGCATCCGGCTGTATACCTACCTATTGCTATAATGTAAGTTGTCGATTTTTGGGTGCAAAAAGGATTTGAACTACAAGGCAAGAAAAGAAAAAGGAAGGACAAGGTTTGCTTTGCCCCAAGAAGAGACACAATCAACCTTGCAATTAGCTTCAGGAAATAATCCTGAAAACCACCTACTATAGAAACCAGGCCAGGAAGCGTTGACATTAAGCATTAGTGTCAATTAAACCTATTCCATAAAAATGTTACAATTTACTCCATAGAAAGTAGAGTGTATAATATAACCACCAGCCAGTTTGAGTTTCTGTGGTACTCTACAGAGGTCAAGGTTTCATGATCCTTTCAATGGTGTTACATTGCACTTTCGATGATGAGCAATGCGAGGGTATAAAAGACAACATTTTGATGTTTTGATTGAGGGAAATTTTGGAATAAATGCCAGAATTCCATCTTTCTCATGTTGTGGGATTGAATGATTGACTGATAGATTGATTGATTGATTTATTGATTGATTGATTGATTGCTGATTGAATAGTAGACAAGTGGTTAAACAAATGACAGAACAGGACTTAAAAACTCTAGAGTCTAGACATAAATTCTGTCATACAATCATGTCTAGGCCTTCAACAAAGACAGATATCTTCTGCAATTTACACTTTTCTGATGGACCATCTTGGCTGAATTTTTTAATCGATTTTTTTTAATTGCTTCTTTATTTGTGACAGCCTTTGAAGAATGTTAAAGCACATTTAATTGATCCATTTAGTAACTTTGAACTGTCCGACAAAAAGAGAAAGAATTACAACATTTTATCCCAACTTTTTATTTTGTGTCTTCACATATAATGACAGCCAGGACAGAAGTGGAACTTGCTATATACAACACACAATTGCTGTGAAGCCATACATCAGGCATAGGTCTGATTGAGACAGTCAGCTAGACCGAGTATATTCTCTTTCATAGAACTTGTTCAGAAGTTTCCAGGAACTAAATATAATATGTGCAGGTGGGCGGATGTCATTATATTTGTATGAGTAGGCACTTGACAAAGAATTTTACCAATTATTATATTGTATAGCTGTTTTCATCAGGGCTTTGGAGTAGCGTATTTATTCAGTGAGCCGACTCCGACTCTCGACTCCTTTAACTTCCAGAAAAAGGACTCCGACTTTGACTCCTCTTATCGACATTATAGAAGCCAATTTTTATGTGGTAGCACAAAGAAAATAATGATTCTAGAACTTTTCCATGGGATTTTCTTGTTTCATACTTGCTAAGGATGGTCTATCTTTAATATTCTAAATGCAGTTGACATTGCTTCTATCAGTAGTTTAAATTATATTATTCTTGGAGTCAGGAGTGACCACAGGCAAAAACAATCTGCTTCATGTGTGGTGTGTTCCATTCCACTGCCACCTCTCAGATGCATATCACTATTAGAAAAGGTATGACAGCTTGCTTGGCAATGGTCCAACTTTCCAGACAGAACTGGTACGTTGTCACTGCAGCAGACGACAGAGGTAGCTGTAAAATGCAATCAAAAGATTTTGAGAGCGGACCATACAGGTGAACCCCCCCCCCTCTCATTCACAATTTGAGAGGCAATGTTATTTTGTCCAAGTAAAATTACTGTGACAAACTCTAGGCATATTAAATTGATTTTAAGTATGGTTATCAAGCTGACAAAACAAAACAGAAGACAACTGAAACTGTGAAGTATATTGCAATGTTGACAATAAAAAGTGATATCTTGACTTTGATCAGTCAGCCATGCACCTGAAATCTGATTGGTTGTTTCCCTACAGGTTACCAATGAACAGTGCACTGACTTGGACCACATTTGACAATTTCAGATCGCATTTATACAGAATCAAATTTTCAGGGCTCTGTGTATAGTGTTATTTTAATTGATGTATACTTTTGATAGCTTAAGAAATAAACCCCTTGAGACATTACATAAACCCTCAAATCCAGTGTAAATGTAAAGTGAACTGCTGTTCAGATATAACAAGAGATAGATAGAAGAGAGATGGAGCAGAGACAGAATGAAAGAGAGAAAGTGACGAGAGAGAAATGTATATAGATAGACAGATAGGTGGCTAGATAGATATAGATAGTTAGATAGTTAGATAGATAGATAGATAGATAGATAGATAGATAGATAGATAGATAGATAGATATAGATAGATAGATAGATAGATAGATAGATAGATAGATAGATAGATAGATAGATAGATAGATAGCAGGGATGGACACAGGGGGGGGATGGGGGGGATGCATCCCCCCCCCACCAGACCAAAATTTATATATTTTTACATGTTAATTTTATCCATGCGCAGTCGCGTTATGTCGCGAATTATGCATTCCGTGACGTGATAGCCCGATAGACCCCCCCACCGGAATTTTCTGGATCCTCATCTGATAGAGAGATAGATAGATAGATAGATAGATAGATAGATAGATAGATAAATTTAAAGCTCTAATAGCCTCAAACAGACAACCAAACAAAACATAAATTTTAAAGGGATTTTCATTCTCTTGTGATTGGTGGGAACAGTATTGAGGGGAGGGGTTTGAATTAATATGAGCATTCTGTCTTTTAATTTACCAGCTTTGTTGTCGGTTCACAGCATTGTTGTCAGTTGACATCTAGGCCCATATGAATTAAGATTTCTTGTTGAATTCTCAGCTTGTTCTTGGGTCCGTCTGAACAGCATTTTACAAATATCTGTAGATTTTTCAATCATGTTGATATGCATGAATGCCCTCACTTCGATTTTTAATTCTCTTATATAAACTTCCACATAAATTTATTCAAGCTTAAAATTGTACACAGCAATAAACTATTTTTATGCAACTTCTGTGGGTGAAAACAGTATTTAAAATGCAACAAGTAATTAGACATGTTTTTATTATTGTTGGCGTGGCTGCCACAGCACTTAACTTCCGTGCCATTTCCATGTGGAATTGGGATTTTAAATATATTTTATGCTTCGTTTTGCTGTTTAAGACAAGTGTCAACACCACCAGGTATGTTTGATATCAAGAAAATGTGCCAGAGAAAGTTATGCACGGGACATCCAGGTATTTTCTTTGTGATAAATATGAATTTAGAGGATTTATATCACTGACTACGGAGAAGGTCGTCTGCCGGAATCTGCAAGCTGTCATACCTTGTAATAGTTATTAGTGAGAGGAGTGAGTGGACTGGCCTAGCCCAACAATACACAAATCTCACTGTTTCCGCCTGTGGAGTGACCATTTTTTACTCTTCAAGTAGAAGTCGAATTTTAGCTTCTTGGATCAACCGACCCGACATATTTTCTGCTTATGGAAAAAACAATTGAGCTTTCCCAGAATTTGTTTTACTAAATTGACATTACAAAAATTGAGATTACCTTTTTTTGTCCAACTGACCAACCCTTGTAAAAGTGCCTTGAACAGATCCTAGAAGTTAAAAATAAATCATATCTCGCCTCACTCATAATTACATTGCACCTAGTTTTATTTTTCACATCACAAGACAGTGAATTCAGAATCCATAATTAATTGTGACACTTGAATTTCCAGCAAAACACACATTTCAAATTCTGAATCTCAATTGGACATGAATAGAAGATTGATGTAAATTCAATTACTGAATTGTTTTACCCAATTATGTTGCCCTCAAAGGAATGGATTAGCTTAATCAATTATTATTTGAAATTGAGTTAATCTGTGTCCATTCAAACAAAACAGATAATTAATTATAATTGAAGATAATGTTGTTTCAAAAGTACAAATGTGGACAACCTACCTGCTGCAAGGGCAATTGATGTCATGTGCAGGCAGTGCTGCATTTGTGAAACACAGGAAATAGGCCATCACAATAGTAAGGCATGTCAATCAACCACAGAAATATTGTACCAGAAATTATTTATTTCAAGACTGCCCTCAAAGAATTTATTTATTTCACTGAAAATGGGCAAGAATTTTAACAGGTGGAATGGGATAGCCTGGCAATGTGCTTTAAGCCATGAAGTGGAGCAAGTAGTTTTCTTACTAAGGCTTAACATGCAAAGTGGTGGTCAATAACATAATGTGCTAAAAAGCTTGACTTGGCAAGTTGGATCAAGTGAGAAACTGCTTTGAACCTGGATGATGAACATTCATGTCTCCTTTGAAATACTTTCAAATAGTTTATGCTAATGATGCTTGACTATAATTGTCTGCTTTTTATTTGTGACTAATGTGTAAGAGCCAAGTCGAAGTCCCAAATTCAACTTAACACAATATATCGTAGCTTCAATAGGAAAGTACACATTTTTCAATCAGCTGAGGTTGAGTAGTTACTGTCTGCTAAACTATTTTGAGACATTGCCCTCCCTGTCCCACTACACTCTAAAAAATGTCGGGACAAAATTGGTTTTTTAGATTCAAAATGGTTTTTTGAAAAACCAAATTTCAATGCAAGAAACCAACATGGATTTTTTTTTAAAAAACCAACATGGATTTTTTTTTAATGTTGGTTTTGCTTGAAATTTTGTTTTTCAAAAAGCCATTTTGAATCTAAAAAACCAATTTTGTTCCGACATTTTTTAGAGTGTACGATGTACACTGTATGTTCCTCAACATTGCCTCTTCTGGGGCCGCTGATTATTCCTGCTTCTTTATTAGTGGCAAGTAATTAAAATAATAATAATAATAATAGGCATTTATATAGCGCTAATTCCAGTAAACTGCTCACTAGCGCTTGTGGATGATGGATTTATCTGTAGAAACTTTTAAATAGGTAAGTCTTAAGATTTCTCTTGAACCCTTCAAGTGTTTTGGAGACCCTGACTATCTCAGGGAGTTGGTTCCACAGTTTCGGAGCTGCATGCGAAAAGGCTTTGTCTTCATATTTGTTTTTATTGCAGGAGGGTGGTTCATTTAAGAGTATTTTGTTATTGCTTCTCAGATTACAGTTTCGTTCAGATTTTGGCTGAATCATATTTTGAATATACAAGGGAGCTTGCCCGTTTATTGCTTTCCAAGTTGTTAACATGAGTTTGAATTGTATTCTTGCTGGAATGGGCAGCCAATGTAGCTGCTTCCTATGCTGGCTTACAGTCATGCTTTCTCAATTTTTCAATGAGTCGAACGGCTGAGTTTTGGGCCACTTGAAGTTTATACAGCAAACGATTTGATGTTCCATAAAGAAGACCATTTCCATAGTCTAGGTGGGGCGTGACAAGAGCATTGACCGCTGTTTTACAGGTTTCCTTGTCCAATGACTTCCTGATTTTTGAAATATTTCTAATATTGAAATAGGCATTCCGACACATTTTGTTGACTTGTTTTTCCATGGTCATGTTTTTGTCAAAGATTACACCCAGATTTCTAACATGATCAATTGCATTGATTTTGACATTGTCGACATGGATTGATGATACTTGGAGTTTATTAAGTTGATGTGGACTGCCAATGAGCAGTGGTTCTGTTTTTTCTCCATTGTTACAAAGCTTATTTTCATGGAGAAATTTTCTGATATCAGCAATGCACTTTTCCATTTTGACTACAGCATTTCCTTGTTCTGAGAAAGTTGGTTTGAAAGAGAGTATAAGTTGCTCGTCATCGGCATACTTTTGGTCTTTGACTTGGTGTTTTTCAGCCACTTCACTTAATGGAGCGATGTATGAATTAAATAGGATTGGTCCTAATTTTGAACCTTGAGGAACTCCAAATTTTAGTGGCAGTCTGGTTGATGTCTTATCGTTAATTATCACCGACTGTGACCTTTCAGAAATGTATGACTTGAACCAGCATAGCGCAGAATCACGAATACCGTATTTGCTTTCTAAACGTTTCAGTAGAATCTTGTGATCAATTGTGTCAAAAGCGGCTGAAAGGTCCAACAGTACAAGCATCGTTACTTCACCTTTGGTCATATTCAACATGATGTCGTCATGGATCTTCGTCAGAAGGGTTTCAGTGCTGTGGAATTTTCTGTAAGCTGACTGTTTCTCATCGTCCAGGTTGTTTGTAGTAAGATGGTCTATGTATTGTTTAATAACAGCACTTTCAATAAGTTTGCCAAGGAATGACAGGTTTGAAACTGGTCTATAATTCTTTTTGATTAGATCCAATCCACATTTTTTCAACAAAGGTTTTACTAAAGAATATTTCAGCTCCAGAGGCATTTCTCCCTGTGTGAGTGACTTATTGACAACATTGGTTATAACTGGGAGGTATTCATCAATGCATTGGAGCAAAAGCCATGTGGGAATAGGATCAAGTTGGCAGTGTTTATCTGGCATTTCTCTGATCAGTTTCTTTATGTCATTTTGAGATAGCCTTCTGAAGTGTCGGAGTGTTTGAGGGGTAGTTTCGATATTGTTGGAAGTATCATTGTGTGTGGAGTCCAACTTAGACCTGAGTGTTTTAATCTTTTCATCAAAAAACTTATTGAAATCATTTGCCACGTCAATTTCATTTGTGTGTGGTGGGAGAGGTAGTTCTTGTTTTCTGTTCAGACTTGAGTTCAGTAACTTGAACAACTTCTTAGCATCACCATTAGAATCTTTAATCTTGACTCGCAGATCTTCCGATTTGAGTTGACTCAGCTGCAGATTCAATGCATTTCTTTTTTCTTTGAATGACTCCCAGTCATTTTCAAGTCTGGTTCTCCTCCATAATCTCTCTGCTTTCCTCTTTTCTGATTTTAGAAGCTTGATATCAGCATTGTTGAATGGAGTGGGTGTGCGTAGAGTTACTTCTCTGATTATAATGGGAGCATGTTTCTCCAGAACCTCTTCAGTAGAGTTATAGAGTCGAATGAGTTCGTTAAGACCTTTCTGTTCCATCCCACTTACAGACCTCTGAATTGCCTTAACAATGTATCTTGAAGGGTCACATTATGACTCACATCTACCTATTTTTATTGTGATAACTTCAAAACATGATGAATTCGGAATCCAAAATTAATCAATGTGACACTTGAATTTTCAGCGAAATGCTCATTTCAGATTCTGAATCTCAATGGGACATGAATAGACGTAATTGAATTGCTGATACAACTGTTTTACTCAATTCTGTGGCCCTTCAAGCAATGGATTAGTTTAATCAATTTTTGTTTGAAATTGAGTTAATCTGTCTCCATCATATATCTTGAAGGGTCACATTATTTGTAATTGTAAATACTCTCAGTCATGCGCTGCAATGCAGGCACGAAATTCGTGGTGAGCCTTCCACAATGATACAGCTCAGGGCGGCCATAGAACGGCGCCCATGGGCAGAGACTAGAGGAACATTGCCCAAGGTTCCCATGCCGTAGCACTCTCCAGTGTTGGTGACCGCCGTATGATGGTGATTGATGAGAAGACTGTGAGTCTGGCACATACCCTATTAATTCAGGGATGCCCAGGGTCTTTCAGTTGCCCCAGCACAGAACACTGGATACAACCCACCTCCATTTAATGTCCCATGGGCTCGGACCAAATTGAGTTCCAGGAGTGGGAGTTGAACCCACGACCTCAAAGCCAGACTAGTAGCACAAACAAGCACCTTAAACCATTAGGCCACGGAGAACTCAAGACATGATGAATTCGGAATCCACGGAGAATTCAAGACATGATGAATGCAGAATCCAAAATTAATCAATGTGACACTTGAATTTTCAGCGAAATGCACATTTCAGATTCTGAATCTCAATGGGACATGAATGGATGATTGGTTGAAATTGAATTAATGAAACAATTGTTTAATTCAATTCCGTTGCCCTTAAAGCAATGGATTGGCTTAATTATTTTTTATTTGAAATTGAGCAAATCTGTCTCCATTCAAACAATACAGATAATTTAAGCAGACACAATGGAACATAAAGTTTTTTGAAATCATGATTCTAGAAGCATATTAAATGGTTGAAGACCTTTGAAGTTAGAAAGTTTAAATTCGTAAATACAAATATCATGTTAAAATCAGACAATAGATGTCATGGTTTTGATTCCTCATATCAATTGCAAACAATGTAAACAGAAATAATACTTCTGCATTGAAATGCAGGGACCTTTCCATTGGCTACATTATACGATTTGCAAGCAAGGCAATAATAGACTTGACAATGTTCGATATTTTGATGAGGTCTGTCGTGAGAGAAGATAATATCAGTTAATATAGGTAAACAGAAGCTGTATAAATTCTGAATAAAAACTCTGTAAAGCTATTACTGGAGATTGGTTTACACTATAGCATATGTGAACCATTCGCATATTCAGACAATATTCTATGCTTCTATGCTTCAACTGCAATGCTTCAAAATAAAATAAATCTAAATCTATGTCCTTACTATCAAAAGGTATTAACCTGCTATTATCCACATAATTTAATATATTTTTCTGTAATTATAATCTTAACCTCGTTTTGATTAATCATTTTGAATTAACCTTGTTTTTCTACTCATCTCACTTACTAACCTCCACCTTTATCCAAGTCTGCCAATGCTGGGAAAAATCTGGGTCATGCATCATAAAAGCTTCCTTGTACCTATCTACTAATTGGGTTGTCAATCAAACTGATAGTTAGCAACAATCTGGTTGTATTGTCAGCTGATGTGTAATATGCCCATGTTCTGTAGCTCAGTACTACACTTTGAAACACCAAAGGTTGGAAAATGTAGTCTTGTGTTTGCTTATGGTGATGAATTGTGATGATTGTCCCTTGAAACATCATGCTGTTCATTGCTATCCAAAGGTTTTTTAATTTTTTGGATTTTAGGTTCACCTTTCAGAAGCTTGAAATATTTCACTAGTCCATAAATTAACAAATCAGAGAGCCGAACAAAAATCGACACCAAAAAATGTTCAGGTGTTTCAACAGCAACCACAGACTTTTTGTGTTGCAACTGTGGTTAGATAAGCAGCAACTTGCATGTGATTTGTTGCAATCGTCAGTTACATGTGGGAAAAAAGTACACTCTAAAAATTTCAGACAAAATTAGTTTTTTAGATTCAAAATGGTTTTTTGAAAAACCAAATTTCAATGCAAAAAACCAACATGGATTTTTTTAAAAAACCATTTTGAATCTAAAAACCAATTTTGTCCCGAGATTATTAGAGTGTACTGACTTACTACATGTTGTCAAACATCATGACCCTGAATCGATTCCCAAAGTGAGATATTATGGGTGCTTCCTTCTTTCATCCTTGCCCTGTGGAATACCATCAAAGGTAGTTCGGAGTTTATATTTCACTTAGCAACTGTCAGGGGATATACAGCAATGGAAGGCGTGTTCTTAATTCAATCTAAGTCTAATTTCCCTGAGTCTGGACATCAAATGGATAGAGAGATACAGATAGATTGACTGATAGGGTACATTCCATTCGATCTACTCTAACTACTCCGGAAGTTACGTATCTACTCCAGGAAGTGACGTTTCTACTCCTGGAGTAAACTACTCCAAAGTGGGTCCAAATCGAATGAAAAGAAGTACTTAGGGACGTCACTATTTGGGTGTTCCCTTCCAGTGAGGATTCCCTTGCCAATGGCAATTCAAGACGCCATGTGGCATTTTCAATTGATTGCCATAATTGAGTCAATTGAATTACAGCAATGCACATCAAAACAATGCAATCAGCTACCAAATCAAAGCTTTTGAAGTGCCATTTATTTATGTAAACAATCATACGTCATGGGATATCCCAATTTCTTGGAGCACTTCCTATCTACTCCAAACTGCTCTGATCTACTCCCGGAAATGCAAAACGAACGATCTGGAGTGAAGTACTCCACTCCAGGAGCACTTTGGAGCAGCGAAACGAATGTACCCATAGATTGACAGACAGAGCTGGGTGGTAGAATGGTTAAAGGGTTTCTGACTGGAGCACCAGAGGTCTTTGTCAGCATGGGTTCGAAACCTGGTTTGGGAACCCGAAATTTTCAGTGGACCTCCATGAGCAAAGCCAGCTAGATGTCATTCGAATGAGACATTAAATTGGCGGCCCCTTCATATCAGTGTCTGCACTTTGCAAGTAAAAGATCACTCACATGGAGTAAATATGTTACATGTTTTCTCCTGTCTCATCATACAACCATTGTGAGCGCCAACAACCGGGCTAAGACGGGTACACTTACCACATCTGTCTATCTATCTATCTGTGTATCAAATAAACAGAAGTTGACAT
This sequence comes from Platynereis dumerilii, assembly GCA_026936325.1. Lineage (NCBI taxonomy): Eukaryota > Metazoa > Annelida > Polychaeta > Phyllodocida > Nereididae > Platynereis > Platynereis dumerilii. The sequence continues at coordinate 11,016,283 of JAPTHN010000009.1, forward strand.
CGTTCTTCATCCTAGATTTTTTCAGCTGTTTGCTTTTCTCTTCCATGCACCTGAACATATGCCAACACTCAAAAAAATTTCAGACAAAATTAGTTTTTAGATTCAAAATGGTTTTTTGAAAAACAAAATTTCAACGCAAAAAACCAACATGGATTTTTAAAAAAGTCCATGTTGGTTTTTTGCATTGAAATTTGGTTTTTCAAAAAACCATTTTGAATCTAAAAAACCAATTTTGTCTGAAATTGTTTTGAGTGAAGACATCACTGTCACAACAGAGATCTTCTGGAGTCTTGCCTGGTTTCAGTTGACAACAAAATTAGCCTAAATTGGTATCAAGTAGGTTACTTGACACCTGGTATATCCTGCAGGCCAGGTTTTATTAGGCCTGACTGAGTTCTTTTCTGAAGTAGGTAAAGATGTCTTTTGGCATTTATTGAGGCTCTTGCTTCACAACAGGTGGACGCTTTACACATATGAAGTGACAAAAATGAGTGGTTTATTCAACATGTCATAGATTTATGATGTAATGCCCTATCAGTGGGAAATTCACTTACTCAAGAGTGCAGAAATTATGTCCATATATGTCTGTTTTAGAGTTTTTAGTGTAACTTTTCTGTGGTCACATAATTGTGTAATTGTCCTTTCTCACCTTATCTGTATTCAGCGGTGCCAGTGAAGGTGACATTTGCTGTGTGGCTGACTAGAAAATGGTCTGTGACCCTGAGGCTTGCCCTCTTGTAATGGAATACTTTGCTTGTCTCAAAGCAGCAATGGGGATGGATGGATTATTGGGCTTTACATCCTGTATTTTTGCACTTGGTAAGCTAATTAGGATAGGAGGAGGACACAGTGATGAGGCAAAGGATAATTGAAACAGCCGTCCAACATAGGCCAGGTTACCCAGCAAGAGCCGCATTCGAAACCCTTAGCTTACTCTCCCCCTTACAGTAGAAATAATATGGGGAATTATATGTGCTTATCACAGAGAAAGAATACATTAGCAGCAAATTGATTCCCAATTATGCACCACTCCCATCATATGAAAATGATGAAACTATATGGAGATAAGGAGAAATTATAATCACTGAAAATGTAACTCAAACTAGGTATTACTAATTGAAGCAATTGAGTTTCATCTTCAATATGCATCATAATTCCAACATTCTATACATTAATATAATCAACTGAAAAATGAACACAGTCTGGGGACAAGTCATGCTGTGGATAAAACAGTTGTAAAATGCATGGAAAGAGACAAGAAGCTGAAACAATCTGTACATATAATATTGTATAGTCTCACCTTGAATATGCATGGTCATTCTATGCATTTATACAACTAAATCAGTCCAATGTAGTCTGAGGACAAATGATTTGGTGATAAAACTGCCATAAAAACAAATGGAAAGAAATAAAAAGGTAATAGGAACGAATAAAACGTAGTTGCAGGACAGCCTACGACAGACTTTTATGGATTCTATCTGGTATTTGACTGTAAAAGGAACACACTTGCTGTATGAAAAAAAGTCCTGGTGTTGATTTGTGAGCAAATCAGAGAAAATGATGATATTACAATGTTAATTGAAGAAAGAGGCTCTGAATATAAAGTCTGTGTGGTTGCTATAGGGCATTTTTGGGCCAGTAAAAAAGGAAGCGCCATGGAAAATTAGTTCGAACCATCTTTTCTTGTTGACTAGAGTGCCCTGTATCTAGGGCCCTACGTTTTGCCACATGTGTGCACTGCAGCCACAAAATGTCTATATGCATATTTTTCATCATCTTGGGGTCACATTTAGCACTTTGAACTCTTACAACGCACCCTCTGCCTCAGGTGATTCAACATCTGGAGTATACAGTACTTCTTTTGTGATGCTGTCAGACTTTGTCAAGTTAAATTCAAAACCGATCTTGGCCATGCCATAAGATCAATCATTCCTAAAGAAGTGGCCATGATAACTGCAAAGAGCAATTTCACAGGCAACATAACTCTTCATCATTTAGGTTCAGAAGCAGTTTCTTCTATCTTGCTCTACTTTCTTAGTCAAATTTTCTTTGAGTAAGGGACATTAAATACATTCATCTTCGTTTTGCATGCTGAGCCTCAGTTAGGCCAAACATAATTGATCTTTAGTTTCTTGGATCACGTTTTGTAAAAAAAACTGTAATCTCAATTTTTGTAAATAGAATAAAATGAATGTCTATTCAATTATTGGACAAAATTTGTGAATAAGGCAAATTTTTTTCAAAGGCACAAAATCTGTTTGGTCAGTTGATCAAAGAAGCTAAAATAAATCAATTATATCTGGCCTTATAGATAGAAACCTCCGAAGTTCATGACTTAAAGCACTTTGCCAGGCCCTCGCATTCCACCTGTTAACCACCAGGTAAAGCAGCATAAATAACAAGGATTACCTGCAATGAAGAAATGGTCTCATTGGCAGAAAGGCTTTGTTTTGTTTGTTTGTTTGTGTTTTATGCCTCTGCAGCACCTTAGTGGGCTATATCGAGGCAGGCGATCGCCGTATGATGATGAGATGAGAAGACTGGGAGTCTGGCACATACCCTATTAATTCAGGGATGCCCAGGGTCTTTCAGTTGCCCCAGCACAGAACACTGCATTGGCAGAAAGGCATTGGCAAAGATGTTGAAGAGCAAAGTGTCTCATCCATGCCTTTGGTAGTGATCATTTCCAGTTAACTTCACCTAACTTGATCTGCTAGATCCATGCCTAGGCCAGACACAATTGATTTTTGCTTCTCAGATCGACCGACCCAACAGGTCTAGCGTCCAAAGGGAAAACTTAGTAAGTCACATTTTGGGCCAAATTGAGTTAAGGTCAAAATAGGACTTCTGAGACATGTTTCTATATATTAATTAAGTTTAGATTTTCAAGAAGTGGCCCATTACCCCCAGACACTGGCAAATCCCAGTAAGTCCATCTCTTACTGCAAGGACTGGAATTTAAAAGTTAATTTTCTCAAAATGTCCTAAATGTGACTTACCAGGTTTTCACTTTGGACGCTAGAGGTTTGGTGGCTACGAAAAAGAAAATTAAAAGTACTCACATTTTTGTTCAACCATATTGCCAACCTTGTCAATGGAGCCTGTTGAGGGCCATAAATGATATACACACCCAGGCTCATTTATATCATCAGGAGGCTTTTAATGCCACTGCTACTATAATGGAGTTTCATCTACCACCATATAATGCTTGGGATGCTGCAGACACTTTCCAACAACATTGAGATTTAGCACTCACAGGAAGACTGTTATATGGAATACTATGATACAATGTCAATACGAGATCTTCTTTATCCATATATGTTTTCTGTTCAAAGTCATCTTTCCAAAATGAACACCAATTTCTTTCAGTTTTCATCATTGTTTTATTATTGTGCTATTGCTGTGTACAGACACTTGATAACTTCAGGACATAGGACTGAATTGTTATTATAAGACATATTCTTTCTGATTGGCTGATATGGGCCTTGTATCTTGGCCAAGAAATTGTATATCCTTACAATTCACAGACATTGTTATGCAATTCTTCGGGAGCAAAGCAAATAGATATTCCATTTTTACACCGAGGAACTCGTGTATTGCAGAGGCACACGGCCAAAACTTGCATTTGCACACGGCTGCATACAATCTTTGTCCTAGCACAACTCATCGCATGTTGCACCTGCTGCTGTCAAACTACACATGTTGCTTTATTTCTGACCAAATTCGGGAATGACAGAAGTTCAGTGATGTGCATTTCTTAAATCCACAAGAAACGATGCTTTTCGTCACCTGGAAAAATGATGCTAACCTCCTGCTCTCCCACATGTTTTGATCTGAGCTATAAGTAGGCCATATGTTTTCTACTAAAAGGGGTGTTTTAAGTGTGACCCAAGCTGTCATCATGTGTCACCAGACATAAATTGTGAGACTTGGTCCTTCTTGATGTAGACCTACATCTAGAATTTATCATCAAATCCTGTTCTTTTTTACTTTTCTGTACTTTCTTATCTGGAGAGTGGAAAGGGAGGGGGGGGGGCAATGTGAGCGAAGTGGTATGTACGCTGCTCTGTACCCCAAACTGGATAAGGCATTATATACTCAACAGTCCTAGGCATGTCTACCCCGTGGTTTTGGAGTCTTATCTCCTAAGCGTTTTTGTGGTTTGCCCTCTGCCCTTTTATTGCTACTTTAATTTCTCCAGTGATGGAGACTCTAGATTTGGGCTTGCAATTGTTTGTGGTTTTGTTAACATTCCCAAAATTGGTTGGCTTCTTCACAAGTTTATAACGTTGCATTAGAGTTCTGAGTCAGCTGAGAAATATTCAAAGACAATGAGTTTTCTGAAGTTAATATCCAGAATCCAGATAGATAGATAGATAGATAGATGACTGATGATTGGGGCTATATGTCCTGTATTTATGCACTTGGTAAGTAATTAGGACAGGAAGAGGACACAGCAATGAGGTGAAGGATGATTGAAACAGCCTTCCAACATAGGCCCAGGTGACCAAGCAAGAGCTGGATTCAAACCCGGGACCCAGCGACTGGCAGTCCAGCGCGCTACCACTACACCAAAAACCTCCCCCTGTATAGGTAGATAGATAAATTGGCAGATAGATAGATAGATGGCTAGATGGATAGATGGATAGATGGATAGATGGATAGATAGATAGATAGATAGATCAAAAGAGCGATAGATAGATCGATAGATAGATGGTGGGGTGGAACTTGCTCAGTTGACAACACTCACACCATCCTATGACTGTGTCCCAAGTTCAAATCCAGCTCTGGCATGGTCACCTAAACCTATGTTAGACAGCACTTTCATCTTTTTCATCATTACTGTATCCTCACCCTTTCCTAATTGATCTACCGAGTGCATAAATACAGGATGTAGGGCCCCAGTCACCCATCCTGACAGATGGATATTTTGATAGATTGATGGATAGGTAGGTACTAGGTAAATAGTATTGTTGTAACTCCACATCTTAGATCATTCTTGTTTGATGAAGGGGGGGGGGTTGCTCTATTTGCCCCCCCCCCCCACCTCCTGCATCAGCTGCATGACCTCTTATTTTTACACTGTTGATTTGAAAATAAAGATTCAATGACTGCCACTTAATTATGCATAAATAAATAGCAAAAGCAGCTCTAGTTTCTTCATGGTAGAATGTAAGTTATAGTCCTACCAAAGGCAGATCTACCTTTGGTTTTACTTTATGCAATGTAACTCTAAACTATGTAGTCAACATACTACTTGGGGATTTTGAAAGTCCAGATGTGACTCATCAAAAGGGGTAACCAAGGGACTGGGGCTATAACATGTCATTTTGTGGTTTGTGGTTGAATTAACAACACCCCATTTGTGCAAGATTGTGGGTTGTTTAACTTGAGCAGTTCTGAGCAGACCTGCCTGTAAGGACTATCAACGAAATTGACATTCCGACAATAACTTTACCTTGTACATTAACCAAACCATGCCAATTTTGTATCTGCACATGCCTGCGACCGAGGTGTTTACGTGCTTGCACGGTATTTTTAATTCAAATAATAAATTCCACATCAGTATCCTGACACTAATTGTGACCGCTGACATGAGTCTGAATAAATGGGAGCAGTTTTCTAATAGGAGAAAGCTTGTGTGAATGATGAGCCATTTCATCGCGGTTGAATAACGCTCAAGTTAAGGCAAATCAATTCAGTTTTATCCAGACAATTCTGATGAATCATTAATTTCAAATTACAATGCTCATTAAGATGTTGAAAAGCACCCAGGAAAAGTTCCATAATTACAAAAATTGAATGATTTCCTACTTCGCCTGGTCAGTGAACTAAGTGTAAATTAAAAGTTTAAAACTCAACTTGCCTTAACGTTGATTGGACTGAATATTCAAATGAGTAATGCCCTGAACAACATATTCATTGTAATGCCAGGGCATACATAATCACATAATAGGGAGCAGAAAGGTATGATGCCAACTTAGCAACAATAATTATGATTAACCAAAATTTATGTCAATAATACATATACATGGGAGTCCCCAGTTAAATTCTTATGAAGGAAAATTTAATATTTTTAACTATATTTGTCTGAAAAGATCTATAATTTCCTACTAAGTCATTTGCAATGTCTTCAGGTGTCAGAAATATATGAAGTGAAATATTACAACAACAAACTTTGCAGAAGAATACAAAAATATAATATACCAGGCCTTCTGTTCTTCTTCATTTGTATGAAACCAGAGTGCTTCTTTTGTAGCTAAGCTTGTTATCTGCCAGAAATGCTTTACAAGGAAGTCACTTTTAGGAACAACACTTCCCGCACATGTCTCCTGCACACAATTGAGGTGAAGCCTTACTCGGCATATTGGTCAGAATCTATGAGTTCTTTTTGGCACAGATATAAAAATAAGATAGAAACAGAATGGCTGTTCATTGTAGTCCAATACACTTGGATGTCAGTTTAGTATTTTTTTGTTTCAGTTTTTTTTGGTTTGGTTCTTCTTTTATCATTCCTGAGACCCACTAAACTATTTTGATTTAAACTACATTGACTGTGACATAAATGTACTTGAATATATTGAAAGGATTTGATGAACTTATCTTCTTTGGCAAATGCATGTGATTAATTAACACCCTAATAAAATATTCTCTAGAAAATTAACATGACAGTATACAAACTTATGAAACTTCAGCCTACCCCAACTATCCACTTATGAAACTTCAGCCTACCCCAACTATCCACTTATGTTATGAAAAAGCAAATATTTTCATGTCATTGATCACCACGTTTTTTTTATATCATGTAGGGGAACATGGGGACCGGCGGGCCATGGGGACCGATGGGCCATCCTCTTAACTCCACATCAAAAATGTTTCATAACATCTAATTTGCATTTTTAGTATTGCTTATCACATCTATGAATACCATATCGACCACTGACCAATAAATGGTAGCACAAGCGTGTAGGAGGCAAAATGAAATTTTCAACATCTAAATTTTTTTTTCCTGACTCAGAAAAAGTTTAATATCTCAAAAGTGTGTAGACTCGACGCTATATATTTTCTATGATGATTTGTCCTACATATTGGTGACAATTTACACATTGAATTTTAAGAACAAGAACCATATTTCACCAAGAAAGAAGGGTTTAACTGGTAAGAAAGCTTTTGGGGACCGATGGGCCGCCCAACATGGGGACCGACGGGCCACTATTGAGATTTTCTATAGGTGGCGTATTGGCATGGGGCTGGATATTAAAGTCTTTTATGGGAAAAAGCACAATAGAACTTCAGCTTGCATCTTTAAATGATAAGTTTTGACTTAAATTAATGCCCTCGAATTTACAGTGATAGATTTGCCTTAGTAATGGCTTTAAACACAAAATGGTGGAAATTTAAAATATCCATAATCACAAATTTTCAATCTAGGTAGTATTTGGGATATAATACATAAGGACCCCGTTAGACATTGATGCAATATTGAGTATAAGTTAAATTTTCACCAAAATATAAGCTAATGGAGGGTTATTGATGAATTTCATTGTTTTGATTCAAGATTTCTCCTGCAGGTGGCATACTAGTACAGTATCATTGAAAAATGTTACTTTTCCCCTAAAAATCTAAATGATTGACAGAAATGATTCATTGATGGAGAAAAAATTAAAATATTCTTATTTTTTAATATTCATCAACAAATTTGTGAAAATTAAGCTTTTTTTTTACAGTGTAAAATCTGGGCATATCTATATTCTTTCGATCTCTTATTGTCCTATACACTCAGATGGATCAACAAAAACGTATTGGAGAGAAATTTTGAATTCTTTATCCACCCTTTGGCAAGTTATTAACATGGTCCATCGGACCCCATGGGATGGCCCATCGGTCCCCATGGTTGGGGACCGATGGGCCACCATCTTTCTTGACAGAAAATGTGTTTTCTAAACTTTCTTCCTAGGTTGATCTATGTGAATCTTATGTCATTTTAAAGAGAATTACACCAGCTAATAGGGTGCATAGTATGAATCCTTTATCTGAAGCAGATTTGCCTCCATGGTCAATAATTTGTCAAGCGGCCCATCGGTCCCCACTCTCCCCTATTTAGCAATGACAAAGTTTGGCATACACCATTTGGTTATTTTTTATTTTTAAAAAATTAGGCCTACCTAAGAACAGAACTTACAGGCCAATGTCACAATTAAATCAATATTCTTCAAACTCAAATAGTTAATTGGGTTGAAATATTAATTATGTTTAAGAAACAGCAAAAAGAGGCAGAGGGACTTAACATCAACTCAGAGCTATTGCCACACAAGCAACTGACATATTGTACTAGACAAAAATGGATGTAAGACAACTATGTCTAACCATTTTGGTGTAAAAAAAGATAAGAACTTCCAGATGTCCATAAAAACAGAATGTCAGCCACAATCTGATCAAAAAGAGACTTACAGCTAATGAAAACTGACATCTAATTGTAAATGGACAGCCATCCAGTTTCTTTCCTATTTTTATATTTGGATAGAAAATAACTCATAGATGAGGCCAAAAATATGAATGAGAATACAGTTGGTTAGGCACAATCTGATCAATATTCAAGGTAAGGCTTCAACACAGTGCAGAGAGGGGTGAGCGGAAGGTGCAGTTCCCATGAGTGACTTCCTTGTAAAGTATTTCTGGCAGATAACAAGCTTAGGTACAAAAGAAAAAACCAGACTTGTTTATTCCGGTCATCTCTTTTCGTAATTGTAATATATTGCTGAAAGCATATTCCTGACATCTGAATGTGTTATGGTTAATGACCTTTTAAAATGTCTCATACCTTCAACTTGAATTTCCACAAATCATTCAACTGTTTAGTAGTTGATTCCTGATGACTTAGATCAAGCAGTTTATGAAGTCTGTCGATGGGAAGAGTTGGTCTAGTGGTAGCTACACTGTAAAATCGGAGGCACTGATTCAGCTCAATTGATTGAGTGAGATTGTTGCACAAGTTGATTGAGCTAACATAGATTAATGTTTTAAGCTGAGATAACTCAAAATACCGAGCTGAGATAGCTCAAAATACTAAGCTATGTTGACTAAGGTATTCAAGCTGAGAAAACTCAAAACATTTAGCTGTGTTGATTTACAGCTCAAAATATTGAGTTTTGTTGACTTATTGATCCAAGCTGACACAACTCAAAATTTTGAGCTGTGTTGACTTATTTTTAGTTGTTTTTGATTTATATTTGTGTGACCTATCTTATAAAGTTATTTATGAATTTGGGCTAGAAGCCTATATTTGAACACACTCTGACTTGGAAATGTTGGTTGATGTGTGAAAGCATGCATCTAATTACTCCCACAAATTAATTTTTTTATTTAAAAATAAAAAAGTAACCAGCTAAAGTGGTGTGCTACTCATTTTTTCTCTGGGATAGTGTAATATAAATGTTCTTTTTTCTTGTAAGTAAATAATTATTTAAAATTAAATGCAGTCTTATGAGAAGTGCTTGTTATAGATGGCGCTTTATGTGGCATGACTGAGATGTCAAGCTATCTGCAACAACTGAAGCTTTCATGTTTTCACAGCTTAATGTTATGATTCGTTTGGACAACTTACAGCATTGAGCTATCATACCTTGACAACTTATAGGATTGAGCTATCATAGCTTGAAAATTATTAACATTCTCAGACAGCTCAAATTACTGCTTCAACACAGTTTTCAAATTTTACAGTGTAGCGTGCTAGGCTGGCAATCGCTGTGTCCTGGGTTCGAATCCAGCTCTTGCAGGGTCACCTGGACCTACATTGGATGGCTGGTTCACACATCCTTTGCCACACTACCGTGTCCTCCTCCTGCTCCTGTCCTAATTAGCCTAGTGCATAAATACAGGATGTTAAGCTCTAATCATCCATCTGAAGTCTGTCGATCTTCCAAAAGCTTAACTGAGGAAATTTTAAAACTTGACATATTCACATCTCAAAAATACGTGTAGGCACTCGTCAGTATACCTTTTGACTTGTTCATCCCTCTTAAGTTTTTGCAATAAAATATGGCATTGCCAACAAGTTATTCCAAAAATAATGGCACCATTTTAAACAATGCCCAAACAGATAATAAAAGCGAAAAATTAGCACATCAACTCTATTTTTGAATTTTACAGGACAATTTGAAAATTTGAGTTTTGCAGATTTGAAAATGTAGCAGACAAAATCATTATGGTTTGCGAAATTTTGAAATATTTGAGTTTTCATTTTTTGATTCATCACACAGTTTCACACACCTTTAATTTACATGATTATCACTCAGTGTCAACTGTGTCATCTAATAAATCACCTTACAATTTAATAGTGCAGTAAATTTGTGTTTTACATGTTTAATATGACATTTCATTGAAATCGAAAAAGAAGAAATCATTTAAATGGCACTTATTTGATAAATATAGAATGGAGTGTGTTGTAAACTCTTATGATCATATTTTTGGTAAAAGTGAATCTTACTGCCTGCTAACTTACTTGCATGACAGCCTAGCCTATATACAATATGAATTGAATTCATGATGGCACGGCAGAGATTATTAAATAATTGGGATGATTGATGTTCTTGATTCGGCAGCTGTTGAAGAGTCTGTCAAATTTTGAGTGACAGCTCTTGACAACCTGCTCAGAAAAGAGGCCCAGTGCCTTCTTCATCTGTTCAATTAACTCTGGCACACAACGGAGAAGGATATGAACTTTAGTATAGTGAAAGAAATCCCTAATTCTTGGTATGCTCTTTCCAATTTTGCAATGTTGCCTTGGTAAACATCATCAATTGTAAAGCAAAATGAGGCTTGAAGAACATCACAAAGTGGGAAAAAAGCAGTGTGGAACTCATGAAGTGTTGAGGTAACATGTTGGAGCATTATTGTTGGTCAGCATTTCAAGGTTTGCGAGGAACTTGTAGCACTCCTTACCCTCAAATGTACCTCCATGGTGCTGCTCCTTTTGGATGTAAAGAACCTCGTGCCAGTGATCAAGATCTGAGAAGTGCCAGTGCTCAAGATCTAGGAGGAGTTTCTTCAATTCAGGGGGTTTTAAGTCAATGATCTAACTCATAATATACATATACTTAAGTTATTTATAGATATAAATGTTTTGACATATATGCTTAAGGGCCCCTATGACTGCCACAGGTGGCAAATTTGCCAAAGAAACCTGTGAAAGTGAAAAAAGTTGGCATTTCTTCCGTTAAGTGGGTTAAAATAGCATGCCAACTTTCCTCAGGATTGCCAACTTTACCCCGTTTTACGGTAAGTGCAATTTTGCTGCGGGCCTGATGGCAAGATACACTCTCACAAGTACGGGGTAACGACTGTTTTATGAAGAGGTAACAGAGGGTAATTGAGGGAAATACAGGGTAAAGGTGAGGGTAGTTGAGGGAATTTGAGGCTAGGTGAGGGCACAACACCCTATAGTCGAAGGTATAGGCAAGGGCAAGATTGGTTGAGGTGAAAAGGGGTAGGCAATGCAGGTTGAGGTAAAAGAGGCTCCGTTGAAGGTATCGAGTTTATGAGTGAGCACGGTGGTGTATCCTGCCATGAGGCCTAGTTGCAAGTTAATAGTCTAAAATTGTTCAACCAGTTTGTGCTTGATTTGTCTATTTTGGATGATAACTTTGAATTTCTATCTTGTCAAACAATGAATATAAATTTGCAAGTGACTTTGCGGTTTCATGTACCGCTATTTCATCTGATGTCTTTTAGTTATTGTTAATACTTGTATGTGTCTGTACTATTAAAGATAAATTTACATGAAGCAACTTGTCGTATTTTTTCTTTAAACATATACCAGGTTATCCAAAAGTTAAGGCCAAACAAAAATTATCTTCAGCTTCTCAGATCTTCTCTCGCGGCATTTTTTTAGGCCCACTTTTTTTTACAAAAACAAACTAAAATTAAGGTGGCTCGCTACTCATGATAAATGGTAGTTAGCGCACATTGACGCGCAGCCAGGCAGGCCCTATCTGTCGTGACGTCACCACAGCAGCAAGGCCTTGCTGACACAGCTTCAACATTTTTTTAAATTCTGATATTTTAAAGCGTCGGCCGCTTTGATTGCCATTTGCGCCACTTCCGATGGGGTTAGAGACTTCTCGTTTGGAGCATTAGATGCGCTATGAAGATGACTATAACCTGCTAGCCTTAGTAGAACATTTTAATAGGCGATTTTCGGCAAGCATGTCTAGTTTCTCAAAAATGACCCTGTAACACAAATAAATGTTTATATCAATTTCCAGGCCCGTAGGGCCGTATGTCTGTATCATTATATTGTTCCCTACTTCATTTGGAAGCAAATGACAAAGAAATAAAAAATTCTATCCCGTCATTTTTTTTTTAGCGCTATGGTTCATAAAAAAAATAAAATTTTCAAAATCATAACTTTTGATCCGAACCCCCAGAAAAGTTCTATAAACTAAATATATCTTTCTGGAATTTTATTCAGCTATTCCATATAGCTCTCCTCTTTAATTCCATGCTTCATTTAATAACATATGATGAATGGCCACTGAATGGCAGGGAAAACTTCACAGTGAAAAAATTAAGAAAAAAATTGAGTTTTTCAGGTTTGCGTGGATTGACTTTCTTTTACATAACCTCAAATATTTTGAAAGAAAGGCTGGTTGCGACCACTTTCGTTTATATATCTTTGCTATAAACTATATTTTGGATCATTTTAAACTATTTTTAAGAAATCCTATCTTAGAAAGTTCACGAGTATCGAGCCACCTTAAGTATGTCTGACCTAATATCTTTTTCTCTTTCAAACCAACATTCTTGGAACAGAGAAATGCAGCAGAAAAAATGGTGAAGTGCGTTGCTGAGATTAGGAAATTTCTTCATGAAAATAAGCTCTGCAACAATGGAGAAAAAACAGAACTATTGTTCATCGGCAGTCCACATCAACTCAATAAACTCCAAATATCTTCAATCAATGTGGACAATGTGAAAATTACTGCAGCTGACCATGTCAGAAATCTTGGCGTAATCTTCGACAAAAACATGTCCATGGAAAAGCAAATCAACAAAATGTGTCGCAATGCCTATTTCAACCTGAGAAATATATCAAAAATTAGGAAGTCATTGGACAAGGAAGTTTGCAAAACTGCAGTTAACGCTCTTGTCACTCCTCACCTAGACTATGGAAATGGTCTTCTATATGGTACATCAAGTCATTTGATAAAGAAACTTCAAGTCGCCCAAAACTCAGCGGTTCGACTTATAGAAAAATTGAAAAAGCATGACAGTGTGAGCCAATATAGGAAGCAGCTACATTGGCTGCCAATTCCAGCTAGAATCCAATTCAAACTGATGCTAATTACATGGAAAGCTGTCAATGGACAAGCACCTGTGTATATTCAAAATCTGATCCAGTCAAAACCCAAACAAAATTGTAATCTAAGAAGCAACAACAAAGTTCTCTTAAAAGAACCAAGTTCTTGCAATAAAAACAAATTTGAAGACAGAGCTTTTTCGCATGCTGCTCCAAAACTTTGGAACAAACTTCCAGATATTGTCAAGGCCTCGACAACACTTGAATGTTTCAAGAGAAATCTCAAAACTTGTCTGTTTAAGACTTTCTACAAATAAAGCTATCATACACAAGCGCTAGTGAGCAGTTTACTGGAATTAGCGCTATATAAATGTCTATTATTATATATATTATTATTATTATAGAAATTATGGCATTTAATCAACAGAATAATTTAGTTGAGACTGAGACCTATGATTTTAATTATGTAAATGCCAAAGCATGAAGACGGGACGGCCTGAACGCAAAAAATAAATTGTAAAGACTCTAGATTGTAATTATCTAAATTATTTTTTGAAATTCATTTGAACATTTTGTTTTGGAAATTTTGTTATTTATGAACTTTTTTTTTTTTTTGGAAATTTTTTTTTTTTTTTCGAACATTTTTATTATTTTTATTTTTTCCGAACTTTTTTTTTGGAAAATTGTTATTTCAAACATTTTTCGTAGTCACGCATGATGAGAATAAAGTGCCAGGATCATATTATGGGATATCTGAATCACTTCTTTTGATTGAACCATCGTTTATTTGCCATCTGGTTCACTCCTCGCATGTTTGCCATAAGGGAAGACACCTCGCTCTGCTAGGTGAGCCGGTGTCTCTGTCCCGTCTATCAGGCTGCACGACTTCCTGTTCCTCAAGGAAGTATGGGTAATTATAAATATTGCTAAGGCAACCCGTAAAGTTATTTTTCTTTTATAAATGCCATGAGACAATCGAAGATTAGTGAAGTGTGTAATGGACTAAGTCTTGTCGTTTTGTTGGTCTCAGGAGGTATTGTCTTTCAATGAAGTAACTTTTTTTTTCTTTTAAAATATATAATATATTTAAGAGGCATTTGAAGCATCACAGATGCTTTGTTTACAGCTCTGCTTTGTTTACAGCTCTAGCAATTGATCTGAAGAAATCACATTTTTTTCTTAGTGCCAGAATGAACCTATGATGTCATAGGTGGATGCTCCATTGCCAACCACTAGAGGATATGCAAAATTGGTGCAATCAATGATGCCATAGGTCAAACTGGCCAGTAGCATCCGTTGTGGACAGTTTCATCATAGCCTTGCAGTTGCATCATTGCCAGAGCGGCCAATAATATCACAACAACTCAGGTGCAAGGTTGGACGACTTCTGGGGGGGGGGGATCTGCTCAAAAGCTGTCAATTGATCCTCATATCTCCATATTAACTCCTGTGAACTGTGATAACCAATAAAACAATATAGGATAAAAGTAATTGTTGGTAGTTTTTCACTGAAAGGAGCCAACAAAACTGTAACAGTAAACAAAATGCTTAACTTGACAGATCCATAATATCAAATCCAATTTAGATCAGACACATTTTGGTGAACAACTGTGATTAATATCCAGTTATCCTATTAACCATGCTTGGTTGAAGTTCAGGCACTTTTGGTATCACTAAATAATAAACAATCCCCCCTCCCCGTCAACACCTGAGTTTTTGCTGTGGTATCATTGCACGGGCCAACCAACATGAAAGATAAATGTCTTTCACTTGTTCTAATTTCATGATGCCAATCTTCACCATAGTAAATATAAGGGTGAGATATTTGAGTCATGCTTCACTGGTCATGGGTTGATTCCAAGTCAGAAATGAGCTGAAATAACTGCTTCAGCAATATCCTATGCATTCCACAGGCACACCAGCCCAAGATTTGCTTATAATCTAACATTCCAAGCACTTTCAATGGTTTTAAATACCTTCTAAGTGTCCAAAATCAGTCTTCATTCTTCTGTTTATCATTGGGAGCAAGGCAGCATAAGAAGGAAGTCAGCTGGCATTTACAGAATCATCAGGATTGGCCCCTTGATTCAGTCACATGATTGTTTTACCTTATGTATGCATGTCAATTAAGGACCATATAAGGAGTGTGTGTGGAAGACTAAAGCTCATAAGTTTGCATTGGTCATAAGTATGATGCTATGTTTAAATAGCATTTAGCAAAGCAATTACAGATGTCTTCATGCCACTGTAAAACACAAAGATTAAAAAATGAAAACAGTGTAAAGGGATTAAAATAGATTCACTAAAATAGAGACAAAACACTTTCAATGCCACAATCATTTGCTAACACCATCAGCAATACAATGGCACCAAATTACACATAGTCAATGCCATGTTGAAGGCGGGGGCAGGGGAGGGTTGTTGGGCTGAGCCAACGTGCACCCACTCCCTAAATGCGGATATATTCAATACTTAATATTTGTATTTTTACAAAAGTCACAAAATTTACACACCCAATGGTACATAATGTCCAGCACATGCCACTGATACTAGTGATAGATCTATATCTGTGAGAAGTATTGCAGTTGAGAACTTGAGATTTGCCAAAAATAGTGGTTATTAAAATCACAAATTTAAAATACTTGTTAATTTTGTGTGTATTTGAATTGGCACTTATTTAATGCATTGTCTAAAATGAAGGGTTTATTTACTCATGTTCCCGGGGGGGGGGGGGTACTTCGCGGACTTTTGCATACGGATGCGCCACGGCAATTTTGAAAACCAGAACCATTTTAATCCGGAAACTGCGCCAAAACCACAAACCATTTTAATCCTTCACTAAACTTTTGGCAACCAATTTAATCTTCATGGTTTTTAAACCATTTTAATCCTCTTTTGAAGCCGATTCTAACGGTACCAAACATGTTGGGGTTGTGAAAACCAGAACCAAATTAATCAGAATTGTCAAAAAACCAAAACCATTTTAATCCAAGAAGGCCAAAAAACCTAAACCATCCAGCGGCGCCTCTATATACACCCTTATAGAGTGAGTACCCCCCCCACCCCCGGGCTCATGTTTCAGTAGGGTGGGATATTTCTGATAACTTTTATTATCTTGAATATTGAATTTTCTGTAATTATTTTGATGTTTTATAAATTTGCTTAATTTTTCAATTACTTCATGGCTCAATTTCCATAATCAGTTATAAAATAATACACAAGGGGGCAGCAGCTCCTTGCATTGTAATTCAACTGGATATGGGCTTTCTTCATTTATAGTCGGATGTTTGCCTTATAGTTTGATGTGTACAAAATGTATTGAGCAGGGAACATGGAATGGCAATTTGGAGGAGGATGGATCACAGGCCTACAGTAAAACTGCAAATATTTTAATTTGGTAAAATGTGTGAACCAGATCTAGAAATGCGACACTAAAACTTGTGACGGCCTTAAACAAATTTATGTCCCGTCTACCATAAAAATTTTGATCCAGAATTTAGGATTTTGGACTCTTCTACTGGAAGAAAAAATCACAGCAGTATGTCCACTTTTCATGCTCAAAGATTGATGTGCAAAACAAATCCAATATCAATTTCATTAGGGTATTAAGACAGCAATTTGTACCACAAGAAAAAGTGCAAATCAGTTATGAATTTATTAAAACTTTATTGTTGCAGTCAACAAGAAAATAAAAAAAAGTTAAGTTTATCACAAATCCAACTGTAAGTAGAGAATAAAAATTGAAACAAGAAATCTGTTGTTTAATAGAACAACATCATTGATGGTTTTCTATTAGGCAATCTCAAAGGAAAATATTGCCGGTTGTTTAACTAGCATTGATATATCAGATTTAATTGGCTCAGGCCTGAGACGGGAGAACCATAACATAGCCGTGAATTCGCATCGATTGACGGCTTTTACTATTGACAGGAGGATTGATGGTGCAATGCTCTTCCCATTAATAGACCACAGTTAACTATATAAAGTCAACATTGAACATCTGCATGACACATAATATTGTAAGTGATACATTCTAATTTCTTGTTAAGTTAAATAATGGTTATAAATATGCACAACTAGATTTCCGGAGCAGGCTATGCAATAGTAGAGATCATCAATCTGGAAATACAAAAATGAAATAAGTTAGAATCTGATCAATTAAACAGAATGGTAAAAAAAATGAATTTATTTGTATTTAATTGATGAGACTCCTTGGCCATATTACTTTTGAATTAACTGTCCTGTCTGAAATTTGTTTAATGGAATTTAGAATTCTCTGTCCCTCAGCTCTGGGTGGGGTCTTTTGGTCCCCCATGTTCTTTGGCAATTTTACTTTTGAATTCCCAGTCCCCGATCACCCCCATCCACAGCCAGGGGTGCCGGAAGGAATAGCGGGCGGCAGGGGCGGTCAGATGAAAAAAAGGGCAAATCATATTCACACCAATTTCGCATGACAAAATTTAAATATAGAGTCACTAGTAATTTTGAATATATGCTTACTAAAACTTACTAATTTGTGCCTAAAATTAGTAAAATAAGGCCTAATAATGTTTTTACTTTTAAGATCTAAAGGGCACCCTTGCCCCCCCTGCCCCCCTTTGACAAGGGCAGGAGGCGCAATTGCCCCTCCTGCGCGCCGTCCTGTTCCGCCACCCCTGTCCAGAGCCTCATTGACAGGCTATGATGCTTTAATTAAATTTATTTTCAATTCAACCAGTACATATTCTGTGCAGTTATTTATCATTCCTCAGCAAAACATTTGCACCACCGGACATAACAATCTGACCATTGCATATAGGCCTATATGCAGTTTGATTG
Source organism: Platynereis dumerilii (assembly GCA_026936325.1). Classification (NCBI taxonomy): domain Eukaryota; kingdom Metazoa; phylum Annelida; class Polychaeta; order Phyllodocida; family Nereididae; genus Platynereis; species Platynereis dumerilii. The sequence continues at coordinate 11,034,398 of JAPTHN010000009.1, forward strand.
CATCATTTTTATCTTCACCAGTATACCCTGCGTGAGAGTACCTCTATTTAAAAAATCTTTAAGTTAAAATTACCAGAACGTCCTCAATCAAAATTATTTCTCTGATCTCACCAGAAGAGGCCACATAGCAGGTTACAAGAGAAGAATACAGTTGTTGACTATATAGTATCAAAACTTAAATTTTCACTATTCACAGGATTGAAAAATTGGCCAGTTGGTTGCTCCCCCTCATGGTAAATGGTCATATCCATTTGAAAGCCTCCAATTTTTTCAAAACAGGAATAGGGTCAATAAAATCTGCTGGCTCAGGCTGGAGTCACCATAAACGTATGAATAAGAAGGGGACAACCATTTAACATCAAAGTGAAGGTGGGGGGGGGGGGGTTGGAGTAATTTTTTAATTTATAATTTCTTGCTCTGTTTTGCTGAAATAAATGAATTCTTTTTTTTTTACCAGTCTTGAAATAAATAATTTTTGGAAGGGGTATTTCTGAATAAACCTCCAACCCCCTTTGGAATTAAAACATTAGATTCGTTTTCAAAATGCAGTACTATAAATTAAACACAATGCCTTTGAGATATTCAAGTTTATATACAAGGGAATATCTTTGTTGATCTATGTTTTATTTACCTTGTACATGTAAACTAATAAAACATTTATATTTTTTCTTTCTCACATACCGTTCCCAAAAGCACTGTTTCTTTCACAGGAATAAAAAAGCTGTCATCACATCAGCGTCCTTTTGAAGACTATTAATAAGAGGTGGCAGTTTAGCAATGACTACCTGAAATTAAATAATATGTTTTTATTTGTAGTGTTACGCAAGTTTGCTTGCACAAAAAGGTATATGTTTTTAAGCAGTTTATTGAGACCTTACAGCTCAGCTACAATACAGCAAGCACGCAAATACAATTTACAATTTTAATGTTTTAACTCATAATTTGTCATTATTCCAAATAATAAACTTATATAAACAGGTACACTGTTTAAAAAACAAACTCACCTTAATTTTAGAGCAAGGTGCTTGCTGGAATTAGCCTATTTGTTGTCTCTTCAGGTACATTTAATTCCTCAGCTCCTCCAGAAAAAAAATTATAGCACACCAGTAACCTGAAAATATGAAGTATTACAATTAGAATATCAATTTAACAAAAGAATACAACTGTTATCAAAAAGGAAAAATCAAGAGTAATATTTTATATTATTATATACTATAATCTACACTTGCAAATATCCAACCGCACTGGATGAACACTCACCTATGATACTTTAGTGGTCAATGTGGAGAATATGATGTCCATTTGCAGAGAATTTTATCTTCATTCCTTACTGTTATACGGAAGCCTGCAACAAATAATACAGAATTGTATAAGCGTATTATAGCCAATGTCCAAGAGTTGCAATTTAATTTTCATTGGGATATGGATTAGAGGAAGATACAAAGACATAATAATTTGTATGCAATAAAATAATGATGTGTCACACATCTCGAATCTGACCAGATATAGATTAGAAATGGTGAAGAAGGGTTTCACTGTACTTTTTGGTGGGAGGGTACAGTGAATCAGTGCCGTTTTGAAAAAATTAAACTCTTAAAAATGTTTTCCCACCTTCAGAATAACTAAGGTAAGTATTTGAACTGTATTTCCACCAGGTTCAATGACTGTTTTTTCTGCAAAAAAACATCCCGTAGTACCAAGAGTTGCTTGTCATTACTACAGAGAATAAAGTGATCATGGTACCCTGAATGGCTCCCAATTCGCTGTGCCCGGTTGAGCGCCCGTCAAATACATCAAACAAATGAACATTAAATAAATATTGCCATTTACCATCCAAAGAAGTTTGTTATTCACAGTGCCCCATGATTCACTGCAACCCTGCTCCCCCGTATTAATCTCACTGAGACAAAAAGTGTATCTCAATGATGAAAACATAGATATAGAAAATTATATTAATATTTTTGATTGTATATCTACCCACTGTTAATGTCCACCGTGTTTGAAAACACTATATACAGTCCAAACCCGTTTTCCAAGGCACTGTCACTGCATTGTTGCAAGTCTAGAAAAAAAATACTCAAAGAAAAAACATGCAATTAGCATCACTGTAGGCTAGTGATGAAAAAAATATACTAGCACTGAGACAAAAAATGTTGCTCTATGATGAAAAAATAGATGTTTATATAAAATTATATTAATGTTTTTTTAAAATTGCATATCTTTCCCACTGTTGATGTCCATCATGTTTGAAAGTGATGTGTATACTGTCTAAACCTGTTTTCCAAGGCACTGTCACTGCATTGCTGCAAGTCTAGAAAAAATATGCACAAAGAAAAAAGATGCAATTAGCATCACCATAGTGATGAAAAAATATAAGAGCAACAATCCGCATGATAAAAATATGTGCATTAATTATTATTTTTCCTTACTGATCAACCCTATCGAGAGAAACTTCAATCAGGTGACAATGTAGTTTATAATTATATTATGTTATTGTTATTGCACCAGAAGGAATGCTTAAAATACTAGACAGTTGTAACAAAGTGTCAGATCACAGTAAACTGTGAAGAGTATTGTCTGGCTTGATATGTTCTGCTGCAATAAATGAACAAAACAAAACATCAAACAGAGCAGCACTCAAAGCTGAATAGTCTATTTTCTGATATGACATTCATAATTACAAAATAGCATTGAAAATTCTGACTGGCATGTCAACACAGTGAAAATAAACTTACCAAGACTCATAATCCTTTCAGTTCCTTTCTTCCACAAGTTATTAGAACTTCAAAAATAATGGATTCGAATGTTCTTGCAGGCAAAGGTTATGGATAAATGTTTCTTCTTGAAGATCACACACAGTTATCCACAGTGCAATGACTTCTCAGGCTGCTGGCTTAGGTGTTTTGACGGTTGGTCCAGGTTGATGGAGGAGGGGGGGAGGGATCAGTGACATCAAAAAATAATCTCTAAACAGTCAGAGGCAGCTTGGGCTGTGTTGCTCATAGTGTTAGACAAATTCAAAGGTAAGATTTTATGTATTAATGATATATTATTGCAAAAATATATTGTGACCAGAGACAACCTTAATCTATATATTAAGGGATGCAATAGTGCAAAAAATATAAAAGCTGCAATTGAGGGAAATATTAGCTGTTTCTGCATGATTGCATTCCCAAGCCATTCCAGAGTGTGACACCCTTACCTAATATGTCAACAAAGCAGGACAGGACTGATCTTACAGATGTGAGAGTTAAGTATCTTTTAATAGCTGGTTGGGCCCGTGTATCATTGGCTCATCTGGCCATGACATAATTGCAAGGCTATGATGAAGTTGTCTACATGAAATGCTATTGGCCAGTTTGACCTATGACAGCATAGCTAGCACCAAAGTTCTATAGGTTCCAATGGAGTCTCCAGCTTTGACATCATAGGTCCACACTATGAAAAAACGTATTTCTTCAGAGCAATTGTGAGAGCTGTAATGGGAGACCTTCTGTTGATTCAGTTTGACAATGATGTAATTTCGAAGTAGTCAGAAGGTGAGCACTTGTTTGCATATTCTCATAGTAGAATAAGTATAGGTTGTTCACCACGGCAGGGGGAATATATATGCGATTTATCACCCAAAGGCTTTAGTCCGAGGTGTGATAAACACATATTCCCGATCCCATGGTGAGTAACTAACTTATACCATGAGACAAACGCTCAGTCAAATGTGAGATGTTAAGTGGACAACAAAGAATATGGGAATTATCGCAATGGAATACTGGCATGTGATTGGCTGACAGACTGACGGAGCTGTCGCATAAGAACTATTGTGAGAGAGTGGTTTGCCTCAGCTGTTTTTAGATGCTCAACTATTGCCTCTCATACTAGCTTCCATTTACAGCACATGCCCCATTAGACCAACAGAATAATTTAGGCTCAGGTGGATTTATCAGGCTGCATGACTTCCTGTTCCTCAAGGAATTGTGGGTAATTATGTGCGTTGCTATGGTAACCCCGGAAAGTTATTTTTCTTTTTATGTAAGGAGACAATTAAAAAGTGGTGAAGTGTGCAAGACATTGATTTCCTTGGTCTAGGGAGACATTCTTTCCAATCAAATTAAAGTAAATGTAAGAAAAACGATTTTAATGATCGGTAGAATTAAAATGATTAGGTTTCGCTTGGGTCAATGACTTCCAACAAAACCACTCACAACTATGATTATAACTTTTGCTTAGTGTTGTAATTGCCCACAATTACAAATATAAATTGTCCCCTACGCCTTTTCGCCGGTTACAGATTGTTTGCGTCACTGTGCTTCAACTGGGTATGGGTTATAAAACTTCGTAAGTTGCATAAACCAAGCTCAATGTTATTGAAATAGAGGCTGGTGTATGACAATTTCTGATGTTTTGTAACCCATAAATATGCCATTCCAGAAATGTTTTACAAACAAACAGTCACTGATACATATAACAAAGCTAATTTTATGAATTTTCTTGTTATACGTGTAGGCCTATAACTCCATTTTTTTTTATAAAAGGAAATTTGAGTCTGTCACAAGGATACATATACTTGAAACGTTCTTAGCACGGATTCCTATGGCAGATTGCACCCGACTTTGATTGTTAGTTTTGGTTTACCTAAACGACGGTTTATGCACAACATAAACAAACCCAAAGCGAGGCTGTCACATGATCCGCCGGTCACGTGACCCTCGCCAGTTTCTTTTTGTTTTCTTGACGAGCGGGTGTGTGCTATTTCAATCAACTTATTTGGCTTAACCCGCCATCCACCCCGTCTCCTCCTAACTCCACTTAGATTCCATTCATATTATCTTTCATATCTACTCATGTTATCTTGCCGTACCTTTCTATTCATGAGGTATCTTGCCGTACCTATTCCATTCTATTCATGAGGTACCTTGCCGTACCTATTCCATTCTATTCATGAGGTACCTTGCCGTACCTATTCTATTCATGAGGTATCTTGCCATACCTATTCTATCCATGAGGTATCTTGCCATACCTATTCCATACATGAGGTACCTTGCCGTACCTATTCTATTCTTCCCTATTCTATCCATGAGGTATCTTGCCATACCTATTTCTTATCCTTATCTAGTCTTTAAGGTATCTCGCCATACCTTCTGACCGCTGGTGAGACAACACCGATCATCCGCTGGTCGGAGCGCTATTGGAAACACACGTCCCTGTCCCACGGGGTGAGGGTTGCGTGGCCAGCTCGCAGCTGTTATTTGGGCTCGCTCTTAAGTAGGGGGGCATCTATCTGGCCCCAAGTTTATTCTAGTTCACATTTGTTTAGTATTCTTAGATAGTTGGGAGCTTGTTCGCCTCTTCGGACGTGTTCAACCTCCTCGCAGTCGAGCTTGTTCGCCTCCTCGGACGTGTTCAACCTCCTGCTCGCCACCAGGCTCTTAACTAGCTTAACTTTAGTTTAGATGGGTTTTGGGCTTTTGCCCGGCCTCGTGTTTTTTTTGCTAGATGGGTTTTGGGCTTTTGCCCGGCCTTGTGTGTCTTTTTGCTAGTCGAGTGAGTAGCCCCGATTGTTCCAAACTTTAAAATTTTATTTTTCAAATAAAACTTTTAAACTTTACGTTTGTGTTTGTTGTGCATAAACTGTATACATACCTACCAGAATCCAGGAAATTGACCACTCAGAAAGTTTCTTGGGTTTGTCTCTAGCTACCATAGGAAAGGAGACTCCGAACCTAGTTTTGTGAGGAATTAGGAATTGCCTCTTTGCTGCACTATGTAGAGCAAGGACACCGTTGATGTTGACATTTTGCTAAATTTAGTTGTGCAAATGCTGAAAGTATTCTGAACGGTATTCTCTGGAGTGATCCAAAATTGTATGCAAAAAATCAAATCTCTTAAGACCGCCAATTGTAGGCCTAAAGTCAAAATTGATGACTACATACTGTAAGTAAGACAAACACATGCAACATTTTCAGCCACAACAATTGATATTTAGAGGTTTCACAAAACATTTGAAATTCATAATGTAATTCTCCATTCGCACATTTGAAAAATTGGTATTTTGGCTACACTTCTTGAAAACTTTGTGCACCACAAAATGTCTGTATATATTTTCCCATTCATGTTTCACTTTCACTTTTTTCCAAATCTCCTTTGTGTTACTGAGTTTTTGTGTCCTTTTACATTAACTTATCAAACGTCAAAAGGAAAAGCAATTCCATACAAAGATAATGCTATTGGTTGTCTGACTGAAATATTTTGAAATTCTACTAAGGTCCATTTGTTTTGCTCTGGAGTGTCTATCTATAATTATCCTTCTAAGAGACACAGACCTCCACCTGGGGCAGCACCTTCCAGGAGAAAGCTGTTTCAATAAGGTCTAGTGTTAAATCACTCAATTTTATGTGAAGTTGAAACACATCTGCTGTAGCCTATTGCAATTTTCACCCATCACTCTAAAAAATGTCGGGACAAAATTGGTTTTTTAGATTCAAAATGGTTTTTTGAAAAACCAAATTTCAATGCAAAACAAACATGGATTTTTAAAAAAATCCATGTTGGTGTTTTGCATTGAAATTTGGTTTTTCAAAAAACCATTTTGAATCTAAAAAACCAATTTTGTCGGGATTTTTTTAGAGTGATGTTGGGGTCAGTGGCTGTGGACTGTACACAGTAAAATCTGAATTCTGAGTTAGCTTAAATGATTGAGTGAGATGGTTGCACAATTCCTTTTAGCTATCATAGCTTGTTGTTTTGAGTTATGACAACAGAAAGATTATCATAACTCAAAACATCAAGCTATGTTAGCTCAAAGAAATTGTGCAACCATCTCACTCAATCATTTGAGCTGACTTGAAATTTCAAATTTTACAGTGTAATTGTCACTTCAGTTTAAAAGAAAAGATAGAGACCTACTTCAGACAACAAGGTTTTGAAAAATGGCAGACCTGGAACAATTCTGTGTACTAGGCCTACTTTACTCTGTCAAGCGGATAGGCAAATTAGGCAACAGGACTGTCATGACTTCGTTTCAAATCCTGTATTAGTTATAATCAGGAGGATAATTTTTTGTCGTTTTTCTCAGTGACTCTTTATACTGAACCAGGTTTTTCGAAGATCGTCAGTCATTCAGACCTGACAGACAGTTTTTCCAGTTGGTCTGACAACTTGATCCTCTTTGTCAGACCAAATGTCTGACAACTCAGTTTGAAACTTGGTAATCAAAAATATTGAAAAAAGTTTTATTAGTAATTTTGCAACATTAGTGTTCACTTTCCTGCTTCTCTGGATTATTGAACATTTACTTTGATTGTTGTGAATGACCTCCAAAGCCCAAACATGGGGACAATTTGTGTCTTTGAATTTTTCGGTCTGACAAGAACTCTTTCAGTCTGACAAGACCTATTTGTGTGTCAGACCAAGTGTCTGGCGTTGCACTGATGATCTTCGAAAAGCCTGCTGGACCTTTTAAAATATTCAAATGCACACTTAGAAGAGATTGAAAAAGGTTTATTTTTGGGTCAAATCTTCAAGTCAAAGTTCTGCTGCCAAACTCTTAACTTGTGGCTTTTGTCCTTACATCCAAAACAGTGTTTTTAGCAGTGGAGCAGTTGTGACATAAACACAGAGTCGCAACTATAAAGCAGCTGTTCTAGGAATTCATTTTCAGTGTTTGTCTTGAAAGTGATTCCAGGAATAACTTACATATCAATTAGGAACAATGAAGTTCATTAACTTTTTAGAGCCTCACATCAGGAACCAGCAAATGAAATAGAATATAATAGAATAGAATAGAATGGAATAGAATAGAATGGAATAGAATAGAATAGATAGATATGGTAATTGCAGCCCTCTGAGCCCAGATCTGAGCACCCATGAAGGTTGATTGATGAGATGGGAAGGAGAGAGTGCGAGTCCTCAACATGTTGCACATTTACCCCATAACAGACAATGTGAATAGAATGGAAAAACAACGACAATTTTCAGGTTAAAGAATTACCATAGAATGTGTCATAATAGACTTTATTCAGGTGAACTGAAAAAATATATATATAGGTCTAAAAGGGAGTTACATGGGGTTCACTGATCAGACCAGACCTACACAGAAAAATTCCTTCCAAAAAACGTAGATGAATATGAGCCTTGTCTGATGAGTGAACCCAATGTAACTTTTAGTTAAATCTGGCCTTGAAAGTTTTAACCACGGTCACAGATATTATATCGAAATTGACACCATCTGTTATTGCTCTCTGCAATAGGTTTGAGCATACCCAGTGCCAATTAGGTCAAAGCAAATTATCCATTGCATTGCGATAGTGTTTCGAGGGGACCCTCAAGTCTAATTCTTGCCTACATCTTGAGGAACAACATGCACTAAGCTCTTTTTCCTAATTTTTGTGTCTTGCTCAATCGGAGTCGAAAGACGACTTTTCGATTCTGTCTTGTCTTGCAATTTGTCTTGAGATTTTTCTTGCAATTTGTCTTGTAATTTGTCTTGCCCCTTTTCTTGTGATCTTCGCAGTTGAAGCGGAAATGTCTGGCTGGTGACGGACAGTTTCTTTCTTTCCATGGGTGGAACATGTGAACTAGATTTCCTCTGATGCTCTTTCTTGTGGGTGAAACCAGTCGGAAGCAACCCGGAGCTCTTGCGGTGCGTTTTGTGCCTTCCGATATTGTCTTTGACTCCGGAGACCTTCCTCTTAATGCTCACCTGTAAGTTAAAGTTGATTTTGTCAAGTTCAAGTTCATTTTGTTGAGTTCAAGTGTTATTTAGATTTTGTGAAGCCAAAGTTAATTTTGTCACATTATATTAAAATGTTGTCAAGCACCCAAGTTCCTTCCAATGTTGTCCTTGACCTCTGAGACCTTCCTCTTAATGCTCACTTGTAAATTTATCAAAGTTTATTGTGTCAAATCAAAGTTAATTTTTCAAGCCAAAGTTCGTTTTTATATTTTAACGCTATATGGTGCAGGAGGAAAGCGGTGTCATAAGGAAAGTCAGTCCTAAAACACGGGGTACAGGCCTACATGTATAATAGGCCTACATTTGTAAAACAAAGAGTCATAGACTGTAACAAGCACCTCATATAATGCCAAAGGCTCATATGAAAATAAATGGCCAGACTGTTTTGTATCAACTGCAAAGGGTCTCATTCTAAAGGCTTCTCTCATCATATTATGAAGATTTATAGTGCTACGAATGTGGCTAATTGTAACAGTCTCATATGTCACCAGAGAGCTCTTCTGCCTGGTAACGGAATAATGACAGGCTATTTTAGTTCCGTTAACAGTAAAACCTGTCTGGTTCAGTTTAGATGTAACTGTGTGATAGCTTTTATAATTTGCTCACATAAAGTACTTCTGGTTGATAGCAGAATAACTCCTTGGAGGGTCTTCTAAACCCATTTCAAATAGATGTTTTTAAGATAATGCGCGAGTTTGTTGCACTCAGTTCTATTGAAAAACACCATCAAATGTGCAATTTTGTTGCACACAATCCTAGTGAAAAGCACCATCAAATGTTAAACTCAGCCCTACTGAAAAACAACATCAAATGTGCATTTTTCTTGCACTTAGTCCTATTGAAATACACCATCAAATTTGCATTTTTTGGGTTCAGTCCTTTAGAAAAAAACCATCAAACATTTGTTATAATTGTTTTTAATCTTTCCGTCCTATGTTGTTATAATTTTGATTTTTACATGTCCTCATTTACTTATATTTTTTAATTTCTAACTAATTTGTCTAAATCTTTTACATAATCATTTTACTTTGTTTTTAATTTCGGTGACACTAGCCTAAGGCTAAAGTTTATATGTTTTTGTAAAACCGAAAAGAAATAAAAATTGTCTATTGTCTATTGTCTATGTCTATTGCACTCAGTCCTTAAAAAAACCTTCAAATGTGCAATTGTAGTGTGCTCAATCCTATTGAAAAACACCACCAAACATTGTGCATACTAAGTCTTTTTGAAATACGACATAAAAAATTACACTTAGTCCTATTGCAATACACCATCAAACGTGCAATTTCGATGCACTCAACCCTATTGAAAAACACCATTCAAATGTGCAATTTCTCGGTCTCCACCATGCATAGGATATTTTTATTACCTGAGAAACTTTGCGGTAACTGCTTTCCACAATGGTCATGTTGCTGAGATCTTGGACCATCTTCATCTCACTGTTCATGATGGGGGGTAACACGACGCTTCTCCTTTCGCTAGTCTTCTTCTGTTTTGTTGTCGTCGTGGATTTCTTCAAATCGTAAACGACTTCATTGTCATCTTCCCCATCATTCATCCACGGCCAGTCGACTGTTGACATCACAGAAGTTGGCGACCAGTTGTTGCCCGAAGTTGCAGCGTCTTCTGAAGTCCACGATGAGGCTGATACAGACTGAAGTGAAGTTATTTTTTAGGTATTAATATTTCAGTCTATTTTTTTTAGTATCGATTTAAGGAATAGACTTACAGAGCGATAAAAAGTTTGCTTCAACTTGGAGAACTAATTCAATTAGTCTTTTATGGACACAGAAAGGAATCAAGAATTACACAAAAGGGCAACTCTGAGGACGATGCCAATTATGAAAAATTATTTGTAAGCCAGTATCATTTCAAGAGCTATAGGAAACAAAATATTATTTTGGTATTTTATGCGTTTGGCTTTTGAAAGATGTCTTTTTTGTGCAAAAGCGATAATGACTGACTACAAACCAGCGGCATAACAGAATCAGAAGAACACTGTGAAGAGTTAGTGGACTGTTGTACCATCGCCACGTTGACGTTGAGGTAACACCCTTCTAGTCGATTGGACAAATCATCCCGGAACATAATTGGGGGTGTAGGGTTAATTATGTTTACCCCGACGGGAGGAGGTCGTTCCGCCCTGGGGCGCTGTGGCAGAGGGGCACGGACGGGGTTCAAGTGACCTCTGTTGAGTGACCTTGACCCTACGCTCTTCTGACCTTGGGATGGAGTCGCTTTGTTATCAGGTGTTGCCTTCTGTTTTAATTTGGCGTGGGTCTGCTTTGGGCCATCATTTCTTACCTGAAACAATCAATCAATCATTGATATTTCACTTGAGGTTTAATCATATGTGTAACTGTAGCCCTACATGTACATTCTTTTACAATCATAAATCTGCGTTGTCCTGACAACTTCGGCCACTTTTGCTGGGACACAGTAATCCGACGCAGAAACCAAAGTCAAGGCTAGTAAATCCAGTAGTTGAGGGAAGCCAAGGGGAGCCAAAGGGAGCCAAGGGTAGTCTATTGCAGCTCAGGGTAAATGAGGTAAGCCAAGTCTAGAGCCAAAGGCAGTTTTTAAAGGAAAGCCAAGGGCAGCTGAAGAAAGCTATGGGTAGTTGAGGGAAGCCAGGGGTAGCTGGGGGAAGCCGAGGATAGTCTAGGGAAGCCAAGGTCAGTTAAGGAAGCCAAAGGCAGTTGAGGGAAACCAAAGGTAGTTGAGGAAAGCCAAGGGTAGTTGAGGGAAGCCAAGGGTAGTCGAGGGAAGCCAAGGGTAATTGAGGCCAAGGGTAAGTGAGGTAGGCAAAGGGCAGTTGAGGGAAACCAAAGGTAGTTGAGGGAAGCCAAAGGTAGTTAAGGAAAGCCAAGGGTAGTTGAGGGAAGCCAAGGGCAGTTGAGGGAAGCCAAGGGTAGTTGAGGAAAGCCAAGGGCAGTTGAAGTAAACAAAGGGCAGTTGAGGGAATCCAAGGGTAGTTGAGGGGAGCTGAGGGTGGTTTAGGGTAGTCTAGGGAAGCCAAGGGCATTTGAGGGAAGCCAAGGGCAGTTGGGGTCATTTGAGGCTACATGAGGGCACATGAGGTTAGTTGACACTAGGTGAGAGCAGACTAGGTTACATATATATGGAAATTGTGATGACCAGGGTTGGACCTAGTGTACCTGCAGGAGTTGTAAATTCTCTACGAAAATGCAGATGTTTTTTCTTATGATCAAGAGAGTAAACTGTAATAGGTCAATTATTACCAGCATGTAAAGAAATAGAATTCACAGAATGATTACGCACCACATTGCTCCTGCGTCTGCGACTGACTCGTCTGCTCGACTGCACGTGTTGCACGTCTTCATCACTCTCAGATGACTGGACGACTTCTCGCTCTCTCCGCGAAGATCTGGGGGCCGCTTTCTTCTGTGGAATGAATGATTTAATCAAAATAAAGATGATGGTGAACATTATACAAATATTGCTGACAATTAGCTATTTAACTTATGACAAATGCATTTAAATTATCAATGCACGTATTTCGTGAGAAATTTAAGAATTGACGGAATTACCATTGTGAGGTCATTTATAAAGTCAAAAAATATCTAACAACATTATTTGTCTGTTAAAGCTATTAGTCTAGAATAATCAATAGTAAGTCATTCTAAATAAGATAGATAATCATCCGGGTAACCTTTTTTGCATTTTTTGATGGCTACTTTTTTTGAAATGTTAGAGACAAAAAATGCACCACAAAAAGGAATTTCTCACCTTTGTTTGCGCACTGCAACTTTTACCCCTTGCTTTGCGTGAACGGGCAGTATCTCTATCTCGATTTTTATCTTTGGTTGTCTGTCCACCTCCGGAAGATATGTCCTCGTCATCGGCATCTGCTGTTCCTAAACTGCTCATACTTCCTCGGTAACTTACTCCAGACAAAAGGTCAGGAGTTACACCTTTGATCGGAGTCATCGTGCATCGAGAACCCCTCCTAGATCCCGGAGCACTCACAGGGCACAGACGAGTTTTGTCCGGACACAGAGATCTGTTCATGTTGAAATTGCTATTCTAGTTGTTGATGCGTCAATAGTAGATGCCCAGTATAGTTATGCCCCTTCAGCTCTAGACAAATTCTACTTTTGTTCAACAACCCATTAATTTCTGGTGAATGTGTGATATTTCCAAAACATATTGCTACATAGTGAGCTCTCAGATAGAATCACTGCTCTATTAAAGTGTGTTCTTCAAATATATATTCAGCTTTAGAACAAAAAGGCAAAGAAAATCAGCAGCTGCATGAGCCACCTTTGACGTTGTTTCACCAGAAAGTCATTAAAAATAATGTGTTAATTGGTTAATCAGTTGCACTGTTGCCATAGGAATGCATTTAAATCTATGTTTTTCGAAGAAGCGAAATCAAAACATCTTCACCAAGTTTGCGTGGACAGTATCTTAATTTCCAATACAATGACAATGTGGCATCAAATCTTCATCATCAGATATCTAAAGAAAGGCAAATGATGAAAAAAAACGTAAGAAACGTAAGAGTATTTCCCATGCAGGAAATGCTTCTAATACCTATATCATAGGTGCTTTCCATCCTCAGAATAATACAACTACCATCCTCAGAGTAATACAACTACCATCCTTAAAGTAATACAACTACCATCCTCAGAGTAATACAACTACCATCCTCAGAGCAATACAACTACCATCCTCAGAGTAATACAACTACCATCCTCAGAGTAATACAACTACCATCCTCAGAGTAATACAACTACCATCCTCAGAGTAATACAACTACCATCCTCAGAGTAATACAACTACCATCCTCAGAGTAATACAACTACCATCCTCAGAGTAATACAACTACCATCCTCAGAGTAATACAACTACCATCCTCAGAGTAATACAACTACCATCCTCAGAGTAATACAACTACCATCCTCAGAGTAATACAACTACCATCCTCAGAGCAATACAACTACCATCCTCAGAGTAATACAACTACCATCCTCAGAGCAATACAACTACCATCCTCAGAGTAATACAACTACCATCCTCAGATTATTACAACTACCATCCTCAGAGTAATACAACTACCATCCTCAGAGTAATACAACTACCATCCTCAGAGTAATACAACTACCATCCTCAGAGTAATACAACTACCATCCTCAGAGAAATACAACTACCATCCTAAGGGTAATACAACTACCATCCTCAGAGCAATACAACTACCATCCTCAGAGTATTACAACTACCATCCTCAGAATAATACAACTACCATCCTCAGAGTAATGCAACTACCATCCTCAGAATAATACAACTACCATCCTCAGAGTAATACAACTACCATCCTCAGAGTAATACAACTACCATCCTCAGAGTAGTACAACTACCATCCTCATAGTAATACAACTACCATCCTCAGAGTAATACAACTACCATCATCAGAGTAATGCAACTACCATCCTCAGTGTAATACAACTACCATCCTCAAAGTAATATAACTACCATCCTCAGAGTAATACAACTACCATCCTCAGAGTAATACAACTACCATCCTCAGAGTAATACAACTACCATCCTCAGAGTAATACAACTACCATCCTAAGGGTAATACAACTACCATCCTCGGAGTAATACAACTACCATCCTCAGAGTAATACAACTACCATCCTCAGAGTAATACAACTACCATCCTCAGAGTAGTACAACTACCATCCTCAGAGTAATACAACTACCATCCTCAGAGTAATACAAAGTTCTACCATCCTCAGAGTAATACAACTACCATCCTCAGAGTAGTACAACTACCATCCTCATAGTAATACAACTACCATCCTCAGAGTAATACAACTACCATCCTCAGAGTAGTACAACTACCATCCTCAGAGTAATACAACTACCATCATCAGAGTAATGCAGCTACCATCCTCAGAATAATATAACTACCATCCTCAGAGTATTACAACTACCATCCTCATAGTAATACAACTACCATCCTTAGAGTAATACAACTACCATCCTCAGAGTAGTACAACTACCATCCTCAGAGTAATACAACTACCATCATCAGAGTAATGCAGCTACCATCCTCAGAATAATACAACTACCATCCTCAGAGTATTAAAACTACCATCCTCAGAGTAATACAACTACCATCCTCAGAGTAATACAACAACCATCCTCAGAGTAATACAACTACCATCCTCAGAGTAATACAACTACCATCATCAGAGTAATACAGCTACCATCCTCAGAGTAGTACAACTACCATCCTCAGAGTAATACAACTACCATCATCAGAGTAATGCAGCTACAATCCTCAGAGTAATACAACTACCATCCTCAGAGTAATACAACTACCATCCTTAAAGTAATACAACTACCATCCTCAGAGCAATACAACTACCATCCTAAGAGTAATACAACTACCATCCTCAGAGTAATACAACTACCATCCTCAGAGTAATACAACTACCATCCTCAGAGAAATACAACTACCATCCTAAGGGTAATACAACTACCATCCTCGGAGTATTACAACTACCATCCTCAGAATAATACAACTACCATCCTCAGAGCAACACAACTACCATCCTCAGAGTAATACAGACTCAGACTCAGACTCAGACTCAGACTCAGAATATATTTATTTGACTCAAAAGAAATTTTACATAGAGTCAGGAGACCCCTTAAAGGCTTAAATAGCCGCTAACAAGGGGCCACCTTAATTATTGAGTAAACATAAATATTGACAACAAATAAGTCACTAGAATTATATCATAAATTACTAAAAAAAAAGAAAATGTACAAAAGGAGACAAATAAGTAATACTTCAAAAAGGCTATCAAAATATGTTAACTGGCGGGTTCATGATGTGACAGGAGGAGAAGGTGCATGTGATGCTATTTGCAGAGCAAATTTTTTTTTTTTTAAACCATAGAAAAATAGATAGTTCAAATAATAACAAAGGATGATTATTTTAAATACAACAACTTCCATGTATTCATGGGGAAATAATCAATTTTGAGAACATATGTAGCAGTTAGTAATGCTGCAGTTTGTAGTGTAACAATTAATTAAGTAATTTTTAACATATATCTTAAACCCTATATAGCTGTGAGTAAATAATTTATCCTTAATTGATTTGTTCATATCATTATAGATTTTTGGGAGTCTATATTAAAAACATTGTCTTGCAAATTTGTGCCTTACTCGTGGAATAGGTAAGAGTGGTTGACTTGCCAACCTAGTTGCATACCTTGGATGATCCTGCTCATTCAGTTCGACCAGGGACACCAGCGACTCAGGAAGTATTCTATTGTAGTATTTGTAAAGTAATTTGCAGTCATGCAGTGCACATATATCATCAAATTTAAGTATTTTTAAGTTCTTGAAAATTTTACTTGTGTGGGCATTATATCTACTTCTAGTCAGTACTCTAACAGCTTTTTTTTGTAGTATATTTATTTGTTTCGATTGTCTACCCCAAAGGAACACACCATAATTTAGGTGAGACACAACAAGTGAATTATAAATATGCAATAGCGCCTCTGCAGGCAGAAAGTTTTTTAGTCTATTTAACACACCAATTGTCTTTGAGATTTTCTTACTGACACTATTTGAGTGGGCTTTCCAATTAAGGTTTTCATCAATAATTATACCCAGGAAGTTAAATTGTTTTACAAATTCAATCTCATGGTTATTAATTTGTATTTTGGGAATTTCATCAACTCTTTGTTTTGTGTGAAATATCATTGCCTTTGTTTTTCCACAATTTAGTGACAATTTGTTTAACTTGAGCCATGTGTTAATCTTTGCAAGTTCAATGCTTAAGGTCTCGTCAATATTAATGTCTTGGTTACTAAGCTGGACAGTTTTTAAGGTTGTAAACAAAGTGGAGTCATCTGCATATATAATTGGATGAAAAATAGTAGAAGCATTTGCTATGTCATTAATGTAGATGAGAAATAAGAGCGGGCCTAAAATAGACCCTTGTGGAACTCCTGTTGTAATAGGTAATAAACTTGACTTCACACCATTAAAATCTACATATTGTGACCTATTTGACAGATAATTTAACAACAGGTTAAATGCCATGTCCTTAATTCCATATGTTTGTAATTTTTCTAGCAATATGGTATGGTCAAGCGTATCAAAGGCTTTCGAAAGATCCAAGAATATAGTAATAGGAACTTCATTATTATCCATTTCTAATGTTAATTTATTTACTAATTCTATAGCAGCTAATTCAGTGGAATGATTTTTTCTGAAACCATATTGACTTTGGTAAAACAATTCATTTTCAGTAAAATATTCATATATTTGGTTGTACATTATTTTTTCGAAAACCTTTGATATGCTAGGCAAAACAGACACAGGGCGATAATTTTCTAAAATGGTTTCATCACTTTTCTTAAAAATGGGTGTAACTTTGGCTATCTTTAATTTATCCGGAAAGATACCTGTCTGGAAACACTGATTAATAATTTTAGCGATAGGTTTGCTTAATTCATTTTTCAAAAATTTTAACAGTTTATTAGTTAGTTGATCTATACCTTGAGATGTCTTTGGCTTTATATCATCTATGACCTTTATGATGTCAATTTCTGAAACCTCTTTAAATTTAAAAGTATTCTGAGAAGCACTTGAAATATACATTCGAAAATTATTATCATTTGATGGCAGAATAGTACTGGCAAGTTTTGGTCCTATTTCTACATAGTACTTGTTAAAAGCATTGACTATCAAATTAAAATCACTAACACAATGGCCATCTATATTGAAAGATAACGGACAGTTATTTTTACCAGCATCTTTGTTTAAAATAGAATTAATCAAACTCCATGTCTTTTTAATGTCAGATTTAGAGTGACAGAAACAGCTTTCATAATAATTCTTCTTAGCATTTCTGATGCATTGTCTAAGTATTTTGTTATAAGAATTTAAATTGAACTTTTTAGATTCATAATCCAAGGAGGAGACAGAAGTTTTCTTTAAGTCACGATACAATTTGTCTCTATAGGCAATAGACTTCAGTATTCCAACTGTTATCCATTTCTGTTTCTTATGCCTATACTTGTTGAATTTCACCCTTTTCTTTGCAAAATTTTTGTTCAGAAATTTTCCCAATAAAATGTCTAATTTGTTATAGCTGTCATTTACATCAACTCCAATTACATTATTTAGAATAAGTGATGCTTCATCACTATTTAGGTCTTCTTTAAATTTAAGGTATGAGTTATGAACAGAAAGATTTATATAACGGTATGATTTTGTGTTTTTCTGGTGTAAATAGTCAAACATTAGAAAGCAAGGTAAGTGATCAGAAATTTGATTTAGCAAAACACCAGAGATTGAATTTGTAAAGCATGGAGAAAATTTTGAGAAAATATTATCAATTAGCGAACCTGATTGGTGTGTTAGCCTGGTTGGGAAAGTGATATTTGGGAGGAATCCAGATGATATAATATTTTCTAAATAATTGTTTATGTGAGAGTTAGTCTGAAATTTTAAGATGTCTAAATTGAAATCTCCAACAATCACTATATTTTGTTTTCTTTCATATATTTGAAAAATTTGACTCATATCTTCAATAAAAGAATCAATATTATCCACCCCCGGTCGAGGCGGTCTATAAATGTTGACAACTACTAATTTGTCAGTGTGACAGTCATTGCCTATTTTACGCTCAAATGATAATTCTACAAATTGCCCATCCCAAAGTGGTGATATAAGGTTTGGATTGAGCTCCTTAAATGAAATACCATCTTTAATATATAGCTGTTCCACTATGCGCACTGCATGACTTGCCTTTTGAAAGAAGCTTATATCCATCTAGTTGAAGAAGAGAAGTATCCGAGTCGCTGCTGAGCCAGGTCTCTTGAAGGCAGATCATCGAAGGTATGCAACCCTTGCTCCTATAATTTTCCACGTAGACTTGAATTTCCTGGAATTTAGCATTAAGCGATTGGCAGTTAAGTGATAAAATAGAAAATGAGGAATTTTTTTCAAGCATCAAGTCAATAAATTCTGTATCATTGTAATAGTTAGAGTGTCTGATATCATGTGAGGGTTCTGCATTATCATCTAAATTATTAGCCTCTAATAGATCGACAAGTGAAAAATGTTCATCAAAATTATTTATAAACTCATTGTGTTGACTTATGGTCAAGTTACTATACCAAAGCATGTTGTCGTCTGCACAGCACTCATGCACCAAGTTCTCCAGTCACAAAATAAACATAAGAGTCTGAAACATACAACATCAAAGTAATTACAGCAAAAGTAAAAAACATAAGTTAAACTCACAAACATATGAATTTTATTCGCATGGGCCATGGAGAATAAATGGAATGTACTCTAAATCTAAAGGTTAGGAACAAAGGACAATTAAAAAAAAAAACAAAAAAAAAAAAAAAAAAAAATTAATAAAAAAATAATAATAATAGAAATTTTATAACTGGATAAATTATACTAATAATTATCAAGCACTAGTGAACAAGTAGCATTTTGTTAAGGTGGCTCGCTACCCACGAAATTACGTCACCTGCACATATTTCCGCGCAGCCAGGCAGGCCCTATCTATCGTAACGTCACCACTGTGCTGACACTGCTTCAAGATCTTTTTTTAATTTTGAGAATTTCATACGTCGGCCGCTTCGTTTGCAATTTGCGCCACTTCTATTGGGGTTAGAGACTTCTCGTTTAGAGCATTAGATGCGCTATGAAGAGTACTACATACAGCAAGAGATTCAACTTGATACTCCAAAGAGAACATTTTCACAGGCGATTTTCGGCAAGCAGGTCTTATTTCTCAAAAATGACTTAGTGATATAAATAAATGTTTATATCAATTTGAAGTTTGGTAGGAAGGCTTGTCTATATCATCATGTTGTTCCCAACAATTTTTGGAAATAAATGACAAAGAAATGAAAAATCCTATCTCGTCAATTTTTTTTAGGGCCATGGTTTATAAAAAAAGTTAAAATTGTTAAAATCGAAACTTATATTCCGAGCATCTTGGAAAGTCCTTTAAACTAAATATATCTCTTTGAAATTGTAATCACCTTTTCCATGAAAGTGTCTTCTTTAATTTCATGCTTCATTGCATAGTATGAGATGCATGACCACTGAATGGCAGAAAAAACTTCACAGTAGGAAAAATAAGAAATTTTTTTAGTTTTTCAGGTTTGCCTGGACTGACTTTCTGGTACATAACCTCAAATATTTTTTTTAAAAGGCTGGTAGCGACCACTTTTGTTTACATATCCTTGCTATAAACTATATTTTGGATCATTCTAAACTGTTTTTAAGAAATCCTATGTTGGAAAGTTCATGAGTATCGAGCCACCTTAATAAATTACTTCAAACTAGTTCTATTACCAAACATGTTACAATTTGTATATATATATATCATAATTTGTATATATCATAATTGTGAAAGAATGTCAGAATTAATCTTTCAAACATTACAAAACAATTCTTGTTATAATAGACCTTTTTTTTTTCAATGTTGAACAGTAAAAATTTCAATCAAACATGTCACTGCATGACGTAACAATTTGTGAAAAAAAATTCCAGAGAACAAATAAATAAATAAAATTAGTTAGAAATAATATTTTGAACCATTTTGAATTATCTGTGACACATTTGATTGTTGCGCACTATACCCCAAACACTGAAATATCGCCAGTCAACATATGTATATAACTCATTATATGGCATGATTTGTTATCAACCCAAGCATTTGTTTATCAACTGGTCATGTAAATATTATCAGCTCCTTGATATTGCAACATTAGCCACTGAATTACAGATCGAATCATAACATCAGCATAGATAGTTGGCCCAATAAAGAAAGATTAAACATTTTAAAGACTACCAGCTAAAACAGTTTTTTCTGCCTCCTTTTTTTTTTCTCAAGTGTTAACTGTCATTGCAATATCAATTGATCCTCAGTTCATAGATGGTGTAGATGCACAAATACTCATAGTCCATTAAATATTGATAGCACAAGTTAGATCATATCAGTAACAACTACCATCCTCAGAGTAATACAACTACCATCCTCAGAGTAGTACAACTACCATCCTCTTAGTAATACAACTACCATCCTCAGAGAAATACAACTACCATCCTCAGAGTAATACAACTACCATCCTCAGAGTAATACAACTACCATCCTCATAGTAATACAACTACCATCCTCATAGTAATACAACTACCATCCTCAGAGTAATACAACTACCATCCTCAGAATAATACAACTACCATCCTCAGAGTAATACAACTACCATCCTCAGAGTAATACAACTACCATCCTCAGAATAATACAACTACCATCCTCAGAGTAATACAACTACCATCCTCAGAATAATACAACTACCATCCTCAGAGTAATACAACTACCATCCTCAGAGTAGTACAACTACCATCCTCAGAGTAATACAACTACCATCCTCAGAGTAATACAACTACCATCCTCAGAGTAATACAACTACCATCCTCAGAGTAATACAACTACCATCCTCAGAGTAATACAACTACCATCCTCAGAGTAATACAACTACCATCCTCATAGTAATACAACTACCATCCTCAGAGTAATACAACTACCATCCTCAGAGTAATACAACTACCATCCTCAGAGTAATACAACTACCATCCTCATAGTAATACAACTGCCATCCTCAGAGTAGTACAACTACCATCCTCTAAGTAATACAACTACCATCCTCAGAGTAATACAACTACCATCCTCAGAGTAATACAACTACCATCCTCAGAGTAATACAACTACCATCCTCATAGTAATACAACTACCATCCTCATAGTAATACAACTACCATCCTCAGAGTAATACAACTACCATCCTCAGAGTAATACAACTACCATCCTCAGAGTAATACAACTACCATCCTCATAGTAATACAACTACCATCCTCAGAGTAATACAACTACCATCCTCAGAGTAATATGGACAGCCATTCTCAAAGTAATACACCTGCCATCCTGTCAGTCTGGAACTCAAGCAAAGATTCTATCACCATGTAAAAATTGGTGCCGGCAAAATGGTATCCGAGACTGGCCAAATGACATCTGAGATGATGGTATCCGAGACAGGCCAAATGATTTCCGAGATGGGCCAAATGGTATCTCAGGGTGTCTGCAGCTTTTTTGAAACTAAATTCCAGGCTTTTTCCAGGACAAGTTTTCCAAAATTCCAGGCCGATTTGTTGATGAACTGACCAATTAACCACATGATACATGCATTTTTTTCTGTACACGACATTCGTCCTTTGGTCCTATCATCGCTAAAAATTTACCAGCGGACTATTTTTATTTCCATAGAAACTAAATTCCAGGCTTTTCCAGGCCTTTTTGTTCAAAATGCTGGTTTTTCCAGGCCTTTCAAGGCCTGGAAATTGAGAAACCAAATTCCAGGCTTTTCCAGGATTGGCAGACACCCTGTATCTGAGACAGCCCAAAAGGTATCCAAGATTGGCAAAATGGTATCCAAGACTGACCAAATGTTAGAGATGAGCCAAAAGGTATCTGAGATTGGCCAAACGGTATCTGAGAAGAGCCAAATTGGCATCTAAGACGGGTCAAATTGTATCGTAGTTGCCAAATGGTAGCTGAGATGGGCCAACTGGTATCTGAGGTGCCCAATAAGCCCAAATATAAAATTGCTTAAATCATGAAGTTTTATCATAATAATCATAAAGCAAGACTAACATATTTAGTTTTCTTGTTATAATTTATTGACTCGTTCCATCTAGATTAAGTCAAATCCAACATTAAATATAACATCCAATCAAGCACACATATTCATCCATGCACCAATAAGATAATTAATATATATAATAACACATTAAATATGAATAACTATGTACAAATATACAAAATATTGGCCTACAGGCACATAGCACTACATAACACAAAGGTATATCACATATTTATATTCATAATATGTACAAATATCTATTTAATATCAAAATACTATCACAAGAGACTAGTAACATAACAGTTAAGTTATAGATATAGAGTTATAGATATAAATAGTATATACTAGAAAATGTTAACATTCTGAGCCTTTATTCCACCATTGCATTGATTTAGAAGATATTTAAGGCAATTACGATATATATATATAATATACTTAATATTTTGTCACGTAATCATTAAGAATTAATCAGATATCTTCATAAATTATTATAAGATGCTGAAGATTTCATAAGAATTTTACAGAGTCAAAATAATGTTTCATTTACAATTTTTTTTACAAATTCAATCAATTTATTTCCATGACCTGAACAAGAATTTATACATCACAAGAAAAATCTAGACTCGAAAGGAAAGATAATATAGTATTAAATAATACCCATGAGCATTTCACAACCTCGAACTAATCCAGAAAGAGACAGTTTCATTACCTTGACTATAATTTTAACAAGTAAGTAATGCTAATAATTTAGACTCATATTTATAAGGTTCAAGAATACTGTTTAGAAATTCAGAGACAGAATAAACAATATAATATAGAATAAATTTCACATGCACATTTTATCATCATATTTGTGTCAATTTCA
This sequence comes from Platynereis dumerilii, assembly GCA_026936325.1. Classification (NCBI taxonomy): domain Eukaryota; kingdom Metazoa; phylum Annelida; class Polychaeta; order Phyllodocida; family Nereididae; genus Platynereis; species Platynereis dumerilii. Next base: position 11,057,708 of record JAPTHN010000009.1, read on the forward strand.
CAATTTCATGTCAAGCCCTCTGCTGAGACTTAAGCAAAAACTAAATTTTATGTAACATAATATCTTCGAAGTAGGTCATAGGTCAAGACAAAACAGTTTTTGATAAAAGGGAGTTAAACCAATATCAGTAAGTCAATGTCAAAATATGACATATTAGCATAATTAAGATATGGAAAGATTAATCGGATTACAAATCAATTTAATAATGTCAAATTTGTATTTAGCCGATAATTATGTTTTACAAAATCAGATGACAATGAGGTCAAAACTTTGTTTTAAAATAAGTAGATAGTCATAATTACGTCAGTAGAAGTAAAACAAATAGTGAGACAGTTTAGTTCATGATACAGAGCATATGCCCAAATTAGGGTCCATGCATTTAAAATCTAGCAACATTAAATTGTGATGCTTGATCCTACTTATCATGTTTTCACAAATAACAATAACAATATTTTGTTAATTAAATTTTAAACACCATGACAAAAGCACCTAGAGAAGCACCATTATATTTTATATGTATCTATAATTTCTATACCTTTCATGATATCTTGGCGTTCCTACACAGTGAAGATTTTTACTTAATCTATTATCCAAGATGTATAATATAGTGATTTACTGAGGGCTATTCAATTTAAAAACCTGGGGGTGGGGTGGTCAGGTTACATTTTTGACCCCCCTCATGCATCCATAGTGAATTATTTTCAACCCCCCCCCCACCTGCATTAAATGCAAATTTTTTACCCACCCCACATGCATCAAATGAAAATTTTATTATTACAATGCGTAAGCCTTCATGGAGCGATAATGCCCCCCCCCCCCCGTACATCTAAAGCGATTTCTTTTGCATCCCACCATACATCTGAAGCGAATTTCTGCCGATCCCTACATCCACCAAGGTTTTTAAATGGAATAGCCCTGAGAAAACTCATCAAAATGGTCAATAACTTTTTTAACGAAAATATTGCTGCCAAAACACAAGGAATGTACAGTGAGAATAATTTCTAATAAAATGTAAAGTGTATTGTTAGTATGTAAAACCCCTTTGGAATTAGTCATGAGAATGGTTAAAAGGAATGATAAAGTAGTAAGAAATATACTGTTCTGTAATTCTTTCCTCTCCATTTTTACAAATATTTACGAATATTCTATGTCAAATGCTGATTGTGCACCAATATGGTAATAAGTCTTATTTTGGCAAGGAATATGAGAATTTTAGAACATAGATGCAAAATCAAATAGTATTTATACAAAGTCAGTTCATTTCTTAATAGAGAGATTTGAATCACGCATTCTGAATTTTAAGCAGACCAAAATTCTCTTCTTGTTCAGAGAATCACATATCTGTTGAAGATTCGCACCTAAATCACGAAACACCATATATCATCAAAGAACGTTTCACACCAAATAAATCTTAAGCATAATTTTGGAAGCTAAGAAGTTGTCTTCTACGACATATGTGTTTTTCATTTCTCTTCTATGTGCACAATTACGCAACAGCAGTCAGAATACACATACATACACTAGTTAATTTGCTCACATATCAAAAATTTTCAATCACATCAAATCAATGAAACGGTCACTATTGTCTATTTTATATGTAGGCCTATGTACCACACTTGTATCATAATCATAATATATCATAATCATAATATACCATGATCATAATCATAATATATCGTAGTTTTCTAAGTTCTATTTTGGCAATGAGAAACCCCTATAAGGCAAAAAGTTCACAGCACATGTTATTTACATATTATCTAAGTCGAATTATGCATATTCAAGATCTAAATGCATCCTATTTGCATATTGAGATATAGGTCAACAAACACTCAATTTATATATTGCATCAAAGTCACCATAAGTCAAGATAATTGTGCCCTAAAAATGTCATTTTAAGTGTATACCCTAATTTTAATACATGTAATATCAATTTTATTCTAATGGACCAAACATAGATTGCACTATGACCCTCGTTAAGGATGATATCAAATACAGATATGCAGAGTGCAAGATAATACAATATCATACATATATATATGTAAGTAATGTAATAACTGATTTTCAGATCTACTTGGTTTAACCCCTTAACGTTCCGGAAGATTTCAGGACCCTGTTTTCCAGTTTTACAATAAAGATGTATCCCTAATCAGTGTGTTGTCCATAATATTTCAGTTTAGAATTTAAGCTTCTGCACTCCAGACATCGAGTGGAATAAATTCACCCCCTCAGAAGACCTACTTTTTCCAACTTCGAAAGGTGGAATTCAAACTGAATGTGTTAGAATTACATTATTACAACCATTAAAGTTAAAGTAGCCTTTTTCAGGCCAACACAAGTGCATTTTTGATCATAAAAAATGACCATTTTCATCCTTACGACTGGCTCAGCGGAATCTTGAAGTTTTAACAATAAAACAAGACTATGATATATTCTATAATAGCTTATGTATGGTACTGTGGCGTTTGAGACTCAAAATGGTGCATCATAATATATACAATTCACAATTTAATCTGAAAGGATTAAGACAAATTTCCAATATATACACATAACATTGTTGGCATTTGACATCAGTTATACTGTAAAATCTAAGTCAATTTCTATTTTTCCTACAAATGCTCTTAATTTGGCAAGTTGGAATGAGTTATCTAATAATTACTTGCGATTTAATCACAAAACGTCTGGCCTATGTACTGAAAATTAACACCAGGGGGCGATCAATGATATTGGCGGTAATAGCCCCCTGGTGGAGATATGCAGACAAGCAAAAACGTTACTGGAACCTTCGCCATATAATAACGATTAGAAATACATTCTATGAACATTCAGTGGGTTTTCCACAGAACTTTAAAATAAATCTATTAGAAAGTACATTCCTCAACTTCACGAAAGAAAATCAATTGGGCATGGTCTGTAATTAAAGGTCATTCATATGAGCCATACTTGCGCTTCACCTGCTTTATATAATGAGAAATATAATGAGAAATGAGACAATTACAGGTATTGAATTTTAACCGCAACTACATGCACCGGCATCTATAAATGCAAATCCACTCACAGAGTCAATTACCATGACCATAACGTCATATCAAGCTATTTTAAAACCCTTGTGAGCGGTATAACCTCCCTATAGGCTATAGAGGGCAGCACGATCAATGACTACCTCCATAAGTAAGTAGAATAATGCTGGTCCATCTAGGAATTTCAGGAAAATGGTTTCACATACTGTTATTTTAGTCCAAGATTAATTCAACACTCAATGACAACCTCCACATTATATAATAATGCTGGTCCATCTAGGAATGTCAGAAAATGGGTTTCACATAAAACACATTTTAGTCTGAAGACTATATAGAGGGCGCTGCTCAGCAAGCGACCAGTGTTACAAGTTTCACTTTTGTGATAAATAAAGTATTTATTATTATTATTATTAACACTCAAGAGAGAATCGAGTCAGATACACGCATATTGAGTCACTCGTTATGTAATAACATATAATATTATGCAATGATACACATTTAATCAATTTATATCTACTTAATAATTGTATAATGTTTTAATACATTTGTAGCAATTGCAGCTTGGAATGTCAGCTCACAACAGTAGCACACAATCAGGAGTCTAACACCGTATTAAGATTCTCGTAAATATTACGAGATTAAATAAAATTTTGAAGACTTCGAAGCCGGCTCCAAAGGTCTAAGTATTAATAAGTAGACAGAAATACAGTCAAGGACAAAATAAAACCTCTAAATGGCAAATTATGAAATCGCGGGCAGAGATATACTTTCGCTCTCTAAAAACTTCAGGAATTTATTACAGCAAGAAACAAAAAATTTGTTTGTATCCTTGTCACCAAGTCTCAATACAACCTGTTTACTTCACATACCATTGAAACTTCCCTATGAAGCAATTCTATACTGGTTTATATGTAAAGTCCAGATAATTTTCATTCTACTTCGGCCACATTTTCAAAAGACTGTAAAACAGTGATGAATTCTGAGGCGTAGTCGACTTATATAACTTTAAGCAATCAACAAATGTGGGATCTTTTTTCTAACATCAGGAACAGAGATGAGATGTTAGAAAAAAGAAAGTCGGCCTAACTACTTTGTCCTCGACTGCATTATTCACATATATATTTAACATTGACAGCGTCCAGCTCTTATAATAATAGCAATCACTGAGCCAGAACTACTTTCCAATGGTTAATATCAATATTTCAATATTATACAATACTGGTCATATAAAGATTTCAATAAGTTAACAAAAAATCTGTACAATTTTCCTTCTATGATACAATACAGCGATTCCCTAAAAGACTATGAAGTCATGTGACTGGTTACCATGGCAACGACCTTGAGCCTAGGCTAGAGGTCGTCTAGAACTGAGACAAAGGTCGCAGGGAACATTCCTTTGCGTTCTGGATGCCCTTCTATGTAGCCCTCCTGAAAAGGAAAGAAATTTCAAAAATTTTAATTTGTAAATCATATAACTAATGAAGATAAACAAGAAAACAAATCCACTATCAACGCGGAGATGCTACTCTCACTATTCTCAAAATAGTTAGTGAAACACAACAATTCCAATAGCCTATGAATAAGAATATATTTTTCACTTTGCAAGTAAAATACATTATAGCAAAAATTCTTCACATATCAACAATGAGTAAGTTGAAGGAAGAAAAAAATATTGATAAAAAATTAGGAGTTAAATTTAGCATATCTAAAATCTAATGGAGCAACCCAACCTCTATTATGAATTAAGTGACTAATTCTCCTTGACACTGGCCTAATTTTTTTACTCCTTTTGCAGGTCACAGAAACTTAGCTGATTGACAGCTTGATGGTTTGTTCCTTGGGTAGAAATCTTCACTCAACACTAAGTCGCCGATCAAGTGACGCCAATATCTCGTTTTCAAAGAAAATAGACAAGCTAATAAAATATTTGTGTACTTACCCACCACTCCTCCTCCTCTTCCTTCACAATGAGAATTATTTCTCCCTCCAAGAACGACAACTCGTCCTCGTTGTCCGCCTCACAGTGGTACTTGGCAACACACCGTCTCAAGCGACCCAGGCTTTTCTTCTGCAATGGAGAAACAATCAATTTGGATTTTACATTCAGAGAGGAATGACACCGGAAAGTGTGTTTGATGTTGGGTGGGTGACAGGCCCGGGGGGCTTTTACTTCGTGTCCCGTATTTTTGTACCAGTTTCCCTTAATACATCAAGCACTGCAAGGCAGGGACCACAATTAAATAAGGAAATGTGCACTCTTGACACAATGGGATAGGATGTGCTTTGAAACAAAAAGTGAAATATCAATTTACCAATTCCAGACACAATTGATATCAAAGACATTTTTTTACCCCCCCCCCGGGCCTCCCCCCTTGGCAGTGACATCTAGGCTAAGATATCTTAAAGCAACTTTTTGGCTAATTTGTACATTATGTAGCTACCGGTAGGTGCTTTGAGGGAAACAAAAACATCTGAATCTAAATCAGAAAGGCCCACCTGCCTGCTGCACATGACAGAAAGCAATCACTAGGCCTAATCCAATATGTGAATGAGGCTCCCTAATTAAATTTTATCAAAAAGTTTCCCCAGAAATATCTACATAGCACAGCAAGACATTCATTCTCACCTTTATCCTCGGAGTAGGAATAGGGACATTTTCAGTCGTCCGGAGCCGCGGGGGCAGACTTCCACAGGAGTCTATAGAGTCAAGAGAATCGCTGGATCGTGACTGGCCATTGACCTTTGACATCATGGCTAACGAAGGTCGCAGGATGCTGTCTGCTGGGGAAACTGCAATTACGAAAACAGTAATAGTCACAAACTGATCAGTATTTTTAGGCCTTGATATGGTATTGTGAGCCTGTTTTGTCCTGTTACTTAAAAATCCATTATTGTTATGTATGTTTTTGTTTTGTTATGTATGGTTTGGAGGACGCACTCTTTCAGAGAAATTAAGCATGAGAGTTGTATAACAGGGCCCTTAACTTCACTAGTTAGTAGTTACATACCAGAACATTCACTTGGAGTAGACGTCCGAGATCTGGGAGCTGGGACAGGAATACTGTGGCTCACACTGGTCGGTTTAGGTCTGAAGCAAGAAAAGAAATATCCGAAGATGATATATCCTCCGTAATAAAAACACAATCGTTAAAGAAATATAAAGCTCTCTCATAAAACTGCAAGACAATAGTCAATACACGTGTATGTCTTCCCCAATAGCATAATTTATGCTGGAGTAGGAAAATCGTCAGACCAATCATCAGGATCCACACTTGACTGCAGTGATTTTTTAAAATATTTTCTGGGCTAATTTATCAATATGGATGGATGGATGGATGATTTGGGCTTTACGTCCTGTATTCATGCACTTGGTAGGATAATTAGGACAGGAGGAGACATGGCAATGAGGCGAAGGATGATTGAAACAGCCGTCCAACATAGGTACAGATGACCCTAATTCATCAGGAAATTGGAAATGTTACAAGAACTTTAGAAGGGCCAAACTCGATCTTATCTAAACTTAAATATTGCACTCACGCGACTTCAGGCCTCCCTCTACCCTCAGGCTTTGCAGGAAGCTCCGGCTTCTCCTGGTCGGCCATCTTGTAGTTGTTTTGGAAGCCATGGTTACCGTTGCTACGGTTATTGTCCGAGCGGAACTCCGGAGGAGGGGGAAGCACCAGTTTAGCACCTGCTGAGGAAGGCAAACAAAACTGGGTGAGAAAATGAGAATTTTTAGCAATCGTAAAATAAATCCTCCGTCTACCGAAAAAATAATCACACAAAATTCCAAGGCAAATTGCATGTATGCAAGTGACTTTTTTGAGAGATGTCCATAACGAAACAAGTCAAAAAATCTTCGAGGGTTTTCGAGATGACGACAGGCGAAAAATATTTTCAAGTTGTCATTCCAAAAAAACTTTACTCATCCTTACCATGTTTCGCAAACTCTTCCATGGGATTGATACTGTTAATTTCATTTATGAACCCTTAAGATTGTGTTACGCTCCAACTCTCAATAATTGTTACAATATTGTGAATGGCTCATACAATTGACATCACATGCCTTTCAGCCATTAAAGTGGAGAGCAAATTGTCTCTTACATTCAACGGGAGCACCAGGAAGAATAGCTTACGATTGTGTGATGCTCCAACTCTCAATAATGGTAACAATAACGTGGGTGGCTATTAAAAAAGATATCGCGTCTTTCAGCTGCCTAAGTGGAGAGCACATTGTCTCCTGTATTTTGCATAAATAATTCAACGGGAGCACTGAGAAACATATCAGAAATATACCTGGTAGTGGGGGCAAGGCCTTCATAGTACGTTCTGGTTGCTCGACAGGTTCCTTTGTCTTGGTAGACACTACATTCTTTTTAGGGGGTAATTTAGGAGGTACAGGGGGTGGGGGAGTGAGGGGATTCCCTCGCTCATTCGGAGAATCTCCTGCGGGGATATCCCCAGGGGTGCTTATGGGTTTCAAAGGTTTACATGCTGAGGTTCTGATGGGTTTTACGACTTTTTCATGCCGAGTGCGTCCAGGTTCTTGCAAAACTAGGCCCTGAGGAGACATGAGGGGTTTCGGAGTACACATAAAAGCTAAACTCGAATGAGACAACGTCCAGTTGGGAGAGTGGGGTACCTCTCGCATGCTCGAGGGCAAGTCTCCCAGATTGTGGTGCCCCCAAGTGAGAGCTGAGGGTAACGTAGCATTCTTTGAAACAACATCACTTTTCGCATTATCGCCAACATTAACATTACACGTCAATGGATTTCTCAAGTTATTAATGTCATAATTTGAATACGAAAATGGCTTGGGAGGAATTCTCGGTTTTAATTTGCGCAGTTCATTGATATCATCAGCAGCATAAGGCTTTTGCTTTTTATTGGTGAATTTCCACTTTGTGTTAACGCTAGTATCGTCCACAAGTCCACAATCCATATCAAGATCAGAGACTGAACGAGCTTTCTTTAAGTTACTACTCTCTAGTCTGTCATCAAACCTCTGTTGATTAGTCAAGAATCTATCCACAGACTTATTCAGTTTTAGCTGCATTTTACTGTTTATGATACTTGGGTTACGACTAACACTACCACCAGATGCAACTTCGCATTTTTCATGAAATGAACTCTCTCTTGCTTCTTCCACTAGTTCTTTCCTTGATCCAGTTAAATCAGTCCTGGACCCCACTAAATCTGTCCTTGATCCCATAAGGTCTGTCCTTGAACCCATCAAGTCTGACCTTGAACCCATTAGGTCTGTCCTTGACCCCATCAAGTCTGTCCTTGATCCCATTAGATCCTTCCTTGACCCTCCGAAATCTGTGCTTGATTCAATAAAATCTGTCCTTGTAACGGTTAGATCTATCCTTGACCCTACCAAATCTGTCCTTGAACCCAAATCCGTCCTTGAACCTAAATCTGTGCTTGAACCCACTAGATCTCTCCGCGAACCCATTAATTCCTTTCTTAAACTTGTAAGGTCTATCCTTGACCCCATTAAATCTGTCCTTGAACCCATTAGGTCAGTCCTGGATCCCACAAGATCTTTCCTGGACCCTAAGAAATCTGTGCTTGATTCCATTAGGTCTGTCCTTGATCCCGCAAGATCTTTCCGTGACCCTATTAAATCTGTCTTTGATCCCATTAAATCCGTCCTGGACCCAAAATCTGTGCTTGATTCCATTAAATCTGTCCTTGAACCGGTTAGATCTATCCTTGACCCTACCAAATCTGTCCTTGAACCTAAATCCGTCCTTGAACCCACTAGATCTTTCCGTGAACCCATTAATTCATTTCTTAAACCTATAAGGTCTATCCTTGACCCCATTAAATCTGTCGTTGACCCCATCAAGTCTGTCCTTGAACCCATAAGTTCTTTCCTTGACCCCATTAAATTTGTCCTTGATCCCAACAGATCTGTCCTAGATCCCATTAAATCTGTCCTGGACCCCTTTAAATCTGACCTGGATCCCATTAGGTCCATTCTTGGCTCCATTACATCTCTACCCTTTGATTCTATGACCGTTGGAATTTCAGCCGAGAATTCACTTTGTATCGGGAGAGGTTCTCGAGTGTCCGCGTTATCATAAACATCATCATACACACTAGATGTCTCTGTGTACTGGCTATCACAATGATCGCCACCTGGGAGAAATGTAGGGGAACCAACAAGAGAAGATAACGAGGAAGAAGAGGAGGAGGAGGAGAGGGAAGAACTGGCGTCAAAATCATACGAACAGGGTGATGCAACAGGTTCATAAAGGGGTGATTCTTTTGAATCTTGAAAATCCTTTTGCTCTGGAATAGGTAAGGGTAGCTTTAGGGGAACATGTGGAATGGGCTGCATTTGGAAGTGGTCCTCATTAAATATGCGTGAGGAGGTCAAGGTGACCTTGTTTGACCCTATGACCTTGAAGGTGACCTCAGAATCTAGGTCAAGGTCACCAGAAGCATTCCGTGAAGATTTGTTGTTTGATTTGTAAGATTCACCGTCACATACATGCAATTTACCCGTTTTTCGTGCAAACCGAGACCAGTTGGGGAATATACCTGGTAACCCTTGGGGTCGGAAGGATGAAAAGCCCTTATAAGGGGTAGGGGGCGGGTCGGAGGGTGACCGGACATGCCCTTTTGGGGTCGTGAACCCAGGATCTGAAGGATTTCTGCTGTGTCCCGGATGACTAAATGTGGATTGTAGCGCTTGGCTGTGTATGGTAGTTCCAGGGCCAACACTAGGCGGAGGTCCGTTGCCAATGCCAACAGGGGGCGTACTTCCAGGCGGAGGAGGTGCGGGCGCCTTTCTCCTGCTTAATGTTCCTGTGCCCGACACTATTGTCACACCTGAAGGAAAAGTAAGATTTAAAAAATTTACAGATGCTGACAGATAGCAATATATTTCGCTTTTATAAAGCTTGCAACTACAATTGACCAGTAGTGCATCATTGAAAGTCAGAAAATACCAACATATATCGTAGTAATTATAACAACAAGAGTCAAATTTTGGGCCCTTTCAATGTTGTTGGAACTGTTTTGTGGTGTGTAAAATTGCCTTTGCTAATTTAGCCACACAACTTCTGCAATGTCTTAGATGTCTTCCCAATCCTCTGTCAGGGGCCCCAAAGTCCAGGCTAAAAATATTGGTTCCTCAAAAAAAGAAAAAACTTACCCTTCGGCTTATTGGGCTGCGGAGGAGGTGGGGGTGGCAGGTTCATCTTAATGCTGTCCACTGTCAAAGAACGTTCTCTGTAGAGCGCCACCTGGGAGAGGGTGGCCGAATCAATCGGCATGACTAGAGATCCAGGGCGCGAGCGAGACTTCCTGTCTGGCGTCTGGAATAAATAAGAAGATATTTAAAGGTGAGACAAAATAGGAAGAAATTGCCAGCTGGCTAAGCCTGGCTATTGGGGAGGCTTCTGTTTAGATCTCCTTCAAGTCTACCAAGGTCATAGTAGAAGATCTCAATTAGATTCTCAATAGAATTGACTTGGAATCAAGTGCAATTGATGAGTTAAATTGAATTGCATTTTCTAGACAGTAATTGTGATGTTAACTAGTGATGCACGGATAGTGAAAATAGCCGGATACCGGATACCGGATAATCCGGCAACACCAACTGCCGGATACCGGATATTAACCGGATAGTTGGAACCGGATAGTAAACATGCAAAAAAGGACGTTTTTCAGCATTGGCGGTTGATGATAATTTTTTTTTCTGAGAGCCGAGAGATGATCATTTCCTGCGGGGGACTGTTCCTCTGATTGAATGGTTTTTGTTATGCTTCGTAACTGAATTTAATTTTGAATATGGTTACATCATGTTTTTGACTCTCTTCTTGTAAAATTCTTTCATTTATTATCAACATTTTTCTAGCTTTTCCCTTATTTTTGAGCATCCCAGATATCCGGTTCTGACACCCCAATTCTGCCGGATACCGGATATCCTGCAAATTCCAATATCCGGCCGGATACCGGATACCTTGCCGGATATCCGTGCATCCCTAATGTTAACTTGTGAAATTCCAACAACTTTTAACAATTAAATTCAAATGTACATTTTTAGCTTTGAATTATGATTTGTATGAAAACCTTAGGACCAGTCCGAGATATATATCATGTACCCATACATTAACAATACATTTTTATGACGATGAGACAGCCGCCTCCTCTAACTCATTTTCTTGCTGCTGTGATGCTTGCACAATTGATATAATTAAATCTGAGGACAGATCATAAACAACTTAGAAATAAAGTCAACTTACATGGACACTGTCCAGGTCATCATCACTGAAGTCAGCATTGTCGTACAGATGGTCCTCTTGGATCAAGTTCCACTCCACGTTCACATTTTCAAACATCTCCGTTTTGCCTTCTATCGCGTGATTCAGCTAAAGAATAAAAATAAAACGATAGTAGATCATGACAAGAACCCAGATCAGAGGGCTGCACAGTGTACATGACAATTAAACTTTGTGACTTACTGTAATTGCAAATCTCCTCACAATTGCACATCAGTAAGTAGCATGGTATCTGTGACATGGCTACGCCTAGTCACAAAAACATCAAGAGTTCAAGACATTGACCTACGGAGCAAAATCAAATTCTACATGCGTCGGAGCATTTTTGAAACCAAATTTCAGGATTTTCCAGACCGAATTTTCCCAAAATCAAGGCCAATCTTTCAGCGAACTGATACAAAAACAATGCACAGTACTTTTTTTTCTGAACATCAAAATGTTTCTACCATCTGACTGTCACAAGAAATCGCAAAATATTTAGTGGTAAATTTATCGTTTATTAGTAGGAGCTAATCCCAGGTTTTACCGTACCTTGTCTGCAAAATGCAATTTTTTCAAAACTTTTTAATTGGTTTCTCAAATTCCACGCTTTTCAATGCTTTTCAAGGATTGGCAGCCACCCGGCCTACAGAACATACAAGTTGACAAGTTCACTTAGTTGATTTTTTTTTTAATGTCAGCATTTCAAAACAACAATTGTTTTGAAATTAAAATCAAATTATCTTGCACACTCAGATTACAATCATTAACTCTCAAATTCATGTAGCAGAAAAATGTGACCTTACCAGTTCGACGCAGACATCGTAGTGTCTGTCTTTAGCAATATCCAGTGCAGTCTGTCCTTCATAGTTTTCTATGTCAACCAGATCCTGACGTAGTCTTAACATCAATTTCATGCACTCCGTTAAGTTCAGTTGAGCGCAGAGATGCAGGGCTGTATTGCCATCCTTCATTCTACGGTCTAAGTATTGGCTGCAAAAGAAATCGAGGAACAATATCATGATCATTGCAATTAACATTTCTGATATGTTACTGTTGGTATTGATGGATAGATGATTGGGGCTTCATGTCCTATATTTATGACTTGAGCTGTGCCAGGGAAGGATGGATTGATGGATGATTGGGGCTTTACGTCCTGTATTCATGCTCTTGGTAGGCTAATTAGGACAGGAGAAGGACACGGAAATGAGGCGAAGGATGATTGAAACAGCCGTCCAACATAGGCCTGCACCAAGAGGGACAAATGCAGCTACTGGAACCGGATTGGTCAGCTTCATGAAGGGACGAAAGCAGCTGGACTCTCTTTTTATCTTTTTCCCATCCCCCATCCCTCTCTCTATTTTTTCACACAACCCACTGTATAACAGTCAAAGATGACTGGGCAGTTCACCATATAGATGTAGATGTAACTTGATAGGCTAATTACGACAGGAGGACACAGCAATGAGGCAAAGGATGATTGAGCTGCCGTCAAACATAAGCCCAGATGACCCGGCAAGAGCTGGAATCGAACCCTGGACCCAGCGATTGGCAGCCCAGCACGCTACTACTGAGCTAACCCTCCCCCTGGTAACTGTTGGTTTAGAAGTTATGCATGTAGATTCATTCAACATCCAGCAGATATTTCTAACATGACATGTGACAAACATAGAATAGATATGCATAATATTTTTTATCAACCTACCAATTGCTATTCTGCAGTATGAAGTCGACCATGTGCAGTGACATCCCATCCTCCAGCAACAGGGCAAGATGCAGAGCTGTCTCCATATTTTCCTGAAATAATATCCCAGAGCGATTAAAAGTATGAGAAATCTGATATATGGAATATTATACCTCATAAATTTCACTCAACACGACTGGAATAAGTGAGGGAAATCGGGCATGTCATTGCCCTGAAAATGTTGGATGAATGGCACATAATGTTTCATGATTTCTGCGGCACTATTGTCATTCTGTATGTTTGAGACCAGGGAATTGGGAGCAATGAGAAGCAATTTGTGCTGCGAGACATAGGATGGATGGATGACTGAGGCTTTACGTCCTGTATTTATGCACTTTGTAGGTTAATTAGAGAGGAGTAGGACAGGGCAATGAGGCGAGAGATGACTGAAACAGCCGTCCAACATAGGCCCAGGTGACCCAGCAAGAGCTGGATTCCAACCCTGTACTCAGCGATTGACAGCCTAGCACGCTACCACTAGACCAACCCTCCCCCATCCCTGACAGACAGAGGACGTGCAGAGTCAGATTGTCGTCTGCTTTTGGAGAAATGTAATTTCAAATTGTTGGAAATTTTCATATTATTTTTTTATTGCCAGGAAATTCACAATTCATTCTAGCCCCGCAAACAGACATGAAATGAACAATGCAACCTACCATATCAGGCAGTGGCTCAGTGAAACTGACTCCCTCCCCATAGACTTGCAACAGACCCAGGATGTCCCTGTTCTGGATGGCCATCTTCAAATCTGCTAGTCTCTCAACTTCCTGGGCCGTCGTTGGCATCACATATTTCTTCTTTTTGTATTTGTTGTGGATGAACATCTTTCTCTGATCCCTGGAAATAAGCAACATAGAGGAAAACATTAAGAGCATTTAGTGTTTTAAAATATTAAAGGCTTTATGTTCCTGTATTCTAGTAAAACATTAAATCTTCCGATGATGCAATCCTATTAGATAATTTAGCTCAGACATATTCCGACCAAAAACCTAATTAAATTAATACAAATTGGAGCAGATAGAATGTGAACTGGTGAATAAAAAGCATATTGAAACTGTTGAAAATAGTCATAATTTAAGAAATTTTCAAACCAATCAGACAATAAATGATTGAGGATGATGCTAATAAGACAACAACATTGGCTAGAGTAACCCCTACTGTACTTACATATTTGAATCGGGATCAGGCTTTTCTGAAAAGACCAACTTGTCTTCCATAATTCCATTGAAGTCTAAATTCCCTATTGTTCTGGCCAGCTGTGAAAATAAAAGATAAACAATTAATGATACGGAAAATCAAAAGGGGAAGCGTAAGCATTGCGCAAATATTTTCAATTTAATCAATGAAATCACTAGAAATAAAAAGAAAGTGTAGCGTAATAATTTAATGTCATGATAGAAGGACTGACCAGTAATTGAGAAGTTCCTAAGTGGTCTATGACTATACTTTGTGTTCTGGATATGTGGACTCCCATTTCCCGATGGACCCCACAGCATTCCAGGCAGATCAGGATGCCCAGGTTCACGGACAGCCATTCCGGATCTGAAGCAAAGAAATGTCACAATAAAAAATCCTGCAAGAATTCTGATTTTGAGCACATACAGAATGGATGGATGAGTGGGGCTTCATGTCCTGTATTTGTACAATTGCTGGGCCAATTTGGACCAGATCAGAACATAGCAATGAGGCAAAGGATGATCGAAGCAGCCATCCAACACGGGCCCTTGTGACCCAGCAGGAACTGGATTGGAACTGGATTAGAACTAGGGACTGGCAGCACAGCACGCTACCACTGGGTTAACCATCCCCTCTTTTTAATTTGTGGATAATTTCCTAGTGCTCACAAAGGTCTTTTTTGCACTAACAATTATTAAAAGTTTAGGCATAATGTTATTTGATGATTAAAAAATTCCCACGCGAGAATAATCAAAAAGGATATATATTTTTGCGTAGCAAAGATGAAATTTTTTTAGGCCTATTCTATATGTTTCAAGAGAAAAAAAGAAATCGAGACTCAAAAATAAACCAACTGAAACTTTCAGAATACTCACCAGGAGCGCCGCAATCACAACATGCATTATTCCCTGGCATCCGTCTGACTTCCTGTATGATACTTCCCGTCAATTCTCGTACGCTTGCGTTTATGGAATTTGTTTCTGACCCGGATGTCTCTTTGAACGCTTTCATGAGAACGGCTTCCTTGGCGTTGTTTAATACTGAGATCCACCTGGTGGGAAAAAATACAACCATTTTTCAAGATCTATCAAGATAATTATTTAATTTACAACAGCCGTTTCATCACAGATACAGTCAGTCACTGGATGACAAATAACGAACATCAAGTTTCAGAACAAAGTCCATGTATGACCGCTTGCGGCACTACAAAATTCAATATAAATTTTTTTCTCAAGATTGTAAGCATACTCACTCTTCCATAGTCTGGTAATCTTCTGCTTGAAAATGATACGTTCGGTTTTCTACAAGGCAAATATATGTTACATCAATAAACCATTAAACAAGAAGCATTTAATATATTAATATACAGAAGTTTAAAATCTCTCCGTTTTAGGAAAACAGAAATTTTCTAAATCATCTAGCCTCATCAGTTAGTTATAATTTTAAAACTATTAAATAAATCGGAAACTTACTTGAGCTAGAAATGAGATCAAAGCATTTCCTCCCTGGGTCTTCAGGAATTAACTGAAAAGAAAATACGAAATATTTATAAATTGCAATATATAATCAAAGAGTAGTTTCAAGTTTTGATGTCTCTGACTATCAATTTCAGACACAGTTGAACCTATATCGAGACAACTCTCAAAACTATATTATGGTATTGTTTCAATATTGTCATGTCAAGAAAAGGCCTATTGAGTATACAGTACATCTCATAGGCCTACATAACCAAAGGAACTCTCACTAAAAGAAGTCAGACAATATCGGACAATCGCAACTTTCTGATATTCAATTTGCAATCATCTACAATCATCTACAAAACTTAGTTATTATTCAACTAATTTCTCTGAAGTTTCTCTAAATTGACCCTCGGAGGTCAGAGCCAAAATGCAATAATCTGAGACCTTGCCTTGGATTGCTCCAGCCTATGCGTTTTAGGTCACTCGGTATCAAATAGGTTTATCGCAACCATAACCAAAGTCTTACACACCTTAACTTGACAAGTGAGCAGATTTAACTTGACAGGTTCTTTGTTCAGATCTGAGTGGCTAATTGCAATAGTCCCGTCTTTTATTGAGCAGAATCTTTTCTGCCAGACTTTCCGCACCCCCTCGCTCTTTTTTAGTAAGTATCCGTTCCTCTCACAGCCGTGCATTTTGTTCCCTTGCAATTGGTGGAGACTGTACCCTGTTTGTGCTGGTACGGACTGAAATTAGAGACAAAAACCTCTGTTAAATACTTAAAAACCATTGTCAAGATATTGTAGTACCACCATGTATGAATCATAAACATTCAATCATAGAAATTAACAGAGTATTGGCATAATGACTGAATGATGATTCTGCAACCATTTAATACAGTATTAATTGGATAAAAGAACCCTTATTTTTAGCATTTTGTAGCTTTGCATTAATAGAAATTTTTTGGGTTTGTTCTTCCATCAGTTTAGTATGTCTTCTTTTTTTTTTAATGTGTGTAAATGAATTGAGGAAACAAAGCTATCTAATCCTTTTTAAGCATTTTGAAATTGATGAACGTTCAATCAGGACAATAATTCATGAAGTAGCACCATTTCTTTCATGAAACATAAATACATTGTCAATTGTACTAAATAATAACAAGCATTCATGTTTGAAAGTCAAACTGGCAATAAGAGCAATTGCGATTATTTTAGATCTTGCCAAATTTCTACAGTAAAACAATCACTATTACAAACTATATAGGCCTATATGTGAAACAAAATCACCTTACATTCTGTCATCAATATATTTTTCTGCTGGTAAGTTCAACAAATATTAAAACTCGGCAAGATCGTAAAATAATATTGCGCGTCACTGGCACATTGTGCAATATATATATTTTTGAAATTGCAATTGGACTTCATCTTGCCCATAGAGCACTGCAATCAAGGAACTCAATCAGCTAATGCAACAATCTCATAGTCCACTATAGTTTTAGATTTAGGAATGTCCCGGTTATGAAATCATAACCGATTGCAGTAGGATATGAAGTGGAAAAATAGCCTAATTGCAATTTACAGTGCTTTAAAATTTTACACATGCAGACATAACATCAGAGGGGTGAAAGATATTATCACTTTATCACATGTACACAAATTGCAGAAGTTATTCAGAGAACACTGATGGACAGAAAGATAAATGGACAGACAGAAGGGATAATAATTAGATAGATTCGCATATAGATTAATGGATGGACAGACAGATAAAAGAACTGATAGTCAGAAGAATAAATAGACAAATCTCAACATAATGATGACAAGACAGGACTGGGCAAGGGAGTCCAAAAAGAAGAGACAGGGAATCCGATGAAAACCAAAAAGCAAAGATTGAGAATATGTGAAGATGTCAGAGGACAAATAAACCAAACATGTTTTTTTCAATACACAGGAACGTAGTACCATAGAGTAACAACATCAATCGAAATACTTCTCAAGGACAGCAATATCAACATCTAACCAAAGACATTGTAAAAGGGACAAAGGAGTAGACACAGTGGATAAAAGGTTTACAACAAACAGTAAAGTCATGGACAATAAGTCAAACATTCTACAAGAAGATATGATGACACAGAAAACGCTACAATGATACAACATTTACGACGACACTAAAAATAGAGAAAGGATCCAAACCTGGTACATTGAGTTCCGATTGGAATGCTTCAATGGAAGGAATTGAGGAATTAGGTCAATGAGATGCAATTAGGTCAAAGAAATGGAATAAGATCAATGAGATGGTATCCGGTCAAGGAAATGAAATTATTTTAGGTCAACTTTTGGAAGTAGGTCAATGAGATTGAATTAGTTCGATGGCATGGAATTAGGTTAATGAGATGGAATTAGGTCATTAAGATTTGTATAACAAGCTTTTTTTGATGCAGTTTTAATATAGGTCAGTCTCATGCCCACAATATCATGATGTGACGATTTAAAATTTGACTTTGATGACATCACAGCAGTCACAATGTAATCAAACAATGGATAACTTTTGCGGTTGTTGCGCCCTCTGTGAGCAAGAGACTGTCCAATTACTTTGTGGACATAAACTAAAACCAGCTGATGACAAAATCCAGGTTGAAGCAAAACATACACCTAGTTCGAACAATGCTCTAAGGCATGATGGCTTCTGCACAAGTTATTTCAAAGTCATGCAGGACAAGAGTACCAGCAAAGCTATAATCATATGTGTATACATAGAATATATATATAATATTATATATACAATGATGATACAATGTCATGTAGGTACTATAGTTCACAAAGCCACGCAAAAAAGTTTAGCAGTTCCATGTCTTATTACCCTTCATTCTCGCCAGAAGTAACACAGAAATAGCACAAATGAACGCAGGGTCCCAGATTCTCGGAATTTGGGAGGGACAACTAAGATTGACAGTAGTTTACAAAGAAATGACAAACTTGGCGTTCTACACATTGTGAAGGATGCCCAAAATCTGGCAACAAATCTGGGACCCTGAATGAACGTTAGCGTGTTTAAGGCAGACAAAGCTATCAACAAGTCAAGAAGCAAGCTCAGGCAACAAACTCATTCAACAATATTTTGAAAGAGTCCCAAGAAAGCATGAACATTCAGAATAACAGCACACTTTTCAATGACAAGCCATAAGCCATGTACAAAGAATATCCGAGCTACAAGTCAGCCAATCATATTTACAATCATATTTACAATCGAGCATAAGCAGCTGATAAGCCGTAACCAGGGTGCCCACCGAACATCGTACAAAATATTATAGGAATATAGGAATATTTCACCGAAAAATATAGGAAAATATAGGAGGTGCTCGTCTGTTTTAATAAGACAATATAGGAAATATTCGACAGCGAAACCATCGGCAAATCACTGGATCGCTTCCATCATAAGCCGAAAACTTCACGTCGCGGACAAAAATTCATATATATGGGGGGAAAAGACGCTTAAACTTTTTATCGCAGACAAAAACGTGCATAGGCCTATACTCGCGAAATATCTTGAAAAATTGAAGAATATAGGAATTTATCCAAAATATAGGAAATTATAAGAGGCCTTGAAAAATATAGGAATTATAGGAGGAGTGGGCACCCTGCATAACATTCAAAGCTGCATTCTTCAGTTACTACGGCCAGCTATCTTGTACAGACCGGAACAATTGTGTGGATTAAGTTTGCAAATATAACCAATGCATAACGTTGCAGTGAAATAGCCTGCTCACAGACTAGCCTGCTCACAGACTAACCAACACAGCCTCACAGGGACCTAAGTACACATACATACAGAAGAAGCCCACAAGTCAGTTCATAACATAACATTCTTCAAAAGCCGATACAGAATCACAAAGCCTATGAAGACAAGACAGAGAACATGATAAGCATTCAGGCAATTCAAGCTGAGGTAATATACAATGTAGGATTTAACAGCAAACTACTGTCACTAAGATTTCAAAACCATAAGTGCCACAATCACTATAAACATGATAGACAGAGCCACAATGAATTCCATTCCAGTACTCTATAAAGTGTTTTCCGCTACGCAAGCACCAAACTCACATGTTTGAAAGAACGATGAGTTGAAGCAGGCGTAGCATTGCCATGGCTACCTTGAGAATGCGATTGTTGCAGCTGAGAGCAAAAATGAAGACGGCAGTGGTTAGTTGCTTCAGAAGGCACCTAAGTATATTTCAGCTCGCTAGCAAAAGGCAGATTCTTTTTTAAGAAAGACACAACTGAACTTCCTTCGGCCTCGTGTTAATGCAGAAGCAGACCTGCCACTCATGATTGTTCATAGCTGTGAACTGCACTGTCATGGGGTTTTATAATAATCCATGAAAGACGATGCCCTTATACGACAAGGACTATTCACCAGTATTGAGAAAATACCAAAGATTTCACTTGAAAAGGAATACAATATTGCAAGACCTTTGGACCAGAAAAAAAGATACAGTATCTGTAACCGTTATACATGAAAATATAGTCCTAGAGAATATATTAATTTAAAAAAGGAAGAAATTATGATGCATGTTTTTGAATATATGCAGATGCAAAATTCTAAGAGAAACAACAAGCTGAATTTTGGATTGAAAATGTTCCTAATCAACGCAAATCATTCTACATTGTTTCATGAGCCAAAAAAATCTAAAAAAGAACATTTATATTGGAGTAAAAGGTTATCATGAAATGGATAATAATGGATATAAATATTGGTTTTAAAAGTTGGAAGTATGCATTCCAGAGCTCAAACATGAAAAAAATGTATAAATTCATTTATTCAATTGAAAAAAATTCCCAAGACACATGTCACGGTGTATCTTGAATATCTAACCTATATTAAATACTAGAAGTAAATTGAAGTAGGTCAATCTAGATAAAGAAAACATTCCAATTTTCAAAGATGGTCAATTTAGCCA
Source organism: Platynereis dumerilii (assembly GCA_026936325.1). Taxonomy (NCBI): domain Eukaryota; kingdom Metazoa; phylum Annelida; class Polychaeta; order Phyllodocida; family Nereididae; genus Platynereis; species Platynereis dumerilii. The sequence goes on from JAPTHN010000009.1 coordinate 11,078,335, forward strand.
ATTATATTTTGTTACATATAACCAAACATTATAAACACTTCAAATCAGATTAGTTAGTTAGCAAAAAATATTCAACATATATTCAAACAATAACGAAAGCTGGCAACAGAAATGTTGTTTTGGGGCAATAACCTCAACAACGCCAAGTTAGTGGAAACTGTTAAATCAGCCGAACGAAGAAAAGGTAGCCCTCCCAAGTGGTAATTGCCCCTATCAAGGATCATATACAGAAAAGAGGCACTCTCTATTAACTTGTAAAGGTATCTGTCACAAATATTTCGTAATTCCTCGTTACAACAAATTGTTGACTGATAATAATATCATAATATTATTCTTCGGCACCAAGGAATGGTTTAATAATAAGAATTATTTTATACGTCAACATAGATTTCTCAGAACTACAGAGTACCGTCACATGGCACTATCAAACTACTATAAATAACAATGTACACAACTGATTTCGAACTAAATTTTCACATCCACACATTTTTAATTCACAGATCATGCTAAATTGCAACCTATTTCTGTCTGCAAATGACTGACAATACCATTATCTTAACTTAAACTAGGACAGAGAAACTTGTGCCCCTTACGTTTATGAAAAATCACTACAGAGAGTTAGGAGGGTGCCTCGTTTCGGTAACAAAGTTTTCAGAACTTTTAAACGCTTTATAACAAAGATAAGAACAACAGAAGAATATTAGAACAATAGGCAAACCAAAGAGAGGCTGAAGTGTGAAAAAGAACTTTTTGACAGAAAAAACACAAACACTGTGACGTGTGGTTATAGAACATATATATACCTCAAGCAATCAAGCTAATTTGCATAATTATGCATAAATTATGCGCATATTATTACCGTTTACCTGTGATCTGAATAAGACGGGATTTGTGAGGGAAAGACGTCTTTCGGAGGTCTACAGGTGAAATTAAAATAATAATTTGATGAGATTTTTTTAGATTTGTCAATTTGGGACAATTTTTCGGAAAAAGGAGTGTGATTTCGAGATTTGTCAGTTGTTTGGGAGATAGCTGCTTGGTTTGAAAATAGCTATTAGAAACACTACACAACACATCAGAGGGCAAATTGCAAGTTAATAATTCGTAAAATAAAACATAATATATCTGCGAAAATCTTTCAACACAAATGGGACAATGTTAAGTAATAGTAGAAATAGCCATCTCATGATTAAATTTCTGATTCGGGTATCCAAAAACACATAGCGATTACCGAAAAATGCTTTAGAAGAATTTCATGGATATATTTATGTGAAATTCCCATCGAAACATTTTTGGAGAAAAATTAGTGTGCTTCAATCACTAGAATGTAAATTTTTGGTACTTTAACAACAAGCAAGGTAATTGTCATAGGTATTACCAGGGTTTGCATTATTATAACGACAAAAACATTTATATCAATAACAAAAAATGTGGGAGAATAAAAATCTTTAGAACCATAATGAAATCTCACAAAATCCAACAGAAGATAAACTAAACGGATATTACTACCAATTTTAAAGGAAAATAAAAGTAAAAACATTTTAAAATACTTCTAAAAGCACTCTTACCTCCTTATAAGCAGAAATGGAAGACCGCAGGGCGTCTCTTAATTCTAGCAATTGTTTCTTCTCATTGTCCTGCCTCACTTTGACTTTGTTCAACTGGAGAACTAATTCATCTATGTAAGCCTTGAAGTGTTCTATCGTCTTCATGCCATCTTGGAAGTAGCTGAAAAAGAGCAATAAGATATGAGCAAGTGAAACAGAGCAAGGAGATATGGTAAAGAGAGCAAGGAGAAATGGTAAAGAGAGCAAGGAGATATGGTAAAGAGAGCAAGGAGATATGGTAAAGAGAGCAAGGAGATATGGTAAAGAGAGCAAGGAGATATGGTAAAGAGAGCAAGGAGATATGGTAAAGAGAGCAAGGAGATATGGTAAAGAGAGCAAGGAGATATGGTAAAGAGAGCAAGGAGATATGGTAATGAGAGCAAGTGAGAAGGCGGCCAGTGTAACAGGATGTCGTTCCCTTTTTGCTAGCATTTTGGGTATGATTTTTGCCTTTTTTGGTAAAGATGGCCCCATATTTTTGAAAATCAACACGTAATGATTGGTCTATGTCAAGAGAAAGGCATAACAATAGGCCGTCAACAAAAAATACTTGGAATATCAAAGGGTCAAATTTTTAAGGTTATAGGTAATTTTCTATTAATTTTTTTGTCATTTTATTACATAGACGAGGCTTGTAATTTGCTTCATGCGAGGTACATGTACATTGATTGCCTCTCCTTTGATGCTAATTGGGCGTAGAGATACACAATATTTCGAGGGACATCCCTGTCAACATTTTTGGAAGAACCCCTAGCTGCCATTCCCCACGGCCTTTCTTTAATTCTTGAAACCTCAAAATATGCTTAGTATTGTATACATGGTACCTTATGCAGATAAACACTTAAATATATATGTAAGAAACTCATTTACATAAATTTATAAAACATTTTAAAACTCACTTTGTTTGTGCATGGTAATACTCCATTAAATGTTCTAAGAGGTTGACTCCCTTCTTCGTCTTGATTTCATTCACTTTTATTAAGTACTGAAATAGAAACAGCATTAATCAACTGACTTCTACAAAGATATGGAAGATTTTATAAATAGGTTCCAGCGAAGGTACAACATGAAGATGTCAGAAAATGTCATACACTTTTTTAAATGATTTTGCAACACATACTATATATAGTGCTGCAATCTTTACTGAACATGGGAACTGCTTTATATACAAACGCATGGTATAAGTAGAAGAGAAATAGATATAGGTTTGCCACTGTTTGTTGTGCTTGATGTCAATAACGAATCAAGATATACGTAACAGAAATTGAAATCATACCTCGCAAGTTTGCAGCTGAAACATTCTTCTTTCCTTCTCCATTTCTTCAGCGATCTGAAAACAACAAATCATATCAATTAGCATCTTACATATCATTTTGACCCACACTTAGAGCTGTACCGGTGGAGCATGCTCCTTAGCTGCCACGGTTGCCAGACAGGTCTGAGGGGACCAGTTGAACACAGCTGATGCACTTTTATCCTCCGCTTTTATTCTACTCTTACCGCTTTTATCTGAATCTTATCTTTACTCATTCTTTCATACAGCACAACCCGTTGAAATAGTCGCTCACGACTGCTCAACGTGTCGTATAGATGTAAATAGATAGTTGTAGACAAGTTTCAACTCTTTTTTTTTCCCACATTTTCTTAAGGATGCACCCACCTCTGCACCAGTGACTTCAGACCGAACCATCCCAGCTTCTTTCGCTAACTGTTTCTTCTCCTTCTCAATTTTGTTACTGAAAATAACCAAATGTTGCATTAACCACAGATTTTAGTAGTTAATTAGGTATATATTAAGGAGCCTATTAATAAATTTACAAACAAACTATATATGTATATGTAAAATTTCAAGAGTCACCTTTTCATTACAGTTTAATGTACAGTTCACAAGTTTGGTATTTCACAGGGTTTAAGCTAGAGACTACCATATAAAAGGGCGGTAATCAAAAGCATTAAAAAATTATAGTTTTTTTTCTGCTACTTTATTGGTTATAATATGATTGCATGAATTTCCATAGTATCCACAAAAGTCTTTAGTTTTGCTTACCAGAAGCTTTCAGCCTTGTCACAAGGCCTTCATCAGCTGTTGTGTTTCACAGCTCAGGTGCTATGGAAATTCATACAATCATATTATGGAATACCAAAAGTCAGGATCTAACATACATCAACTGTTCATTGGTTATGTTTTTGGTACCCGTTATAGGAGCTTGAATACAGACTTGAATCAAATGTGGAAAATAAAATACCAAAGGGCTTGAAAGGCAATAATGCTATTTTTGACAGATACTCCTTCATCTACATGATCCAGTTACCGAAGACACTTTGATAAAGAGAAATTGATTGGACTAATTACAATTTGGCATCGTGTTCCTTGCACGCCTTGTCAAAGGGCTTCTTTAAGTCTCCCTTCACTCCTCTCAGGTCGCCCTTCATCAAGTTCTCAAGGGGAAACATGAGGATATTGTTGAGATTCTGCATCTGAAATAGAGGAAAGAGCTTGTTGTGAGGGTCGCAATCCAAGCCACAAAGCAATACAACAGCAATGGAATAGGAGAGAGTTCAATGAAATAGCATTATCGGCAGATTTTTATCACACATCATAATTTTGGCTTTCACAACAATAATTATTCATGTTTTATCTGGAATCTGCAGTGTATGTTTTCAAATTGTGCACTGAATTTTGAAATTGTATTCCGTTTCTATAAATGTTTTTCTTTTATTCAAATACATGGCACATCAAAATATGTACATTTATGGAATTTCATCAATTTGATTAACCCAGCCATCAGCATAGAGAACAGTTTAGTTTGTGTTGTCAGATGAAATGTGTTATTCGACGAACAGAGCAATCCAAAGACTTCAAAGAAAACTTACCAGATTTTTCATTAGGGCTGACAGTTGTTCAGTTATAACAGCAAATTTGAGAAATGCATTTCCTGCAAAGCAAAGGCACAGTTAGAGCAGTGAAATCAATATTACCGGCTTTTATATCTTGTTCAGATGTCAAAAGTTGCATTGAACTTAGAATGATACACTAGGAATTAGAAATATATCAAGACTTTGCCATTGTCATTACATCTTACAGAAGTGTTAATTCTGGCACCAACAAACATTATTTTGGCTCTAATCTAAGTTGCTAAGGAGTAACGGATCTTTGTCACTTCAAAATCAGTGTGACAAATAGTTTCAGAATCTGATATCTTTACTTTTCAAGCATAATAAAACACAAACCTATATCTCCTTCATTTTCTCGAGAGAGGGCGGCGTTTCCCAATTTCCTTAAATTGTCCACGAGGTAGGATTCATTTGTTACATGCACTGAAATAGATAAAATACATTTATTACTAACCAGTCTTCTACTTTCAATTAGATCACAATTCGTCGTTTCAATAACGCCTATCAGCGCTGTTCAATGAAATATCATCTGACGTTGCTTGTAGACTTGACCTGGAAATTACTGGTAATTGTTGATTTACTTTAATTGAGCAGTGGACAATGCTGGTTAATTTTGTTTTTCTCATCTTATAGCCTCGGATACATAATATACAACACAAATTTCTTATGTTATTATTCAATAAAATACTATTCTAAATTATTATTTTTAATCATACTCACTGTTTCCAGAACTGTAAAGTGCCTTGATGGACTTTTTCATTTTGGTCAACCCACTCCTGTCAAAGTACAGGTTCTGAAATAAAACAAAGGAATGGTGAGTATATCGATTGTTTTATAGGGCCTGTATATTTTTTGAACTGCAATCAATGATATTGAAGTACATCCATTAGTTTGTGTCCATGATTGAACATGTTAACAAAGGCTGGCTAACAACAGCATACATATGTGAAAAGTGTGTGAAGTTGCAGACTGACAAAACTCAATTTGAAAAGCGAGTTAGAAAAAGCATGGTGATCACCATTTATCAAATGTAGGTAAAAGTATGCAGAGCAGTCCTGTCTTCTCTTGTTCGAAATGCCAGGAATAGTTATAGTTCTGCACCAGAGACACTTTTCAAATGCTTCATTTTGACTTTGTCAAGAAGACTGAACATATTCTGCGAGTAGTATGCCTGAGCATTGTATAGGCCTACACAGGGAAAAATTATTTGACATCTGGTTCAAAATTGAACAAGTCATAACTCTAAAATGTCAACATAAATTTTACTTGGAAGCAAATTTGATTGAGCCTCATGCGCAGAATATCTCATATCACTGATGTCAGGGAATATAACTTATCAACTAAAAATTTTACTTTCCAAAATAGACAAAAAAAAAAGGTGCAAAAGAAATACAGTCAAAAACACAAAAAGTTTCTTCAAATTCCTTGAGCACTTATCGTTTTGTGTTCCTGGAATTTTAACTTCTTATCACATCCAAGGGATTATCATGATTAAGGTTTCCTAGTTTATCTTAAAAGGATTATAATTTCAGTCCAAACATTCCTGATCCTCTAAGTTATCAAGAATATGTGATATGGGTTGCTAAGTTAATTGAGCCTTTGATGCCTTGATATGGAAATAGTAATTGTATGGCACACATCAATGACAAGCAATAACATCAATTTAGTGCATCACTTATTGACTACTATCCTCTAAGCTGCTAAGCATATTTCTGGCCTTAACGAGGGTTGTTTGAGGAGAAGAGAGCAAGCAGTAGTCCTCAACATGGCACCTCATTTTCCCTTTGAGTGTGATCTTTAACCTGCAAGGCATAGGTCTGAAGACTCTGCACCGATCACTGATACAAGGGTCTGAAAGTTAATGCCATGGGGAAAAACTGAAAGCACTGATACAGCCAGTTTTTGAGCAGGCTTGGTCGGTTCACTGAGAAGACCATACAGATCATAAACTTTCAGATAGCCCAGACTAAAGCCATCAAGCAACTGACTAACTATTAAAATCACATTAAAAGATCAGTCATGATACTGCAGCTGGTTGACCTTGGAGAAATTTCTTTGTTTTTAGGTAGCCAATGGTAAATTTTTAAGGTCAGCTGAGCCGTTTACGGGTTTACCCAGATGTCAGGGTGGACAATAGCACACTTTCAGTCTAAGTGATCTCCCCAGTGAACTGACCAAGCCTGCTCGAAAACTGCTGTAAGCTAAACGCCTAAAACAGCACTAATGAACCAGTATCACTTTTAAAATTCTCTTCGTACCTCCGCAGGTTCGTAAGCCAAGTTCACCCAAGTTCTTGCTCCATGAACTTGCTGGTTTATTTCATTGTTCTGGGCGACTCTAACACTGTTGTTTCGTCTTTGGTTCGTAAACCGATTGAAGTCATGCTTCATTGTAAAGACCTTTGGAGAGAATCGTTTCTGTTAGTAATCGTCCCCACTTGTGAATATTTCCAGCACCAGTTCACTAGGATTGGTTATTAGAACTAGGTTTGCAAATACAATGAAGAACTTGAGCTCGACCATCACTTGCCACCGGTCCACAACATAGAGAGGAATCGTCCAAAACCGCAATAGATCCACTTGCGTACCATAGATTTTCCAACTGATTTCATACAATTAGTCCATCCTTTCAGCAGATAGATAGATTGCTATGTATGGAAATTTCTTTTGGTGTAAATACAGTCAACTCCTTTTGGAAGTAAATAGCCAGGTGTGAAGAGAGTGCAGTTCTGTAAGTGAAGTTCTTGTCACCCTCAAGGGTTGTGTGTAGGTCTTCTCTTCTTATGAGTACAAATCGAATTTGGTTAATGCCATCTGCAGATCCGCAAATCATCCAAGAAACTAAAATCCGGCCACTAAAAGGCGACAAGAAATCGGCAAAAATTTATAAAATTTCAGTAGGGAAATCTCCAAAATTCCACCGAAGACTGTCAACAAGTCAAATAAGTAGCTAGGTTCATGACACAAAGCTAATACAATCCTAAAATCCTCCTGGATTCTTCTATCCCTTCCTGATGATCCCTTCACTACACAACCAAGTTTGAACAACCAACAACGTCCAAATTCTCATGATACTGAGCATGTGAAACGCACCTGTTTGACTAACGTACCATAACACTCATCCCATGCTATGAAATGGCAATTGAAGAGCCATAAAACTGACCCCCTCAGACGGCACTCGTAACGTTAATAACTAAACCTATTGTCCACGTTTGGCGTTAACTGAGTCTAAGTGATTCCAAAGTCGTAAAATTGAATCAGTTTGATGGTAGAGAGTACTTCATATGCCAGACCCAGTGGAAATTCACACCATATCATGTTCAGGTTGATCAGTGTTGAAAACTGTTGATCGTGTGGCAATGATTGAAGCTAATGTAGATTGACATGCACACCAATCAGTGCCAGAGTCATAATTGTACGAAAGTATGATTTAATCAGAGGATGCACAAAAAAAAGATTCAATTTAGTTAACATTGATCAGTAAGGGACAAAGGTGTGTCAGACGTAGGATGAGCATTTTTAAAATGATTTTAAACATTGTTAAAAGAGTTAAAAAGTCAGGATATTATGACAGACTTTTCATAAGGGATCAAATAGGCTTTTATGAATCACTTCCTTGCCCAGCATAGACGCTGATTCACAGTGACAGAGATGGATGGATGGATGTTTGGGGCTTTACGTCCTGTATTTATGCCGTTGGTAGGCTAATTAGGACAGGAGGAGGACACGGCAATGAGGTGAAGGATGATTGAAACAGCCGTCCAACATAGGCCCAGGTGACCCGGCAAGAGCTAGATTCGAACCCTGGATCCAGCGATTGACAGCCCAGCACGCTACCACTAGACCAAACCCCCCCCCCCCCCCCCTGGCCAGCATAGACGCTGATTCACAGTGACAGAGAAATGCAAGGTTTACACAAAAGAATGTCCTTCAGCAAAGATGCAGCAAAAATTAAGCTTGCAGAAAGGTCTTCAGGGGGCGCATCGAGAAATTGCGAAGAGAGGGGGGAGCAATGCCCCCCCCCCTCCAAATATGCCACTGAAGTTTTCAAAATTTTCACCAGCTCACTGGGAAAGAAACAAGGGGCCTTCATTGTTCAGAGACTGAGCACTATAATTAATATGACACTTGCTCCATCTCATTGGGGTGGTTGGATGATTAGGGTTTTACATCTTGTATTTATGCACTTTGGCTGGGGTAGGGGTTGGTCTAGTGACTGCTGGGCTGCCAATCGCTGGGTCCAGGGTTCGAATCCAGCTCTTGCCGGGTCACCTGGGCCTATGTTGGACGGCTGTTGCAATCATCCTTCACCTCATTGCCGTGTCCTCCTCCTGTCCTAATTAGCCTAAGTGCATAAATACAGGACGTAAAGCCCCAATCATCCATCCATTCATCATGCACTTTGGCATCTAAAAAGGAAAGGAGGAGAGCACGGCAATGAGGCAATAGGTGATTGAAACTGTTGTCCAACATAGTTATGGTGGACTAGACGCTACTGGTGGAGGTCAACATTTAATTTATTGACATTGACCGATGAGGTATGTGCCTTCATAGAATCAAATACCTTTGTTCGACGGAACAAATCACTTAAAAAATTTACAAAACATATACCATAACACACATATAAATGTACAAATATTACTGACAATTTAATCATATTACAGCAAACATCATTGAAACATAATTACCTCAGGGTCCTCACTACAAATGCATTTGTAAAACACATTGTGTTTCATCGCATTGAGATCGGAAAATTGGGTTTTGGGTAAAGGAGGCATCGTGGATTATTGGAGACACTCCAGAAGAAAGGTTTATAAATCTTATAACAAGTCTGTTTCACTGTATCCAAATAGTTTCTTGGTAAATTCCAGGTGAAGTCATCTTCATTAATGTTCAACTCCAATAAATGATGCACAAATCAGTAGAATTTTTAAAATTCAAATTCCATTTCCTTGGTGTTGATATCCGAGAATAACATTTTATCAGTCTATACTACTGTTATTCCCAATTGAAATCAGTTTTTAAATCTTCTTTAACCAATTCAGTTCGGCAAAAGTTTATTTGATGAGGAGTCTGTAAAACTTCAATAAAGGAACCAATAGCGACAGACAAGTCTTGTTTAATTGAGATCCTAGAAAATGTAGAAAAAGTTCAGAAAATGCATATTATAAGTCACTGACCAGCTGACTACATGACGAAAAATCAGTTCCAATCTGATAAATGCATGTATTAATTGTATAAGTGCCATAAAAAATAAACAATTCAGATTTTAGAAGATCTCTATACATGCTATACCTATACAACGCTAAGTAAACATATAAGTATGAGAGTATGAGAGATTTCCTGTTTGCAGATATACAGAAAGTTTAGAAACTTCACTAATGGACAACAAGGTCCCTGGACCAATTAAAAGAATGCAACAAACGATCCAATTTAACACATTTTTTTGTTCTCCTGTTAACAACCTATCCTTTCATATTGATCAATAAGTGCCAATTTAGAATTTCAATCAGCGATAACTCCAATATGTACTAAATACACCCAGCTATTTCTTTGATTTCTAAAGTCTAATTGACATAGTATCCAAAGAGTTAAGTTTCTTGATGTGGTATTGAATGTCGGGTGCATTCGATTTTGGGTCAAAATCTCCAATTTTCTCAACAAAAAAGAAGAAAAAAGAAAAGATTGAAAGAGAACAAATTTACAATAGAAGGAGAATATTTTATCGATCACAACAAGAAAATTGTAAATTACATAAGAGAACATAATATCATTTAGGGAATCACAATCCACTATATTATCTGCTCCATTATTATAAAAGATTTTATAGAAATATTGGAAAATTTCGGATTTTTAAACAGCAATTTTTTATAAGTCCATGAGGTAATTAATCATATAACCATTACAATCTTTTCCCCAGAAAATTCCAAATTTGTTCTATAAAGGGTTAGTTATTCCCTATGCTATTAGACTTCATTGAAAGGCATGACATAAATTATGCGCATTTCTAATTGGAACTTTGTTATTTGACTTTCACCTTCCTTCCTTAATATACACCCTGGTATTCATTGTCTTATTAACAAAGATTTTGCTTGTGTATCTTCCCTTCCTGGTAAATTTTGTTGGGAAAATAAAGTTCTGCCCTTAAATAAACATTCAGAACTTCCCTATAACTTATCAAATAAGTAAATAAGAAGGTGGATTGTAGAATTACAATTTATCATGTTTATCAGAAGGTAAACTTTAATTGAGCTTTTATGTAAATAAATACTTAAATGGATTAATTATTTTTCTGGTATCATAAATTCAAATGATACAATTGTATTGCCAATTCAAACTTATCTTCTATTTGAATGTCATTGATAAATATAATCCTGATCAGTCAGGGAAATTACCAGCATATGAGGACAATTGCAATTCCAGCCAAGTCCTGGCCCTGACAGGATGATTGTGTGTGTGGGGTTGATCAGTTGGGTCTCAGAAGAAAGTCTGATCTCTTTGCAGCCATCCTCACCACACAGCAGCATGTCAGTTGCGGGACTTAATTCTATCCAATTTCATGAAATACTGCAAAGTCATCAGCAGCTGATGACAATTTCCTAATTTCTCTGGAGCCTTCGGGTTCTTTTTCTCATTATGTAATGGATAGGTCTGCCAAAATTCATAGAGTAAGTTGACACTGTGATACAACTTTATACCAAGTTTGGAAGTGACAGTTGCAGTAGTTCTTTTTAAATAGCCAGTCAAAGATGATTTTGAGCACTGCCAAAGTCATGGCTAGGCCATGACACTGTGAGAGTGTCATGGGAGGGTGATGACAGTGCTAGGGTGATTGTCATGTGGGGCTGAGGACATTGATTGTCATCAGCTGGTGATAATTTCCCTTACTGCTGATAGAGTAATTTATATAGCAATGGTAGGAAATGCTAGGAAGGAATTATTATTATTTAGGTTTAGATGTATAATATATATTAGTAATTCCTATTCAATCAAGATTTATGACTTTATCAGCTGTGTTTACGGAATTAAAAAAATATTATTCAGTAAACTAACGGCATATTTGTTTAAATAATATTATTCAGCAAAAATTGTTGAAAATTTAACATATTTTGCAAGATTGAAAATACATGTATTAACATTCATGGACCTGGTTCAATGAAATTAGTCACTTTCACTTTTCAGTGAAAAGCGATAGTTAAACCATGCAGTAAATAAACTAAACCATATCATGAACTATTCCCTAAAGCAGCGAAAAGCTCATCAAGTCAAATATCAAAATAGAAGGAGTTAAATAAAGTAATCTTAAGTAACCTAAAGCAATCAGAAGTAATCAGAATTGATTTCCGTTGTAGCATTCTTGACTTCCATCCACCTTTAACATTTAACTATGTAGGTTTGAGCTTTTAAAAACGTTTAATCCATTGAACGTTGAACTTTGATTAACAAACAAATCTCACAAAGTTTGGTCCTTCACTGAAATTCCCCTGCACTAAGTGAAACAGTAGTCAAGTCAGTGATCATGTGACCAAGACAATTGGCGTTTCCATAGCAACGGACTTAAAGCTACAGCAACCAGCTGATGACACAGAGCAACTGAGCCCAGCATGAGTCACGGTATGCAATGAGCATGCAATGATGACCAGATGAAGTCAATAATGCACTTGTTTGTTGCTTGTCAAATTTGTTATAGAGGGATACTGAGATAGGTTAGTTACCTGGTTACAGTATCATACTATTAATTCATGGACCCCTTACGCATGTTACGCTACTCCATCAAAACTACTGATTGTCCAGTTATGAAAACTTGCAAGTACCTTTTCTGTATTCTCTACAATGTCCTTACCCAGGTTTCATGTTCAAATTACAGTCACAGAAATTGAGATAATGTTTTTTCTCATAATCTAACTATAGGCATAGAAAACACCCTTTATTTCCCCCTTCCCTCACATGCATGCTTTCACGGGTCTTATGCTTATATATAATATGAAATGTATCATAGCTATATTTGAAGCGATAAAGTTACATTTATGACCATAGATTCTTGGATTATAGCAATACTGTGAAGTTACATAACAGAATAAAGTTTTGGCTTGCTATCAACTTTGATCAAAAGCCTTTACATGTATGGATGGATGATTGGGGCTTTACGTCCTATATTTATGCACTATGGTAGCGTAATGAGGACAGGAGGATGATACAGGAATGAGGCAAAGGCTGGTTGAAGTTGCTGTCCAACGTAAGTCTAAGTGACCCGGCCCGAGCTAGATTTGAATCTGAGACTCAGTGGTTGGAAGCCAAGAGCACTAGCAACTGAGATAACCCCCTATCTGTGCATACCGTTAAGACGAGACACCATCAGCAGATCGGATAAATTCTAAACAGATAAATCACAATATCTAGATGACATGTTGGTTAACTGACAGTAGGCCTACAACTCACTCTTGGCCAGTTAAGTTGACTTCTCAAAATGTATGACCAGCAAACAACCTTTTTTTAAAAAAGGTCTATCCCCTTATATAGTCCTTTTGATTCATCAGACTTCAGCAGTTCTGTGCAAGTTCCATAAGGTGCATGCATGCCTGTTGATTAACTTAATAAAACATCCTCCTTGTACAATGTGAACACAGTCCAATGCAATACTGATGCTGATTTCGGATCAGATGCAAGCATATGAAACAAGCATGAGGGCCCAGGATAAAATTTTGCATAATATGTGATAAAACAGTGCAATGGCAACTTGCAATACACAAGTTGTATCACAAAACAAGAAACATTATATCAATAGATTTCTTCACACTGTATAACAATAATCACTGTAATAAACTTGCATAACTAAAGTCAGAACAAATAACATCATCTATCCTATGATAACCATATCCAGGCACTGACTAGCCAGTATATAGCAACATCATTTCACCTCCAACAAAACCATTATATTAGTACATCCAGTCAGAATGCAAGGTATGTGCCGATATTGGAAAATAATCCCATTGATTTTATATGTGTTTTGATGTATTATTGCTTTCAGCGAGATCGATTATTGATAAGTTATTTTAACATATATATATTCATTATTCAGTGATATGGTGAATCAGGGATTTTTTTTATAGTATCAAATGAACGTAAATTTTAAGTTCATTTTACTCAATCAAGCCACGAAGCTATCTATTTGACTGCAAATAAATAGATGCATATTTCATCAGAGAGAGCAACTGATACTTTCAAAAGGAATTTTAAATCGATTGAACGGATTTAGCCAAATTCAAAAACTGTATCTCAAAATTGTTGTTTTTGAAATCGGCAGAGTGTAATTTTTTTAAATAGATTTACATCTCCATCAGCATGAACAGACAATGCAAACTCCAGGCTCCCCAGCACTTCAACAAAACAGGTAAAAGCTTGGTAACCACAGAAAGATGAGTAAAAAAAAAAAACAGCAGAACTTGGGTGAATTTTTTTTTGGTGTCACTCATTTCTTGGAAATTCCAGGAATGACTCTTGGAAAAAAAAGTTCTGCTGGTTTGGTGCAATGCAGTGGCTGAGTCGCAGAGACCAGCGAGCCATTAGAAAGAGTCACAGTGACTCGCTCATTTGGTCTCGCAGCAGCATCATATAATATGATCCTGCTTTAAACTATATTATATCATGACTCAGTCAAGCTCTAAACATCATGGACAGTGATTCAGAGCTCTTCAATCATGAAGTCTGCTTTAGTGCTTTACCTTATGGGGTTGACTGACTTAATAGATAATAAAAGATTATCACGGTGACATCAGACTCACAGAGTGACTTATCAGTGAAATACCTGTGACTCAGTGATATGATTGGAATAAGTACCTATTAACAGCTGATTAAAGACAAGGTATCATATGTACATGAAAGTAGGTGATATCAGAAAATCATCCATAATTTTGGGGGAATATCTAGAAAGTAGAGAGAAATCAAAATTTGCAGTTCATTACTACTATTCAATTGATAATTGATAATAGGCTAATCATACCAATTGACCAGTTGATAATGCACTGATATCTTAATCTAAAATATAATCCATAACCATTGACAAGGGAAGCAGATTGAAGATAAACATGATATGCCTATAGACACAGAAGGCAGGAAAATTTAAAGGTGTTGACGAGAAGGAGCACAAATAATTACAGCAATTTAGGAAAATACCAAAAGTGCATAAATCTCGCGGAAACTTTCTGGGTCAAGAAGTGAAACAGAATTAATGCTGAATGTTCAATGTCCTCAAGGTATTTTACAATGTAACTGAAATTACTGAATCCAGAGAATCTGTTGTACTCTGTGAAGGACAAGACAGAATCGCCAAAATATCAATATTACCTGTACAGGAAGTTAAAATTCCAGATTATTTATCCAGTATTTGATGTTTGTCCTGTAATCAACACTAGACAAGAAATGGAAATTAATTCCAAGAGGACAGCTCATACTTAGCAAATCACTCACCAGTGCCTCTAAAAGTTACTCAAATCATAAACGGTTAAGTAAATCATTAACATAAATAAAATCCTGATGGAAACCAATCATAAATCGCAAAAAATCACGATAAACCAACATGAATCCAAACGTTGATGATTCCGATTACACATGGACAGTTTGAACTCCATACATGAAAGACAAACTTAGACAATCCCAACGTCAAAAAATATTTGTCGAGAAAAAAGTTATCACCTCCAACTCATGAGGAATCAAAGTAAAAAGTGTCATGTCCTCCGCAGTCAATTTAATAGTCGTTTGAACAGTTAATTTAACGGCCATAAACCCAATCCCATCAAAGTTGGTACAGAAGCTGAGCAGCAGGGGAGTTGCTAGAGCGTAGAGTGTGGATAGATCATAAAAATGATTTATGGAACTTCCAACAGAGGGCAGTAAAGGCTGATTTTGGTCGCTCATAAACAGGGCTTTGGAGTCGGGTAATAAGTGAACCGACTCTGACTCCCGACTCCTTTGGCTTTTTGAAAAGCGACTCCAACTCCTTAGGTCTCCTGAATTACGACTCCCGACTCCCCGACTCCTCTTATCGGCATTACTGTATGCAAGTATGATATGGCTAACAGGGAAGAAAAATTAATTCCACAAAGTTATCATATGATTTTGTACATAAATACTTCTTTAGAAAGTTTTGTGTAAAATTTGGGATACATTCCAAATTTTTTAAACTTTGTTTATAAATTCAAACTAGATGAAGGCAAATTAAAATTTGCAAGACTAGCAGGCCGTGGCATATTCAGGGAGGTGCCTTTGAGCCATTGCCTCCCTATGTGAAGGAAAAGTAACATGGGAAAGATAGCAAAAGGGCCTCGAAAGGTTAGCAGCATTGAGTGGCCTAAATGTCATGAGTGATTGCCGGCATTGATTGAAAATATGTTATACTTGTAAAGAAAATTCAGAGAAAAATAGTCATATGTGTAATTAATGAAATAATTATCACCCACTGAGAAGTGTAATTAAAAGGCAAGAAATGGAAGAAGAAGAACAAAGGCAATCAGCAGGTAGCTTACACTTGATTGCCAGAGTAGACTGCCATCATTTATGGTAATCATTGATGGTCATCATTGATAGGAAATGTATGTTTGTCAATAGAAAATTAACATAGAAACAGTCATATTATCACCCACTGAGAAATGGGAATGAAAGTTATGAAAAACAAATGAGTTGCTTTGTTAAAAACTTAGCAGAAGTGTAGATATTTCCCTAAACAAAACTTGAATAGCATTGCAATGCACTTTTGTGTCTTTCCTGTGTCTTTCCTGTGTCTTTAAGGACAATAAATAGCTTGATTGAAAAAGTTCTGTGCAACAGCATGATGACAACAGCCATATTGGCCCCAAGATGCCACATAGTGTAATTGAAATGCAACACTGTCAATGTCCATCTAGTGGATATACAATGAACTATTGGCAAAGTGCATGGAGATTTGTGCATTTGCAAGTGAAATACAGCAATTTAATACAGATCTAAGTATAATAATTGTTTGAGAATGTGGCATGTCGCGTTATAAAGGTTTAGTTCACTTGACTGACAGGTAGGCAATGTAGAAATACATTGATTGCAGCTGCTACTTGAGCTCATGTGATGATGAGTTAGCAGACAACAAGTGTGTACGTACAAACATTTAGTGTGGCAACAGGATCCTGACAACTTCTAGTGTCTCTAGAGACTAGCCTCCTGCTAGTCTATTATATTAATTATTTTTAGGAGTCAGGAGTCACCCATTTGATTTTCGACTCCGACTCCACCTGAAGATCAAAGTTCGACTCCGACTCCACCCAAAAACCTCCGACTCCACGACTCCTGACTCCGACTCCCGACTCCAAAGCCCTGCTCATAAACATATATATATGATAAAGTTATTGCAATATGCTCTAGCTTGATTTTTAACTATTCTATTAATCATCGTAATAGGCAAAGGCCTAAAGAGATTAATTAATCTCCGCAAGAAGGAAGGGAAGTAAAGGACTAAAGAGATTAACTTGTCTTAAAGAGTGAGTGAGTTTGTATTTTACACCCCATCAACACCAGTGTGGGCTATTTAGGGCACTCTTGTCTCCAAGAAGCAAAAGAAGTAAAGGCCTAAAGAGTAAAGAGACTAACCTATCCACAAAAGAGGTAAAGGAACCAGAAGCCTAAAGAGACTAACTTGTCTCTGCAAGTATAGTAAAAGAAGTAAAGACATAAACCTATCACTACAAGAAGTGAAGGAGGTACAGGCCTTCTGGAGATTATCTCCAAAGAAAGTAAAGGCTCAAGTGATTCACAAATCCTGACACAAGAAAAAGTAATATGTTGCATGTACACAGGCCTGCAAAACAGTTCACATCAATTATAATCCACTAATGTCATTTGAAATACTCCAAATTTGATGTTATCAAACAATCTAATAAATATCCAAGAGTCCCTGAGATAAAACACAGAAATTTGTGAAATCTCTCATGTTTCACCATGTTCACCTTTCACATTGTTTCAAGCAAAAATCTCAATCCCCAACAATTGAAGAATGTTGAGATTATAAAACTCATAAAGATAAAAACAAATTCATGAGCAAACTGCATCTAAACTTGGCGAGAGAGTGACGTCATTGGAACTCATTGTCTTTTGCACCTGAAAATGGTTTTCTCCTTTGTCTGCGGAGTTGCTGGTTTCTCGCAGAGCACTTGGTCTCATTTTCACAAACTTGCTGAAGATTGTCATGAATTAGTAAATTTCTCAATGTTTTAAAGGTCAAGGTGTTATAATGGTGGTTTTTGCCATTTGGATTGTGTTTCTAAAGAGGAAAAGATGTCTATGCTAGCATCCAGCCTTAAAATAAGGTTACGAAGTGTCTGGGGCCTAGTGTCGTTTTAAGATAACATATGATACTCCGATATCAACATCATCAGATTTAAAATTCAAATGCTTCTTTATTCTCATAATACTTCTGCATATAGCAACATTAACCATAAAGCTATTGGCTGAGATGGACGATTTACATCCTGTATTTATGCACTTGGTAGGCTAGTTAGGACAGGAGGAGGACACAGCCTAGAGGCAACGGATGATTGAAATAGCCATGCAACACAAAGGTGACCTGGCAACGGCTGGATTTGACCCCCCCTAGACAAAGCGATTGGCAGAAATGAGGTGAAGGATGATTGAAACAGCTGTCCAACATAGGCCCAGGTGACCCAGCAAGAGCTGGATTCGAACCCTGGACCAAGTAATTGGCAGCCCAGCATGCTACCACTGAACTAAGCCCCCATGTGAGGGACCTTTTACTTGCTCAGCACAGACACTAATACAAGGGGTATCTATCAATTTCCTCATCTCACCTTTAGAGTGTCATCCATGCTGGAAAGCACTCGTATTGAAGCCATCCTGATTTGCTGCTGATAGGTGATGGAAGTCTCTGCTATATCAAGGAATATCAAAGAATATACCGGTATACATGTATGTAAACTATCCAGAAGAATGTTAAACACTGCTCAACAAGATAATCAGCCGATAATTGTCAAAACAGTGAATTGGGTCATATCCGCTTGAAGGACTTATCGTTTATCTTGACAATTCCAAATTTGGCAAATTCAAATGTTTTACAGGGTACCAAAAGCGTAGCTCATTCAACATCCTGTTTATTGTTTCACTACTGGTTGACAAATCATGAAAAAATGGCTGATTAGCAGATTAGAGCCAATTATATTTCGAATTGAGCTTTCAATATGAAACAATAAAATCATGAATTTCAAAATTGCAAACATTTGCCTTCAATATTATACAGCAAAAAGGTCTGCAGACTGCACAGATCATGGCGCATCATTGCACAGTCAATAATATAATTCTTTCTCGAATGCGGCAAGACAATAGAATTACTCTTTGACAGTCTTTTTGATTCAGGACTTAAAAGATTAATCTAATGAAATACCCCAGACAACTGAGACAAGAGAATGGAATGTGTTGGCGAGAAAAAGAGCCAAAGATTTAACGGAGATTTCGATATTTTTCCGAGTTGGCATATTTTTCTGACATATTTTCTGAGAAGCCATCGCATAGTTGTTAAAGTTGGAAAATCGGGAAAATTTTCTGTAATAAAATTGGTGCATTCCCATTTTACAGAGCTGAAAACATTGTGCTTCACACCTGTACAAGTGTCAAGTTGACACTGTCAACATTTTCATGAGGCTTCCTGCAATAACAGAATCACTGAGTAAGTACTACTGTTGACCTGCACAATTTAACTGTATCAGAGCCTGGGGCTAGTACTTTAAAGTTTAATTGGAGAAATTAAACTCTTGCACTGGAATATATATCATGTATGTTAGACTCAATAGAGTAGACTGATAAAAGATAATGCATCGAGAAATATGACGGAGACGACATCGAGGACAATTGATTTTTAAAGTGACATCTAGGTTTTTAATTCCTGTTGACTGGATTTAAGTGAAAGGGTCTCTAGCTCGAGCCCCAGTATTTCTACAAAGACAAGGGCTTAGCGCTTAGGCTTATGCTGATTGTCTGATTAATCTTTTTTTAAAGAAGACAACAACACTGAAAGCATTCTAGAGTGTAGATTCTCGATCTTCGGATCCATATAGCAGATGAATTTACCTTCAGAAGATCTAGTAGATTTTTAGCCAGAATTTTCGGCGACGTCTCGTCGTCTTCATCAGTGGCGTTGTTGTTAGTCTACCACATCAGATGCAAGAACTGCAAGAACACCTACGTTGGGGAGACTGGCCGCAACCTGGGCACAAGATTCAAGGAGCATGTCTCTAGAAAAGGAACCAACTCGGCTATTAAGGAGCATCTAGAAGCCACTCACCACACCTGCACCCTAGATGATGTGAAGATCCTTACCAGAGAAGAGGACTGGTACAAGAGAAAAGTAAAGGAAGCCCTCCAGATCCACCGACACCAACCGACTCTCAATCGTGACAAGGGACTCGAGCTATCCCCGGCCTACAACTCTCTCCTGTCACATGACTCTCGCGAGTCATGTGACACCTCAGCCCCACAACAACGCCACTGATGAAGACGACGAGACGTCGCCGAAAATTCTGGCTAAAAATCTACTAGATCTTCTGAAGGTAAATTCATCTGCAACACTGAAAGCATTTTATCAATTGGTGGTACAACTGATCAGCTGATTCAAGATTTTTACAGTATCGAAGAGATTTGTTTTGGGACAACCTAATCAGTATTGTTAAATTAAATTTGTCTAGAGTTCCTATGATCTGATCTGATATGGATATAAAACATCCACTTCATAGAACAGGCACTTGCCCACAAGAGGTCACTGTGAAAGTGTCATCCCAATTTGGTCGCAGTGCCCTCTGGGGTCAGGTGAATGACCTATTAGAAAGAAAGAGAAGAAAATGGAGATGGAACAGGAGGCGTTTTTGTTTAAAAACAATTGTGTTGTTACTCCAGTCTAGAATTTCTGTTGGAAGTGGTTGCGTAGAAGGGAATATTATGGGCCCCTGACTGGAGCTTGTATCAGAATTTCTCTTTTTCCGCAATTTTTCAGTGCAAGTGAAAACCGAGGCTTCACTTATTAAGAAAAGCCACAGCACAACTGCACTTGACAAGCCAACTTTTCAAAACTCAACTTCGGTGACACTCCCGTTTTTTGAAAAATACTAACAAAAAACATTCCGTTACATATTTGTGCAAAAATTTTGAAAAAAAAGTAAAAAAGAGACTGAGGTACACAACTCTCTTCTTCAAGAACCAAAGTTGCATGTTACACACAAACTATACAAAGGGCACATTAATTATCAACTTTGTAAGTTTTTGTAGTGTCAAAGACTCACAAGTTCAGTAGCAAATATTGGCATCAGTTTAAGGAAAAGTAGCACGCTTGACTGAAAAAGTCTCAAATATCACAGTGCAAAATGTGTTTAATGTTACACCCAAATATTGACATTAAAAATAAATATATAATGCACTCTACAAATATTATCAAACAGGAATTGATATTGACACTACTTAGAATCCTGGGTGGATATTGATATCAGTGCTAAAAATGCTTCCCATTTGAAGGGCCAAAAATATTTATTATTTCTTTTTTGGGGTCTTTTTTAGCTTTTTCAGCTTTTTAGAGAACGGCTGGAACAGGGGGAAGTGTGAAGAATTATAGATTTTTAAGGAAATATTCAAAACAATTATATTTGCCAGCAAAATGTACAGGTGTTGCAAAGCTAGTTTCCATCATAGGTCTAGGAGTGGAGACAGGTTGAGCAAATAAGCTGGATTCTAACCTCAGACCCAGCAATAGGAAGTCTAGAGCTGGTAGGCCTTGTACCAACTGAGCTAACCCCCCTTCCTCACGAAATTAGGAAAATAATAATAAAGTTTAAAAGAAGAAACAACAAATTTTGAAAGAACGAAAACAAACAATTAGGAGACATTTTTAATCATTAATTGAATATCTTGAAAAAAATTCAATGAAACCTGGTGTCAGAATAGACCCATTGTGAGGAAAATAATAACAAGGTAAATATTTGTTTTCAGCAATGTTCTGTTTTTGTGCATATTGTTATGGAAACAATTGTTCCTCATCCTGGCATCTGCCTATTTCTATGGCAACAGCTGGTCGGTTGTCATGGCAACATCAAATTGTCTACCAAATATGTTTGACTTCCTTTTATTACTCATAAAACAAAAATTCAAAACAATAACAGAGCTCAATATGAGAGATAATTGAATATTAGCCAACCCAGTTTTGGTCAGGATATATTGCAGGCCTCAAAAAGTGGTATTTGCCACTATCTAAGGAAAATCCTTTCATAAAATATACATTTGAAAATGTGATAGAGGTAGCTGTTCAAGTGAATAAAATCTTGGAGTAGGATTATGATACACAATTAGGAAAAAAAAAAAAAGACATTCAAATCAATACTTTTAAAATATGAGAACCATACAGTGCCATATGATGCAGACTACCAATCACACACACACTGTAGATGATTACATTTAACATGTACATGATATTTACATGATTAGTCCGATAGTCCTGAATGTACCGATAACGAGAGATATGGAATCAGATATCATGTTCGAAAATTTTGTCAGGCATGGGAAAAAAAGCTACACGGCTAATCATGTTTAAAACCATTCATTAGATCCTCAATTAGAGTTCTCTCAAATCCACCTGAAAGGGGGTCTATCTGTTGGTCTATCTATTTGTCTATCTTTTCATCTATCTATCTAATATCTTTCTATCAAATATCTATCTATCTATCTATCTATCTATCTACCATCCATTATCTTTTATGGATCTATCTATTCATCTGTCTGTCTGTCTATCTAAAATGATGCCAATGCCATTTCTTCTATCCATACATATAGCTATCTATCACTTGTCTATCTGTCTATCTGTCTATCTATCTATCTATCTATCCGATCAAATTGCTATCTTTCCACCTTCAATACCCTAGATATCAACATGATCAATCTACTGAGGTCTGGCAATTAGTGATACTGTTGGCATAGTAGTTAGAGGCTATATCAACAGTTAAATGTTAGCCTTTAAGAGTTGGAGGCTATCTAAGAGCAACTTTTGCCTCCAGGGCTATAACAGGTTCTGCCTATGCCTACAGGGCCGTATATTTGTCGCTTAAACTGTTAACACAAACTTTTGGACACTACACTGATGTATATCATCATATCATTTGAATCTGTATAATATTGTACTATGACTGCTATCTATATGAATATTTAATATGGAAATACGGAAATATCTTCTACTATACCGGCCTATATATAGTTTTTTTTTTCACATTTAAGAAGTACACATTCATGCATCAAGCTTTAGTTATAGTCAGTGTCACTGATATAAAAGTGGCACCGGTTTCAAATAATCAAATTTAATTTTATGCATATTGCAATAAATTCACACTTTTAATTATCATTACCATTAAGTAGGAAATTAAATTTATACAATTTACAATAATGGGCTCGATAACTTGCCACCTGATAAACTTGATACTAATTAATAGTAATTTGCTAACCAGGCTCCATCATGTATGTAAAATGGTAAAAACCACGAAAACTAAATGGGTGATAATTATCGTGTGAAAATCCTTTTCTATTTTTGTTTCTACACATTCATACTGCAAGTGAGCTGCGAACATCATGACCCTGGTTTGCAAGCCAACTTGATGCTACCTACGTATTAAAACTGAACAATTACCAATAGATAGATAGATAAATAGATAGATATACAATGTAGATAAAAGTGTAGCCCTGGCAATAAGGTCAGGTACTTAGTCTGCTTTTTTCACAGTCCTCACATCAGGTAAAGTTGCTGAGCTGCTGATTATCAGTGGCGGATACAGGAGGGGGGGGCTAGGGGCCCCGCCATCCCCCCCCCCAGACCACCAAGATGAATAGTAGCAAAAATTGCAATAACACAGGCCCGCAAATGCCGAAACACGTCCGCCCCCCCCCCTAGACTGTCGTGTCTGGATCCGCCACTGAGTACTGCAGCTTTATCATGTTTAAATAAGACCTATAATACATGTAAGTAAGAAGGCAGTGTGGCCCTTTGAGGCGATATCTTACCCCTAACCAAGCTAACAATGACCAGCAAACGAAACCCTATAGAGAGAGAACTGTGTATAAATTTCCCCGAACATGCTAACATTATAACGTGCATATTTATACATAACACCTAACACCACCATCAACCAGTCAATAGCTATTCACTCTATATATATATTTGTGATATTAGCCATTCAATATGCTATTCACACAGTCTGTTTGTTTGGTATATGTGCCCATTATCAGCTGATCTGCCTGCTCAAACAAACTCCTCATAAATTCAAAGCCTTGATGCATGCATGCTGCTCAGCTACTGTGTATGCATACATACATGTGGCTAAAATGCAAGCAAAAGTTTGGAAAATTAAAATTTATATATCATATGTGTATGTGTACACTGTATGTGCTGATGTGTATCTAGATAGATTTACAATACCAAAATGCATATATCGTATGTTTGCTGTTGAAATTTGTTAAAAATATAATCCATGTTGAATAGCACATACCAGATAGGTCTGTTGAATCTCTAACTCATGTTGAGGGTGGGTGATAGGGCTATACGTCCTGTATTTATGCACTGACTGTGCTTAATAGAAAGGGCACAGACCACGGTAATGAGGCTTGGTGCACTCTTCAGGGCGTCCAGCTGACTCCAGCAGTTCTGTGGAATGAAATTCCCTGACTTTTTCCATGACGAAAATATGAAATTCCCTGACCATATTTACGCGACAATTCCAGCGGTTCTGTACAATCAAAACATTTACATCCTCTTCTGAGATCATCGGATAACATTTATTACATTTTACTAAAAGTGCCAAATTTATTGCGTGTCCTATAATTAAATGGAGCAATTTCAATTAACAAGATGATCAGTTTTTATCTGGGGGTTGTTTCCCACAGTTCTTTTCTTAGCCATCAATTGCATATTTAGTGACTAGTCGTGCAATTTTGGACATCACGTAATATCAGAATTTACAAATTCCCTGACTTTTAACACTTTAAAATGGTTCCCTGATCAAAATCAAAATTCCCTGACATTTCCATGACCTGGAAGAAATATCACTTTCCCCTGACTTTTCCCTGACCGCTGGACGCCTTGACTCTTTACACAGGATGAAACATCAGAAATATCTATCCAACATGGGAAATTGGAATTGAACCCAGGTCCCAGAGGTCACAGTCCAGTGCCCTCCCCCTGACTGGGCTTCAGGCACCAAATGAGGCAGTTCTAGGTCTTTTGGAAAAGATCAATCAACTCATTTCATAGACCTTATGTTCATGAAGTCATGAACTAAACATCATTTTTAAGTCAATACACAGTCAACTTGTACTGCAACTTGTGCAAGTTCATGGTGTGTGATCTATAATTACACAAGCCTATGCATGAGCACGACCCATCAAAATGACCACACATTGATCGGCCATTGTTTTATCTGGTTAGTCATCATTGACCCGTGTGGTTTGTGTAACCACAACTAGGTATATGGTGTCATTATCATGATCATGGAATCATGGTGAAGATAGGTGATAAGAAAAGAAGTAGATAAGACAACCCATGATTGGACATTGTTGGAGAATGTTCTTGAAAAATGTTGAAGAGCCGGAAGAATGTGACTCTATGATCATGAGCTGATGAGGCAATAAACAAGAAAATTAAAAAAAAAAAAAATAGAGACGATTTTTAAAGCAAATTCAGCTTGTTCCACATGTTTGACCCCGACTACATTTAATTACGGCCGATCCCGCAAAAAGCGTCCCGTTCCGCAACTGCGTATCCGCGTTTTACTAGGCAATCCCGCAGCCCGCCATTCCGCAAATTTGGCCCGGTCCGCATTTTATGCACGGCGCTAGCCCCGTTTTGCTGACGTAGATTCACAGGCTGATTCTTGAATCTTAGAAAAAGCCTCCTGTCGGGAGGCCTGAGGCCATCTATACAGAGGCGAGTGGCTCTAAATAGAGTAACTAAGAACATATCAGCGAAGGGCTGATGCATCGCCTCTAAAAATTAATCACAAAGGCTTCCAAGGACGAAAGTAGGAGTTCATGTGATGCGATAATCATATGCATATGTTCATGTGATGAGCATCAGATAACCTACGTTTTTATGATTTACAACCTCTTACAGTCTTCCTTCGGGCTTCTTACGAGTTCTTAGTGCTGATAGATTGATGCATGATTGAGCTTTACCTTTACATCCTTTATTTACGCACTTGGTAGCCTAATTGGGGAAGGAGGAGGACACTGCAATGAGGCGAAGGATGCTTGAAGCAGCTGTCCAACATAAGTCCTGGGCCCAGGCCAGAGCTTACCAAGTGCATAAATAAAGGATGTAAAGCCATATAGCCATCCCAATCATACATCCATCAGCATCAAGAAACTTGTCCCGACAAGCTACCACACTGCCGCTAGCTGAACCAAGGGGAAATTACAGGGTTTTGGATTCGGAGTCAGTTGGTAATGGGTATCGGGGTGCAGTCAGAGTCAAAGAGTCAGTTTTTAGAATTATATTTAAGAGTCAAAGAGTC
This sequence comes from Platynereis dumerilii, assembly GCA_026936325.1. Lineage (NCBI taxonomy): Eukaryota > Metazoa > Annelida > Polychaeta > Phyllodocida > Nereididae > Platynereis > Platynereis dumerilii. The sequence continues at coordinate 11,104,399 of JAPTHN010000009.1, forward strand.
AGTTTTTAGAAAAGAGTGAATTGTGTGAAATTAAAATCTTCAAACAAAATACGCTGCCATCCTCAGGATGTTCTGAACTTCACAAATGACAGTTCATACTGAACACTTGTTAAGCTACAAATACATTTCGAAGGAATGTCCAATGTTATTTTCGCAATGAGGATTCAGGAAACATTTAACTTCAACATGAGAATACTGTCAGAATACACACATTTACTGTCATTATACAGCATCGTTTCATGATTATTCAATAATAATTATAAATTTAATAGTAAAACATGGTTCAAACTATGCTGCAACACCATCTATGACCATGACATACACAGCTACATTACTAACACACTGTTGCAAGCTTTTAACATTAAATCAACATCAATCAACAAGCCACAGACTACACAGACTCTGCAAAGCTTTCTGCGACAACCCTAGCACTAATGCCAGACATAATTCATTCTTAACTTATCATCCAACGAATTTTCTGCTTGCAAAAAAAACCACAAATTTTTTAAAATTGAATTTGAAATAATAAAAAATTTAGAAAACTGTTTTTTTTTCCTACCAGGCTGACCTCAGAAAAAGTGCCTCAAGTAGATCCAAGAAACTAAAGATCAATTATGTCTGGCCTAATAATTAGTAAATAAACTCATTTTCCACATGGTTGAACCAGACTGAGCCAATTCAGTATTATACACCACAAAACACAGCAACTGCATGTTTAGTGTTTTGTCACTGTTTTCATGTTTGTTATTTGTTGTATTTTTGTGTGGGGTTTACCTAATGAGCCGTGACAGAGCTAACCTCGCAGCAAAAGCCAAACAGTTAACAAACAATTAAGTACTCCATTATATGTACATGATTGTTGTGTTAATGTCATAATGTGTGTGCCACATTCACAACGATTGTGCTTCCAGATAATGGATTATTGACCCAAGGCCGGGGTGCCACCACTGTTTGACTGCTTGCTGCTTGTCAGGGTCATTATATTGTATGTGACTATATTTGGAGTGCATTTTTCTCAGCAATTGGGGTATGATGGTGTTTTCCATATTAAACATGTTAAATATGGTAATCCTGAGTGAGAGCGAAAAGCAGACTTCGCAAAATCCAGTTTTAGGGGACCTAATTCAAAATGACTAAAATTAAGAAGATAGGCCTATTGTTCTGGCATGGAACCATCACAAGATTTAGATAATTTGTCCATAATTCTGCAGTCGGATAGATTTTTAGTTTATAATTATGGTGTAGTAATGCTGCTTATCACACTATTATTTAAATTACGGTTTTCTCTTTTTTTTTCACATGAACACTGCTAAAATCCAGGAAGAATTTCAAAATGACTCTCGCATCAATTCAGAAAATTGGTTCAATTAACAGAACTGATCATTCAATAAGTTTGATTAAAGCAATGCCACAATTCTGAAACTGCATTCATTAAACAGTGTTAAACTGACTTCCTGCTTGATCAATTGTCAATTTATATTTCAGTCTCTACTTACAAAAGTCAATTAAAACTACTTTTAAATGAGGTCATTATGATTTTATGTTCAGCTGTTTAAATGGTCAAATTGCATCCAAATACTAAAATTATATCTTTAAATCATTTTATCTCAATACCTTTATAATCTATATATAATTACTCTATCTTCCAGAGTTTGTTGTTTATCATTTAAATTGACCAATTCTTTCTCAATCATCACTAAAATTCGCATGTCTACTGGCATTGACATTTTCCCTTGAAATAAGCTCTGTTATCCTTCAAAACCCTCTCATTCTTCTTAAATCTGCCTTCAAATGACACCTTATGCATGAAAAAACAACCCACTCTGTTCCTTCAGCTGCTCACACTCCCCTGCTGCACTAGCTCAGCCTATGTATTTTGGAGGGGGTACTTATAATAACCAGAACAGCCTGCACTGCTAATGATATGCATGGTGCAAAAGCATGTGGTCCTGCTATACCAGGGGCCAGGAACGGGGGGATCTTTGGATAGGCTACATATTGACACAACATCCTGATCTCTTCATTGTCAATATAGTCAACAGATAGATCAAAACGTTTTTAGATACATGAGGATGATGATGCATCGATACATAGCTACTTAGATAGATAGGTGCATACATAGATAGTTCACTGACATAAATATTGTGAGATAGATACCACATAGATAGATAGATAGATAGATAGATAGATAGATAGATATGTTCATTGATGAAGTGCTGGATGGTCAGGCAATTCAAAACTTTCAAAAGTCAAATAGTAAGACCTAAAACCCTAACTTACATTTACATAATTGCAAAGGCACACGGAATTCTAAAATTATTTGCCCATTTAATGACTCAATTACCACAGGACCACATATGATAAACATGTTACATTTACATCACTTTCGTTATATGTATCATACTATTAATTCACGGAACCCTCCTGTCTTTCCCAGCCAACCTACTGATTATCAAGACGTTGTCGTGCTGGCTGTGTCTGGGACACTAAGTCTTCTTTTAAATTTTAGATAATGTTCTGCTTCACTTTCTCCCATTTCACGGGTATTATACTAGTTTATTATAAAGATGCTTGACTTTCCACATTTTATTACTCATCGCTCTTAAGAAATACACTGTTCATTAACGTATTTTCTGTATTAAAGCACACCCCTTAATAAAAGCTCATCCCGCTTCATCAAGAACCAATTTTAATCAAAATATGACTTTTTCCAAAGATTTTAATGCAAAAAGCTATCTCATCATTACATCTGCCACCTGGCGCATAATGCAAACAAAAGGGTATGTGTCAGAGTGACTGATTAATACAACACTTAAGATTAACCCCTGAACATTTTTCTCATGTTCTAGCAGACCACTAATTACAACACCTTTCTGTACCTGTTTCACAGGTATTGGGATACCGCTTCAGTGCTTAACTAAATCTTGTTGGACTCAGAGGATTATAATCTCAACAATTCCCACAAAATCATTGACAATCAACCTACCACAGACAAAAATGGGTAATCTTATGAAATCACTCACATTGCTAATAGGATTACAGGGTTATTTATCTTAAAATGAAATTCAATGATTTCTGAATGATCTTTTAACTTCCGTGATCAAAGGGGTACAGAATTTGTTCTGATTTCACGGTCCAGCGCACCTTTTACCCCTTTATTATGGCTGACCTCAGTGACCCTATAATCTTTTATGCCTCTTCATGAGTTCTGAAGATATTCCTTTAAGACATTCCTCAAATATCCCACTCGGACTATTCAGCAATGCTAATTAATTCAGGTTCATACCAACCCAGCTACCCTAAAGAGTAAACAGGAATAAGCCCCAAACATCCTAAACACCAGTATATCTCATCCGGCATAATTACACATGCATGTTTGCTAAGCGTTCCCAAAAATATATATTTGCCACACGATAATCAATTGGGGCAAGGTATTAAAATAGCAGAGCAAGATAATACAAAAAAAATAATGGAGGATATTTTTATGGATGTAGAAATTATCTCTTGATTAAAGTTGACATGTAAGCAATTTATCATGATCATCAGCACACTGACAGAATGAAAAGTTATGCATCGAACCATCTGACCAAATTACTCTGTCTTAATAGGCAGCTTTATACCACCGCAGACACTGCAACAAAATCTAAAACCAAATCTAGAATTGATGATCACAAGACGCAAAACTTTTCAGTTGGGACTGGCTCATCTCTCTCTGCCCCGCTATGCCTGGCTCTGGTCTGTGTTAGTGTGTAGTTGATTCTACTGAATACCAAATACTTAGACAAAATCCATGCGCGTCTGTGCCATAACTGTCAAAATAGTGCAAACTTCAGAATGACAGTGTGAGAGAGTCCACTATGTTATAATGACACATGTCAATCAATTGACTCGATGACAACACTTTAAAATTTCAATACACCGTGACAGTCTGCAAATTGCACCACACTTTTTCACTTGATTATTGAATCATTCACCTGACACGGTGCAATGCAATAACCCCATCTACTGCAACATCAGCAGATAGGAGATACCACTGGAAACTATTGATACATTATGGGCCTAGGCCCTAATGACACATGTCAACCTATTGACTCAATGACAGCACTTTAAACAATGTTAAAATTTCAATACACAGTCTGCAAACTGCATCACACTTTTTCACTTGAATAAATCACCTCATACCATGCAATAACCCCATCTTCTGCTACAACATCAGTAGTTACCTATTAATAGCATGCAAAAGTTTCAATTATCATCAGATCATTCACATTTGTGTTGATTGAAATTTGACAGCTGAGCTGAGCTTACCTCCTCAATGGTTGACACAGCCCCCTTGCAGTGTCCCATCTTGCTGGAGAAGGAGGAAGTTGTAGGCGAATGGTGGTCATCCCAAGTCTCTTTGATAAATTCCGACACACTGATCTGTTCTGGCATCACTTCAATTGAAGGCAGAAGCCCCCAGATTCACCAGAAACCGCACAATTATGCCAGTACAAAAATTCAGCCAGCCTTCCCAATCTTCCAAAATATTGGCAAGTGTGAAAGTGTAGTTCCGCACCAAAAATCAATGAAAATCACAAAATAAAAGTTCAATAGCATGCTAGATATTTCACACACAAATACTTCAATAAATTTAGCATTGGTTCGCATTGGTATTCTGTCAATCTATCATCATTTCATTAAAATGACGTAATGAACAAGAAAATTCCATCCATTCAGGAATTGAGAATCGATTTACTGCGCGACTCGTGCGGCCTTGACCTTTCTTCCGATTTCGCGCAAAATTTTGATATTTGGAAAGAGAGTGAGTATTTTGTCCAAAAAATCTGTGCTTCATCGTGATCAGATTAATGACAGTTGGTCCAAAACGTTGTCACATTAGAGAAGCTCCCAATTAGGCTTAGACCAACTCCTTTGGCGGGGGTGATCGTGCCAGACGAGCTAATTGCAATCGACCAAACAACCGGCCACTGTCCCCTCTGCCTCTCCCTCTGGGCCCACACTGTCTCTTGCCAGTCTTGGGTCTTGGGAGTTCTAAGGGGACCAGATTATCTTGGGGGGGCGGGGCTATGGGACTTATGGTGAAAAAAATGTGTCCGGCATATGAAAAAAAAAGGTTTGTTTCCACCTATAGCTAGGGTACCGTAATGTTTAAAATTGCAATAAAAAAGTTTGTCTTGTGTCCGCATGCGAAAAAAATTGTTCGTTGACGTGTCGTGTACAAAAAAAGAGTTCGTCCCCAGGGTAAAGTCCATAGCCCATTAATGGGCCCCAACTTTCGTCTGGTCGGCCCCTAAAATAAATAGTAAAGTGTTGTTGTCTTGTTTGATTTTGAAAAACAAATATTTTAGAACTTGCATTCTCGAAATAAATAAGTCTATCCTGTGAATTTTCCTTTGACAGGCTTTGTGCCCAGGTCGTAGCCTGTCAGCCTGATAGTCTAGTTTCACCAGTCATTAAGATATTCAAAGGTGCCATTCTCTGCTGACAGGACCTGCTAACTTCATCTGGACAGAAAATAGGTCAATGTTGAATAGATTAATGACAAATAAAGAAGAGACTCTAGTTCGGCTTTGGCCTGGCTTTGTGGAAAATGCCACGGCTGTTCCCCGCCTAAATCAGGGTTGCCACTGGTCAGGGAAATTCAAGGTCAGGGAACTTTGAAATTAGTCAGGGAAATTTGTGATTTTGCAAAAAGTCAGGGAAATCTGACCTTGGTCAGGGAAATTTTGCATAAAAACTAATTCACAACACAAAAGTCGATGGTTTTGTGATAAGAACGACAGAAATGTATGACATTTGCCAGTCTAACCTGCTCGATGGTTATGAAGTGGCTTTAAAATCAGGAATCTATGGCTTGAGGCGTCTTGAGTGAGCAACCTAGCATCATCCATTTTCTTTTTGTTTCAAATGAAAAAGTAAATTGACGAAAGTCCACAAATTGTTATCAAAAATTTTGTGCAAGAGCCCTTTTGTGGTCAGGGAAAACTTGTTTCAAGACAGGGAAAAGTCAGGGAATTTCAAAATCCGACTCGAGTGGCAACCCTGTAAATATCTAAATTGAATATCTAGTGGTCACCGACTTATACACTTTTCAGCCAGGAAAGTGGAAGCAGTATTCTGGGAAGAATCAGACACAAAAAACACTGCAAGTTGTTGCAACAGCCGTAAGGCCACACATAATTGATCTTTAGCTTCTCGGATCCTCTCAAGGCACTGTTTCTAGGGTCGGTCGGTAGGACCAAAAAAAAAAGGTAAAAAAAATTTTTATTATGTCAAAAAAAAATTATTTTTTTTTATTTATTTTCTTTTTTCCATCGGCAGTGTATCTATTGTGTCGGCGGGTCCGCGAAGCTAAGAATCAATTATGTGTGGCCTAATTGGTAATGGAACTATTAACTTTTCAGTGGGTGGTGACGTCATATCAGTTGTTTTACTGGGTAATTTTCAGTGAGATTGTTGTCAGATTGGTACAGCCAAATTCAGAATGCCCTGAGTTGGTGGATTGGGATTGTCTGGTTGGGCTAGCAGGTGCTCTTGGTGAACAAATGATCAGAGTAAACTGATGATACAGGGTATTGATTGAGCTTATAAATACATAATGATGGATAGATTTTAATAATGTTAATGTCATGTTGATTTTTCAGGTGTGAAAATGGCAGTCCACATGGGAAATGTGGACCAGGCTCTTGCCACAGCCAAAAAGGTCCAGAGCTACATATCCCTTGGTTTTGAGACGTGCATTGATGTTGCAACTGATTTGGCAGAGCATGAAAGAGGTATGAAAAAGCTTTTGTGCCAATAAATTTTAAGTAAATTGTTTTTGGATATCTTCGAAATAATGAGTCAAGTTTGATTCTCCTATCTTTTAATTAGTTTGAAAATTGGACCATTCGCAAATAAAAGGAAATTGTCACATGAATTGTGATCTATACATTTTTGCAAAAAATTAAGTATGTGTAAAATTCCAGTTACAATATAACATATTAAATTAAATTAGCTTTTCTCAAGTGAAGTGGTTATCATCTTGAATTGCAACAAAATTCACACATTCAGGGTCCCAGATTCCCGGTCGTCCTATCGCCCGAGACGCCCAGATTTTGGGAAGGAGTAGGATGCCCAGATTTTGAGAAGGACGGCCAAATTTTGTACAATGAAACAATAAGCTGGGCTTCCACAATGTGGGGAAGGACGCCCAAGAGCACTGAAGAGCTGACAACAAATCTGGGACCCTGCACACATTCAATCTGTATTTACAAATAGTTGAGATGGCCCAATAAAACATTTTTTGCTCTCTATGTTTAAATTCTTCTGTGATATTTCAGAGCATGGTTCCAGTGGATCAGGGCCATTAGGCGACTTGCGCAAAGTGATCCTGGAATATTGCGAGATGGAGAAACAGATGAATGATGCAGTTGCTGCTGCTGAGGCCGTCAAAGTTGCTGTAAGTTTAAAAAAATGTGTTTACAGTTTAAAAGATATATTTATAGATCTGAGTATTGTAATTGATATGAAAAATGTAAACCGTTGTTTTACTTTTATTTGGGAACAGATATATTGTATGTAGGGCTGTGCAATCGAAAAGTTTTCTGAAATCGATTAATCGACTTGTATTTCGATTCGATTATCGATTTTAAATCGATTTTGGCTTAGAATGTCAAGATCAACATAATTATACGAAACATTAATATATCAATGAATTCATTGACTCGCGATGAATATCCATGGTGTTAAAATTATAATGAGCAGGACCAACAGACTATTTGCAGGAAGGAAAAAGAAAATAAAGTACATGAATTAATTTGATTGACTTAATATTATTCATAATTATAATGTATTGATCCAATGTAACTGCTGATAAAGCTGTCTTCTTTAAAACCATGCATCTCATTCTCTTGCATGCAGAGCAGTACAGTTGTAAATAGATAACATATGTGTATTAACTGTATTTACTCTATTGGATACAGTTCTGTCTCCAAAATCCATAAATTCAACATGGATGCAGACTTGTAGCAGTAAAACTTAATTTCTAATTTGTGAAATATCTTTCATGGCTAGCAGTGTGGCATATGCACAGATAAGAACACCACAGATAGCACGGTGGTGTCCAGCTCCTGAAGAGCTTCAAAACGATACCAAATACAGCCATCTATCATGAATTCTTCATTCTGCTGAAAATCGATTTTTCCTTATTTTGTGGAGATGATCGAAATCGAAACTTTTGGCGACGATTGTCGGCGATAATCGTCGCATCGGCACAGCCCTAATTGTATGATATCATTTTGGTACCTTTTTCTGACAAATGAACAATATTTAATATTTAAGATAGCAAGAAAACTAAAAAGTTAAAATGTTGGCAAAATTAACCACATTCTATAAGGTGTGTTGTCGTACAATTTTGCATGAGGCAGAATATCATTTACAAGCAAAGATCAGTGATCACTGGTAATGACGGCCGAAATACGTCAGGAGAAACTGTTAAAATTCCAAGTAATGCCGGTCAATCTTGTGAATGACAAAAACTTTCTTGCTGGGGCTGCCCAGCGGTCAGTCTGCTCTATTAAAATATTTAGTTATTTCAATAATTTGATGCTAAACTTATGGTCTGCAGATGTTTGAAATAACATTGAATGAATTTTAACCCAGATTATGTAAGGCCTATTTTGGCTTAACGGAAGTATAAAATGAAAATTTATATATTTAAGTTTAAAATGTTTTTATATGTATGTGACCTGCTCCACCAAAATGAGTTCAAAGTAGGCATTCTAGATTTCCTACAAATGAGCAAAATGTGTCAAAAAGTCACATTTTGAAGTTTTTTGGCTGTCGGTACCAAGTGCTTGCAAAAACCATTTCCTTAAAAAATTTAAAATAATTTTACCAGAAATTGATTTTAACTTATTGAAATTGGATGGCATTCTTGATATTCTTAAGTCCTTTCTTGTGGTGGGAAATTCAAATTACTTTTTCTCCTATTATGATGTTTCGCAACATGAATGTTTGAGGTGCCATATCTCTGGATAGAATTGAGATATCAAAACAAATGAGGTACCATTTTAAAGCCTAATTCCAGCAGAATAAAGTAATTTGCACAACTAAATATAACAGAAGGCCGACTTTGAACTCATTTTGGTGGAGCAGGTCACATATATATTTTTATTTTCTTTTGCAGGTAAGAAGAGGAGAGTTGGAAGAGGGAGTCTCAATGACAGATTTATTTGACGAGAAGTTGAATTCTGAGGAAAGGCCAAATTTTGAAGAACACCACCGAGTGGTAGAATTCGACCAGAGGATGGAGGAAGCCAATAGTGCTGGTGAGATTTAGGGTTTATCTGCAGAAGGAATATCTAAAAATAAGCAACAAAATTTCATTTTTCCAGTTCAATTGTGCAATTTTCCAATCTCCACTAAAGTTTAATAGTTGTCTGTTCTTAAATTACATAATGTATGAGTCACATACATGGACACGGTGTTGAATTTTGTGAGAATTTTGCAAGATTAGAGTCCCTATTTTGTTACGTCATTAAAAATCTGTACACTATTTCCTCAAAATATCGGTCTTGAGTTCGTAAAATTGTTTCGTATGTAACTTCATCAATGTTCATTAGTAAGTGCATGTACTATGTAGAGGTCTGGTCGCAAAATGGGCATGAAAATGCTAATTTTGTGTACGACGAGTCATAGCTTTTAAAAATCTTGTCTTTTCCTGTAATTCACCAGCTTTGCAGTTTTCCTTCCTGAGGACCTAAAAGGAAATTCTAATTTTAAGGTCGTGAGTTAAACTACAGTTAAATTTTTTAATTTCATTTTCAGATGACAACACGGAGACAGTGGTAACACAAGAAGTTGATGACGAGATAGAGTGGCAAGCCGAAGTGAACACGAAATGCCCATATACGGGCAAAGAGATGGTTCGCCCCGTCACCAACAAGCATTGTAAACACAGCTACGACAGAGAGGGCATCTTGCATCTCATTCAGCAGCGTGGACACCGAGCGAAGTACGTTTTGAGAAATGTAAAATTTACTGTGTGTTATAAGCACCATCTGAGTGATTCTGATATCTAAACCAGTTCTCCGTCTTGCTCTACCTAAATTAGACTAATTAGTGGCGTTACTCTTTCTTCGCCTGCATTCCCTGCATCTAGGAATGCACAATATTAAATTGAAATATTATTGTTATCGCCATATCAGATAGTGCAATAACATTATCGCAGAAACATGCAATAAATAAATAGTAATAATTTCCTGTATTTTTGAGAAGTATTCGTTTGAACTTTGAGCTCCTTTAACATTTAGCGTTGTTTAGGCCTATTCTCCATTTATCTAGATCTCCCAAAGTTCCTGTCTATAAATTTAAATCTTTTAACTTTTAAAGACAGCTTTCATTTCTGCATGAATAACGTTGGTTTATTTGACTTTTTAATCATTTATGTCTTAATATAGATTTATATAGAATATTAGAGATATCCTTAGGAATACTAGGACACAGTTCAAACTAGTAAGATCTTTAATTGCAAGTCATTGAAATAATATTTGTTTCTATTTCTTTCGCAGGTGTCCTGTTGCAGGTTGTGCGAACCCAAATGCGATCGTGGAGGCTGATCTTATCGAAAATGCAGAATTACGAAAGATTATTGCTAAAAAGAATAAGAAGAAACGTTGATTGACAAATTTGTGATTTTTGCATGTTTTAGACCAATGTACTTACGACAGTATTACAGTAGTTGTTACACTTGAACTTTTTTGAGATCTGTAGATGATTATAATTTTGTAAAAAGATTGTACATAATAAATTTGTTACTTTTCTGTACATGAGTGCTTGGTGTTGTGTATCAATCCTGGAAACTAGTGGAAAGTTGTTGAATATGTTTATAGTAGCCTAGCCTTCAACAGTATGAAGTTGTTCCAATCTTTTTGTCAAGAATCAAATAGGCCTAGATTATTTATATCGTTAAAAAAATATAAAAGAAAACCATTATTATTAATTAAAACTTAAAATTTTCTGCTTGGGCTCGAGGAAAAGATCACACAACAAGAATCCGCGGATTCAAAGCCTGGCTCAAGTGGCAGTGATGACGGCAAAATATGTAGCAATGCTGGTGAAATAGTTCAGTCTACTTTATGGTTTGGAAATGGCAGAGAAAGGTGGTTCTGAATTGCGGCAAGTGAAGTTTTGTTATTGTAGTTGTTCCATGTACAAAATAATATCCAAATAACCACGAAAAGAATGTGTACGATTTTTTCAAATCTTGAAGTCGCCCAATTCCCTTCTTTTGAAAAAATTGGCGAAATTGAAAAAAAATTGTTTTTTTTTTCATCTAGGAAAACAATTGTTTTCTTTTTTTTAATTTAGGAAAAAAAATTGTAAATCTTGGAACAAAAAATGTTTAAATTTGAAAAACAGAAGTTGACCAATTTCCTTTTTTTGAAAAAAATAAAATAAATTGGTGTAATTGAAAAAAAGTTGAATTTTTTTTTTTTTTTTTTCAAATCTTGGAAAAAATAAATTTTGGGAAAAAAAATTTTTTGAAATTGAAAAGAAAAAGTAATTTCCATACATCTAGCTACCCTAACAAACCAATAAAACACAAAAACAGACATATTGAACCTATAGTTATTGTACAGTAGAGTTGACAGACAATATTTTCAGACCATTACTCCTGAATTAGCCTGGTGAGCCAGGCTAAAAATTGCTTTATAAATAGGCCTCGTGTGAATTCACCATGTGGTTGTTATGGAAAGTCTTGTAATTATTAATTTTGACAGGCTTATTAAGTTTCCATGAATTATGTGATTCCGACATATATTTCTAAATGATAGCAATTTGTTGAATTCTCATCCAGGGCAAGTAGTGTCATCCATGGGCTATGTCCGCTAAGTAGAAGCTGCAAGCCAAGATTTGTAGTTTGCATTAACACAAGGTGGAGACACTAGTCCATTTTGGACCACAATCAAGCAACTCCTCTTGCTGAACCATACACCTGGATGAAATAATTGAAATTGCTGATGTTTTATTGAATACTTGTTCTACCTCACAGACCTACAGGCTGTATGTTAATTTTATAGGACAGAAACTGAACCTCCAGGCCAAAAGAGACAGACAAGGCATTAATTTATCCCAGCCATGTGTCGGGTGCTGCTGTGCATTGATGCTGGCACGAATCTGTATATCAATTTCCTTCAGCAGCGAACAACAGGAGTAATTCCAGCTTCGCTTTGGAAATATTCTCATTACTCTTTAGGGAATCAAACCCTACACATCGACAAGATATGAGGCAATGTGTTCAAAATGTTTTACCTTCAAACTCTTGCATCAATTAATTAGATGCATGGTGCATCAGTTACTTGCATAGTGCAAGTAACTATTTTTCTAAGCAAAGAAAAGCAAAGCAGTATTTCCAACATAAATAGTCAACATTTTATTCGTTTTTTCATAACCAAGACAAAACAGCTTGACAGTAAACATGAAGTGTGTAATTGGAATAATCTCCAGAAATAAGAGGAACGGGATAAGAACAATCTTGTCTAATAAATCTATTGGATACAATTGCTAAATCGAACCTAAGTTTAAGATAATTTGACAGTTTTTATCATAAATTTACTGATTGTTTTCAAATCTTAATTAGGCTTAAATCAGACTTTTAAAGTTCAATTAACAGCGAATGAACCAACAACTTATATAATTGATGTCATTTTTCGAGTTAATTCAATTTACAAATTTAGTTATGAATAGTCATATTATGAAAGGCAATAATTCGCACTTTTGCAGTCATAATACGCATTCATTTGCAGAAGACGCCAACCATACCAACATATATGTCCAATGTAAATGTTTGAATGAAACACTCGCCCAATGCAAATGAAACATGTATAAATGTAACACATGTAAAATGGCAGTTTTGATGAAGTTGATGAAATCTTTTTCACGTAACTTTCAGTCATTTTCACATGAACTTTTGCACAGAACCTTTTTCACGAGACCTTTTTCACAGATTTAACAAGACATCCAAACCACGTAGAACTTATCTAGTTAACAATCATTTTCCTATCATGAAATCCTAGCACTCCAAACAAGAATTCAACAATTCACAAATCTTTCACACAACCACGGAAACACATGCAGTTATCCAATCCTACTTTTAAAGATTAAAGAAAGTTAAAATATGGATATATTATTCCTATTCTTACAATTTTGAGTTGTGTATTTGACATTTCTAACTTCAGCCTCGGCCTAAATCATGAGTTAGTAACTTCATATATAAATTATCATATTTCTTACATTTAATATCCTAAATTTCTAAGATTAATACGAAGTGCTTAATATTATCATCATTTTTTAATGCTTCACCTACTTTTCTGTTCATTAACATCAAGAGTCACTATAGATCTTAAGATTTACCTACATTTTTAACATTTTATGTACCTACTTTTTACACATTTCATAAATAACTTGACAGGAATATTTAAAATCTTTTTAAGTCCGTTCAGACTTTTTTTTACAATAAGTACATAAAGTTAAACGGCACAAAATACAAGATATTTAAAAGACGAAGGAGAAAAATGACAAAGATCACAATATGCCAAAAAACTTGTTCACACAGACAAACTTGAAAGGGAACACAAATCTCAAAGATTATAAGATACTCATGAAGAGAATCGTAAAGAGACTAATCAAAGACATTTATATAATGTAACATTAGGTTTACATCATTACAATGCTGTAACAGTTAAATTCCCTAAGTTTTAAAGTTTAAGGTGACTCAACTGTGGTACACTGCACATACTTCTGAGCAGCCTGGTTGCCTAGCAACATAGCGTCACAACTGCTGCAGGCCCTGCAAAAGTTGTGACGTTACCATTTTCTGTTCTCTTTTTTTAACAGCATGGCAGCCAGTAATTTGCTATTTAAATGAGATCTAATGCAGCTAGAAGCATAATAATTTTTTTATTGAATGCAGTAACACCTACTCTATGCTAATTCAAAGTTTCAGCCTCTCGTCTTTATCAAAAGAATTTTCTCAACTAATTTCAGTCAACTGTGTCTAAAATTGTCTTTATTTCTTTAAATTGACATTGGCATAGTCATGGTACTGCAGTAAAAAAACGACTCGGTGAATTTTTTTTATTTTTGGACATTTGTTTGACAATAACCTGTTTATGATATATGCAAATTAAAAAAAAAATCTGTATGATCGTTTTCCTAAAATTTGATTACTGCCAAAATTGATGCATGCAAAATCTGCAATTAATTAGTGTGTTTGTGCCCTTTGAGCTCTTACAGAAAAAACTGTTTTAACCTTTTTCTTCAAATTTGTGGCAAATGTATTGGTTTACATCCATGGGAAGACATTTCTGACATTTTTGTGTGACAAATGGATGTAATGCTTTATTCTGTGATACATAACCAAAAACTCAATTTATAACTTTTAAGCAGTCATAAGGCCAAACATGCTGTTACCATGGCAACCAAACGAGTCGGTGAAATTTTTTTATTTTTCATTTTTGGAATGTATGGGTCCCATAGACTACCTGTGCAAAATTTTAGAAAAATCTGTATGATCAAACTACCACGCTCGAGTCACCTTAACATTTCTATAAGCAAGCGACCAATGCTACTTGAAACTCTTTTATCAGAGTTCGTAACATTTGATGCTGGCATAACATCTAAATTTAAAGACTTAACATTGATAGAGATATCCAATGGCAAGTCTGCGTATAACTTTGGTCGGAAATGTGTTGAAATTAATATTTCATGTAAATTGTTGTGTATTTAATAATCAATACTCCGCAAATTTAAGAGTAGTATACTCCCACTTTTCATTTTTAGCAAATTCAAATTTCGAACAATTTCCGACGACAAAGTTACACAGCAATTAGCGCCACGTTACGCAAGTTCATTTTCAATATATTAAATTTAATCCTACCTACTATAAGCAATAAGAGCTCTACTGAGAAGACAATGTGTTAATTTTGATCATTCAATCACAATAAAAGAGTAGTGGCAAATGCGTCACTCTTTAACAGTTCATCCTGAGTCTACATGTATACCTTTTCACATTCTCAAATTCCTTATAACAATTATATTAGACACTCGTATTTTCGTTTACAATCATACAATCGTCATATATATCATACACGTTTTGATGCCGGCATCAGAGACTGAAAATCGGTGAATTGTTCTGCAAATATTCAGGAAACACAGGAAGATATTCATGATAATATTCACGATAAAAGATATTCATGATAATGCTCCGCCACTTACATAACGAGGTATCCGTGACATGTAAGGAGCAATTATGCGTATCAGTTATCGGTTGCAATAGTTACGGACATATCACTGATCGTACGTTTGACTGGTAATTCAAATTTCCAAGACATTAGTACACATTTGACGATAGCTTATATTGTTGTACACTTTAGCACACTGCATGGAATGATAGCCCGTTGGAAGCGTTGAATTTTATTCCTTTCACTCGTAACAATGTGTAAGTTTGAGGCGTAGAACTTTACAACACATCTGACAATATAGATATGATCGACACCTAATTGCTACAGTTTTGACTATCACCTATAGACGATGGAAATGATTTTAACCAATTTTTTACTGCTTCGCTGTTTTGTATACATATCAATTTTCATGATTCAACATTGTAATGTAATATACCGAGAGACAAAAGAAAGTTACAAATTATGTTTCCACAACTTCAAAACTTTCTAATGACACTCGAGTATAGAACCAAGTCACATTTGTAGTAGTGATAACATGGGACAATGTTGACGATAGTAAAACTCAGTATGATCGTGGACGTAAATGTTCATTCAATGCAGTGAAAATGAAGGTTTCCGGTTAGTCAGTCGAGAGCCAACTTAATTTTGACCTTCGTTAGACTTGACAAGTCTCTTGCAAAGTTTGGAATTTTATGGATTAAGTTACATTTATGAATATTTCAGTAAACTTTATAATAACACGTCAATATTTCGATCATAATTTGACAGTTTCGTTACAACTTTTTCCCCGAGCACCTGGTCTGGATCACAGAATTAATAAAACATTTGATAAAATGAATTTCCCTTTACACAATCAGCCATTTTCTTTCCAAAAGACACATTTATGCATTGCAACCATGAATACTAGTAGAGTCACGTTCTGCTGCCAATAACAAGGAATACAGGTCTATATCACATGATGCTACGGACCGAGTATTATCGTTAAGGACTAAAACAACATTCACATGACATCATAATAACGTGTATAGCTATAACGTGGTGCTAGTATGTTATATGATGCATGCGATGTTGTACGTCCAGTCCTAGATATATATCTGTGCCATATCTACTTTTAGTATATTTAATATTTCCTTCTTGTACACTGTATTTGTAACTATTCATAAGGTCCGCCACTGCGTTCAACATTTTTACAGTCTCTCATTTTCAGGTTTCCTCGATTATTTCGAAGTTTACCATAAATTTCCCCACCGTGTAGCGATCGCTATAGATACGACCACGCCACGGCAGTACTTTCTGCAGGGTTTCCGCGGCAACCGCAAGCGTTGCCATGACTACAATAACTCTACCCGTTGCTATGGCAAAGTTACAGGATTCTATGATGGGGGTCACCATGGACTCCGTTGTTGGAGAGATATATAGCGTGTATTATCTCAAATGAATTCTCAGAGAGAAGATCAAAGAACTTCTCTTCATCTTGTCACCTCTTCAGGCTCTTTTATTTAACGGAGGGTCATGATTACATAATTTTTTTAGATGACTTAATGAATATTCATATTTTCATGAGAAGAAGTCATCCTGTTCTTTTAAGGGCACTGACGGAACGAGTTGGTCAGAGTTCTTGTTGTCGGCTGATGGTTTGGAGCCATGTTTGTGCGAATTTGACGAGGATGACGTCGAGGGCGATGAAGAAGACGAGATGAGGGTAAAACCAGCGGTCTGACTCAACCACGGATGCTGGAGAACCTGTTCCCCACTTAAACGTTCGCTTGGTTCGAGTCGGAGCAAGTTACGGATGAGACACTTGGCTCTGGAGGACACCGAGTCAGGAATCGTATACTGTCCTCGGCGGATCTTCGTGAAAAGTGCGCTGGGCTCCACATCGTGGAACGGGTAGCGCCCAACTATCAGCGTGTACAACATGACGCCGAGACTCCAGACGTCAGCTGCTCGGCCCGAGTAGCTTCGGTTCGTATTTAAGATCTCCGGACTAACGTACGCTGGGCAGCCATGTTTGTCTGCTAGACTGTCGTCTTGTTCATCGTCCAAAACGTAAGCGTCTTCTAGACCTTCCAACATCAAAGTTGTCCTGCAATGACAAAGAGAGACAATTAAGTCAACAATCCATTGAAAACTATACAGCATGTACGGATAACTACTGTACTACACTCTGTACATTATTTGAAGCAATTTAGGCCAGAGCCAATACTGAACATTGATACAGATAAAAGTTGCAAGAACATCACAATTCACGAATTGCAAAACATACAAATACTTCAAACTTCCAACGCATTCAAGAAATACAATGTTTTACGAGCCTACATGAGACAATACCATTCAGCAATGTATTCTACAATGTAATTATGTTCTACCTAAATGTCACCAGACAAAAGCCAAAAAATCTTTCGCCAAATGCCTTATTCAGCATTGTCCCCATTTTATATCAACACTTGACAGCAGATTCTGCACGCAATATTCACACCTTGAGTCTGAAGCATTTTTACCCAGGAACAGAAATCTCGAATTCTGCTGAGCTGCCATGTTTAGTCTTTATCTGCGTAATGCTGATGCAGCGTTTGACGTGTGATAGTTACCAGAGAAGTGGTCACAACATCTCAGGGCTCTACATCCAATTCTGCAGTTGTGATGCATTTTTTTGACATTGTCACATATAATCTTATTCTCTAAATCTCATTTGCGCAATTCCCAGTTTCAAGATGCAAATAAATATGTCAACATCAGCAACATCTTCGCAAGACTTTCCTTGAATTGCAAACTTTGCAAGGAAATTATATTTTGTATAAAATTTGCTGATTAAATTAACTTCTTTTTTTTTCATTCATTCAGCCTGTCAAGGGCCTATTTTAGATTAGGCAATTTTCCTTTTTTTTTTATCCTATCAATCTTGTTATCGATTTTCTATCTACCCATCCAGAATTATCTATCCTCTGATCTACATATTATATCATGCCATAATCATGGGTGCACCAGGGTAATAACTAGGCCAGCTAGGCCTAATTAGTATCAATCTATCTATCTATCTATCTATCTATATATCTATCTATCTGTCTTAGACTATCTATCATTTTCCTCCGCCTCCTAACATCACCAGGCAGGCCTAAAAATAGCCAAAGACAAAGGCATTACAAAGTGTGGGAAATACCATTCTCTTTCCTGTTTCCTTTGGCCATTCTTTGTTGCATCAAATCCAACAGGTTTTTAGGGAAACCCTGATAGAAGGCAAATACGATTTTGCTTAGCAACCAATTCATAACTCAAGCAGGGAAATACCATAGCAACTGCGTCCCTGTTACTATAGCAACCACTGCAGTAAGCAATAGTTGAGGGGAATTCCCTACACTGCAGCAGGAAAAGGTGGAGGGGGTCTTTACTGAATGACGTCATTTATATAGTGTATCCCATACTTTACCAACCACATCATCTGTGTGTTTATATTTAGAAGAATATATGATTAGACCCAACAACAATGCTTATATTTTACACTAGGTAAATGCATGACATCCTAACATCCTTGGGCACAGGCCACACAAATTGTGACACAATCCTAAATCCTTATGACAACACTCAATGGCTATGTAATTAATCACATCCTATATATTTAGAAATCGTGTGCTATTTTACATATTCAGGTTGTATACAAATTATTTTTAGGCACCACTACCATTGTATGTTAAAGTGTGATCAGGAACGTTCCAGTTCAGAGCCAGGCACAAATATCATAATTTGAATATATCCTGGGGACCGACTGTTTATCCTGTTAAAATGCTGAGTAGTCTCCTATCCAGAATTAATCAATTCTGAGAATTGATTAAAGCTGATGCAATGTGTTTACAAAAAGAACGTTTCCCAATCAAAACATTTCATATTGGCAATTCTATATTAGGTACTTGGGCATAGCAAGGCCACCCATTCAGTCACTTGGGAAAATCTGGCACTAGCCAGTTTGTTTGGCCCTCAGGGTTGTTTACGCAACCTTGAATATCACTAATGTAAACAACTTGTTTACGTCTAATATTTTGGAACTTTTTTTTCTTCTTTTCTAGTATCCCTAGAACGTAGTAAACACTAAACAATGAACTTGGCATGTCTTGTTGTAGAGTTCCCACTATCGACTGACGTCATAAAATTGTGTGCACCTAACCATGACGTGCATTCTTCAACTTTTCACCCTTCAGGCTTCGAGAATTCTTTTAGAATGTTTTTGTCGTGACTGGCAATTACGACTGGAGTATCACGATCTGAGAGTCAGCAAGTGTGTTCATCTGATATCAGACATTCCACTGGAAATAAGAAATTCTTTAACTATTCTTTTTCTCCAATCAAAAGTGTAAGAATGGACTTTGAACATGAAACTTCGAAGTAAAGCTTGGAACAAAGAGAGCGCCAAAATTTTGACGAGCAAAGAACTGACGCAAAGTAGCAGACGACATTTGCAGTGATCCAAATCATGCTGTGATGTTTTACAGGGCGTCACAGGACCAGGAAGTTTTGGTGAGAAAAATACGCAGCAACTTTGAAAGGAAACATCTTGCAAAAGAACTAGAACTTTGAAAGAATTTCCTCTTGCCTAGCACATCAGCTGGGCGTTGATGCTGCCACAACTCATCTCACGCACTACGTTCCTGATGCGTCATAGACGCGCAAATGACGTCAGAGAGCTCTGCAGAAAACGTTCTAAGCTGTTCTAAAAGGTGCAACTCTGGCAACTCTGCTAATTACCAAAAAAATTTTACCTTTTTTTCACAACATAACCCATAATATGTAGATGGCAATGCCATAGATTCGCGGAGCTCAAATTAACTGTTCTTATTTTGAAACCGTATTATAGTATACAAATATTGACTGATTTCGAGGGCATTAGTCAAATCTATTTCTCTCGAGGGTGTGTAAGTGAAAACTATTTCACGAGGCCGAAGGCCGAGGGAAATAGTTTTCCTTTCACACAGGAGAGTAGATAAGCAGACGCATTAAATTTTAGAAAAAAAACATTTTGGAAAAAAAAATTGGAAAAAAAAAATTTGGAAAAAAAAATTGGAAAAAAAAAAAATTCGTAAAAAAAAAATTCGTAAAAAAAAAAATTTCGGAAAAAAAAAATTTTCGGGGAAAAAAAATTTTTTGGGAAAAAAAAAAATTTCGGAAAAAAAAAAAATTCTGAAATTTTTTTTTTTTTTTCGGAAAACAAATTTTGGAGGGCAATAGTCCTGGTCAATATACTAAAATAATGACTGACATGTGACCAGCTCTCAGCCAATGACAGCTCTGCTTTCATGGTCGAGGTATGATAATGATAAACAAGAACACAATCAGTTGGGCCTAAATTAATTGATGCTATTTAAGTACAGTAATAGCAACCAGCTTTTAAACTTCACACCTCAAATAAACTTCACACATCACTGCTCACAAGCAGGCTGCTGATAGTTCAGTCATTTTCCCTGGGTGTGGCACTGCAAGCATGATGCTACACCGGTGGCGACACCTGTTAGCAAAATAAGCTTTTTTCATGCAGACGACATAAATGAGCATAAAAATGAAATTTTCAAAACAGAATAGGATAGTTAAGAACCAAATGGAATTTTTCAGACACTACTGCAGTATTGCAAGAGAAATTAAGGGATGTTTACTTTTACCGAAACTAACTGTTTAATCAGGGACCAACTCCATGGCAGGTACAGGCAGTCCTTCATTCTCACTCCACTGACAGATTCAAAATTTACTATGACCTGTTGTTAAGCTAAGTTCGCTACGCGAATATGAATACTTTTATCAAATTGTAGGCAGTGTTTCTATTTTGTTTGCTGTTTATGGTCATTATTATGACCGCATATGTTGCACAAAATACACGGAGAAATGACATGTGGCAGTTTCAGCTGTAAAAAGATGAGTCACCAGGAAAAATATGATGAATGTCCCATATATGAAGGCCTACATATATATGGGAAACTAATCTATCATCACTGAACTGGGCATATTTAATGAGTCACTATCAATAGGGTTAACAACATATTTTAACTGCGCAACTTCGTTAACAATCTTATTATTTTCAATGGAACATTTTCATTAACACATAAAAACATCCTTATTTAAGAGATAAGAATTTTGACCGTTAGGCCTGTACTTTCCAGAAAGAACTGAATGCACAGCTTCCTTATAAGGCATGTCATGTGACCAAAGTTGACCTGATTGCTGATAAAGCTGCACAAAAGAGGCCAACAACCAGGAACCGAAAAGGTTCCATTTGAAAAATGCTATCATCTGATCATTGTGCAATTTGCCAAAGGTTTTTGAAAATTTAGAAATTGTGTAATTTCAAGTCAATGCAGGATGTAGTGAGCTCAAAATTCTGCTTTTAGGAACATAATTAGAAAGTTATCTTTAAAATTCTACTAAGTTCAAGTCTCATGTTCAATTATCGATTAGCATTAAGTTCAGTGCAAATGAATTAGATCCAGATCCCACAATAGTACCTATCTGAGTGACCTGGGAAATGACTAACCTAGCCTGTAGTTATTTAGTCACATGTGACTAACAGGTCCACACAAAGACATTGATCAGGCCTTCATCAAGGGCACAAGTGATTCATGGCATCATTGGCATGGCACCCTGACAGCCTGTCATAATTCATGCCAGGCCTATGCCATGATTCACTGTTGCTGCCTTGCTGGGAATTCTATTGTAAGACAAAAAGACTGTATAGAATTCATCACAGTCCAATAGAGGCATACCTATATCAGTATATATGACTGTGGTAGACTTTTAAGAGAGCTGCACTTTGCAATTGTCTGTGACAGATACATATTGAAAGCATGGCCTTTACTTTAGTCATATCAAGGTTTTACTTGGCCACTTACAATTTTGCTGTTCATGTTTACACAGTAGTAAACATAAACAACGCAGCAACTGTATAACATTGAATTTTTTGTAGTGTTTTTAAAATGCATTAAAAATTCAATGTTTCAATGTCAAGGCTAAAATGACTGTACTTCCTCCCCCTCCCCCAGGGCTGGATTTACCTGGGAATAAAATATTTATAGCATACTAGTCTCAGTAGGATGATATCACCATGATCAATATGTTAGCCCCCCCCCCCACCATATTTTGACCCCCCTTTCTTTTCCTATATTGGTTGTGCAATCTCATACAAGCTAAGACTCGCCTGATCATTACCACAAACCAATCAATACATTTGCAGATCGAAGCATGACGTCACAACATGGCTACTCTAATTTGCATATTATAGAACGAACACCAGTCATTAGCAGACGAAAATTTGCAAAATCAACAAATTAATTTCATGGTAATGCAAATTTGTAAAGTTGCAGGATAATTACAATATCTGCTAAGTTAACAATTTGCAAGAACTAACTACTTCATATTTATATTCTATTCTGAATCCATTGTAAGCAGAGAAACTATTTTTCACAGAAATGATATGCACCAGTGAACTCAGGTTGAACCTTTGAACAGGATGTAAAAATAAATTCTTTAAGAGAAGTTTCAAGACACACCCAATAAATGTACATGGACATTTTACTGCAGAAGTCAAGAGTAGGCCTAAAAGTTCAATACTATGTTAGAGTTTTCTTTAACATTGACGAAACCATTACAATTGCATTCCTCTGACTATTGATTTACATGTTATCACTATCAGATAAACTATTTCACAATTTTTATCAACATACTACGTAGTGCATTACAATCAGTGTTGAAATGTAAAATCTGGAGACGCAAAAAGGCCACAAAAATAGTTCCTCCTCCACATAGGCCAGCACTGTAGCCAATGACCCAGAGCATGTAGAGTGGGGGAGGGGGGTGGATTGCAGTCCTATGATGAAGTAAGCTTGTATTACGAAACCCCTTTCCAACTGTCATGATGGTAGGCAGGTCCCAGGCCTATGGATTGCATAATTGTTAGGCCTTCAAGCAACTGCGTATTACCTACCAATGGGCGGATCCACTTGTGAAGGGGGGGGGGGCTCCTTGTTTATTACGCAATGAAGCCATACAATTTCACAATCCCCCCACATTAATTTTCTGGATCCGCCCACGAGGAAGGGCTAAATCACATACACTTGACAGTTGAGGGTGGAACTAAATCGCCTAATGACCTGTATGCATTGTACTGGAGCATTTCAAGACAGGTGCATGGGATAAAGGGAATTCCTAGCACCTGCTGTTAATGACGTCACAATGCACAACAAAGGGACACACTTGCTTCCTCAGCTCTTGGAATGAAAGCATTCTTTGAAATTTGAAAGAATACAAATGTGTATGCATCATTATAATTATCACCTTGATGAAATAGATGAATACAATGTACAATGCGAGGAAAGCTAAATACCATTCAATTCAGGAACATTTTAGGAAATTGCACTCCTGTTTTCCTGAAATATCAAATTGCAAATTAAACTTGGTAAAAATCCAGCAAAGGAGGACTGCACTATAGGGCTATCTACATGTCCTATCTAGCTAACTACACCCAACAAGTATTTGAGTACAGGTTCCCAACTTCACATTCAACATGTTTGAGTGTTTTATAACAATGTCACTGCTCTCAGGGTAACTGACCCTAAGGAAATGGGCAAATGCCATTGTATTGTTACAAGCACTTTGTTAAGTGAAGAAGTAAGGGGGGGGGGGTGGCATTCCATCACACCCTAACTCCCCCCCCCCCACAGCTTAGCAGGTGCTGAGTCAACAACCCCAGAAGGACAGACAATGACGCAGATAACAGGCAGAAAGACACAGATAGACAAAAGCAATCACTTGGCCAGGGTGGCTTGCTGGCTGTCTTTCTGTGTGAATCATCCAATGCCATTGCTGTATTGAGTATTGCTCTATTGCTTTTGTTTCTAACAGGATATATTTCAAATTTGCAATACAGGTGAAGAATGATAACATGGTATCTGTTCTACATGCATGTATGTATTCAGGGTGATATCCAATAGTGATAAGAAACAATTTTGATGAAATTATCCAGAATAAATCTCTTAATAAGTTGAGGAAAATCTACCAAAATTTCGAGAAGCGCTGAAATATCACTAAAGAAATATTGACTTTTTGAAATGGAAAGATGCCAACAACTTCAATACACCTCATCCCACACCTACTATACCCCCCCCCCTCCTTTTTTTTTAAACTTTCCCTGGATTATTACCAGACAAAGAAATTCTAGCTTAACTAACCGCCCCCCCCCCCAGTATTTCCCAACCCCAATTGTTGAGCCCTCTTTGAGATGATTTAACCCCATTTGTGAGTCACCCCCCTGATCAAAATGATCCAAAAAAGGGGTAATATGCAAATGAGCTTGTCCAGGGTCACCCTAACCCCCCTTCAGTCGCTGAACCCCATTTAAAAGGATAATGACAACCCCCCCCCCCTCCAAAGGAGTGCTGTTATGCTAAGAATGACACCTGTTCCACCAGAAAGAGGATCCAGTGCATTTACAGTACTGCACAACTGCAAAAGATGCACAATAGATAGTAAATACCATCTTATATGCATTCAGTTATTGTGGATGAGACTCCTATTGTCAGAGAGCATGAAATTGATACACTGTATATATACAGTGGTCAGTGGTCACTGCGTTATAAGACTTTGTGTTCTGAGACCGACTCGCCTTATCCGACCGCCTTCCACTTGCACTACTTTAAGTGAGTAAGTTGGTGTTTTACGCCCCCATCAGCACCACTTTCTTAAAGTAATTTAATTTTTTTTGTGTGAATTTTGCACCTCAAAGAGAAACAGCTCCTCAAAGAGACTGCACCCCCATGGAAGACCACTTCTTCATGACCACAGGAGGTGTTCTTATATTGAAGGGATCACTGTAGACCAGAGTTGAGAACAGCAAGTAGGATCACTTCCAAGTTATTGTACAAAGTTACAAAGGTACTAGGATCTCAAGCAACGTGACTATTACGTCCAGCATTCCTGAGGTTCACTTGGAGCTGATTTCACCAAGCAACTGAGTGCATAGATTGCCAATGCAAACATTTTGATGAAATAAGACTGACTGAATCACAACTGGGTCATTTCAAAATCCCCCCACCCACTGCTGCACTGTGACCTGGTATATTGACTGTCTGCATGAACTATCATACTAGAACTAGGGGCCAAAAAATGCTGAATTCAGACCAAAAATATCATAAATATGCCAAAAAGTTGGGCTAAAGTTCTTGAAACTTCACCCACAGAAGACTGAGAAGAAAAGAGAATATATTTTGAATTTTTCATTCAAGAAGGAGTCAGCCCCACCCATAATTTAGAAGATTCACATCATCATTAGTTTTGCCCAAACAGCTAAGCTTACTGGTGTAAAACATGCACCAAATTGCAACAAATAGCAAATAGCATATGAAATTCTTCATTATTGCATGAAGTTCAACTGCATTGTGCCTTGCAAGAGAGCTCTGGAGTGCATTTACCACCTGGGTGGGACTTTCTGCTTACTCAGCATAGGCACTGACACCAGGGACCAGCCAACACAAAAACAGCCAACACCAACAGGACACCAGCAGGATGTTACTGCCCATAGGCCTCCTTACCTAACACTCACAACAGCAGAGTCAATATACCTATCTCCATATCACTGGAATCCACTATCCTCAACACACAAAGCCTTCACAATATCCTGCTCTAGTCCTAACATATTCATCATGCATTGTCTTTATGTCCCCTGCATCCTAGTACTATTCCTACAGGATGTGAAGGATGTCCAGATCACATCCTATACATGACCATTATAGGACCTATATATGATGACCTTATGACATGCACTGGGAGGTCACCACCTATTAATTGGGTATTAACATGCTATTTACTGTGCTATTAAGTGTGGGAATACACGTAGTACTATAGAATACTGTCTCTAACATTGTTTAAGGACAATGGGAGTACTAGGGAATACTATGGGAAGGCCATGGACATACTATTATATGTACTCACAATATTACATTGTAACAAATGCGGATACATAGTCAGATTGAAGATGTGTTCATACATTCTATGTATCAATTTATTATCTATCTATCTATCTATCTATCTATCTATCTATCTGCAGTGTCTGCATGTCCAACAGGAAGTGATCCATCACTGCACTGATTGACCCTTTGGCACCTTGTCTCAGGATGACTCCCTATGACGTCACAAGAGCTCACAACATCCCATGACGTCATACAAAACATCTTCCAATTGATGACTTCCACTGTGTTCCAAGGAATGTCTGAATTCCATTGAACTGCTGCTCACAGACTACAGTCAGATCAAGAGTGAGCTAGGCTGACATCATAGTGCATAAACCAACCCACACACGAAGTGGACATTTTATGATGCAGCCAAATAAAAATGCATCAAATTCCTTTTCCCAAGACTTTTGACCTCTAAACTGTGAACTGCTCCAGTCTAGTCAAGATTAGAATACCACACACAAAAATAGTGGGCAACCTTGTTGTTCACAGGCTCAACTGGGCCAAATATAACACAAGTGCAACTGCTGACTTCAGCCCTCAGCCCTGCAGGATCCAGCATAGTATCAACAGTCACTCAGTGCAGTGATACTCCTCTCCTGTGGGTCTCTGTGCATAGTAAAGTTGGATAAACTGGACCCTTACAACCCTTACTTATGGGTAAAATAATGCTTCAACTTTGTGACAGTTTAAGAAATAATTTTTGCAGACTTATTTCCAATCCGTGGTCCCTAGTTCGATTCCAGCTCTAGCCGGGTCACCTCGACCTGTGTTGGACACTGTTTCGATCATTCTTCGCCTATTTGCTGTGTCCTCTTCCTGTCCTAATAAGCTGCCCATAAATGGCATAATGCATGAATACAGGACATAGAGCCCAACCATCCATCATAAATGGCTTTAAAATGGGTCACACTGACAAGTACAGACATACTCCATGTACTTTGCTATAGAGAATTCTGTATGAACTTGTATGAATCTATATACAATGCAGCAATGTCCATGTAGTCAATGTTGATGATCTCAACAGGGTGGTCAACCTGTATGATCACAGAATGTTGACCCCTTTGATCTAATGGGATCAAGAGTTCAACCCTCTAGACATGCACCAGTCATGAGGGACTCATCTCAGGTATTCCACAAATGCTTATGACTATATCCTTCCATGCATGACATTGTATGTTTGATCAAGACATAAAACAATGCCTAAGACTTACAGATCATTCAGATCAGTACTTTCACTTCAATCACTTAGTTTCTCTTTCATATGCAAATTTTCTTTATTTTCTTTGATAGAGGAATTTCCCTGGAAGAAAGGCTGCAGGGGATTCCCCCCAGGTGTCTATCTTCTTAGATCAAATCAACAAGGAATTTTAACTGCTCTAGTTGTAAAGAACTTAAAATGCCTGGAGCTATGGTCTAAGAATTTAAGTAATTAGTCAGCATATCACAGCCCTCTGAAGTGAGATATTTCCATTGTTTAGTTCTGTGACATAAACTTATCATTAGGCCTTGTTGCCAGTCCTCAAAATTTAGATACATGTATTTCCTCTCTTCTATTGTCCTACTGTGTGTACTTCGAATGCATCATAGGCCCTTATTGGTGTGACTCAACCAAGGCCCTAGACAAAGTTACAGCCTTACAGCCATGTTATAATTATCATGCTATGTATTGCATGTAATGTTGAATATGCTTCAGCAGCTGGGTTAGTGATGCATTTTTTTGTGAACCACCATCATAAACATAGTACAGAGCTGACATCAGCTGAACTCGACCACCTGCCAAAATATGTGGATCCTAAGTCTAGGGCAATGTTCTAAGTCCCATGTAAAGTCTATACTATTACTAATTAGTGACTTGTTTTGATCATTAGTCCTATGCAATGAGTCTACATCCAGCTGTACACTGAGATTATCTTTTAACATACACTAAGTCAGGTATATGTGCATCTGTAAGCCAAATATTTAGTTTCGGACTTAAAACCTGCAAATTTGATGCGAATAGTAGCCTATTAAAAAAAATAATATTTAATACACCAGGATGGAGGAATTGAGAATATCGCTTTAATTCTGTGGTCATGAATAGTTGATTTCAAAATTTCTTAAATCTTGATTTGTAGTGTCATGTAAAATTTATGGAAATCTAAATGACATTTCCTGTTTAGGTCCGATTCACGCCTATTGCACATCATTGATATTTAATACAAACCAATGATTTTAGCTGAATACCACCTTAACCCAAAAGCAGAATGAATCAGACAGATAATCCCAATATGACATGATATAATCAGGCTAAATCAGCAGGAATTTTGTATGTGGATCACATGAAACATCACATGAAGTAACCCCTCCCTCTTCATCAACTCCGCATCAGCTTAACCATGTTCGCATCAGCTGATTAGGGGCTAAAGTCTATTCAAAACATCTATAACCTTGTGACTATAACTACTGCTAATTCATACGGGTTTATGGTCATCACATGAATTTTAGTCACTTGAGAAGCATTAGACTGCGATTTGGGACAAGGTTGGTCTATAGGTCACATTTTTCATACAGGTACCTGGTGGACAGATATTGATAGAATCAGATAGATCTAGTAGATAGAGAGATAGATAGGTAGAATCTATTCAAGAAAATGTTGGATTTATCCAGTGATATCCAATACGACATCAGAATACAAAATTTCAAATTTTCAAAAAATCACCAGTCATTCACTGATGATGCAATGTCCTTGTTGGTTACATAAAATGGTTGTTACCAATGTAGTTGCCATAGCAACCAATAGTAAACTGTGTTTTACTGGTGTTTCATCATACTTTACAATTCCTGGGTTCCCCTTACTGGGGCCTTGGGCTCAGTAGACCTACACCTGAACCATTGCATCATCAAAACATTGGCATTTTCAGTGCAAGACAGAGCCATTGCATAAGGCCAAAATAAACCTTTTTTATTATCACTATGTGAACACAACATTTGCTTGTAAATATCAACATTGGATGATAATGCAATATTCGTACTATACAGCAGGTATTAGGCTATCAATATTTGACCGCAATAAGCTTCATTACAAGGTAAAATACAGACCGGTGTTACACTCAGACGACGCCTACACAATTTGAAATTGTTAAAATTTATACAAAACTGCATAATAATGACATATCATCAAAATTTTAGCTTGTGCGCTAATCTTACTAATTTATACATAATTCACATATTAATTACACTCCATTTCGCACAAATGGATCAAATAAACAATGAATTTAAAGACAACGGAGGATAAATTCTCTCAAATACTGATATGTACAAATTATCTGACTGTATCATGAATAGATTCACCACTAACCATGTCAATATACATCTCGTTACAACCATGTCATTTCAGTTATGCATATTGAGTCTATTGACAAATGACTAACAAGTGTGGAGAAATTGCATTTAATAAATTTCCATTCAAATCATTAGATCATTTAAATATCACAGCTATTAGGCAAAGGATGAGTTGCACAAAACCATCCACATCATCATAGATGGCCATGGCCCCACAATAACACGTGTTATCATCAGCACATGCCACATCACCAACTGACAACTTGTGTGCAACTTGTGCAAAGAATGAAACTGTTACGACTTCTTTTTTAACCTCTTTTTAGGGGAATGCATTCACTTTCGATTTTATCATTCTGTGAAGGCAGTAATTTTGGATTTTATTACCTATCAATGCATTCACTTTCGATTTTATTATCCATCAATGCATTCACTTTCAATTATTCTACAATTTTTTGCGACTGGTTCTGAAGTTAGTTCGTTAATACTTATCATTAAGTAGCTGTATGGCAGATGGAATGATGAGATAATAAGGCTGGGAGTCCACACCAAGGTACTCCTAGATCCCAAAGGCAGGGTCTTTCACTTGCCTTAGCATAGAACATTTAATACATGGCGACCTTCAGCTTTCTGTCACAAGTTCTCACAACTGAGCATAGAATAAAGGCATAGATCTTCTCAGAAGTTGTTTCTGAAAATTTGTGCCATTTTATCACTTTTCAACCAGGAAGGTAAGGTCGTCCATGAGCATATCAATGCATTTTGGAGGGTCTTTTGGAGGATCTTCATAAATAAGGAAAGATTTTTATTTCTATTTGGGCGTGTCTACTCCTTTCTCAGTACTTCTTGGTTGGCTTGAAAATACTTGTATCACAACATGGCTTATGCAGTTCGCGAACTCTGTTGGAATTTAATGACGTCTTGTCTTAAAATTTTTCACCTTGGATTTTATTAAAAGACATGAGTAGATATACGACAAGAATAAAATTTAGTGTAGAGAAGAAAGAAGGTTCTTTCAAATGGCAGTATATCGAAAACTTTGAAGAGGCTCAGTTTTAGATGCCGAAAATCTGTTCTGGGTATCCCTTCAATATCTGTCAACAACTTTTTTTAACTTGATTGCCGATTTATCATTTCTGCGATGCACAAATTGATGCAGCACAATTTTTCAATGATGGTTCACTTCATCAGATCGTTCAGCCGTTAGAAACAGTTTGATTTTCAATCACTTCATCATTTTATCCAGGCATTGGCAAAAACCTCGTCCGATACAGTGAATCACCCTCCGTAGGCCGCAATGATCTCTTGACAGCAGTGATTCACACCTCCTTTATCACTCACTCCGGGAGTTGTGTCCCGGCATGCATGCCATTTGTTGAATGCGTTGCCATGGCATCACCATTCCGTCTCATTTGCATACGACGTTCATTAGCATAACTCATTAGCATGATTTCCAGAGCAAGTCTGGTGAGATCATCCAGTAAGATGCACTAAGAAAGCACTAAGCTTGGAGAATAGAAGCTATGTATTTATTCGATTAGAACTAGAATCCATTAATAATTGATGTGGCTTTGACGTTTTGTCATTTGGATTCTTGTGAATTGTATTTTCAGGCTTGCAAATGCAGGACAGATTTAACTATCGAATTTTAGTGAGTTCATCGATGAAACAATATAGTTCATTAAACTTGGGAATCTGCAAATTTATGAATCTATTGGTGTTTTGATGCTTTTGCGAAACAATAATCCAAAGACTGACGCTTTTGATATTTTTGTCAGAAGAAAACTGGTCCAACCAATACCTCCAGCTGCTCCTCTAAATGCCATAAAACTAGTAAACTACGACCGCATTCAATGTCGGAGATCAGAATTGATATGGAGCCAATACCTTTAATGGCATCTACAATCAAGACAGTTGTAAAGAATGCACTTGACATGCTTAAGTCTTGAGTCAGAACAAAGCCAAGAAATAAATCTATCATAGCAAGACAAGGGACTAATCTATACACAATACAAGACTGCTCAGTAAGAAAGAAAGGGGGGGTGGTGAACATGGAGAGAGAAGAGACTAGTTGATCTGAAGGCATTTGCAAGGCATTTCTCCATCCATGCACCCTTGCCAATGAGTCACTTAGGGGCATAAAATGCTGTACAGTCACCCCCTGTGATCCTGTGATTGATTTACTCATACTGGGTGATTAATCAGTTCTGTGGCTGAGGCATTTGCATTGCGGCACAGCAGAAGGGCAGCAGCAACTGCCGATTCACTGCAAAAGAAGCCAATTTCGAGCCCTGCACAGGCTCCTAGCTTAGGGACACACAGGGACACACTGCCAGTGATTGGACATTGGCCAATAAGGACAATTACAAAGCAGAATTAGCCTTTTCAATCTCAATACACAAACGAATGATGTTAATGTGCTAAATCATTAAAAGAGAGCATTCGGAAGGGGATTGGCAAATAAATTAACAACTTGCCAATCCCATCTTCCCTTTTGTTTAAGGTCTATTTATAGAGGAGAATGATATACAAAATTTCAACATCTATAAATCATCTCCAGCATAGAAATTATCCTCATACTCAATTTTCAGGTCCAACTTCCCTGTCCAACAGTCCAACACATCAAATATATTCAAATTTAAAACATATTCAGGAGTGTTAGGCACATATAAAGCATACTGCCAATGGCAGAAGCCACTTTATCATCCAGACCTTCTAAGCTTCCTCTTACAAAAATAGAAGCACTTGATCTCAGATGGTGGTCTATGTATAATGCTTCTCTTAAACTTCCTGATCCAGGTATAGAAATGCTTACTTCAAAATTACCAAGACAGAAGTGAAAGGAATGTAATATTATTGTTTATTTATTGACCAGGGCATTTGTATGTATCAGTACAGCAAATAAATGTAAACAATCAGTCGAGACTGCTCGTAAGGCTCATTTGAAAGCTTTACTGCAAGATTCTAATTAATTCATGCAGTTAAGCTGCGTAGTTTGCATAATTAATCTGAAATTTCCCAGAATTATAATTGTGTTAATCGTGCCAACACTAACACGTGCCATAACAAATTTTTTCATTCTAAATCGATGTGCATAATAAATATGGAATATTTGAAATAGCAAGGAAAGTCGGAAACTATCACTGGTGCTTTATAAATTGTAAATACGCATCTATAGCAAATGTTATTAACAACACTGTCAGACTCAGTCTGCATCAATATCATAACTAGGTCGTTCACACAGGGACTCCCGAACAACTCAGCGAAGGCCTACGAGGACAAAAATGTCACGAAATGACGCAGCGTAAAAAGTCCAGTTGCTGACTCAGCCCTCCGCATCATCCCCATCACTCCATCCCGCTTCAGCAGCAGTTCAGCAACCGATGGATGCAGATGTTGTTGGGTTGCTGCAGCTACTGAAGCTCACTTGCTGTGCTGTAGTTGCGGAGGCGAGGGACTTCGATCAATGGATGTGGAGATGTGGTCCTGTCCAGCCCGTTTTCCAATTTCCATCAACAACATCACATAGTATGATAGTCCTAATCAGCTGCTATGCTCCATACATTTTACAATGTTGTAGCCCAGATCATGTAGATTCTGTGATACTGACCATCGAGTGAGAAAGGGGAATCTACCTACACTAGTATGTAGCACCAGAGCTTTTTCTTCGACAAAAGTTCCATTAGCCACAAAGGCCAGTTTTGAGTTAAATGCAGACATGTGTGGCTAAATTACCACCACAATATGCATTTTAATTAAGATACATAAAGGATGAATTAGCAAATTATACAAGGTGGCTAATGGTTAAGAATAGCACTGTAGGCTGTAGCACTAGCTGCTCGGCTGCATTATTTCCACAGTAATAAATTGCACTGACACCAACAAACTGGCATAGCATCAATTCATCGAGCTGAGATGGTTTCATTTTCCCGATGATGATGCAATAGTTATATTTAGTCAATAACCGGATCCTGAATTTGTAATGAGTGCAGTCGAGCTGTCATAAAAAGCGAAATTATTGATCTGGTGTTTGTCTGTTATAAGATGCAAATTTTTCTCTGAAGTCCAACCATGTTAGCTCAGTACTAAGCGATAACAAAGATTCAAGTCTCTCCTTATACATCCAAAATACACAGCGATTCATTGCATCAGTTTGTTATAAACAACATACGGACATGTACGACTGTATCTCAAACTATTTATTAACCTTCCGTGTGTTCTCTCGCTATGTAAACATGGTAAACCATGTGAAATATATTATGTTTATGGTGGTACTCGATACTGAAACTATTAATATCATTTTCAAATAGGATTTCCTTCTTCCTTAATTGTCTAATTTACTAATTAGCAACTGATAATTGTTGAAATCAAACCACAGGAGACTGGGGAGTTGTTTTTGACCAGTTCTGGAAAACTTTGCAATTCAATGTCCAGTCAAGCGGATGAGGATCCAATGAGCAGATAGCAAACTTTATTGGCAACAAAATTTCCACAACAGGGCTTTTCCATTTTGTCACACAATACCTTCCTCATAGTCCATAAATTGCTTGAAATGTACAAGATTTATGTGAACAACTGCAAGCAAAATGG
The DNA here is from genome assembly GCA_026936325.1 of Platynereis dumerilii. NCBI lineage: Eukaryota > Metazoa > Annelida > Polychaeta > Phyllodocida > Nereididae > Platynereis > Platynereis dumerilii. The sequence continues at coordinate 11,138,519 of JAPTHN010000009.1, forward strand.
CCAGATGTGATGAATCGTACATATTTGATTTATACGTAAGATCATACATAGGCCTTTACCATGTTTACCAACATGGAGAATTAAGTTGAGAAGTTCATTGAGTTCAGAATTGCTTAGAGTTCATTCAAAATACCCAAGACTGATCCTAGATTAGCCGACTAGTCCCAACTTGTCCTATGAATATATATATCACAAATGACCAGCGTCTGAAATGCTGAATCTGCCCGAAATAGCTGCAGACGTAGGTCAAACAACCCTGATTATAACCTCTCAGTCTGAACCCTGATCATCTGACCTTCTGAAGACTGATTCAGTGAATAGCACCGTGATGAACGATCCAAGCATCTCTCAGGAATTTGGCTGCGGAGGCTGGTGGGTCTATTTATAGCCGATGCTGATTCCAAGAATTGCCTGTGAAGTCTAGAATAGCATTAAGCAGCACAGGGGTTACCTGCAATACCTTGAGTACCAGAGGAATACAGCTGCATGAATGTTGCTGAACTGGCTAGGCAATGCATGCTAAGACAGCAGCTGCCTAACCAGCTAAGAATGAGGTGTGATGAGGGGTTTTAGGGTTCTAGGGGGCATTTCCTGGGTTCATGGTTTCTAGGATTCATTTCTAGGCATGTCTAGTGGGGTAGCGGTGGTAGAGGCCATGCCACAGGGCAAGAGGTTAACCCTAACTTAACCCAGAAACCCTAACTTGTGCTATAAGCAGCTATCTATATATATTCTCATACATCCTGTCTAGATATTTGTGAATAGCTAGATTTCTTCTGGCTGGTCCAGGGGGCCTAGAGGTTATGATACGCTGGCTCTAATCTGCTAATCTATGTTCAGATATTGCTACAGTGTATCCAAAGTAATAGCTCATGATATTGAGGCTATGGCTATTTGGCAGTTATCGGTCGAGGATATTGGTTCCGAACCAGGCATCTGCAGAGATATTATGGCCTGGAGCTCGTAGAGTATTGACCAGACTATTGATTACAACTGATTCAGTGGAACTATTGATTCTGGGCTAAAAACGACTCCCAAGTTCATTCCAGATTTCATTAAACATGTGCAAAAATTTAATGTTATACACAGAAATATCCAGCACCTTGTGTAATGGTATGCGCTTGCCAATTTCAAGGACAATGTCAATTTTCAAAAGCTCTAAATACTATAAAAGTAAATGCAGTACTCCAAAGGAATTTTTGCAAATTTCTTTTACCATGTACTAAACAGGACATTTTACTGCCATGTGCTAAGTGCAAGTACTACTGACATTACCATCAGTAGCTTACTAAGTGCAATAGTCAGCAAGACTAATATATCAGGTTGATCATCAGAGGATCAGAGTCATCAGACGCAAGGTAATGCACTGGACTATCACAGCGAGCCAGCACTGAAGCAGCAGCTAGTCATAACAGCCATGAGTAATGCCACTCATCAATAATTAGTACAATGCCATGACCATGAAATGTAAAATGGACAAACCACACAGGACAATGGGCCGGAATGAGGCTGAGCACACTGAGGTCATGGGTCGTTTCCATGGTGACTCATAAGCCTCCCTCTGGACCCCAAGGTTCCATGAGGTATTGTTAGGGCTGTTGTTTAGACTATTGTCAAGTCCAACAGGTAACTATGATTCATTCCATGGTAACAAGACTACTAACCCCAGTGACAGGCAGAATTGGACAGAGAAAATTGTCCATTTGCTAACGAATAGCTTTGTTCTATTCGTTACAGTTACAGCCATGTTTCGGCAATTCGGCCACAAGGCCGTTAAAATGATTATATTCTTCAAGTACCGCAGATCTGAAAGAACCAGTTCTGAACACGATTATTTCAGTGCTTTCTGTCATGGTGACCATTAATATTTTAAAAAAATATAAAGATGACAATCCTAAAAGGCAATCCCTTAAACATTATACCAGCTTTTATTGCATACAAGGAAGGAATATGATATATACTTCCCACAGCCATTCCACCATCCCAGTACATATGCACATAGTACTTTTACTTATATAAATGAGAATAAATCATGAGCCAGTCACGCTTTGAGGAACTTAAATTGAATACACAGCACAGCAGAGTATGGAAATAATTTGTACATAAAGCGAAAACTCGGAAGACACACCTAACAGACAGGGTGGGGCTGACCACGCACACGAAAAAATAAAATATTAAAAAGATGTGAAATTGAAACTTAAGATATAAACAACTACAACACACCCATGTTGCAGCCATTAGAACAAAACAGACACACCCCCAATCTTGAGCCAATTTCTATTAATATTCACAAATAATGGCACGATAAATGTCAAGCCATTATGATCCAGATTGTGATACCTTGCAGATCATGAGATGACACACCCTCAATTACAGAATTTATAGTACTGGATCGAATTGTTATTTTAAAATAATTAAAGTGTGGGCAAAGCAGTGCAGTGTCAGTTAACTTAATAACGGCAAGCACACAGAAAGTCAGATCTATTTGTTAAGAGATTCATACACAAGAAAACTCTGAAGCGATTGAATGCACTAAGCATGAGGCATGGGTTTGGGGCATGGGTTTGAGGCAAGGGTTGATAAAAACTGGCAAAATACAAAGTTGTGCTTGTCAGAATTTTTGGCTCCAAAAACGGATACATAACTAGCCCAGTACTCTTCAGCTCTTGTCTCAATAACGGTTAAATGAATTGCGCAAGAAAATTTCGACTTTAGCAATCACCACTGATTGGACTCACTGGAGTATGTACATGACATTGTACATGGGCTACCACATGTAGGGACATGTTTCGAAAATTTCCAAAATATAATTACAACAAGATTGGCTCCATGTCGAAACATGATTGACCAAAGATAAGCATGATCATGATGATAAGACGCCAATCTATCGATACCGTTGCCAGATTTCGCCTGCAAGGTGTGAAATAAGCAATCACTGATAACTTATAATTTATAAATTAACTACTTTATCAAGTGATAGAGTTCTGAAAATAAATCTTGCACAATATGCCCATATAAAAGATATAATGCTTAAATATAACAGCGTATAAGAAATAGAGCAAGACGATAATGAGTAAGGATTTCTTATAAAACCATGACATCATGAGTGTATCCAACCATCATATTTACCTACACTAACATTTATGGCCGTGCATAAGTGCGCAACGATATAGTACCAAATCATACATGTCGGAAAGTCCCTAATAAGTTTTTTAATGACAGACTCATGCCAATCACATGTTTTCCTTATTTCAATTTTGTCCTTAAAATGACTAGCTACTCAGGAACACTAAAGTGCTAAATGGTACATACTGTAGTCATGACCTGCGTTGAGGCGATTAAAAACCCCACCCACTGGTTAACGCCTCGTCTTGCTCAGAGTGTGCTACTGAAGGTGTTGTGCCAATTAACGAGACTATGACTCAGAAGCGAGAAACAAGATTGGTCGAAGTATTGAACACCTACTCTTCCTATATTTATCTCATCATTCCATTTGCCTCCGGTATAGCAATCCTTACACATAACAATAATAAGATTATTGGACCAGCTCTCAATAAATCGATACAATGTTATGTTGGCTTATCTGATTCTTATACAATTTGTATGGCGGAATAGATACATGCATTTAGGCCTACCACAAAACATGCACTGCACATATATTAACCAAGTACAGTAATGTCACTACTACAATACATACTTAGTACACATACTTAGTAACTATACAAAGTTTTACACAGTTCAGCATCAATGGGCAGGTCTGGCAACCAGCCATAAAACTAGGTCACAGGGCTGCTATTTAGGTCATTGCCATTGACAACCAGTGGTAAACAATTTGCCTAGCACTTATGGCACCCCACCCAAAAATGGCCTGAGTGGACAAGTTTTTAGGGCAGTGCTACTAAGTACATATGGTCGTATAAGGCTGTGACCCATTAGTATACAAGTACAAGCCACACCTTAAAAGATTACTTGTATCAAGGTGCAAGTTCTCACACAAATGGTGCTGGCCAAACATGTACTAGCGATTCTGAAGTTAATTATACTGATATTAACAAAATTAAACAAGACTAAGATTAACCAGTTAAGAAATTCTTTGAAAACATGAAATCAACAAATCTTGTCATAATTCCACAATTACAGGATCCAATTATCTACTTCAGGAATTACAGGATATTCATTGAATGTCATTGTTTACACCGTTTCATGTTCACTTTTCTGAACTTGTTGCCATAGCTACAAATCTGGGTGATAAAAGGTTATTTAGCAATTTGGCGAGTAATTGCGAAGTTCAATTTCCAGGAATGCACATGTGAACAAATTGCGTCTCTTCTCAGTATTGCTAGAAGCCTGTGAATGTGACATGAGATGACAGTCAATAGGCTGATTGATATTTATAGGATATTGCGCAAATCTGATAAGGTGACCCATTTGGAAAAAAATGTGCGTTGTAAAACTTGTAACTTCAAAATGGTGGCAATCGAAGGTCAATATCAAGACTCCTATGTTCATACGAAGAACTTGAACAACGCAAAAGCAATGCCACACTCTTGGAAGGTAGATAGCAAGTTTTGATCTTAATCAACGTAATTACTAAGAAATTGAAGAAATCTGATAAGTCAGAAATACCAATTACTGCAGCTGGATGCGGCTCATCAATTTCAAATTGACATGTTCGACAATCAAACCAGCTCACTAACAAATTCAACATGTTGACTGTTAAATGTTTACATGTAGTGACATTGCAGTGCGTAATAGGTTAAAACTAGATCGGAATTTAAATCATCAATCAACAATTTTCAATATATACCATGGATCTTGTTTGGCTCCAATTTTAATTACATTGTATTTCTTGAATGCATTTTCCCAATCATCTTAAAAAAACAACAAAAATATCTATTTCAAATAAATGTGCAATTAACTAGAATACAGTGCAAGTGCATAAAAGTTTATTTTGCAATGTTACTTACCGAGACTCATCTTTGAAGACGAACTTCCGCAGTTTAAGATCTCGTAGAACGATGCCATTGTCGTGACAGTGGGTGACGGCTTCTACAATTTGCGTAAAGAGAGAGACGGCTTCGGCTTCTTTTAACTTTCGCTTGTTTCGCACGTAGGAGTGAAGATCGCCGTGGTGAGAGGGGAAGAAGGCGTAAGCTTGAGAATCGCCGAGGACGATCTCCTGGACCTGAGTTATGCAGTCGTGGTGGCCCACTCTCCAGTAGGCCGAGAGAATGCTGCGGTATTTGTCGATGGGCACCACCTGAAATTGTACAAAACATTATTTAGAATTGGGAAAATTATGAAGTTTAATAACGCATTACTCAGTTATAAATTGGAGAACAAAATTTTCTAATCAAAACTGCAACATAAAAGTTTCTCGGAGATTTTTAGCTTTTTACTTGAGTCATATTTCATTTAGAAGAACGTTCAGTTCTTCCGGAGTCTGTGAGGAGTGGGTTTGTGTTTTACGTCCCATCAGCACCAAATTGGGCTATTTAGGATTCAATTCTTCTGGAACTCCCTAGATCAGGGGATGTTGACATGTCACCAATTCTGAGAAATTCAGAACTAGGACATCAACATTCAACAGAAATATGGTGACAGTCCGACACTCCCAAAAATCGAGAATTTGAAATTTTGAGTTTGCTTAAACTTAGTAGTACACATTTAAGTCTACTGAACCCACTTATCATATAGACACATTTTTGTTAAAATTCATAAGAATCCAGAAACACTCCCAATCCAGAACAATGTCCCAGAAAATGACTGTTGCAATATTAAACTACAAGTCAAAATGCAGGACATGTGCCTGATGGACATGTGCCTGATTGTGGCCTCTACCACTAATTACGAGCTCCGTTTCATTGTGTTGCGCAAGTTGATGGCACCGTCACAATTTCACAAATAGGACTACTGCCAAGAACTGAACTGATACGATGTCACAGATTCCGACTTCAAGAACCGAGTTACTCATAATGTTCATTGAGTGACTTGAATAATATTCAGGACATTTCAAGAATATTCTCTAGTTCTAGGACTTTCTGACAACTGGAGCAGTGAATGATTTTATCATTTTTAAACAAGAAATAGGGATGACTCATGGCGAATGACTATCATAATTTCAAACTCAAGCCTCTTGACTTGAATGACTTCATCCTATTACGTTTTTTTTTATCTTTCATCTTAAGATTTCTCCGAGCAGCTATGACTCATGAATCATGATGAGCTGTTGCCCAGGTTAATTATTGCTTTTATACAACTTTTTACTTAGTCACCACTCCCCTGGATTTTCATATAATAGTGCAGAGGTAATTTGAGTAAGAGTAACAGCTCACGATGTCCATAAGACAGATTTATGATAAACCAATTTTTCAGATTATTTCCTCACATGCTTTCATTTCCGACATTGGGATTGAAATTATTTCCTGATGAAACCTCATATTAGATCATGTTACCAATATTTCAATCATAGTTTCATTTGTAATAATTCAATAAGGAAAGGTAGTTAAATGACTAATAATTCAATTTGAGGTAATATAACTTCCAGGTTCATCATGTTCACATTAGCAACCAGGCAGTAGCATTGCAATTTTTTTACAAATACTGGCAATAGCAAAAGTGAGCAATATTTACAAAACTCGAACCCGCATAATTTGCAAGTTTCAACCAGTCGAGGTAGCAAATCAATCCATGATGTTGAACATGGATTCATTAATTGACAGGTGACTGAACCAACACACTGACTTCGCTGAGTCAGTCATTACCGTATCTGTCCGAAAATAGTCAATACTTGGAAACTTACAACTTCTATTTGACATTACTCATTTTAAGATACTACGTAGTTTAGGATCAGAGGTGGATTATCCAAAATTGGCAGACACTTTCAGATTATGGGATCATTCGCCTAAAATTAGTAATTTAGTAGCCTACCTAGGCTTTTATTTGAAGACTGCAGGGAGGGGCCATGCACTATGAAGAAGTTTATTTGTCTGAATGGACAGGGAATTAGCCAGGTCATCTGCAGGTTGTGAAGAGTCATTGCATTTTTGCAAAATAATTCCAACTTCTAGTGAGTTTGTGTTTTACGCCCCCCATCAGCACTGGTGTGGGCTATTTCGAGGCAAACTCTAACTTCTAAATTTCCTCCCAAGTGCGGGACCTTTCAGTAGTGGACACAACAAGGGAAATCAGGAAAACACAAGTCACTGCCTGTCCTGGCTATCCATGCATTTGCAGAGTTGAGTCAATTGACAGGTGATGGCAGCAAACCCCACACAGCAAAGGAAGCAAGCAAAGCATGCTGAGTCAGTGATTAACAGAAGGACCAGGTAGCAATGATGTTGCTGGGCATACCAGCCAGGTGTGAGGGGGGAGGAGGGCTAACAAAGAGAGACTGAGTCATTTCTAACAACTCATCCGACTCATGTTAGTGCGACTCATGTGGGACAGCAGCTCATTAACAAAGGACAATGCCATGCCGTAATCATAGTAATTAGCAATCTGCTTGATTGGATTTGAAATCATTGGAGGAGTATTGTTGTTGTATAACAGGTACAAACTTCATTGAGTTGGGTGGAAATTTGGGATATATAGGACCATGCTTCCACATGTATCACAGCCAGAAACAATGATTTTACGCCTTATCAATTTTATGAATCCAAAGCTTTAAAAGTACTTAAAATCCTTTCATAAGACTACATATAATTTTGAAGATTGCAATTCTAATATTGCAAATTGCCATTTTACCAGCATTTTCCAGGTGTTAAAATAGGTACTTAATGCACATGCCCAGACAGAACTTCTTGAATGAAGTAGCAGATTTACTGATTAAATGCAAAGCAATCAAGTTCACAATGCTTCTTCAGCTCTTAATACAACCAAACAATGCAAGAAATGCATTGCTGAAGAAGCTATGCAGTGGCGTCCCTATGGGGGGGCAAGGGGGGCACAGGCCCCCCCATATTGGACCTGTGCCCCCCCAGGTGCCCCCCATATGAACTTTCCAACTCTGGTAATATATACAATTAGTATAGCGGGTGCCCCCCCAGAGAATCGCGTGCCCCCCCAGGTGCCCCCCCATTTGAGACCCCTCAGTTACGCCACTGAAGCTATGTCCAAACAAGTGCAAACAACAGGGCTATTGTTGATGTTTGACTCAAGTTTGTCCACTTTGTTGTACTAAAGTGAAGCAATTGAACTTCTTTCTATTGTCTAAAGAAGCTGTGGTGAACCCACAATAGCTTTGTATTGTTAATTGATTAAAGAGCAATTAACACAATTTAACAATGCCCTAATCATGTCCCCTATACATGTAGACAATGGCACAGGACTTCAATGATTGCGAAATGCTCAATTTGCAGTTTGAACTCAGGGTTGCACACAAAAGCCCCTAGCTCCTTACCCCTAGACTCACATGATAGGGGTGGTGTAGCTACCCTGGTGTGGGAGGGGGTTCAGGGTGCTATGATGCAATCCACCCCCTCTCAGCTTCCTGATGATGCAAGGCTTTGTTTAGTAACTTCTTTGTCATTTCTGAGTTATGACTCCACCTAACTTAATATTGCATCAATTCACCTGTCCAGTGTGAATTTACTAGATATATATTATATTTCATTTAAATTCAATTACTTTTCAACATCAAAATATTGTCACTCAATACACAAAACAAAGCAATGCATGACAAAATCATATTTAACAAATTAACACAAAGAATTATCATTAATTTATCAAAAGTATGATGACTAATTTACAGAGAAATTTAATTTAAAGTTTACAACGATGCCTTAGAGGTCTTTCTATACATACCTTGCAGATGCATTCTTGTCGAGTATCACAGTGAACAGCTTTGTAGGAAGCAATGAGTCCATCCGAGTCGACGCCCAATTGGTCGAACAATAAGTAACGTCCTATCGACAGGACTCGATGGTGACTGGTTAAGTCCTCTACGGGAAAACACGGAGGGGTATTGGGTTGTAAATCGGGACTTAAATGCCCGGTGACAGAGTTTTTTAAACAGGGTGATTCGTAGTCGACATTTTTCCTCTCTGGTATTAAGAGAGGTTGAAGTCGAGGTCTATGTAGGGAGTTCATAGAGCTGAGTTATTAACTCAGTAAAAAGACCTTTTCTTCCTTCTTTAGCTTGGCTAAAAACAGTGGTTAGCTATACAAATCAACAAGTTTCAGTTCAGTATGTATAAGATCCTTAAAAAGTCTTGAAATTCAGTCTTTAAAGTTATGAAGTATGGATGAGAATGATTATATTTTACAAGTTGTCTCAAGGACTATCACAGATATAATACCTTCTCAATGAATGAGAAAGGTATGGCTAGAGTTTGTGCAAAACGTTTGTGAAATGATGACGTTGTGCAATTTGTGATGAAATCAAGTGACATGAGATTTCACAAGTACATTTCACTACAGGACGACTAAGACACGCTGTCCTAGATAATTCTGGAAATGGTATGATGATAAATCGTGAACAATGAACAATAACAACACTGCAATGACATGAATGACGTCATACACGTGCAATGTTGCCTAGGAGATGAGTAATCAACCAATCAGGTTACAGTTCGTATTTATCCAATTAATTCTTCCGATGTACGATTCTCAGGCTTGAGATCAAACAATATCTTCTTTCTTCAATGAATTCTTGTAGATAGGAGCAGTTGAAGTAATGAAATACCTTCAGATACTCTAGAGCGACCGTGACCGATTATTTCCGGCTACGTAAAACTGCGCATAAACGTTGGGTTGTTCTTCCACGCGTCTGGGGAGTCCAAATTCGGGTGAATTTTTCCTCCTAGCCCCAGTTCTTTCTTCTTTTTAACAGCTCCTTGTAGTCCTCTGGTACTCCGCTACCTTCAGTGATGGCTCCTGGGTGGGAAGAAGAAGGAAATGACTCCTCCCCGTTAAAATTTTGCCAACCTCACAACACAACCTGCAGACTCCATTGTGATTTTTCAGTGAGCCATTTATTCACCACTTTACACCAAGTAATATGAGTGCGCGCGCCCTCAGATTCTTGCGCGCACGCCCTCCCAAATATGCCGACGTAAAAAGTTCAAAGGGCAATAATAACCCCTATTGCCCCCTATAATTAACCAAGAGTCCAATATCACAAAATATGCAAGCAAGTATAACAATCAAAACTCCTTCAAACAACTACAAACAGTGAGTTCATTAGGGACTATTTTACTCACATTTTTTACGCAGTTCAGCTGCTACGTCATGGGCGCGCTGGAAATGCCCAGAGCTTTCTTTGCAAGGTGCCCGAAATTACAGGACGCAGTTCACACTTGGTGAAGCTTACGTGTAAAGTTGTGAGCACTGTCTTTGCGTGGCCTGTCTTTGAACTTTCTTGAATTTTCTGAATGACTTCTACATTTTCTTATCCAGTCACAGAATATCAATTTAATAAAAAGATCTACAATCTTTCTGTAAAATATATTAATAATTTAAAAGCTTAATTTAAATGAGAAAGTAATTAACATCTAATAGATAGATAAATTTATTTTTCACCCAAGCTTGTACATGTATACAACAACTTACATCCACAGTGTTATCAGTGCAATATATGCTTCGGTGAGGGTTGCACAAGAGTTACAGAAACTATAGTTAATTGTGCATCCCCAACAATTACTTACTAATTAGTTGAGTTAAACTCACTTTTCCATGCTGGTTGGTAGAAATTAAATTAAAACTTTTACATAAATTAGGCCTAATGTTTACACAAAAACAAATAATCAAAAAACAAAATAGGCCTATTGCATTTATTCATTAATGGCATTGCATTTCATTGCACTAATTGGAGCTTCTCAAATGGAAGTTATGGAACTACCTTTTAATTTTTCTTGAATAATATCCATAGTCTCTTTATGTTTGTTTAATTCAAATAATTCAGTTAACCTTAGGGTCTTACTATGTTAGAGTGCTCTGGGTTTTAATACAACTATAAGATGATCTATTTTCTTTGCAAAAGAAAGATCAATTTGAAGTTTCTTTGAATCAGAGGACCTAACACCAATACAGGCCTAATTAAGTGACCAAATTAATAGATGCTGTATTTATTTCATTTATCAAAATTAAGTTCTGCAAGTGTAGGCCTATACTTGTATGCACCAGTTCTAAGTGCATAGATCTAGGCAAAAGCATCCTGTAAAATTACAAGAGATGATGAAACAATGCCTAGGACATTTCTCACAGTGATTCAGATTGATTTGATGATGAAACTCATGAAAGACCTTAAGTCCTAAATTTATTTCCAATTTTCCATCCTGCACTGAGTCCACTGAGCTGCTGTCCCTCAATGGTTATTAGCTTGACACCTTTTTGGTCCTTGAAGGTCTAGGTGAATTTGAGGTGATGCAACTCCGACCATTGCCCTTTGAACCCTCAACTGTCTTTTATGAGAGTGCCAATCTTGAGTGAGAAGGACATTGCATGATCACCACTGCAGTTGCAGATTTTACAGTGCGCACGTGGCAGTTTTAAGTCTGGCAGGCTGTGATTGGTCAATTCCAGCCATGTGATCTATGACGCACACACGTCATTTTATCAATGGGAGGGGATCTAAAAATACCTGGAATGTCCTGACCAAGTCAGTTTCTGGCCAACTTGAACTTAGGGGGTAATTAACGTCAGCTTCCGGCAGATTTTGGCACCTGGAATCTGCGACATTCACAGGATGCATGTCCTTCCATGCAATCTTGTCATAGGATCATCTATTTAGAGCTATTTAGGGCATCATTCATGCCCATGATCAAGTGTCCTATATAAGCCTATTGGCGGGAAAACCCTGGGCAATGCCAAATGACCTCAGTTAGTCACTTCAGCGCTAATTAGTGTAATAGAGCAATTATTAGTAACATGTCCAGGTTACTACAATATATTTATATATAGGAGGGGGGTAAACATTTTTTTAAATGCCCAGATTTTTGCAAGAACATTTTAAAATAAAACTTTCAATCAACAAATCTTGCCCCTTCAAGATGTGCCAACTATGAGCTATGCATGGCCAGGACAGGCGACTACATATTACTTATAAAATTATAAAAATAACGTACCAGTATTCAAAATTTAATAGTGAGCTCTGCTGCAGGATGCATCAACCTTAATTGACTAAATGTTGCATTACCTAATTTATAATTACAGAGTTTATCATGTCTTAATTCATAATTATTTTATTTTCAATAACAAACAAACCAATTAATCTTTGCATCATAGTCTGCAATAAGACACTACAACCAGATTATCAGAGTCACGAATAAAAATACCAATTCAAAATTTAAGGTTGGCCTTTATATTTTTCTCTTTTGGAAAAAAAAGCTGAAAAATTCTAAGATTAAAACTTCTAAATCAATGGACATATAGATTCGCTAGTGTCAGATTAAAAAAGCAATTATATGTATACATAAAAAATCTCAACTTATATAATTTTTTCAATCTCTGATTTCTGATTCATCAGCAGGGACACCAGCTCAGAGAAAATGCAAGTTTGTTCTGACTGACTCATGTCGCCACCTGGTGTAAAGGGGACAAGGTAGAGAAAATCTTGATCATGAATTAATTTACTATTCGCCTGACAGTTCAGTTCAGTTCAGTTCAGTGGGTTACTGGACGCAGGTTTCCCAACCTCTGTATCCAGATCCTCTGTGTGTTTCTGACATGGTGCAAATATTTACAGTGAAAGTAGTATGTACAATATACACATTTTTATATACAATATAAATTACAGTCTATGTACACGGCTATATACAGTCTAAGTACACCCATGTGCAGCTGCCAGGAGTATGACCCATGTGGTGCCCGGGTTTGCCGACTGGTAGTTAGAAGATGTGTGTGCCAAGCAGTATGGCTGGGCCTCATGTGATGCCCTCCAGATGTAGTTTACTTTCACTATTTGTGGAGTTCTGCGCTAGTCAGGCCTCAAGTGATGCCTGTTTTACGTCCCGTCCTTGTTGTTCTCTGGAGGCAGATGGGTTACTGGGCTTGTTGCTCAAAATCAAGTGTCTTGTGGTACCTTCCTTCCGGCCTCATGTGATGCCTTGGATGTACCGCAGTTTCTATTTCCCTATTTGGAGGGCATTACGTCGACTTCATGTTTCCAAGCCTTGTTTGGATTGAACGATCGACTAGGCCTCATGTGATGCCTTTTACAATGTTCAATTTGGTTCAAAGAAGCTCATCTAGACTGTCAGGGTCGTATCTTGACGGATGGTGTCTCCAGTGTTTGTCGATTTTGTTCTTAAAAGCGTTGACACTGGGGGCCATTACGACTTCATTCGGGAGGCTGTTCCAATGTTTGATCACTCTGTTCTTGAAGCTGTATTTCCTGATGTTTGACCGAAAGCCTCCTTCTACGAACAGTTTCAGGTCATTTCCACGTCTGCCGGATACGTCCATGGTGAACTTCGGGGAAATTTCCTGGTCGTATACGTGGTGGAGGATTTTGTATGTTTCGATCATATCCCCTCGTAGTCGTCGAAAGGCCAAGGTGCTTAGTTGGAGCCTTTTGAGTCTTTCAGGGTACGGGACCTCTTTGAAGTTGTTGACGAGTCGAGTTGCGCTTCTTTGAACCAGTTCCAAACGCCTGATTTCTTGGACATGATAAGGGGTCCAAATGGAGTGCCCATAGTCCAGGTGTGACCTGACCAACGTAGTGTATAGGGGCTTGAAGATGCTCTCATCTAGGTATGTGAAGGTGCGTCGGATTATGCCCATGTTCCTCGATGCTTTGCTAATGCAGTTGGAGATGTGCAGTTTAAAGCTGAGGTTTGAGTCTATTGTGATGCCAAGGTCTTTCTCGTGGGTTGTTGTTTTCAGCTCCGTCTGCTGTGAATTTGGTTGATCGATGCTGTTTAGGTACCTTGGAATTTTTGTTATTTCCGTCCTCGGCTTGTGGACATACATTTGCTTGCATTTGTCGACATTGAATTTGAGCAACCAGTTCCGTGACCATCTGTCCAGGCTCTTCATATCTTCCTCGAGTGTGTCTGGTTGGTTTTGGTCTTGACTCTTGGTGTTGACGATTTTATATATCTTTGTGTCGTCCGCAAACATCAGTGACACATTTCTGAGTGTGCTTGGGAGGTCATTGATGTATATTACGAATAGGACGGGACCTAATACAGATCCTTGTGGTATCCCACTTCTGACATTCTGAGGCGCTGACATTTTTCCATTTATGACAACTCTCTGTACTCTATTTGTGAGGAAGCTTTCGATCCACGAGAGCAGTTCGCCAGATATACCATAGTATTCCAGTTTGTGGAGGAGGCGTCTATGTGGGACGGTGTCAAATGCCTTTTGAAAGTCGAGATATATTGCTTCCACATAGTCGCCTCTGTCCAGGGCTTCGGTCCATTTGTCTAGTACGTTTAGGAGTTGCAAGGATGTCGTCCTTCCAGGAAGAAAACCATATTGCTCTTTGCAAAACAGTTTGTTTTTCTGGAAGTGTGCCATGATGGAGTCTCGTACGATTGATTCCATGATCTTGACTATGATGGAAGTTAGGCTTATCGGGCGGTAGTTCTCACATCTACTTTTTTTCCCCTTTTTGTGTATCGCACATATATTTCCTGTAGTCCAGTCTGCTGGCAATAAACCAGATGACATTGATGTGTCGTACAGTATTTTGAGGGCTGGTGTGACCTGTCCTGCAGTCTTCTTCAGGATTTCTGGTGTAATTTCATCTGCTCCTGGCGATTTCCCTTCCTTGAGTTTGCTGATCTTTTTCATGATGTTTCCTTCCGTGAAGGTGACATTTAATAGTTTTTCTGGGCATGTTCCTGATTGCGGGGGTTGTAGTGGGACGATGTTTGTGTCCACCTCGTTCACCATGACCGAAGCAAAGAACTTGCTCAGGAGTTCAGCCTTTTCGTTGTCCTCTGTTGCACACTTGTTCGGTGATATTTCCAGGTCTGGAATTCCTGATCTGACTCTTGTCCTGCTGTTGACATATCTCCAAAAGATTTTTGGGTTTTCTTTGACTCTCTGTGCAATTGTCTTCTCATAGCTTCTTTTTTCCTTGCGCATTTCATTCTTCACTTGGTTCCTCAGTTTCCTGTATTCTTGGAGCCTCTGTTCTTCTTTAGTTTCGTAGTATCGTGTCCAGACCCTAAGTTTTTTCCTGATCATCTCCCGGGTTTTCTGGCTTAAGGGTATCTGGGGTTTGCCGTTGTTCTTCCTTCTTGGTTTACTTCTTGGGATCCATTTATTTTTAGCCTGGTTTAGTTTATCCAGGATATGGACCAGGAATATGTCCCATTTTTGGCTAGTGTCTGCTGAGCCAAGTGTTCTCTCCCAGTCCATGTTCAGTTCGCTGGCAATCTTTTCGAAGTTACCCTTCCTCATGTTCAGTCTTGTAGGGGGCTGCTCTTGGCGTCTAAAATAGCACTGGAAGTCAAAGCTGAGGACGACGTGGTCACTGTTCCCCAATGGGGGTTCGAAGTTTATTTCTTCCACATACGAGTGGTCATTTGTAATCACCAAGTCAAGAAGTGATGGTTGGTCTTGTCCCCGAAAGCGTGTCTCTGAAGTAACATGTTGGTGCCAAAAACCATTTTGGATTATTCTAAGGAGGCTGTGGGAACTTGTTGCTCTTGGTGCAGTGCTTGTGTTCTGGCTCCAGTCTATTTCTGGGTAGTTAAAATCTCCAACGATGAGCAAGTGCGATGGTTCGTCTTGTGATATCATCTCCAGTGCATCTATGAGACTTTGGTTGTTAAGTTCTGTTGAGTTTGGGCTGCGGTATATTGCAGCTAGCACAAGTTTGTCGGCTGTTGCCAATGGCACTTCTATCATAATTCCTTCGGAGAAATCATTTGGGAAGTCTAGTTCAGATGCCCTAATTTCCGATGAGACGTATACTGCTAAGCCCCTTCCTGCGGTAGTTTTGAGGTTTTTGGAGTGTAGTTCATATCCGGGGATGTTGATTTCCGCGTCGGTCAGTTGATATTGCTGGCTTTTTGGTTTGACTTCGGTTATTGCAATGATGTCAGGTTTCTTGTCTTGAAGATCCAGTCGGGCACATAGCTCATTATATTTGTTTGAGAGGGAGTCTGCATTCATGTACCAGATTTTTAGTCTGTCTGGGTGCTTTCTTTTTCCTTCTTTTTGACGGCTTTCACTTGTTCGAGGCAAACGTATCTGTTTGTGATATGAGAATTGTCAATAAGTATTATAGACATATTAATTACAATTTAAATATCTGACACTCTACTTCATATTTCCATCGATTTAGAAATTTAAATCTCATATTTTTAGCTTTATTAATTCAAAGAGACCATATTATTACAGGGTACCCATCGAAATTTGGCAAGCAAATTCCCTGTATTTTCCCTGATTTTTCCCTGCTTCACCGGATGTTTTCCCTGATGTTATTTGGGCTTATTGTCGTGTTATCGCGGAATTATCGCCGCAAATCGAAAACCAAAAGCTATCACTTTTATGGATTTTCGCTTTATAATAAAATAGAGGGATTGTTTCACGCATTAACATATGTCAAACTAAATTCCCTGTGTTTTCCCTGAATTTGAGGTCAAATTTCAAATTCCCTGATTTTTTCCTGCAGGGAATTTTTTTTCACCATTTTCCTTGTTTCCCCTGTTTTCCCTGTTTTCCCTGTCCGGTGGGGACCCTGTATTATTACTGTAAATCTTAAATTATAATTAGTGTCTTATTTTTGTCTTTGAATTTAGACTTGAATTTGAAATATGATTACTTATGTGGACTCTCAAATATATATATCTCACTTGTTGATAACTCAATGATAAACACCGGATCTCGGTCAACATAGCTAATTCTAGGTACTTTGTTTTAAATTTAATTCCCCCAAGCCAAAATAAATAATTTTTTTCATAAATTTGATTTAACCACAACAAAAATATTTTTTATATCAATCAAGACTCTTTTTAATCAAATTCACGAAACATTTAAAAATGTTGAATATTTATGGAACAACCAACAATATTGAATAGGGTCAAGAAAACAAGAAACATTCACAAATTCATAGACAGATTAACCTGACTTTGTACAAAAAGTCATCCACCCACACCAACAATTCAATTAACAATCAATCACTCAGGCACAGCCAATTAATTAACAAACGACAGAACAATAGAAATACACAGTATTACCATATAAACCAACAAATATAATGATCATCGATCATTTATATATAAGTCATAGACCAATTAACATATTCACAACTTTAACAATCACCTTAAAAAAAGAGTTCTTCTCATTTCTTTACAAGTTAACTTCAACAAAAAGAATACCAAATCATTTCAGAACCGCATTTCAATTGAATGACGACACTGCCATATGTATAATTACGTTATTCAATAACCCATCAAAAGACTATGCAGAAACATAAAGGTGGACTTAACAATAATTTCCGCAGACTTAATCGTTCTTGTACTGTCAATCTCTTCTTTATGACATCAATACAGACTATCATCCTTTTTATCAACAATCTATAAAATTCATGATTTTTCATGAATTTGTGTAGACACAAAATATGACAATATAAAATATTAAACCCAATAATTGATACATGTATATATTATGACAAATTGATAGTCATTATCTTTAACCAAGGAATGTCATGTGTATATTGATAAATTTACATCTCCAAATAGTGGATTCATCATGATAATGGTATTAATGCTATGTAATTCAAGACTTAATAGTGCGTTATTTTTGGTAACTACTCATTACATGCACTGCTTTGTACACATGGGAGCACAACTGAGCCCAAAAGGAGCTTGATCCGAAAATATTTTCGAAAAATGGGACACCCTAACATGCAGCGCTATCTTTTCAGGTATTACCTGGTAATGCATTTATGTGCTTGATGCAAACACATAAACTATTTTGATTTTTGTAACATAATAATTATATTATTGTAAACGCTTACATACAGCCTAACCGGGCAGATAATGCAATGAATTTACTATTACAGGCCTACCTGTCATAAAGCCTATGTTTAATGATAAGAATTCATGCCAGGTTGCATCAATGCTCCAGTTATATGACAAATTGTTAGATTACTAAATAAAATCTGTGCCTCTTTATTTTGTGCCTCTATTAATGATACAGAGCAATAGCAAACCTGCCAGTTAATTTATGAGGTGATTTAAGACATGCATGTAAATACAGTGATGAGATACAAGCTTGAAAAATATAAATCTCTATGTACAATTTATGTAATTCTTAGAACCTTAAATTAAAAAAATATATGAGTGTCACACAAGAATCAAACAAAGTTATGTACACAAATGAGAAAAATAACATACATAGATCTGTCATTCACTCTTAATCATTCACTCTTAATCATGTTATTTATAGTCTAACGGAATGAGATTTATAACAAGAATATGAAGTCTCTAACATCATACATACATAACAAACAAATCATAATTTTACAAACGCTCAATGTTTTAGCATACACACTTTAAATATTTAAGTTGAAAAGGGAACCCTTTCTAAATCAACTAAAATAGTATTTCAAAAGACATCTCTAAGCTGACTGACCTTCTTCATTCAACTGGGACTCCTAGAGATTAAGGCCACACATAATTGATTCATAGCTTCGCGTACCCGCCAACACAATAGATTTTCTGCCGACGGAAAAAAATATATAGAAAAAAATTTTTTTTACATTATAAAAAATTTAGATTTCACCTTTTTTTTTGTCCTATCGACCGAACCTAGAAAAATGCCTTGAGAAGATCCGAGAAGCTAAAGATCAATTATGTCTGGCCTAAGCTGCTATCTTGATTGAGCCCTGTAATGTATTACTTTTTGGATGACAAAAATATACAAACATTTCTTTTAGGATGGTACTAAAAATGTTCATCTTTCTTCAGTATGTTCAGTATTTCTCTTCAGTACAGAGACCCTTCTAACAAAGATCCACAATGACACAATGTTGAATATGAGCAAGGGTGAAATTACAATGCTTGTACTGCTAGATCTGTCAGCTGCTTTTGACACAATTGATCACAATATTTTACTGGCAAGATTGAAAAACAGATATGGCGTGTGCAACTCAGCTCTCAACTGGTTTAAGTCATACATTTCAGAAAGATCACAATCAGTCTTGGTAAATGACCAAACATCAGATAGGCTTCATCTCAAATTTGGTGTCCCTCAAGGGTCTAAGCTTGGTCCAATCCTATTCAATTCTTACATTGCCCCGCTTAGTGAAGTTGCCTCACGAAACCAAATTGAGGATCAGAAATACGCTGATGACGAGCAACTCATTATATCATTTAAGCCAAACGTCACAGATCAAGAAATAGCAATTGAGAAAATGGAGAAATGCATTACGGAAATTAGAAATTTTCTCCATGAAAACAAACTGTGCAATAACGGTGACAAAACAGAACTTCTCTTGATTGGCACGCCACACCAACTGAATAAACTTCAGCTTTCATCAATCAAAGTTGATAATGTTTCAATCAAAACAGCAGAGGATGTCAGAAATTTAGGTGTGACCATGGACAAAAACATGACAATGGAGAAACAAGTAAACAAAATGTGCCGAAATGCCTACTTTAATCTGCGAAACATTTCCAAACTCCGAAAGTCTATGAACAAAGACATAGTAAAAACTGCAGTAAATGCTTTGGTCACACCCCACCTGGACTATGGTAATGGCCTTTTGTATGGAATATCTCAGCATCTAGTGCACAAACGTCAGGTAGCCCAAAACTCTGCAGTTCGTCTCATAGAGAGGTTACAACGACATGACAGTGTGGGACCACACAGAAAGAAACTTCATTGGCTGCCAATTCCTGCCAGAATACAGTTCAAACTGATGACCACAACTTGGAAGGCATTGAACAACCAAGCACCAACATACATTCAGCAACTCGTCCAACTCAAACCCAACCTGTGCCATAACCTAAGGAGCAACAGCAAACTTTTGTTGATGGAACCAGCTTCAAGCAGCCACAATAAATTTGAAGATAGAGCTTTCTCTTTTGCAGCACCAAAACTCTGGAACAAGCTACCAGGAAGTGTCATGGCGGCAGAGACTCTGGATTCATTCAAGATAAAACTAAAAACCCACTTGTTTAAAACATTTTACAAATAACAGCCAACTCACACAAGCGCTTTTGAGCAGTTTACTGGAAAAGGCGCTATATAAATTACTATTATTATTATTATTATTATATTATTTCATTTAGGCCAGACATGTTTGATTTTCCGCTTCTCAAGAAGATCCAAGAAGCTAAAGAATAATAATGTCTGGCCTAAAAAACTGGTCTCGATGCTGTTTCTGTTCGGATCTTTCATTCTCTTTGTTTGGTTGTGTGACCCTCAATTTTATTGGAATCTATCTTATATATAAATATAACAATTAAAAATATATCGACCCTCTCAGCTTAAAAATCATTAAATAAGTTATCACTTGTTTGAAGGGCACCAACTGGTAATGTGATAAATCACATTTCTTACAAATGACCATTATCATTTACACCTTGTCAGCCTATTTTTAAACATCTGCAACTAACTACACGGAATTACACAAAAAATAGTTTCATTTTTGTGGAATGATTGAATATTAATATTAATTTATTTGTCAATGACCCAACAATAATTCACTTGAATGAAAATATAGACATCCTCAAAATTAGGACCATATATGATATTTAATACTCTTCCTTTGTCACGCACAGTATATTTGCATAATAATAATACACAAAATAAGACCACAAAATAAAATAAACAAACAACTCAACTGACACAATTTGACAAAATGATCCGTAATGTAAATCTGAAGCTTATGTCAAGAGATTTTGAGAAATCTAAGAAAGATTTTGGTAGGATTTGGGTTAAACGTGCAAAGTTTGCCAGGAGCTTGATAGGCCAATTACAGGTTGGAGTTACCCCAAGCGATTGGGCTAATTTTTACTGCCAAGTGCCAACCAAATGTAATTTAAATAAATTTTAAAAGTGAAATTTTCATGCATCATGCGCATCAATCATTAGGCCTACATCTGTTTAAGTTGGGCAAGAATTCAACAAATACTCTTATTTTGATTAATCATTGCGTGGCTCGACACACAGTGGTAGTTACAATGCTATTTACAGACTCTACAAGGTAACTGAATTGATAATGAACATAATTTTTTTAGATTTCAATAAACAGATAAAGAATGATCATGCTGTTATAATTATTGCCAGCAATGTGAATACAGTCAACAATCAAGACACATTCTCAGGAATTGCACTATATATCCCATAATTTAAAAAATTTTTACTTGGCAACCACTCACAGCACCTGATGTCCAGGCAGATACCGAACCATTATCCCAACAATGCGAATATTTTAACTATCTCTAATCAAATTATGGCATTTTCAACAACTTATAATATCATTATTTTGGCATTAACAATTGGGCATTACTCGCAGGGCCATGCACTCTGGGTGGCGAAATAGGGCAGCGTGAATAGAAAGGGGTTGATTGGAGTGCCCTGCTGATGAGCGGCAAAGTTATTAGGGGGTGAATCTACATCGTGATGAGGATCATTTACCATTCTTATATCTTGTACATGTTCATTTACTACTTCGCCATTTTGATTTTCTGACCCCATTTGCAACCTCATATGAGTCATATCTGACCCAATTTCTTCTTCCACCTCCATTCCAGAACTGCCACCAGGGGGCACGTACTCTCCTTGCCGTTCGTGTCGCTTCATGTGATTGGGTAGGCAGACCGGGCGAGTGAAGCGTTTTCCGCAAATAGGACATCCGTACGGCTTCTCTCCCGTATGTGTCCTCTGGTGGCGCTCCAAGTGGGCGTAACGGCGAAACGTCACATGACAGACGTCACAAGCGTAAGGTTTCTTGTTCTCGTGGATCATCATGTGAACGCGGAGGGTGCTGGACTGGCGGAATGTCTTATCACACACCTGCAAATTAAATGATCATTTATTTTCATTGGATGGAAGGATGATTGGGGCATTACGTTCTGTATTTATGCACTTGATATAGCCTAATTAGGACAGGAGGGCAGTCACAGGACACAGTGCTCAACCAGGTGAAACAGGGATCACGGTGGGATGATTGGAACTGCGCTTTTATATAGGTCCATGACTCCATGAGACAGGATCGGAATAGGATGGATGGATGAATGGGGTTTTACGTCCTGTATTTATGCACTTGGCAGGCTAAATAGGACAGGAGGAGGAAACAGCAATGAGGCAAAGGATGATTGAAACAGCCGTCCAACATAGGCCCAGGTGACCCGGCAAGAGCTGGATTCAAACCCTGAACCAAGCGATTGGCAGTCCAGAGTACTATCACCTGAGCTCCCCCCTGAGCCCCTTGCCTCTTATATTCATTGAAATTCGGTAATGAACTACAATGATGTTCAAGGTAATTACTCAAGGCAATGATTGCCAATGAATGAGTATTTAGTAATGAATTCTGTGATCTGATGAGCTGAGCGCAAATAGGATTCTACTGCATTACGCTAAGAATTCAAGATCCCCCAAACTCTCTAATATGACATCTAGGCCCAATTCAAGTCAGAAAACCTCCATTTCTTATTATTTCTAACACTGACCTTGCAAGGGAATGGCTTCTGTCCCGTGTGGACCAACATGTGTTTCTTGCGACTTCCGAATCTTGAGAATTTCTTGCCACAAATCTCACAGCCGTATTTCTTGTTTTCATCGTGGCTGATCTGAAAATGGGAGAACTTGTTAATAATTGGAGCCATGACAACACAAAATACAAGAGAATCAATGACAAAAATTTTGAGGGACAAGCTCTGAACGGCAACCCACTTAGGGCACATAGTATTATGTTACAAAATTGGAGGTATAAAGAGCATTCAACATTGTTAAACACATTGTAAACATCTAGATGAACATCATTTTACTGACTACTGATAACCACCCAGGTGAAAAAAGAGTACATTTGAAGCGCTCGAATTATTCAAATTATGCTTCATTTATACTCCCAATATACAAATTCATACGCTCCAAATACGCTCCCTTGTAGAAAAGTATAGGCATTTTTGCAGTACAATCGGAGTACATTTGGTAATTTAAATAATTCGAGTGCTTCAAATGTACTCTTTTTTCACCTGGGCAGTAACCACTTATGTGTTTCCTTTGAGTCATTTGACATTCATAAATTTAATGATACACAAGCTCCGCCCACCTAATATTACAATCACAACATTTAGTCAAAAGACAATCAATGGCAGATTCCCAGGAGCAAAAAGTCACTGAAATTTTTTAATAATTTTAGGTATGATACATGAACAGATTTTCAAAATATGAGAAATAGGAAATAATCAAATTTTTAATGCTTTAGTTTACAATGCTAGTATGCAGTGGAGTCCCTATGGGGGGGCACAGGCCCTCCATATTGGACCTGTGCCCCCCCAGTGCCCCGCTACATGAACTTTCTAACTCTGACTAAAATATACAATTAGTATAGTGCGTGCCCCCCCCAGAGAATCGCGTGGCCCCCCAGGTGCCCCCCAGCAGCTCGAGATCCCCAGTTACACCACTGCTAGTATGTTATTCAAAAGTAACTTATTATTAAAGTTCAGATAAAATTTTATAACAGAATAAATCAGAATTTGAGATGTAAATAAATTACCATGTGCCTCTTCATGTGTCGGTTGTGCTTGAATTGTTTGCCACAGATTTCACATGTGCAGTTTCTCTCGTCGGAATGCTTGGCCTGGTGGTACTTCAAGTTGCTCAACTGACTACTCCTGTAGTCACATTGGTCACATTTGTACGGCTTAAAGTTCGAGTGCGTCCGCAGGTGGATTTTCAAGGTTTGGTCGTGTTTGAAGCTGAGGCCACAGAATTCACAAATGTGAGGCCGGTCCGAGGAGTGAGCGGCCATGTGGCGTGTGAGGCCGCGTTTCATCTTGAAGGCAGCTCCGCAGACCTCACAGACGTGGTTGCGGACGTTGGTGTGCACTCTGCTGTGACCGGACAAATCGCTGCTCGATTTGAAGGCCATATCACAAAGCAAACAGACGTACGGTCGTTCTCCGGTGTGGATCCGTTCGTGGTTTCTTAATCCGTCTTCTCTCAAGAATCGTCGGCTGCATGTTACACATTCAAAAGGAAGCTCCAAGCCTTCAGCTTCGATCCGGTGCTTGTACATGTGCCTCACCAGGTGGTTGAGTCTTCCGAAGGCCATATCGCAGCTGTCACACTTGTAGCGTTTAATGCCCTCGTGGATCGTAGATTTGTGGACCTCCAAGCCGACCTTTTGCGTGAAGTGTTTGCCACATTCATCACAAGTCCAGGGTCTCTCTCCGGGGCTCTCGTGCATTCGTAGATGATACTTCAATCCCGAAGCTGTTTTCAGTTTCTTCGGGCAGAATTCGCAAGAGAAATTCTTGTCCGTAGAATGACTCTTCTCGTGTCGGATGAGGTGTTTCCTTATCCGGAATCCCTCTCCGCAGACTCCACAAATGAAAGGTCTGTGTCCGGTATGGGTCCCCAGGTGGCGCAAGAAGTGAGACTCCCCCTTGAAGACCTTATTACAAATCACACACGTCAACAATCGTTCTCCTTTCATCGTCACCTCTTGAGGGACTTCCATCAGGTCCATGCCGTTGCCTAGCAATTTAGCGAGATCAAGATTAGCAGCTAAATCAACCCCTGCTTCAGATTCTGAACCTTGGGATCCAAACTTTTCCGCAGATCCTTTACCACCCTTTGGACTTCTTCCCTTCTTCTTCGCACTATTTCTTGTCGTTTTCCTTGGCGTTGTCTTATTCTTAATTCCTTCATCCGGGTCATATTCTGGATCACTCTCCTCTTTCCAGTCACTGTCTCGGTTGTCATCTTCATGTTCATCATCATCATCATCTATTTCTTCCACGCCACTCATAAAACTATCCTCGTACTCATTTCCCTCATCCGACATGTCCTCATTTCCAATATCGCCTCCGCTGTACTCATCGATGACCTCTATTCCGTGTTGTCGCCTTCTGTGTTCCCGCAAGTCACTCGGGGACATGAAACGTTTCCCGCATTCAATGCAGCCCACCGTGTCATCGTAATTCAGAAGAGACGCATTGTCTCGTCCCTCGTGGCCTTGAGCAGAATCTGGTCTCTCTGGCGCCTCTTGTTTGACAATCACTCTTTCTTGGTTATCCTCATTTGAGTTAAGTGACTTATTTTTGTCAATGTTATCTCCATGGCTTGCTTCCGTATTGTTTCCATTAAGCAACTGCTCCTGTTGAGAGTTCACGTCACCATTGACATCATCTACGACGTTCCAAGTTTTCCCTACTTCAACAAACTTCAAGTGCTTCAAAACCTCGTTTTTAAATTCTCTGTGTGACTTCTTATTAGCTTTTTTCTCCTTTGGATTCTGAGGTGCTTTTTCTTTCTTAGTATTAGCTTCTTTTTTGGTGTTAGGTCCTTTTAACTTGATTTTCAGTGTCGGAACCTTCATTTTCTTGTTGCTGTTAACTGTAACTACTTCATTTTGAGCAACATCTGTATCGGAACCGTCGTCTGGTTCAAAGTAAGACACATTCTTTGCTTTTCTCCTTCGTCCTGGTTTGGCCTTTTCCGTAGCTTTTTGCATCACAGCAGGATCGGGCAAGGGGTGTTTCCTCGGCCGTCCTCGTTTGCGTTTATTGGGGGTAGGAGCAGGGGTCAAGGCGGGCACTTGGGCAGAAGGAATGCTCGAGTAATCAATGGGTTCAATCTTCACCACAGGGAACAAGGATCCGAGACCGTAGGCACAGAAACACTGACATGAGCAAGTCGTTTGGGTCGCCATGTCCCTTGGAGAAGTCAACAATGCTTGAATATTCGAATCTGTGCCGGTCGTGCTACTAGTCATTATCAAATTCGCTTTAGGATCCGTCTCTGCATCAGGATTAAGTGACGCACCGGAAACTTCACGCACAATATTTTCAATTATTTTGGAGGAGTTGCCATCTGTGGGGGTTATTTCAGAATTCTTCAAAATTTCTGACGTCTCCTGTGATACACATTCGGCATTTCCTGAAGTCTTTGGTGCACTGTTGTCATCTTTCCGAATTAATTCCGAATCACCTTCACCACCGTCCTGTGGGATATGTGTCATTTCACCATCTTCTGAAACTGATTCAGCATTTCCAGAAGTTTTTGACATATCGTCATCTTTTGTAATCAATTCAGAATGACCTTCATTGCCCTCCTTTGAGATATCTGTCATTTCAACATTATCATCTCTTTCGCATTCTGATTCTTGTTGACTACTCAGGGCAGAATGATTTTGATTAATGACGCTTTCTTCCCCATTTTCGTGATGTTCGGGGGGTTTTCCGGTTGCTATGGCGATCGCGCCATCAACCAGTTGCCTCAAGATGTCTGTCACATCATCCGAAGCCATTTTCTTCCTTCTTTCAGCTCAGTTCATTCCTGCAATTAAACAGAACCTAATGTTTTAACAGGTCACATATATATATATATATATTTAATCAAAAAATTTAGGTACTTGGCTATTGTTTCTGTCTGTCTCAAGGATACACCCTAGGGTGGTCCACATTCCTATGGGAAAAATCAAATCTTCTAAAACCCCCAATTTGAAAGTAGAAATTGATAACCACATGAGTAAAACAAACACACGTAAAATTTCAGCCAAATCGGTTCATATTTAGAGGTGGCACAAAGCCTTTGAAGTTTATCATGTAATTCCCCATTCGCTCAACTGAAAAATGGTCAATTTCCCACATCTTTCTCTGAAGTGAATATTTTTTTGCGGTTTTTTAGTATACGATAAAGTTGGCATCGCAAATTAATATCTGGGGGTTGTTTTCGATTTATTTTTCATAGTAAGTGTAATATTTGCCTGTTTTTATGAAAAAATGCTTGAAAATAGACCTATGTAATGTCCATGCTGACCTGCTACAAAACTTTGTAAGTCAAAAAGTCAGGCCTAGATTGGGCATCCTTGACATGCTAAAAAAAAGTTATTTGATCAAAATAATTGGCCATTTTTGCAAGATTTGCAAATACTGATGATTTTGAGGTCTGTTGCAGGGGAATCACATGTTAAAATTCAACGGCTTTGTGCCACCTCTAAATATCAATTGATTTTGCTGAAATTTTTACTCAATACCTTCTATGGATATAAGATCACAATCCAAGATTCAAATCAGAGAAATTTAGAAGAAAGTGTTTTTGGACCACCCTAATACACCCAGACAATTTTCATGTACACAACTGCTCTGTATTCCATTACACAAGCGCAAATACACGCCTGATCAAGGATGCAGGTTTATGAAAGGTAGTAATTGTAAATACACGCCTGCTGGTGACTGCACTTAAACTCATAAATAATGATGCGCAAAATTACACACACAGAGGCGTTTATGTGCACTCACTACCACCCTTGAATGTGCTCTATTGTGAAAAATATATATATTATGGAGTTTTTCGGCTCTTGACAAGTTTTATTTTTCAATAATAATAATCCCCTCACCAAGCTTTCTGACAAGCCTATATCACAGCACAATCACAACATGTTGATACACGCCTCTTGACATTGAACACTGCGCATGCAACCACAATTCACATGAAATTTTGAATATTTTAATTAAATCCTTTAAAATCAAAAACATATGATCTTGGATCCTTCACATGAAATATGGAAAATCTAAATTTAATCTTATACTGCCATTGATTACTGGTATACAAGCAACAAAAAAAACCAATGTCAAAATTCTACAGATCAAAATTGACTGCAGAGGATCCAAAAATTACAGAATGGATCATTACAAATTTACAATACCATGTCGGCATGTCCACATGAATGATTCATGCCATGGGCATGGCATCATAACCATTTTGATCCCCAATTCAATAATTGACCTAAAATCATTAAACAGCGTTAAACTTAAACACCAGAACTGACAGAAGTTTTGTTCAGTTGGGGAGGGCTATATAATGTATTTTTAGGTTAAGTGGAGCAGTAACAATAGCAATACATGTACACCTGTAAATGATACAATTTATTTTGCTATTGACCGAGCCCGGCTCGGCGAATAGCCACTGCCATGATACTTATAAATGATACTTATTATGCATAAACTCCATTGAAATGCATGTCAACAATGTATTTTATCCATCAAAATTCTTATCGGGCGATATTCAAGGAGGCATCATTGGCAACTTTGACCTTGAAAATCCGCACAACTAAGACAATTAAATCACTTAAAGATAACGCCACCTTACCTCATGAAACCTGTAGATCATAGCTGCATCACAGGTAATTGAAGTAACCCCGTTTTACCCTGGACTTCGCTGGACTTCGCTTGACCCAAAAAATTGTGGGCGTGTCGATTGAAGTTCTGGCGAAAAACTACAGAGGGCGACACGTCATACGTAAAACGCGGAGCAGCGGAACAAAAGCAATTGGGCTCACTCGATTGCATGATTTGCATCTACTCCATCGACAGTAATTATCGACTCCCAACCCGACCCGAAAAAGTCTGCTTATAAATCATTTCACACTACCGAAATACTGTTGTCAAGTGCACAATGACATAATGACCAGCATGGGTTGCCTTGAGGTTACAGTGCTAGTGCTGCTTGACCTCTCAGCTGCCTTATTGTATCGAAGGCCCCCAAAGTCAAAGTCAAAGAAATTTTATTTTGAGTCGGGTGTTATACAAATATAAACATAAGCCGTAGGCTTTTTCTACCGACTATTTAAACATAACAGGATAAAATTTAACAGAAGGAACTAAAACAGTGTATAAAAACAATGATAAAATTATTAAAGTATTATTTATAAACATAAGCCGTAGGCTTTTTCAACCGACTATTTAAACATAACAGGATAAAATTTAACAGAAGGAACTAAAACAGTGTATAAAAACAATGATAAAATTATTAAAGTATTATTTTAATTTAATAATTTTATCATTGTTTTTATACACTGTTTTAGTTCCTTCTGTTAAATTTTTTTTAAATAAAATTTCTTTGACTTTGACGGCCTTCGATACAATAGATCATGAAATTCTCCTTAATAGACTGGATAATGTATATGGAGTCCGGAATAAACAGGGTGTCCAGCGGTTCCGTGGAATGAAATTCCCTGACTTTTCCCTGACTAAAATGTGAAATTCCCTGACCATATTTTCGCGACAATTCAAGCGGTTCTGTATAATCAAAACATTGACATCCTCGTCTTGGACAATCGGATACCACTTGTTACATTTTACTGAAAGTGCCAAATTTATTCAGTGTCCTACAATTATATGGAGCAATTTCGTTGAACAAGATGACCAGTTTTTATCTTGGGATGGTTTCCCTCAGTTCTTTTCTTAGCTTTCAATTGCTTATTTGGTGACTAGTCGCGCAATTTTGGACATCGCGTAATATCGTAATTTCAAAATTCCCTGACTTTTCCCTAACTTTTAGCATTTTTAAATTTTTCCCTGACCAAAATCAAAATTCCCTGACATTTCCCTGACCTGGAAGAAATTTCACTTTTCCCTGACCGCTGGACGCCCTGAATTAAAGCACTACATTGGTTAGATCTTATATATATATATATGTCTAACAGAACCCAATCAGTCATAGTGAACAACTCTGTCTCCAACAATAGAAAGCTCCGCTATGGAGTGCCACAATTAAAGTTACCCCGAATGATAGGTCAGGTTTTCACCAAAAAATTTTCTAATTTTCAAATGATCTTGTGTATCATGATCATACTGACAGGTGTACTAAGTTCTTTGCTGTGGGATGATTTTTTCTAACTCAAATAATACTTTACATGTACTAAATGACCCCTGGATTTATTTCGGGTACGCAAGGAAAAAAAACAACAATCATGCTTGCTGTCAACTTTGTGACGTCATCAGCATTGTAAGAATTTGATAACTTGTAGCTATATATTTCAAACAATCAGTATTGTGACGTCATCAGCAATGGATGTGCTGGAGGAGCGAGAAACTATCAAGAAAAATATGACAAAATAACTTAATAATTTATTTAATCAAGGAAATAATTCAACAAATGAGGCAAAAATATCATTGATCACAAGTTTATATAACATCACATAGAAAACCACCAATATTTAACTAATTGTTTTATCATTCAGGGCAACTTTAAGGCTCTAAACTGGGACCAGTTCTGTTCAACGCTTACATAGCTCCATTTAGTAAAATTGCTGAAAGAAATGGTATTATTGATGAGACATATGCCGATGATGAACAGCTTCTTTAAGGTCTTTCAAGCCCGATTCCAGTGTAGACCAAAAAGAGGCATTTGAAAAAATGGAAAAAGCATAATCAGAAATACGAACGTTTCTACACAACAACAAACTCTGTAATTATGCTGACAAAACAGAATTTTTATTAATAGGCACAAAGTTTCAACGGAGTAAATTCAACTTCATGCAATAACTGTTGACAACAAATCAATAAAATCCACAAGCAAAGCCCGTAACCTGGGAGTTATATTGAATGAACACATGACGATGGAGAAACAAGTAAACAAAATGTGCCAGTCAGTCTACTTCAACATTCATAATATCTCAAAATTAAGAAACTGTCTCAGCCACAAAAATGCTATAACAATAGTAAATGCTCTGGTCACTCCGCATCTCGAATGGGAATGGCCTACTACACGGCATATCAAAAAAACTATCAAATAAATAACAAGTTGCTCAAAACTCTGCCTTAAGGTTAATTGCCATTTAAGCGGGAAAATATGACCATGTGTCGATTCTGAGGAAAGACCTACACTGGCTCCCAATCCCAGCTAGAATTGAATACAAAATACTCACTCTGACTTGGAAAATACTTAATAATCAAGCACCAAAATACTTGACTGATCTGATTAAGATCAGGCAAAAACCCAGTTAACCTGCGAAGCTCAAACAAAACACATCTAGACAGACCTGAGATTTCAAGCAATGGCAACAGCTTTAGTGATAGAACTTTCTGTATTGCCTGTCCAACATTATAGAACATACCATTAGAACTTACGATGAAAGATTCATTACAAAGCTTCAAGAAAAACAAACGCATCTCTTTACAAAATATTACAGCTAGGCAATTGAACAAGCGCCGGCGAGCAAAGAACTATTCTTTCTGAAAAAAGTGAATAATATTAAAAATTCTCACATTAGAATATCTCCTGAAGTTCAAATTCATTGACAACATTGCTTTTTCAATCAAAATACATTGAAAAAGTTGTTTTTTTGACAATGTATCCAATGAAAGACAAAACTTCACCCGTCACACTAAATATCGGTAGTCTACGGACAGGGAGAAAAAATAGCTTCTGGTTACCTACTTAGATTGAATTGAATTTTTAGATCATACATATGTTAATTTGCCCATGGCATACAAGATTTCAAAAAACATCATCAGATGGGACTTCTTAAATAGATTGAGTTCTTGTGTCATATATACTTTCGTTGACACGCTTTTGTCCTCAATATCCGAAGGACCAGCGGGTGTCTTCCCATTTTTGTCTCTGATGATCATGGTAACAAATCTAGCCTGAAAACATAAACGGAACATGCTTTAATATTGGAATTAAAATAACAAATGCAGCCACAGAAGATGTAAACATAGGCAGCGCAGCAGCAAACCTTCAGGGAATAATACCTTTAAAAGACACAATTACATCAAAAAGTGACGCGCTTACGAAATTGCATGTAGGAGTCAAATAGTAGACGATTCCCTTTCACTCCTCCTTTCACTCCCTATCTCACCCCCAGACCCCTCTAAAAACGGCCTAGGTCGGCAAAAATGAAGTGGGTCCATATCCAGATTGACTCTACATATAGGTCAACATTGTGCCAAATTTCATGCTTGTATACATAACAATTAGCAGAATCCTTCATATATCATGTATATGCAGCGCATATCTACCTCCTATTAGGATGGCGTGTGTGCAGAGCTGGGGGGGGGGAGTGAAATAGAGCAGTGTTGAGTAAATCACTATATATGTTACGTTTACCGCTGGTTTTAGAAGACCAGAAATCTATACAGAAACCAAGAATGACGCAAGTAGCGGTTTATTCAACAGTAATATCTGGACAAGTCTTGCATAAAACGCAGTCATGATCAATCGGACTTACTCAGTAGCGGATCCAGACACGATAGTCTAGGGGGGGCCCGGACGCGTTTCGGCATTCGCGGGCCCGCTTCATCGCAATTTTTTTTTTCAAAATGCTACTATTAATCTGTATCCGCCACTGACACTATTTGCACTTCCAAAAAAAGGTTTGCCCCAATCACTAATTACTCACTTGATGCGAATAAAATACATGCATATTTGGTAATGATATAATCTTTATCTTCCAAGCTTTCTTTTTAGGGTTTTGGCAAATCTCTGTCACCCTTTCTTTCTCCACACCCGTTCTTTCTCCACTTAGGCCACACATAATTGATCTTTAGCTTCTCGGATCCTCTCAAGGCATTTTTTCTAGGGTCGGTCGGTAGGACAACAAAAAAAAGGTGAAAAAGATTTTTTTTATAATGTCAAAAAAATATTTATTATTTTTTTTCCATCGGCAGGAAATCTTGTGTCGGCGGGTCAGCGAAGCTAAGGATAAATTATGTGTGGCCTTACCACTCATTATGAGGCCTAACTGAATATCACATGACTTACACGCATACTTGATATTGGTAGAATTCTGACCTTCCTGGCTTGCATTTAAGACCTTTACTGACGCTCTCTATTACTTTTCTGATAAGATATTGCAAAATACCTGATTAGATAGAAAATTTCCGTTTTTCAAAGATTTTTGACCTTCAAACAGGCTCTTTGAGGCAATGCTTCCCAAGGTATTTATCTCACAGTCCAAAATGTTTGCTTTCTCAAGTCCTAAAGCATGGGAAAGCTCTGGTCCCCACATGATTCAGACATTTTCCTTTTCTGAATCAGTCTAATGTTATATGAATTTCGGTCATTTTTGACATGATTTTTTAAAAAGGGTTAAAATCAGGGCATTGGAGTCGGAGTCGGGAGTCATGGAGTCTGAGGTTTTTGGGCGGAGTCGGAGTTGAACTTTGATTTTCAGGTGGAGTCGGAGTCGAAAATTAATTCGGTGACTCCTGACTCCTTAAAAATAATTAATATAATTTACAAAAACACAGTTACAACAATGTGAAATGTACCTTGAATTTTAATAAAATTTCCTGAACAGATATGCAAGTACAAAAGCCAGTAGAAAATTTCTAGAAGTACTTTTTGCCCCCTGTTAATTATGTAATATTTGTGTGAAATAATGCCGATAAGCTAAGTCGGGAGTCGGAGTCAAAATTTAAGAGAACTAAGGAGTCGGAGTCAGAGTTGCTCTTCAAAAAGCCAAAGGAGTCAGGAGTCGGAGTCGGTTCATTTACTACCGACTCCAAAGCCCTGGTTAAAATCAAGGAAAACTTGAATTTAGGAGAAAGCAGACTTCACCATGCTCAGGGTTGCGATTTTTATTGATTTTTATAAAAAAATCAAAAAAATCGAATTTTTTTTATTTAAATCGGATTTTTTTGATTTAAATCATTAATGGAAAAAGTTCATTTTCCGTATCAATTTCACCAACTGTTATTAATTTTTATGCATTGAAATATTATGAATAACACATATATGGATGTCAATAAGGCATATATATAATAATTTTGTTTAAATTAGAGAAATTATAATGCAAAATTATGAAATCAAGGCAGGTGATGCATTAAATATAATAATCATAATGTAAGCTACGGCAGCAGTTCCACATTTTGATACGGATGTGTTAATAAATGTCTTTTTACTGAACATCAATCATAACTATACAGCTTACTTGTAATAGAAATACACCTTCTAAAAGATAAAAAGGGATGTAAAACGAGTCATCATTTTCCCTACTCTGCAATGAACTGAACTGCTACGTTAAATCACCAGTCTCAGCACTCGGTCTCACGATGCCAGTTAATTTTGTTTCACATGTAGTGTATTTGATATCAGTTTAGCAGTAGGGGCTTTGGGGACAGTGCTGCATTTGCAGAACATGGCTGTGTTTTTCATTGCAGCAATGAAATTGTTTAGAGAATCATGAGAATGCCATGATTGAAATGAAATTGTTTAAATCTTTATTTACATGTATGTATTCATTCTACTCGGATATATTTATCAGAAATATTTTATCATATATCTAAAATTATATCTTATATATACAAGGGGCCTGTGTGATATGTCATTAGACATATTTATGAAAGAGTATTGCTAAAATTAATGGTAGGTTGCAAGCTGTAATATCTCACTGTCAGCTTTATTTGTGCTTTTTTAAGCCTTTTTATCAAAACTTTGATTTAAATCATGATTTTTATTGAGTGATTTAAATCATGATTTAAATCAATGATTTAAATCGAATGATTTAAATCCAGCAACCCTGACCATGCTTCATTAATGTATTGGAAGGGCACATAGTGAAAATTTCATCCAGATCCAACTCCAACCATCCTTCACTCGATATATGCAGCCTGTCGGGTTTCCTCAGACACAGATCAATAAAATTACTCCGAATGATAGGTTGGGATTGGACCAAAAGTTTCTCAAATTTTTACATTATCTTGTGTAGCTTGCTCCGAGTTGCTCGTGGGGCTAACAGGGTTCCCACTCTTTTGCCCAGTTGAAATTCAAGGTTTTTTCCAGGTTTTTCAAGGCTGCCAAAACCAATTTTCAAGGTCTAAACCTGCAATTCTTTCAAACTGATTTTGTGCCCCGGATAGTCGTCTAAGTCCACAATTTGTTGGACCGTTTCAATTTTGGCAAGAGAACCTTAAATTCCAGTCTTTTTCCAGGTTTTTGGTGGAAATATCACATTTTCCAGGTTTTTCCAGGCCGGGAAAAGCACAACCCAAAATTCCAGGTTTTCAAGGTTTTCCAGGTTGAGTGGGAACCCTGGGCTCAGTGTGCCAAATTTCTTTGGTGTACAATTACTTTTTCCTATTGAAATGACCCAACAAATGCACTAAATGGCCCCTGGATTTATTTCAGTTACGCACGGAAAAAAAATAACCAGCCTCAGTGCATTTTAAGAACATTGTGACGTCATCACCATTGTTAGAATTGTTAACTTGTAGCTATATATTTTAAAAAATGGTCATTGTGACGTCATCAACAATGGATGTGCTGGAGGAGGGAGAAATTATCAAGAAAAATACTATAAAATGCCCAAATAATTTATTACGGTAAGGATTCAATGAATTCGTCAAAAAGTTTAATAATCACAAGTTTATAGATCTATATAACGCATGGAACACCACCAATATTTAACATTTTATCATTCAGGGAAACTTCAATTAACATGATTCAAATAAAAGTTGAGGTTACCCTACAATCCTTGCATTATATACCGTAACGATAATGTATTTCTACTGATATCGATGGTGAGCCAAGAATCGCAAATTTTGGAAGTTTCACACATACCTTGACGCCAACTAACCCTATTCCAAAACGTTTAGTGCCTGCGGTGTTATATTGGAGACAATGGAAAATTGGTAAACGGGTTCCCTTCGTGTTGCTGGCTCCCATCATATCTGCTATCAGCTGTGGTAAAAAACAGCGAACCTGTTTTTTCTCTTCCAGCCTAAGGTGCCTGAAGAAATAAAAGAAAAGTATTAGTAAAAATAACGTGCAAGCACTTTAAGCGGCGTCAAAGCTGGGAGGTGTTTGGTCCATGGTCAAAGGTTCATGACTTACAAGCTCTTACATGTACATGTATGGTGTGCAATTCGGTAGCTTGGTAGGCTATTTCAAGGTTTCACTGTCATCTGTCAGTTTACCAGTTTACAGGTACCTCTATCTCAGATTCACAATAGCTGTCAACAAAAAAACCAGTTTAATGGTTTCTTATTTTTCTTATGTGCATTCCACTGAAAAAGCAGACAGACTCAGACTGTATTTATTCGGCAGATAACATGACAGTAAATTAATTATAATTAAGCAATATCAAATTTATATAATTATCTATGGCCAGGAGACCCACCGAAGACTCGGATCGCGGTCCCTGCTGGCACACATGTGCATGGGCGGTGCTGTACTGTTAAGAGTGCTTGTTGAATATTGATTCAGCATTTCAAAGTGTGTGAATTCACTCTTAAATTGCACTTTAAAAAGTAGAGAGCAGTTCAGTGCAGTGGCAACTTGGCAAGGCAATTAGCAAGCTGAGGTGTGAAGGTAAATTACGATTGAAACGTGAAGAGTGATTAATTTAAACATTTACATCATACATTTTTAAGATGTGTTGCTTCCTTCAATGGTAACCCATGAGTTCTTGTTTCCATGCAAATGTAGATCCAAGGCCCATGTGTGTATTGCAGCAATATATCGTACATAAATTTGAATGTGAAGTTTGTCAATTTGTTGGCTTATACAAGATATAGAGAGCATGTGTAACTGCCTGTGATACCAAATAAAGGAAGACCAACAGATGAGTCAGAGGTGTGAAGTGAATTGCACTTAATGGTGAATAGCAATTCAGTGCATTTGAATGTAGTGCTCGTTGTTAAGCTTTGATTAGCAATTAAAACTGGTTGAAATGAAGAACACATAATGGTAAAAGATAGTTGAAGTAGCACCATGAGTGAATGCAATCCACTGCCAGTTCTCTGGCTCAACCATGCAAGCGCAAGTGCCACGCCCACTTTCAGCTCGACCTTTGACCCGTGAAATTCGGTCCATTTAGTTTCTTTATTAATTTTTTTTTTGCTACTGAGGACCACCAAAATCGACTGGGCTCAAGCAAAAATTCCATTGAGGCCGTATCTTAAGTTTAAATGAGATTGGTGAGAGAGGACGATCACCAGAGTGCTAACAAGACTTGGTCAAAATGCTTACTGCAAGAGCTGGCTGACGCCGCTAATAAATGGGTTCCAACTTTCTTCCCCAATCAACTCTATATTGCTACATCTCTCTCTCTCTCTCAGTGGAAACTGGGCTTTTATGGGCCTCATCAGTAACAC
Organism: Platynereis dumerilii; assembly: GCA_026936325.1. Taxonomy (NCBI): domain Eukaryota; kingdom Metazoa; phylum Annelida; class Polychaeta; order Phyllodocida; family Nereididae; genus Platynereis; species Platynereis dumerilii. The sequence continues at coordinate 11,175,484 of JAPTHN010000009.1, forward strand.
CTTTTGCATGCATCCGGGCCTGTTGAGCGTCAGTTACCGCTGATATACAGGGCTAGAAAAAATTGGAATTTCCAAACAAATTTCATAAAGCATGACAAAATTTCCCACAATAAGTCGCGAATCAAGCAATTACCTTCAAGACAAAAATGTTTACCTTTCTCTGAAAATTCCAGTGAACTTTAGAAATTTCCAGGCAATAACATGCCCGAATTCCCTACTTTTTCCAGCCATGCTGATATATACCTGCTTTGAAAGTTTTACAGCAAGAAGGATAGGTAGGGGGAGGTGCTATGGATCTGTGGAGGCTGTATGAAGGCTCTGAACAAGGCCTCCTCACCTCCTCGAGGTTCCTCTGACCGACTCCACTCGGTGGTTAATGTCGGACCTAACCTTAGAAAAATTACCTTGAGAAGATCCGAGAAACTAAAGATCAATAATGTCTGGCCTAAGCTGCACTGCATAAAGGAGACTGTTATCAAGGTGAGGAGTAACCTGTGCATGCACCACTGTTTTTGCATCATATGGCGCTCTTCAGTCCCATATATACTCATCCCTAGCTTGATCCTAAAAGCTAGCGATGGCTAGCTTAAAATGGTTCGTGAAAAATATGTGACTCCACTCCAAGGGTGCCCAAACCTTCACACCCCACGGTACATACATGCCGTTTGTTCTGAGAACATAGGTTGTCGTTTTGAGATAGTACAACAATCGACTACATCCATGCAACCATGGATTTTGAAGGACTTTTTTCAGCAGGCAATCAGGTTTCAACACTCAGAGAATCTACCCCAGACAAATCTCTCCATCGTCGCATATTATCATAAGTTTTTGCGTCAGAGCGTCACAGCCAATCAGCATGCAGTATTTCTCTCCACTTCAAAACTTCACAGGCAATTTACGAAGCAACTATTCACTTCTCAGAGACATATGACCTACCATTTTAAAGGTCTCAAACATGTTTGAATGCCTGTTCATTGGTCAGCTTTATGGGCGTGTCTGACTTAATCACTGAAGGCTCTGCTGAAGTGGGTTACGAGGACCACCATCTGATTTTTTTTGCCCTTTCAAGATGACGCGACAATCTTTCCCAGGATCACTTATTTTTTAAAAGGACTTATAAGGATTTTCAAGGATTGTGTTCTACCCTGTCCGCTTTTCTCCAAGCATCTCCAAACAGCATGCCCTAGTAAAAGACATTCCGAAAAGTCTTACCTTATCCGAGACCATACAGCCAGGCAGGGGCGTATCTAGCAATGGCCTGAGGTGGGGGGGGGGGCATTAAATGGGGTGAATACGGGGCGCTCTGCGGCTTTTCCTATCTCTTCCATGTTAATTTTTGGCCGGGGGGGGCATGGCCCAATGGCGCCCCTCCCCCTAAATACGCCACTGCAGCCAGGCCAAGTCTATTCCAAGGCAAAAAATCTGAAATACACATACCTGATATGCTCCCCAAGCTTTTCATCCTTCTTTTCCTCTTTCTTGCATTCAAGGTGTTCAAATGAGTCATCCATCAGCTTATCTTGTGATATTTCTTCCTCTGACATTGTTTCAATGGATGAATCAGCATCCATATCCATATCCTCCTCTTCTGAAATGTAAAGCAACACTTTTTAGTTAATCTTTACAAATCTGTTTAATGTTTCACAAAGAGAGATACAGTGGCGAGCAAGGCATCCCTGAAGTCAGCTAGCACATTACGGACCAACCATTCGTAAAATCTTACACAGAGTACTTGTCCTTGGTGAAAGATTTACCTCAACACAAAATGTCATATTCTAGTCATCAAGAGCAATGGACATCTTCAAATCAAATATTAACTAGAATTCGTCTGGATGCATAACAAAAGAAAGGAGAGGACGAGAAAGTGAATATAAGTAAGAAAGTAGTGGCAACAAGGCATGGTCGGACGTACTAATCATTGATAAACGTGGTACTAAACACCCCATACTTGGCCATAGATACGAATAAGATCCTCCGGAGCGATTTTAATCCTTATGGAGCAGTAACAGATCCTCCAGAGCAATCTCCACATGCAGGAGTGTCAGGATGCCAAACAATTGGACTTTTCTGAACCTTTTATAACATTTTTGCCATTTAGGACTCTACCACCTGTTGGATTAACTTCTTAGGGACAGATTTGAATCAGGTACTATACTGATATTTCCAATAGTTAGGCCACACATAATTGATCTTTAGCTTCTCGGATCCTCTCGAGGCACTTTTTCTAGGGTCGGACGGTAGGACAAAAAAAAAAGTGAAAAAGAAATTTTTTATAATGTCAAAAAAAAAAATTATTTTGTTTTTTCAATTTTTTTTTTTCCATCGGCAGGAAATCTATTGTGTCCTCGGGTCCGCGAAGCTAAGAATCAATTATGTGTGGCCTTATCCTCACAGCATCCTCTATTTAAAAGTGACAGCTATACAAGTGTTACCCCTCTAGTGTAATACTAGTTTAATATAATCTTACCATCTTGAGTTGTTAGAGAGGCCTGTGATGTTTTCATTTTTTTCACCGGGAATCTGCGACTTCTGTAAAAGGGGAACAATTGCCCGTAATGTGGCTTCACCTGAAAATTAAAAGACATTTCACTATTCAGCACATTAAAATATAGGCTGCAAAGCAGCACACCTTCAGCAAAGAACTTCACAACAGTGCTCATGGGTAGCATAGGTGATAGAAAAACAAGATTATTTACAATGGAATTTTCACATTCACAGTTTCACATCCAAGACCACATAGGCTATATGCGTACCAAATTGCATTGATGTAAATGCAATAGTGGCTGGGTCTTGGGCCGGAAAGGAAAATAGTTTTTTAATTATTTCAAATAGTATGGAATATCTATCCATCAAACCATCAAAAGGCACAACTAGACCTTACATGCTATATATATGTGTACCAAATTTCAACCATGTACATTCAATAGAGGCCGAGCTCTGGCCCGGAAACGATCTATCCAACCGCCACCCGAACACCTGCCCGCCCAGCGGACAGACAACATTTTTACCCAAGTGAATACAATACCTTCTTCCAACTTCGTTCGCTGAAGGTAAAAATTATGCCCTCGCGACACAGAAGATTAATGCCCAACACACAGCAGAGAATCTTGCAAAGGCAGTTGGAAAATGCATCGAAGAATGGGGGATAATTAGGTCCTTGATGGTGACTGGGGGGACGGTCAAAACGGCCAAAATCAAGACGGCCAATTACCCACGACGGCCACTTCCAATGACGGCCACCAGGGGGGACGGCCAATCGCTAGGACGGCCACTACCCAAAACGGCCAAAACAATGATTTCAGTCATTTAGTTTGGTTTTTTTTCTTGCATAATTACTAAATCTATATATATATCAGCTTCTGCAATTCAACTCAACACCTACATTGCTTTGGACTGCATGTCGCCTGTCAAAAATAAATCCCCTCACATCATGCATGCGTTCACGGGTGTTATAATTGCTACAGACACGCATTTCTTTGAAGTGACACAAAACACGTGCAGGATTTTCATTCTTGCCCTTTGATGCATTTGTTTCTTTTTACAAATATGTCTGATTTATTGTATGTAATTATTTGGAGGTGATTTTATGTACTTTATGTATCTATAAATAAATTAATTCCAATTCATTTTATGAATGAATGAATATGTTTTATTGACAGAAAAAGGTCAATATATTGACCCACATGTCATTACAGCAACAACGAAAACAGGGCTACAATGGTTGATTGCAGTTATATAATAATAATTACTAGTAGAATAAAAGGTCCAGATTAATGGTCGGATTACTCAAATACAATTCTCACTTACTTTGGACCATAATAATAGGAATTATTTATAAATATTTTACAGGCACAACAGTAAGCCTAGGTCAAATTTGAGATAATTCGAAATATCTCTTTATAAATATAGACCTAAATCTGGTTTATGAAAAAGATGTTGCCTTTAATTTTTTTCACCTGAAATATTAAGTTTTAATCATCAAGTTTTTTTCCAGTTTCTTAATTGCTATGCAAACATGTATGTTTATCAGGACAATTAACTTGACATGTTTTCTTTAATTACGCAATGGATTGCTGTTAAGACAACATGCAGTGTCATTCCATTGATCCATTCAACTTTACCCCTTTTAAAAAAAATTAATATCTTTGTCTTTCTTTGTTAAAACTTAAAAGCAATCACAGATTATGTTTTTAAGTTAGCCTTCTATTAAATGTAATGGGAAACATTAAGGGCATATATTTAATTTCATTTAAAAAAAAATTAAACTATGCTGTTTCCAATGAATCGGAAATTTGCAATGATCCAAGATTCTAGCTAACATTCTTGCCAGTTTTGCTTAATTTTATACATATCCAGAAGAAACTTTATAAATACAGGATGAAAAGCCCCTGAGATATCATTATCTGTTATTTGAACAAAACAGGTGAAATCTTAATTAAAAGGTCATTTGGTTTAAGAAACTTCTAAGATGCAGGTGAAAGGCCACCTTCATAGAGGTCTGAAACAAGCGATTTCATGACTTTGGAGCCACAAAAGTTAACTCAGCAGATAAGTCTAAATGGTCATTGCATAACAGCAGACGGACTGGCGTCATACCATATTTGCTTGATTAGTTGCGGGGAAACAGCTTAAGAAATGTGTGCTGCATTTCACTCTTCAAATATTCATGTCTATCCTTCCAAATTTTTTCTTTCAATTAATGGCCGATTATCCAATTAATCTAAGCTTTCAGATGTTTTTATATTTCTCAAGAAAATATAAATTGTTTTGAAACTTAACTTCACTTGAAGGTCATTATACATCATGATCATCTGATTAACTGAACATGAAAAAAAATGAAAAAATCGTTAGATAGATAGACAGATAGAACAGACAATCGCAAATCACAATGCACATATATATATTTTTCTAGGTAGATAGACAGAAATACTGGTAAAATTTTTTTTTTGGAAACTTTTCATATATTTATACCAGAAACTCTGAATCGATTTATTGCATGAAGGCAAGCAGAGCAATGCGGTCTCCGAGCGCCCGTTCTTGTTCTAAATTTACAAATTAATGCAGTTCCAGACCCAACAGCTCCCAACATGTATTCCAACATTTAAAAGGTGCTATAGGGACAATAAAAGAAAGTTTAATGCATTATCTCTACTAGAATAACTAATTATATATTTATTGGCCGTCTTGGGGGATGGCCGTCCTAAATTTGGCCGTTTTGGATATTGGCCGTCTTAAATTTGGCCGTTCTGGTTAGTGGCCGTCGTAAAATTGGCCGTTTTGGGTGTTGGCCGTTATGACTGTACTCCGGTGACTGTCACTGTACTGACTGACAATGCGGCCAATGAATTAGCAGGTTTAAGAAAGCTTGATTTGCTGCAGGGGACGGTGTCCTAAGTTTGTTTATATGGGTTCACAGACGGTACTCACAGCAACCAAAACAGCTCGGAAGTACCCCAAAGCAAAGCCAGCAAGGTTTCAAGACCAATTTGTGTGTCAAAATGAGAAGAAAAGCAATAATTCTTACCTCAACAACAGCAGCGTGTTGTTTAAGCGGGTTCTTTACATAGAAATCAGGTTCAGGGCACACTAGCGTACCCAGTGAACTTGTGGTAAATTGAAGATTGGCATACGTCGATTTGCTGAAAATAAATTAAGGGTACAGTTAGTTGAATCTTGAAGTAACTAGCACAGGAGGCGCAAGCAATAGTTTTATGATGTTCCATGTTCGTCACTATGAGGTCCTAATGACCACATGACCCCACCCATTCTCTCTCATCTTTCCCTTTGTTCTTCTCAAGAATTTTACCCCTGTTAAGAAAAGTGTCCATGAAATTCATATCTGAGAGGAGTTTTAATTTCAACTTTTATGCTAATTTAAGGCATAAGTTTTACTTTTGAAGACAATATTGTACAATGTATACTTATAACACCTTAAAATGATCCCATTCACAAATTTTCATGGTTCTGATATGATTCTAACTGCAGTTTTTATGAGACTTAATCAGGACGAAATTTGCGCCAAAATAGACAGTTTTTAACTGGATTTTTAGGTCTTTGGAACATTTTGGAACAAAATAAAATTTAGGGTATGTTTAAGATGACATTAATACCAGATAGTATGCCAAGTGACATCACTGCCAAATGTGGGGAAATTGGTCAAATTTGATGTTTAAGATGTCATGTTTTTTCATTTTTGAAATATAAATTTTGATGTAACTTTTTGAAAAATTGTCATATTTTACTGGGGAAAAGACAGTACTGGTTTATATTTAAAAATACACAAAGTAATGGAAAAAATTTTGATCAAAATTTGTGCCTCAAAAAGTTAGATCCTCATATGGGTTGGGGGTTTCCAGAGATCAGCAATTAGAGGGGTGCAGCTTAATGAGGGCTAGAGCGACATACATGGTACATCAAAGAGGAGCTGCTCTCCAGGGGTCCTGGGCTAAATATGATACCATTTTCAGCTATTAAGTCATAAAAATTAGTGGTGTCATATCTCAGTTAATGATGTTTCTTCTCCTGTGCTAGTTACTTCAAGGTTGAATTATCATAACAAGAATCCATGGATTCAAAACGGGCTTTGGCGATTGTATATTCGGGGTTGAGATCATGAAGAGGGTGATTTATATAATACTAGCATTGTACCCGTCTAAAGACGGGTGTGGAAGGGTGGTCATGAGAGCTGCTGCAGAACTTCTTAATCTTTTCTTCTTCCTGTTGTGCTCCGACCTCCCTCTTCCTGTTCTTCCCCTACATGTTCCGCCTCGACTTCCAGTGTCTTCTGTCTCCTATGTTCTTCATCCTCCCCCACCCATCATTTTTCCCTATCATCTAGGGATGTCATCAAAAACAACATTATTTCGATCCGATTATCGACAAAAACTTTTCCAATGCATCGAAAGTTTCGATGCTATTCAAAATACCTGAGAAAAGGCAAAATTTCAGCTTTATTGTTGAGTTTTTAATAAAAAATTACAAGAAATCCGAATTTTCGCCACCCACGTCGTCCATATTGAATTACGCCGTCTCGTTTGCGAGATTTCAGACGAGAACAGAGCAGTGTTGGCGCGATTTTGATGTAAACAAGGTGAATTCTACTATATTTCTTGAAATATTTCTCAATAAATACGACAAATGTGGTGGATATAATCAATCGATACTTGTGGTATTGTATCGATACAGTATCGATACGGACGACTTTTCCGATGCATCGATTGTGGCCGTATCGATGACAGTCCTACTATCATCACACAAACTCACTGATTTCCTCACTCCGCTAAATTCCCTTTCCCATCTTGCTCTTCTTCAGTTTTTGTCCATAATCTGTCATTCTCTTTTCACAATGTTCTGCCTCATCTTTAAGTTCTGCAATCAGCATATTCCTCATCCACCATTGAATATATTTTTCTGATAACGAAGGGAGAATATTCTCTATCCTCTCCTCTGCTTCTTTTCTCTGCTGTGCCTTCGTGTTCTTCACCCTGTTACCATATTCTTTTTAAATTTGTCTGCATAGATAGGTGGAGAATATGAAGGGCTACTAACAGTCTAAAACACTATATTGCACTGAAGAGTTGTGGCAGTATGTGCTCTTGTTATGTATGTGTGATGGCATATAAATGTATGGAAAGTGAGGCATGATAGCACCTGACACACATTTTTGATATAAATTATAATATATCTCAACACAGGCATAGGCATACAAACCAGGGGGGGGGGGGGAGGGCAAAAATTCACTATTGTGCAGGCCAAAGATGCACCATGTGGTGCCATCTATAGCAACCATGAACACAACTTTTTTTTTAACATGATTTGTATGAGTTAGTAAGTATTTACTCTTACCAAACAAATATAAAAACGTTTAAAAACATCTGTTTCATCCAGTAACATAAAGAATTGCACAAGTATACAAAGTTACAAACACTTGTTGATATAATGTTAGCAGAACTTTGCCCTTGTCCAAAAAATAATTAATAAGTGGCTACAACATAGCATCTTGGATGGAAATGCTGACAACAGTCAACCACGGCAGCTACCTACGACGAATATCCAAACATCCAAACATATCCAAACATAAAAGTGCTATCTCTCTTGGGTCCATGTCTCAAGCAAAACTCTGTCCCTGTTCTCATCACATTCATCAAACGTTGCATGTGCCATATCACTGACATTTACTTTGTTTTGCAATAGTACCTGTACTTAAACAATTCCTACCTTCTTTAAACATGTTAAAATACATCTCATTTGACACCTTTTCCTTCAACTTTTGATCAATATGCAGAACTGGGTCATATGCTTACTGTCAGGCTGTCCAGGTGGCAGCATGCCCCCAGAGACACTGGCAAGTGCTGCCACCACAATATGCTTTACAAATACAAAGTGAATCTGTTTTCCAAGCGCAATCTGACATTTTGCATCAACAAGAACCACACACATGTATCACCTTTATATTTGCATTTTATGCACACTGTTTCATATCATTAATCCACCATGTAGTCGTTCACTGTCATATTCAGTTACACACATCCTAGACTAAATGGCTCACAACCTGCTTGCAGCGGGTTTTCTATAATAGAATAACATGATATAACTTTCAAGAGATAAGACATGGTATTTTAGGACGGTAAACTTTGGGACTTCTGCAAGCACCGGGAAAGGTTTGTTGGGGTTGTCATTGCATCTGTGAAATGTTTTAGGAACCAAAGCAACTTCGGCATTTTTGTGCTCTCCCTTGACAACAGGCTGCATCATGAGAAAAGGGGCTCGCTGAAGCCCGAGCCCACAGAAACAGGTTGTTAGGATCTCCTTGGTAAGTAATTTGCCAAAATGAAAAATTTTTCCCCTTTTTTCCAAATTTCACCAATTTTCAGCAGGATTTCATCTTTGACACTAAGCAAAAATGAAATCTACACAATATTTGCAACAAAATAGACTGTATTAATAACCCTTACCGGACTAAAGGGACATTTATGTGCATCCCCAGCTTACTGCCTGAAGGGCCATTTATGTCCCTAAAATCTGCTGTGGTCCCTGATGACGTCACAAGCACAAAATAGTTTTTTTTGGGACTGCTCAGTCCTGTAAGGGTTAAAGAAATTGGGCGAAACCGGTGGGTGCAACAAAAATGCATTTATAGGCCCCTTATGAGTCTTGGGGGATGGACTACATGGGCGAGTACAGTTTATTTAAAATATTTTAAAATGTAAATAGCGAACAAAGACATATTAATACTTACTTCAGACTTAGTTTTTCATCATCACTGGTAAACATGCCCAGGATTCGAAACAGAGTCTCCAAGTAGGTTTCAAAAACTGCCTCATCCAGTTTTAGTACTTTTGTCAGCTTTCGTTCGCCCTTTCTTTCTTCTTCCGTTCTGACCATGTATGTCGCTTCAACTAGCCTCATAAACTCAAATATGTCGGTCTCCATGTCTTTTTGTGCTGCTCTGTAACGAGATAAATATATAGATTAGGGCTATTCCATTTAAAAACCTGGGGGTGGGGTAGTCAGGTTACATTTTTTACCCCCCTCATGCATCTAAAGTGAATTATTTTCGAACCCCCCGTGCATTAAATGCAAATTTTTTACCCACCCCACATGCATCAAATGAAAATTTTATTATTACAATGCGTAAGCCTTCATGGAGCGATAATGCGTAAGCCTTCATGGAGCGATAATGCCCCCCCTTACATCTAAAGCGATTTCTTCTGCATCCCACCATACATCTGAAGCGAATTTCCGCCAATCCCTACATCCATCTTACGAAAAATAAATCAACCTGACCACCCCCCTCCCAGGTTTTTAAATGGAATAGCCCTTACTAGAAATTCCCGTGAGTCTCGCCATTCACAATGAATCAGTATTATACAGCAATATTTACAATTTTACCCCTGCCAACCATTGCTGAGAATATTTCTTGAAAAGTATAATTATATGTTGTGTGAGAAAAGTGATGGCCAGGCGTATACAGTAGCGGACGAAAGTTTAGACCACGCCAATATTTTGTCAATATAAGGGAAAATAGGTGCTCAGCTGAAATATTTCTGCATGGATTTTCTTGCCTATGTACATCAGGGAATTTCTACAATAGAGAAAAGTTCATCTATTTTTATCACTTACTGGCGTCCTCAGTATAAGACGCTCACCTCCATAAATAGACGGGACAGAGCCACCAGCTCACTGAGCGAAGCGAGGTGTCTCGTCCCTTATGGCTAACATGTGAGTGGAGTGATCCAGATGGTTCAATCAAAAATTTTGAATCAGGCATCCCATATGATCCTGGCATTTGCTTCTCTTCACGTGTGACTACAACGTGACTACATTCTTCTTCTTCTTCTGTTTGATATTCCGCCAACAAAAAAAAAAATTTCCGAAAAAAAAAACAATTTTCCCAAAAAAAAAAAAATTTTCTGAAAAAAAAAAATTATTCCAAAAAAAAACTATTACCCAAAAAAAAACAATATTGTAAAGAAATAAAAAATTTTTGAAATAAAAAAAAAGTGTACGAGTATTTACACGTCCCGTCTTCTATGCTGCGGCATTATCATATTAAAAGGACGACATCAAATATGATAAACAGACTTAGAAAATATAATTAAAGGTATTATATGTCAGAGTGCTACTGTCAACATCTCTTATTCTAATGATGATGAAATTCACTCACTTGACGGTAGCATCTGTTGAATGTTTTGGAGAAGCATCTTTTGAAGGTTTTGAGAAAGCTCCCCAAGCAGTCATGAAGTCATGGTAATTGTGCAAGCCATTGGCCATCTTCTCTATTCCTGGAACGGAGACCATTTCAAGGACTTCCTCCAACTTCTTCTTAATGCTCCACCTGAATAGGCAAAACAGTTTCTGTTGATGGATGAATGAGTGGGGCTTTACGTCCTGTATTTATGCACTTGGTAGGCTAATTAGGACAGGAGGAGGACACGGCAATGAGGCGAAGGATGATTGAAACAGCCGTCCAACATAGGACCAGGTGACCAAGCAAGAACTGGATTCGAACCCTGGACCCAGCGATTGGCAGTCCATGCCCATAGGAAAAAAGAGCACATTTGAAGGCCTCAAATTATTTAAATTACGCTTCATTTATACTCCCCATATGCAAATCCATACGCTCCAAATACGCTCCCTTGTAGAAAAGAATATGAATTTTTGCAGTACAATTGGAGTACATTTGGTAATTTAAATAATTACAGACAGACACATGCTAATAATAACATAGGACCAGCCATACTGCGTGACTGTCATACTCGTGTTGACAGACTGATGGACCGTGTCTAAACAGCTAGGCCAGACATAATTGATCTTTAGCTTCTCGGATGTTCTCAAGGCACTTTTTCTAGGGTAGGTCGGTAGGATGAAAAAAAAAGTGAAATCTCAATTTTTTTATTATGTCAATTTGATAAAAATTGTGGGTATGCTCAATTTTTTTTCCGTAGGCAGGAAATCTGTTGGGTCATTCAATCCGAGAAGCTAAAAATTAAAAAAATCTGGCCTTAGCAACAAAAACTTGATTGTCATCACTGACATCCAATGGAAAAAAATAAAAAGGATGAAATTTGGTGATGGTACCCCCCAACATTTTTTCCTTTGACTATGATTGATGGATGAATGGATGATTGGGGCTTTACGTCCTGTATTTATGCACTTGGTAGGCTAATTTGGACAGGAGGAGGACACGGCAATGAGGCGAAGGATGATGGAAACAGCCGTCCAGCATAGGCCTAGGTGACCCGGCAAGAGCTGGATTCGAACCCTGGACCCAGCGTTGGCAGTCAATCACGCTACCGCTAGACCAACCCTACCCCCTACATTGACTATGAGTACGATTAATAATACAAGGCATTCAAGAATTAATATTACAACGAAAACAGCTCACGGCATCGCCAATAACTACTTTTCTAACTACGGCTGTAGAGAATGGAACATCCTGCCTGAGAACATCAAACAAGAATTTGATAATCCAAAAAGTGAGATAGAGACTTTTTGACCCAAGCAATGACCCTTTATGATATTGCAGAAAATGACATTAATTAATTAAATTGAGACTGATTAATTGAGACTGACAATTTATATTTAGGCAGATAATTTAGAACAGCATAATACTTTTTGATAGCATAGGCCTTAACCAAGTATTTTTAATCTTTGCCTTAACCAACCTGGTTTTATGCTTTGATGGCTAATCCAGGGGCGTATCTAGAAATGGCCATTACACATGTTACATGGGTTGAATAAGGGGCGCTCCGCAGCTTTTCCTATCTCTTCGATGTCAATTTTTGCCCTGAGGGGGGGGGGGGCATGGCCCTAAGATGATAGAGTAACGACAATAGCGCTTCGTTTTCAAAGAAAACAGACGAGCTAGAAATGATCAAACTATACAATGTACTTAAAATGCCAAGCTCATTTTAAAGAGAAATTCAATTTTATGATCTACCAGTAAAGTAACTGCAAAGTACGAAAAAAAAATCATATACTATCAGGGGCAGATCCAGAAATGTCGGATAGGGGGGGGTTGCAAATGAAAATGTACTAAAAATATCGGATTTTTTTTTTACATTAAAATTACAGGCCAAAGGGGGGGGGGGGCTTTAAACCCCTAAACCCCCCCCCCCCCCGGATACGCTACTGCACTGTGGTACTTACCATTCACTGTTTGGTCCACCAAGCAATTCGCCCACGAGAGGGATATTCTGGTCAAGATTGGGGTTAAAAATGTAGTTGTTTTCCACGATGTATCTCGTGACCTTAAATCCTGAATAAACATGACGAGCACCTGTATCATTCCACTTTGACGGAGGGCTGTCCTTTAACTTGAGAAGTGACTGTTTTTGACTCGTCACGTCCAGCACCAACTCCCTGGCATGACCTTTTTGAGATTGTTGGCTGCTGTTGCTTTCAGTATATTGTGTCAATGTATCTCCACTCACAAAATCAGACATTTTCTCTAATAACTTGAAGTATAAGCCCAGTCTGGAACCAGACTAGCAGCGCACCACATCGAAGTAGGCCGCACTTAGTAGCCGCACTACGCAATAGACGCACCACCAGTCAATTTGACATCCCGTAATACGTCATTTCACCGCAAAATCGGTAGAGGGCGCTGCGAGAGGGCCTAATTGCTGGAACACCAACAAGGGTTTGCATTTTGCAGACTCATGAGCGAAGTTCAATAAATACCAAGATTTCATCTATATGACGATTATATGGCTTGTAAATACACGGAAATGCTTCATAGAAATACAGTAAAGGGTGCTGGGTTCAAAGACTGCCCATTATCAACTTTAAAAAGAAATAAAAAGCGAGAGTTGAATAGTAGGTCACAGAGGTCATTGACCTCTGCAAGTGCAGAAAGGTCTTGACATGCTTATGTTTATTTGCAATAAAAGTTGTAAATTGTTAGGAAAATAGGCGTAGGAGCAGGGGGGTTGGGAGGTGCTGCAAGTTAGACCCGGGGGTGGGGTGGGAGGTGCTGCAAGGCAAGTTGTTTGGGGGAGGGGATGCAATCCGATGCATCATTGGGCAAGTGGGGCTTTCTGCAAAATTTTTCAGACCTTGATTGTCAGATTTGAATTTTTTCAGACTTGCCTGCCTGTTTTCATGCAATCTGATGTGATTGATATAAAGAAACGGCATCCCCACATTGGCCCATGTGGTTAAGGAAAGGGAGGAGGAAGGGAAGGGGCAGTCCCCCCCCCCCCCCTCCGCGCGAAAAGTTAGGGAAGAAACAAGGGACCGACCACACAATACTTAGGGGGGGGGTGGGTTTGGATTTTTCCCCGGGAAAAATTTGTGCTGGCTCAAAAATCCAGTGACCCCAACTTGAAATTTGGACCCAATGGAAAAAATGCAAAAAAAAACACAATTTCCTCCAATATCAACTGCCAAAGGCAGGGTAACCAAAATGGCTAGGCCACTTAAGTTGGGCCAATTTGAATTGCTTATTTATTGTTCTTTGACTGCTGTAGAGTTTGTGCTGGCTAAAAAATCCGGTGGCCCCAAACGGTCCACTTGAAATTTGGACCCAATGGAAAAAATGCAAAAAATCACAATTTCCTCCCATTTCAACTGCCAAAGGCAGGGTAACCAAAATGGCTAGGCCACTTAAGTTGGGCCAATTTGAATTGCTTATTTATTGTTCTTTTGACTGCTGTAGAGTTTGTGCTGGCTCAAAAATCCGGTGACCCCAAACAGTCCACTTGAAGTTCCGTCCCAATCCAAAAAGAGCGAAAAAGTGTAATTTTGTCATATTTCAACTTCAAAAGGCAGGGTTACCAAAATGGCTAGGCCACTTAAGTTGGGCCAGTTTGAATTCCTTATTTAGTGTTCTTTTGACTGCTGTAGAGTTTGTGCTGGCTCAAAAATCCGGTGACCCCAAACGGTCCACTTGTAATTCCGTCCCAATCCAAAAAGAGCAAAAAAGTGTAATTTTGTCATATTTCAACTGCCACAGGCAGGGTAACCAAAATGGCTAGGCCACTTAAGTTGGGCCAGTTTGAATTGCTTATTTATTGTTCTTTTGACTGCTGTAGAGTTTGTGCTGGCTCAAAAATCCGGTGACCCCAAACGGTCCACTTGAAGTTCCGTCCCAATCCAAAAAGAGCGAAAAAGTGTAATTTCGTCATATTTCAACTGCCGAAGGCAGGGTAACCAAAATGGCTAGGCCACTTAAGTTGGGCCAGTTTCAATTCCTTATTTATTGATCTTTTAACTGCTGTAGAGTTTGTGCTGGCTCAAAAATCCGCAGACCCCAAACGGTCCACTTGAAATTTGGACCCAATGAAAAAAATTTAAAAAATCACAATTTCCTCCCATTTCAACTGCCAAAGGCAGGGTAACCAAAATGGCTAGGCCACTTAAGTTGGGCCAATTTGAATTGCTTATTTATTGTTCTTTTAACTGCTGTAGAGTTTGTGCTGGCTCAAAAATCCGGTGACCCCAAACGGTCCACTTGAAGTTCCGTCCCAATCCAAAAAGAGCGAAAAAGTGTAATTTCGTCCTATTTCAAGTGCCAAAGGCAGGGTTACCAAAATGGCTAGGCCACTTAAGTTGGGCCAGTTTGAATTGCTTATTTAGTGTTCTTTTGACTGCTGTAGAGTTTGTGCTGGCTCAAAAATCCGGTGACCCCAAACGGTCCACTTGAAGTTCCGTCCCAATCCAAAAAGAGCAAAAAAGTGTAATTTCGTCATATTTAAACTGCCACAGGCAGGGTAACCAAAATGGCTAAGCCACTTAAGTTGGGTCAATTTGAATTGCTTATTTATTGTTCTTTTGACTGCTGTAGAGTTTGTGCTGGCTCAAAAATCCGGTGACCCCAAACGGTCCACTTGAAATTTGGACCCAATGGAAAAAAAAAAAAAAATCACAATTTCCTCCCATTTCAACTGCCAAAGGCAGGGTAGTCAAAATGGCTAGGCCACTTAAGTTTGGCCAATCTGAATTGCTTATTTATTATTCTTTTAACTGCTGTAGAGTTCATGCTGGCTCAAAAATCTGGTGACCCCAAACGGTCCACTTGAAAATTGGACCCAATCGCAAAAATGCAAAAAATCACAATTTCCTCATATTTCAACTGCCAAAGGCAGGGTAACCGAAATGGCTAGGCCACTTAAGTTGGGCCACTTTGAATTCCTTATTTATTGTTCTTTTGACTGCTGTAGAGTTTGTGCTGGCTCAAAAATCCGGTGACCCCAAACGGTCCACTTGAAGTTCCGTCCTAATCCAAAAAGAGCGAAAAAGTGTAATTTCGTCATATTTCAACTGCCAAAGGTAGGGTAACCAAAATGGCTAGGCCACTTAAGTTGGGCCAGTTTGAATTGCTTATTTATTGTTCTTTTGACTGCTGTAGAGTTTGTGCTGGCTCAAAAATCCAGTGACCCCAAACGGTCCACTTGAAGTTCCGTCCCAATCCAAAAAGAGCGAAAAAGTGTAATTTCGTCATATTTCAACTGCCAAAGGCAGGGTAACCAAAATGGCTAGGCCACTTAAGTTGGGCCAGTTTGAATTCCTTATTTATTGTTCTTTTGACTGCTGTAGAGTTTGTGCTGGCTCAAAAATCCGGTGACCCCAAACGGTCCACTTGAAGTTCCGTCCCAATCCAAAAAGAGCGAAAAAGTGTAATTTCGTCATATTTCAACTGCCAAAGGCAGGGTAACCAAAATGGCTAGGCCACTTAAGTTGGGCCAGTTTGAATTGCTTATTTATTGTTCTTTTGACTGCTGTAGAGTTTGTGCTGGCTCAAAAATCCGGTGACCCCAAACGGTCCACTTGAAGTTCCGTCCCAATCCAAAAAGAGCAAAAAAGTGTAATTTCGTCATATTTAAACTGCCACAGGCAGGGTAACCAAAATGGCAAGGACACTTAAGTTGGGTCAATTTGAATTGCTTATTTATTGTTCTTTTGACTGCTGTAGAGTATATGCTGGCTCAAAAATCCGGTGACCCCAAATGGTCCACTTGAAATTTGGACCCAATGGAAAAAATTTAAAAAATCACAATTTCCTCCCATTTCAACTGCCAAAGGCAGGGTAGTCAAAATGGCTAGGCCACTTAAGTTTGGCCAATCTGAATTGCTTATTTATAGTTCTTTTAACTGCTGTAGAGTTTGTGCTGGCTCAAAAATCTGGTGACCCCAAACGGTCCACGTCAAATTTGGACCCACTGGAAAAAATTTAAAAAACCACAATTTCCTCCTATTTCAACTGCCAAAGGCACGGTAACCAAAATGGCTAGGCCACTTGAGTTGGGCCAATTTGAATTCCTTATTTATTGTTCAGTTAACACCTGTAGAGTTTGTGCTGGCTCAAAAATCCGGTGACCCCAAACGGACAACTTGAAATTTTGACCCAATGAAAAAATGCAAAAAATCACATTTTCATCATATTTCAACTGCCAAAGGCAGGGTAACCAAAATGGCTAGGCCTCTTAAGTTGGGCCAATTTGAATTGCTTATTTATTGTTCTTTTGATTGCTATAGAGTTTGTGCTGGCTCAAAAATCCGGTGACCCCAAACGGTCCACTTGAAATTTTGACCCAATCGAAAAAATGCAAAAAATCACAATTTCCTCCTATTTCAACTGCCAAAGGTAGGGTAACCAAAATGGCTAGGCCACTTAAGTTGGGCCACTTTGAATTCCTTATTTATTGTTCTTTTGACTGCTGTAGAGTTTGTGCTGGCTCAAAAATCGGTGACCCCCAAACGGTCCACTTGAAATTTTGACCCAATCCAAAAAGAGCGAAAAAGTGTAATTTCGTCATATTTCAACTGCCAAAGGTAGGGTAACCAAAATGGCTAGGCCACTTAAGTTGGGCCACTTTGAATTCCTTATTTATTGTTCTTTTGACTGCTGTAGAGTTTGTGCTGGCTCAAAAATCCGGTGACCCCAAACGGTCCACTTGAAGTTCCGTCGCAATCCAAAAAGAGCGAAAAAGTGTAATTTCGTCCTATTTCAAGTGCCAAAGGCAGGGTAACCAAAATGGCTAGGCCACTTAAGTTGGGCCAGTTTGAATTGCTTATTTATTGTTCTTTTGACTGCTGTAGAGTTTGTGCTGGCTCAAAAATCCGGTGACCCCAAACGGTCCACTTGAAGTTCCGTCCCAATCCAAAAAGAGCGAAAAAGTGTAATTTCGTCATATTTAAACTGCCAAAGGCAGGGTAACCAAAATGGCTAGGCCACTTAAGTTGGGCCAGTTTGAATTGCTTATTTATTGTTCTTTTGACTGCTGTAGAGTTTGTGCTGGCTCAAAAATCCGGTGACCCCAAACGGTCCACTTGAAGTTCCGTCCTAATCCAAAAAGAGCGAAAAAGTGTAATTTCGTCGTATTTCAACTGCCAAAGGTAGGGTAACCAAAATGGCTAGGCCACTTAAGTTGGGCCAGTTTGAATTGCTTATTTATTGTTCTTTTGACTGCTGTAGAGTTTGTGCTGGCTCAAAAATCCAGTGACCCCAAACGGTCCACTTGAAGTTCCGTCCCAATCCAAAAAGAGCGAAAAAGTGTAATTTCGTCATATTTCAACTGCCAAAGGCAGGGTAACCAAAATGGCTAGGCCACTTAAGTTGGGCCAGTTTGAATTCCTTATTTATTGTTCTTTTAACTGCTGTAGAGTTTGTGCTGGCTCAAAAATCCGGTGACCCCAAACGGTCCACTTGAAGTTCCGTCCCAATCCAAAAAGAGCGAAAAAGTGTAATTTCGTCATATTTCAACTGCCAAAGGCAGGGTAACCAAAATGGCTAGGCCACTTAAGTTGGGCCAGTTTGAATTGCTTATTTATTGTTCTTTTGACTGCTGTAGAGTTTGTGCTGGCTCAAAAATCCGGTGACCCCAAACGGTCCACTTGAAGTTCCGTCCCAATCCAAAAAGAGCAAAAAAGTGTAATTTCGTCATATTTAAACTGCCAAAGGCAGGGTAACCAAAATGGCAAGGACACTTAAGTTGGGTCAATTTGAATTGCTTATTTATTGTTCTTTTGACTGCTGTAGAGTATATGCTGGCTCAAAAATCCGGTGACCCCAAATGGTCCACTTGAAATTTGGACCCACTGGAAAAAATTTAAAAAATCACAATTTCCTCCCATTTCAACTGCCAAAGGCAGGGTAGTCAAAATGGCTAGGCCACTTAAGTTTGGCCAATCTGAATTGCTTATTTATAGTTCTTTTAACTGCTTTAGAGTTTGTGCTGGCTCAAAAATCTGGTGACCCCAAACGGTCCACGTGAAATTTGGACCCACTGGAAAAAATGCAAAAAACCACAATTTCCTCCTATTTCAACTGCCAAAGGCGATGTAACCAAAATGGCTAGGCCACTTGAGTTGGGCCAATTTGAATTCCTTATTTATTGTTCAGTTAACACCTGTAGAGTTTGTGCTGGCTCAAAAATCCGGTGACCCCAAACGGACAACTTGAAATTTTGACCCAATGAAAAAATGCAAAAAATCACATTTTCATCATATTTCAACTGCCAAAGGCAGGGTAACCAAAATGGCTAGGCCTCTTAAGTTGGGCCAATTTGAATTGCTTATTTATTGTTCTTTTGATTGCTATAGAGTTTGTGCTGGCTCAAAAATCCGGTGACCCCAAACGGTCCACTTGAAATTTTGACCCAATCGAAAAAATGCAAAAAATCACAATTTCCTCCTATTTCAACTGCCAAAGGTACGGTAACCAAAATGGCAAGGCCACTTATGTTGGGCCACTTTGAATTCCTTTTTTATTGTTCTTTTGACTGCTGTAGAGTTTGTGCTGGCTCAAAAATCCGGTGACCCCCAAACGGTCCACTTGAAATTTTGACCCAATCCAAAAAGAGCGAAAAAGTGTAATTTCGTCATATTTCAACTGCCAAAGGTAGGGTAACCAAAATGGCTAGGCCACTTAAGTTGGGCCACTTTGAATTCCTTATTTATTGTTCTTTTGACTGCTGTAGAGTTTGTGCTGGCTCAAAAATCCGGTGACCCCAAACGGTCCACTTGAAGTTCCGTCCCAATCCAAAAAGAGCGAAAAAGTGTAATTTCGTCCTATTTCAAGTGCCAAAGGCAGGGTAACCAAAATGGCTAGGCCAGTTAAGTTGGGCCAGTTTGAATTGCTTATTTATTGTTCTTTTGACTGCTGTAGAGTTTGTGCTGGCTCAAAAATCCGGTGACCCCAAACGGTCCACTTGAAGTTCCGTCCCAATCCAAAAAGAGCGAAAAAGTGTAATTTCGTCATATTTCAACTGCCAAAGGCAGGGTAACCAAAATGGCTAGGCCACTTAAGTTGGGCCAGTTTGAATTGCTTATTTATTGTTCTTTTGACTGCTGTAGAGTTTGTGCTGGCTCAAAAATCCGGTGACCCCAAACGGTCCACTTGAAGTTCCGTCCCAATCCAAAAAGAGGGAAAAAGTGTAATTTTGTCATATTTCAAGTGCCAAAGGCAGGGTAACCAAAATGGCTAGGCCACTTAAGTTTGGTCAATTTGAATTGCTTATTTATTTTTCTTTTGACTGCTGTAGAGTTTGTGCTGGCTCAAAAATCCGGTGACCCCAAACGGTCCACTTAAAATTTGGACCCACTGGAAAAAATTCAAAAAACCACAATTTCCTCCTATTTCAACTGCCAAAGGCACGGTAACCAAAATGGCTAGGCCACTTGAGTTGGGCCAATTTGAATTCCTTATTTATTGTTCAGTTAACACCTGTAGAGTTTGTGCTGGCTCAAAAATCCGGTGACCCCAAACGGACAACTTGAAATTTTGACCCAATGAAAAAATGCAAAAAATCACATTTTCATCATATTTCAACTGCCAAAGGCAGGGTAACCAAAATGGCTAGGCCTCTTAAGTTGGGCCAATTTGAATTGCTTATTTATTGTTCTTTTGATTGCTATAGAGTTTGTGCTGGCTCAAAAATCCGGTGACCCCAAACGGTCCACTTGAAATTTTGACCCAATCGAAAAAATGCAAAAAATCACAATTTCCTCCTATTTCAACTGCCAAAGGTAGGGTAACCAAAATGGCTAGGCCACTTAAGTTGGGCCACTTTGAATTCCTTATTTATTGTTCTTTTGACTGCTGTAGAGTTTGTGCTGGCTCAAAAATCCGGTGACCCCCAAACGGTCCACTTGAAATTTTGACCCAATCCAAAAAGAGCGAAAAAGTGTAATTTCGTCATATTTCAACTGCCAAAGGTAGGGTAACAAAAATGGCTAGGCCACTTAAGTTGGGCCACTCTGAATTGCTTATTTATTGTTCTTTTGACTGCTGTAGAGTTTGTGCTGGCTCAAAAATCCGGTGACCCCAAACGGTCCACTTGAAGTTCCGTCCCAATCCAAAAAAAGCGAAAAAGTGTAATTTCGTCATATTTCAACTGCCAAAGGTAGGGTAACCAAAATGGCTAGGCCACTTAAGTTGGGCCACTTTGAATTCCTTATTTATTGTTCTTTTGACTGCTGTAGAGTTTGTGCTGGCTCAAAAATCCGGTGACCCCAAACGGTCCACTTGAAGTTCCGTCCCAATCCAAAAAGAGCGAAAAAGTGTAATTTCGTCATATTTCAAGTGCCAAAGGCAGGGTAACCAAAATGGCTAGGCCAGTTAAGTTGGGCCAGTTTGAATTGCTTATTTATTGTTCTTTTGACTGCTGTAGAGTTTGTGCTGGCTCAAAAATCCGGTGACCCCAAACGGTCGATTTGAAGTTCCGTCCCAATCCAAAAAGAGCGAAAAAGTGTAATTTCGTCATATTTAAACTGCCAAAGGTAGGGTAACCAAAATGGCTAGGCCACTTAAGTTGGGCCAGTTTGAATTGCTTATTTATTGTTCTTTTGACTGCTGTAGAGTTTGTGCTGGCTCAAAAATCCGGTGACCCCAAACGGTCCACTTGAAGTTCCGTCCCAATCCAAAAAGAGCAAAAAAGTGTAATTTCGTCATATTTAAACTGCCACAGGCAGGGTAACCAAAATGGCTAGGCCACTTAAGTTGGGTCAATTTGAATTGCTTATTTATTGTTCTTTTGACTGCTGTAGAGTTTGTGCTGGCTCAAAAATCCGGTGACCCCAAACGGTCCACTTGAAATTTGGACCCAATGGAAAAAATTTTAAAAATCACAATTTCCTCCCATTTCAACTGCCAAAGGCAGGGTAGTCAAAATGGCTAGGCCACTTAAGTTTGGCCAATCTGAATTGCTTATTTATAGTTCTTTTAACTGCTGTAGAGTTTGTGCTGGCTCAAAAATCCGGTGACCCCAAACGGTCCACTTGAAGTTCCGTCCCGATCCAAAAAGAGCGAAAAAATGTAATTTCGTCATATTTCAAGTGCCAAAGGCAGGGTTACCAAAATGTCTAGGCCACTTAAGTTGGGCCTGTTTGAACTGCTTATTTATTGTTCTTTTAACTGCTGTAGAGTTTGTGCTGGCTCAAAAATCCGGTGACCCCAAGCAGCCCTCTTGAAGTTCTGTCCCAATCCAAAAAGAGCGAAAAAGTGTAATTTCGTCATATTTCAACTGCAAAAGGCAGGGTTACCAAAATGGCTAGGCCACTTAAGTTGGGCCAGTTTGAATTGCTTATTTATTGTTCTTTTAACTGCTGTAGAGTTTGTGCTGGCTCAAAAATCAGGTGACCCCAAACGGTCCACTTGAAGTTCCGTCCCGATCGAAAAAGAGCGAAAAAGTGTAATTTTGTCATATTTCAAGTGCCAAAGGCAGGGTAACCAAAATGGCTAGGCCACTTAAGTTTGGTCAATTTGAATTGCTTATTTATTTTTCTTTTGACTGCTGTAGAGTTTGTGCTGGCTCAAAAATCCGGTGACCCCAAACGGTCCACTTAAAATTTGGACCCAATGGAAAAAATTTAAAAAATCACAATTTCCTCCCATTTCAACTGCCAAAGGCAGGGTAGTCAAAATGGCTAGGCCACTTAAGTTTGGCCAATCTGAATTGCTTATTTATTATTCTTTTAACTGCTGTAGAGTTCATGCTGGCTCAAAAATCTGGTGACCCCAAACGGTCCACGTCAGATTTGGACCCACTGGAAAAAATGCAAAAAAACACAATTTCCTCCTATTTCAACTGCCAAAGGCACGGTAACCAAAATGGCTAGGCCACTTAAGTTGGGCCAATTTGAATTCCTTATTTATAGTTCTGTTAACACCTGTAGAGTTTGTGCTGGCTCAAAAATCCGGTGACCCCAAACGGTCCACTTGAAATTTGGACCCAATGAAAAAATGCAAAAAATCACATTTTCATCATATTTCAACTGCCAAAGGTAGGGTAACCAAAATGGCTAGGCCACTTAAGTTGGGCCAATTTGAATTGCTTATTTATTGTTCTTTTGACTGCTATAGAGTTTGTGCTGGCTCAAAAATCCGGTGACCCCAAACGGTCCACTTGAAATTTGGACCCAATCAAAAAAATGCAAAAAATCACAATTTCCTCCTATTTCAACTGCCAAAGGTAGGGTAACCAAAATGGCTAGGCCACTTAAGTTGGGCCACTTTGAATTCCTTATTTATTGTTCTTTTGACTGCTGTAGAGTTTGTGCTAGCTCAAAAATCCGGTGACCCCAAACGGTCCACTTGAAATTTGAACATATTGGAAAAAATGCAAAAAATCACAATTTCCTGCTATTTCTAATGCCAAAGGCATGGTAAACAAAATGGCTAGACCACTTAAGTTGGGCTAATTTGAATTGCTTGTTTATTGTTCTTTTAACTGCTGTAGAGTTTGTGCTGGCTCAAAAATCTGGTGACCCCAAACGGTCTACTTGAAATTTGGACCCAATGGCAAAAATGCAAAAAATCACAATTTCGTCATATTTCAACTGCCAAAGGCAGGGTAACCGAAATGGCTAGGCCACTTAAGTTGGGCCACTTTGAATAGCTTATTTATTGTTCTTTTAACTGCTGTAGAGTTTGTGCTGGCTCAAAAATCCGGTGACCCCAAACGGTCCACTTGAAGTTCCGTCCCAATCCAAAAAGAGCGAAAAAGTGTAATTTCGTCATATTTCAACTGCCAAAGGCAGGGTAACCAAAATGGCTAGGCCACTTAAGTTGGGCCAGTTTGAATTGCTTATTTATTGTTCTTTTGACTGCTGTAGAGTTTGTGCTGGCTCAAAAATCCGGTGACCCCAAATGGTCGATTTGAAGTTCCGTCCCAATCCAAAAAGAGCGAAAAAGTGTAATTTCGTCATATTTCAACTGCCAAAGGTAGGGTAACCAAAATGGCTAGGCCACTTAAGTTGGGTCAATTTGAATTGCTTATTTATTGTTCTTTTGACTGCTGTAGAGTTTGTGCTGGCTCAAAAATCCGGTAACACCCAAACGGTCCACTTGAAATTTTGACCCAATCGAAAAAATGCAAAAAATCACAATTTCCTCCTATTTCAACTGCCAAAGGTAGGGTAACCAAAATGGCTAGGTCACTTAAGTTGGGCCACTTTGAATTCCTTATTTATTTTATTGTTCTTTTGATTGCTGTAGAGTTTGTGCTGGCTCAAAAATCCGGTGACCCCAAACGGTCCACTTGAAGTTCCGTCCCAATCCAAAAAGAGCGAAAAAGTGTAATTTCGTCATATTTCAACTGCCAAAGGCAGGGTAACCAAAATGGCTAGGCCACTTAAGTTGGGCCAGTTTGAATTGCTTATTTATTTTTCTTTTGACTGCTGTAGAGTTTGTGCTGGCTCAAAAATCCGGTGACCCCAAACGGTCGATTTGAAGTTCCGTCCCAATCCAAAAAGAGCGAAAAAGTGTAATTTTGTCATATTTCAACTGCCAAAGGCAGGGTAACCAAAATGGCTAGGCCACTTAAGTTGGGCCAATTTGAATTGCTTATTTATTGTAATTTTGACTGCCGTAGAGTTTTTGCTGGCTCAAAAATCCGGTGACCCCAAACGGTCCACTTGAAATTTGGACACTTTGGAAAAAATGCAAAAAATCACAATTTCCTCCTATTTCTAGTGCCAAAGGCATGGTAACCAAAATGGCTAGGCCACTTAAGTTGGGCCAATTTGAATTGCTGATTTATTGTAATTTTGACTGCTGTAGAGTTTGTGCTGGCTCAAAAATCCGGTGACCCCAAACGGACCACTTGAAATTTGGACACTTGGAAAAAAATGCAAAAAATCACAATTACCTCCTATTTCAAGTGCCAAAGGCTTGGTAACCAAAATGGCTAGGCCATTTAAGTTGGGCCAATTTGAATTGCTTATTTATTGTAATTTTGACTGCTGTAGAGTTTGTGCTGGTTCAAAAATCCGGTGACCCCATGAAGCCCTCTTGTAATTCCGGCCCAATCCAAAAAGAGCGAAAAAGTGTAATTTTGTCGTATTTCAAGTGCCAAAGGCACGGTAACCAAAATGGCTAGGCCACTTAAGTTGGGCCAATTTGAATTGCTTATTTATTTTACTTTTGACTGCTGTAGAGTTTGTGCTGGCTCAAAAATCCGGTGACCCCAAACGGTCGATTTGAAGTTCCGTCCCAATCCAAAAAGAGCGAAAAAGTGTAATTTTGTCATATTTCAACTGCCAAAGGCAGGGTAACCAAAATGGCTAGGCCACTTAAGTTGGGCCAATTTGAATTGCTTATTTATTGTAATTTTGACTGCCGTAGAGTTTTTGCTGGCTCAAAAATCCGGAGACCCCAAACGGTCCACTTGGAATTTGGACAATTTGGAAAAAATGCAAAAAATCACAATTTCCTCCTATTTCAACTGCCAAAGGCACGGTAACTGCAATGGCTAGGCCACTTAAGTTGGGCCAATTTGAATTGCTTATTTATTGTACTTTTGACTGCCGTAGAGTTTTTGCTGGCTCAAAAATCCGGTGACCCAAGCGGTTCCCTTTTATCTATCTATCTATCTATCTATCTATCTGTCTATCTATCTATCTATCTATCTATCTATCTATCTATCTGCATGTCTATCTATCTATCTATCTATCTATCTGCATGTCTATCTATCTATCTATCTTATTGCCATCCCTTCAAAGTGACGAGCATTGCTTTCATTTTCTGCAGTCTATATACGTTTCATTTCTTCTATTTATCTAGCTGTCTGTCTGGCTATCTATCTGGCTATCTATCTAGCTATCTATCTAGCTATCTATCTACCTATCTATCTACCTATCTATCTAGCTATCTATCTATCTAAGCGCAATCCTGCAAAGTCACGAGCCTTCTATCTATCTATCTATCTATCTATATATCTGTCTATCTATCTCTTGTTTTCTATAGTCTATATATACAAGGGGTGTTCAGAAAGTTCGAGGCTTTTTTTTATATGGACACTTATTTTCAATCTAGAACTATGAATTTTTCACAGGATAAAATTCAGCATATTTGGAATGGATTTCCAAAATTTTGGACAATTTGGACATTTTTAAGTCATTCTGTGGTTGCCATGGAAACTGATAGTTCAGCTTCTTGGGGCAGATAATACTGAAACCACTAAAGCCAATGAATTTTGGCACTTGCATTAGTGAGATTGACAATATTTGACACAAGAAATATAATATTAGCCTTAAAAAATACTCCCAAGCTCACCAAAAGCATTGATTTATACACCTGACCCATTGAAATAAATGTTCCTTGAAGTCCTCCAAACAAAGTTCTGTGAAAGAATTTCGTCATCCAAAGCCTTTTCTCCCCCAGAGCCTGAAACTATAGCCCCCATGGACTAAAGTAAGGGAAAACCAGGACTAATGTAAAGCAACATGTCACAGGAATAACTAGGATGGACAATGCTGTCCATTTTGGTCTCTTGTTCATACTAGTGAATCCATGCTTTCACAAGTCCTTATGTAGTCAGGGAAACACATCTTTGCTTCCTGAATTTCCCTTGCCAAATCTGGCATGCAGGAGTGCTTTCCTACATGGGTTCAGTGTAAGAATACCCACATTTGGTGTGCTTGAAAGCATATTTAGAAGCTAATACCATATTTCTTGTGTCAAATATTGTCAATCTCACTAATACAAGTGACAGAGAGAAGTCTTTCACAGTTACAATTTCTTGGCATTCTTGGTTTCAGTGTTACCTGCCCCAAGAAGCTGAACTTTCAGTTTCCATAGCAACCTCAGAATGACTTAAAAAAGTCCATATTTTCCAAAATTTTGGAAATCCATTCCAAATATGCTGAATTTTATCCTGTGAAAAATTTATAGTTCTAGATTGAAAATAAGTATCCATATGAAAAAAAAGCCTCGAACTTTCTGAACGCCCCTCGTACATTATGTGACGAGCATTGCCTTTCTTGCAGCTATCTATCTATCTATCTATCTATCTATCTATCTATCTATCTATCTATCTATCTATCTATCTATCTATCTATCTATCTATCTATCTAAGTGCAAGCCTGCAAAGTGACAAGCATTGCTTTTGTTTTCTGCAGTCTCTTTATGTGATGAACATTACATCACTTCTATCTATCTATCTATCTATCTATCTATCTATCTATCTATCTATCTATCTATCTATCTATCTATCTATCTTTCTATATATCTTTCTATATATCTATATATATATCTATCCATCTAAGTGCAATCCCCGCAGAGTTACTAGCATTGCTTTTGCTTTCTGCAGTCTATATATGTGATGAGCATTGCATTTCTTCTATCAATCAATCAATCAATCAATCAATCAATCAATCACTCAATCAATCGATCACTCAATCAATCTATCTATCTATCTATCTATCTATAGAATTGGGTTAAATGGATTTCCCTTGCCAGGGAGTTTGCTATGGGATTAATATACACAAAGTTGAATGCTTCACGGGGAGGCCCATCACATGATACATGGTAAATGACATTAGGATTGAAGAGAGTGGCTCAAACATCAAGTTGTAGTTAAAAGGAAACCAAGAAGCTAAATAAAAGCTGACATCAAGCTCTTGGTGTCAGCCTTCATTTAGCACCTTAATTATTTGTTGATATTTCTTGAGATAACTGAACTGAACTAAACTAGTAATTTCTAGGAATTGTTTTTCTGCTGTTAACTTCAATTTAGAATGATCCGCTATAAAAACCCCATCAGACATTTAAACTCCTGTTAATATTGGCTGTTGTTTAAAAAAAAATCTAATAGGCATTAGGTTCCTCCCCTTAACAAGAAATGCCTCTGACAGTTTGCCTGCATAGGTTCGAATCCCGGGTGGGAACCCAAAATTTTCAGTGGACCATTATGAGCAAAATCCCAGCTGGATGTCTTTCGGATGAGACGTTAAATTGGCGGCCCCTTGTAGCAGTGTCTGTGCTGGGCAAGTAAAAGATCCCTCACATTGGGTAAATGTGTAACATGTTGAGGACTCCCGCTCTCTGTCTCATCTCATCAATCAACCCTTGTGAGCACCCAGAACTGGGCTTAGAGGGCTGCACTTACCATATCTATCTAAAGAATGATATATTGGCTGGTCCACTGAAAGAAACGAAGGCGACTGAAATCGACAAGATAGCGGAGAATGTTGCGAGAAGTAAGGCCACATTTGAGTTTCGATGGCAGCCATCTTTCATTAAGGAGAGGGTTAAAGGACAAAATATTGCATTGATGTCATCAAAACAACTTTCATTGAATTCCCCATTCCAGAAAACCTAGGTTTAGACCCAAATATCATGGTCGTATGACAATTATATCTGGAGATATGGCAAAAAATATGGTTTTGGTGGCCATTTTCCAAAATGGCTGCCAGAATATTGAACTGACATCATCAAAACCACTTTCATTGAATTCCTTATACCAGAAAACCTAGGTTTAGATCCAAAAAGCATGGTCCTATGACAATTATATGAGGATATATGGCCAAAAATAGGGTCCTGGCAGCTATTTTGGAAAATGGCCACTAGAATGGAATGCCCAAGGGTGCCGGAGCGGCACCCGCCTGATTCTTGTTCTGGGGTGCCCCATCCATCATAATATGCAATAAAACTGCAATCATACCCTATGTCACACCTCCCCTCTGTGACTCCCTGACTAATCAGCTTTTTACAGGGTGAACAAAATGGCTAGGCCACTAGTGTCTGGTATGAGTGAAACTTTAACTTAATATAGAATTCAATGGTGTATAGTTTTCTGCGGCGCAAAATTATTGTCAAGCCCCTGTAGGTGCATAAAGTTTGGTGGATGCACGAAAATTGCTTAAAATTCCACATTTTCCGTATTTCATCAGCTTTTTACAGGGTGATCAAAATGGCTAGGCCACTAGTGTCTGGTATGAGTGAAACTTTAACTTCATATAGAATTCAATCGTGTATAGTTTTCTGCAGGGCAAAATTATTATGAAGCCCCTATAGGTGCACCAAGTTTGGTGGATGCACGAAAATTGCTTAAAATTCCACATTTTCCGCATTTCGGTGAACAAAATGGCTAGGCCACTAGTGTCTGGTATGAGTGAAACTTTAACTTCATATAGAATTCAATGGCGTATAGTTTTCTGTGGCACAAAATTATTGTTAAGCCCCTGTAGGTGCACAAAGTTTGGTGGGTGCATGAAAATTGCTAAAAACTCCACATTTTCCGCATTTCATCAGCTTTTTACAGGGTGAACAAAATGGCTAGGCCACTAGTGTCTGGTATGAGTAAAACTTTAACTTCATATAGAATTCAATGGTGTATAGTTTTCTGCACGGCGCAAAATTATTGTGAACCCCCGTAGCTGCATTAAGTTTGGTCCCTGCCCGAAAATGGCTAAAAATTCTACAGTTTTTGAGATTTCATCAGCTTTTTACAGGGTGAACAAAATGGCTAGGCCACTAGTGTCTGGTATGAGTGAAATGGTAACTTCATATAAAATTCAATGGTGTATAGTTTTCTTTGGAACAAAATTATTGTGAACCCCCCAGCTGCACAAAGTTTGGCGCCTTTGCGAAAAAATCCACATATTCCGGCTTTCATTACCTTTTTACAGGGTGAACAAAATGGCTAGGCCACTTGTGTCTCGTATGATTAAAACTTTAACTTCATATAGAATTCAATGGTGTATAGTTTTCTGCGGCGCAAAATATTGCGAACCCCCCATAGCTACAATAAATTAGGTCCCTTTGCGAAATGGCTAAAAAAATAAGGGGGAAAAAAAGCAATTTCATCCCATTTCAACTGCTTAGCTGAGGCTAACCAAAATGGCTAGGCCAATAAAGGGTCAATTTCAATTTCCTATTTGTTCAGCTGTTCATTGCTGTGTAATTTGTTCTGGCCCAAAAATGCTGGCACCCCAGCCTGACCTCTTCAATTTCGGTCAAATTGAATAAAGGCGAAAAAAAGTAATTTCACCCCATTTCACCTGCTTAGTTGAGACTTACCAAAACGGCTAGGCCATTAAAGATGGGTCAATTTCAATTCCCTATTTGTTCAGCTGTTCACAGCTGTGGAGTTTGTGCTGGCCCAAAAATGCGGTCTCCCCAGTCCGGCCTCTTCAATTTCAGGCCAAATTGAAAAAAGGTGAAAAAAAGTAATTTCACCCCATTTCAACTACTTATAGCTGAGGCTTAACAAAATGGCTAGGCCACTACAATTGGGCCAATTTGAATTGCCTATTTGTTTGGCTGTTAACTGCTGTAGAGTTTGTGCTGGTCCATTTCACATTTCAAAATTTCCAAAGTTGTTTTTGACAACCCCTTTCAAAGAATTAAACAAAGTTACAACCATGCACCTTTTTTTGTTTCTGTAATTACTTCTATGGTTTGGTGATGTTTGCCCTGAAAAACCGTGACGTCACCTAAAAAGCCTCTAGCTTCAATCCTATCAACAATAAAATGCACCAAAAATGTAAGTTTAGATATAACCTGGGGAGGGGGGCCTCTCACCAAACGCGAGCTTCTTGCCCCGACCTACTCTATACAATACAATACAATACAATCTATCTATCTATCAGAGGTGGCGGAACGCTTCGAAAAGTGGGGGGGCACCGGGCTCCGGGGCACCTTGTCTACGGTAATTTCAAGGAGAAAAAGGGGCATTTTATGCATTTTTGGGCCCAAAAGTGGGGGGGCACGTGCCCCCAGTGCCCCCCCAGCTCCGCCGCCCCTGCTATCTATATATATATATATATAGCTATTTATCTATCTTTTTTAGTGCAATCCCTGCAAAGTGACGAGCACTGCATTTGTTTTCTGCAGTCAATATACGTGACGGACATTGCATTTCTTCTATCTATCTATCTATCTATCTATCTATCTATCTATCTATCTATCTATCTATCTATCTATCTATCTATCTATCTAATCTATCTATCTATCTATCTATCTAGCTATATATGTAGCTATCTATCTATCTATCCATCTATCTATCTATCTATCTATCTATCCAGCTATCTATCTTATTGCAATCCCTGCAAAGTGACGAGCATTGCTTTTGTTTTCTGCAGTCTATATGGGTGAGAATCTGAAGGTGCTCCAAGAGGACTCTAAATATCACTGTCCATGGATGACTTTAATGTTAATACCAGTTCATACATATTGCCTCTGCCTAGTATTTGCCATAAAACCAGTCAAAATAAATGAAAATTTCATATATTTTTTCAACTTTTAGACTTCCAAAAAAGTGTAAAAGAGTTGTCCGCTTTTAACAATTTTCTTGGTATAACTGAAAAACTATTGCCCTTAGCCACATGAAAATTAGTATGCATATAGAATAATGATTGCTTTAAATAATGAACCAAGGATTACCCATAATACACCAGTAGAATCTTTGTTACATGTTGTCTAACAAAACAGCGTTTTTTGGACTATTTTGACCATTAAAACTGCAATAACTTAAGTAGGGCATATGGTACCACTAAACCAAAGGTACCATTAAATTCCCCAGCAAAAAAGATAGTTTTCTAAAAAAAAATAAGCCTGAATCAGATATTTTTTAGCTTGTGAGGCGTCACACCAGTTTTGGTTGTCCACACAGTTGTCCGCAAAACATTACATGAAGAAGACTGTGGAAGGAGTCCGGACAATGCGGACAACTAAATGGACAATGCGGACATTGAATGGACAATGCGGACAATTGAATGGACAATGCGGACAACTGAACGGACAATGCGGACAACTGAACGGACAACGCGGACAACTAAGCTTACAACTCAGCATATAGGCACTAGGCCCATTAATTTCTGGGGGCTTTTTTTTCCCTTCAAATTTAATGTTGCTTGACAATATGCAGACAGCCTGAAGTTTAGGGATTCAGGCCTATAGCTACACAGCACTCCCCCCCCACATCAGCCCTACACATAGCTATTAAATTAGAAGACTTCAGGCCTACAACTTGTGGAGAAGTATGTGGACAATACGGACAACTGTGTAGAAAAGTAGAAAACTACCAACAGGGGAAATATTACAAACAGTTGTCAGTGAATTCATGTACATGTAGCTCCCGCAATTATTTCAGATATTCTGTAGCAGTGAAATGACTCACTGGAAAAATTGGTGAAAGGATCGTAAATCCGGACCTCCAAACAATAAAATTAAGTTAACTGAATTTTAAACCAGGACAAATGTGTGAACAACGCAGGCTACAGTTTAGCAAACATTGTGTACAGGAGTGCGATCTGAACAAAATGCCAAGGCTACTCAACTCCTTTCTCATCAGACAGAAAATCTGACAAAAAATGTACAAAATAGCAAAATCTTGATGACATGAAAATGTGACAAGCAATAGAAATAGGTGTACCCCTTGGACAACATTGGACAATTGTGTGGACTACTTGATAACTGTGTGGACAACATGGATAAATGTCGCAGACTACGTGATTTCAACCGAGTTTATTGTCCAAAATGCAAGGGACAATTGATGAAAGACGAAAATGATAGTCTCTGTTACGCAAATTGAAGGAAAACACATATTCTGAGGTAATATTGAGCCAAAAATTACAATCCACACTGTTAAAACTTCACCTGAACATGCGTAGACATCAGTGTTATCGATACAACACTTAAACTAGTGTTCCTTGTTCATAAAATAAGATATAAACATCGATTCTGACACTGTGAGCGGACAATTTTTGGACAATAAACAACAAAACATGCAATAATTCACTCACCAACGTCGTTTTCTCAATGAAAATAGGTCAGCTGGGCTGCAGTCCCAGCACGGATCTGCATACGAAACGGTTTTAAAATCCATCCACTGGTTTTTATTTGACAGCCATTTGAAAATGTGACGAAAGTGGACAACTCTCGAATTTTGGATTTTAGTTATTTTGCCAGAAAAAAAGTATGTAACACAGCTACAAGACCAGAACATTGAATGAAATAGAGAGGTGAGCTTTATTTAAAAAAATGTCCGGCACTTCAATATTTGGAACCACCGTTTCGCTTTCATTAAAAATACGAAATCCGTATTTCGGTGCCAACCCGTGACGCTCTCAGGGAGGGAAAGTTGTGATTTATAAAAACATGAGTTTTAAGACTTCTGAAAACTGCAAATACAGGCAGAATATTTAAAATCTGCTCTTTCCAACGGGATATGACATGTGTGGAAACGATTTGAAACCATTTTGCTAAATAGCTAAACTGACAAGCTGTTCTTGACAAGCCAGTTTGTCCGCAAAATTAGGTGCGTAACATCGTCATTTGACCAAGGCCCATGGACTGGTTTTTCAATGGATATTACCATGAACTATTTTGCAAAAAGGTATGTTTCTGCTTGTTCTGTTGCTGTTTAAATTATTCTAATATGACTGGTAGTTTTTATTCTACACCTTGTCAACCTCTGTGAAGTCATGCGAGTTGTCCGCGGGACCACCTTCAGATTCTCACCCATATACGTGACGGACATTGCATTTCTTCTATCTATCTATCTATCTATCTATCTATCTATCTATCTTTCTCTCTTTCTATCTCTCTTTCTATCTATCTATATATCTAGCTATCTATCTAGCTATTTATCTATCTATCTTATTGAAATCCCTGAAAAGTGACGAGCATTGCTTTTGTTTTCTGCAGTCTGTATACTTGACAGGCATTGCATTTCATCTAGCTATATATCTATCTATCTATCTGTCTATCTATCTTAGTGCAATCCCTACAAAGTGACGAGCATTGCTTTTGTTTTCTGCAGTCTATATACGTGACAAGCATTGCATTTCTTCTATCTATCTATCTATCTATCTATCTATCTATCTATCTATCTATCTATCTATCTATCTATCTGTCTTTCTAGCTATCTATCTATCTATCTATCTAGCAATTTATCTATCCAGCTATCTATCTATCCATCTAAGTGCAATTCCTGCAAAGTGACGAGCATTGCTTTTGTTTTCTGCAGTCTAGTCATGTGACGCGCATTGCATTTGTTTTAGATATCTACCTCTCTATCTATCTATCTATTAATCTATTTATCTATTTAATCTAACAATCTATCTATCTATCTATCTATCTTATTGCAATCCCTTCAAAGTGGCAAGCATTGCTTTCGTTTTCTGCAGTCCATATACATGACAAGCATTGCATTTCTTCTAGCTATCTAGCCATCCATATATCTATCTTTCTAAGTGCAATCCCTGCAAAGTGACTAGCATTGCTTTTGTTTTCTGCCTATATGCGAATTATTACCTGCCTTTTTGTTCTGAACATGTTAACACAAACAGAACATTCATATATGTCCTTTCTCCCCGGTGTGTTCTCATTGTGTGTATTGATATTTCTACTTCTGCATGGCTTTTCTGTGTTCTGATGCCAATTATTACCTGCCTTTTTGTTCTAAACATGTTAACACAAACAGAACATTCATACGTCCTTTCTCCCCTGTGCGTTCTCATTGTGTGTATTGAGATTTCCACTTCTGCATAGCATTTCTGTGTTCTGATGCCACTTATTACCTGCCTTTTTGTTCTGAACATTTTAAAACAAACAGAACATTCATATGTCCTTTCTCCCCTGTGTGTTCTCATTGTGTGTATTGATATTTCCACTTTTGCATAGCATTTCTGTGTTCTGATGCCACTTATTACCTGCCTTTTTGTTCTGAACATGTTAACACAAACAGAACATTCATATGTCCTTTCTCCCCTGTGTGTTCTCATTGTGTGTATTGATATTTCTACTTCTGCATGGCTTTTCTGTGTTCTGATGCCAATTATTACCTGCCTTTTTGTTCTAAACATGTTAACACAAACAGAACATTCATACGTCCTTTCTCCCCTGTGCGTTCTCATTGTGTGTATTGAGATTTCCACTTCTGCATAGCATTTCTGTGTTCTGATGCCACTTATTACCTGCCTTTTTGTTCTGAACATTTTAAAACAAACAGAACATTCATATGTCCTTTCTCCCCTGTGTGTTCTCATTGTGTGTATTGATATTTCCACTTTTGCATAGCATTTCTGTGTTCTGATGCCACTTATTACCTGCCTTTTTGTTCTGAACATGTTAACACAAACAGAACATTCATACGTCCTTTCTCCCCTGTGTGTTCTCATTGTGTGTATTGATATTTCCACTTCTGCATAGCATTTCTGAGTTCTGATGCCAATTATTACCTGCCTTTTTGTTCTAAACATGTTAACACAAACAGAACATTCATATGTCCTTTCTCCCCTATGTGTTCTCATTGTGTGTATTGATATTTCCACTTCTGCATGGCTTTTCTGAGTTCTGATGCCAATTATTACCTGCCTTTTTGTTCTAAACATGTTAACACAAACAGAACATTCATACGTCCTTTCTCCCCTGTGCGTTCTCATTGTGTGTATTGATATTTCCACTTCTGCATGGCTTTTCTGTGTACTCACGCCAATTATTACCTGCCTTTTTGTTCTGAACATGTTAACACAAACAGAACATTCATACGTCCTTTCTCCCCTGTGTGTTCTCATTGTGTGTATTGATATTTCCACTTCTGCATAGCATTTCTGTGTTCTGATGCCACTTATTACCTGCCTTTTTGTTCTGAACATGTTAACACAAACAGAACATTCATATGTCCTTTCTCCCCTGTGCGTTCTCATTGTGTGTATTGAGATTTCCACTTCTGCATAGCATTTCTGTGTTCTGATGCCACTTATCACCTGCCTTTTTGCTCTGAACATGTTAACACAAACAGAACATTCATACGTCCTTTCTCCCCTGTGTGTTCTCATTGTGTGTATTGATATTTCCACTTCTGCATAGCATTTCTGTGTTCTGATGCCACTTATTACCTGCCTTTTTGTTCTGAACATGTTGACACAAACAGAACATTCATACGTCCTTTCTCCCCTGTGCGTTCTCATTGTGTGTATTGATATTTCCACTTCTGCATAGCATTTCTGTGTTCTGATGCCACTTATTACCTGCCTTTTTGTTCTGAACATGTTAACACAAACAGAACATTCATACGTCCTTTCTCCCCTGTGTGTTCTCATTGTGTGTATTGATATTTCCACTTCTGCATAGCATTTCTGTGTTCTGATGCCACTTATTACCTGCCTTTTTGTTCTGAACATGTTAACACAAACAGAACATTCATACGTCTTTTCTCCCCTGTGCGTTCTCATTGTGTGTATTGATATTTCCACTTCTGCATGGCTTTTCTGTGTTCTGATGCCACTTATTACCTGCCTTTTTGTTCTAAACATGTTAACACAAACAGAACATTCATACGTCCTTTCTCCCCTGTGTGTTCTCATTGTGTGTATTGATATTTCCACTTCTGCATAGCATTTCTGTGTTCTGATGCCACTTATTACCTGCCTTTTTGTTCTGAACATGTTAACACAAACAGAACATCCATATGTCCTTTCTCCCCTGTGCGTTCTCATTGTGTGTATTGATATTTCCACTTCTGCATGGCTTTTCTGTGTTCTGATGCCAATTATTACCTGCCTTTTTGTTCTAAACATGTTAACACAAACAGAACATCCATATGTCCTTTCTCCCCTGTGCGTTCTCATTGTGTGTATTGAGATTTCCACTTCTGCATAGCCTTTCTGTGTTCTGATGCCAATTATTACCTGCCTTTTTGTTCTAAGCATTTTAAAACAAACAGAACATACATATGTCCCACATGAAGTTTTGTCCCAATCGAAAAAATGCAAAAGATCGCAATTTCCTCCTATTTCAACTGCCAAAGTGGCTTAGATAGACAGATAGATAGAAGAAATGCAATGCTCGGCATGTATATAAATTGCAGAAAACCAAAGTAAAATGCTTGTCACTTTGCAGGGATTGCACTTTGATAGATAGATAGATAGATAGATAGCTAGACAGACAGACAGACGGACAGATGGATAGATAGACAGACAGATAGAAGAAATGCAATGCTTGTCACGTATATAGACTGCAGAAAACAAAAGCAATGCTCATCACTTTACAGGGATTGCACTTAGATGGATAGATAGATAACTAGATAGATAACTAGATAGATAGCTAGATAGATAGCTAGATAGATAGATAGATAGATAGCTAGATAGATAGATAGATAGCTAGAAGAAATGCAATGCTCGTCACGTATATGTACTGCAGAAAACAAAAGCTATGCTCGTCGTTTTGCAGGGATTGCACCTAGATAGATAGCTAGATAGCTAGATAGCTAGATAGATAGCTAGATAGATAGATAGATAGACAGATAGATAGATAGATAGATAGAAGAAATGCAATGCTCGTCACTTATATGGACAGCAGAAAACAAAAGCAATGCTCGTCAATTTGCATGGATTGCACTTAGATGGATGGATAGATAGCTTGATATATAGATAGGTAAAAAGATAGATAGATAGATAGATAGAAAGATAGATTGAAGAAATGCAATGCTCGTCAGGTTCATAGACTGCAGAAAACAAAAACGATGCTTGTCAATTTGCAGGGATCGCTATTTTAATTAATATATAGATAGCTAGATAGATATAGCTATATAGCTAGCTAGATAGCTAGCTAGGTAGATAGCTAGATAAATAGATAGATAGCTGGATAGATATATAGATAGCCAGAAGAAATGCAATGCTCGTCAAGTATATGGACAGCAGAAAACAAAAGCAATGCTTGTCACTGTGTAATGATTGCACAGAGATAGATAGATAGATAGATAGATAGCTGGAAGAAATGCAATGCTGGTCACATATATAGACATCAGAAAAAAAATCAATGCTCGTCACTTTGCAGGGATTGCACTTAGATAGATAGATAGATAGATAGCTAGATAGCTAGTTAAAAAAAATGCAATATGCCTGTGAAGTATATATAGACAGCAGAAAACAAAAGCAATGCTGGTCACTTTGCAGGGATTGCAAAAAGATAGACAGATATATAGCTAGATAGATAGATAGATAGATAGATAGATAGATAGATAGATAGATAGATAGATAGATAGATAGATAGATAGATAGATAGATAGATAGATAGCGGGACGAAATGCAATGTTTCATGTAACTAGACTGCAGAAAACAAAAGCAATCCACATCACTTTGCAGGAATTGCACTTATATAGATAGATAGATAGATAGCTAGATAGCTAGATAGATAGATAGATAGATAGATAGATAGATAGATAGATAGATAGATAGATAGATAGATAGATAGATAGAAGAAATGCAATGCTTGTCACATATACATATAGACTGCAGAAAACAAAAGCAGTGCTCGTCACTTTCCAGGGATTGTACTAAGATAGATGGATAGTTAGATGGATAGATAGATAGAAGAAATGCAATGCTCATCACGTATATGGACAGCGGAAAACAAAAGCTCATCAATTTGCAGGGATTGCACTTAGATGGATGGATAGATAGCTTGATATACATATAGATAGGTAGATAGATGGCTAGATAGATTGCTAGATAGATTGCTAGATAGATATATTGAAGAAATGCAATGCTCGTCACATATATAGACCGCAGAAAACAAAAACAATGCTTGTCAATTTGCAGGGATCGCTATTTTAATGAATATATAGATAGCTAGATAGATAGCTATATAGCTAGCTAGATAGATAGCTAGATAGATAGCTAGATAGATAGATGAAATGCAATGCTCCTCTCATATATAGACTGCGGAAAACATAAACAATGATCGTCACTTTGCAAGGATTGCACTTTGAAAGATAGATAGATAGCTAGATACATAGGCCTAGATAGATGGATAACTAGATAGATAGCTAGATAGATAGATAGATAGATAGATAGATAGCAAGATAGATATATAGATAGCTAGAGGCAATGCTATGGTCGTCATGTATATGGACTGCAGATAACAAAAGCAATACTCGTCACTTTGTAGGGATTGAACTAAGATAGCTAGGTAGATAGATGATAGATAGATAGATAGATAGATAGATAGATAGATAGATAGATAGATAGATAGATAGATAGATAGATAGATAGATAGATAGATAGATCGATAGATCGATAGAAGAAATGCAATACCCGTCACGTATATAGACTGCAGAAAACAAAATCAATGTTCATCACTTTGCAGGGATTGCACTAAGATGGATAGATAGATAGCTAGATAGATAGCTAGATAGATAGATATATAGATAGATAGACAGGTAGATAGATAGATAGATAGATAGATAGATAGATAGATAGATAGATAGATAGATAGATTGAAGAAATGCAATGCTCGTCAGGTACATAGACTGCAGAAAACAAAAGCAATGTTTGTCAATTTGCAGGGATTGCACTTTGATGGATAGATAGATAGCTAGATAGATAGCTGGATAGATAGATAGATAGATAGCTAGAAGAAATGCAATGTTCGTCACGTATATGTACTGCAGAAAAGAAAAGCAATGCCCGTCACTTTGTAGGGATTACACTTAGATTGATAGATAGACATGTAATTAGATAGATACATAGATAGCTATAAAGATAGATAGATAGATAGATAGATAAGAAATGCAATGCTCGTCACGTTTCTGGACAGCAGGAAACAAAAGCAATGCTCATCACTTTGTAGGGATTGCAGAGAGATTGGTAGATAGATACATGTAGCTGGAAGAAATGCAATGCTGGTCACATATATAGACAGCAGAAAACAAAATCAATGCGCGTCACTTTGCAGGGATTGCACTTAGATAGATAGATAGATAGCTAGATAGATAGCTAGATAGCTAAACGAAATTCAATTTCTGTCACATATAATTATAGACTGCAGGAAAGAAAAGCAATGCTCGTCACTTTGCAGGGATTGCAATAAGATAGATAGATAAATAGATAGATAGATAGATAGCTAGATAGATAGATAGATAGATAGTTAGATAGTTAGATAGATAGATAGATAGATAGATAGAAAATAAATTTACCCAACTTAAGTGGCCTACCTACAAATCAACTGAAAAGATTTTTGACAGACTCGCCCCAGTAAAGACTAAACTTGTGACATTTCGCAAACCCAACCCATTCACAAATCGAGAAATAAAACCTCTTAAAAAGGAAAAGAGAAAGGCAGAAAAAATATGAAGAAGAACTGGTTTAGAAAAAGACTGGAATATCTTCAAAGAAAAACGAAATTCTCTGAATGAAAAGCTTAATCAGCTTAAATCAGACAATCTCAGGTGTAAGATTCAAGCCACAAAGGGAAATTCTAAGGCGATGTTCAAACTTCTAAATTCTCATCTCAACAGAAAACAAGATCTGCCTCTTCCCCATCACACAAATGAAACAGAACTAGCAAATGATTTCAACAACTTCTTTGATGAAAAGATCCAAATCATCAGATTAAAATTAGATTCAGGAATGAAGAGAACAACTGAAGCCTCTCAAACCAACCTCGGCCGCAATTTACATCAGTTTAAGTCTGTATCAGAACAAGAAGTTAAGAAACTTATCACTGAAATGCCTGTCAAGCACTGCCAACTTGATCCAATGCCAACATGGCGCCTGCTTGAATGTGTTGATGAATTTCTGCCAATCATAACGAAAATTGTTAATATGTCTTTAACGCTTGGAGAAATGGCCCTTGAACTGAAGCATGCACTTGTGAAACCACTTCTGAAGAAAGAAGGTCTTGAACTGGTCAAAAAGAATTATCGGCCCGTCTCAAACCTTTCTTTCCTGAGTAAAATCATTGAGAGTGCTGTAATCAAACAGTGTGTTGATCACCTCACTCAGAACAATCTTGACGACGAAAAACAATCAGCCTACAAGCAATTTCATAGCACAGAAACGCTCTTAACAAAGATCCATAATGACATTATGCTTAATCTGAGCAATATAATGGGGAGGTGACAATGCTGGTGTTGTTGGACTTGTCTGCTGCATTCGACACAATTGATTATGGCATTTTGCTAGAAAGACTGCGTAACAGTTATGGTGTGCAAAGTGCCGCCTTAAGAAGGTTCAAATCTTATATTTCTGAAAGATCACAGTCTGTGATAATTAATGATAAAATGTCAAGCAAACTTCCTCTCAATTTTGGAGTTC
Organism: Platynereis dumerilii; assembly: GCA_026936325.1. Lineage (NCBI taxonomy): Eukaryota > Metazoa > Annelida > Polychaeta > Phyllodocida > Nereididae > Platynereis > Platynereis dumerilii. The sequence continues at coordinate 11,216,254 of JAPTHN010000009.1, forward strand.
CTCAAGGTTCCAAACTTGGACCAATCTTTTTTAACTCCTATGTTGCCCCAATCAGTGAAGTAGCACAAAGAAATGAAGTTCACGATCAGAAGTACGCTGATGATGAGCAACTTATCCTGTCGTTTAAACCAACCTTTTTGGGTGAAGAACATGCAAAACAGAAAATGGAAAATTGCATTGCTGAAATCAGAAATTTCTTGCATGACAACAAGCTGTGCAATAATGGAGATAAAACTGAACTTCTTCTGATTGGAGCACCAAACCAACTGAAGAAACTTCAAATGACGTCTATCAATGTTGACAATGTTGAAATCAAAATTGCCAACCATGTCCGCAATTTAGGAGTGCTCTTTGACAAAAATATGACCATGGAGAAGCAGATCAACAAAATGTGTCGTAACGCATATTTCAATTTGAGAAACTTGTCGAAACTCCGAAAAAACCTGGACAAGGAAATAGTTAAAACTGCTGTCAATGCACTTGTCACTCCTCATTTAGACTACGGAAATGGGCTGTTGTATGGCACTGCTACCCGATTGTTAAATAAACTTCAGGTTGCTCAAAACTCGGCAGTTCGATTAATTGAGAGATTGAAAAAACACGAAAGTGTCAGCCAGAGTAGGAAACAACTGCACTGGTTACCAATCACAGCAAGAATTCAGTTCAAATTGATGACAACTACATGGAAGGCTATGAATAATCAGGCACCGCAATACATCCAAGAACATGTTCAAGTCAAATCTCAACAAGAACATAAGCTAAGAAGCAACCCAAGCTGCTGTTAGCTAAACCTGCTCCATGCAACAAAAATTAGTTGGAAGATCGGGCATTTTCCTATGCAGCACCAAAACTCTGGAACACCTTGCCTGAAAAAGTGAGAACTGCACAAACATTAGAAAGCTTCAAGAAGAATCTAAAAACCCATTTGTTACAGAATTCCTACAAGTGATTTGATCTGAAAAAGCGCTGATGAGCAGTTTACTGAAATTAGCGCTATATAAATCCATATTATTATTACCTATTTTGGTTACCCTCTCTTTGGCAGTTGAAATGTGATGAAATTACATTTTTTCGCTCTTTTTCGATCTGTACCAAATTTTAAGAGGGCTGGATTGGGTCACGGATTTTTGGGCCAGCACAAACTCTACAGCATTGAAAAGTACAATAAATAAGCAATTCAAATTGGCCCAACTCACTCATGAAATGCGGCAAAAGTAGAATTTTTAGCCATTTTCGCACAGGGACCAAATTTTGTGCAAATGTGTGATTTTTTGCCATTTTCGCACAGAGACCAAACTTATTGAAGCTACAGGGGTTCGCAATAATTTTGCGCCGCAGAAAACTATGCACCATTGAATTCTATATGAAGTTACCATTTCATTCATGCCAGACACTAGTGGCCTAGCAATTTTGTTCACCCTTTAAAACGCTGATGAAATCCGGAAAATGTGGAATTTTTAGCTATTTTCGTGCACCGACCAAACATTGTGCAGCTAGGGGGGTTCACAATAATTTTGCCCGCAGAAAACTATACACTATTTAATTCTATATGAAGTTACCATTTCATTCATACCAGAAACTAATGGCCCGACCAATGTAGAATTTTTAGCTATTTTCGTGCAAGGTCAAAAGATTGTGCAGCTGGGGGGTTCACAATGATTTTGCACTGCACAAAACTATACACCATTGAATTCTATATGAAGTTACCATTTCATTCATACCAGACACTAGTGGCCTAGCCATTTTGTTCACCCTTTTAAAAGCTTATGAAATCCGGAAAATGTTGAATTTTTAGCTATTTTCGTGCTAGGACCAAAGGTTGAGCAGCTGGGGGGGTTCACAATAATTTTGCGCCGCGGAAAACTATACACTATTGAGTTCTATATGAAGTTACCATTTCATTCATACCAGACACTAGTGGCATAGCCATTTTCTTCACCCTCGAAATAGCTTATGAAATCTCAAAAATGTGGAATTTTTTCCCATTTTCGCACAGGGACCAAACTCTTCTAATTAACTGGTATAAGCAACTTGTGGTTTATATAAAATGGGGAAATGTTATGAGTCAACCTATCATCATTAAAAAAGGAACTCGGCAAGGAGGCCTGTCTTCACAATTTCTCTTCAATTTACTATATCAAGATCTTGTGAATGAACTGTCAGAAATGAAATGTGGGATAGCAATAGAAGATACATCTTATAATTTATGTTGCTATGCAGACGATTTATTATTGTCTAGTCTTACTATCACCGGACTTCAAAGACTCATAGATGCAGCAGATGATTATATCAACCGACATGGTTTACGCTTTAATCCCCAAAAAACCATGTGTGCCACCTTCGGAAAGTGCTCCTTTCAAAACAGACAGTGGTATCTTTACGGTACAAAGCTTCAGGAAACAACAGAGATCAAGCACCTGGGAGTGATTCTCAGCAACGACAGAAGAAGACATGCAGACAGCAGAATTCAGGCTGCGCGCAGAGCGTTCTACTCTCTGCAGGGTGCTGGTCTCTGTGTTAACGGCTGCAACCCTTCTACTATAGCCCAACTGTACACCACAGCTGTCCGACCCGTCCTAACGTATGGTTTAGAATGTGTTAATTTATGTAAAACTGTAATGAAAGATCTTGAAAAAGTGCAGAGTAAGTTTTTGAAAGCAGCCATTGGTGTGAAGTCAAGATGCAGGTCTTCTCCTTTGTTACATGCACTTAAGATTTGTGATTTATCGACATACGTTGAAATGCAAAAGTTGTCTCTGTTTAAAAACATATTTACGTCTTCGTCTCGCACCAGAACTCTGTATAAGATGTTTTTAACTCGTGCCTTACAAGGCAGGCTACCAAGTCAGTTTAATTTAACATCATCTGTTTTAAAAATTTGTCAAAAATATGATGTGTCTCTAGTCAAATTACTCTGTGATAAAACTTATAAATCAAAATGTAAAACTTTAATGAAAATGAGACCTGAATGTGGCATAGCTGATAGTGTGAGATACTGTCTTTTTTCTAGTCCAACAGATAATGTGATGTTAAATAACCTTTTGTGCTGCTACTGACTGTGATATGTACCAATTGTGCTTTAAAATTTTTTTTATAATTTGTTGTTTTTAATCGAATTGCAATATGTGTTTTTATAATTGTATAATGTATATATATATATATGTTTCTCTCCATTGGAGGCTTAATAAAGTCAAATTCAAATTCAAATTCAAATTAGTGCAGCTAGGGGGGTTCACAATAATTTTGCGCCGCAGAAAACTATACACCATTGGATTCTATATAAAGTTGCCATTTAATTCATACCAGACACTAGTGGCCTAGCCATTTTCTTCACCCTCTATAAAGTTGATGAAAGCCGGAAAATCTGGAATTTTTAGCGATTTTCGTGCGCCGACCAAAGATTGTGCAGCTAGGGGGGTTCACAATAATTTTGCGCCGCAGAAAACTATACACCATTGAATTCTATATGAAGTTGCCATTTCATTCATACCAGACACTAGTGGCCTAGCAATTTTGTTCTCCCTCTAAAAAGCTGATGAAATCCGAAAAATGTAGTAGAATTTTAAACAATTTGTGTGCACCGACCAAACATTGTGCAGCCAGGGGGGTTCACAATAATTTTGCGCCACAGAAAACTATACACCATTAAATTCTATATAAAGTTGCCATTTCATTCATACCAGACACTAGTGGCCTAGCCATTTACCTCACCCTCTATAAAACTGATGAAATGCTGAAAATGTAGAAGTTTTAGCGATTTTCGTGCCCCGACCAAACATTGTGTAGTAGGGGGGTTCACAATAATTTTGCGCCGCAGAAAACTATACACCATTGAATTCTATATGAAGTTGCCATTTCATTCATACCAGACAATAGTGGCCTAGCCATTTTGTTCACCCTGTAAAACGCTGATGAAATCCAGAAAATGTGGAATTTTTAGCGATTTTCGTGCACGGACAAAACATTGTGTAGTTGGGGGTTCACAATAATTTTGCGCCGCAGAAAACTATACACCGTTGTATTCTATATGAAGTTGCTATTTCATTCATACCAGACACCAGTGGCCTAGCCATTTTGTTCACCCTGTAAAATGCTGATGAAAGCCGGAAAATGAAGAATTTTTAGCGATTTTCGTGCACCGACCAAACATTGTGTAGTTGGGGGGTTCACAATAATTTTGCGCCGCAGAAAACTATACACCATTGAATTCTATATGAAGTTGCCATTTTATTCATACCAGACACTAGTGGCCTAGCCATTTTTTTCACCCTCTATAAAGCTGATGAAATCCAGAAAATGTAGAATTTTCAGTGATTTTCGTGCACAGACCAAAGATTGTGCAGCTGGGGGGGTTCACAATAATTTTGCGCCACAGAAAACTATACACCAGTGAATTCTATATGAGGTTGCCATTTTATTCATACCAGACAATAGTGGCCTAGCCATTTTGTTCACCCTGTAAAAAGCTGACGAAAGCCGGAAAATGTAGAATTTTTAGCGATTTTCGTGCAAGGACCAAAGATTGTGCAGCTGGGGGGATTCACAATAATTTTGCGCCGCAGAAAACTATACACTATTGAATTCTATATGAAGTTACCATTTCATTCATACCTGACACTAGTGGCATAGCCACTTTCTTCACCTTCCAAATAGCTTCATAAATGTCAAAAATGTGGAATTTTTTCCCATTTTCGCATAGGGACCAAACATTTTGCTGCTAGGGGGGTTCACAATAATTTTGCGCCACAGAAAAATATACACCGTTGAATTCTATAAAGTTGCCATTTCATTCATACCAGACAATAGCGGCCTAGCCATTTTCTTCACCCTCTATAAAGTTTATGAAAGCTGGAAAATGTGGAATTTTTAGCGATTTTCGTGCACCGACCAAAGATTGTGTAGCTAGGGGGGTTCACAATAATTTTGTACCGCAGAAAACTATACACCATTGAATTCTATATGAAGTTGCCATTTCATTCATACCAGACACTAGTGGCCTAGCAATTTTGTTCACCCTGTAAAACGCTGATGAAAGCCGGAATATGTGGAATTTTTAGCCATGCTCGCAAAGGAACCAAACTTTGTGCAGCTATGGGGGGTTCACAATAATTTTGCGCCGCAGAAAACTATGCACCATTGAATTCTATATGAAGTTACAGTTTTAATCATACCAGACACTAGTGGCCTAGCCATTTTGTTCATCCTGTAAAAAGCGGATGAAAGCCGAAATATGTGGAATTTTTAGTCATTTTCTCAAGGTAACAAAACCTTGTGCGGCTATGGGAGGTTCACAGTAATTTTGCGCCGCAGAAAACTATACACCAAATTTTGAATTCTATATGAAGTTAACATTTCACTCATACGAGACACTAGTGGCCTAGCCATTTTTTTCATCCTGTAAAAAGCTAATCAAAGCCGGAATATGTTGAATTTTTAGCCATCTTCGCAAAGGGGCCAAACTTCATGCAACTATGGGGGGTTCACAATAATTTTGCGCCGCAGAAAACTATACACGATTGAATTCTATATGAAGAAACAGTGTCAATCATACCAGAGACTAGTGGCCTAGCCATTTTGTGCATCCTGTAAAAAGCTGATGAAAACCGGAATATGTTGAATTTTTAGCCATTTTCGCAAGGGAACCAAACTTTGTGCAGCTGCAGGGGGTTCACAATAATTTTGCGCCGCAGAAAACTATGCACCATTGAATTCTATATGAAGTTACAGTTTCACTCATACCAGACACTAGTGGCCTAGCCATTTTTTTCACCTTGTAAAAAGCTGATGAAATGCGGAAAATGTGGAGTTTTTAGCAATTTTCGTGCGCCCACCAAAATTTGTGCATCTATGTACAAGGGTTCACAATAATTTTGCGCCAAAGAAAACTATACACCATTGAACTCTATATGAAATTACCATTTCAATCGTAGCAGACACTATAGTGGCCTAGCCATTTTGTTCATCCTGTAAAAGGCTGATGAAATCCGAAAAATGTAGAATTTCTAGCGATTTTCGAGCACCGACAATTTTTGTGCAGCTAAGGGGGCTCACAATAATTTTGCGCCGCAGAAAACTATACATTATTGAATTCTATATGAAGTTAACATTTCACTCATATGAGACACTAGTGGCCTAGCCATTTTGTTCATCCTGTAAAAAGCTAATCAAAGCCGGAATATGTGGAATTTTTAGCCATTTTCGCAAAGGGACCAAATTTTGTGCAGCTATGGGGGGTTCACAATAATTTGCGCCGCAGAAAACTATACACCATTGAATTCTATATGAAGTTACCATTTCACTCATACCAGACGCTAATGGCCTAACCATTTTGTTCACACTGCAAAAAGCTGATGAAATGCGGAAAACTTTTTAGCAATTTTCATGCATCCACCAAACTTTGTGCACTTACAGGGTCTTGACAATGATTTTGCGCCGCAGAAAACTATACACCATTGAATTCTATATGAAGTTAAAGTTGTATTCATACCAGACAATAGTTGCCTAGCCATTTTGTTCACCCTGTAAAAAGCTGATGAAAGCCGGAATATGTTGAATTTTCAGCCATTTCGCAAAGGGACCTAATTTTGTGTCGCTATGGGGGGTTCGCAATAATTTTGCGCCGCAGAAAACTATACACGATTGAGTTCTACATCAAACTCCACAGCAGTGAACAGCTGAACAAATAGGGAATTGAAATTGACCCAACTTTAGTGGCCTAGCCATTTTGGTTAGCCTCAGCTAAGCAGGTGAAATAGGATGAATTTGCTTTTTCTCGCTTTTTTTCAATTTGGTCGGAAGTTGAAGAGGTCGGGCTGGGGTGACCGCATTTTTGGGCCAGAACAAACTCCACAGCAGTGAACAGCTGAACAAATAGGGAATTGAAATTGACCCATCTTTAATGGCCTCGCCATTTTGGTTAGCCTCAGCCAAGCAGGTGAAATGGGATGAAATTGCTTTTTTCCGCCTTTTTCAATTTGGCCCGAAATTGAAGAGGTCGGGCTGGGGTGACCGCATTTTTGGGCCAGCACAAACTCCACAGCAGTGAACAGCTGAACAAATAGGGAATTGAAATTGACCCAACTTTAGTGGCCTAGCCATTTTGGTTAGCCTCTGCTAAGCAGGTGAAATGGGATGAAATTGCTTTTTTTTGCCTTTTTCAGTTTGGCCCGAAATTGAAGAGGTCGGGCTGGGGTGACCGCATTTTTGGGCCAGCACAAACTCCACATCATTGAACAGCTGAACAAATAGGGAATTGAAATTGACCCAACTTAAGTGGCCTAGCCATTTTGGTTAGTCTCTGCTAAGCAGGTGAAATGGGATGAAATTGCTTTTTTCCGCCTTTTTCAATTTGGCCCGAAATTGAAGAGGTCGGGCTGGGGTGACCGCATTTTTGGGCCAGCACAAACTCCACATCATTGAACAGCTGAACAAATAGGGAATTGAAATTGACCCAACTTTAGTGGCCTAGCCATTTTGGTTAGCCTCTGCTAAGCAGGTGAAATGGGATGAAATTGCTTTTTTCTGCCTTTTTCAGTTTGGCCCGAAATTGAAGAGGTCGGGCTGGGGTGACCGCATTTTTGGGCCAGCACAAACTCCACAGCAGTGAACAGCTGAACAAATAGGGAATTGAAATTGACCCAACTTAAGTGGCCTAGCCATTTTGGTTAGTCTCTGCTAAGCAGGTGAAATGGGATGAAATTGCTTTTTTTTGCCTTTTTTCAATTTGGCCCGAAATTGAAGAGGTCGGGCTGGGGTGACCGCATTTTTGGGCCAGCACAAACTCCACAGCAGTGAACAGCTGAACAAATAGGGAATTGAAATTGACCCAACTTTAGTGGCCTAGCCATTTTGGTTAGCCTCTGCTAAGCAGGTGAAATGGGATGAAATTGCTTTTTTCCGCCTTTTTCAATTTGGCCCGAAATTGAAGAGGTCGGGCTGGGGTGACCGCATTTTTGGGCCAGCACAAACTCCACAGCAGTGAACAGCTGAACAAATAGGGAATTGAAATTGACCCAACTTTAATGGCCTAGCCATTTTGGTTAGCCTCTGCTAAGCAGGTGAAATGGGATGAAATTGCTTTTTTCCGCCTTTTTCAATTTGGCCCGAAATTGAAGAGGTCGGGCTGGGGTGACCGCATTTTTGGGCCAGCACAAACTCCACAGCAGTGAACAGCTGAACAAATAGGGAATTGAAATTGACCCAACTTTAGTGGCCTAGCCATTTTGGTTAGCCTCTGCTAAGCAGGTGAAATGGGATGAAATTGCTTTTTTCCGCCTTTTTCAATTTGGCCCGAAATTGAAGAGGTCGGGCTGGGGTGACCGCATTTTTGGGCCAGCACAAACTCCACAGCAGTGAACAGCTGAACAAATAGGGAATTGAAATTGACCCAACTTAAGTGGCCTAGCCATTTTGGTTAGCCTCTGCTAAGCAGGTGAAATAGGATGAAATTGCTTTTTTCCGCCTTTTTCAATTTGGCCCGAAATTGAAGAGGTCGGGCTGGGGTGACCGCATTTTTGGGCCAGCACAAACTTCACAGCAGTGAACAGCTGAACAAATAGGGAATTGAAGTTGACCCAACTTTAGTGGCCTAGCCATTTTGGTTAGTCTCTGCTGAGCAGGTGAAATGGGATGAAATTGCTTTTTTCCGCCTTTTTTCAATTTGGCCCAAAATTGAAGAGGTCGGGCTGGGGTGACCGCATTTTTGGGCCAGCACAAACTCCACAGCAGTGAACAGCTGAACAAATAGGAAATTGAAGTTGACCCAACTTTAGTGGCCTAGCCATTTTGGTTAATCTCTGCTAAGCAGGTGAAATGGGATGAAATTTCTTTTTTTTTGCCTTTTTTCAATTTGGCCCGAAATTGAAGAGGTCGGGCTGGGGTGACTGCATTTTTGGGCCAGCACAAACTCCACAGCAGTGAACAGCTGAACAAATAGGGAATTGAAATTGACCCAACTTTAGTGGCCTAGCCATTTTGGTTAGCCTCTGCTAAGCAGGTGAAATAGGATGAAATTGCTTTTTTCCGCCTTTTTCAATTTGGCTCGAAATTGAAGAGGTCGGGCTGGGGTGACGGCATTTTTGGGCCAACACAAACTCCACAGCAGTGAACAGCTGAACAAATAGGGAATTGAAATTGACCCAACTTTAGTGGCCTAGCCATTTTGGTTAGCCTCTGCTAAGCAGGTGAAATAGGATGAAATTGCTTTTTTCCGCCTTTTTCAATTTGGCCCGAAATTGAAGAGGTCGGGCTGGGGTGACCGCATTTTTGGGCCAGCACAAACTCCACAGCAGTGAACAGCTGAACAAATAGGGAATTGAAATTGACCCAACTTTAGTGGCCTAGCCATTTTGGTTAGCCTCTGCTAAGCAGGTGAAATGGGATGAAATTGCTTTTTTCTGCCTTTTTCAGTTTGGCCCGAAATTGAAGAGGTCGGGCTGGGGTGACCGCATTTTTGGGCCAGCACAAACTCCACAGCATTGAACAGCTGAACAAATAGGGAATTGAAATTGACCCAACTTTAGTGGCCTAGCCATTTTGGTTAGTCTCTGCTAAGCAGGTGAAATGGGATGAAATTGCTTTTTTTTGCCTTTTTTCAATTTGGCCCGAAATTGAAGAGGTCGGGCTGGGGTGACCGCATTTTTGGGCCAGCACAAACTCCACAGCAGTGAACAGCTGAACAAATAGGGAATTGAAATTGACCCAACTTTAGTGGCCTAGCCATTTTGGTTAGCCTCTGCTAAGCAGGTGAAATAGGATGAAATTGTTTTTTTCCGCCTTTTTCAATTTGGCCCGAAATTGAAGAGGTCGGGCTGGGGTGACCGCATTTTTGGGCCAGCACAAACTCCACAGCAGTGAACAGCTGAACAAATAGGGAATTGAAATTGACCCAACTTTAGTGGCCTAGCCATTTTGGTTAGCCTCAGCTAAGCAGGTGAAATGGGATGAAATTGCTTTTTTCCGCCTTTTTCAGTTTGGCCCGAAACTGAAGAGGTCGGGCTGGGGTGACCGCATTTTTGGGCCAGCACAAACTCCACATCATTGAACAGCTGAACAAATAGGGAATTGAAATTGACCCAACTTAAGTGACCTAGCCATTTTGGTTAATCTCTGCTAAGCAGGAGAAATGGGATGAAATTACTTTTTTTCGCCTTTTTTCAATTTGGCCCGAAATTGAAGAGGTCGGGCTGGGGTGACCGCATTTTTGGGCCAGAACAAACTTCACAGCAGTGAACAGCTGAACAAATAGGGAATTGAAATTGACCCAACTTTAGTGGCCTAGCCATTTTGGTTAGCCTCTGCTAAGCAGGTGAAATGGGATGAAATTGCTTTTTTCCGCCTTTTTCAATTTGGCCCGAAATTGAAGAGGTCGGGCTGGGGTGACCGCATTTTTGGGCCAGCACAAACTCCACAGCAGTGAACAGCTGAACAAATAGGGAATTGAAATTGACCCAACTTTAGTGGCCTAGCCATTTTGGTTAGCCTCTGCTAAGCAGGTGAAATGGGATGAAATTGCTTTTTTCTGCCTTTTTCAGTTTGGCCCGAAATTGAAGAGGTCGGGCTGGGGTGACCGCATTTTTGGGCCAGCACAAACTCCACATCATTGAACAGCTGAACAAATAGGGAATTGAAATTGACCCAACTTTAGTGGCCTAGCCATTTTGGTTAGCCTCTGCTAAGCAGGTGAAATGGGATGAAATTGCTTTTTTCCGCCTTTTTCAATTTGGCCCGAAATTGAAGAGGTCGGGCTGGGGTGACCGCATTTTTGGGCCAGCACAAACTCCACAGCAGTGAACAGCTGAACAAATAGGGAATTGAAATTGACCCAACTTTAGTGGCCTAGCCATTTTGGTTAGCCTCTGCTAAGCAGGTGAAATGGGATGAAATTGCTTTTTTCCGCCTTTTTCAATTTGGCCCGAAATTGAAGAGGTCGGGCTGGGGTGACCGCATTTTTGGGCCAGCACAAACTCCACAGCAGTGAACAGCTGAACAAATAGGGAATTGAAATTGACCCAACTTTAGTGGCCTAGCCATTTTGGTTAGCCTCTGCTAAGCAGGTGAAATGGGATGAAATTGCTTTTTTCTGCCTTTTTCAATTTGGCCGGAAATTGAAGAGGTCGGGCTGGGGTGACCGCATTTTTGGGCCAGCACAAACTCCACAGCATTGAACAGCTGAACAAAGAGGGAATTGAAGTTGACCCAACTTTAGTGGCCTAGCCATTTTGGTTAGTCTCTGCTAAGCAGGTGAAATAGGATGAAATTGCTTTTTTTCGCCTTTTTTCAATTTGGCCCGAAATTGAAGAGGTCGGGCTGGGGTGACCGCATTTTTGGGCCACCACAAACTCCACAGCAGTGAACAGCTGAACAAATAGGGAATTGAAATTGACCCAACTTTAGTGGCCTAGCCATTTTGGTTAGCCTCTGCTAAGCAGGTGAAATGGGATGAAATTGTTTTTTTTTGCCTTTTTCAATTTGGCCCGAAATTGAAGAGGTCGGGCTGGGGTGACCGCATTTTTGGGCCAGCACAAACTTCACAGCAGTGAACAGCTGAACAAATAGGGAATTGAAGTTGACCCAACTTTAGTGGCCTAGCCATTTTGGTTAGCCTCTGCTAAGCAGGTGAAATAGGATGAAATTGCTTTTTTTCGCCTTTTTTCAATTTGGCCCGAAATTGAAGAGGTCGGGCTGGGGTGACCGCATTTTTGGGCCAGCACAAACTTCACAGCAGTGAACAGCTGAACAAATAGGGAATTGAAGTTGACCCAACTTTAGTGGCCTAGCCATTTTGGTTAATCTCTGCTAAGCAGGTGAAATGGGATGAAATTGCTTTTTTTCGCCTTTTTTCAATTTGGCCCGAAATTGAAGAGGTCGGGCTGGGGTGACCGCATTTTTGGGCCAGAACAAACTTCACAGCAGTGAACAGCTGAACAAATAGGGAATTGAAATTGACCCAACTTTAGTGGCCTAGCCATTTTGGTTAGCCTCTGCTAAGCAGGTGAAATAGGATGAAATTGCTTTTTTCCGCCTTTTTCAATTTGGCTCGAAATTGAAGAGGTCGGGCTGGGGTGACCGCATTTTTGGGCCAGCACAAACTCCACAGCAGTGAACAGCTGAACAAATAGGGAATTGAAATTGACCCAACTTTAGTGGCCTAGCCATTTTGGTTAGCCTCTGCTAAGCAGGTGAAATGGGATGAAATTGCTTTTTTCCGCCTTTTTCAATTTGGCCCGAAATTGAAGAGGTCGGGCTGGGGTGACCGCATTTTTGGGCCAGCACAAACTCCACAGCAGTGAACAGCTGAACAAATAGGGAATTGAAATTGACCCAACTTTAGTGGCCTAGCCATTTTGGTTAGCCTCTGCTAAGCAGGTGAAATGGGATGAAATTGCTTTTTTCTGCCTTTTTCAGTTTGGCCCGAAATTGAAGAGGTCGGGCTGGGGTGACCGCATTTTTGGGCCAGCACAAACTCCACAGCATTGAACAGCTGAACAAATAGGGAATTGAAATTGACCCAACTTAAGTGGCCTAGCCATTTTGGTTAGTCTCTGCTAAGCAGGTGAAATGGGATGAAATTGCTTTTTTTCGCCTTTTTTCAATTTGGCCCGAAATTGAAGAGGTCGGGCTGGGGTGACCGCATTTTTGGGCCAGCACAAACTCCACAGCAGTGAACAGCTGAACAAATAGGGAATTGAAGTTGACCCAACTTTAGTGGCCTAGCCATTTTGGTTAGCCTCTGCTAAGCAGGTGAAATAGGATGAAATTGTTTTTTTCCGCCTTTTTCAATTTGGCCCGAAATTGAAGAGGTCGGGCTGGGGTGACCGCATTTTTGGGCCAGCACAAACTCCACAGCAGTGAACAGCTGAACAAATAGGGAATTGAAAATGACCCAACTTTAGTGGCCTAGCCATTTTGGTTAGCCTCAGCTAAGCAGGTGAAATTGGATGAAATTACTTTTTTCTGCCTTTTTCAGTTTGGCCCGAAATTGAAGAGGTCGGGCTGGGGTGACCGCATTTTTGGGCCAGCACAAACTCCACAGCAGTGAACAGCTGAACAAATAGGGAATTGAAATTGACCCAACTTTAGTGGCCTAGCCATTTTGGTTAATCTCTGCTAAGCAGGTGAAATGGGATGAAATTGCTTTTTTTCGCCGTTTTTCAATTTGGCCCGAAATTGAAGAGGTCGGGCTGGGGTGACCGCATTTTTGGGCCAGCACAAACTTCACAGCAGTGAACAGCTGAACAAATAGGGAATTGAAATTGACCCAACTTTAGTGCCCTAGTCATTTTGGTTAGCCTCAGCTAAGCAGGTGAAATGGGATGAAATTGGTTGTTTTCGCTTTTTTCAATTTGGCACGAAATTGAAGAGGTCGGGCTGGGGTGACCGCATTTTTGGGCCAGCACAAACTCCACAGCAGTGAACAGCTGAACAAATAGGGAATTGAAAATGACCCAACTATAGTGGCCTAGCCATTTTGGTTAGCCTCTGCTAAGCAGGTGAAATGGGATGAAATTGCTTTTTTCTGCCTTTTTCAGTTTGGCCCGAAATTGAAGAGGTCGGGCTGGGGTGACCGCATTTTTGGGCCAGCACAAACTCCACATCATTGAACAGCTGAACAAATAGGGAATTGAAATTGACCCAACTTAAGTGGCCTAGCCATTTTGGTTAGTCTCTGCTAAGCAGGTGAAATGGGATGAAATTGGTTTTTTTCGCCTTTTTTCAATTTGGCCCGAAATTGAAGAGGTCGGGCTGGGGTGACCGCATTTTTGGGCCAGCACAAACTCCACAGCAGTGAACAGCTGAACAAATAGGGAATTGAAATTGACCCAACTTTAGTGGCCTAGCCATTTTGGTTAGCCTCTGCTAAGCAGGTGAAATAGGATGAAATTGCTTTTTTCTGCCTTTTTCAATTTGGCCCGAAATTGAAGAGGTCGGGCTGGGGTGACCGCATTTTTGGGCCAGCACAAACTTCACAGCAGTGAACAGCTGAACAAATAGGGAATTGAAATTGACCCAACTTTAGTGGCCTAGCCATTTTGGTTAGCCTCTGCTAAGCAGGTGAAATAGGATGAAATTGCTTTTTTCCGCCTTTTTCAATTTGGTTAGCCTCAGCTAAGCAGGTGAAATGGGATAAAATTGCTTTTTTTCGCCTTTTTTCAATTTGGCCCTAAATTGAAGAGGTCGGGCTGGGGTGACCGCATTTTTGGGCCAGAACAAACTCCACAGCAGTGAACAGCTGAACAAATAGGGAATTGAAATTGACCCAACTTTAGTGGCCTAGCCATTTTGGATAGCCTCAGCTAAGCAGGTGATATGGGATGAAATTGCTTTTTTTCGCCTTTTTTCAATTGGGACGGAAATTGAAGAGGTCTAGTTGGGGTGACCGCATTTTTGGGCCAGCACAAACTCCACAGCAGTGAACAGCTGAACAAATAGGGAATTGAAATTGACCCAACTTTAGTGGCCTAGCCATTTTGGTTAGCCTCAGCTAAGCAGGTGAAATGGGATGAAATTGGTTGTTTTCGCCTTTTTTCAATTTGGCCCGAAATAGAAGAGGTCGGGCTGGGGTGACCGCATTTTTGGGCCAGAGCAAACTCCACAGCAGAGAACTGCTGAACAAATAGGGAATTGAAATTGACCATACTTTAGTGGCCTAGCCATTTTGGTTAGCCTCAGCTAAGCCGGTGAAATGGGATGAAATTGCTTTTTTCTGCCTTTTTCAGTTTGGCCCGAAATTGAAGAGGTCGGGCTGGGGTGACCGCATTTTTGGGCCAGCACAAACTCCACAGCATTGAACAGCTGAACAAATAGGGAATTGAAATTGACCCAACTTTAGTGGCCTAGCCATTTTGGTTAGTCTCTGCTAAGCAGGTGAAATGGGATGAAATTGCTTTTTTTTGCCTTTTTTCAATTTGGCCCGAAATTGAAGAGGTCGGGCTGGGGTGACCGCATTTTTGGGCCAGCACAAACTCCACAGCAGTGAACAGCTGAACAAATAGGGAATTGAAATTGACCCAACTTTAGTGGCCTAGCCATTTTGGTTAGCCTCTGCTAAGCAGGTGAAATAGGATGAAATTGTTTTTTTCCGCCTTTTTCAATTTGGCCCGAAATTGAAGAGGTCGGGCTGGGGTGACCGCATTTTTGGGCCAGCACAAACTCCACAGCAGTGAACAGCTGAACAAATAGGGAATTGAAATTGACCCAACTTTAGTGGCCTAGCCATTTTGGTTAGCCTCAGCTAAGCAGGTGAAATGGGATGAAATTGCTTTTTTCCGCCTTTTTCAGTTTGGCCCGAAACTGAAGAGGTCGGGCTGGGGTGACCGCATTTTTGGGCCAGCACAAACTCCACATCATTGAACAGCTGAACAAATAGGGAATTGAAATTGACCCAACTTAAGTGACCTAGCCATTTTGGTTAATCTCTGCTAAGCAGGAGAAATGGGATGAAATTGCTTTTTTTCGCCTTTTTTCAATTTGGCCCGAAATTGAAGAGGTCGGGCTGGGGTGACCGCATTTTTGGGCCAGCACAAACTCCACAGCAGTGAACAGCTGAACAAATAGGGAATTGAAATTGACCCAACTTAAGTGGCCTAGCCATTTTGGTTAGCCTCAGCTAAGCAGGTGAAATGGGATGAAATTGCTTTTTTCCGCCTTTTTCAATTTGGCCCGAAATTGAAGAGGTCGGGCTGGGGTGACCGCATTTTTGGGCCAGCACAAACTCCACAGCAGTGAACAGCTGAACAAATAGGGAATTGAAATTGACCCAACTTTAGTGGCCTAGCCATTTTGGTTAGCCTCTGCTAAGCAGGTGAAATGGGATGAAATTGCTTTTTTCTGCCTTTTTCAGTTTGGCCCGAAATTGAAGAGGTCGGGCTGGGGTGACCGCATTTTTGGGCCAGCACAAACTCCACAGCATTGAACAGCTGAACAAATAGGGAATTGAAATTGACCCAACTTTAGTGGCCTAGCCATTTTGGTTAGCCTCTGCTAAGCAGGTGAAATGGGATGAAATTGCTTTTTTCCGCCTTTTTCAATTTGGCCCGAAATTGAAGAGGTCGGGCTGGGGTGACCGCATTTTTGGGCCAGCACAAACTCCACAGCAGTGAACAGCTGAACAAATAGGGAATTGAAATTGACCCAACTTTAGTGGCCTAGCCATTTTGGTTAGCCTCTGCTAAGCAGGTGAAATGGGATGAAATTGCTTTTTTCCGCCTTTTTCAATTTGGCCCGAAATTGAAGAGGTCGGGCTGGGGTGACCGCATTTTTGGGCCAGCACAAACTCCACAGCAGTGAACAGCTGAACAAATAGGGAATTGAAATTGACCCAACTTTAGTGGCCTAGCCATTTTGGTTAGCCTCTGCTAAGCAGGTGAAATGGGATGAAATTGCTTTTTTCTGCCTTTTTCAATTTGGCCGGAAATTGAAGAGGTCGGGCTGGGGTGACCGCATTTTTGGGCCAGCACAAACTCCACAGCATTGAACAGCTGAACAAAGAGGGAATTGAAGTTGACCCAACTTTAGTGGCCTAGCCATTTTGGTTAGTCTCTGCTAAGCAGGTGAAATAGGATGAAATTGCTTTTTTTCGCCTTTTTTCAATTTGGCCCGAAATTGAAGAGGTCGGGCTGGGGTGACCGCATTTTTGGGCCACCACAAACTCCACAGCAGTGAACAGCTGAACAAATAGGGAATTGAAATTGACCCAACTTTAGTGGCCTAGCCATTTTGGTTAGCCTCTGCTAAGCAGGTGAAATGGGATGAAATTGCTTTTTTTTGCCTTTTTCAATTTGGCCCGAAATTGAAGAGGTCGGGCTGGGGTGACCGCATTTTTGGGCCAGCACAAACTTCACAGCAGTGAACAGCTGAACAAATAGGGAATTGAAGTTGACCCAACTTTAGTGGCCTAGCCATTTTGGTTAGCCTCTGCTAAGCAGGTGAAATAGGATGAAATTGCTTTTTTTCGCCTTTTTTCAATTTGGCCCGAAATTGAAGAGGTCGGGCTGGGGTGACCGCATTTTTGGGCCAGCACAAACTTCACAGCAGTGAACAGCTGAACAAATAGGGAATTGAAGTTGACCCAACTTTAGTGGCCTAGCCATTTTGGTTAATCTCTGCTAAGCAGGTGAAATGGGATGAAATTGCTTTTTTTCGCCTTTTTTCAATTTGGCCCGAAATTGAAGAGGTCGGGCTGGGGTGACCGCATTTTTGGGCCAGCACAAACTTCACAGCAGTGAACAGCTGAACAAATAGGGAATTGAAATTGACCCAACTTTAGTGGCCTAGCCATTTTGGTTAGCCTCTGCTAAGCAGGTGAAATAGGATGAAATTGCTTTTTTCCGCCTTTTTCAATTTGGCTCGAAATTGAAGAGGTCGGGCTGGGGTGACCGCATTTTTGGGCCACGACAAATTCCACAGCAGTGAACAGCTGAACAAATAGGGAATTGAAATTGACCCAACTTTAGTGGCCTAGCCATTTTGGTTAGCCTCTGCTAAGCAGGTGAAATGGGATGAAATTGCTTTTTTCCGCCTTTTTCAATTTGGCCCGAAATTGAAGAGGTCGGGCTGGGGTGACCGCATTTTTGGGCCAGCACAAACTCCACAGCAGTGAACAGCTGAACAAATAGGGAATTGAAATTGACCCAACTTTAGTGGCCTAGCCATTTTGGTTAGCCTCTGCTAAGCAGGTGAAATGGGATGAAATTGCTTTTTTCTGCCTTTTTCAGTTTGGCCCGAAATTGAAGAGGTCGGGCTGGGGTGACCGCATTTTTGGGCCAGCACAAACTCCACATCATTGAACAGCTGAACATATAGGGAATTGAAATTGACCCAACTTAAGTGGCCTAGCCATTTTGGTTAGTCTCTGCTAAGCAGGTGAAATGGGATGAAATTGCTTTTTTTCGCCTTTTTTCAATTTGGCCCGAAATTGAAGAGGTCGGGCTGGAGTGACCGCATTTTTGGGCCAGCACAAACTCCACAGCAGTGAACAGCTGAACAAATAGGGAATTGAAGTTGACCCAACTTTAGTGGCCTAGCCATTTTGGTTAGCCTCTGCTAAGCAGGTGAAATAGGATGAAATTGTTTTTTTCCGCCTTTTTCAATTTGGCCCGAAATTGAAGAGGTCGGGCTGGGGTGACCGCATTTTTGGGCCAGCACAAACTCCACAGCAGTGAACAGCTGAACAAATAGGGAATTGAAAATGACCCAACTTTAGTGGCCTAGCCATTTTGGTTAGCCTCAGCTAAGCAGGTGAAATTGGATGAAATTACTTTTTTCTGCCTTTTTCAGTTTGGCCCGAAATTGAAGAGGTCGGGCTGGGGTGACCGCATTTTTGGGCCAGCACAAACTCCACAGCAGTGAACAGCTGAACAAATAGGGAATTGAAATTGACCCAACTTTAGTGGCCTAGCCATTTTGGTTAATCTCTGCTAAGCAGGTGAAATGGGATGAAATTGCTTTTTTTCGCCGTTTTTCAATTTGGCCCGAAATTGAAGAGGTCGGGCTGGGGTGACCGCATTTTTGGGCCAGCACAAACTTCACAGCAGTGAACAGCTGAACAAATAGGGAATTGAAATTGACCCAACTTTAGTGGCCTAGCCATTTTGGTTAGCCTCTGCTAAGCAGGTGAAATGGGATGAAATTGGTTGTTTTCGCTTTTTTCAATTTGGCACGAAATTGAAGAGGTCGGGCTGGGGTGACCGCATTTTTGGGCCAGAACAAACTCCACAGCAGTGAACAGCTGAACAAATAGGGAATTGAAAATGACCCAACTATAGTGGCCTAGCCATTTTGGTTAGCCTCTGCTAAGCAGGTGAAATGGGATGAAATTGCTTTTTTCTGCCTTTTTCAGTTTGGCCCGAAATTGAAGAGGTCGGGCTGGGGTGACCGCATTTTTGGGCCAGCACAAACTCCACATCATTGAACAGCTGAACAAATAGGGAATTGAAATTGACCCAACTTAAGTGGCCTAGCCATTTTGGTTAGTCTCTGCTAAGCAGGTGAAATGGGATGAAATTGGTTTTTTTCGCCTTTTTTCAATTTGGCCCGAAATTGAAGAGGTCGGGCTGGGGTGACCGCATTTTTGGGCCAGCACAAACTCCACAGCAGTGAACAGCTGAACAAATAGGGAATTGAAATTGACCATACTTTAGTGGCCTAGCCATTTTGGTTAGCCTCAGCTAAGCAGGTGAAATGGGATGAAATTGCTTTTTTTCGCCTTTTTTCAATTTGGCCCGAAATTGAAGAGGTCGGGCTGGGGTGACCGCATTTTTGGGCCAGAACAAACTCCACAGCAGTGAACAGCTGAACAAATAGGGAATTGAAATTGACCCAACTTTAGTGGCCTAGCCATTTTGGTTAGCCTCAGCTAAGCAGGTGATATGGGATGAAATTGCTTTTTTTCGCCTTTTTTCAATTGGGACGGAAATTGAAGAGGTCAGGGTGGGGTGACCGCATTTTTGGGCCAGCACAAACTCCACAGCAGTGAACAGCTGAACAAATAGGCAATCCAAATTGACCCAACTTTAGTGGCCTAGCCATTTTGGTTAGCCTCAGCTAAGCAGTTGAAATGGGATGAAATTGCATTTTTTCACAACTGGGACCGAACTTGAAGAGGGCGGGGTGGGGTGGCCGCATTTTTGGGCCAGCACAAACTCCACAGCAATGAACAGCTGAACAAATAGGCAATCCAAATTGGCCCAACTTTAGTGGCCTAGCCATTTTGGTTAGCCTCAATTTAGCAGTTGGAATGTGATGAAACTAATTTCCGACTCCTGTGCCTTTCTGAAAGAGACTCCCGTTCCCACTGTGACTCCTTAGGTCTCCTGAATTAGGCAAATCATTTTTTTTTTATTGTGCATTCTTGTAAATAATTTCTTGGGGGTGGGGGTTTTAGCCTTGATTTAAGAAAACTTTGGTTACTTGTCCCGCTTGAAGTAAATAATTACTGTTTATCAAATTGTCGCCCCTAATATTACACTTCTGTAGATTTGTGTATTTAAATTGTCCTTGCAGCAATTGATCAAATATGATTATGTCTCACAAGCACAAAATTAATGTTGTTTTCACAATACCATTAAACTTTCTTTTTTTAAGCACCCGGATTTATTATATAATAGGCCAATTATTGTGTAAATTAATATTGGTTTTGGTGTGAAGATCTGTCATGTCTAGAACTGATTTAATTCTGCTGTTTTTGCAGCATTATCCACAGGCCAGAACCTGAATGGAGAATTTTCTTAAATAAAGTATTGTCTTACATGTCTATAGTCATACTATTTGCTATATAATGACTGTAAGATTCTGGTCTTGTGACAAGCAAGACTCCAGACAAATAAATTAAGACTCTTTCAGGTCCAGCCTGCGCATTCTCTAACCTTTAAATACTTTATTTCCACAATTATTATCTACATTTTGATCCAATATTATATGACCTTCTTGCACTGGTAAGGGTCAATGAACTTTGTGACCTACATTAGAGGCTTCATTTCTGAGATTCTTCAATTCAACTTTATTTCACATTATAGCATACCAAAATTGCTCATTGGGTGCTTCAATGGTGATTGCAATCCAAAAATACACGAAAAACCACTTTAAATGGATCTGGCAGCTTTTTAACATCGCCAGTCTGCAGCCTGGTTCCGTGTTTGGTCCAGAAATTCGTCTGCATTACGTTGTCGGCCACCTAGCGGAAATGCGGTGAACTACAATTCGCGTATTGATGGCGATCTTCCATCAACCTAGTGCGGCTAGCTTCAACTTCCTGCGGCTAACGATTATTATGTGCGGCTGACGTGATTAAGTGCGGCTAGCTTCCAACAAGCTAGCAGCGCGGGAAGGCCGGGTCGTGCATATACACGGTTCTACGGTTCCGGCGCCATCTTGACCTCGTTCTGGATGTTCGGGTAAACAAACGCACGTGGCCTGTAGCAGGAGCTGTAGAGACGCTGTGCAGCCTAGCTGTCACAGCAGTTGGGGGCAAAAATCGTCGTAAATCAACGCTTTTGAATCCGGAAAAAAATACCTGGTTGAGGAATAAGGGCAGGGTAGTCCGTCAGCACTGTATTTGATGTGATTCCAGTGTTATTGTCCTCATAAAACCCCCGTGAATACGGCGATTCTGTCCCTGTCAGTGTCAATTGACTGCCAACCACTGTTTTTACCGCCTTTTTAGCAGCTTTTAGAGGTTGTAGTGGTTTTAGTAGTTTTTAGTAGAAACTCCTGCTTAAACATTTTAAGCAGAATGGATTTTACTGTACATATTTACAGAATCATTACTCCTGAAAGGAGGTTCGTCTGAAATCAAAAGACGGGAATTCACTTGAAGAAGAAGAAGAAGAAGAAGGACATCCTAAAGCACCTAACTGCAAGCGCCCACAGTTTGCTGACTAAAACACCTGAGTCTGTTTCAGCAATAGGCCTTTATACAATGTGAATTCAATGCTGAGTGGCGATATCAGACAGCTGAATGTGCATTCAAAGTGCTATTCTGTACAAGGCCATGAAACTTTATAAATAGCACTTTTCACTCCAATAGTTCAGAATTTTAAATTGGTTATTCAATCAAATGGCAATCCTGTGTATTGGATTTGCTCAATTGATCAAAGAACTTCCCAGCCTTTCTCAACTGTAATTCACACTCTCATTAGGCCTAAATAGCAATTATCTGTGGTTCAAAGCAGGGTCGTTCATTAATTATGTTACCTTAAATTCCAATTAATAGATTTGACCATGTTTTGCTTTGATTTTTTATTTTCAATGCACCTGCAGATGAGTTGTGTTACTTGTGTATAATATTATAAGGGAAGTGTACCTATATTGAATCACCTATAGATAATTTCAATGCCCTATTTCTCACACAAGGAAATACCAGAGAGGTAAATTATTGGATTTAAGGCACACATACATAATGTAACTTATAGTGGACCCTGTTTCCTGAAACTTTTCCTCATATTAGACCTGCAGTTCAATATTGGAACTAGTACTAGTGGTCCATTATGGGGATCAGGTTGTCCAATATATATTGGTACACATAGTTCAAGATAGCTGGCTGCATGCCATTCCGTAACCCCTGCAGGGGTCCCGGAAGGAAACGCGGGCAGCACGGGAAGTCGGATGAAAAAGGGCAAATCATATTCACACCAATTTCACTTGACAAAATTTAAATAGAGAGTCAATAACAATTTCGAATACATATGATTACTAATCTGTGCCTAAAATTACCAAAATAAGGCAGAATATTGTTTTTTTATTAAGATCAAAAGGGTGCACCTTGCCCCCCCCCCCTTGGACAAGGGCAGGAGGAGCAATTAATTGTCCCCCGTGTCCCCCCTGTTCCGGCACCCCTGAACGCCTGACGGTGGAATGTTACACTCTGGAACTATTCAGCACTTTGTAATTAACTTTAACCTGGAGAGGGGAGGCAAGAGCAATTAAAGGATGCAACAGCGGCATTGTAGGAAATTGATAGGGCTAGGGAGGAGTCAGAATAAGAGAAAACATAAAGAGAGGAGACAGGGAGGGATGAAGCGTTGAGGGAGGAGGCAAGAGCAGTCCAACGAGCCGAGACCTCCACTGCAGGAAGGAGGCAAGAAGGAAGAGTCAGATTGGGAGAAAGCAGTGAGGGAGGAGAGAGAGACAGAGACAGAGAGGAGATTCATTAGCAATCCAATTAAGGAGCCAAGAGCTACGCTGTATGAGAAGACAAGAGCTGAGGAGTCAGAATGGGAGAAGACGGACAAGGAGGAGGTCGAGAGTGAGGAGACAGAGGGACGAAGCATAGCAGGAAGAGGCAGTGAGGAGGTATGAGCAATCCAAGGACCCAAGAACTGCACTGTAGGAGGAGAAAATTAGCTAGAGAGGAGTCACAATGGAGAACAGCAGAGAATGAGGAGGCACAGGGGGAGAAAGTATAGAAGGAGGAAGCATGGAGGGAGAAAGCATAGAGAGAGCAGAGGATAGGGACGAGGTAAGAGCAATCCAAGGAGCCAAGAACTACACCACATACACTGTGGAGAGAGCAGATGCAGAGAGAGCAGATGCAGAGAGAGCAGATGCAGAGAGAGCAAGAGCAATCAAATTAACCAAGAGCGATACAGTAGGAAGGAGACAGAGAGGAAGCATAGAGGGAAGACTTGGAAGAGGCAGAGAGAACAGAGGAGAATTGTGAGGGTTAGTTCACCTGGTAGTGTACTGAGATACCAATTGCTGGGTCCAGCTTCATTTCCCACTTTGGTTGCATCAGCTGGAATTATGAATTTACGGAAGTGACCAATGCAATGAGTGGCACTGAAAAATGTGACACATTTGACCTCTCTCATGCATTGTAGTCACTGGTGGCATTTGACAGCAGTTTCATCTCATCACTGTATTCCCTTCCTGTTCTTGTTAACAAGTGTATAAATACGGGATGTATGCACCTCCCCTGCCTCCTTCTCAGGTCTTGTCGTTAGTCTTGTTGTATATTATGTCTCATGTCCCTCTAAAATACAGGTCTTCTCCCTACTCCCTTTCTGTGTGCCTCTCCTTCACTTTTCTCTCTCTCCCTCTCTGCCTCCTCCCTGGCGCTGCCTTCTCATGCTCTGTATTCGTCCTTAATCCCTCTATCGACTATAGAGGTCTATTGCTGCCTCTGAAGTAGCTCATTATCTTGTGTCCTTCCCCAGCCCATACTCTGCCCTAGCGCATACTCCTCCTCTGTAGCTCTGCCTTCTCCATAGCTTTTGCATTCTCCAGTTGTTCTTGTCGCCTGCATAGCTCTTGCATCCTCCATATCTGCCTCCTCCCACTCTGCACTTTTTCTTATTCCCCACCCTATCACTGCCTTTCTAATAGCTCACACTCTGCCTCCTCCATAGCTTTGCCTCCTCCATTCCTCCTCACCAGCTCTATAGCTCCTCCCTAGCTCATACTCTACCTCGTCTGTAGCTCGGCCTCCTCCCTAGCTTTGGCTTCTCCCTAGCTCTGTCTCCTCAATAACTCTTATCTCTTTCTCATCCCAATCTGCATTGTTCATTACTCTCTGTCCACTAAGGCTATTGCTGCCTCCCTGATTGCTCACACTCTGCCTTTTCCCTAGCTCTGCCTCTTCCATAGGTCTGGTGGAGGCAGAGCTGTAGTGAGAGAACAGCGCTACAGAGGAGGCAGAGCTCGGGAACAGGCAGGGCCAGGGAGTATTAGCTGTTAGGGAGGCAGTGTTAGCTACAGAGGGTTGGAAGTAAGCAGCAATTGCCAATGTTGAGTGGGAGGAGCCAATTGCATGGGTACTATGGAGCAGGCAAGTGCTGTGGGAGTGTGGAAGCTTGTGGAGGAGACAGAGCTCGGGAGCAGACAAAGCTAGGGGGAAGCAATCTTGAGCATGAGCTATTTGGGAAGAAGCAATAGTTATGGAGGGCAGGGAGTAAGGAACAATGCAGAGCGGGAGGAGGCAGAGATGGAGAATGCGACAGCTATGGAGGAGACAAGAGCCATTGGAGAAAGCAAGAGCTATGGAGGAGGAAGAGCTTTTGAGTAGGCAGAGTATGAGCTAGGGAGGAGACAGAGCTATGGCGGAGGCAGAGCTACGTACGACACAAGAGCGATCAGCGATGGCCAACGGAGGAGGCATAATATGAGGTATAAGGGAGGTAGCATTGCCGCAGCAACAGCTATAGAGGGCAGGGAATAAGGAACAAGCATCCTCGGATACAATGGCTGGTTAATCCTATGGGAAAGTAGAAGGTGTGATTTGCAGCATGCGAGAGCGTCTGAGGCAAAAAATATGAGTGTAGGAACAGTGGAACTGGAGGTTGAGGTATAGTAGGGTGATGTCTGCGTGAACTAGATTCTCTTGACGTGAGGGTATAGCAATGAAGTATAGGTGCAACTTGCTGCAGTGAGCATTGCGCAAGTGTTTGAGTAGAGCGTGACAGCAGACACTAGTGTCTAACAGAGTCACTGCCCATATAGAGCTACAGGCCGACAAATTCATAATGTGGAATACTTGTACCAAATTTCATAACTCTAAAATAAGCGGAATATTAAGGTCACAAATGGACAGTTCAAGAATGACAAAAGATGGCTGCCAGAAAGGCCTACATCTTGAATTTATCGTCATGTTCCCAATCAATACCCACAGGCGTACACCTGAACCAAATTTTATAACTCGTAAGTGAAATATTAAGGTCACATTTGGCATTCCAGGAATGAAGAATGATGGCTGCTAAAATGCACGCTATCTCAGTTGTCTCGACAGGTAGGCTACTCATTCTTCTGCTTTCACCCCTAGCATATAACTACCAAACTAGCAAAAAAATTTTTTTTTGCGAGGACACCCCCTGACGTGACCCCCTCCCGGACTTGTAAAATATAGAATTTTAAAATTACCTCCTTCCGAGGAGAGCCCCAGCCTAGAAATATAACTAGCATAAATAAAAATTTCTGCAAGTACCCCCCCCGGATGTGACTCCCCCCCGGGCCTTGTATAGAATATAAAATTTAATACCTCCCGAGGTGACCCCAGCCTATCTAGCAGAAATAAACTTTTTTTTTTTTTGCGAGTACTCCCCCCCCGAGGTGACCCCCTCGGGACTTGTAAAATCCTAAATTTTTTAATTACCTCCCTCCGAGGTGACCAACCTAGAAACATAACTAGCAAAAAAAAAAATTTCTGCAAGCTCCCACCGGATGTGACCCCCCCCCGCGGGCCTTGTATAGAATATAAAATTTAATACCTCCCCCGAGGTGACCCCAGCCGAGCAATATATCTAGCAGAAAAAAAAAATTTTTTTTGCAAGTATCCCCCCCAGGTGACCCCCCTCGGGACTCGTAAAATCCAAAATTTTTTAATTACCACCCTCCGAGGTGACCCCTAGCCTAGAAATATAACCAGCAAAAAAAATTATTTCTGCAAGTACCCCCCTGGAAATGTCCTCCCCCCCTCGGGCCTCGCACAGAATATAAAATTTAATACCTCCCCCGAGGTGACCCCAGCCTGGCAATATAACAGGCAGAAATTTTTTTTTTTTGCTAGTACCCCCCCGAGGTGACCCCCCTCAGGACTTGTAAAATCTAAAAATGTTTAAATTACCTCCCTCAGAGTCGACCCCAAGCCTAGAGATATCACTAGCAAAAAAAAAAAATTTCTGCGAGTATCCCCCCGGATGTGACCCCCCCCGGGGCCTTGTATAGAATTTAAAATTTAATACCTCCCCCGAGGTGACCCAAGTCTGGCAATATAACAGACAGAAAATTTTTTTTTTGCGAGTACCCCCCCCCCCCCCCCGAGGTGACCCCCCTCGGGACTTTTAAAATCGAAAATTTTTAAAATTACCTCCCTCCGAGGTGACCCCCAGCCTAGAAGTATAATTAGCAAAAAATATAATTTCTGCAAGTACCCCCCTGGATGTGTCCTCCCCCCCCCCCAGGCCTTGCATTCTACATGTCTCCCTATTGGCTGAAATGGCCACTCCCACCAAGTCCCTCATTCTCATTGGCTCTAAATGGCCACACCCCCAAAAATTAAAAATTTTTAAGTACTGCCACAGTTTCAACCGAACAACTGTCAACCCATTACACCTTGCCTAATGCTGTCAAATTAGCCAACTAAGATTGCTTCTAACCAGCAATTACCACAAACACAAACTCAACGCATGATGGCCAAAAATGCATACCTGTCATTATGCGCCACACCTCCAAATATCGACCACACCCCCAAAACCCATTATTAAAAAGGCTAGAGAATTCTCCAGAATTCTCCAGCCAAAAATGCAGAGTGGGAGGAGACAGATAAGGAGGGTGCAAGAGCTATGGAGGAGACAAGAACCATTGGAGAAATCAAGAGCTATGGAGAAGGCAGAGTTAGGGAGGAGAAAGAGCTTTCGAGGATGCAGAGTATCAACTAGGGAGGAGGCAGAGCTTCAGATGAGTCAGAGCTTGGGAGGAGATAGAGCTATGCACGAGGCAGAGCTATGGAGGAGGAAAGAGCTACGGGGGTGTCAGGGTATGAGTGAGGGGTTAAGCAGAGCTAGGCAGTAGGCAGAGTTAGGGAGAAGAAGCAGAGTTATGGAGGAGGAGAGTTATGGAAGAGGTAGAGTTACGGAAGAGGCAGAGCTAGGGAAGAGACAGAGCTGTGGAGGAGGTAGAGCTATGGTGGAGGCAAGAGATACAGAGAAGACTGACCTGGGGATGAGGCATAGGTGGGGAGGAAGAAGAGCTATGGATGAGGCAGAGCTATGGAGGAGGCAGAGCTACAGGAAGAGGCACTGCAGGGAGGAGGCATAGCTGGGGAGGAGTCATAGCTGGGGAAGAGGCAGAGCTACAGAAGAGACAAGAGCTATGGAGGAGGTCGAGCTATGGAGGAGGCTATAGCTACAGGGAAGACAGAGCTGGGAGGAGGCTTAGCAGGGGAGGAGGCAGAACTATGAAGGGGTCAGAGATATGGAGACAGAGCTATGGAGGAGGCAGAGCTATGGAGGAGGCAGAGCTATGGAGGCGGCTGAGCTGCAGGACTGCAGGGAGGAGGCATAGCTGGGGAGGCACAACTGGGGAGGAGGCAGAGCTACAGGAAGAGGCACTGCAGGGAGGAGGCATAGCTGGGAGGAGGCTGAGCTACAGAAGAGACACAGCTATGGAGGAGGTAGAGCTATGGAGGAGGCTAGAGCTACAGAAGAGGCATAGCTTGGGAGGAGGCAAGATAATGAGCTACTTTTTTTTATATACAGCATTTATATAACACCATATTCACGGAGAATCTATGCTCTACGGCACTTTACAATGGAGTGTGGCTGGAGGTGTTGCTGATCACACATGACAGGAGGGTGTCCCCTGCCTACACAACTGGCCACCCTCCCCGGCCCACAGCCACAATCAACTCACTCCAATTAAGTTCCAGGAGCAGAGTTCAGACCCGTGTCCTTAAGTGCCATTGGATACGTAGTCGAGAGCTTTAACCATTAGGCTATGGGAACTCAGGCTTCAAAGGAAGCAATAGAACTTAAGAGAGGGTAGGGAGCAGTGGCGTCCCTATGGGGGGGCACGGGGGGGCACGTGCCCCCCCATATTGGACCTGTGCCCCCCCAGGTGCCCCCCCATATGAACTTTCCAACCCTGGCCAAAATATACAATTAGTGTAGTTGGTGCCCCCCCAGAGAATCGCGTGCCCCCCCAGGTGCCCCCCCGCTCGAGAACCCCCAGTTACGCCACTGGTAGAGAGTAAGGACGAATACAGAGCATGAGGATGCAGGGCTAGGGAGGAGGCAGAGAGGGAGAGAGAGAAAAGTGAAGAAGAGGCACACAGGAAAAAGAAGGGAGAAGACCAGTCCTGTATTTTGGAGTGATTTTGAGACAGATAGAAAACAAGACTAACGACAAAACCTGGGAAGGAGGCAGGGGAGGTGCATACATCCCATATTTATACACTTGGTAATAAGAACAGGAAGGGGATACAGTGATGAGGTGAAACTGCTGTCCAATGCCACCAGTGACTATGATGCGCTTTCATGCGCCACATTTTCAGTGCGACTCATTGTATCTGTAACTTCCAGAAATTCATAATTCCAGCTGACCCGACCAAAGTGGGAACTGAAGCTGGACCCAGCAATTGGCAGCTCAGTACGTGCACTAGCTGTGACTAGCAGTTGAGCTAACCCTCGCAATTCTCCTCTTTTCTCTCTGCCTCTTCCATCTATGCTTCCTCCCTCTCTGTTTCCACCCTCTATGTCTCCTCCCTCTCTGCTTTCTTCAATTCTGACTCTGCCTCAGCTCTCATCTCCTTCCTACTGTATAGCTCTTGGCTCATTTGATTGCTCTTGCCCCCTCCCTCTCCTTTGCTCTCTCTGCCTCTTCCCTCTATACTTCCTCCCTCTCCGTCTTCAACCTCTCTGTCTCCTCCCTCTATGTCTTCTCCCTGTCTGTTTCCTCTGTCTCCTCCCTCTCCATCTCCTCCGTCTCCATCTTCTCCCAACTCGACTCCTCCTTAGTTCTTGTTTCCTTCCTGCAGTGTAGCTCTTGGGCAGTCTTGGTTCATTGGACTTCTCTTGCCTCCTCCCTTGATCAATACTTCCTCCCTCTCTGCCTCCTCCCTTTCCGTTTTCTCCCATTCTGACTCCTCCCCAGCCCTTGTCACCTTCCTACAATTTAGCTGTAACCTCCTATCAATTGCTCCTGCCTCCCCTCTCTGGGTTAAAGTTAGGCCTAAGCACTAGTGCCAAAAAGTTCCAGAATGTAATGTTCAACAAGTGTTTGATTTGGTTCACAAGTTCACAACAGCCATTCCAGCCAAATTGCAGTGATTGCGGAGTGGCATGCAGCGACAATACTTGTGACATTGTGACAACAGCTTTAATGCAATAATTTTAAACTTTAAAATTTAAAGAGAACCTATGTTGGACTAGGCCTTACACTTAATGAATGTGTTCCTGTACTGGAACACCTAGTCCACACCGGACCATAAGTTCCAATATTGCACTACAAGTGTAAATCAGGAAAAATCTGGTCCAATATTACATGTGGCTAAAATTGCACCAGAAGTCAAAAACTTATTTTTGCATTTATTCTAAATTTTGGCAAATGTTGTAACATCAATCTGGACTCATACTGAGACCTTGCCCTGCCTGATGTATTGGTTCTATAATTTATCTCTCAGGTATTACCCTGCTTGAGAAATAGGACAATGAAGTAAGATGGTCATATATATTGACCTGTAAATTTCCCTTTTATATACAACTCGTTTAAGATGATCATCTGCAGGCCTATTGAGAATAATCAAAGCAAAATATTTCAAAATTAGTTCAAGCGATTTTAAGTTAACATCATGACTTTGCTTTATTTGACCAAGAAGGGATAATTGATATAGGAGTGTATGTACGTGAATTGCCATTGAGAAAGACTGGATTTCTATGATCAATTGGGCAAGTCAAACACTCATTGCCATTTAAACTACTTGACAAGAAGTCAGTTGTATCCTCCACTTTTCTCTTCACTGTGGGGAGGGGGCAGGGGTGGATTCACATTTAATCCCCACCCCTGACCCTGGGGGAAAACTGATTATGGATATTCTAGGAAATCCCAAAGGGTAAAGGCATTTTCAAGCCGGAAATCCACAGGTATAATCCCAGAGAAATGCCCCATAGTCTGGGCAGGGGCACCCCATGATCTGTTATACAAATTATCTGTTATGAAACAGGTGCCCGGCTGGCTGGCAGACTGTCAGAACTCTGGGATTTTTCCTGCTGACAAAGTTGTGAGCCAGTACACTTAAATTTCTTCCTGCACCTGCATATTCTGCAATAGAAACTGCAGAATTCTGCAGAAAACTGCAGAATTCTGTAGTTCTGAAAAAAATTCTGCAGTTCTGTAGGAAACTGCAGAATTCTGCAGAAAACTGCAGAATTCTGCAGAAAATTGCAGAATTCTGCAGTTCTGAAAAAAATTCTGCAGTTCTGTAGGAAACTGCAGAATTCTGCAGAAAACTGCAGAATTCTGCAGTTCTGCAGCTCCATGCAGTATTTGTGAACCTCTGGTACTATTAATGCATCTCATAAATTGCAATGCATCTGCTAAGTTCAGACCTCTTTGACAAGGGTCTTGCCACTACCCAGGAAAACGTTGGTTGCGGTTTGGGGTTGAGTGGGGGGGGGGGGTCTGGGGTTTTGATGCTCATCTGCAATGCATTCTGCAGCTTGCAAAATGGTCTGCTTCATCTGCATGGTCCGCATTTTACACTGACCCTGCAAAATGGCATTTTTGCGAGCTGACCGTTCGCCGAAAAATGTGTCGTACGGCAAAAAGAAACAACGACGGACAAAGACTGACTACTGCAGTCTGTAGACCTGGTTGTGGGGTACCTGAAACTTTTTTCTGAACGAAATTTGGTTGAGAATTGACCGAACAGAGAGGCAAAACGTCCATGGAAGTTTATTTTGGTAGAGCACTGTCAGCAGTTTATAAAATGACATTTTTGCGAGCTGACAGATCGCCGAAAAATGTATCGTACGGCGAAAAGAAACAACGACGGACAAAGACTGACTACTGCAGTCTGTAGACCTGGTTGTGGGGTACCTGAAACTTTTTTCGGAATGAAATTTGGTTGAGAATTGGCCGAGCAGAGAGGCAAAATGTCCATGGAAGTTTATTTTGATAGAGGTCATTCCACAAACTGCTACCTGGTAGAACTGACGAATTCTGCAGTTTCCTACAGAACTGCAGAATCTTTTCAGAACTGCAGAATTCTGCAATTTTCTGCAGAATTCTGCAGTTTTTTGCAGAATTCTGCAGTTTTTTGCAGAATTCTGCAGTTTTTTGTAGAACTGCAGAATTCTGCAGTTTTCTGCAGAATTCTGCAGTTTTCTGCAGAATTCTGCAGTTTTTTGCAGAGCTGCATAAAACCCCCCAGGCTGCATATCTCCTACAGAAATACAGATTTTGCTGCAGAAACTTTTCAGAAACACTGCAATGACTGAGGACTACCAAAACCCCGACCCCCCAAACCACAACCCCCCAAACCACGTTTCCTTGGTAGTGGCAAGCCTCATGTCAGAGAGGTCTGAACTTTGAAGATGCATTCCAATAAACTACAGGAAGTAACAGAGGTTCAGAAATCATGCAGGGAGCTGCAGAACTGCAGAATTCTGCAATTTTCTGCAGAATTCTGCAATTTTCTGCAGAATTCTGCAGTTTCCTACAGAACTGCAGAATTTTTTTTTCAGAGCTGCAGAATTCTGCAATTTTCTACAGAATTCTGCAGTTTTTTGCAGAATTCTGCAGTTTTTTGCAGAACTGCAGAATTCTGCAGTTTTCTGCAGAATTCTGCAGTTTTCTGCAGAATTCTGCGGTTTTTTGCAGCTAGCTGCAGAAGTGCATAAAACCTCCCAGGCTGCATATCTCCTACAGAAATACAGATTTTGCTGCAGAAACTTTTCAGAAACACTGCAATGACTGAGGACTACCAAAACCCCGACCCCCCAAACCACAACCCCCCAAACCAAACCCCCAAACCACGTTTCCTTGGTAGTGGCAAGCCTCATGTCAGAGAGGTCTGAACTTTGAAGATGCATTCCAATAAACTACAGGAAGTAACAGAGGTTCAGAAATCATGCAGGGAGCTGCAGAACTGCAGAATTCTGCAATTTTCTGCAGAATTCTGCAATTTTCTGCAGAATTCTGCAGTTTCCTACAGAACTGCAGAATTTTTTTTCAGAACTGCAGAATTCTGCAATTTTCTACAGAATTCTGCAGTTTTTTGCAGAACTGCAGAATTCTGCAGTTTTCTGCAGAATTCTGCAGTTTTTAGCAGCTAGCTGCAGAAGTGCATAAAACCTCCCAGGCTGCATATCTCCTACAGAAATACAGATTTTGCTGCAGAAACTTTTCAGAAACACTGCAATGACTGAGGACTACCAAATCCCCGACCCCCCAAACCACAACCCCCAAAACCAACCCCCCAAATCAATGTTTCCTTGGTAAGCGGCAAGCCCAATGTCAAAGAGGTCTGAACTGTACAGATGCAATACACTGGAGGAAGTAACAGAGGTTCAGAAATCATGCAGTTAGCTGCAGAACTGCAGAATTCTGCAGCTTCCTGCAGATTTTTTTTTGAAACTGCAGAATTCTGCAGATTTTTGCAGAATTCTGCAGATTTTTGCAGAATTCTGCAGTTTTTTGTAGAATTCTGCAGTTTTCTGCAGAATTCTGCAGTTTTCTGCAGAATTCTGCTGTTTTCTGCAGAATTCTGCAGTTTTTTGCAGAGCTGCATAAAACCTCCCAGGCTGCATATCTCCTGCAGAATTACAGATTTTGCTGCAGAAACTTTTCAGAAACGCTGTAGTGACTGAGGACTACCAAAAACCCCGATCCTTCATACAACAATCCCCCAAACCACGTTTCCTTGGTAGCGGCAAGCCCCATGTCAAAGAGGTCTGAACTTTGAAGATGCATTGCAATAAACTGCAGGAAGTAACAGAGGTTCAGAAATCATGCAGGGAGCTGCAGAACTGCAGAATTCTGCAGCTTCCTGCAGAGTTTTTTTTGAAACTGCAGATTTTTTTTGGAACTGCAGAATTCTGCAGTTTTTTTGCAGAACTGCAGAATTCTGCAGTTTCCTGCAGAATTCTGCAGTTTCCTGCAGAATTCTGCAGTTTTTTGCAGAATTCTGCAGTTTTTTGCAGAACTGCAGAATTCTGCAGTTTTTTGCAGAACTGCAGAATTCTGCAGTTTTTTTGCGGAACTGCAGGAAGAAATTATATACTCCTCTTGTGAGCTGGGAGCCAATTTTTGGTGTTCGACCGATGAAATTTGTAGTCAGGTAATGAGAAAGCAGTTGAGGCCGCTAGCTGGGAAAAAAAATTATTCATATCAGCTGGCTGGGAGGTGCTGAATGACGCTTGGCAACTCAGCCGGCAGCATAACAGATCATTTCTTCCAGTTGCATAAAAAAATGATATGGGCATGATAAAAACCAGGGCTTTGGAGTCGGGTAATAATTGAACCGAATCCGACTCCCGACTCCTTGGCTTTCTGAAAAGCGACTCCGACTCCAACTCCTTGGGCCTCCTGAATTACGACTCCGACTCCTGACTCCGCTTATCACCATTATTGCACGTAAATATTACATGTTTAACAGGGGTAATTCTATAGGGTTTTCATAGGATTTTGTATGTGCTTGTTTAGGAAGTTTTATTTAAAATTTGGAATACATTTCATTTTTTTGTAACTGTGTTTTTGTAAATTATATTAATCAACTTAAGGAGTCAGGAGTCACCAATTTAATTTCCGACTCCGACTCCAACTGACAATCAAAGTTCGACTCTGACACCGACTCCGACTCCACCCAAAAACCTCTGACTCCACGACTCCGACTCCGACTCCAAAGCCCTGATAATAACACACTGTCATGAGGTGAGATGTTCAATGACTTACTCCAAAGCCCTGATTATAACACACTGTCATGAGGTGAGATGTTCAATGACTTGACATGACCGACTAAGTTGACTTAATTAGTCATCCTCTGTGACTTCACTTGACTAACTATGAAGTTGGCAGTGTTGACTGACTAAGTCAGCTTGGCTAACTAAAAGAATAAATTAACATTGTAAATAAGGGGAATACATTTTTAATCCTGCTCGACGGGCTTAACTGCATGCATATGGTGTGGCGAATTTATCAAAACATTACAGAAATATTCTGTCTTAAAATGTAGACAACATGGTGTAGTTAGGGTCAGAGTCATCCGATTTTGACAATTTTGGTACCATTGGAATCGTCTTTTCAAGACAAATCCAACGGTACCAAATATGTTTTGGTACAAAAATCGGCGGCGGCTGACTTAACACATCGCTGACGGCTTGGATTGCCAATGACTTGACTGGGACTTTTCTATGCATTGACTAACGGCGACGGCTTTTGCCGACGGCTCCAGGGTGGTAGGGGGGATACCCCTTGCTGAATGGTGCATTACTATAATGCATAACATGAGATTTGACAATATATATACAGGCCTTTACAAAATAAAAGAGATCTATATTACTTGCTGATACGGAATAATCGAGTTTAGCAGGTCTACATGCTGTGACAGCCACAGAATCGCCGTATTCACGGGGTTTTTATGAGAAAAATACCGCTGGAATCACATCAAATACAGTGCTGGGGGGTTGTCCTGTCCCCATTCATCACACAGATATTTTTTTCCCGGTTCAAAAATGTTTATTTTCAGCTATTCTAGCCCTCAAATGCTCTGAAATTGTCTTCGCGCCATTGCTAGCTGTAGCCACGTGCGTTTGTTTACCCGAAGTCTCGTTCTGATATTTCTAGGTCAAGATGGCGCATGCCCATATATGGCAAACCGTATAATCGTGTATTGGCTGTTATATATATGCACGACGAAAAAAGATGTGTCGCCGTCACTGATTGGTTGTGAGCAAGACAGAAAAACACTCGAGCGGCACGAGACGACCCGATGGTGTCTTTCAGACCCCACTGGGTCTGATTTAGTGGTCGTAGGGAGCATACGGTTTATAGAATTCCAGAACAATTCGGCCCAGGAACACCATCTGCCCATGGGGCAATTTTTAAATGGCTGTGCTTTATTTAGAGATTACACCGGCTCGGCCAATAGCAATATAAATTGTAGCCTGATGACTGGCGAACTTCGTGTATTACGCCAGACATTGGGCTCTGCAACTGTACGTCAGCACTCAATCCGATCAGCGCAAAACTCAATCCGATCGATGCTGATTGGTCCGCACGCTCATGTGACCGCAACGTCGTTCCAAATCCAACGGCCCATCAGTTTTCACTGTCGAACCTTGTTATTGTGTATTTCCAGTGTCATGATGCCTCATTCGATGGCTTTTGCACAGATATACACGGAAAATGATTGTTGTCGGTGAAATTCTGCTGAATATGTGAGAATAAAGTGACGCCAAGCTTCGCGCCGAAAGTATGCATAATTTCTAGGTCAACTTGATCACGTGACACAGATCAGACAATGTGCATTATTTTGACAAAACCGAGCTGGAAAATGGATTAATTTGGTGGAACATCTTGTGTGCACCCGGCCGAATTGTCAAATGGACTCTTTTCTTGGATATGTGGACTTTTCAGGACGATCGGTTACTCAGGGAAAAAGGTGCACCACATTTTCCGGAGCGTTGTCAGTAAATCCTTATACATTCATGTTTAATTTCATGGCGGCGTCATGCAGTCGAGCTGAAACGGCCGCCCCTGAAGATCGAATTTAAAGCGGATCCTTTGCACCTTTTTTTTGGAGGTCAGTAAACATGTTTTCTTGATTGTGTACAAATTTTGTGGCGATCGGTTGGTAAACAAAAAAGGTGCACGGGTTTTTGTGGAGGAAAGTCGGCTCGTTTTTGATTGGCGTCGCTTGTCCGCATCTGATTCTGGACAAAATATTGAATGTCATGCATGGGAAATTAGCTGTATTTGTCAATTGATCACGTTTAAACAAGTTTTGATGGGTCTGTCCGGTTGGATATCTTTTAAAACTCCCGGAACGAACGTTAAAAACTCGGCGTCTGGAGCTGTCAACAGCGCCAACACGTCAATAAATACCACGTGACCAAAAATCAAAATGGAGGCCAATGCTCGGCCTAAGACATCAGGTAGGCCGAGCGTCTGGGCTATATAAATTGTTCCTAGAAATGGTGCTTTTTAATATTATGCTACATGAAACACTTTTTTTGTACCTGTCTCTGAGCTACATGTCTCCCAGTTACATTCAACCAAGACTGTTCAAATATTTTAGTAGAATGCTTATGAGGTTACTAAATACATTGTTCTCTGTAAAAAAACAAAGAGTTTTGAGTACCCTAAAAACCTATGGCTACTCCTGACCAAACAATCACATGGCTAGAGAATTTTAACGATGATCATGTAGAGAACTCTAGACCAATGTTTTCTCCATCGCATTACTATGATATTGATAAGTTTAATGAGCTTACTGAATCTCTCTCATCAAAAACATTCTCAATTTTAAACACAAATGCTCGAAGCCTGCCTAAACATAAAACCGAATATGAAGTCTTAATGAACAACATCATAAATTTTCATTTTGATGTTCTTACGTTCGAGGAAACTTGGCTTGACGAAAATTTATGTGACTATGTGAAGTTTAAAGGTTACTCGATGATCACTAAACATAAACTCCAAAAAAAGGAAGGAGGAGGTATAGCTATCTTTATTTCTGACAAATTAGAATATAAAGAACTTGCAATTTCCGTTCCGACTGACAAACAAAATCTCTTTGATTGTCTTTTCATTGAAATTGAATATGGAAGAAAATCTATTATACTTGGTGTCTTGTATCGCTCGCCAAGCCATAACAGTGTACATGAATTTAATAATTTTATTGATTCAGTGCTAGAATCTTTTAAGAACTATAAAAATAAGGAAATAATAATTGTTGGTGATACCAATATTGATCTCATCAAGTCTGAAAACAATGCTTTAACAAATGCTTATCTAGACTCATTTATAAGTAATAGCTTTATTCCAAAAATCTCACTGCCAACTAGGGTGACTAACAACTCGGCTACTTTAATTGATCATATATTCCAAAAAATCTCAGATGTTCCAACATACCAAGGAACAATACCAGTTGACATCACTGATCATTATATTAACTTCATTTCCTTAGATTTGACTGACCCTGACGTAAGTCTTGAAAAGAATGTCACATACAGAGTCCAAAACGAGGCGTCAATGAACTCCTTCAAAAATGCTCTTAATGACGCGAACTGGGACGACGTCATAAATTCTTCAAATGTAGACACTGCATATAATTCTTTTATTGATATATACACCAAAATAATGAATGAAAAACTCCCTGTAAGAACTTCTAAGTTTAACAGGAAATTTCATAAAATTAAACCATGGATCACTAAAGGCATCATTACCTCAATGAAACAACGATACAAATTATCTATAAAACTAAAAAAAACCCAAAACCTAGTAAGGCATCAGGAAGAGGAAATTAAATACAAGAGATACAGAAATTGCCTTAATAAATTAATAAGAGCAGCAAAACAACTTCATTGGACAAATTCATTTAAAAGTTGCGAAAAAGACATAAAAGCTACTTGGAAGCAAATAAATAATTTACTAAATAAGAATAATAACAAAAACGATGTGACTAATCATTTTATTACAAATGATAATGTGACACTAAC
Organism: Platynereis dumerilii; assembly: GCA_026936325.1. Classification (NCBI taxonomy): domain Eukaryota; kingdom Metazoa; phylum Annelida; class Polychaeta; order Phyllodocida; family Nereididae; genus Platynereis; species Platynereis dumerilii. The sequence continues at coordinate 11,253,900 of JAPTHN010000009.1, forward strand.
AAATGCAAATGAAATAGCTAACTCTTTCAATGAATATTTCACAAATGTTGGACCAAATTTATCAAACAAAATAACCCCATGCTCTAGGCAGCCGAGTACTTTTCTACCCAATTTAAATCTAGTGGGTTCTCTCTTTCTTAGGCCAACTTCGGTTGAAGAAATTGCAAAAATTATTCAAAAATTCAAATCAAAATCTTCTTACGGATATGATGAGATTAGTCCAAAAATGTTAAAATCAACTTTTCAGCCAATTCTGAGACCGTTGACTCATATGTAACCTTAGTCTTAGGAATGGAATTTTCCCAGACCAAATGAAACTGGCTAAAGTTATCCCAATACATAAAAATGGACCAAAAAGTTCTTTTACAAATTATAGACCTGTTTCTCTCTTGCCTACGTTCTCTAAGATACTGGAACGACTAGTCTACAATAGATTACAAAATTACCTAAAAACAAATGATCTATTAACTCCCTGTCAATTCGGCTTCAGGGAAAATTTATCCACGGACTTAGCCATATTAAAATTACAAGATCTGATTTCAAGGACTTTAAACAAAAAACATAAAGCCCTAGGACTCTTTCTTGATCTAAGTAAGGCGTTTGACACGTTAAATCACCATACACTTCTAGACAAGTTATATCACTATGGAATTCGTGGAATAGCCCACAAATGGTTTTCAAGTTACTTATATGACAGAAAACAATTCACTTATTTTAAACAGATTAGATCTGATACACTACACATTTCCACTGGAGTACCGCAGGGCTCCATACTGGGACCGCTATTGTTTATATTATATATCAATGATATCGCTCAAACAGCATCCAATGCGCAATTTATAATATTTGCAGATGATACGAACATTATATTTCCCTTCGAAAAATCCATAACTCCCTCCATAAACCAGAATATCAATGATCAACTTAAAGAAATAAGTGACCGGTTCTCCGCAAACAAATTATCTATCAATGTCTCGAAAACTAAATTCATGATCTTTCATACGCCAAGGAGCTCAGTAAATGAGGCTAATTTAGACTTTTACCTTAATGGATCTCAAATTGAAAGAGTTCACCAAATTAAATTTCTTGGTGTTATTCTAACTGACACGCTAAACTGGAAAAACCATATTGATGGAACAGCCAATAAAATTTCTCGGATAGCTGGCATTATGAATAAACTTAAACATGAACTTCCTTCCAATATATTATTCACTATTTACAACTCACTGGTGGTACCGTATTTAAACTACAGCTTAATAGCTTGGGGAAATTCACCTAACTCAACAATTAATAGAATCCAAGTTTTACAAAAAAAGGTCATGAGAATCATTGACAAAAAGAGATACAATTCTCACACCACTCATTCATTTCATAAATACAAAAGCTTAAAACTAGCCGACTTATACCAGTTCAGATCTTGTCTTTTATATTACAGAGCCCTGAACAATTACTTACCATCATATTTTAAAGATACTTTAAAAGCAAACGAAACAACTCATTATCATTCCACCCGTGGAAGAGCAAACATCCACATAAACTCAGTTCAATCCCAAATTGGTAAACAATGCCTTAACTACAAAATTGCTCAATCCTGGAACAGCTTACCTGAGGACATTAAATCTCATCGTACAGCCTCTATTCATATCTTTACGTCTAAATTAAAAACCTTTTTCATCAATAAATATTCCTTGCCATGTACCATAAGGAACTGTTACATTTGCAATCGATTTATGCCATAACTGACTGTATTACCTCCATCAGCATTCTACGCAAATTGTCTACTTCTATTTTTAGATTTATGATAGATAAAATTTTAATTCTTATCTAATGTATTAATTGTATGGTCATGTACTCAGAAAATGTAATCCTTGTCACAAGATTGTATATCCACGTAAATTGTCTTTTTCTATTTTTAGATTTATGATAGATAAAATTTCTATTTTTTTAGTTTTATTTTTTCTAAGTGTTTTAAATGTATGGTCATGTAATCAGAGAATGTAATCAGTGTTATAAGATTGTAATTATCTAAAAGGTTAATTAGATGCTGTTTTGTAGTACTAAGCAGGAGTCACTCGCAGTTTTTGTCAAAACTATTGGCCCTGCTGTGCCTTATGATTATATTATATCTATGTATTCATTTTGGTACAAATAAAGTTCAAGTTCAAGTTCTATTGAGAGCCCGGCTCGGCGAATAGCCATGGCGAATTTTTTATTTCACAACAAGATTGAGGCTCATTCTAAGACTGCCTGAAATGTTTTTTCACAGAAACTGGAGAAATTATTTCTTTAAAAAAAAACCTCTGGATAGTGATTGCCCCTGCCTAGGTCTGGATAGGGGAGATTGGGGCACGTTGGACCTCGGGGCAATTGGACCTCGGGGCACGTTGGACCTCGGGGCACGTTGGACATCGATTGGGGCACGTTGGACCTCTATTGGGGCACGTTGGACCTCTATCGGGGCACTTTGGACCTCGATCGGGGCACGTTGGACCTCGGGGCACTTGGACCTCGGGGCACCTTGGACCATTCCAATATTTTTTTTAATAAAAAAATGCATAGTTGGGTCATTCTCAAATTTCGGGACAATTTGCGTCACTCCAGTTCCCTGACATTAATTTGAATGCAATTGATATCTGAAGCGTCACTCCACATCTGTTATTCATATTTTTATTTAGAACCACTGCATTTGGAACAAAAAGTCATTTATTAGACCTTTTTTTGGTGCATTGTGTCCAGTAATCCGTGCCAAATCAGTGGTTTTTCCCTGTCACTGGACCTGACATGACAAAATCAAGTGTTAATTTTCCTCCTAAAGTACCATAATTTCCAAAGTTTCTATGCACGATTCATGAGAATCTTGAATTAATATATACATCGTATTTAACTTTTTTCTTGTTTCATTTCATTGAATTAATTGATGTAAAAGACGTGTCACTAGTTTATGTTAATTTTTTTGTCCACTCCGTTACCAGGCATAGCTCGGCTCGCCATTGTTTTTAATGAGCAATTTCCACTCAATGTCGTAAGATGCACATGCGCCAAGCTACCACAGCTTTGCAGATTTTCATTAAACAGGTATTCAACAAGTTAAGGCATAATTTTCATTGGAACATTTTTTGGTCCCACTGAAATGTCCCCTCCGTTACCTCCAATTCCGAGCTTACCAGTGATACTTTTTCAAAGAAATTTTATTTATCACCTGGTTGGCTGTGAATATCACTTTTTACAGTCAAAATATCAGGGCCTATGATATCGTAAAAAATATCACCCTTCAAGGGCGCTATTTTTTGACAATGGGTATGGCGTCACCAGCATTTCAGCTGCCTGATGACATCACAAACCAAACAATGGCTGAAACAATAGCATTGTGAGGTCATATCCATTGTTGCTCCATGGTGACGTTACATTTTTGTAATGGCAGAAAATAGTCTCTCTTTATAACTCAAAATTTGTGGTAAAACCAGGTGATAAAAACAAAACAACCACGCGTCAGGGCACTTCGTACAATATCACTCGCTGTTGTGTGAATTAATATCACTCTCGCCCTTCGGGCTCGAGTTATATTAATTCACACAACAGCTCGTGATATTGTTACTCAGTGACCCTGACTTGCGTTGTTTTGTTATATTGTATATATTGCTGAGGGTGACAGGATTCAATAGAATGCAATCAAAACTTTTTATCTCCCAAATAGAATGCACTATTAAGAGAAAACCAAACCGTTCCTGTCCACTCCGTTACCATAGGCTCTGATAGTGGAACTCTCCGTTTTTCTGCTCTCTGACGTCGCCGTGCAGAAATAAACTGTTTCCGGGAACCTGTACAATGCAATGGGGCCGGGTTTTTCCGAGGTCCAAAAACACTGTTTAATCAGCCTGACAACATTGGATTAGCCCAACCGAGTCTACTTCTGGGTCTAATCCTTGGATCCCGCCACTTTTACAAGACATACCTGTGATTAATCCGGATATTTCGCTCGATGACGTCCGTCAGGCCGACTACCGCCACATATTTCCGTCTTGGTCGGGCCGTAACAGACGATACAAGTCGTCAATCGACTGGATAATGGTCGGAATCCACGGTAAATATTCCATTTAAGACTCGGCGATGCAAATCCGCGTGTTTGATTGGTTCTACAAGTGCTATGGAGCCTGGAATACAAGCCTCCATTGCCTTCACAATGGTACAAAATGTCGGCGTGTTCCCGGAAAAGTTTTAATCTGGACGGGAACTTCGGAGAGCAGGTAATTGAAGAGTTCCACTATCACAGCCTATTCCTGTCCACTCCGTTACCACAACAAATCAATATTTAATTAAAAGAACAATTGATCTGAGATGAAGTACTTCTGAAAATAAGACTTACATAATTTTTTTCATTTTTTTTTTTCTATTTTTAAATTGCTCAAAATGCAGGTTTTTTGCATCAAAAGTCCCTCCGTTACCACATTTTCCAGGGCATTTTGTCCCGAAATTTGAGAATGGCCCAGTTATCCAAATCCCCAATGAAGAGACCTTCAGCAGTGGTATGCCTTTTAGCCAAAATATTTCATGAGCATTGAAGGAAAAGTTTGAGTTCTATTTCAGCTTTCCTGATTTTTGGCATAAAAAGTGACTTTTTCCAAGTCTCGATGGCTAGGAAACTACCCCCCATATTGGACCTGTGCCCCCCCCAGGTGCCCCCCCCCCATATGAACTTTTCAACCTTGGTAAAATATACTATTAGTATTATGGGTGCCCCCCCAGAGAATCGTGTGCCCCCCCAGGTGCCCCCCCCCCATTCGCGACCCCCTAGTTACGCCACTGCATATTTTCATAAGAGGTTGGGACGGGGCACGTTGGACCATTATAAACTGGATTGACTGACAAAAAATAATCTGCAAAATGCCGGCTGTTTAATTTTTAACATTAATAGAGCACCTAAGTCATTCCTGAGAACAAAATGTGGTCTTTGCTAACTTTCTGAGGAGTATATAATATCTTCCTGCAGTTCTTCAAAAAACTGCAAAATTCTGCAGTTCTGCAAAAAACTGCAGAATTCTGCAGTTCTGCAAAAAGCTGCAGAATTCTGCAAAAAACTGCAGAATTCAGTAGGAAACTGCAGAATTCTGCAGGAAACTGCAGAATTCTGCAGTTCCAAAACAAATTCTGCAGTTTCAAAAAAGAACTCTGCAGGAAGCTGCAGAATTCTGCAGTTCTGCAGCTCCCTGCATGATTTCTGAACCTCTGTTACTTCTTGCAGTTTATTGCAATGCATCTTCAAAGTTCAGACCTCTCTGACATGGGGCTTGCCGCTACCAAGGAAACGTGGTTTGGGGGATTGTTGTATGAGGGATCAGGGTTTTTGGTGGTCCTCTGTCACTGCAGCGTTTCTGAAAAGTTTCTGCAGCAAAATCTGTAATTCTGTAGGAGATATGCAGCCTGGGAGGTTTTATGCAGTTCTGCAAAAAACTGCAGAATTCTGCAGAAAACTGCAGAATCCTGCAGAAAACTGCAGAATTCTGCAGTTCTACAAAAAACTGCAGAATTCTGCAAAAAACTGCAGAATTCTGCAGGAAACTGCAGAATCCTGCAGAAAACTGCAGAATTCTGCAGTTCCAAAAAAATCTGCGGAATTCTGCAGTTTCAAAAAAAAACTCTGCAGGAAGCTGCAGAATTCTGCAGCTGACTGCATGATTTCTGAACCTCTGTTACTTCCTCCAGTGTATTGCATCTGTACAGTTCAGACCTCTTTGACATTGGGCTTGTCGCTACCAAGGAAACATTTATTTGGGGGGTTGGTTTGGGGGGTTGTGTTTTGGGGGGTCTGGGTTTTGGTAGTCCTCTGTCATTGCAGCGTTTCTGAAAAGTTTCTGCAGCAAAATCTGTAATCCTGTAGGAGATATGCAGCCTGGGAGGTTTTATGCAGTTCTGCAAAAAACTGCAGATTTCTGCAGAAAACTGCAGAATTCTGCAGGAAGCTGCAGAATTCTGCAATTCTACAAAAAACTGCAGAATTCTGCAAAAAACTGCAGTTCCAAAAAAATCTGCAGAATTCTGCAGTTTAAAAAAAAAAATCTGCAGGAAGTTGCAGAATTCTGCAGCTAACTGCATGATTTCTGAACCTCTGTTACTTCCTCCAGTGTATTGCATCTATACAGTTCAGACCTCTTTGACATTGGGCTTGCCGCTACCAAGAAAACATTTATTTGGGGGGTTGGTTTGGGGGTTTGTGTTTTGGGGGGTCTGGGTGTTGGTAGTCCTCTGTCATTGCAGCGTTTCTGAAAAGTTTCTGCGGCAAAATCTGTAATCCTGTAGGAGATATGCAGCCTGGGAGGTTTTATGCAGTTCTGCAGGAAACTGCAGAATTCTGCAATTCTACAAAAAACTGCAGAATTCTGCAAAAAACTGCAGTTCCAAAAAAATCTGCAGAATTCTGCAGTTAAAAAAAAAAACTCTGCAGGAAGTCGCAGAATTCTGCAGCTAACTGCATGATTTCTGAACCTCTGTTACTTCCTCCAGTGTATTGCATCTGTACAGTTCAGACCTCTTTGACATTGGGCTTGCCGCTACCAAGAAAACATTTATTTGGGGGGTTGGTTTGGGGGTTTTTGTTTTGGGGGGTCTGGGTTTTGGTAGTCCTCTGTCATTGCAGCGTTTCTGAAAAGTTTCTGCGGCAAAATCTGTAATCCTGTAGGAGATATGCAGCCTGGGAGGTTTTATGCAGTTCTGCAAAAAACTGCAGAATTCTGCAGTTCTACAAAAAACTGCAGAATTCTGCAAAAAACTGCAGTTCCAAAAAAATCTGCAGAATTCTGCAGTTTCAAAAAAAAAACTCTGCAGGAAGTTGCAGCCTGGGAGGTTTTATGCAGTTCTGCAAAAAACTGCAGAATTCTGCAGAAAACTGCAGAATTCTGCAGGAAGCTGCAGAATTCTGCAGTTCCAAAAAAATCTGCAGAATTCTGCAGTTTCAAAAAAAACTCTGCAGGAAGCTGCAGAATTCTGCAGTTCTGTAGCAAATTCTACAGTTCTACCAGGTAGCAGTTTGTGGAATGACATTTTTGCGAGCACACAGATCGCCGAAAAAAGTGCCATACGGCAAAAAGAAACAACGACGGACAAAGACTGACTGCTGTATTAAATAGACCTGGTTGCAGAGTACCTGAAACTTTTTTCGGAATGAAATTTGGTTGAGAATTGACCGAGCAGAGAGGAAAAATGTCCATGGAAGTTCATTATGATAGAGCAGGGGCTGTACAAGGGTTAAAATCGACACAATCGACATGGCGACACTGGCCTTCTTAAAAAGTGACACAGGGACACTGGCCCTCTTAAAAATGGAGAGACACTGACAGGTTGACTGATAACAAGAAAATCTTTTTTAAAAAAAAGATAAGCTGGTTGTAGTGATTACAAATTTAAATATTGAAATAGTGTTAATGGTATAAAAATATATTTGAAATGGTGTAGGAGATTTTTCTAGGATGGATGTATATAATTGGGGCTTTTAAGTTATGTTTATATACTGTTGGATAGAAACAGCCGTGCAACATAGTCTTGGAGCTTCTTAGGAGACCCACCAAGAGCTGAATTCAAACCCTGGACCCAGTGATTGGAGCTTAGCATGCCACCACTGCCTCACACTCCCCCCTTTAGAATTAATTATAATATGGAAATATCATAATCTGTTGTCGACATCGATCTAACTTTCCATTTGTCAATTTATCTATCTTTCCACATGTACATATCTATCTACCTATCTATCTGTATCTTTCTTTTATAATAACTTTTCTAATACACAAAAGTCGACATGAACTGGTACCTGTGCTTTGAGATTATGTCTGCTCAACATAACATGTCAAAGGTTGACTTTAACTAAAATATCCTACTGATGTTCTCCTTTTCAAAGCCTGTGCATTTATGATAACATCATATAATATTGTATTGAAGGAGCTTGTGTAAGATATGTAGTTGCCAAGCATATAGTGGCTGGCAGCACAGGCACTCTCCTGGACTGACTGTACAGTCTGTTAGAAATAATATTTATACTGAGTATCAATTGACTAATACAGGAGTGTGCCTGTGCTGGCAGGCCAGAGGAGAGTGACCAGTCATGTGACAGGCCAAAGATATCCCATTGGCTGGCCTTGGGGGTGTGACTGAGTGATACTGAGGGGGGGGGGGCAACAATGACATTGGGGGAATGTTGGTGGCCAGGGAGTTGTGGGGTGTCTCGAAACTGATGACCCCTGATGACCTCTGTGAATCTCAGCTGTAAAACAGCTAGAAACAGCAGCTGCTGACTTGCATTTGAAGAAAAAGAGTAGAAAAGGAAAGTTGTTTAACATTTCATAGGAATGACATGCCCATGAAATGAGTTTTAGCCATGAACAGCTCTGTGACCTGAGATGACCTCATCTGCATATCTCTTTTGCATCTGATTTGCATGTAATCACATGACTACCACTCTCCTGTCGACCAAACTGCTCACCGCTAACTGTTTCAAGCTCTGCATCTTTGTTGATGGCTTTACACATGGTAGATGTGCTGCAGCATGTATGGTACAATCTGTAGTATCTGCAACACTAATACATTTTTCAATGCTCCACTCCATATTACTACAGCATGGAGATATTCTCCTGCTGACACTTTTCCCTATATACCAATTGATACAGTACGCTGGGTGCCTTAAGAAGTATGTGCTATGATAGATCTCATCTTACAGCCCAAGGGCCCAGCTTAAAAAGTGACAAATGACATTTGATATATTCCTTATCATTTATGCTTAGATAAAATGGGACATGAGACATTCATTTTCCCTTTAAATTCCGACATTTGACACTCCATCTGTTTTTGAGACCCATGTATACCCCTAGAGCACTGTCAGCAGGTTATGAAATGACATTTTTGTGAGCTGACCGATCGCCGAAAAACGGGTCGTACGGCAAAAAGAAACAACGATGGACAAAGACTGACTGCTGTATTAAATAGACCTGGTTGCAGAGTATCGGAAACTTTTTTCGGAATGAAATTTGGTTTAGAATTAACCGAGCAGAGAGGCAAAACGTCCATTGAAGTTTATTTTGATAGAGCACTGTCAGTAGTTTATAAAATGACATTTTTGCGAGCTGACCGATCGCCGAAAAACGGGTCGTACGGCGCAAAAAAAACAACGACGGACAAAGACTGACTATTGTAGTCAATAGACCTGGTTGTTGGGTACCTGAAACATTTTTCTGTATGAAATTTGGTTGAGAATTGATCGAGCAGAGAGGCAAAGCGTCCATTGAAGTTTATTTTGATAGAGCAGTTTGTAAAATGACATTTTTGTGATCCCATTTGTTTCCCCACAGTCCTCATTCTTGTATAGGTATTAATGGAGCTTCAGAACTGCAGAATTCTGCAGTTTCCTACAGAACTGCAGAATTTTTTTGCAGAATTCTGCAGTTTTCTGCAGAATTCTGCAGTTTCTATTGCAGAATATGCAGCTGCAGGAAGAAATTTAAGTGTACTGAACTTTCTTCTGCTCCTGAAATTTTATTCCGTGGTCCAACGTGCTCCACATGGCGGACCATTAAAAAAACTATTTTCAAACTTATTTTTCTCCACAACTATAGAAGGCCCTGATTATAAGTGTTCCTAAAATTAACTTCCTGGGTAAACATGGTAAAGTGGAAGTAGTTATTTTTTTGAGGAAATGAACCATATTCCTGTTCTGTCACGATTCACCCCATATTAAGGAACCAAGAAAGCTCAGTAAGCTCAATCCTTTTGGATTTAGTTTCCCTAATATATTAGCCATCAAAATAATAGCTAATAATATTAAAACAAGTAGGGGAGACCGGGGCTGGTTGTCACAGGGGCAGGTTGTCACACTTTTTATTGCATTGAACTATGGAGTTACACAACTCAACCAATCATTGTATACTGCTTTTATAACCAACTGGAGTATTTTTGAAAAATCTTGACCCCTGGAAGGGAGTTTGGTAGGCACACGGTCTATTAAAAATTTCCGGACACAAAAAGTAAATTTTTACCCGCAACTTGCATGTCATCCTACTCATTAACAAATAGTTGTTGAAAAAGGTAAAGTTTATACACATACCATGTAAACAAATCTTTAAATAATGATAGGAAGAACTACTGAAAAATATGATAAGAACAGCCTTTGTCGCCCGTTTTTTGCATTTTCATCAGTCGGGGCAGGTTGTCACAAAAAGACGGGGCAGGTTGTCACACTTTTTGGAGCTGGTTGTTACCCATTAGGACCAGTCTTTTAAACCAAAAAAACTATCACAAATATAAATTGGTAATTTATACATGCTATTTATGACTAAAGATGTATGCAGATATGGCATAGTGTCAAAGTAAATCGATTTCAAATTTATGAAGAAATTTTCATGAAAAAATTGTGATTTTCCTCCTCCTGATCAGAATGCTTTTCGGCTGCTTGGTAAGCTTTCATTTGTAGCACCCTTGTACAGAGTAGCGAGTTTGTTGAGGTCTGCACTGGACAAGCAGAGGATTCCTCATATGTCCAAAATAACTTATTTTAGTCAAAATCTGCCTTACGGAGTCCCACTTCCTGTGTCCGAGCTCTTAACCAAAAGTGTGACAACCTGCCCCGAGAGTGTGACAACCTGCCCCGAAAGTGTGACAACCTGCCCCGAGTGCTGAATAAAAAAGAATGTCCCATAAGATGTCAAGATTTCAAATGATATAGATATATATTGATCAGATAGGTTTAAGTCACTCCCCTTTTAACATTTATATAGATTGGCAGTGCTCCTGCATGCCTTAAATAGAAATAGTAGCATATTTAAGTTCTACACCAGTGGTCGAAATAAAGGGGGGTCAGGGGGGGTTGACCCCCCCAAATGCTAATGGGACCCCCTCAAATACATTTTTCAAAAGGACCCAGAGGGGGTCCTCAAAAAAACCCCCCCCCAAATACTGAAAGTGTGCTGCGAAATGAGCATGAAGCAGCAAGTAAAGCCTAATCAGGAGAAAAAAAACCTCTTGTAATTTACATACATTACCAATAAGGTTTTAACAACTCCTTTTCTGAGATAAAACATAACGTTAAAAAGCCAAGAGTTCATTTTTAGAGCCCCTAAAAAAAGCGGCTTCAGGGCACCTCTGGCGGCCCGCTGGCGGCCCACGGACTGCCAGCTACAAGAACTTCAACCCTTTGGGTCTTCCAACTGAGAGACCCCCCCAAATAACAGGGCCTATTTCGACCACTGTTCTACACAGTGTGACAACCTGCCCCTGTGACAACCAGCCCCGGTCTCCCCTAGTTAGTTGTGCTCTAACTTTCATTTTCATCATTGGTGGCCAAAATGTGTACATAATAGTGTGCTACAAGCCCTAAGACGATTCAGCCAACAATGCAACCTCCAGCCAAGTGCCAAAATTGTTGGGGTGCTTCACACAGTTAGGATCATACACAGCTAGAGTGCAGGGTTGTGAGCTATTTATAGACTAGAAAATGCCCAGTAAACTTTGACAATGAATTATAATTGCCAGCTGGGCTTTTGCTAACAAACACTAATAAATTTATTTTGGGTCCCTATCCGGGGTTCCAACCTGTTCAGGCAAAGACCTTCAGCTGCCTGCCTTCAGCTGCCTGCCTTCAGCTGCTGCCTTCAGCTGCCTGCCTTCAGCTGCCTGCCTTCAGCTGCCTGCCTTCAGCTGCCTGCCTTCAGCTGCCTGCCTTCAGCTGCACAGAGCTCATCACTGCAAAATTTCAGTCCTTGTAGGATAGATGTTTCAAAGCCAAATTGACCTTTACAGGACAATAGCATTAAAGCCAGTGCCATAAAAATGATACAATTTAATTTGAGGCACCTCTTTGCACTCTATTAAAAAAAAACAGTATGTATTTAAACTATGATGGTTTGACCCAGTCAGTATATATATAAATGCCTAAATTATGTGCTGACTCAGTGACCGGGTCAAACCAATTGAGTTGGGAAATATGTGCGACCCATGCACAGAGAACCGCCTTAAAAATGCTGACTAGATGTAAAATATGCTGATGCTAAATCATAGGACTTCAAAACCATTGCAGACATCACACATATATTGTAAGTATAAAATATTTCTCTTATTGATTTCTTTTTCAATGTAATTTGAAATTTCTAAAAATTTGAATTGATATTTATCACATACCTTGTATATTTTTCCCCTTCATCAACAATCAACATAACTTGAAAATGTCTAAAAGTTTGATATACAACATATCGATCTCAACTGTTTTGGTCTAAGTAATTAGTTTCATGCCTTTTGAATTGTGCTATTTTATTAATTTTTTAAAGATGTTTCAAATGACATCATGCTTTTGGTTGTAATATGAAGGTATATATGCAAGGTCTATTATTTTGCAAAATCTCAAATTTGACAATACCGACCAAAGAAATACAAGAACTGGTCACAGCGCTCCTGATGAAACATTGGGGTTAAAAAAATTAGCCCGAAACGGGACCTATACCACCTGAAACTACATGATCATACGAACATTTTAAGACAAAAACAAAAAAATCTGTTTGGAATTTTTTGAGAAATTCAAGTTTTAAGAAATCTGGTTTATCCAACCACTAGAATACATGTGTAATGGCATATAAAACATTAAAAAGCTTGAAAATGTGATTAAACCTGTTGGCTAAGCTCTGTAATGCATTTCAAACAAGTTTTAATGATGAATTAAAAATATTTACTGATTTATGTAAAAAAGTGTGACAAATTGTTGATCACACACAGTAAAAATGCAAAAATGCTAGAAGTGACCCAATTCGAGAATTTTCCTGTGTTTGATTGATAAGAACTTAAGATTATCCTTAACCAGGATATGTGAAGCATATTGAGGCTTTTGAATTGAAAGAATGTCTCAAATGTATTTTCATAGGCTTGGAAAGAGTGGCAAGCAATCAGCTCTCATACCATGTAATGCATTGCAGCCTCTCCTGCACAAAATTCACAACTAATTAAACTCATTTTGAGAATTGTACCCCTTTCCTGCTCTCTTGAAAAAAATAGATGTCATGCATGAATCGTCTATTGAGCTGTTGAAGCTCTTTCTGAATTGGAATGACCGGTCCAAGCATTGGCCTATGTGTAGTTTAACACTTTGAAAGACTTAATGTGCAGTGAAACCGTCAGGGGAAAATTGATTTATCCAATTGCTGATCTTGAGTATCCCTTAAAATGCTGTCAAGTATGTTGCACAGAAAGTATGGAGCTTTACGACAGCTGTTTTATTGCATTCCAGGATGTCATACTCAAATGCTTTGACAACTCCCTTAATTCTTTCCATTCAAAGAAATTGTACCCAGTAAATTTGTTCAGGCTATAGAATATTTCAAAAACCACCATAGCACTCATTTCGATAAGAGGGGTACAAGGTATACCTGGAAAAGTGTAGCAAACATCTTGCTCAATTTTCCACACAGGTTGTTGATAACTGCGATGCCTACTTCGACAGGCTGTCCAACAGCTGTTGATTTGTATAAATTCAGCCAAACTTTTGAATTGTACTCAATTTGAACCATATATATGCTTATTTAGGTCTTAATGTATATTATGCATGAGGGAAATGGTTGCTGCCTACACAAATCTATGAAGAAGTTTGCTGTTTGCATGTGGTTTGGTTGTCGTGACCTGATATATATATGTCACCATGCATATTAACATGCTTCATTCTGTACTGCAAACTTCTCTTCTATGTAGATATTATACCATAAACTAAAAAGGCTAATTAGGAATCAGTAGGCCTCATGACAGGATACACCCCCTACCCTATGGGGTAACTTGGGGGAATTGGGGGGAAAGAAGGAGGTTATGCGGTGAAAGTGGGGGCAAGTGGGGGAAAGTGGGGTGCAAGATGGGGTAAGTTGGGGTAACCGGGGGCTAGCGGGAGGCAACTCGGGCGGAAGTGGGGGGAAAGCGGGGGCTAGTGGGGGAAGTGGGGGGTAAGCGGGGGGAAGTGGGGGCAAGTGAGGGGAAGTGGGGGGTAAACGGGGGGAAGCGGGGTGTTAGCGGGGGCAAGTGGGGGATAAGCGGGGGCAAGTGGGGGGGGGGGTAAGCGGAGGTTAGTGTGGGGGAAGAGGGGGGAAGCAGGGGGCAAAACGGGGGTGAAATGGGGGGAAGCCGATATTATGGGAATAACAAAAGGGAGCGGGGAGTGTATCCTGTCATGAGGCCTATCAGTGCTGAATAATGATTGATCTTTCTGATGAGTGTCAGCTTACTAGTAACATTTATATCCATTTTAGGCATGCTTTAACTTTTTGAAAGCTTTATAAAGCTTCACACATCCATCCTAAGGATAATGCTTCAGATTTCAACAAGTAATGACTAAAAATCTGGGGAAATTGGTTTCTTTTAGCATTTTTGCATTCTTACAGAATGCAATAAACAATTTGTCACATTTATTTCAATAAAGTCAGTAAATATTTTAAATTCATCATCCTATTATTATTATATAATAGTATTCTCGGTGGCCATCTTGAGTGCCAGTTTTACACTCACTCATAAGGCTTTCTCATTTTCCCACTTAGAGTTCTGAAATTTGGTACAGGTATGGGACTATGGGTATGATTTGGGCAGTTGTCGAGAAATCCAAGATGGTGGCCGTTTTGTGGCGGCCATTTTGGCAGCCATCTTTCTTCATTCTTGAACTGCCCATTGTGACTTTAATATTTCACTTACAGTTATAAAATTTGATCAGGAACATGTTGAGAAATCCAAGATGCCGGCCATTTCGGTTGCCATCTTTCTTCATTGTTCAACTGCCCATTGTGACCTTAATATTTCACTTACACTTAGGACATTTGGCACAGGTATTGGCCTGTGGGTATGGATCAGGAACATATTGAGAAATCCAAGATGGCGGCCCTTTTGGCAGCCATCTTTCTTCATTCTTGAACTGCCCATTGTGATCTCAATATTTCGCTTAGAGTTATGAAATTTGGTACAGGTATTGGCCTGTGGGTATCGATCGGGAACATGTTGAGAAATCCAAGCTGGTGGCCATTTTGTGGTGGCCATTTTGGCAGCCTTCTCTCCTCATTTCTTGAACTGCCCATTGTGACCTTAATTTTTCACTTACAGTTATGACATTTGCCACAGGTATTAGCCTGTGGGTATGGACCAGGAACATGTTGAGAAATCCAAGATGCCGGCCATTTTGGAAGCTATCTTTCTTCATTTCTTGAACTGCCCATTGTGATCTAAATATTTCGCTTAGATTTATGAAATTTGGTACAGATATTGGCCTGTGGGTATGAATCGGGAACATGTTGAGACATCCAAGCTGGCCACCAAATGGCCACTTCAGAATGGCTGACATCCTTGAACTGCCCATTGTGACCTTGCTATTTCACTGAGGGTTATGAAATTAGGTAAAGTTATTGGCCTGTGGCCATGGATCAGGAAAATGTTGATAAATCCAAGATTTTGGTCATTTTTGCACCCATCTTTCTTCATTCTAGATAGATAGATAGATAGATAGATAGATAGATAGATAGATAGATAGATAGATAGATAGATAGATAGATAGATACCCACATTGATTGATTGCTTCATTCATTCACTCATTCTCCACACTGCCAAAGTATATCCTTTATCACGGGTGAATGCTAGTTGAAACTTATTTGAAATGCATTACAGAGCTTAGCCAACAAGTTTCATCACATTTTCAAGCTTTTTAATTGTTTTATATGCCATTGCACTTGTGTTCTAGTGGTGGGATAAACCAGATTTCTTAACCCTTTCCAGACTGTGGAGAAAATTGCCAATTTGGGGTTTTTAACCCTTAAACCTAAATTTTCTCAATGAAGACTTGTGAATTCACATAGATAACCATATATCAATATAAAGCTGGGATGGTGAGCTTTACAATGACATGATAGAGAAGACACCTGAGCACACATGAAAAGCACACCTGCCTTAATTACAGGTGAGATGATTAAAAAAGATCAAAGGCACTTAAGCGTGTTTCTTACAATGAGGCCTGTAACATGAAAAATAAGCAAGACTTTTGATGCAATCCAGCACCAAAATATCACCAAATATATTTGCAACAAATTAGATATAATTCTATTTGGTTATAAAGCTCAGGTATGTACAGGTAAGTCAATTATGATTACCTGTGCACCATTTGGCTGGCGGCCGAAAATCGGACTAATTTCTTAGGCTGACAGCAATTCATTGTATACACCATTATTTCACTAGGAGGTGACAGATTTTGATAATACTTGGTGAATCTTTTATAGGTGAGGTTACAGCATGTATAGTATTTGTATACATCCAACCTGAACCCCGTTACCCCTTTACGTGGCCTAATTACAGGTGTGTTAATTAGTGATAATTGACAAGATATACCCAAAATCGAATGTGTCCGGGAAGACTTGCCTCTGAGGGTCCAATAGAAGAGTATAAATATCAGGTTATTAACTAAAACCTTCTTACAAACATGGCAAAGAAGTTAAGAATAAATAAATCATAGTCTCCAATGGTTGCAAAGCTCAGGTATGTACAGGCAAGTAATTCTTAATTATCTATGTACCATTGGACTAGCGGCCGAAAAACTGACTGTATTCTCAGGCTAACAGCAATTCATTACATGGACCATTGGACCATTACTTCACTGATAATTACCTGATTTCTGTAATACTTGGTGATCTTATACAGGTAAGGTTACAGCATCCATTCAATCCATTCCATAATTCACACGTTTGAAAGAAACTTTAGTGTCACCGATATTTGTACTCCCTCACAGCACCCTCGACATGAGGTATTTTGGGAATTGTGGAAATGTTTGATTTTGCATTAATTTTGCTAATTAACATACCAGTAATTAGGTCAGATAAAGGGGTACTGGAATTCAGATAATATGTATAGATGCTGCAACCCAACCTATATAAGATCACCAACTACGTTCAAAACCTAGCAATTATTACATGTACTTGTGAAATAATGTGTCCATGCAATGAACTAGAAATTACTCCGATTTTTGGCCGTTCGCGAAATGGTCCACAGGTGATCATGATTGACTTTCCAGTACATACCTGAGTTTTATAGTCAATGGAAACTATGTTTTATTTATTCTTTACTTCTTTGCCATGTTTTAAGAAGGTTTTAGTTCATAACCTGATATTTATGCTCTTTTGTTGGACCCCCGGACGCAGGTACTGCAGAAGATGTTCGATTTTGCGTATATTTTGCCAATTATCACTAAACAACCCACCTGTAATTAGGCCAGGTAAAGAGGTTATAGGGTTCAGGTCAGATGTGCAAATGCTGTTACCTTACCTGTATAAGATCACCAAGTATGATCAAAATCTGGCAACTACCAGTGAAATAATGGTCCATGCAATGAATTGCCGTCAGCCTGAGAAATTAGTCCGATTTTCGGTCTCTAGTCAACTGGTCCGGAGGTAGTTATAAATGACTTACCTGTACATACCTGAGCTTTGTAACTAAGGGAAACCATTTCTAAGTTATTCTAAACTTTTTTGACATGTTCAAAACAAAGTTTTAGTGTCATAAACTGATATTTATACTCTCCCATTGGGGTGTATTACCTGAAATGTTAGATTTTTGCAAATTTTGCTAAATATTGCCAATTAACACACCTGTAATTGAACCAGGTAAATGGGTAATGGGGTTCAGGTAGGATGTACAGATGCAGTAATCATACCTATATGCGATATTAATACTCCCCCAGTGTAAGTTATGGCAGGGAGTGTTTGATTTTGTGCCTTAAATGCTCAAAAACAAAGCCGAAGGTTGTTTTGCTCTGAGATGACATGTTCAGGGAATTCCCCGGGATTCCCCTTTCCAGATCCCACTTGGATTTCCTGTTCTCACAGGATGAATTTTTGAGGAACAAAAATGGTGATGGGCTGAATGAAAACCTCATTTCCTGATGCACATTCTGTGTGAATTTCATGTTAATATTTCCATTCTAAGGTACTGTACAGGGGGCTAGAGATCGTGGCCCAAATTTGGGCCACGATCCTGGGCACAGTCTGGAAAGGGTTAAAACTTGAATATCTCAAAAAATTCCAAACAGATTTTTTACGTTTTTGTCTTAAAATGTTTGTATGATCATGTAGTTTCAGGTGGTATAGGTCCCGTTTCTGGCTCTTTTTTTAACCCCAATGTTTCTTCAGGAGCGCTGTGTGATCTCAGTTGAATGATTTTTGGTACGATTGTGCTTGTCGACCACAGAATCAATGCCCGCAATTTGGTTTGCCCAAAAAAATTTTATTTGCAAAAACATGAGCTAAAATCAAGTGTTGCATTTCTTTTGCTGGTGAGTGAATATAGGGCCTACATGTGGCTTGTTTTAAATAATGGTTTTTGAAGTCCATGCCTAAGATGAAGCTTTTTCATTGTATACATTTAGGCCTTGGATATTATATTAAATGCTTCCTCTATATAGTCAGATGCTATATTTCTTGAACATGTTTCAAAACTTTCATTAGATTTCATTAAAAATATATGCATGTAGATTATTTGATAGATTTTTTTCAGTAGCGGATCCAGGGGGGGGGGGTTCAGGGGGTTCAAACCCCCACGTTGGGCCCTAGCCAAAAAGTCACATAGACAACTAATACTCGCGCGTGTGGTGTAAAAGTCCGCGAGGACTAACACGCGTGTTTGACACCTTGACAGGGAGTAGGAATACAGACCTTGCATTCACGTAAACATGGGGGTTCTGCTCACAAAGTAGTTTCAAAGTTATCTTTGGTTTCTTATTTGAAGAGGATAGTTGCATGGTGATACTAAAGGCCACCAAAATTTAAAGGCACACTCTAGTACTGTTGATGCTAACACTGTATCAGTAAAGTGACATACTGCAGTCTTTGCTGGCATCGTCACCTTGTGCTACAGCATTTTGGCTGGCCTGATTACATGTCAAAAATGGCAGCTGTTTCGATGGTTGGGATCCAATAAGAGAATTGCCCTAAGTTCATGGTATACATACGAGTAACAGTTTACTTCTTGGAATTAAAAAAGTGAGAGCGAGTTTGTGCAGAATTCCCCGGTTGGGTAAATAGCACTCTGCAGTCCAGTTGTGACACCTGAACTTGATGCAATGGAAAATATTTCACCTTGTTATGTCATGAATATGTCTTCTGTGGCAGTCCCTATGCTGACAGCTGCAAACTCAAAACTGATGACATCGTTCAAACCTCTGTTAAAGCCAATATGTAGGGACACTTTTCTACCAGTCCACTTTATTTGACTGATTTAGCTTTTTTTGACAATTTGATATTAATCCTGTAAATCTGGACTGTAAATTCCATACTGTCCCATTACTTATCAATATTAGCTCATCCATGTTTTAAGCAATATGACTTCTCATAAAAGTTTGTGGTTTCTGCTCTTCATATTAGTTTGTAGCTGAACATTAATAGAGAGGCTTTGCCGCATATTTCTGTGTGACATGTACATGTGGAAGTGCTATCTTCCTTCATAGTTGTAATGACAGCCTACACGTTCACGGGACCTGAAAATGTGTAGCAAAACCTCATTAATTTCTGATGAAACATCAAAAAATATCTATTCGATTAAGCAGTTAAAACAGAATTCAGATTGCTCAAAATTCATCTCAGAGCACGTAAAATCTGTTGGCCCAGACCCCCTGCCCTTCGGGCTTCGCATGTGGTAGTCCCATCACTGAACCTGAACCCCCCCCTTCCCAAATTCCTGGATCCGCCCCTGTTTTTAAAAACTAGAATCTGACGGATACACGGTGGCAAAAGATTTATATCAGTGCATTACACCACAGGCACACTCCTGTATTAGTCAATTGATATTCAGTATGTAATCTCAAACAGAATATAGCCGATCCGGGAGAATGCCTGTGATTACGCATACACATTTTCACAATAATTGTGGCCAACTCAAAATTGAACTATTAACCAGTTTCATTAATTGCAGAAAGTGAAGATGACGCATGCTCTTCTGAGTTGTGCAATTCTCCTAGTGGTTCTACACCATGCTCATTCAGCCGCTAAAGTTGCTCAACTAAGGTGAGTAAATCTCCACTGCGTGATAGCAAGGCCACTAAAGCCTCAGAATCTGCCATGAAGTTCTACATATTTTACAGATATTCATGGTCATGCTCTCTTAATATACATTTTATTGTTAATACACTTCTGTCAATTTGAATATTAAACATTTTTTTCATGGCCAGATACATAAAAAGTGTGGGAAAAATATGCACAGTCAAAATATGCAGTTTGTGCTAACATTCTTGAAAAATAAATTTCTAATGATTTTGAGCCTTTAATTGTAATCTTGAATAAGCGTGTAAATAATATAATTAAATTCTTTTCTGTTTTACTCACAGTGACTTAGGGCCGAATAATGGTGTGAACTTCAGACTGAACTTAAAAGGACTTCAATATGGTAACACTTGGTTGAATTTTGTGAAATGACAGAATTTTAGATTTTGATAATCTTTCCTTATTAAATCAAGCTGCAAGTAACAGAACCTGATAAATGTGGAATGTTCAACACGCTAACTGGGAAAGTGACCTAAAGCCAGACATAAGCTTCTCTGATTGACCCAGATTTTCTTTAGCTATGGGAAAAAATTGAGCTTACCCAAAATTTTTATCAAATTGACATTAGAGAGGTTTTGCTGCACGTTTCCGTGTGACGTATACGTGGGGGTTGCCATGACGACAATATGATTAGATAGCACTTCTATACGTACACGTCATACGTAACGTGCAGCAAAACCTCTCTATTATAAAAAATTGAGATTACACCGTTTTTTTTCCCTTCCTACCGATCATAGAAAAAGTACCTGTAGAGGATTGAGAAACTAACTTTAGATCATTATGTGTGGCCTACATTATCCAAGTAGTCACCCTGTTTAACTTTTGCAGTTGCTGACAAGGCAATGGACGCCTACTACAAGTATAGTGTAAACAGACCCCAATTTGCAACAATATTTGCATCAAGAGGCTTAATGTTGAAAAAGTAAGTTATTTTTCATATTATTTTATGTAATGCTGAATGTGACATTTATGGATAAGACTTTATGGCTCCTCTCTGCTATTAGATAGCATGGCAAGCAATAGCAAGCTAGTGTGAATTTATGAATAAATCATTTAATTATACTGCAAATAGAATAAACTCAGGCCAACATGCTTTGTTTTGAAATATTGTGAGAACCAATATAATTATATAAATGTAAGGGAACATGGAGTAACTGGTATGAAACTTTATGTATTTGATTCAGAAGTAAGAGCAAGAAAAATTCATTATTTAAAACCAGAATGTGTGTGGCAAGGAGCTTTTGTCACCGACACATTTAACACACTACTAAGGGGTGCACTATGGGGCCCCTTTGACCTTTGTGACCTTCTTTAAAACCAGAATGTGTATGGTAAGGAGCCTTTGTCACCCACAAATTTAACTATTTTTTATTCTTCTATATTTTTCGTTTTGCTGAAATAACTCTTTGACAAAGAGTGGTGCGAATTTTCATAATATATCGATGGTGAAAGTGCAAAACCTCGCATGTCAAAAAAAGCCATTTTTCAGAAATTGGAAAAAACTATCACCGATCTTTTTTTATGGTAATGTTTATCGATATGTGAGTTAGGCTCAACTTGATTTATAGAAAGTGACACCCTGTTTTAGCATAATTTTTTGTCAGAGGTCGTTGACCCCTAGCATTGATGTCACCATCAGATATGATTGAAAATGTTGACTTACAAACTTTCACTTTCTTACAAGTTAGTAAGGTGCAAAACCTTGTAACTCGACCATTTATAACATTTTAAAGCAACTTGCAGCATTGAATGAACCTCTAATCTGTAGGTAAACAGTAAAAAATATAATTTGACCATGATAAATAACAACAGCTAATTTTAATTAGTGGCTACAATGGCAAGAATGAGGAAAATTACACTTTTTTCACATTTTTGTGCACGCTCTTTTTCAATAGCCTATATCACCACAATAAATATAGGGAAGTAAAAAATTTTTAAAAAGGAAATTTCCTGTGAGCCACAAAAAACGTACCATAATCATAATTTTTCAAAAAAGGTTAAAATATCCTAAATATGTGCTTCAAAGTTCTGATTTGAGTTACGAGGTTTTGCACTTTCACTT
Source organism: Platynereis dumerilii (assembly GCA_026936325.1). Taxonomy (NCBI): domain Eukaryota; kingdom Metazoa; phylum Annelida; class Polychaeta; order Phyllodocida; family Nereididae; genus Platynereis; species Platynereis dumerilii. The sequence goes on from JAPTHN010000009.1 coordinate 11,276,019, forward strand.
TTTGGAACATATCGACATACAAGGTTTGGTGAAATCACTCTGTTACAGCTTCCAAAAATAGCAAAGAGGCAAGGTGACCAATTGACAACATGTATTGGATATTGAATTAGTTATTCCACTCAAAATCTAAAAATAGCAAAATTTTGACATACAAGGTTTTGCACTTTCACCATCGATATATATATGTCATTTTCAACATTTCAATGTCCTTAATCTTCTGGTGTATTTATTTGTCAAATAAAAATTTAATATGTTGCAATAAATGATAATAATGTTAAGGATCTCTGTTTTGACATGAAGTGATGTTAAATTTGCAAAATTTAATTTATTTCAGTTGGGGACTTCAGGAGATGTGTAAACCTACCTTCAACATATCCTTTGGAGAATACGGCTATAATCAATGGAACCAAGACTATTACGCCAAAGTCACGGACTTGAAATGTGACAAGATCAAGGTTGCAGGAGATTATAATGTGTACATAAAAAGTAAAGAGTAAGTCCATCTATTTGTTTCTTAGCATAACATATCAGCATGAACATTTTTGGATTAGCATAAGCATTTTGGATATATCTTTAAATTTCTACTTATTAGGCTACAGTGATGATGAACAATTTTGAATTTTATTATTGTTTACAATTTCAAAAAATAACGTGCAAGCACTTTAAGCAGCGCGAAATGTCAACATTATATAGGCTTACCAAGCAGGGGGAAGCTGCCCTCCCTAAAATATAGCAGTAGACCCACAGTGGATCCAGACTGTCACAGCTGAATGCACAAGGAGGCCACATGGCCAAGTGCACTGTAAACATGCTGCATGCAAATTCAGCTGACCTTTGACCCCGTGAAAAGAAGCATATTTGTTTTCTTTATTAATTTTTATAGTAACAGTGGGGCACCAAAAGTTTATCGTCGTGATATAAAATTCAGGAGAGGCTATATGGTAAGTTTGAATGAGATTGGTAAGCAGGGGCACCCACGGTTATGGTCATAAGTTTTGAAAAAATGTCTTCAGTAAGAGCTGGCGCTTCGCGCTGCTAAAAATTGCTGACAAAGGTCCCAGCAACATAAACATAACCACAGTCTTCAGATCATGTCACACAGCATTGCTGACCAGTTAGCTAAAGTAGACAAGCACTGCTGTGTTATAAGAGATCTTAGATATAACCATGATATTTTGGCTTATAAATATTTGATGCATAAGAGCTACTAATTTTATTTAATATGAACATAACAGTTTTCTGCTATACAAGTAGTTTGATAGAAATGTATGCTCTTTATGGCCAGTGCTAGCTGCTTATATACCGACTTCATTGCTTGAAAAAAAGAGAATTTGGGGATGTCATCGCCTGGAAGCTTCTAAATCTCAACGGAAATTTTGAAAACTTTTGAAAAATATTCAAGACATCTCCTGATTTTTGTGACACCATTGTGATCTGTATTTGGACAAACTGTTTGAAATTGTAGGAACTTCTCACATTATTTTTTTATTGCCTGGAAGTTAATATTTTTTCTTAGCTGCTTGTCCTGTCTTCTGCATTTTGTAAGATAATGCATTGGCATAATTTTGTGCCAGTGCACTGACATGCAGACTTTATTTTCTTGATATAATCTTCTAAGTCTTGCATGAATATAATTCCAGAGATCCTTCAAAAGCTGGAACATTTTCATTCACAGTCACCAATATAAAAAACCGACGAACTGTAATTGGAATGAAATTGAAAAGTAAGTCCAGTGTCAAATACCGGAAAAAAATTTGCACAGCCCACTTCTACCCAACAAATGGCACTACAGCAGAGCCTTCAGTGATTTAGTCAGACACGCTCATAAAGCTGACCAATGAACATACATTCAAACATGTTATGCAAATGATGCTGATTTTGCCCTTTCGCAAATTTCCGTAAGGGTCAGAGGTGTGATTTTACATGGGTAGATAGGTCTCTCTGACCTTTAAAATGGTCATACGTCTCTGAGAAGTTAATAGTTGCTTCGTAAAATGCCTGTGAAGTTTTGAAGTAGAGAGAAATACTGCATGCTGATTGGCTGTGATGTTTTGACGCAAAATCTTATGATAATATGCGACGATGGAGAGATTTGTCTGGGGAAGATTCTCTGGGTGACAAATGGGTGATAATGCATTAAAATTTGATGTGAGGCGATTTACGTGGCAGATAGTGATGTTCAGAATTAAGAATTTGATATTAAAAAATCTATCTATCTACTTAAGAATAAAATCTATCCTCATAAAAAATAAAAGTCAACAATATAGATATACTACTCCACCTACTTCATCAATGTATTGCTGTTTACCCTGCCAATAGATGTACTAGTCTACCACCAGAAGGCATCAATGTCACCCCACGGGGTTGTGGGGGGCCTTTGTCCCTCTAATAATGCACCTCAATGGGCATTAATAGTCAAAACATAACGTCCAAATTCTTGCATGTTGTGACATTATGATGAAACTGTCAACAGCACTTGTTTTTTTCTCATTACATTATAATATTGTATTGCAGACAGGGAAGGGATGCAATCGTCCCTTGAAGTCTATTTAAAGACCTATTCTACCCCAGAAGGAACAATTGATGTTGAAATAACGGGAAATGATGACAATGCCACTTTAAGGGAATATATCAAGAAGAGTCTCACGAAGCGAGCACAATATACAACCGAAGAATTCTTTGACCTCGTAACTATTTTATTAATACCATGACCAAAATCTTTCAACATTTACTATGCCACATATGATTACATGACTTATTGTAACTACAATATATATATTATGCACAAATCACCCACTAAACCACTTGTACTAGGCCGGCCTTCTGAACATTGATATCATGATTGAGCGACATGAAGGCTGTTTGTTTGGAGGTGAATCAAAGAGGAAACGATGAACGTTGCAGAAGTGGCTTCTTGGTATATAATAAGAAGGAAACAAATGTGACATATATCTGATGTATGGGGAGGGACAGTGCAGTGACAATGTGCATCACTGAAGATAAGGGGCCGACCAGATGACCTTTGGGGGGGGCTATGGATATTTGGTGAAAAAAAAAGTCTGTTCAGCACATGGAAATAAAAAAAAGTTTGTTTCCACCTGTAGCTAGGGTACCGTAATGTTAAAATTCCGATAAAAAAGTTTGTCGCGAGTGCACATGCGAAAAAAATTGTTTGTCGATGCGCCACGAACGAAAAAAAAAGTTCGTCTTGGGGGTAAAGTCCATAGCCCCCCCAAACTATCGTCTGGTCGGCCCCTAAAGGTTGACACAAAGGACCGGGTCTAGTAAGTTTGGAAAGGCAGAGGACTGAGTGAAGTTAGACCGAATCATCAGTTTCTTTCGCTTCGTGCATTTCCGTGAGGGGGCGTGGCATGTGAGCTCCCCAGACCATGAAGTTAGATAGACTTGTCGATCTAGAGTGAAATATCGTGCTGTTTATGTAACCAATTGATGATACTAAGTATTTTGTAACTTTGAATTTATTAGGCAAATTGATTTATAATTGATGGATTACTACATTTGACTATGAGGCAAAAGGCATGGGTTCTGTCAGAAGGGTTATTGTGTGTAACTGATGAAATTTCTAAGGTATTTTGACCAAGTCCTGTATGGAGAAATTATCACTTCCAAGATTAACTATTGTATGTTCATTAGTCCCAAGGATGTCTCCAAGTTCATTACCAAAATTAAATCGCAGTTTCAAGCATGTGTTTCTATGAATTTGATGGATGCTACTTTCACAGCCATCTAATTTTTTTCAGAAAAGCAGAAAACATAGAATTACCAACTGTGGGCCTTTGTTACATATCTTGTATGAAACTTCTTTGTATTTTCAGACATTCGGCTCGTTTAAGGATGCGGTTTATGATAGAATTGAAGGTGTGATCCAGAACAAGTCTGGTATGCTATAACTTATGATTATTTGCATGTTTTAGCTTCACTACAATTTACATTTGTTGGAGGGAGCATTTATGAAAATGTCTTTTTTCAGTTTACATCGAAGTTCAGGATCCACGGCTACGAGTGTTTTATTGGATCCGCAAAGCTCCAAATTTTACTGAGACATCTGTTGACACACTATTTTGGGTGAGAACAGAATGCTATCCTATGTTTATATGATATATTTAATTAGAAGCATTCACTCTAGAAACAGTTCTTGTCAATAATCACTCGTATCTCCAGTTACCATTGTACATGTATTGTATGGCATCGAGCGTTGAAATAGTTTACAACAGTTTCTCCATGCAGCCTCAATAACTAATGTAAAAATTAATTGTAAACTAGCTTGAAACCTGAGATGGTGGAGAAACCGACAACTTTCAAAATGTAAACTACGGGCCAGTAAATGAGGGCGTGAGTGATTACGCACATATTCAAAAAGATATAAATTATACATGTATATCCTTAGTTGCTGTCATTATGCAGGGAAACTTGGCGACCCATTTAAGGCCATAATTGACTACTATCAATTGGCCGCTCAATACATATGTTTGCATATATAGCTTAACCAAAAACAGTCCAGAGTCTCCTATTTCTTTGGAAGAGATAAGATACGGGGTAATAAGAGTTTGGAGGTTGGGTAATTCTGATTTACATTTTCTAGTCTACCCGAATTCTGTTTTCTTGAAAACTTGAAGCTGAATAATATCAAATATTATTCATGAAAGTTTATAATGTAAACATATATGTCCTATGACTTTCTAACTTTGATAGATAAAAATTCTAGCATACATGGATATGAATCAGTACTATTGTCCTCTTCATTTCAGGGTGAAACAACCTGGAAACGGTATTTATCCAAAGCACAAACGGGCAGCTTAACTTGGCCACATGTGCCAGAAGCAGAAACAAAAATGGTCACCATTCAGCTAACTGACTACATAATGAATTCCATTGGTCAGTTTCTGTATTGGTAGAAAGATAGATAGATGCAGTGGTCCCTGTGTTATGATACCACATTGGTCCAACCCTATACTGTACTCATGAAGCTGTATCGGTTAATTGCGACAACTGAGTGCTATACTAAGCACAAACTAATTCATAGTAGTATGTGCAGGAGGAAGGCGGTCATGTAAGTCATGTTGGTCTCTGCAACAATAGCCACATCGGTCCAACCCTACTGTACTCACGAAGCACTATCCTGTAGGTTAATTGCGGTCTGACCCTGTCTACAAGTGGACTGCTCTTGCATTGCCACAGATCAGAACATATGCTGTCTTGTGTTGCCACCTAGTGACTAGTGTGCTATTCCGCGAGCTCCTGCGAGCGTCCACCAACTTTCAACCACAGGAAGACACACAATTTTGTCTGGAAGACACCGGGCCTGTTTCTCAGTGTGTTGATGGCCTTGTCTATTCCTTAGAGAATGTGATTGCTGAGTATGACTCTGGTATACATCGATAATGAATAGAAATTTTGTGAATTTCTTGGGACTGCAATGCTGTAGCATAGAAAATCAACTTTTGTGCGAGGTGGCAGCAGCATGCAGTTCTCAGTTTCACCAGACTGGGTCTGACCAATGAGTGCTATACTAAGTACAAACTAACGGTAGTAAGCACAGGAGAAAGGCAATCACTTTTTAAAAATTAAGTTGGTCTCCATAACAATAGCCCTGAAGGACTAAAATCTTTATTGCAGACAGCAACATGCACAATTGTATGTAATGTAGATATTAATGGATATAATATAGTTTGACAGACAGATGGGCACCTCGATTGTGTGTCCAAGGGGAGTTCTTCATAAAAAAAATTCAGGCAGGGTTCATCTCGAAATCTGGAGTAGGCCGATCCCTGCATCATTATATATAAACCAAAATCTACAAAAGTAAAAAGTATTACTCACTGAAAGAACCAAAGAGTTGAGTGAAAAAAAGTTTGTAAAAGCTTTATATCTTGTACATTGTGTTTTATTTATATTTAAAGTTGATTTCATACTCTACAATTAATACAATATTTTCAGGTTACTTGATGTATAATGATAAGGCACTTTCCTTCAAAATCACCAGAGAGCAGGTGAAGTCCAATTCTAATGCATATTTGGGATATATTTCGTGAAATACTCATAATTAATTTCATCAATGCTAAATCTCTCGTAAGGCTGTGAAATATCACCGAGTTTAAATTTTTTCTTGAACAGATCCCTCCTGCTGCGAGCAATATTGTGATTTTGAGTGATTGTACATATTGCCCCCAGGTAAGATCAGCAAGAAAGAATTGTGTTACAGACAGCAGATTTTTATTTAACCATTGTACAAGACATAATCTTTGACTTTCTGACACAATCATAGACATTTGTACAAAAAGGATAGTAATTTTTACAACTAGAAAAGCCCGCGACAGTAATAATTTATTTTGGGTGTATGATGTTGTAAAATATTCCTCAATAAATCCAACAATACCCTGTTAAGAAATATCCAGAAATGATGAATTTAAGGAATATGCGCGAAAGAATTTATTTATTTGAGAAACACTGAGGAAAGAAGTATTGATTGAGGAAAAGAAAAGGAAAGAGTGAGGGCCCTCCCATTGAGATTGAATGGGTACCCCCCCCCCCTTCACCCTTGAGAGTAAATGCGGTTCCCCCTTGAGGTCAGATGGGGGGCCCCTAAAGCAAAGGATGTTTCAATGACGTGGCTAAATATTCCTTTGTAAATCAAAGGAGCGGCTGTTAAGAAATAGGCAGAAATTATGAATTTGAGGAATGTACTAAAAAATAATTGATTTGTTTGAGAAATGCTGAGGGAAAAAGTAGTTATTAAGGAAAAGAACCAAAAAAAGCAAGGCCCCTCCCCTTGAGGTGAGATGGGTGACCCCCCCCCCCCCTTTGAGATGAAATGGGGTTCCCCCTTAAGATATATTTTGGGGGTTATGGTTGATTTAAACATTGAAAGGTAAAAATGAAAATATATTGATGTGTGTGTGTATGCATGTATTTGTGGATGATGTAATTTAGAAATTATGCATAATGATGTATGTATGGAGACTGTAAATGAAAGTGAGAGGTTTTGAGAAAGACTGATTCAGAACTGCCATACTTTTGAGAGAGTGCTATTATGGGATGGCAATCACGAAGGAATTTGTGTGAATGGAACAGTAAAGTGGAGCAAAAGATGTGTAAAACATAGAAGATTATAGTTGGTAGTCTTACAAAACGATGGAAAATCAACATTAGCTGAGTATATGATGTAAGACCATCATGCACAGGCAAGTGAAACTTGTGAAGTGGGATGACGTCATGTCACGTGCGCTGTTGTAATATGATGTTAGATATTGTGGATGCAAGTGATGGAAGAAATTTTGGAGATAGCCATACAAATTTGTAAAATTGTTGGAGACATTTCTGCAGTCATTGGTTTAAATTTTTGTTGAAGATTGTAAAATGTTGAAATAATCTTGGAATTTCTGAGATTACCTTTTAAAAGAAATGACATTATGTATACGATTTTTCACTTAAATTTCTGCTATTAAGATTGTATGATTGGCACAAGAGGAGCTTCATACATGTACATATATATATATGGAATCCAAACGAAAAAAAAATTCTTTATTGCAGCTAAAAGACATGTACCCAAATGGTAGGTTGGAGTTGGAGATGAAAGCATTATCTGCGCCTCGATTGCTTCTTAAGTCCGATGATCAACCAATGGTGGTATTCAGAGGACAGTTTGTAGCTGACGTCATTTGGACATCCAGGAAGTTCAATGTCGCTTCTTTTGATGCTGTGAGTCAATTTTATCAATACATTGTATATAAACATTGCAGTTTTAGAGTGAATTTGGTCATTACACTGAGAACTGACAATAGAGAGGATAACTGTAGGACTGAATTGGGAAATGCACACTGTAAAATTATCGTCCATTTCTCATTTTATTATGAAATTTAATCTAATTTTTCTCATAATCTTGGAAAGGAAACTTGCAACCCTACTTTCACACTGCTTTGTTGTTGTTATTTTTTAGTTATAGTTCATTATAGATCTACAGTCACTGCCAAGAGGCCCGCACCTGAGAGTGTAGTCTTATTAATTAATTAAATGTCACAAGGATATTCAAAGGCGCCATATTCTGACAGAGCCTGCTAACTTCACCTGGACAGAAAATAGGTCACTTTTGAAATGGGCCAATCAGAGAAGTTCTTACAGGGGTGATCTCTGTAAGAACCTCTCTGATTGGCTGTTTCCAAAAATGACCCAGTTTCTGTCCAGATGAAGTTGGCGGCTTTGTCAGAGCATGGCACCTTTGAATCATAGAAATACATAGAACAGACATGAGGCTCTGGCAGATGAAGCAACCAAATCCACCATCTTGGAACTGCTTGGGAGCCTGGCATTTGGTAACCGTGATGTCACCAATAATAGTGACGTCACTAGTAACAATGGCACCATGTGACGTCACAATCAGCCAAACACAACATCTTGTTGCTCCTGCTGTGACGTCACAATGACATGTCTAAGAGCAGTTCCAATATGGCAGATTTGGTGACCTCATCTGGAGGTGGTGTCATACAGCCTCATGTCCGTTCTATGTATTTCTATGCTTTGAATACACTAATGATAGAGTCAAGAAAAACCTCAATCTGGTCTGGGCCTGTGCACTGCCTTTAATTATTTGGAAGGGCATGAAATTCTTTAAATTCAACATCTCAACATATTTGTTGAATTAATAATTAACTTATTAAATTTTTAGGATGTGACTCTTCCCTTGGAGCTGAGTGTGGTTGGTAACAATATTGTCGGGAACATTCTAGCCAATGAGACAAAATTGTAAGTGAATAATGTCTATTCTATTCCTTTAAATTTTGAACCAAACACTTAGCTAGAAATCAGTTTGATTGTTACCCTATCTATTCTCTATTTCTCTTTACAGTGAAAATGTCAGACGCGCTTATACAGAGGTAAGCCAACTATATCTCTTTGTAAAAAAATTTATGGAAACTTAATATAGGTTTAATGGACATTGGCATCACAAAGATCCCATGCGCTTGAAGGTACTATAGTTTATCTACCTTAATAAACTTCATGATCTTGACCCATATACATTCACCTTTAGGATTGAGGAATCTTGGTGGCCCGATTCGTGTCAGGTCTGCCTTCGGACTCGTGTTAATTCAGAGCAGACCTGACACTCGTGATGTTCATAGCTGTGAACTACACTGTCACAGGGTTTTATTATACTATCTCATTGAACTTGAGTGATTGTTATTTTAGAGTCTTATGATCCATTTTTATTGCAGAGGAATTTTGATCTTGAGAATTTTCAGGAGGTGGTCAAAGTTGCATTGTTCGGTCCATTAAATGGTAATTAGAATTCCGTAGTATCTTGTCTTAATTATGAAGTTCCATTATCAACACTGTTGCCGTTGCTTTAGATCATAGCTTATATAAATTTTGCTTCAGAAATATTCCAGAAAGGATTTCCTCTTCCCATGTATGATGGAACCACTTGTGTTAATCCCGAGGTGTTTGTTAAATCGGTAAGAAACTTTGCACCACATCAATTATCATATTTTAAATTTAACAGCAACTTGGATTTAATTGCCCAGATGCAACAACTGTCTGAATATAATATACATTGTTAGTGATTAGAAAATTGTAACTCCAGATACAAAATTATATACTGCATGTTACAATTTTGCCAATGTTAGAGAGAGGTCTTAACCAAGAACCAATTGCGAAGATCCTACAGGAGCGACTACTCTGACTTCTTAAAACAGAGCTGTTTTCGATGATTTTTAGGCTTGCATAGATGCATATATTCAATTCCGAGTAACTCTGATACAACCTAATAACTACCATAAAATAGAATCAGTTGGCCCTTGTCATAGCTTCAAGTAATTAAAATAAAAATGATGGACAGCCAAAGATTAAAATAAAAATGATGGACAGCCAAAGATTTGGAAAAAATATTTTTGAAATTTTAAATCTATTCTGGAATTTATTTAACATATATTTTAATTATTTACCAAACTAAACTGTGACTAAACTACTAGCTCCACTTTTATGGCAACTACAGGCACTTCCTGTTCAGGCAGTCACTGCAGACAGGAGCACCACACAGAATGAGCTGTCCTTGTGCTAAGTGAGCTTCGCTCATGGCTGCCTTCGGCAGCCATGAGCTGCGCTCATATAAGTCTCCTTAAATCAAATTAACATTAAAACTATTGGGTTTGATCATGACAAACATGTACATACAGAGCCAGTTTTATGGCTCTGTTTCAAACTAACTGAGAGAAATTTTCAATTCTCTGATTGCAGTCCTTTTCATAGCGCATCTAATGCTTTAAACCAGAAGTCTCTAACCCTGATAGAAGTGGTTCAAATGGCAATCGAAGCGGCCGTTGCACGAAATTATCAAAAACCAAAAAAGCAGCTCACATAGCTCAGAAGACTGCTGTTGCCATGGTGACGTCGCCATTGCTGGACCATGAGTAGCGAGCCACCTTAAATAAATCAATTTCAAATTTATATGTAAAATTTTCAAAAAAAATCGTAAAAATCCTTCTCAAGATCAGAATGCTTTCCTGCTGATTGGTAAGCCTTCATTTGTAGCACCATTGTACACAGTAGCATGTTTGTTAAGGTCTTCACTAGGCAAGTAAAGGATTCCTCATATGTCCAAAATAACTTTTCTTGGTCAAGATCTGCCCTACACAGTTCCACTTCCTGCATTCGAGCCCATAACCAAAAGTGAGACAACCTGCCCCGAGAGTGTGACAACCTGCCCCGAAAATGTGACAACCTGCCCAGAATTCTGAATTTAAAAAATGTCCTATAGGACATCAGGATTTTGAATGATATTGGTATATATTCACCAGATAGGTTTAAGTCACTCCCCTTTTGCCATTCATACAGAATGGCAGTGCTCCTGCATGCTTTATATAAAAATAGTAGCATGTTTAAGTTTTACGCACTGTGACAACCTGCCCCTGTGACAACCATGCAGCTCCGGTCTGCCCTACATCAGTGTTCGATATAAGGGGGGCCAAGGGGGTTTTGACCCCCGAAATGTTCCTGTGACCCCCTCAAATGAACATATTTCAGAAGGACCCGGAGGGGGTCCTGAAAAAACCCCCTCCCAAATACTGAATGCATATACATGTATGTAGGCATAAGTATGAGGCAGCAAGTAAAGCCTAATCAGCATGCGACAACCTCTTGTGATATACATAAGGAAGATTGTTTTAAGAATGAATTTTCTGAGAAAAACATGCTTTAAATGCCCAGATTCTTTTTTAGCCTCGAAAACTCTTCGTCTTCACGGCGCGTCTGAAATGAGGGCTGCACTTGTACAAACCAGGCAATTTGGCTTCAAAGCCTCACCATAGCTGTGGTTTACAATTATTTAGGACTAAAATTTGTTCTTGTCTAATGCTACTGTTAATGATATTGTCCCCTTGACATCTCGATCAATTTCTTGCTCCGAGACACTATTTTTGTTTTTCATTATCATGGTCTATTTCAATCAAGTCTGGATACATTGTATTCATGTAAGCTTTAACAGAACATTTGCATTATTGATGCAGCTTTTGTGCAGTTATAATGTTGTTTTGGATTAAAAAAATTGAAAAATTAATCACTATGCAGCTCGGCTTGTGCCACCAAGAGGTACCACCCATGTGCAAAAGTACAAAAACCCAATTGATCCCTAACAAAGTGCATATAAATGTTCCTTATCACAAGCATCATCAAATGCAGGCCCAAAATAATGATCATTGGAATACATCAGTTCCAACTTGGCCTCTATGTAGATTTTTCGACAAATTATGAAGCTCCATTTGCATCTGCTCCATCACCTGAAATGATGTACGCTAATCAAATGCCCACCAAAATGGGGCAGGAGGTACGGAAGGTCATTCCGAAGGATATTGAGGAGCTTTTGGTGATATTTTCATGCATTATTTGCCATCCTTGATGATTTTTGCTCATAAAATATTGATATTTTACCCAAACCCCATGGATATTTTCTTCAAAGATCAAGAATTCATGTGAAGTGATATTTTTACAGTCAGTTACACCATGACTACATTCTCCAACATTTTTGCATCCTTTTTGCAGTTTCACTATTCATTAAAACAAATTTTCAGCATTAAGTTGTGCATGCAATAAGACTTTTGTCCAAGCACTTTTGTGACAGACTCTTAGTATTAATTTCTAGAATATTCAGAATAGGTTGAAACTTTATTTTTGCAATATGAGCAAGTTGCAGAAGCTTTTGGCTTTCATTTAAGCCATTCCTTGCCAAAATCAGTCAATCACAAGCCAAGTTATTAACAGTTTGGTCAATAACATTTGGATGCGACAAGACTTTTGTCCAGGACTGTATGCACATTGATCGCTTGAGTCGATGTTTTCCTGCTTGCTAGAATACAGAACATGATTATTTTAAACCAGTGATGGAATTGGGGAGGAGGGAGCTCAGGGGAGCTGAGCCGCCTTGATAAAAAAACAGGGGGAGTTACATGTATGGCCTGCGACAGCGCCCCAAATCAGTGGAAATATATAATTATCAAGTTCAATTTTTCTGTCCACCAGGTATTGTCAACCAAAAATAAACCCCAATTTCAGAATTGTTCTCCTTTAAAAATTTGGAATGGCGCACCTCTGCCGCAACAGCTATAATAGCTGCCCCGACATAAATTTTCCATTTCCATCACTGATAAATGATTATTGTAAACAGAAGTACAGAAGTACCACCGCAAATTTCGAGCTAAACAGGCTGCAACACCATGATAACCCAAGCATGCAAGGACAGCTGACCCGACTCGTACTGGCACATAAGAATCTACAACTTATAGAACCAACAACACCCAACAATAACTGTGAATTTTGAGGAAATGTTTTTTCATAATCAACTGTAAAATTGGATGGAATCTGTGACAAATATATCAAAACACACATGTCTTCGGCTTTTCTTTGATTTGTTATATGCTAGTATATAGGTGACAGACAGACAGACAGCTAGACAGACAGACAGACAGAAATAGTTTATTGTTGTTCAATGTTTACATATTAACATACAATGCAGTAAAGTTAAAGTTTGAGTCATTTCACACTGAAACAAAGGGGATGTGCATAAGGCAATAGCCGCTGTCTGCAAACCACCAATATCAATAAATATTACTTTGAGTTTAAGATATAAATTTGACTGTACGTGTGTGCCTGAAGCCATCTGCATGCCCTGATACCTTTTGTCTCTCATGATTAGTATGGCCGCCCATGATCTTGGGTGTAAAAGAACAACACATAACTAGCATCACTTCGTAAATTCGCACTGTATTTGAATGTGCTCAAACAACTAATTTATCTCAGGAAGAACTTGAAAACACCAGCTGCACATTCATATATACTTATTGAAAAATGGGCTGCTAACAGCCTGCTATATTATTATATTCAACGCACAGACTACTTTCTATGTTTCAACAAATAAAAAGTGTCCATATATTATATAGACTAGCATTATACCCGTTCTACGAACGGGGAGGTTTGAGAGCCAAGACATAAGTTATGGCTTGATAGCATAAGTTGACACCCCTACCCCATAACTGAAGTGCTGCAAACATCTACACCCATTGGCAAATTTACACCCATTGGCAGACATTTACAACCATCAGCAAACATTTACACCCATTGGGTAACATTTACACCCATCGGCAAACATTTATACCCATTGGCAAAGATTCACATCCATCGGCAAACATTTACACCCATCGGCAAACATTTACACCAATTGGCAAACATTTACACCCATTGGCAAACATTCACACCCATTGGGAAAGATTCACACCCTTTGGCAAACATTTACACCCATTGGCAAACATTTACACCTAACGGCAAACATTTACAACCATTGGCAAACTTTTACACCCATTGGCAACCATTGGCAAACATTTACACCCATCAGCAAACAATTAGACCCATTGGAAAACATTTACATCCAGCAGGAAGCATTTACACCCATTGGCAAACATCTACACCCATTGGCAAACATTTACAGCCATTGACAAACATTTACACCCATTGGAAAACATTTACACCCATCGACAAACATTTACACCCATTGGCAAACATTTACACCCATTTTAACCCATCAGCAAACACTTACACCCGTTGGCAAGATTTTCTACCATTGGCCAACATTTACACCCAGCGGCAAACATTTACACCCATTGGCAAACATTTACACCCTTTGGCAAATTTTTACCCATTGGCAAACATTTCCACCCATCGGCAAACATTTACATCCATTGGCAAACATTTACACCCATTGGAAACCATTTACACCCATCGGCAAACATTTACACCCATTGGCAAACATTTACACCCATTGGCAAACATTTACACCCATTGGCAAACATTTACACCCATTGGCAAACAGTTACACCCATTGGCAAACACTCACACCCATTGGCAAACATTTTTAAAAACTAATTGGCAAACATTTACACCCATCTGCAAACATTTACACCCATCGGCAAACATTTACACCCATTGGCAAACATTTACACCCATTGGCAAACACTCACACCCATTGGCAAACATTTAAACTAATTGGCAAACATTTACACCCATCGGCAAACATTTACACCCATTGGCAAACATTTACACCCATTGGCAAACATATACGCCCATTGGCAATCATTTACACCCATTGGCAAACATTTACACCAATCAGCAGACATTTACACCCATCAGCAAACATTTACACCCATCGGCAAACATTTACACCCATTGGCAAACATTTACACCCATTGGCAAACACTCACACCCATTGACAAACATTTAAACTAATTGGCAAACATTTACACCCATTGGCAAACATTTACACCCATCGGCAAACATTAACACCCATTGGCAAACATTTACACCCATTGGCAAACACTCACACCCATTGGCAAACATTTAAACTAATTGGCAAACATTTACACCCATTGGCAAACATTTACACCCATCGGCAAACATTTACAGCCATTGGCAAACATTTACTCCCAGCGGCAAACATTTACACCCGTTGGCAAACATTTACACCCATCGGCAAACATTTACACCCACTGGCAAACATTTACACCCATTGGCAAACATTTACACCCATTGGCAAACATTTACACCCATCAGCAAACATTTACACCCATTGGCAAACATTCACACCCATTGGCAAGCATTCACAGGTCCCTCCCTCTCAGGAGTCCAGGGAGAACCAAAAACCAACCAATCAACAATGGAGGAATGTGAAATGTTTGGATTGGGAGTCCAGGGAGAACCAACAACCAACCAACCAACAATGGAGGAATGTGAAATGTTTGGATGGTTGCTAGGGACTTCATTATGACCTGTTGGTGGTTTGAGCATTTAAATGGAAAAATCAGACCCCTTGGAACCAATTAGGGGAATAGTTTGTGAGAATGGCGGGCAAAACAGGGTTTCTAAACTGAAGATGGGAACATAAAATGGCAACATAGCTGCTTGACTTTTTGGCCCTGTTGCCATCCAGATAGTGGATGGTGAGGAGACCAATATCTTGAATTTTATTGGCCAATGGCCAAAGCAGTAATAGTGGTCGTATGGTCGAGGCCGTAGGTCGAAGCCAATATTAGCTGCTGAGGCCAATAAAATTATATCTTCTGCACCAAAATTTTAAGACTTATAACAAATGTTTTTTTATTTAAGCAAATAAGTTGGTTCCACTTGTAAATTACTTAATTTTTCCCGTTAACTACATTGGTCATACTAATAAAATGATAGATTGCAATTTCAAGAAGTTAGTTTAACTCCTGCCCCAGGCTTTCCTTAAATAATAGGCAATTAAGTGAATTGACAGACAGACCGACAATGACATTTTATTAACATGAATGATACATAATCCATATTCACAGAGATTTCTAACTATTCTTTTTTTTTTTTTTTTTACAAAGTATATACCATTCATTGGGAGACCCCTCTAAGGCCTAATGGAATTGGTTGCTGTTAAGAGCATAGAGGCACGCCAATATCACTCTCCAATAGCCAATAACACTTCTGAAACATGAATATCATTATTTATTGGCTTGTCATGTGACTGATCTCCTGGTACATGATTAGCCTTAAATTTTTTATGCAGAATATATGTTATTATGGATGTGCTGTGGCCTGCTCCCATCACTGCAGAAGTTCTGGATCAATTGCAAGGTCGGTCGATACCATGATCAAATTCTGAAAATGAAAAAAAAAATCCCATATTTTTTCCATCATCTTGACTTTATTTCCTTGCAATGCGATTCTATGGTGTAAATAAGCTAAATTCCTTACCGATTTAACAAACACCTCTGGGTTTACACAAGAGATTCCATTGTACATAGGAAGAGGAAAGCCTTTCTGGAATATGCCTGAAACAAATTTCATTAGCTATGATTTGCAGCAACAAGAATATGTTATGATTGTAATGATTCATTTATTTGAAAGTCTATTTAAAATATTCTAAAGATCTTCTATAAAATTTACTTATCGATAAGAAATTAAGCAACCATAATTTTCTCCCATTGGAATAGTATTGTAAATCAGAATGACCTCAATTCATTTCAAGATATCATTCAACTACATTGGTGAAATTTGATTTTCTTTGGTTTAGGGAAAAGATAGTGATTCAATAATTTGTCTTGCTGACACAGGGCTTTAATTGCTATGTTATGTAACTTATGTTATGTCAATGTAGGGGATTATTATCAATTGCCTGGATATAAAATGCACCCACATTTGAAATGATTGGTTCTATTTTTCCTTTGTGTTATGGGGCAAATGTTCAAGGTATTCGGGTTGCCGCGATATTTCAATATACCGTTAGTTTTGTGATACAAAATCTTGTATCATTATCGTGATACAAAATCTGGGATTATCGAGATACAAAATCTGCTTTTTCACATACCATGTCCGAAGATGTGGCTGCTGATAAAACAGACGTTAATTTGGGGCATACTGTGTTAAAAATTACTTTTTACCATTTAATTTAAAGAATATCTTGAAACAGTGGGCATGCTTGCTATTTAAAACACCCATCAACTCCCCAGGTATAAGATATTATTCTTTTGGTTGACCAAGGACTTGGATTTTGAATGTAAAATATGGCTTTAATGGGAAATTACGTATATTGTGATACAGACAATAAATTGTCAGGAGCTGTCATGATATATCACAATATAAGATTTCATGTATTGTTGCAACCCTACATGGTATTCTACGATCTGTTTGATTGATTTTGGATGGTAATGGATGCTTTTCCAAGATTATTGGGAACATCGCAAAACTGGTTTACTTCGCACAATTCCTCAGTGAATAGACAGAATTGGAAAAAAATTTACAGGACATTGGCGCCAAAAGGTGTCCAAATAGTGTTATTTCTCTATGAGCTATCATGAAAAATATAGTGGTTGCATAATAATTGGTAATATACAGTATGTTGTTTATTATATTTTTAAACAGATGTATCAATGGTATATTTTTGATGATGTGATAATTTAAAAATCAAATGAGAGATGATTCTAAAATCAAATCTTATGAGAGGGGAAACTTGTGTTATCACTATTATGTATGTTTATTTAAGCATATTGCTTGGGGCTTAGGGTGGCCTAAAAATGTACAGGAAAATTTTTTTTTCTGAAATTCACATCGCATACCCCCTCATTTTAGGAGAAATGGTGAAAAAAGCACCTTGTTAAAATTTCATGAAAATCAGTTAAGTCTAAGTGGTCTCTCAAGGCCCCTCAATTCTCACCAAAAAGAAACATTTCAACCATTTTCGCCAATACGCGGTTAGCCACAACTTTGTGAATTTTTAATGAACAACATTCTAATTGCAATGGTTGGAAAGGTATCAAAATTAGCTTCAATTTGCATACCAACATTAATGGTCTAGGATGATATCTTGACTCCCATGGACTCTTCAGCTGACAGTGCTAATGTGCGAAAGTGTTTACTGAATGATTTCCATTAAATTTCACTGTCAATTAACATGTTCTTATTCTCCAAAAGGCAGGATGACCCGATAAAGCATAAAACTTTTTTTTTTACCATGGAGAAACCCGCTTTATGAGCTGTAAAGTTTTAATGTTAGATTTTGTCAAAAGTGCTGAAAACATCGGAGAGGGGCTGTTGCATTTCATAGTTTAACTTCATAAGAGTTAAATATAGGACAACATAATCTATATCATGTGAAACATAAGAATATTGTCTTTCAAGTGGTACCCATCATGGTGCCCTGTAATAAATTTGGATGAAGATATGAATTTGAAATACTACGATTCCCGACTGCTATTTTATGTGTTTGCGACAAACTTCAACATAAAATTTCATCACTCATCAACCGGGCATTCCCATGGTCAAATATCTTTTCTTTTTAAATATTTGGTCATTCTTGAACTGGGAAAATAAGAATCATGGCAATTTAAAGCAAAAAAAAAAAAAGCCTGGCTTTTATCAGGATCGGTCGTTCAGCAACAATTTCATTCACGAAAAGTGTAAACTGAAAAGACCATGGGAGTTGAGATATTATCTTAGACCAATAATGTTGGTATGCAAATTGAAGCTCTTTTTTAGCCCTATCCAACCATGGTATTGGAAATGCAGTACTGTACAAATTGACTAAGTTATGAGGAACCGCGTATTTGCGAAAATGGTTGAAATTTTCCTTTTTGCTAAGAATGGAGGGGCCTTGAGAGACCCCTAAGACTTAACCGATTTTCTTGAAATTTTTACAGGGTGCTTTTTTCACAATTTCTCCTAAAATGAGGGGGTATGCGAATAGAAAATCAAAAATTTTGTTTTTTGGGCCACCCTATTGGGGCTATTAAGTCCTGTAGACTATACAGAGTGGTCACAAAAAAACTTTACAGTTGATATTCCATTTTCCAGGCTGCCATGATTGACTCAGTGCCTGGGTACTTATTGTGTAAACAAGCCAAGTGTGTTAGATCTTTGGAAAATTGAGAAGACACAATTCAGCACAAACCAGAAGGTGCTAGAGCAAGTTCAGCCTGCACTATGGCCATTATAAGATTTTAAAACAAAGCCGTCTGAAGGTTTATGATCAGGGTGTTGAAATCACATGAAAAGTATGTATTAACATCTTAAAAGAGCGTCTGAAGCCCTGGATAGATAAGACATACAGTGCTACAGACAATTTGATCTTCAAACAAGACGGGGCATCAGCCACACTCCCTTGGAAAGCCCAGAACTGGATCAAGGTTCGCTCTGTCAAGTTTCTCAGCGGACAATATGGCCCCTGTTATCACAAGATCTCAATTAATGTGATTATTCTGGGTGGGCAAACTTAGAGGCAGATCCCTGCGAGACACCACAGACCTTAATTGCCCAGTAAAGGCATCCATTATGTTTGTATGGGAAAAACAGACACAAAGTTACATTTTTGACACCTCTGCATCATTTAGGCTCACTGCAGAAAAGTCATTGGGCCAAAAGGACCTGCGAATGAATAAATTATCTCTAGAAGAGTTATTCTTCGCTATACAAGTTGTTTTGCATTGAAAAAGAAGTAATCATTACAATGCGCGTCATCCAAAAAATTGTTCATAAGTGTAAAGTTTTTTTTTTACCACCCTGTAATTACCATTTAGTGGACCGATGAATCCAACTTTAACCAACTCTTGAAAAATCTCCATATTCACGTCAACCTGCAAGAAAAATTTACTACAATTAATTGATTTTAAAAGATTGCCAGTCAACTAGGCAACAGACAACTAGGCTACAACACCACCAACTAGGCGACAACCAACCAGTACCAACTAGGCTACACTTGTGGGACAACTAGGTGACAGCAGATACCCCTCAGATACCAACCAGGTGACACCTATTTTATTGGGGATACTAAGTTGCCAACCATTTGACAGATCACCTTCAGTTGTGGTCAATTAGGAAATGTATTGTCACGTAGTTGGATGTGTTTTGTGAACTTGTGTCACTTAGTTGGAAGTGCTGTTTAAACTTGTGTCACCTAGTTTGAACTGCTTGTCACCTACTTTGAACTGGTATGAGATTTCCAAATTTCTTGTCACCTAGTTGGTACTGGCAGGTGTTGCCTAGTACACCCTCTAAAATTATAATTATAAATTAGACAGCAATAAGGATGGTCCCTGTTCACAATATTATGCCAGTTTTATTTAAAACTCCACAGAGGATATGCTGCCGTGTATTTAAAAGCATCCTGTGAAAAATTATTTTCTCATTCTTTCTCTAAAAATTATTTATGTGAATGTAGAGTCGGCTTACGCTTGGCGCTGGGTACTCGCGGTCAACTTTCACGCTGTAAAAAAAATTGAGCAAAAGTAACCATCGTTCAAAGTGTTTCATTCAAAAATTGAAAAAAGAGATAATAATAAGATTGTTACTTACAATTTTGTTTCATTGACTAGAATTTTCCCGACAATATTGTTATCGACTACACTCAGCTCCAAGGGAAGACTCAGCTTCTAAAAATGTTTCATGAATTAATCATTAAATGGTATGTGATATCTTAACACTTGGATATTTCTAAAATTCTTTTACAAATGATTGTAAAAGTAAATCTGGTCAATTAATTGTTATTAAATATATACAGATTACATTGCAATTTTAAGGAAAATTCCCAATGAAGCATCATGACTATCTTAATCAAGTAAATGACTTAGTACTTAGCGTTGATAACTTTCCTAATCTCAATGACAAGAATACAAAAAAAAAAGATGTTAGATTTTTTAATCAGTTGTGAATGAACTTAATTGTTGTAGTGGGCATATATTGCTATTATCAAATGTGATAGTTATTTGGAGTTGCATTAATTTTATTTTAATTATTGTTTTACACTGGGCCAGATGAAACTCTAGCATATTGGGATCCTGTTACAGAGCCTAAATATTTTTTGGGGAAAAAAAGATATATGTATATAGCTTGGATTGTAATTCAGATTCCATTTTAATAATTGATCAGTGTTCCATGCAAATAATGCAGAAAGTCAACTCACAGCATCAACTGTAAGGATCTGTTGTGGCCACCTCTCTCCAGGCATTGCAACGTAGCCTTCAAAATGTCCTTTGAATGATACCACTGGTTGATCATCAGTCTCAAGGACCAGTCGAGGTGGAGAAGATGCCTTTATCCTAACCTCCATCGAGCCACCAGCATTTTTCTCTTTACGCTGGAATGAAAAATCGTTTTTCTTACTAGCAAAGAATAACATAAAGCACTGTATAATACAGCACGTTTCTATACAGTGACAATTCCCGATAAATCTGTTCACTGACGCTCACCATACTGTCCATAATATCGAACTACAATCACAACAATTATTATAGCATGGAGCATTTATTTTGTGCATTAAGTTTCCTCACATATTTTTCCAAAAATTGATATAAGGTGTGTCAAGTTTCTTCACTATAATTTTGATATTGTGTCTCGATTTATTCTTACCCAAGGAAAAACATCTCCAGCACAATTTGTTCAATCACTATAACTTTTATATTGTGTCTCAACTTATTCTTACCCAAGGAAAAACATCACCAAAACAATTTGTGAATTCACTATAACTTTGATATTGTCTCCCGATTTATTCTTACCCAAGGATAAAAGTCTCCAGCACAATTTGTGCATTCACTATAACTTTGATATTGTGTCTCGATTTATTCTTACCCCAAGGATAAGAGTCTTCCAGCAAAATTTGTACATTCACTATAATTTTGAAATGTAGCTCAATTCATTCTTACCCAAGGAAAAACATCTCCATCACAATTTGTACATTCACTACAATATCGAAAATGCAGCTCAATTCATTCTTACCCAAGTAGAAATATCTCCAGCACAATTTGTACAATCACTAGGCCTATAATTTCGAAATGTAGCTCAATTCATTCTTACCCAAGGAAACATATCTCCAGCACAATTTGTACAATCACTGAAGCTCAACATATCTCTTGCAGAGGGAGGGATCTGTTGAAGAAAATGATACTTAATCAATGTGACTATACAAGTATTTTATTGGGAAACCGCCACATTAATAGGCCTACTAGATATATATGTACCTATGTACAAAAAAGAAAACTTCACCTGCTCTCTTGTGATGTTGAAGGAAAGTGCATTATCATTGTACATCAAGTAACCTGAAAACATGGACTTTATTATTATTTACACAAATTTGATATTAACTCATGCACTCTTTATAAATGAAAGTGATAACCTATTTCTGTGACTATTTTATCCATGTACATTTGCATTTTTAATTAATTTTACATCCCTTTTTTAAATAAAATTTTACAATCACAATCAAAAAACTGTTTGCCTTTTTTATGTCTTCTTTATATTTTGGTCACTGCATCGCAAGAATACCACATTGCAACTTAAGCCTAACCTGTGTCTTCACCTTCTCCGAACACTTTGCATTACCTATCTTACAAAGGCTTAGTTTGCAGCTCAAAGTGAGTACTGGACTCTACAAAGGACTGCTTCGATCATGACCACAACATGGATGGTTTTATTAGACAGGATTAAGTCTGAATATCTGAACAAGGGCTAGAAAAAATGTGAATTTCAAGGCAGCACGACAACATTTCCAACCAGCTTTTGCTAATCAATCGACTACTTCCAAGTTAAAAATTTGGGTTTTTCTTTTAAATTTTCCAGTGAGATTTAGAAATTTCCAGGCCATGAACTGTACACTCTTAATTACTCCCTATACATGAACTGACTGACCAATGGAATTCATTATGTAGTCAGTGAGTTGAATGGTGACCATTTTTGTTTCTGCTTCTGGCACATGTGGCCAAGTTAAGTTTCCCTTTGGTGCTTTGGACAAATAACGTTTCCAGGTTGTTTCACCCTGAAATGGAAAGGTCATATAAGAATATTTCTTTTACCTGTATATTCCATGCTATATTAATAAATATTTGAGATTGAAGAGTTGATAAACAAGCTTTTGAAGAAAAAACAGAATCTGTAAGACTAGAAAACACCCAATTAGTAAAATATATTTTGAAGACCGGATTCTCCACCATGCAATGAAGAATTTATATTCACAATAGGGCACACTGTAGTATTGTGCAGTAAACTATTTTTAATCTTTATTCTATTTGAGTAGGGGAGAGCGGGGCGCCATGAGCCGCGGGGCACCATGAACCATTGCCCCTACAAAAAAAAACGGCAAGATAGAACTGCTTGATGAGAAGACCGTATGTTCCTTTATTAGTGTAGAACTGGCTAGGATAGCAATCATGATCTTTCTTTTCAAAGTAGGACCAAGAATTGAAAAAACTACTTTTGACCAGTGAATTTGAGTGTGAAATTTTAAACATATTGGGCTGTGGAACTTTTACTTCTGGTACTTTAACTATTTCCGGCATCGTCAAAAAACTTTGTTTTCTTAGAGAAGATAAGGCATGTGCTAGGATGATGTCATAACATTGATACTACACTCCTGGGCAAAAAAAATGGACCTTTGTAGAATTTCATATTGTTTTAATGCAAAATGGCAAAACTGATTTCCTGCCAGTCAATCAATAGCAATTTCTTCTTAGTATGGAAATTCTTTTCCTTTTGACGTTTTATGTTAATCTATTAGTACAGAAATTCAGTAACACAGAGAAGCCTTTGAAAGCAGTGTAATGTGAATGGAAAAAATGAACATTTTGCCGTGCATAAAGTTGTCAAGAAGTGTAACCAAAACACTGTGCTGCTTAAAAATTCAAAACAAAACGCAATTCCACACTGAGACAATGTCGTTATTGGTTGACTGACAGGAAATGAAGCTTTGTTGTTGTGATTTCCCATAAAAATCATAGCCTGTTGAAATGAAGTAAATTCTACGAAGGTCCATTTTTTTTGCCCAGGAGTGTATGATAAACTGGAAAATGGTGATATGCACTAATAAATGAAATTTGCAAATGGGGCACCATGAGCCACTTGGAGATAGGGCACTATGAGCCATTTTCTATAAAGTTTTAATGTACAATTAAAGCTGAATTGTAGCAACAACTCTACTGTTGTAAGTCCAGAACTATAGTGCAAGACATCAGCAGCTGTTTAGGACACATTTGTGCAATTTTATAGAAAAATATGTAAAATCCATCTGATCCATATTGTGGTGTATGCCAAGGGAAAATTTCAAGTAAAACATCTGGTTCATGAGGTATCAGTTCTTCACAGTTGAATGAGAAAGATAATGCATGTATGCAAACAGCCCCCCATGCCATGGCTCATGGTGCCCCAGGGTCGCGGCAGGATGAGCCGCTTGACTACACTTTTTAAAGACGATATTTGGGCTATTTAAGAATTAAGAATGTAATGTAACAACACTGGATATTGTAGCCAAGAGGTCTTGCTATGATTATATAAAACAACCAGCTATTTACCATTGAAACTTTAGGCTCAGGAGCTTAATTTCGGAAAAGCGGCTCATGGTGCCCCGCTCTCCCTTACTTGATTAACTTAATTCACGGGTGGATAATGTTGAGGAAACTATGCACACTTGATATTCTGTATATTATGTGCCATAATATAAATGCACTATACAGCATTTTGTTCTCACCCAAAAAAGTGTGTCAACAGAAGTTTCAGTGAAATTTGGGGCCTGAAGTATCCAATAAAAAACTCGTAGCCGAGGATCTTGAACTTCGATGTAATCTTCAAAGAAAATTGTAAATTGTAAATTTTTGCAATGCATATTATATTTATAATACGCGTGAAAAAAAAAATTGCCCAATGAATTTGAAAGTGCAAAGTTACAGTCATACCAGTTCTGTTGCTGATCACATCTTCAATTCTTCCATAAACCACACGATCAAATATGCTGAATGACTGAAATTACAAGAAAGTGTTGTGCATCACATGGATATAAAGGCCTACATTATATTGTGTACATGTAAATTATGAGATTAAGCCCAAGCCACTTAAGGCTTAAGTTAAGCCTCAGCTTTATTTGGGGCCTACACTGTGAAATAAATTAACGAACCAAATTCATTCAATGGTAAATAGGGTTATTTCAATGCATGATTTAAACTTATATATATGTAGTTTCATAGTACTGGGGCGCCAGCTATTATTAGAAGATTGTTGTTAATTAGAAGTGATCAGTTGGCCGCGAAAATAGCATCCATTGAATTCAAACACATTCCTAAAAGAGGCATTAATACCATAAGACATACTTTAAACTATTGAAGTTATTGGTAGGTTACAATATAATGTCGATATTATGTGTCATGTTATGTGGAATATATACATACACACTGCAGTAAATATTGACTGCTCATGATCATTCATGCGAATATATCAAAAATTCTAAATACCACATCAAAGAGGTCTTCAATTAAATCTTGCGCTTCCTCCATTAAAGTCTTCCTGATCGATTCCCTTAAAGTGACATTGTCATCATTTCCTGTAATTTCTAAATCGATTGTTCCTTTTGGTTTATAATGGCCCCTTACAAATACACGCAGGGTTGACTGCAGCTCTTCTTTTTCTGCAATCATAATAGATAGCACAAGATATTTTGTATTCTTTGAATTTTCTCTTAAAAACATTCTTGGGTGCTGTACAATAAATAAGGATTTTAGTAATTTAAAATGTAATCATACTATTAAAATGTAACAATTAATTCATGGACCCCTCCAATGGCCTCCATCTTTCCCAGCCAAACTATAAGTTGCCCATCCTCAAAAACTTGCTTGCAACCTTTTCTCACCCACTAGAGGGTTTTATGCTGGTGTTTATGTTCAAAATTTACATTTCATATTCCCCCCCCAACCCACATTTAACCGGTATCATGGTAAAACATTGCTACTTAGAGACCAAGTGGTAAGATTTTTATCTCCCTGTTAATTGCATAATGCACACTATCTATAGTGTTGCCAGTTTACAATTTCCTTCTGTGTGTTAAAAAAATTGAAGTTCCTGATTGCATCAATGTGTCGTCTTCTGTTCCACAACCAAATTAAATCAAGAGTTGTAGGTCAACAATGGACTGTGTCAATAATGTTCTTTCCTTGTCTTTAGTAATAGACTTACCTCTTAATTTAACTCCGAATACACTTACCTCTCAATTCAACTCCAAATGCAGCATGACGGTTTTTTATTCTGGTGACAGTAATTGAAAATGTTCCAGCCTTCGAAGGGACCCTGGAATTATATTCATGCAATTCTCTTTACCTGCCCAGGCAGTTTAAACTTCAATGATGTAATGTTGCCGTGGAAAATGTGGCCTTTTTCATTGTTTGTTTCAGCATAAAGCTACTTTTTCATGATTAGTGACAATTCTGGAAAGGGAAAAGATCCCTCGTATTTTTATCAGATAAATGTCACCCCCTTTTTCTCCCATCTCATTATTCATACCATGTGAGTGACCAAGTCTGCAACTTGATATGACTGTACCTGATATGTCTTACTATGTATCTTTCCCACACAGAAACTTAGCTATGGGTTCATTAAAGCATGGAAAGTTCTTTAGTGTTAAGAATGAGTGTAGGCCTATGTATAAAAGTACAGGGATGGATACAGATGTAGTTTTTTGAAAGGATGGGCCGCAGCAATACCTTTAATAAGTTTGTTTATAACTCAGTGTACTTACGCTTTACTATTTTCCCACACTTCATAATCTCCTACAAACTTGATTTTATCACATTTGAAGTCAGTGACATCAGCGGAAAATTCTTTAGTCCATCGGTTGTGGCCATATTTTTCAAAGGATATGTTGAAAGTCGGCTTGCACATTTCTACAAGTTCCTGACTGAAATAAACCATATCATTGAAAATTTAACATCAAATACATAATTTCTTGTTAAAGCAGAATTGTAGGTAGCTGAATGTTGCAGATTTGATTTAGTCCTACCAAACGGTACCTTCTACAATTGGTGTTACTGCATGGGAGACCAACTTTTTCCAAAGAAGATTACTAACTGCACACTTGTTTGTCTTTATATTTATTCTTTGATGAATTGTTTCTTATCAGAAATATCCTTTATGATCTCCAAAATGTATTTCTGCTTATGTCATCCTTCTGATTTTCCATTTTAAAATAGTGAAGCTCCTTTTGGTGGAAACTGGCCCAATTTCTATATTATCAATCCGCCCGACAGTTCAAGATCCTTTTTGCAAGAGTATCAGGAGCTGTAATTATTAATATCTTCTGGATCTTTTACTGATCTATGGATGTCACGTATCACGGCGCTATGAATAATGGCTTTGGGTTGCTCTGTTAGTCTCCCAGTCTAAACTATATGCGGAGCTCTGCAGCACACTTTAATAAGAGTCTTAAGACATCAAATTTACACTTCTGCTGGCTTCTTTAAGTTTAGTAAATGCTATGATTTGACCTGATCAAATAGAATGAACACTGACAATTTTTTTCCAGCCACCCTTACTATGCACCACTTATTATAGTAGATAAGACCGATCACATCTGACCACAATTTAAAAAAATAATTGAGGTATAACTTACTTTTTTACAAATAATGTTCTTGATGCCCATGCTTTCGGAAATAATGCTTTCTTGGTGATATACTCATAGTAGCCCTCCATTGCCTTGTCAGCAACTGTAAAGTTAAAACATGTGATTGTATGAAGGATGAAGGATGAATATAATCAAATTGTGTCATTTCATAAAATTCAACAAAATCATTACCATATCGCAGTCCTTTCTCATTCAGTCTGAAGTTCACCCCATTATTTGGACCCAAGGCACTGCAAAAAACAAAAGATTATTTAATTTTCCATAGCCTAAAAGGAAAAGGCTTCTTTACAAATTTGTGTTATAAGGATATTATTGCAAATAATTTTTTTGGATGCAGATCATTTTAGCCCCGTACTAGTACTCAATTGGATTGGATATGATAATGACATCATTGTAATCTACTCATTGCAGAAATAGAAATCTACTCACCCAAGATGATCCTCAGAATAAGCATGGTGTAGAACCACTAGGAAAATTGCAAAATTCAGAGAGGTATGCATCTTGACTTTCTGCAATGGAAAATAATGGAAGTTTTTCAATATTCAGTGATAAAGTTGACAATGGGTATTTGCAATACAATTGAGTAAACCCTTTCCCATCAGCAACCATCAGGTTCTAGTTAAGGTTTATTATTTGGTAATTTAATGAGACATATTCAAGATGACTGGGTTGGTTCACTCCTTACATGACCACTTTATTTTAATACGATAGTGCAATATATAGAAATGGAGCTCCATGAGTCGTTCAAATGAATCGAAAAAGCAGTGTAATCAAACAAAATTCTTTTTTCACTTGAAATTATACCAATAACAAAAGGAATGCTTATACTTTCACAGGTGCTAGGCTGAGCCACATTGTTTAATATATAGTCCAAACATGTTGACATGAGCTTCCCTGTACTGCAAAAGATATATGTGGCCAGAGCCCTGTGATACCTTCCAGTCAAAAGTGCCAGCCACAAGTTTTAAGAGAAATGACAATATTGGTAAAAGAAACCAAAATGACAATACAATAACACTAGATTAGATAATCAATAAGTCTTTTGCATGACACCATTTTAGCATTAAATTTAAAAGAAATCTGCTAATCTAACTTACGATGTTTGTTAACATACATTAAAACAACAAGCATTATACCCGTGAAAAGGGAGAAAATGTGAGGGGAACGCATTATCTAAAAGTTAGTAGAAGTGTCCCAGACACAGGCATTCAAACCATAGGGGCCCTTAAACATATGTCAAAACATTTATATCTATTAATAACTTAGAATATGTAATAATGAGTTAGATCATTGACTTAAAACCCCCTATGATTAAAACATAAGGCTATTGGCTGATGCTCTGTGTTTGAAAAAGGTATAATAGAGTAGCCATAGAGTAATAATTGAGCTAGTTTGGAGGACCAATCCCAGCCTATTGTGAGGTCTGGGGTGGGTAAAATATGTTACCAAAAAGAAATTGTTGGCTGTGGGAATGGGGCTAGCCCACATGCTGCTGGTGCATCAGACTTTAAGTGTGGTTTTGTCATACTTGAAAGAACTTAATTTTAGGAATTGAGTTTTTATATCATGTAAAATTCTCACTGATGTAGCTGGATGCTGTGTGTCTATAAATAGCTCACTACCTTGCACTCCCCGACTGATCCCAGCTGTGTGAAGCACTCCAACACTTTTCACACTTGGCTAGAGGTAGTAATCTATAGGTGAATCGTGTAAGGTGTCGCATATTAGCTGAACATGACACTACACAGTTTATCAAATTTCAAAAATTTAGCGCATACCCTATTCAACTACTAGAAATAATCTACATCTGACCTGACATACTCTTACGAACTTACAGTGTACAGTTTGCATATAAAAAAACACTTGAGATTAGATTGTTAACATACATAGGCCTTTTTGCAATTTTTAGTAATTCCAAAAAAATACTTCAAAGAGAGAGTGAAACATTTTATACTTACCATTTATGTGATATCTGCAGATTATGCACTGCGATGGTGTTGAAAGTCATGTGATCTAGTGTGAGCATAATATTATTTTATATCCAGTCAGCATGTTAAAGCAGTCCCTCTGTACAGGTCACACATATTACAACTGTTTCCCAACTCAATTGGTTTGACCCAGTCAGTATGACAGTGTAATAGAGTAGACCAGTGACTGGTCAAATCATGGAAATATACATTGTGGGCCTACTAAGTGCAAGGTGACACAATTCTGTGAGCATGGCTTTCAAAGTGTGTTTTAAATTTAAGCAACCCTTTGATTTGGCTTTAGGACTTTAAGATGAGCAATTATTGATTTCTCTTCAGATAGACCCCGGAGTCAGTTGAAAATCAAATCATGACTGACCAAACAGGAATTCAACTGATTAATTCAACTAGTTGGCAGAATTCAACTCCAACTAGTTGAATAAATTACAACTGACTAAATCCAACTTTTCAAAATGTTTTTTTATTTAAGCGGGCAAAAGGCAAGATTCACGAACAATTTTATTCTCAAAATTGCAATTATCTAAAAATGTGTTTTTAAAAAATCAATAAAAGACAACAGATCAAACTCTTATTCACTTTTGAAATGATTAAATCAAAGTGGTTTTCATCCTGGAGAAACTTTCTCAGTCAAGATTTAGTTGAAAAATTCCTACTGACCTCGGGAAAATACTATAGCTAGAGGGACAATTGTGCCAATTCATGGCAAGACCTCTTTGACGTTTACCTTCATATTCTTATTTCGTTCTATGCCAACTTGTCTATATTTTTCAGACTTTGATACTAATTACATTTCTTAATTTTCCTTTCTTATTCTCAATTTACAGGCATATATACTTTCTTTTAATAACTACATATCTTACTTTCATAAATTAAATTGATGTCTTTGTTATTTATATTCACAGCTTGTCAAACCCAAGTTTCTTTTTTGTCATCATGGTGTTTGAAAATTTGAAAAATTGCACAACCCAGTAGAGTGTACTTCTTCACAGACTGCATGCAATCTGAGACTATGTTACATGAGACCAGTTCAATTTTGAGTAATTGCAATTTGTTTGACAGTGACTACTTCTATTAGCCTACATGAAGGCGCTTGTTTTTGGTTGTGTGATGAATAATCAATACATATATATTTACTGTTCTATTGGCCTCTTAAGGTGGCTCGCTACTCGTGGCCAAGCAATGGCGACGTCACCATAGCAACAGCAGTTTGCTGAGCTCTGTGAGCTGCTTTTTTGGTTTTCTATAATTTCGTATGAAGGCCGCTTCGTTTGACATTTGGGCCGCTTCTGTTAGGGTTAGAGACTTCTAGTTTGGAGCATCAGATGCGCTATGAAAAGGACTGCAATCTAACATGGTTTCAACTTTATTCTCCTGACAGAAAATTTTTACAATTGATTTTCGGCAAGCAAGTCTAATTTCTCAAAAATGACTTTGGGATATATATAAATAAATTTTTATCTCAATTTCCATCGCGGTAGGGGCACTTCTCATATGTATAATATTGTTCCTCACTACTTTTGGAAGTAAATGGCAAAGAATTAAAAAATCCTATCTAGCCAATTTTTTTTTTTTTTTTGGTTTATAAAAAAAGTTAAAATTGTCAAAATCAAAACTTTTGTTCCGAGCCCCTTGGAAAGTCCTTTAAACTAAATATATATCCCTGAAATTATAATCAGCAGTTCCATAAAATTGTCTTCTTTAAGTTCATACTTCATTGCATAACATTGGATGCATGACCACTGAATGGCAGGGCAAACTTCACAGTAAAAAAGTAAAGAAAAAAATTGAGTTTTTCAGGATTGCGTGGACTGACTTTCTTGTACATAACCTCAAATATTTTGAAAAAAAGGCTGGTTGCGACCACATTTTTTTACATATCCTTGCTATAAACTATATTTTGGATCATTCTAAACTATTTTCAAGAAATCCTATCTTAGAAAGTTCACGAGTATCGAGCCACCTTAAGAGGAAAATTGTTTAAAAATGCCCAATTCCAAAAAGTCCAAATATTAGAGCAGCTGGAGGCCAAAAAGTGCAATATTTAAGAAGATACCCTGCACGGAAGTACAACAGCAAGTTTCATATACCAAAATTTGCGGAAAATTCTCTAGTTTCCGGTAATGCTACTAAAAAATGCTGAAATTCTGTGCGAACTTGGCAGTACAGGTTTCCATGGCAATGGATTTAAAAAAATGATTTCAAGAATTGTTTTACTAAATACTGCATAAAAAAGAGACAATTAGTGATAAATGCAATCTGACTTCACATTATGGTGAAACGGAGAACGGGTGACACCCATTGTTTACATGGTTGCCATGACAACCAGGAATTCTTAAAAACAGTCAATTTTTTTCGGAAAGTCCATGATAACTTCTCTAAAACAAAGGAAATTTACATATTTTTAGGATTTCAATGACATGCATCAGAAAGCCCTTTTTCTCGGCTTTCTGGTGATATCTTTCTTTTCTCTATCGGTTTAATACCCTTGACACAAAGTGTTACCAAAGTAACCCAAGTAAACAAATTTGAATCCACCAGTAAGCTCACAATTTCCGCACTGTAGAAGAACAAGCAATTCAATTCAAACTTTTTGTCGTCAGAGTGTGGTGCATGTGTGAGGAATACTTCAAGAATATTAAAATGGTTAACCTAAGATCAAACTGGTCGCCATGGAGACCACCAAATCAACAAAATTTGCCATTTTGAGAAAAGGACCTGATGATTCTGAGTTTGTGTCTCATTTTGCACGAAGAAATATTGAAAAATTTGTGTATGGAAAATTTATCATTAAAACATTTGAATTTCACTTGGTTACCAAGGCTCAGCATTTGTTTATTACCTTAGCAACTGATAAATAGTTACATTTCGGTGGTATTGGCATGCCTCGGTCCGGACAGCTCAGACATATTTCTTGTCACATTTGATTAGAGATTTACTGCTTGGTGTTCTGTATCACCACTACATCATTTTTGAAGAGAGATTCCCCTCCAATTGGGGTATCCAACATTTTGAGAACAAGCAACTCAATTCAAAATTTTGTCATCAGAGGGTGGTCCATGTACTTCAAGAATTTCAAAATGGTTAACCTAAGATCAAACTGGTAGCCATGGAGACCACCAAACCAACAAAAGTATGCAATTTTGAGGAAAAGATCTGATGATTATGAATTTTGGTCTGTGTTTGCATGGGGGAACATTGAGAAATTTGAGTGTGGAAAATGCCATACAAGTTTCATTTCATCATCAAAATATTTGAATTTTAGTTGGATTACTAAAGTTTAGCATTTGTTTATTAACCAAGCAACTGACATATTTGTTGAAATTAAGCCACACATTTCACTGCAATGCCACGTTGACACCTCTGGGATAGTAGTCCCCTGACTGGACCTCATATTTTTATGGATTTGTAGTAGGGCTCTCACGATTAACCGATTAATCGCCGCTGATTAGATTTTAGTTAAAAATCGATTTTAGTTTACAAAATCGATTAATCTGTTATTTGTTAATTAGTACCTGGAAGGCACTGCATGCCAGTGTATTGCTTTAAATTTCCAGGTGTTAAGAATGAATTGCAACTGGATTAGTCAAGTTGATTGGCTAATTGGATTGGTTGTACCTGATTGAAGACAAGAAAGTGTGAAATCCTAATTGCAATTAGCATTTTCAATGGAATATATTGGTCTCTTAGCTCTGCTTCAAGTCAATCATATGGAAAAGAATAGAATTTCACTTGCTGTTTAGAATGGCGGGAAAACGGCGATTAATCGATTACGATTCGATTTTAGACCATAGATTAATCGATTTTGAAATTCTGTAATCGTGATAGCCCTAATTTGTAGCACCTTCTGATGGTATGTTCCAAGGTGAGTGGCAACAATAGAAAAGGTACTATAAGTATTTCCAGGTCAGGTTAAGTAGAAAAGAGACAAGCATTGTGATTCACTGCATGTCTGCACTTCAGATAGCCAACAAACCAACACTTGATTGCCAGGCTCAGTCACAAGAACTAGAACCTGACAGCTACATGGTAGCAGCAGCTGACAGGCCCAGCGTATAGGCCTACGTGGTTGACATGTTTAGGGTCAAAGAGAGTTGTCTGTATCGTGGTGAAGCATAATTTACAGGTACAGTTCAAGCTCATAGACATGCATGCTCCTAATCAGCGGTATAGCATACTGATGACTAATGTCAGAGCAGTAATGTTGATACATGGCACTCTTTGCTTGGCAATATCAATCAGTTTTTTACTACCATGACATTGCTGTTTAGCAGCACCAAAGCTGTAAACTGAGTCTATCGAATGGGAATTTAATATTGTAACTCTGTCTGAATTTCAAAATAAATCAATCAATCAATCAATCAAAGAATCCAGGATGCCCAGATACTGCCGATCAGGTACATGCCTCGCAGAACAGAGCAAGATGGAGGGATTATCGGGGCTTTACTTCCTATATTTATTCACTTGGTAGGCTAAATAGAACAGGAGGACACAACAATGAGGCGAAGGATGATTGAAACTGCAGTCCAAATTAGGCCGAACGGAGCAAACATTATGCTTCATGTATGTGTGTATTGACTTCAAATACAGCACCATAAATGAAATGTTGCAGCTTGCTCACTCCATTTGCACAACCGTTGGCTACTTTACTTCAGTGACATACCTGTGATATGATTAAGTAATTGATTCGAGCAGAAACTCATCGCAAAAAACTTGTCTCTGTTCACCTTTTTGCTTCACTTTCTCCTTGTCTGTTCCTTTTTTTGTCTCCTTGTCCTCTATCTCTGTCTTCCTACCCTACCAATGCTTGTCTTCCCATTCCCTCCTGGTGTCTACTCTCCATGCCCCCTCCCCTACACAGTCACTGTTCTACACTAGTCTCCTGTTTTACTGGTCCCTAGTCTCCTCCTTCCATGACTCCCTCCTCTCAGTCTCTCCTTCCTACTCTCAATTCTAATTTGTTTAAGTATCCACCTCCATAGTGTCCCTCCTTGTCCATCTCTCAGTCTTATTATGATCCCTCTTAGTCTGTCCCTCATAGTCTATCCGTTCCTACTCCTTTGTCTCTTCCTTTCAGTCTCCTCTCTTGTAGTCTGCTCCACCTGACTGACAATAGTCTGCTGAACCAAGTTTGGCTGCAGACTAACAAAATCCAAATCGAACTGGGTCTCAAATTTGAATCTAGGGCACTAGAGCAGTTGCCTATAAGGAATATGCGCCTAGCAGAACAGTGCAGGAATAGCTAAAAAACACGTACATGTAAGGGCAGTCCTGACTGGCATCACAACCAATGAAATGTTGTAGGGGTGCCGGAAGGAAAAGAGGGTGCAGGGGCACTGTTCAAGAAAGGACAACAATTTATTGGAGCCGCAAAAACTGTTTTTTTGCCTCAATTCACCATGAATAAAGGCTAAATAATGTTTTTTCTTTGAGATCACAAGGGCAACCTTGCCTTTCCTTGCCAAGCGCAGGAGGGCCTATTGCCGTCCCCCCCTCCTACCGCCCCTGTTCCAGGACCCCTGCATGTGTCCCCCTCTCCCTCCTCCATAGTGTCTCCTTTTTATCTTCTTCAATGCTCCAAGGTTGCGTCCCTTTGCATTGTTTCAGGTACATTTATATGCATGATGCACTTCCTCCCTTTTTTCTCCCGTGCGGCATGCCTCCTCCATTAATAGCTAATCCATTCACCATCTCAATGTTAGGAAGAAGGGAGATAACAGGGGGGGGGCAACAAGGAGGGCTGTGGCTAGTGAACTTTTTTGAGGATTTGAAGAATGATGTGTGGAGGGGGGAAGCAGACAAGAGAAGAATCAGGCTGTGTGAGATCAGGAAGTTGTACAGGGAGAGGCAGAGGGATTATCTGTGATTGGACACTGATTGGTACTTTACATTTAAAAGTTATGCCTTTTGCAAAATAATTGGGATAGAAGAAAGTGATAGCCATGATGCAAAGGATGATTGACCATTTAAAAACATAGATCTGAGTGTTTGTTTGTGTTTTACACCTCTGCAGCACCTTAGTGGGCTATATGGAGGCAGGAGATCGCCGTACGATGATGAGATGAGAAGACTGTGAGTCTGTCACATACCCTATTAATTCAGGGATGCCCAGGGTCTTTCAGTTGCCCCAGCATAGAATACTGGATACAAGCCGCCTCCATTTAATGTCCCAAGGGCTCGGACTAAAGTGAGTTCCTGGGGTGAGATTTGAACCCACGCCCTCAAAGCCAGTTGACAAGCGCACTTACCAATTAGGCCACGGGGGAACTCTCATAGATCTGAGTGATACAGCGGCAAGGAAGAGGTGTAAATCTTAGCCTTCTCCTTCCTACTTACTCAGGGGGTCCTCCAAATGTCATTATCTGTACCCTCCCATCCCCCTTTCTTCAGTCTCAGCTGTCTTTGTCCTTCTTTCTAGCCCTTAAATTATCCCCTCTGCTCC
Source organism: Platynereis dumerilii (assembly GCA_026936325.1). NCBI lineage: Eukaryota > Metazoa > Annelida > Polychaeta > Phyllodocida > Nereididae > Platynereis > Platynereis dumerilii. Next base: position 11,311,891 of record JAPTHN010000009.1, read on the forward strand.
CATCACCTATTCCACATCCTTTCCTTAGGGCCCAACACAACTGTATTCTTAGCCTTCTTTCCTTATGCTTCCTTTCCCTGGTCCCTTTTTCCCCCTCCGAACCCTACCTACACTAAGCCTGTGCTTCCAATCTGTCTCCCCATATAGGGTTTGGACCTAGGTCAGTGCTAACACTCTGGGTAGCTGCAAAATCCTGAGAAAACCAAATTAATTCTCAACCAACCCTTGTTAGATGATCCTTGGTCCAAAACTTCTAACGCAGTCAGGCTGCAGTTCATTTATTGAGTCTCCACTATTTGTTTACTAGCATAATAGTACTGTTGCTGTCAAGAACTTGCCATCACCCACATTATACTGATGGATGCACTCTTTGGAAACTAGAATCTGAGGCCTAGTATAGACAACTACTTGCAGCAGTGACTGCTCTGTGCTCACATCGTTCATGTTGTGTACATCTCCCAAGATTGAATTCCTTTGAAGTTGAATCAAAGAAGATGCGAAAAACAGTTACTGAACAGGCAAACACTTATAGGCAGCAAAGTTCACAGGTAGTTGCAGCTTGAATGATAGTAAGATAAAACATTCACTTGTGAGAGTATTATGACTATAAATATGGAAGGTATACTGATAGATACAGTCAACACAGAAATTATTTGCACACTTTGATTTTCATCATATTTCACAGAAAAATGTCAATATGATACGAAAAGCTGTGCTGTGTTTCAGAGTAGTGTTAGTAGGTTAGGATCACATGCATTTCATTTTTTACCAAAATGTATTTTTTGGGAAAACTTGAAAAAAGTGAATCCCGATGACAAAAAATTATTTGCACACTTGAGCCAACTACCAGAAACAGCAATTTTAAAGCTGATACTCCAATTTTTCCAAACAAATACTGATTCTTATGGCATTTTTAATACATTAACATCAATCTGACATTATTTGGGGTTCACAGTTGGGGTTACAGGTGTTGCTTGAGGAGTACACTATTTTGCATGTTTTTTATCCCACATATAGGTATCAAAATGGACATAAAAGCAGTAATACTCATGAAATTGACTTGTATAGCCCTTAAACATAGTCGAATTGTGATAAGAAGGTTAATCATGCAAGTTTTAGTGAAGAACTTTGCTCTATATGCCACCAAAAAATGCCAGAAAACAGCGCTCGTGGTGAATTTGAGCTGAGAAACAGCTGATAATCAGCCTCTAACCAATTTAATTAGCCAGTGGCTAACCAATAATGATCAAGACAGAATATTTAGAGTTGTTTTCCTTAATATTTGCATACAAAACAAGATTATTATATGAATTTACCATATTGTAAGTATGGCATATTCCACACACGATCATGCATTGATTATTAAGACTCATTGAGGCTTGCCTTTTGAATAATTATGACTTAAACTATAATAATAGTGAATAAATTTTAATTTTACTGCACCTTTTTGCAAAGGAAAGACATTGATGTGAAGTTTTCACTCATTAGTGGCCTCCATTGGGCCACCCTGTGCAGACACGCTTGTTGCAGGCTGGCTGATAGCAATGATACAGTGCAAAATTTAAAACTACTTTCTTGATAATCTCAACTGGCTTTCTCCTGTGCTATTACAACCTATTCTTCACCACTCACTGTCAAAATAGTCCATACGGGCAAAAGTATGTCTTATAATTAGGATGTTTTCAGTTTGGTTCTACCAATGTCACTCAATTCTGGCATTTTGTATTTGCATATTGAACAAAATAATCAAACAAAACTTGCCAATTCATTTATTTCTGGCAAATGCACATGATAATGAAGTTTATTACTCATTTTCATCAGACTTTCTTTTTCATCATCAGTTTTTAAAGCCATACATTGAAAAAAAAAACATTGGATTGAGTGTTTTCCTCGAGTAACACCTTTAATTCCACCTGTGAACCCCAAATAATGTTTGATTGGTGTAAACATGTTTAAGATACCATAAACAACATTGTTTCTTCGAAAAATAATAGGAATATCATCTTTGAAATTATGTTTCTGGTAGTTGGCTCAGGTGTGCAAATAATTTTTTGTCTTCGTGATTCACTTTTTTCAAGTTTTCCAAAAAAAAAAAATTTTGGTAAAAAATGAAATGCATGTGATCCTAACCTACTAACACTACTCTGAAACACAGGACAGCTTTTTGTATCATATTTGCATTTTTCTGTGAAATATGATGAAAAATCAAAGTGTGCAAATAATTTCTGTGCTTACTGTCGATAGACATAGTGCCATTAGTGCAGCCTCTAATTAAGTCCACAAGGGCTGCTTGATCAGATGGGTGAGAGAGTGTAGGAGTCCTCAACATTTTACAGATTTACCCCGTGTATGCGATCTTTTGATATCCCAGCACTGACATGCACTGATTCAAGGGGCCACCTATTTAGCATTTCATCCACAAGACATCCAGCGGGGATTTTGCTCATCAAGGTCCACTAAAAGTGTTCCATAACCCAATTGGAGGTGAATCTCTCTTCAAAATATGATGTAGTGGTGATACAGAACACCAAACAGTAAATCTGTAATCAAATGTGACAAGAAATATGTCTGAGCTGTCCAGACCGAGACATGCCAATACCACCGAAATGTAACTATTTATCAGTTGCTAAGGTAATAAACAAAGGCTGCCTTGGTAACCAAGTGAAATTCAAATGTTTTAATGATAAATTTTCCATACACAAATTTTACAATATTTCTTCATGCAAAATGAGACACAAACTCAGAATCATCAGGTTCTTATCTCAAAATGGCATATTTTTGTCTATTACATTGTTTCCATGGCAACCAATTTGATCATCAGTTAATAATTTTAACATTTTTTAAGTATCTCTCTCACATGGACCACCCTCTGATGACAAAAAGTTTGAATTGAATTGCTTGTTCTTCTATACTGCGGAAATTGTGAGCTTACTGGTGGATTCAAATTTGTTTACTAGGGTTACTTTGGTAACACTTTGTGTCAAGGGTATTAAACTGACAGAGAAAAGAAAGATATCACCAGAAAGCCGAGAAAAAGGGCTTTCTGATGCATGTCATTGAAATCCTAAAAATATGTAAATTTCCTTTGTTTTAGAGAAGTTATCATTGACTTTCAGAAAAAAATTGACTGTTTTTAAGAATTCATGGTTGTCATGGCAACAATATGTGACCTGCTCCACCAAAATGGGTTCAAAGTCGGCCTGCTATCACTTTCAGTTGTGAAAATTACTTTGTTCTACTAGAATATGGCTTTAAAATGATGTTTCGTTTGTCTTGATATCTCCACCCAATCCAAAGATATGGCACCTCAAATATTGATGAGACGAAACATCAATCTTTGAGAAAATGGCATTTGAATTTTCTGCCATTACAATAAAAGAACTAGGAAAGTCAAGAATGATGCCCAATTTGGATAACTCAAAATCAGTTTTTGGTTATGATGGTCTTAAATAATCAAAGCAAATTCCTTTTGCTAAAACTAGGTACCAACAGCTAAAAATCATTAAAATGTGACCTTTTGACACATTTTGCAAATTTCTGGAAAATACAGATCGCCTACTTTGAACTCATTTTGGTGGAGCAGGTCACATATAAACAATGGGTGTCAATGATTTTCTCAGTTTGCTCACCCAATCTCCGTTTCACCATAATGTGAAGTCAGATTGCATTTATCACTAATTGTCTCTGTTTTATGCAGTATTTAGTAAAACAATTCCTGAAATCATTTTTTTAAATCTGTTGCCATGGAAACCTATACTGCAAAGTTCGCACAGAATTTCAACATTTTTTAGTAGCATTACCGGAAACTAGAGAATTTTCCGCAAATTTTGGTATATGAAACTTGCTGTTGTACTTCCGTGCGGGGTTCATCCTGGAAATCAGCACGAGGAAGAACGACTCAAGGATGCTCTCGAGAAAATGGAACGCCAGCCATATGAGACGACTATGGCCTTCAGAAGAAGATTTTCTCAAGCAGCCGACCTTGCTTACCCGGCTGCTAATAGAAACGTTGATCAACAAAGGACCATGCTACGCCATTATATGCGAGGACTGGGAAACGAGAAGTTAGTGCTGCGACTCATACAAGAAAAGGGGCCAGCGGATTATCTGGACGCAATCACGGCAGTGGCCAAGTACGAGGCAGACTCGTACAGTGTATACAGAGCCATGCATGGAGCCGCCCCCCCCTGAGCGCATTGAGGAGCCGATGGACGTCTCGGCTGTGAGAGCAAGACAAGGGGAACACAGGGAGCCAGAGACGCTGGGAGCCACGGGAGGTGGACAGATGGAGGGAGCAGAGACAGCAGCCAGCAAGACCGCAGTCAACTCCTCGGGATGCCCACGCTCCTCGACCAAGACGGAGGCTGCCTCCTCCTCGTTTCACACCTGATGGACAGCCCATCTGCTTCAAGTGTGATCGACCGGGCCACATCCAGATGGACTGTCCTCAAGGGCGCAGATCACATTCCATGAGACCATCACGAGGTAGGCAGGGCCAGGGGGGCTATTGATTAGGGGCTGTGGCGCCCCAAGCCTTTGTAGAGCTTTCTATTAATGGGGAACCCATATCAGGGCTTGTAGACAGCGGAGCCTCAAGGTGTGTAATGAGGCGTAGAGAATTTGTGCTAATGTGTAGGAAAGCAGGCAGGCAGCCTATTGTGAAAAGGACCGCTGGGTTAACGGGCGTCACAGGCCATGAGTTGCAGGTATGGGGAGAAACACAAGTAGTTTTTGATCAATTTGGATGTGTGAATGTAGTGGTGGTAGATGACATGGCCTATGCTTTTATATTAGGTAGAGATGCCATGAAACAGGATGGCATGGTGATAGATTATTCTAGGGGTACTCAGTTGTGGAAGGGGGTAGAGTTGCCACTTGTTCCAGTCAGGGGACAGGGGGGCCACATGGGTGTGATTGATGGGCCAGGCGATAGAATAATGAAGTGTGTGAAGGACAATGAAGCAGTGTTTAGTGCCTCAGGGCAGAGAATAGGGAGGCACACAGATATTGCAGTGAGAATTCACACCACGGGACCCCCAGTTAGGCAGAGGCCTTACAGAGTGCCATTCATGAAAAGGCAGGCTTTAGAGTTGAAATTAGCTGAAATGTTAGAACAAGATATCATAGAACCGTCTTGCTCGCCATGGGCAAGCCCAGTAGTGTTAGTTATGAAGAAAAGTGTGGAAGAATTACCTAGATTTTGTGTAGATTATACAAAGCTAAATAGCATGACAGTGAAGGACAGTTATCCTGTACCGCTGATCCAGGATGTCCTGGATTCGCTGCAGGGGGCAAAAATATTTTCCACGCTAGATTTGAAAAGTGGATTTCATCAGTTGCCCTTAGATGAGAGGGATAGAGAGAAGACGGCCTTCATATGCCACAAGGGCCTGTTTCAGTTCAAATCGATGCCCGTGGGCCTGTGTAATGCGACGGCCGTGTTCCAAAGGGCAATGGATAAAGTATTGAATGGATTAGTGGGGATTAGCGTGATGGTGTACGTGGATGACGTAATCGTGTATTCGCCTGATGAGGACAGTCATGTGACGCACCTGAAGCAAGTCTTTGATAGGATGAGACAATACAATCTCACGCTGAATCCAAAGAAGTGCGTGTTTGGGCAACAAGAGGTCAAGTTGCTCGGCTTCGTGGTGGGGGCGAAGGGGCACAGAGCTGACCCTGACAAGGTCAGGGCAATTAAGGACATGCCTCCCCCCGACAATGTGAAAGCAGTGAGACGATTCTTGGGCGTTACAGGATATTATAGAACCTGCATGCCTGATTACGCTAGAATATCAGAGCCATTGGTGGCGCTGACCAAGAAACACGTCAGATTCCACTGGGATGGCGAAAAGCAGCGCAGCTTCGAAGCTGTAAAGGACTTGTTGATCAGTGAAAGGGTGATGACTCATCCTCGTACAGATAAACCATACATTGTCTATACAGACGCGTCTAATACGGCTTTAGGAGCGGTGCTTGTGCAGAAAGAGGAGGGCACAGGGATCGAAAGGCCGATCAGCTATCTGTCGAGGCTCTTCTCCAGCACCCAGCGAAGATGGGCTGCAATCGAGCGTGAAGCTTATGCTCTGATCACGGCACTCACTGTGTTTAAACCGTATTTATATGCCGCGGAATTCACTTGCTACACGGATCACAAGCCTCTGACTTCATTGTTCACCAAACAATTGAACAATACCAAGATCCAACGTTGGGCCATTTTGGTGGCGGAATTTGGCTGCAAAATCAGCTACCGAAAGGGCAAAAACAATGTCAGAGCAGACATGCTGTCCAGACTAGAGCCTAACATAATTGCCACTTATGATGACTTGGATTGGCAGGTGGCGGATCCTGAGCCGACTGATCAAATAGAAGAAGAAAAGCAGCCCATCTTTCATGACACATTGGACCTGGACCAAGTGGCCCGAGAGCAGCAGAGCATGACGGAGTGGCTGGAGGCAGTGGACGACCAGAGTGATTATGAAGTAGTGGAAGGGGTGCTTTATTCAGTTAAAAGGCCTCATGAATATGCAGCAGACTACCCTAGACAGGTTGTGCCACAAGCTTTCAGGCAACAAGTAATGCAGTGGGCACATGAAGAGTAGGGTGTGGCTGGTGCCCCTCAAAAACGAAAATTTTGGAGGAGCCATCTGTACCTTTTCATGGTGTTGTGGTTTGATCCAAGGGACATACCTGGGAAATTTCATGAAAATTGGTAAACGTTTACCTTGAGCACAATTCAGTTGAAGTTTCCTCGCTCGTTGCTAAGAACGAAAGTCGCGGTATCGGATAACTTTGTCAATATACATTTTAGAACAATGAAAGTTGCATGGCTGGACAGGCCTCACTTAGACCTTCATTTTGAATACCAACTTTAATGGTTTTGGATAATTATATGCAGTTTATAAATCTTTTACTTATCAGTTCCGGTGACTTTTTTCTTTCCTATCAGATATACGCAAGTCTCAGTCACTTGTCAGGATATTTTACATGGTAAATTATATCAGTCAAAGGACAGTCTTAATAGACTTCAAAAACTCTTTTTTAAGAACCTGGCATGACTTTAAGACTATATGTAGTACTCGTAGTGTATCAAACGTGGATGACCAAGATCGCATTTTAAACGTTGTACAGGGATCATTTTTGGCACTTATCTATTTTTCTGACTGACTTTGGCACACTAAGAACAATTATTAAACAACAGTTATGTAAGCTACTGCTGGACACTAATGATTATAGTTGTTTAATTGTTTAGTCAAACAGGAGTAAAGACTTCATAAAACATATGTTGCATGGCATAGTACTGTAATTTCCAATGTATTGTAAGATGTAAGATGTATTGTCACTCATTGCTGTTTTCCACATATCATGCCACTGCAGAAAGCTTTAGAAGTCTGACTCTTAAGTTCATAAAAGGAATGGTCAAGAAGAAATGTATTTCAGTAGGCCTAAAGTCAAGAATATTTATAAGAATAGCCTTGATTGTCCATGCTCCGTCACAGGACAGGGAATTTGAAAAAAAACGTCTACTGTAAGTGTCATATAGTGGATAATAATATCATATCATTACAACTTCAATTACAAGCCATGGATAACAAGATTTATTACTGATCCTGTTCACACAGTCAAGGAATTAATACCATGGTGTGTGAGAAAGTGTGCCAGGTTATCATAAGGGAACATTAATTGATAACTTCGGCTTTTGGTACACATCTTATAATTGCAGGCTACTTAAGACGAGAGTATAAAACACAGCAATGAGGTGAAGAATGTTTGAAACTGCTGTCCAACAATTGTACAGTCAGATGATACTATAAGATAGGAGACTCAGAACACTGACCCCCCCCCCCTCAGCTAACCATGTAATGCTCTAGAGGATTAAAATCAAATATATTTGATCTGGCAAGACATTGTACTAGGAACCGTAATGCATGATCTCAGGTCAAACCTTCTTGGTACCAACTGTATGAATAATTATTTTAAAGTAAATGTGTTTTTACTTCATCTGTTATTATTTGTGGGTATATATATGCTTGGGTGTGCAAGAAGATGATATCGAATTAAGCACAAAATCTCCCTGAACTCCCAAAATGTGTGATGATATAAGCGCAGTATTAAATTCATGATCTAAATAATGCAACCTTTAAACAGTATGCAATTGCTCTTAATAAATCAAAATATCATCAAAATATTTTTGATATAGCAAGACATTGTCCTTGGCATCCTGTGGTTAATATATATCCTGATCAGCAAGAAAAAGTTTGCTTTTTTTAAATATGCAAGTTATTTCTCGAACAAGCACTGAATTACCAATTTGACAGACTGTGTAAAATTTTCGTAGACCATTGAAGTTGGTACTCAAAATGAAGCTCTAATTAAGACAAGTTCAACCATACAAGTTTTATCATTGTTTGACTAAAATTGGCGAATATATACGATACCGCGATTTGCATATATAAAACATTTCGATATAACTATAACTGAATTGTGCTCAAGGTAAGCATGTTCCGATTTCCATTAAACTTTCCAAACATGTTTTGTTGACCAAAACACAGTACAAAAATAAGGTACAGCTTGATAGGATATCGTTGGGGCACCAGCCACACCCTAATGAAGAGGTGGGGCACATGTCCTACATGAAGACCATGAGGAAATTACAAGAGGCGTACGTTTGGGCAGGAATGAGGCGTGACGTCAAGCAATTTGTGAAGCTGTGCTCCATTTGTGCAGTGCATTCCAAGCGGCCTGTGCATGTTTCCATGGGTGAGATGACAGTGGCCAAGGGTCCGGGACAAATCATATCAGTGGACCTAGTGGGTCCCCTATTGCGCTCTCCACAAGGGAACACAAACATTTTGGTGATAATAGATCATGCTAGTGGATATGCGGACTGCTACCCAATTCCCAACAAGACGAACGAGGCGGTCTGGGCAAAGCTCAGGCAAGAATATTTCCCGAGGTTTGGGGCGCCCAACTGCATGATTACAGATCGCGGACTTGAACTAAATGCCAGAGCCATGAGACATTACTTGGAGGGAATAGGAGTGGAACACAGACGCACCACCCCATATAACCCTCAGGCGAATGGCAAAGTGGAACGCTTCAATCGCACGTTGAAGTCCATACTGGCCAAGTTGGTTAACAATCGAGTGGCAGATTGGCAAGATCAGCTGGGTCATGCAGTGGCCTGTTACAACTCTTCCACCTCCATCACCACAGGACACACACCATTCTTCCTGCATTTTGGGAGGCATCCCAGAATGCCAATACACCGGGCCCATGCTCAAGTGCAGGACCAGCCCATGTTAGAGGGCAGACTGCATGAGTATTACCAGGCAATAAGGCAAGCTCGTAATCTCACTGAGGACTCCAGGAAGTACAACAGGGAGAGATTGTTGCAGAAAGAGAATGTGGAGCCGCTGAAGGTGGGTGACAGTGTGGTGATCCGAGCAAACCAACCACTGACACTCACTAGCCGTTGGGACCCCAGGTGGACAGTCACCCAGGTGAGAGGCAAGGTCATTTGGCTGACCCACCAGCCCTCTGGTAGGCAGAAGGTCCTGAATAGGAACAAGGTGCGCCTGGTGAGTCCTGACATGGCCTGGGAAGGGGTGAGGCTGCGCCCAGTCAGACAGATAAAGAGGGGTGCAGGTCGCCCTTGGCAACCTGCTCGTAGGCAGCAGGGTAGAAAGGAGAGAGTGGTGCAGAGGAGAGAAAGAGAGGAGAGTGAGGAAATGGAGGAGAGAGAGAGAGAGGCAGAGGAGAGAAAGAGGAGAGAGAGAAGGAGGTGAGAGAGTAGGAGGAGAGAGAGAGAGAGGTGCGACCAGTGAGGGTGCACCAGAGAAGGAGGAGAGAGATGAAGGCAGTGATGAAGCAGGACCCATGGATGAGGGGCAGCCGACAGATGGACAGCAAGGGGGTGACACAGCAGGGCCACAGGGACGCAGGCGAGGACAAAGGCGACGTCGTCCCATTCACTCTAAAGAGGAGGGTGAAGAGCAGTCTGGCAACCCCAAACGAAGGGAGCTGGACCAGGAATTGTTTGCTGATTGTCATGAGGATCAAGCGGCAGATCAGGGCATCGAAGGAGGGGGTCCAGTGAGTGATACGCCCATGAACATGGACCCGACTCCACCCCCGACTCCAGAGGGCAGTGGTCAGGAGCCAATGGAAGAAGAGTCGGCCAATGCGAAGCGAGGGCACCACCCAGATGAGGCTCCGGTGGACCCCCAGCCCAAACGACAGCGTACATATCTGCCACGCGAGGCCAAGACCAACCACTCTGTGCTTGGACCTCGTACCGATCACTAGCTGTACTGGGAAGCAGACAAGGATACTGTACATCTGCAGTGACTCTTGACTTACACAGGAACTGCTGTACGTTGACACTTGCCATCGTGACCTACCTTTACGCTGACACTTAGCATTGGAACTGTGCTTTGACTGACAGACAACTGACATGGAACTGAAGTTGTGTCAGGTGTGCGGCCTATTGTTGGCGTGCCTGCTGAGCATGGCAACTGGGACTGATGCTCAGACGACTACACCTGCGGAGAAGACTTCAAGCAGGGCTGCACTTATGAAGCCAATTCATCTCCCGGACGGAGTGATGGTGCAAGGAGGGACTAGCCTGAAGACCATTCGAGCCAGGTGGATGGTGCTCGTAACTCTGCAGGCTCCAACATATCCCGAGGGCCTGACAGAACTGCTGGATGTGATTAGGGACAGCTATGGTCACCTCAGGGTCAGGCCCCTCTTCAAGCAAGCTTGGAAAGGACGACTCGATCAAATGGACATCCGCTTGCCCCACTTCACGACTGGCCAGCCCATGGGAGCTGTGGAAACTCCAGTGATAGTGCCACGCAGAGCCATCGCTCCATCACGAAGGAAACGAGGACTGATCAATGCTGTCGGCAGTGTGATGGGCTTTCTCTTCGGGACGGCAACACAGGAAGAGGTGGAGCAGTACAAGGTGGCCATTGAACAGCTGCAGAAGAGAACGGGGGACTTGATGCATGTCACCAAGGACATGATGAGCGTCGTAGACCAAACCCAGGCCTACATGAAAAAGACAGAAGACGCTTATCTGTCCTTGGCAAAGCACGTCAAGAACATGGACGTCTTTATTGAACGTATGCGATCGAATATCAATAATATCGACATCCGACTGCATCAGGTGGAGGCGAGATTGGAGATTGAGCAAGCAGTGAGAGAGGCGGAGAGGACGTATGCCCTATATCAACAACAGCAGGTCCACTTCATGAAGCAGAGGGGAGCGTTGGAGCGAGGACGATTGAGCGAGGAGGTCATGTCACCAGAGTTGCTGCTACAGATCGTCAAATATGAAGCTACGTCCAGGCACTTATGCTCTGCAGTGTGCCTCAGGATGCGTGATTGAAGGTGACACATTCCAAATAGAGTGTCCTGACACGTTCCATCTAAAACGCACCATTAAGATGCCAACCATTCACGTCCATGGGCAGTTTAACTTTTCTAATACACTCAGAGCCCCTGACCTTTTGAAAGCATTTCCAACACTAAAAGACATGCCCACTGGGACTATCCCAGCTGTCAGCTCTGATTTAATTCACCGAGCCATGGCGTTGAGTGATGACCATTGGGCGAAAATCAAACGCCATACCCCACTGTTGTCCTTGATATTAACCATCCTGTTTGTAACTGTTCTTCTACTTATGGGTGCTGGCTACATATATTATGCGAGGGGGGCAAAATGGGGTTGGGGGTGTCTGTCACGTAGACGGCCAGGAATGAGCCAACTGCAGTGTGATCGCGCGCAATCACATTGCCAATCATTAAAAGTCTAACGTAATCTGAATTCTGGGGCAAATGTCTGTAGGTTGGCCACTTATTAGGCAAATGAGTGAATAATAACTTGTTCTTGGAAATTGGTGTTATGATTGATGATTGTTGCGTCTCCCTGAGCAAACATGTTAAGAGTATTGTATGAGAAATGATGTTGGTGAGCTAAGTGCAAGAACCATGCGTAAATTGTTGTCTTGTAATCTTGTATTCTGAGAAAAGAATTCCTCAATGGAGTGGGATCAGGACTCACTACATGCTGTCAATGTTGATAGAGTCATGATATTGTAATATATAATGTCTATTGTGTAATGAATCACTACGTGCTGTCAATGTTGATAGAGTCATGATAACGTACCATGTAATATCAATTGTGTAATGATTGTTTAGACCCCTGCAGCTCTGAGACCACAGCCCACCATTGACCCACATCTCTGCTACCGCTGGTCCTGGTCTCGGAGCACAGGGGACACTGTCCATCAAATGAGCAAAAACTGTTCGCCTTTTCATTTACATTGTTTCAGCAACACTTGAAGATGCTTGCACGCCGAAGACGAATTCACTGTGGGCGATTACTGAACACGACAAGAAGCAGACGTTCGATACCATGGAAATTTCGAGACGAATATAAGCTTATAATAACTGAACTTTAATAATTGTGCTATCCAAATATCACACTGATTAAAATGAAGACTTTAACGAACACACTCTAGCAAAAACAAGTCGAGTGAAATGCTGAACTTTTAAATGAACTGAGACGATGGACTGCTCATATCAAAAGCAAACCAATGCTTTTATTGTATGAATGTTTGATGTTGTATGGGTGTTGTCATGGGGATACTATTTTGTATAAAAAGGGGTGAAAAGAGAGTAGCGGGGAAGGGAGGGGGAAACATAGTAGGGGAGGGGGGGAGGGGGGTTAATTACTCTAATCACTTAACTGTCAAATGCAATGGAACTAATGCAAATGATCCACCTTCCTTCACAAATAGACAAATTCCAGGTCAGTGAGGAGTCACTTCCCTGGGAATTTCTCTAAAAATCCCATGAGGCACTGTAAAGTATGGAGGGTCTAGCAGGGCTGCATTTGCTGTTTTGGTCAGATTGCATTTTGACTCACTTGTGACTCATAGAGACAGAAGGACAAATGGATTCAGAGCAATGACCAGTGAGTGATTGCCAATCAGGCCATGGCCAAAGGTTTCATTTGGGGATCAAGAATGAGCAGAGGGGTAGAAGGACAAAGGGCTATAAATCTTAATTCAATGACCAAACTGACATTTGGGGATCCAAATGTATTCAGTCAGTACCCAAATACCATCCTGTGGGGGACTGATACTTTGGTGACTCAAGGGGGGGAGGTCATTGTAGGCAGTGAAGGGTGTGAGCAGTACACTTGCACAATGGGGCAGGAATGATTAGTGGGGAACCTTTTGACCAGTAATGAGGGCTGGGACATTAAGGGGATCAAGTGGGGCACTGTGAGTCAGGCAAAGGAGGGGTGATTGGAGAGGGGTACTTTGGGATACATTGGTGATTTGTGAGAGGGGGAATGACTGTCGCTAATGGCTGGCAACTGAAGCAGCAGTTGCACTAATGACTACTGCAGGAAGCAGCAGCTGCAGGGAGGTGTTAGGATAATGGGGTTGAAATGAAGCCTCAGCTGCAGGCTGGCCAGATACTATTGGTGGATGACTGAATTGATAATTATGTATGTGGATTGATTATGTAGATGAGAATGCAATAAAACTGTGGGGGCTGAATGGCCCAGGGAGATTTTGTCTGGAGTAACTACTCTCAACTGATGTGTTCACTGACTAAATGAAATAACTTGATGCTTAGACAGAGAAACTTAGTCTCAATCTGAGCTTGGATTTATGGAGTTAGATATAGGAGGATCTTATAACCTGTTTGAATATTAGTTTGTTAATTGTTTACACATGTATGCACAATGCACAGTGAACATGTTTTTCAGTACTATTTAATAGTGTGTGATGTCAGGCCTGAAAAATACCCCCCCCCCCTCCCCACAAAAAAAAATCATGAATCTGCCACTGGTTTGCTGTGGTCAATGGAACTTTGCATCATTGCAGCGCAATGCGCCGAAAAGGTTTTTGCGAAGTTAATATTGCAAATAGAGCAAATAAGTGCATTGAGCAATAAGTGCATTGAATTTGGGGGAGTTAACTTGATATATGAAGGTTTTTAGATTTTTAAAATCGGATGTTTATTTGTTTATTAAGATTTTTAGTCCAAGTCTTGCATTCAAGATGATGTACACAATCTTTGGTGACGTTTCACATGCAAAAAATATTGCCAGAAATATTTCCTAATCTTGTTGAATCGATATACTGTTAAGAATACTTACATATAAGTTTTTTGATAGGTTAAGACATCGATACAAAAAAACAGGGGGAGTTACATGTATTGAAGTATTTAGAATGTGGAAGACAAGAGAAGAGATGAGAAGCAACCAGCCAGTGTGAGAATCGAGCGTCAACTGACTTTATTACATGACGACCGCTAGAGGGCTATGTATCTACAAATATGTACACAGATGGCGTGAGCGCATATTATATACAGTGCTGCCACATCTCCCCTTTTAAGTTATAAAATTGCATAAAGCATAATAGCATAAAACATAATAGCATAAAACATAACATCATGTAAAACTCAACAAACTAAAATTATACATCTTGAGACTAGAATAACCAAATAGAATTGTCAAATAAAATATCAATAAATCGAAAAGTCTTTGTCTTGAATTATTTACAAATATGAAATATCAAGTCTCTTTTATAGCACACTTGGAAGTTGATGAATCTCGAAGATGATGTTAGTTGACTAAAAACTGGATGACACGATAAAATCCAATTTTTCTATAAAAATAATAAGAGCAGAGGTTACTAGCACATACTCTATCTAAAACAATTATTTGTTTCACTTAAAAAAACAGACGGTACAATAAAATCCATTTTAAAAAGCTAGAGCACCGAATCACTTGCTCATCACATAATCACTTTTGTACCGAGCTGGAGGTTGACGATCTCTCTTCGGGCGTGTAATCTGCACTGGCGGTGCGGGGTCTTCCACACGAGGGGGGTTCTCAAGTTGCGGGTTCAATCTGGGCGGAGAACCAGGAATTACCGCTTGTGCAGCTGGGGGACGGGACGATCACATGGCACATCATCGGCTGCAGACGGTGCCATCATGTAGTGGTCGAGAAAGGCATCTTGGATGCGAGGAGCAGGCACACGAGGCGTGCTCAGTAGATAACGTCTGTTCCGACAGTACGTTCCTCCTTGACAATTTACGATATAGGACCTCGGGGCACTGTGAGGTTTGATAACAACTGCGGGTTCCCACTTTCCCTTCCGTTGCATACGAATGGAATCTCCAGACTGTAGAGGTGGGAGGGACTTTGCAGTTTTATCATACTGACGTTTCTGGACGGACTGACGTTCTAGAAGATAGGGGCGAGCATTAATTTTAGCAGGCTCTAGAAGTTTTGACGAAACGGGGAGCTTGCCTTTTAACTGTCGTCCCATTAACATTTGGGCTGGGGAATAGGGAATGCCGGTAAGGGGGGTCAATCTATACTGCAGAAGGGCGACGTAGGGATCTTGACCGGACATTTCAGCTTTAACAAGCAAACGTTTTACTGTCTGCACTGCACGTTCAGCCTGGCCGTTAGACTGAGCGTAAGTAGGACTAGAAGTGCTAAGTCTAATGTCCCATTCACTGGCAAATTTCTTAAATTCTCTACTTGCAAAGGGCATATTGTCTGTGAAAAGTTCTTCAGGAACTCCATGACGAGCCATAATTGATTTTAAATGAAGAATAACACACTTAGCTGTTTTCTGCTTTAACAAAGCTATTTCTGGGAATTTTGAAAAATAATCCACAACCACTAGGTAGTCATTTGATCCAATCGACATGATATCCGCGGCAAGCTTTTGCCATGGTCGCATCGGAACTTCGTGACACAGAAGTGGCTCTTTTTGTTGATTGGCTCTAAGAGTTAGGCATACATTGCACTTGGCTACTTCATCAGCGATGTCTTGAACCATGCTTGGCCAGTAGAAAATTTGTCTAGCTCTACTTCTACATTTTTCGATACCAAGGTGACCTTCATGTATGATCTTTAGCATCTCAGATCTTAGTTCAGCAGGCACAATTATACGGTTACCTCTGAATAGAAGGCCGTTGGCTTCGTGAATTTCATCTCTGACGTTCCAATACTGCCTCTGGATTCCACGAGCTTTCTTGTAGGACCTAGGCCAACCACCATGGACTGCACGAAGTAGAAGTTGTAGATCTGCGTCTCCCGCCACAGCTCTCTGGAATACTTCATACTTCTGCTGGCTCATTGGAAGCGATGATGTCAAGCTGTGCACCATAACTTCTATGTCATCTGGGGCGCCAATTGGTTCGCTGTCACTGAGGTAGGCTCTGGAAAGGGCGTCTGCAATGTACAAGTATTTACCAGGCACATACGAAACATCAAGACTATAACGTTGCAACTGCAGTAGCATCCGTTGCAATCTAGGAGCAGCAATAGCCAAAGGTTTCTTAAAAATCATTTCGAGTGGCTTATGATCAGAATGAACAGTTACTTTTCGGCCATAACAGTACTGATGGAATTTGGAGCAAGCAAAGCAAATAGCAAGAAGTTCTTTCTCAATTTGTGAATAGTTACATTCAGCAGCCGTAAGGGCCCGTGATGCGAAAGCAATAGGACTACCATCCTGCGTAATACAAGCACCAAGGCCAGATTGGCTAGCATCTGCCTGAACCAGAACAGGTTTCTTCACATCAAAGAAATGTACGCCTTCTGCCCAAGCAAATGTTTCATAGATTTCCTGAGCCTCTGGTCCCGCCGCATGAAGCAGAATCGCCGTTTGGGTCGTTTTCGATTTTTTGTCCAGCTCTGACGCATCGTAGAAGAACTGGAATTGGCGTTTCCATTTTCGCCAACGTTCAGCTACATTATCACTGTGTAAATCGATATTTCCAGGGTGCTGTAACTCCATTTCAGCACAGATTTATCCGTTTCCTGACACCATGAAGTATTTAGAATGTGGAAGACAAGAGAAGAGATGAGAAGCAACCAGCCAGTGTGAGAATCGAGCGTCAACTGACTTTATTACATGACGACCGCTAGAGGGCTATGTATCTACAAATATGTACACAGATGGCGTGAGCGCATATTATATACAGTGCTGCCACATGTATGGTCTGCCACAGCTCCCCAAATGATCAGTGGAAATATATAATTATCGTGTTCACTTTTCCAGTCCTCCAGATATTATCAGCCAAAAATAAACCCTGATTTCAGAATTGTTCTCCTTTTAAAAATTTGGAATGGCGCACCTCTGCCGCGACAGCTATAATAGCTTCCCGACATAAATTTTTCATTTTCAATCACAGATTATTGTAAACAGAAGTACAGAAGCATCACTGCAAATTTACGAGCTAAACAGGCTACAACACCATGATAACCCAAGCACGCAAGAAGAGCTGAACCCGAATCGTACTTTATCCTAAGCATGGTTGGCCCCCGGGGGTTGGCCTAAGCAGTGCCTAAGTGATCTTGCACATTATACAGGGCCGTACCCATGGGGGGGTGACACCCCCCCAATATTTGGCCAGAGGGGGCCCAAGATAGAGGTAGCTAAAACACGTTTTGGACTAAAAATTAGCGATAAATAGAAACGTACCACAGCGTCATGGACTCAATTTCAAAGGGCCCCCCAACTGACTCGATAACTTTATTTCTGAGGCCCTTGATTGACTGGAGAAATTCATTAAAAGAGGGCCCTCAACTATCTTCGGAAATCTATTTCAGAGGGCCCCCCAATGGACTCGAGAAATTTGTTTCAGAGGCCCCCTGCCTCGCTGGCACAAAAGTTTTCTTCAGAGGGCCCCCCCCCCCAGAATCGAGAAATTTATTTCAGAGGGCCCCCTGACTGAATTCCACAAATTAATTTTAGAGAGCCCCAAATACACTGAGCATCATTAAAAACGCAACATTGCAAAATGGCTTAAAATGTCATTTCCTCTTAAAGTATCAAAATGAAAGCTTGCACACGCCTGGTAGTTGCAACATGTATATTCATGACAATTTTAACATCTCCAAGTGCTACACTTCGGTGTCAATCGTACTGACTTATGTTGAAAATGCAACTCAAAAAAAGTCAAGATACTTTGATCATTAATTTCAATAACTTTGCTCTTCTTTCGATGTTATCCTTTGATAAGTTAGGAAAGTTTACCATTTCACTTGCTTCACAGGATAAAGTAATTCGACTTAAGCACAATTAAAGATGATCAGATTAATAAATTTAAGTGTCAATGGTGCCATGCCCCTTACAGGAGCGTTTTGTCAAAATCTTAAAAAAAAAAAATTTTCAGATTTTTTGAGAGTTTTGATAAGCAATGAGTTTCTATGTGTATGTTTCTATCCTAAGCACACATATGTAGAAAATTAAATTCTCAATACTTTGGGTTCACATAGGCCTACTTAATTCATTTTCAGTTGGTGATTCCTAAATTTTGATTTTTGCATTCAAAATCAGCTTTCAAAAATGTTCATTGGGCAGCTTTTTTTAAGGTGGCTCGCTACTCGTGGTGAGTGCACATTCACGCGCAGCCAGGCAGGCCCTACCATCGTAACGTCACCATTCTGCTGACACTGCTTCAAGCTCTTTTTTTAATTCTGAGAATTCCTTGCGTCGGCCGCTTCGTTTGCGATTTGCGCTATAAAGATGACTATAAACTGCCAGACTTTCAGCTCTCTACATTTAGTAGAACATTTTTGTAGGCGATTTTAGGCAAGCATGTCTAGTTTCTCAAAAATGGCTCTGTAACAAAAATGAATGTTTATATCAATTTCCAGGCCCATAGGCCCGTATGTCCGTATCATTATATTGTTCCTTACTTCATTTGGAAGCAAATGACAAAGAAGTAAAAAAATCCTATCTCGTCATTTTTTCTAGCGCTATGGTTCAGAGAAAAATAAAATTTTCAAAATCATAACCTTTGATCCGAACCCCCAGAAAAGTTCTTTAAACTAAATATATCTTTCTGTAATTTTGATAAGCTTTTCAATAAAACTGTCCTCTTTAATTCGATGCTTCATTTTATAACATAGGATGAATGGCCACTGAATGGCAGGGAAAACTTCACAGTAAAAAAATCAAGAAAAATTTTTGGTTTTCAGGTTTACGTGGACTGACTTTCTTTTACATAACCTAAAATATTTTGAAAGACAGGCTGGTAGTGACCACTTTCGTTTATATATCCTTGCTATAAAATATATTTTGGATCATTTAAAACTATTTTTAAGAAATTCTATCTTGGAAAGTTCATGAGTATCGAGCCACCTTAAGTCCTGTGCCTGTCATGTGAAAACTTCATACGATTAATTCCATCTAATATGCCACAAAACCAATATTTCCATTAGCACTTTTTCCGTTGAGTCGCAACTGAAGTTTCAAACACTCACTAAAAGGAGCACTGTGCAGCCAAAAGTGAACCCTTTTTCATGAAATTCACTGGTACAATATTTTAAGATAATATGATAGGTCTGGGCCCGATTTGATGATTATTGAACAATTAGAACTTAGAAAATTTCGTTGTTTAATGAGGTTATGTTTTTAGCGCTTGTGTTTTTCTGAGGCTTGTTACAGTCTGAAATTGAGTGTGTTTTAAAGAGTGGCGTAATCAAGAGTTTGCAAGTTAAGGGGGGGGGGGCAAGGTGTGCCCTTTTCATCTTAAAAAAAACAGCATTATTAGGCCTTATTTTGTTAATTTTATGCATAAATTACAGAGCATATATTCAAAATTATTATTGACACTCTATTTAAATTTTGTGGTGCAAATTTGATTTGCCATTTTTTCGTCCGACCGCTTCTGCCGCCCACATATCCTTCCTGCACCCCTGGGGGGGGCACCTTGGGGGCATAATATTTTCTGGAGGGAACTCCATTTTGTGGGGCGTACATTATTATGATATACACAACAATTTCCCCATAAGTTTTCATTGGTATACTATCCGTACTGGAGTACGTAGTATGCTTTCGCGAACCCCATTTTCCGATACTCTAGAGTTGTTTCTGAAAGGGGGCCCAAATGTTCCAAGGAAGGGGGGGGGCCCAAGGGTGCTACACCCCCCCAACCATGAGGCTATGGGTTCGGCCCTGTGCACATATTGTAATCAACCCCCACCCCCCCCCCCCCTTAATCAGGCAAATTGAATAAAGTCCATCTTGACTGCAAAAGAACAACACAGAACTAGCATCACTTTGTAAATTTGCACTGTATTTGACAGCAAACAACTAATTTACCTCAGAAAGAACTTGAAAACACCAGCTGCACATTCATATATATACTTATAGAACAAATAGCTGATAACAGCACAAACTACTTTCTATGTTTCAACAAATAAAAAATGTCCAAATTATATATTTATCATGGATGTGCTGAGGCCTGCTCCCATCACTGCAGAAGTGCTGGATCAATTGCAATGTCGGTTGATACCATGATCAAATTCTGAAATAAATAAAAAATCCTATATTTTTCCATCATCTTGACTTTATTTCGTGAATTCTGAAACAATGGTTGGAAAAAATTCACTATGGCGGGGCGTGAAAATGACCATATTTGGCAACTGGCAAACATTGTTTTTTGGTGGTTAATTTGGGGGCCAAACCCCCACCGATTAGTTACCATGACATTCTTTCAACAATTCATAACTAAGTTTTGCTTAGACTTACTTTTTTAGTGGATTTTGTACTTCCCTGTGTCACCAAAATAAGATCATTGTTAAAGTTAATCACCCTAAAGTCCGAAGGTATTACCATATTTCTGAAATTTCAGTATGATGTTACTGGGCCTAAATGCTACAAATCCAGCCAAAAAAAAGTGTTCTATCCGCACTTATTTTTTCAGTAGGGCCAATTGAATTTACATTAAAATGTTAATAAAAATACTTAAATTTTTAGTTTTTATGGATTATAAAATAGCTAGAGTATTACCATGTTTTTAAAATTCTAACCAGAGGATCCTTGCTTTATTAACTGTTAATTGGTAAAAAAATGAAGTGGTCCATCCGCACCCGTTTTTGAGCTGTGGTCAGTCAAAGCTACACACAACAGGCTGTTCTGAAGTCACAATTGAACAACAGACAGTCATGTGATTCTGTAGGCTTTGTTTATAGCAACCAGGCAAGCTCAAACAAACAATAGGTGTCTCTGGTGTACTTCAGGGTGATGGTGTCAAGAAAACATTTTGCAGCTATAACAATGACATGACGTCATGAATCTATTGTTCCAATGGTCTTTCTCACAGCCCGCTAAAGTGAAGCATACCCCAATGGTCAAGTTTTAACAGGTCAGCATGACAGTGGGCCTAAATTGCATGCATTCCAACATAATTTCTCATTTGGTATCGGACAGTCTTTTCAAAAACTGAATTGATTTTAAAGATTGAAATTCATATAGACAGCTCTCTTTCATTCTTTTTTCACCATAGACAACTAAGAACCTAAAAGAAATTGCATAGTAGCTTTCAAAAGCTCTTTTGGAACATTATTAATTTTATACACTTTACAGAGAGAGAGAGAAAATCTTTTATTAGTGAATGGGCTCATAGCTTCCGCTTAGCCCCTAGCCCTCTTGGGCTTACCATCACTCTCACATGTAATTAGAACAGTGAACAAAAATACAGAAATTTTTTTAAAGTGATCATGGAATAGAAAAATATATATTTCATTTATATAGTGTTATAGTTATATAATAAAATTATACATTACCAAATAAGATTAAAAATATTGACATTTATTGGTAAATATAGTTTTGTCGTTTCTCAAATGCAACTTTCCCCTTCTTGCTATGTTCCAAACTCCAGTACCATAGTCAATTATAGGCACAACATCGCTGTTGTATAACTTCGACTAAGTTTTGTATCCTAGGCCTTTATTTTCTTTAAATTTTGAAATTAAGCTGCCAGGAGCTCTCTGAGCCGATTTTGCTAAAACGTCAGCTGTGGTATCAAAATTCAAAGTATAATCTAAAAATACACCTAAACACTTATATTTATCAACATATTCAAGATTTTCATCGCCATATCTAAATATAAAATTAGATTTTTTTTGTTTTTAGGTCTGTAGTGTAAAATGTTTGACGTATTTAAATATACAGTCATTCTCCATCTCTGACACCATTCATACACTTTAGTTAACATATTTTGTAAATCAATCTCACTTTCACTAATTAGGACAATATCATCATCAAATTATTTGTTTGTCAAATATTTTAATACCGTTACAATGGTTCAGATCATCAAAATATCATTAATATACAAACTATTAATATACAAACTAAAAAGTGTTGCTGAAAGTGAATCACCTTGTTGAACATCTTGATCTACTTTAAACCATTGACTTATGAGACCATTTACATTAACCCCAGCATGGGCATAAGTATAAATGTTTTGTATTATGTCATAAAATATACCAGATATGTTATATTTTAACAATTTATGATAAAGTAATCTATCTACTTTATCAAATGCTTTTTCAAAATCAATGAAACAAATAAAAGTTACAATTAAAATACTCATAAAAGAATAACTTTATTCTATGTATGTATGCATTCCGTAAATTAACGATTAAACATGTTAAACGATACAAACTTGCAATGAGATTCTACAGTGTAAATATGCTAAATTCCTTACCGATTTAACAAACACCTCTGGGTTTACACAAGAGGTTCCATTGTACATAGGAAGAGGAAAGCCTTTCTGGAATATGCCTGAAACAAATTTCATTAGCTATGATTTGCAGCAACAAGAATATGTTATGATTGTAATGATTCATTTTATTCGAAAGTCAATTTAAAAGATTCTAAAGATCTTTTACAAAATTTACTTAACCATAAGAAATTGTAATCACACTACACCACATTCCCAATTATTCAGCAACCATAATTGTCTCCCATGGGAATAGCATTGTAAATCAGAATGACCTTAATTCATTTCAAGATATCATTCAACTACATTGGTGAAATTTGATTTTCTTTGGTTTAGGGAAAAGATAGTGATTCCATAATTTATCTTGCCGACACAGCTAGGGCTTTTATTGCAAAATTATTGCAATTTTAATGGTTTTCAATGCAGGGGATTATTATCAATTGCCCACATAGAAAATACAATGGTTCCATTTCATGCGTTGCAATGGATGTTGCAGTTTTCTTGATAGTGAAATAACTCTAATCCAGAAATCTGATTGGTCCATAGACAGGAAGTGTGCCTTTTCTGTAAGTTTGCGTGAAAGGTCATAATATTGCTTGGTAACAGAATTTTTCTAATTTTTTTGCAATTTTTTGGTGTAGGTGAAATCCATGACCTTTCATGCGATCTATTATCGCCCATTATTTTCTATGTGTTGCCTGGATATAAAATGCACCCACATTTGAAATGATTGGTTCTATTTTTCCTTTGTGTTATGGGGCAAATGTTCAAGGTATTCTAAGGTTAGTTTGATTGATTTTGGATGGTAATGGATGATTTTGCAAGTTTATTGGGAACATCGCAAAACTGGTTTACATCACATAACTCCTCAGTGAATAGACAGAACTGGACAAAATTTACAGGATATTGGCTCCAAAAGACATCCAAATAGTGTTATTTCTCTATGAGCTATCATGAAAAATATAGTTTGTTGCATAATAATTGGTAATATACAGTATGTTATTTATTATATTTTTTAACAGATGTATCAATGGTATATTTTTGATGATTTGATAATTAAATCAAATGAGAGATGATTCTAAAATCAAATCTCATGAGAGAGGAATCTATTAAGTCCTATAGTTACCATTTAGTGGACCGATGAATCCAACTTTAACCAACTCTTGAAAAATCTCCATATTCACGTCAACCTGCAAGAAAAATTTACTACAATTAATTAACTTTAAAAGATTGCCAGTCAACTAAACGACAGACAACTAGGCTACAACACTACCGGCTAGGTGACAACGAACTAGATTACATAACAGTACCAACTAGGCTACACTTGTAGGACAACTAGGTGACAGCAGATACCCCCCAGATACCATCCAGGTGACACATATTTTATAAGGGATACCAACCAGGTGACAGATCACCTCCAACGATGGTCAATTAGGAAATGTATTGTCACATAGTTGGATGTGTTTTGTGAACTTATGTCACCTAGTTGGAAGTGCTGTGTACATGTGTGTTACCTAGTTGGAACTGCTTGTCACCTACTTTGCATTGGTAAGAGATTTCCAAATATCTTGTCACCTAGTTGGTACTGACAGGCAAGGAACATTTTTTATTCTTTGCTGACAGGTTTCGCTCAGTTGGTTTACAAGTCGCCAAGTTGACCATACACCCTCTAAAATTATAATTATAAATTATAGAACAATAAGGATGGTCCCTGTTCACAATATTATGCCAGTTTTATGTAATATCCCGCAATTGCGAGTGAACACCATGAAAAAACCATTGAGTTCACACCATTGAGTTCATCCTAGTGAACTCAATGAAATAAATTATCTGACGTTGTTATGCAAACAATGGGCAGCGATTGTTTATGTCATGACGTCACAATGGGCAGCTGGTGACGTCACAACAAACTGCTGCTCTTAACTTGGGAGAATTTGAAGTTATCAGACTAAAATTTAGTAAAAACCACTGATAAAGTCATTGCAGGATATAAATAAAACCCCATAACAGTGTAGTTCACAGCTATGAACATCATTCGTGTCAGGTCTGCCTTCTGAATAACACTCGTCCTTCGGACTCGTGTTAATTCAGAGCAGACCTGACACTCATGATGTTCATAGCTGTGAACAACACTGTCATGGGGTTTTATTATAAAACTCCACAGAGTATATGCTGCCGTGTATATTTAAAAGAATCCTGTGAAAAATTATTTTCTCATTCTTTCTCGAAAAATTATTTATGTGAATGTAGAGTCGGCTTACGCTTGGCCTTGGGTACTCGCGGTCAACTTTCACGCTGTAAAAAAAATTGAGCAAAAGTAACCATCGTTCAAAGTGTTTCATTCAAAAATTGAAAAAAGAGATAATAATAAGATTGTTACTTACAATTTTGTTTCATTGACTAGAATTTTCCCGACAATATTGTTATCGACTACACTCAGCTCCAAGGGAAGACTCAGCTCCTGAAATTTTTTTTGTGATAACTTAGCACTTGGATATTTCTAAAACGTTTTTACAAATGATTGTAAAAGTAAATCTGGTCAATGAATTTTTATTAAATATATACAGATGGCACTGCACTTATTGGGAAAATTACCAATGAACCATCTTGACTATCTTGATCAAGTAAATCACTTCGTTGTGTTGATAACTTTCCTGATCTCAATGCCAAGAATACAAAAAAAAAATATGTTAGATTTTAAAATCAGTTATGAATGAACTTAATTGTTGTAACGGGCATATATTGCTGTTGTCAAATTTGACAGTTATTTGGAGTTGCATTAATTTTATTTTAATTATTGTTTTACACTGGGCCAGATGAAACTCTAGCATATTGGGATCCTGTTGCAAAGCCTAAATATTTTTTTGGGGAAAAAAAAGATATATAGGCCTATGTGTATAGCTTGGATTGTAATTCAGATTTCATTTTAATAATTGATCAGTGTCCCATGCAAATAATGCAGAAAGTCAACTCACAGCATCAACTGTTAGGATCTGTTGTGGCCACCTCTCTCCAGGCATTGCAACGTAGCCTTCAAAATGTCCTTTGAATGATACCACTGGTTGATCATCAGTCTCAAGGACCAGTCGAGGTGGAGAAGATGCCTTTATCCTGACCTCCATCGAGCCACCAGCATTTTTCTCTTTACGCTGGATTGAAAAATAGTTTTTCTTACCAGCTAAGAATAATATAAAGCACTGTATAAGTGACAATTCCAGATAAATCTGATCACTGACGATCACAATATATAACAAAAATTATTATAGCAACGAGAATTTAATTTTGTGCATTAAATTTCATCATAAATTTTTTCCAAAAATTAATATACGGTGTATCAATTCTTTCTTTTTTTTCAAAAATGTAGCTCAATTCATACTTTCCCAAGGAAAAATATCTCCAGCATAATTTGTACATTCACTATAACTTTGATAATGTAGCTCAATTTATTCTTACCAAAGGATAAAAGTCTCCAGCACAATTTGCACATTCACTATAATTTTTTAATGTGGCTCAATTTATTCTTACCTAAGGAAAATGATCTACAAAACGATTGAACATTCACTATAATCTCGAAAATGTAGCTCAATTAATTTCTTAACCAAGTAGAAATATCTCCAGCAAAATTTGTACAACCGCTAGGCCTATAATTTCGAAATGTAGCTCAATTCATTCTTACCCCAAGGATAAGAGTCTCCAGCACAATTTGTACATTCACTATAACTTTGAAAATGTGGCTCAATTTACTCTTACCCAAGGAAAATGATCTCCAGCACAATTTGCACACTCACTACAATCTCGAAAATGTAGCTCAATTCATTCTTACCCAAGGAAAAATATCTCCAGCACAATTTGTACAATTACTGAAGCTCAACATATCTCTTGCAGAGGGAGGGATCTGTTGAAGAAAATGATACTTAATCAATGCGACTCTACAAGTATTGTATTGGGAAACAGCCACATTAATAGGCCTTCTAGAAATTCATATAATATATGTACTTATGTATGAAAAGAAAACTTCACCTGCTCTCTTGTGATGTTGAAGGAAAGTGCATTATCATTATACATCAAGTAACCTGAAAATAAATGTGGACTTTATTATTATTTACACACATTTGATATTAACTCATGAACACATTATAAGGTGGCTCGCTTCTCATGAAATTACGTCATGTGAGCACATTTCCACGCAGCCAGGCAGGCCCTATCTATCGTAACGTCACCACAGCAGCGGAGCTATGCTGGCACTGTTTCAGCATCTTTTTTTTAAAATTCAAAGAATTTCATGCAACGGCCGCTTCATTAGCGATTATTGTCACTTCTAATAAAGCTAGATACTCGTGGTTTTCAGCATGAGATGCACTATGACGAATACTATAAGCTGACCGACATTCAGCCTTCTACTTTAAGTAGAAACTTTCTATAGGCGATTTTCGTCAAGCATGTCTATTTTCTCAAAAATGACTCTGTTATGTAAATAAATGTTTATATCATTTTCCAGGCCCGTAGGAAGCCTTCTCAATATCATTATATTATTCCTCACTTAATTTGGAAACAGGTAACAAAGAAATAGAAAATTCTATCTCGTCTTTTTTTTTAGCGCTATGATTCATAAAAAGATAAAAATTTTCTAAATCTAAACTTTTGTTCCGAACCCATATAAAAGTTCTTTAAACTAAACATATCTCTCTGCAATTTTAATTAGATTTCCATAAAACTGTCCTCTTTAATTCCATACTTCATTTAATAACATAGTATGAATGGCCACTGAATTGCAAGGAAAACTTCACCGCAAAAAAATTAAGGAAAAAATTGGGTTTTCAGGTTTGCGTGGATTGACTTTCTTTTACATTACCTCAAATATTTTGAAAGAAAGGCTGGTAGCGACCACTTTTGTTGATATATCCTTGCTATAAACTATATTTTGGATCATTTGGAACTATTTTTAAGAAATCCTATCTCGGAAAGTTCATGAATATCGAGCCACCTTATAAATGAAAGTGATAATCTATTTCTGTGACTATTTTATCTATGTTCATCTGCATTTATAAATAAATTGTACATCCCCTTTTTAAATAAAAGTTTACAATCACAATTCTTCATGTCTTTTTTATATATTTTGGCCACTGCATCGCAAGATACCACATTGTGACTTAGGCCTAACCTATTTCTTCACCTTCTCAAAACACTTTGCATTATCTTACAAAGGCTTAATTTGCAGCTTAAGGTGACGACTGCACCCTACAAAGGACTGCTTCATGATCACAGCATGGAATGCTTTATTAGACAGGAGTAAGTCTGAATATCTGAACAAGGGCTAGAAAAAATGTGAATTTTAAGGCAAGTTTGTACAACATTTCCAACCAACTTTTGCTAATAATCAATAGACTACTTCCAAGATAAAAATTTGGGCCTTTCTTTGAAATTTTCCAGTGAGATTTAGAAATTCTCAGGCTTTGAACTGTACACTCTTAATTACTCCAGGGCTATACATGAACTGACTGACCAATGGAATTCATTATGTAGTCAGTGAGTTGAATGGTGACCATTTTGGTTTCTGCTTCTGGCACATGTGGCCAAGTTAAGTTGCCCTTTGGTGCTTTGGACAAATAACGTTTCCAGGTCGTTTCACCCTGAAATGGAGAGGACAAATAAAGAGGACAAATAAAGATGTTTCATATTCATGTATGCTGACATTTTTATATTTTAATTGAAAGCCAAACATGCTCATGATGCGCCCATAAACTTTCATGAATAACGTTTGAGGTTAAGTAGCTTCAAGCTTTCAAGCTCAAAACAGAAATTGTACAGACAAAAAAAAAGTTAATCGGAATAAGTTCCTTTCAAGCTCTTATAAGTCTTATCTTTTCCACAGAATTAAATAGATTCTAGTCTTCTTTTTTTTTTGTTAATAAAGCTGGATGAGCCTAGCTATGAATAAACATGTGTAAGGTGGTATGTGGCACGAGTGGAGTCACCTTTTGTTTGTGATGAGCTTGTGATGAGTAGATATACAGAGTATGAAACTAGCATTTCACCTACTTTCATGGGCTGGTTTATCCTAAAATTGACACATTTTAAAGAATTGACAAAGTCTTACCTGATGTTTTTCTTGCTCCATGCAACAGTCTTGTTGTGTGGGACAGGCCAAAGGTTGTTGTCACCTCTGTATTTTAATGAAAACCACCTCTTTCCAAAGCTAACACTGCTGTATAGGGTCTTTGGACTCAGCCAACAATGGCTGTCAGTGATAATCAAAACAACAGCCAAGGACAAAATTTAATTCTGAGATTTAGCAACAGGGGGTCAATCACTTCTAGACATGACAGCACCTGGTGAGAAACATAATTACAATCCACAGCTGCATTGCAATGGATCAATTGCATTATTGTGACTACATATATGTGATAAAGAGAATTGCTATTACAAGGTCTTGCAAATTTGAATTAGTACAAGCAATAAAGAAAAGCATGACAAAAGGAAAAGCTCCATTTAGAAATTTTAAAAAATCTCCCCTTCCAAACTTTTTGAGAGCATGACATTTTTCTAAGACTCAGTTGACAGCAAGTAAAGACTGTAAAGCGGTCCAGGAGAAACTTGAAAGCTTCCCATTCATTTACAAATGTCATGTGTTAAAGTACAAGAAGTGTATGGGGGAAACAGATATGGGCCTATCACTCTGAAAATGTTACTGTGAGGTGCTGCCTCTGGTGGAAATATGTGTGGTGTGTCACTCCATTTGCATGTCAAGCATATTGACTGCATGTCTTCCTGCAATATACTGACCACCCAAAATTCTATTTTACTACAATTCCAACACTCCAACCCTGGTAGGTTGCCATGTTGGTGAAATTTCTGATACAGAAGAATGAATTATGTAATCTGAGTGAATGTTTAAGATTTTACAAAATACACCAGATATACAATAATACATGCCTGCACCACTTCAGCAAAGCCTTCAGTGAATAAAGCAGACAACACGCCCACATAGCTGGCCAAGGAACAGGCTTTCACACATGTTATGCAAATGAGGCCGATTTCGCTGATTTAGATACTTCGCGAAGCCTTAGACATGTGATGTTCAGCTTGTTAGATAGATCTCTCTGAGAGCTTTAAAATGATAGCCGTTGCATGTCCGTAGTCCAAAAACTCGTTTCAGAAATAGCCGGTAAATATTTCAAGTGGAGAGAGATACTGCACGCTGATTGGATATGACGCTTGTGACGTAAATTTATGGTAATATTGACTTTCAGAGAGATTCGTCTAAGGTAGATTCTCTGGGTGGCCTGCACATTATCAAAGGTTAATTATCTGATCATGCAGATTGGAAACGTGAACAAAGTCAAAAGTATCTATTCTTTGCTAACTCAGGAGCAAAAATGAAAAAAAAAGGCCCATCGTCCCACAACCATGCAGAGTAATGAAATAAAAATTAAGAGGAGACTTTCAGTATGCTGACCTAAAAGTAATGTCATAAATATTATCATTGACCAAAAGAAGCACTCATAAACCTGTTTTTTATAAACATCTTCAAGCAACTACACAGGTCTTCAGGCTACCAGGACTATATATATTTCAGTGCAGTGCATGAAGTGAAGCCATTGAATGTCAGCTGGCATTTTGTTGTACAAAATCAGTGTTGTGTGTTATCTAATCCTTTTTTCCAAGTGTAATATCAGATTATTCTAATTAATGGTTTTGTTGATGACAGTGATCACTTGGTTTGGAAGTGATCATCAGGTTTGGCCTTGTTTGTCATTCTGGTTCTGGTTCTGGTATTTGATATCCACCCGTTTCAGTCGAGTAACCACCTAGGATTAGGCGTATTTTTGGTCCATAAGAATATTGTTCCATTCACGATCCCTGTTGACATGTAGACGGAAACAAATACTGTTACAGAGCTGGTTTGCTGGTATTGACTTGTTAATTAGTGCTACTACTGAACTACTACTACTACTACTACTTGTTAAACTACCAATGGTGCTACTATCGCTACTCTGGAGCTCCTGAAAACCACAGCGGTAACCCCACCCATTCAAGACTGCTGATGTGACTTCTTCGTTAGATGTTGGAACTTGTAGGCCTTCTTCCCGGTAGAGTCTTTGTAGATCCTTTATCGCGTCTTCTGTGGAAGGGGGACGTTTGGGGCAGCCTGTTATGAAATGTACCACATCTTCGGAGTCATTTTGGCAGATGGGACAGGTGGGATCTGTTTCCTGCTTGGTGAACTTGACTTTCTCGTCTTGGAGGCCGTATCTGCCGATTGTTGCAGCTTCAGTCTGGTAAGGTTTACCGCGGCAGCAACTCCATAGCGGGTGTAGGCCACCCACCCAGGCATCATGGAGGACTAACCACTTCAGAGTCAATTTGGCCTTTGAATCCTCAGAGAGAGACTTGTGCCAATAGTCTCGGACCACGAGTCGTATATGTGATTTCCATGCCAATTTGGGCCATGGGTGACGCAGGCCACTCTGGACATTTAGACCATATTTTATACCCAGGTGGTTAATAGTAGAGAACCAACTTTTTGACAAGTCCTTCTTCATTGCCATCTGGCGAACTGCCACTTCATACAGGTTGTTCCCATGGTCCAGCCTAGCTATTGCCCCAAGTAGAGATAGACGTCCAAGATCCAGAGTTGCCTCAAGGGGGAGTGTTCCTGACAGGAGATAGATAGCAGTAGTCGCTGAATTCTTTGGGAGACCTTGAACCTGGCGAATGAGGGTCCTATGATATTGCGATAGAAGCTGGATCTGTGCCTTGGAGAGGACAGTGGCATTTAAGCCGAAGGTCAGCCTTGGAGTGACGTAGGCGTTGATCAGTGAAATGGAGGAGGAGGGATCCAAGCCATTAGAGCCATACAGGCCAGCACCCATCAGTGCATAAGCAGTCCTCCTACCAGACTTCATTCTTTCATCCACGGACGGAGCATTCCCTTTCGCTTCCCATTGTAGACCAAGGTGTTCAAATTTAGGCGTGATGGTCACATTGTCGTTTCCAAGGTTCCAGGTGTTTTCCTTATTCCTATTTTTTGGTTGCTGGAGGTATTCCACAACAACTGACTTGGTGGGATGTAGGATCTCCCTGTGGTCCTCTGCATAGTCGTGACAGATGGTCATCATGCCTTGCAGTTCGTGCTTGCAGCTGGAGAGTAGAAGTTGATCATCAGCTACTGCAGTTGCCCCTACGTAGACGGAGCCAATATGTAGGCCCATGCCAGAGTGCTCCAGGGATAGTAGTCTGTCGTTAGAGAAGAGCTTGTAGAGGTCCGTGGAGGTAACACCGCCTTGCCTGACCCCTTGTCTGACCAGGTATTCCCTGCTGACACCACCTTTCCAGCGAATAGTCTCTGAGTTGTCCGTGTAGAGGTCATCAACTAGTTTCCATAAGCTTCTTCTTATGGGTGTGTTGAACAGCTTCAGCTTCAGGATGGAGTGTGGGACTATGTCAAATGCTTTTCTTGCATCAAGTGAGCAGATGTACAATTCATGCTTATTTTCCTTAGCCTCAGCAATTGACAGGTGTGTTGCTTAAAGTTTGCTTAAAATTAGACAGAAAATTAGAAAAAAAATATCACCAGGCATGAAATAATTTTACAACAATTCCTGAATGATTTGCAACCAAGTAATTGATTATTTTGGACAAATCATTTTTCATCCAATCACAGCATTTGTTTATTTGCTGCTTGCAAAATCATTGATGCATGGAGTGGCTCATTGAGTCTAATGGCCCTAAATGAAATGGTAAATGAGTTGACTGTCTCCTTCAACAGCAGGATATCTGTTTATAACAATGAAGCTGGCACCCATAAATGGATGAAATCATTGCAGAAATACACAAGGATGGTGTTCAATTCATTTTTCAGGTGGGTCATGCCTTACATAGATAATAATCAGCACACTAAATTTTATAAACAAATCTTCCAATATGGCCTATCATTCATACCCTTGTTAATAATATAGACACACATCACAAGCTCACAACTTTTTTTTGAAAACACTCGTGGTATGTGGCCAGTCCATAACGGTCAATTGTTGCCTTACTTGGGTCACTCTGCATAATGACAGTGACTGATATTATGCACAATTTATGTCCATTTGAATATGTCTATATATATATTCATGCATAATCAAGGATCATTATGTACAAATACTTCCATCATCTCACTGTCTGTCCAGTTGTCTGAATGGAGGGTTTATGGCCCTGGTGAGTAATGGAGAGAGATCTATTCTACTTCCAAATGCACAAACTAATTACACTTGTCAGCATCTTACACAAAACATCTGTCAAATGCAAATGCTTTTTACTCAAATGCAAATGCAAATGCAAATGTTTTCATTTCTAAAAAGGCTAATGCAAGTGCAAATGCAAATGTTTAGCATTCAAATGCAAATGCAAATGCAAATGCATTTTTCTAAAAGCATTTAAATGCAGATTCAAATGTACCCAACCCTATAGATATCATTCGGTTCTCACCCAAAATAGTGTGTCAACAGACGTTTCAGTAAAATTTGGGGCTTTGAGGATCCAATAAAACACTCGTAGCCGTGGATCCTGAACTTCGAGGAATGCTGAAAAAAGACATTTTCATAAATGCTCCCTCCAACAAACATAAATTGTAGTAAAGCTAAAACATGCAAATAATTAAGTTATAGCATACCAGAATTGTTCTTGAGCAAACCAACAATTCTATCATAAACCGCATCCTTAAACAAGGAATAATCCTGAAAATAAAAAGAAGTTTCATATAAGATACATAACAAAGGCTCACAGTTGGTAATGCTATGTTTTCTGCTTTCCTGAAAAAATCGGATGGCCATGAAAGTAGCATCCATCAGATTCATAGAAATACATGCTAGAAACTGACATTTAATTTTAGGACTTGGGTCAAAATGACCTGAGAGATTTCATCAGTTACACACAATAACCCATCTGACAGAACCCATGCCTTTTGCCTCATAGTCAAATGTAGTAATCCATCAATTATAAATCAATTTGCCTAATCAATTACATTTAAAGTTATAAAATACTTAGAATCATCAATTGGTTACATGAACAGCACAATACTTCACTCAGTCCTCCGCCTTTCAAAACTTCCTAGACCCAGTCCTTCGTGTCAACCTATCTTCAGTTATGATGCACATAGTCAACAGGCTACAGTAGCCTGCTGTAGTTGCGAGCTTTAGCGAGCAGGTTACAACATTTCAGAATTGGTGCTGTATTTCACGTCCTCGCACACATGCATTTTTGAAGCAGCCCAATTCAGTTCTGCTGTGTTCTGCTGAGCGCGGACCTGACAGGCAGCAGTGCGGATTTTTGTGGCTGCACTCCCAGTACAGTGACCTAGAAGCCAATTCGATACCCAATTCGACTTGAATTTCGTCAGTCTGCAGCCTCGCTCGCTCGCCTGCTTGTATGGCAGTAGGGTGGGCTGAAAAAAACTTTTTTTGGAATTTCAATATGCCAGTGGTATAGAAAGTTGGCTGTGGCCAAAAAATGATAATTGGTGCAAAAAAAATTTTGTGGTATGCTACTTGTGCCGGGCCACTCCGGCTTTTATGAAATTGCATATTTTCAACCATTTTGTATGTTTTTTTAGACCGTTTTTTATCCTGAGTCAGCTTCCTTGGTTTCAGAGGGCTCAATGACATACTTAAATCTTCTATGAAGGCCATTTTGGATATGAAACACCATAAACAGGTCGCTTGTATTCAAGATATAGCCATTTCTGGGTAAATGTTGGGATTCAGAATTTGGCTTTTTTTGCTAAAAATTGCCCGGAAAATGTGAAAATGTCGGAATTGACCCAACAAAAAATGATTCCAAGGTAATTGTAATTACCCTGAGTCCTCCCCAATGCCCTAAAAAAACATTTCCAGCGTATTATCTGCATCAATTTGTTGTTTTAGTTCCCAGAATAGGGGCATTTCCGTAAAGTCAGATTTACAGATTTGACAATTTAGCAGCTTGTGTAGCCCTACCATTACACCTCAGTCATTTCATTGTTACATAAGGATGAGGCCAGGTAATAGGGGTATCAGACAAGACATCAACCAAAGCTACAAGTGCAATAGGAGCTGAGATACAAGGCAAAATGTCATCCTGTCAGATGTACTCACGCACTGTACATTCGACATGATGTTCGACAAGATTACATTTCGCCTTGTAGCTCAGCTCCTGTTGCATTTGGAGCTTTGGTTGATGGCTTGTCTGATACCCCTATTACCTGGCCTCATCCCCATGTAACAATGAAATAACTGAGGTGTAATGGTAGGGCTACAAAAGCTGCTAAAGTGACAAATTTGTAAATCTAACTTCACCGAATTGCCCCTATACCGGAAACTGAAACAACAAAATGATGCAGGTAATACACTGGAATTTTTTTTTAGGGTGTTAGGGAGGACTCGTAGTAATTACAATTACCTTGGAATAACTTTTTGTTGGTTCAATTCCGATATTTTCAATCTTTTCGGGCAATTTTTAAGCAAAAAAAGCCAAATTCTGATTCCCAAAATTTACCCAGAAATGGCTATATCTTAAATATAAGCGACCTGTTTATGGTGTTTCAAATCCAAAATGGCCTTCAAAGAAGATTTAAGTATGCCATTGAGCCTTCTGAAACCAAGAAAGCAGACTCAGGCCTAAAAATGGTCTAAAAAAGCATGCGAAAAGACTGAAAATATGCATTTTCATAAAAGCCGGAGTGGCCCGGCACAAGTGGCATGCCACAAAATTTTTTTTGCACCAATTATAATTTTATGGCCATAGCCAACTTTCTATACCACTGGCATATTGAAATTCCAAAAAAAGTTTTTTTCAGCCCACCCTAGTATGGCAGACTGTGCCAGGGTTGGAAAAAACCCGGGTAAAATTAATTTTGCCCAGCCCGGTGCAAAGATTATGTACTAAAAGTTGGTTTTATTGGGTCAAATAGATTTATCAGTATTAACAACATCATTCAAGATCATGATTTTACCAAAGTCACTGATAAGGTAATTTCCAAGTATAGGCAATTGGATTTAGCTAGTACCTGCATGGGTTGGTAAGGCAAGTGCAGTCCTCCAGTATACATCTCACTTTATTCTTGAATTTTGTTTCATGTTTATGAAATACATGCTGAAAATATGTACAGTAGTTCCTTATCAGGATACAGGAGCATACTTTTAGTGGCATGAATTACCAATTTTCTTTTGAGTCTTGTCTCCCAAGTTCTTGAGATAGATGTGTCACTTTATATTTCACCTCTTCACAGAGGCCAAATAAATTTTTTAATTGTTGGATAACACTGAGTTTCATTCACTGTAAATTTTGAATTTTGAGTTAGCTTAATTGATTGAGTGAGATGGTTGCACAATTCCTTTGAGCCAAGATAGCTTGTTGTTTGCAAGTTATAACAACGTAAAGATTATCATAACTCAAAATAGCAAGCTATCATGGCTCAAACAA
Source organism: Platynereis dumerilii (assembly GCA_026936325.1). Classification (NCBI taxonomy): domain Eukaryota; kingdom Metazoa; phylum Annelida; class Polychaeta; order Phyllodocida; family Nereididae; genus Platynereis; species Platynereis dumerilii. The sequence goes on from JAPTHN010000009.1 coordinate 11,347,903, forward strand.
ATTGTGCAACCATCTCACTCAATCATTTGAGCTAACTCAGAATTGCAGAATACAGTGTGGGATATCTCTGCAGCTACTAAATGTGCTTCTCTATACTGATAAAATCACTGCTAATCATGTAAATTTCTTAAAATGTAATGAACATTGCTGCTCCGTTTTACATGTACCGGTATCTAAATAGCAACTGAAAGATCCCACACATTTTATCCATCAATCCTCATAATTGACAAGAAGTACGTTGAGGGCTGAACAGACATTTCCTACTACCCACAGCCGGTATCCACCATGCCAATTCAGGTTTTAACATGATTGATCTCTCTAATTCTGACATTTTAGATTACTTTTGATAGGCAAATTACTAGTTTTACCCAGGTTTTACCCATTTCTGGGTAAAAGTCAATTTGCCAACCCTGGACTGTGCCCAGTCAGCATTGTCACTGCACTGTCCCTCCCGGGCCTCCCCATACATGTCACATTTGTTTCCTTCTTATTATATATACCAATAAGCCACTTCTGCAACATTCATCGTTTCCTCTTTGATTCACCTCCAAACAAACAGTCTTCATTTCATTCGATCTTGATATCAGTACAAGTGGTTTAGTGGGTGATTGTGCATAATATATATACATTGTAGATTTGTAGTTACAATAGGTCATGTCATCATGTGGTAAATATTGAAAAATTGCGGACATGGAATTATTAATTATAGTTACGAGGTCAAAGAATTTTTTGGTTGTATATCGTGCCCGCAATGTTAGACTCTCCTTGACATATTCCCTCAAAGTGGCATTGTCATCATTTCCCGTTATTTCCGCATCAATTGTTCCTTCTGGGAGAGAATTTTCCTTTACATAGATTTCAAGGAACGATTGGATCCCTTTCCTTTCTGCAATACAATATGATAATGTACTGAGAATAAAAACAAGTGCTGTTGACAGGTTCATCACAATGTCTCATAAATCACAGACCCAAGCTAATAGAGTATTTTCTTTACTTGACACTAGTATATTCAAAGGTGTCATCCTCTAACTGAGCCTGCTACTTCTTGGCAGATAATAGGCCATGCTTGGAATCAGTCAATCAGAATAATTCTTGGAAAGGTCATACATATTTCATTCCAGCAAAGCCTCCAGTAAACACAGCCAACCACTCCTGATTCTGAACCAATCAGCACATTCTTGTGATTTATGCAAGGTTAAGCTACAGCGTCACACAATCGCAGTAGTGCCAATAGCGATGCTTGAAATTGAAACGACGTTTAGGATATCGGCTGCCGAACCTCAACCACTAGTGAGTTCCTCCGCCAGCCAGACCACTCATGGGTTTCAGTGGACTGATCCACCACCCTGAGTGGGTTTTATTTATATCCCACATTTTCTGCTATTTTGACAACCTATGAGGGTATTTTAATGCTTAAATATGGATTTAATAAAAAATTATGATGATGGATGGATCTAATGTTTTGATGGTGGCCAAACTAATCAGATCAAAATGACAAAGTGGGAGGAGTCTGACTGGTTGCTATAAACAAAGCCAACAGAGTCACATGACTGTTGGTGATGTCACCAATGCTGATGATGTCATAGTGGCTCTACTGCTATTGTGATGTCATGTGCTGCTGTTGTGATGTCATGTGTCGTGATTGTGACCTCATGTGTGATCTGAAGTAGTGCCACAAATAATTACATTGTATTATCCACTTGCAGGGCCGTTCACTAGAGCATTAGCAAAATTTTGAGGGCCGCTGATTTTCCATATCGGCCCTTGTTTACAAGGCCGAGGGCCGATATTGTCAATAACGGCCCTTGTTTACAAGGCCGGGGCCGTTATAGTCAATAACGGCCCTTGTTTACAAATTCGGGGGCCGTTATAGTCAATAACGGCCCTTGTTTATAAGGCCAAGGGCTGTTATAGTCAATAACGGCCCTTGCTCATTTCACTCAATGCCAATCTTGAATTGACAGGTCTTGGTGGTAAATCAGAACAGAAAAACCTGGTAAGTGGATAATAATAGTAATAACACTACTTTTTATTCGGGCGCTATGCTGTTTGAATGGCCCTCGGTCATGTCCAGCAGCCCTCGTGATTGCACAGCAGCCCTCGCGCTGCTCGTGCTGCTTTGAATCACTTGGGCTGCTGGACATGACCTTGGGCCATTCAAACAGCATAGCGCCCTCAAAAGTAGTGTTATTGTTATAATAAAATATGTAAATCAAGGATAGTGGATCATATTTAAATTAGGGATGGTGGATCATATTTAAATTAGGGATGGTGGAACATAAAATTATACCTCATGGGCTATCCTCATGTGTTTTCCATGAGGATCACTGCCGAGTGTGGGATATACTGAAAGTTATGACCCCAGGATAGGATCAGCTCTTCGTGACGATCATGCTGATATAAATATTGTGGGGACACTTTCAAATTCAGGTCACAAATTGGCTGTGAAATCCTGACTCGATCTAGCCTGCTTCCTTCTGATTGGCTGACATTCTTAATTTATGATAATTTGATGTATCAAACCTACTATCTAAGGTAGATTCTCTGGGTAACATATTTGTAAGAACTTCACTGATTGGAAAGTTCAAATGTGCTCTATTTTTGTTCAGAATAAGTCAGCAGGCTAAACCAAAGCATTGCACCTTTGAATAAACTAGTGATAAATAAGACTAGACTATCAGGCTGTAGCTTGTGTCTATATATCCAAAAGTTATGACATTATATTGATATTATTCTGTTGGTGTTAGGGACAATTATGCAATTTCTCGTTAATGCCTTCACATAAATGCATCAGTGCAAATTTGTTGGGTTATAAAAGATTGTGCCAATATTGGTTTTTCCGGTTTTTGATAATGGACTTACCTTTCAATCTCGTTCCAATGAAGATTTGTCGGTTTTTTATATTGGTGACTGTAAATGAAAATGTTCCAGCCTTCGAAGGATCTCTGCAATTATAATCATGCAAGACTTAGAAGTCTTTAGGCTATCAAGGAAATAAAGTCTTATGATTTATGTAGAAAGATACAATTGACAATGCACTATAGACGGACTACAAACTATGGACTACGAATGTTCACCCACTTGGGAAGTTCCTTGTGGAACAAATTACCTAACAAAGTTAAGGAATTAGACACTTTGGATAAGTTCAGGGAAGAACTAAGTAATCTTGATTTAATTAAACTATTGTGATTTAATTTTATCTTAATTATTAGTCATCACAAATTATCTTGTCACACCAGATTTTTATTCATATTATTTCTTTTAATATATCATGTTTTTATTTATAATTGTTATTTCTCTAGTCGTCGGTGACACTAGTCTCGTACTATTGTTTTTGTTTACAAAACCGACTTTAGTCTGAGGGCTTCCTGCCTTGGTTTGTCCAATGTTTTGTCCTTCCTGTCTCTCTCTGGTGCCCTTCCAATGTGTTAAATATTTATCCTCTCTCCTGTCTTCATCACATGCAGCCACTTTCAAACCCTCTTCCCAATCTTTCTTCTTTTATCCACCCCTTTTTCTTCCCTAATTCTTCTTCTGTTGTATTATGAATTTCCCTGCATTCCCACCAGGGCATGACTCATATATATATATTATACAAGGCCTTCTGCATCTCATTACTTGATACAGACCTATTGATTTCCACCACCACTGATGTCACCTCCACAAAAAACATTATCTTTGACGAGCCCTTTCAATTATCCTTCACTTCAAAGATCTTCCTACCTGTCCTGATTTGCCTTCAAGTGCATAAATACATTATTCCTGTCCTAATGGGAATTTCTAGTATGATACAAGACCTAATTAGTGTAAAGTGTCACATCTGGACAGATAGATGTCCGTCACATAGGGTAAAGGCACTCTAAACTTAGAGCTCAATAGGTTCACAAAATTGGCTATCTTTGTGCCCTCTTGAATCCATAACAGAAACTACAATCGAACACAACTTGTTGTGTGAGCTCTAACAGATTTCAGATGCAGCAACTGTTGCTTTTCTGCAGTGTTGTGGAGTAACTATTTTGTCTGTTGAATTATGTCTAGAATTGAATATTAAATAACTTTTAATCGGCAGTGTATGCTAAGAATTTTGTTATTGCTGCAAAGTGGTACTTGTTGAGGAACTTTTTTTTTGGCAGAATCATGCTTTTCCTGGCCAGGGAATTGTGAGTAGTCCCTGTTTGGCAGCCAGCCAGACAGCCACGTGCACTGCCACTTCTCAGTGTAAGCTGGCTAAGCTTTCCCTGACAACAGCATAACACTCTGCCTCGATATAGCCCATTAAGGTGCTGCAGAGGCGTAAAACACAAACACACACACACACACCACAGCATAACACTATTTTGTGAAGTTGTAACAAAAAGATTAACAGTTACTCTCCTCCTGTCTGACAGGTAATAGATAACAGTTTCAGATCTCTTAAAGCAATTAAGTTAATGCTTGAGTGTTTCATTGTTGTCTGCTTGTTGTTTCAATTAGTTTCTATGTAAAAAACCATAAACAATCAGTTAGTGTTGTCTGTGTTGTGGCAGTTTTACCTGCATTCTGCATTTTACATTTACCGGCCATCTATAGTTTAATCTGTAAACTAGTCAGTCGCCTCCTGGTGTCAACCTGTACCAATAAATCATATTGGTTCCAGAATTCACAGCGTCCAGTCGTTCCTTGTAAACATCCCTACCAATCGTTCATGGTGTCAGGATAAAATGGAAGGCTTCAAATCACCTGAAAACACTGATCTACAGTCCGAAGGTGTAGCAGAGAGATGGCGAAAAATGGCGAAGACAATTCGAGTTGATCTATGAAGCTTGTGAGCTGAGCAAGAAGTCAAGAAAACTCAGACTGCAATCCTGTTACATTCGGTGGGGCCAGACGCCCAGGAAATTTTCGCAACGTTTACTTGGCTAGAAACTGAGGACAAAACAGACTATGAGCATGTACTGAAGAAGTTTGATAACTATTGTGAACCTCTACGAAATGTGGTGTATGACAGATACCAATTTTGGTGCAGAGAGCACAAGCAAAATGAGACTGTTGATATGCTAATGGCGGCGCTCAGAACTATGTCGTCGAAGTGCGAATTTGGGACATTTGCCGACGATATGCTTCGTGACAAGCTTGTGTTTGCTCTAAAAGACATTGCTGTTAAAGAAAGGCTACTTTGTGAGAAAGGATTGACTTTGGCTAAAGCTAAATAGACTTGTGTAGAGCGGCAGAATCTAGCAAGCAGCAAATTCGCGTCATGTCAAATGATGTGGATTCTTCCGGACGAGACGTCATTGTACATCCGTTGAGCATTCAAAATGGCCGACAGCATGTAAACAAACCAAATTTCACGGCAGCAACTTGCAGTTTTTGTGGTGGACATCATGTTAAAGGCCAGTGTCCAGCCTATGGCAAGCAGTGCAACAAATGTTCTGGATTTAATCATTTTGCTTCTGTATGCGAGGGAGGCGGATATCGGCGTAATTCCAGACCGGCAGCGAGTGCATCCGCACCCAGGAAGGCAAGTTTACCTCATTCATTCAAGCCTCGTGGATTCAAAGGCAAGCGGCATGGCAAGTCAATGAATGTTCACAACTTCACACAGTTGATGAAAATGATTATGATGATGAAGCTACTTTGTTCATGGGCACACTTTCTTCAAGTCAAGGCACAGCTGGCAAGTGGTATGAAAATATTTTGCTGAATGACACTCCAGTTTCCTTTAAGCTAGATACTGGGGCAGATGCTAATTGTTGCCTAAGACTTTGTGGTGTAAATTGTTTCCGGATCAGAATTTATCACCTTCGAGTCACACACTTAAGCCGTTAGGAATTGCTAATGTGAAAGCAGAATGCCCTGCTACCGGTTTGAGTCTACAGACCAAGTTCAACATCACGGGTACCGATGTGACCCCGATTTTAGGCCGTACTTTGTGAGAGTCATTTCGACTTGTGCAGCGAATGCCAAGCGTCTTCCAAGTGAGTCAAGAGAAGCCAGTGACAGTTGAGACACTGTCAGAGTTGTATGGAGATGTGTTCACAGGACTCGGGGAGTACGAACAGCCGTACCACATCACAGTCGACCCCAATGTACCTCCAGTGATCCAGCGTAACCGCAAGGTTCCCTTGCCAAGCTTCCAATGCTGCAGACTGCTCTTGACAAATTGGAGAAGCAAGGAGTCATCGCACCGGTCGAGAAGCCAACAGACTGGGTGCACAACCTAGTGATCACCGAAAAGAAGAAAGGTACTGTCCGACTTTGTTTAGATCCTAAGCCATTAAACAAAGCTATTAAAAGAGAGAGACATTCTATTCCTATACTGTTGATGATGTTCTGTACAAATTGAATGGCCAAAGACTTTTCACTACTGTTGACATAAGAGACAGTTATTGGCATTTAAAACTTGATGAACCTTCTTCGTTTCTATGTACATTTCATACCCCTTGGGGCCGCAAGCGTTTCTTTTCGGCATTAGTTCTGCAAGTGAGATCACGCAAAAGAGAAATGAAGAGACATTTTCTGATATTCCTGGTGTATTTGTGATTGCAGATGACCTCATTATTGCAGGTGAAAGTGAGGCTGATCACGACAGTGTCCTCCTGAGAGTGATGGCGAGGGCTCGCCAGCGAAACATCAAGTTCAACCTGTCCAAGTTGCAGTTCAAGAGAAAGGAAGTCAGCTACATGGGGCACATCGTAAGTGTTGATGGTCTTAGGCTGTGTCCCGATAAGATAGCAGCTATTCAGAACATGCCTATTCCCAACGATAAGTCTGCTCTCATGCGTTTTCTCGGAATGGTGAAGTATTTGGCGCAGTTCATTCCTGGTGAATCGATGCTTACAGCGCCACTTAGAGGCTTGTTGAAGAAATATGCTCCATGGCAATGGAATCATGAAAATGATACAGCTATTTCTAAGATTAAAGAGGCGCTTAGTCGCCCTGTGTCTCTGCATTTCTTTGATGTAAAGAAGGAAGTTTTAATCCAGGCCGACGCATCACAATCTGGATTGGGAGCCTGTATTTCTCAAGACGGAAGGCCAGTTGCATTTGCTTCCCGTGCGCTGACCCAAGCAGAGTGTAACTATTCCCAAATTGAAAAGGAACTTTTGGCAATATGTTTTGCGTGCACCAAATTTCATCATTATTGTTACGGCAGAGATGTCATACATGTTCCTGGCAAATACATGTATGTTGCAGATGCACTGTCAAGAGCCTACACAACTGATGCTTCAACAGCCGGTGCCCCCGAAGATATGGAAGTGATGGTCCATAGTTTAGCTTCTTCGTTACTTGTCAGCACAGGGAAATTTGCAGCCCTCCAGAAAGCTACAGCAAGTGATGTCAACATGCGTCAGTTACTTACCGTGGTTCGCCATGATTGGCCTAAGTCCTTCAAGAGTGCACATGTTGGAGTGCGCCCGGTCTGGAATGTGAGGGATGAAGTGCATGAAATTGAGGGAGTACTCCTTAAAGGTAACTCTGTGATAATTCCTCCGGCAATGCGACCAGAGATGCTTAAGTTAATTCATGAAGGTGATTTAGGAGTAGAAAAGTGCAGAGCTAGAGCGAGACAAGTTCTATTTTGGCCGTGTAAGTCACAAGAAATTGCAGATACTGTTGCTAGTTGTGAAGTTTGCTTAACTCATAGGAATTCGCAGCAGAAAGAACCTCTTCTGAGTCACAAAGTACCACAGAGACCGTGGCAAAAATTAGCAGCTGATATTATGACCTGGCAAGGAAAGGATTATCTTGTGGTTGTTGACTATTTCTCAAAGTACCCTGAGATTGCTTTGTTAGAGAGGAAAACTGCAAAATGTGTCATAACTCACTTGAAATCTATTTTTGCAAGACATGGTGTACCTGATGAATTGTTTACGGACAATATGCCATTTGGAAGTGTTGAGTTTCAGAATTTTGCTACCGAGTGGGACATCAAGCTATCTACTTCCAGTCTGAACTATCCGCAATCCAATGGCCAAGCGGAACATTACGTACAGACTGTGAAAGCTCTTCTCAACAAGGTGGAGATGTCTGGACAAGACCCCTATATTGCGTTGCTTCAGTATAGACTGTCTCCTGTATCAGGCTTACCGTATTCACCCGCTCAGATGCTGATGGGAAGGCAGCTGAAAGGCAAAATTCCTACTTCTACAATCTACTTAGACCCAAAATTGTCAAGGCTCGACCATTGCTCTTGAAATGCCAACAAGAGCAGAAACATCAGTATGACAAGAATTCGAAACCGCTGGCTCCATTGCGTCGTGGAGATTCCATCAGAGTCCAGCGGAAGGGTAAATGGGTAGCCGGTGTCGTCAAGGAAGCTCTTAAAGCACAAAGATCGTACATCGTCGTCTGTCAAGGATCGGAACTTCGGCGTAATCGACGTCAGCTGTTGAGCACACCCTATGTTCGCCCCCCTAGTGCTCATCGTTCCCCTTGTGTTAACCCCCTCGTGTGCTTGAGTCATTTCTAAATGACTACGGAGAAACCCCTCGTTAACCTGAGGTCCCGGATCTTCCTCAGAATCCCCCTGATGTTCCCCAAGCACATGTCGAACGTCCGGCTGCGATCCCACAGCCGCAGATCCTCGATCGTCCGAGGAGAAACCATCGCCTGCCTGAGAGGTATGGTGATTGCGTGATGGGCAAGTGCTAGTAACCTCTGCCTTCACAAATTTGTGTATGTTAGTTCTGTGTGTGAATTTGACGATTGAAGATCAAGAAGCTATTCGTGAAGCCATCCTAAAAGACTTGATATTTTAAAAGAGACGCTGGAATTTGAATTTAAATTAGATTGAATTGAAAGACTCTTTTATGTTATCTGTGGATTTGGTTGCCAATTTTGTTTTAAGCTTAATGCTGTGATTTTATTAAGTTTTAGCAGAAACGTTTTATTTGTCTAATCAAAACGTTTTGATTGTAGTGTAAATAACTATTGTCTGATTTGTTGATTTACTGGCTATTTATGATTTTACTGTTTTGGCTATATTTTATTGTTATGCTTAAAAGGGAGATGTGGCGGTTTTACCTGCATTCTGCATTTTACATTTACTGGCCACCTATAGTTTTATCTGTAAACTAGTCAGTCGCCTCCTGGTGTTAACCTGTACCAATAAATCATATTGGCTCCAGAATTCACAGCGTCCAGTCGTTCCTTGTAAACGTCCCTACCAATCGTTCATGTGTCACTGCAGTTTGGCCACAGTGAAAGGCTGACAGTAAGTGCATGTGCACTCATTGATTGTTTAACATTGTTGATTACAATTTGTTTACATCTTGCTGGCAGCTCAGCTGTGCATATGAGCACAAGTGATGAGGTCCCTCTGCCTGGTTGAATTACCTGACCTACTTGAATATTGATATCTGTGTCACCTGGAGGTCATCCCATTTCTGGCATTTCGTTTAGAGACTGTGAGCAGACCGGGGTAAAGTTGACTGTTCATAAAAATCAAGACACTGAGATTGGTGAATCCGCTGATACAAATTTGAGTAAAACTAAGTCTGGGGTGGCGCTATGGAGCACTTTTATGACGTCATTGCCCGATGTGTGTCAGATAAGTAGCATCACAGAAGTCAACATTTTGCAAAAAAGGACTGCCATTTTCATAAATTGGCAAATATTGGACAAAAACAGCACCAAAACATCACAAAAATTAGATATTCAGATTACAATAGAGCTAAGCTATATGTAGGTATGCGTATTTCTCCTGTGGGGCTTGTGGTTGCTGAGATATCTTGCCAAACGTTTGTCTCAATGTTGATGTGACAAACTGTAATAAAATCATTTCAAGATATCTAAGATTGTTTATGCTAATTCAACATTTTTATGCCAATCAAACATTTTTTATGCCAATCAAACATTTTTTATGCTACATGATGTGTAGAAATAAATTGATGGACTCACTCGTTCCTTTGTAAATCATACACATTATAATCCCCGGCAACCTTGATCTTATCACATTTAAAGTCAGTGACTTCAGCATAATAGTCTTGGTCATATCGATTAATGCCGTATTCTCCAAAGGATATGTTGAAAGTAGGTTTACACATCTCCTGAAGTCCCCAACTGAAATAAATTAAATTGTGGCTAATTTACCAAAATTCATCATTTCATGTTAAAGCAGAGACCTTTAACACTATTATAGATATACTAGCAATAAGCCTGGGCTTCCTGTAGTATGAGTAGGACACATGCATGTATTACTGAGATGAAGGAGGACCCCAGTTTCCTAGATATAACCTGGTACTGAAAGGAAGGGAGCAAGGCCTTGCAGGTGGTGCCCTCTTGTGCATTTTATATGAATCAGCTTAAATCTAATTATAATTAATTAGATCATTTTGAGAAGTGTGATAGGCCTCAAAAGGGCTGGCCCAAGCCTTGAGTTGGCAGGGAATGTACACGGAAAATATGAAGGTGAGACATTGAGTATAACTTGAGATAATTCCCGGATCTTATCATTTTAATTGTAAGGTATAACTTGAGATAATTCCCGGATCTTGTAAGATATATATATAATAAAGGAATTGATCCCGCATTTGCAATGACAAGAAATATATCAGAAGAATAAGGACATTGAAATGTTGAAAATGACATATATATATGAAAATACGCACCAGTCTTTGTCAAAGAGTTATTTCAGCAAAAGAAAAAAAGAAGAATAAAACAATTATTTAATAGGACAAAGGTCACAAAGGTCAAAGGGGCCCCATAGTGCTCCTTGCTAGGGTCAGTAGGGTGTGTCAATTTTAACTTTTTTTGCAAATCCAAAAAGGCATAGTGGCAAAAAGATGGTATTTGATCTGTCCTCAAAATTGATATAAGACTTTCCCTCGCTGGGTCAATTTTCAATCAAAGTTTTGTTTTTTTCCGTTTCTGAACCACTTTTTCTAATCTGCATTTCTCCGTAACTTTGTCAATTTTTATCGCACGGCATTCTAAATTTGCATAACGACATAAACGGATAGGATAATATCTCCATTCTTGTCTGCTCATTGGTCTGAAATTTTTATTAAGAAAGTCATTGCGGAAGGACTGTTGAAGACCTGTATAAAAGAATATTTTTGCTTTATTTCAAAGCATAGTACCCGTGATAATGGAGTCAAGGGAAAACACAACAACTACAACATTGCTGAAGATTGATGGTCATGTAAAAATGACAAATAAGTGCAATGGTCTGATGGTAGGCCTATAATATGAACAGTTTGAGGAACCACAACCACTTATGGTTGTTGTAAGAGGTGAAATGATGTTGCTTGCAAATTTTTAGTTGTTGGCATTGAGTAGTTTGGGGGGAGTAGCGTAAAGCATCCATGAATTAAGGGTATGATGATGCTAAATGCTGTGATTCTCATTCCACAAACAGTCGAATAACAAAATATAATTATTTTTAGAAATTTTGACCATGGAAATGCCTGCTTTATGAGCTATGGAATTTTGGTGTAAATTGAGTATTAATGTATTAATCGCTGAAAATATCAGAGTCTGGCTGTCAAATTTCATGCTATATCTCCCCCAGAATTGACTACATTATGACATGGGGGATACTATTTCACAGCTAATAGTGTGGTTTATCACTTAGTACCACCCTCACCTTCCTGGATTCAGTCTGGGTAAAGATATATTATGAAATATAACAGCACTGTTTTCGTAATTTGAACATTTTAGGCAAAATTTAGCATTACAACTTAATTACTCAAAAGCAAGGTATTTCCACAGTCAAAATTAAAAAATTTCTTAGTTTTGGTAGTTTCATTATTTGGAGAATGACAATCAAATGAGGTGGATTAAGGTAGCAAGAAAAATTATTTGAGGTAATTTATCAAAGAAAGTTCTAGTGGAGACAGGCCATTTTCAGGGGGGTAGGGCACTTTCATTCAATTTTTGGAAAGGATAAAAGTTATCCGCCACACATTTCCTGGGCCAAATATTTGGTTGATATGTTGCTCTAAAAGAAATGACCACTATGAACCTTATACGTACTTTCATGTCCGTGTGAATTGCTCTGAGAAATTTCAGCTTTACCAAATTTTGACCCATTAGCGAAAATGGTGAAAAAAACGAAAAAAAAAATCAAAACTTTGATTGAAAATTTACCAAGCAATTAAGGAATAGTTGTATCTCAATTTCGAGAACACACTCCAAAAAATTTCAGACAAAATTGGTTTTTTAGATTCAAAATGGTTTTTTGAAAAACCAAATTTCAATGCAAAAAACCAACATGGATTTGCAGTAAAAAGGAAAGATTTACTCATAAATTAATACTGGCTAGCTATTGCTCTCTATGCTATCACTGATAGCAGAGAGGAGCCAAAGAGTCTGATCCACGTTACATTCAGCATTACCGTACATCTAAATAATATGAAAAAAACTTACTTTTTCAACAGTATGCGGACTTTTGAAAATGTTGTAGCAAATTGGGGTAAGTTTACACAATACTTGTAGTAGCCATCTATTGCCTTGTCAGCAACTGCAAAAGTGAAACAGGGTGCAACCTAAAAAGTTTCAGCCAAAATTGTTTTTTTTAGATTCAAAATGGTTTTTTGAAAAACCAAATTTCAATGCAAAAAACCAACATGGGTTTTTTTGTAAATCCATGTTGGTTTTGCATTGAAATTTGGCGTTCAAAAAACCATTTTGAATCTAAAAAAACAATTTTGTCTCAATATTTTTTAGAGTGTGACTACTTGGATAACGTAGGCCGCACATAATTAGTGATCTAAAGTTAGCTTCTCAGTTCTCTACAGGTATTTCTAAGATCGGTAGGAAGTTGTTGCTTCAATTATCTCTATTTGCCTGCTGTCCTGTCATCTGCCCATCTGGTTGCCAGCATTTGTAAAACCAGGGAAAGGCCTTATTAGACTAGACAAATGTTTGCATATTATGGTACAGTTTCATGCATGTACATTGTACAAAGTACAGGTGATGAGCTGTTGGTTGGAAACCAAAAAATATAATGCCGTTATATTTTTCTCAAGTTTTTCCAATATAACAAAAAGTGTTCAATACACACCAGAAATCACTGCTACATTGCATATGTGATATGTGTAGAAAATTTCATTACTGCATATGTAATAGACTAATAGTGGGCAAGTTTTGGCTCCGATATGAAAAAAAATTTTTCAGATATTTTTTCGCAATAAGACAAAAAGTATAGAATAAGTATTAGTCAGACCATGAAAAAGCACAACTAGACCATATATGTATACCAAACCTTATCCATGTACATGCAATAGTGACTGTGTCCTGAACCAGAAACAGAAAATAATTTTTTATTTATTTTTTCTATATTTCAAAAAGTATATCATGTTTTCCAACCAATCTTTCAAAAGACACAACTAAACCTTATAAGCCATATGTGTGCCAAACTTTATCCGGGTACATGCAATAGTGACCAAGACCGTCACCAAGTCATAGCCCAAAAACCAAAAAAATATGTATTTTTATATTTGTTCTCATTTTTTCAAAAAGTGTAGAATATCTGTCAATGACACCATCAAAAGGCACAACTAGACCATATAGGCCACATCTGTACCAAATTTCATCCATTCACATGCAATAGTGACTGCATATTTTCTTAATTATGGAGGTAAAACCATAAGGTAAAGAGGTGTAATCTCAATTTTTTATAATGCCAATTTGATAAAATTTTGGGTAAGCTCAATTTTTTTTCTGTAAGCGGAAAATCTGGGTCAATCAAAGAAATTATGTCTGGCATTAGGTCTCATGATAGGTGGATTACTTTCCTAGTCAAGGTGTTAATAATTCTTCATTTATCAGGTTCTGTAACTTGCAGCTTGATTTAATAATGAAGGATCATCAAAATCTAAAATGCTGTCATTTCACAAAATTCAACCGAGTCTTACCATATTGAAGTCCTTTTAAGTTCAATCTGAAGTTCGCCCCATAATTCGACCCTAAGTCACTGTGAATAAAACAGAAAATAATTATTTATAGAGTCTATACTTATTCAAGATCCTATAGTGTACTATTAAGGCCTTAAAATCATTTTAAATTTATTTTTCAAGCATGGTAGCACAAACTGCATATTTTGACTGTGCTTATTTTCCCCGCACTTTTTAAGTATCTGGCTATGAAAAATTGTTTAATATTCAAATGGACAGAAATGTATTAACAATAAAATGTATATTAAGAAAGCACGTTTATAGAGGTCGCTGCTAGAAGAGTAAACACGCATGTGAAGAGCAGAGAGACATTATAGGCTTTTTCAGGAGTTCTGTGGACGTTTTTCTGCCAATTTTGTGTATATCTTCGTTCTAAGTCACCTCTGGATCTTTGTTTCTAACTTTTGTGCAAATTGACCTCCAAATCTTTGCACAATCAACTTGAAATCTCAGGCTACTGGTCTGGGCCATTTCTAACGGACTTCCATTGGACCTTTCACGCTTGACTGCTCTGACCCACTTTCTACCTGAACACTGCTGGCTGAACTGAGCAACCCAGTGCACTTGAAAATCGCTTATAAGTACATGTCTCATTCAAATCACTGCTTCATCACTGCTACTGTGTTATTGTTGGTAAAGATATTCTAATCTACAGTAAAGTACTTCTCATCTGCTTGTTTTGGTACCTCTTAATTTATCATTACCAACTGATCTTTTACAATCGTTTTTGCACCTGTATACACATTTAGGCTAATAATTTTAAAATAATACTTTTTATCTGCTGCTTTCAGATTATTTCATAACATTTACCACAACACAAATTTAAAGAGATCTCAACAACTAAATTTGAAGAGTTTCAGCCACTACCAGGAATTTTTGATTTGACAGCACTACTCCAGGAAACATAAGCTGCGTCACAACATACCCCTCAACCTCAACACTGTGTATCAACAAATTTTCAAGTCTTTCTGTTGAGAAATATTTTTGTGTCTGCATCATAATTACACTGTTATAATATACTGAATTATTAACTAGAAGTGTTTTGCATTAAAAAAAAAAATAATAATAATAATAATAATAAAAATAATAAAAATCATAAAAATTAAAAAAAAAAAATTCAGTTTAGATCAACTATATAATAACAATTCAAGCAACCAATTTTTCATTATCTCAATACTTTGCTGCATTATAGTCATACCGTTGTGCATATTAGTGCTACCTCTTTTTGACTCAATACTCTTTCTTAACTCAATATTACTGCGCACATCTGTGCAGCTCTTTCAATACTCAGCCGCTTTCTTCAATCACATTTGCGCACGTCAGTGCAACTCTTTCAATACTCAAGCCAGATTTCTTCAATCACACTCGCGCACATAAGTGCAACTCTTTCAATACTCAGCCGCTTCTTCAATCACACTCGCGCACATCTGTGCAACTCTTTCAATACTCAGCCGCTTCTTCAATCACACTCGCGCACATCTGTGCAACTCTTTCAATACTCAAGCCGCTTCTTCAATCACACTCGCGCACATCAGTGCAACTCTTTCAACACTCAAGCCGCTTCTTCAATCTCACTCGCGCACACCTGTGCAACTCTTTCAATACTCAAGCCGCTTCTTCAATCACACTCGCGCACATCAGTGCAACTCTTTCAACACTCAAGCCGCTTCTTCAATCCCACTCGCGCACACCTGTGCAACTCTTTCAATACTCAAGCCGCTTCTTCAATCCCACTCGCGCACACCTGTGCAACTCTTTCAATACTCGAGGAACACATTTTAAATACAAAATTTAATGAGCCACAGCCACTGCCAGGAATTTTTCAGTTGACAACAACACCACTCCAGGAAACATAAGCTGCAGTCTATCAGTCAATCACACTCTGCCGTCAATCACACACTGCCGTCAATCACACTCTGCCTTCAATCACACACTGCCGTCAATCACAATCTGCCTTCAATCACACACTGCCGTCAATCACACTCTGCCGTCAATCACAAACTGCCGTCAATCACACTCTGCCATCAATCACACTCTGCCATCAATCACACTCTGCCGTCAATCACACTCTGCCGTCAATCACACTCTGCCGTCAATCACACTCTGCCGTCAATCACACTCTGCCATCAATCACACTCTGCCGTCAATCACACTCTGCCATCAATCACACTCTGCCATCAATCACACTCTGCCATCAATCACACTCTGCCGTCAATCACACTCTGCCGTCAATCACACACTGCCGTCAATCACACTCTGCCGTCAATCACACTCTGCCGTCAATCACACTCTGCCTTCAATCACACACTGCCGTCAATCACAAACTGCCGTCAATCACACTCTGCCATCAACCACACTCTGCCGTCAATCACACTCTGCCATCAATCACACTCTGCCGTCAATCACACTCTGCCGTCAATCACACTCTGCCATCAACCACACTCTGCCGTCAATCACACTCTGCCGTCAATCACACTCTGCCGTCAATCACACTCTGCCGTCAATCACACTCTGCCATCAATCACACTCTGCCATCAACCACACTCTGCCATCAGCCACACTCTGCCATCAATCACACTCTGCCGTCAATCACACTCTGCCGTCAATCACACTCTGCCGTCAATCACACTCTGCCATCAATCACACTCTGCCGTCAATCACACTCTGCTGTCAATCACACTCTGCCATCAATCACACTCTGCAGTCAATCCGCACATCCGCGCACTGCTGTACAACTCTTTCAATACTGAAGCCGCTTTATTCAGTCACATCGGCGCACAGCAGTGCAAGTGTTTCAATACTGATTCTCTGCTTGACCACTCGTTTTGAACACATTTTGCCTCAGGTTAGTCACAAACTGACTGGCTACAGATTGCAACAAATTTCCTGGGTCAGTCTGGCTGCTGACTCCAGCAAACTCTTCTCACTAAATTTCCTTTACTCAAGTCAGAATAAGTCAAAATGAACAAGTATCAAAAGCTGTATTCCGATGTGTTACGGACTGGACTGACACTACATGATAAAAAGCTCATATCAGCTACATCAAAAAGAAATTGCCCAAGTAGCAATGTTAATGCAATAAAACTATCAAACAGGTTTGAAATTTTAAAACAAAGTGAGTCTCATCCATGTAATACAGAAAATGACAGGAATTATCTTGGCAAGACCTATCTCAAGCAAAGCAATACTTTAAAAATGTGTCTATGGAATGCCCAAAGTCTGAGGCAGAAAACACAGACAGTTAAGGACTACAGGGATGAGCATGATCTTGACATCTTTCTCTTCACTGAGACTTGGCTAAAAGATGATGATAGAGTGGAAATTGGCGAGTTGGAGCAAAATGGTGAATGTTTCTTTCTGAGTTCTCCCAGAGTTGGAAGACCAGGAGGTGGAGTAGGTTGCATTGTGAGATCAGGCATACAAGCAATTAAAAAAGATCACATGAAGACAAAGACCTTTGAACATATGGAAATCCAAATACAACAAGATGGAAAAATTGTTACCGTTCTTCTAGTATACCGCCCTGAGCCATCCAACAAAAATAAATACAGTCTTGCAGAATTCTTTCAAGAATTTACGAAATTTTTAGGTCACTATCAAACAATGAACAATGAAATTATTATAACTGGGGACTTCAACTTTCATATGAACAAACCAGAAGATAGCAAAGTCATTCAATTTACCAACATTCTAGAAATGTTTGATCTTGTGCAACACGTCTCGACACCGACTCACAAAGATGGCAACATACTGGATCTTGTGATAACGCAAGAAAAATCTGCCCTGAGCAACTGTATTGTCAGTGATCTTCTGTCTGATCACAATAGCATCCTCTTTGATTTTCCAATGAAAAGAGCAAAACAACCAAAAAAGAAAATCAGCTTCAGGAAGACTAGAAAAATAAACTTGCATGATTTCAAACAAGACATAGACAGACATCTTTCTGAAAGTGGGCTCGAACAGAAAAATCTCAATGAACTTGTGGAACTCTACAACTCCACAAAACAGGTTCTTGACAAACATGCCCCTGTTACAACAAGAGAAATAACACTACGCAAACCCACTCCATTTAACAATGCTGATATTAAGAGTATGAAAGCAGCAAAAAGGAAGGCTGAACGATTATGGAGGAGAACCAGGCTTGTAGTGCAGCGGCATAGCAAACCAATTGTGCATTTTTGGAGGATAGCATGAAACTTGGCACACTTTTAGAGCATAAAGAAAGGAACATTTTGAGATATAGGGCCACTTTGTATCTTTACCTGGGGCCATTTGACAGCCTTTTAAAGTTTATGCTTCAAAAACGCTAGATTAATATACATTTTTTACAGATATGCCCCAATATCTCTGTGATTTAAGGCAATATTTGCATGAAATTTGGCTCACTAATTGTCCTTTACCAGGGAAACATTTTGGTATGTCACACTTGTTTATATCTGAATGTGTTGATGGGTATATAGGCACATTCCCAAATAAAAGCATTTCATGTTATGCGAAAAAAAAAATGTTGTAATTCAATTGCCAATGTAGATTTTCCTGAAAGTGCATCAAAATAGGGTCATTTTGACATATTGGGCCACTCTGTAACCCCAGTAGTTTCCAAATGACAGCTCATTGTAATTAAAAGTTAGGGACCATTCAGAATTTATGACTGGGGGGGGTGGGAGTTTTGCTGGAACTTCCCGTCAAAAATTGATACCCCCCCCTTGAGTTTCATGCGGACTTTTTGTACCCCACCCTTAGGTTTCACGCATATTTTTAGTACCCCCCCTCAACATACAAAGCAATACACACATATATACTGTTATACACGGCCACGCGTACAGATTCGCGTCATTTCGGGGACTTTTGCGCGTAGAAAAGTCCAAATAATATGAGTTTAAGCGTGTTTTTTAAAATTTTTTCTTTGTTAAAATTTCTTACCCCCCCTAGGAATTGTCGTCAAAATTAATGCCCCCCCCCCTTGAAACACGTGTGAAAAGTTAGTACCCCCTTGGCCAAAACTCCCACCCCCCCAGTCATAAATTCTGAACGGTCCCTTATCTTGAAGTGAAAAATTATAAACGGGCATTTCTCTGGAAAAGGTCTACAGACAGCCAATTCCAGGATCCGTAATTATACAGAGTCATGAGACTTTCATAATTTCAATTCATAGAAGAATGGAACTTTATGGGGGTATTGTGGCACACGGTGGTGGGTATACCTTACAGCCTGTTGAATATATGTCAGTGTAGGATTGAGCCACGTTACGGGTTTTACCGTTTACCGACACATTTTATCTATGTGAAAGGAGAGTAATGGGTAGGTCAGTTTAAAGCATAATAATGCTGATGACTCTCCCCATGGGCTGCAGTATGTCAATGTAAAAATCTTTGTCTTACACCCATTTGGCATTTTTTTTCAATTTATACAACTGTTATTGTACTGGTCTTCCACCATGTGTAAAATTCTAAAATAAAATTCAATCAATCAACTAATATCACATGGCACTGAAATGACAATGAATACTTTAATGATTCATTACTATTGCTACTGCCAACCTGCTGGACAAATTGTGTGAGCAGGTAAATTAACCTAAATTAGAAATGTTTCATCCCTTATTACAATCTGCATGTACTCTGTACAACCTCCAAAAAAAAAGAAGAAGAAAATACTTTCCCCTTGTCATGTAAAGTGCTGTTGTACACAGTGAGACTGACATTGTGACTGCCTTCTTTCTACACTAAGGCACAGTGGAAAGAGACTTCTTCAAATTATATAATTATATTTCTTCATGAAAGAAATTTCTAAAATTCTTCTGGCTAACCTTAAACCTTCACATGGAGTGTCCAATATAGGAGGACATACAGATGTTGCTCCACTATTTAAACCTTACTTCATTAGATACAGTATCCAATATGGGGGACCATACAGATGTTACTCCATAAATTTAAACCAACTGATGAAATGAGTCTAAGAAGGCAGTCCATGTTCCTTTTGCAACTAATGCTTCAACTTACAACTCCAAGACAAGTTTACCAGACCTATTGGATAACAGCAATCCTTTAATCCACACTTGTTTTCATTGTTTCTTCATGTACTTCACTATTAAAACTGGGAGCCGTTAGACATGTATATTCTATTACAAATGCAGTTGCAGTCTTTTTAATGGGATCTATGCACGCGTCCCAATGTAACTTATTATGTTCTTAGATTGATCTACCATACTGTCTTTCTGTTTCCTTGATGTAACACTTGTCATAAGTTTCATACATGACACACATGATAATTCTGAACATTGGATGGCTCTTTTGTGTCTTTGGCATTGAGCAATTTTAAAAAATTCATCAAAGCTTGTTAAATTGTTTTATTTGTATATCTCTATCAGACTAAAAGACTTTGAACAAATATGCAAGTTCATTCACATAGTTATGTCAGGCCTAGTACTGCTCTTTCAGTGTGTTTTGCTTGATCCATGTTTCTGTCCCCACAGCTTCATCAGCCGTATGATGTAACCAATGATACTAACCATAATTATGCTTTTTTGGGCAAGTTTTACTTACTTCTTCTTGTCTTCTTCCTTGGGACATAAAGAATTCAGCAGAGTGATGCACAATGATGCTCCAATTAGAGACCTTTGTTCATAGCGTGGTGGTTAAATTGAAATCCATGCATTGGATGGAGGAAATGGGAAATGATCAACTCCGATAATTTAAAAAAAGATATAAAAGTGAAGGATATTCAATTGTAAGTCTTGTCTGGTGAAAAATCAACAACATTGACCAGGCTGGAGCAAAATTAAATGACTAAACTATTTTCTCAGAAATCCAAGAATGGATGACCATCTTCAGTGTATCAGTATATCAAACAGACATGACAAACAAAATAATCCCAAAGACGAGACAGACCCATGCAAAGATCTGAACTATTATGGGTTTCATGTATGAACTCGTGACAAGCATGCCAGCAGGGAAACAGGAAGACAGGATGATAGAACAATCTCAGAATATAACAAGCTACAACACTCTTTGGACGTGTGAATAGATCCCATTAAAAAGTATGAGTGCATTTATATGAGTTAATAAATGTATGCTGGCTCCCATTTTTAACTACAAAGAACATAAAGAAATAATGAATACCAGTACTTGTGGATTAAAGGATTGCTGTTTTCAGAAAGACAGGATGGTAGATCAATCTCAGAACATAATAAGTTACATTGGGACGCGTGCATAGATCCCATTAAAAAGAGTGCAAGTGCATTTGTAATAGAATATACTTGTCTAATGGCTCCCACTTTTAATAGTGAAGTTCATGAAGAAACAATAAAAACAAGTGTGGATTAAAAGATTGCTGTTTTCCAATAGGTCTGGTAAACTTGTCCTGGAGTTGAACTCGAAGCATCAGTAGCAAAAGGAAAATGGACTGCCTTCTTAGACTCATTTCATCAGTGGGTTTAAATTTATGGAGTAACATCTGTATGGTCTCCCATATTGAACACTCCATGTGAAGGAGTCTCTCCAATGTAGAAAGAAGGCAGTCACAATGTCAGTCTCACTGTGTACAACAGCACTTTACATGACAAGGGGAAAGTATTTTCTTCTTCTTTTTTTTGGAGGTTGTACAGAGTACATGCAGATTGTAATAAGGGATGAAACATTTCTAATTTAGGTTAATTTACCTGCTCACACAATTTGTCAAGTGGGTTGGCAGTAGCAAAAGCAATGAATCATTAAAGTATTCATTGTCATTTCAGTGCCATGTGATATTAGTTGATTGATTGAATTTTATTTTAGAATTTTACACATGGTGGAAGACCAGTACAATAACAGTTGTATAAATTGAAACAAAATGCCAAATGGGTGAAAGACAAAGATTTTTACATTGACACACTGCAGCCCATGGGGAGAGTCATCGGCATTATTATGCTTTAAACTGACCTACCCATTACTCTCTTTTCACATAGATAAAGTGAAGAAAAAGAAGTGTGTCGGTAAACGGTAAACCCAAAACGAGGCTCAATCCTACACTGACATATATTCAACAGGCTATCAGGTATACCCACCACCTTGTGCCACAATACCCCCATAAAGTTCCATTCTTCTATGAATTGAAATTATGAAAGTCTCATGACTCTGCATAATTATGGATCCTGGCATTGGCTGTCTGTAGACCTTTTCCAGAGAAATTCCCATTTGTAATTTTTCACTTCAAGATAATTTTTAATTTCAGTGAGCTGTCATTTGGAAACTACTGGGGTTACAGAGTGGCCCAATATGTCAAAATGACCCTATTTTGATGCACTTTCAGGAATATAACATCATGAATCTGCAAACAATCTATTTCATGTCTCCATTGGCAATTGAGTTATAACATATTTTTGTCGCATTATATGAAATGCTTTTATTTGGGAAGGGGACTATATACCCATCAACACATTCAGATATAAACAAGTTTGGCATACCAAAATGTTCCCCTGATAAAGGACAATTAGTGTTCCAAATTTCATGCAAATATTATATTCATTCATAAAGATATTGGGTCATATGGGTAAAAAATTTATATTAATCTAGCGTTTTTGAAGCATAAACTTTAAAAGGCTGTCAAATGGCCCCAGGTAAAGATACAAAGTGGCCCTATATCTCAAAATGTTCCTTTCTTTATGCTCTAAAAGTGTGCCAAGTTTCATGCTTTCCTCCAAAAATGCACAATTGTTATGATACCTTTAGCTATGCCGCTGCACTATTGTAAATGACTGGGAGTCTTTCAAAGAAAAGAGAAATTCATTAAATCAGCAATTAAGTAAGCTCAGATCTGAAGATCTGAGATCCAAAATTGAAGATTCTAAGGGTAATGCAAAGAAGTTGTTCAAGCTATTGAACTCAAGTCTGAACCGAAAACAAGAACTACCTCTGCCACCACATACCGATGAAATTGACCTTGCAAATGATTTTAATACGTTTTTTGATGAAAAGATCAAAACGATCAGGTCCAAGTTGGTCTCTACAATCAATGAGACTCCTAATGATGATGAAAAAGCTTCTCAAATGCTGCGGAGTTTTAAAAAGTTGTCTGAAAGTGAGATCAAGAAACTCATCACTGAAATGCCTGTTAAACACTGCCAACTGGATCCCATTCCCACATGGCTTTTGCTGGAATGTATTGATGAATACCTGCCAATTATAACAAAAATTGTCAATGAGTCACTCACACAAGGACAAATGCCACTTGAATTGAAACATGCTCTTGTGAAACCTCTCTTGAAAAAATCTGGATTGGATTTAATCAAAAAGAATTATCGACCAGTATCAAATCTGTCTTTCCTCAGCAAATTGATTGAAAGTGCTGTTATTAAACAATATACTGACCATCTTGCTAAAAACGACCTGAATGATGACAAACAGTCTGCGTACAGAAAATTTCACAGCACTGAAACCCTCCTGATGAAGATCCATGATGACATTATGTTAAATATGAGCAAAGGCGAAGTAACAATGCTTGTACTGCTGGACCTGTCAGCAGCTTTTGACACAATTGATCACAATAATCTTCTGAAACGTCTGGAGTGCAAATACGGCGTTCATGATTCTGCACTAAGCTGGTTCAAGTCATTGCCATCTTTAGCGTTCCCCATGTAAGGTTAGCGCACGTTTCTCTCTCAGAGGTAGCTAATTGAGTAGATGGACTCATTACCGGGGATCCTGCGGGAGACACCCTAGCACTCGCCACCACGAAACACCTACTCAAGAAATACCAGAGGCTCAACGGTTTAGATTCACTTATCCATTTAATACACAATTTATAGACAGATACATTAAGAGTCATTCAAAGAACAGATGGTATTCGACTTATCAATACATTAAACCACGATCTTAACGAATTACATACATCATTAACTAATGCCATCTCAATCAACCATGACCTGAGGTTCCTTTAGGAGGAACCCTTGATCATACCTCTAACAACAATACCCTTACCTGACGAATCGTCAACCCGTCAGGGAGACAGGTAGCCCTCCTGCTGCCTCAGCGGGAGCGGGCTCTGTTCTGCCTGGGCAAACAAGCTTGCCCCCAGAGATTGCTACTAGGGTGTTCTGCGGCTGCGCAGAAACACCAGGGTGACTGTTGCCATGGAAACATGGGGTGAGTTCTACCCCGTTGCTATCATTGAATCTCATTATATAATAATATAATATATTACATTACTTTTATACAATAATAATATAAATGACATTACAGAATTAAGATCTTGAGGTTCATGGCGATTCGAGGAAAGTTCCTATAAGAGGAAAGAATGAAGACACCTCTGAAGCTAAAAGCTCAGCGGTGACATCCCGACCGATCGAGGATTTTTTATAAGATGGTTTTCTCCGGTTTGAAGAAAACATCATTTTAAACTTACAATCGAATACGGATTACATTCATGTAATAATGAATTAATATATACTGTGCCTAATAACGTAACTTTTCATTGAAAGGAAATACCTTTTACAATTGTTTTTAAAGATGGAAGCCTAAATGCTTCATGTTGATTAACAGGACGATTGAAAGGCTTATTAATCGATTTTGTGTAACGATTGAGAGGATTGTTAATCGACTTTGTATTTGATACCAATTTAAGTACGAAGAGAGGAAACGCGTCTCATTGCACCTGAATTTTGTGAGTGCTTTAATGAAAGTTGTGGTGACATCAGGATGATGTAACCACTACCACCGGGCAGGCGGAAGGGGGGGAAAATTTTAAGATAAAATCGGGCGTGTGCAATATGCCCATGAAAGACAATTTGGAAAAAGGAAAAAATTTTTTTGAAAGGGAAGCAAGAATATGACTTGCGTCCGTGAAAAGGAGAGGAACTGAATGACAGTCCTTTAATGGTGTCAATGAGATGCTGAAAGGGGAGCTCAGATAGGAAAGTGAAATCTAGATTTTAATGATTGACAGAAAAGGACAAGTTATTCTTATGACCTATTCGCCAAAATTTTGCAATTTTTTTGTGAATGGCTGGGTTCCGCACCCAACGGTATTTTTGGAAGTAGAGCCACTAATTACATGGCTCCTCAGCAAAAGAGACTCAAGCACCAGGCGAGTCAAGTAGCCGTTTTTATCAAGGGCAGTTACGGGTATCATCCCTTGCGTGTCATTGGATATGCATAGAGCTAAACCAAAAGCATGAAGTGCATTAAGACAGGACAGCCTTATAAATTTAAATGGGCTGGTATGTCCGATACCCTAAACTACAAAAGTAAGTAAGTAAAATGACATATAAGCGATAAGCAATTTTAAAAGCAACAATTAAATCATAAACAAAATATAGTCGAAAAACGAATATCAACAATAACATGGATCAAAGTGACAATCAGCAATTTAAAAGCGACAATTAGCAAAATAATAGGCAAAATGATAAAACAATAGTCCAGTATGGAGATAAACAAATCAATAGTGGACTATAGTTTCGTAAAACTTGTTACGTACACTCTAAACAATCCGAGTGAACTGTAGGCATAAGGCGTACAGGAAATTAAAACAATGCGAAAATAAGTAAACAGTATACTGGTACAGTGAAGTGATATTGAAAACACATGTACATACTAATATTCCTGAGGAAACTTGTATAAGAAAGCTGGCATGCACAATGCATAGACCAGAATAATTATCAAATGAGATTAAAACAGAAGCTTAAAAGCTTAAAATAAGATAGACATATGAGAAATGAGATCAGATGTTTACAGAAAGAGTTCAGTGCGAGAGTTGACTTGTGATAACTGTTCATGGACACGTTGAGACATAACCATTGGTAAAGAGTTGCGTACTGAATTGATGTAATTTAATAAAAAGTGGATTATATTATCGAATTTAATTATAATTTGTTGGTCGATGCATAAATGTTTAATCAGCGATGCACTTTACACAATACTAGTCAAGAGTCAATACATGATGGCAAAGATAACATGATCTGTATACGTGTGGACGAGAAGATTGGAAGAATCATTGATTGGAGGAGTCAGTGATATAAGTCATTGATATAGGGCGAAGGAGGCAACACCGACGCTCGGTGCGTGGTGCAGAGGATGGGACGTTGACAGCGATTTGCTTGCCAAGGTCACATGAGATGTGTTTGTCAAGGGCAAACGAGGTGTCGACAGCGATGTGTTTCTCAGGGTCGAACAGGGTGTTCGACCTGGCAACTTGAAAGATGCCGGACGTCGTGGACCTAACGGACGAGCTGCGAGAGTTCAAGGTCCTATTACCATCCACCCAAAACGATGAGGGGGTTGTTACTGTTCTAACAGATACAGAACAACAATGTCAACCTGGATGAGTGGTCGTTCCACCGTTTTCAGCTGTTCCTAAGTGGCGAAGTGAATGGAAGCCACGAGAGACTACCATTACACGTCGGTAAATGTCATTTTGAAGGAATATTGTCTCTGTGAATGGAGCACAGGCGAGGTGCGAACCGGAGTGGTGGAAATAGCGTGGTGTTGTGCCATAGGCACGACAACTTTGGCGGAGGCAGGAAATGTTCTGAGCGAGTAACTGGTATTTTGGTGATTATGCTGAAGACTCGAGGGACTGATATAGCTGCAGTACTGCGAAGACTTGCCAGACCGGCCTCGTTGCGTGACTAACCCAGGTTAGGGTCAGGCAGAGGAGGAGGTGGACTGATCATCACCTTGAACTGTTTGTCACACTTTTATGTTGGGGTCTGGCGAAGGAGGACGTGACTCGTTTGACACGACCTTCATGTTTTTATTCAGACGATCCCAATATTGGGTGGACCTTGATGGGTCATGGAGAAGAAGACGTCGTCATGAGTCTTTCGTGTATGCACTTTCTGAGATCACAATGTTTATTTTGTTTTATGTGCGAGCACAACTTTGTGCGAGAACGCTAGGGAATGCGTGGTGAGGAAACTCTTCTGAACTAGACACAATCCATATTAGTGTCTGTCGGCGGTAACCAATAGCAGGGGCAATCCGTGTTAGCCACCTGAATAAGCTAGTTACCCAGAGGAGAGGAGTGTCATTAAGAAGATGCATGCCGGAAGCGAGTTGGGACAATCCATATTAGTCACCAACGGGAAATGAGGCCATGCTCTTCAAGCACGATTGTTCGTTGATGCTTGCTGTAGAAACAGAGGCAATCCATATTAGCCAACTGTTAAGAAGCTAAGCAGGAATGACATCACCATATCATCATACAATGTGAGCTCGGTTGTGAATGGTGACATGTGCGACGAAGACTGCACAATGCCAAGCCAGACACAAAAGTTCAAAGAAAGTTCTGCAGTAATGTAGCCCCATGTTGGAACCAGGTCAAGACAACGATATGCTTGCCGTGGTTACGACGGAAATGGAGTGAAACGGAATGTTCACACTAGTGGTCGCCCCGAAATGGTGCCCTCTTCATATTGCCATGATATCATGATAGCAATACGGCCGACTCGAAGTGGTCGTACATGCTGTCGGAACGTGGAACGTGGTCCCATGCGCAAGCGTGGTGCCCCGTGAGGTGGTGCCCTAATCGACTGACTTTCGGATGTCGAATCGGACGTGTCTCTTGATAGGATGCCCGTGACAGTAGAAGTCACAGTGGAAGCACAGGTTCTGTAACGACTCTCTCAGATCAAAGATTAGAGAACATATGCATCGAATGTGTCTCTGATCATAGGTGCCCACAGCAAGTCTTGCACTGATGTTTGACGACCAGCCCGACCAGCAACTCGTGATCAAAGAGACATTCCCGCAAATTATGTGACAACACAGCATTAAAATGGTATGCAATAGTCATACTGAAATTACTTTAAGAAACAGGCTAGGAGCTCAACCAATGAGGTTGCTGCAAACAACATGTAAGAAAAGGCACGTGATATATATAAAATATAAATAACTTAATTAAGAAATAATAAAAGGAATATCATAATTGGTTTAGATAAATAATCTGAATCCCAGCAAGATGCTGGTCGTTTAGGTGTGTATAATTAAAAGTGAAAAAGAGTTGTTTAAATGTAAATAGAAAGGTAGCAAATCACGGCAAAATTGATGCATCATCATGGTGATCAGCTCCCCAAGATCAAAATGAATCACATCAATAAAAGGAGAAGATCACTGTGCAACTTGAGTATAAGCTTATGAAATTTTAGGATGAGAAAGTTTTGCATAAGACGCATGCACAGAATATATGCATATTTTCAAGCATATGTCATTAAAATTTTACCCATACAATCGAACCAACAAGGTGTGATTCTTCACAGACTGACTAAAATATAAGGGTATACAAGCGTGGTTATGAAAGGGTTAAATGCAAAAATACACATACAGATAGAAAAGGGAAAAAGAAATGCAGTTATAATGCAATTGTAACATGAAAAGTTATTGCACGAAAATGCAGTGCAAAGGGAAGTAATCATAAACATGCAGTAGAATAAAATCAGACGCTGGTACTGGTATCGTTAGGAGAGGGGGGTGGTGGAAGAGGAGGGGGGAAAGTTGGGCGGAGCAACAGTGACGTAGGACGAGTGGGGCGTGGTTCCAACTCGATATCAACTACTGAGCGATTAGGGGGGGTATCAACTCGGGTACCCATGCGAGGGGCCGATGGTTGCCGGGGTGAAGTGGACCGGCGAGGCGGGGTAGTCCGCCTTGGTGGGGTTGTACGGGTCGGTATTCGAGTAGGGGGGGTCATTTTCTTTGATGCAGCCAGGCCAGAAGTGGTGGCATAAGGTTTTATCTGTACTGAATGGGTAGTATCCGGTTCCATGACATTGGTGGACCGAAATTCCATCTCCCTTTGACGAAGTTCTCTAATTAGAGCTGAATAAGGATTAAGCTCTTGAGTATTAATAACTTCTTGCATGTTATGACCCAATTTGTAAAGGTGAACTGAGTCAGATGCGAGCATAGTCACCGCAAACTGTCCTTGCATAATTTGCTGTAACTTCTTCTGCTTGTATAATGGAACGTTAATGAGTCTAGGGAGTTCTACGTTAAGTGAGTCAATCTGCAAAGAGCATAGTGCAGTATCCCAGTTGGGTTTAAGGATACTGTATAATCTATGATGGTCACACTTGAAACTATTAGGACAAATGACACCTTTAAGGGAAAGTGAAGAAAGGTGGGACTTAATAGTAAGAACATATAGGAGTAAGCGCTGGTGTCCACTATTCAATTCCATGAATATTTCGATCTGTGGAAATTTGCGGGTTTCAGGTGAGCGATGCATCACTCTGAAGTCCCTACAACATCTATGAAGACAACGCTTAGCCAAGCTCACTACCATGTAAAAGACGCAAATAGTAAGAAGGTGAAGGGTAGTGATATGTATAAGACTGACAGGACTTATAGAAACAGGGTAAATTACATAGTTGACTGAATCACAATTCAAAGGACGTCCGGGGATGACTAGGTTGGCGTGGGATGGTTTAAAATGAGTAGCCATTACCATAGAGGATAAAAGGCCACTAAGGTATCTACCACGACAATACATAAATATTACCAAAATTAGAGACAAATATCCAGCTATGGAACCGATGAAGGCAAATCCACGGATCCAATGGCGAAGGCTGAACCAAGCTGAAAGGTAGAAGGAAGCTTCCAGCTCGGCCCATTTAAGGAGAAAATCGTCACCTTTTTGTTGAATAAGGCGACTAAGTTCCTTGAGCTTAATAATGCCATGTGTCATATTGGCAAGTGAGGTATTTGCTATTCTGGCAGCCACTGCAAATTTAGGCAAGGTGAAATTTGGCATGCCATAAGATTCATATGGTGGTAGACTTGTGAAGTTGAATTCACGTTCAAAAGAATGCATCGCAATTGCGTTGATAGTATAGTTGATTAAGAAGGGCTTATATTGGTTATTTTCGGATGCAGGGCATCCTGTAATACGCCTGGGAATGAAACCTGAAGGGGAGGAGAATTCGCAAAAACAAAACTGGCCACGCTGAAGTACAGCGTAAAGGCTACCAGGAACGGGACGTGCCACACGATCATTAGAGCATCGTCGAGTCCATGGGAGTGATAAGCCAGTAACTAAAAGCTGGTTACCTGCGTCTATTACACGAGGTGCTGCTCTAAAAGGTTCAAAGAGGTAATCGACCTGACAGAGGTCAGAAATGACGTCTGCGGTAGCATTCGTGTATATTGCAGTGTTGCAGGATAACTGCGAGCTATCGATTTGGATTGTTGACTCTGTGCAAAGAAATTGATCGTCAATGTTGAGACATTCCTGGAGCTCTTCAAGACTGAGTTCCAAGAAGGAATCGTGCTGCACTCCTAGAAAAGGTTTTGGGATAGAGATACGAGTGTAGTCATGGTTAGACTCACGGTCTTGGAAAGCAGGAGTAGCTACCACAGGTACATGGAGTGACTCTGTGTGATACAATGTGTAAGGTTTTGAATTCTTAGGTTGGATTGGCCAAAGGAGTTGGAGTAAGAAACCATGTCGAGTAGGCATAAAGATTGGTTGTGATTTCTGATAGATATGAGCCAAATCCGTAAAAGCTAATTGATAACTATTGTGCCATGAATATAATACCGTTGATACTTTGTGAACTAATTTATGGACATATGAGGCTGGAAGAACGTGTGGTGAGATTTTACCTGCAGCCAGCTCATGGAAGGCTGTAATTAATTTATCGGCTTCATTTAAGAGGATATGAAGTTGCTGTATTTGTTGGGACCAAAGCCTAAGATATTTAGAGGTCAGCAGGCTAAGGATCCTTGTGGCTTGAATCTTACGTTGTAATGCGTTTATAGCGTTACTAACCACAGCAAATTGGGAAATAATTTCCTGATTAGTTTCGTTTAAAAGTGTATGAATTAGTTTGATGTTTCTGGAGGTGTTGGTGAAGGTACTGGCTATGACGTCAATGGTGAGAACCAAATCAGAACGCATCTCAAGGAAAGCGTCCCTCATAAGATTCTGACGTGCAGACATAGACTCAATAGTATTTACAAAAATTTGATCTCTCTGTCGTCTAATATTAGCAGACATACCTGCTCCGGCTTGTGGGATAGTAACTGAAAGCCAGAAAGCAGTACTGTCTTCGGATTGCCAATCCTGGGTATTAATATTGACACGAAAAGTTTCGTTAGTAGATTGCATTAATTGTTTAGTTGTATTAGATGTATCATCGGTATTAGGTAAGGCAAGGGGATCTCGAGGTGTTGGTGTACGACCCGCTCGTTTAGGACGACTGGGTGGCGAGTATTGATCAAAGAAGGGGGGCATGGTGGGTGGAGGGGAATATGAGAATGTGTCATGCACAAAATGTGGATCGGGGGCTGCCCTCTTAGCATGATGGTGGACTGCTGAAAGAGGAGGGGGGGCAATGGGGGTAGAATGCGTTGGAGGAGGCCGACGATATTCTTCAAAATGTTGTTGAGTAAAAATAGTCGATATGTGTGCTAGTTTAGCTTTTAAAGCTGTTTTATAAGAATCAACTTAATCGATAGTGTTCTTTAGGAGTGGAGCGAAATCAGAACATATTGCAGCAATTAAATCATCGGGGGATTGACACATGTCTTCAAACATTGTGAGGTCCCAAGTGAATGTGGGAATGTGGAAATCGGGATAGAAAATATTGGCATTGATGATAAAGAATTCAACACTGGGAAATATCTGTCCTCGATAACTGTAACCAACGCCATAGTCTGGGCGGAGAAGCTGTGCGGGTGCAGAGCTCCAACGTGAAGCTGCGTTTGGTGGAAAAAGACCAGAGCTGCTCGTGAGTGCGAGAGCGTCCTTGTGATTGACAGATGCAAGAAGCTGCATATGACGTAATTGGTCTCTAAGGGAACGGGGTGAACGGAGCAAGGGGATGGAATCACATGCTTCGAACGTCATATTTTGGATTGGGAAGGACACGTTACTTTGACAAGTACCAGAAATCCTAGTGGTATCAGGCAACGTGTTCAAGAAAACTGCCAAATCGCAATTACAATTAAGGGGGTTAGATGTTAGGTCAAGTTCTTTCATTTCGGGTGAAGGAAAGTAAATTTGTTTGTTAACGCCATCTAGATACTGCAGATTGTTGCGTTGCAAGAATATATATTCCAGATGGTCTCTAATAAAGAAAGGGCCAGAAATTCTATACAGGGAGTTGTAACTAAGGTCTATTACAGCTAACTGACGAATATCTCTATGTCTAATTTCAAAGGTATGAAGCTGATTATAGGATAAGTTTAAGTAATAAAGTTGATCGACATATCTAAAATATGCTCTGGAAATGTGTGTTAGCTTAGAATGAGTTAGTTCGAAACTGCGCAAATTTGGCGTGTTTGTTAATGGATCTCTTAATGATCTTGAAGTAGTAATATTTCTGAGTCTAAGTACTCTAAGAGATGTTGGATAATTAAGATTATGTATTCCGCCAAGACAATCTTGTATAACTATTTTAGCTAAATTTAAGACATTAAATTGTTGCGTTTTCTGAAAATAGAAACCCTGAAGAATAAGTGTTTGGAGAAATGGTTTTGGTCGTGTAAAATTAAAAGATTGATGTGCTGATAGATTAGGCAAGAGATTGGAAACTTCGAAAGGAACATTAGAAGCTTGTAATTTCAATTGTTGTATATTATTGAAAGGCATAGAAGATGGGAGGCGAGTCATATCTGGTAGATGGAGTCTAAGGGATATCAGCTTAGTTTGTGAAACGCCGAGATGGTTCCACTGAAAAGATGTTGAACCGTGTATGGTAAGGTCTAAATGAGTTAATTGGGCTTGTGGTAATAGAGGTAAGGCAGGAGACGATAAATCTCTAAGTAAGGTAAGTTGTATGCGTCTTAAACGGTAAAGGGAAGTCCATGGAGGCGTCATCAAGGACTAAATTAGTAATAGCATGTAACTGTGAACGTGCTTGGACGTACTGTACATGAGTCACCTGAGTGTTTGGCAGATCTAAAAAATTGATCTCAGGAAATGAGTCGATAACGTCGGGAAACCTTACTGCAGAAGTAAGATTTTGTAAAGTGAGATATCTCATGAAAGGCATAGTAGTGAAGAAAGAGATAATGTCCTTAGTAAGTGCGCCAGAAGAAAGAATCAGTTTTGTGATACGAGGTGAATCGGGAGGCCATACACATGGAGGTGTAGAAAAATTGGCTCCCAAATCACATGTAAATATGTCTCGTTTGCGAGAACACCATTCATCAAACATAGAAACTCTACAAGAAGCCATAGGTTGGTCTTGTGTTTGAAGCAAAGTACGCTTGGCCCAAACGGCGGCCGTATTTGGATTAATGGTAAATCCAAAATTCTTATAAAGAAAAGCGTCTTGCTCAGCAATTCGTTGCAAATCAGATGGAGGTGGTGATTGAGCTGGAACCAAGGGAAGGAGTAGGAAGGGAAAAAGGACAATTAGCGTCATTGTAATGTTTATAATGAGGTAGCAAGGTATATAGTTGGCTAAAAGGTTTTAGCGTCACTGGTAAAATCAGGTAGTACTATAACTATCAACCAATAAGGTGGTGAGAAAGACATGATTAAATGAATGTAGACATGCACATAAACGAAGATAACAGGTAAAAGGAGTTCATCAACCAAGAGACATAATGGTAACGATTAGCATACGAAGCGTGCAAAATTCATCAATCAGGTCGACATATCCTATGTAAAACGAATACGACTATCAATACACAAATAATTATCAATGGAAATAAGTATTCATAACATTTAGGCAACACTAGTTTTCCAACTACTTTTCCTATCATATGAAAGAATGCTGTGTATGTCAACAGAAAATGCAAGAGATGTACTGTAAGATCATACTGAATTACTGAAATCGAGAGTCTCGATCAGACCTGAAAATATAACAATTACCGTCAAAGAAATGTAAGTTAATAAAGTACTTTCCCTCGATTACACGCGTGTAAGAAAAATTGGGAGTATAATTACTGTGAACTTATCTCAATACAACACAACTCGATACTTCATCAACAATACTCAATGCCTATAGAAATTCCCAGTTTACTAATTAGTAAACGTATATGCAGGTTGGTGGTCCTAAATGACCGGTAAATGACTCTTTGAAAAAGGTGTACTTACATTATGTTGCAAGCTGTATGTAGGACTGCTGCCTCTCTACAGGTGTAAAGATTAGAGCAGGTAAGCTAAGGTTTTACTGGCTCCGCAAGAGCTGGGCCCTGTGGGCTGAGCCGAAAATGTTGCAGCAGGTAGCGTGCCATATAAGGTGCAAGGGTGCTACCAAAGCAACAAGAAACTGCTTCCCACGGCAGTCTCGGTGAAGCCATGGCAACACGGAAAGCGCCCCCTGCCGGGCTATGTTGTGATGCCATACCATGTAATGAACTATGAAAAAGGAATTAGCTAGCTAGCTATAATTTGTGTATAATAAGTTGGTCATTTACAAAAAAAAAAATTTCTCTTTCCCCAAAATGCGAAGCGATGCTACAATCACTGGGTGAGCAAAATCCACAGAAACGCATTGAAAAATTATGTGCTAAGATTAAACTCACGACCACATCGTCGGAACACATTAACGTAACTACATCGGCATGAGCCGGAACACATGAAATAGCACAAGATATCCCCAAATGATGGTCGGGCTCCCAGTCCGACAGGCAGAGAACTTGCAACATACTGAGATACGTACTCAACATAATATGTTGCACAATAATTATAAGAAAAGATGCTCAAAGATAATACTCGATCAGAGCAGTATAATAATGCTCAATCAAAGCAGTACCTACATGTCATGACGGAAAAGTGGTGGATAATTTGTAAGAAAACAGTCTATCAACAATGGCATATAATCACTTCTCAATTGGCAAGATATTTGACGGCTAATATCTGCAATAAACGACACTCACGACAAAAGCAGAAAATGCAGAAAAAGAAACTAGTCAGTAATATTCAAGTAAAATGGAATATCTACAAAATGCAGAATGGAATATGTACAAAATGCTAATGATACGAACGCAGTAATTTTAACAAACTTAATTCGACAAGTGTTACCCAATGTCATGATCACGTTATCCAAAGAAAAGGTAATATTACTTCAAAAGAAAGCTCTCATAAAATAGTCTTATCACAAAAATATTTTCAGGACAAAAAGGATAGACAAGAAACAAGTCTAAATAGTCACGAGAGGTTATAAAAGGCAATTGGAGGCTAAAAGGCAATCAGATTTACTAAGAAAGGATCGTGATGGATCTCTGTGGAGAGTCTCTGTCTCTGAAATATGCGTACCAAATAATGGTGTTTACCGAGGATAAAATGATAAGCCGATAAAGTACTATATCAAGAAGGCAATCAAATACAAAGAACAAGGGAATACGTGGTCAATGCTGCGAGGAGACAGTGGCCAACGTATGGAAATACTATCGATTGGTCACAAGGAACACAGTGATAAGAAATGGAGAACAATTCTCAACGAAGAATGGCAAGGTTTAAGAGCGTTGTTGGTGGGCTCAAAGCAGATGAATAATCCGGCTGAATGCGTGTGAGCTACAGAAAAGACTTAACGGTGGTTAACCGTACTGGTTTGGGAACGAAATGAAGGGACTACACCCTCCTGGTGGCATGTAAGCAACAAGTTGGCGACGCAACAAATGCAAGATATCATCGCACATTTATTAAAATGTGCGGGTCGAGAACTCTTGTTGAGGTTTAAGGCCTGTTAAGGTGTGCTAATGCAAATATTTGAAGACTATTTGGTTATGAAGAATAGACGAAGAATATAAATCGGTAATAATTTGTAAATTTAATGAATAGATGTATAAATCAGCATTGTAAGTAACACAAAAGTCAGCGATATAACGTTCACATTATATGATACAATTGTTCGATTAACAGGAAGAAAAGCATCCGATGGGTAAAACTGTTCCTTGGTACATTGAAGTCTATATTTTAAAGAAGTAAATGGATTTGAATGAGTCCATTAGTTCATAAGGTTAAAAGGAAACCTGATCACTGTTGTTTTAGAGTCGACTTCAATTCGGTTTGTTGTTCCTCTGCGTCATTGAAATCTTCGGGTAATTCCTGTATGTGATGGAGACGCTGAGAAAGCATCAACAGTGGAGGTGATGATACTGGAGTCGACGTATACATCGGCAGTGATGTAACCATGTGTACTTCCTGTTCATTGTCAAAGAAATGACGATGGTGAAAAGGCTTTGGACGCAATGGTGGCAAAAAATGTGTAGGCTGAGCAGCTGCTTCGGCTGACATGGTGTAGCCCGGGAGGTCTTCATCTGTTGACCATGATGAATCCGGTGTTGGTGTAGGACTAGGACAATCAGAGTCCCATCCATTGACAAGAGGTTTCTGTTGAGCATAATTGCAAGCCACGTAATTGGCTGCAGAGTTAAAAGCATCAATATCGAGGGTTGGAGGTGAATGAAAGATGCATGTAGCCTCGGTCTGAGTAGCAACAGAAACCGTCTGCTTAGGTCCCTGGAACTGAGCAACTTGCTGTAGCTGAGCAACATTCACACCAGTTGCTGTAAACCATTCCATATTGCTGTGTGAAGGAGGATACGACATTCGCCTTCGATGCATTGTTCCAGATACACTGAGGAAGCAGTAGTTGAGTCAACGGAAGACAAATACCAAATGATGGAGGGGCCGTAAACAAGGGGTAGAATATCACTGAGGGGAGGGGAGGGGGGTATAAGTGAGGAGTCGCAAATGGTGTGAAGATAGGTCTGACTAATTTAGATTTAAGTGATTACACATGTGTTTGGATTATGCAATCAGGATGAAACTGCTTGAATGTTGTTGGAACTCGGTGTTTTTCACCTTTGTGTATGACCGTCATTGCTTGCTGGCAGGTCGGTTGGAGTGATGAATTCATATGTCAAGAATTCATATGTCTCATTAAGCCATATGAGATCTTAAAGGCAACTACAAGTCTGTATAACAGAGGAGAATGATAACCAATTTTGTCCATGAGAAATGTATCAAGTATCACACAGATACATGTGGCATGAATATGTGCGAAAGAGGAATACGACATAAGGAGAAGGTTATTCATAAAGTGAATGATTAAACTAATTATTAGCTTAGGAGAAGACTGATAAGGTGCGGGAAACTGATGTTGGGCTCCCATGGGTTCATGGGTGCTAGCTAATGTACTGAAATGATAACGTTTAGATGTTTGTTGAGGTGGCCGGGACCATAAGACTTTCTTATCCAACCCGGCTCCTACCTCTGTGCATTGACAACTATAACATCCATTTGACGAGAACGGAAGTTATCAGTCCACAGTCAACTGAAATAAGTCCAAATATTTATGGACAGAAAAGCTTGTGAAATTATGTGGGATATTAAATTAAATATCTGTTATTTATTTGAGATGAGTTGTGAGGCAGGATGCCGACGAAACAGGACATTGCAAAGGAACCAAACGTCGAAAAGATGCACAGGATGCTGAGCCACAATCGAATTTAGTAATTTAGCAGGCTAAGACAATGCCAGTAACGACACACTCCGATACTTCTTGACGGAAGACTTTTTTTTTTGAGGAAAACATGTCCTAAAGGAAGGAGATGATCCTATGATAGGAGACAATCTTTGAGAGCTATGTGCGTCTCAAGAGGAAGGCTTGGAGCAAGGAAACTTAGCATTATTTGTAATGACATTTATATAGAGCACTCGGTATATTGTGTATAAAAGATTATTATGGAATACATGTAAATATGAAATCGAGAGACTAAGCATTTTGGCACAGCCAATATGCTACGTGCGGACGACCCTTTAAATTGTGTATGGACAAAATATAAAGGTTAGGACTATTGAAGCAAGACACTGTCACTATGACACTTACTGATGATACTTTTCAGTGAGGTGGAAATAGACCACGAGCAGGTGATCTCTTCAGTTGTTATTGGGCGATAATAAGCAACCTATGCATGATTTTGCTGACATACAGGTATGCACTATACAAAGGTAGCAGACTGATCACATATGTTTTGTTTTATAGGCTTAACACTATTATGACTCGCATAATGCAATTGACAGTAGATGAATCGTAATTCTTTTCTTTTTCATGTTGACCTAAGGTCAGTATTATGCAAAAGAGAGTAGGTATCAAAGTACCAAGATAAGACACTGATGTCATAGGATTGTGGTCCAATGGTATTTGGAGTACCTAGGATCATCTTGAAGTAACTCAAGGAAAATTAAATTGAGTCTTGTGTCTACCGATTTATTGACATGTCTATAATAACTGAAATTCTAATTGAACTATTAAAGGTATGCATGTGGATATACCCTATGCAAATGGACATAATTGCCAAAGTGACAACTGTTTAAGAATTGTGCTATTCAGGAGGGGGTCGATTGCTTTATGAAGTGACCTCGGTCATTTTCTATTTAGCAAAATGACCTGAGCCGACTAGCTTAGACAGTGCCTAAGATGGACATCATTGCCAGAGCTACAACACTTAACAACAAAAGAGCCAGGAGGTTTTCCTGTAGATTCCCCTGTATCTTTATTATTCGCAAGAGAATATTCGTCTCTATGGAACTGCATTACTTTTATAATGGAAGAAGCTTAAATGCAAACAATTGTGTTACACGAGAGAAAGTGAAGGAAATGAAAGAAGGAAACCTTCTGTCACATTGTCACTGAAATAAACAAGACAAAGCAAGAAATACAAAAGCCTGGTTCGGACTTTGGAGGATAGGAGGTGTTTTATCATCAAGCGTAACTCACTGAGCCATTGCTTGTGTGAATGTGGATGTAATTTTCTTTATGTCTGATATTCCAGGAGAGCTCTGGAAATTAGCTGTACAGAACCTGACTAAGTATCTGGAACGGATTTCTTTCCTAGTCTCCAAATGTGGCTAGCAGGGACATGTCCCCGACGGGATTCGAAGCGACGAAGTTCAACTCCGTCATTCGAGAGTCCTAGTCACAATTCGCACGTGATGACTTT
Source organism: Platynereis dumerilii (assembly GCA_026936325.1). Taxonomy (NCBI): domain Eukaryota; kingdom Metazoa; phylum Annelida; class Polychaeta; order Phyllodocida; family Nereididae; genus Platynereis; species Platynereis dumerilii. Next base: position 11,386,655 of record JAPTHN010000009.1, read on the forward strand.
ACCTCTAGACCAAGGCCGAACCGGCCAACAGCATATTTTTAAGACTTCTAGTGACCGATGTATGCTGCTGAGCTGGCGGAGAGCCTCGTTTTCATTTCAGACTGAGAAAGTGATCTAAAAATAGACACTGAAGATAGCGAGTAATGATTCATGCACGTGGCCAAAATAAATGTGCTGTAACAATCTAATTATTGTATTATATGAAAAGAGAGGAAATTAATACGAACAGGTTGGACGATATGATATTAAAAGAGCTAAGAAGATACAATAAACTTCGTGCATTTGTCAGCCTATGACAACACTGAATGTGGAAGAAAAAGGTGAAGTTAATTTGATGCAATTATAAGAGCTACAAGTCAGTGGACTCGGTGGCGACATTGGTAGCGCGTCCGGACACTAACGTTAAGATTTTGATTTTGAAGGAAGAAAGGGTATGTGCGAGGTCGCGGGTTCGAATCGCAGGGACACTGCAATGAACTTCATATAAAGAATGACTTGTAAATGGAATTGGAATATATGGTATTTATTGAATGGTAGGAGATAAGATGTACTTCATGCACAATGGTAACACGATGGTTAGCCTTGTAATGAAAGGAAAGAATACCTGAATATTGTTCTTGTATGCTGGTAACCATGAACATTTGTGAATGGTCAACACAAAAGAAAACTTGTGAAATTTGAGGGAAAGTGCTTACGTGGAGACTTCACTTTACTGCTATACATTTGTTGTCCCATGCATAGATTCCAGAGTAGGACTATGAAGGCTAAGTTAACACTGCTATTGTACAGTTCTGTTATCATTTTGTCGATATAGCATTGTCCGTATATTGAGTACTGTATTTCACTTAATTTCTCTTTGAACCTAGAATTGAAGATCTTAAACATGATCTTGAATTATATCGGTGGAGAGCTGTTCACTTGTTTTATTGGGAAGTTTGGAAGCATTCGATTCAAAAGGATAGTGAATCTGTATTCCAATCAGAACAAGGACAATACCGAAAAGGATGAAACGGTGTGATTGCCCAAAGGACTCACCAGGCACTTCAATCACTGATTGGACATAGTCGGTTCCAGTCTCACTACTATTATCAAATTGGCAAAAGACAAGATGAAAGTACTGTAGGATGACTGCCGCCCTGTCTGGCAGGTCCAAAAGGGAATCATTGTCAGAGATTACTGAATGGAAAAACTATGGAAGAATGCTATAGGGAAGCTTTATGAAGAGGATATTTTACTTGATGATGCTTGGAGGCTGAGGTCTTGTTAGTAGTGCACAAGAAATTTTTGGACGATGACCAAGCCAAGCGTGGCTGGAGGAAATCCAGACGATGACAATGCATTACGTACTCAAAAGCTGAAACAAGGAAGGATGAGTGCATCGTATAAGCCTTGAGAAAACAAGAAAGAATAGCCCAATGCATCCATGGTTTTATGATGCGATTTTTAGGAGATCGTTGTTGAGTGCAAATGACTCATCTGTTCGGCTTTGATGCTTAAGAAGTTATCATTCATTATCATTAATTATCATTAATTATCATTAATTATCATGTTTGATAGCGACGACGGAAACAGCGCTATGTATGTACATATATGAGTTGGTGCTTGTTCCTAATATTTTGGTGGTCATAATGGACTTTGTGCACCTATTCATGTGCAGTGGCAACTGTGCGTATTGATATGCGCCTATGGTGATTGACTTCGCCATATGGCTTGATACGCCGCAAGGAAAGATCAGATGCAAACAGACCAGGAAAGTGATGCAAGCGCCTGTTCATTAGGCAAAGTTGAGATTGCATCAGACCGCGTGGCGTTACTTAGGTATTATTGCAAAATGAAAGCCTGGGGGACAATGACATAAGTTATAGATAAGGAATTATGGAAGAAATGCTTGACGTTCATGAGACCATATGTGACAGCATGTGGAAACATGCAGAAATGGCAATTAAAGACTTTACTGGAAACGCAATCATTGCAGCCATTTAGCATTGATGAGACATAAAGCAATTTATAGTCGTTATTTTATCTTTAAAACTTACTTTGATATCTGACTTTTAATATCTAAGTCAGGATTTTTAATTGTGCAATTACTCTTAAGGATGTGTAATTCCAACACAAGGTAGCATCGCAAATAACAACGACTACAGTCGACTATGCAAGGAGTGTTGACTGAGGAGTCTGACTGGTGTGTTATTCACATACCGCGAAGGTGACTGGTGAGACACTATAAAGTGTGTGTCTGAAACAGATATGTGTTCTGGAAGAAATGATGTGTCATGTGGGGTAAACACATGGAGGAGGTAAAATGCAAGACATGAAGTATCGTCTGGCAAATGGACAAACGAAACTACAGTAAGTTTAGCTTAAGTAAACATGAGGAATGGGGGAAGGCATTTCTCAAGTAGGTTTGGCTAGGAAAACGTTTTAGCTTACTAAATCTGATAAATAGAAGGTAAAAATAGGTACTTTGGAAGGAGGGGTGAATAAACTGGTCTTGTTAGTAGTGCACAAGAAATTTTTGGACGATGACCAAGCCAAGCGTGGCTGGAGGAAATCCAGACGATGACAATGCATTACGTACTCAAAAGCTGAAACAAGGAAGGATGAGTGCATCGTATAAGCCTTGAGAAAACAAGAAAGAATAGCCCAATGCATCCATGGTTTTATGATGCGATTTTTAGGAGATCGTTGTTGAGTGCAAATGACTCATCTGTTCGGCTTTGATGCTTAAGAAGTTATCATTCATTATCATTAATTATCATTAATTATCATTAATTATCATGTTTGATAGCGACGACGGAAACAGCGCTATGTATGTACATATATGAGTTGGTGCTTGTTCCTAATATTTTGGTGGTCATAATGGACTTTGTGCACCTATTCATGTGCAGTGGCAACTGTGCGTATTGATATGCGTCTATGGTGATTGACTTCGCCATATGGCTTGATACGCCGCAAGGAAAAATCAGATGCAAACAGACCAGGAAAGTGATGCAAGCGCCTGTTCATTAGGCAAAGTTGAGATTGCATCAGACCGCGTGGCGTTACTTAGGTATTATTGCAAAATGAAAGCCTGGGGGACAATGACATAAGTTATAGATAAGGAATTATGGAAGAAATGCTTGACGTTCATGAGACCATATGTGACAGCATGTGGAAACATGCAGAAATGGCAATTAAAGACTTTACTGGAAACGCAATCATTGCAGCCATTTAGCATTGATGAGACATAAAGCAATTTATAGTCGTTATTTTATCTTTAAAACTTACTTTGATATCTGACTTTTAATATCTAAGTCAGGATTTTTAATTGTGCAATTACTCTTAAGGATGTGTAATTCCAACACAAGGTAGCATCGCAAATAACAACGACTACAGTCGACTATGCAAGGAGTGTTGACTGAGGAGTCTGACTGGTGTGTTATTCACATACCGCGAAGGTGACTGGTGAGACACTATAAAGTGTGTGTCTGAAACAGATATGTGTTCTGGAAGAAATGATGTGTCATGTGGGGTAAACACATGGAGGAGGTAAAATGCAAGACATGAAGTATCGTCTGGCAAATGGACAAACGAAACTACAGTAAGTTTAGCTTAAGTAAACATGAGGAATGGGGGAAGGCATTTCTCAAGTAGGTTTGGCTAGGAAAACGTTTTAGCTTACTAAATCTGATAAATAGAAGGTAAAAATAGGTACTTTGGAAGGAGGGGTGAATAAACTGTCAAAGGCGTGCCGTTCCTGTGAAAGGAGAGCAATGGAAACGTTTTAGAGCAGTCCCTGGGGAGATGCTTTTATTTACATAAGCAGATTCTGAAAAGTCTGCAAATTCCTTGCTAAAAGGTTATAGAATAGTTCTAGGTATGTTTATGAGTTACAGGAAGGAAGAGAGGTCACTATCCTTCTCGAAATTATTGACTATGCTATAAGTCTGAGCTATGGTATAATAGGATAAAGGTTATATTGAAAATAAGACTTAATGCTCAGAGATTATTATACAATATTGTGCCACAATAAATTACCAGCATAAAAGTTTTACAGAAAAGATATATATTAGGTGTAAGTGTAGGGCAAAAATATTTAACACAATGATTGCCGTGTTTAATAAAATTAGCAAGTGGTCAATAGGGTAGGCATCAGGTGGGATCAGAGAGGAGTAAGGTTGCAGTCCTCAAACCATCACAGCCGAGCTATTGCATAAGAAGAAGGAAAGAAGGATATCATTACGAACCAAAAACCTTATCGATGGCATATCATCTGTGCCAAGAGCTGAACAGCTACATTATTGTTATGAAGTGCCGAAAAGGCATATCGGTGGCATGGTATCGGTGCCATTCAAGCTCATCTTCACAATGGTCAAATAACTTAGTTTATAGGGAAGAAAGGTCGGCCTGTAGGTCGCAAGTTCGAAATGCAGTCGAACAATGGAAACAGACCATATTCCTGAAACACAAAATGCCAAGCAGATACACATGATATCTGAGATGGATAGTTGATATATACTTGGAGATGACCGTCACGCCAACGGGCTGATGTTATTGTTGAGGTGACTGTACTGTCATCATCGAGAATACAGGGCCATTCATGAAGTGCAGACCCAGGGCCTGGTTGAGTATCATCTTGCCGAGTTTTAAAATATAAAAGAAGAGCATCAGGGTTAGAAATAGACATGCTATAAGAAGGCTGGGGTAATTGGTGCGAAGGATGTGAAAGGTCATGGGAATCAAGCAATGATTGGGACAAAGGCCCAGGCTTGACCTGTGAGGCTGGGGTAGAGACTGGTAATGCAGGCCCTTGAGATTCGTCGCTGTGTAATTGCATAGTGGCTGCAGCCACATCATCAATCTTGAGATTTTCGGACAGAATTTGAATGCGCAATTGTTGCTGGTTATAAATTGGTGAACCATTCTTAGAACGAACCATACAATGCTTCAATCTACCTATGTGAAATAGACCTGGTAAAGTACGGTCGTCAATCGTCTTAAGCAAAAATTGATTCAAAAGTGGCTCTGATGCAATATACAATGGGCCAATAAGCTTAATGCTTAATTTGGTAGAGTATTGCACCCCGGTGTATTTAGGTGCCAGTAATAAGACAAGGTCTCCTTCTTTAAATGAATGTAGTTTTGGCATGCGTTTTGCGTGTTGCTGTGTCTGTCTAATCTTAATTTTATTATGAGAAACTACAGCTTGTTGTCTAACAAATCGCAATTTCTCTCTAATGGAAGATACGTACTGATCATAAGAAGTAGCAACCACAGAGAGAGCCTCGGGATTAATATCCACAAGATTGCGGTCTTCTCTAAGGAAAACAAGGAAATTAGGAGAATACTTGGTAACTGCGTGAGGCAAGGAATTATAAGTTTTACAAGCATATGGAATAAGGGAAGGCCATTGAGAATACTTATACTCTATCATAGTTAACAGTAGGTTCGAAACAGATTGAATAGCCCTTTCAGCCATATTGCTTGAATGTATCATTGTAGGGACGAGGTGAACCTGAACATTCAACGACTTAAACACTGCTGTCATAATTTTACCAACGAAAGAAGCTTCTTTGTCACAAGTCAACCTATGAGGTATCATGTATGGTAAACAAAAATGCTCAATAAATTTCTTAGCTATCTCATCAGCTTTTCTACTGCGTAACGGAATCGCTACGACATAACGGGAGAAAATATCTTGTAGGATGAGACAATGAATAATTTGAGCAGTAGCATGGGGAAAGGTTTTGATATCAAAATGTATATGCACAAAGGGAGTACAATCGGTAAGCAGTCTAGGAACGAATTCCCTTTGCTTATTTGTTTCAATAACCTGAGACGAACGTTGGCAAATCAAACATGTTCTGGCATAATCCAAAATGTATTTCATGAGATTCTTAATGTGAAAGTTTGATGTAATGACATCATACAATTTATTAGACTTTACATGAGCACCTAAATTTAAGTGAAAGAATTCAATGATGTCGAAAATATAGATGTTAGGAATAGCCAATTTAAGAATGACGTCATGTCTTTTAGGACTAGATTGAACATAGAATAAAAGTGAATCGATTAAAGCAAAATGATTAGATAATACAACTGCTTGATTTGCCACTTGCTTACTAGTTGGTAACGTGCTATAAGCTATGAAGTTATAAACCGGTCCCAAATACAAATCCTGCTTTTGAGCATTTATAAGCTGGACTCTATCATGAGGTATCTTGACGTAATGAAATGCATCTGTGATGTATTTACGAATGGCTGGTTCTAAGTCAGCTTGATGAGGCATTTTAGTCAAAATAGTAGGTTGATTACTATCGATGGTCTTGTATTTCATTTCGGTAATAGGTAAGACTGGTCCAGTGGTATGGGTACATTCACTGGTAAGATGTGACAGTGGTTTTATAGACTTTGTGGGCTGTGGGGTAGGGTGGGAGATATCATTATCTGAGTGTTCCTTGGCCTGGGCCCTTGTTGTTACACAAAATAGAGAATAGCCCGAAAAGTTGGCATAGAGATTTTCATAGTAAGTTTGACGAGATGTCAAAAGGGGATGAGTATTGGTATCCAGGAAATTATAATAAGAATGTTGCTCTTCGTCATTAATGCTCCTATCTTTATCAGCCACTGCTATTGGAATAATGGGTTCAGCATCTGCTGGCCATTGGGTGTTATGATGACGAGATAACATATCAACTAATTTCAACTCAGTAGTGGTTGGTTTTACATAATAAATTCGATAAGGGTAGTCTTGTAATTTCCAATAGAATTTTGCTATGCGAGGTGTTACAAAATGACTGGAAGATTTAAGAATTTGAGCAATAGGGGCGTGGTCCGTCAGAATCGTAAACCTACCACGTCCAGCTAAAAAATATTTAAATGATTGGACAGCAAAGTAAATTGCCATCATTTCTAATTCCGAAATGCTGTAATTATGGGTAGCAATATTACCATGTAATCGACTAGCATAACCTAACAAAACTTTTTTAGGTGTATCATCAGTCCCATTAGTTTGTAACTGATAAAGAGCTGCACCGGAGGCGGTTCTGGATGCATCAGACACCAGAATCATTTCACCTTCAGGTCTTGGGAATGACAAAATAGGTGGGGATGTAAGAATTTTCTTAATGGCATCCCAGGCAACTTGTTGTTCATCAGTCCAGAGAAATTCGTTAGCTTTGCGCAACAGGCGCGTCAAAGGTTCAGCTGTCTTTTGATAAGATGGTATAAACGAAGAAATGAATTGAATTGAGCCTAGGAATGATTTAATCTGTTTTCTATTTTGAGGAACCTGCAAGTTCATAATAGCATCAATTCTAGACTGTCTAATACGCAAAGTAGGTCCATTAGGTCCCTGTAAATCAACATCAAAGCCAAGAAATTGAAAGGTAGAATTAGAAGCAAAAGAACACTTAGCCAAGTTAAGAACCAGGCCATGTTTATGAAAAAGAGCAAGAACAGCATCAATGAGAGCGAGATGCTCCTCAGAGGATTCACTAAGAAGCAAATAATCATCGTAATAGTTGTAAACACATTCTGCATAAATTCGTGGCAATTCTTCAGTGATTAAAGTCATTATTTCAGCGAATAGCGCCCCCGAATTGATATATCCCATCGGTAATCTAGTATAGGTTATGGACTCTGCGTTATAGAATGTAACGACGCCGAGGTACTGACGAGACTGAGGAGTTACTTGACATGCAAAAAATGCCTGTTTTAAATCAATGGCCGTGGCGAAACGAAAAGGACGACTGCCCATTTGCTGCTTAAAGGAATCAATATTAGCACAAGGCCTCTGCAAAAGCTGAAAGGCTTTGTTGACAGAACGCATATCTCCGACCAGGCGGGGATTTTCGTCTGTGCGTGATTTGCGGACTAAGAATAGTGCACTGGTAGCTTGTGTGAGTTCCTTTTTGAAAATTCCCAGTTGCAAAAGCTTCTGTACCTGTTTACGTACGTAGGCGATATCAGCTTGGGAAGTGATATAAGGGCGTGCTTTAAAAGAACAATCAGTGATAAGCTGTTGGGTGATATCACAAACATATCGGGTGATGGTTCCTATCTGACCATATAAGCTAAAAGCTGGAGTGTGCGATAAAATTATCTCACGAAGTTTATCTACTTCGTTAGGCTGAAGTGCACACTTATCGAGCTTCAATTGCTGATTAACTATATCGAATTCAGTCATGCGTAAAGTTGGATCGTCAGGTTGAAGCCATGGATAATTACGTAGTCTAGTTTGAGCACGAGTGTCAGGATCCATAGCATCATAATCTGGGTATGAAAGCTGTGAAATAGCATTAGGGCCGTTATCTATGATGACATAATTAGTGTTGTCAAGCAAATTATCATCAACAGATTTAGTATCAGGCTGTTGGACCACAGAAGGCGCTGTTGTAAACGGGATATCCATAACTAGTGCTCCTAGAATTATGTCAGCAGGCAAATGTATATCTTCAGAATCTACATTATTAATTCTAATGGAACCAAAACCACTGCGTAAATCGACAAGTGCCTTGTAATTCTTCTCAGAAATAATGCGAGATATGTTAACCTCAAATGGACCATTAAAATATTGTGCTAAATGATTTACTCGAACTGGCACATCGCAGGATGTATTAGGTGTTATAGTGGTCGATTTATGTACGACGAGTAAAATTTGGTCGACAGAAATATCCATGCGTGATTCTGCTGAGCGAAAAACACATTTGTATCTAATTTGAGCGTCCAAGCCCATAACACAATCAATTGGTGAAGCCACATCGATAATAAAGGTCTTAATAGGAACTTTACACTCGCCAAACTGTATGACAAAATAGATAAATTGAGAAATAGAAATAGAAGAACCGTTGCCGACCATAAGCTTGATTGGCTCTGCATCAACACGAGGAAGGCCCTGCAAAAAGGGACTACGCTTGATAAGAGACGTGCTAACCAAATTGTGTGAGCTGCCAGTATCAAACAAGGTAAAGAATTTAGTGCCATCGGGCAAAAGTGATGGAATAAAGTTGCAATCATGAATCTTGATAGATAAAGGAGTAAGAGGAGTGGGAGGCTGAAGTACTGCATATAAAATGTCAGGGAAGTCGTCCCCAACAATGACATCGGAATCAGAAAAATCATGAAAATTAAAAGTTTCGGAAGGAGCAGAATTGGTAAGGTCATTAGATTCGATAGGAGACAAGTGGTGAGAATCTGAAGAAATGGCAGGTGTTGAGTTAGGACGAGACACGGCCGTATCTGAGCACAGTCAGAATGATCCATTACGTCGTGGTTGCTGATGTGGTGGTCCCTGTGAACGATTCTGAGGTGGTGGTCGTTGATTACGAGGGAAAGGGCCAGCGCTCTGAGAGCGGTAAGCAGTTCTAATGCCATTAGGGTACTGAACAAGTGAGTTATTAGGGGCATTACTGTTGTACTGCTGTTGCGCGGGATTTGCATTGCCATGTTGCTGATTATTGAAGTTTTGGTTATTCTGGGAGAATAGTCTATTGTTACCAGATCTGTTTGAATTAGCAAATCCATTTGCTGGAAGATTCCTGTTCGAGTTACCGAACCTATTAGGAAAGGGTCTGCTAGGTCGATTATACCGTTGATTGAAGGCATCGTTTGTAGAATTGTCACGATTGTATGAACGTCCGGCAGACTGGTAATCAGAAGATGTTGGTAGACTATATTGCTGGTTGGGAATGAATCTGCGACAATGAGTAGCTATATGACCTCGGAGTCCACAACGAAAGCAAGTAAGACCAGAAAAAGAAGATTGACCATAAGGCATTTGCTGAGAGACATATTGGGGTTGAGTGTCATCCATGGGAACATCGCGAGGTGCAAGCATTTGAGGCAGTTGCTGCAGGGATTGATTCAAAGCGCCCATAGATTCCTGTAAAGTGAGCAAAGTTGACTGCGAATTACCTGTGTCGAATTTTGAACTAGGGATTTTAGTGACATCAACGTGCTGAGCGATAACTTCGCGCTCCATAATGCTTTGGACTATTGGAATTAATTCGTCAAGAGGTTTGTTATCATCAATTAATTGAAGAGAATGCTGCAAGGTCAAGGGTAATCCCTTACGAAAGTATAAAGCCACAACCGATTCAGGTAGGCCCAAACGTGACACCAATTCCTTAATCTCATCCAAGTATTTACCAACGTTATCACCATAGGTGATACGTTTCTGAGACAAAGCATCGAGGATAGATGCTCGACTCCTAAGCAATGAAAATTTATCCAAGAACAACTTCTCAAGTTTAGCCAAAGTCATAGGCTTCAGAGCATTACACCAATTGCGAGCGTGTCCTTCAGTGAACAGCTGCAGGCGATGCAATATCTGCTGGTCATTTAGATTATGTAATTGGACATGATCCTTGAATTTGGTGATCCATGCCTGTGGCGTCAAACTATCAGATTCTCCATTAAATACTGGAGGTTTCATCTCTGAAAAATTAAGAGGCTTAGTTCTAGGCTGTGTTTCAGGCATTTGGGTATTAAATGCTGCCGCAGAAAAGGAAGAAGGCAGGGAACCTGAACGAGACACAGGAAAGGAAGTAGAAATTGGACCGTGAATAGATTGAGTAGCTCGATAAGACGCATCTCTGGAGTCCTGATAGGAAGGTGGGTAGGGCAGAGATGTGCGCAAGCCAGTGAGGTCTTGTGGCTGAGATTGAGCCTGGGAATTAAGATTATTAAAAGTAGGATCAAAGTTAGTGAGGTCCTGGAAAGTTTGGTTGGTTGAAGCGGCTTGAGACTGGGTAACCTGTTGAGAAAAATGTGAAGGCTGATTAGCATGTTCAAATAATAATTCATCACCAGTACGAGTTGCAGGTGTATGAGAAAAGGCGCCCGATGTGGCATTGTAATTGGAAGGAGTGGAGACACCCAGGTTTTGATTGTTGGAAGCCATATTGGAGCCAGAAGGAGATTGAGCAGAGAGGCGATGCAAAAGTGTTTGATGGCTGGGATCAGTGTAACCTATAACTGGCTTACGACTAGAATGAGGAGTGTGAGAAGGGAACAGTACTTGAGTGGTGGTATTAGCTGTACGTGGTCTAGTGATAGTATTTACAGTATATGAGACTGTAGCAAACTGAACTGTATTCGTAGAAGTCTGTACAGAAGTGAAAGATGCGGGCTGGCTTCTCTGAGTAGATGTATTAGATGGGACGGGGGGTACAGAGAAGGCAGAGGGTGCTGGTGCAGGCCGGGTGGTGCTGGGCGACGTGTCAGTCCGCTGGGGAGGTTGTTGTGCGTGGCCCGGGGGAGACGATGGGGGGTGTTGTTGAGATGGAGGCTCCTGATAAGAGTGATTAAATTGAAAGTTATTAAGAGACTGGTCGAATTCCTGGTTTTGATAGGCGTTGTTGGAAACGTTATCAATCACAGAAGGGTCCTCAGGAGGAGGGACTTGATGATGTTGACGGAGACCTCCCAATGAAGGAATTTGGTCGTCGCTCAATTCTGATCCAGGTTCACGTGGAGGGGTATGATGGCGGGGGGAAGATCGTGGACTGTCGTCTGGGGTGCGATGGTGATGATTATCAGAGCCGTGTAGAGAATGACTAGGAGAAACAGGAGGTAATTGGGGGCGTTCACTGCTGTCCACAGTAGACGTAACAGGAGGGGTTTGTGCAGCAGCACCAGGCTGTGAAACAGGCGTTTGTTGAGTAGTATTATCAAATGATGATGCACCAGGTTGCTGAGAGTCTAATTGATGTGTAAGAGAGGCGTCAGACTGACCAGCCTGAGAGGCAGAGTTATCGTCACCTGATTCAGCGATATTAGAATTTGCAGGAATGCCAGCAATATTAGAAGGATGTTCCTGACGTTCAGAATCAGAAAGAGCTGGAGATCTATTCCTATCAAAAGACTGTTTATCAGAGTTATCACTATCAAAGGTATGGCCAGCAGGATTATTTCGATCGGAATTATCAACCTTATCCCTAGCAATCTTTAGAGCAAGATGTGAATTGTCCTCGTCAGAATCAGAATCGTGTCGGCCAGGTGATTCTTCACGAGATTTTAAACTGTCATGAGAGGGTGTGGAAACACGGGACCCGTCAGTAATATCTCCAACTTTTACATGTAAAGGAACAGTCAATGAGGAATTATCTGGTTGTTGGGCAATTTGTTGGCCCGAGGTATTAGGCTGTCCACTTGAAAGCGATGTATCAGTGTAAATATCAGTCACATCGAGGTGTCCCTTATCGCCCTGACTTGTACTAGCAGAGGATGAGTCAGTTTCTGACATCATGAGGGTAAGTGGGTAAAGCCATACATTGGTAGGTTTTCTCAAATACGTTTTATAACGAGCAAAAGAAGCCTCACGAAACAGAGCAAGTTCTGGTAAGAGAAGAGACAAATAGCCAAGCTGATCTAGTATCGACTCGTAGACATGCCATTGAGTGTTCCTATTATTGGCAGCCAACAATAACCATTTATTAAAGAGAAGAGTAGGAGTGTGATGTTTGATATAACGAGAAGCACGAGCAGACAAATATCCCTCATCAACCGCTGTCTGAGCTTCCAAACGGAACTTAAGTAACCACTGCTGAAGTGTCAGCTGTGTCAACGGGACAGACATTCAGAGCGAAAATAGAGGTAAGAAGAGTAAGCGTACCGTGCATACTAGCACTTACTAGAGCAAAAACATAACTAATTTGAGGGAGATTACGTATGAAAAGAGAGCCTAAAATCAAAATAAGGGTAAAGGCTACAAAATGTGCCACAGCGATTCCCTGCAATAAACGTGGATGTAACTCATAACACATACTAACTAGCGACCCGAAAAATAAGGAAATGAACACATAACTTGAAAACCATATATCGGTGATAATGAAATAAGTAATTACTTGTCTCGCTTTAAATACATATATATACAATGCAGGAATAACTGTAACACGTCACCATACATGGAGAAAAATGCCGACTTGTCCCTTCAAGTCAATAAGAAAAACACTCACTAGATAGCGTGATTGAAAGAAAACGGAAAATAACTAACTTTGGCTAGCTAAAGGTAGAGCGGTAGACCTGATACAACAAAGTACAACACGATACACTATCAATGATCAATGCGCACAACGTCAATAAATGAATGGGAACATGCATAAATGGAGAAGAGCATGCTGTTACTCAAGAAAACAATAATGGGATGACAATCAGTATGTGATAATCAAATTCTCTAGAATGTTCGCTGGACGGGCAATAGCGATTTTGAATTTTAAAAGTAATGAAATGTTACATATCTAAGTTGCAAAGTGAGGAAAGAAGAAGGCAGAATAGCGTGGCCATGAGACCAGGCTATTAGACCTTAAGTGCCGTGTATAGAAAATCTAAATAGTATGCTATGTGTTTGGAAACAGACAGACATATTGTTAATGTAACGTTAAAATGCAAGAGTTAAAATATAAGAGTAAATGACAGATAGCCTAAGAAAACATTATAAATTAAGGAAGTAAGAATCAAGTGCCTTTCCTATTAATGTTTGCAAAATGAGCTCCTACCGTATTAGAAGATGTGCTGTGTTGCAAGGAAGGCCTAATGATGCGAGAGATGCCCCAGAGACTTGAGTGCGTTGTCTGGTCCGGGTCTGGATGAGGTGTGTAGGTAAAGTTGTGAGAAGTGTGGAAGATGAGAGGCAGGCATATCGAAGCTGAACATGAGCTAATAGGTAACCAAATAAAGATATGGGCGAAGCCCCTGAGCTACCTGGTAGGAAAATTGCGCCCCCTATACTAGTAGGTGAATTAAGGTGGGATAACATGGCTAGCGTACTAAAACTTGAATTTTGTATGCGTACGAAGGAAGAATTAACTATCATTGACGATATAGCAGAACAATAGCTAATTAGGAGACCAAAACAGCGATTAATGGCATGGCGTTGAACCAATGCTCTCTAGCCATAGCTGGCGAACCCGCTATGCATGATATGAAGTTGTGACATAATCGAATTTCCACATCAAGGAAGTGGACTTTCTTCATGCGAAGAAACCGTAGGCCCATAGCATTGCAAGGCTAGTGTTTCGGGAGGAAACGTCACTAAATGTGAATCTTACATCGTACGAACATCAAAGATTGAGTTGCTGTGTATGATCATTTACAGATATGAAGAATTATTCCTATGCTATTTCATAGAGTTCTGCTTCTACAGTTCGACGTGTGCTGTCGATGCCTAAGTTACCATTGTTAATTCTATACATTCAATGGTACAAGAACTGAATATGTTTGCTATTCCTTAAATTTGAAAAACATAGTAAATCAAGAGACAGTGTGACACAGCAGACAAGCGCCAAGAAGCCGCAGACCGGAATTCTCTCACCATGCCATCTTTAGCGTTCCCCATGTAAGGTTAGCGCACGTTTCTCTCTCAGAGGTAATTGAGTAGATGGACTCATTACCGGGGATCCTGCGGGAGACACCTTAGCACTCGCCACCACGAAACACCTACTCAAGAAATACCAGAGGCTCAACGGTTTAGATTCACTTATCCATTTAATACTCAATTTATAGACAGATACATTAAGAGTCATTCAAAGAACAGATGGTATTCAACTTACCAATACATTAAACCACGATCTTAACGAATTACATACATCGTTAACTAATGCCATCTCAATCAACCATGACCTGAGGTTCCTTTAGGAGGAACCCTTGATCATACCTCTAACAACAATACCCTTACCTGACGAATCGTCACCCCGTCAGGGAGACAGGTAGCCCTCCTGCTGCCTCAGCGGGAGCGGGCTCTGTTCTGCCTGGGCAAACAAGCTTGCCCCCAGAGATTGCTACTAGGGTGTTCTGCGGCTGCGCAGAAACACCAGGGTGACTGTTGCCATGGAAACATGGGGTGAGTTCTACCCCGTTGCTATCATTGAATCTCATTATATAATAATATAATATATTACATTACTTTTATACAATAATAATATAAATGACATTACAGAATTAAGATCTTGAGGTTCATGGCGATTCGAGGAAAGTTCCTATAACAGGAAAGAATGAAGACACCTCTGAAGCTAAAAGCTCAGCGGTGACATCATACATTTCTCAAAGATCTCAGTCAGTGATAATTAATGACAAAACATCAACAAAACTGCCTCTCAAATTTGGAGTCCCTCAAGGTTCAAAATTAGGACCAATTCTATTCAATTCATATATCACTCCATTAAGTGAAGTAGCTGCCAAAAATCAAGTCGATGATCAAAAATATGCTGATGACGAGCAACTTTTCCTCTCTTTCAAACCAACATTCTTGGAACAGAGAAATGCAGCAGAAAAAATGGTGAAATGCGTTGCTGAGATTAGGAAATTTCTTCATGAAAATAAGCTCTGCAACAATGGAGAAAAAACAGAACTATTGTTCATCGGCAGTCCACATCAACTCAATAAACTCCAAATATCTGCAATCAAGGTGGACAATGTGAAAATTACTGCAGCTGACCATGTCAGAAATCTTGGCGTAATCTTCGACAAAAACATGTCCATGGAAAAGCAAATCAACAAAATGTGTCGGAATGCCTATTTCAACCTGAGAAATATATCAAAAATTAGGAAGTCATTGGACAAGGAAGTTTGCAAAACTGCAGTTAACGCTCTTGTCACTCCTCACCTAGATTATGGAAATGGTCTTCTATATGGTACATCAAGTCATTTGATAAAGAAACTTCAAGTCGCCCAAAACTCAGCGGTTCGACTTATAGAAAAATTGAAAAAGCATGACAGTGTGAGCCAATATAGGAAGCAGCTACATTGGCTGCCAATTCCAGCTAGAATCCAATTCAAACTGATGCTAACTACATGGAAAGCTGTCAATGGACAAGCACCTGTGTATATTCAAAATCTGATCCAGTCAAAACCCAAACAAAACTGTAATCTAAGAAGCAACAACAAAGTTCTCTTAAAAGAACCAAGTTCTTGCAATAAAAACAAATTTGAAGACAGAGCTTTTTCGCATGCTGCTCCAAAACTTTGGAACAAACTTCCAGATATTGTCAAGGCCTCGACAACACTTGAATGTTTCAAGAGAAATCTGAAAACTTATCCGTTCAAGACTTTCTTCAAATAAAGCTATCATACACAAGCGCTAGTGAGCAGTTTACTGGAATTAGCGCTATATAAATGTCTATTATTATTATTATTATTATTATGACCATGAATATCTGTAAAATATGTAGAACTTCATGGCAGATTCTGAGGCTTTAGTGGCCTTGCTATCACACAGTGGAGATTTACTCACCTTAGTTGAGCAACTTTAGCGGCTGAATGAGCATGGTGTAGAACCACTAGGAGAATTGCACAACTCAGAAGAGCATGCGTCATCTTCCCTTTCTGCAATTAATAAAACTGGTTAATAGTTCAATTTTGAGTTGGCCACAATTATTGTGAAAATGTGTATGTGTAGTGCGCTGAAATAAAACTTTTGCCACCATGTATCTGTTAGATTCTAGTTTTTAAAAAATCTATCAAATTATATACATGTTTATATTTTTAATGAAATCTAATGAAAGTTTTGAAACATGTTCAAGAAATAGAGCATCTGACTATAAAGAGGAAGTGTTTAATATAATATCCAAGGCCTAAATATATGAAATGAAAAAGCTTTATTATAGACAAGGACTTTAAAAACCATTATTTAAAACAAGCCACATGTAGGCCCTTAGCCTTCATTCACTCACCAGCAGAAGAAACGCTACACTTGATTTTAGCTCATAATTTTGCAAATTAAATTTTTTTGGCTGAAACCAAATCGATGGCATTAATTTTATGGTCGACAAGCACAATAACAGCAAAAATCATTCAACTGCGACCATTTTCAGTATTTCTTTGGTCCGTTCTATCAAATTTGAGATTTTGCAAAAAAGTTAGCTGACCTTCATCTTACAACCATAAGCATGATGTCATTTGATTTGAAACATCTTGGGAAAATTTCACAATTCAAAAGGCATGAAATTCAATTTTCCTCTGTTGAAATGCAATTTTCAAATAAAAAATTTTGTGTAAATTTTTAGTAATTTAATTCAAATTAAGTAGTAAAAGAAATCAAAACAGAAAAACGTGTCATATACTCACTGTATTTTATGTGTGATGCCTGAAATGGTGTTAAAGTCCTATGATTTAGCATCAGCATATTTTACATCTAGTCAGCATTTTTAAGGCAGTTCTCTGTGTATGGGTCACACATATTTCAAAACTCAATTGGTTTGACCCAGTCACTGAGTCAACAAGTAATTTAGGCCATTTATATACTGACTGGGTCAAACCATCATACATACTGTTTTTGCCTTCCGCGAACTCGCTCGCAGAGGGTATTGTTATCACTTGGGTAAAATGTTGTCCGTCTGCCGGGTGGGCGGCCCTATAGATCGTTTCCGGCCTAGCACACAGCCTCTATTGAATGTACACGGATGAAATTGGGGACACATATAGCCTGCATAGTCTAGTTGTGCCTTTTGATGGTCTGATGGATAGATATTCCACACTTTTTTAAATAATTGAAAAAATATATAAATTAATTTTGTTCGTTTCCGGGTCAAGACTCAGTAACTCTTCCATATACCTGGATAAAGTTTGGTACACATATGGCCTACATGTATATGGTCTAGTAGTGCCTTTTTATGGTCTGGCTGATATATATTCTCTAATTTTGTAAAATTGTAAAAAAATATTAGAAGTATTTTTTTCATACCGGAGCCAAAAGTTTCCCAATGCCCACTATTAAAAACTGCAAAGCAATTTTTCTACATTATATATATATCACATATGCAATGTCGCAGTGCTTTTGGAGAAAAATATAACAATGCTATATTTTTTGGTTTCCAACCAACAGCTCAAAACCTATACTTTACACATGCATGAAACTGTAGCATCATCAACGTAAATTAGGCTGACAAGGCCTTTCCCTGCTTGTGCAGCAGGCAAATTGAGATTATTGAAAGCACGACTCGACCACTATTGCATACCTATATTATGCAATTTGGTAAACACACCAATATTATGCTGAAATTGTAATCTTCCATAGGTGTTATTCGCTGAAGGTTTTGCTGCAGCGCAGCCTATGTTTAATAGTGCAAAGAGGTGCCTCAAAATAAATTTTATAATTTTTTATGGCACTGGCTTTAACGCAATTGTCCTGTAAAGGTAAATTTGGCTTTGAAACATCTATCCTACAAGGAATTAAATTGTGCAGTGATGAGCTCTGTGTGACTGAATAGATATGGCTCAGCTGAAGGTACGGAACTGAAGGTCTTTGTCAGCACAGGTTGGAACCCTGGGTAGGGACCAAAAATAAATTCATTAGTGGAGCTTTCTTAGCAAAGTCCCAGCTGGCAATTATAATTCATTGTCAAAGTTCTTTCATTGGGCATTTTCTAGTCTATAAATAGCTGACAACCCTGCACTCCAGCTGTGTCTGATCCTAACTGTGTGGAGCACCCCAACAATTTATGATATTAACTGATTTTGAGACTTTCAGCTTAATAGTCTAAACGGAATATTTTTAATGGCGATTTTTGGCAAGTCTAATTTCTCAAAACTGACTTGGAGATATAAATAAATTTTTATAGCAAAATCCATCGCGGTTGCAAACCTTCCCTTATGCATTTTGTTGTTCCTCACAATATTTGGAAACAAGTGACAAAGAAACGAGAAATCCTGTCCCGCCAATTTTTTTTAACGCCATGGTTTATAAAAAAAGTACAAAATTGTCAAAATCAATTTTTTGATTCCGAGCCCATTGGAAAGCCCTTTAAACTAAATATATCGCTTTGAAATTGTTATCAGATTTTCCATTAAAGTATCTTCTTTAATTTCATGCTTCATTGAATAATATGGGATGCATGACCACTGAATGACAGGGCAAACTTCACAGTAAAAAAGTTAAGAAAAAAATTGTGTTTTTTAGGTTTGCGTGGACTGACTTTCTTGTGCATAACCTCAAATAATATGAAAAAAAGGCTGGTTGCGACCACTTTTTTTTACATATCCTTGCTATAAACTATATTTAGGATCATTCTAAACTATTTTTAAGAAATCCTATCTTGGAAAGTTCAAGAGTAGCGAGCCACCTTAAACACAATGCAATATCTGCATACATCTTCAGTCATCAATAGCATGTATAAAGCACAAATTTATATTTGTGTTAGTTTTTTTGGTTTAAAAGCCTGGTCCTAATAGGTAACAACCAGCTCCAAAAAGTGTGACAACCTGCCCCGCCTTTTTGTGACAACCTGCCCCGATTGATGAAAATTCTAAAAATGGGTGACCAAGGCCGTTGTTATCAAAATTTTCACTATTTGTTCTAATGATGATTTAAAGAAATGTTTATATGGTAAGTGTATCAACTGTACCTTTTTCAACAACTATTTGATAAAAACTAGCATTGCATGCAAGTTGAAGGTAAAAAATTACTTTTTGTGACAGGAAATTTTTAACAGACCGTGTGCCTACCAGACTCCCTTCCAGGGGTCAAGATTTTTCAAAAAGACTCCAGTGGGTTATTAAAGCAATAAACAATGATTGGTTGAGCTGTGTGACTCCATATTTTAGTGCAATAAAAAGTGTGACAACCTGCCCCTGTGACAACCAGCCCCGGTCTCCCCTACATATATACATCAAATTTTAATGACTATAAACTTTCTTGACAAAATTGGAAATTATTGAAGAACATTCTCAATGCACTGTTGATACACTGTAGACATTTTTGCCAAACAAATTAAATCAAATATGCAGTTTGGACTTAAGCACCCTTTGGAACTGGGCATTTTTCAACAATTTTCCTCTTAAGAGGCCATATATAGAACAGTAAATATATGTATTCGATTATTCATCACACAACCTTCATGTAGGCCAAGTGGAATTAGTCATTGTCAAACAAATTGCAGTTACTCAAAATTGAACTAGTCTCATGTAACATAGTTTCAAATTGCATGCAGTCAGTGAAGATGTACATTCTACTGGGTTGTGCAATTTTTCTAATATTCCAACACCATGACAAAAAAAAAAAAAGTTTCGTTTGACAAGCTGTGAATATGAAAAATAAAGACAAGAATTAGTTTATTAAAGTAAGATATATAGTTATTAAAAGAAAGATATATGCCTGTAAATTGGCTGAGAATACAAAAAGGAAAATTAAGAAATTTAATGAGTTATCAAAGTTTAAAAAATATGGACAAGTTGGCATAGAACGAAATAAGAATATGAAGGTAAATATCAAAGAGATCTTGCAATGAATTGGCACAATACCGCATAGTATAACTTTGGAAGGGTATGAAGGGAAATCAATAATTGCTCATCTCAAAGTCCTAAAAAGCCAAATCAAAGGGTTACTTAAATTTAAAACACACTTTTAAAGCCATGCTCACAGAATTGTGCCACCTTGCACTTACTAGGCCTATAATGTATAATTGTATATTTCCATGATTTGACCAGTCACTGGTCTATTACACTGTCATGCTGACTAGGTCAAACCAATTGAGTGGGAAAACAGTTGCAAAATGTGTGACCTATACACAGAGAACTGCTTCAAAATGCTGACTGGTAGAAGATAACATTTTGCTGACACTAGACCATAATACCATAACTCAACTGTGGTGCATAATCTGCAGATATCACGTACATGGTGAGTATAAAATATTTCACTACTTTATTTCTTTTATACGTCATTTTTTGGAATTACTAAAAATTGGAAGAAATAATGAAACGTCATTCTGATTTCGATAGAATTGGACGTAAAATGTCAACAATACGTTCGTAGGAGTATCTCAGGTCGGATGTAGCGTGTATCTTGTACTTTTCGATTAACTGTGCGGCCAATATGCAACACCTTAGATGATTCACCTATAGATTACGACCTCTAGCCAAGTGTATAAAGTGTTGGAGTGCTTCACACAGCTGGGATTAGTCAGGGAGTGCAGGGTAATGAGCTATTTATAGACTAGAGCCCTGCGCGGTCACCCAAAAGCACGACCGCCCCGCCCCGCAATGGACTAAGCTTGACCGCGACCGCACCGCGACCGCACCGCCCCGCACTAGCTACAGGTGTGTGTAAGAACCAACACTTTAACAACAGGCTTTTATAAAAAAAGAGAAATCAAGTTTTATTATTTAGCTTAACTTGATTGTGGAAAAAAAATAATATTGAAAAGAAGAAGGCCATGGTATACAATTAATGCATAATTACAATTACCTGTTATGCTGTACTTATTATTACCAGGTTGCATTCTAATCATTAAATTAGGGGAATTCTCATTTTATGTGGGGGTATTGATACAATAACTGTAAAAATAAAATATTTCATATTTTACATGCCTATAAAATCATGGTTAGTGTGCTATTCTTATGTTATTATTAATGTTTCTACCAGGTTACTAAAACACTAAATCTTGATTTCTCAAACTTTAGGTGAATTGCCACTTGTTAGGGGCACTGACCCAATTGCATTGTCTTTGTCTTGAGACAACAATGGTGGTCCAACAATAGATACCCTTATGCAGCTATAAGATACCCTTATGCAGCTATATTATACACTTCTTGTCTATTAAGAATGTTGGCCTATTAATATCACATTCTAATGTTGTTTTAAAATGCAATTCTCTTCTAGAATATTTCCACAATTCTGCAAAAATGCAAAAGGTTGATTTTTCTAACTTTGGTATAATATAGACACACATCATCTAGCTGGAGTATAGTGCCACATCAAAAACTCCAAATCAAATCAATATTTATTTCATTTCGGTTTGACAAACATGGCAACATAAGCTTAAAGCTATTTTCACCAGACAATTCCTAAAATTAAGTTCTTCCCAGTGTAGTTAACCCCTTCCTTAAAATCTGAAGCACCAACATTAGCTGAAGGCCCAGCTCCAGAGCCAATTTCTAATATCAGTAACATGTTTTACCGACCCAGACTCCACAAAATAAAAATGTACGATTCTGGCAATGCCACTCTATCTGCTATTATCTGTGGCAGACTTAGGGGCTCTATAAAATAGTTTTAAGGCATGTTAACATACAATGCACAACAAACCCAAAATATAAGTTAAAAAATGTTATTAAAATAATAGTTATTGCACTGTTGTTTTGTTTTCTTTAACCAATATTAGCCCAAAAAGAAAAGGCTTCTGTACAATTTTTTTACAAGAATATCAGTGCAAATTATTATTTTTGGATGCAGATTGTTTAACCCCTTAATATTACCCACTTGAATAAATAGCACAAGCCTGCACTCCGTGTCCACCAACCCAGTCATCTCAAATAAGTCTCATTAAACTTCACACAGAAAATGATATATCTAACCAGGAACCTGATGGTTGGCTGATAGGAATGGGTTTACTCAATTGCATTGCATATAGTCATTGTTAAACAAACTTTATTAATCAATGTTGAAGAAATTCCATGATTTTCAATTGCAGAAAGTGAAGATGAAGAGTCTTCTGAGTTGTGCAATTTTCTTGGTGCTTCTACACCATGCTTATTCAGAGGCTCAACTTGGGTGAGTAAATTTCAATTTGCGCAATGAGAAAACAACAGCGAGGTCATTATCATCCAGTCTAAGTGGGTAATTGTATTATCGGGGGAGGGGTAAAATAATCTGCAGCCAAAAAACCTAATATTCTTGTGAACAAAATTGTAAAGAAGCCTTTTTCTTTTAGGCTAACAGAGAACTGTCATGAGCTGCTCAAGGTTTTTACCACATGTATGAAACCAAAGACCTAATACTTTCTATAATTTGATTCTTCCTTTAACTTATGGCTCAACATGTATATTGCAACTTATTAATTGATGACATTTTCTTGTATGTATTCATACTCAATGCATAAACAAATGATATGAAACAAGAAGTAGGTCATTTCTGCAAATGCTAAACTAATTTCTGGTTTCTTTTTTTTGCAGCGATTTAGGTCCAAATAATGGGGTGAACTTCAGACTGAATGAGAAAGGACTGCGATATGGTAATCATTTTATAAAATGACACAATTTGATTATCTTCATCCTGCATACTATCACATCAGGAGACCAGAATGAATATGAAAACATTGAATGAGAAAATGATAACAACCATCATGTTTTAACTTTACAGTTGCTGACAAGGCAATGGAGGGCTACTATGAGTATATTACCAAGAAAGCAATATTTCGAAAAGCATGGGCATCAAGAAAATTATTTGTAAAAAAGTAAGTTATTCCTTAAATTTTTTTAAAAATTGTGGTCAGATCTGATGGGTCTTATCTACTATAATAAATGGTACATAGTAAGGGTGGCTGGAAAAAATTGCCAGTGTTCATTCTATTTGAGGAGGTCAAATCATAGCATTTACTAAACTTAAAAAAGACAGCAATAGTGTAAATTTGATGTCTTAAGACTCTTATTACAGTGTGCTTCAGAGCATAGTTTCGACTGGGTGACCAACGGAGCAGCCCAAAGCCATTATTCACAGTGCTGTGATGCGTGACATCTACAGATCAGTAAAAGATCCGGAAGATATTAATAATACAGCTCCTGATACTCTTGCAAAAAGGCGCTTGAACTGTCGGGCTCATTGATAATATAGGAATCGGGCAAGTTTCCACCAAAAGAAGCTTCACAATTTTAAAATGGAAAGTCAGAAGGATGACATAAGCAGACATATATTTTGGAGATTATAAAGGATATTTCTGATGAAAAACAATTCATCAAAGAATATATATTAAGACAGTTAGTAAGAGTCTTTGGAAAAGTTGGTCTCCCGTGCAGTAACACCAATTGGGCAAAGACTGGGAGACCACATGACTCCACTGGGAGATGGTGCCATTTGATAGGACCAAGTCAAATCTGCAAGATTTAGCTACCTTATCATATCAATCTGATGAAAACATTTCTGCTTTAACTGGAAATTATGTATTTGACATTAAATTTTCAATGATATGGTTTATTTCAGTCAGAAACTTGTAGAAATGAGCAAGCCGACTTTCAACATATCCTTTGAAAAATACGGCAACAACCGATGGTCTCAAGAATATTCACCTAAAGTCACTGACTTCAAATGTGATAAAATCAAGTTTGTAGGAGATTATGAAGTGTGGGAAAATATGTATAGTAAAGCGTAAGTACACTGAATTATCTACAAATTTAATACCTAACATTTCAGACTATTCAGAAATGACATTGGTGAAAAACTTGTTCTCATTTCAAACTTTTTCAATAATTGTGAGCCACCTTACACAACATAGGTGAATCCAGGGACCAGGTGCAGGGGGGGGGGTCACTTTCATCAGATCATGTAATATCAATAAATATGCACCCTTTCTGAAGACTAAAGCGTTCACCCATACCACATCACCACAAACCTGCCAATTTACCTGAGGATTTCAACAGGACTTTTACATCCTGCAAATTACTTGCATTCTTCAATTCATCCTTAGTAACATAATACGTACTTCATCTTTGAAAGTTACCAAACCAACTTCCCAAAAAGAGAACAGCTATTAAATACTTAATTCCTATATTTTGGAAAAAATGCAGCATCATCGACTTCAATCTTATTAAAGGTATTGATTGCTGCGGCCCACCCTTTCAAAAAACTACATCTATATCCATCCCTGTACTTTTATACTTACACTCATTCTTAACACTAAATAACTTTAGACACTTTAATGAACCCATAGCTAAGTTTCTGTGTGGGAAAGATACATAATAAGACATATCAGGTACAGTCATATCAAGCCGCAGACTTGGCCACTCACATAGTATGATTAATGAGATGGGAGAGAAAGGGGGTGACATTCATCTGATACAAATACAAGGGATCTTTTACCTTCCCAGCATTGTCACTTAAGATGAAAAAGTAGCATTATTCTGAAACAAACAATAAAAAAGGCTACATTTTCCACGGCAACATTATATTATTGATAATTAAACTGCCTGGGCAGGTAAAGAGTATTACATGAATACAATTCCAGGGTCCCTTCGAAGGCTGGAACATTTTCAATCACAGTCACAGGCATAAAATACCGTCAAGCTACATTTGGAATTGAATTGAGAGGTAAGTCTATTGTTATAGAGAGGGAAAATAACATTATTGCTGACCAGCAACGCTTGATTTAATTTGGTTGTGAAATAGAAGAAGACGCATTGATGCAATCAGGAATTTCAAATTGTTTAATACACAGAAGGAAATTGTAAAACAACAACAATAAAGCGACACTATAGTGTGCAGTTGACAGAAAGACAAAAATCTGATGACTTGTCTCCCATCCCAGTAGCTATGTTTATACAAAATACCTTCTAGATATAGTCTGCTAAACTGTTATGACATAATGCACATGACAATAATGCTGACTGTGAAATCAACAGAATCTTCCTCTATCTTTTTTGATTGCATAAAAAGAAGAGCTACAATCAACCCTGCGTATATAATCTTCCTCCATCTATTTTGATTGCAGAAAAAGAAGAGCTGCAATCAACCCTGCGTATATATGTCAAGACTCATTCTTCCGCAGAAGGAACAACTGATTTGGAAATTACGGGAAATGATGACAATGCCACTTTAAGGGAATCGATCAGGAAGACGTTAATGAAGCGAGCACGTGATTTAACTGAAGATCTCTTCGAAGCGGTACTTAGAATTTTTCAAAAATTTGCATGAATGATGAATAGGTCTGTCTCCATGTGGGGATTATGACAGGTGTTATCGGTATGCGGCGCTACGATAAGGGAGGAGGGCTATTTTTGTCTTTGGGGAAGCCCACCTGATGACATATTATCTGGTTTGTTTTCAAAGTAAATTAAATCCTGTGACCAACAGTTAATAATAATCTGGTTGATGACACATTATAGTCCCCCAATCTGTACGATAAAAACACAATTTTCTGTTGAAGGAACTGCTGTTTTGAGAACATAATCAATACAGTGTAGTTGACCCAAACAATCAAACATTCAACAAACACACTCATTAAGTCAGACTCCTAGGCTTGGTCAACAACACCAATCACCTTGTTTAAAGGCAAAGGGGATTCCATTAGAGCTCCTATTGCTTGGACACACCACCAGTAAATAAATTCACAATTGCAAATGGAGACAAACCTATTGATCATAAGCATTAAATATTTACTGAAGTGTGTATGTATATATTCCACATAATATGACACACAATATGACACAATTTTGAAACATAATATGAGCACTGCATAACATTGGAATCTATTAATAATTTCAATTGTTCAAAGTATGTCTTATTGTATTAAATGGCTCTTCGAGGAATGTGCTTGATTTCTATAGATGCTATTTTCACGGCTATATTCCAACAAAACATTAACAGTATTCTAGTTATAGATGGAGGCACAATGCTATGGTACTACATAATAGTTCATAAAGAATTTATAGCAAGATTAAATAACCCTTTTTACCATTGAATAATGTTTGTTTATTTATTTCACAGTGGACCCCCAAGTAAAGCTGAGGCTGAACTGGCTGGGGCCAAATCAAATTATTTTATGTGGCAATACTGGCAAGATGTTGGAGTATATTTACATGTACATAATGTACTGTAGGCCTTTACATGTGTGTTCACAACACTTCATTATTATTTCAGTCAATCAGCAGATTTGATAGTGCGGTTTACGGAAGAATTGAAGATGTGATCAGCAACAGAACTGGTATTGCTGTAACTTTGCACTTTCAAATGTCATTAGCAATTTTTTACATGTATTATAATATATCTAAAACAAAAACTTATGAAAAATAATACATTTATTCTTTGCAGATTACATTGAAGTTCAAGATCCACGGCTACGAGTTTTTTATTGGATACTTCAGGCCCCAAATTTCACTGAAACATCTGTTGACACACTTTTTTGGGTGAGAACAAAATTATGCTGTATCCTACATTTATATTATGGCACATAATATACAGATTATCAACTGTGCATAGTTTCCTCAACATTGTCCACTCGTGAATTAAGTTAATCAAGTACTCAAATAGAATAAAGATTAAAAATAGTGTACTGCACAATACAACAGTGTGCCCTATTGTGAATATATAAATTCTACATTGCATGGTGGAGAAACCGGTCTTCAAAATCAATTTTACTAATTGAGTCACTCATTAGGGCATGATCACTTGATCAGCATTGAATGCATATTATAATAAAATTTACAGTAAATGGGTTCATTGGGTTGTGGTGTTTTCTAGTCTTACAGATTCTGTTTTTTCTTCAAAAGCTTGTTTATCAACTCTTCAATCTCAAATATTCTCCTTAGGAACATGGAATATACAGGTAAAAGAAATATTCTTATATGACCTTTATATTTCAGGGTGAAACGACCTGGAAACGTTATTTGTCCAAAGCACCAAAGGGAAACTTAACTTGGCCACATGTGCCAGAAGCAGAAATAAAAATGGTCACCATTCAACTCACTGACTACATAATCAATTCCATTGGTCAGTCAGTTCATGTATAGCCCTGGAGTGATTAAGGTTGTACAGTTCATGGCCTGGAAATTTCTAAATCTCACTGGAAAATTTCAAAGAAAAACCCAAATTTTTAACTTGGAAGTAGTCTATTGATCAGCAAAAGCTGGTTGGAAATGTTGTCGTGCTGCCTTGAAATTCACATTTTTTCTAGCCCTGGTTCAGATATTCAGACTTAATCCTGTCTAATAAAACCATCCATGTTATGGTCATGATCGAAGCAAATTAAGCCAATTAAAAATTCTTGCGAAAAATGTAGTTGGGCTTTCAAAGATTGATTAGAATAGATGACTAGACCTTTACGATGGACCTTACTTACATTCACATTCTGAAATTTACTTTTATTGGACACTTTTTTGGGAAAAAAGTATTCCATATTTATGTGCAGGAGTGTATAAAAAAGACATAAAGAAGACAAACTTTTTTTGAATGTGACTGTAAAATTTTATTTAAAAAAGGGATGTAAAATGTATTTATAAATGCAGAATTGCAGATGTACATGGATAAAATAGTCACAGAAATAGATTATCACTTTCATTTACAATGTGTTCATGAGTTAATATCAAATGTGTGTAAATAATAATAAAGTCCACATTTTCAGGTTACTTGATGTACAATGATAATGCACTTTCCTTCAACATCACAAGAGAGCAGGTGAAGTTTTCTTTTTTGTACATAGGTACATATATATATATATGAATTTCTAGTAGGCCTATTAATGTGGCCGTTTCCCAATAAAATAGTTGTATAGTCGCATTGATTAAGTATCATTTTCTTCAACAGATCCCTCCCTCTGCAAGAGATATGCTGAGCTTCAGTGATTGTACAAATTGTGCTGGAGATATGTTTCCTTGGGTAAGAATGAATAGAACTACATTCTGAAATTATAGGCCTAGTGATTGAACAAATTGTGCTGGAGATATTTCTACTTGGGTAAGAATGAATTGAGCTGCATTTTCGATATTGTAGTGAATGTAAAAATTGTGCTGGAGACTCTTATCCTTGGGGTAAGAATAAATCGAGACACAATATCAAAATTATAGTGAATGTGCAAATTGTGCTGCAGACTCTTATCCTTGGGGTAATCATAAATTGAGACACAACATCAAAGTTATAGTGAATGCACAAATTGTGCTGGAGACTGTTATCCTAGGGAAAGAATAAATCGAGACACAATATCAAAGTTATAGTGAATGCACAAATTGTGTTGGAGATGTTTTTCCTTGGGTAAGAATAAATTGAGACACAATATCAAAATCATAGTGAATGTACTAATTGTGCTAGGGATGGTTTTCCTTGGGTAAGAATAAATTGAGACACAGTATCAAAGTTATAGTGAATGTACAAATTGTGCTGGAGACTTTTATCCTTGGGTAAGAATAAATCGAGACACAATATCAAAATTATAGTGAAGAAACTTGACACACCTTATATCAATTTTTGGAAAAATATGTGAGGAAACTTAATGCACAAAATAAATGCTCCATGCTATAATAATTGTTGTGATTGTAGTTCGATATTATGGACAGTATGGTCAGCGTCAGTGAACAGATTTAATCGGGAATTGTCACTGTATAGAAACGTGCTGTATTATACAGTGCTTTATATTATTCTTAGCTGGTAAGAAAAACTATTTTTCATTCCAGCGTAAAGAGAAAAATGCTGGTGGCTCGATGGAGGTCAGGATAAAGGCATCTTCTCCACCTCGACTGGTCCTTGAGACTGATGATCAACCAGTGGTATCATTCAAAGGACATTTTGAAGGCTACGTTGCAATGCCTGGAGAGAGGTGGCCACAACAGATCCTTACAGTTGATGCTGTGAGTTGACTTTCTGCATTATTTGCATGGAACACTGATCAATTATTAAAATGGAATCTCAATTACAATCCAAGCTGTATACATATATCTGAAAATATTTAGGCTTTGTGACAGGATCCCAATATGCTGGGTTTCACCTGGCCCAGTGTAAAACAACAATAAGAATAAAATTAAAACAAATCCAAATAACTATCACATTTGACAACAGCGATATATGCCCATTACAACAATTAAGTTCATTCACAACTGATTTTAAAATCTAACATCTTTTTTTTTAGTATTCTTGGCATTGAGATTAGGATAGTTATCAACACAAAAAAGTCATTCACTTGATCAAGATAGTCATGATGGTTCATTGGTCATTTTCCCAATAATTGCAGTGCCATCTGTATATATTTAATAACAATTCATTGACCAGATTTACTTTTACAATCATTTGTAAAAACGTTTTAGAAATATCCAAGTGTTAAGATATCACAAAAACAAATTTTAGGAGCTGAGTCTTCCCTTGGAGCTGAGTGTGGTCGATAACAATATCGTCGGGAAAATTCTAGTCAATGAAACAAAATTGTAAGTGATGATCTTTTTATTATCTGTTTTTTCAATTTTTGAATGAAACACTTTGAACGATGGTTACTTTTGCTCAATTTCTTTTACAGCGTGAAAGTTGACCGCGAGTACCCGAGGCCAAGCGTAAGTCGACTCTACATTCACTTAAATAATTTTTCGAGAAAGAATGAGAAAATAATTTTTCACAGGATGCTTTATATGCACGGCAAAATATCCTCTGTGGAGTCTTAAATAAAACTGGCATAATATTGTGAACAGGGACCATCCTTAATTCCTTATTGCTCTCTAATTTATAATTATCATTTTAGAGGGTGTACGGTCAACTTGGCGACAAACCAACTAGGCGACACCTGTCAGTACCAACTAGGTGACAAGAAATTTGGAAATCTCATACCAGTGCAAAGTAGGTGACAAGCAGTTCCAACTAGGTGACACAAATTTACTCGTAAACAGCACTTCCAACTAAGTGACACAAGTTCACAAAACACATCCAACTATATATATATATACGTGACAATACATTTCCTAATTGACCACCATTGAAGGTGATCTGTCACCTGGTTGGTATCCCCAATAAAATAGGTGTCACCTGGATGGTATCTGGGGGTTATCTGCTGTAACCTAGTTGTCCTGCAAGTGTAGCCTAGTTGGTACTGTTATGTAACCTAGTTGGTTGTCGCCTAGCTGGTAGTGTTGCAGCCTAGTGGTCTGTCGCCTAGTTGACTGGCAATCTTTTAAAGTCAATTAATTGCAGTAAAATTTTCTCGCAGGTTGACGTGAATATGGAGATTTTTCAAGAGTTGGTTAAAGTTGGATTCATCGGTCCACTAAATGGTAACTATAGGACTTAATGGCCCTTAAGCAATATGCTTAAATAAAACATACGTAACACATAGTTTCCCCTCTCATGAGATTTGATTTTACAATCATCTATCATTTGATTTAATTATCAAATCATCAAAAATATACATTTGATACATCCGTTAAAAATGAATAACATACTGTATGTTACCAATTATTATGTCGCCACTATATTATTCATGATATCTCATAGAGAAATAACACTATTTGGACACCTTTTGGAGCCAATGTTCTGTAAATGTTGTCCACTTCTGTCTATTCACTGAGGCGTTGTACGATGTAAACCAGTTTTGCGATGTCCCTAATAATCTTGGAAAAGCATCCATTGCCATCCGAAATCAATCAAACTGATCTTAGAATACCATGACCATTTTTCCCATAATACAAAAGAAAAGTAGAACAAATCATTTCAAATGTGGGTGCATTTTACATCCAGGCAATAATGATAATAGTCCCCTGCATTGAAAACCATTAAAATTACAATCTTTTTGCAATAAAAAGACAAATTATTAAATCACTATCTCTTCCCTAAATCTAAGAAAATCAAATTTCACCAATGTAGTTGAATGATACATGTGTCTTGAAATGAATTGAGGTTATTCTTATTTACAATGCTATTCCCATGGGAGACAATTATGATTGCTTAATTTCTTATCGATAAGTAAATTTTATGAAAGATCTTAAGAATATTTGAAACGGACTTTCAAAAAATGAATCATTACAATCATAACATATATTCTTGTTGCTGCAAATCATAGCTAATGAAATTTGTTTCAGGAATATTCCAGAAAGGCTTTCCTCTTCCTATGTACAATGGAACCTCTTGTGTAAACCCAGAGGTGTTTGTTAAATCGGTAAGGAATTTAGTATATTTACCCTGGAGAATCTCATTGCAAGTTTGCAATTTTTAATTTTTAATTTGCATGGAATGCATACATACATAGAATAAAATTATAAGTGAGTATTTTAATTGTAAAGTGTATAAGACTAATAATGTTCCAAAGGACGTTTTCAGAAGCTACAATGCAATTTCTTTTAGGTTCTTAGTTGCCTGTGGTGAAAAAAGAATGAAAGAGAGCTGTCTTGAACTCTATATGAATAAATTTCAATCTTTATATCAATTCAGTTTATGAAAGGACTGTTGTATCAGATACCAAATGAGAAATGATATTGGAATACATGCAATTTAGACTTGCTGCCTTGCTGACCTGCTAAATCACTTGACCATTGTTTCAGAATTCAGGAAATAAAGTCAAGATGATAGAAAAAATATGGGGATTTTTTTTTTCATTTTCAGAATTTGATCATGGTATCGACCGACCTTGCAATTGACCCAGCACTTCTGCAGTGATGGGAGCAGGCCTCAGCACTTCCATAATAACATATATTTTGTATAAAAAATTTAAGGCTATAAATCATGTACCAGGAGATCAGTCACATGACAAGCCAATAAATAATGATATTGATGTCTTTAAAAGTGTCATTGTCTAGTGGAGAGTGATATCGGCGTGCCCGTATGTTCTTAACAGCAACCATGCACTTAATTGCCTATCATTTAAGGTAAGGCCTAGGGCAGGAGCAAATCTATCTTCTTGAATTGGCAATCTATCATTTTATAATATGACTGATGTAATTAATGGGAAAAATTAAGTAAATTTCATATGAAACAAGTGGAACCAACTTGTTTGTTTACTTAAATAAAAAACATTTCTAAGTCTTAAAATGTTGGTGCATAAAAAATAATTTTATTTATTAAATGACCCCACCACTCAAGACAGTGGCTCCAATTGTCACAATTTATAAATAACAGCGACCTGTCATGAAGTCCAAACCTGCGTTTAAAAACAGAGTTTGATGTCACAAGACTCAAAATAATTCATGAAGTCTTGTGGAAAATGTCCACTGATTTTGTTGACAGGTCGTCTCCATGAACATAGACGTGTTACGAGGGTGGCATGCGGTGAGTGGAATCACGGGGGGTTGCACAATGTACCCCCAAGGACAAAACTTCTTAGCCATAGAGATTTTTGTATCAACTATCTGTTGTGTTGAGGAATTGGCAGGATATATGTTGGAAATCAGTGGTGATCGGAAGGAATATAATTGATCACGAAATGAGTGGTGATCGGAAAGAATATAATTGATCACGAAATGAGTGGTGATCGGAAAGAATGTAAACTTGTTCACAACAAATTCAGAGGTGATCGGGAGGGATATGAAATTTTTTACAAAATCATTGCTGGCTGGAAAAAATTATGATCCCACAAGTGATGACGGGAAGTATAAATGTTTATATGAATTGATCACAAGTATTGTGGTGATCGGCAGTAAATAATTGATCCCAAAATACGTGGGTTGATGGATGGTAAAGGATCATCTTTAAGGGTGTAAAAGGAGTAGTGAACAAATTTGTGGTGGTCGAAAATATAAATATAATAATATGAATGATTGATCTCAAATCAGGAGTTTCTGTGGTTGGCACATAAGTAAATATAGTAAATATAGAGGTTTTGAGAGTAAATTAGGCTGTGGTATTTCACTATGAGCCCTAAGATTTTTTATTTATTTATTTATTTATTTTTTTAATAAGCTGAATAGGCTATTTATTGGAGTTGGTGTTAACACATAAATAAATTTTAAGGTTTGAGAGTAAAATAAGGCTGTGGTATTTCACCATGAGCCCTAAGGATTTTTTTTTATTTTTTTATTTTTTTAATACACTAGGGACACTGCAGTCAATCATGACGTCAACTGTGGTGACATCTTTGGTGACGTCAAAAGCCTGGGTGATGTGACATAATGTCAACGAGTGCAACTATATTAGGTTGCTTGGATACGAGTATGTGCGATGATCCAGCCACGTGGCGGAGCATTGCTGATCACGAAATAAAGTAAAGTGAGTAAATCCATGAATGATTTGGGCTCGAGAGCATGCGTCTGGCTCCAACCAAAAATGTTTCAAGGCAGTCCATGGGCTGGGCCAAGAGGTTGGAGAGCAGGTGTACGTGCACTGTTTTCCCGGGCCATGATCCACGTGGTTTCCAGGCCGTGATGACGACGCTATAGAAAAACCGACTCCTTGGGCCACTGCTGCTTCCTCCTTGCCTCAAAACACCACCATATCCCTCCAGGCATAAGCCTATGGCCCTGTTGCAAAGAAGTTGGTGTGACAGCTCTGATAACTATGTCAAATCTCTGAAATCAATCGAGCTCAGATCATGGGTGCATGTCAACCAAAAAATGTTCAAGAATTGGCGTCACCTCTTGGGTGGATAATCATTGGCCAACTGTTGACGTCATATGTTGTCATGACGTCACAGGGAAGTTGAGTTCACCGAGTTCAAATCTATATAGGTTGCTAGGATACGACGTCAGGTCCAGATTGATGATCGCAATGCAGGCTGCACGCTGACTCGTCCCTGTCCACATATCAGTGGACAAGCAAGTAGTGAGTGACGTCACAAAGCAATTGTGAATGAGCGGATGTTGATTACATTGTTCTCTCGACCAATCAAATCACAGAAAGCGGTACTAGCTACCTAAGGTCATGAAATGCCGTGGATCCCAGATTGGCTGCACGTGGTTCGCTGGTCGGCCAATAAAAACGTCCACCACTCCCAGGCCAGTTGGTCCTGTGGCTCAATATTCATGCATAACAATCTGGAAGTATGATGAGATGAGGCTGTAGCCAAATGGTAAGGCTTGAGCACTAATAACTGTGTCAAAGTCCACCTAATCTTGGTGAGTTGGAAGCGTGGGTCCATCTTCACCAAAAAATTTTCAAGAAGGAAAGTCCCACGGCGCATGCGCTAGGGGGCAGCGTGATGATCGAGTAAAACGTTGATCAGACGGACTGACCCCTCGACGGGATGGATGGATGGATGAGTGGGGCTTTACGTCCTGCATGTATGACTGCTCGCTGGGGTGAAAGCTTCTCCACTGTTCGACAAAAGCGTTCCACTGCGTTGAAACGTGTTTTTAAGTCTTAAAATTTTGGTGCATAAAAAATAATTTTATTGGTCTAAGCAGGTAATATTGGCCTCGGCCTACAGCCTCAACCAATGTTACTGCTTTGGCCAATAAAACTCATATATTGGTCTCCTCACCATCCACTATCTATATAATATATGGACATTTTTATTTGTTGAAACATAGAAAGTAGTCTGTGCGTTGAATATAATCATATAGCAGGCTGTTAGCAGCTATTTGTTCAATAAGTATTATATGAATGTGCAACTGGTGTTTTCAAGTTCTTCCTGAGGTAAATTAGAACTGTTGTTTGCGGTCAACTACAGAGCAATTGCACCAAGAAAATCTGCTGAAGTGTGCAATTGTCCCCGGCTAACCATGGTTTCAATTTTATATCATTTCTCTGGCTTATTATATACCAGAAGTTGCCCTTTATATCATGAAAAAAGGAGCGTTAAGGCAAAATTAGTGCATGAAGACAGTAAAATAGAAAAGCAAAATACAAATTGAGGGGTGAAAGTTGTGGAAGTGAGAAAAGCAAAATACAAATTAAGGAGTGAAAGTTGTGGAAGTGAGAGGCAGTTGCAATAGTAGGTTAATGATAATTCAATGGCAAAGGCACCCGTGAAACTCATGCAACTCCAGTGTCGAAGTGGATTTAGGGTGGATTAGGTAAATAAGGGAGAGGTAAGGGGGTTGTTGGGGTGTATCTGAAGTAAAGAGGTGCTGAGGAAGGATAGATGAAGTGTTTAGGTAAGTGGGATGCATGAGGAAGGTGCTGACATTGCACAACATGGCAGTGAGGTTTAGTTTAAATGTTAAGAAGATTGACTGGGTCAAACCAATTGAGTCACAGATTACAGGGTGGTGGGTCAGGGAAATCTGGAAAATTGCGACAGCAGCAGAACTTATTTATTTTCAACCATTTCCACTGAACACAGGACAATGATTTTTGCAAATGAGCAAGTTTAGACAATAGAAAACATTTTTATTCTAAGTGACAACCATTTTCTGCAATCACAGGCTAAACACGCTTTCGAAAACTTTTATAGCTGTTTATCACAAAATCAACTGACCCTCTTGCCCGACTCTCTCTTTATGGCTTCCTTCAGAGAGTCAACATTAGGGTGAGGGTTTCTATTGGTGGCCTTCTCCAAAACGCCCCAGATTGCAGAGTCCAGAGGGTTAAGGTCTGGGCTTGAGGACGGCCAGAAATCTGCAGTATGGAGGGCATTTACAAATTTCCTGGTACTCTTCGTCTGCCCACGGCTGCTAGGCTTCCTCTGCAACCCTTTCCCACTGGCTACGGCTTGTTTGATGGCATGCACAGTGCTCAATGTCACACCAACAATGTTGGAAATTGTCCGAAGCTTCACTTGGGCAGACAGGAGATCTGCCACCCTTTTCCTTTTCTGTTCCTGAGTCGCCATTTCTTGTCCCAGTGTTGCAAGATTGACCTGATTTGTGGCTGATTAACCACTGTTTGTTTTGTTGTTGGTTTCATAACATTCCGTTTATCTGTTTGCGCTACACAGCAACTTAAAGATCATTCCAGATTTCCCTTACCCACCCTGTATGTTTGACATACAGCTGTACACACATAGAATTGCTCTAGCTGCTGACTGGGTTTAATAATGATATGCTGATGTTAAACCATAATGAATATATAACTATATTATTATCGTTTTCATAGCTACGTTTTTTTTTTTTAATTTCGTTTTGCAGTTAAACTGTGACATCATCAGGGTATCTGTGAATGTGATTGGTGTAACCTTCAATCTGTGACATATCAGTTCTGAGTTTGACATCACAGTTTATTATAAAGGAAATTAAAACTGCCAGGCAATGTTACTCTTTTTGTACAACCACAACAAACAACTTCTGTCCAAGCTGATTATTACACCTTGACAGAAGAGTCTCTGTTTCAATGTTTAAAAAAAAAACCTGTTTTATTGTTATTCACAAGACACTCGCCTTCACAATTTCAAATCACTTTGTTGCATTTGTTTTTAGTCATTGTACACTGCAGGCCAAAAGTTGGGAAACAGAATTTTGCTTGCCATCAGATCAGTGTTACAGAAATTCGCTTGAGTGTGGTGGATTGCGGCTTTCAAAAGTACTGATGGTCCCAAACAAGTTGCCAGGCATGTCAATGAAATTGCAATGGCCAATGCTTGCCTACTTTGACACTTGCCATTTGTGAGGGGTTGGGTTGGTCAAGGATAAGTGGTACCGTGCTGGGCTGCCAATCGCTTGGTCCAGGGTTCGACTCCAGCTCTTGCCTATGTTAGACGGCTATTTCAATCGTCATTCGCCTCATTGCCGTTTCCTCAACCTGTCCTAATCCTACCAAGTGCATAAATACAGGACATAAAGCCCAAATCATCCATCCCCGTTTTTGGGAGCAACCTTTGAAATTTAATGCTATTTAAATAATCCACTATTTTGGCTTGATCAAGTATAAGAATCCGAAATTCCGAACAACCAGATACCATTTTGAAACACTAATTAGGCAGCTTATTGTTTTTTCCAAACTTTTGTCCAGCAGTGTAACTCTCCTTAGAGGACAAGTGGTCTGTTTAGTTCAGTTTCATTTCATTAAAGTATCTATCAACCTATGTAGATATTAAAGCTAAACATAGATAATCCATGAGTGAATGCATTTGGTCAGTTTCTTGAAATATGTGCTTGTAATGTACAGTTATGCAATTAAATCTGTGACATCACAGTTTTGAGATAAAGCAAAGTGCAAACTGGAAAAATGTATCTATTAAAACGATAATAACCCTTATCTGCAGCAGATATATCATCATGTGCCTGGTAATTTAGTCTATATAAGAAATTTTAACAACTAATTGATGTCAACTCAAGAAACTTAACATGTCGTCAATCAGTGTTGACAATGTTGAAATCAAGGCGACAGACTATGCCAGAAATTTAGGTGTATTCTTCGATAAACACATGTCAATGCATAAGCAAGTAAACAAAATGTGTCAGAATGCTTATTATAACCTTCGAAACATCTCAAAACTCCGTAAGTCACTTAGCAAAGAGTCAATCAAAACAGCTGTCAATGCATTAGTCACTCCTGGACTATGGCAATGGGTTGCTCTATGGTTCATCCAAACAAGTGATAAATAAACTCCAGGCGGCTCAAAACTCTGCTGTACGTCTAATTGAGGGACTAAAAAGACAAGACAAAGTAAGTCATTTTAGGAAAGAGTTACATTGGCTTCCAATCCCTGCAAGGATCCAATTCAAACTTATGACATCCACATGGAAAGTTGTGAATAATCAAGCACCTCAATATCTCAAAAGTCTTATTCGACTCAAACCTGAAAATAATGTGAACCTCCGCAGCAATGGCAAATTGCTCTTAGAGGTACCTGCCATAGGAAATCAAAACAAGTTTGAAGATAGAGCCTTCTCCTATTCATCGCCAACACTTTGGAATGGCCTCCCAGAAAATGTACGCAAATCAACACTGGATAACTTCAAGAAGCGATTGAAAACATATCTTTTAGAAAAATACTACAGAAATATTAGCTAATCTGACCAAGCGCTAATGAGCAGTTTACTTTAATTGGCGCTATATAAGTTCTTAATAATATTATTATTATTATTGTAGTGCTGCAGAGGACCAGCCAAAAGGGCTATATTTTGGGAGTAGGTGCAACCCGTACATACACAAAACATAATGGGTATGGAAATGTTCCTAAAGTTCTCTAGTTTAAGAATCTGCCGGTAGCAAAACTCAAATGTGGGTGCGAACTGAGTTATTTGGCTTCAAATGAGAGAAGGTTTAGGAACTTAAAAGTGACGCTTATACTGGCGTCGACGTTACTAACAGTTCTTGATTACTCAATACTCCCTTAGATTTTACTCTATAGCATCATGTTGCATACCAAATTGATGCCAAAGAGTTTCTCTTTCTATTGGTGGTCAGATTATGCTTCTATCTGTCTCCTAACCAATTTTTTTGATGACCAACCTGAACCCATATTCATTTACCAAAACTAATTTCTCAAAATGTCATTTTTTAAATGTTAAAAATATTTTATAACACACCATATAGTTCCAAAATTACAAAATGTCCCACCAATTGGTAGTCCATGTTGTTCTGAGTCATTCTGCACCTTGATAAGGATGTTAATTTCAAATTCCTGTCCTACAAAAATAATTTACACATCGTTGTCCGGGCTCGCAGATTGCCTTGCGAGTAAATGAAGCATGAAATAAACCATAAATTTCACTTTTCTTAATGAATAAAATCAAATATACAGCAACTAAATGGATGTAAGCAAATTTTCAATTCACCAGCTTTTATTTTCATTTGATTTGGATGTTTAGTTTGTCAATTACCCCTTCAATACTCAGGCAATATTGAGACAGAGTCTGAAATACACCAGAATTCATTTTCCTGAAAGTGCTATTGGAATGAAATTTCAAGCAACCAAGACAAATAAAAAGTTTTTTAAATGACCTTAAGTTAGCCATAAGACTTGACAGGGCTATATGAGCAGCACATACAATATTTTTTTTATTGGCACCTAAGTTGTAGACCTGATAAGTACTCACTAAAAGGTGATTTTATGTTATGTGAATGAGAAGGATGAGAACCTGCTTTGTGAATTACAATAAACTGGGAGAGGATGGATGGATGACTGGGGCTTTACATCCTGTATTTATGCACTTGGTAGGCTAATTAGACACAGCAATGAGGTGAAGGATGATTGAAACAGCCGTCCAACATAGGTCCAGGTGACCCAGCAAGAGCTCGATTCGAAACCTGGACCCAGCGATTGGCAGTCCAGTACGCTACCACCAGACCAACCCTCCCAACAAAACTGGGAAAGGAACATTTGCACTAGTCCAGAAATAGACCATGAACCATTCTTCAACTACAACCTTCATACAGCCAGCTAGCCAATATCATCAGCATTTTAAGTTGGTTCCATGTTTTATAGTCCGGTGAACATACAATTTCACATAACCATTGTTTTGTAGGCGGACTATTTGGCCAAAACTTTTGAGAATTTTGTGTTTCTGACGAGATTTTGAACACTGACAGCAACATTTATTCAGCTTTTGGAGGGTTAACATTTGCAGTAACAAGGAAACTAAGGTGCCAAATGAAAGCCTACATCAAGGGCTATCCATCCACATCCATTTTGATGGGTTAGGAATGAGTTATATGGTGATTAGCACAGGTGGAATTGAAAAATGATGGGAGAATTTTGTTTTTCCGACGAGATTTTAGACACTGACAGCAACATTTATTCAGCTTTTGGAGTATTGACATTTGCAGTAACAAGGAAACTAAGGTGCCAAATGAAAGCCTACATCAAGGGCTATCCATCCACATCCATTTTGATGGGTTAGGAATGAGTTATATGGTGATTAAGACAGGTGGAATTGAAAATT
The DNA here is from genome assembly GCA_026936325.1 of Platynereis dumerilii. NCBI lineage: Eukaryota > Metazoa > Annelida > Polychaeta > Phyllodocida > Nereididae > Platynereis > Platynereis dumerilii. The sequence continues at coordinate 11,426,717 of JAPTHN010000009.1, forward strand.
CACGAGAGAATTTTGTGTTTGTGACGAGTTTTAGACACTGACAGCAACATTTATTCAGCTTTTGGAGTATTGAAATTTGCAGTAACAAGGAAACTAAGGTGCCAAATGAAAGCCTACATCAAGGGCTATCCATCCACATTCATTTTGATGGGTTAGGAATGAGTTATATGGTGATTAAGACAGGTGGAATTGAAAATTCACGAGAGAATTTTGTGTTTCCGACAGGATTTTGAACACTGACAGCAACATTTATTCAGCTTTTGGAGGGTTAACATTTGCAGTAACAAGGAAACTAAGGTGCCAAATGAAAGCCTAAATCAAGGGCTATCAATCCACATCCATTTTGATGGGTTAGGAATGAGTTATGTGGTGATTAGCACAGGTGGAATTGAAAATTAATTGGAGAATTTTGTGTTTGTGACGAGTTTTAGACACTGACAGCAACATTTATTCAGCTTTTGGAGGGTTAAAATTTGCAGTAACAAGGAAACTAAGGTGCCAAATGTAAGCCTACATCAAGGGCTATCAAACCACATCCATTTTGATGGGTTAGGAATGAGTTATATGGTGATTAGCACTGGTGGAATTGAAAATTCATGGGAGAATTTTGTGTTTCTGACGAGATTTTGAACACTGACAGCAACATTTATGCAGCTTTTGGACGGTTGACAGTTGCAGTAACAAGGACGTTAAGGTGCCAAATGAAAGCCTACATCAAGGGCTATCCATCCACATTCATTTTGATGGGTTAGGAATGAGTTATATGGTGATTAAGACAGGTGGAATTGAAAATTCACGAGAGAATTTTGTGTTTCCGACAGGATTTTGAATATTGTCAAATAAATTGCAATTACTCTAAATGTAACATAGTTTCAAATTGCAGTCAGTGAAGATGTGCACTTTGCTGGGTTGTGCAATTTTTCTAATTTTCCAACACCATGATGACAGAAAAATAAAACTTGGGTTTGACAAGCTGTGAATATGAATAACAAAGACAAGAATTAGTTTATTAAAGTAAGATATATAGTTATTTTAAAAAGACATATGCCTGTAAATTGGCTGAGAATACGAAAAGGAAAATTAAGAAATTTAATGAGTTACCAAAGTTTGAAAAATATGGACAAGTTGGCATAGAACGAAATATACAAAGGTAAATATCAAAGAGATCTTGCCACGAATTGGCACAATACTGCATAGTATGTCTTTGGAAGGGTTTGAATGGAAATCAGGAACTACTCATCTCAAAGTCCTAAAGCCAAATCAAAGGTTTAGTCTATACTAAATTTAAAACACACTTTTAAATCCATGCTCATAGAATTGTGTCACCTTGCACTTAGTAGGCCTATAATGTATAATTGTATATTTCCATGATTGACCAGTCACTGGTCTATTACACTGTCATACTGACTGGGTCAAACCAATTGACGAAGTTGGAAAACAGTTGCAATATGTGTGACCTATACACAGAGAATTGCTTCAAAATGCTGACTGGGTATAAGATGACATTTTGCTGACACTAGATCATAGGACCATAACTCAACTGTATAGTGCAGAATCTGCTGATATCACATACATGGTGAGTATAAAATATTTCACGATTTCATTTCTTTTATACATATATATCATTTTTTGGAATTAATAAAAATTGGAATAAATTATGAAACGTCATTCTGATTTCGATAGTTTTGGACGTAAACTGTTAACAAAATATATGTCTGCAAGGGTATCTCAGGTCAGGTGTAGATTGTATCTTGTAATTTTTGATAAACTGTGCGGCCAACATGCAACACCTTAGATGATTCACCTATAGATTACGACCTCTAGCCAAGTGTGCAAAGTGTTGGTGTGCTTCACACAGCTGGGATCAGTCAGGGAGTGCAGGGTAATGGGCTATTTATAGACACACAGCATCTAGCTGGAGTGGTGCGGCTGGTGCCACATCAAGAACTCCAAATGAGATCAATATTTATTTCATTTCGGTTTGACAAACATGGCAACATAAGTTTAAAGCTATTTTCACCAGACAATTCCTAAAATTAAGTTCTTCCCAGTGTAGTTAACCCCTTCCTTAAAATCTGAAGCACCAACATTAGCTGAAGGCCCAGCTCCAGAGCCAATTTCTAAACCAGTAACATGTTTTACCGACCCAGACTCCACAGGCCTTTAAAATGTATGATTTTGACAATGCCACTCTATAGGCCTATCTGCTATTATCTGTGTGGCAGACTGAGGGGCTCTATAAAATAGCTTTAAGGCAATGCACAGCAAACGCAAAATATAAGTTAGCCATTACCTACTTGTATAAATAGCACTAGCCTGCACTTCCTGTCAACCAACCAAGTCATCTCAAATTATAAGTCTCATTAAATTACACACAGAATTTGATAAACCTAACCAGGAACCTGATGGTTGGCTGATAGGAATGGGTTTACTCAATTGCATTGCAAATAGTCATTGTTAAACAAACTTTATTAATCAGCGTTAAAGAAATTCCATGATTTTCAATTGCAGAAAGTGAAAATGAAGAGTTTTTTGAGTTGTGCAATTTTCTTGGTGCTTCTACACCATGCTTATTCAGAGGCTCAACTTAGGTGAGTAAATTTCAATTTGTGCAATGAGAAAACTACAGTGAAGTCGTTATCATCCAATCCAAGTGGGTGATATTATGGGGGGTAAAATATGCAGCCAAAAAACCTAATATTCTTGTGAACAAAATTGTTAAGAAGCCTTTTCCTTTTAGGCTAACAGAGAACTGTCATGAGCTGCTCAAGGTTTTTACCACAAGTATGAATGCAAAGACCTATTTTTTTTAAACTTTCTATACTTTGATTCTTCCTTTAACTTATGGCTCAACATGTATACTGTAATGAATTAATTGCTAAAATGTTCTTGTTTGTATTTGTGCTCAATGCATAAACAAATGATGTCAAATGAGAAGTAGGTCATTTTTGCAAATGCAAAACTTATTTCTTGGGGGTTTTTTTTGCAGCGATTTAGGTCCAAATAATGGGGTGAACTTCAGACTGAATGAGAAAGGACTGCGATATGGTAATAATTTGGTTGAATTTTATAAAATAGCATGCAACACAACATCGGGTCCTTGGTCCAAGGGCTTCCCAGCATTTTGATGCTGAGGTCCGCTGAGGACTTACTCGTATATACCAGGGGAATGAAAATAGAATGCCATGCTCCGTTGACCATGGCTAATAAAGAGTCAAAATAATATGCTCAGCCTCAATAAATTCTGTCAAATGTTTGCTCTGAATAAAGTTTACCTCACCTTTGGTTAGTTGTGTGACTTGCAGGCCTGTCTACTATCTGTAACAGTCATAAATACTTCAAGTCCATTTTGAATCCATTGCTTGGTATGCCATCAAGAACAGAGAAGTGGTCTGCAGAAAATTCCCAGGCACAGAAAAATAGATATATACAAAATCTGCCAAAAAAAAATCCAGTTTCAGCTTCATCTGGTCCATTTGTGTATTTCAATCCCAGGGGATTTGAAGATTTGTTGCATTAATCCTGGTTAACTACTTATTTCCAATTTATTCTTTCATAAATGATTGTCATTGATTGAGCCCTTACTGGGTCAAATATCATGAAAACATTGTCTATATAACTGTGGATGTTATGCTCCACTGACTGCTTTGACAAAGCATTCAATTGGTATCACTGATGAGGCATTTGCTGATCCTACTGTGATTGTTGACTGTGCAAAACAGAAACAGCCACAAACAACTATCAAACAATTAAAAACTATCTAATTATCACAATAATACTCATCTGACAGAGAGTCAGGCCCACAGAATATATTTCTTTTAAAATTAATATATATATATTCTTTCTAACTACAATTTGAAGAAAAAATCCTAATTAATGCATTCAACATTTGTCGAACTATTTACCAACTTGCCTGAAATCACTTTTCCACAATCTCATCTGCATATTCCATAACATGTATTACAGATGTACTGTGTATTTTGTAATATGTCATATCATTTTTAAGAGGAGAATGTCCAGGTCCTTCATTTAAACCTTCTCCCTGTTATGATATTGTGACAAAAAATGTTGCCTGTCCTTATATTATTTCATAACTTGTATTGCATTACTGAGTACTTGTTTGGATTCAACTATCCTATAGTGTTGGTGGAACTACCTACTGGTGACCCTAACTCATAACAGCTTCTTTGATCACATCATATTGCAGGGCGCATTGGTGGACTTAAAGGAATAGGAAGTTGCATGTGCACAATGTAATTGAACATTTTCCGAATGTTATATTTATTTTTTGCTTCAAGAAAGAAAAAACATACATATTGCAGCGTATGACATGAAACTGCCACGGGCCCATCCACTCAGGGGGGCCCATTCAAGATGTCAAAAAAATTCCAAGAAAAAAGACAAAAAGTTAAATTTTGTCATCCAGTTTGCGTCTTTGTGATGCAACCAAATTAACTGAATAGGACAAGACCCTCTCACAAATTTAACAAATTGTAAAGGGCATGATAATTTCCTTTTTACATTTGAAAATAACGCCACGGCAAGGACGTAGGGGCCCATTGACTCATTTTGCCACGGGCCCGAAATGCCTCAGGTAGAAACAACTTGATCCTCTTGAGGTGACAATTAATAATTTAGACAGCAGACTGGGTCAATTAGAAAAAGTGAAAGCATGTCTTGACATAATTTCTGGCATCAAGCAAAATACATGGATTGCCTTGACCTTGTTTCAACTACTTCCTTTTGCTCTGTCACCCACAACCTGCCAACTTTTCTGGCTCAGTTACTTGGCTTGATATTTCAACAGAAATATCGCAGTACACAGTTTTGACACTTCTCAGAGTTAAGGTGAGTAAGTAACTAAAGCATGCATTAATGCATCTTTTTCGTCATATTCATATCATTGCAATTTGTTGTCATTTAGTTGGAGGTTGCATTCTAATTGCATTCCCCAGTGCTCAGTTTTGAAAAATGCTGGGAAACCCTTGCCTTGGTCCATTAGCTCATGCAATCCATACATCATCAATTTTCTGCCATCAATGTATAGCTTTACACATAAATTTGAAATATTATTCATTAAATTACACCAATTAACATTAATTGTATGAAACAGATCAAAACATGTTCAATCATTGAATGCTTCTTTTTGACATTAAATTTCCCTCTGATGTTGTTATCAAACTTGAATAAGACAAATGTCAGATAGTAATAGAAACTTATAGGAAGTAAAATTGTTTGTTTTTTGGCCTTTGCAGTGAGCTTATCCTCTTAGCTGCTCTTAGCTGCACTGACAATACACCAGGAGGCAGTGCAGTTTTTGTTATCCAAATATGTAAGACCAGTTTTTGGGTCCTTGGTATCAAAGTGTGTTGCCTAAACCAGTTTAGGCTTGATGATCATCTACTGCTATAAATTGTGACAATTGAATTCACTGAAACCACTGAAATTTCAAGAATCGGCGGAGGCCTTTTTCTGGCACTTAGCAACGAATGCCATTTTGAACTTTGAAAGCCCAGTCAACAATTTTTCACAAGTCATCCACTTTCAAGAAGCCCTACAGTAGACAAAACAGCTGAAAACAATTATAGCCGGCAGCGTAGGGTGACTCCTCGCTACTTTCAGGGAGAATTTCATTCTCCTTGATTTAAATAATCAAAAAAGTCATGGCTCTCCGGAGCTGCGCTATGTCCTAACGGACGGAAGAGCGTTACAGAAGAAGAAGAAGAATTGTCGTCATCAACACTTCCTGTCAACAGCAAAAGTTGTTGTGGTCCTAAAAACATTTCACACAACACAGTACAACCCCAAATGACGTGTCCTAGTGATCAATTTGGTACTTATGCATCCCTACCTACAATCCTGTGCCTATCAGTGCTAAACTTGACTCTTATTCAACATATTTATTTTTGATTGATGCCCCACTTCCTCAAAAACCAGTCTGAATATTTGGTAAAAAATTCATCTACCCTCTGTAAGCACCACAAAACACCAGACAGTGCTGCCACCTCATGTATACTCAGTGCACCTTATAGCAGCTGACAGACTGATTATAGCGGCTGACAGACTGAGCTCTTTGCAAGGTAACTGAATCAGATATTGAGTTGGCACAACGTCATGGTTGAAGACTGATGAGCAAGCAAGATTTCAAACTTCTATAATTATTATTGTACACTCTTGGTAGAAAATTGACCAAGGACCCTGTGCATGCATTGCATGCTATTTTTGATGAAGTGGAGCAAGCAATCCTGAAGAAACATGTCGAATAAAGGTCAAGTTTAGTACTCATAGACACAATATTGCAGGTAGGGGTGCATAAGTACCATATTGATCACAAGGGCACATCATTTGGGGTTGTCATTTTGTCTTTGAAATATTTTTGTGAATACACCAACTTCAGCTCTGGACAGGAAGTGGAGGTTACGACAATAGCGGGCGATAGTGGAACTCTCCTTTTTCCTGCTCTCCGGTGTCCCTGCGCACATTAAAACTACTTCCGGAAACATCCGCCATTTTGTCGGCCTGTACAATGCAATGGGACCGGGATTTTCAGAGGTCCATAACAGTGTTTAATCAGCCTGACATCACTGGATTAGCCCAAAACATTCGAATTCCATATCTAATCAATAGATCCCGCCAGTTTTACGAGACATACCTGTGATTAATCCGGATATTTCGCCCGATGAAGTCCGTCAGGCCGATTCCCGGCACATTTTTCTGCCTTCTTCCCGCCATAACTGAAGATATACGTCTTCAATTGACTGGATGATGGTCGGAATTCAAGGTAAACATTCCATTTAAGGCTCGGCATACAATCTGTAGTGTTTTAGTGATTTTAGAACTGTCCTGGAGCTCGGAATCCAAGCGTCCATTGACTTCGCAATGGTACAAAATGGCGGGATGTTCCCGGAAAAAGTTTATTTGTGTGCCAAGACGCCGGAGAGCAGTAAAAAGGAGAGTTCCACTTACACAGCCTATGGCCCTTGGTATAAATACCAAGAACCCAAAAATGACACAATTTGATTATCTTCATCCTTCATACATATGCAATCACATCAGGAGACCAGAATGAATATGAAAACATTGAATGAGAAAATGATAACACCGATTATGTTTTAACTTTACAGTTGCTGACAAGGCAATGGAGGGCTACTATGAGTATATCACCAAGAAAGCAACATTTCGAGAAGGATTGAAATCAAGAACATTATTTGTAAAAAAGTAAGTTATTCTTTAAATTGTTTTTAAAAATTGTGGTCAGATATGATGGGTCTTATCTACTATAATAATTAAGTGGTGCATAGTGAGGGTGGTTGAAAAAAAATTGTCAGTGTTCATTCTATTTGATCAGGTCAAATAATAGCATTTACTAATCTTAAAGAATCCAGCAGGAGCGTAGATTAGATTCTGCGGCCCCCGTCAATAAAAATTGTAATGATTGCCCCCTTATTGTCTTCAGTTCAGTGTGTTTATTACTTGAGTCCTTGAGTGAATCTTTAATTGCACTGTTATTTCCGTATTGTAAGCAATATGACAGCTAAATGTCGATAATATACTAATCTAAATTATTTAGACAATCAACTATAATTTATATTCCACCGGCCTTGGTCTCGGTCTCGATAGCTGATGCCTCGGTCTCGGTCTTGGCCTCGGATGGTCAATGTCTCGGTCTCGGATGTTCATGCCTCGGTCTAGGTCTCGGTCTCAGTCTCCGATGTCTTTGCCTCAACTCCAGCGCTGGTGGAAGACCCAGATGATATTAATAATTACAGCTCCTGATACTCTTGCCAAAAGGAGCTTGAACTGTCAAGCTGATTGCTAATATAGGAATTGGGCCAGTTTCCACCAGAAGGAGCTTCACAATTTTAAAATGGAAAGTCAGAAGGATGATATAAGCAGAAATACATTTTGGATCATAAAGGATATTTCTGATAAAGAAACAATTCATCAAAAATAAATATTAAGACATATAATTGTGCAATTAGTAAGAGTCTTTGGAAAAAGTTGGTCTCCTGTGCTGTAACCATCCTCACCTCTCAGAGTAGCCTTGGGTAAGCCTACACTGACAACATGGGATGTGTTTCCATGAAGCAATCATTAACAGACTAAGCAGGCTCCGGCGTGACAAACCTAAGTCACAGCTTGAGATCATTAAAACCAACTGAATGTATGTTTGAATGTTTCAGTGTTGTCTTCTTCATTGTTTTAAGTATCTTCTTTGTATACAATCAGTATCAATTTTACTTAAATCACTCATTTTAAACACCGGAAAAAGCTGTGAAATGATTAGCATATTCATAACACTCCGTCATTTTATAGTACTTGTTGGCAGGGTAAGTGTAAACGAACCCTGCATTGGGAGGATGACTGTAACACCAATTAGATAGATAGATAGATAGATATGGTAAGTGCAGCCCTCTAAGCCCAGTTCTGGGTGCTCACGAGGGTTGATTTATGAGATGAGAGAGAGAGCAGGAGTCCTCAACATGTTACACATTTACCCCATATGAGTGATCTTTTACTTGCCCAGCACAGACACTGATACAAGGGGCTGCCAATTTAACGTCTCATCCGAACGACATTCAGCTGGGATTTTGCTCATAAAGGTCAACTGAAAATTTTGGGTTCCCAACCCGGGTTCGAACCCATGCAGGCAAAGACCTTCAGCGAAGGCGGGAACCTTGACCACTACACCACCCAGCTGCTAATTAGGCAAAGACATGGGAGACCACATCTGTCCACTGGGAGATAGTACCATTTGGTAGGACTAAATCAAATCTGCAAGCTTCAGCTACCTTGTCATGTCAATCAGATGCAAATCTGTTTTAACAAGAAATTATGTATTTGATGTTAAATTTTCAATGATATGGTTTATTTCAGTCAGAAACTTGTAGAAATGTGCAAGCCAACTTTCAACATATCCTTTGAAAAATTTGACACCTACCGATGGTCTACAGATTATTCTGCTGATGTCACTGACTTCAAATGTGATAAAATCAAGTTTGTAGGAGATTATGAAGTGTGGGAAAATAGTAAAGCGTAAGTACACTGAATTATCTACAAATTTAATGCCTAACATCTTAGACTTCTCATGAAAAGACCTGGATGAAAAACCTGTTCCCATTTCAAACTTTTTCAAAGATTGTGAGCCACCTTACACATCATAAGTGAATCCAGGGACCGGGGGCAGTGGGAGGGGGGGGGGAAGGGGGTCACTTTCGTCAGATCATGTAATATCAATAACTATGCATCCTTTCTGAAGACTAAGGGCAGATTTCACGAAAATGTGCTCACAGAGTATCTTAAACTGTCCCACCTTATTTATTATCTATCTGTTGCTTCCTGAAGCACATGAACCCATTACCAAGTAAATCACTGAGCTAAAGAATAAATATCAATAAAAGAATCCATCAATATGCCGCTTTTTGCTCTTTAAAAAATACTTTTTTTTTCTCTCATAAGAACAATAATGGACGGCAAAACTTACTGGTCATCTGACATGTCAACTTTGGCACTTTGTAGAATCAACAGAAAACACTTTAGCAAAATACAATGATATGTGATTGTTAAAATACATTTAAAATACTTGTTTGGCACCATTTGTAATTACCTTCATAACTATAAACTATTTTTAAAAAGGAAAAATAAGACAGGCTGCTACTGTAACTCCATTCCGTCTCAGTGGACTCTGATGTTACATTAGCAACTTTTCCATCGGAATTTCTCAGTGTTCTTGCTATCTATGCAAATCTAAAATATGAAATTCTGAAATTTTATTGAAAAATGTGCATTATTTACCTATATAGATCACCGACAACATAAACAACTTGGAGTGGTAGCTGTTTTTTTTATTGCTAATGTAACTGCTAATGTAACTGCAATATCAGCATTGCGCTAATGTAACTTGTGGACCAAGTTGTGGTAAGTCATTTTGCAGCATTTTGTGATTCTGCCTTTATTACAGATCTCATATTAGTGTGCCATGTTCTTTTCAACTGCCACAGTGCCCTTGTGATGTCAGTATCAGCATAATAATTTCACAGCTGGTATATTCGCAGTTTCAGCTGTGTCATTTGGAATCCACACTGATCACACCATTACAAATCCCCGATAAGCTGTTAGATTATTGCTCAACACTGATTATTCTGTTTAATGTTTTGAGTATATCCAAAAGTTACTAATTCAAGCTAATGCAACGATTATGTGTAGAGTCAAGTATGGTAAATCCGTCCAGGAAGGTAAATCCGTCCACCCCCTGATATAGGCATACAATTAAATTTATTACAGTTGTGTGGGTTTAAAAAGCAAGAGTAACTAGTTTTAAACTTATTTTCCCGTGTTTGTTGTGTTGAAAAAATTTTACATGGTATTTCAGGTCCATTTAAAAACATAAGACGAAGTACAATGAAATCCTGTGACGTCATCACAGCCATTTTTCAGTAGGTGGGACTCACTTTGTAGTCCTATTTCCATCAACAAAAAAGGTACTAAAGGTAACAAGAAAAGTACCCTTAAAAAAGGGTACTGTATCGATCTTACCATGAACCTGAGGGCATAAGGCATCTAATAAAAAGTTTTGATATCTCAAAGTAGGCATTTCCATGAATAGTTGGCCACAGAAATAAATTCAAAGACCCCTCCCTTTGTTTTATGAAAATGTGACACAACTATAAGGATTAATGAAATAAAAGTAAACTTAAACTATTTCTGCAACCTAGAAAAGTAAACTCCATTTCTTGAAAAAAAAAATTAGGAAATATCTCCCCTCCAAAAATAATCCCGGATTTGCAAATAAAAGAAGAAAGTGTGTTGTTCTCAATGGTTTTAGAAATTTTGCATCCTCACACCGTTATGCGCCGAAACGCATTTTGCGAGCTTAATATTGCAAATAGAGCAAAATGAATGAGTGCATTGAATGCGGGGGAGTTTATTTGATATACGCAGGTTTTTAAATTTTGAAAATCGGACGTTTATTAAGGTTTTTATGGCAAGTTTTTCATTGAAAATGATGTACACAATCTTTGATGACGTTTCACACGCAAAAAATATCGCCAGCGAAATCCCTTATCTTGTAGAATCGATGTACTGTTAAGAATACTTATATATAAGTTTTTTATAGGTTGAGACTTCGATACAAAAAAAGTTGTTGAATGAGATTTAGAACTTTATTAGTCTTGTAGGATTTGTTAAATAACTTAATTGCAACACCTGGAAAGGAGATACAATGTAAATAAAAGTGGACGGAATTACCATCATTATTTTAAAACTGGTTTCACAAGGTGATTGTAAATCCGTCCACTCATTTCAAATGGGGTTTAAAAGTACTTTTATGACTTCTAATATCTATAAATGGTATAACACTGATTAAAGAAACTAAATTGAGCAATTAGACCACTTGATTGGGCTAAGTGAGTTCTTCAATTGAAATTTAGGCAGTCAATTGAAATTCTTGATAGTCAACTTAACCTTGATTATTTAATTCTTGTATTATAATTGTAATCAATGAATTGTTATTCTAAAATCGACACAAAAGTCTTTATAAGACTTAGTAAATTGCAAAACTTTAAAAAATTAAATTATATTGCTGGTGTGGGCTGTATTATGCACTGTGGACGGATTTACCATCCTTGCTGGACGGATTTACCAGCAAGGTGGACGGATATAGGTGCCCCAACCTTCAATTGTGTTGCCATGGTTTCTGCATAAATTATTTGAATATTTGTTTTTATTTTGGCTGCAAGTGATAGCACGGAATATGCCCCTTCCAATGGACTAATTTGTATTCTTGTATCTATAACCATTTTCGTGAAAATACAGCTTCAGCCAAAAGTGGACGGATTTACCCTCCTTGACTCTATTTGTCTGCTATCAGTTTTAGCACTTTTAAAACAAAACTAATTCATTCACTCTAACATCCACTTGTTGTTCTGAGAGGTAATCATGTTCTGCTCTGTAGTGACAAAAATAAGATACTCCGGAACCCTTCAGAATTTCAGACCTGAGGGGGGGGGCTGGAGTTTTGCTTGAGAGCGTACTTATCACTGATTTCCAATAATGTTTATTTGATGATCGACCCAAATTTTTAACCTCCTTGTCTGGTCTTTCCAAACTTTTTGGGGAGCAGCTACCTCAACCATCCCCTCCCCCAGTCATAAATTCTGGACTATTTCTTAGGCCCAGATCTCACCAAAAAGGCTGAAAATCCACACGGTGCTGCCCTCAAGGAGCAATTTCATGTCAAACGACACCATGAGGATCAAGCAAGTGGCTCAAACATATCAGTTTCAGTTTCACCTGCTCCAACTGAATCCAAACAGCCATACCAATGAATGCAGATTAATCAGTTGTTATTCACACTTTGACAGCCCATAAGCCTGATTTGTTGGTAGCAGTTGGAATCAATACTTAAGCTTGGAGTGCCAATAGTGATGTCAGTATTGGAATACTGACATCATCTCTGCATATTTTCACATGGAGCATGGCACATATGAGATCTGTAATAACCCATACCACATTACCACAAAACCTGCCAATTTACCTGAGGATTTCAACAGGACTTTTGCATCCTGCAAATTACTTACATTCTTCAATTCATCCTTTAGTAACATAATACTTCATCTTTGAAAGTTACCAAACCAAGTCCCCAGTAAGTGAACAGCTAGTAAAGCATTAATTTCTATGTTTTGGAAAAAATGCAGCGTCATCGACTTCAATCTTGTTAAAGGTATTGCTGCGGCCCACCCTTTCAAAAACTACATCTGTATCCATCCCTGTACTTTTATACATACACTCATTCTTAACACTAAAGAACTTTCCATGCTTTAATGAACCCATAGCTAAGTTTCTGTGTGGGAAAGATACATAGTAAGACATATCAGGTACAGTCATATCAAGTTGCAGACTTGGCCACTCACATAGTATGATTAATGAGATGGGAGAGAAAGGGGGTGACATTTATTATCTGATACAAATACAAGGGATGTTTTACCTTCCCAGCACAGGGGCACCCCATGATCTGTTATACCAAATATCTGTTATGAAGCAGGTGCCCGGCTGGCTGGCTGGCAGACTGTCAGCTAGGATTTTCCCAGCTGGCAAAGTTGTCAGCTGGGAGTCAAGTTTGGCATTCAACCGATGAAATTTGCAGTCAGGTAATGAGAATGCAGTTGAGGCGGCTGGCTGGGGAAAAAATTATTCATATCTGCTGGCTGAGAGGTGCTGAATTACGTTTGGGTTGCCTGGCAACCCAGCTGGTAGCATAACAGATATTTTCTCCTAGTTGCATAGAAAAAATAATTTAAGTGTCGCAAAAGATGTGCAACCAAGATCTTACACTGATATGGGCATTATAATAACACACTGTCATGAGGTGCCCCTGCCAGCATTGTCACTAACGATGAAAAAGTAGCATTATTCTGAAACAAACAATGAAAAAGGCTACATTTTCCACGACAACATTATATTATTGATAATTAAACTGCCTGGGCAGGTAAAGAGTATTGCATGAATATAATTCCAGGGTCCCTTCGAAGGCTGGAACGTTTTCAATTACTGTCACCAGAATAAAAAATCGTCGAGCTGCATATGGAGTTGTATTGAGACGTAAGTCTATTGTTTTAAGAGAAGGAAAAGAACATTATTGCTGGCCAACAACACTTGATTTAGTTCGGTTGTGGAACAGAAGAAGACACATTGATGCAATCAGGAACTTCAAATTGTTTAATACACGGAAGGAAATTGTAAAACGACAACAATAAAGTAACACTATAGTGTGCAGTTGACAGGGAGACAAAAATCTGATGACTTGTCTCCCATCCCAGTAGATATGTTATACAAAATACCTCCTATATAGTCTGCTAAACCCAAATGATTGTTATGACATAATGCTCATGACCATAATGCTGACTGTCAAATCAACAGAATCTTCCTCTATCTATTTTAATTGCAGAAACAGAAGAGCTGTACCCAACCCTGCGTATATATGTCAAGACCCATTCTACCCCAAAAGGAACAATTGATGTGGAAATTACGGGAAATGATGACAATGCCACTTTAAGGGAATCGATCAGGAAGAGGCTTATGAAGCAAGCAAGTGATTTAACTGAAGACCTCTTCGAAGCGGTATTTAGAATTTTTCATATATTCGCATGAATGATCAATTGATCATAAGCATTAAATATTCACTAAGTGCGTATTTAATACTATGTATTAGTCCCCGGGCTGAACCCATTTAATGGAAAAATTTTCTTATCAATCTTAGTATTATTTCTTGTTAGGATATGTATTGAGGCTCCAGAAAATGTTTTTCTTAAGTGTCACTGTTGGGGCGTTTTTGGTATAGGCCATTTTATAGCGTTTTTTAGGGTCTTCATTTCTGGAGCACACATGGTGTCACATTTTGTCATATGAACAATAAAATAAGATGTCTACTAATCTATAATTTTGCACATGTAAACTAGAGGGTTGGAATATATTATATCTGCAATAATGGCATTGATACATCGATTATTTGTGCTTTTAATAAATATTGAAAATGGAAGTGTGGTATTTTTACGCCAAATTTCGCAGCAGTTATGAACTTATACAGTGGCTAAAGTACATTAATTTTTATCAAATCTACACATAACCAGCATTAAAAACTGCGGAATTTTCCATTCTTTATTACATGTACAATTCATTTTGATATAATTAGTAATAAGCTCACAGTAGCCAAAACAGTGTCACCCCCTCCCTTGGTGGGTCAAGCCTGAAATGTATGAAGATGGTTGTGCACTAACTGCTGTTGGATGCATCGTCTGCCCATCATCTCTCAAAACATAATATAGTTTTGCCTTTTTGTTCTTTTGTACAATACTAGCAGCCCTGTAAAATATTTGCAAAAAATTCCAATTTCTAAGGGTGGCCTCAGAGCCCTGAATTTTTTGTGGTGATGCCTATTGTCAATTGTTGTTTTATAGAATTATGTCCCATGAAATCAAATCTCTGAAAATCAAATCAAATATGGATAGATTTCTGAGAAATAGAGCTTCAATTTGAATCCCAACTTGGATGGTTTCTAAAAAAAATAGATGTTGTATATGTCCTGAAATTTTCTGTTCAGTTGTAAAAAATTTTACAAAACATTACAAAATTGATTAGGGTGATTCACAGAAACTGTAAGAATCTCTGAAGTGCAGAAGTTGTCTTCACTGCCATAAAAAACTACCTTGATGGAAGTACAGTGTCATTGGACTCAGAAAAAGACCAACCGAATGTAAACTTTATCTTTTATTTTCACAGTACAAATAATAGAGACCTCTCTTGATTTGTACGTTAATGCAGCAAGGATATTGAGCTAAACAAAATTGTCAAAATTCTCCCTTTCTTCAGTCAATTGTTCCATAACAAACTCTTACTTCACTTGATTTCAACTAACTTCAGCTAACTATTGCAATTTCTCAGGGTCCTTCCTCAAAAAAATATTAGCAGTAAGTCATAACTTCGGAAATTTTCAAGAATTTTGGCTCAGAAAGCTGTACAGGATGCACTTGTGTCAGAATTTTATGGAGTATAAATATATTTATTATCAGATTTTGATATTAAATGGGAATTTACAGACAAGGCTTACATGTTCATTTGAAATTGAGAAAATAAATGACAAGCTTCCCTGCAGCAGGAGTGAGCTTACCTGCAGCAGGAGTGCATGGATTTTTCGAAGGTCCGAGTGTGGTATACATGTTGTGCTCTTAGTTTTTGGTTGAAAAGGATACCAAAACCATTTTGTGAGGTAAAAAATTAGCTAAGTTATGCAACAGTGACTTGACTTTAGCTGTCTCAACTCTAACTTGACTAACTGAACACTAACTTGCTGCTTGGAATGCTAACTATGACTGCACTAGTCGACTTAATGCAGTTGACTTTGGAGTCTGCAAGGAAACATTGTATTTCTTGATATCCTAAAGAAACACACACGCATTAGATATTAAACGAGTGATAACAAATACCGATGTCGTCCTCTATCACAAATTGTCTAGCATTTGCCATAGTAAAAATATTGAACTAACCCACAGGAAGACTATATTTATGATTGAAGAACATTTTCCAGAACAGGTTATTTAAAAAAAAAAATTAAGTCAGGAAGTTCCTGACTTATTTTTTTTACAAACTAACCTGACAGGAACATCCTGTTTGATTCAAACCATTGATGATAAGCTGGCTCCATTGCTGATAAAGGGATACAACATACTAATCAAAAATGCAATAATTTTACTACATTTTCTTGCAGTGAAAGAAAAATGTAAAACATCTTCCTGCTACCTTGACTGCACGCTTAAAATTTCAAAGAAAGCCAAGGCCCACTTCCCAAAACCCGCTTGCAACATTATTGTCACAATCAAGTTCAATTCTAGTCTTAAAAAAACTGTGTCCAAGTGTGACATTAATTAACGTATTTCATACTAATTGCGTCAATGTATTAAATGATAATTGAAAAGATATCACAAGGAGGGGTGGGGATTCCGAGCGGGAGGGGGGGGGAGCTCCAAGATGTTCATTGTCAAGACTAGGTTTAAGATATTTTGTGTCGAGAAATTAATTCTTGTATTAAAAGAACATTATAGTCGCTGACCCAGTAGTTTAAGATTTTGTATTTTACATTAATTTTTAGACATCTTTTGAAGGTTATCACAAGAGATGGATGTCAATTTTCATGCTACTATCCAGTTTGATACTTTACATAGCACTATTCTGTGCATATATATAGGCCTATTGTGTACATGTTACATGAATCTGATTGATACCAGTTTAAGTTCCATAAATTGTAAGTTTGGCATTAGACAATGCCATCATTATTATTCTTTACCTAGTCAATTTTTTTTCTTGTGGTTTTACACATCTTTTTTTAAACTTTTTTCTTGTCAAAAGGGCAATCATATTCTTCAAATATGGTCTTTTAGACAGCAATCCGACAACATTTCATCTATAAATAGAGTAAGTTATCTGTCATGATAAGTAATTCTCTATTTCAGACTCTCTAGAGTCTGTTGCCTTTCTGATCATGGAAGTTGTGGCAGCGCGGCAGACATATAAGGGAGAGTGAGGCACATCACTAATTTGGATATTGTGGGCTTGCTATTTCGACTACAACATCAAGTTATACACCAAATTAAAGCTAAGAAAATTGTGCAGTTTCTTATGCTTATAACTACACAGAAGTCAATACCACATTATGTTTCCGATGGTTGCTTATTCAAAAGTTTAAAAAGATTTTTGTAAAAAATTGTAGCTTTTCGATTTTCAAACTTTCATAAAACATACAGAAATGCATCAATCTGAATTAAAATAACAGTCGAATAACTGTCAGATAGTTGGTTTATATTGTGCCAACTTTGAAGATTATACCATTTATAGTTTGCTTGTAATAAACGAAAATGTGACACAACAATCTTGAGAGAATTGACCTTTGCGAAAAAGGCATTAATGAGGGCTACAAGACAAACGCCCCAACGTTGACACTTAAGAAAACCATTTTCTGATAGCCCATTGTATACTATAACAAGAAATTATGATAAGATTGATAAGAAAATATTTCCATTAAAGGCCCTCAGCCCGTGGACTATATATTCCACATAATATGACACATAATATGAGCGCTGCATAATATTGGAACCAATTAATAATTTCAATTGTTCAAAGTATGTCTTATGGTATTAAATGGCTCTTTGAGGAATGTGCTTCAATTCTATAGATGCTATTTTCATGGCCATGTGGTCCCTTCTGACACACCCTCCCAGGCAGCTACCCCTGCCAACACAGGCTGCACAAGTCACTATTTGGGGTAAAAATTGGATATTCATGACCTACTGGTCATTCCTGGCATGTGACATTCCTGTGGTTTTCAAAATGGTGTAAACTACTTTTAGTTTATCTCACAATCTTCTCTCTAATATTCAAAATGGACCATGTGTCATCCATTTAGGCATTGCTATTTTGGTGGTTAGCAAGTTTAGAGACTTAAAATGACCTCCCTAGAAAGATTCCTTGTCTTCAAATTGGAAGGTCACATAAATTATACCCTTAGGATTTTTCAATCCCGTTGGCTGATTGGCTGAGAAGGCCAACTGGGTCAAAGCCTGGAATAGTGGCTGAGGGTTGCTGTGTGGGCAGGGTTGTCTTGGCAGGGTGTTCTGACACAACATTAACAACAATCTTCTAGTAATAAATGGCGCCCCAGTACTATGGAACTACATATCTTACAATTAAAATGATAAGATCCGGGAAATATCTCAAGTTATACTCAATGTATCATCTTATAATTTTCCCTGTACCTTCCATGACCATTCAAGGCTTGGGCCTCCCCTTTTGGGGTCTATCAGACTTTTCAAAATGCTCTAATTAATTAGGATTAGTTTTAAGCTCATTCATATTCAATACACAAGAGGGCAGCACCTGCAAGTTCTCTACCACCTACTCCCTTTCTTGGAGCATCAGGTCATATTTCTTGGAAACCTGGGTATTTCTGCATCTCAGTGTAATTCATGCATCTTTCCAACTCATTCTACACATAGCACAGGCTTATTGATGTATTAAATGAAATTACTGTCAACATCACGCATACACATTTATATTAATGAAACAAAAAATGTCTGTCACAAATGGTGTGTGCCACTCAGCAACATATTCTTCTATCACGGGAAAATGCTAGTATAAGTTATGATCATGGAAATAACCCTACTTACCATTGAATGATGTTGGTTTGTTAATTTATTTCACAGTGTAGGCCCAAATAAAGCCGAAGCTTAACTGGCTATGGGCGAATCACATTATTTTTATGTGGCAAGATGTTGGGAGTATATTTACATGTACATAACATACTGTATGCCAGGGGTACCCTATGACAGTGTGTTCACAGCGAGCTTGAACAAACTTTGGGGTTAAAAAAATTGACCAAGAAAACAATTAGCGCAATGATGTAGAGGAAGGTCAGACGCACATTTTGATGTAACAAACGAAAAAAACAGTTGGGAATTTTTTGAGATATTTGAGTTTTAGATTTTTTATTTATCACACCCTATTCTTAGCATGTAATATCCATCAAAAAAAGATCCAAACCGACCATTTTTCCTGTTAGGTAATATCTAAGATAAAATGATTATTCAGAAGTAAAGATAGGCAGTCATTGTCTCTGCAGAAAGTCTGTACCACTTCATGCAGACTGACAGGAAAAATAGGCTGTTTTGATCATTTTTAGATGGAGATTCCATGCTAACAATAGGGTGTGATAAGTAAAAAGTTTAAAACTCTAATATCTAAAAAAATTCCCAACAGATTTTTTCGTTTGATATATCAAAATGTTTGTCAGACCTTCCTCTACATCACCGCGCAAATCCTTTTCTTGTTCAATTTTTTTAACCCCAAAGTTTGTTCAAGCTCGCTGTGTGCAAGGGTGCCGGAACAGGGGGGGCAGGGGGGGCAATTGCCCCTTCTGCCCTTTGCCAGGAGGGGCAGGGGGGGCAAGGATGCCCTTTTGGTCGAAAAGAAAAACCCTTATTAAGCCTTAATTTACAGTAAAATTAGTCAAAAATTTATAAGAATAAAGTCAAAATTATTATTGCGCTAAATTCAATTTTTGTGGCGCGAATTACATTTGCCCTTTCTCGACCGACCGCCCCAGCCGCCCTCATTTCCTTCCGGCACCCTTGGCTGTGTGTTATTATAAAGCCCATATCAGTGTAAGGTCTTGGACTCTTGGTTGCACATCTTTTTATGCAACTGGGAGAAAATATCTGTTATGCTGCCACCTGGGTTGCCAGCCAGCCCAAGCGTCATTCAGCACCTCCCAGCCTGCTGATATAAATAATTTTTTTCCCAGCCAGTCGCCTCAACTGCTTTCTCATTACCTGACTGCAAATTTTATTAGTTGAACCCGTGACAACTATGCCAGCTGGGAAAATCTTAGCTGACAGTCTGCCAGCCAGCCTGGCACCAGCTTCATAACAGATATTTGGTATAACAGATTGTGGGCCTTTACATGTGCTGAACAACACTTCATTCTTATTTCAGTATATCAGCATATTTGAGCGTGTGGTTTACGGAAGAATTGAAGATGTGATCAGCAACAGAACTGGTATTGCTCTAACTTTGCTCTTTCAAATGTCATTAGCAATTTTTACCTTCAGCGAACGAAGTTCGAAGAAGGTATTGAAATCACTGGGGTAAAAATGTTGTCCGTCCGCCGGGCGGGCGGGTGGGCGGGTAGGCGGGCTGGCGGTCGGGCGGCGGGTGAATAGATCGTTTCCGGGCCAGGACTCGGCCTCTATTGAGTGTACATGGTTTAAATTTGGTACACATATAGCCTGTATGGTCTAGTTGTGCCTTTTGATGGTCTAATTGATAGATATTCAATACCTTTTGAAATAATTGAGAAAATATAAAAATTATTTTTGTTCATTTCCGGGCCCAATCTCAGTCACTATTGCATGTGCACTTATGAAATTTTGTACAGATGTGGCCTATATGGTCTAGTTGTGCCTTTTGATGGTCTCATTGATGGATATTCTATACTTTTTGCAAAAATTTGGAAAATAGAAAAATATGTATTTTTTTAGTTTTTTGGGCTGAGACTCCGTCACTATTGCATGTAAATGGATACAGTTTGGTACACACATGGCCTATAAGGTCTAGTTGTGCCCTTTGAAAGGTCTGGTGGAAAATATTAAATGCTATTTGAAATATTGAAAAAAAAGAGAAAAAATATATTTTTTTGTTTCTGGCCCAAGACTTGGTCACTATTGCATGTACATGGATAAAGTTTGGTACACATATGACTTATGTGGTTTAGTTTTGCCCTTTCATGGTCTGACTGATACATATTCTATACTTTTTGTAATATTGAGAAAAAATATTAAAAATACTTATTTTCTTATAGGAGCCAAAACGTGCCCACTATTGCATATACAGCAATGCCATTTCCTACACGTATCACCTATAAAATGTAGCATGCATAAAACCGTACCATAATATAAGTAAATTAGTATAATAAGGCCTTTCCCTGCTTTTACAAACCCTGGCAAGCACACAGGTAGATCGCAGGGCAGCAGGCAAATAACAGATAATAGAATGCCATTACTCGACCACTGTTGCATACCTATAATATACGGAATTGGTAAACACACCAATTTTATGATGTAATTGTAATCTTCTAAATGTGTTATTCGCTGAAGGTTTGCTGCTGCGCAGCCTATGTTTTACATGTATTATAATATATCTAACACAAAAACTTATGAAAAATAATACATTTATTCTTTACAGATTACGTTGAAGTTCAGGATCCTCGGCTACGAGTTTTTTATTGGATACTTCAGGAGCCAAATTTCACTGAAACATCTGTTGACACACTTTTTTGGGTGAGAATGGAATGCTATCATCGATATAATATATTATCTTATGGCCACAGTATCCAGAATATTAAATGTGCATATTTTCCTCAATATTATCCATCCATGACCCAAGTTAATCAACTACTCAAATAGAATCAAGATTGAAAATTGTTTACTACACAATGTTAAAGTGTCCCCTATTGCGGATATAAATCACAACATTATACGGTGGAGAATCCGGTGTTCAAGATGAATTTTACGAATTCCAAATGGTGATGTGCCTCAATATCAGGGCATGATTGACATTGGGTGCAATGTATATGGCTTTGAGAAATACATTTGTAGTTAGTAGTTTCAGGTGTTTTCAAGTCTTACAGATTCTGCTTCTTTATTGAAAGTCTGTTTGTTAACTGCTCCACCTGAATATTTTACATGGGAGTTGATGTAACATTTTGAAAGCACGCATGTCTTTCAATTAAAATATAAAAATGTCAGCATACATGAATATGAAACATCTTTATTTGTCCTCTCCATTTCAGGGTGAAACGACCTGGAAACGTTATTTGTCCAAAGCACCAAAGGGAAACTTAACTTGGCCACATGTGCCAGAAGCAGAAACAAAAATGGTCACCATTCAGCTCACTGACTACATAATGAATTCCATTGGTCAGTTTATGCATATTATGAAGTGCATAGGCCTAAGGAGAAATAAATATTGATAAAGTTGTATTTGACCATGTAGGCCACCTTCTGAGGTCATGCAGCAGTTTAAGAATTCTTAGAGTGCTGTCAGACCAAAGTGTGCTACAGATTAAGTAACACGAAAAATATTACTTTGTGCGTTTAATGGAAATAGTCCAGTCTCTTAGAGAAGGAAAAAAATGGGCACTTGCCTTTAAGCAGTGATTTAAATTGTACTTCATGCAAGTTTGCTACTTTAAAAGTCTGTCAAGACTCAAGACATAAGTACTATGTAATGGCTGACAAAAAAAACACTTAAATTTACATTACATCTGGACATGTAGCCATGCACTTAATTGAAAAAAAAACAAACTTTTTTTGGTAGATTGTACATTTAATTGACATAACATATTTTCAGGTTACTTGATGTATAATGATAAGGCACTTTCCATCAACATCACAAGAGAGCAGGTGAAGTGCAATTTTATGTAATAAGTAGGGCCTACTACATTATAGTTTGTCGTGTCAAGCAGAAGACAGACGTTTGGCCAGATATCTCAGCAACCAGAAGTCCTACAGTAGAAATACACTTACCTATGTGTAGCTTAACCTTTTTTGAAATACGAATATAGCATGTTTTGACGCCGTTCTGGTCCGATTTTTCGCCAATTTATGACATTGGCAGTCCAATTTTGCATAATGCTGACATTTGCGATGCAGCCAATCTGACACACAATGAGTGATGACGTCACAAAAGTGCTACTCCAGAGTTAGATTTAGTCAATTTTGTATAAGCAAAACTACAAAAGTCATGGTGTTAATTTTTATGGACAGTACAAACAATGCTAAATTCTGTCCCAATGCTGGACGTGACAAACTGTTAGTTTGAATGTCATCGAAAAAAAACTTTTTTCTAAACGTGATGACTGGCTGTATATATTAGATTGACACATAATCGATATGGACAGCTTTCCTGCATGGTGCATCAATTTCAGCCATAATCCTACAATTGAGTGAAATTGCAGTAACCAATTTGACTGTGAAACACATGTATGTACATCCGTTTGATATTAATTTTATTTGACAGATCCCTCCTGCTGGGAAAGATATGCTGCGCTTCACTGACTGTACAAATTGTGCTGGAGACCTATTTCCATTTGTAAGATCATCAAGAAACTCATCTATAGACAGCAATTTGCCATATATATTTATATTGTAGTCACTAATAATATGGAAGAGGGGTGCTGCTTGGCACAAATGAAACATTTTGAAGCCCTGAAGGGACGCTTTCAGAAAATCTTTTCAGGGGTTAATTGTTCTCTTAACACTATATAGCGTTTAAATATAAAAATTTACTTTGTAGGATGTTGAATGATCGAAAAGAATAATCATGTCTGGCGTTCCCTCGAAATGGGTAAATTTATGTCTCTGCCAAATATACGATGATAGTCACAGATATTCTTGCATGATTATGTCATATCATCCACTTCCACCAATGAGGGGGGAGGGTTGGTCTAGTGGTAGTATGCTGGACTGCCAATCGCTGGGTCCAGGGTTCAAATCCAGCTCTTGCCGGGTCACCTGGGCCTATGTTGGATGGCTGTTTCAATCAGCCTTTGCCTCATTGCTGTGTCCTCCTGTTCTAATTAGCCAACCAAGTGCATAAATACAGGACGTAAAGCCCCAAACATCCATCCATCCATCCATCTTACACCAATGTATTGGTATTGGAAACAGCGGATTTGGAATGTTCATGAAAGGTAATTATTATTGCAGCGAGAACTCGGAGATGGCTGGCTACAGGTAACTATCAAGGCAGCATCTCCTCCCAGACTAGTTCTTGAGGTTGATGATAAACCAGTGGGAAAATTCAAAGGACATTTTGAAGCTTACCACACAAGGCCTGGCGAGAATCTCCCACCGTACCGGATCCTGGATTTTTCAGCAGTGAGTCTACAATTTTCTTTTTTGGCACGGCCGTTTACCAATATATCACAATTTCACATCAATTTGCATAGCTTTTGATTACTACTAAGGACCATCAACCTTGGTTTCGAGTGATTTTAATGTTTATCTTAGATATAACAGTCACTGTTGAGATATCGTTACACACCTTTTTCGAATTTGTGATGTCTCAAGCCATTTAGTAATTCTCACATAAGCATAACACCCGTAAAAATTCTGAAGAAAATACCACTTCAATTTCTGTGACTATAATTACAAATACCAAACCCAACTAAGGACCTTGTGGACAGTGCAGAAAAGCTGCTTGCAAGTTGTCATAACTGAACTATGAGTAGCTTGGTTGGAGTGGCGTCTCAGGGGTTTAAGTTCATAATAATTTGGGTAACATTAAGAAACCTTAAATTAAGTTAATTGCTAATCAAGAAGAATTTTACATTTTCCAGGAGACCTTGCATTGCCAAAAATCTAAACACTCAATGGGTTTCATGACATTAATAACAAATTTTCAGGAAAGGTTTTACCTGTACTTTTGGATATTAAAATTATACAGTAATCATATTAATGTTAAAGGAAGGTTCCAAGTCAAAAGTATTTCACCAAGTCTACAAGTAGTTTGACATAATTCTTTGTCGTTTGAGGATGATTATAGTTTACTTGTGAAATGTTTTAGGACATGAGTTTTCCACTGGAGCTGAGTGTGGACGATAATAAGATTGTTGGCAACATTCTTATCAATCAAACAACATTGTGAGTTATAATTTCTATTCCTTTAATTCAAATTTGCTGATTATACCAGAAACCTTGAAATGTTAAAGATTGTCAATTGTTCTCAATTTCCATTCCAGTGAAAATATCGAAATTCCAAGTCGATGGGTAAGCCTGTCTTTTTGTCAAGAAATGGCAGCCATTAAAAAGATTGTATTCATATGTTTTGCATCTAGACTATGTTCTAAAAATTTGTTTACTATTAGGCGCTTCAATGGCCTTAACTAATGAAGAAATTCGCAAAAGTTCCATTTTTATGTTTACATGACCTGGATTCATTCATACCAAAATCTATTTTATATTGTTTCTCCTTGGAGTTTGCCATGGTTTTGAAATATTAAGGTATGAAGTCAGACAGTCTCAGAATCATATATTATATATATATTACTTTTTGGCATTTTTATTTTTGAAACTATAAAAGCCACGCTGGGGTGCATTTTCTATTGTCTAATTCTACTTTTGATTTTATTTTTAGAATAAACTAATTGAAATCCATTTTAATGCCAATATTGGAATTTTCCAAGAGTTGCTTAACATAGGATTCATCGAACCACTTAATGGTAAGTATATTTCAGTTAAATCTTGTCTGATAGGATTTCAATTTCAAATTTAAGACAAACAAACTATCTATTTTTCAAATTTCAAACAAACAAAATATCATGATTTGCTTATATTTTTGAAATAATAAAATTCATCAAAGAATTCCTTTTAAATATTTGATATTCAATGAATTATCGATGTCAGATAAACATGAAAGCTCAGCAGCACTATAGGGACAAGATCTGCCTCAAAATATAACTAATAACATTTGCTTCAGAAATATTCCAGAAAGGCTTTCCTCTTCCCATGTATTACGGCACCACTTGTGTAAACCCAGAGGTGTTCGTTAAATCGGTAAGACATTTTGCATTCCATTAATTTATCTAGATATTTACTCAGACAAAATAAAATTAATGCTTTTATATATATATATATATGGCAATTACATTGCAGATAACTCGAAAATGACTATGTTGATGATCAAAATACAAACGAGAACAGTGTTGTAAATAATGATGGTGGTAGAGAGGTGAATGTAAATAGTCAGGAAAATGATATGCAAACTGAGATAGACAAACTTAGATGTTCATACAGAAGTAACATGATTATTACTCACCTAAATGTGAATAGCTTAGGCTTGAAGTTTAAAGAGGTATCAAACCTGGTTGTCAGAAGCAAATTTGAGGTAACTGTGTTGAGTGAAACAAAATTAGATGAATCGCACCGTAACGCACTCTATGAGATAGAAAACTATAGCATGTACAGGCAAGATAAAAAATCCAACAGTGTCGAAAAACATACCCTCGACTCTAGGCCGTGTCAAAGAATGCAATGATGAAGTTGAATGTATGTCTGTTGAAATAACTTGCAATGAAACCAAAATATTGGTACTAGGAATGTACAAAAATCCAAAAACTAATCCAAACACATTAAAACATTACTTTGAAAAAACATGTGAAGAAGTCCTGGAGATATATGAAAATGTAATCATAATAGGCGATCTAAACTTCAATAAGCTGCAAAATAACTTGCTTTCTCAAGTCTGTCCAACGTTTAATCTAACTAACATTATCAATGAACCAACTTGCTTCAAGTCAAACAATGCAAACTTAAAAGATGTAATGTTAGTCACAAAACGTAGAAAATTCTAAAAAGGATTCTCCTTAGACACAGGAATAAGCGATTTCCATAATCTTATCGGTGGGGTTATGAAGCAACATGCACCGATACCTGCTAAAAAGACTATATCTTATCGAAAACTAAAAGAAATTGACTACGACAGAGTCAATCAGGATCTACGCAACATGAATCTTGATAGAGATATTACTGAAAATGATGCAAATTCAGCCTTTAACAAATTGCACCAAAATCTAGTGTCCGTGCTTGAGAAGCATGCAGCTAAAAAGACTAAAACAGTAAGAAAAAATTATTTCCACTGCATGAGAAAGAGACTTAAGAAGGCTATTCTTGTAAGAAACCAAATGCGCAATACATTTTTTAAGTATAGGACTGATCACTACACAGTACAGGAAGCATAGGAATGCGGTGACTTTAATAAAACGTGAAGAAATCAAAAAGTATTTTGAAGAAAAATGTCAAGGGAGCACCAAAAACAAAGATTTTTGTAAAGCTATCAAGCCTATCTTCTCAAAAACAAAAACTAAGTCAGATAGTATCCCTCTCAGGGTAAATGGTGAAATTATAAGTGATTGCAATAAAGTCTGAGATATTTAATACATTCTTTAGTGAAATAGGATCTGACACAGGTCAACCTAAAAATAACCATAAATCAATTGAAGAAATAATAGCAGGATATGCAAATCACTCGAGTGTGATTCTAATAAAGAACAAAATAAAACATGATAAAAATGAAATAGGTCTTTGTGAGGTAACTGAGCGCGACATACGTAAAATTATATCAAAATTATCCGCCAAGAAAGCGGCAGGGTATGATGAAATTCCGATAAAGTTCATAAAGATGACAAGCGGGTCGCTTGTAAAGCCTCTTACTAAATTAGCAAATAAATGCATTCACCAGAATGTCTTTCCTGAAGGAATGAAACTGGCAAATATTACTCCACTGTACAAGAAAAAATACAAATTGAACAAGGATAACTACAGATCAGTTAATTTACTAATTGCTTTATCGAAAGTCCTGGAAAAAGTCCTGTCAAATCAAATCTATGATTACATGCAACCTTCATTTCATGAATATCTATCGGGTTTTAGAAAAGGGCATGGATGTCATGACATCTTTACAAGACTAACGGAAGATTGGCGACAAGCATTAGACAATGGTAACACTGTAGGAGTAGTCGCTATCGATCTGTCAAAGGCATTTGACTGCATGCCGCATGGTTTACTAATAGCTAAACTGCATGCCTATGGATTTATTCTCAATGTATGTCAAATGCTTAAATCATACTTAGTGGATAGGAAGCAAAGAGTTAAAATAGGTGAAATGAAGTCTGAATGGATAACTAATACAAAAGGAGTTCCACAGGGATCTATTCTGGGGCCTTTGCTCTTCAACATCTTTATAAATGATTTTTTATTCCATGACTTAAATTCTAAAGTCTACAACTACGCAGATGACAGTACCCTATGCTGTATTGATAAAAATATCCAAGAAATACAATCAAAGTTGCAAATGGATTGTACAACAGCTATGCGCTGTTTTCACTCTAATAACATGAAAGCCAATGCGGAAAAGTTCCAGTTAATGTTTCACAGTCGTCAAAATTCTTACTCAGATTATACACTGACAATTGACTCTAATGAAATAAAAGCATCAGCTAAGATAATAATCTTAGGAATCGAATTTGATAATAAACTTAGTTTTGAAAGTCACATAAATGAGATATGCAATCAAACAAGTAAACAAATAAATGCTTTAAAGAGAATGAAACACTTCCTTGATAGAGACTGTAGAAAGGTAGTGTATAATAGCTATGTAAGTAGTAATTTCAACTACTGTCCGATAGTATGGATGTTCACTGGAAAAATGAACATGGAAAAGCTAGAGAAAACTAACAAAAGAGCATTACGATATGTCGTTAATAACAATGATGCGGATTATAATGAGATATGCCGAGATGAAAAACTCCTAAACATCCATAGACGATGTATAAAAGTGGTAGCAACTCAAATGTATAAGATTAAAAACCAAACGGCACCAATGTATATAACAGAACTCTTCATACGAAGAGAATCGTACTATGAAATAAGAGATAATGACTTGTTCAATATACCCCGCTTTAAAACTGTAAGTCATGGGAGGAAAAGTTTCAGATATTATGGGGCAAAATTGTGGGCTAACATACCGAAAGAAATTAAAGATAGAACTTCACTTGTGGGCTTCAAGGAGGCTCTGACAACCTGGTTACTGAATGTTGATAATATAACAAATATAGATTTTCAATAGTTGTGCTAAATTTTTGTATCTTGCATTGTTCCTATATACTAGTGCCCTATACCTTGTGTGCGATACATAATGGTGCTGAAATATGAATGTTATTATGCTGTGATAAGCTATTGATGTAACCTATCTGATATTCTTTCGTGTTGTTAATAGTTGTAGCTTTTACAATCGAGTAGCTGTTTTTAGTCTGTCGTACAGAGTTGTGCTTAAATCCACATATTGTTTTATTATATGTGATTTGATTTAAAACGACAATAAATAAAATTTACCTACCTACCTACCTCGATAAGTAACAATTTGATGCCTGTATTTATGGCATTTTAAAATTTTGTCAATGGCAGAAACCCAATTGACTGTCATGCTTATTTGCTATTTCACATGGGCTATTGTCGCAGCATTCGCCAACGAAAATAAGAAAGATGATCTGGGCATGGCGGCAGTTATAAAAAAGATTTTCAATTTTTCTCTTTTTCAGAATTTGATCATGGTATCAACTGACATTGCAATCGATCCATCACTTTTACAGTAATCAGAACCTGCCTTCCTTTAGTGGTACATCCATCAGAATATTACCTTCTTTTATTCAATCTTATAGGCGTAGTGTATGATAAGAGTAGCAACTATTTGTGCAATAAATACATAAATCCCACTAGACATTTTCAGTACTTATTGAACTTGAAGAGTTTTCTTTGTCTCAAAGGTAAATTTACTCTGGGTTTGGCACTCTAAAATTGCATTACCTGAGGTATTAAGCTTTTTAGATAGATAGATAGATAGATAGATATGGTAAGTGCAGCCCTCTAAGCCCAGTTCTGGGTGCTCACGACGGTTGATTGATGAGATGAGAGAGAGAGCAGGAGTCCTCAACACGTTACTCATTTACCCCATGTGAGGGATCTTTTACTTGCCCAGCACAGACACTGATACAAGGGGCTGCCAATTTAACGTCTCATCCGAACGACATCCAGCTGGGATTTTGCTCATAAAGGAACACTGAAAATTTCGGGTTCCCCACCGGGAGTCTAACATATGCAGACAAAGACCTTCAGCGGAGCAGGCGGGGATCTTAACCATTACACCAACCAGCTGCCTTAGAAATTGCATTAACTTTGAATTTTTTTTTATTTGGTACACTTGCACAAACAAAAGTCATAGATGAAAAAATATCATATGCTTGCCTTGTACATACAGTATAGAAATATCTTCTCAAAGTTGCCAAAACTTGTTTTGCAAAGTGCACACATTTTTATGTTGAGAAGGATTCCATTTACAACACAAGTATTAATTAATATATAAGTAGAATTCAGCTACAATCTTCCAAGCTTGTCACATCTGTTCAATCTTCTTAAGGTTGCTCAGCTCGGTACTTTGAACATTTTTTTAGCCCGCTGATATTTTGTGAATGTGATGGCATACACAGCTCAAAGACGAAGTTTCACTTTATGGGACAATCAAAATTATGGATTACTTGCACAATAAACATTGAACTTTAGACATATGAGTAATAGGCTCTTCGTGGAAATAAGAACTCAATAGTGAATGTTATCATTCCATATTAATCTTCGACAAGCTTAAAGGGGAATTGAATATATATAGGTTGAAAAGTATACTAATATGCTAGAAATCAAAGTGAAAAACTGACATTGTGTTGATGCATTTGATCCTGTTGATAGTCAGAAACTTGTATGAGTTTCTGGGATGTTGTTATCATGGTCATAATTGTGTGGGAAATAAAATTCTTTTTGAGATGGCTGAATTCATTACTGCAATTTCAAGAAGTATGAGTTTCTGTTATATGACAGTGAAACGTAGCAAATGCACTTCATGTGATTGGTGGAGGCACTGGATGACACAGTATAAATCTAATTTGAATAGCATGAAACGTATTTCAAGGCCAGGAGACGTGTCTGTTGGTAATTTTAACAGTTTGTTCTCACCTGCTAATCTTATCAATTTATCAAAAGCATTTGCTCACTGAAGCAGAATGTTACGTTTTTCACACATTCAATTAAGAGATGTGGATGACGTTTTATGGCTTACCAGCCAATCAGTCAAGCTCAATATACTATGTGGATACTGAGAAAAAAAGCCAGAGAAACTCATACTTCTTGAAATTGCAGTAATCCCAAGGACCTTGAGAACCAAAATCATAAAAGTAAGTACATCTATGAATGACAATGATACTCCTCTCTTGGTAGGAACAGAAGGTGATTGGAATTATGGCCATACTGAAAAGGAGCACATTTTCGCATATATGGTACGGCTGAATTAATAAAAAGAAAAGGTTATAAGATTCTAAAGATTTATGAAGTTTATCATTATTGGAAGTCAAGAAAAATTGCAATACACAAAAACAAACAAGAGACATGCCTCTCAGAGCCAGTTAAAATGTTCATTAATTAAGCTGTATATCTTGGAAATCTGAAATGCATATTATTTACAATATATTTATCTGCTCCTGCACCTGACTTAAATATATTTCTTAGTCTTCCTTTGTAATCACTCATTCTGGGTACCCATTGACCTATGCTTTCTACATGAGAACAAACCCATCATGAAGTGCCATAGACAAAATGTGATTAAATTGATTTTGGGGAAAGCTTGAGAAGAAACAAAAGTCAAGACAATAAATATGTCTCGATGAAGAATCATTACAGCCAATTTGATAATTGTAGATACTGAGCCTGAATGGGGATTTCTTTTATTGGACATAGTCTACTACAGGGCAAAGTGATGTCATATGTTTTTGATGTCACTTTTCCCTATAGAATACACTCTTGATAAAAATGCTGGAATAATTGGGATTTTCAAGGTGTCAGAACTTCAAAGTTCTACAATTGGCGATTGAATGTGAGGAATTGCAAATACGTTTTCCTCAGACATTAGATTTATGACTGTGTAAATGATTATATAAACCATTTCCTCCTCCAAAAAGCGTACACTCCTGAAGAAAATGCTGGAATATTTTGAGAAGTACATATTCCATATCAGTCAATATATCATGCTACACGTTTCACAGAGCTGATGCAGAGATTTTTGTGTAATGGGAGGGTGGCCAGATACTGTCCAACTACTGCCTCATGGCCACAAGGGCTAGGGTGGCGGTTCAGTATCAAGTATCAAGTATCAAGTATTTACTGAACGCAGGTCCTCATTAGGTCCTCTATATTCAGATCTTCTTTATGCTCTAGAGGGTCAGTGCCCTCTACAAGCATGGTGAGCGCCGTATGATGGATGAGAGATGATAAGGCTGTGAGTCTGCTACATACCCTATTTAATTACAGTCCTGGACAAAAGTCTTGTCGCATCCAAATGTTATTGACCAAACTGTTAATAACCTGGCTTGTGATTGACTGATTTCGGCAAGAAATGGCTAAAATGAAAGCCAAAAGCTTCTGCAACTTGCTTATATTGTAAAAATTAAGTTTCAACCTACTCTGAATATTCTAGAAATTAATACTAAGAGTCTGTCACAAAAGTGCTGGGACAAAAAAAGTCTTGTTGCATGCACAACTTAATGACGAAAATTTGTTTTAATGGATAGTGAAACTGCAAAAGGGATGCAAAAATGTTGGAGAATGTAGTCATGATGTAACTGACTGGAAAAAATATCACTTCGCATGAATTCCTGATCTTTGAAGAAAATATCGATGGGGTTTGGGTAAAATATCATCATTTTATGAGTAAAAGTCATCAAGGATGGCAGATAATGCAGGAAATTATTATCAAAAGTTCCTCAATATCCTTCGGAATGATCTTCCCTACCTCCTGTCCCATTTTGGTAGGCATTTGATGATCGTACATCATTTCAGGTGATGGAGCAGATGCAAAGGGAGCTTCATAATTGGTCGAAAAATCAACATAGAGGCCAAGTTAGAACTGATGTATTCCAGTGATCAGTATTTTGGCCCAGCATTTGATGATGCTTGTGATAAGGAACATTTAGATGCACTTTGTTAGGGATCAATTGGGTTTTTGTACTTTTGCACATGGGTGGTACCTCTTGGAGGCACAAGCCGAGCTGCATAGTGATTAATTTTTCAATTTTTTTTATCCAAAACAACATTATAACTGCACAAAGGCTGCATCAATAATGCAAATGTTCTGTTAAAAGCTTACATGAATACAATTTATCCAAACTTGATTGAAATAGACCATGATAATGAAAAACAAAAATAGTGTCTCGGAGCAAGAAATTGATCGAGATGTCAAGGGGACAATATAATTAACAGTAGCATTAGACAAGAACAAAATTTAGTCCTAAATTATTGTAAACCACTGCTATGGTGAGGCTTTGAAGCCAAATTGCCTGGTTTGTACAAGTGCAGCCCTCATTTCAATTTTTCTAGTCTATGTGGCATGTACCATTATACCTGCTCTCCCACTGGTAATCTCAATTTCCATGATCCCATGTCCTCCAAATTAAGTTGGAAGGCAGGGAAGACAATTCCAAAGAATATTTATGAATTTTATAAAGCATTGGTTTGTATTATCTATCAGCTTTTGATGATTATTATTGATACTGTGTTGATATTTCACATGAGTCCTCGTGGAACCCCATGGATATTTTCTACAAGATCATTGAGTGGAACAAAGTTAGTTTTTTTTATTCTCCTACATCATGACTAAATGTTCTGACAATTTTTCATCATTCTAGCAATTTCACAATTAATTTAGATAATTTTTCAGCATAACTTCTTGCATGCGACAGGACTTTTGTCCAGGCACATTTTGGACACACTGTCAATATTAATTTCTATGATATTCAGATTGAGACAAAACTTTATTTTTGCAATATAACCATATTGTGGAAGGACTTGGCTTTCATATGAGCCATTACTCATTAAAATCTGTTTAGTACAAGTCAAATTATTGGCAATTGTATCTGTGACATGTGCTAATGACAGAACTTATAGTCCATGAGCTGAAATCCAAAAAGGGCCTTATTTTAGAAGTTGGCAGCATCGGCAACCGAACCAAGGTTGCAGGGTGCCAAATTAAAGCTAAGAATGTCTAGTTTTAGAATTTAAATGTTGCTAAGTCCAAAAGTGGTTTGCTAACTCACCAGTACAGTACATGTGAGGCAATGTATAAAAACGTCAAAAATAATCGAAATAGGCATTAAAAATTGAAAGTGGTGGTGTATGAATTCTACTTTTCCTATAATAAGTTGTTATATGCCATATGAAAGCTGAGATTATTATCTGTCATATGGTATGCATTGCATCTTTGTATCTTGAATGGTTGAGGAGTAATGCCATTTCAAACAGCATCATTCTGTTAAGCGGAAAATGGGTGAACGTAACATGCTTCTTTTTAATATAAATGCCATTGCTTACCTAACTGTAACACATAGGTCATGTTTTTCAGATAAAGTGAAAAGCAGACATCTTACTCTTTCATTTAAATGCACAACCAAGCTTCTAGCTTAAATATTAGTGAAGATATGGAAGCTAGAAAATGCATGTTTCAGCTCGCGAAATTCACCAATTTAGCATATTTGAGGTGGCCATCAGGTGGTTTGTGAAAAATTTGCCATTACACCCCCTTTCTTCCAGATATATCCACTAAAACATCTTGATAAGGGTTTTTGGGGATGCTGAATCCTTTTTCTATGCCTTCAAATCATTTAAAGGTCAGGATTATGTGAAATTATGCTCAATTTACCTTCTAGAACTTAATAAATGTGCCGCTTCTTCATTAAAATGTTATAGAAATTGGCCTGTATGTTTCTGTCAAGTATATCTCACTCCACAACAGTTTTGCCTGGAGACTGAATGCATTAAAAATTCTCCCTGACATCATAACCTTTGAGGCAACTGTACACTTATGTCACTATAGTTATGGCACCATATGTAGCATAATGTGGGTTAGAAAGTCTCTTACCCACTGATGCACGCTCCATCAATCTCATCAATATCTAGTACCAAAGAAATTTAATGTGAATCATATGTACCAAATAGCAATAGAATTACCAAACCAATTTTTTTTTGTCTACAAGCTGATGTTAGAATTTGCTGGGAGTCGTTTTTGAAATGAGCTGGGAAATCAAGGAATGGAAGGGGGTGAGGTTAAGAACCAAAGGGCATGGAAGGATGAGCATTTAGGAAAAAATCTGGGTTGTGCTGAACCACAACTTTTACTGTGGCTTCACAAATTTTTGCTCTTTAGAAATGGTAAATTAAGGTTTTACAAGATACTAAATTAATACTAATAAAATAATTTAATTTTCATGCCATTGATATATATGTAACACTTATTTACTCAGATCACTCCAAAGCAAAGAATTGCATGTATTGTATAGGGTGTACTGATTATTTTGCAACACTTTTCTTTATACTTCTCCATTAACCAGGGAGTGCATATAACTTAAAGTATACGCTAGGTTAGGTTTTTATTGTCATATGGACACGCTCCTTAAGTCCGAAGATACCATGTCCTGACCAGTGGCGTAACTGGGGGGTCTCAAATGGGGGGGCACCTGGGGGGGCACGCAATTCTCTGGGGGGGCACCCGCTATACTAATTGTATATTTTAGCCAGAGTTGGAAAGTCCAGATGGGGGGGCACCTGGGGGGGCACAGGTCCAATATGGGGGGGCCTGTGCCCCCTCGTGCCCCCCATAGGGACGCCACTGGTCCTGACTTGCCTGGATTACTTCATGCGGATGCTGAATTATTATTGGCAAATTTGTCAGGGTGGCACAGGGATATACTCACTTACCAGGGGCCATATAAACTGTGCCTGTACAGTAAATTGCAATATGTTTCACCCATCTGTCTTATGAAAGACAAGCTTGAACCTCACCAATTAATATGAAACACACTGTTAAACAGGGTCTTAAAATTAATTTCAAGTACTTATTTTTAATCAATATTCATTATATATATTTGCTGAGTTTATTTGGAGATTTGTATATCATCTTTGTCCCCTGGTGTGGGGAAATTTTTGGTGAGCCTTCTACAGTTTACAGCTCAGGGCGGCAACAGAGCAGCTCCATTAGCAGAGGATAAAGGAATATTGTCCAAGGTTAATATGTCATAGCATCATGAACTCTTGCCAACGATGCATTACTTTTTCGTTAGATTTCAAATCTCGAATGAGAGTTATCCTGCCTTTTCTTTGATGCGTATGAGATGAAAATAGAAATAACTAGATACTGGACATAAGAACCTTGAACAAAAAGGTTCTGGATACATTACCGGGTAATTAAGGTTTTTTAAAGTACTGTACTGGAATTTAACACTGGTTGGTAATATATTGGGACCAATTCTAAAGTTGGACATAAGGTTGTGATGTCAAGTGGAACTTTATTGATGTAATAATCCAAAATGGCATCACACTGTCACATAAGTGAATGGCACAAAACCACTTCATGGATATTCTCCTTGAGCTTTATAAACAGGACCCAAAACAGGGGTATACAGATTAAAGTGTCTCCAGTCATCACTTTTGTGACCGC
The DNA here is from genome assembly GCA_026936325.1 of Platynereis dumerilii. Taxonomy (NCBI): domain Eukaryota; kingdom Metazoa; phylum Annelida; class Polychaeta; order Phyllodocida; family Nereididae; genus Platynereis; species Platynereis dumerilii. The sequence goes on from JAPTHN010000009.1 coordinate 11,462,903, forward strand.
TTGAGACATCTGTTGGTGGTCAATATTTGGCCAATCTAGACGATCTATAAATCATTAATTTCTGTATTTCCCAGATGTGGTCAAATGTCATTAGAGGTTCTTTTCAAAGCTATTACAGATGTCTGGAACAGTCAAAGTTCTTTGTATAATGGAGAGTCAATGTTACAGTCCTCGTCATATTTACGTGGAATCTCAAGTTCTTTTCTATGCTCTTGAACTGTGATGTCAGAGATGATTCTATTCTAGCACTGTGATATGTAAATTAACTGCAAGCTGTGATGTAATTTTGAACTGGGTCAAATTCCCCAGCTTCTAGCCAATGGGATCCGGCTGAACTGAGCATCATAGTTTCAACACAATGTCAGAGTCAGCACTTTATCAGGAGTAGCCCCTGCAAACACCTCAACACAGCCTGATAGCCAATGGCCTGAAAGTAAACCAACCATCACAGTTCATTGGGATCACAAATGTAATGCTTCCTTCAATATGTCAATGTTTGATCTATCACAGGCAATTACCAGTCTTATCCTAATGGTAGCTTTGTGAGCATTCACAGTAGACAACTGTTGTAATCGATTAGTCTACTATAACTTGCTAATTTTTTACAACTTTAAACTTTGATTGAACTTGCTATAAACAAAAAGCTTTGACAATTTGTTTGACAACACGTGGATTATGTGATGTATATTTGTTCTGGCAGAATATTTGTTCTGACTATGATGTCGAATTTGCATGGGTTGACATTCAGTTCAAGTTGAAACTGTGATGCTCAGTTCAGGCAGATTCGCATTGGCTAGAAGCCAGGGAATCTGACCCAGTATTGAAATTACATCACAGCTTGTAGTTAATTTACATATATTGCAATGCTGGAATGGAGTCATCTCTGAAATCACAGTTCCACAGCATAGAGAAGAACTTGAGATTCCACATAAATATGAGGATGACTGTAAGCCATATTAGAAACTTTATAGACATCTCCAAATAATGAAAAACCCACCAAACTCAGACAAATCACTGAAAATTATAACATACAGACATCTCTGGAACCCAGAAAATTGTTATTTAGGATCAAGATGGAAGTCTGTAGCACTGATATATCTGTTGCCTGCAGACAATCCGGATATCCCAAAAAAATTAGCCTTTACAGCAGATGTCTCAGTGGACCCTAAACAGAACACTTGTACACGTAGACGATTCAGATATCTAATAAAATGAGTCCTACAGATGTCTCAGAGGCCACAAATAGACCCTTTACATGTCTGTAGAGGCAACAAAAAGTATTAATGAACCCAGTATTGGTATATATATGTGCCATTCAGTGACATAAATTGGGTACAATTTTACCTCTGCCTGATTCCTTTCACCAAAAGCTGCAATAAGGCCAAGACTTTTGACATCTTCAACTGCATGCAGTCTCTAGTCAAAACTTTGGCGGATCCTTAATGATGTTGTGAACACCAAATGAACTACTTAAACAACCTAGGGATTCACTTGAAGTATATGATGTCCTTGACAGAAACATGCAGACCAATTTCTTAACATTTAAATGAAGAAGCGGCACATTTATTAAGTTCTAGAAGGTAAATTGAGCATAATTTCACATAATCCTGACCTTGAAATGATTTGAAGGCATAGAAAAAGGATTCAAAAACCCTTATCAAGATGTTTTAGTGGATATATCTGGAAGAAAGGGGGTGTAATGGCAAATTCTTCACAAACCATCTGATGGCCACCTCAAATATGCTAAATTGGTGAATTTCGCGAGCTGAAACATGCATTTTCTAGCATCCATATCTTCACTAATATTTAAGCTAGAAGCTTGGTTGTGCATTTAAATGAAAGAGTAAGATGTCTGCTTTTCACTTTATTTGAAAAACATGACCTATGTGTTACTGTTAGGTAAGCAATGGCATTTATATTAAAAAGAAGCATGTTACGTTCACCCATTTTCTGCCTAACAGATTGATGCTGTTTGAAATGGCATTACTCCTCAACCATTCAAGATACAAAGATGCAATGCATACCATATGACAGATAATAATCTCAGCTTTCATATGGCATATAACAACTTATTATAGGAAATGTAGAATTCATACACCACCACTTTCAATTTTTAATGCCTATTTCGATTATTTTTGACGTTTTTATACATTGCCTCACATGTACTGTACTGGTGAGTTAGCAAACCACTTTTGGACTTAGCAACATTTAGATTCTAGAACTACACATTCTTAGCTTTAATTTGGTACCCTGCAACCTTGGTTCGGTTGCCGATGCTACGACTTTGAATTTTGGGCAACCCAGCTCATGGACTATCTGGGTTTTAATTAATATTAGGCTTTTTGCAGTGGCATAATTACAGGCTCTTGAGTGGGGGGGGGGCACCTGGGGAGGGGGGTTCATGGCAAATTAAAATAAATTGCAAAACTTGAATTGTTCACAATACAGTCAATTGTTATTTTTGTTTTCCCATCAAAAATATAATTTTGTAATTTTCAACTAGCCTACGATACATTCTTATAAATTGTAAAAAATTGATGTACTTTCAAAAAGGAAGTAGTGATGACAGCGTTGTAAATTCAACTTGTCACTGTCTCCTTGACCACAACTGATGTAACTTCATATAAATTGTCTTCCGAGTTGATTGTTTTGTTAAATTTTGGTCAAATAAAAAATATCTGAATCTGACATAGGTACTGGGGTCCCTATAATTTATACCAAATTATTGCAACCTTGGATAATGCTTGGATTATGGCTGACCTGATGATATTAGTTATTTTACCCTCGGAAAAAATGTTGTTTTTTTTGCACGCGGAGCATCAACAAACTACTTTTTTGTATTCGAGGATCAATTAACTAACATTTTTTATCACAATTATGACATTACGGTTCCTACGACAGATGGAAACAAACTCTTTTCTTTCTCTTTTTCATGTGATGAACAAACCTTTTTCAGTATCAAGTTGGAAATACTCTTTTTATAACCAAAAATCCCCCCCCCCCCCCCAGATCATCTGATCGGCCAATGGGCCCTTTCGATTCCATAATAAGCGTTGCTTGATTTAGGAATATTTAGGAAATGGCGTAGGTTATAAATAAAAAATAAATTCTGCCGAAGTCACTATAATTTGGGTCAGTGTATAATGCGGACCAAACGGACCATGCGGACCATGCGGACCAGACATAAAACAAACACAGGAGGGTGCAGGAGGGCACTGCTTGTTTAATCAAGCTGATAATACAAAGTCAATCAAGCGGAAAATGCGGACCAAATGCAGACCAAATCAATAAGCAAGACACAGCTATCAGTTTGGCAATTGAATAAAATAAATAAAATTATGAAAAAAAAAAAAATTACGAGATCATCTGAGCAGACCAAAGTGCAGACCAGACTGCAGACCAACCGACCAGATATATGCAGACCAAATCATGCAGACCAGAGTGCAGACCAGAGTGCAGACCAGAATGCAGGCCAGAATGCAGGCCAGAATGCAGGCCAAATCCAGACCAACCAACCAGATATATGCAGACCAAATCATGCAGACCAGAATGCAGACCAAATGCAGACCAGAATGCAGACAAAATGCAGACCAAATACTGACCAGATCTGTGGACCAAATGCAGACCAAATGCAGACCAAATCCCCGGGACCAAATCATGCAGACCAAATGCAGACCAAATCATGCAGACCAAACGCAGACCAAATCATGCAGACCAAATGCAGACCAAATGCAGACCAAATCATGCAGACCAGATCATGCAGACCAGAATGTAGACCAAAATCTAACCAGCAATTCTATTATGTAAAATGAATAAATTGTTTTCTTTTTAATAAAATGAATAGGCCTAATTGATATAAATTTAATTTTTATAAATTATAAATGTATTAATAGGGCCTATTGATTGCTAATTTTAAAGTCTAGTATTTTCGATATTTAGATATATATGCAGAGCAAATGCAGACCACTTAACCAGTCAGAATTTTTTGCCATTTTATGAAAAATAAATAGTAATTATTTCCAAAATGTCTTCTTATTTTTATAAATGTATAAGTGCATTAAATCTATTTTCAAATCATTCCCCTGTTGTTATCCAGTTGGTCCGCATGGTCTGCACAGTTTGGTCCGCATGATTTAACCCCTTCCAGACTGGTCAGTGTTGGTCCAAGGCTTGAACCAACAGACTGGCTGCCAGAAAGTCTGGTCCGCATGGTCTGCATGGTCCGCATTTTACACTGACCCCTATAATTTCCCAGAGAAAACTCCAAGCCCCTCTGAAAATTAAATGGTCGCCCCTTAACCAGTAGATCAGCAGGTGGCACAGCTGCAGCTACAACTTACAAGGACAAGCAAGTTATCCCGTAGTCCGCAACCCGCGCCTCTCAACCTGCTTTTAAGATTTACTCTTGCGCCACCCTTCGGATTGCACTGGAACTATAGATTTTTGGCATTTTGTTTTGCGAAGTTTTCTGTCACATTTTTGCTTAAAAATGCCTCTTCCGGCAGCATTGGCTGCAAGATTAGCCAAAAGAGGAATCATCCAGCCCAAGCCACAAAAAAGAGGTTTGTTCTGTCAAGTATTATGCGTTCCAAGATGCTTATTTTCCATTTGTTAGCCGGCTATCAAATATCGCCCATGAAATGGGTCTGCTGGAAAATGTGTGCAGTCAAAACGGCTATGAGCAAAAACGGCTACAGGCAATAACGGCAATGATTTTATTGCCTTATCCAAAACGGCTATAGCAAATTTTCTGATTGCATGCCGTGAAAAAATGGCTGTTGACGTCACTCACTTGTCATTACCAAAACGGCTATTACGATAGCCTTGTACCAAAACAGCAGTTTCCATTCCAAAACCGCGTTTCAGTTGCTTGTTGGCCCCTGTCTGACCCCTTCAAAATATGAGCCAAATCTGTGGACGTAATGCACCTTTTAATGCTCTTCAATGTTTTTCTTGCAGAGGAAATTGAAGAGGTGTTTGCTGAAGATTATGACGACCACATGGACGAAACCCCGGCGCCAGAAATTGAATCGTCAAAAGTGGAAAAAGAAGAAGAAGAGCTGCCTCCCAAAGACTTAATTCACGAAGCGTCAGCTTGTCCAAATTTGACAAACAGATACCACGAATGTACAGACTATTGCCGAGAGAAATACGGCTATAAGCAGTTCAACCCAATCGAGGCGTTAGACAGCAAACGAGCCAAGATGTTGCTAAAATACCCCCTCCCTGCTGATTGGATGGAGGTGGGAGATCCTGATACGTGAGTACTGATTGCTCGCTTAATATTGTCATTTATAGAGAGTATCTGCAGATTTTATTGAAATTCTTTAAACAACTTTCTATGGATTGTTACTGTTATAAACAATGGTAAAGTTTTGCATAATATCCCTGCCGGAAAATCAAATTTATCGCCAGAAGAGCCACGCTGTGCATTTGTTAGTGCATGATATCAATGGCTTAATTTCACACCATGAACATATGATCAAAAGACAAATTAAGCCTTATTGGGCAGGATTAGCGCATTAATTTCATGACAATAGAAACTCAACTTGTTTTCTATAATGTCTGTGATCAATCTGTCTTAATGGAAGATATTCAAGAAAAATTATTGAATATTTTATCTTTGTTTTTTTCCAGAGGAAGGTTTTACTACTGGCAAGTTACGACAGACCAAGTTTCGTGGCTCCCTCCTCAACATCCCAGGTCTGAAATCACGTTGCCAGCCGAGAAGCTCAAAGGTAGGCCCAAGTTGTGTCGTATCTATATAAGCAGCTACGGTCCCAGATTTTTCATAAAGATTCCGGGTGTGTGGAGGACACTAACTTGTTAAAATTAAATAATTGTAAAATGCTGACATAATCTGGCACGTATACTGATCCAGGAAAGAATTTCCATGCAGTAAATTGATCTGAACCTTCTCTCTGCAAATCCGCAGACTATCCCAGTATCCCACTTTGGTTGTGATAAATATTCACAAGTTATATTTTGTATTGTTCTTTGCAGAAGCCCTTGAAGGAAAGTTAAGAGCCCAAGAATTGGAGATGGAGGAAGAGGTAAAATTCAATTGATTATTCGGAGCTGTACCTATATTAAATTATTTATTATGCTGCAGATTCTCTGTGGTCCAATGAAAGATTAAGTAGCATGGCTACACGACAGTGGGTCGAGGTGCAATATTCTATGCGATAACATATGACAATGTCGATAAATTTTGAGATAGATTCACAAACATTATTATATATGAAAATTAAAAGCGAATAATTTGTCAAAAGTACTGGAAATTATTCGTGTGCCTAATGTATCAAATTTAATTTTCATGATTGTAGTCCTGATTCTTTAAATGGCGCAAGCAGTTATGGTGTCATTGCTAAGTGACCCAAGATGTCCCAGCTATGATTTATTTCTTGACATTAATTTCTATTTTCCCTCAGGAGGACCATGATTTTGAAGAGTTGGAAAGAGAACTGATGAATGAAAAACGGAAGAAGGAAAAACGGGGAAGAAGAGGACGGGATAGGGACGACGATGCCCTTGACCCCATGGATCCTGCGGCCTACTCAGACATTCCTAGGTACGTTGTTGTTTAATACATAGTAATATGGGACTCCAATTCAGGTTGCATGGTTGAAATTGAACGATACAAATCAGATTTAAATCAAATAAATCAAGTTAGGCCTAAATCAAACTAATCAATGATTTTTATGATAAAAGCAAGATTAAACCTCCTTGACTTAAATCTAGCAAGCCTATTAGTTAGGTTGTAAAAGATTACAATTTCTTTATTTTCATAACAAGGGTGACTGTAGATATATAATCAGGGATGTCATTTAAGATCATTATGATCTTATGTGATGTCATTTTCCGTGGGGCTCAGGGCTATTCAATTTAAAAATCTGGGGGGGGGGGGGGGGTGGTCGGGCTACGATTTTGACCCCCCCCCCCCCCATGCATCTAAAACGATTTTTTTTACCCCCCCCCATGCATTAACTTCGATTTTTTCACCCCCCATACATACATCACAAAAAATTTTCGTTATTACAATGCGTAGGCCTGAATAGAACGATAGTCCCCCCCCCCCCATACATCTACAGTGAATTCCGCGAGTGCCCCCCAAGCATCTACATCGTATTATCGCTCACCCGTACATACATCATACGAAAAATAAACCGGCCCGACCACCCCCCCCCCCAGACTTTTAAATGGAATAGCCCTCAGCAAGCTTTTTCAAAAAGCCTATCACTGTGTCCCAAGTTCAGTTCTTTAACAAATCCAGCCCCTTGTGATAACCTAATACCTGACTTTGATGTCGTTTTATCATTACAGAGGGACCTGGTCGACAGGCCTGGACATCAGGGGCAGTGCTAAAACAGGAGCGGACACAACAGCTTCCGGTCCTTTATTTCAACAACGTCCTTACCCTAGTCCTGGGGCTGTCCTCAGGGCAAATCAGGGCGGGGATACGTGAAGTTTATAGGATATATTAAAGACTCTTTTGAGAGACATTGACACTAAGTGTGTGTTGGATGAAGGATGTGTGAATTCACAGTGTAATTCTGGATTACCCCTGTTCTCTTACGAACTGGAGCATTAAGCCCAGACTGAAGAAAACAAGGATTATGGGTGTGAAAGAGACTTTTGAAAATTGTTTGCAAGAGTGTGCGTCGCCTGTATTTGGTGTACAAAATTGTACATGCTTTTTTAAACGTGAAAACATTGATTCCATTTGTTGTAGTGGACTATATAGTCAAAACTTCATGAGGCAGACTTTCAAATTTACATTGTACATATTATATTATACCAACAAAAATTTGTAAATTGTTGTACAAAATAAATTTTTATTCAATTACAAGTATCAAATTCTTCAACTATTTTGACATTTGAACCAATATAAATTTCACAAGACTAATTCAAAGCACTCAAAAATTTGAAAATGGAAATTGAAATATGGTATTGAATATATAGAGAACATTGATTCAGCAAATTGAGCAAACTGTCAAAGTGGCAGTGAACACAAATACATTTAAAAGCAATTTAAATCCTATGGAAATATTTGTCATTGATATTCAATTACACTCATCATTCTGCTTCAAGAGAGTAAATCGTCTTTTGAAGCATTGCGTGCTTCAAACTTTGGTAATTTGAAAGCAGTGCAACATTTTCACTGTTGAGGGTATGGGAGTCTCTTGAAGTTGAATTTTCAAATCAGTCGTCGTATATGACACGAATATTGGACTCGTCTCTCAGCCTCCCTCTCCGTCTTGTGACGAAATGTCCTCCCTCGGATAAGGAGTCTTGATCGGAGTTGATGCTGATACTTTGACTTTGTTCAGTTTGTCTACTTTGTGAACTCCGTCTACTTTGCACACTTCTCCGTTCCGCAGTTTTGTTGATTCTCATTCTTCGTTCAACTACTTTGCGCCAATCTGGAGGTAAAAAAGAAATGAGTGATATTACTATATGAGTACTTGGAGCCTTTTAGATATTGGGATGGGTGTTTTGGGCATTATTCAGTCGTAGCCAGGGCTTGGAGTGTGAGTCGTGGGAGTCGGGAGAAAATTTTAGGTGGGGTCGGAGTTGGTTCACTTGATAACCGAAGGTAATCGGCACTAATCTCACTAGTTGTTCCCTGTGCAGGTTCGGGGTACCCATGGTCAGTAGATTTAGCTATAGCTTTCATAAAAACAAGAATCCACGGATTGCAAAACGGACAATATCAGTATGACTTTTGACTTGACCAAAAAAATGCTCTACACTTACCCAAAACTGGTTCAACCTTCTTCTTGAACTGTAGGAAAGTGTACCGTTCTTTAAGTCTCGTCAAAAATGACTTCTTCGAGGGGGACAGTTGGCAATGGCAGAGGAGATATATCAATATGTAGCAGATCTGAACACCAATACCCCACTGAAAAGCAAAAAGTCAATTCATAAGAACAAGGGTTATAAACTTATAATCAGCAAACAAGGAGAACAAAACGCCTACAAGTTATGCCTACTTACAACCAGTGGTCGAAATGAAGGGGGGTTGAGGGTGTTTTGACCCCCCCAAATGCTCGTTTGACCCCCTCAAATGCATTTTTTAGAAGGACCCAGAGGGGGTCCTGAAACCCCCCCCTCCCCCAAATACTGAACATGTACAGAGGAATAGGCATGAAGCAGCAAGTAAAGCCTGATCAGCATACAACAACCTCTTGTGATTAGTTCATCACCAATAGGGTATTCAAACATATTTTCTGAGATACAACATGTCTATAAAGTGCCCGGATGGCAATAACTATTCTGTGTCAATAGGATTTTTTAAAGACAGGCTTCCTGGTAATGCAGTTAAACACACACAAATTTTTTTTTTAAAGAAATAGTAAAATTAACGAATGACCTATACATGTATTATTCCTTTGGCAGCAAATTTGTCATTTTTCATGAAATCTTCTATTGAAACTCTATGAAAAATCTACAAATCTCAATTTCAAGTGTGCGTAGGAACCCAAGCTGGCAAATATTAATATTGAAATTTAAATATTAAAGCAACACAATGACACCTACCACAGCAAGAATCAATGACATCCGTATAGTGTTTATGGGCAGTCCATGAACCCGCACTAAGAACTGCATAGTGAAGTCACAATGTGTCGAATGATCCACTCCTCTGAAACAGATAGACATTACTTTTTGAAATAATGCAATGAAATTATTATTAAGTAATTTAAAATCTTGTAACATTCATCCCCAGATTAACCCCTTACTTAGTATTGATGTATTTATGCACTAGGAAGGCTAATTATGTCAGAAGAATGACCCAGCAATGAGGCAAAAGATGGTTGAAACTGCTGTGCAACAAAGGTCCAGGTGAACAAGCTTCAAATCCGGGGGCAGTGATTAGAAGCCAAAGCACTACCAACTGAGCCTGGATTAGGCATTTAGCGCCAAATGAATTGTATGAATCGCACTAACTGTATGCCACTATACAGCTCTGAATGAAGACTGAACAGCAGGCCAAAATATAAAATTATGCAATAGCGGAAAAGTCCAAAACAATCTGTACATTATACAATGTTGTAGTTCAACTGCGCATCATTACAGAACAATCGTTAAAAGCTCAGATATCCTGAATAATATGAATTAGTTAATCTGGATGACTTGATCATTACTTACTTATTAGAGAACTCAATCATCAAGAATATCTCAGGTGCGCTACCCAAACTCGGCAATATGTTGGCGCAGGGCGACTCGGGCTGACAGAAAAAGCTGAAATAGGGAATTTACGATCAATAAGTACATAGATTTACAATTTTACATACATGCTTAACATCGCTCATCTATGTACATATTTCTATCTCTATCACAGGCGTATCCAAATTTATAGAACGATTATGTTGAATTCTGTAAAAGCTTCAAATGCTGACGGCAAAGTACTGCAATCTCATTGAAGGTCTTTCTGAGACCAGATTAGACAAAAAAAAATTGAAACTTAACAGAGTGTCTCCATTTGAATCATGATTTTTTATAGATCTGGAAAATCAACATTGTGAAGCAAATATAATTACCCCAAACCAAAATGATTCTGGCTGTTGTAAATCGGAAATCCCTCCTTAGTCGTGTTGGCTTCACCGTCTACAGGACCCCACACATTCTTACTGGGGTGGCTGTTGATCAAAAGAAAGAAATATTGTAAGAAATTATATTTTTTATTTTACAAATTAAATTACTCGTCCTGCATTGTCAATTTGCAAAAAAAAGGTCGAGACATGATAGTGGTTTTACTGCAGCACCAAAACACCTGAGTCATACAGGTTACAAGCCATCGGAAAAATCCAAAACAAAAGCTTATTGCCTATTAATTATGGTATGATCATAAAAATTCTTACGCCAACATGCTGTTGAAATGCACAATGTCTGCATCTGGAAACCGCTTGATCTTTTCGGGGTGTTTTTCTGACGCCCCAACAACTGTCAGTGTGTAATTTCCAGTGAAATTCTTCCAGTGGCCATCAGCGTCATCCATGTAGGCAAAAAAGGGGTAAAATGCTGTAAGAGAAAAATAAAATATATATTTTTTACATGAAGCAAAAGAAGTTATTATAATATAATAAAATGATCATGAAATTTCAACAAAACATGCATAGCCAATTATATAAAATTCTTATTTTCGTAATGACTCTGTGTCATATTTATACTTATGACTTATGAATTTTGAATGAAGTAATTTTTTAATCAAAAATTTTAGACGAAAAAACTTACAACTGGAAAAATAGAAGCAAGGCACAGCGCTGGGTACTTTGCAATCAAAATACGCCTCCTGGACAGTTGCGAGGTATCTCTGCGAGGTCTTGTGGTCGAAGATGAGAGAGCTAGTTGGGGGACATCCTGTGATGACAGAGAGGGTCCAATGAGTCTGAAGAAATGCATAAATAAATGACGTAAAGTCCTATAAGCTACCCAGTTCTCTGATTCCAGGGATAGATAGTGTTCACTTTGATAAGCAGGGTGCCCACCCAACATCACATAAAACATAATAATGATTTAGGAATAAAGGATTTTTTAAGGTAAAATATTGGAGGATTGCATACACTTTTACAGGACAATATTATACAAATAGTGGATGGTGAGGAGTCCAATATAGGGAATATTGGACGAAGAAATAGCTATATTGGACGAGGCGCTTGCGCCGAGTCCAATATAGCTTTTCTGAGTCCAATATTCCCTATATTGGACGACTTACCATCCACCATTTGTTATATTCTCCACCTTTTGTTATATTCTCCACCATTTGTTATATTCTCCAATATTCTCTGATTTGAATAACTTATCCTGTATAAATTGTCACATTTCAAAAATTAAAAGCAAATGGAAATTTAATCTCTTTTATTTCAAAAAATTCTTGCAATTTAACAATTCAAAGATTCATTGATATACTTTTTAAAAGTACTCTGAATGGGCATTAATAATGCATAACAGTAACATGAATAATATTATCAACAACAGTAATAAAAAATTCATAATATTATCAACAAAACAATTTAGTCTTATTTTCAATTTGTAAATAAATGTAATTTTGTATAGCAAGAGTAAATATGAATTGTATATATATATGAAAAAGGATTTACTTCACATTTAGAAAACGACAAAAATTAAAATTATCCGTTATATCTAGATAATAAAATTATTAAAATTCGGAATAATATCTACAAAATTTAATACTGTCATGAGATTCGAAAGTCACTTCTTAAAGTTATAATTGATGTTTACGCTGCAGTTATTGAAAATTGGTTGAAACACTGTACGATTTTGTGTTTGGGTGGGGAGGATATTGTTGAAATCTATGCCCTGATCAAAGAGCTGCTGCGAAAGCGGCACGACTGGCACTGAATCAAGGATTTGATCACAGACTGGAACTTCTTGAACAACTGGAAGATTAACTACTGGAGCATCAAAAGCATCTTGACCAGGAGAATCATCAGTGGGGGGACTTTGCTGGGGAATTGGAGCGGCTGGGTCAAAGGTTACCGTGCAAGTTTTCTGATGTGCGCTTGTTGTTGTGGATGGGAGTGGAGCGGAGGGAGCTTGATTGCCAGTCAAGGCAGTGCTAATAATGCTGCTCATGGACTTCATTCTGCTGTCAGAGACTCTACTGTACGATTTCAAGCTGGACGTTGATGTGTGCTGGGTTACCGCGATGATGTGCCTTGCCTCCGCACCAGCTTCATCCAACAAAGTGACAGTTGTCGCTCTCAGGCAGTGATTCGTATATCTTCTGGAAAGTTTTGCCTCCTCACTCAGAGTTGCCATCATAGACCCGATCGTCTTCTCTCCTACTGGAACGTTGTCAAACCACACCTTGTCTTGGTCTGTCACCTGAAAAGCACAACACACTTTACGATGTTTTCGTGTTTCAATTCACAACAGCAAAGGATTTTTACATATTATTAAGTCATTTCTGTAATGTTAGAAAATTACAGTTTTAAGCTATCATGGGTATGCTAAATTATCTTGTTTATATTTATATTGATATTATTTATAATGAAATGAATATGAGTAAATAGTTATGATATTGAAAAGTGAACACACCATACTGCTGGTATATGAATTTGTTTTAATGGTATTTTAATGAGTATTTACCCTCTGCTTTGGCCTCTGGAATAAGTAACTGCAGTTGGGATTCAGTCTTCTTTTGTACTTGGTGAAAGTCTTCACCGGGCAGCATTCATCATCATCTGTAAAAAGATAACAAAAAAGTCATGTTCCTTTGCAGATTCACATCATCTATGAGTGAAACTATAACGTGTAAGATCAACAACAAAAAAAGTTTTCGAAATTTGAAATTTATGCTTAATATGAACAGCCTCTCAGTCTCACCTTTAATTTGATACATTCTCACACGTTTTCTATCACTATCTTCTTGGTGATTTTTTGTGCGTTCATCCGTAGTTTGGTATATATACAGAGTCATGTTGTCATCCGTGGTCACAGCAAAATCCGATATTTTCAAACTTCTCAAGTTTTCTCTCCCCCTTCTTCCAAAATGCACCATTAAGTTAAAGAACACTTGTTGCTGTAGAACGCGAGGATTATTACGATTTTCCGCTTCACTAAAGTATTCCCTCAGCCTCCCAAGGTCCTGAGCCGAGATTGGCTCATGATGTGTGATTGCTGCCTTATCGTTTTCCTTCAGAACTCGTTTCATTGCCTTTAACATGGCATTCGACTCGTTAAATGCAGTGTCTTTTGTGAGGTCCATAGCAGATTGGCCTAAAATTAAATAGAGAGCAGAATTTTAACATTAATCAAATTATGTGTTGATCTGATGGTTGTACATAATAATTTATTAATATTGTCAGTATTTGCAGTCAGTACCATGTATTGTCCTTTTTTCATCATGCATTTCACTATGCCTGTCATTTGCGTATTTCAAATTGATTTTAAGTCGTACGGAAGCTTTATGCTTGGTTTCCTGTTAAGAATAAATTTTTATTGACTGTCCTGATTGATTACGACTTTTAAAAAAATTTACAAATTACCTCTTTCCCTTCTCACATTGTTGATGTGTCTGTTGAGGCTGTTTCTTACTGATAACATCGTGGTTCTCTTATAATAGTCGCCCTTCTTTGTCCTCGCCTCTGCAAAGAATTTTCTCAAAACTGGACACAATCCTTCAGGTGACAGCTCTGTCCATTTACCATAGCTGAGATCCCTCAGTTCGAGCTTTGAAGCCAGGAAAGCCTCCAAAATTGAAACAGCCATCTTGTTTGCTTTGTTAGTGTTTTTGGAATCTTTACTGTTGAGCAGTTCAATAAGCTGTTCTTCAGTAAATTCTGGAAATCGAGACATATCTGTGGGTCGAGACATGGCGTCGTCTGCTTGTCGTCTGCTTTCATCAACATCCGTCCGAATAACTTCGGGTGTTTCCGTGTTCGTTTTTTCCAATTTCCACACTTATATTACTTTCTGAACATCTAAATTAGGTTTTTAAAGCCGTAATAAGTTGTAGTTATGTAAACCGTTAAAAATCACCCTTAAAATCGATGCGTTTCACGCAAAAACTTGGCGAAAACCGCCCAAAAGATCGAGAAAACGTTCATGCGACGCCTAGCGGAATTGCGGGGAACTGCGTCAAAGCGACGCCTAGCGTATTTGCACGTAACTGCAGCGTTGCGCGATCCAATATAGCTTTATATTGGACGCGGATACTTCGTTCTGATTGGCTAACACGGCGTAAGTGGAGAATATAAGCTAATATAGAAATTTATGGATTTTTTTCCAAAATAATTAGGCCTATAGGAGGCCCAAAAAATATTAGAAATATAGGAAGAGTTGAAATCCTGCTTAAGATTTTGAAAGACATTAATTGAAGCAATCTATTATACACACAAACCTGCTGATTGGTGTCAGTCACAGAATTCCCCTCGCATTGCAATGAAGTCGGCAAAACGTTCAAATCAACGACAGAAAGACCAAGATTGCCACCAGGGGGAAACTGTTCCGTGACCGTCTGGATATCCCGTATTTTTATCTGAAATTAATACATGCATAACTATGATAACTGCATGAGGGATCAAGGAAAATTTCAGTTTACATTATTGCTATTTGCAACATAAGTTTGAGGCCCCACACCCCATTAAATATATTTTACCAGAAAGTCCACGGCATTCCTGAATTCTTCAATGGTCTTGTTTATTTCAACTTCTATGTTTTTCCGAACACCAGTGTCCACCAGGACATGAACTGAATCCAAATCTGAAAAAAAAAATCCTTTATTGAATGACATACATTTTGTAAGGTGACGACAATTTAGATTTTCAGGAGGGGCTTGGATAGTTCCTCCGTGGCCTAATGGTTAAGAGTGCTTGTTTGCACAACCACTGGCTCTGAGGGCGTGGGTTCGAATCCCACCCCAGAACTCAATTTAGTCCGAGCCCATGGGACATTAAATGGAGGTGGGTTGTATCCAGTGTTCTATGCTGGGGCAACTGAAAGACCCTGGGCATCCCTGAATTAATAGGGTATGTACCAGACTCACAGTCTTCTCATCTCATCATCATACGGCGATCGCCTGCCTCGATATAGCCCACTAAGGTGCTGCAGAGGTGTAAAACACAAACAAACAAACAAAAACAAACAGGAGGGGCTTGAAGTCTTCCTTGAAGTAAAATTATATAATTTGTGGTTGAAGCAACAGTAATTATTTATTTTTAGTGTGTGACATCCTCAAATGATTGTTTCCTCACCAAAAGTAGGTTGTTTAACATGTACGTGCAAAATTACAGCTGCTGTTTGTCTGTAATCAAGAAACAATTCCTTCGGAGAAACGTGAACTTCTATTTCCCCATTATCACTTTCGTACACCTGAAAGCATACAAATTAGTTTTTAAAATTCAACATTCAAATAGTAATTTAATAGAAAATTTTCTTTTATTGTGCAGAAACAAGCATCAAGCTAATAAAAATTAACTTCCTATATATATATATGGGCAACATCTGGCAGCTCATAGAAATATGTACATTTTATCCTGCCCCACATTTTGAACTTAAGTTTTGTAAGATTATTCAACCTTCGGAAGCCGTGCCATATATTCATCATACAGGAGCGCTTCAGCCCATTTGTAATATGTATGTCACATTTTTGCGCTGTTTTGTGCCTATATTTCACTGATTTTCTAGCAATTTTCTTATAACAATATACAGCAGCACCCCTCTCATATGTCGCTCAGTTTATTTTGAGCTTTGTCAATCAATTTCATATTTTTAATGTTGTTTAATTGAAATATCTTAAAATTACTGACCTGTTTGTATCCTTCCGAATTGAAGTATAAAGGATGTGCAGATTGGTCACGCCAGACTAAGTACTGGTCATACCGGGCATGGACACCAACAATGTTTTTCCAAACATCTATGCTATTCTTGCTCACGCCAACGTCTGAACTTTCAATACTATGGTGATGTTCTAAATCCTCCACAGTCATAGAGTATAGGAGTAAACTGTCCTGCGAAAATTGAGGAACGTCTGCTGTTTCCAAAGGGGGTTCGTATTGGTATTGCTGAAAAATAATGAAACATTTGGAAAAATGAACAACAAGAATCTGTCGATTGCAAGGTGTAACGAATCTGCAGGCTGTAAACTTTTGGACATGAGACAAGTAAAGTAGAATAGTCAAAATAGTCAAAATATTTGACACTACAGTAAATGCAGATACTATGATAATTATAATTTTGCTCTGATGTAACATTAAGATATGTAGCAAAAGGAGTGACGCAAGACAGATTTTTGGCTTGATTTTGTTTTCATCTTCAACGTTTTATAAATGGTCAACAACAGGAAATAGGCCTATTAAATAGGAATCTGACTACAACTGCAATTTTCAATTTTCGTATTACCTTGACTGAAAAATAGTTGCATCATTACCATTCAATGAAAGCAATACAACTCTCATTGTGTACCATTAAATAAATCTCTGTGTAATAGTACTCACTGTCGTCTGAGTGACTGATCCTTTTCCATCCATGAGCACTGACATCTGAATGAACTCGTATGGACAATCGTTACTCACTGGCCTGGAAGGAGTAGCACCACTGAAAGAAATATGGTTTAAAATTATTTTTTAAAATCAACATTTATAGCCACAGACATGTTGACAGGATGCAACGTCCCTGTTGTTGTTGTTTCGCTTGACCAGGCAAGAGCTGGAATCAAACCCTGAACTTAGTGATAGGAAGCGAAGAGTGGCACTGACAGACCCACCAAGATAATCTACCCCAGACAAATCCCTTTGAGAATGGTTTTATCATAGATTTGTGTCACAAGCATCTTTTTTAAAATAGCCAATCAGGGTGCAGTATTTCTTTACCCTTCTAAAGTTTATTGACAATTTTAATAGTTGGTTTTGGGGCTACAGATACATAATTATCATCATTTCAAAGCTCTCAGACAGATCTATCCATCCATTCCACAATCACGTCTCTACGACTGCGGGAAGTGAGCGAGACTTGAAATTGGCCACATTTGCATAACATGCGTGTGGGCCAGTATTGTGGGCAAGTCTGAATTTTTCATTAAAGGCTTTGCTGAAGTGCGACTAACCTAAACCCCAAATTTTATAGTGTCTGAAGTACATCCACCCACCTTGTCTGAGCAGTCCTGGCTGTTTCATGCTCCCATTCGGCCATAAACGCAATGTGAGCAAGCACCTGATCCAATCTTGCTTTTCCATGGCACACTTTCACCTTCCAGTTGTCAGACTTGTCAAAATAAATCTGCGTAAAGAAAAGAAAGGTATTTTCTCTACATCAAAATTATTCTCAAGGAGTAATAGGTTCCTTGTAATCAATTTTGAAATTTTTAAAGACCTACAGTAACATCACTGACATTCTCCAACAGCTGAAGGTATCACTTAACTTTCCTGGCTCTAAGTGCTGATTGACATAATTATGAGTTACCCATGTCTAAGGCGGAGTCAATTAATATGCATAGCCTTTATTTGCATAGAATGTTTGCAAGCCTCCCCATTGGCTATCAGGATTTTGGAAGGAGGAATAAGACTACCAGGTGGGCTCCTCTGGTGGTTCTTTTGCTATTTAGTATTCATCTAGATTTTACACCAAGCTTGACCTAGATTGGACACTTTGAACTAGATAAGTTACATTGAATTTCATTCTTAACTTAGGTATATACTTTTCAACTTTCAAGGCTCTTTATGATTCATCTTAAAAAAACGCTCTTACAATTTCCAGATTCCTGTCGATATCAGAGAGCAGTGCAGTCACATGACTTTTGTCAGGTGACAACGAACAACCAATAAGGAAGTCGAATGAGAAAGTTGGGTAAATTTTGATGAGTTCTGTGGAATGACGCTCACCAGCCCAGATCTGAAATGATAAATCACAAAGTATTCTTCAGCTCACAAATTTTATGCAAATTTTGAAGTTGGAATGACAAGTAGTTAGGGCTAGGCGAGTTCTCTCCCAGCTGACAATGCACGTGAACTTCACGTGATAAACACAGGGGGAAACTGGTGAACATGACATAACTGAGAGTTATCACGTGTTTTTGTTCACGTGAGAAAAACTCCCACATTTTCACGCGATAACCACGTGATGAATGTCACCAGATTAACGCTTGACCATCTTCACCACATAACTGAGAGTTATCACGTGTTTTTCTTCACGTGAAAAAACTCCCCAACTAGACCCCGAAGTCAGTCAGAGTTAAAACTCTGACTTGCTTTACAAGAAAATTTTCGGACACGGATTATTGTGTAATACACAAATGTGTCAATTTTTATGGAGGTTTTATGTTTTATAGGCTATACAAAAGTACTAAATAGTTAGAAACACTTGTGCTCTTTATGCCCTTTTGAATGGTACCAAAACCATTTCTGTGAGATGAAAATTGGCTAAGTTATGCAACTATGGCTTGACTTTGGCTGACTCAAGTCTGACTTGACCAGACTGAACATTAACTTGCTGCTTGGGAACCTAACTATGACTTCACTAGTCGACTTTATAGAGTCGACTTCAGGGTCTATCCCCAACATATTCACGGGATAACCACATGATGAATGTCACCAGATTAACGCTTGACCATCTTCATGACATAACTGAGAGTTATCACGTCTTTTTCTTCACGTGGTTAACTGGTGAAGATTGCCCCCAAGAAATATAGATGGAGCCACCCATACTAGAAACACAGCTATGCACCCAGTTCCGCACTAATTTTACTTTAACTGAGTTTAAACTAATTAAACAAATGATTATGATTTCTAAATCTGGATTAATACACAGTGTATGGTGAAATGATGCTTATTAGCTCAAAAAGTTGCACATATTGGATATTATCACTAAAGACTAGTCATCCAAAATGTGAATCAAGTATGACTACAATCCTTGATTCTGGTAACCCTTAAGAAGACTGAAAAGAGCCTCACTGCATCACACTGGTTGTGACAAATTTTCAGCAAGTTCTTGTGGCTTTTACTTCAGCCCTACAGCTATTGAAAGCCCAAGATAATGCTTGAAACAGTCTGAGTTGACTGGCTTCATCAGGAGCTAAGTTAACCGGTGGGAGATTTCGCCTCTTCTCAAATAATTCTAACTGGTGAAGATTGCCCCCCAGAAAATCATGTGGTTAACTGGTGAAGATATTCACCAGAAAATCATGTGGTTAACTGGTGAAGATATTCACCAGAAAATCACGTGGTTAACTGGTGAAGATATTCACCAGAAAATCACGTGGTTAACTGGTGAAGATATTCAACAGAAAATCACGTGGTTAACTGGTAAGATTGCCCCCAGAAAATCACGTGGTTAACTGGTGAGAAAATCACGTGGTTAGCGTTTGCAATAACCTATCAGTTTTCCACGTGATAACTGAGGGGCAATTTCACGTGATAACTCTCAGTTAACCACCAGTTTTTGTCAGCTGGGCTCAGTAGCTGTTCTGATTCATTGTGAACGACTTGTACGGTCCTGGTAGCAGGGCAAGAAAAAAAGTGAATTTCCAGGCAATTTGATTAGTAGGCCTATGACAAAATTTACCACAAATGGTCGCGAATCAAGCAACTACCTCCAAGTCAGAAACTTGGACCTTTCTTCAAAGATTTCCAGTGAAATTTAGAAATTTCCAGGCAAAACATACTCAAATTCCCTACATTTTCCAGTCATGTTTGGGAGTTTTTAATCATATCATGTGACTCAACTTTAACTATATAACCTTTCGGGTTTTTGAAATAACAAAGCATGCTTGACTGCTGAGACTAACATACCTGAAGTCTGAAAAATTTACAACGAAAATATTTTTTTTCCCACTCACCTCCTGTTTCTTTGTCACAAAATAAAAGAAGCTGTCGTAGAGGTTGCTAAAAATGATGATTTCGTTGCCTGTGAAATTTCCCCTCACTTCCCAACTCTCTCCTTCGTCATGACTGGAAAGAAAAACAGGAATAGAATATAACTTTCCTATTTTCAATGATTTCATTGTAACTGTTCTGTTAATAATTGTTATAACAAAGATAGGGTAAATAAGTTTGGCTTTGACCTTTTAGAACATCAATCTATCTTTATCAAAGAAAATTTACTCATTCTCTCTTGACTTTTCAATCATCACCAGGCCTGGACACAGGTGGGGTATCTTTATTCTAATTCACACTTACAGTCCCACTTACAGTCAGCGAATGACATTCAGCAGCTAGGGGACATCAATGACCTCATAACAGGCCCTATCCATTGCGTTGAAATGAACTGGCAATCTGTCATAGAGTAACTTGTGACCTCATTGATATTCAGTGCTCAGACGGTGACTTGTTTTGATAGCATTGAAAGTATAGCTATGACCTCACAAATTATGAGTCATAGGGAATAACATGGCATGGATAGGGATATGACCTCACAAGGAACATTTTCAGTCCAATTATTCTGCAAGCACTTGACATTCGTGGACTGTAAGAATCTGAAAACACCAACCTGACCAGAACAGCATCTCCCCAGAGGAATAAACTGTGAGAGGAGGAGGAGGAAATGCCAGAAATTTTGAAATCACTCAAATTGGATCGATGATAGGCTTCCTCAGAGGGATATTTCGGCTTCAAGATTTCTGTTGGAATCGATTCATTGTGACCTAGAAATGAGACAAATTAGAAAATCAGGGTTTTCACAAAATCTCAGGAATAAAATTCCACAACTTTCCATATGCCCAATTTTTGCATTTTCCACGACCAATTCTTCACTCTCTGAGGACGAGATGCACCCGAATAGAACATTATAAATTGGAAATATTTTTTACCTAAATAGGCCTACATTTTGTAAAACTAACAAGGCCGTATACTTACCATTAGAGTGAACATGGATCAGTTCGTACGACCCATTTTCATCTCCGAGAAGAAAAAAGAAATCTTGTAACCCGATGGGACGGACACAAGCGCTAATGATGTAACATGTTTGCAAATGTAGGGAAACATTGCAAACTGAAGCACTTGAGAGGGGACTAAACTGAACTGGTGAAGCTGAAAAGACAACACATCAACTGATTATTCAACAGAGTTCATCAAATTCAAATAATCAATTTTTACCACTTTTTTACTCCAAATCACGGCATGGAATTTCATTCCTAAGATTTGGCAAATTACAATAGTTGGCATTTACACCGCCAACAAGGTAACTGTGTTGTTGCTCTGCCCCATTATATTTCAAAGTCAATGTGACGGGTTAGCACAAGTTTACGGCAAGGTGGGTTTTTGCCGAAAACTAGCCCAGTAACTTTTCTGCCGTAAACTGTCCTTAACCCTATATTTACCTCAAAATGCTAGGTATTTTGGAAATTAAACAAAATATTTAAGATTTTCCTATTTCTTAATTATCAAAACATGCATGTCAGTAATAAACCTACTGACATATAAACTGCATTTCGATCATTAAAAGGCATACACTGTATTTACCTATTTTTGGACTTTGGGATGTAGTAAATTCAGGCCGATTTGGAGTAAAAGGCATTTAAGGCAGCAAAAGGCGATGTTCATCACTTTAAGGCAGTGTACAGCAGTTTAAGGCAGATGCTGTGCCTAAAACAGTTAACGGCAACCGTTTTCCCAACCCAGCTCTTGATAATAACATTAGACAAACCTTGACGAGCACTGTAGTGAGCAACATACACCTCATCTTTATTTTGACATCCTCCAAGAGCCAGGATGTTGCGCCCTCTAGGAGCAAAGTCAGAGGGAGCTATATACATTCTTTTTATGCAGACGTCTAGAATCCTCCATGCTTGACCAACTCGTTCGTTCCACGACCAGTTCTTGTTGTTCACATATCGGACAGAAAAATTGCCAGCAACCTCCCAAACACCAGTCTGAAAAAAATCATGTACACTCTTTAATGGAACAGTACAATGGTATGATATGTCTTCAGGCCAGACATATTCAATTTTTAGATTCTCGGATCAACTGACCCAACAGCCTCCACACAATTTTTTATTAAATTGACATAATAAAAATTTAGACCGACCAAAGAAAAAGTGCTTCGAGAAGATCCGAGAAGCCAAACATCAATTATAGGATTTAGGCTTGAGTCTGGTCCAAGTGGTCTTATTACCAAAAATATTATTGAACAAAATACTAAAATGATTTGTCGAATGTACCTTGTAAGCAATCAGGATGCGATCAGGTAAAGACAAAACTTTCAAAGGAGTTGGACTGGACACACAATTGCAAAGGTCAACACCATCCATGCTGTCCGAGGCCTGCAATTATAATCATACAAATTGAGAAAATTGCAAATGCAACCCAAAACAGATGAAGACAAAACTTTTCTCTCTTAATATAAATTTTAAATTCAGAATATAACTATTCAACACATAAACACAGGCCTGCATATATGTGTATGGTCACAAGCATTTTCTAAAAAAAAATTAAAATAAATTTTAAGAAAACAATTATACAAAAGATTATAAATAGATTGATAAGACATTTGATATTTCAGATACAGTGCAGGCCTATACATGTATATAATATCATTAAAATATTCTGGCTCTGAACTTATTTGGTTTTAAAATTGTTCTTAGTCTTGAATCTTCAGAGAAGTAGCTAGGTCTCAGTATCAAAACAATTAAAAGAAAATGAACCAGTATCATCAAATTACTCAGTGTACAAGTTTTTGATATTACCTTTAACGTTTGAACCAAACCGTTGCCACGACTGCCGAGATTAAAAGAATCATTCCCGATTGGTCCAATGGAAAATACGGAAGAAAATTGCGAAATGGAAGGAAAATTTTCCGAGATTCCATAAATGGAAGTCTGGTTGTCTAAGGGACTTCCAAGGGATGGAAAGAAAGATTTGGAATCTACAAAACCGGACAAGAACTCCCGCTTTCTGAAAAAAGAAATTATTAAAAAATGTGAAATACTTCTAAAAAGTTATAATGTAACTGAAAAGGAACAGTTCAACTCCCTTTTCTTTTGAACCACAAAATATATAATAATTAGGCTAATAATACAGGCCTCCCTGGGGTGACCGTTGGCATCATAATTTTACTATGACATCACAATCTAGTGACATCATACAATTTTGGCACCACCATAGTGAGATTCCCAATTGGTGCTTATCGTTTCTGTGCTATATATCTATATAGCTAATATTTAATTGATGAAGATACTTTCGACTGATTGGGCCAATAAAAGGTGAGACTTACATAATTAATTTTTCGCTTCTCAATTTATTTGCGGCACTTTCTTTTTAAAGGTCAATCCATAACGGAAAAAAGAGCTGTAATCTCAATGTTTACAGTGCCAATAAATTAAATCAAATTGTAGGTAAGGTTTTTTTTTGTTTTCAGAAAATTGGTTGGGTCTGTAGATATGAAAAGCTAAAAAACAATTATGTCTGGCCTAATCTTAATGTACTTACACAGACTGGTGGGGCAAAGAAGCCATGCCGTCTGTATGGAGATGAACGTTGAACACAAAATTCTCCCTGTCCTCCAAAAAGGGAACTACCCACACTGGTTCACAGAGTTTTGACTTGCAATTGTCAGCTGAAATGGCAGAAAAAAGATTAAAAAAAAAAAGCTTTTGCCTTAGGCCTATAAGATGATGCGAAAATAGAACTTCTTTTGCTCGAAACGTATCCTTCTTCAACAATCTTAAATAATTATTCAACATTCAATAGCAGGGTGTCCAGTCAACATTGCATAAAATATAATACGAATATATAAAATACCGGAAAATGATAGAGAAGAAGATTTTATCTCTTTTACAGGTAAATATAGGAATTATTCAGGGGAATTATTTGGGGTGAAATAATAGGCAATCTTCGCATGATGAGTTGATCATGACAAGAGACATTTGTGAAAGATAATTTTCTCACCAGGTTTAGACAAATCTTGCATTGTCACAGCCTTCAAAATCTTGCGTCTTGAGGGCACGACTATCCCATTAGTGGAAAATGACCTATACTCAATCTCAGCACGAGGCACACCGCCTTGGAGAATGACTGAGCGGGTGAACGCGTGGTCTTGTTCATCCTAAAATTAGTAAATTTGAAATATTTCTTACAGAACATTCAGGTAATTTACCGTAAGGCCACACATAATTGATAATGATTGTTAGCTTCGCGGACCTGCCAACGCAATAGATTTTCTGGCGACAGAAAAAAAAAAGTGAAAAAAAAAATTTTTTTTTTGACATTATAAAAATTTTTTTTTTGTCCTACTGACCGACCCTAGAAAAAGTGCCTTGAGAAGATCCGAGAAGCTAAAGATCAATTATGTGTGGCCTTACCATAATACCCAGATAGACTGTTGCCTTTTTTTTCCTAGGTTAATATGCATTTAAATCATAATATCTTAACGAGTTAATTAAAATATTAAAGAATGTTCTTTTAAAATTTACCAGAATCGAAAGCGGTTTCAACACTCGTCTGTTAATGTGAAATCAACCAATGTGTGCCTAATCATCACATACAAGCCAATACCTCGATCTAATTTTGTTACTGGAAGTGAAAGACCAAGCTCCAAATGGACAATTCAACAATGGTGGCCATTTTGTAGTGGTTGATTTTTTAATAGCAGCCATCTTGGTTTTCTCAACACGTTGTCGATACCTGTACCAAATTTCATAACTCTTAAGCGAAATACTAAAGTCACAGTGGGTAGTTCAAGAACGGTGGCCATTCGGTAGTGGCCATTTTGGCAGCCATCTTGTTAATTAATTTTGATTGTTGAATCAAACCGTTTTATTTAAATCAACCATCTTTGCATGCCACATGAAAACAAAATGAGACAAAAAATTCTGAAGATCAGCCATACCCTACCAAGTGTCCTTCTGGGTGAAGTGCGTCATCCACATCTTTTGCTGACTGAGAAAATTGCAGCACATGTGGTGTTAAATGTTGAATATCCTACAAAATAAAAAGCATATATATGGTATATTAATATAATTGACTTGTTTACAAAATAAAAGCAAGGTCTTATAAATTTTTGGTGACTTGAAAGTCACTTTATGTTCTCAATGGGCTGACAATTTTTGGTTATTTGTTGTTTTATGTTGCTCACATAGTTGGAAAAATAATGTAGGACCTTTAGGTTTAGGCTTTTAGTAATTACTGGAAATGGAAAAAATTCTACTATTTCGATTTTCCCAAGACATTCATTATTGTAACTGAAAATTTTCATTAAAAATTGGGAAAAAAATTCTCTCAAAAATTTACAAATTCAAAAAAATATAGCATGAAACAACTCACATGTAAGGTGTGTTCTTGCATGACAGTTAAAATCTTCGGTGGTTTTTCCGCCGGCACCTTGACCTCAATGTGTTCAAGCAGTTCAGAAAATTCTGCATCATAAAAATTAAAGGAAAAGTTTTCGGACTTTTCCATTATTAAAATTTTTGAAATCCAATCACTACGTGCTCCTCTAAAATTCTGCCAGCAGAGGAGGTTGACAATGATGCACTGGAAAATCATTTTCGGGTCTGGAATATGAAATTTAAAAGGATATTTGTTATAGGGATGCACGGATATCCGGCAAGGTATCCGGTATCCGGCCGGATATTGGAATTTGCAGGATATCCGGTATCCGGCAGAATTAGGGTGTAAGAACTGGATATCTGGGATGCTCAAAAATAAGGGAAAAGCTACAAAAATGTTGATAATAAATAAAGGAATGTGACAAGAACAGAGTCCAAAACATAATGTTACCATCTTTAAAATTTTAATCCAGTTACAGAACATAACAAAAAACATTCCATCAAAGGAACGTCCTCCTACTGGACAATGGCGGACATGATATCTTTCGGCTCTCGGAAAATTTAAATATTTATGATCAACCGCGAATGCCGAAAAACTTCCTTTTTCGTATGTTTATTATCCGGTTCCTACTATCCGGTTATTATCCGGTATCCGGCAGTAGGTGTTGCCGGATTATCCGGTATCCGGTATCCTGCTATTTTCACTATCCGTGCATCACTAATTTGTTAAATAGTGAAAATACAATGAGGGGGGGGGTAGGCCGGGGGGGCAGGCCCAAGCCCCAAATTGGCAATGGGATGCTAACTTTTCACATGGTTCAGGCCAACAGGTGACGTCTACCTGGAGGTCCTGGCATTTCGGAGCATTAATTGATACAGCTGGACGGGGGAGCTGCTCGATCCCAGCTCCCAGTTAAAATTTGTTAAAAAATTATTAAAAAATTTCTGGAGTCTTCAATGGCGCTCTATCATGCCTCCAAAATCGTCATCCCCCCCCCCCCGGCCAGCAGTGCCGGCCTGCTGGGAATAACTGGAGGGTCTCGAGCGGGGTGGCATTGCATGCCATTCTATGGGGGGGGGGACTAAATTTGTATTTTAGCCAGGGGTGCTGGAGCAGTGGGGGGGGGGGGCAAAGGGCGCCCATATGCTTCCTTCACCCCTGATTTTAGCCAGTGTTTGAAATTGCAGAGCAGGAGGGGGGGTACGGGGGTCGGGGGGCACAGGTCCATGTGGGGGCACCTTTTTAGCCAAAACCCTAGCTCTGCAGGTACTTAGCTTGAAGTTGAAGTTTGAGGGGTGGGGTGATGGGGGGGGAGGGATGACAGAAGCAGTCTGATCGACCTGGTCTCAGACCATTTCATCATTTTGTAGAGCTCAGAGGGACATTGCAAAAAAAAAGGGCACAAATTCTTTGACTTGGTTACTCTGCAAGTTGATTACCCCTTACCAAACATCATCTCTTGGACTTCACAAGTTCAAAATATAAGGGAACTTCTCGATTTGCCACGTGGAGGGATCCATGTATCATTTCGCGCCATTTCCTTGTTCCAAATTTAGCACCTTGCGGTGACGTCACAGATCTCGGGGCCCACGTGATTCGGCCGAGAACAGTGACGAGAAGTGTGCACATGCCTTGGCGGCCATTTTTGCAGGGATTTTGCGCATCATTCTCTTATTGAACAAGGATTTTCTCACGTTTTTAGACTGTAAACAGCTCAGAGACTGTTCTAGGGTGTTAGTTTATACCCTTTTCTATTTGAAAAAGACTGTTTTGTGTTGTTTGATTTCGTGAGAAGGGCAGAAACTGTGATGTCTGCAAGTGTAGACCAGGTCAGTCATTTCAAAATGTCTTTTGGCATGTCGTGTCGTTTTCGGCTCAACTTTTATGTGTGCATTTTCTGAAGCCGGTTGGATAATTTTGCAATTTTCCGTTAATGCTTTGTGCTTTCTGTTTCATGAACGTTGCAGAGGACCAAAGGACAGTCGAATCAAGGTAGGTTGACGCCGAATTCACTTGTTCCGGCTCTTTGTGAAACCAAATTGTTGAAGTGCAATTTCCTGAACTCCCGAACTGGATCTTGGTTTTGAAACTTCCCCCCAATCCACAAAATTTGTCAATGGGACTTCGCCAGTGCACACAAGATTCTTGCACTCTTGAATTAGTGCTGTGTGCAAGCAAAAACTACTGTGATCTTATCAAATTGATTAAATCTTGAGTCATTAAATCATAAATTAAAGTTGTCACGCTGCATAAAAATGTCAGGTTGGCCCCCCTCACGTGACGGGTTATGTGTATTCAACTCTTCAAACTTTTGATCCTGGTTCAGGCAAAGATCTAACCAATCAGACAGGTCAGGTTTTGCTTGGTGATTGATTGTGTAAGTGCAGTATGCAATGGTCATCATTATGCCAGTTGGAAAATATTCACATAGTGTGACACTAGTAGACTAGCTAGTAAAATTTGACATATTTTATCCAAAATCCTTGTAAATATCCTTGTAAATGTAAATATGCATTGAAGGAAGCCAAAGGGGTATACAGATCTGCTTAAAATATGACAATTTAATTGTGTTAAAAGGGCGAAGTGAAGGGTGTCAAATAAATTACCAAAGCCCTCTTAAGTGATTTGAGGCTTTATAATTGCAGTAATCTTGACTGGTCAACTAGTTATTTGGAATGACATGATTATGTTGGGGTAATTGTTGTGCAACTAACCGGGAGTGCATTATTAGCACATGTATTGTCTTTTAGAGTTGAGATGAATTTCAATCTTAATTCCTTCCAATCAAACCATTTTCCAGAAGTTCCGACTGATTACATGCTTGTGAATTCTGAATTTTACTTCATTTTCAAGACAAGCACATAATAATGTATGGAAATTAATACCCAGTTATATTCCTAAAATCTGCAATTATAGGACTGTATGTGACCTATTGTGGGCTCTGTGCTTCTAACTGTCGCATTTATCAGTAGAATCTATTGTCTTAAATTTAATATTTAGATTATATAGGCCAATAATGCATTATGTATAGGGGCCAAAACAATAGGTTACTAAGTACTTTGAGGATGTACTTTGACCCTATAATCTAAATTTCTATGAAGCACAATAGATGCACCTTAAACATGTTAAATAGGCCAAATTAGCATTAGATATTGTGTATAGTGATGTGCCTTAAATGCATGAATGTTAAGTTTATAAATTTGGGTGAGGGGAAGTTTTAAGGCCATACGTATTTTCTTCCTGGACTGGAGTTTCATAAATGTATTGTCTGAACTCTTCAAGAGAAGTTCCAAAAATATGTTTGAAAAGATTTTGTGTCATTTGTGGGTGTGTCTAATTATGTGTCTCAAAATATCTTGACCATTGATTTGATTATTGATTATTGGAACATTAATGATTATTATGAAATTGTATCCTTAGTACAGAGTATACTTTTTCTTTTTCATATTTATTCATATACAATATATCATTGTATGTATATAAGTATATTATCTATTCATTGAATTAGGGGAAATTCCGGAGACTATATATTTTGTTGTTTCTGAGAAGTATGTCCCATTTCATTCACCAGGAATGCGAATTTATTTGATTTAAGAATGAATTGATATTCATACATGAAATTTTTAAGTTTCTGTGGAAGTTAAAGTTATTTAATTTATGAATGAATTATTAATGAAAATATTATTTTCAGTGTCCAATGGTCCCGGAAAAGAACATATGAAAGAGGAATTTGATGGTTATCTCACCCAGCCACCTCAGGTTTGTGAAATAAAATAAGTTTGTGAATGATACATGGTTGTAAAGTTGTTTTGAAAATTTAAATTTTGACTAGCATGATATCCGTTAAATGTGGGGGGGGGAGCAAAATACGAAGTATAAATTTTGAACATAAAACCCAGCCTAAAACCTTTTAGTGGTTGAGAAAAGATTGCATACAAGTTTTTGTGGATGGGCAACTTAAAGTTTGGCCGGGAAAAACGGAGGGGTCCATGAATTAATAGTAGGATTGACAACCTCGTCCAATTTGTCCTGTACTCCGGGACAAAAAAGGAGTTTGTGGATGCTTGTTTTGCCGCAATAAAGAAGTTTAAAGTGGCAAATGGGGGCGGGGGCTAACCATTAATATAATAAGTAGCATTTTGAAGAAAATGTGTAGTGTGGGCCAGGCCCGGCCAGCAAATGCCAAAAACACATCTGGCCCCCAAAGACAGGAGCACCCTACTAGACCAGAGTCTCTGGATCCATTGAACAACTGAAAGCCACTGTCAAAGGGTTTTTTCGATTACCCTAACTTGGGGGGGGGGCGGTTGGTCAAGAGTTAGCGTGCTGGGCTGCTTGGAAATCGCTGGATCCAGCCCCAATCGACCATCCATCCAATATTACCCAAATTGATATGCATGTCATTGACTGAAGGTTTTCTTGAATGGTTTCTAAATTAACAAAAAAACTTCTTTGACTTGAAAAAAAAAAGGCTTTAAAGCTTTTATCCTATTGTCATTTTGAAAGCAGTGGTCAACTTACTGAGTTTGCTCCTATTGTATGATGGCTTGTCTGGTTTTGCTCTTATGATCAAGGTGTATTGTACAGTGAGTAATGGTAATGTTTTGTTATCCAAGCTATATACACACTGATACATGGACAGTAAAATATAATCATGAAATATTGTCATAAACATGACATAGATATTAGTATGACTAAACCATTGTCATACATACATAATCTTAGCTTAACAAATGCAGAAAAAATGTTAAAGTGCATTGGTATTCAGGTGTTGCCAAGATACTGACCCCTGTTTAAGCTTGTGCGTTTCTTGAGCATTACATGCATGTATTGACTTTTGACTAAAAAATATTTTGTATTTCAGGGTGCCTACGGAACAGCTATGTCGAGTCCCAACGTCTCTGAACCGCCCTACATGCCTAACTACTACCCCTCCATGTCCTTCCCTTATTTGGGCCAAGGGGGCGTGAGCGATGGATCTTGGTCTTCCGCGGACCCAATGTCCTTCTTGAGCGGAGGTTACGGACAGATGAACAGTGAATATGGCGGCATGTTTAGTGGTTTCGGATACCAACCTGGATTCGGCTGGGAGTTCTCCGGGGGCGATTATAGCGCCTGGGGTCCCAGCAACACGGCAGGAGGGCGCAAGGAAGAAGGGCGTCCCTACGCCGCGGACGCTTATTACGGAATCGCTCCCCCCGATTACGGACACATGAATGGTGAGGTAGACAGAGACATGAAGGCGGTGGAGCAAGGCTTTAAGGGCGTGAGTATCAATGAACAGCACCACAAAGGAGAGATAGTGCGTGATCACCACCACCATCATCACCACCACCAGGCTATGGCTGACGGACCCTCGGCGTCCGGCTCCCCCGCGGGACCCCCTCCTAACTCTGCTCCTCCCAAAAAGACATGGGCCTCTATCGCAAGCCAGCCAGCTCGGCCCCAAGTCAAACTGGCCTCCAAGAGCATCCCTAGAGCTCCTATGGTGCCCAAGCATAACATGGACATAGGCACATGGGACAATCGAGGAGGGGCCGTTAAGGGGGCACCCCAACAGAGACAGGCATGGAGCGGCGGTTCAAGCCGCGGCAATCGATCCGGTGGGCCAGGGGGTGCGTATAACTCTCAAGGGGGCGCCAGTGGTCCTTCTGATAACTCTAGTAGCGCCAACAACAACGGAATGCCGAACAATGCTAACAACAACTCCGCGCCCCTTGTCAGTACCCCCTCTCACCCCGTGTTAGAACGCCTTAAGTCTGCCAACCAGTACAACCCTAAGGACTTCAACCTCAACCCGAAAGGAGTTCGCTTCTTCATCATCAAGAGTTACTCCGAAGACGACATTCACCGCTCCATCAAGTATTCCATATGGTGCAGCACGGAACACGGAAACAAGCGCCTGGACGCCGCCTACCGAGAGAGGGAGCGCAAGGGCCCCGTCTATCTGCTGTTCTCCGTGAACGGCTCCGGACATTTCTGCGGCATGGCTCAGATGATGAGCCCGCTGGACTATAGTGCCACTTCGAGCGTGTGGGCCCAGGACAAGTGGAAAGGACAGATGGAGGTCAAGTGGATCTACGTGAAAGACGTGCCCAACTCCCAGCTCAGGCACATCCGCTTAGAGAACAATGAAAACAAACCGGTGACCAATTCCCGAGACACCCAGGAGGTCCCTCCCGAGAAGGGAAAGCAGGTTCTTAAGATCATCCACAACTACAGACACACCACTTCCATATTCGATGACTTTGTGCATTACGAGAAGCGCCAGGAAGAGGAGGCCGCCAAGATTCAGGTAGATATAAAAAACTGACAAATAATGTATACATGTTAAAACTATGAAAAATAAGTTGCTCTTGGTTCCAGGACCAGGTATGTATATTATACAAAAGACATAGGCATTTTTATCACAAATTTGTTGGTGAAATGATCCAAGTTTTTACCCGAGGATCGGACCCTTAGGCTGCCCTGAGTCTAGGGGGCCAGACACCATAATCCAAAACTAAACCCATTGTCCTCCTTAGACTACCAGGGTATCTATCCCAGACTATCCGAGGGTTTAATGTGCCTTGCACAGTATTTTTGATATTCTATTAAAATTTTTCTGAAATGTTTCATAATTCCATACGCAAAGATTTTCTCAAAAGTTTAAGTCCATCAAAAAGTAGATCTTTGTGTAAGGAATTATGTAACACAAATTTGTAAAAAAATTGTAAATATTCCTTAAACATAGTGAAGTAAGAGAATATATTATAAACAGATAGATTGAAATGGTAGAATTTTCGCTCACGGACATCTGAACTTAAAATGCTGCACATACAACATTGTCATGCTTCAATTTTCACTTGGTGGCTTATAGTTTTGGGTTCCCCTAGTGGATATAACTCGAATTAATGAAACTTCCATAAATGTTGTATAATGTAGTTCATTTTCCCTCTTATGTGCACTGCAATGCTATATTCTTTGCTAACATTGTTATCACTCTCCGCAAATCACTGTGTAGATTGGATAACTTCTCACTTGACATATATACCTAAAAAAACATAGGAGTAGTGATGATGCTTAACCTCATTATTGATCTGTCCATTTTCGTTCGGCGGTTTCTTTAGTAATTGCCTACAGCTGTTGTGTTGTTTGAGGTTGTGGTCAAGCAAACAAAGTTATTGATCGCAATTTGAAGTACAACTTATGATCATGATGTTATGGTTCGAAAAAGTTAATCCTGTTGTTATTTATGCCATTTGAAACTTGTGAAGGTAAACAATACAATAGACTTTTGTGTCCTGAAGAAATGGAAAAATTAAAAAAACCATCTTTCAAAACTATAAAATATACATTTTTTGCCAATAACCTGAGATGCACAGACAGGCTTACAGGACGAGGGTCCAGAGGTTCCAAAAACCGACCGGTTGTCAATTTGTGGCCTATTCCATATAAGGAGATGGGGGTCATAAAATCTTAATTGATCAAGAGAGCTGATTGGTTTCCTGAAAATGATATTAGCCAATTAGAAGAGGGGTAGAAATTGCATAATTATTCTAATGCTATACTTCAACTTCAGAGCTCTATAGAACCTTTGATATTTTGGGGGTCATAAAGTTATCCTATTTCTGACCAATCAGATTGAAAGATGACCTGCCAATCAAAGTTACAAGACAAAATCCATATTAATTCAATATTTTCCTTAATTTCTTAAGAAATATGAACTTTGAAAAACCAGAAATAACACTAATTGTGTGAAATTGTACAGTGAAACGAAATATATAAAAATTATTGGAATAGATTTAATATATCTCATTGTATTCCATTGTTTGTGAAGAGGAATGAGAGATGTTGACTGTTTGGAGGTTGGACACAAACTGACCATCGGTTCAAACACCCTGCTTTTATAGGAGGTCCCCCTCCTTTAAACCATGAAATGACATTAATAAAGATCAGTGAAATATGGATTAATGTCAGGAAACATCAACATGATTGTATTATATATTTCATAACACTCATTTCCGCAGTTATTTTCTATGGAGTGCCATAAATTGTAATGAGATAAGGAAAATGATTCTGAGATTTAGCTATTCTTTGTGACTTATCATTGATTTATTGTTGATTCACTGATTCACTGATTCATTCTTTATCTCTAATCCTTGTTTTGTAATTTCAGGCAATGACACAAGATGGCAGTGGCGACCAGGGCCCGCCCCCTAGGGACAGTGGCAAGAGTAGCCGAGAGAATGGTCGGGGGGACAATAGGGAGCGCAGAGGGGGTAATCGATCCTCTAACCAGAGCAACTAGGTGGCGCCCCGTTGTTGACCCGCCCTTATATGGGCGTGAGGCCCATATTTGGACATGCCCTTATATGGTGTCGTGCTGGTTGGGAAACTGCACTTTGGAACTTATTATAAGAATTAAAAGACTCCTTGGACTACAACAATTATTATAAGTTGATTATTGGTATGGAGAGAACTCATATAGTCTAATGTTTTCCTTACATATTCTTAATAGAAGCTGTTATCTTTGAGGCTACCCCTTTCGTCCACGTCCCATCCACGTCAATATGTCACATCCTTTTGTCTCGGCGCACCCCTTTTGATTTGCTTCGTATCGCAACTTGTTGGAGGGAGGAGCGCACATCGTAATTACTCGCAAGTCACGTAATTTACGGAACGTCCTGTAGTTCTACAAGCCGTCGCTGTCTCCTCGTTCGCCCAAGAGAATCACACACCCACGTCGCTTACTTCTGTCGAATTCTGTCAAATTTTTCCTTCAATATTTCAATATGATATTTGTGGAATTGCATTGTATACAGTATGATGATTATTTTGGCACAACACGGCAATGTTTCATGTTTCTATAATGTTATGACCACTGAACATGTTTGAAGTGAGGTAGTTGAATCACTGTAAGTCAAAGAAATGAAATTATTGATAATAATGTGACAGTGTACACCCATGTGAACATACCGTTTAAATACATAACTCTCCCGCTAGCTAATTAAATGTCTGTGCTATCCTTCAATAGATCACTGTTTGTCCCACAGGTAGTCTTGTATTAAATTGTCTAAAACCTACCCTAAAATTTGTAGCTCAAATGAAAATGTTGAAGTGAATATTTTTGACTCTTGAGTAGCTCCAATGAACAGTTTAAATGTTGAAATATAGAGGAAGTTTTGTTGTCACACTGAATATGTAAACCAATTTGGAGTAATTTGTCGGTTTATTCTTTCAAACTGCACTTACGAGACACCCAGTTATTGTGGAATTTTGTGAATCTTCACAATTTCGAAGAATATAGAAATTGAGACAATAGCCCTTTGATATATCGTGGTGACATTTTCAATTGCAATTATGTTTCCCCTCCCTCAATATGAAATTTGAATTTCCCGCCCTGCTTTCTTGGCCCCCTGGTGGTCATTGTATGTACCCTGCTTATGGTAACAATTTAGTTCCGATTTTTTTGTTAGGCACTAATTTGCGCTTTCAGTCGTACATCTACAGATGTGGTTTGTGATTCGATTAATTTTGCCAAAAGTTATTAAACGATTATTAATATTACTGTTAATTGTTATTCCAATATGGCATATATATCAAACTTTACGATCGGTGAATTCATTAGTTGTTATTGTAATGTTAAATCTGATTTAAAGGTCGAAGACTGTGTTCAAAATAAGAAGGTTGTGCTCAAAATAGGTTGGCAGTGCTTAGGCACCTATGTTTTCGTCATTGGAAGGGTGACAAATTGATTTTTGTGTCATCTAAGAAACATTTCGATCCAAACAGACTGTTGCTTGATATGATTAGGTTATGTCCAGATTTATCTCGATCAAGAAACTACTGGTGTAAAATCATGTCCGCAACATCTTGTATCCTGCCTACAAAGAAGTTCATAGACAAATTTGATAGATCTACCAATATTTCTATCATGGTAGTTGGTTTGACCGGTTGTCAAAATTGACCATTATGCTTTCAAAATCTTCAGAATAATGTTATTGATGTAATCTAGAAAAAAAATCCATCTAAAAATCTGGGTCTCTGACTGAACAGACGGGTTATTTCGAATCGTAGGATCGATAGGCGCCTGCTCTTGTTGACGCCTATATTTTGAGCACAGTTTGCGATCTTGTATAACCAATTCTATCGTCAATTGATTTCTGGAGATGTATCATTGGGATCCAAATACTTATTAATTTGCCCTTCATCACTAAAGGCTTTTTAGATTGGCTTGGTGTATTCTGTCTTTAATATGGGAAATAAATGTGGGATAGCAAGAGAGGTACTCAAGGCTTTTAATGTGGATTTGTTTATGGTGAAATGCATTCAAACATGATCAGAATGGTGTATGTTAAAAGTTATTATATGGTGTTCAAATTAATTTGAAGTATGGTGTGAAATTGTTAACAAAATGTGTTAAAAATACCAACTGGTTGTCAGTTCATGATATAGTAATCTCAATTCTTTGAATTATTTGCATTTAATTAGCATTTAATGATCTTGCCATTTTATAACATGCTATTACAAGTTCATAAGCAATTAGACAATTTCATCATGTGTGGAATATAATATGTTGTGCAAATATATTGTGCAAATTCATACTCTAATAGCCCAGAAGTCAGGTTGTATTAATTTGAAGTCTGTTATGATGAAAGTGTTAAAAGGTGATATGCGATGCTAAAAAAAATATTAAATATGACGATCTTTGACGTAAACAAATTTTGCCATCTTGCTATCATGCTATGAGATCTGGCTGGTAATATTATTCGAAATCTTAGTTTGAATGACATCTGAAGTATTTCAAAATGGTTGTATTCTCTTGTACAATGTACATGTATAGTACAATATTGCTGGCTTATCGTTCAGTGCACATTCCATCTCTGGGTAAATTTGTAGATCTTCAAAATACTGAACAGTTGCTTTTGAGTTGAATTTTATTATATGAATGACAAGGTTTTGTGTGAAGTTTGCATTTTCAATTGTAGTACGATTATGAAGTGGTCATAACGGAATGGTTTTAAATGAGTTAGAATATCACCATCTTTTAACAATATATGTGATAAATTTACAATCTTTGGAATTGAGTTTAAATGAAATTGATAATATAGATGTGAATGCCAAAATTAGTTATGTTGTTAAGAATGTAATACTTTAATATAGGAAATCTGAAAATATTGTGAATTGGTTAAAAATGTGAAGTGTTATCGACTGAATTAAGATCATGAGCATTGCTACTGTTCGGAATTTAAATAAGACTCGACATATGTATCACTTTAACAACAAGCAACAAATCAATGTGGATTAATGAATACGCCTCGATTCAGATAAAAGCCTGTTTACTTATCTTGCTATTTCTCGAATGAAAGTCGTCTACGTCCCGGATTACTAATCAAGGATTACGAATCAGGGATTACAGACGGCCGGTTGGATTTTATGATTGGTCAGGGACACGCGTTTGTGAGAGTGACGGAGGCCTCCCATTGGTCGATAGCAGAGCTGTGTTAAACGGGGAGGATGACAGTCTAGCGCATTTTTCATAGTTTGTTTTGCGTGCTGCATGGAGGAATTGGGATATATTAACCTGCCATGCTGAGTGCAACATTTGAATGAGAAAAACAAAAACGCTTAACGTGCAACAACACATTAAGACAATACGGAGCGTACGATGAACTATGCTCCTGTGCGTGCAAACTGTGTAACTAACTCATTACGAACTTCATAAGTGATTGAATGGTTGACAAGGAACTTAATGAACTTCTGCAACGTAATTATATTATATATGGACTTCAACAAGTGAAAACGAATTGTTAACAAAATGTTAGCGTACTTTGTGACAAACTGCAGATAGGACTTCAATAAATTTACTACTGGCCTTTTAGGATTTAAACAAAAGTGTGTGCGGAGGGGTTTCACCGTCTCTCCCTCTCTCTAAAGGACTTTGAGACGGTCAATTGTTGAGACTGGTGGCGCCCCCACCCTCCACATTTGTCATCTGTGATCAAAAGACTATTTCAGCACTGGCAAAGACTGTCGACATCAGGTGCACCTCGGTGAAATGAATCGTTAACGGGAGGATCTTAATTGAGGACCGCCAGAACTTTACCTCCCGAGACAGTGTCATACTCCCCCCAAATGCTTCCCCGAGTGTCCGTTGGGTCCTCTTCAGGTCCATGTGAGGTCGTGAGGTACTATCAGATTCTGAGACACTTGTTCTTGGACCTCGGGTGAACCCTCAGGTGCTGCCCTCTAGTTGGTGCGGAGCCCTGGGGTGCATACCACCGGTGCGTCCTGATGCCTATAAAATGACTATAAAAACTGATAACACATCCAAGTCACTTGAAAAATCATGCACACATTTAACAACCTAGGATTATGCGCGGTTGCCATGGTAGCGTCGCGGAGGAACTTGTTTTTGATTGTTGGACTTCTATTTTTCGTGCGCAACCTCCTCGGCCTGGACAGATTTGCTCGTTGCCGTTGGCCTCGTTGTGGGATCCTCTTGCAGTTGGAGTATACATTGCAACAGGTGGCAGCACCCATTGTTGGCCAGTCCCCCTGGTGTTAATGCATCATGTTATTATTAAAGTGCGTTTCCTGGCTTACTGCTTATTTAATGGGTAATGGTAGTATTCAGTGTTACCAATAAACACGACTACAATACATAAATACTGTTTGGTTGCCTCACTTGGTTTGAAAAAGGAAAATATTTTTGAAAGATATAGTGATGTTTTCAGTTTTGTTTTCTGTGATGTGTTGTCTATTATTTGTTATCTTTTGAATCTCTCGTTAAAATAAGGAAGTAGTTCTTGGTTACTCTTTCTGCTGAACTTTTTATGCTCTTAAGTCCTGCTGCAGACCCGTTATGATTTTATCAAGACAGTTGGAAATTTTCAAATTTGAAAAAAATTACTGTTCCTATTCATTCAGAGAAACGTTATGTCGGGTCTTCAAGTTTTCTGCAAATTACATGCTTGTGTTTTTGAGACAATAGCCATGCAATAACTATATGTATAAAGTCATTTATGAGGGTTCTTGTCTCCATGCTGAGAATTTCATGAACGTCTTAATCCCGTGGTTGATTGAAGAATCTTACATCTTTTATGGTTTCAACATGTTAAATGAAATTCAATCAATTAGTACTTTCGTAATTTGACTGTATGTAGTAGGAGTTCCTTTATTTTGGATGTAATAGTGTATTTCAATGACTGTATATATTTGGACCTACTCAAAATCCTCATCTTAGTGTGTGAAATTTAGTATTGAAAAGTTAAAATAGGGATGTGCTAGGTTTTTTCAGGCTGTTCAATTATTTTGGAGAGTGGATTTTAAGTAGAGCGTTAGTTTCAAGAGGATGAAGAATTTAATTTATTATATTTGTTGTCTGTGTTGCATATATTAGCAGTGATGAGGTTTCCCATAACAAGGTGTTGCTTATTAAGTGATTTTAAATGCAATGCAAGTGTTTTCAAATGATTAGTGGTTATCAGTTCTCTTCATTTCCCATTAGAATTGCACTGCGCAGAAACTGACTGCTCAGACTTGTGTGCATGAATTTCATGGATGCCCCCATATCACCGATTGACCCTGGCTGATGGCCATGAGGCTTGTCCTGCTTGGGAAATCTTGGAAAAATCTTTTTTTTTTCATATTGACAAAAGTCTTGAAAGCTCAGCGGGTGTAAGATAGAATGTCTCATGACATGCTAATCACTTCCAAATGATTGTTTTGGTGGTCTATTGAAAGGAGATCCAAGATTAATTATTTCTATGGAACTTCACCCTGGCAGTGGTGTTAAAATGCTGGTCTATTTCATGTGATTATCCTCCAATGAATCGGCCCAATACCCGTGAATACAGTAGTCTTTTATGGTGAAGTTTGTAGTGCTTAATGGTGCAGTTGGTAGTCTTTAATGGTACATTTAGTAGTCTTATTAGGGGACCGGTGTCTTTGTCTAAAGAGAAGCTTCAGCCTGGCGGTAGTCTGTAGGTGGTTTAAATAGTTGAAGGCATGTGTATCTCGTCCAACGAATATGCTTAC
The DNA here is from genome assembly GCA_026936325.1 of Platynereis dumerilii. NCBI lineage: Eukaryota > Metazoa > Annelida > Polychaeta > Phyllodocida > Nereididae > Platynereis > Platynereis dumerilii. Next base: position 11,502,646 of record JAPTHN010000009.1, read on the forward strand.
CACAGCTGTCTTCAATGTAGCAGTTTGTAGTCTGTAATGGGGGATCAAGGTCAATTGTTTTCTTTGAGAAAATTCAACCTGGCAGTAGTGTTAAAATGCCTGTCTAATGGTATGTGAATCTCATCAAATGTGTCAACTGTCAAGTTGTTAGTCTTTAATGGTGAAGTGTGCAGTCTTTTATGGTGAAATTGGTAGTCTTTTGATGGTGTAGTTTTTAGTCTTTACTGATGAAGTTGACAGTCTTTAATGGTGAAGTTTGTAGTCTTTAATGGTGAAGTTGGTAGTCATAGATGGTGAAATTGGTAGTCTTTAATGGTGAAGTTGGCAGTCTTCGATGGTGAATTTGGCAGTCTTCGATGGTGAAGTTGGTAGTCATTAATGGTGATGTTTGTAGTCTTTAATGCTGAAGTTGGTAGTCTTTAATGGTGAAGTTGGTAGTCTTTAATGGTGAAGTTGGCAGTCTTTAATGGTGAAGTTGGCAACCTTTAATGGTGAAATTAGTTGTCTTTGAAGGTTGATGTGATGGTCTTTAATGGCGAAGTTAGCAGTCTTGAAGTGTGAAGTTGGTAGTCCTTGTAGGGGGACCAAGGTCAATTGTTTCAGAGAAACTTCAGTCTGGTTGGTAGTCTTTGACGATAAAGTTGATGGTCTTTATTGTCTCGGGCCCCAAGGTCATTATTTTAGAGAAACTACTGTGTGTGTGGACCTGATAGACAACATGCAATACTGTCCTGCCCCAGGAAGTCTTTGATGGTGGAGTTGATGGTCTCAGTCTCCCAGGTCATTATTTTAGAGAAACTACAGTCTGACTGTAGATGGTTAAAATGCTGGGCTAATGGTATGTGAATCTCATCCTATGAATAAGACAGTAGTCTTTGATAGTGGAGTTTGTAGTCTTTAATGGTGAAGTTGATGGTCTTTATAGGGGGTCTCAGCCTCCCAGGTCATTATTTTAGAGAAACTGCAGTCTGACTGTAGATGGTTAAAATGCTGGTCTAATGGTATGTGAATCTCATCCAATGAATTAGACATGTAGTCTTTGATAGTGGAGTTTGTAGTCTTTAATGTTGAAGTTGATGGTCTTGGGTTCTCAGCCTCCAAGGTCATTATTTTAGAGAAACTACTGTCGGTGCGGACCTGATAGACAACATGCAATACTGTCCTGCCCCAGGAAGTCTTTAATGATGTAGTTGATGGTCTTTATAGGGGGTCTCAGCCTCCAAGGTCATTATTTCAGAGAAACTAGTCTTGTAGTGACGATTAAAATGCTGGTCTAATAGCATGTGAATCTCATCCAATGAATAAGACAGTAGTCTTTGATGGTGGAGTTGGTAATCTTTAATGGTGAAGTTGATGGTCTTTATAGGGGGTCTCAGCCTCCTAGGTCATTATTTTAGAGAAACTGCAGTCTGACTGTAGATGGTTAAAATGCTGGTTTAATGGTATGTGAATCTCCAATGAATAAGACAGTAGCCTTTGATGGTGGAGTTTGTAGTCTTTAATGGTGAAGTTGATGGTCTTTATAGGGGGTCTCAGCCTCCCAGGTCATTATTTTAGAGAAACTACAGTCCTGTTGTGACGATTAAAATGCTAGTCTAATAGCATGTGAATCTCATCCAATGAATAAGACAGTAGTCTTTGATGGTGGAGTTGGTAATCTTTAATGGTGAAGTTGATGGTCTTTATAGGGGGTCTCAGCCTCCAAGGTCATTATTTTAGAGAAACTGCAGTCTGGCAGTAGATGTTTAAAATGCGAGTCTAGTGGCATGTGATACTCATCCAATGGATAAGACATACTGTAGTCTTTAGTGGTGAAGTTGATGGTCTTTAAGGTGGGACCAAGGCCATTGTTTCGGAGAAACTTCCGTATGGCAGTAGATGGTTAATATGCTAGTCAATGGCATGTAAATGTCATCCAATGAATGATAACTTACTGATGGTTGATATTTATCAGCCATGTGTGCAGTAAAGCAGCAACATGGCATAATGATGTTGTGTTTAATGGTAGTATTTATTTACTCTTTAATGGCAAAGTTGAGAGTCTTCATTGCCGAAGGTGTGTCTGAGCATGTTTCTGTTTCAAATATTGGTCTCGCAGCATAATTATCTGAAAAAGGCTGAATTATGAAAAAATTCAAACAAAACTTGTATTGAAAATGTTTATTTCTGCAGTTCTTTTGATCGATATTTTATACATAAATTTGAATTTAAATGCCATTAAAGGTGTTTAGTAAAGTAGAATTGAGTTCGCATCATCCGAAGAAGAATTACAGTAACGTCTTGGGTGGCAAACACTATCATTACATTTATGCATAAATTACAATTGGAGAGTCTCAGGGATAATGCATCTCCCCGTGTTTTATATTTTATGTCATCCTCCTTTTGAAAATTACTCGAATTCTGAAGAAATACTAACTGGGCTATGTGGTTATTAACTTATGTGATAAGTTGTAACAAAATATGATGAAAGATACACATCAGTCTTGGCTTATTTTAACGTTCTGTGACTACAAGTTGTGTCTGGTCATCACACGGCAAAATGACAATTATATTCTTCTTGGGAGTTAAATCAATGGTCTTGCCCTCTGGTGGGGAAAAGGTGAACCTTTGGAGTAGCATTCCAAATATGACGTGCAACTCTGATTTGGCAAAAGCTTCACCTACACACTGGCGCCGCCCAGTGGAAAATGGTAGAAATGCAGCTGGTTTTGGGGCGAGGTTGCCAGCTTCATCCAAAAATCTGTCAGGATTGAATTTTAGTGGATCCTTGAAATTCTTTGGATCAGTGTGAATTTGCTTATAGTTCAACATGATTGTTGTTCTTTTTGGTACGTCATATCCTCCTGAAATAAAATGATGAAATAGAAACAAGGTTAGGTCTCGTATTTGCAAAATCAATTTCCATGTTGCATTCTAATAAACCTCATTAGTGAATTATTAAATAGCCTAATTTTCCAACAGCTTTCTCAAAAGAAGCAGTTTACTTAATTTGACTGGTGAATATTCTGAAGTAAAATTTTACAGCTGACAAATTACAAGCGTTATCAGAATTGCACTAGCTTGTTCCCTTTGAGGTCATATTCCTATCCAATATCCATGCCATTTTATTATCTGTGACTCCTATGCAGTTTGAGAGGTAATATACTGTCAATGCTATCAGAACAAGACAACTAATGAGTCGCAGCACTCACCGCTGAGGTCCCTTGTTATTCAATGACAAATTGACAATTTATTTCAATGGGAGGGATAGGGCCTTTTGTGAGGTCATTTGATGGCCACAAAGAGCTGAAACTTATATCAAACTTTACTGAAGTGGTGATAGTTTTAATTTATGAGACTTGTCTGACTAGATCCCCCATATTTTAAGAAGGGTAAACCAGCCATTGAGACTTGGAAAAAGTCACTTTTTATGCCGAAAATCACATAACCTGAAATAGAACTCACACTTTTCCTTCAATGCTCATGAAATTTTTTGGATAAAAGGCATACCACTAAAGGTCTCTTCATCGGGGATTTGGATAAATGCGCATGTTTTATAAAAAAAAAATTGGCAATGGTCCAACGTGCCCCGAGGTCCAACTTGCCCCACTCTCCCCTACTTGTAATTCTTTGATTGCAAAGACAACTTACCAACACTAGTATCACAAGTCGTAGCATGAGGGATGGACAACGGCAAAGGAGGCCTCAGTCGCAGAGTCTCATAAAGTATTGCTTCAGTGTATGGGATTGTGTTCCTATTGGAGGCTGTGATTATCCCTTCACGGCCTGAAATAATATCTCAAGCCATAAAACAATTGCCACATAATTTTACTGCAATGATGTCATACACTAGCAATTGTGCAGCGTATGAATTACATAAGTAAATTCTACGCACGAAACTCACAAAAAAGAGCAGATCCTTAGTACATAGTACATTTTCTTCGTACAAATTCTTACAAATTACACACATTTACTTTTCTGTTACTTTGGCCATTTTAGTGCAATATGGTTCTTATAAATGGTTTTAAGTTTAGACCAAACGAAAAATTGCCATATGTTTTACGTACGTAAATTTTCATACAAATTTCATACGGGAAAATAGCCAATTTACGTATGAAATACGCAAGAAAGAGATTCGTAAGTTTAAAAAACGTACGCTGCACAATTGGCCATGTACTTACATTCGGAGTGATTTTGTAAATGGTTGTAACATTCAGAGCAATAGACTCGAGCATAAACCTGAAAAGCGTGATTTTATGTATGTCATAAGCCTTAGCAAAATATCATATTTTGTTTATAATTTGAAGTTTTTACACCTGTGCTCGCAACCCACCAATGTTGTCATCAATTTCCTTCTGGGCTTTCTTTTGGATATCGGGGTTGGCAGCCATGTACATCAGAGTCCACGTCAAGGTCAATCGAGAAGTGTCTGTGCCAGCTGAAATGGAATTTGTTTTATTAAAAGAAAATCATGTGTTTTTATAATGTGTTATCAGACGAAAAGCTTTTTTTGTTGGAAGTTATATGTTATTATCCATTTTACACTGACAAGGAAGGAGGCAAATAGAATTTGCTATGAATGAAGTATCATACATGTATGTAGTATGTTAAAAATTTAGTCAAAGATTACAAGTATTCTCAAGAGTCCCTTGAATGTTAAGACATTCTCATTTCATTCTCATTGATTTCGCGGAGTCAAAATAAACACGTTTAGCTTTGAGAAAGTTAGTGAAAAAGTTATTTCGTAGAAATTCTCAAATTGATTAGGTTTAGTACTGCCCTTGAAAAGACACATGTGTTGAAAGTACATACCAGAGAACATGTCGAGTACAGTTTGACGAACATGAACATCGGTGAGCTCCACCTGGTATTCACCCAGCCCTGTCTCTTTCATCTCTTTCTCGCTGTTCAGGAGGTAGTCTGTGAAGTCACGAATGTCATCTGGAATTGTGAAAGTATTATATACAAACCCCCTTTCTTCCTCTTAGGAGGACTAGGCACTCTTAACAAAAATAGCATGCAATGCATGCACGGTGTCCTCGAGCAATTTAATAACCCTTATAACTCAATGGGATATGATCATTACATTAACACATCTCTATAAATTGTTAAAAGTTGCATTCTATCTATAGATCTATCAATCTACCTATCAATCTATCTATCTGTCTATCTATGTGTCTGTCTGTCTATCTCTCTATCTTTAGTAATTGGCTGAAGCATAAATCTCAGATTGTGGTGCACCCCACTTTGTCTCAGGGCGGAAGGGCCAAAGGGAAGAAGAAGAAGATGCTTCTCAGAAATCGTCTGCTGAGTAAGGAGGAATTTGGGGGATTAAAGTTAACTATTTAGAGCAGTGAGACATAAGATTAAAGCCAGGGCATCTAGTGCAACAGTGTAAACACTGGGCATCATAATGGCATCATAACTTTGGGTTGTTCTTGCATCTGTGAAATGCTTTTCGATCCACACCAACTTTGATATGACAATCCCATTGATGACGACAAAGGGCCAGAGGCCCTGCTCTCGGACACAAAAACAAGTCTCCCCTAAAATAAATTTTTATATCTGAAAGATTCCTTCTCCGTGGAAAAATTATTTTCGACAAGCCAAACATAAAATTTTAAGCTGATCTGTTTTCTTTGAAAATGAAGAGCTATAGGCCTATTGTCTTCACTTGATCATTGTAGTTGTCCCGGTTAAAGTTTGTGTAAGTATCCACTTCTAAATTTAGTATTTCACTTAGAGTTATGAAATTTGGTACAGGTATTGGTCTATTGGTATGGATCAGGAAAATGTAGAGAAATCCAAGATGGCCACAATAAAATGGCCAACGTACTTGAACTTTCCACTGTAACGTAACCTTAATTGTACCTATAGAGTTATGAAATTTGGTATTGGTATGGATCAGGAACATGTAGAGAAATCCAAGATGCCCGAAATAAAATGGCTGCCATACTTGAACTGTCCGCCGTGACCTTTTAAATATTTCACTTAGAGTTGTGAAATTTGGTAAGCTAATTTCTGACGGATGCCAGTGAAGGTCAATATCAACATCCTCACGTTATTAGATTTCGCATAAACAGTGGAGCATTGAAACCGCTTGCAGTCTGGTTGAAAAGAGGGGTACATGCACTCACGGACTGCTGGCTCAAACAAAAATGAAACAATCAAGCTACAAATACAGAGGTGCCGTGGCCTGGTGCATAAGGTGTTTGCCTGGTAACTGAGACGTTGCAGGTTCGACTCCCACCCATGGCATGGAGGAACTGAGCAGATCCTCCGTAACTCTTTGCTTCACTTCACCCAGGTGTAAATGGGTACTTGGAAAAAGGCAGTGATGGCAATTGTAGAGTGACTTAGCATTGTGTGCGCTGGAAAAGGCTGCCTGGCTGTATAGTCCCCGGGGAGTTGAATAAGGCTCATGCTTGAACAGGCCTGCCAAGGGTGTAAATGTAAAGTCTGTTGAGACTGACTTCGTCGGTGTAATGGACTATAAAAATGTCTACATTTAAGTCTACATTTACAAAGCCACAGTGCCGATATGCTGGCCCAAAAACTGGACAACTTTCATAGAAATTGGAGAAGAGATCTTTGAGATATTCAAGTTTTTGTAAAGGGTGACCTTTTGTTGTTGATGAATTGTGTCTATAACTTTTAAAATGATGTAAAGCATTTGGTAATCAGAGCCTGTCTTACCTTCATCAAAAGTCTTCTTGTGCTCGGCGATGTAAACATTCACAAAGTCAAAAGCTTTATTCACGAGAGCCCGCATGCGTCTGATGCCAGGAGTAGGAATGTATTGGAATATCGGATGAATATCGGCCAAGAAAAAACCATCAAAGAGGTTGCTGGACTCGTCGAATATACCCTTGATACGGTGAAATTCAGGGTCTTCCAAGGTGTAGCTGGAATAAAGTTTGTAATTGGGTTTAATCTGTGTCATTTCATCAAATATTTTAAAAAATTCCCAGTCGGTAGATTCAGGATCTTCCAAGGTAATCATTGACCTTACAAAATACCATTTGAATAAAGTATGAGGTGATTATTAATGACTATCTGAATTGAAAAGTTCTGCAATAGAATAATAATACAGTCACAATGTCACAAAAGTAAGTGAAATGGGTGATGTTTTGCCAATGGTCCAATGCTAAACATCCTCAACGAAACTGCTTGTGGAAGCATGAATTCTCATCCAATGAGATGAAAAAATATATATATTGGATTTTATTAGACAGCGTAATAGCATCAAGGTACATGTGTCATAAATATATTGGGTCACAAAGGAAAATGTATTTGGTCACAAACATATATTGGTTCACAAACATATATTGGGTCACAAACATATATTGGGTCACAAAGGACAATATTGGGTCTCAAACATATATTGGGTCACAAACAATATTGGGTCACAAACATATATTGGGTCACAAAGGACAATATTGGGTCTCAAACATATATTGGGTCACAAACTTATATTGGGTCACAAAGGACAATATTTTGACCATTTGGGATGCAAATGACTGCCAATTTTCTTTGCTGCGCTCAGAGTTATGTATGGGTCTAAGTCTTTAATATGTAAGTGAAACCCTGGGCCAATGTAATTTCAATGGGGACAGGGCTTCACTTACCGAGCATAGGTTTTGTCCCATATGTAACTGTGGAGGAAAGAAAATTGGGGGCCATTTGTATCCCAAAAAGCAAGCACAGTCAATTAATGTAAGTTTTGTTAAAAGGTTACTTACTCCTTTCCAAAGCAGAGGGTAGAAATGATATTGTAAAAAACTAGCGACGTCAGTTTGAAAATGTCGACAGGTTCACTTCCGGCTTTCCTGAAGACTTCGCTGATCATCTCTACACTTCTTTCCATCAGGTTTTGGAATTTTTGTCCCGTGGCATATTTTCTGGATGAAAAAAGAAGTGTTATGATTTGCTTGATTGAACAAATTGTTTATTTGTTGTTTGGGTGACTGGCTGAATCATTAAACTCAGATATTTTGGTATTTCTGACATTGAACACTTCATCAATTTAATTATTTAAGCTCCTTGTGAGATAAATCATTTTTAAAATTAGAAAGTTTGTCTCCATTATTTCCTGACGTTTTTGTACCTCAGTGCAGCATGTGCAATTTTTCTTTCGTATCGCCATGTCTCATTGAAGTCACCCATGACTATATTTTTTCCATTTTCACTGATCATCTCAACTGAAATGAGACAGATATGGAAATGTTGAGAATCCAGATAAAAAAATTGTGTGTATCCAATGTTCAGCACTCTTGTGCAATAGTATTGAATAGTATTGAATACACATTGTAATTTGTATGCTAAAAAATTATTTTCCACGAAACATTGCTGTGAAACACAAGACATTATTCATTATTGAAATAATACACTCAACAAAAAAAGAAACGTCCCCCTTCATTTTTTGTTTATAATTTGTAAGATAATTTATTAGGCCGAAACTAATTGAACAGTATTGATCCTATTATAAACAAGTATAAATGTGCCGAAAATTATTCAAGTGCGACCCTTCCCCTCTACCCTTGACCTTGTTTATCACATTTGGGTATTTTTTTAAAAATGGCCCATACCCATAATGTCCCAAATCTCACCAGAACAATCAGGGTGTCTTTTTGAAGTGTGTGACATAGAACCCTAGAAAAAGCAGAACAATTGGCACTTATACTTTATTTTTGATAGCTGGTGATCACTTTCCGGATGCGCGACATAGTGCGTTTAATACAGCAACGGAAACGACTCAGGTTATCCACTTGTAATAGAAGCCTTGGAAAAAATTGCATTTTTCTTGACTTTTAATGAAAAAAAAAAGAGATAATGATAAAGAATATCACCGTTTCTGATGAATATTGCAAGAAAAAAATCTGACCACCGTCAATTTTTCAAAATGTATGTAAGCAACAAGTGACCCAACATCTCTGGATGACAAATAATTTTGTTTTGGGTAAATATTTTCAAAATTGTCAGTGCCAGGTCACAATATGTGAGAAAAGGTCATGTTTCCAAAAAATGCATTTGCATGGAATTCATGATGAAGACTTGGGACTCACAAAGTGGCGTTGAGTTTCTCCCTGCGAAGTCATCCTGTTTTTTTATAAGAGCTTCTCGGATGAGTTCGATAGTGTTCAGTACTATAGTTGGATTCCGACCGAATAATCCTGCAAGAAAAAAATGTCGAAATTTTACAAAAATTGATAAACCGCATAATATGAAAACTTTTCTAAAATTGGGAAAAGTTGCTGAAATCTTAAAGTAACAATGGGCAAGAAATAGTGAATTGTTGGATTGGTGGGGCTTTATGTCCTGTATTCGTGCACTGAGGTCTCAACTTGTTGATCGGGACAGGAGGACACATAAATGAGACAAAAGGGTGATTAAAACTGCTGTCCAACATCGATCTGGTTCCATTCCATTATCCATAACATTTATATACCCCTTTTAAAAGAACATTTGAAGATTTCTTTGTTATTGGTATATCATTCGTTGATAGAACAACTTTTTTTTCTTCTTTGAATTTGATATTTAGATGATCAGTTATTAAACTTGAAAAAAAACCAAAAAAAACAAGGCCACTCAGATTTTTTACCTTTGAAATGGTCTTTTCAACACCACCTACCATTTTCATCACCACCTACCATTTTCATTACCACCTACCATTTTCATTACCACCTACCATTTTCATCACCACCTATCATTTTCATTACCACCTACCATTCTCCAGGTAGTATATGTCTCCATACTTTTCTGCAAACTCAGCAAATATTTCAATGTCTTCCTTCATATCTGGAAATGAAATTAGCGTGCAATACATACCACTTGTACTACACGCAGTCTACCTTATATTCTGCAATATTTTTTGTTTCTAAAAAATTACCAAAGATTCTCTTTTTCTAATAATACTGAAAAGTACGGAAGCATATTGCTGCCACAACGAAAAAAAAATCTTTTCATTATAACAATAGTACAATACCTTTCCGCAGTATGGCCTCTCTTCAAGACTTTTAGTCTTTTAAAAATTCATTTTGCCCATGAGGAACTATGAACTAATGATCTAAAAGTCATGGACTGCACTTTGATCCATTGCTGGATTAGATGTTTTGATATCACAACCTTTAAGTTTGAAATGTAATTTCAGACATCTATATACACATACATGGCAGAGTTCCCACCACAGGCCAGATCTGAGGACCAGGAGGTCGGCGTCTTCTTTGACTCAGAGCTCGGACAGAAAGACCTACGACAGCTGCTGTAATTCCTAGCAGAACTCTTTCATCCTTCAGGTATTTGGTTAGAATATCCATCGTCTTCAGTGGTTGTTGGCTGAAAGTAAAATATGGATGTTTCTATGTTGCCTTGTATTAGGTCTTTATATGTATTTTTTCAGGAGTAATGTAACAAAAAATTGTGTGCACAATTCGAACTTATTGAGAAGTCATCAAGTGAATTAAAGAATTATCATAGGCAAATTCAGCTTGTTTTGTGAACAGAAGAAAGAGGCTACAACAGTTCACTGCCGACCTCATTGGAACTAGTGATAAGCTGGCCATTGCTTGTGGTCTTACAAACTCTTAAAGCCCTTTATCTGGTGGAAATGACAAAATTATCTTGTGCACCACTATATTTTCGAGGCATTTATTGTCTGTTTGGGTATTCTTTAAAGTGCTACCTTCGGACACTTGTAGCACGAGTAAAGTCACTGATAGACATTGGCCTGTAATGGTACATAACTATCAAGAGTGTGAAACTAGGAATGTAAACAAAAGGCCTTGAGGGCAGCACTGCCCAGTACTCTCCAGTTCATTGGTACTCTCAATTGCATGAGTCCTGTGATTTTCTTGTCAGGCAATTGACAGGTGCTGCCCTCTCTTGTAATTTTAAAACTTGATGGTCAAATTACCAGTCTAAGGACTTTACCCAGTTGTAACCCATTGTGACCCTGAGTGAGGCCCATTGCTATAGATAATGGAACTACTGATGTGTCAGCTCCAACCAGCGTGCTAGATGGTGAGGGATGACTGCAAGGATCATGAAACACTGCAGGTAGTGTGCAAAAATGGTTAAAACATCATGTTCAGTTCTCAGAAGTCCTTTTGTTTACTTTTTTTAATGGAGTTGTTTCTGACTCTTATCATTAGGTATGAGAGGCCCATACATATACTGACGAATCCACACGTGTCTTGTAGACCCAACTATCATTACAATGTGCACTGAAAAAAAAACCTACCCATATCTCACCAAAAGAATTAAGGTGTCATTTTGATGTGTGTGATATACAGACCAAAAGGGTGAAACAATTTTCACTAAAGCTTTATTTTTGAAAACTGCAGAGCACCTTCCAGATGTGCGTTTTGCACAGCAAAGGAAAGAATCCATTTTTACTGTGCTTTGACTTGAGATATTTTTATGAAAAGTTTACATGATATGACCAGAGATGTCTCAGAAGTGTGAATGCTTTTTTCAAATCAAAATATCTAGCAGAACACCCATTTACAGCGAACACTTTGACATAGAATCAAAGTGGACACTTAGTGTGTCATCATGCTGATGATTTGTCATGATCAGCCCAATACTTTCAATGTTAATTTGATTGAAGGAGACTTATCCCACTTGTTGGTTACAGCAAAACGAAAGGATTATGCATCTGCTTTTTACTCTAAAATTTGTTTTGAGAAGTCAAATGGCTTAATCTTGATCATGACTTATCAAACAGCCTCTATGTTTCCCATGTTGAAAGTAGAGAAGATGACACTTCGTCGGCTATCATGCGGTACGAAGTGCCATTTTCACAGAGCCACAGTCCACTTAAATTCTATATCAAAGTGTTTCGCTGTAAAAAAAAAATTGTGCAAAAATTAAAAAGTTAAATTTGCAATAGTCAGTCACTTTGATAAGGAAAAAATGAGGGCCAGTTCACTGTGAAAAATGCACTTCGTGACTCATGGTAGCTGATGAAGTGTCATCTTCTCTACTTACAACATGGGAAACATAGAGGCAGTTTGATTAGTCATGATCAAGAGAAGGCCATTTGACTTGTCATAACTGATTTTGGATTGAAAATCAGATGCATAATCCTTTCGTTTGGTTGTCACCAGGGATAAGTCTCCTTAAATCAAATTGACATTGAAAGTATTGGGTATGATCATGACAAATCATCAATGTGATGACACACTAAGTGCCATCTTCACAGTGCAACAGTACACTCTTTTTCGGTATCAAAGTGACAGGCTGCGAACACATCCTTGATAAGCAAAATTAGCAATTATTAATTTCCTTTGTCAAATAAACACATTCTGAGTCTGTATATGGTCTGTTTGCCATATTAATCACATTATTAAGTTAATTCAGTTTTCACACTTGTTTGTGTCATTAACACACCAAACATCCCTTGCCATCTTATGTTACAATGAGGTTTATTCACGATTGACCATATGGTCAAGACACAGATTCACAGCTTCAGGTGTTATCAACTGCCAGTTCACTTCACAGCTTCAATTCTTCTTTTGTAATTGACCGCTTCTGGCTCAGTTTTGTTTCAGTCACAGAACAATGACAAACAACACATTTTCTTACAATGGGATGGTGTGCATTGATTGGAATTGAGCTGAACATCCAGATTTTCAGGGGGAGGGCCTTGGAATTTTTCCTCAATGGGAAATTATATTTTATTTTGTGGTAACAGCGACATTAATTATTTATTTTTCAAGCATCCCATATCCCAAAATTTTAATTTCTAAACTCAGCAACATTAAAAACGCACACATTTTTGAACAGCTTAAAAACTAACTTGTAAAGCAGATCTTTTCATAAAACTTTACACTGATGTCTGTAGATATCTCTTGTGGTAGTCCAGAAAATTTCATAAAGAAGGCAAGCGAAACGGCTGGATTAGGCCACTTTTAGTGCATGGTGTCCAAAAACCAAAATCACAACCAATGCAAATTGGTCGAAAATTGATTGCATGTGAAGTGTGTGACAGCTCAATATTTGGAGTGTGGAAATAATCAAGGTGGTCACTCATGCTTTTTATGGGGTTTTGTGAGTTTTTTGTTGATTTTTCTGTCAAGCTGGTGTTTTTCACATTTGTTTGTCGCATCATTTGAACACTTTTGCATCATAAGCATCAGAAATTATCCCGTTTTTGATCAAATTTAGACCTGATATCTTGATGGACACCTGTTTTGACCATTTGAAAGCAATAATAAGTGAAAGCATCTGTACTCTACTCCCCTGTCCCTTTTTCAATTTTGCAAATTTCAAATTTGACATTATGTCACTAAAGCATGTCTGGTTCTTAGAAATATCCACGCAACCTGTTCAAACGTGCACAATCTTTAGTTGAGAAGCTAATAGGCAAATTTGCCAAGTGACATTAAGATAAATGTGGTGCTTCAAAAGTTATGATACTTTGAAAATGTGTGCGTTTTTAATGTTGATGAGTTTAAATCAAGCAACACTTTGTTAATAAAAACCGAACCAGAAATATTTATTTTAAGACTGCCCAGAAAGAGTTTATTCATTTTTTATTTTGAAAAAATCCAAACCAGAGCTTGTCACAAAAAAAAAAAATCATATGAACTGATTCTCTCTTTTCATAATCACAGATCATAATATATTTTCATTCAGGAGCACCCTGCATGAATGCTGGGACTTGCCAAAAATTACTCATAGTTCATGTGAGGCAAAATGAGCAATGATTAAAATTAAATTTTCTCATATTATGCCCTGTATGTTTGAAACAATTAAGAGACTTCATGGTAGGATAGGCCTACACCACCACACACTCACCAATCCACAAATTCCTTAACCTAAACCCCTCTTATCCTCATGTAGCCTCAAATTCCCTCATCTTACCATAAATTCCCTCACTCAACTAAACTCAGCTCAACTCAACTACCCCCAGCTTTACCCTCTGTATCCCTCAACGACCGTTGGTTACCCCATCATCACAGTGGTTACCTTGTTAGACTATGTCGGCACCAGGGTGAATCCTGCCAGGAGGGCTATTTAGGGCCTTGACATCCGGTAATACTTGATTATATTGGACCAGCAGGGTGCAGTACACAGGGGTAAGATGTTATTTACCACTCTTGGTACCGATGGAACTTTTATAGATCGATCATTGGTTGTCCAGACAGGACACGAAAACTGAACTGAAATTATTTATTTAAAACAAAAATAACTCCCAAGCCCCCCCCCCCCCACCCTTGGTATGAAATGTGCTCCCTGAATGTTGAATAAAAGCAAGTTCTAATCCTTGAGGTTTGGCAATCACACAAATCTTGGCTATTATTCATGCTGTCTCTTTGTTATACCTTTAAAGTAACCAGGCATGACTGTTCACCAAACTGCTAGTGGTCAAAAATAAAAGAGAGTTTTCAAACAGTGGTCGAATACAATAAAATTGCTATAACTGTGACACAACTCAAAAAGGTGTCTGGCCATATGGTCAATCGTGAATAAACCTCAATGCTATCACTTCAACAGACATTCCTGGCAGACACTACATGAAATTTTGATGAACTTTATCTCAGACATGCACCCACCAAGGTTAGTGATTTCATACTGTTTGTGCATATATATCATTTTTATTCATATATATCATCATACTATTAATTCAAGGATGCTTTATATGCCAGTAGAAAAAGGCCCAATATCAGACATACCCTGGACCTCTTTATAACAGTACAAATTTGGTACCGAATGAATCCTTGAAATCTCTAGTTTCACCAAAAAAAATTCCCCAGAATTCCCAGGTGGAGAATTTTTTATTCAAGTTTCCAGCATTTGTTGTACTTAAATCTTTTATCAGTCATCTCATTCCATCTAAATATATATATATATACTCCAAAGCTCTCCTTATTTTCATAATTTATTTTTTATAGCTCTTGCTTCAATGTGATAGATCTACATCTTAAAAATGAATGCTGATACTCATTGTCATATCTGTAGCACCCTATAGGTTTTTACATGCACCCTGTAGGTATTCTAGCACTTGATGCACTTATTTAGTGTATTCATGCTATAGTACCTGAAAAGGTGGTGATTCCTGTCCTGTGTCACAGAAGACAATGATTTGGACAGTTCAATAGATGTGATTATATAGAGTGCAGTTGCGTGGAGTTGTGCAATAGTTGATAAAAATAAATAAAACATTGCTGTCTGAGGCTAACCGTTGTGAAATTTCTTTTTATGAATGATTGCACATCCAGGTTGTTTATTCCAAAAGAGAAAGTGAACAGCTCAGCACATGTGTGGGTCAAGTCAATAGTCCACCTCCATTCTATGTAAAGCTGGCAATATGTCCCAATTTTATTTACAGCCCATCTATTAGTTATGCAAAAATAGAGGACCAGTTCACTGTAAAAAATGCACTTCGTGACTCATGATAGCCAATGAAGTGTCATCTTCTCTACATTCAACATGAGAACCATAGAGGCTGTTTGATTAGTCATGATCAAGAGAAAGCCATTTGATTTGTCATAACTGAAATTAACGTTGAAAGTATTGGGGGCATGATCATGTCATATCCTCACTACGATGACTCACAAAGTGCTATTTTCACAGTCTACTCTTTTTGCATATCCAAGTGACAGACTGTTCTAGTTAAAAATGAAGCTTGTGTGTACATTTGTTACAAATCAATTTAATGCCTGCAGACCACATGAAGATAGAAATAAAAATATGAAATTATCCAGACAAAAAGCTGATCTTATTAAGTTCTTTATATACTTCCATTATAAGTGTTGCATCCAATTATTAATTGATCAATGAAGCATTTAATGATTTTGCCACAAATATCTATTTTAGAGAACTGTATGGTTTTATCTCTTTGACATTTGAAATCTTGATAGCTTCCAGTGATAAGCACCTATAAGTATATGTCAGGATAAGTCTATGTCTCTTTTCTCAATGAACTTCAACCTTCAGTGAAAGTTGTCAACATTTGTGAAATTTCTATAGTACTATGTGTAGACATGTATATACATTAATGAAAAATATATGCATATATCAATTGCAAGTAATAAATAGGACATTTTTACTTCTGTCTTTTTTTCTTTTCATTGCAAAATGTTAGTGTCTCTAAATTTTCTTCTTGTTTACAGAGGGAATGTGCGACTTCAATGTTTAGGAGAGCCTTAATTAATGTACATCCACTGTGGCCTGAAATAATAAATTTCCCACTTGAATAGGTTTATATCTATATAATTATGAAAATAATATGACCAACCTGTATGGATTCAGTAGTCGGAATGGGTTTACAATTTGTATATGAAGCAGGTCACTATTTCATGTTCTTGGACAAAGTGAACAAAAACTGTCATTGTTTTCAATAGAAATAGGTCATGGAATCCAGACTTCAAATAGAAATATCGGATAGATATTGATGTGTTCCATTTTGCAATCATCCAATAAATGAGACTCTGGATGAGGATTTGCACAAGGGACAGGGACTAAAAGCTGAAATTTATTAAGGGACAGGGAACTTGTCCATTTGCAATTAAGTTTTTTCGAATTTTGATAAAGTTATATGTCCCTTTGCAATTTAGTTTTCAGGTCCTTGTTCCTAGAAGTATCCCTTTGCAATTCGAGTTTTTAATGTTTTGTTACTTTGCAATTAAGTTTTTATTTCTCTATATCTTTGCAACTTTAGTGTTTCAAATTGACAGGGAACTAAAAACTAAATTGCAAAGTGACAGGAAACTGAAAACAAAAATTGCAAAGTGACAATGAACTTCTAACTCAATTTCAAAGGGACAGAGAATTCAAAATTAAACTGCAAAGTGACAGGGAATTAAAAACTAAATTCTAAAGTGATAGGGAACTAAATTTCAAGGGGACAGGAAACTATAAACTAATTGCAAAAGGACAGGGAACTAAAACTAATTGCAAAATGACTGTAACTAAATACTAGATTGGAAAGTGACCGGGAACTAAAAAATAAATATTGTTGAGTAACAGGGAACTAAAAACTAAATTGCAAACAGACTGGGAACTATAAACTAAAATTGCAACAGGACAGGGAACTAAAAAATAAAATAGCAAAGGGTACTAAGAACTAAAATACAAAGGGACAGGGAACTAACAACTAAATTACAATCAGACTGGGAACTATAAAACTGCAACAGGACAGGGAACTAAAACTAAATCTGCAAGGGGACAGGGAACTAAGAACTAAAATACAAACTGACTGGGAACTAAAAACTGAATTCCAAGTGATTGGGAACTAAAAACCAAAATTTCAAAGGGACAGGGAACTAAAAACTCAATTAAAAATGGGCAGGGAACTAAAATCTACATTGAAAACGGACAGGGAACTAAAAACTAAATCGCAAAGTGACTGGGAAACAATAACTGCAATTGAAAACCGACAGGGAACAATAAACTAAATTGCAAAGGGACAGGGAACTAAAAACTAAATTGCAAAAAGTGACAGGTAACTGAAAAATTTGCAGTACAATCGGAGTACATTTGATAATTCAAATAAATCGAGCGCTTCAAATGTACTCTTTTTACCTCTGCGAGGATATAAACCTTCTTTGCTTGATTTTTCAGTTCGCCCCATTACCAGAATAGTTATTGACAAAAGTTACCCTGGGCATGGCACAACGCCCAATAGTTATTGCGAAATTATACAAAGATGCTGCTTATTTCACAATAACCTGATAACTCTATATTCCATGAGCTCTCGGGCGCGCCAAGAGTATAAATGCAGATTTTATGCCGGGGTTATTTCAGTGTGAAAGTGGCACCGGTCGGTGTATTTATATTCCAGCCTTTTTGCAGGAGCAGTTGTGCCTGAGTGAATGCATGGTCAACAACCAGCTGGTATACACATGATCAGTGAGTAAACATTGTGGTTTTTGAAAGTAGGTCATGAAAATCTGGGACACTGAACTCTGTGCTAACATGGAGTAAGAAGGGTTCTCAGGAGCATTTATTCACAGGTATTTAGTTATATTATATGTTATGATTAATTATATTCTGTGTGGCATATTGCACAGGTATTCAGTTATAATATTATTTTGGATATTAAAGTAGCATGTTGTAAGACTTAATTTACTGATATAACATTTATTGGGTTAGTTTGCATGATTGTTTACTGTCTGTGAATTTGCTTTGCAAAAAGTTTGGACTGTTGCACTGTAATAATGGCACTTTGTGAGTCATTATACTGATCGATGATTAGTCATGATCTCACCCAATACTTTCAATGTTAATTTTATTTAAGGAGACTAATACGGCCTGTTGGTGACAGTCAAACAGAAGGATTATTTATCCAATTTTCACTCTAAAATCAGTTATGACAAGTCAAATGGCCTTCTCTTGGTCTTGACTTGTCAAAAAGCCTCTGTTTCCCAGGGTATGGTTCCCATGTTAAAAGTATGATGATGACACATTGTCAGCTATCATGAGTCTCCAAGTGCATTTTTCAGTTATATATTATGTATTTGTCTAGTTAACGTTAAAATTTGATATTTAAAAACAGGTTGACATGCCTGTGTATGTATGACTTTAAATCAATAACATTTACTTGAATCTGTAGGTTTAGAACACAAATCATGGCACTGCCACCCCATCTTTATCAAATTCTCATATCTTTCATGATTTTAAAATGAATAGGTGACAGAGATAAGAAAGGATAAACTAACATGTGCGCAAGTGTGCAAATTTGTGTGTGCAATCATCCATGGTGTGCGTATATGATTTTATATATTCATTCTATCTTGACTGTAATGATTTCTGTAATGATATGTTCAAATTTATAGTTACGTGCTATATTATTCACAGGTTTTGGCATGAACTGTTCAGAGGTTCTATTGGGATTTGCCACTTACAGGCTTCCTCATGCAGTCTGGATGGCCAATCTGGTGAAAATGATAAATCAGGGTTCCCACAATCATGGAAAGTCATGGAAAAAATAGTGGTCATGGAAAGTCATGGAAAATCAGAATATTTTGAAAAGTCATGGAAAATTTAAATTTTGACAACAATTCACGCTAAACTTTTAAAATTCTGTCTTTATGGCACTCAGCTGGTTGTTCGAATGGTCGGACAGTGGATGATGGTCATCGCGTGAATTCGTTTTGGGGTGAATCTAAACCTGAACGAGTAAAGCATTGGTCATGGAAAATCCAAATTTTGGTCATGGAAAAGTCACGGAATTCCGTTCGTAAAATTTTATGGGAACCCTGAGAACTGCATGCTGCTGCCACCTGGCACAAAAGTTGATTTTGTTTTCTCGGCAATCACATTCTCCAAGGAAGTAGACAAGGCCAGCACACTCAGAAACGGCCCCGGTGTCTTCCAGACAAATTGTGTGTGTTCCTCTGATTGAAATGATGTGGACGTGCGCAGGAGCTCGCGGAATAGCACACTAATCACTAGGTGGCAACAAAAGACAGCATATGTTCTGATCTGTCGCAATGCAAGAGCAGTCCACTTGTAGACAGCTAGATGGCTGAAATTCAAATCAGTTGTGTTTTTGACACAACGCAGTATCTTACTTTATAACAAGGAGAGGCTATACCCGGACCCGGTAACTTGTTTGCAGATTTTTTCTTCAACTGCAACCTGTCAGCAACCAGTGTTGAAATTCTGCAGTTAAAAAATATGCATTATAAGTCGAACATTAGAAATATATCAAACTTCATTTCAGCCAGCAGCCACATTAGACAATGGATACTCTAACACAATATCTGAAGGACGAAAGAGTTCTGCTGGGAATTACAGCAGCTGTCGTGGGTCTTTCTGTCCGAGCTCTGAGTCAAAGAAGACGCAAACCTCCAGGTCCCCCGATCTGGCCTGTGGTTGGAAGTCTGCCATGTATGTATCAAGTACACTCCCAGCCAAAAGTTTGGAAACAGTATGTTGTTTGCCATTTGATTAGTATTGATTACACAAAATGGCTCTTGGTGCTCGGATTCTTATTTGACCATATCAGAATAGACTTATATGAGTGTGAAGAGGAATATAAGAGATACATTTGGAAAGATATATTGTTACATTTCTGAGGTTGCTCTAAAAAATATGGATGTGTAAGCATTGGTCGATGATATTCAATTGAGATTGGCACCCACTTGTTTGGACCCATCTGTCTTTTTGAAAGCAAAAAAGGAAATTAAGCGCCCTTTGTATGGAAACTATCTACAAGTTCCCTTTTCCTATTATGATTTTTTTCTTTCTGATCACATAAGATTCAATGCATCCCAAGAAGATTTGTTTAACACTTATTCAATGGTGATCAACTCACTGTTTCCAAACTTTTGGCCTGCATTGTAATAAACAATTATCATCATTTCATTGCCGTTGTGTAAGGTAAACTATTGTTTTGTTAGTCCATGAAATTTATTAAATTTCCATTAATTTATTTCTGATATTTTGTGCTCCTCATTACATTTCCAGCTTTGAGAGAGGACTTGGCAGTATTTAAAGAGTTTGCGGAGAAATATGGTGACATATGCTATCTGGAACTGGGTATGTTGTCTAAAATAAATCTGTTTTATTTTATAGTCCTACAGTAGTCTTTTTTATCTGGGTATTATATCTTTCTGGATGATGAATATATTCCTCATGTGTAGTAAATAATGGCATAGATGATATATTTGATATTTGTAATTCACTGTTCCCTCTTCTTTGCATTGTATTTTTAGTAGATAGGAAGACCCACCCGACAGTGTTAGCTGTCAGGGATGGGAGACATTGGTTTGACTGATCCACACATTTTTGGCCAAATTAAAGGTGTGTATGGGTGGCAAATGTCCTCAAACACATTCTCTGAAAATGTTAGGAAGTAGGTTTCTGTTCTTGACTTCTATGCAAGTAGATCTCTGTTGTTGTCACCTAATGACATATTCTGCCTCCTTATTGAAAGTATGTTTCTGTTGTTGTCACCTTATGACATGTTGCTGCCTCCTAATTGAAAGTATGTTTCTGTTGTTGTCACCTTATGACATGTTGCTGCCTCCTAATTGAAAGTATGTTTCTGTTGTTGTCACCTAATGACATATTCTGCCTCCTAATTGAAAGTATGTTTCTTTTGTTGTCACTAAATGACATGTTATGCCTCCTAATTGAAAGTATGTTTCTGTTGTTGTCACCTAATGACATATTCTGCCTCCTAATTGTAAGTATGTTTCTGTTGTTGTCACCTAATGACATATTCTGCTCCTAATTGAAAGTATGTTTCTGTTGTTGTCACCTAATGACATATTCTGCCCCTAATTGAAAGTATGTTTTTGTATGTCACCTAATGACATATTCTGCTCCTAATTGAAAGTATGTTTCTGTTTTTGTCACCAAAAGACATATTCTGCCTCCTAATTGAAAGTATGTTTCTGTTGTTGTCACCTAATGACATATTCTGCCTCCTAATTGAAAGTATGTTTCTGTTGTTGTCACCTAATGACATATTCTGCCTCTTAAAAGTATGTTTCTGTATGTCACCTATAGTTTGTCAAGTCAAGTAGAGGACAGACGTTTGGCTAGATATCTCAGCAACCAGAGGTCCTACAGTAGAAATACACTTACCTATGTGTAGCTTGGCCTTTTTGTAATACGAATATCACATTTTTACGATGCTTTGAGGCCGTTTTAGTCCAATTTTTTGACAATTTGTGACATTTGCAGTCCAATTTTGCACAATGTTGACATTTGTGATGCAGCCAGTCTGACACACAATGAGTGATGACGTCACAAAAGTGCACTGCAGTGCCACTCCAGACTTAGTTTTAGTCAATTTTTGTATCAGCAAAATTACAAATGTCATGGTTTCATTTTTATGCCCTGTATAAACTATGCTAAATTTCTGTCTCAATGCTTGACGTGACAAACTGTAATGGCATATTCTGCCTCCTAATTGAAAGTGTGTTTCTATTGTTGTCACCAAATGACACATTCTGCCTCCTAATTGAAAGTATGTTTCTGTTGTTGTCACCTAATGACATATTCTGCCTCCTAATTGTAGGTATGTTTTTGTTGTTGTCACCTAATGACATATTCTGCCTCCTAATTGAAAGTATATTTCTGTCGTTGTCACCTTATGACATATCCTGCTCCTAATTGAAAGTATGTTTCTGTTGTTGTCACCTAATGACATGTTGCTGCCTCCTTATTAAAAGTATGTTTCTGTTGTTGTCACCTAATGACATTATGTTTCTGTTGTTGTCACCTAATGACATGTTGATGCCTCCTTATTGAAAGTATGTTTCTGTTGTTGTCACCTAATGACATATTCTGCTCCTTATTGAAAGTATGTTTCTGTTGTTGTCACCTACTGACATGTTTCTGCCGCCTTGTTGAAAGTATGTTTCTGTTGTTGTCACCTTGTGACATATTCTGCCTCCTAATTGAAAGTATGTTTCTGTTGTTGTCACCTAATGACATTATGTTTCTGTTGTTGTCACCTAATGACATATTCTGCCTCCTTATTGAAAGTATGTTTCTGTTGTTGTCACCTAATGACATATTCTGCCTCCTTATTAAAAAGTGTGTTTCTGTTGTTGTCACCTGATGACATATTCTGCCTCCTAATTAAAAGTTTGTTTCTGTTGTTGTCACCTAATGACATGTTCTACCTCCTTATTGAAAGTATGTTTCTGTTGTTGTCACCTAATGACATATTCTGCCTCCTTATTGAAAGTATGTTTCTGTTGTTGTCACCATATGACATAATCTGCCTCCTAATTGAAAGTATGTTTCTGTTGTGTTCACCTAATGACATGTTTCTGCCTCCTGATTGAAAGCATGTTTCTGTTGTTGTCACCTAATGACGTGTTTCTGCCTTCTCAATTGAAAGTATGTTTCTGTTGTTGTCACTAAAGACGTGTTCTGCCTCCTTATTGAAAGCATATTTCTGTTGTTTTCACCTAATGACATATTCTGCCTCCTAATTGAAAGTATGTTTCTGTTGTTGTCACCTAATGACATGTTTCTGCCTCCTTATTGTAAGTGTGTTTCTGTTGTTGTCACCTGATGACATATTCTGCCTCCTAATTGAAAGTTTGTTTCTGTTGTTGTCACCAAATGACACAATCTGCCTCCTAAGTGAAAGTATGTTTCCGGAGTTGTCACCTTATGACATGTTTCTGCCTCCTGATTGAAAGCATGTTTCTTTTGTTGTCACTAAATGACATGTTGCTGCCTTGTTTTTGAAAGTATGTTTCTGTTGTTGTCACTAAAGACGTATTCTGCCTACTTATTGAAAGTATGTTCTGTTGTTGTCACCCAATGACATGTTTCTGCCTTCTCAATTGAAAGTATGTTTCTGTTTTCACCTAATGACATATTCTGCCTCCTAATTTAAAGTATGTTTCCGTTGTTGTCACCTTATGACATAATCTGCCTCCTAATTGAAAGTATGTTTCCGGAGTTGTCACCTTATGACATGTTTCTGCCTCCTGATTGAAAGCATGTTTCTGTTGTTGTCACCTTATGACGTGTTTCTGCCTTCTCAATTGAAAGTATGTTTCTGTTGTTGTCACTAAAGACGTGTTCTGCCTCCTTATCAGTTCGGCAAACGTCAAAATTCGGCAACGCTGCCTTTAAAGGCATCCCCCGATGCCATTTTCGGCAACCGTTGCCGTATTTGGCATCGGAGAGATGCCGTTTTCGGCATCCCCGTAGTTCGGGATGACGTCGGGAGAGGGCGCTAATGATCGGGAATTTCGTATGTGCTGCCACGTAGTGTTAAAATACTATTCTTTCAATCTATCCAAGAAAAAGAAAAATCTGTCCCAGCATTTTTGATTTTTGGCTGTTTTTTTAAAGCAACTTTACTAATTTTGGGATGAGACTGCTAATTTGGTTGTCTGACTCAGTTTATTATGTTGTACACCAAAAATTTTATCCTGTGATTGGAGACACTCAATGAAATAATACTGAAATTGGAAGTATACCTTTTATCGGGGCCCTAACTAGGATTTTTAAGGGGGTCTAAGGGCTGCTTGGGCCCTGGGCTTTGGTCCCATTGAAACCAACCAATTTAAGATTTCGTGATATCTATCTGGAGAAATAATGCTACTTGGTTACCATGAAAGACAAGACACGATAGCTATAGCCACTCAAATTATCTACATTTGCACAATTCAGGAGAAATAAGGAATGGCATAATACATCAAATTGCTCAATGCTTGGGATTTGATATCATATTTCACAGCCAGATGAGTGGAACACATCAGAAAAACCTTAGGTCTGGATACTCAGGTCTGGGCCGTCACCATCTTTCCTTTGGTGAAATAACAAAATCGTTAGGGCATGGTTTTGGGGTGATTTGAGGCTTTGAAAAATCTAAAAAAAAATTAAAACATTTAGATTTTACCATTAGAAAACATGTTGATTACTTGAAATATTTTTATCAGGCCGGTTTTTTTTTTTTGAAATGCCAGGAAAAAAGAACATGTCAACAAAACTTCCGACATCAACCTCGAGTGCTTCGGACGCACTTTTGACATAGATAGAATGGTCGTACAGAGCCAAAACTTAGCTTAAAATGCAGGAAATTAAATTTCCTAAACACTGGTACCAGTAAGAAGGTGCTGCGGCCAGTAATAAGGTCGCGTCATTGACTCAGAAATTGCTCAAGAAATGGTTGGATGGATACTGAGCTCTGCTCTGCTGATCTAAAACATAGGCTGCGCAGCAGCAAACCTTCAGCGAATAACACCTTTAGAAGATTACAATAATATCATAAAATTGGTGCGTTTACGAAATTGCTTATAGGTATGCAATAGCGGCCGAGTAGTGGCCTTCAATTATCTCTATTTGCCCGCTGCCCTGCCATCTTCCCATCTGCTTCCCAGGATTTGTAAAATCAGAGAAAGGCCTTATTAGACTAATTTACACATATTATGGTAAAGTTTCATGCATGTACAAAGTACAGGTTATGAGGTGCCGGTTGAAAACCAAAAAATATTACGCTGTTATAATTTTCTGAAGTTGTTGCAATGATTGATAAAGTGTTATATGCATCAAAAAGCACTGCTACATTGCACAGGGGATTTGTTTAGAAAATTGCATTACTGTATATGCAAAAGTTTTGGCTCCGATATAAAAAAATTATTTTAAATATTTTTTCTCAATATTACAGAAACTATAGAATAGCCGTCTCTCTGACCATGAAAAGGCACAACTAGACCATATAAGCCATACGTGTACCAAACTTCATCCATGTATATGGAATTGTGATCGGATGTTGGGCCAGAAACAGAACATTTATTTGTAATTTTTTTTCAATATTTCAAAAAGTATACAATATTTTCCATTAGACCTTTCAAAAGGCACAACTAGACCATATGTGTGCCAAGCTTTATCCATGTACATGCAATAGTGACGGAGTCTTAGCCCAAAAAACCAAAAAAATATGTTTTTATATTTTTTCTCATTTTTTAAAAAAATGTATAGAATATCTGTCAATGAGACCATCAATAGGCACAACTAGACCATATAGGCCACATGTGTACCAAATTTCATCCATGCACATGCAATAATGACCGAGCCTTGGCCCGGAAACGAAAAAAAAAATTTGTATATTTTGTTAATTATTTCATAAAGTATTTAAGATTTATTCATCAGACCATCAAAAGGCACAACTAGACCATACAGGCTAGATGTGTACCAAATTTCATCAAGGTACATTCAATAGAGGCCGAGTGCTGGGCCGGAAACGATCTATCCGCCCGCCGCCCGACCGCGATCCGGCCGGCGTACGGACAGCATTTTTACCCAAGTGATTACAATACCTTCTTCAAACTTCATTCGCTGAAGGTAAAAACATAGTTTCTCTCATTGGCGCCACCAGGGAAGTCAGGGAGGGGGGCAGTGCCCCCCTGAAATTCATTTGGCCCCATTCTGGCCTCCCCTAATTTTTAGCTTAAACACATTGTCCCATTATGTCACTACAAGTCACATACCCCCCCCCCCCCGTGTTGAACTGCCTTGAGCCCCCTAAAATAAATCCTGCTGGTGATGCTACTGGTTTCTCTGCCTCCCGTCTTTCTGACTCCCCTTCCCAGTTCTGGTCAAATTCCTCTTTCCCTCTGTTTCTTCCCTTAATTCCCTTAACGTCTCCTCAATCTCTGCCTCCTCTTCCCTGTTTTCTCCCTCACTGCTCCTCATTTTCTGCCTCCTTCCAAGCTCTTACTCCTTCATATATAACAAGGCTCTTCTGACCTCACGATAGCTCTCGCAGCCTCCATCTGTACTTCTTCTCTCCGCATGACCTCTCCGCAACTCTTCACTTTCTGCATTATCCCTTTTAGTCTCCAGTGGGGATTTAAATATTTTAATCTAAATTTACATAGAAGAAGAAGAATTAAGGCAGCTGGGTTGCTTTAGCAGAATAACACAAGAGCCTCCTCTCTTCCTTCCTTTTTCTCTTTTTCCCCCAAACTTGCCCATGCTCCTCCTCATTGCTGTAACTTGGCTCCTCTCAGCACTCTGTCTATAGCTCTGCATCCCCTACCCTGTCAGCATGCCTCGGCGGTCCAACGTCGGCCCAGCTTCAGTCCGATGTCAGTAGCATGGTACCAGCTTCGGGCCGACGTTGGACCACCGAAGCACGCTGATAGGGTATAGTCCTTTCCCGCCTGATGTTCTTGTCTCGTGCAGCTCTGCCTCTTTAGTAACTTATCCCTCTGAATATTCCCTCTGCACTTTCTGCCTCTCTGCCTCCAAGGTGGAAGGAAATAAAATGTATGCTGACAATAAGATAACAAGATTCATTTTCTCTTTCTTCATGCTCCCCAAGGTTCTAGCCCCCCCCCCCCCGGTCGGGAGGGTAGGTCTACTGGTAGCATGTTGGACTGCCAATCGCTGGGTCCAGGGTTTGAATCTCTTGTCGGGTCATCTGGGCCTATGTTGGATGGCTGTTTGAATCATCCTTTGCCTCATTGCCATGTCCTCCCCCTGTCCTAATTAGCTACCAAGTGCATAAATACAGAATGTGAAGCCCCAATCATCCATCCATCAACCCCCCTCCCGTTTTTTATGTTTGGTCCTCGTAATTTATAACACTTGCCTCCTCAGTCTGTCTTCCCCTTATATATACCCCTAGCTCTTGCCACCTACTGATGCCTCTTTCTTCAGCCTCCCAATAGCTCTTCCTCCTCTGCATTTCAGATTTCTTCTCCCTATCTCTCGCTTTCTCAAAATCGGCCCAGAAAAAGGAACTAAGGCCGTCTTTGTTCTGCATGATGACTAAAAGTCCGAATATATGTGAAATTAGTTTTTCAAATTTTTGTTCCAGCTATGAAGTGTAGCATTTTTTCCATGATGTTAATGGACAAAACCAGAAACAACACAATTGTTCTTAATTTGTAATATATTTTTTAAGGGCATGCACGTTCAATACAAGCCTGTTTTTTAGCATCAGGGGCTTCCCATAGCACCACAGGGCCGGGCAAAAAAGCTATGTGATCATAGGCGTATTTCACGTGGGGTCAGAGCAAATGGCATATCAGAGCAAATCCTGACCAATATCAGGGAAGATCAATTGTCCTGTTCACCTTCGGGTCATGTTAAAATTTCAGCAAAATAGCAACAACTTCCCCCTTCCAAAAATGAAAGCACAAAAGACAACTTTTGTAAATTAAAAAGAAGTTCTAATGTATTGGTCTGTGTAATACTGTCTGATATCCGTTGATGCGCAGGATACACAATTACACAGTGTAATATGTATGTGAAAGATCTCCACTCATGTACATGTAATTAAACATAAAATCAAGTTGCTGTTATCTTGCCTGGCCGTAGCAATAAGGTAGTGAACTCATTTTGACGTTATTTTACTGTTTTATCACTGAAAAGAACTTAATACAGTAAGGGTTGCCTTAAACAGCATCGGGGATGCCTCAAACGGCAGCGGGATGCCTCATACAGCAGCGGGGATGCCTCAAACGGCAGCGCTGCCGAATTTTGACTTTTGCCGAACTGAATTATGTTATTGAAAGCATATTTCTGTTGTTGTCACCTAATGATATATTCTGCCTCCTAATTGAAAGTATGTTCTGTTGTTGTCACCTAATGACGTGTTTCTGCCTTCTCAATTGAAAGTATGTTTCTGTTGTCACTAAAGACGTATTCTGCCTCCTTATTGAAAGTATGTTTCTGTTGTTGTCACCTAATGACATGTTTCTTCCCCCTAATTGAAAGTATGTTTCTTTTGTCACCTTATGGCATGTTGCTGCCTCATTATTTAAAGTGTTTCTGTCATTGTCATCTAATGACAATTGAAAGCATGTTTCTGTTGTTGTCACCTGATGATATGTTCTGCCTTCTACCAGAAACTATTTTAAGACTGCGAGAAAATAATTTATTTATTTCACCATAACTGATGACTCCCTTATTGGATGTTATATGAAACATTTTATTGCTTACGGATGAGTGTTGTATGTTTTATTATTAACAGATGTGTGATTTTAAGATATTATATTCTTGCAGGACTCTTTGGAAGCAGTCCAACCTTTGTATTGAACAGCATTGAACTGATCCGAGAAGCTCTTCTTAAGAAACAGGATGACTTCGCTGGAAGAAACGTAACTCCAATGTGTAAGCCTTTTTTGACTGAGGGGTAATCCTAGGTAGGACTCCACTTGTCAGTAACACTCTTGCCATAGTATTATTACAGTGAGAGTACTTGGAATCATGCTTGCTGCATGATTCCTTGAAAATGGGTCGCCGTTCTTTACAGTGAGTAAGAATGGTATTATCGCAGCCAGAGCACAATAGGCTACTCTTAACAGTCTGTCTCATTTCTAGAGTGCAGGGTTGTTGTCAAAAATATGACCAAAAAAGCACCAAAACATCACAAAACTGCGATGAATAAATTACAAATTGGCTCTTCTATTCATGAGTATGTGTATTTTTGAAGTGTGACCTGTAGATGATGAGCAATCAGACCAAATAGTTTGCAAGTTGTGAGACAAACTGTAAATTAAAATTTGGCGAAGAAAATCTCTTTGAAAGTCAACGGCTCTATGCCCATTGTGAGGGCCGTTATAATTAACTGTCTCATGACTCCGGGACTCAATATCAGAATGCAAAAGAAAGTGCAAGCATCACTCATTGCTAACTGCCCAGATTCACCATTTAATTTATAAAAGAAAATATGTGTTGAGCCAGTTCCAAAAATTTTGTTCGGTTTCACTTTTACTATTGCAACTGTGTCTGAAACTGAAGTTAAACCGGGGAATTTATAATGCTTACATTCCAGGCTGATTCTGAGGAGTGTCTTATTGTAGGTTGTTATATCCATGGAAGCAGAAACTGATAGTGTATTTTTTTTTTTGTATCATTTTCTGTTTATTTACAATTTTTTACTCTTGTTACCTTTGGTAGTATGGTGTGGTAACCAGTGGCACTTGGGGCACTGGTAGAGCCCTGCGTGGTCACCCGGAAGCGTGACCGCCCCGCCCCGCAATGGACTACATTTGACCGCCACCGCCCCGCACTGCTAAAAGGCTGACCGCGACCGCCCCGCATGCTTAAGACCTGACCGCACCGCATGCGGTCATGGTATGCTTGACCGCGACCGCCCCGCTTGACCACAATATGACCGCAGATGTCCGCAATTCAATAAATTAAGTGATATTGGCCCTTATTCTAAGAATATATGTACCAAATATGAAATGATGCGACTGTGTTTCAAGTAATTCATTTACAAGTGTTAATAAAGCTTTGACGTGAAAATCACTTAAAACAGAAAATATACCATTTTTTTTATTTCTCAATCTAAAAATGGATCTTAATCAGTTTGGTACTTATAAAAGTAGTTGCAGTCACTCATGAAATACAATTGAAATTTTTATATGTAGCCTATTCATCTTTTCTATTCTACAAGTTTTGAAAGTATTCCTAATTGCACTTGATTTTGCTGGTAATTATTACATTTTGGCCATGGTGGGGTAAAAGTGGAATGACCCTGTTTGAACAAGCACTGGGTAATAGCAGACATGCATGACTGGTTTCAATAGCTACATGTGTATGTTAGAACCAACACTTTATTTACTTATTGCTAAAAAATCAAGTTTTAGTAACAAAATGTTTTCTACAGTTTGATAAAGTTCATTAATTTTCTTGACTTGATTGTACAGAAAAGCCATGGTATACAAAGCATGAATAATTACAATTACCTATTAGGCTGCATTATATATTGTGGGAATTCCATTTCATGTTGGGGTATTTCCCTAATTGCATTGATACAATAACTGTAGAAATAAAAGATTTCATTATGCATATGCCCATGAAATAATGGTTTAGTATGACATTCTTATGTCATTGATAATATTTCTACCAGGTTACCAAAATACTATGTCCTGATTTCTCAAAATTTAGGTGAAATCCTACTTGT
The DNA here is from genome assembly GCA_026936325.1 of Platynereis dumerilii. Taxonomy (NCBI): domain Eukaryota; kingdom Metazoa; phylum Annelida; class Polychaeta; order Phyllodocida; family Nereididae; genus Platynereis; species Platynereis dumerilii. The sequence continues at coordinate 11,532,980 of JAPTHN010000009.1, forward strand.
TATAGGGGCATTGACCCAATTGCATTGTCTTTGTCTTGAGACAACAATGGTGGTCCAACAATAGATACCCTCATGCAGCTATATTATACATTTCTAATCTATTAAGTAATGTAGGCCAATTAATATGATATTCTAATGTTATTAATGCAAGTCTCTTCTACACCATTTCCACAATTCTACAAAAATGCTAAATGTTGATTTGTCTGACTTTGGTCTACTTAATTGTTAATTGTGACTTAATATATAATCTCACAGGTAATGGTCCAATAAATGTTGATCTTAACTTTTAATTAGAAAAAGAATAAAATATAATTTGCAAGATAGAAATAGGCCTGAACATTAGTCACATAAACTGATATACTCAAGTTTAGGAATTATGTAAGATATGGCAATGGCAATTACTGAATGTTACCTGTAAATCACTTTACTTCCCAAAACAAAAGATAGTTTTGTAACACAAAATGCTACATCTGAGGTTTGCGGTCAATTGCGGTCATATTCTGACCGCATGGATTGTTTGACCGCCCCGCGACCGCATAGCCAAAAGTGTGACCACGACCGCACCGCCCCGCAAAGGTCTCAACCTGACCGCGACCGCCCCGCACCGCATGCGGTCAAGGAAAATGTGACCGCACATCCCCGCGGGCTGCGGTCCCCGCGGGCGACCGCATTGCGGTCTGACCGCGCAGGGCTCTATGGGGCAGCAGCCGCGGCTCACGGTGCCATGGTGCTGCCACACCATTGTCTTACCATTATAGAGGGATTTTGATAAATTGGCCACAAGTGCCAGTTAGAGCTTTCTGTGGGAGTTGGGAGGAGGAGGAGTTATCATTTAGGGGCCATCAATTAAGCGACTTTTTTTTGTTGTCTTTTTGAGGCCCCTCACCAATCGATATTAATTGGTTCAGCTTACGAAAGATAACTAGACTAGAGTTCTGAGTCCTGAGTTCTGAATCTCAAGCCGGGCGTTGCCGACTTCATTCTCTGGTTGGAAATCAGAATCATGTTTTATAATTGGGTACCAGTTTAATTCCTCATTAATTTTTAAAACGCAACATTTCATTCATAGCCAGGTATATTTCGTTTCAGTTGAAATGTTTAGTGAAAATGGCAAAGATATAGTCATGGGCGACTTCAATGAAACATGGAGATATGAACGAAAAATTGCTCACATAGCTCTGAGGTAGGCATTTGGTGTATGAAATATTTATATGATCACTTTAGTCATTCGCATGTAGGCCAAGAGTTTCTTCTTTTAATTAAATTATTTTGTGTTGATGTGTGTATATATACATTTACATCAAGTGAGATTCAGGACAGGACGGTCCATTCCATGAATATGACAACATACTTTAACCGTTGTTGTTCCGCCAAAAAACAATTGTACGAATGCATTACTGAAAGTTTGGATAACTTTAAAAATGTTCACAAACGCATGTCTGGTGTATGGACATGAAAGGCTGTGATCTAAAATAAAACTGTCTTTTTTGAAAACCCTTGTGATATCTTGGTATAGCTTGGAGATATGTTTTGCTGATTTGTCATTTATTAAGGTTGAAGGAGATGATGTTAACGGTAGAAATGTTTTTGATGTCTTTAACTAAATGAAAAATTGAAATAATTTTTATCTTACATTGTTTTCCAGAAAATATGCTACTGGAAATCAGTTCCAAAACTTGATGGAAAGAAACGTGGAAATGATCAGCGAGGTTTTCCAGAAAGCTGGAAGTGAACCAGTTGACATTTATAAACTGTCATCTCTTGTCTTTTACAATGTCATTGCATCGCTTTGCTTTGGAAAGAAGTAAGTCATTGCTGTGAAATTACGTGAAGCCCGATTTAAAGATTTGGCATTCTAGCAGCTTGTGTAGCCCTACCATTACAGTCAGACCAATAATTATTCAGACGCTTGCTGTTTTGTTATTATTTTGAAGGAATTACAAAGTAAGTATGAAACATGCAGTCAAAATCATCTTTGGTATTAAGTGTGACCTGTCCAATACAAATTTATTGCAAACTGATTCAAAATCTGATGAAAATAGCTAATTTGTCGATTTCAGGAACCAGAAATTATTCAGACACTTTTACAAAGTTGTAGAAAGTGAACTATTTACCAATATTTATTCCAAATATTGCTAATATACTACCATGGGATCATTGTGGCCACATTGGATGACAGGTGTGATCATCAGTTAAGAAAATTTGGATGAATATGCGAGATAAACATCTGATTCAGTTTATCACATTTTCTTGACTAATGGGCTGAAATCTGTCAGATATCAATTGGAAATACTTCAGAATATCATAAAGTGACAATTGTTAACTGTTCCATCTAAGTAAAATTGAAATACAGGCTTAATTGAAAAAGTTTATGCACTTTGATATTTTCGTTTTGTTTTAGGCTCCAACCACTCTCTGAATTCTTGCCCATTGACCCACTGCAATCCATCAAATCACTTAAATAAAGTTGCATGGCCTTCCTAAAAAAATAAATACAAAAGTGCACTGAACTTAGTATCAGACCTCCAATGCTTCATGTTGTGACTCAAAGTTTTAAGAATACAATTCTAAGGTGAACTAAAGCAATTTGAATCAATACAAGGAATGTTTGAGGTTAAAGAGGGCATGAAAATGTGATAAACAGGACATAATGTTTAACTCCAATATTTTTCCTAATTTTCTCAATTGATGGTCATACCTGTCATTCTATGCAGTCATAATAGTCCCTGGGTAGTTTATGAACATTATTTTGACATAAATACTAACAAATGACAGTAAATAGTTCATTATTTGTCCAATTTTACCAAAACAAAAAACATGTCAATGTGGCACCAAAACCTAACAAATTTTCGGAAAGCAAGATTCATTATCTATTTCAAGCTATATTCCATTCATGGTCCGAACAGCAACTCTGTGGGGCACTTTTAAGTTCATTTGGGAAGGGGGCAAAAATGTGGTTCTTCGGCCTCAATGCTATTCCAATGGAGATTGCTCCATGAAAGCACACTATAGTTGTAGTATAGCACACCACTTGTAAACAACTGGCGTAAATGGGCTATCCTGTATACACAATAGAGTGAACAACCTTAGGAAGGCCATGCTAGAGGAGATTCATGCTTCTGTCATTAGTGTCGTAATTAATCATCTTATTATTATAGTTACGGCTTGGACGATCCAGAATTTAACCGAATCCGAAAAATGATTGATGATGCCAATGACAGTTTCACTGGACTTTTCCTCTCGGACCTACACCCGTTGCTTTGGTACATTCCTACACCAAGTTATCGAATGTTGAAGAAAATGGCGCATAACATTTTTGATTTTGTGAACTCTTTTATCACTGAGCACAAGAAGACCTTCGACGAAAGTGAGTGCTACTTATTCTTGTTTTTTTTACAACTTAACTGTTAATAGAAGCCTGGTCTCAAATAGAAGCCTGGTCTCAAATAGAAGCCTGGTCTCAAATAGAAGCCTGGTCTCAAATAGAAGCCTGGTCTCAAATAGAAGCCTGGTCTCAAATAGAAGCCTGGCCTCAAATAGAAGCCTGGTCTCAAATAGAAGCCTGGTCTCAAATAGAAGCCTGGTCTCAAATAGAATCCTGTCTCCATCCAGAGCCTCACAGAAATGACGATTCAGTGTTCACTATGTCTTGCCATTTTGCAGATGATCTCCGAGACTTCACAGACTACATCATCCACAGTGAGAAAGAGATGAAGGCAACAGGATTGGCCGAATACCAAGTGGAAATCACTGACACTCACATCAGACAGATACTCATTGACATGTTTTTTGGTTTGTTGAAAATATTTTTATTTTCTGCGCTACAAGTAGCTAAGCTGATAAGCAGATCCATCGATAATTCTTCCCTGACCTACCAATACAGTCTCTAAATAGCCCAATTCAGTGCTGATGGGACGTTTAACACAAACTCACTTTTGACAAACTCACAGTTTTGAGTAAGTGTCTGCTGTCCGACAGCATGTTGCATGTTGCAATATTTCCTTCAAAGCATTATATGGAAGTCAGCAGATGGTTGTAATATTGGTTACATATACCTTTTATATGCATTGTTGGGTGGAATTAAGAGTGAAAAATTGTGTTTTAGCCCCAAAACAATAATTATTGTATACAAACTGCAACATGGGCAGGTTTTGCATAATCATAGACTTGGCAAACTCAGCAGAAACCAACTCTGCTGTGCTTATACACATTTTTAAAAACTTGAGACATGGTTGACATAGACTTACCGCATGCTGATTATTTGGGGGGCGGGGGGGGCAACCGACCTTTACCCGAATTTTTTGATGTGGATTTGTACCAAATGACATATCTTAGGAACTACTGGTTTTCCAAAATATTTGATCATCTGCCCAAATTAAGCTGATCATCTGCCCAAATGGAGTCCCTTTGCAAGAATACTACCCCACCCCTCCACCCTCCTTCCAGTATGCCTATGATGTTGTGCTGTTGACCACTGACTAACCATCAGCTGGCCACTTCAATATCATTATCTCCATGCTTTATTTTCAGCTGGCACAGACACTTCTCGAATCACCCTGACATGGGCATTGATGTATACGGCTGCAAACCCTGAAATCCAAGAGAAAGCCCGAAAGGAAATCGATGATAATATCGGTGAGCTAATTTACCATATGATATTCTGCTCTGCTTATTTAATGACTAAATGATAATTTGGCTTGTCCCAGGTGTGTCTTTCAAATATGTCTGATCAAGATAATCAGGTTTTGGATCTGTTACAACTTTGTGGATATTGAACTGTAGTCAAGTCATTTTTTTGTGGCAGTAAGTTTTTGGCTGATAATTAAAAACATACCTTAGTCTTGACAAAAATAATTGTCTCCTCCTGTTCCTTACACCGTGACCAAACAGTTTCATAAACATTAGGAAGTATTTGCATGTTGTAGCTATAGTTTTGAGGTAATCCCATTTGAATACCATTGCTGTCCACATAGCTCAATAAGCCATTTTCTTCTATTACTGCTGTTGTGACGTCACCATTGTTTCAGAGATGTCATACAGCCAACAATGCTGATGATGTCACAACAGAAAGCTAAAAATAGCTCTAAATGTGTTGAAGAGCAGCAGAAATTTAACTTGTATGTGCCTGTATGATGAAGCAGGGAGATTAGAGGACACATATTTAATCCAAATCATGCTTGGTCACGGTGTACTTAGTCTAATAAACCAAAAAATTAAACATCAGACTTAATCATGGATTGTTTCATTGCCTAAAAACTTACTGCCAAAATAAAATGTCTTGACTTTAAAGTTTGTCTTTTTTCTGTGATGTTTGCTGCAGGTCGGGAAGGTACCATCACAGCTTCCAACAGGAGCAAAATCCCATACAGTGAGGCAATAATTTACGAAACTCTGCGACTGAGGTCCCCAGCACCTATGGCTGTCCCTCATGCTACGACCTGTGACACAAGTGTCGGTTAGTGTGTGCACAACTTGACATTGTGCATATTCATGACTCTTCTATATACTCAAACAATTAATGGAATATGTGCAATTCCAGATTAATACCAGAAATTTCATTACCAATAAAATTTTGTTTAATATACTCATTCATCCATTATATTTCAGGTGGTTACGATCTACCAAAGGGAACCCAAGTCATGGTGAACTTGATGCATGTGCACACAAATCCAAAACATTTTCCCGATCCACTAAAATTCAATCCCGACCGATTTCTGGATGAAGCTGGCAACCTCGCACCCAAACCAGCTGCATTTCTGCCATTTTCCACTGGGCGGCGCCAGTGTGTTGGAGAAGCTTTTGCCAAATCAGAGTTGCACGTCATATTTGGAATGCTACTCCAAAGGTTCACTTTCTCCCCACCAGAGGGCAAGACCATCGATTTAACCCCCAAGAAGAACATGTTCCTCTATCTGCCGCTTGACGACCAGACCCAGCTTGTCGTCAAGGAACGTCAATAAATTATCTAAGAACTTTATTACCACCTTTATTTACAAAATTAATATAATTTTGATCATTATTACTGTGAAGAAGTTATTTTGACTTATTTTTGCCCATGTTTTCTACAAAGAAAAGAAGCAACTTGTTTCAGTTATTTTGAAATTTTTATTATCATAATTATTATACAATCAAGGATATATGTCTTATTTTTGTACTGAGTTTAAACAAGTTTGATTAAAGATTGATCTGCAGCGCCTATTTTGACTTTTTTTCTATCATTTTGTCTGGTCATTGAAAGTTTGTGTAAGGGAATGGCCGTGAGAAGTTTCAATTTGTTGCAACGGCGAAGAGGCTGAGATTGAGAATATTGACAAAGTCATGAATGCTGTGTTAACAGCTAGTGTGTCTGAGTTTTAGATCCGCAGCGAATCTAATCTCTCGTTTGTTGAGAGTACAGGCCCAAGGCAGATGGTCTGGTCTAATTTGTTACAAGATATCCAAAGGCACAATGCTGTGATTGAACCTGCGGCTAAAGTTCCTCTTTTGTACAACTGACAATAAATAAAAGTATTTGTTTGATTTGAACCTGCTTACTTCATCTGGACAGAAAATTGTTCATGTTTGAACTCTGCCAATCAGAGAATGTTTCACAAATGTGACATTTCAAAGAACATCTCTGATGACATATAGGCCTAAGGAAAATACTGTATTAGGCTCGGGCATGCTTTTTGCGTTCAGTAAATTAGCAAACTTGTGTGGAAGGCTAAATCCTTAATCTAGTGTCTTCAAAGTGTGGTAATCAAGGAAAGATGAGCATCCGGATTTATGCATTCTCGTTCTTCTATTCCTTGTTTTGTCTGGTCCACTAGTCCAGCTGAGAGCCATTGGCTGTCTTTGTTTTGATATAGCCTGCTCCATCAAACTGGAGGTATGGTTTCCTTGGCAACCGTTAAAAGACCTTGTGAAAGCCCCAGCAGACCTGTCCATCATGCTAAGATCGCGTGGCACGTTAAGGAGAACTTTAGGCGTCGGCGGGATGGTATTTCCTGGAAATTTGGATGAATTTGGGTGATCCGCCTTCGACTTTTCACATCCCCCAGGGGTAGTTTTTGTTCCCCTCAGGGGTTCCTAGAAATGGAAAAACTGCGCCGTGGATGTCAAAAAAGATTCAACAGGTTCAAACTTTTTTTTTCATGACGGCGGAACAGAGCCCAAAATTTTCTTGATTTTTGGATGTCCGGCGGGGATTTTTTCAGTGAGAACGTCTCAAAAACATCTCCGGCGGGATATTTATAGGTTATTACATGGCCAAGAGCTGTTCCTGGCCATGTTATAACCTATTTATCCCATGACTTTTATTTTTTACTGTTAAACCTTCAATATATAGATTAATTAAATAAATGACGAGTGTTAATTCAGAAGCAGACCTGACACAAATGACTTTCATAGCTGTGAAATACACTGTTATGGGGTTTTATTTACAGTTGCTCTCGAAAGTAAGTACACCCCATGCAATTTTTCAAACTTTTGTCTCTCAAGGGTACAAATTATTATATATTCACAAACTAACAATAAAATAGCATCAACCTAATACATGTGCATACGATTATATTGCTAATTCACAAATTCAGTCTCCCATTAAATTAATACAGTCAAGTATGGAAAAAATGGTCATTGCAAAAGTAAGTACACCCTTCTAATTTCGGACAGTCACTACCTTATGTTTCGTAAGCGGGTGGATAAAAAAGCTTGAAGATGCATCCTGTGTCCGTGAATAAGGTTCTTACATCTTTGCACTGGAATTTTTTACCATGCCTCCATATAAAACTGTGTTACCACTGAATAATTGGGGAATTCCCTGCATTTGCCCAATCTTTGAGGTCAAACCACAACATTTCCATGGGATTCACATCTGGGATATGGCTGGGTCATTCCAAAAGCTTGTATTTATTTTAATTTATTTAGATTTAGTTGACACACTGGTGTGTTTGGGATTGCTGTCCTGCTGGAACACCCAGGAGCACTCTTAACGAAGCTATACTTCACCAATTGGACAACATTATCTCCTAGGATTTCATAATAGGGCCTTGAATTCATGATTCCCTCTGTATTAACCAGTTTCCAGTTTCCAATGTGGCAAAAAAACCCACTCTGCATGATATTCCCACCTTCATGCTTCAGTATTGGCACCAGGTTCTTCTTTTGGAAAGCCGTGTCGACATTGCAGCAAATGCAACGGTTGTTCATGTGACCTTAGAGTTCCATTCTAGGTTCATCTGTCCAAATATTATCAGCCAAAAAGTCTTCTAGTTTATCAAAATGCTTTTGTGCAAAATGTAGGCCCGCATCCTTGTGTTTTTTCATCAGTATGGGCTTGTTTCTGGGCGTTCTGGCTACATCTGACAGTGACACCTTCTTCATTCAAATGCATCCATATAGTTGACGGGTGGACATGTATTCCAGATGATGCCAGTAGCTCTTGTAATTTGGTGAATGTAACTCTTGGGTTTTTGGTGGATTCTTCCAATAACGTCTTGGATGTTCTGCAAGCTATCTTTGTTGGTATTCCCATCCCACTTGATAATTCTGTTGTTTTTTTGCTCATTAAATTTGAATAAAAATTCCTAAGTGTACATATGTGAACCCCAAACTGTTCAGAAATGTTCTCATATATCCAAATCTGTAATTTTAGGTGTAATTAACAATATTTCTCCGCCTTTTAGACAGTTCCTAAGTTCTTGGCACAGTGACTGACCCATCACTCACACCATAATGGCTTGATAAGACATATTTAAGGATATTCAATTGTTAAGTACTGTTAAGGAGGATCGAAATTAAAAGGAAGGTGCCAAAATCAACCAGGCGGAACAACAAACACTTATAGGTTGCGGGGCAAAAGCAGATTGACCAAAACAGAGGGAATAATTCAATAAAAAGGTAAAATATTGTGAGGGTGTACTTACTTTTGCAATGGGTTATTTTTTCATTTGAGGTCAAAGGTCAAAGTGACCTTGATATTTCAAGAAATCCTAATTACATATTATGTAAGACTTCAAAGACATACACTTCATTCCAAAAACGAGATAATATTCACGACCTGATATTAATTAATGAGCAAAATGCGATAATCCTGCAGGGGTGTACTTACTTTCGAGAGCAACTGTACTATCCTGCAATCATTTTCCCAGTGGTTTTTACACAATTTAAGTGTGATAACTTCAGATTCTCTAAGTTGGGAGCAGCAGTTTGTTTTGACGTCATCAGCAGCCCATAGTGATATCATGACATAAACAATCACTACCCATTGTGTGCATAACAACGTCAGATAATTTTGCGACGTCACAACTGCATGGCCAAGAGCTGTATCTCCATGACGTCATCATGGTGATTGGAGATGCTGATATCTTCCCTCTGAATTGGCCAATCAGATGGCTCAGATTTGGTATCTTCCCTGCTAGACTGATATCTTCCCTCCAAATTGAAAAGGGCCTGTATCTTCCCTCTGTTTCAGGGAAGACGGTTGAGATCTTCCCCCCTCTAAAAATATCACCCAGGGAAAAAGGCTTGTATGAGGGAAAAAACATGCTTGGTCATGGGATAATAGGTCATCCCCTGCCCCTGAGGGGACCTCTCCTGCCCCTGCGGGGATCTCTCCTGCCCCTGGGGGCAGTTTTTGACATCCCGCCGACTGTCTTTTGACATCCCGCTGACGGTCTTTTGACATCCCGCTGACGATCTTTGACATCCCACAGGCATTTAGATCTTGCCCCCCAGGCATTTAAATCTTTCTCACAGGGATATGATGTTATCCCGTCGATTTACGATCTTATCCCACCGTGATATGCTTTTAATTAATTATATAATAGTTTTATAAACATTGTATGTCGCCGGGATGGTCATTTTTTTTCCTAGAATTCAACTGAAGCTACCCCTCAGTGGTAAAAAAGTTCTCCGTAACGTGCCGTGAGATCTTAGCATCAGTTTGAGAGCAACTATCTGGCCATTGATAGTGTCAACTGACAAGTATACCTGCAGATTTGTTCCAGAAACCTCCAGCATGCTAATTTATTTTCGATCACATCGATTATCGCAAGTTGCAACTTACAAGAATATTACTTTCTTTTTATGAGATCTTTTCGGTGATACATCTTGAAGCACTCTTGTAATCTATGGAAGAGTTAGACGACCTCTTTTGCTCTCCATGGAAACCATTAGGAATTGAAGGCTCTTTCTGAGTAGACTGATGATTATAGCTTTAGCTATAAAGATGAGAAGACCTGCAGAGCAGGTCCTATAATAGGATATGGACTCCTATCGGACAAGTTGCTGAGCTGGTGGATCTCTTCAGCTTCATTCTTCATTTATAATTACCCGTGCCGTATGCTGGACCATTTTGAAGGAAATACGATATGAAAACTGTGAGGAACATAAACAATAAAATGGCATTAGAATGAGAATGGTACCTGATTTTTAAAAAACTCATTGAAGGCTTTAAGGCCTAGTTAAAAAATAATGAAGCCACGCAGCATGTTTTCTGTAGGGGTCTCAAAATATGAGTATGGTTGTATGTGACAACTTATTGATACAGCATTGCTTTAATTACATTCTTGTGCAACTTTCCAGAAAATTTCATGACATTATGTTTCATAGTTATTGAGATAGAGTTGAATTACATTGAAAAACATGCATTTTTTCACAAATAAAACGTGACATATCATTTTGGACCACTTGAATTCTTTCAGTTTTACAAATTTGGACATATTCTAAGGCAATTTCTCGACACTTCTTGGAATCTCTATATCCTCAGGCTTCATGAATCCATCAAATCAAGTATTTTTATTTGCCTGTGTTGACATTATTGAGTTATTTGGATTCAAAGGTTGACTTCCAAAAATTAAGTCAAATTTGACGCTTACTGATCTTGGATGCTCTAGTGTCCCTTTGACATGTGTCAGTTGAATCTTTTCGCCCTTGAGACCTAGCCTTATATCTGCTTATTCGTTTTTGAGCTTCTTATGGTTGTGGAAAATTAAGTTCACTAAAAAATTCCAATGAATAGCGGCAGGGTAGGTGAATCTGTCGCAAGCGTAACGCTCAGAATACTTTGTAGTGCCACAGAGCAATAAAAGCTCCGTTTTAAATCTGGTTTGGCTTGTAATGTTGCAAAATCTGTGTAGTTTTGAGAAACAATCAAGTAATCCAGGTCTGCAGCTGGTTTCTGGTGGTAAAATACAAAGATTTCTTAAAAGGGGCTTTGTCGCAAGCGTAACGCTATGGAAAAAATTGGTCATATTTTCATGGTTTTCTTGCAAGGAGTAACGCAATCATTCTAGTATTACTTGTAGTGATAATCAACACAATATTTCAGTAGTTGGAGTATGTTTCAATGTTTCATTATCAAAATTTTGCTCATTGTGAAGCTTTCCTCAAAATTTGGGGCCAATTTGTTGAAAAAGGCAATAACTAACACAAATTTAACTTTAATTTTGTAATTACTCTTACGCTTCATCCAGTTATTATTGATAATGCATATAAAATCGATTTTGGTCAAAACCAGAACACTTTTTTGACTTTTGTGTCACAGCATTACCCAAAATTGGCTTTTTATCTGGAAAAATAGGCTAAAAAGTACGCTTCTATCATCATTTGCTCTGTTCGTATTCACTTGGGTGGCACTTATTTGGTACCAATTCGAAGCCAATGTACAGACGCATAACACAGGACAGGTGAAATCAGTTTAGGGGAAAATTTGTACATCTGAGGAGAAAATATGTAGGTTTTTTTAAAAATATTTCATCAAAATTCGAAAAATAATGTTTTCCTCATAAAATATTTGGTGAATTTGGATGAAAAGCGCCGGGGAGACTTAAGAGTACATGGGTTTTTTTATCCAACAAAAAAATTAGATTTAATTTGAAGATAATTTACCATTTAGTCTACTTTTCTTTTACTGCCATGGAAATAAAAATAATAATAAATATGGTAATATTCCACTTTTTTCAGTTATTTCCACAAACCACAGCAAAATGGTAAATGCAGTTTCTAGAACTTGCACATGTTTGTTTCAATATTATGTGGTCATTTGATACATATAAACATTTTAAAATTTTGATGGTCATGTCAAACTTGGGCTTCATTATTTTTGAACTAGGCCTTAAGCCATGTTTATTATATAATTTTATCATTTGGAATTATTCAAAAATATACATGCATGGGGACCAATTCAATAAATTAATCCACACATTGCCATTTAGTTTATACTACAAATTTGATGGACATATTTTTGAGATAGGATCCCTTATAATGTCCTGTGTCTAGAAGGGGTTAAAATTAGTCATTTTTATGAGGTCAATAGCAAATTTAGTTCATATCAAAGTCACTTCATTTTTCCTTACAAAAATGTATGCAATTCTTTAAGGATGATACTATGCCCCTTCTAGAATTGGGTCAATATATTCCAACACCACAGACTGGGCCCCGTAACCACGGGTCCTCTGTATCCACTGATCGCCTGTATTTTGAATATACCCTGAGAAAATAGTCAGTGTCATTGATTTAGACGTTCTTTCACTACAAGCTGTGTGTGGTCATCCATAGGCAGGTAGAGGAACATGTTCTTCTTTGGTGTTAAATCGATCTTCTTGCCCTCTGGCAGGGAGAAAGTGAACCGCTGTAGCAGCATTCCGAACATTACATGCAGTTCTGATTTGGCAAAAGCTTCACCAACACACTGGCGCCGCCCAGTGGAAAATGGCAGAAATGCAGCTGGCTTGGGAGCGAGGTTGCCAGCTTCATCCAGAAACCTTTCAGGATTGAATTTTTCTGGGTCAGCAAAATTTCTTGGATCCGTGTGAACTCGCATCAAATTGATCATGACCTGTGTTCCTTTTGGTATTTCGTATCCACCTGAAAGACATTTGAAATGTATCTATCTGCATAAAAGAACAGGAGGTCAACAATAAAGAGATATCAACTTTTCTCTGTCATGAAGCTTTGGAATTGATCAGCGTTGAATAAAAATAACATCTTGACTAACAATATTGCTGTAAAAATGAAAATATGTATTGTAACAAATATGAACTGCCAAAGATCAGGATCAAACCTCCATGGACTTATCGCGAGTACAGCGAAGACAGGAAATTATAATCAAGGACACTATCTAGATGATATAATAGTCAGGATGACGTTTTCTAGTGATGTTGGTTTTTGGGTTGCCTTTTGTCATCAGTGATTTGCAAGATAGTCAAAAGGCACTTGTAACTCAAGGTCCTGTATCTACGCAATTTGTCAAAATCCCAGTGTCTAATTACAATATGTTTATATAAGTCATTATTGGGATTGGGCAGCCAATCATTAACATCTTGGACATGTAATATTCCATTATTGTGACTGGATTGGCAAGGTACAAGTTGGCGGAAGGACAGCAAAAGTGTATTAAACATTACAAATGTTTCACGGACTCACCAACACTTGTGTCACAAGTCGTAGCATGAGGAACAGCCATAGGCGCTGGGGATCTCAGTCGCAGAGTTTCGTAGAGTATTGCCTCACAGTATGGGATTTTGTTCCTGTTTGAAGCTGTAATCTTACCATCACGACCTGAGACAAACAAGATAACTTTCAGCCTCAAAAATAAAACAATATTATAGGCCTACCAATGGTAGCCATGGTAAGTTATACTGTATAATCATATTATAATCTGTATTTAAGATTATCCCATGTCTAGGCACATTTTCTCCCTGGGCAATACAGCAGGGAAAAAGTCAGTATAGGGGAGAAAAAGCAGTATATTGTCACCTGACCTGTATACGACATTTTTTCCCCTGTGAATTACAGTGAATATACTGAAAACAACCAATCAGAGAGCAGTATTCAGACACACCCCCACAAATCTGGTATAGCGTCACAATCTCTGCTGCTGCTCAGCATCTTTTCTTGCAATTTTGACAGCACACAAAAATGATTTTAAAAGGATCTATTTGGGTTACAGACAAATGGATTAAAGCATTAGAAGCGCTGAAAAAAGCTGGTGTGGGCTGTAATAGTTTTGACTTTCCATCTGTTATAGATAATTTTCCAATGTGATTTTCGGTAAATTTGTTTACTTTTTTCAAAGTGACTTTGTAGTACAAATACTGATTTATGAATTTCCATCGGGATGAGGACCCCTTTTTATTTTGTTTTTTTTTTGGTTAAGACAACATTTCACAACATATGACAAAGTAACAATGTTAAATTATGTTGTTTCAGCCCTATGGATCTTTTATTTCAGAAACGTTTTTCTGCCTTGCATTGCCGTTTTATTTAATTTCTCTGGATCTAACCAATGTAGATATATCAGATTCACACAGTATGTTGCAAATATAGTATAAATTACACATCCAAAATTTCAAGGCAATATCTCAAAAAATCTTGCCATGAAAAAATCATAACTGAAACAAGAATTTTCACTTCAAGCGTAAAATCACTGACTTGAGTCAACGTTTTTTAGAGTTCCATGGCCGTTTTATTTTATATCTCAGGACCTGAAAGCACCAGACCAACTAAATTCTGTAGTACTTTTGTACATATTGCATAAATTACAAATCCAAAATTTCAAAGCGATATCTCAAAAACTCTTGCCAAAAGAAAATCATAACTGAAACAAGAATTTTCAGTTCAATCGTAAAATCATAGATTTGAATCGACATTTTTTTATTTAGTTCCATGGCCATTTAACTTTATATCTAAAAAATGTTCCTAGACATGGGAATATACTGGAGTCTCGGAGAGTATACCGGGGATGTACTGCACCGACCCATGGTATAACCTCATAGACTTCAACCAAGGATATCACTGCTTAATTTAGTGAAAATAGCAGAACTTATGTATGGTTTGTGTATAATATTATCATCTCACCTATATTGTCATCAATTTCCTTTTGGGCCTTCTTTTGGAATTCAGGGTTGGCAGCCGTAAACATCAAAGCCCATGTCAATGCTATTCGAGAGGAATCTGTACCAGCTGAGAATAGAATAATAAGAAGATATAGGGGTTGCATATATCCCCAACCTTGGCCCACTTTAAAATCTACTTATGATTCTTCCAGAATTATTTTGCAATCATCGATTCATGACAACTCCAAAGAAAGAAAACTATACAGATAAAATTTTAACGTAATGATTGGGGCAACATTGAAACACTTTTACGTCCTATATTTATGCACGTTGCAGTTAATTAGAACAGGAGGAGGACACATCAATGAGGCGAAGGATGATTGAAACAGCCGTCCAACATAGGCCCAGGTGACCCGGCAAGTGCTGGATTCAAACCGTGGACCTAGCGAATGGCAGCCTAGCTTGCTACCACTAGACCAACCAACCTTCCCTCCCCCTCCCCCCATTGATAGATATTACAAACTAACCAAAGAACATGTCCACGAGGATGAGTCGGATGTGCACATCAGTGATTTCCACTCGGTATTCGTCAAGTCCTGTCCTCTTCATCTCTTGCTCGCTGTGCAGGATGTAGTCTGTGAAGTCTCTGATGTCATCTGCAAAATAGATGAATAGGTTTGAAATGTGATTTGGGAAGATAACTCGACCTTTACAGTGCACCCTTCCAGCATTGAAACTCAAAAAAAAAATTTTTGATAACCACAAATAAACGGATTTAAAAAAAATGTAAATATACAATTTTTCATAGTCCATTACACCAATGAAGTCAGTCTCAACAGACTTAACAATTACACCTTTGCCAGGCCTGTTCAGGTATGAGCCTTTCTCCACTCCCCTGGGAGTATACAGCCAAGCAGTCGTTTCCAGTGACCACAATGCTAAGTCACTCTACAATCACCATTACTGCCTGTAGCCAAGTACCCATTTACACCTGGGTGATGTGAAGCAAAGAGTTACGGAGGAGAGGATCAATAAGTTCCTCGATGCCATGGTTAGGAGTCGAACCAGCAACCTCTCAGTTACTAGGCGAGCACCTTATCCACTAGGCCACCTCAAATGAGCAAGCATGTTCCTATTTTAGCTGGAAATAAATAGCTCAAGTTGCACAACCACTTACTTTCGTCAAAGGTCTTCTTATGCTCGGTTATGAAGGTGCTCACGAAGTCGATAATGTTACGTTTCATTTTCCTGAGGTATGGAAAAGTTGGTGTTGGAATATATTGGAACATGGGGTGGAGGTCAGATAAGAAGAAGCCGGTGAATATGCTGCTTGCTTCATCAATCATTTTCCTCATTCGGTTGAATTCAGGGTCATCCATGCTGTAACTGGAATAGAAACAGTTCAATAAATAAGTCCCCCTTCACAAAATTGGATTTCTCAAAGACCTCTTCTCCGATTTTTATGAAATTTGGCCGGTTTGTAGGCCTGCATATTGAAATTGTGCTTCTGTATTTGTAGCTTGATTGCTTCAATTGTGTCTGAGCCAGCAGACCCTGAGTGAACATACCCCTCTTTTAAAAATTCGAAGTTTTGACAAGATTCTTCAATTCAGTGCATGAATTCAGCACTTAAGCCAGCAATATGCATATATATATATATTTTTTTTTTCATAATGAAGGAATCCGAGGAGTAAGTTGTATCTGATGACATCAAATGAAACGTGAAAAGCTATAGGTTATTTTCTCAAATTTTTACTCATCTGCAGCCACTTGAAATTATGCATACATTAGTTTCTCCCAGCAAAGTAAGCCTGCATAAAGTTTCATCGGAGATGGTGAGGGGGGAGGAGCATTGGTTGATTGACTGAAATTACCCATTTCTGACAATGTGAACAAGATTCACATGCACAATAAAATTTACCAACAGACTTTCAACGGTGGATAAAATTTAGACAACTATCTTTGTTAGCTTTCTTGTGGTGATGACTTACTTTCTTCCGAAGCAAAGGGTTGCAATGACATTGTAAAAGACAAGTGACGTCAGCTTCAAAATGTCAACTGGTTCACTTCCGGCTTTTTGGAAAACCTCGCTGATCATTTCCACGTTTCTTTCCATCAAGTTTTGGAACTGATGTCCAGTTGCATATTTTCTGTAAAACATTGTATATATGTCAATTGATTGTCAAAAATATTAGAGCTATTTGCAGATTAGCGGCCCACAGAGGTGCCAAATGGTACAATGATATGTTTCATACCTCAAGGCTGTGTGAGCAATTTTGCGTTCATATCTCCATGTTTCATTGAAGTCACCCATCACTATGTCTTTGCCATTTTCACTGAACATATCAACTGAAAATAAATTTATCAATTAATAATATGTAATATTTGTTTGGGTTTGTGGTGTCAGTGTCTGAATATTTAAATCATCACAATGGTTGGTCATGATGTCAAACACTTGGATCAAGATTGATTCTCTGTCTATAATTTAGGTGACATCAGAAGGAAGTTGCACAGACACATTCAATCACCACCCTTTCCCAAAGGCAGACCAGAAGGGAGGAAGTCGCCCCACCCCCTCCCCCAAAAGTTTGGGAAAAAGTAAGATTCGGGCAAAAAGGCTAAAAAATTCGGGCAGATGATTAAATAAAAACCATTGTAAATTAATGATTTCCAATTTGAAATGGTATTGAATTTAAATCTTGAAATTCGGGCAAATGTGGCTCAATCCCCACCCCCGAAAACAATTGTGCACGCGGTATGCTTTCCAAACGGATGAAGAAGAATCATCCTTGTCAGAGTCTTCAGTTAAAACATTTTCAGCCGACATCCAATAATGTTGGGCTGTTGTCCTGATAATGATGGGTTTTAATGATGGGTTTTAAAGGCACACCGTAATGCAATTTTTTTTATTAGTTGAGAGCTTCAAATGTACTATTTACAGAAACATCACAGTGATTCTTTTGAATTTATCCCAAAATAAACCCATGAAAAAAATGATTGAAGTTACTGATTTTGGCCAGCATTTTGGCACAACAAAAAGCGACTCCTGTTGGAAGGAAACTGGCCAATTCACATAGGACTGGGTAATGAATAGGCCTAAACAAATAAATGACTTGTTATGACCTCTTGAAGCATGAAAGAACTGTTAGAACTAGCTGTGAAATATTTTAGGAGCAAAGAGAATGAAGCTTAAAAGGGTGACAATATTAATTTGAGACAAACTGAAACTGGGGAAAATCTTGCAAATTCTTGTGACAAGTTCTGTCGTTTGCCAACTGTCAATCCTAATAAATTTAAATATAAATCTGGTGTGCTGATTGGTTGGTTCTTATAACTTTATTTGACATTGGTTAATTTGTCAATATGCCAAGTTCAGACCGCATATTGTGATGGCAGCAACTAATATAATTTTAGATGTAAAATTTTGTCAATCTTGACAATCTCTCTATGTGTAAACGTTTCATATTTGTTGTGACCTCCTAAATGTTACTTGGGTATACATGTTTTATAAAGCTGAGATAGATAGATCGGTTGATCAATAATTATAGACAGATAGACAGACAGATAGAAAGATAGACAGCTGGAGATAGATAGATAGATAGATAGATAGATAGATAGATAGATAGATAGATAGATAGATAGATAGATAGATAGATATAGATAGATAGATATAGATAGATAGATAGATATAGATAGATAGATATAGATAGATATAGATAGATATAGATAGATATAGATAGATATAGATAGATATAGATAGATATAGATAGATATAGATAGATAGGTAGGTAGGTATGTATGTAGGTAGGTAGGTAGGTAGATAGGTAGATAGACATGTATGATGTATTTTACATGAAAGCTGCATTGGGGAGGGGGTTGGAGGTTGCATCACTATTTTATATTATAACTTTAATTGTAATTGTGTGGCCTGGTCTCGCAAATTGTGGTCCAAATCAGTCCCTGCCCACTTTCACAACCTTCAGAAAATCAACCAATCAGATATAGTGCATGGTCGAATGATTGGAACTTGTAAACTGTTATATTCTTTTAGCAGTTATTGTCATTTTTACAAATAAAAGATTCACCTGAGTGTTGTCAGATCACAGCTAGTATTATATCAAACAATGAATCTGATGAATACTTGTTGTTATCATAGGAATGTTAGGTGGACAAAAGCGCAGAAGTGTGTTTCTCAAATTTATTCATTTAATTGGAGGAGAGGGGGAGGTCCACCCTATCCTACACTGTACGTCACTCATCAGTTGGCTGAACATACTGTGGGGACAAAAAATATTGTCCAAATCCCAATTTCATATATTTTTCTTGATCTATGGTTAAAACCTATTTTTTTCAATGTTGACAGGATGCACTTGCAGTAGCCCATTCTTTCATAAGATAAAAAAATGAGCAAAAGTGTCATTTTGATGATTGTGGCCCTTTAAAAACTTAATTCTGGCAATTAACTTTACCCCCAATGTATCACAATGATACATTTTATTTGAGACCTTTTGTGAAATCAATCATATTTGTTATAATCAAGATTTTACTTGACGTCACAGCTTACAAATCAGTGTACGGTTTCTTCCAGCAAAGTCATCCTGTTTCGTAAGAAGAGCTTCTCTGATCAGGTCAATGCTGTTCAATACAATTGTTGGATTGTGGCCAAAGAGTCCTGCAACAAACAATATTTTGTGAATATGATACACTCTAAAAAATTTCAGACAAAATTGGTTTTTTAGATTCAAAATGGTTTTTTGAAAAACCAAATTTCAATGCAAAAAACCAACATGGATTTTAAAAATCCATGTTGGTTTTGCATTGAAATTTGGTTTTTCAAAAAACCATTTTGAATCTAAAAAAACAATTTTGTCCCGACATTCTTTAGAGTGTATTTGTTGGTGGCAATCATGCAACTCGAATAATTACGGATCATTTTTCCAGAAAGATTTGCGTGTGTAACATTGGTAACTCGGGTGGCACTAGTTTTTTTTTCCAAACATGTACGAGGGTCACCAGGAACCAAACAGGGGAGCATTACTCGAGCAGGAACCAATTTTTCACTTGCATATATTGGCCTATATATATATTTTTTTCATCTTATTTATGGTGACGATGCCTTTTTTTTTAGTTCGCTTGATATTTTTGAAATATAATTATTAGCATGCATGGTGTTTCTAATGTGATTTTATATAGTTTATAGTTTATAATTATTTTTCAATATTCTATGAAGGTCCAATGGAAAACAGCTTGGCTGATTTGACTATCCTTTGAAAACATATTCTAATAATAATAATAATACTTTTTTTAAACTGCTCCAAGTATAGGAAGACATGCACATAAATTTCTTTTGTTTTGCTCTCTTTCTTCCTGGTAGACACCGCCACGTTTTTATTTAGCAACTTTTGAGAAAGGTTGCGTCCCAAAAAATTCAGTAGCAGATCCCCCCCCTTTAGCGTGTACATTTTAATGTAAAAAAAACATTTTAAGTCCGATATTTTTAGTATATTTTCAAAACCCCCCTGTTCCGACATTTTCTGGATCCTTCCATGTAATGTCTATATATGTATATATATATATACTTGTTTCGCTGTATATAGGAGGAAACAAGTCCTCGTTTTAGGATAAACTAATTAGAAGAATGAAGCAAGCCGTGAAAGACAGAAACACCGCTCCCAGCGGCCCTATGTTTCCTATAAATTCCCATGTTTCCCTATAATTATTTGCTAACTATATTTCCCGATATTTTCATGGCATTAAATTAATAAATTTGCAATTTCCATCTTTTCATGTGACATTCTTTCGATATTCCGGGTCACAGGTTGAGCAGTCAACCAGTGAATTTAATATTAATTTACGATACATTTGAAGTTGAAAAGCCCTTTATATTCCCTATATTTTCACTCCCGAAGCAGTATAATATAAAAACTTCCTATAAAATCTCTATATTTTTTACCTGGAATATCGAAAGAATGTACTGGTTCGGACTTGACCAGTGATGGGATAAGATACAATTCTGGTGTTCTCCCTGACATTACCCTAAACAGTAAACACTTATTTTAATGTCACATGAAAAGATGGAAATTGCAAATTTATTTATTTAATGCCACGGAAATATAGGGATTTATAGGAATTTTTGGCAGATAGCTCACAGCCTCACAGGGGTTGATTTTAGAGAAAATGTATTTCATTCAAAGGAAGATTTTTTTCATTGCAACAAAAGATTGTTTTCGTTCACATAAATCACATGTCAAATGTACATTTTATTCAAAACGTTTTTAATTCAAAAATACATTTTGTATTACGGTAATTTTGTCACGATGGTCTACCTTCAACCTGTAAAGTTCAATAGAATTATTTATTACTTTTGGGAAATGTAAATTTTAGGGAGATTCTGGTATTAAATGTAATATCATGCAGAGACAACGAGGGCTGCTGTATGGGTATACATGTAGGCCTATGTTGTATAAAATAAAGTTTTTTCTGAAAACTTACCCAGTTCAAGATAGTATATATCTCCATACTTTTCTGCCAACTTTTTGAACACTCCCATGTCTTCACCTAAATCTGCAAAAGTGAGAAGAACACTCTAAAAAATTTCAGACAAAATTGGTTTTTCAGATTCAAAAAGGTTTTTTGAAAAACCAAATTTCAACGCTAAAACCAACATGGATTTTTAAAAACACACCAAATATCTTCTCTATGCCAACATAGCGAAGGGCTGAGATATCAGCTCAAAAAGGTATTTTCATACAATTTTTTGTATACTTCACTCTAAAAAATGTCGGGACAAAATTGGTTTTTTAGATTCAAAATGGTTTTTTGAAAAACCAAATTTCAATGCATTGAAATTTGAATCTAAAAAACCAATTTTGTCCCGACATTTTTTAGAGTGAAGCATAAAAAGAAATTGTATGAAAATACCTTTTTGAGCTGATGTCTCAGCCCTTCACCATGTTGACATAGAGAAGATATTTGGTGTGCAGCGACTCTACACCGAGTGCCAAGTTATTAGGCAGCGATGGTTTTTTGCCCTATTTCCAAAAGTTTTTAGAATATTTTTATTTCCTTCACCCACAAGAGTAGGCTAGGGTAGAAGATTATTCTGTGCGAATTTTGTCCCATTCCGTTCACATAGTCAGCAGTTATGGCATTTATTAAAGGTTTCGGGTGTGCCAAATTAATAGGTACATTGGCACGTTGCATTCAAATATAGACAAAAAATTTGAAATCTCGAATGATAATGTCCTGGATTCATTCCTATTATTAATTTTCATTAAGTTATGCCATATTTGCAAACGTTCATGTCTTCACTTGGAAGCATTCCACTTTATTCTGCGCCATTGGAATACCATTTGATTTAGCTAAAATTCCACAATCAAAACCTCTCATTCATTTGAAATAAGTCATTTTAGTAAAAACACTCCTCCGAGTCTTATTTGATGCCATTGACTTTGTCCTGAGCCAATTTCAGCCAAATCTAGCCATTGTACGCTGTACTTGGCAATTCGAAAACTTTTCAAATGTCTCCTTTGAAACTCCCATTGGAATAACATGGCAAATAGGTGTGATAAATCATAATTTCTTTGATTTGGTGTTGACTCGGATGAAGTGCTGCAATTCGGCTGAAACTCTTGCAATACGAAGTTAATAGCATAAGCTAACCTACAAAACAATACTTTAATGATATGACTGATTTTTAGTCCAAGACAGGCTTTGTTTGTCAAAATTCAGGTAAATTCAATGGTATTTCAATGCCACAGAATAAAGTGGACTGCTTCCAAGTGAAGGCACAAAAGCTTCCGAATATGGCATAACTTTATGGATATTACAGTGAAACACTTTGATATAGGAAAAATCCTTTCAAGTTCATGTTGATTTTTGCATTCTGTGAGTCATGATACACCATGATTTGTCATGATCATTGCATCAGTATAGGAAGCTTATATGCTGTTGATGATTCATGATCGAGATTACATGCCATAGCTGTGAATCTGTAAGATCCAAAGCTGTGTATGAAAGA
This sequence comes from Platynereis dumerilii, assembly GCA_026936325.1. Lineage (NCBI taxonomy): Eukaryota > Metazoa > Annelida > Polychaeta > Phyllodocida > Nereididae > Platynereis > Platynereis dumerilii. The sequence goes on from JAPTHN010000009.1 coordinate 11,555,816, forward strand.
TATTGACATGGGATGATTGGTCATCATTTGGATGATTTGTCATAACCAGGCTCTGGCAGTGATTGGTCTTCCTTCATGATGACAATTTCCTATTTATTTGCCAAAATGAAGGCGTATCCACCTGAGCTGAGATGGAGAGATATCTGAAAGCCTTTGTGTCAGCAAGGGATTTGTGTATAGAATGATACAACTACATGCAGAAACAGGTGGTGTCCATTAGAAGGAAAGGCCTGGAAGAGTCAGGAAATTGAACAGTAAGTACATTTGGGGTCAACCATTACATATTGGGGGGGGGGTTGGAGGAGAAAGTACTGCACTGTGATACATGTACCAGAGTCAGATATTTATTTCAAGCACTCGCAATACAAAACTTGATTTCAAGATCGAACAACACATTGTGAATAAGAGAAAGAAGGAATGATTTTTTTTACTCAGGCTAGACAGGACATTATTGTCATTTAGGCCAGACTTTTTTACATTTTTTGCTTCTCTGAGCAACCTAGCCAACCTATTTTCTGCCTATGGAAAAAAAAAATTATCATACCCACAATTTTTATCAAATTGACATTTATAAACAACTGAGATTTCACCTTCTTTTCGTCCTGCCGACCTACCCTAGAAAAAGTGCCTTGAGAAGATTAGAGAAACTAAAGATCAATAATGTCTGGCCTTACAGAAGAACCAAGCCAAGCCAAGGCCGATTCAACATTGCAGTACCCAAGCTTATGATGGAAGTATATTTTTATATTATCCATAACCGCTCCTCCTCCCATGGCATCATCTTGTTGGCCTCCAGTTGCCTTGGTCTGGCACTGGTGCTCTCAACAGCTGACGAACAAAATCTCTTGAGCGTATGGGCTGTGGTTATGCAGTTATGACAAATCATGCCTATGATGACTCATCATCCCATGTTAAAATGTTTCACATATTTAGTCACATTTACAACTATATTACATGGTAGTGATCATGAATCATCAGCTGCATATATTTTTCCAATACTAATGTAATGATCATGACAAATGATGGTGTATCATGACTCGCATAATGCAAAAATCAACATGAACCTGAAAGCATTTTTCCTATATCAAAGTGTTTCACTGTAATATTAGGAATGAATCCAGCAGACATATACCCTGTTTTTCGATGTCCCAAATTAATATGCAAATGTAAGAAAAAGTGATCCAAAAGTACCAAAATGATCTTTTAATCCTCTGAACTGTTACATCTTAATGTTTAATGAAAAATAGAACCTTCATTTCAAAAATCATTGCTTTCATGACCAAAGAAGCAATATAAAACCTCTTCGTAGGAATAACATTGAAATGACCATTTTTCTTGGATATAAAGCCTCTGTTGATTTAAAAAATGTCAAATCACAACCAATTCACATTACAAGCTACCTGTAACACTATGATGCTGTCCCGTGTAAAGATGAACCAATTCCTCTCTCTCTACAAAACATAACAATAAGTCAAAAATGTGTGCTTTTTTTCCTATTGATTTAGCATTGCCTTCAATGCAAGCCCAATCGCCATAATTTTCATTTAAAGATATTGTTCATGTTTATTGGTCAAAATGGCTTCTCTTTAATTTTGGGAAAAGTTCTAAACCTCAGGAACCCAGAGAGAGAGTTTCATAATGATAAAAAGTGTTGTTTGTCTTGGTGAAGCTTTTTAATGCAAGAAGTTAGTAATTTCAACCCTTGTGGACAATTTCCTTTGAGGAACGTTGGTCTAAGGAAGCATTAAACCTCCCATTCACATCGGGTCCAACGTTGTAAAACTACGTATTTTGTCGACAAATGATTACGAGATTATTACGTACGTATATATCGTACTTATTGCGTATTTCTCCAACCTTTGAAGTTAACGTACCCCCCACGTTGAAGGAATGGTCGTTATACGCCTCTGGGGCGTCAGGCGTGGCAGGCCAGCCCAGCGCGCTGTGTCTTGCGCATGCGCAAACATCCGACAAGAAGGACGCCATGGCGAGCGAGTGGTGTGTATTCCGTCGTATTTCGGCCCAGAACAGCAGTAATTCCACAGAAATACATATTTTAACCAACCAGTAATGTTAGCAAGAATATTCTTGATAATCTGACACTATCGGACGGACTGTGGCGGTTGTGTATGCTTCACAGTGACACTGTCAATCGGCGATGTGAAATGTTAAATCGACTGTCAACCAGCAAGCAGGGGGGCGCCGGCCAGGGGCGGAGCGCTCGGATGGGCCGGGGGACTGCCGCATTGCTTCAGGCGGACCCAGCCACCCGGCCTGCCCTGCCTCCTCAGAAAAATAAATTTAATTTAATTTAATAAAGCCCTTGAATATTGACCCTCATTATTGAATAAAGATGCTCTGATATTATTTTACTGCAGGAATTTTTTTAGGGGGGATTTTTGAGGTTTTGAGGGGATGGTTGGTTGGTCAATTGATTGTTGGAGATCTGCAAAGAGAAAACAGTGAAGAGAAGAGAAAAACAGATAGAGGAGCCAAGCAGCAAGCACTGAAGTTGGCTCCAAAATTAGCAGACTTTTCTTCCTTGTTTTACCAAGCAGTCTGCAGTCCATTTAAGGACTAAAATAAACTAAGAATATTCACTTACCTTGTAAGGGATTAATGCTGCAACTCTGAAGAGTTGGAAAAATCCCAATCCAAATTGGCCTGCTGGATAGGTGGCATTCAGTTGCAAGTGGGCTCAGTTTAACTCCGGTCCTAACTGATTCTCTCTTGCTCGTTTGTGGTTGAGGAGAACTTCGCAATTTTTTTTGGCCAATCTAATCTTTCGCCTGTTAAGAGATATATATTTTGAAATTTTTGTCACTGGTGTATCTACTATGTCTTCATGGCTTCATTCAATCTTCACCAGCAAGCATCCTGTTGGAGTTTTTATAAACTCAAAGTTACCAGAAAGACTGGAATACGTATGGAATAGATGGCGCTACAAGGCTCTCTGAGAATCAGGATCCTAGGCTCCGCAACTTCGTGCAAACCTTCAACAAACCTTTGGCATATACGTACGATCAGACGTTTGTCCTGAACATTGCTTTCAAACGTTGTCCATACATATCAAAAGCACGTTGGAGAAACCTTGGAACTTACGTATTGCAAAATGTTCTACCATACCTCTGATAAACCTATGAATCAAAGGTATGGTCATACGTAATAGTCTAAGGTTGTAAAAACCTCTCAAATGAATGTTCGGCAAACCTATGAATCAAAGGTATGGTCATACGTAATAGTCAAACGTTCTTCAAACCTCTCAACCAAAGGTATGACTTACGTAATAGTCTAAGGTTGTAAAAACCTCTCAAATGAATGTTCGACAAACCTATGAATCAAAGGTATGGTCATACGTAATAGTCAAACGTTCTTCAAACCTCTCAACCAAAGGTATGACTTACGTAATAGTCTAAGGTTTTAAAAACCTCTCAAATGAATGTTTGACAAACCTATGAATCAAAGGTATGGTCATACGTAACAGTCAAACGTTCTTCAAACCTCTCAACCAAAGGTATGACTTACGCATGACTGACACGTTTAGCCAAACGTTACAACCAAACGTTCTTCCAACCTCTCAACCAAAGGTATGACTTATGTGTGACTCTAACGTTAGGCCAAACTATAAAACAAACTATCTACCAACCTCTTACTAAGGTTGCGACCTACGTTTGGTTTTCCATCTGAGTGCAACGTTTGGAAATTACCTTTGCCCTACCTTTGTCATACGTTGCTTGGCCCAACGTTTGATTCTTACCAAAATAATTACGTAGCAAAAGGTTTGATTTACGTTGCTGCTCGGGAGGGAATGTTAATTCAATGCAATGCAGGGGACTGGTATGGATTTCTTCGTCATTAAAGCAACCGTTTTTGAAATGAAGGTTCTATTTTTTTGAAACGTTAAGAGCTAAATCTTTAGAGGATTAAAAGATCATTTTGTTACTTTTAGATCACTTTTTCTTACATTTGCATAATTTGGGACATCGAAAAACAGGGTATATGGCTGCTCTGTGGCGTAACTCCTCGCTGCACCACTAGAGTTGGACAAAACTTCCAGGATATTGCCTTCATAGAACATACATTATCATGTGGGAAGGATCTTAAAATGCGTTTAGTTTTGTATTAGATATCATAAAAAAACCAACTTGCGTAATAATTTGGCACGCACTGTATGTACAGGATCTTTGGAAATACGTCAGCAGATCAGTGAAAGGGTACGTTCGATTCCTCTACTCTAAACTTCTCCAAACTACTCCGGAAGTGAGAGGAGTATATAATTTCTTCCTGCAGTTCTGCAAAAAAACTGCAGAATTCTGCAGTTCTGCAAAAAACTGCAGAATTCTGCAGTTCTGCAAAAAACTGCAGAATTCTGCAGGAAACTGCAGAATTCTGCAGGAAACTGCAGAATTCTGCAGTTCTGCAAAAAAACTGCAGAATTCTGCAGTTCCAAAAAAACTCTGCGGTTTCAAAAAAAACTCTGCAGGAAGCTGCAGAATTCTGCTGTTCTGCAGCTCCCTGCATGATTTCTGAACCTCTGTTACTTCCTGCAGTTTATTGCAATGCATCTTCAAAGTTCAGACCTCTTTGACATGGGGCTTGCCGCTACCAAGGAAACGTGGTTTGGGGGATTGTTGTATGAAGGATCGGGGTTTTTGGTAGTCCTCAGTCACAACAGTGTTTCTGAAAAGTTTCTGCAGCAAAATCTGTAATTCTGCAGGAGATATGCAGCCTGGGAGGTTTTATGCAGCTCTGCAAAAAACTGCAGAATTCTGCAGAAAACAGCAGAATTCTGCAGAAAACTGCAGAATTCTGCAGAAAACTGCAGAATTCTGCAGTTCTACAAAAAACTGCAGAATTCTGCAAAAAACTGCAGAATTCTGCAAAAATCTGCAGAATTCTGCAGTTTCAAAAAAAATCTGCAGGAAGCTGCAGAATTCTGCAGTTCTGCAGCTAACTGCATGATTTCTGAACCTCTGTTACTTCCTCCAGTGTATTGCATCTGTACAGTTCAGACTTCTTTGACATTGGGCTTGCCGCTACCAAGGAAACATTGATTTGGGGGGTTGGTTTTGGGGGTTGTGGTTTGGGGGGTCGGGGATTTGGTAGTCCTCAGTCATTGCAGTGTTTCTGAAAAGTTTCTGCAGCAAAATCTGTATTTCTGTAGGAGATATGCAGCCTGGGAGGTTTTATGCACTTCTGCAGCTAGCTGCAAAAAACTGCAGAATTCTGCTAAAAACTGCAGAATTCTGCAGAAAACTGCAGAATTCTGCAGTTCTGCTAAAAACTGCAGAATTCTGTAGAAAATTGCAGAATTCTGCAGTTCTGAAAAAAAATTCTGCAGTTCTGTAGGAAACTGCAGAAAATTGCAGAATTCTGCAGAAAATTGCAGAATTCTGCAGTTCTGCAGCTCCCTGCATGATTTCTGAACCTCTGTTACTTCCTGTAGTTTATTGCAATGCATCTTCAAAGTTCAGACCTCTCTGACATGAGGCTTGCCACTACCAAGGAAACGTGGTTTGGGGGGTTGGTTTGGGGGGTTGTGGTTTGGGGGGTCGGGGTTTTGGTAGTCCTCAGTCATTGCAGTGTTTCTGAAAAGTTTCTGCAGCAAAATCTGTATTTCTGTAGGAGATATACAGCCTGGGGGGTTTTATGCAGCTCTGCAAAAAACTGCAGAATTCTGCAGAAAACTGCAGAATTCTGCAGAAAACTGCAAAATTCTGCAGTTCTACAAAAAACTGCAGAATTCTGCAATTTTCTGCAGAATTCTGCAGTTTTTTGCAGAATTCTGCAGAAAATTGCAGAATTCTGCAGTTCTGAAAAGATTCTGCAGTTCTGTAGGAAACTGCAGAATTCGTCAGTTCTACCAGGTAGCAGTTTGTGGAATGACCTCTATCAAAATAAACTTCCATGGACATTTTGCCTCTCTGCTCGGCCAATTCTCAACCAAATTTCATTCCGAAAAAAGTTTCAGGTACCCTACAACCAGGTCTATAGACTGCAGTAGTCAGTCTTTGTCCGTCGTTGATCTTTTCGCCGTACGATACATTTTTCGGCGATCGGTAAGCTCGCAAAAATGTCATTTTATAAACTGCTGACAGTGCTCTACCAAAATAAACTTCCATGGACGTTTTGCCTCTCTGTTCGGTCAATTCTCAACCAAATTTCGTTCAGAAAAAAGTTTCAGGTACCCCACAACCAGGTCTACAGACTGCAGTAGTCAGTCTTTGTCCGTCGTTGTTTCTTTTCGCCGTACGATACATTTTTCGGCGATCTGTCAGCTCGCAAAAATGTCATTTTATAAACTGCTGACAGTGCTCTACCAAAATAAACTTCCATGGACGTTTTGCCTCTCTGTTCGATCAATTCTCAACCAAATTTCGTTCAGAAAAAAGTTTCAGGTACCCCACAACCAGGTCTACAGACTGCAGTAGTCAGTCTTTGTCCGTCGTTGTTTCTTTTCGCCGTACGATACATTTTTCGGCGATCTGTCAGCTCGCAAAAATGTCATTTTATAAACTGCTGACAGTGCTCTACCAAAATAAACTTCCATGGACGTTTTGCCTCTCTGTTCGATCAATTCTCAACCAAATTTCGTTCAGAAAAAAGTTTCAGGTACCCCACAACCAGGTCTACAGACTGCAGTAGTCAGTCTTTGTCCGTCGTTGTTTCTTTTCGCCGTACGATACATTTTTCGACGATCTGTCAGCTCGCAAAAATGTCATTTTATAAACTGCTGACAGTGCTCTACCAAAATAAACTTCCATGGACGTTTTGCCTCTCTGTTCGGTCAATTCTCAACCAAATTTCGTTCAGAAAAAAGTTTCAGGTACCCCACAACCAGGTCTACAGACTGCAGTAGTCAGTCTTTGTCCGTCGTTGTTTCTTTTCGCCGTACGATACATTTTTCGGCGATCTGTCAGCTCGCAAAAATGTCATTTTATAAACTACTGACAGTGCTCTATCAAAATAAACTTCCATGGACGTTTTGCCTCTCTGTTCGGTCAATTCTTAACCAAATTTCATTCAGAAAAAAGTTTCAGGTACCCTACAACCAGGTCTATAGACTGCAGTAGGCAGTCTTTGTCCGTCGTTGTTTCTTTTTGCCGTACGACACATTTTTCGGCGAACGGTCAGCTCGCAAAAATGCCATTTTGCAGGGTCAGTGTAAAATGCGGACCATGCAGATGAAGCAGACCAGAATGCATTGCAGATGAGCATCAAAACCCCAGACCCCCCCCCCACTCAACCCCAAACCGCAACCAACGTTTTCCTGGGTAGTGGCAAGACCCTTGTCAAAGAGGTCTGAACTTAGCAGATGCATTGCAATTTATGAGATGCATTAATAGTACCAGAGGTTCACAAATACTGCATGGAGCTGCAGAACTGCAGAATTCTGCAGTTTTCTGCAGAATTCTGCAGTTTCCTACAGAACTGCAGAATTTTTTTCAGAACTGCAGAATTCTGCAATTTTCTGCAGAATTCTGCAGTTTTCTGCAGAATTCTGCAGTTTTCTGCAGAATTCTGCAGTTTCCTACAGAACTGCAGAATTTTTTTCAGAACTGCAGAATTCTGCAGTTTTCTGCAGAATTCTGCAGTTTCTATTGCAGAATATGCAGGTGCAGGAAGAAATTTAAGTGTACTGGGAAGTGATGCTTCTACGCCGAGAGTAAACTGCTCCAAGTTTGGTCCAAATCGAACATGAAGGAGCAGTTAAAATCCTCATTACTTGAGATTTCCCAGGCTATTGGAATCCCCTAGTTAATGGCAATTATGCCGTGAACGACACCTTCAATCGATTGCTTTTAATGGATTCTATTGAAATACAGAAATCCACACCAGAAAAAAAGCAATCTGCCCAAAATCAAAGCTTCTGAAGTTTTAGCTATCTTTATAAACAATCATACATCATGGGATATCCCAATTTCTTGGAGCACTTCCGATCTACTCCAAACTACTCTGATCTGCTGCCGGAAGTACAAAACGAATGATCTGGAGTGAACTACTCTAATCCAAGCACTTTAGAGCAGCGAAACGAACGTGCCCAAACTGCCATGCCTGGCAAAATGTGGAGTGGCTGTTGCAGAACATACGTGACAGTGTACGTGATTGGGGGATCGTGGATAATTAAATGCGGAAAAAGTGAATTTGAATCACCTCTTTTTTTAATATTCTATAATATGTAGATGGCAGTGCCATAGATTCGCGGAGCCAAAATTAACTGTTCTTATTTTGAAACCATGTTATAGTGATAAACAAGAACACAATCAGTTGGGCCTAAATTAATTGATGCTATTTAAGTACAATAATAGCAATCAGCTTTTAAACTTCACACCTCAAGTAAACTTCACACATCACTGCTCCCAAGCAGGCTGCTGATAGTTCAGTTATTTTTCCCTGGGTGTGGCACTGCAAGCATGATCCTACTACGGTGGCGAAACCTGTCAGCAGAATAAGCTTTTTTCATGCAGACGACATAAATGAGCATAAAAATGAAGTTTTCAAAACAGAATAGGATAGTTAAGAACCAAATGGAATTTTTCAGACACTAAGGCATTATTGCAAGAGAAACTCAGGGATGTTTACTTTTGCCGAAACTAACTGTTTGATCAGGGACCAACTCCATAGCAGGTACAGGCTGTCCTTCATTCTCACTCCACTGACAGATTCCAAATTTATTATGAGCTGTCGTTAAGCTAAGTTCGCTGACGCGAATATTAAAAAGTCGCCCGCAATTAGCCTACGAAGTGCATACCCACAGGACGTAAAGCCCTAATCATCCATCCATCCATCTGCATCGCAAGCCTGAGATGGTACCACCTTGAGATAGTTACGTTTCAGCAAATGTAAGAATGTTCCAACCCAATAATTAAAGATTTTATGACATTTTTCAGAAAGTGGGATAGGCATCTAACAGGCGTTATTATTATTTCACATGCCCTTAGGAATGCACCTTATTTTACTCAGACATTAATCTTCCTCTTTTTATAGTTTGTATTTTGTTTTTGCAAATTTAAATTAGAAGCCTTTGCAGGAAACAAGATGTATATATTTTCAACATTATTTTTGCATGTAGACGAATTTGTAAACCCGCAAAAACGAATATGTACACAAATTTGGCATTTGTGGAAGTGTCAAAAATTGTCATTCACGAATTTGTGCAGGTGTAATAACGGACACATTAATCCTAAACTTGGCTAAAACTAACCCTATTTAAACCTAATTTTGACCCTAGAACTGAAACCTGTAACACGAGTGTTAGCTACTACATATACACCAGCACCTACACTCGTTTTTACACATCCACAAACTCACACACGTATATGTATGCTCATTTTTACACCTCCACAAATTTGTGAATATGCCAAATAATGAAAAATATGTACATGAAAACAATTTCTTTTATTACAGTCAGGGCTGTATCAAATGTTAAACGTTGAGTCAGAACCCTGCCGTACTACAAAAAAGGTGGCTTCTTAAAATTTGAGGATTTAGTAGAAAATTTCTTACTTAGAATATCATATAGATATACAAATGATATTTTACCACAGAGAATAGCAAATATTTTTGAATTCAGAAATCACCATCATAATACCAGAAACAATAACAATCCAAGAACACCTCATCACAGTATTGACATATATAATAAAAGCTTTCTTGCTAGAGCTCCACAGTTATGGCAAAATCTGCCCCAGTATATTAAAGATAAAAGAAATATCAAGTCTTTCAGCAAATGTATAACACATTGCAAACTTCAAAATTATTAAACAGGTGTATAGCAATGACGGGCAGTGGTCGGTCCAGACCCACCTGTACTAAACCTAACTAAATGGATGGCCCAGGCCAAAGTAGTATCAGCATTAACTTACATTATGATAATTTTTCGTTGTCACAACTAAAAGTAGGTAGCGGTCGGTCCAGACCCTCCTCAACTGTTGTGATAATTATTTGCTCATTTCATGTTTTATAATTCTTACATTATTATAATCATGTCATTGTCACAACTAGAAGTAGGTAGCGGTCGGTCCAGACCCTCCTCACCTGTTGTGATACTTGTTTTTTGCAAATTCAATGTCTTATAATTACTATAATTTGTCTTAAATTACTATAAATTAGCGGATTTTGTTATGCCGACTCTGTAGTGCTACTGTGCACCAGACAAGGCATATCATTGCTCGCCAAATACTTGCATTGATTGTATATTGTTTCTAAAATCTATGCTTGTGTATTATTATATCTGCGTAAATATGTTCAATGATATGCGTTATGTGTCGAAATGTAATTGGTCTTATTTTAAATTAGTAATTAATTATTATTAGATTTTTTATGTTTTATTTATGATACTTTAATGGGGTTCATAAGGGGGAGGGGGTCCACCCACCTATTGGTTATAGTAGTATATACATCTGCACAGGTGGCCTCCAACGCAACATTTATTGATATTGTTATCAGATTTTGATATTTATGTTTATGTAGCAGAGTGCTGCTGAGCCTAGTTCGCCGTTCCGCCGCTTGGGGCGCTGGCTGTACCTGCAGCAGCCAGCGCGCTGACCATCGAGAGCAGATCTGGCCCAGCAACCAAAGAGACAACATCGACTCAGTGAATACACTAGCAAAAAGGTATATATTATACACAACTGTTTACATCTGATGTCAGAAGTGAACAACTGGAGCCCGGTTTCCTGACAAGAACCAGTGATTGTTGCTTGTGATATAATTCACTTTTGAGTCTCAGTGTTGTTGTTTACATGCTGTCAACATTTTGACAGCTCAGTGCAGAGATCAGCTGGTGTGAATTTCTTGCATGTTTGTTGCTGGAAATTGCTGAAGGCAGGAATTGCTTTCTAGCAGTGTTGCAAACGAACTAAAAGGAGTTATTGTAGCTAATTTAAATATTATAGGCCTGTATTTAAGTTTAGTACATAAGTCAGTGGTAGAATTTTGCACACTCTGGCTGTCAGAATTGTTGAAGTACAGTTTTGTGTATTGCAACAGGTTGTCAGCTGAGTTTCATTGCATAATTTCTACTAACTCATTTAAAAGTATTATTATTTTACTTAGTGGTAGAATTTTGCACACTCTGGCTGTCAGAATTGTTGAAGTACAGTTTTGTGTATTGCAACAGGTTGTCAGCTGAGTTTCATTGCATAATTTCTACTTACTCATTTAAAAGTATTATTAATTTAATTAGTAGTAGATTTTGCACACTCTGGCTGTCAGAACTGTTGAGGTACATTTTTGTGTATTGCAGCAGGTGACAGCTGAGTTTCATTGCATTAAATCTACATTTAATTATTTAAGATTATCATTCCTTTATGGTGAATTTTGCACACTCTGGCCGTCAGAACTGTTGAGGTACAACTTTGTGTATTGCAACAGGGTGTCAGCTGAGTTTCATTGCATAATATTTGCCATGCAGGGACCATAAGACAATAGAGTGACAGTATTCCTCATTAATTTTTCTGTTTACTGGACGCTTAGAGTTGTCTAAGCAATACTAAGGTATTCAGAATTATTATTATATTCATTGAGATTTTTTGAATTTGAATTAGCAGGAAGTACTTTTAAGCTGATTCTATAGGTGTTAGGTCATTTCTATAGTTGTTAATTTTTTTCTATAAGGTGTCATAAACTTAAAGCTTGAAACTAAGAAGTGTCAAGTGGATTTATGCTTAACCATTGTTTGGAAGGTGTGAGATTTTATTTCTCCCTTCACAGTTCTATTCAGTTCCATTCATTAAGTTTATTGTAATTCACAATTGTGTAATTGTTTCCTCTTAGATTAATAGGGAAGAGTTAGTATACACAATACATTTAAATTTAACTTGTGTATTGTGTATTGGTGTGATAGCAATTGAACTCTGTATGTGAACTTTTGGGAAATATTGTCATGGTGAACATCAGATACCAAATTGGTTGAATATTCCAATACTACAATTAAATAAACTTACCAAATAAAATAATAGTCAATTTTATTTAGTGAATTGGTGATTGTATATTAGTACTCATTTCCTCTTAAATTAATAGGGGAGAGTGCCATACAATCAGATAGTTGGATAGACTTTGTGATTATTTAGTTGACTTTGTGATTACTTGGTTTAGTTTGTGGATTGACTTGGTTAAATTTATAGATTGACTTTTGTGATTACTTAGTTGACTTTGTGATTATTTAGTTGACTTCGTGATTACTTAGTTAAATTTGTGGATTGACTTGGTTGAATTTATAGATTGACTCTTGTGATTACTTAGTTTACTTCTGTGTTTACTTAGTTAAATTTATAAATTAACTTTTGTTTATCGGGGTGGCAGCTAGTTGAAATAGATCTGTCTGTGAATCTTTGAGATATTCTCATGGTGTATAGCAGAATCTAAACTGGTTAAACACTCCATTACATTAATTAATAAATTAAATAAACTAAGTGTGTCGTTGTGGCAATCAGTTGAAACTCTGTTGTGAACATTTGGTTTTCCCTCATTGTGAACTTCAGAAATTAGACTGGTTGCGCATAATTTCAACATTATATAATATAAATAAACAATTCAAGCGTTTTGTAGTGGCAATCTGTGGTACTTTGATTTGTGAACTTGTGAGATACTCTTACAGGTGAACAGCAAGGAAGACAGGTTATGCACTTAATTTAATTTAACTTTATGTTTATTTAGTTCTTGGTGGACTTGAAACAAATTACACTTTGTGTTGCAATTTAACTTGGCGGTGAGGTACAGGGAGAGCGCATCTGAGATTCATCCCTGGGCTCCCCATAAGTAATTGCTTACTTTGTGTCTAACACACAAGTTCCACTTTTACTTAATTAACAAATTTAACTTAATTAACTTAAGACTAATTGTAGTTGACTCTGATTACCTAAGACTTGAGTCATTTAAGTTTAGGTTTCTAGGACGTGAGTCATTTAAGTCTAGTCTTACTCATTAGTAAATATTACGAGTTAACTCTTAGTAACAATAAATTAAGTTAATTAAGATCGCTTTCCGTGGGACTAGTGGGTGACTGCATGATTTCCAGCAAAATTGTTGGTAGGTACATGCCATTCCTGGTCCTGCTGTTTGCAAATAGGCACTAGGCCTTAGGTTTAAGTCTGCTTAAGTAGTTAATAATTTATTAATTACTAATTAGGCCTAATACCGTGTCTTGCCTTTATTTACATTGTATTTTGTCATAAGCGTTCTGTTATTGTTGTGTGATTGTTGTTAGTCTTGTATATTTAGTTTTAAGAACTAACCTACACACCCCCCCCCCTTTGGGTTCGTAATCCGGAGGCAAAGCCTACCGATGGTTGCGCATTGAGGTCATGTTGTAATTAGGTTCTGGGAGACAGTCGAGTTGTCTAATTGTGTAGTGGGTGTCAGATATTGCCGGCGGTTGGTTCTGTGTTTGTTACAGTGACTGACGGGTATGTTAGACTCCGCTGGTAACAAAGTTGACGACGGTTAAGGTGTATCCCTGAATTGGGTAGTACATATTGAGTGTTTCTTGGCTATGCGAAGTTCCTTATCGGGAGCGCTAATCATCGCCGAAACTTGTTCATTTAAAATCGGTGTAGGTTTTTCTAAATTTACTTAAAAACCATCCCAGCGCATCAAGATTTACTTAAAAACCATCCCAGCCCAGCAAGATGGAGCCCATCAATTTGTACACAGCTTCAGACAAACAACTGCGACTTCTGCACAATGTTGGGACCGGAACAGCAGGGAATATCATAGCCTTAAGAGAGCGGGAATCCCTAAACTGGCAGAACCTGGCTAATAATTCTAGGATTCCAGCCAGTCAGTGGGAGTCCTGGTACCTGGAAGGCAGGATTTTCCTAGATCAGCCCCCAACAACAACACCGGCATCCGAAAATGGCGGGGCGTCAGGAGGAGGATACCCATTGTCCAATCATCCGTCGTCTACTACGGAGAACGAACATAGTGTCCAGACTCCTTCCCCGACAGGACAACAAGGTGACATCACGGTCCCACCTGGGGGAGCTACAGGGAACAACACGAAGGAAGTCCAGGATAAAACTTCACAGCAGTTTAAGGATCCTGCCTGCCCGGAATTCCCAGACTCGGACAATGCGGATAAACACAGTCCGGAACATGCAGACTCTGCAGATGTCTCCAATAGTCCCGCTGCTTACCATGATGGCATAGGAGGAATGCCACCTCTATCTGATGCGTCTGAAGCTCACCAGGAAAACCTTATGAGAGAGAGCGATTTGCCCAGGAATATTTCCACCGACTCTAATGGTCTTTCGGCGGATGACATGGGTCGCAGAGCTCTACTTCAGTGTCAGGAGTTGGACACACGAATGCAAAGGGAGTTTATCAGACGGCACGCAGTACAGGAGGAAATGGTGGTCGAACTCAGGAAGGAATCCACTGACATGCAGAAGCAAGTGGCCTATGTTGCACGGGAGATCGGGGGTCTGGCAGAAATGCGAGGAGAGATTCGTGGTCTGACAGAAATGCGAGGAGAGCTTCGGGATCTGGTGAAGCTGGTGCAACAACAGACAACGAAGACTGATGAGCTGAGCCACATCCAGAAGGATGTTAAGATGGAACAGGAAGGTCTTCGGAGAGAGGTGGAGGATCAGTTGGCAAAAATATCTGAAAACCAGAACCAAATTAGAGCGGAATTAAAAGATGATATTGGGGAGATGGAGCGTCGACACCGTAACTACATGAGTGAAAATGCCCAATCCAATGACCGGAGATTCCTAGAGCTGGAACGCGAGAATATGGCAGCAGAAGGACGATTGCAACAGGAGATACAGAAGCTGCAACGGGAGAGTGGCAGGGACCCTTACTTCCATGGACTTCGTGGCCCTGATCACAATGAAAGTGCGGAGTCGTCTATGTCTGCGAAGGCCACTATTGATGACCGATACCGAAGCCTCAGACTTGAAGCTGAGATGCAGAGAGGCTTAGAATCATTTAACAATGAGGACTCCGCATCCGAGCAACCACCGGCCCCGAGAAGTAATGAAGGGAAGGAACAGGAAGGTCAAGAGGGAGGTCATTCAATAAGAGATCACTCAACATCTGGGCAGAGTGAGGGAGAATTGAAAATCCTTCTAGAGGCCGAGAACCCCACAGCTAATTCAACCCCCTCCCGGAGAACACCAGAAGATTTCCGGGGAATTACCAACCTGTTACCATCGAATAGGATCTATCAACGACATGGAGAAGGACAGAAGGCCTCGACAACGGATGTACCACAAAATGGGGGACAGGTGGGCCAGAAGGGAGTTCGGATGGGAGTTGCCGAAAGGCTGAAGACTTCCTTCGAAAACTCACTGGCATCCAACGGTCCTCCAAGAACGTCTGATCTCACGTCAACAACAGTCAATTTTCCCGATACCATGGAACATCCGGAGGGAGATCCGATTAATATTGGGAAGTTCCAGGAGACAACTTTATCAGTTCCTGTCGACACTGAGGAACGTTGTTACACCTACGAGCTCCATGAAAGAGGACCTGCTAACGGGAATGATCCTCAACAGTCAAGAGGGCCGACGTTGACTTCACAGTCAAAAGAACAAGCTGCGGGAAACCAGCCACATGGGAGATTGCAGTCGTGCCAGCTTTCAAGACCGGATCAGTCATCTCGACAGCCCAGTCAGCCATCTTGTCAGCTCAGTCAGCCATCTCGACAGCTTAGTCAGCCGTCTCGTCAGCTCAGTCAGCCATCTCGACAGCTCAGTCAGCCATCTCAGCTCAATCAGCCATCTCGACAACCCAGTCAGCCCTCTCACCAATCCAGGCAACAACCATCTGCTCAGTCCAGACAGCCACCAATTCCCCAGATTTGGCAGCCCCCGTCGCAGCAGTCTAGTCAGCCGCCACCTCCGCGACTGATGACAGCTCGACAAATGCCGCTGGTGGTGTCTGAAAATGAGGTACCTTCCACGAGTACTCCTACTGACACTCCAATGAGGGAGGAGTACCAAGTAACTACTGGAGGCAGTGGGCGGGACACACAGGATGCGTATCATCAACCTGCCCCCATGAGCTATCAACAACCAGCTCCTGCAGGGAATGTCCAACAGCATCCCCCAAAAACCTGCCAGACATCTGATGGTACCAGGTACCCTGGGTATAGACAACAGCCTGGAGGAATGCCATCTTTCCCGGGAAGCTATCATCCTCCTCAGGGGAATGGACATCAGCCAGGGCCTCATCCGCCACCTGGATGGAACAATCATGTTTATTATGCAGGGGGTGGCCACCAGACATATGCCAACCCCACTTCTATGGCCTCAGCCCAACAGCAACAATATGTTGGAGTGCAGTACCCCGTTTCGGGTATTCAGCCTCTACCCATGTTGCCCAGACCATCTTCATTACTTAGAACGCCGCTGCAGTTTCCAGAGCCATCTAAAAGCCATCGCAGTGGAAGTGAGCGGTCCAGAAGTCGCCGCAGCAAGAGTGGTCATCGCCAGGACCAATGGAGACCTCCTCAAGGAACAACAACTTCTGGGAGTTCCAGTGAATCATCAGGAGAGTCAGAAGAAGAGCCACGGCAGTATATTCAACGGTCAGCCTCCGTTTGAAGTGGAAGTGCTAGTGTAAGGAGTGATCGCCAGCGCATTCCTAATCCCAAGCTGCCTCACTTCAATGGGATTACAGGCGAATGGGACAATTTTGAATATCAATTCAACAATGTTTGCGAATACTACCAATTTAGCAAACAACAGAAGTTGCATCAACTGAAGAGTTGCCTGACAGGCAAGGCTATCGACTGTGTACGCAACGCACCTCCCCGAACAGCTGGCAGTTACAGAAAGCTCTCTACTCTTCTCAGAGACCGTTTTGCAGGGACAGAGCATGCTCAAGTTGTGCGCAACACACTTGCAGACCTGAGGCAACGAGTTGATGAGACAATTGATGAGTTTGCTGACCGGATACAAACACAGGTCGCTCTCGCCCATCCAAATCAGCCTCAAGCTTTTCTGGCCATGACCGCCATTGACACTTTCAAGCGTGGAGTGCGAGACCGTCAGGGTGCCGTAGAATTGTATAAGGAAGACCCCACTTCCATGAGGCGGGCGGTGATGTGTATGAAGAAACACGCTGCAATCATGAAGACAGCTCTGGGAAAATCGTCATCTTCATCAATGCGACAGGTTTCATTTGTAGAGGATCAGACCGTCGCTCGTCAAGCAATAATTCAACGCCAGCCCTTAACACCACCTAGGCAGCCTCCGTCACCGCTTAGGCAGAGAACTGAGTCTAAAGCTAGCCAGACTGGAACAAGCGATCGATACAAGTTCCCCACGCCATTCATATCTTCTCGCTCACCTTCTTGGTCACCTAACCGCAGAAACAAGCCTGCTCATGATCGGTGTTTCAACTGCGACCAGCCAGGTCACTTCAGAGCTGATTGCCCGAATTTGAAGGAGAGCCCAAAAGCCAATGGACGGCTGTAGGTGGTCACACTGCCGTCCATGGACCACATGTTGACCACCCACCTGACATTTCTCGACCATCAAGACATTCTCAGGGACTCACTATGACAATCCCCATCCGAGTCAACAACTGGGAGACTGCTGCGGTAGTGGACACCGGATCGCAAGTCACCTTGGCCAGTGAGGCATTGTGCAAGGCCGCCGGCGTCGTACCTGTTAAGAATCGCCCTATTACTCTCCGTGGTATCGGCGATGAAATGGGTATGACAGCTGGTGTGGCCCTTCACGTGCCACTATCCATTGGCAATGCAATTTATCACTGGACAGTTGTTGTGGGAGCCATACGAGAGGATTTCATCCTCGGCCTTGACTTTCTACATGAAGTTGGAGCAAGTCTGGACTTTGCCCGTGGCTATCTGCAGATAGCTGATGCCATCATTGTAGCCAAATTTACGTCAGACATGGAAGGAAACAGATTTGTAGTTGCCCCAGTTACCACCAACCAACGATCAGTCATCCCTGGAATTTCCAGCCAGACCATCGAGTGCAACCTGCCAGAGAGATTTGATCTAGGAATGGGTGTCGTGATTGAACCACTGCCTCTTACACTGCCCATCATGTTTCCACCTTACTTGACAAGATCTGAGCCACATGTCCACATAGATGTTGCCAATGCCTCTGAGAAGTCAGCAGTAGTGCCGATGGGAACTCTCATTGCGACAGCCCGCCAGGTTGAAACCATTCTGTCAACGGAGATCAAGGAATGCCAGCCGCCATCTGAGAAGTCTTCTTCAGAAACGGAATCTGTAAAGACCAAGGTAGAATTACCATCTCATCTGGTTTCATTATACCAGCGCAGCATTTCTAATTTAAATGGGGAGGAAGAGTGTATGGTGTTGCAAAACTTGCTAGGGGATTATAGTGATGTATTCGCCAGTCATGACTTTGACCTTGGTGAGTTTTCCGCTATAATGCACCGAATAGACACCGGAGACTCTCGCCCTGTGCGACATGGGTTAAGAAGAACACCCTTAGGCTTCCAAGACCAGGAAGAGTCCCATTTGAATCACATGGTTGACCACGGCATAATTCAGCCTTCTGCCAGCGAGTGGGCCGCAGCACCCGTGATAGTCTTAAAAAAAGATGGAAAATATCGCTACTGTATAGACTACCGCGACCTCAATAAGGCAACGCGTCGGGATAGCTATCCACTCCCGCTAATAGAGGAATGTCTTGACACCCTGGCAGATAACAAATACTTCAGCACTCTGGACATGGCGAGCGGTTATTGGCAGGTGGTGATTGACCCAAGGGAATCGACACAAGACAGCTTTCATAACTAAATATGGACTGTTCGAACATGTCCGGCTCGCCATGGGCCTCTGCAACTCGCCGGCCACGTACCAGAGAATCATGACATATGTCCTGCAAAACATGCTGTGGAAGAATGTCTTGGTATATCTGGACGACATCATCATCTTAGGTCGCACATTTGAAGAGCATCGCGATGCCCTAAAGGAGGTCCTTCAGCGTTTCCGGGAGCACAGCTTGAAATTCAAGCCAAAGAAATGTGAGTTATTCCGTACTGAAGTAGACTTCCTTGGGCGGCGCGTCGGTCGCAATGGTATCAGCATTCCCGATGCCAAAGTCCAGAGCGTCCTTGATTGGCCGGTGCCGACAACGAAGACTGAGTTAGAGTCCTTCCTGGGTTTTATAAATTATCACCGTGACTTCATCCCAACACTTGCTGACAAGGCGTCTATACTATATCAACTTATTATCAAAGACACACGCCCGAGGGAGCGACTTCAATGGGACAGCGCACATCAACGAGCATTTGAGGATCTCGTAGAAATTATGGTGACCGCCCCGGTGCTGGCATATCCAGACCCTACGGGTATATTCATTTTGGACGTCGATGCCAGCGATGTCGCAATAGGTGCAGAACTTAGTCAGATACAAAACGCTCAGGAAAGAGTGGTGGCGTATGCGAGTCAGTCATTGTCGGCGGTCCAACGGCGATACTGTACGACCCGGAAGGAGTTACTGGCACTGGTAACATTCATGAACCATTTCAGGTTCTACCTTCTGGGTCGACATTTTCTCGTCCGGACTGACCACAATAGCTTGATCTGGCTCATGCGGTTCAAGAATATAGAAGGTCAACTCGCCCGATGGTTAGAGGCTCTGTCCCAGTTCGACTTCAGGATTGAGCATCGTCCGGGAAGAATGCACACTAATGCCGATGGGCTCAGCCGCATCCGAAGGGACGAATGTCCATATTATGAAGTAGGGGCCACGCCTGAGTCCTTGCCCTGTGGAGGATGTCCGTATTGTTCCCGTATGCAACATCAGTGGGAACGATTCAATGAGTTTGTTGATGATATCCTCCCTCTGTCTGTGAGGCAAGTTACCGTCGATGTGGATGACGCAGCTCTCGATCAAATGACACCAGCACTAGATTGGAAGGAAGAACAGGGCAATGATCCGGAATTGGCGTTGTTGCGGCGGTGGATAGAGGAGAAAGAAGACCCGGAACCAGGAACACTGTATCTCCAGAGCACTGCTGTAAAGCAGTTGTGGCGCCTGCGGAATCAACTCGACATGAGGCAAGGAATATTGTGTTACAAGTGGGTCTGTCCTTCAGGTGCCATCACCCGACACCTCATCATTGTACCTCGTCGTTGTCGCCACGAAATCATCCAGAGTGCTCATGGCAATGTTTGTTTGGGACTTCCAGGACCTGAGAAAACGGTGCACATCATCCGACAACGATTCTTCTGGGCGGGAATGATGTCGGATGTGAAAATCTATATCCAGTCCTGTGATCTATGTTCACGGAATAAGAAGGTCACCCGTAACCCTAAAGCACCAATGAGAAAATTTCATGCTGGCGAGCCAATGGAACGGATCCATATTGACATCCTCGGGTCCCTGACGGAGTCTGCTAGGCAGAACAAATATATACTTGTTATGGTTGATCAGTTCACCAAGTGGACGGAACTGAAGGCCCTGCCTGACCAGTCAGCCGAGACGGTGGCCCGGACCTTCGTGGAGGAGTTTGTCTGTCGAATGGGCTGTGCCCGTCAGGTCTTTAGTGACCAGGGGAGGAACTTTGACAGCAAACTCTTCCATGAAGTATGTGGTCTTCTGCAAACGGCCAAAGCCCGCACCACTCCCTATAGACCCAGCTCGAATGGCCAGGTGGAGCGTATGAACCGTGAGATACTGAACAAACTCCGTGTCCACATTGATGGTCATCAGACGGTCTGGGACCAGTATCTTCCGTTTGTTGGCATGGCCCTCCGAGCAACAGTGAGCTGTTCCACGGGATTCACCGCAAATATGTTGATGCTAGGCCGTGAGATATCACTGCCTTTGGACCTCCTGACCAATCTCCCTCTACGAGACAATGCATCTGCCAATGAAGCCGAGTATGTCCAGCAACTCCGTCTCACACTTCAAGAAGTCCACAGTTGTGCGCGAGAAAAGCTAGGGGCAGTACTTCAAAGTCGGAAGCGGAACTATGATCGCAAGATCAAAGTAGACACTTTCGACGTTGGAGATCTGGTCTACCTCCTTAATTCTGCCGGCAAAATCGGACAGAGCCGCAAACTGCAGCCTGTGTATACTGGGCCTCATCTTGTCATCAAGAAGCTGTCTGACATCCTGTACACCACCACCAATTCCCGGGGCCGACAGCAAGTGATACACCATGACAGGATGAGACGTTGTTCAGACCAAAACATCCCTATCTGGGCGCGAAGAGAACGTGCCCGGCTACGAGAGGATGTACAACCAGTTGAGAGCCGAGACGAAGCAACTGACTGGTCGCTGGCCCAACTTTTTCAGGAGGGGGAGGAGGATACAAGAACAGAGAAAGATGAGCGAGCTATGCCTGACCCTCCGGAGGAGGAAGAAATTGAGGCTGACGGCGATTACGAGCAACCGTCCGCAGCAACCACAGTCCCAGTCAGTGGGAGTAACCCCGTCGCATCACCTGATCTCACCTTACCCCCCAGTAAGCGGAGTGGGAGACGACGGCGGCAACCATACTGGCTGAGAGATTATATCACCAGTCGGGGAACCCTTAACGCACCTTACTAACATAAGTTTAAGTACAAAGTGCCTATCAGGCACTGTAGGGCCCGTTGTGATGTATGCCTCGTCTCTTTCTTTTTAGATGGATGCAATGGATATGGATTTTGATGCCATGGATGTTGTCTGGTTCGAACAGAAGAGAATACATCCGAATGGGTGGGTTGATGTCAGCAGGCGATATTGGGATGGAGCCGACTTCATGAATGTAGATCTATGTCGTAAAGTGCGGCCAGAAGACGTGACTGACATCAACCTGCCACCAAATCTGTTTTTCGAGGGACGAGGGCCCCACATGTTCCGGCAGGCCGACTGCGTAGAGATCAGTGACGAGGAGGAGGATGACGTCATGATCGTCGAGCCGGGAGAGGCACACCGTGAGGTGGGACTCCCGGCTTACCGCCCTAACCTCCTAAGGATCGAAGCCATCCCCGATCCTCCGGATGTTGGGGACATCCTGCTCGACAGAAACATCGATCTCAATGAGACAACTGACAGCGACCGAGTGCCCGTGCCAGACCTGCTGCTGGATTTAGATGCGGATGCATTCTACACCGACGATGAGGAGCCCTTGGTGGTGCCCCCTGTTGTTGGGGAAGATACTGAGGAGGAAGGAGTCCCAGCCACTCCAAGGAGGACGCCCTTTGTTCTGCCCCCTGGTGGTGTGGATGAGGCTGAGGAGGACGGGGTTCCTGCCACACCAAGAAAAACCCGTCAACAGAGGAAGAATCAGAGGAGGCGGGCCAAACAGAGGGCCGATAGGAAGGCAAGGAGGGCAGCAAGGAGGGCCGCTAATTTTATCGTGGTCGATGAGGTATGGACTGATGATGAAGGGACTGCGTAATTAGCAGCATTTTCCAATACTACCATCTTCATTGTAAATATTTTCATAGGAATCATCAGGACGTTATCATTGTTGTTATCATCGGGAAGGCACATGCACAGAAGACATCCTGCACTGCACCGTTCGGACTGCCTGGAGAAGCTATATATCGCACCTCACCAGGACTATATGGGCACGTTCATCACCATTCATCACTACATTTTTGACAGCAGGCGGAATCACGTTCACTACACTCATGACGCAATCAGCAGGAATTGAGGACGACTCCCAGAGACATCGGGGGAGAGTGTAGCAGAGTGCTGCTGAGCCTAGTTCGCCGTTCCGCCGCTTGGGGCGCTGGCTGTACCTGCAGCAGCCAGCGCGCTGACCACCGAGAGCAGATCTGGCCCAGCAACCAAAGAGACAACATCGACTCAGTGAATACACTAGCAAAAAGGTATATATTATACACAACTGTTTACATTTATATGCTGTGTGTACATATGTTGAGAAAATTAATTTATCCTATCCTATCCTACACAGTTCGAATTAAATTATTAATGAACCCGAAAAAAGAAATTCTAATGTCACTATGGGCACCAGGTGTTGGAGATTGTTACAGTAAATACATATTTCCTTGGCTAGGTCTAGAAAGTTTGTCACTTTGTGAGTGTCGTTTCCAAATTTTGAGTTTAAATATGTATTGAAAAACATTTTTTGTTGAAATAATTATGTGATTGGATTAAGTGTGAGTAATATTGGTATAATTATTTCCATTTGTAATTTTTATATCACAAAGGTACATTATTTTTTGATGTAGGTGAAATAGAAAAAATTGGTTTTTCATATTTCGAAGAGTTGACATTACATCTTCTGAGGATGGAATAGTTTATCACAGACAACTGCAATGGATGGATGGACGATTGGGGATTTATGTCCTGTATAAATTTATGTACTTGCTAGGCCAATTAGGACAGGAGGAGGACACAGACACAGACAACAGCACTCTAAAAAAATTCAGACAAAATTGGTTTTTTAGATTCAAAATGGTTGGTTTTGCATTGAAATTTGGTTTTTCAAAAAACCATTTTGAATCTAAAAAACCAATTTTGTCCCAACATTTTTTAGAGTGTGCAAAAGTTGATATACAAACATGGCAGACTTCCCAGCACAGGCCAGACCGGGGGACCTGGTGGTCGGCATCGTCTTTGAGTCACAGCTCGGACGACAAGAATTACGACGGCAGCTGTAAGTCCAAGCAGAACTCTTTCAGCCGTCAAATAATGGATTAGAGTGTCCATTGCATGTGGTGTTGCTTTCTGAAAATAAATTTCTGAATAATTATTTCACTTGAAATGTAATATACTAATTGACAGTAATTTCATAATCATATACGTAGTAGTGCGGGGCATGGATCCCCCTTGACCTTGAGGTGCCATTTTTAAATCTTAATATATTCTTTATGTTCAATTGTTTGAATGCCTGTAATGCAGTTATAAATTCCTAATTTGAGTTCACTTATCAGACATTTTGAAAAAAAAGGCCTTCTTAGTGTGCCCCCCCCCCAATTGAACGTTTCATCCCTGGCTAAAATATACAGTTAGTATTATTGGTGCCCCCCCCCCACAGAATTGCGTGCCCCCCCCCCCAGGTGCTCCCCAGTCGACACCCGCTAGTTACGCTACTACACACTCTTAAAAAAGCTTGTGAAAAACAGTTCAGAATGTACACACTCTTAAAAAGGCCTGTTAAAAACAGTTATTCTCAACTAATTTAAACTAGCCTTTTTAAGATTGTGTTCAAAACAAAGTTCATAACTTACACACTCTTAAAAAGGCTGGTTTAAATTAGTTGGGAATGCACACGCTCTAAAAGGGCTTGTTTAAATTAGTTTGAGAATGCATTGCACATACTCTTAAAAAGACTAGTATAAATAAGTTGAGATTGCACATACTCTAAAAAGGCTTGTTAAAACAGTTGAGAATGTACACACTCTTGAAAAGGCTGGTTTGAATTTGTTGAGATTGCACATACTCTAAAAAGACTTGTTCGAATTAGTTGAGAATGCACACACTCTTAAAAAAGGCGTGTTGGAATTATTTGAGAATGCACAAACTCTTAAAAAGGCTGGTTTAAATTAGTTGGGAATGTACACACTCTTAAAAGGCGTGTTTAAATTAGTTGAGAATGCATTGCACACAATCTTATAAAGGCTAGTTTAAATTAGTTGAGAATGTACAATTGTACATACTCTTAAAAAGACTAGTATAAATAAGTTGAGATTGCACATACTCTAAAAAACTGGCTTCAAACAGTTGAGAATGCGTACTCTCTAAAAAACGGCTAGTTTAAATTAGTTGAGATTGCACGTACTCTAAAAAAGGCTTGTTTAAACAGTTGAGAATGTGTACTCTCTAATAAAAAGGCTTGTTTAAATTAGTTGAGAATGTATTTGCTCTTAAAAAGGCTTTTTTAAAACATTGAGAATGCACACGCGCTAAAAAAGGCGTATTTGAAACAGTTGAGAATGCACACTACAAAAAAAAAAACAATCAAAACAAACATTAGCTTGTGTCTGTCCAAAAAATCTGATGTCTTTTTGAAATAAAAAACTAATTAATCAATCATGAATTATGAACAAAGAAAGGTAAAAAATAAGCATAGATCCGTCTGATTTTATACAAGCTAACATTTCTTTTGTCTATTTCAAGTAAACGCATGAAAACTTACTTTGCAGTCCGTAATTGATCAGAGTTGGAAGTATATTCGATCTAATCTGAATATTTCTGTGTTGGTATTGGGTAGTTGTGGAATTCAGAGACTCACCCAGTCACACATGCCTGGCCATGCTCAAGCCGGTTTAGCAGCATCAGCCTGGGAATCGCAATATTTTGTAGCTCGGATCAGTGGTCGAAATTGGCCATGTTATTTGGGGGGGGGGGGTCTCTCAGTTGAATGGCCCTGAGGGTTGAAGCTCTTGTTGTGGCCGGGTCTGTGGGCCGCGGCCAGCCGCCAGAGGCACGCCTTGAAGCCGAAGACTGCCGAAGGATGTTCTAAAAATAAAATCTGGGCATCTTAAGGCCATGTTTTATCTCAGAAAACTAGTTTTGAAAGCCCTTTTTGATGATGCATATAAATCACAAGAGGTTCTTGTATGCTGACAAGGCTTTATGCTCTTTCCTCTGGACACGATTAGCATTAGGGGGGGTTTTTTCAGGACCCCCTCTGGGTCCTTCTGAAAAATGTATTTGAGGGGTCACAAGAGCATTTGGGAGGGGGGGGGGGGTCAAAGCCCCCTTGACTGCTCCCCCCTTATTTCGACCACTGGCTCAGATCACAGGTACCAGATTTCAATGGGGTTGGGTTGGGGTTTCACCTGGACTGATGCTGGCATATATATATGTATTCAATGATAACAACAAGGTAGCTCAGTGGCCGTCCATTCAAATGAACAAGGGTAGCGTCTAACGCTTTCCAGTGCCACTATTAAGCAGAAAACAGATTTAACCTGGCTAGCAAGAGTTTCCAACAAGATTTGACAATGTTCTCAATCATTACCTGCACATATAACGTCCTCAGCATCTTGTAATTCCTCTTTAAAGTGCTGCAGAACGCCAGAAGCTTGCTGAGAAATTCAGCAGCCCAGAATGACCTCCATTTGCTCCATTGTCGTCGGTTGACCTCAAGGGCCCTTCTTGTTCATAGTAACAGCAATTGTGATTGGGCAGATTTAACAAGGGCTTCTCAAAATATCAGGGGAATGCAATTAGAATGCATTCTAATTTCATTCCCCTTGTATATATGAGTAAGTCCTCGGCTGACCTGAACATCAAAATGCTGGGAAGCCCTTGAGATTTAAGCAGGTTTGAAACGTAGATTAGCTATGAGCACCTTTGACAAGATTTTCCAATGTTTCAGTTTGACTCAGTTGTGTTTTCTCTGTTTCTGAAGTCCTTGATCCCAACAGTTTGTGCTGAAGTTTCAAAATCACTGCTCAGGCAAGTCAAGACTAGTCAAATCACTTTATTTTTTGAGTGTAGTCCCAAACTTAAAACAAGTATAAATATACTACAGTTACCCATTATAAAGTCAAGACTGTAGTTGGGGGGAAGTAAAGAAAAGTGTCACTGCCCCCCCCTCGTATGATTATGGAAAAACGTGAAGGTAGTTTAAAGTTGTCAGGAAATGAGGGGGGGGGGGAGGTTGTAGGTTATGCAATAGAAATGGACCCATACATTATGTGTATACCAATGAATGATCAATTGACATGAATGCTTATTACTTGAACAACTGAAGCTGGACCACATTTTAGAGAGAGAATAAAAAAAAGTAATAGAGGAAGTATTTGATTTGTGAAACATGGGTCAGCAGATAAAATTGTGTGCAAAGATGTTTATTATTTTGGATGCATGGTATTTAGAATGACTTGTAAACATTTAAAGGTTAGTTTAAAAGGCTTGTTATGTGCCAATCTTTGAAGTCAATACCAAGCCTTTTAAACTAACCTTTAAATGTTTACAAGTCACCCACTCTGAAGCAGTCCCCCTGGTAGCCCAATTCATTTTCATACATTCGCTGGCTACCAGGGGGACTGCTTCAGTGTGGGTGGGATGTAATGCATGTCAGTGACAGCAGCCAGTGCAAGGGTGGGCAGGTAATGGTGTGACAGTTAAGAGAAAATAAGAAGAAAATAGATGAATGAATATTAAAAGAACACTTTTAAGATGATGCAGATGTAGGTCATGTTCTTGGTATTTGCGAAAATGTACCAAAGAGATGTGAAACACGAAAAGGAGAGTTGTAGCGAATGTGTTTTTAATGGATGAAGTTTGAGCTCTGCTACTGAAATTAAAACAGAAGATAACATACAAAAATAAAACAGTTTAAAAATGTGAATGTATATACTTATAATAATATTATAAAAACAGTAAAGCCAGTAAGAAGGTGTCTGACAAATGTATGCTTAAAATATGTTACATTGGAAAATGGATACTATAGAAGAGGATTCCACCGAGTTTGACAGAGTGTTCCAAAGACTAGCAAATCGTGTCACCTAGTGTAAATACTGTGAGAACATTGCATCTTTGATGAACCATAATACTCCGAGAACATTGCATCTTTGATGAACCTAGCGTCAATACTGTGAGAACATTGCATCTTTGATGAACCTAGCATCAATACTGTGAGAAAATTGCATCTTTGATGAACCTAGCATCAATACTGTGAGAACATTGCATCTTTGATGAACCTAGCATCGATACTGTGAGAACATTGCATCTTTGATGAACATTAATACTGTGAGAACATTGCATCTTTGATGAACCTAGCATCAATACTGTGAGAACATTGCATCTTTGATGAACCTAGCATCAATACTGTGAGAACATTGCATCTTTGATGAACATTAATACTGTGAGAACATTGCATCTTTGATGAACATTAATACTTTGAGAACATTGCACCTTTGATGAACCTAGCAATACTGTGAGAACATTGCATCTTTGATGAACATTAATACTGTGAGAACATTGCATCTTTGATGAACATTAATACTGTGAGAACATTGCATCTTTGATGAACATTAATACTGTGAGAACATTGCATCTTTGATGAACCCAGGGGCGGACTGGCCTATGTGGCGAAGTGGTAACTGCCACGGGCCCATCCACTCAGGGGGGCCCACAAGATGCCAAAAAATAAAAATTTTAAGAAAAGGGCGAATAAGTTCATGATTATATGTTTAAATTACAATAAGTGAATGGACAGCCTCCTCTCATATGGAGGCCACCAACCAAATATTAACAACAATTAGCAAAATTAAATCTGTAGAAATGTTCTTATTTTATTGGAAATAATGCAGACAGGAGAGACGTATTATGAATATTAATACAGTGAGAACATTGCATTTGATCAACATTAATACTGTGAGAACATTGAATCTTTGATGAACATTAATACTGTGAGAACATTGCATCTTTGATGAACACTAATACTTTGAGAACATTGCATCTTTGATGAACATTAATACTGTGAGAACATTGCATCTTTGATGAACATTAATACTGTGAGAACATTGCATCTTTGATGAACATTAATACTGTGAGAACATTGCATCTTTGATGAACATTAATACTGTGAGAACATTGCATCTTTGATGAACATTAATACTGTGAGAACATTGCATCTTTGAACTTAATCTCCTCCCCACAAGCCGGACAATTATTGAGAGTGGTTGAGCAGAGCTTCAAAATATCCGTTCTTGTGTAATGGATCTGTTAAGTTTCTTTCATATAGAACTGCTATGTTAGAATTTCAAATGTACACAATTACTCGTACTTCTTTTTGTTTATGGATAGACCCTTCTTTCTTTGTCAAGAGCTAGAATATTATCTTTTCTAGCCACATAAGTTCAACTAGAAAATTGTATGCACAAGGTTGGAATTGACATATATGGCTTAACTTAGCGACTGTGATTTCAATATTTTTCATTTGACTATTTTGATTAGTAACCTCGGGAGTAGAGACGCCATCACACTTGTTCCACCATCAACAAGAACTTTGAAAAATTACAGTGACAGGGCATTTGCGACAATAGGCCCTTAACTTCGGAATGAGCTGCCGCCCTATCTTCGGAGAAAAACAGACTTTGTTGATTTTAAAAAAAGACTCGAGACTCACTATTTTAGCTTATGTTATTGTAAATAATTTTATGTGGTTTATGTTTTTATTTATACGTACTATCATTGTGATTTTGTTGTCAAAGTGCATTGAGATGCGTTATGTCATGTAGTGCGCTATACAAGAATAAAATTATTATTATATATTATATTATTTGACTAACTTAGTTAAATTACTAAGTTAGTATTGTTCTGCATTACCGGTGACCAATATTCTATTCCAATTTCAGTATTCAGTTTTGTTCTGTCCTGGCTCTGCCTTGTTTATGCACTTGTTTATTATGCCCTACTTCTTGATGTTGCTTTTCAAAAATTGTTCTACTTCCTGTTTGGCTGTCTTCTGACTGGGACATTCACATATTTTTCTCGACCGTTCCCCTTTTTTGGACGCCCTTGGCTACCAGTCAGTGACAGCGCACATAGACACTCCTCTTATAACTCAACCATATCACTATGGTAATATGTCAGGGAAGAGCTTTATCTGATACATCTCGCAATATTGTCAATTCAGTTTCGGGATTTTAATGTTTTATGTTGTAACTGTCACTTTCTCTTTAAAAGGGTATCCTTCAATGTAATAAAATATAAATTCCGTGATAATTGGGAATGGCTCAGAAACACGTCCTTTTTTTACATTAGGTGACCTTGAAAAGACCGTTTTCAATATCTTTACATGAAACAAACTTATTTCTAATCCAGATATGTTTGCTCATCTGGTATTTTCACTGATCGTGAGAAATTGGTGCCGGTGAGATTATTTTCTGCTAAATATTTCCAGGAAATCATGTTTTTGTTCAATTAATTAAATTATTTTGGCGGAAAACAATTTAGAAAAATTCTATTTTTTAAGGCTTCAATACAAATGGATAGGTTGGGTCTTGATGTTTGATGTTGACATCACTAAGTGCTAATACACTTGAAATTTACACATTTTTAAGAATTTTTGCCATGGTAGGATTTTTTTGCTGTATAGGCCAATTCAATTATTAGCGCAACAGAATAACATCAGACAGCATAACGGAATCACACTATTTTCTTCAGCACCTTGTCCAAAGAGGGCAGCACAATTTCCATCTGTGCAATCTCAAACCTAATTGATATTAAAATGTTTTCAAAGTATATCCCTGGGATGATCACGGTCATTCTATCTTTTCCATAGTTGGTGCATTTTTATTAATCAGATAATGAAATCAAATAACAAAATTTGCTGGATTTGTCTGTGATTCCATTACTTTGTGTTCAGCTTGTTGTAAAAAAAATTCTCGGGCTGATCACAGACATTTATGTTAGTTTATATTCATTTAAGTCGAGGTAGATCATAAAGTCATAATTTCTGCTATCACAAATTTTATAATGTATCATTAAAATGTAATTTTTGTGATTTTTCTGTGATTCAGTTACCATGGAATTCATGAAAAGATCTTTTCTAATCCACAGTTTGCCTTGATACATTTTTTTTCTTGCACCTCAGAGACATGTAGGAAGCAACTTGGGAAGATAATCTTGCACAATTCATAAGTCATTAAACTCTTCATTTTCTTCAGTATGTTTCAAATTTGATGAAACGCAAATTTTCAAACTTTTGTGAATAATTTGAAAATGAAGTTGCGAAAGTGAATTGTCATGGTTTGTGTCTATTAGGCTGGCTTTCAAATGACATCATTTGTATTTGTATATATGTTATTGGTCCCCTGGTGTGGGGAAATTTGTGGTGAGCCTTCCATTGAATACAGCTCAAGGCAACCACAGCAGCGCCCATGGGCAGAGGATACAGGAACATTGCCCAAGGTTCCCATGCCGTAGCACCCTCCAGTGTTGGCGATCGCCGTATGATTATGATTGATGAGAAGAATGGGAGTCTGGCACATACCCTATTAATTCAGGGATGCCCAAGGTCTTTCAGTTGCCCCAGCACAGAACACTGGAAACAACCCGCCTCCATTTAATGTCCAATGGGCTCGGACTAAATTGAGTTCCGGGTTGGGATTCGAACCCATGCCCTCAGAGCCAGTGGTTGCGCAAACAAGCACTCTTAACCATTAGGCCCCGGAGGAACACACCATCCTTTTGGTGGTAAGTTCAAGGTGAGGTCTCTATTTTGCAAAATCTCGAATTTGACAAAACGGACCTTAGATAGACAGGAAATGGTCCTAGTTGAGTTGATTTTGTACAATTATGCTTGTCGTTCATTGAATACATGCCATTAATTTAGTTTTGGCCTGAAAAATTTATTTGTGAAATATGAGCTAAAATCACCAATATGCTAGTGATGCAGACCGGACCACCTTGTAGAGGGTGGTCCGGTATTTACAAAAGTGGTCCGGTCCTGGTCTGGTCCAGGATGAGGTGGTCCGATTTTGTTACTGAACCGGTCCAGAAGCGGTCCATCGGCATTTAAAAAATTATGATAAAATGAGGGTGAAAACAAGCTATATGACATAAATTTCATTTTTAGATATGACAAAATTCATGCGATTCTCTTCATGACATGAAAAATCACTGGACCGGTCCGGACCGGCACCTGACCGGTCCGGTCCAACACTGGACCGGTTTTTTGTGGGTGGTCCGGTATTTTGGCGGTCCAGGGCTGGACCGCGGACCGGACCGGTCCACATCACTACAATATGCTGACGGGAGTGATGGCACAGTAATCATTCGCAATATTTCTCATGACATGACAAGTTCTGTTAAATTGTCTTCCTTTGTCAAATTTCCTTGACTTAAATGTGAAAAAAACCTATAAACAATATATTATATTTCATGAAAAAATCCAAGGAATTGATGAAAGGTTTGAGAAGAAATAATTATTTTCATGATCCACCTATTATCTGAACTGCTGGATGACTGGAAACAGTGCATTGCCTTGACTTGGGTTATCCCACAGGCATAT
The DNA here is from genome assembly GCA_026936325.1 of Platynereis dumerilii. NCBI lineage: Eukaryota > Metazoa > Annelida > Polychaeta > Phyllodocida > Nereididae > Platynereis > Platynereis dumerilii. The sequence goes on from JAPTHN010000009.1 coordinate 11,587,712, forward strand.
GATAATATGGTAAATTTACAAAAACCAGTTACAATAATGCGAAATGTATTTCAAAGTTAACACAAAACTTCCTTAACAAGTGTTCATGTATCAAATCCTTTGGAAACTATAATTACCCCCCCCCCCCAATAAGTTTGGCAACTCAAGTTGGCAAGAAAATTTGCTGTGCCAATTATTAGATTAAATGATTGATGCAAAATCAAAGAGTGTCAGAGTGTTTACATTCAGATTTAGTTTTCCTAAAATATAGTCACTGGTTGTACAGTGGCACTTGAGGCTTACGCCTTGGATTGCTGATCAATTGAATCAGAATTTCATGAGCACACTTGAGTCTACCCAATAACCGAATACGCCCGAGCATAATTAATCCGAATCCTTCGTAGCCAATCAGAATAATAACATTGAACATACGGTCCTGAATCACCCTTCGCCCAGTTTTTGCTGAGCTGGGCTAGTGATCAGCTGTCATCAACTGCACTTAACATACACCAATCTTACAAAATTTTTAAAAACAAAAAAAATTTTTTTTTAAATGTTGGGAGTGCTTGCTGGGTTATGCTTTGTTGAACTTGATCACCTGTTTATAGTAGGGAGTATTTTTAAATATACAACCCTGTGATGTTCATTCTTGCATGAAAAATTTGTGATGTGGCAAAGCTACTTGAGCAACAAACATGATAATTTTGTAACTTTAGTTGCAATTCTTGATCTCCATAATAACCAAGCATATTATGTACTTCCTGGTCTGAGTAATTTTTAGTGGCAGATCCAGGGACCACACTCTAAAAAAATTCAGACAAAATTGGTTTTTTAGATTCAAAATGGTTTTTTGAAAAACCAAATTTCAATGCAAAAAACCAAAATGGATTTTTTTTTAAATCCATTTTGGTTTTGCATTGAAATTTGGTTTTTCAAAAAACCATTTTGAATCTAAAAAACCAATTTTGTCCCCAGATTTTTTAGAGTGCACGGAGGCTATAGGGTACTGCTGGATTCGCCTGTATATGTACATATGGGCCTCTCATACCTGATAGATAAGAGTCAGAAACAACTCCATTAAAAAAGTAAACAAAAGGACTTCTGAGGACTGAACATGATGTTTTAACCATATTTTGCACACATCATGATCGTTGCAGTCATCCCTCTTTTATCTATAGCACCTGTTAATTGCCTGACAAGAAAATCACAGGACTTGTGCAATTGAGAGTACCAGTGAACTGGAGAGTACTGGGCAGTTCTTCCTTCTTTAGTAATTTAAAAACTTGATGGTCAAATGACCAGTCTAAGGCCTTGACCCAGTTGTAACCCAGTGACCCTGAGTGAGGCTCATTGCTACAGATAATGCAACTACCTGTAAAGAAAATCATGGATTTTATGGAACTACTGATGTGTCACCTCCAACCAGTGTGCTAGATGGTGAGGGATGACTGAAAGGATCATGAAGCACCGCAGGTATTGTGGAAAAACTGGTTAAATCACTGTTAAATATAGTGGTCAATCCCCCAAGGCCTTTTGTTTACATTCCTAGTTTCACACTCTTGATAATTATGTACCATTACAGGCCAATGTCTATCAGTGACTTCACTCGTGCTATAGGGTCCCCACCCCAGACCACTGACATTAAAAGAAACATGATTTAAGAAAATGTGCGTTGACACAGGCCCAACAAAGGCTGAAAAATACCGGCCTACCCCCCACTCACTCTACCTTGTCTGGATCCGCCCCCTCAGAACATCATCTATCCGTATTTACTGTTTTCAAGCACTGGAGCTCATGGAATTGCACACTAGCCACTAGGTGGCAACACGTGGCAGCATATGTTCTGCCAAGGCTGGAAAAAGCACTGGCAATGAAACAGCGTTCAACTTGTAGACAGATTTTCAAGAGTAGGCCTCCTATGTCACCAGGGAATGACAGAAGCACACCAAGACCACAGAGCCATCTCTTGAGTAGGGGGAACGGACACAGGTCAACGCATAATTTTGGCTCATATTTTTGCAAATACATTTTTTGGCCAACACCAGATTAATGGCATTGATTCTATGTACGACAAGCATAATCGTACCAAAAAATCATTCAACTGCAATAATTTCCTGTATTCCTTTGGTCCATTGATTAAATTTAAGATGTTTTGTTTTAAAAAAAGAGACCAAGGTTACCTTTGTCCCACAACCAAAAGGTTGATGTCATTTGAAAGCCGGCCTGCCTAATGGACAACCGGAAGCGAAAAATCACTTCAGCAACTTTAAAAAAAAAAATGTGCACAAACTTTGAAATTTGTCCTTTCGCCAATTTTGAAAACAGTGCCGAAAATGATTTAGTTTCATGACTTCCAAATTGTGCCACTTATTGAAATTTTCCAAAGATATTTCCAACATGTCTCAGAAAAAAAAGAATTAAAGGAAAAAATATGGATTACTGAGAAAAAAATCTTTTATTGCATTGACAGCCACATTTTTAAAGTGATAGTGAAGATCCCTGCATAAAGCATTAAAATCCCAAAACTTAATTAATGATATCTTAATTGAGATGTTTCAGACAGTTCTTCCCTGAACTGGACTGAAATGATATATATATATATATAGTATTTTATTTCACTTCGAAATATCAACAAGATACATGTGTGATGATGGTAAAAAATAACAATAAAGAAACAAAGAAGATATATACAAAAGAGAGGGATAGTGACTATAAACACATCAAAGAGAATGAAAAAATATTATTTTCATAAAATAATGGTAATACTGCAGTTAAAAAGCACTATAATGATATGACCATGAACTAAAATGAAACATTTGATTTGAAATATATATATATTCCAATAAAAAGCTCAAGGTTGATATTTTGATACACATTTTTTAATTTCAGAATGCAAGTCTTATTCCAGAAAATTACTTCTGGTGGTGCTTGACTCTTGTCTAAATAATCAAACCACAGTATACCCAGCACATAGAGAAATGCTTGTTGCAAAAAAATGATTTACTTGAGCTAGTCTTGAACACCACCTTCTGGAAAAATTTGCAAGCAAAATACAGATTTGAGTAGCAGGACAGCGTTCTGTGGGATTTCTATGCTGGCCTGCAACTGGAATCAACATTTTACTTGTCATGATGCAAGTCTCTGATTGGCCACTCTGTTAAAATATCAGGCAAGACAGGTAATTAATGGTGGCCTCCAGAAATTTTCCTTCTTCTGTTGTTCTTAAATGTTTATAATAAAGTTACTTCATATGCCTCAAATTCCTGCCTTGCTCTTAAATCTCAATTAAAAGATTCCACAATGTTATGATGTACATGGGTGTGAAGATTTTTTTCCTAATGCTATGCCATGTGTCTTGGTGGCTGAGTGGTTTGATGCTATTCTTGTAATTTTGAGGTCCAGGGTTCGATTCCACTGCATGGCAATACTTGACTGCTGGATTTGGATACTGACAAGGAGCCATCTGGTGATAGAAATGCTGAAAGTGGAAGCAAACGGAACTCAGATAGGCTTGAAACTCCCACTGCATCTTTCTATGTGCCCACAATCGTTAAATATTATTGGTTCTGGCCAGAAGCACCACCTGTAGGAAATGTTTGGAGTAAGACTCATTGCTCTGTAATTCAAGAAATTTGTTAATAATAGTGTGATTTTATATAAAGATAAATCTGCTCACCGGGGTTCGAACCATTGTACCATGGAGCCACTTTTCAAAATATCAACCTGGAACTTTTTTATTGAATATCAGTTAAGTCCATGTCAGGGCAGAGCTATCAGAAACATCGACCGCCATCTTAAAACTAGGCAAACAAGCCAATTGCCAATAGATTGTTAATTTGTCAGCAATGTATCTTCACTGATATAATAAGCAGTAATAGCAAAACAGAAACGAATAGAAATCTTGGATCTACTTTCAGTAAAGCACCACAAAGTTTACCTGCATGCAAGGGCTGTATATCCCACAATAGGCAGTGACGTTCTGTCTAAAATACCATGTGATTCACACCATACGTGTGGTTCATCATTGTGAACCACATGCATCTCATTATCTGACGTTATTATGTAAACAATGGGCAGCGAAGTGATGACGTCACAATGTTCTGACGCTCTGATTGGTCGGTGTGGTTGCTGGGGATCTTTTAGCGGCCATTCAAACAAAATAGTGCCTCTTGAAATTACTAACTTTTTGACTAGAGGTCTATTTTGATTGCGGGATATAAATAAAACTTAATGGGAGTGTGGTTCCCAGCAATGAACCTCACTCATGTCAGATCTGCTGCAGAATAAACACTCGTCCTTTGGACTCGTGTTGTATTCTTCCGTGACCTGACATTCATGAGGTTCATTGCTGTGAACCACACTCCCATTAAGTTTTATTATAAGGTCTATTCGTGCTCCCTGTTAAAGTGAAGTGGCAAATGGGCAAATGCAGCTGCCTGTTCTCTTGAACTGACACCGATGGTACGAGCACTTGACACACTGGAGCCATTCGTTTACACCAGAGGGAGCTTCAGATTATACACCTTTAATTTTATAAAAAACTAAATGTATTGGGTTTAACGTCTGCCATCCTCCTATTAGCTCGACCGACATTTACAATTACATCCTTGACAAGCCTGATCAAGCTTGAATCTTTCTCAGCTCCCTGGGGAGCATACACCAGTGTGCAGTGACTTCCATGCGCTCCTTAGTTAAGTATTCCACAATTGCAATCACTGCCAAGTACCCATTTGCACCTGGATGGAGTGAAGCAGTGGTTTAAGGAGGATCTGCTCAGTTCCTCCATGCCATGACTGGGGTTCGAACCCACGACCATGCACGTAGCAGTCGAACGCCTTATCCACTTGGCCACGACATCCATAAACCAGCAATGTTGTATGATCAGAGGCCTACCAGTCATGTTTGTTCTTCTGGAAATGCTTTAGCATACGGCAAATGGGCAAGCGTCCAGAGGATCAAATGTATTACATGTATTTTATTGGAAAACAACATACATGTAGGCCTACTCAAGAAAGAAAAGTTAAAAAACTATACGAGCAATCTTTGCATCCATAACATTGCGAAAAAACACACATGCGAAGAGCAATACTGTAAAGGCTTGGTTAACGTTGCGTGTCTCTTGACAGGAAAAAACAATAGGTGGAGCCTGGCACTGATTTCGCGAAAGCTGACTTATCAGTCACTTGGAGTTATTGACCAAGGTAAGGTTAAATTATTATCTTATTTTCGTAAACATTTTTGGCATGCGCCAATAAAGCAAATTATTTCGTTGAGTTTTTGTTGTATTGAAAATAGTTAATTTACATCTGATACAATATGAAACTTTTTTTATAACCAGTTCAATGAAGGTAAGTCCCCCACTTAAATAAACTTGAATGTCTCAAAAGATTTCTCTTCTGTTTTTTTTAATGAAAGTTGGCTGCATATAGGCTTGCATCAACCTAAACTTATTCAGGCACATGATGGTTTCACTTATTTTAACTCAGGCCAGTGACGACCAAAAATGATCTGTTTAACAATCTGTGTGGACGCGATAAATAACCCTTTTGCTGCCTTCGGTAAACAAAATTTTAATTTCATTGATATACACCTGTCTACAAGTTGACCGCTATTTGCTGCCACCTGGGGTGCAAAATTCGCGAGCTCCTGTGAGCGGTCAACAGAATTTCGACCTCTGGAAGAAACCAGGACAGTGTGGAAGAAACCAGGACAGTTCCATCATTTAGTGATTGTCTAATTCATTTCCAAAAACTCTGCAAGTGTCTAATCTGACTTTTGTTGGCTTCAATTATAAGCAGACAGCTTGTAAATACCAAAATAAGTTGGAACTATTTTTTATCATGGAGGATGTATACATTGTAGCTCACATATATTGCCAGTATAGAGGGGGCCACTTGTGGCATACATAAGACATTTTGCTGAGTGTAACACAGCTTTTATGAAATTGTGAATTATATTGTTGTCCTAGTTCATAAATCTCCATAAAGTAACAGAATAAATACAATTGAGCATTTTTGATATCACAAAACAAAAATGTCGTCTTTGTATTGGCAAGTGAATAAGTGAGAATGCATTCTTTTTGGACCCTTTTCTGACCACAATTTAACATGCACTAAATAGCATAAGCAGATTGAATACCATCAAACTTCTGATAAGTAAAATCATCCTTTTCACAGGCAAAGTGTATGCTAAAGTTTTAAAACTTTCTTTTTGTCTCTTGATTTCCAAACATTTTCATTCAAAGCAGTGGACTGGATATTTGCCAGCAACCATGCTTTGTGAAAGTAGTTTGGCGTAGTAATATGGACAGCTGTTGTTCGACCTGATCTGGTGATCTGTCCAAAAGAGATCAAATTATTGTTGACCCAATTCGATTTTCCAGGGACTGTCAGCATTCTGCTGCCACTTGACAGTCCCGAACAGAGACAGGCTACACACTGTGTACTCACCAAGTGACCCAATTAAGGATTTTTTTTGTTTACGCTTTGCTTGTTCTCATGTATGGAGCAATGAGCAAACTTAGCCCTGAAGCCAGTATACTGTCTTATAGTACAAGTGATACACATAAAAAATTAGAAATCGATCAGTTAAGTTTGCTGGGAGATTAGGTGGTATTAGCAAATTTTAGTGCATTTTTTACAAGAATCGCCAAATCTTTTGATTGCTGGATATTTAATGCTTGTAATTTCATATCAAAATTTGTTAATACATAAATTACAGCACACTAGCTAGTATGTTATATTGTAATTACATTTGTTTCCAGTCCAAAATTTAAGATTTTATGATTAACGAGGGCATTCCTCATTGTGCAAACGGCACACAGTATATATCTATGATAGTTTTCAGCAGCACAGCTCTGCTCTTACCCAAAGAATTTCATGCAATCTCGTTAGCACTCTGGAGGTCACTCTCTTTCACCAATCTCATTCAAATTTACTCTACATTCTCTGTAGGTTTTTAACTTTCAACCAGTCACTTTTGGTGCCCTTCTGTCATCGAAAAAATTATAAAGAAACTAAAATGGACTGGCTTCCATGGGTCAAAGGTCAACCATGTCTTCTTCTTCTCCATAGTATATCCGTGACCGGCGTGCCTGTGAAGGAACCATGCACTGTCTGTGCTGCTTAAAGTGCTTGCACGTTATTTTTATTTCGAATCTTGCTACCATTATCTGTTTACTGCAAGACTCTCCCCACAACTTTTTTGAAAATGTGTTATTGCATTCGGATGCAAGTGCATTGGGATCATTTAGCAGGTATACATTCACCGCAAAACACAGTTGTACATTGCACTATGATACTAAATATCTACACTCTTAAGGAAATCAAGTAAGCTTTGGTAACATTTATTTTATCTCAGTTTTTTTGCTCTGATAGATTTTTATGTATTTATTTATTTTTAAGCAAACGAATATAGTCAAGAAAAAGTTGTACATGCATTGCTTCGCAGAAGGCTAAAATTGTCCATGCGATTACTGTCTCATTGATGCCCTTTTGTAGGATTCTTAACTCCGATATGTGTTATGTTCAAGCACAATACGGACTTCAAATCAAAAGATAAAGTAAAAAGGTTCCAAAATTGACATTTTGGCATAATTTTTTTTATTTCTAATGCGAATCTCATTAGGGGCCGACCAGATGATCTTTGGGGGGGGGGCTATGGATATTTGGTGAAAAAAAGATTGTTTCCCACTTGACACTGTAGCTAGGGTACCGTAGTGTTAAAATTCCGATAAAAAAGTTTGTCGCGAGTGCGCATGCGAAAAAATTGTTCGTTGACGCGCCGCGAACAAAAAAAAAGTTCATCCCGGGGGTAAAGTCCATAGCCCCCCCCCCAACTATCGTCTGGTCGGCCCCTTAGAGAAATTTCTTTCAGGTGGTGCTCCACTCCAGTCTAAATAAAATTATTAATGGTCTGGCCTGATGCACCACCTGTCGGATATGTCTTGCGTGAGACTCATGCTCTGTAATTCAAGAAATTAATTTCAAAATAAATGCATGCACTCCTCAATGTGCAACATTTCTAGGACAGTCCGGCAGCGGTCAATCAGCATTTAAACAATCGAGATAAAAGTGACAGTTTAAACAAGCTATACATGAATTACATTTTTAAATATGACAAAAATTCATGCGATATCCTACATGACATGAAAATTACTGTAGGGGAGAGCGGGGCACAGTGAGACACTTTTTTTATTTTCAAGTGTTCCAAAATATTGACAGCAACGAGTTAAATGAGATCAGGTCCACATTATAGATAATGACGTTGGGTATATTGTCCAGTAGTTTCAGGTTGCTACCTTTTACAGGTTTGGAGAAATTTTGAGTTATGTCCATGCTCGTTAAGTGTCTCACTGTGCCCCGTGGGCGGAGCACAGTGAGACAGCAGGCGGGGCACAGTGAGACAGGGCATCTGCTGCCATAACCGCCGATCCTCAGGACCTGCGGAATTGTTCTATCAATTGTTGCTAAACAGACTACTGTACTCTAATAAAAGCATGGCTAGTTGATTTTTAGGTCCTTTTCTGAGCATGTTTCGAAACTTCATCGCACAGGACAAATGCACGACTTATTTAAGCTGCCGCATCTGTTACACACTAGTTAAAATTCTTTTCTGATGCTTCCTTGCGGATATGACTCACTAAAATCAGTAGTTTGTAGCAGGCATTTTGTTTTTAATGGTGAATTGTGATCAATGCTTTACATTCAGGTCATTTGGAGTGTAATTTGTGATGTCTCAATGTGCCCTGCCTCAAACTGTCTCACTGTGCCCCACGCAGCTCTCTTTATAAAATTTTTTAATGCTGAGGACCAGATGTATGCATTGTGCATCGTCATCTCACTAAACTAAGACAAATAATCAAGGTTTGAAACCCTGGCAATTGATTTGCATTTGTATCATCATCTCACTAAACTAAGACAAATAATCAAGGTTTGAAACCCTGGCAATTGATTTGCATCAAACCATTTTTCTTGGGAATTATAACAAAAAGTCATTTTGTAAAATTATTTACTTTTGATGGTTGAAAACCAAAATATTGAAATTCCACTCTCGATATGCTGTGTAGGCATTCAGGATATAGGACAGTCCCTCACTTACTTACTTTTTGTACTATACAAAAGAGGGTTGATCTGTAAACAGCACCAGTTAGATGCTACGGGCTTTGTCTCACTGTGCCCACCGTCTCACTGTGCCCCGCTCTCCCCTACCTGTCCAGACCGCAGTCTACCTGCACTGGGCCAGTTTTTTTGTAGATGGTCTGGTATTTTGCATCACTAGTTCAATAATATCTAATTGGAACTTTCAGACTGAGTTATGGATACCATGACTCGAAATGCTTTAGATTTTCTCCAAGATGGGACATTCATGATCTCAGTGACCGTTGTTCTCATGCTTTATTACATAATTATGGAAATCCGGAACAGAAGGAAATTACCACCAGGACCAACAATATGGCCTGTTGTGGGGACTATACCAGGTAAGTTTTGGCCTATAAAGCTGCTAACATACATTTGTTTTCCTGTTTGTCCAGCACAATTGGTCAATAACGTTTTTTTGGAGGGCATTATGGGGTATTAATCAGTTATGGCCAGAGGGCAGAAATAATCAACTTAATGCCTGAGCCGCCAGGCGAGGGCATTAAATGATTTCTGCCCGAGGGCCGTAACTGATTAATACCCCATAATGCCCTCCATTGTATATTGATATTACTCTTTATTTGGACCATTCCTGCAGGTCTAGACTATATTTCTTGAGTTCTTTTGCCACTTTTTGTCATCTCTAATAACCCAGAGGACTTGCTTTTCATATAATTTAAAGTCTGCAAGTTTCAGGCTACATTGGGATGGAAAACTGAAGGTGTTAGGGTCGGGACAGAGGTATAGGTCGGGACATGCTATAGTTTTCAATATCAGCTAAAAATCTAGACAGTCAGAAGCATCCTTTTTAGTGCTAAACAATTAAGCCACTGTAGAGGAAGAATGAGGAAGTGAAAAGGTGTATGTAGCCAGCATGTCTTGGACTGAGAGCAACTACAAAGTTAGTGTTAGGTTCGTGACAACTTTTACTAGGCAAGGAAAAATTACGCAAACAAGTAGCTAGTACTACATAGAATACCAAGAGCTAACTGGTACACAGACTTGTTTAACAGAAATTGCAAAAATCATTGACACTTTTTGGCAAATACACAGAGCATCAGATTGTAATTGATAGTCATAGAACCAGAACTCCCATGGCCACAGTTGAGAATACTTTCCATTGACAAATTGTTGAAATTATTTCCAAATGAAGGGTTAAACATTGCTAAAAATATGCATGTCATGCTAAAATGCTAAAAAATGACCATTTTCTGGATGTTCAAGACCTCATATTTCTGGAACCAATACTCAGATTGCCCTGAAATTTGAGAGATTTACTGACAAAATAGTTTTAAACATAACAAAGTACTGTGGAATGGAACATACATATTATGTATGGTTTTGTAGCAGATACAATGCTGGCTTCACCTGAAATACGCAAAAATTTGCACCAGGCCTTAACCATTTTACTTCCTCTTAGTGCGAAGAGAAAGAAAGTTTGCTCTTAAAAACTCCAGACAAAACTAGCTTAAAAAAGGATCGCACTGATTAACTTGTCTGGTGACTTTGTGCCTTTTAGTCATGGTACGACTGACCTCTGAAATGTATGCAGTTGTTAATTACCTTTTGAACTTCTTTTGGTTTTTACCTCTAGTTGTATGTATTTTTTAAATTAAAATGCAACACTTGAAATGCTTCTTGCACTTTAGAACATAATTCAAGTCTCTTTTTTCTCAGTTACACAAATAATTTACTGTTAACTGATATTGCACTAACCTTGAGTTTTAGGATTCTGTGTCCCGTATCTTACAGTAGTGTCTGTAGAATGGGATCACATACATCTCATTTTCTACCGACTGTTTTTTTTATTTGGAAAATTTCCAGTATTTTGAAAATGTGATTCCAGTTTTGTTCTATGAAAATAATGTTGTTTATATGGTAGCTCTAACTCATTTACATAAATTAGACATCATTTGAGGACAATTTGCTAGTTCATTATTATAGGTGGGACAGAGACACCGGCTCTCCGAACGGAGTGAGGTGTCTCGTCCCTTATGGCAAACATGTGAGGAGTGAACCAGATGGTTCAATCAAAAGAAGTGATTCAGACATCCCATAATATGATCCTGGCATTTTTTTCTCTTCACGAAGCAACGTGACTACTTCATGACCACAAAAATGCTCCCAAAAAAAAAAAGATGATGTTCGAAAAAAAAAAGAATGTCCTAGGGTTTGAAAAAAAATTCCCCCCCAAAAAAAAAACCTCTATGTATTCGAGAAAAAAAAGGAAAAAAAAATCCCAAAAAAATAGTTAGAAAAAAAAAAGCTTGAAAACAAAAATTTCCAAAATAAAATAAATGTTCCAAACGAAATTTTTTTTAATAACACTTTTTCATCCAAAAGTCAAAATTTAGAAAAATTATTTGAAAAAAAAAACCAACAAATTATTCTTTCTTTTTTCCCAAATTGCGTTCTTCAGCCTTTTTTTCCCTTTAAAATTATTATTCCTTTTTTTTTTCTCTCTCAAAATTTTTTTTAAACATTTTCTTTTAGAATATTTATTACCTTTCTACCCTATTTCTTTTTGTCCAAATTTTTTACTCCAAACTTACTATTGAACAAACCTGAATACAAAAATGAATTTCGGGAAATAATTTAGAGGGCTACAATTTAGAGTCTTTAAAATTTTTTTTTGCATTCAGGTGGAGCCGTCTTCATGCTTTTGCATTTACATATTATTCAAATATACTGACTTATCATAGATTTGGATACATACGTAACTACTTGTGGGGCAACAAGAAAGGAAAGCATTTGGTTTTCACATGCCTCCAATATCCTCTTTCATGGTAACATTGCTGCCATTTGTATCTGAAATACCTCAAATATCATCATTGATATGTAAATGTCAAAGCATAAATTAAGACGGGACCGTCTGAACGCAAAAATAAATTTAAATTTTAAAGACTCTAAATTGTAATTATCTAAATTATTACTCGAAATTAATTTTTCGTATTCAGGTTTGTTCAATAAAAAGTTTGGAGAAAAAAATTGGGACAAAGAGAAATAGGGCGGAAAGGTAATATTCTAAAAGAAAATGTTAAAAAAAGGTTTTGAGGGGGAAAAAAAGTTTATAAAAAAAGGAGTAATAATTTTAGCGGGGGGGGGGGGGAAAGCTGAGATACAAAGTTTGGAAAAAAAAGTAAGAATTAGTTGGTTATTTTATAAGAATTGTTTTAATATTTTTTTGGGTGGAAAGGTAATATTCTAAAAGAAAATGTTAAAAAACAAGTTTTGAGGGGGAAAGAAAAGTTTATAAAAAAAGGAGTAATAATTGTAGCGGGGGGGGGGGGTAAGCTGAGTAACAAAGTTTGGAAAAAAAAGTAAGAATTTGTTGGTTTTTGTATAACAATTGTTTTAATTTCTTTTTTTTTGGGGGGGGGAGATTTTTTTTTTTTGTGGAAATTTTTTTTCTAACATTTTTATTTTGAATTTATTTTTCTTTGGAATTTTTTTTTTATTGGACTTTTTTTTTTTGGAACATTTTTTGTAGTCAGGAAGTAGTCATGTGTGATGAGAAAAAACGTCAGGATCATATTATGGGATGTCTGAATCGCTTATTTTGTTTGAACTTTGGTTCACTCCTCACATGTTTGCCATAAGGGAAGAGACACCTTGCTCCGCTCAGCGAGCCGGCGGCTCTGCCCAGTCTAATAACATTATGACCTGTTATGTTATCATCTCATCGAATGAGAATCCATGTTTCCACAAGTAGCTTGGTTGCGGATGTTTTGCATTGACCCAACGGCAAAACATCACCTGTTTGAATTGCTTTTAAGCAGCACCATAGTACTTGTTTGTCATTGATAGGGCTCTGTGTTGAATAAAATGAATTCTGTTTTATATTAACAGCCATGACTGAAGGTGATCTTAAAGTATACAACGAATTTGCTAACAAATATGGAGATATCTGCTACTTGGAGTTAGGTAAGTTTTTGTGAAATGGGTTCAATACCATTTTCACAAAATGGCCACTTTAAGAATTAATGGTACAATGGAACAAGAATCACATAATTATAAAAATTCTGTGCACTCTCAGTTTTTGGGCTTCATTTCGAAACTGTGAGGAGTATGTGATACTATAATATTATGTGTTGGGTCTTACATCTAAATCAGTTGTGACACATCAAATTTAAGGTTCCTTGAGTCTGACACTTAGATTCTGTACATTTTAATAAAGTGATATCTTGCTTGGCCTATGGGTTATTGATTCACACTTTACTTGTTAGTATCATGCTAATACTTTCTGAATGTTAAAGGAAGTCTTGAGCTAAAGATTGGTGCCAAATGCATAGGTAGGTAAGCTTTCAGTTAGCCAATAAGACCCTTCTAAAAGGGTTCGACTCAAGGGTACAACCCTTAAGTGTCTGGCTAAAGGAAACTTGCCCATTAGTGAAAAGGTACTCTCTTTCCGCAAAAGGCCAGACCTGAATAATTTTTACCTTCTTAGATCGACCGATCCAAGAGATTTTCCGCCTACAAAAAATGTAGTTTACCGCCAATTTTTCTTCAATTGACTTTCAGTCCTCGTCATTTCAAAATGGGTCAGATTTCCCAGCTTCTAGCCAATGTGAATCCACCAAAACTGAGCATTACAGTTTTTAAAAACAGACTGTCAGAGTTAGCATTTTAAGAGGGATGGGCCCTGCAAACACGTCATCACAACTTGATAGCCAATAGGCTGACAGTAAATCGATCCATCACAGTTTAAACTTTGTTAGACATCACCAAGATACTTATACTTATACCATTGTAAAAACCAGTATCTAACTGACAATTTTGCATGTTAGCGCCCTGCTAAGGATTAACCACTGTTTACAACAGCAAACAAACAATGAGATTATTGTTTATTTTGCTAAAATTATTATAAGTTAAAACAAATAATAGAAGAAGCATATGATGTCTAAGTCAGTTAGACACCTCTTTGTCAGGTCCTAAGTGAACCCTCCAAATCCGTGTCTAACTAATACATATATTGAGGGAAGATCTGTCATCGGCAGTCACCAGCTAATCTTAGTCTTACTAAATGGCAGCTTCCTAAGCATTCACAGTAGACAACTGTTATAATCCCCACAGAGTTGTTTGATTAATCTGCAAACTTGTGACTTTACAACTTCAACCTTCAATGGACCTTGCTATAAACAAAAGGCTTTGACAATTTTTGTAAACATATGGATTATGTTATGTATATTTGTTCTGGCAGCCCATTGGCTGGCCGGCTGTGATGTCGAAGTTGCACGGATTTTTCCAGACCAAGTTTTCATCTGACATTGAGCTGAAACTGTGATGCTCAGTTTTGGGTGATTCACATTGGCTAGACGCGGGGGAATCTAAGCTAGTTTAAAATGACATCGGAGCTTTAAGTTATTTTACATATGTATATTGCAATGTTAGAGAATAGAGTCATCTCTGACATCACACTTCAACAGCATAGAAAGAACTTGAGATTCCATGTAAATATGATGAGGATTGTATTAAATAAAGAGAGATTAAAGCCTTTTTTTCCTACTGACCGACCTTAGCAAAAGTGCCTTGAAACTAAAGATCAATTATGTTTGGCCTAAATAATGAAACTGATTCAACTTACTATCCAGATTGATTCATCTATTTCAATTTGCAGGGTTATTTGGCACCAGACCAACGATAGTCATAAGTAGTATAGATCTTGCCCGGGAGGCTCTTTTAAAAAAGCGAGATGAGTTTGCTGGTCGGGTACGCACTCCTACAAGTAAGTGGACACCATTTTGTTTAATATGTTTTGTCTCATCGGATGAGAATTTGTGCTTCCACCGGCAGTTTGATTGAGGATATTTAGCATTTTCCCAATAGGCTCTGATAGTGGAACTCTCCTTTTTACTGCTCTCTGATGTCGCCGTGCAGAAATAAACTTTTTCTTGGAACACGCTGCCATTTTGTACCATTACTTGGAATCCGGGCTCCAGGACAGTTGTAAAACCATGGATTCCGACCATTATCCAGTGGATTGTCGACGTATATCTTAAGTTATGGCCCGACGGAGGCAGAGAAATGTGGCGGGGATCGGCCTGACAGACTTCATTTGGCAAAATATCTGGATTAATCACAGGTATGTCTCGTAAAACTGGCAGGATCCATTGATTAGACACAGAACTCGAATTTTTTGGGCTAATCCAATGTTATGGAACTCGGATAACTCGGCTCCATTGCATTGTACAGGCCTACAAAATGGCGGAGGTTCCCGGAAAAAGTTTATTTCTGCGCCGAAACGCCAGAGAGCAGAAAAAAGAAGAGTTCCACTAACAGAGCCAATGACAAAACAACACCCTTTTCAATCGCTTATAGGCAGCAATGTACAAAGTGCATAACAAATCGGCAATCAAATTATATTCAGACACAGCTCACTAAAGATTAATATGAACTGCCCGATTTGCCATTGATCTGTTCATCTAGTTATCATGTTTGTTGACAGTTGATTTCTACAGCTGCAATGGAAAAGATCTGGTTTTTGGCGACTTCACCAAAACATGGAGATACGAACGAAAGATTGCCCACAATGCACTCAGGTAGACATTTTAAGCTGATAACTTTGCTTGAATCTTTGGTTTACTTGGTGAATATTGTACACAGTGTTGGCATCGAGGCCATAACATCTGAGACTGAGGCATGAGTCTCCGAGACCAAGACATTGACCCTCTGAAACAGAAACCGAGGCATTAGCTAGCAAGACCAAGAACGAGGCCCGATGACAAAATTATGGCTGAAGCCTGCCTCGAGGACTCCAACACTGATCAATTGCAGTCGTAGAATAATTTTGAGGCTTTCACAATTTTTTTCCTTAAAAATGTATTTTCCATAAAATCAGTAGGCCTATCTGATAATTTCTTTCTTTTCAGGAAGTACACCTCGGGAGTTCAATTTCAAGAAATAATGGAAAGAAATGTCGATATCATCAGTGAAGTTTTTCGCAAATCTAAAGGAAAACCGTTCGATGTCTACAAACCAACATCATTGATCTCCTACAACATCATCGCAAATTTGGTGTTTGGTAGAAAGTAAGGGGTAACCATTAAGTATTCACATGAGGGGACGGGGTTTGTCTTCACTGTCTTGAAGTTTTCCTCATCAGGAAATTATTTTTTGTAAAAAATTCATGGCATAAATATCTATTTCAACCATGCAATATCCTGATTTAGAACTTTGTTTCCAAATTAAGCAATTTTAAAAAGGAAAAACCCATAGCAGTTATATGTATATTCAATACAGCCAGAAAGTAATTTATTTATCTCACCACAACTGGGCAAAAACTTATTAATTTTTTAAAAAGTGCAGTTTTTACAATGAAACAGTCCTCGCATTCCACATAACAAATTTTCAATACTTGCACAATGTTTCAGATATGACATAGACGATCCTGAATTCAACATGATTCGAAACCAAATGGACAAGATTAATGAACTTTTTGACGGATTCTTCCTTTCTGATCTTCACCCCATTTTCCAATTCATTCCAACGAAAGCTTTGAATTATTTCAAAAAGGTCACAACCAACGTCCACAAACTTGTTGCAAGCATCAGTAAAGAACATAAGAAGCATTTCGATGCCAGTAAGTTGCTGAAAGGAAAGTTAGGAGAGAAAATAGTTATAAGTAAGGAACATTAGAAGCATTTCGCTGCCAGTAAGTTGCTGAAAGGAAAGTTAGGAGAGAAAATAGTTATAAGTAAGGAACATTAGAAGCATTTTGATGCCAGTAAGTTGCTGAAAGGAAAGTTAGGAGAGAAAATAGTTATAAGTAAGGAACATTAGAAGCATTTCGCTGCCAGTAAGTTGCTGAAAGGAAAGTTAGGAGAGAAAATAGTTATAAGTAATGAGCATAAGAAGCATTTTGATGCCAGTAAGTTGCTGAAAGGAAAGTTAGGAGAGAAAATAGTTATAAGTAAAGAACATAAGAAGCATTTTGATGCCAGTAAGTTGCTGAAAGGAAAGTTAGGAGAGAAAAGAGTTATACATAGGGAGCATAAGAAGCATTTTGTGCCAGTAAGTTGCTGAAAGGAAAGTTAGGAGAGAAAAAGGTTATAAGTAAAGAACATAAGAAGCATTTTGATGCCAGTAAGTTGCTGAAAGGAAAGTTAGGAGAGAAAAAAGTTATAAGTAGTGAGCATAAGAAGCATTTTGATGCCAGTAAGTTGCTGAAAGGAAGTTAGGAGAGAAAAAAGTTATAAGTAAAGAACATATAAGCATTTTGATGCCAGTAAGTTGCTGAAAGGAAAGTTAGGAGAGAAAATAGTTATAAGTAAGGAACATAAGAAGCATTTTGATGCCAGTAAGCTGCTGAAAGGAAAGTTAGGAGTGGAAAAAAGTTATAAAATGCTGATGGAATATATTTGTTAGTGACAATTTAAGAAATTATCCTGCTTTAACAATTATGTAAAATAAAGGAAATTCTTCAAAGTGATGTTGAGTCTGTTTCTGCCAAAACAACTTACTTAGTGGGCGACCATTTAATATCACGGGAGGGGCGGGGGCTCGGAGATTTCCTTGGCGGGAAATTCTTTATTTCACAGTAGTGGTGGAAATAATAATTTATTTCAAGCATGGAAAGTCCCCAAATATTCTTTCCCAAATCCAGCAACACCTTGTTGAGAAATATTTATTCCGACACTGTCCTTACAGAATTTATATATCTCACTTAAAGTGAGCAAGAAACTATTTATCTAAAAAAAACTACAAGCCCTGCCCTTTGATATTAAATGGTCATCTCCTGACATCTGTGTCTTCCATGTTGCTTCTCATGCTTTACAAAGACCAATGTTGACACATTTCCTGACTTCCAGATGATGTAAAAGACTTCACGGACTACATTATCCACATCGACAACGAGATGAAAGCTGCTGGATTGGAAGAGTTCAAAGTGGAGCTGACCGATCAGCATCATGAGCTCATCCTCGGAGACATGTTTCTTGGTAGGTCAAAAATCTTCAATAATTATTGTGAGCTCAACCTTGGGGACACGTTTCTCAGTAGACAAAAGATCTACAATCATTAGCTCATCCTTGGAGACATGTTTCTTGGTAGGTCATAAATCTGCAATTGTGAGCTCAATCTGATTCCTTGCAGACATGTTTCTTGGTACCTTGGATCCATGTTTCTCAGTTGGTAAGATATATTCAATCTTGAACTCCTCTTTAGAAACATGTTTCTTGGTAGATCAGAAATCATCAATCATGAATTCTTCTTTGGAGACATGTTTCTTAGTAGGTCAGAAATCTTCAATTGTGAGCTCAATCTGATCCCTTGGAGACATGTTTCTTGGTACCTGAGATTAGCTCATCCTCGGAGACATGTTTCTCAGTTGGTAAGAGATATATATTTTCAATCCTGAACTCTTCTTTGGAGACATGTTTCTTGGTATGTCAGAAATCTTTAATCGTGAACTCTTCTTTGGAGACATGTTTCTTGGTAGATCAGATCTTTAATCGTGAACTCTTCTCTGTAGACTTGTTTCTTGGTAGGTCATAAATCTTCAATCATGAACTCTTCCTTGGAGACATGTTTCTTGGTAGGTCAGAAATCATCATTCATGAACTCTTCTTTTGAGGCGCGTTTCTTGGTATGTCAGAAATCTTTAATCGTGAACTCTTCTTTGTAGACATGTTTCTTGGTAGGTCAGAAATCATCATTCATGAACTCTTCTTTTGAGACACGTTTCTTGGTATATCAAAAATCTTTCATCATGAACTCTTCTCTGGAGACATGTTTCTTGATAGGTCAGAAATCTTCAATCGTGAACTCTTCTTTTGAGATGTGTTTCTTGGTAGGTCAGAAATCTTTAATCATGAACTCTTCCTTGGAGACATGTTTCTTGGTAGGTCAGAAATCTTAAATCATGAACTCTTCCTTGGAGACATGTTTCTTGGTAGGTCAGAAATCATCATTCATGAACTCTTCATTTGAGACACGTTTCTTGGTATATCAGAAATCTTTAATCATGAACTCTTCCAAGGAGACATGTTTCTTGGTAGGTCAGAAATCATCATTCATGAACTCTTCTTTTGAGACACGTTTCTTGGTATATCAAAAATCTTTCATCATGAACTCTTCTCTGGAGACATGTTTCTTGATAGGTCAGAAATCTTCAATCCTGAACTCTTCTTTTGAGATGTGTTTCTTGGTAGGTCAGAAATCTTCAATCATGAACTCTTCCTTGGAGACATGTTTCTTGGTAGGTCAGAAATCTTTAATCATGAACTCTTCCTTGGAGACATGTTTCTTGGTAGGTCAGAAATCATCATTCATGAACTCTTCTTTTGAGACACGTTTCTTGGTATATCAGAAATCTTTAATCATGAACTCTTCTCTGGGGACATGTTTCTTGGTAGGTCAGAAATCATCATTCATGAACTCTTCTTTTGAGACACGTTTCTTGGTATATCAGAAATCTTTAATCAAGAACTCTTCTCTGTAGACATGTTTCTTAGTAGGTCAGAAATCTTCAATCATGAACTCTTCTTTTGAGATGTGTTTCTTGGTAGGTCAGAAATCTTTAATCATGAACTCTTCCTTGGAGACATGTTTCTTGGTAGGTCAGAAATCTTCAATCATGAACTCTTCCTTGGAGACGTGTTTTTTGGTAGGTCAGAAATCTTTAGTCATGAGCTCTTCCTATAGGAGACATGTTTCTTTGTAGGTCAGAAATCTTTAATCATGAACTCTTCCAAGGAGACATGTTTCTTGGCAGGTCAGAAATATTTAATTGTAAGCTCATCCTTGGATAGGAGACATGTTATTGGTTGAAGCACAGGAAATGTTCACATGCTTTGCCCTTATTCTGTTATATTATACCAAGGTGTATTGCTCATGCTCCCCCTATGGGAAAATGACAGTCGTCGTGTGCAGTCATATTTAAGGAAGTTGCCATAAATAGTATTCTTGGGATATCTCATGGCCACCAGGCCTGTTTTGCGGTGGCTGGGAAACAGGTATAGTATGCTCACCAAAGGGCAGACTGAGGTTCCAATTTAATCAAGAGATGGCTCTGTGGTCTCCTAAATTCTGATTGGCTGTCATAGGGAATTCCCTTGTGATGTATGCTGATATGGGTGCACACATAGGTAAGATTGGCCAAACAAGGTTTAATGGCAGTCTAAATGCAGTGTAGTTGGTGAAAATCATCTCTAAGTGTAGCTGAGAGTCTATTATCTCACAAAACCAACAAGAATGTTGTGAAAGGCTGCTCCTTGAGCAATTTTAATCAATTTTCTATATTTGCACTCAACCAGGCGGCCCTTGAGCCATACACCTTCCTTTCTATCTCTAGAACTGCTAAGCCATTGTGATCATTCCGCCTGTGGTTGAAGTAAAAGAATTAATGCTAAACTGTTGTGAGTTATGTAATCCATTCTTCCACTTTGGCCTTTCAGCTGGCACTGACTCTTCCCGTATTTCCTTGACCTGGGCCATCATGTTCATCGCTGCATATCCTGAGTTTCAGAAAAGAGCGCAACAAGAGATAGATGAGGAGTTTGGTGAGGCTCTAATTTTTTTATTAAATGATGTGCTATAGTATGTACCTGTAACTCCCAACTTCTGACTTGAGCTCCCATTTGGAATTTCAGAGAATTAAGAGATTTTTGTGGGGTTATAAGGATTAAGCAGGATATCCCTGGAGTTGCGGGACTTCAACTAGTTCTGGGAGTTATAATGCTTAAATGGAGCTTACAAAGTTTAGGAGTTATTAAAGAAATGGTGATGGTTGTCAGGGGGTGTACTCATTTCTGTGAGCCAATGTCACTGGTAATTAAATTACGTTGTATTAATTATAACTTCTTTGTAGGACGAGACGGCAAGATCAACACATCCACAAGATACAGGATTCCTTACTGTGAAGCTATCATTTATGAAACATTACGGCTGAGGCCTCCTGCTCCTGTCGGCTTACCCCATGCTACGACATGCGACACCAGTGTAGGTAAGTAACAATCAGTATGTTTATTCAAATTACAAATGACAGTAAACCCCTTAGAAATGGCCTAGAATGAGTTAATCTGGAGTATTTTGTGATGGCTGCCGTTTGAAGTTGGGTTCGACTAGTGGTAGCATGCTGGCCTGCCAATCGTTGGGTCCAGGTTTGGAATCTACCTCTTGCCAGGTCACCGTGTCTATGTTGGACGACTGTTTCAATCATCCTTCACCTCATTACTGTGTCCTCCTGTCCTTATTATCTCACTAAGTGCATTAGTGCATAAATACAGGACGTAAAGTGGCTAAAGCCCCAATCATCCATCCACTTTGTATTATATTGCAATTTCCGCTCTGCTGAAAGTAAAATTAATGAGGGCCTTTATCAGTTAGAATTACTGGTGTTCACTTTATTTATGAATTTCGTGGTGGTTAGAGATAAATTCCATGTCATACTTGTCTTTACAGGTGGTTATCGCATCAAGAAAGGAACCCAGGTCTTCATTAACTTGTTGCGTATCCATAACGATCCCAGGGAATGGAAGGATCCAGAAGTATTTTGTCCGGACCGATTTCTGGACAAGTATGGTAACCTTGCTCCGAAACCAAACTCGTTCTTGCCATTTTCCACCGGGAGGCGCCAGTGTGTAGGTGAAGCATTTGCAAAATCTGAAATGCACATCATTATCGGAAAACTCCTCCAGCGCTTTAACTTTTATCCACCAGAGGGCGAGGAAATAAATTTAACCCCGAAAAAGAACCTGTTTCTTTACATTCCGAAACACACCATCATGCGTGTTGAAGAACGTTAATGCAATAGACTGTAATATTTACTTGCTTTTCTCATTTTTGTTATACACTCCTGCTCATAAATATGGAATACTTTTTTGGAAAAAAGGTGTCAAATAAAAGTAAATTTCAGAGTGTGAATGTAAGCAAGGTCGATTGTAAAGGTCAAGTCATCTTCTCTAATCACTCTTTGAAAGCCTCAACTGCATTTTTTTCAAGAATTTTAAATTTTTGATCGAATGCACCTCGCCCTAAAACCCCCCTGAATTTCCATATTTCGTGCTGCTGTAACTTTTCCTGTGGTTAATGCTGCAGCATGCATTTTAAATGACAGCATGTTCTTCCCTTTAGAGGTCATTGGAAGTATTTACCATTGAATCAGACCATCATGTGCTGCAACAGAAGCTGCTAAACTTGTCAATTTCAATGGAGAATGCCGAAGTATTCCATATTTATGAGCAGGAGTGTATATACATGTATGTGTAAGATTTTATTTGTTGATTATTCAATTGATATTTTGTTTTATGAAGGCAGCTTATTTCTCCATTCTAAAGTTTGTACTCTTGTACATGGCTTGCAAAGTATGAACAATATTTTGTTGAATTATACTTTTATATATTTTTATAAATCTTAGTGGTCTTGCTCATTGCTATAACTTGTGAAGGAAGTTTTTGAATATGCGGCAGCATATTAAGCAGATATATACAATGCACACGTGAATCTGTTTGCTATAGAAAAATTACATTGGGTGGCCGTCATGCATGCAAACACAACTTTACGTGCAATATTTTGCACTACTGTCACTACAGTGACTACACTTACATTTCGCAATGTGCAATTATGCCCTTTACACTTATGTTTCATTATCTTAATGTGCAATGTTGTCCAATACTCTTACAGTTCAATGTATTTCAATGCTAACCACTAGCCTACACTTATATTTCACTATTGTAAGGTGCAATGTGGTCTACTACACTTACGTACATTTCAATGTATTTATGTGCAATGTAGCCCACCAGACTTACATTTCACTATTGTAATGTGCAATGTTTTCCACTACTCAAGATTACATTTCAATTTATTTATGTGCAATTTTGTCTATTACACTTACATTTCAAAATCCATTAATTCCACTGATTAATTTAAAATGAAAAATTGTCTATGTTTCCCACTGTCTTCATGCTGTTGTTTGTTGTTTCTCATGTAACTCTCCATTTCCTATAACATTGTCCTTTCATACCCGAGGATGGCTGAATAAAGCCGAAATATTGTAAAAAAATCATGAATTTGTTTGGATTTACTTTTATGACTTACATTTCACTATTGTGATGTGCAATATTTTCCACTACTCAAGATTACATTTCAATGTATTTATGTGCAGTGTTGTCCACTGAGCTTACATTTCACTGTTTTAATCTGCAATATTGTCTACTACTCCATTTCCATGTACTTATGTTCAATGTTGCGGCTACACTTACATTGAATTTTCAGTCTCATAACGCGAAGAAAAAATTATTTTGTTTTCATGCCCTTCGAAATGTTCCCAATATGTGTCAAACCAGGCAAACTATAAATAAGAAAAATTGTTTTATTATATTGAGGGCCAAGTTAGAAACACCTTGGGAAAACTTGTCTTGCAGTTGGTTATCACATCAAGAAAGGATTCTGTCAAAGGAACCCAAGTCTTCATCAACTTCTTACATATCCATAACGATCCCAAGGGAATGGAAGGATCCGGAAGTATTTTGTCCGGACCAATTTCTGGACAAGTACGGTAGCCTTGCACCGAAACCAAACTCGTTCTAATTGCCATTTTCCACTATAGTTTGTCACGTCAAGCAGAGGACAGACGTTTGGTCAGATATCTCAGCAACCACAAACCCCACAGGAAAACTACACATACCTACATGTATGTATAGCTTAGCTCTTTTGTAATATGAATATCACATTTTCGTGATGTTTTGGAGACGTTTTTGTCCGATATTCGCCAATTTATGAAAATGGCAGTCCAATTTCGCAAAATATTGACATTTGTGATGCTGCCTATATGACAAACAATGGGTGGTGACGTCACAAAAATGCATCCCAGCGCCACACCAGACTTAGTTCTAGTCAAGTTTGTATTAGCAAAACCACCAATGTCGTTATGTTGATTTTTATGGTTTGTAGAAATAATGCTAAATTTCTGTCTCAATGCTTGACGTGACAAACTGTAGCTATATTTAACACAAAATAGCATGATTCAAGAGACATAAATCTAAGTAATTTTCTTTGCTGTGTTTCTAACATTGGTTAAACGCTTTTAAAGTTTGTGTAGAATCTAAAAAGAGAGTTGCTAAAGTAATTTTTCGGCTTTTAATCATCTATAAGGCTGGCTTTCATAGGACATCTTCCTGGTTGTAAGGTGTAGGGAAGGTCTTTTTTTGTAACATCTCAAATTGTGCAACGTCTCCAGTACCTACTTGCACCTGCTAAAGTGAGTACTTCAGGGTATGACAAGCATTTTGTAAATATCTGAATGACTTTGATTATGCATAAAAACCTTGTTAATACTGGCCTTTATATTGGGGAAATGTGCTTCTCATGTCTTCTGGAAAAGGAAGACATTTTGTTACTGAATAAACATTTTTACAAGTCTGCTCATAATAAAATATGTTTGCAATACAAATATATGTGGCTTCATTTTGTTTTAAGTGCTGTGACTGTTGTCTGTTTAAAGCTTCCTGATAAGTGTTTTAAAATCTTTCGAACCACACAGCAATCTAAGGACCTGTGACCAGCGTAATAAGTTTGGAAGATTTTTAAAAAAACTCAAAGGAACTTACTTACCAGGTGATATTTTGGGGAGGGGGCTCCGGATTTTTGGTTACTAGGAAACTGGTTATCTATTTGTAATAAAAAAAAAGGATATTTTCATTCTAATGAAATTTCTTGGGGATTGATCTTCATGCATCTTCACAAAAAAGTGCAGGCTGAATTGTTTTTTTTTTCTTTGTCAAAAAAGTATAACACTGCGACCCCAATCATCTGTTTGTTATTGCTACTGTTTTTGTAGAGATCATCTCAGATCTGTGTTACAACCTCCTAATGAAGAAAGACTTTACATTGGAGGTCCCTAACTGATGGGACAAAAATACCCAGCCAAATGCTATTTGTCATCAATTATTAAAAGATAAGATAAGATAAGATAAGATAAAACTTTATTTCACGTCGGTGATGAGAGTACAAACAAATAACACAAGCTCTAAGCTTTTGGCCGACAAATTTTAAAATAACAGAAACAAGATGAGATAGTGAAGTTATATACAAATGAAAAAATGAATGAATTGTCTAGGTTTTACATTCTTTCAATAAATAACTTTGTACCATTGCATATCATATTATGTGTTTTCGTTATAATTCTGTGATTACAAAGAATTTCTTAAGCATAGTATACATGTACCACATTCGCACTTACTCAGATAATCATTTTTTCGTAAGTCGAATTTGAAAGATCTTATATCAACTGAGCATTTTACTTTATAAGGTAGAACATTCCATAACGAGGGACCCTGATATCTTATTGACTTCTTACCATATCGAACTGTATTGAAAGGTGGTTGAACTAACTTGTTATTGTCCCGCATGTTGTATGGAGATATTTGTTTGTCAAAAAATGTACTTTTAACAGGTGGTGCTAAGCCGTTTATTACCTTGAAAACAAATTCTACCAGATTATTCTTACTTATTACATGCAACATCTTTTTGTCAGTTTTTATCAGTAAGTCAGTATATGAACTTTCATAATCATTGCAAACGAGTCTCAAAGCCCTTTCATTTAGTTTTTCAGTTTTTCTATCATGTCCGAGAGAGAAAGTGTGGTAGGCAACAGAGCAGTAAACAAAGTTAGAAGCTACAAATGCCTCGTATATCCTTAATCTGCCTTCATAATCAATGTACTTACATAATCTCTGAAGTGCATTTATTTGCCGAGCGGCCTTTTTGGAAATAAGTGACAAGTGGTGATTAAAGTTTAATTTATCATCAATATGAATACCTAACAATTTTACCACTGATTCTGATTTAACAGTGTTATTGTCAATTTTAAAGTCCATTTTAGTGTTGTCTTTAAAAAGTATTGCCTGAAATTTTGATGGGTTAGCTTTCATGTAATTAATTTCAAACCATGTAATCGAAATTTTAGCAGCTTTTTCAAGCGTGTCCTTGACATTTAATACATTTTTGTGAGAGTAGGATAATGTGTTATCATCTGCATAATTGTACACATCACATGTTTTCTTTAATTCCATTAGGAAATCATTGATAAATATATTAAACAAAAGTGGACCCATGATTGATCCCTGTGGGACACCTGTTTTTTTATTTAGCCAACTACTTCTTATATTTCCTAATTTGACAGCTTGTCTCCGATTTTGTAAATAATCCATAATAAATGAGCAAGCTTCTATTGAGACACCATAGGCATGTAATTTGGCTATTAACAGTCCATGAGGTAAACTATCAAAAGCTTTTGAGAGATCTATTAGTATACATCCGACCTGACAATTGTTATCAAGGGCTTTCCTCCAATTTTCAATACATATTGTGCACTGCAGTGCTAAGTTTCTGGAATTTCCATATTTTGTGCTGCTGTAACTTTTCCTGGGAGTAAAGCTGCAGCATGAGTTTTACACGAGAGCATGTTCTTCCCTTTAGCGGTCATTGGAAGTAGTTACTATTGAATCAGACTATCATGTACTCCAGCAAAATTTGCTGAAGTTATCAATTTCAATGGAGAATGTTGAAGTATTCCATATTTTTGAGCAACAGTGTATAACAGAAGTGTACAAAAAGACATTATGAAAACAATAGATATCACTGGTCAACGATGATTTTGCTACCTGAGGAAAAATACCTCTATAAACCTAATTTGAGCATGCTGATTCCAAATCTGAAATCAGAATTGCTCCAGAACGTCTAGATTTTGAGTTATGCCCATGTCAATATTTGGCAAACAAGCAGACGTGAGAGCAATTCGCGTGTAAAAGAAATGTCTCCTTAGCTATCAAAATCTAGATTTAGAAACTATCTTAGCATTTTTAGAGATGAGTTTGATATCCTGAATCAAAATATGACCTAATTGTGCACTCAGACATCTTCTAACTACACATATTTGAGGGTCAGAGGTGCCAGAAATAGGCGATTTTGACTAAGTAACCTCTGGTTGGTTTATAACTATTTCAAGACACAGGCAAAAACAATCTGTTGCGTGTGTTCCACTCACGCTCACCTCTCTGATTCTATTACTATTAGTAAAGGTATGACAGCTTGCTTGGCAATGGTCCAACTTTCCAGACAGAACTGGTACGTTGTCACTGTAGCAGACGACAGAGGTAACTGTAAAATCCGACCACAAAATTGTGACAGCAGGCCATGTAAGCTCATGCAGGTGAACCTCCCCCCTCAAAGCAAAAATCAATGGTGTTGTTTATGCTTGTGATTGTGCGAAAGTTTCAAAACACTCCTGTACTTCAAAGTGTTGTTCATAATTTTGGAAACCAATCAACCTGAAACTGTGAAAAAGCATACTTTCCATGGGCCATTGGGTGTCTCTGTCATGATTCCCTATCAACCAACTGCAACTGGGCAAACGATTTTTATTGGTCAACATTATCAAAGTTCATTCAGGTCTTCCAAGAACAGTGATTGACTGAGACCACATTTGACACAACTCAAACCGCATTTTGGTATGTCAGTCATTAAAGTCAATCTGAAGTCAGGTGCATGGTTTGTGGTTGATTGACCGATTATAAGGCAGACAGATAGACACTTTATTAGACAGAGAGACCGATAGATAGATGGTCAGATAGATAGATAGATACATAGATAGATAAATAGATAGACAGATAAATAGATAGATAGATAGATAGATAGATAGATAGATACCTATATAGATAGATAGACAGATAGATAGGCCTAGATAGATAGATAGATAGATAGATAGATATAGATAGATAGATATAGATAGATAGATAGATATAAATAGATAGATAGATAGATAGATTGATAGACTGATAGATTGATAGATATTGACAATGAGAATTGTGGATATATTGGAATTTGATATATATAATACAGAGATAGAAACTCTTTTAAAGCATCCTCATACAGGCACAACAAATCGCCGTCTGGACATGTCATTTCAGGTGCTAGTTAATCACTGATAAGCTCAGAGAAGCAACCAATCAGAATCCAGGTGCATGGTTTATGGTTGATTGATTAAAGTCAAGATAACACTCGTCCACAGTTTTATTTAAATTGATATGAGAAGTTTATGTTTTCATTCACAGCTAAATTTCATCCTACTCTTGTCAGTTCACAGCTAGGCTGAGATTTCTTAACCTGTCGCAGTGTATCTCAGGTTTTTCAGAATTAATTCACTTGCACGTCAGCCTGTTCTTAGGTCTGTCTAAACTGCATTTTACTTTAAGCTGTGAATTTTCTGTTTGTGTTGACATGCATGAATGCTCTCACTTCGATTTTTATAACTATTCTAAATGATTCTAAACACAACCATTTGAATTGAAAATTTTGCACCTAAATTAACTTTTTGTTCTTCAAATGCTGTGCGAAAATTTGTTTTTAAGATCCAGCAATTAATTAGATATATTTTTGTTATTGTTGATGTGGCATTCACAGCAATCAAACTTCCGTCCAATTCAGTGTGGAACTCGGGATTTTAGACAATTTTTTGCTTACTTTTGTTGTTTAAAAGAAGTGTCAACACTATCAGGTATGCCTGACATCTAGAAAATATACCAAAGGAAGTACTGGAATCAACATTAGAGTGTCTGCCTTGAGAAAAGCTTGAATTTAAAGGTATTTTACAACTGGATCAATCCTCGTTCGTCTGCTAGCATGGTTGAACTGTCATACCTTGTTATAGTTAATAGTTAATGTATTGACTGGCTTGGCCAAGTTAAAGCGTCCACAGAGAATCACATTGTTTTTGCCTGTGTTCAAGATATGAAAATTTTGTATGAGGTGCTATACAGCCAGTAATTAAAACCAATTTGTGAGCTGCTAAGGGCATACTTTGCACAAAAACTGCATTGATAATTTTATATTAACAAATTTGATGAAAAAAAATATTCGGAAAATGTATGTTTTTCCCAATCTGATTTTGAATGTCCATTTTTAAATGCCCAGGACACAGGCAAAAACAATGTGATTCTCTGTGGACGCTTTAACTTGGCCAAGCCAGTCCATACATTAACTATTAACTATAACAAGGTATGACAGTTCAACCATGCTAGCAGACGAACGAGGATTGATCCAGTTGTAAAATACCTTTAAATTCAAGCTTTTCTCAAGGCAGACACTCTAATGTTGATTCCAGTACTTCCTTTGGTATATTTTCTAGATGTCAGGCATACCTGATAGTGTTGACACTTCTTTTAAACAACAAAAGTAAGCAAAAAATTGTCTAAAATCCCGAGTTCCACACTGAATTGGACGGAAGTTTGATTGCTGTGAATGCCACACCAACAATAATAAAAATATATCTAATTAATTGCTGGATCTTAAAAACAAATTTTCGCACAGCATTTGAAGAACAAAAAGTTAATTTAGGTGCAAAATTTTCAATTCAAATGGTTGTGTTTAGAATCATTTAGAATAGTTATAAAAATCGAAGTGAGAGCATTCATGCATGTCAACACAAACAGAAAATTCACAGCTTAAAGTAAAATGCAGTTTAGACAGACCTAAGAACAGGCTGACGTGCAAGTGAATTAATTCTGAAAAACCTGAGATACACTGCGACAGGTTAAGAAATCTCAGCCTAGCTGTGAACTGACAAGAGTAGGATGAAATTTAGCTGTGAATGAAAACATAAACTTCTCATATCAATTTAAATAAAACTGTGGACGAGTGTTATCTTGACTTTAATCAATCAACCATAAACCATGCACCTGGATTCTGATTGGTTGCTTCTCTGAGCTTATCAGTGATTAACTAGCACCTGAAATGGCATGTCCAGACGGCGATTTGTTGTGCCTGTATGAGGATGCTTTAAAAGAGTTTCTATCTCTGTATTATATATATTAAATTCCAATATATCCACAATTCTCATTGTCAATATCTATCAATCTCTCAATCTATCAATCTATCTATCTATCTATCTATTTATATCTATCTATCTATCTATATCTATCTATCTATATCTATCTATCTATCTATCTATCTATCTATCTAGGCCAATCTATCTATCTATCTATCTATATAGGTATCTATCTATCTATCTATCTATCTATCTATTTATCTGTCTATCTATTTATCTATCTATGTATCTATCTATCTATCTGACCATCTATCTATCGGTCTCTCTGTCTAATAAAGTGTCTATCTGTCTGCCTTATAATCGGTCAATCAACCACAAACCATGCACCTGACTTCAGATTGACTTTAATGACTGACATACCAAAATGCGGTTTGAGTTGTGTCAAATGTGGTCTCAGTCAATCACTGTTCTTGGAAGACCTGAATGAACTTTGATAATGTTGACCAATCAAAATCGTTTGCCCAGTTGCAGTTGGTTGATAGGGAATCATGACAGAGACACCCAATGGCCCATGGAAAGTATGCTTTTTCACAGTTTCAGGTTGATTGGTTTCCAAAATTATGAACAACACTTTGAAGTACAGGAGTGTTTTGAAACTTTTGCACAATCACAAGCATAAACAACACCATTGATTTTTGCTTTGAGGGGGGAGGTTCACCTGCATGAGCTTACATGGCCTGCTGTCACAATTTTGTGGTCGGATTTTACAGTTACCTCTGTCGTCTGCTACAGTGACAACGTACCAGTTCTGTCTGGAAAGTTGGACCATTGCCAAGCAAGCTGTCATACCTTTACTAATAGTAATAGAATCAGAGAGGTGAGCGTGAGTGGAACACACGAAACAGATTGTTTTTGCCTGTGCCCAGGAGAATATATTTGCCCAAAGTTATGTCAAATCACTCTCCACCTCCAGCAGCTCAGACTCTGAAATGACTGCTTGATCACCATTAAAGTTATGTGAACCACATAAATTGTTGCAAATTTGATGATTTAATTCTCTGCGATTTGATTTCTTCTAGACAGAAATTGTTGGTTTGAGCAAAACAGTTAAAACCATGTCAAATTTTAGGCATTGGTCTACACAGTGGCTGAGGCTGGCTCTGTGGGCAGTGTAGTTGCATTAGAGTGTGGTATTTGGAATTATATCTGCATTACCTGACCCTTCCAACCAGAACATTTTAATTTCAAATTAAATGCATCTCATTTTCCATCAATTTTTTCATATTCTCCATAAAAAGTCCAATCATCACATGAAATTACTTAGATATGTTTTTCTTACACCCAGAAACTATAATTCATCAGTAGGAGTTGCACATTAGTCATTTTCATATCTCCAAATGGGAATATATTGAACAATAACACTTTTCCGAAAAATTGCCCTTTTATGGAGCTTTTCACCCTCAAATTTTTGTGTCTTGACCTCTCTGATTGGAATATTTTGGCTATATACTGTTTCAGCATCATAAAATAACTTATGTAAATACTAAAATATGCTTACTTTCCAGTATTCAATAGTGCAGACTGCATTTCTTTTACACGCGAATTGCTCTAACGGCTGACTACTCGCCCAATATTGACATGGCCATAACTCAAAATCTAGACATTCTGGAGAAATTCGGATTTCAGATTTTGAATCAGCATGCTCAAATTAGGTTTATTTAGGGTATTTTTCCTCAGGTAGCAGACGGAATTTTTTTGTTGTTGACCAGTGTATTCAACTTCTCACTACTCCTATGATCTTCACAAGCTCATGAAAAGTGTAGTAATCCAAATAAGCAAGCCAGAATTAGTTTGTTGTTATAGAAATTTCATGTTCATGACAAAAAAATATAAAATAGCTTCTCATTGCTTGGTTTGCTGTCTGTGTTTATAACACTTATAATTAGTCATGCATTTAATCATCAGGTAACATGCAATAGGTTTGTCAAATCACAGTACCGTATGGTGCCCTATTTTCGTCAGTTCTTCTCTTTAAAATGTTATCAGTGTTATACCATCACTATGACAAGTTGGGTATTCACTTCCAATTGACAAGAATACTGTTTTGCAATTTTTTTCAAAAGAAGAGATGGCATGCACCACTTTGCATGGTTTTGAGAGCAATTATCCATTGCAAAGTCATTATGACGAAATTAGGACCCCAGGGACCTATTATCATCAGCCAAGGTGTCCTAATTCCGTCAGATATCAAAGTGACACTGTAAATTAACAAGCAGTCCAACATACATTTTGTATTTCTAAAAACAAATTTGATTACCTAATTTGTCCCTCATTTCTAAGACTTGTGTCGTTTTCACTTTTTTTCTAAGTGCAACAAAGGCTTGAAGATGGGTCTAAAAAATCAGAGGAAGCTTGGCCTGCTCAGGACAAATTTGTCTAAAAATTACAAAAATATTGTGTTTTTGACTACTCCGAGTTTAAGAAGCTATTGTAGAGTTATCAATGGGGCCATTAACGATGTAAATGTGTGCAACAATGATTTTACTTCCAAGAATCATGACTTTTTTCCCCACCAATTCAAAATTTCTTTAAATTAGGGTACATTGCTTAAAAGTGACGATAATAGGACCCTGACGAAAATAGGGCACCATACGGTAGGTACATTGGAGGTATAGATGTGACTACACACACATTGGAAATATTTGGAAAATAAAATACAGTGTATGTGTTTGAAGAAACCTCGTATTACAATTCTTTTTTTTTTTAAAGAATTTCTTGTTAATCTGTTGGCTGCTATTTTTGATATAATCTCTTGGGGCCAGATTTGCCTTGGACCGATTTACCCCCACCTACCCTACTATTTAGCTGTACATGCATTTTTATTAGGGGAGGCGGGGGTCAGAAGTCACAAAATTCAGAAAAAGCCCCAGAACAGAGCAGGTGTTTGTTAGATCTGAATGACCTTTGGCACAATTATGCAGTATTTAGTTGACTATAGTTGTATCACATGATAGCTGCTGTGCTGTAAATAGGCTTTAGTCAGTTCACAATTATTTAAGGCAAAGTCCGCTGTGACTTTTTACCCCATGTCAGGGTCAAGAAGTCACAACCATGGGGTAACAAGTCACTTGCAATTTTTTTGAACATACAACACTATATGAGGTAATATGCAGACCTAGACTTGATAGCCATCCTTGTGCATGAAATTTATAGTGAGCCTTCAAAAGCTATCGGCATGCAATGACAATGCACCATCAGTAAAGCTGGCATCAGAAATTGCCCAAAGTTTGTGAAATGAAATTTTGCTGTAATGCTCTCTCATCAGTATTATTGATGATAGGTGATGATAAGATTGTAAGCTAAAAGCTTCTAGTGTGGAATATTTTACTTTCCTTAGCTCAGAATACTGACTTCCCGGTACCCTATGGTAAAATATCACAGTGCTGGGGTGAAATGTCACAGTGTGACATTTCACCCCTTAGCTGTTTTTTAAATTCAACACATGATCATGGCAACTTGGTGACCAAATGGCCAAAAATGGGTTCACAGCATGAAAGACAATTATCCACAAGACCTTGAAACACTAGCACAACTTCCTATGTCACAGTGACCAGACATTAATAGAGAAAGTTCAGAATCAATAAAACCTGTTTGGGACACCAAAAATGCATGAGGTGGGTAAAAACCCACTTTGCACAATGAGTATAATTTTCATATTCACTGCAGACCTTCTTCTTATAAAAGTGTCCCAAAATATGATTTAAGCTTAAGAATTAGGTCACTGCAAGTTGGTCAAAAAGGCCTGTGACTTTTTACCCCTGTGACTTTTCACCCCTCTTCCCCTACCATAGCAATCCATATTCATGTAAAAGTAAGAAAAGCATACTGAACTCAATTTGTGAAATCTGATATGCATCAACACATGCATATAATTATACTATGGTCTTTTTTAGTATAGATATACAGTGCATAGAAGTATATGCTTATTATGGCATGTGTCACTTCATAATCTTATCTGTTTCACAGTCCTTGACAACAACAAAAGAAAGAAAGAAAGAGAACATAATATTATTGTCCCAGCTGATTTCATACATACATAATATCATAATGTATTTACATGTAACCATGTCACAAAAATCTTGTTTGACAAGTCAAAGAAGTGTTGTATTGGTCACAAATGTCATGATACAGATGACCCCCCCCCCTCCAATATCCCTTTAGTAATTAATCCTATTTCTAACTTCCTGGAAAAATCTCATGTTGCTAACAACCACTGTAGTTTCATATCCTTGTTTGCATAGCCAGTACAGCACAATTCCGCCATCATTTCCAAGGAATGTGTCTGCTAACAACAACAAGGACTTTGATATTTAAGGACTGAAAACAGGTACTGCAGTCAGAACACATCACATGCTGCACATGTAAGTTGAATGTTTCTATTTCATATTAATTTACGAAGTTGATAATTATATATGAATTGTTTGGAACAAAAAAAAGATAACCAAAAAGCACTGTATCAAAAGAAATCTATAGATAGATAGATAGATAGATAGATAGATAGATAGATAGATAGATAGATAGATAGATAGATAGATAGATAGATAGATAGATAAATAGATAGATAGATAGATAGATAGATAGATAGATAGATAGCAATTTTGGAATGCATTTGTAAAATATTGGACAATGATTTGAGCAGGAAAAGAAAATAAGTGTTAGTTCCAAACATCTGCATAAAGGTCTACAAGAACTAATTGAAAAACTGACTTTATAAAATCAAACTTTTTAATGTGTTTTTTTTTGGGGGGGGGGAGGAAAGAGATAGCCATACAGTGGTGTGCAAACAGTACAACAATATACATTTCACAAGCAGATGCTCACACTGGCATGTACCCAAACACTGAGGCTCTGGATGGGGGGTGGAGAGTATGGGGGGCACCAGGGGCAGGGAATTCAAAAGTAAAGATTACCAAGGAACATGGGGGACATAAAACCCTATCCAGAGCTGAGGGACAGGGAATAATTCAAAATTCAATCTGAAACATTGCAAAATTTAAAGTAAAATGGCCAAGGGATAGGGAATTCAATGAAAAAAAAAATGGCCAAGTGACAGGGAATTCGAAATTAAAATGGCCAAGGAACAGGGAATTCAAAATTAAAATGGCCAAGGGACAGGGGGCACAAAAACCCATCGAGAGCTTCAACACTTCCTTGCCTTTGAACTCCGCAGCTCAGCAAAATTTGCTATGCATGCAAGAATTGAATGTCTTTATAACAATAACTTTGTCTTAATAAAATGACATTTCTCAAGGGTGTGCATCTTCTTCAGCTTCCTGAGGGTTGGGGGTTTAGGAAATTTATTGTTTGGTGCTGTGCTTGATTGTCTATAGGATTTTTTTAGCTCTTATAAACGACTCTAAAATAAAACTTTGAATGTATCATTTGGTATTGATTGAATATAATTTGTTTCAATTTCAGTTCAACTTCCACCAAAATGAAGACAGAAATGTTTTTGGGGTTGCTTTTCATCTGTGTTGCCATTTGCTTCACATCAGCTCAGTGAGTTTCAAGTTGTTTTTTGTTGAATAGTCCCTTCTATGCTCCTTCAGTACAAATATATTCATTTGGGGACAATCATTAGATATACGGGGGGGTGGGGCAGAAGTTAAAAAAATTATTTCTTTGGTGAAATGAATAAATATTTTCAAGGAAGTCTTGAAATGAATAATTTCTGGTGGGGGGTTTTCTTAACATATTTCTGTTTCATTTAGAAGCAACTATTTGAGGACATTGCATGCAATAAATAATCATATACGGCGTTCCCATGAAATAGATGATTTTGCATAGAGAAAAATCTTCTAGCGTAACCTCTGAATATATCTAGTCACTCCTTACAGCAATGAATAAGGGACCGTCCAGAATTTAAGGCTGGGGGGGGGGGCTGGGCGTTTTTCACACGTGCTTCATTAATTTTTGACAACACTTCCAAGGTGGGGTACGAAATTTTAACAAAGAGAAAATGTTTAAAAGCACGCATAAACTAATTTTATTTGGACTTGTGTACGCGCAAAAGTCCGCGAAATGACGTGAATCTGTACACGTGGCTGTGTATAACAGTATATGATATATATGTGTGTATTGCTTTGTATGTCAAGGGGAGTACTAAAAATATGTGAGAAACCAAAGGGTGGGGTACTAAATATCCGCATGAAACTCAAGGGGGGGGTATCAATTTTTGACGGAAACTTCCAGCTAAACTCCCACCCCCCAATCATAAATTCTGAACGGTCCCTAAAATTTTAGAACAAAATCTCACTGTAAAAAGGAATGACTTTTATATTGTATTTCAATAATATACAGTTATTTCCATGAAAGCGTTGCAGGTAGTTAGTTGATTTTTATTTCTTTTCACTGAAATTGTTTTAACCAATTTCTTCATCAGGAATCTTGGAAAAAATTATGGAATCAATTTGCGACTACATCAAAGAGGACTAGACTATGGTGAGTTCATTCACTTGTTTTAAAATTACAAATAATGATGAATTGTATAGTAATCTTCTTTACAAATGATTTGATAATTGCTGGCATTGAGATTGAATGTGAATCTTTTTGTAGGACATGTCTTCTATAGGGAAAGAGATATTAAAAAACTTCCTTTTTCCCACAGAGAGTAGGCATGAATGGCATTGTAATATTTGTATACCCTAGAAAAGAACACATTAAGTCTCAGTGTCTACAATTATGATATCATATATATGTAAACTGAAAAAAAAAAGAGCAGCTTTTTACAGTGGTTCCTAAAATTATTCAGACAGTCTAGTATTTCACATAGAGTAGGGCGGGGCATGCAACCCTCCTTAACTTCGAGGTGCAATTTGACCTACTCACTATGGCCCATTATTTGAATGCTTATGCTGTCAGGAAGGGATCACTTGACTCTACTTACAACTAGTGAAACAGATGTCTACCAATTTCACTAAAGGATTAACGGCCATTTTTGTAAAAAATGAAAAATGGCCTTCTTGCCCAAACCATCGGGCAAGAAGCCTCCCTATTATAGTCCTCTGGCAATTTTTTTTGCGAGCGCATTCAGTTTGAAAGTTATTTCTTATGGCTCTTCTATCATTTTTTAGGGATTCTATTTACTTTTCCTGAATTTCTGAATTTTTCTGTTCATACATTTATTTTTTAATATTTTAGCCCTGTTTCAATTTGGCAAAATTTTTTCTATTTTAATTAGCTATTCTATCAAGATTTGGGGTAAAGTATACATTATTAGATGGTTCCTGAAGCAACTTTGAGGCCCCAGTGAAGGGGGCCTTGTGCCCCATACAATGAGGGGCCTCTCTCCCGAAACCCACATATTTTAATTTAACCTCTATATATATATTTAGAACTAAAATGCAAAAAAAATGATCCAAATCATATTTATGTGATGGCCATAAAGTGAAGTAATGCAGAAATCCATTATAGTTTCAAAAATTTGCAAAGTTATTTCTGATAATACCTTTCAAAGAATTAATCAAAGTTACAAAAACCATGTACACTTTTTTGTTTCTTTAATTTCTACTATGGTTTGGTGTTGTTTGCCCTGAAAATTTGTGATGTAACCTAAAAGGCCTCTAGCTTCAATCCTATCAATAAGGAAATGCACCAAAAATGTAAGTTTAGATATAACCCTGGGTATATATAGGGGGGCTTCTCACCTAACCCGGGCTTTTTGCCCCGTGCTTCTCTTAAGTTATGCTGTTTGCCTGTTTTCACAGATATTATATTGTAGCTATATCTAATATGTTTTTACAGCTACACAGAAAGCTGTTGATGAGTTCTATGCAGAATTGCGGAGTCAGCCTATCCCCAATTTTTCCGGCAGTAGTGGGAAAACAACCTACAGCGTCACCAAGTAAGATGAAGCTTATTAAAATATTTTAAAAGCATAATAATCATGTTATCATCCAATTTTGTGTGATCAAACCATGGAAAGTTGTGTAATGTTTTCATCCCAATTTAACAATTAGATATGATGTCATGCTTTCAAGGTAAATTTACAAGTTGACATGATGTCATGTTTTCAAGGTTTACAAGTAGACATTCTGACATAGTGTTATACTTTCAAGGCTTACAATTTGCCATGATGTCATGCTTTCAAGGCTTATAAACTAAAAATTTTAGATCATACCATGCCTTTAAGTCGATAATTTGACATGACATTTTAGGCCTTGACATTGACAATTTGGTATGGCATCATGTTTTCAAGGCTTATTATATAAACTAGCATAATACCCGTTCTACGAACAGGAGTCGTAATGTGATACATTGTAGGCCAATGTACATTTGTAGGCCTATACATTTTAAAATATGCAATATAAGATGAAGATGTAAAAACGTGGACAACAAAGAAAGGCACTGGCTGGTGTTGACAAAAGGAATGTAGTGAACATTGTAACAATTGAGCAGGGCACATCACCCACTGGATGTGGTGGCACTAACTGGGTGTGCCGACCCCCAAGTGTAGGAGGGGGCACTGGGCCCAACTTATAAGGAGGACACTCATCCAAAATTTGGGGGCACTGACCACCACTTGTAGGAGGGGCACTGACCCCCAGCTGCAGGAGGGGGTGCTGACTCCCATGTGTAGGAGAGGGACACTGACCCTGACCTTGAGTAGGCGCTGAACCCTCTGGAAGGGGGGCACTGACCCCCACTGGCAGAAGGGCGGCACTGACTGTCATCCGCAGGAAGGGGTTCTGACTCGTGTAGAAAAGGGGCACTGACCAACCTTGTGTAGGCACTAATCCCTCTGGAAGGGGAGCACTGCCCCCACTGGCAGAAGGGGAACAATTACCCCCGTCTGCAGGAGAGATGCCGACTGCCACTTGTAGGAGAGAGGCACTGACCCTGAAATTGAGGAGACGCTGAACCCTGTGGAAGGGGGGCACTGACCCCCACTGGCAGAAGGGGGACAATGACCCCATCTGCAGGAGGGGGCACTGACTCCCACTCACTCACCCTGACCTTGAGTAGGCGCTGAATCTTGGAAGGGGACACTGACCCCTACTGGCAGAAGGGCGGAACCAACCTCCACTGGCAGAAGGGGGGCACTGTCCCCCATGTGGAGGAGGGGCTGACTCCCACTTGTAGAAGAGGGGCACTGACCCTGACCTTGTGTAGGCACTGATCATCCCTCTGGAAAGGGGGTAGTAACCCCCACTGGCAAAAGGGGGCACTGACCCCCATCTGCAGGAGGGGGCACTGTCTCCCACTTGTAGGAGAGGGCCACGGACCCTGACCATGAGTAGGCACTGAACCCTGTGGAAGGGGGCACAGACCCCCACTGGCAGCAGGGGGACAATGACCCCCATCTGGGCCCTGACTTGTAGGAGAGGGGCACGGACCTTTTGTTGGCCCATCTTGTGGAAAAGTGTGGTAAACACTAAACAAAATGGAGGAAAGTGGCCCCTCCCTCCCTCCCTCCATTGGAGTCATTGGAGTCCAGGGAAAACACAACTACTACTATCACTACTGGAGGAAAGTGAAATGTTTGGATGGTTGCTAGGGACTTCATTCTGAGCTGTTGGTGGTTTGAGCACTTAAATGGAAAATCAGTATTGTCCAGTTGTGCAAAAGAAAAATACCAGACTCTATGGACACCCTATAGAATAGCCATGACAAGTCATTACATGACCATTTGTCATTATATAAAGATGATTGTAACAAAAAAAATCATAATTAACTTCAATGGTTTTATATTTTGTTTCAGTATCCGTGTGCCAGAGTTGACGAAACCCACATTCACTCTGAGGGTCAACAATGGTACAGGAATTACCGCTAACTTGGCGATTGCTCGCCTAACGGTCACTGGAAATTTCAGGGTACAATATAAACGAGGGTGGATGTGAGTAAAAAATTTATTTTTCGAAAAGGAGATTTTTAGAAGATCTGCAAAAATTTGTAAAAAAGTCTATTGAAGAAGTTTAGCTATATTTGATGTACCCTAAGAGAGAATTGATTTTATTGCCAATGTTGGCAAATTTATCACCCTAATTGTACTATAAGCTTGAAGCTTCCGAGGGTGTTGAAACTG
This sequence comes from Platynereis dumerilii, assembly GCA_026936325.1. Taxonomy (NCBI): domain Eukaryota; kingdom Metazoa; phylum Annelida; class Polychaeta; order Phyllodocida; family Nereididae; genus Platynereis; species Platynereis dumerilii. Next base: position 11,627,673 of record JAPTHN010000009.1, read on the forward strand.
TTTGCTGAGGGCTGAATTCAAAGAAAACTGTTTGCGAATTGTGAATTTCATTAAATATTTTGTAGAAAATTAAGAAAAAGTGGAAGCTTCACTGCTCGTGGGTCATCTATTTCGGTCGCAACACAATTTTCTGTCTGTAAGTAAACATTATATTATTATTTTCTCTATCAAATCAATTTAATGAGAATTTAGGCTATTATAAGTTCTATCCCAGTTAAATAGACAAATTCCAAAACTATGTAACAGCTGTAAAATATTTAAACATTATTGGCTGTCATTTTTTAGAGATATTTTTTAAAGATATTGAGAAAAATTTTCATTTCTGTGATGGTCACATTTTCACTCCTTGAATGACCACAATTTTGTCCATTTAAGTAGGATTGAGCCTACATTACGGAATTATATTCATAATTATTGCGATAGTCCCCTAAATATTTTTTGCTTTTAAAAATTTTCAGCCGTAGACCCCAGCGGCAGACCAGTTACCATCGTAAGATCTTGCTCTAACCGAGTTGGTTCCTTCCGCTTGGACATCCGTGCAAGTGGTCTTCTTGGTGGAATCATCAACCTGCTTGAAGGAAGGATTTCCAGATATCTCAAGGGCAAGATTGAACCCATGGTAGGCCCAATTCTCTTGCAGGATTATGAGATTTGAATTCTAAGAGATCTTGGCTAAAGTCCAATATCAAGAGCAGTAGGCCTAGGTCATAGGGAACAAAAAGGTTTTGAAAAGCAGTTCATCGGAAACGAAAAGGTTTGCAAAAGTAGTTCAATGGGAACAAGAAGATTTGCAAAAGTAGTGAGGCTCTGGATGGGGTTTTGTGTCCCCCTGTCCCTGGGCCATTTTTCTTTTGAATTCCCTGTCCCTTTGCAATTTTACTAATGGTACTTTTGAATTCCCTGTCCCTCGGTGCTGAAAAGAGTTTTATGTCCCCCTGTCCCTCTGCCATTTTACTTTTGAATTCCCTGTCCCTTAATCATTTAACTTTTGAGTTCCCTGTCCCCCATATCCCCCCATCCAGAGTCTCAGTAGTTCATAAGGAATAAAAGGTTATAAAAAGTTGTTCACTGGGAACAAATAGGCGTACAAAAATAATTCATTAAGAACAAAAAGGTTTGGAAAAGTATTTCAAAGGTAACAAAACACAGGCCTAGTTCATTCTGGAGGGAAAGGTTCGGAAAAGTAGTTTACCAGAAACAAAAAGGTCAGGAAAAGTAGTTCTTAGAGAACAAAAAGTTTGGAAAAGTAGTTCATTGGGAACAAAATAGTTTGGGAAAGTGATTCACTGGCTCCAAAAAGATTAGGAAAAGTAGTTCATAGGGAACAAAAAGTTGGGAAAAGTAGTCCATTGGGAATAGAAGGTTTGGAAAAGTAGTTCATAATCAATAAAAAGTGGGCAAAACCAGTTCATAGGGAACAAAAAGGTTTTGAACAGTAGTTCATAAGGAACAAAAGGTTATGAAAAGTGGTTCACTGGGAACAAAAAAGTGTGAAAAAGCAGTTGACAGGGAAAAAAAGTGTGCAAAAGTAGTTCACTGGGAGCAAAAGTTTGGAAAAGTAATTGGTAAGAAAACAGAGATCTATGTATTTCGTTTGGATGGAAAAGGTTTTATTTGGAAATTAGTTCTCTGGAAACAAAAGTTTGTAAAAGTAATTCACTGAGAGCACAATAGTTTGGAAAGTAGTTAATTGGAAACTAAATAGTTTGGAAAGTGGTCCACTAGGTACACATCGGTTTGGAAAGTAGTTCATTGGGAACAAAAGGTTTGGAAAAGCAGTTTATTTTGAACAATTTGTTGTGAAGAATAAGTATGCATCTATGAGACTTTTTTATGGGCATGTTGGGTCAATCTTAAAAAATCCACATCCTAGCTGCTGCTCTCAAAATTTGCTGATTTGAACCAGGGATAATATAACCATTTATGCATCAATATGATATAGCTGTGATATTTTGCTTTTCTTTTTTTGGACAATCAATCAAGATTCTTGGCAACCTTTTAAATTGTTTACGTATTTCTTTTCTTACTTAGCTTTGCGAACAAGTCAGAAAGCTGAATGATAGGAAACTGATCCCTCGTCTGCGCAAGCTCAAAGGTATGAAATAATGAGAATTGATAACAAATTTATATAGGCCGTGATAGTGGAACTCTCCTTTTTCCAGCTCTCCTGTGTTGACGAGCAGAATAAAACTATTTCTGGGAACAAGCTGCCATTTTGTACCATTGCCGAGTCAGTGGAGCTGGCATTCCAGGCCCCAGGGCCCTTTTAATCCATTGAAAACATTACGGATTTGCATTGCCGAGTCTTAAATGGAATGTTTAGCATGGATTGCCACCATATTCCAGTACTGGCAGGCTGATTAGACTTTGTTACGGACCTTAGAAACCCCGGCTCCATTGTAAATTCCCAGGCTGATGTTTCCGGAAATAGTTTTATTCTGCTCGTCAACACAGGAGAGCTGGAAAAAGGAGAGTTCCACTAACCCCGCTATTGTAATTAGGTGACTTTTCGCTACATGTCTTGAAACTGAAATGGGCACTATACCTCTTGTGTTATTTCCATAATTTTCTTTCTTTCCTATAGTGTCTACCACAGTGCAAGACAATCGCCTGAGACTCGACTACTCTTTGCTGCGCTCTCCACAATTCGGAAGCAACTATATCGACACTACTTTCAAGGTTAGTATTTAACCAAAATCGATTTTTGTTTGTTTGAAGAAACTTTTCTCTCTTTTAACTCTTTTAGTGATAAAAAAAGTTATATGTTACAAGATGGCTTTACTCTCTGACTTAGTTCTAGTAGATATCTTTTAATTATCCTAAGAAAGTTTTTTTAGTGTCTGGAAGCTTCAACTAATTTTGTTGAATGCTTGTTTATGTTACCAATAAAGCAAACTTTAATTTGAAGAACTAGAAATTCAATTAACAACAATGTCATTTAGGGTGATGTGGCATGGAAAGGGCGATCAACGCGAACCCCAACTGGAACAAGATCATGGCCTGTAATCTCCGGAGCAGAGAACAAAATGGTCACCATCTACATCACCGATTACTTAATGAATGCGCTTGGTGAGTTAAAAAAAAAAATGTACTATGACAATATAATATGTTTGGTGGGGGAGTGCATGGGTCACACAATATGATGCAGTGTCAAATCTTAGAAAAAGTATGTGCAAGGAAAGTTGGCTGCATTTGGTACCTCTGATATCATCCTTTGGTACCTCTGATATCATCCTTTGGTACCTCTGATATCATCCTTTGATACCTCTGATATCATCCTTTGGTACCTCTAATATAATCCTTTATGACCCAACATGTTTTCGTGTCATTGGATGATAATTCATGCTTCCACAAGCAGTTTGGTTGAGGATGCCTAGCATTGACCCAATGGCAAAAGATCAACCGTTTCACTTACTTACATGCAGTGGTTATAAAATGATTATAAAAGTTTCTAGCAAACAAAGAATGCTTTCTAAAAAAACTTTTATCATCAAATCACAAGTTTGTGTCTTGTATAGGCCTAATTTTTAGAAAAAAAATTAATAAGAACATTGTGCACAGGTCTTCTCGCTTCTGTTTTGAAAGAAAATTTCTAAGAAAATAACAGATTTGTGCTCTAGAGTAATTTGAAGAATAAATTCCATTATAAATATAACAATTTTATTATTTTTTCCAGGTTACCTTTTGCACAATGCTGGAGATCTCTCCTACAATGTAACTAGAGATAAGGTAAGGGTGATCTGATATCATGAAATGTGAAAAATATTTTATGTTTGCTCTTTTTAAAATAACTGCTTCCAAGCATTCACATTAGAATGTTATTGTCTGTGTTTGAAAGGAAATTTGCCTGACTGTAGCTAAATGCTGAAAAACTTTCTTTCCAGGTTTCGAGCAAGGTCCGTCCAAGATTGTCCCTCAGCTGCAGTGGCGATATTTGTGCGGGCACTCTCCTACCTGAGGTAAATTTACATACATGCATAATATATATAATATATCTGAAACATCTTTGTGGAAAAATCTGAATTTTAGGCAGAGATATTTGATTTTAAGCTGCCTGTGAGGAAAAAAAGCATCCCACATTTTTTATTAAATTGACATAAATTGAGATCGCAGCTTTTCTTTTTTTACCTACTAAGCAACTATAGAACTTGAAAAGCGCCTCGGGAATATCGGGGAGAAGCTAAAGCTCAATTATGTTTGGCCTTAAGTGTGAGGTGAGACCAGAAAATAATGATGATTTTGCATTAAAAAAAGTATTTTTTTTTTTTTTTCTCAGATTGCAAGTAGATACCCAGATGGATGGCTGGAAGCAGGCCTTCGTACCTCCAAGCCTCCGCGTCTGACTTTTGAGAATGATACTGTGTGGGGTAATTTCTCTGGCGTACTCGAAGCTTTTGTTGCTACTCCTGATGGAAGGAAAGTTTCTGTGGCTTCTGTTTCTGCTGTGAGTTTCTAATTTCATTTAATTCAATTCAAAATTTCATTTGTGAGTTTTAATTTCATTTATTTGTGAGTTTTAATTTCATTTATTTGTGAGTTTTAATTTCATTTAATTCAATTCAAAATTTCATTTAATTCAATTCAAAATTTAAGCCTTCAGATATGCAGGAGAGGTGCTTGGTGTTTTCTTTGATAAGAATTAATTGATTTCACAGTAACGGAAACAGTAATTGTTTAATTTAAGTAGCCGACTTTTCTAAATCAAACAATGCCATGTAAAATATCCTCACCAGAATTTTTTTTTCAAGACTGCCCAGAAATATTTTATGTATTTCACTAAAGCTAGACAAGAAATAAATTATTTTTAAAAAACTCCAAGCCTCACCCTGGAGATCTAGTGGTGGCCCTTCTTAAAATCTCCCCATTTAGCCCTAGGTGCCATGTGTTATAATATTATATCTTTTGAAATTTGTCTTTTTCCAGGGACTTGATATTCCTCTCAACCTCGGTATTGTTGGAAACAAGCTTATTGCAAAACTTGAAACACCACGGTAAGTCAAAGTCATTTTTATCTCTCCCTATACGCTTAGACATGGACAAATTCCCTTCAGTTTTTACAAATTAAAACATTAGTTGAAAACCATTGTCACCAAAAATAAAATATGTCTCTTCTGCAATGACTTGTCATTGGCAAAATCTGGGGTGTCTATGTGTTGATTGAAGATGTTTATTCAAGAGACAAAATATCTACAAATAGTAACACTATGCAATCAATGTAAGTCGTAATCATCCCTCATAAGTAATCAAATAATCACTGCTGTAATTATCATTGAAGTGTCACTTGGATTAGTGATGGGCTGTTCCATGCAGTAAATATAAGTACCCAAATTTTGTGCATGAAGTTATGTACGATAAACATGTCGTGGCTTTGCAACCCACGGATTCTTGTTTAAATTAATGACAAATTTAATTTCACAGAAGTTACTGAGGTTATCCAGTAGTTCCAGTACTTAATATTATTCTGGAAAGTTAGCAAAAGTAATACTTTATTTGAAATGACTTAAATTATTCATTCTAAATCGCTTTCCATTCCAAGTTAATGTTATTTAAATTATTTCAGGATCTCTGTTGCTGGAGTGGATGCAGATGTAAGTTGAAAAAAAAAAAAACCTTTCCATAAAGTTTGAAACCAGGGCTTTGTAGTCGGGGATAAATGAACCGACTCCGACTCCTGACTGCTTATCTTTCTGAAAAGCGACTCCGACTCCTTGAATCTCCTGAATTATGACTCTAAAGAAGTTTTCACAGGATTTTGAACATAAATACTTGCTTAGGAAGTTTTATGTACAATTTGGGATTCATTTTACATTTTTGTAACTGTGTTTTTGTAAATTATATTAATTATTTTTAGGAGTCAGGAGTCACCACTCTAATTTTCGACTCCCGACTTCGACTCCACCTGACAATCAAAGTTCGACTCCGACTCCGACTCTGACCCAAAAACCTCTGACTCCACGACCCAGACTCCCGACTCCGACTTCAAAGTCCTGCCATAAACACACATTTTTGGGATAGCATTTCTTTACACTCTAACAACAATTTAATTTCTGGATACAGTGCCATCTGTAAGTAAGTGAAACGGGTGAGGTTTTGCCATTGGGTCAATGTTAAACATCCTCAACCAAACTGCTTGTGGAAACAAGGATACTCATCTGATGAGAAAATAACATTTGGGGTCGAACAACAATATGTAAAGGATGACATTTTAGCCATGAGGGCCAATTTTCTTAGCGCAACCAACATGGGTCAAAATCTTTTGATACACATAATTATATAATTGAGTGAACCCCCTCCCCATTGAATTTGTATTTTTGACATGTTGGATACAAATGGCTGCCAATTTCCTTTGCTCTACAATAGCTACATATGGGTCAAAATCCCCCCCAAAACTGAATTTGTAACTCTGAGTGCAACAAAGAAAATTGGCAGCTATTTCTACCCCACATGCCCCAAGCAGTGACAAACATCCTTTATAACCCCGTAAGTTTTCTTGTCATCGCATGAGCATCCTTGCTTCCACAAACAGTTTGGTTGAGGATGTTTTGCATTGACCCAATGGCAAAACATCACCTGTTTCACTTACTTAACAGCGGCACTGTATCTCCCTTAACTAATTAAACGCAATTCGAATAAACTGGTCGTTTTCATTTTCAGACTGAAGGATTGGAAAGAGTGTTGGAATTAGTCACAACTGGATTCACCAATGTGGAATTAGACAGTGAGTTTTCCTCTATCTCTATATTTATTTGTATTGTTGGAGTATAATTTATAGTCTGGTGTTTGAGGGCAAAATACACTCTTGATCAAAATTCTGGAATAATTTGGATTTTCCAGGTGACAGGATTTCAAAGTTCGAAAATTGGTGATTGAATGTGTGGAATTGCAAAGATTTTTTCCTCTGACATTAGATTTATGTATAAATGATATTATATACCATTTTTAGTTGATGAGAATTACTTGAAAACTTTCTCTGGGGGACTCGGAAAAATTGCTCATTTTTAGTAAAAAATCATCAAAAATCGCATAGTGGCTCAACAACACAGACATTAAATTTCAACATATGCAAGAAATGTGAACTTAATCTTGATGTGTACAACCAAAAAACATCACAATATCATGTTGAATGCCACATTCATTGACCTCCGCCTCCTCTTGACTTGACATGGATACCGCCAATCTGTTTTTTGCTTCTTTTTGACCAATGTGGCCATTATTCAGTGTAAGTCATCAGAACCTGGTCCAGAGTAGTTGGCTAGACCTCCATTTTGAGTGCAGAATGGTCAAAGATGACCCTATAATGAAATTTAGGTTCATTTCAGGTGAAGTTGCCAGTAACGGCAAATTCTCAATTTTCTAAATTTTCAAGGTTTAGAAGGATTTGCGGTGCCCTACAAGCTTGAGCATTGCCATAAATGAATGAAATGTTTCAACTGAAGTGTTTTCTACACTGAGGTATCATTTCCTCTTCCAGCAAACTTAGATAGGAGACTGCCGGAACGTTTCTATGCCACACTACCAGACACAAATTTCCGTCATAATGGATGACACAAAAAACAAGCATTAAACCGCCACCCTGAGCCCTTGTGGTAATGAGGCAGTTTTCAGACAGTATCTGGCCACCTTCCCATCACACAAAAATGTCTCCATAAGCTCTGTGAAACATGTGCTAGGATATATTGACTGAGATTGAATTTACTTGAAAAATTCTCAAAATATTCCAGCATTTTTGTTAAGAGTGTGCTCTTGTTGGAAGAGGAAAATGATACCTCAGTGTAGAGAACACTTCAGTTGAAACATTTCATTCATTTATGGCAATGCTCAAGCTTGTAGGGCACCGCAAATCCTTCTAAACCTTGAAAATTGAGAAAAATGAGAATTTGCCGTTACTAGCAACCTCACCTGAAATGAACCTAAATAACATTATAGGGTCATCTTTGACCATTCTGCACACAAGATGGAGGTCCAGTCAACTACTCTGGACCAGGTGCAAGTGGCTTTCACTGAAGAATGGCCATATATGTCAAAAAGAAGCAAAAAACAGATTGGCGGTATCCATGTCAAGTCAAGTGGAGGCGGAGGTCAAAGAATGTGGCATTCAACATGATATTGTTGTGTTTATTGTTTGTACACATCAAGATTAAGTTCACATTTCTTGCATATGTTGAAATTTAATGTCTGTGTTGTTGAGCCACTATGCGATTTTTGATGATTTTTTACTAAAAATGAGCAATTTTTCCGAGTCCCCCAGAGAAAGTTTTCAAGTAATTCTCATCAACTAAAAATGGTTTATGATATCATTTATACATAAATTTAATGTCTGAGGAAAAAATTTTGCAATTCCACACATTCAATCTCAAATTTTAGAACTTTGAAATCCTGACACCTTGAAAATCCAAATTATTCCAGCATTTTGATCAAGAGTGTACAGACCTACAATTTTAAAAACTGGCAGAAATTCAATCAACTTTGAACCCTATTTTCCCAGAAAATACACCGGTTTTGCTCCAGTCGAATACTAACTGCAATATTTTGGCGAATGATGCAACCTTCATACTGATCTTAATTAATTCTTGCAAGAAAATGTCACTAATAACACAAGAAATTTATTTAGTTTTTGACAATGTAATCAACTTATGTGTAGAATTTCGAATCAAGTATAATTTTTTATAACGTATATCAAGTGATGTCTGACTTTTAATGAGAAATTAAATCAATTTTTTTACTCCCGTTTTAAAATATTATAGAATTAATTTCAAATGGATTCAGCAGTGTGGGCTTAGACAGTGAGTTTTCTATGAATAATATTTGATGCATGCAGTTGGAAAAAAAGCAGTTTATAAGTTTTGTGGAATCAATTTTCTACCGAAAGATTTTGGGTGATATCATATAAAATTTAATTGATTTATTAAGCCATAGTTTCCTCAATATTTTAGCCAGACTGGATCATCCGCGTCAATAAATTATGCAAACTTAACAAGAGCAATCATAAACAACCCATATATTTCATATGTACAAACGAGATCCTCCGGTGCTATTCTGATCCTTTTGGAGTAAATAATGATCCTCCAAGCGGATTAACGATCCTCCTGATTTATTAAGTGCTCTCCGAAGAGTAACAATCCTTCGTTTTAAAACAAATCCATGAAAAGAAGCTATGTAAGCATGTTCACCTGCCAAAGCATGTTTTTATTAACTCATATGTTGAACATGAAATGTGCATGATATTATACAATGAGATATCATTTTTATGTTTCTTCTCAACCATTCTTCCTTTCGTTTTCAGAAATCGGCCAAAGAGGAATTGACCTACCAACATTTGACGACATCACTTTGGTTGCACCGCAGATTTTTATTCGATCGGTAAGAATGTATATATAGTATATATATAATTTCAGTCTTTAGATTTGAATATGTTGAGTTGTCGTTAGTCACTTCAAACAGAGGACAGACGTTTGGCCAGATATCTCAGCAACCATAATCCCCAGAGGAGAAACAAACTTGATACCAATGTATAGCTTACCTCTTTTGTAGTATGCCGTTTTTGTCCAATATTTGCCAATTTATGAAAATGGCAGTCCAATTTTGCACAATGTTGACATTTGTGATGCTACCAATCTGACACACAATGGGCAATGATGTCACAAAAGTGCACCACAGCGCCACCCCAGACTTAGTTCTACTCAAGTTTGTATCAGCAGATCCACCAATCTCATTGCGTTAATTTTTATGGACTGTACAAACAATGCTAAATTTCTGTCTCAATGCTTGACGTGACAAACTGTAGTGTTGCCCTGGTCACATCCATAATGGTAACCACACTCCTGCTCATAAATATGGAATACTTTTTTGGAAAAAAAGTGTCAAATAAAAGTAAATTTCAGAGTGTGAATGCAAGCAAGGTCCTTTGTAAAGGTCAGGTCATCATCTCTAATCACTCTTTGAAAGCTCAACTACATTTTTTGCAAGAATTAAAAATTTTTGGTTGAATGCACCTCACCCTAAATAACCCCCTGAATTTCCATATTTTGTGCTGCTGTAACTTTTCCTGGGTCTAACGCTGCAGCATGCGTTTTACACGAGAGCATGTTCTTCCCTTTAGCGGTCATTGGAAGTAGTTACCATTGAATCAGACTATCATGTACTCCAGCAAAAGTTGCTAAAGTTATCAATTTCAATGGAGAATGTTGAAGTATTCCATATTTATGAGCAACAGTGTAGTTAAAATTTCAGGGGCAAAGTTGCCCCCCCCCCCCGAAACATCCATCCTGTAGCTATGTAGGGCCTACAATTATACTTGTGGACAATAGAATCAATTCCATCAATTTGGTTTTGGCAAAAAAAAACACTTGCAAAGATATGAGCTAAAATCAAGTGTTGGATTTCTTTTGCTTGTGGGTGTTTATATCCGGCATATTTATTTTTTCAGAATTTGATCGTTGTGAGCACAGACGTCAGATACAATTGATTGAAAGATGGAATAATCTGTATCAAGGATTCAGGATGAACTGACCCATGGATTATGAACATACAGTTCTAGCTGTACATTCCATTTTAAAATACACTTTGATTGACTTTTGAGATCTCTGAAGAATTGCCTCAGCACTAACATTTCTAACATTGAACTGTTATACAGACTCTACAATTGACACTGCCACTTTGTTTTCACTTAATTCTAAGGAATTTTGTTATAAATGTCGTATTTGTGATTTTCTGTGATTTTCTGATGATTTTAGTCCAGATTTGTATATTTATAAATATACTACAGTATAGTATGGTTTTTTTTCCATTTCTACATTTTATAATAAAATTTGAGCAAACATAACAAAAGTGTCTTGGTATATATTTATTCGAAATAATATAGATCTGTTCTCTGGTCACAATTAATTTCGCTTAAATGTAAGTTAATTACAGTCCTTGTCATATTTACGTGGAATCTCAAATTCTTTTCTATGCTGTTGAACCGTGATGTCAGAGATGACTCTATTCTAGCATTGTAATTTATGTAAATTAACTACAGGCTGTGATGTCACTTTAAACTGGGTCAGATTCCCCATCTTCCAGCCAATGTGGATCCACCAAAACTGAGTGTCACAGTTTCAACACATTGTCAGAGTAAGCATTTTATCAGGGATAGCCCCTGCAACCACATCATCACAGCCTGATAGCAATGGGCTGAGCCTGAAAGTAATAGCGGGGCAGGTATGTAAAAAAATTGTGCATTTATACATACATGTAGAAGCATGAAACTTGGTGAATATCTTGAAGCATAATCATTTTTATTTATCAAACAAAGTTGGAAAATTGTCTTTCGCAGAAAGATTATGAACTCAAAAAATTAAAAAAGTACATTTTTTCGCAGTTCTACCCTCACATCCCATAGACTGATGTTGAATTCAACATAGCATTTGAAGATCACCTTTTTGGAAATCACCAAAAAAGAAGACTTTGGCTGCTTGGCAACCAAATATTTCCTTGCAAGAGCTATAGATACCAGTAAATTTCATATCATTGGAAAGCTGAGATTGTCAGGATTAAAATGAGTGCAAACCTCATGCAAAAATCGTCATTTTCTTGAAACAGTAAAAACATTGAAAAATTGCATTCTGCAAATACAGTCAACACAGAAATTATTTGCACACTTTGATTTTTCATCATATTTCACAGTAAAATGGTATCTGAAATATGACAAAAAGTTAATATATGAAGTTTGATGTTTGTGCGAGCAGCGAGAGACTATGATACTTCGATACAGTCGTAGCATAGGTTGGTTAATGGGAAAGGGGGAAGTTTTGAACTCTTCTTTTTTTTCACCGAGACTGGGTAGGCAATTATCTATTTTAAAAATTTCCAAGAACCCCCCCCCCCTTTTCTGTGCAGCCATATCTTTGTCTTTGTTTGGGAAATTGAGACATTGTGTTTGTAACAGCTGACCTGTTCACACAACATGTGCATACTTCCACCACCGTACTAAAATTCCTTGATACTGCTCTGCTTGACTGATTGGCTTAGCTGAGACCTGGCTCTTCTCTTAATACCATGTTGGTGAAATTGGCCCAATGTGTCTATAGAAACTTTAGAAAGATCCATGATGTGTCCCTTGGTGTGGCTTTGGTGTTGTTTTTGCTCAGGTGATATTGTTGATGACGTGATGCTAGCCTGCATTTTCGATACCAGTGGGGCATGCTGTTTTTGGTTTTGTGCCGTTCTTGCAGCCTGTTGAGTTTTTGAATTGCACAAAAAAGCACTGGCACCTGGTGACCAGCAACCAAAAACAAAAGCATTGGCACCAAAACAGCAGCAGTTTTTGCACTGGCTAATTTTAGGAGTGGTGCTGTTTGTGTGCCAATTCTGATTTGGTGCCAAAGCTGTTTTTTGGTTGCTGGTGTGTGTTTGGTTCCAGTGGTTTTTTCATATTAATGTCTGGTCACTGTGACATAGGAAGTTGTGCTACTGTTTCAACGTCTTTTGGATGCTATGAACCTATCTTTGGCCAATAGGTTACCAAGTTGCCATGATCATGTGTTCAATTTTAAAAAAACAGCCGAGGGGTGAAATGTCACACTGTGACATTTTACCCCAGCACAGTGATATTTTACCATAGGGTACCGTGAATTCAATATTCTGTGCTAAGGAAAGTAAACTATTCCACACTTGAGGCTATTAGCTTACAATATTATCATCAATAATACATCTGAGAGAGGATTGCGGCAAGTTTTCATTTCGCAAACTTTGGGCAATTTCTGACGCAGCCTTTTCTGATGGTGCATTGTCATTGCATGCAGATAACTTTGGAAGGCTCACTATAAATTTCATGCACAAGGATGACTATCAAGTATAGGTCTGCATACTACCTCATATAGTACTGTATGTTCACAACAATTGCATGTGACTTGTTACCCCATGGTTGTGACTTCTTGACCCTGGCATGAGGTAAAAAGTCACATTGGACTTTGCCAAGGTTAAATAATTGTGAACTGACTAAAAACTATTTACAACACAGTAGCTGTCACGTGATACAAACATATATATATTCAACTAAATACTGCATAATTGTGCCAAAGGTCATTCAAATCTAACAAACATCTGCTCTGTTCTGGGGCTTTTTTAAAATTTTGTGACTTCTGACCCCCGCCTCCCCTACAGTTATGTTGCATTTTATACAATGCTACCATGTGTACATGGTGCTTTTTTATGGATTGCTCTTTTTGAGCTTTTTTGGTTCATTGCTGTTTTTTGGTACCATTTTTTCGTGCAGTTCTGGTTTGGAAACTTTGGAGTCAGTGCTGATTTTTTGGTGTGATTCTGTTTTTGGTCTTTGGCATAATGCAGTTTTGCACCTGTGCTGTTTATTGGTATTGACGACGCAGTTCGAAGTTTTGGACACTTTATTGTACTCGATCAAAGTTGACAGGTACATCTAAAAACAATGAGTAAAATACAACAAATAAATAAATGGTAAAAGTGAATGGTATAAATAAATATGAATAATGATAAATAAATATGAAATAAAGAAGTTTGGCAGAAATAAAAAAAAAAGGGCACCAAATAAATAAACTTACAAGAATGTGCCTCTATTTAACTAGCCGCATCATCAAGGGTGACTTCATATTGTGACTATATATTTAGTGAAACTTGACGAGGAGAGTATAATTTCTTTCTGCAGTTCTGCAGTTCTGCAGCAATTCTGCAGGTAGCTGCAGAATTCTGCATTTATTGCAGCAAATTCTGCAGTTCTGTAAGAAGCTGCAGAATTCTGCAGTTCTGCAGCAAATTCTGCAGTTCTGTAAGAAGCTGCAGAATTCTGCAGTTCTGCAGCAAATTCTGCAGTTCTGTAAGAAGCTGCAGAATTCTGCAGTTCTGCAGCAAATTCTGCAGTTCTGTAGGAAGCTGCAGAATTCTGCAGTTCTGTGGCAAATTCTGCAGTTCTGTAAGAAGCTGCAGAATTCTGCAGTTCTGCAGCTCCCAGCAGGATTTTTGAAGCTTTGTTACTTGATTCAGCTTATTGCAATGCATCTGCAAGGTTCAGACCTCTTTCACAAGGTGTTGCCGCTACCCAGGAAACGTTGGTTTGGGGGCGTAGCGGTTTAGGGGTCGGTGGGGGGGGGGGGGGGGTTGGGGGATTTGGTGCTCGTCAGGTTCAGCAGCGTTTCTGAAAAAATTCTACAGCAGAATATGTAATTCTGTAGGAGTTATGCAGCTTGGGAGGTTTTATGCATTTATGCAGCCAGCTGCAGAATTCTGCAGGAAGCTACAGAATTCTGCAGGGTTTTTGAAGCTCTGTTACTTCATTCAGCCCATTGTAATGCATAGATCTGCAAAGTTCAGGCCTCTTTGACAAGGTCTTACCGCTACCCAGGAGACGTTGGTTTGGGGGCGTAGCCGTTTGGGGGTCTGGTGGGGGGGGGGGGGTTGGGGGTTTTTTGTGTGCTTGTCTGGCCTAGCAGCGTTTCTGAAAAAATTCTGCAGCAGAATATTAAATTCTGTAGGAGTTATGCAGCTTGGGAGGTTTTATGCACTGCTGCAGAATTCTGTAAGAAGCTGCAGAATTCTGCAGGAAGCTGCAGAATTCTGTTAGATGCTGCAAAATTCTGTAGGAAGCTGCAGAATTTCACAAATTCTGCAGCCACCTGCAGAATTGGTAGCTGCCTGCAGAATTTTACCAATTCTGCAGCTGCCTGCAGAATTCTGCAGTTTCTTAAAAAATTCTGCAGGAAGCTGCAGAATTCTGCAGTTCTGCAGCTCCCTGCAGGATTTCTGAACCTCTGTTACTTGCTCCAGCTTATTGCAATGCATCTGCATAGTTCAGACCTCTTTGACAAGGGTCTAAACACTACCCAGGAAATGTTGGTTTGGGGGGTCGGGGTTTGGGGGTCGGGTCACGGGGTCGCGGGTTTTGGTGCTCATCCGTCCCTGTAGCATTTCTGAAAAGTTTCTGCAGCAAAATCTGTAATTCTGTAGGAGTTATGCAGCTTGGGAGGTTTTATGCACTTATGCAGCTAGATGCAGAATTCTGTTAGAAGCTGCAGAATTCTGTAAGAAGCTGCAGAATTTCACAAATTCTGCAGCCACCTGCAGAATTTTACCAATTCTGCAGCTCTCTGCAGAATTCTGCATTTCTTAAAAAATTCTGCAGGAAGCTAATTCTGCAGCTCTGTAGCTCCCTGCAGGATTTCTGAACCTCTGTTGTTTCTTCCAGCTTATTGCAATGCATCTGCAAAGTTCAAACAATATTTTACAAAACTGTAGAAACACAACATTTTAAACATCAAATTTGACTCATTTCCCATATTTCTTCTATTGGGTAACCCACTGGTACAGGGGGATCCCTCTGGCCTCTGGGTGTCCTCTTGGTCCTCTTTCTTGTTTGTGTATGTTGGGGTATCCCACTGTAGAGAGCCAGTATCGAACTGATATCCTCACTGTCGACTAAGAAAATAAATGAGCGATAAAACTTACTTTCTGTTACCGAAATTGGTCGTGGTAGTGACTGGTATCAACATTTTTCTAATTTTATTTTTCTGAATTTTTGTTGTGTTCAGAGTTGTAACATTAACACGGCAAAAAGCCATACTTCCTGTCTATTGACCAATCAGAGGGGGTTATTCTGGCAGGAAGCAGTAAGAAAATAGACACAAAAAACGCCACAAAGTGTTGCAATGGCCGAAATGGAACATTAACTTTTCATAGTGATGTCCTCATTCTTGTGTGGGCATCCCAGTACAGGGTATCTCAATGGGAGGTCATCTTTCTTGTATAGGTATGCTGGGGTATCCCACTGGTACAGGGGTATCCCACTGGTTTCCTCACTGTCCTCCTCAGTCTTGTATAGGTATTCCACTGGTGCTGGGGTATCCCACTCATAGATTTACGTTTATATGCCTACGATCCCACTGGTATCCTCGCTGTCCTCATTCTTGTGTGTCCTCTAGGTCCTCATACTTATGTAGGCATGCCGGGTATCCAACTGGTACAGGGGTATCCCACTGGTTTCCTTACTGTCCTAATTTTGAAAAAAAGAACTGCTCCCTCAGGGGTATCTAACTGGAACATACCAGTGGGATGCCAGACGAGCACCAAACCCCCCGACCCCCCCCCCCCCCCCCCCCCGACCCCAAACCGCTACACCCCCAAACCTGGGTAGCGGCAACATGCTGGTCAAAGAGGTCTGAACATTGCAGATACATTGCAATAAGCTGAATGAAGTAACAGAGCTTCAAAAATCCTGCAGGGAGCTGCAGAACTGCAGAATTCTGCAGCTTCCTGCAGAATTTTTTAAGAAATTGCAGAATTCTGCAGGCAGCTGCGGAATTGGTAAAATTCTGCAGGTGGCTGCAGAATTTGTGAAATTCTGCAGCTTCTTACAGAATTCTGCAGCTTCTAACAGAATTCTGCATCTAGCTGCATAAGTGCATAAAACCTCCCAAGCTGCATAACTCCTACAGAATTACAGATTTTCCAGCAGAACTGCAGAATTTTGTGCAGAATTCTGCAGGTGCAGGAAGAAATTTAAGTGTACTGAACTTGACTAGGACTGCATAATTCACACCTGAATAAATCAAAGAATGTTTCTAAGTTCAGCAGTCTCAATAATGTGCTAATAATCATTAACATCTAATTTCATAAATAATCAAGTAAATAATAATTAATCACATAAGTGAGTAATCACAATCACAAAGTAATCATCTAAGTAATCATCCAAGTAATCATCCAAGTAATCATCTAAGTAATCGTCTAAGTAATCATCTAAGTAATCATGTAAGTAATTTAAACTGTACAAATGTTGAATAAAAGCATGTAAATTTAATAAATGTACACATGAGATTTATAGTTGGTTAATTCTACCGTGACTTTGGGACAATCAATGTATTTTCCACCTTAATAGGAGTCAAAATGTAATAGAAGGAATGAGAGGAAGATTTTGATGTTATGACATTTTGTTGTTGTGCCCATGAAGTTGCAAAATATTATAAAAACATCCCCGGAATTTGATTTTTAGTTTTGATATGAGGTCAAATATGCTCTTGTGACTGAAGGGACTTTTTTGACCACCGTTTTTTGTGAGTTTGCTGAACATGTACACAGCGAGCTTGAAAAAACTTTGGGGTTAAAAAAATTGACCAAGAAAACGATTAGCGCAGTGATGTAGAGGAAGGTCAGATGAACATTTTGATGTATCAAACGAAAAAATCTGTTGGGAATTTTTTGAGATATTTGAGTTTTAAATTTTTTATTTATCACACCCTATTTTTAACATGGAATCTCCATCTAAAAATGATCAAAACTGCCCGTTTTTCCTGTTAGGTAATATCTAAGATAAAAGTCATTATTCAGAAGTAAAAATATGCAGTCATTGCCACAAGAGCAAGTACATACCACTTCATTCAGACTGACAGAGTGTGATAAACCTAAACTCAGCAACATTAAAAACGCACACGTTTTTAAACAGCTTAAAAACTAACTGTTTATGTAGATATTTTCATGAAACTTTACACTGATGTCAGTTGACATCTCTTGTGAGAGTCTAGAAAATTTCATAAAGAAAGAGTATGAAACGGCTGGATTAGGCCACTTTTAGTGCAACATGTCCAAAAACCAAAATTACAATCAATGCAAATTTGTCCAAAATCGAAATCATGTGAAGTCTGTTACAGCCCGATATTTTGAGTGTGGAAATAATCAAGGTGGTCAATCACGCTTTTTTGTGGGATTTTCTGAGTTTTTGGTTGATTTTCGGCAAAGTTGGTGTTTTTCACATTTGTTTGTCACATCATTTTCAATGCTTTTTTATCATAAGCATCGCCAATAACCCTGTTTTTTGGTCAAATTTTGAGCTGAAATCTTGCTGGACATCTGTTTTGACCATATGAGATCAACAATAAAGGTATAACACCTGTACTCTACTCCCCCTTCCATTTTTCAATTTTGCAAATTCCAAATTTGACATGATGTCACTAAAACATGTCTGGTTCTTCGAAATAAACATCGATCTTGTTCAAACGTTCAATATCATAAGTTGAGAAGCTAATAAGCACATTTGCCAAGTTACATAAAGATAGATTGAGTGCTTCAAAAGTTATGAGACTTTGAAAATGTGTGCGTTTTTAATGTTGCTGAGTTTATAACAGTAAACATTTCTCAGAAAATTTATAAGATGCGTTTTTTTGCCAGCTTGTCCTTAGTTTCATCACTCTGGTGAATAATTGTAGTAGAATCTACCTCACTTTTGAACTCTATGGTGTATCATTGAGGTTTTTATGTTATTTTTAAGAAATTTCACCTCTGTGAAACAAGTACTTTTGCAACCATGTCAAGTGTAGCCAATGTTGAGTGAATCATCAGAAAACGTACAGATAGAATGTTTGGAAGCATTTAGTTAAGTATGGAGTAAAATCTTTTGACATTGCGATCTTTATGTGCAATAGATGTACATGTTTGTATTAACTACATTTTCACATAATTTACTGAAATTATGCTATTTTTGTTGATCTATACAATTAAAGGTTGGTTGATTTTGGATGCAAGATAACCTACATCAACATTAAACACTCAATATCCATTTTAAGTACTCAAAATGCATTAAGCATGAATATTACTGTTTATTTATAGCTTTTAATCTTATTTTTGTCTTTTTGTCCAATTGCAAAGACTTTTCATGTAATATCAGGGGATTCAACTTCATAGTGAGGCAGATACTTACAAACATTATATGCATGCATTGTCTGATAATTTACTCAACTTTGTCCATCCTATTATTGTTATGAAATTCTTGTTTCGCAGTGGCAAAATTTGTGATCAAATGCACACAAAACTCAACAAAGCCTGTTAAAATGAGATGATGAGACCAAATTTGCTAAAATTATTTACTAGAATTATGTAACTAACATAACGTGGTATTGCTAACATTTTCTATGGCCTTTAGCCAGAAATGTTAGCTGTAATAGGTTTATCACACCCTTTCAGTCTGGATGAAGTGGTAAATACTTTCTGCAGAGACAATGACTGCATATTTTTACTTCCGAATTATGACTTTTATCTTAGATATTACCTAACAGGAAAAATGGACAGTTTTGATCACTTTTTCATGGCGATTACATGCTAAGAATAGGGTGTGATAAATAAAAAATCTAAAACTCAAATATCTCAAAAAATTCCCAACAGATTTTTTCGTTTGATACATCAAAATGTTTGTCTGACCTTCCTCTACATCACTGCGCTAATCGTTTTCTTGGTCAATTTTTTTAACCCCAAAGTTTGTTCAAGCTCGCTGTGTGTAATTACTATCTCAGTTCACATGTCACAACTTATTGTCATAGTTCATAGTAATTGTATTGAGATAAGCTTTCAAATCAGGCCCACATTTAGATTGGTGGATCAATGGTTCTCCAGCAGTGCCTCATTCATTCTGTGACTGATGGGACACCTCTTTGTGACTGATGGGACAGTATCTCAAAAGTATTTAATTAAGGTCTTTAGATTCAAATTATTGGCGAAATATAAGGTTAAAGTAACGCAATGATCCATCAGAAAAGAATGCATTGTCAACTTAATACATTTAACACAAAATTATTTTAGTGTAGGCCAAGAGTGTACAAAAAAAATATTCACAGATATATCTGCATTGTTCAAGGTGTAGCAGTAGTCCAAATGTGAGTCCGGAATAAAAAAAACAGCGGAAAATTGGAGTTTTATATTGGCAAAATGACCAAGTGGGCAAATGTCCACAATAAAAATTTTTTTTGGTGATTAGTTATGGTAAATATCTAACTATGTTCCAAAATTTGTGGATGTGTCTCAATCCCTTCATACGAAAAAAACTAATTATTGTTGAAATGGTTGTTTTTTTATGCTCGGCACAGTTTAAACATGTGCAATATGCATCTTATTTTTGAATTATTTCATTGATATCATATTGATAAGAGGCCATGTTTCTGGACTCAGGTTGGCTGAATATTTAACTTGTATTCCACATGAACTTACCAAACAGTTTGTCCTTATATTTCCTATTAGCATTAATAGCAACAAGTTATCCATGCCAAGTAAGATTTTTTGACTCAGTGTCAGGATTTCAATACTTTTTCGCCATAAAAATTATTGGAAATTAGAAAGGACAATCCATGTGTCACTTTATACAAAATAATAATGATTAAAATCAACAAAAAACAAGTAATTTGCTGCATGTAGTCAATTTATCATGTTCGAATGTTACTGAAGGGACAATTTTTACTCACCATTCTTCATACAAATGAGTGTGAATAATCTTCAAGAAAATTCATGCCCAGTTATCTTTCACTTTGTACTAGATAACAATGAAAAAAAGTCTGCCAAAAACAAATAATTCACTGAGTGAGGTCAATTTATTATGTTTTGGTGTGACTGATGGGACAATGTACCAGCAATGTCTAACTTAGATGAAGTGTGAATCCTCTTCAACATTAGTGTTAGTAAAAATGTTTTCAAAACAACTTCCGAGTACCTTTGCAGGCATGAAAAACATGACTTTGCTTTTCTGCGATGTATGTGTGATCAGTATGAAGATAAAAAGCAACTGCTTCTTTCAATTTTGATTTTTGCCTAAAAATTTTGAACAGATTGGAGGAAAATGTTGATTATTTCAAAACAGAACACCATATGAGAAAAATGTAACTTGTTTTGGGCAGTAGAGACCATACTGGTTTGCTACTGTGAATGATTTGACGATCACTAAGATTTAAAAAAATACTAAAAGTGGTACACTTCTGTGGAATTGACCAGTTGTTCTAATGATAGGCTAAGTAATTATTCTACCAATATAATCTCAATGTAGAATTATACAATATCATTCAATGACAATATAATTTAAATACAAAATTCACATACCTTAAAATGGTTAAAAACTCCACTACATATTGAATAAAATAAAAATGATCTGCTCTCTGCAAAATCTGTAGACTGAATGAATTTGACAGCTATTCAGGAAGCTATGGCACTTTCAGTGCTTCACAGTTTGAAACTATCACATAGAAACTGTCAAAATTACAAACTACAGAAAAAGGTGAAATTAACTGTTTTCTACAGTTACTCTAGTAGCTCATGGTAGTGGTGTATGCAATCATATGTCCAGAGCTAAACTCTTCAGAATTCCATTATTTATAGGTCTAGGTATGAAATTAGGTTGGTGTCACATTTCTGATAGGGGCCGAACTTTCCAAAATGGCCGCCACCGTTTTTACGTTGTTTTAACATTTTTTCTCTAGATAAACGGGCCGTATCTCGAGAACCGTTGGAGATAGGAGGTTGTGTGACCACTCAAAATTTGCAGCATGGCAATGTTATAGGGAGTAGTTAATACATCTTTATATCAAAATATCAATAGTTTTTAAGAAAATTGCAAAATACTGATTTTATTAATTTTTCATAATTAATAATGTCCGTAAAAGCTGATAAATTAACTGTTTCTATGACAAACATTGATTCAGCACCAGTAAAATACAAAGATAAGTCATTGTGAATTCTATAAACATACATTGGACATCTCTAATTTATTATTAGGCATCAAAATAACCTTAAAATTACAGTAAAAATTTAATAACACGTTTTCTATGAATATCTAACATTCAAAGCTAGCAGACAAATCTAGTTGTACGGTGTTTTAATTTATCTTTTTTGCAGTATAAAATTCAACTAATTTAATGTTTCTTTTGTTTGCATGTGCAGGATTTGGCTCTGCACCATAGTGTGGGGCATTTTCATGGTGGGGGCAGGTCATCGGGTCTGCATGATACTGGCTGTATCACTGGTCTTAGACCAAATAGTTTTTCTTCATGAACCATAGGCCTATTGCAGTGGATCTGGGTTAGTGGTGGGAGGACTGGTAGCTTACTGCCATATCTTGCACTGCAGATATGACCTCTTTATTGGTGGGATGCAAAAAGAGTAATTAAATCTGCACACATATTATTCTATCACATTTTGGTACATTTCCATCCAGGAATTATGCTTCTAATTTGAGAAATTGTTTCTGCCTGAAAGGCTTACCATTAAATGATGCCACAAAGATCCCTCAACCTTGGGATTCCCCAACCAGGGAACCCCCAATGTAAATGACCAAATATAGACACACAAGTGGATACATTGACTTCGATTAGATTGGATCGCATCGCTTAGATAAACCTGGACTGGATTGCATAGAATAAATTGGATTAGTTTGGGTTGCATGCGACTAGCTTGGATTGGATTCAATGGGTTGGAAGGGATTGGATCAGATTGGATTGTGCAGATTGAATATTACTACATTTGACTGGACTGGATAGGATTGGATTAGATTGAACTTGCTTAGATTAGATTGGCTTAGATTAGCTTAGATTGGACTAAACTGAATCAGATTCGATTGAAGTGGATTACATGTAGCTTAGATTGAGTTATATTGAGTTAGATTAGATTGGCTTAGATTGGATAAAATAAAATTGGATTGATTGGATTACTTTGGATTCGATAACCTTTAAAAAAAAGACCTTATCACATTTGTTGAGAATGGCCCTGCCCTAGACCAATCAGATGCAAGTTAGTTGGTGAGTATGGTAATTAGAAATCAGAAGAGGCTGGTCTTTGAGAGTCTGTGACTGCCCAATTGTCTCCCCTAAGCAAATAGGTTCTTTTGTTCAGAGATAACTCCTCCCGTGGGAATGTCTCAAAAGTGACTGATGACTGGCCATCCAATCAAAATGTTTTGATTTCAAATTTTCCCATGGATTATGAAAATATGTTATTTTTTACAGTCTGGCCTGAGTCTATTTCCCTGAGTGGATTCGATTGGACTTGATCAGATTGGATTCACTTGGATTGGATTGGACTAGATTGGAATGCCAATGGAATGGATGAGACTGATTGTGATTGAATTAAATTTAATTTGGATGGAATTAGATTGGGTGGGTATTGATTCAATGGGATTGGATTGGACTGGCAGGAATTGGCTTGGATGGGATTGGATTTGGCTAGGTTGGACTATGTTAGGTTTGGCTAGGTTAGATTGGATTCAGCAAGAGTTGCTTGATTAAACCCCGCGATTGGCAGTCTAGCGCGCTATCACTAGACAAATCCTTCCCCTAGATAGATAGATATTTAGATAGATGGTGATGTTTATAAACAGATACACGGAAAAACAAACTAGGGGAGTCCTGCTTGAAAGTGCCTTGGGCATGTACTGTTATGCTCTTCTTGAAGTTGAGCAGCATACCAAATGGTTGAAATGGTGACCAGTGCAGGAAGTAGCTCACCATCCGCAAAGCCCTGGGGTAAGGAAAGATTGCATTCAAGCCTGATAGCTTTGGCCCCACTTTGCTGGTCATGTCACAACTGCTTAGTGCATAAATTGCTGGGAGGTACATGTAAGACACCAAGTCGCTGTCCAGTTGATCAACCAGAATGTAAAGTGAAGAGTTTTCTTTTTTTGGGTAACCTCCAGCTTCACATAAAACTTCTGTAGTTTACAGGCACAGCGAGCTTGAAAAAACTTTGGGGTTAAAAAAATTGACCAAGAAAACGATTAGCGCAGTGATGTAGAGGAAGGTCAGATGAACATTTTGATGTATCAAACGAAAAAATCTGTTGGGAATTTTTTGAGATATTTGAGTTTTAAATTTTTTATTTATCACACCCTATTTTTAACATGGAATCTCCATCTAAAAATGATCAAAACTGCCCGTTTTTCCTGTTAGGTAATATCTAAGATAAAAGTCATTATTCAGAAGTAAAAATATGCAGTCATTGCCACAAGAGCAAGTACATACCACTTCATTCAGACTGACAGAGTGTGATAAACCTAAACTCAACAACATTAAAAACGCACACGTTTTTAAACAGCTTAAAAACTAACAGTTTATGTAGATATTTTCATGAAACTTTACACTGATGCCAGTTGACATCTCTTGTGAGAGTCTAGAAAATTTCATAAAGAAAGAGTATGAAACGGCTGGATTAGGCCACTTTTAGTGCAACATGTCCAAAAACCAAAATTACAATCAATGCAAATTTGTCCAAAATCGAAATCATGTGAAGTCTGTTACAGCCCGATATTTTGAGTGTGGAAATAATCAAGGTGGTCAATCACGCTTTTTTGTGGGATTTTCTGAGTTTTTGGTTGATTTTCGGCAAAGTTGGTGTTTTTCACATTTGTTTGTCACATCATTTTCAATGCTTTTTTATCATAAGCATCGCCAATAACCCTGTTTTTTGGTCAAATTTTGAGCTGAAATCTTGCTGGACATCTGTTTTGACCATATGAGATCAACAATAAAGGTATAACACCTGTACTCTACTCCCCCTTCCCTTTTTCAATTTTGCAAATTCCAAATTTGACATGATGTCACTAAAACATGTCTGGTTCTTCGAAATAAACATCCATCTTGTTCAAACGTTCAATATCATAAGTTGAGAAGCTAATAAGCACATTTGCCAAGTTACATAAAGATAGAATGAGTGCTTCAAAAGTTATGAGACTTTGAAAATGTGTGCGTTTTTAATGTTGCTGAGTTTATAACAGTAAACATTTCTCAGAAAATTTATAAGATGCGTTTTTTTGCCAGCTTGTCCTTAGTTTCATCACTCTGGTGAATGATTGTAGTAGAATCTGCTTCAGTTTTAAACTCTATGGTGTATCATTGAGGTTTTTATGTTATTTTTAAGAAATTTCACCTCTGTGAAACAAGTACTTTTGCAACCATGTCAAGTGTAGCCAATGTTGAGTGAATCATCAGAAAACGCACAGATAGAATGTTTGGAAGCATTTAGTTAAGTATGGAGTAAAATCTTTTGACATTGCGATCTTTATGTGCAATAGATGTACATGTTTGTATTAACTACATTTTCACATAATTTACTGAAATTATGCTATTTTTGTTGATCTATACAATTAAAGGTTGGTTGATTTTGGATGCAAGATAACCTACATCAACATTAAACACTCAATATCCATTTTAAGTACTCAAAATGCATTAAGCATGAATATTACTGTTTATTTATAGCTTTTAATCTTATTTTTGTCTTTTTGTCCAATTGCAAAGACTTTTCATGTAATATCAGGGGATTCAACTTCATAGTGAGGCAGATACTTACAAACATTATATGCATGCATTGTCTGATAATTTACTCAACTTTGTCCATCCTTTTACATTGTTATGAAATTCTTGTTTCGCAGTGGCAAAATTTGTGATCAAATGCACACAAAACTCAACAAAGCCTGTTAAAATGAGATGATGAGACCAAATTTGCTAAAATTATTTACTAGAATTATGTAACTAACATAACGTGGTAGGGGAAGAGGGGGTGAAAAGTCACAGGGGTAAAAAGTCACACGCCTTTTTGACCAACTTGCAGTGACCTAATTCTTAAGCTTAAATCATAATTTGGGACACTTTTATGAGAAGAAGGTCTGCAGGGAATATGAAAATTATACTCATTGTGCAAAGTGGGTTTTTACCCACCTCATGCATTTTTGGTGTCCAAAACAGGTTTTATTGATTCTGAACTTTCTCTATTAATGTCTGGTCACTGTGACATAGGAAGTTGTGCTGGTGTTTCAAGGTCTTTTGGATAATTGTCTTTCATGCAGTGAACCCATTTTTGGCCCTTTGGTCACCAAGTTGCCATAATCATGTGTTGAATTTAGAAAACAGCTGAGGGGTGAAATGTCACACTGTGACATTTCACCCCAGCACTGAGATATTTTACCATAGGGTACCGGGAAGTCAGTATTCTGTGCACAGGAAAGTAAAATATTCCACACTAGAAGCTTTTGGCTTACAATCTTATCATCATCCATCATCAATAATACTGATGAGAGAGCATTGCAGCAAAATTTCATTTCGCGAACTTAGGGCAATTTCTCACGCCGGCTTTGCTGATTCTGCATTGTAATTGCATGTCCATGCTGTGGAAGGCTATCCATAAATTTCATACACAATGATGACTATCAAGTGTAGGTCTGCATATTACCTCAAATAGTGTTGAATGCTCAGAACAATTGCATGTGACTTGTTACCCCATGGTTGTGACTTCGTGACCCTGACATGGGGTAAAAAGTCACATCAGACTTTGCCTTAAATAATTGTGAACTGGCTAAAGCCTATTTCCAGCACAGCAGCTATCATGTGATACAACTATAGTCAACTAAATACTGCATAATTGTGCCAAAGGTCATTCAGATCTAACAAACACCTGCTCTGTTCTAGGGCTTTTTCTGAATTTTGTGACTTCTGACCCCCGCCTCCCCTATTGCTAACATTTTCTATGGCCTTTAGCCAGAAATGTTAGCTGTAATAGGTTTATCACACCCTTTCAGTCTGGATGAAGTGGTAAATACTTTCTGCAGAGACAATGACTGCATATTTTTACTTCCGAATTATGACTTTTATCTTAGATATTACCTAACAGGAAAAATGGACAGTTTTGATCACTTTTTCATGGCGATTACATGCTAAGAATAGGGTGTGATAAATAAAAAATCTAAAACTCAAATATCTCAAAAAATTCCCAACAGATTTTTTCGTTTGATACATCAAAATGTTTGTCTGACCTTCCTCTACATCACTGCGCTAATCGTTTTCTTGGTCAATTTTTTTAACCCCAAAGTTTGTTCAAGCTCGCTGTGCAGGATTTGCTTGAGTGGTCAATGAGTTTGATCAAGACATCAGTATAAGGTGAAACCACTAAAACTGATTGAAGCCCGTTTCACAACATGATTGTCTATCAGCATTGCACTGGATTAGTACCAATGAGAGCAGTATCAAAAATCAAAGGTTGAGCTTGATTTTAAACTGTGTGTATGCTGTTCAACATCAATGGAAGAGCATATATAAATAGGACACATCCACAGTGTAAGATATGGCACCAACCTGCCAGTCCTCTAGGCACTAACACATATCCGCTGCAAAAGGGTTAATTAGGAAACACTGTTTGGTCAAAGACCAGTGATACTGCCGGTATCATGCTGGCCCGATGACCTGCCCCCACCATGCAGATAAAAAAAAAACATCAAATTTGTAGCATTCTGTAACAAGGATAAGTGTAAACATCCAAATAGATAACCAAAATGGTCTGTGAGGTTCAAATATTAGATATATTCACGGAAAAGATGTCTTATTCTAATTTTACCTGACCTTTAAGGTTATTTTTAGGCCTAACAATAAATCACAGGTGGCCAATGTATGTATATGGAATTAATAATGACTTATCTTTGTATTGTACTGGTGGTGTAGCAGTGTTTGTTATGAAAACAATTAATTTTTCAGCTTTTACTGACATTTTTGATTACGAAAAATTAATAAAATCAGTTTTTTGCAATTTTCTTAAAAACTATTGATATTTTGATATAAAGATGTCTTAACTACTCCCTATAACATTGCCATGCTGCAAATTTTGAGTGGTCACACAACCTCCTATCTCCAACGGTTCTCGAGATAGGGCCCGTTTATCTTGAGAAAAAATGTTAAAACGTAAAAATGGTGGCGGCCATTTTGGAAAGTTCGGCCCCTATCAGAAATGTGACACCAACCTAATTTCATACCTAGACCTATAAATAATGGAATTCTGAAGAGTTTAGCTCTGGACATATGATTGCGTACACCACTACCATGAGCTACTCTAGTAAGTTAACAATGGGGTTTAATTTGGTGTTTTTTTTTTGTTGTCTGGTACTTTTTTTTGGTGCAATGCAGTTTTTTTGTACAATGCAGCAGGGACGGACGCAGGGGGGGGGATGGGGGGGATGCATCCCCCCCCCACCAGACCAAAATTTATATTTTTTTACATGTTAATTTTATCCGCGCGCAGTCGCATTATGTCGCGAATTATGTGTTCCGCGACGCGATAGCCCGATAGACCCCCCCACCGGAATTTTCTGGATCCTCCCCTGCAATGCAGTTTTTTATGCTATAGATCTGTTTCTGCCCCTGGTGCCTTTTTTGTGCCATTGCGTATTTTTTGGTGCCAATGCTGTTAACGAGTCAAAATACTTCAGATCCATGATGTGTCAGTGCCTTTGTGTGACTTTTGCTGCAACCACTGTTTTTTGTGAAGCAGGCCTACAGTTTTTTGTGCCAGTGCTGTATTTTTAACGTCATTGTGGTTTGTGTTGTTTCTTATTTTATCGTGCAATGCTGTTTTTGGTAGCAGCGCTGTTTTTGCTGAGGTGATATTTTTTGTGAGGTGATGTAATTTTTTCAATGCGGTTTTTTCTAGTGGGGTGCTGGTTTTGGTTTTGGTGATGTTTTTGAAGGCTGGTGTGGTTTTGATGCCGTGCAGTGTTTGCGCAGGTTCAGTTTCTGGTATGGTGCTGTTTTTATGTAGTGGTGTTTTTGGTGCAGTGCTGTTGTGTTTTTTATCTCATTGAACATTGTCCTTTCTTTCAATTCTGTTGTTGGTTCTAATGCTGTCTTTTTGTGGTTGCTGGTACATAATAAAATAAGTTGCCAGTGCTTTTTTGCAAACTCGCTGTTATTTAGTGTTTTGGTACCAATGCTATTTTTACACAGACCTAGCTGTTCTTTTGGTGACACACTGTTTTTGATGCTATTCTGTTTTATCACTAGTGCCTTTTCTTGGTGCCATTGCTGATTTTTGGTGCCAATGCTGTTAATGTGTCATGTGCCTTGGCGTGGCTTTGGGTGTTGTTTTCGCTGAGGTGATATTTTTGGTGAGGTGACGTAACATTTTTCATGCCAGCAGGGGTGCTGTTTTTGAAGGCTGGTGTGGTTTTGATGCCACAGTTTTCGCACCTGCCCGGTTTTTTGTATGGTGCTGTTTTGGTACGTACCAGTGTACCGTACCAATGCTTTTGTTTTTGGTTGCTGGTCACCGGGTGCCAGTGCTTTTTTGTGCAAGTACAGTAATTTTGTACAATACTGATTTTTTTAATGCCATATTGTTTTGCTGTATTTTGTGCTAGTGTTAATTGTAGGCCTATATTTGGTTTTTTTTTTCATGCAGTTCTGTTTTGGAGCCAGTGCTGTTTTTTCTCTGTTTGAGTTAGATGCTGTTTTGGGGTTTTTTGGTGCCAGTGCAGTTTTTTCCAATCAGTGCTCCTTCTGGTGTGGTACGTGCTGTTTTGGGAGGTGATTTTTTGTTACCAGTATGTTTTTTCTGGTGGGGTGTTTTTGGAGCCTGGTGTAGTGTTTGATAATAGCTAATGCAGTTTTACACAGATTCTGTTTTTTAGGTGCGGCTCGCTGTTTTTGCCACTGGATCTTTTTTTTTGTACCAATTAACTTGTGCTGATTTATTTGCCAAGCTGATGTTATATTGCCTTAATTGGTGTGGCTATTACTATTAATGCTGGCTCTGTCTTTGGTACAATGTTAGTTTTGGTGCCTGTGCTGTTTGTGTGTGTGTGTACTGTGTGGGTCTGCTTGCCCTCAATCAAAATATTCCAGTATTTTATTTTACAGGGCATTGCCCTGTTTTTGGTGCTGGAATATCTTGATTTACATGAAAGAGAATGGCTTTAAAAAAATTGTTTCACACATTATGATCCAATGCAAGCAAAGAGGAATTTTTTCTTTGAATTCTCCAAATAAGGGGGGGGGGCTGAAGGGGGGCTAGGTGATTTACCCCTCCCCCCAACATTCTAGCTCCTTCTCATCAGCACTCCCTTGTTACACAACTGCATATTATATCACAAAATATTTGATAAACAAAGTAATGGCTTGCATTTTTATTTTGGGAAATTATGTTTTTAATAAAATTGATTTCTGAGCAAAACCACTAGCAAAATTGCGGGCGTTCCGCGCGCCACCTGGCTCAATCCGCGTTTCACCGCTTACAGTGGCCTTGACCTTGAGAAGGAAACAAACAACTCAGAGCTGCAAAATGTTGCTGGAGTGTGACAGGAATCAGGTGCTGGCTTCATTTCAAGGTAAAAGACTTAATGAATAAGTAAACATTATTATGAGAACCCAAAAACTCACCCAAGAGTGGGTCAAGTGGTTTTATTTACGTTTGAAGACCCCAGAATATCATTGATTGAAGATCTTATTAGACTCAGCTGATTGAGGCACCAGCTGACAGCTCCAGTCCAGGAGCTTGGTCATGTGATGAAATTGGGGGTATATAACAGAAGAATTGTGTAACTGCAACTAATGGCCTTAATAATTTGTATACCCAATACTGACACTGTTACTGGGGCTACATGTGAGTATATTAATTTGTGTTGGACTAATTATTACCCATGCACTTCTGTTAAAAAAATAAAATAAACTTGTATTCCATAGCGCCCTACAGGCTACACAATGTCATTTTCAGATAATATTTTGTGTGAATGATTTTAAAATGTATAAGATGATTATTCTAAAATGTGTAAAATGATTATTCTATTATGGCATCTAAATAGAGTCTAAGGTGTACGGGCTCAGGGCCATTTCGCGGAGGAGGGCCTGTCACTATTTTGCGTTAAGGTTACGCATAATAATTAATATATATGGCAGGGCAATGGATCTGCCCTGATATTGGCCAGAATTTGCCCTGATTTGCTCTATAAATGACATACATACCAATTGCCTGACCTCCCATGAAATATGCCTATGTTTATTGGGTCTGTGCATTGTAACTTTTATTGGCCCCTTAAGTATTACAACCCTTTGTTTTGGACTAAACCCCCCTCCCTCTATCTTCCAACTTCAGCACTCTCTTATTTTTTACTAGCTTCTTCAATTCAGTTACTGTATGACAGTTCGCTGGAGCCAGCATTTGAATTTATTCTGTCAAATCAGCTGCAGTGCAAATGATCTAATCCTATTACTTAGATTAGTCAGATTTTAATTCAATTAAGTTTGCTTTATACAATTGTCAATTAGGATATATATTTGATGTAGCCTGGTATGTCAGCTTAGCACAATGTCAGATCAGAAATAAAGGTTGGTTGATTGTTAAATCAAGACAATTAAGCTCACAGGTTAAATTGTGATTTTGATTCTTTAAATTTAAATTGATCATGATAAAAAGTGAAATTTTGATTGATAACTGTGGTTGATTACAAATACAACAGCAGGATACTATCTCAGTTTCATTATGTCTATGTTTCCATGTCAATAAATTGATAAGCAATTAATTATGATTGCACTAATAACTGGGGACTTACTTCTGAAGTTTTCGAGCAGAAATATTAGTGTTATGACATGATGGGATCGTAATATTTAAAATGTTAATTATGTACCTTCCATATGCATGATATGCATATATATTGATTCCTGTTTACAAGTGATTTTTGAACGGCTTTTATTTCTCATTTCAGATGTTGGAGAGTTAAGATAGATTTCAAGATGTGATGAGGCACATGACTGCATTGATTCCTTTGTACAAAACAACTTCATAAAATATCACCAGCTGCGAAGTATGCAACAGCGACACAACTTAATTATGAGTTATTGCTGTTCAGCTCCCTCTCGCAGTGTTAATATGAGGTACATTGCACTGATAGGTCATTAATTTAAAAGTTCTCCACTACTGAGAAAAGTCCAGAAATTTGACCTGACGTGTAACACTGTACAAGGTCTACAAAATTTTGCGATGTAAATTAACAGACATTTAAGTATGACTCACAACTACTACAGCGATTATGGCTCGTGTAATTTATGACACAACATTGACGTTTTCTGCAGCAGACTTTCTACATAACGTTTTGAACATTACCAAATTTAGCCAAGAATGATAGTATGATACAGTGTGTGTCATAACTGGTGATACGCTGATAAAAGTATCACTCAACTTCAAAAATGTCGGTTCTGCAGTCCAACAATTCGTCGGCTGGCGAACTGCCTATATCAACGGCAGGAGACGAAGCTTTTTACAACCTTTTACCAGCTCTTATACAATGCTTCGTGGTCATATTACTCGGCTATCTATCCGGCCGTACTGGCTTGGTCCACAGCGATCAAGGCAAAGGTCTGGGAGTGTTCGTCTCCAAATTTGCTATGCCGGCCATGCTCTTCAAAAGCATGTGCGAGTTAGACTTCGGAAACGTAGATTGGAGGTTCTTGGCAGCCATCTTAATCACCAAATCGACAATCTTCGCTGCGGTACTCCTCGGCACGGCCCTACTCGCTCGGCCGATAGACTTCGGCAAGATGGGGGTGTACGGAATCTTCACTACGCAGAGCCACGACTTCGCACTGGGCATTCCTATAGGTAACTTATACTAACTCTGACATTCGTTGTACTGTTAATTAATTAATACATATTCATTGATTGAGTCTTAACTCTGATAGAATCTGAGTGATTGTGAAAAACAGTTATACTTGTATTATGACAGTTTTGATTCCGTATAGGCAGTGTTTAGGGCCATGACGGGCAGGGTTGCTGGACTTAAATCAAGGCGATTGAAATCACGATTTTAATGCGTTAAAATAATGATTTATTTGATTTAAATGATTTAAATCAAGTGAGCTGGATTTTAAAAATTCAATCACATTGACGGTGGGCAGTATTAAACAAATAATTAGTTAGCGCTTTGTTCATTCACAAATATCTTCAGGCTTTACGCTTGTCTTGCGATTTGAACTAAAAAGTTAATATGTTATAAAAGTACAATAAAACCATTGAAATAGTGTATTGCAGGTTAAACTTAAGCATGTTAGACATGATATAAATGCATAACAATGTTACTATAAGTAACCGACTGTCATATGATAATTGCCTTGTGATCTAAAGATAAGAATTTTTTTATGACTCGTTTGTTTGATTTATTTGATTTGTTTTGCTATATCATGCTTATTTACTCGCATGTTAGTTTGCATGTACATTGTGCACGTACATGTTCTGAATTTCATTCTAGTTTACTTTAAATAGTAGTTAATGTAATTTAATATCAGTCAGTTGATAAATCTGTCCTGTAACAACAAAATTTGTCAACAATTCAACACCCTTTTTGGTCTGATCAGCTAAGTGCAGACGTCCTTGAAATTCGAGATGTGAATTTTGAAGCAAAGTAACATGATCGCAATAGATAAAATAAAGAAGTTTAAAGAATGGTATGTAATTAATAATTATGCACAGTTTATGCACTCATATTCATAATGAAAAATCTTGGCAAGATTAATATCAACAGCGGTTGTTTTGAGTATTTGCGATGATGATCCCCACACCGGAGCTGATGGGGCTTAAAACACAAACTCACTCACTCACTCGCGATGACTATCACTATTTTCAAACTAGCATTTGTGTTCATTCTCCCCAAGTACATAATTAATCATTATAATATTGACATAAAAAAAATTTTTGTAGAGCTTTACATGAATAGCTTCACGAAGGGTTTGCAATTTCAACGGTTTAGCTATTAACTTACAGAGAATGAAAAAAGTAGAGACTTAAGGTGGCTCGCTACTCGTGCTAAGTGGTAGTGAGCGCACTTTCACGTGCAGCCAGGCAGGCCTTATCTATCATAACGTCACCACAGCAGCAGGGTTCTTCTGACACTTTTTTTCATCTTTTTTTAATTCTGAAAATTCCCTGCGACGGCCGCTTCGTTTGCCATTTGCGCCTCTTCTATTGTGGTGAGAGACTTCTCGTTTGGGGCATTAGATGCGCTATAACGAATACTATAATCAGTCAGGGAAATTACCAGCATATGAGGACAATTGCAGTTCCAGCCAAGTCCTGGCCCTGACAGGATGATTGAGTGTGTGGGGTTGATCAGTTGGGTATCAGAAGAAAATCTGATCTCCTTGCAGCCATCCTCACCACACTGCAGCATGTCAGTTGCGGGACTTAATTCTATCCAATTTCACGAAATACTGCAAAGTCATCAGCAGCTGATGACAATTTCCTAATTTCTCTGGAGCCTTCGGGTTCTTTTCCTCATTATGTAATGGATAGGTCTGCCAAAATTCATAGAGTTAGTTGACACTGTGATACAACTTTCTACCAAGTTTGGAAGTGATAGTTGCAGTAGTTCTTTTTAAATAGCCAGTCAAAGATGATTTTGAGCACTGCCAAAGTCATGGCTAGGCCATGACACTGTGAGAGTGTCATGGGAGGGTGATGACAGTGCTAGGGTGATTGTCATGTGGGGCTGAGGACATTGCTTGTCATCAGCTGGTGATAATTTCCCTGACTGATAATCTGACAGACTTTCAGTTCTCTACTCTCTGCAGAAAATTTCTGCAGGCAATTTTCGGCAAGCATGTCTAATTTCTCAAAAAAGACTCTGTTACATAAATAAATTTTTGTATCAATATCCAGGCCCGTTGGGTCATATGTCTCTATAATTATATTGTTCCTCACTTTATTTGGAAGCAAATGACAAAGAAATAAAGAATTCTATCTTGTCATTTTTTTTTTGCTCTATGGTTCGTAAAAAATATTTAATTTTCAAAATTGAAACTTTTTTTCCGAACCCCTAGAAAAGTTCTTTAAACTAAATATATTTCTATGGAATTTGGGTCAGCTTTTCCATCAACCTTTCCTCTTTAATTCCATGCTTCATTTAATAACATAGGATGAATGGCCACTTAATGGCAGAACAAACTTCACAGTAAAAAGTTTAAGAAAAAAATTGAGTTTTTCAGGTTTGCGTGGACTGACTTTCTTTTACATAACCTCAAATATTTTGAAAGAAAGGCTGGTAGCGACCACTTTTGTTTACATATCCTTGATAAACTATATTTTGGATCATTTTAAACTATTTTAAAGAAATCCTATCTTAGAAAGTTCACGAGTATCGAGCCACCTTAAGTCAACTATTATTATTTTGATTGTCAGGTATTAAACATATGATAAATGTGACTCTTGAAGCCATGTCTGGATTAATTTGTACAAAAAATATGAACTTTGTACTTTAGAAATTAAAAATCAAACTTGGGGTGTCATATATTTACTTGTGCTCCTATTTGATGCAGGGGAAAGTATAAGCATAATAAGACAAGACAAGTTCTCAATAATTAAGCTTTGAAATTCCCAAACATTATGCTAACCTATTCAGTGACCCTTTCAGCCCTAATAAATAGTTACCCACATATATAAAATATTGTTTATATCAGAAATTAATTAACTAACTGTTTTTTGTTGTTTTTTTCCTCACAGTTCAAGCCCTGTACAAGACAACCCACCCTGAGTTTGAAAGTTATCTCTATTTAATCGCTCCTATATCCGTGGCCTTCCTCAACCCCATCGGGTTCGCCATGATGGCCACTCAGAATTGGCGCAGGACGTCACCAGATGAGAGAAAATCCATGACCAGTTCAATATTCCAGGTATGGACATTTTAATTGTTGTGATGTATTGTATTGTATTGGACTTGCGCAGAAATGATAATGGTTCTACTAGTCCTAGATCGATGTAGATGATTGCCCGGAAAATCATGGGATGAATGATTGGAGCTAAAAAAATGTCTCCTGTATTTGTGCACTTTGTAAGCTAATTTGGACCAGAGGAGGACACAGCCATGTGGCAAAGGTCGACAAAGGAGGATTTAAATTGCTATGCAACGTAGGTCAGGGTGATCTGACCAGAGCTGGCGTCAAACCTGGTACCCTGCGATTGGATGCACAGGATCATTTACGTTGCTTAGGTACCCCTTCAACAACCCTTGTTTCAAGGATGTTTCGTCCTTTGTAGAGAATTCACCTGGCCTAATTAACGACAATTTGCCGTAGTATCTGTCGCATTAAGTGTAGTCAAATACAAGATGTAAAATTGTATGACCCATCCCAACTTTAAATATTCCTTGGACATGAAATTCTCTTTGGACACCTCACTAGTAGAGAAGAACTTTGAACTGTTTTACTTCCAAACTTTATCCTGAACTCAGCGAGGCTACATCATATTTTACTTAACTTTGATGTATCATAATCAGTAATATAATATCGTAAATTTTAATGTTCATTTAATTCCTTTCAGATTTTTGCCAATGTGATCTCTAATCCAGTCGTCTTCATGACGATCCTGGGCATCATTTTCAACTTCATCTTTCATCAAAAGATTCCCACCTTCTTGGACGACATCTTAGTGGTTCTCAGTAAGTCATTGTAGGTCCAGTGCCGTGAGTTGGTAAAATTTCAGTTTTGGGCCAATATGCACTTACATTTTAGGTCATATCTCAGCCCCATAAAGGAATTTATGCCGGTATGATGGATCGAATGATAGGCAAAAATATCTTCTTTGATGTATATAGCAGCAATTGCATCCATGTGTCACTGGTCTTGAGTTAATCAGTGATCAATGATTGCATTTAGGGAAATTTTTGGTGTCCCGCCGGGACACTGCATGTAAAATTTTTGCATACAACTTTGAAATACAGGAAAAGGGATCAATTTAGGATCAAAATTGCAATGCATTACTGTTCCCTGATTAGGTGGGCATCATTTGAATTCAGAAAAATGGCAATTGGATGTTTCTATATTTTTTTAATATACCTTTTGTAATCCTCAGTTGGTGTGTTCCGGGTGAAGCAAAAAAGTGCAATGTGATTTTTGATGCCACAGATGAACCACTGATCGAAACATTTTCGGAAAATTTGATATACCAATGCAATGCTCATGACCTTGTCTGTCAGGAATATATCACTTAAAGTGGCTGAGGCTGTTGTGCCAGGAGCTGTGATGGCTCGAGTAAGACTGACAACAGTGCGACGCTCTTATATTCTGCAAACATTCTGTGGGACTTCCCTTGTTCGGGTACTTCCTGATGAAGGCTTGTTGCTGGAATTCTTGCATTCTTGGTATCATTGTCATGCTCATGAGCCTTGCTTTGTATTAGTGCATAGAATAGGGTAGAAAGTCCAACCCATAATGGCATTAGAGCCCTATCTTTGAGACTGACAAAAAATGCGACGCTCTCACATTTTGAAATATTTATGAGGACCTTTCTTCTTTACACACTTCTTGATGAAGGCTAGTGGAAGGAAAGTTACCTTTTCTGATATGATTTTGTTGCTCATGAGCCCAGGTTTCTATTGGTCTATAGAACGTGGTTGTAAATGTAACCAATCATGGTATTAGTGGCCTGTCTTTGTCACTGACAACAAATGTGGCACTCTTGCACTTTGTAAAAATGTGTGTTCAGACATGTCTTGTTCAAATGCTTTGTGATAAAGACTCTTTGCTGGAATTTTCACTTGTTTGATATTGTGTTGTTACACTTAAGCTTGGCTTTCCATTGGTATATACAATATGGTTTTTAGTCAAACCTATCATGGTATAATGGCCCTGTGTTTATGGCTAACAAAAAGTACAAAGCTTGCTTTCGGCATTACCTGCTAATTATACCATAGAAGGTATGAGAAGGCAAATAATGAAAAATCAGTTTTTTGTTTGTTTTAAGAATATTATTCAACAAAGTGTGTGCAAGTTTCATAGTGATATCTTAAAAAGTCTTTGCTGCAGAGGTATTTGAAGAAATAAAGTTTCGTTTTGAATAAACTGCATTTCAAGTTAGTATTTTCTTCACATTCATGTTTAAATTTACCATCATAATGTGGCATAGACGTCACAAAAACGCATATACAACCTCAAATTTTTGGATTTGGAATCTATTAACACATAGGAAGCATATCAGTGATTATTGATTTTTTGGTCAATTTCACCAGAAGTTCCAAATTTTACCAACTTGTGGCATTGGTCCTGTATTATTTATTGCCTCTAAATAGCCCACACTGGTGCTGATGGGGCGTAAAACACAAACTCACTCATTGTATTATTTATCCGCATTGGTATTGAGTGTGGTGATATTTTGATTCGGTTTCGAAACTATCGATTAATTTTATAAAGGAACAGTCATCTTTCTGGTGCCATGATATAAAATGTAACGTGAATTAGATATTTCAGCATTGTTTTAGTACTTACATTTTAAAATAATAGGCTGATTTTGCAATCCGTAAAATAGTGTTGCTGTCTGCTAACATCTTTTGCATGAGAATTTGACCAAGAAATAATTATGTTAGATGCCCAAAGTGTAAACATTTTCAAGATATTTGTGTTTTAAAATAGGTTATATCGTATTTTCTCTATTAAAAGCACACCCCTAATAAAAGCCCACCCCGCACCACAAGGAACTAATTTTCATCAAAATTCCATCAAAATATGACTTTATCCTAAGTTTTTTATGCAAAAAATTATTAATTGACAATATCATCATTACTTCTGCCCACTGGGCGTTTAATAGAGAAAATACGGTATTTTTTAATATGACCTACTTTCTAATTTCAGAAAATGCATTCCCTGCAGCAGCGTTGTTCTGCCTTGGACACGGGATGGTCGGCCGTAGATCTGAACAAAAAGACAAGGCTTTCGTTGTGCTGTTCCT
This sequence comes from Platynereis dumerilii, assembly GCA_026936325.1. Classification (NCBI taxonomy): domain Eukaryota; kingdom Metazoa; phylum Annelida; class Polychaeta; order Phyllodocida; family Nereididae; genus Platynereis; species Platynereis dumerilii. The sequence continues at coordinate 11,665,935 of JAPTHN010000009.1, forward strand.
ACTCATTGCTGCCAAGATGTAAGTTTTATGCCTAACATAATATGGGCATGACAGATGATTGTTGCTATGTCAGTGAAAGTTTTATTTTTCTATCTAAAGTGACACATAGAACTATAGGAGCTATGTTACTTTCATTTTGTCTCACTGACTCTCACACATAGGCCTACATATGTCTTACGCTTTCCAAAAAACTAACTTTCACTCATTTGGAATGTAATGGAGTCAGTTAACAAAACTCGTGGGCGTACAATTGTTGGCAACTTTGTTTTGAGATGGAGTACTAGCATTTTAAAACTGACATGCAATTAAAATATTAAACAATGATCTTCCATTCTGCAAAATTTTTAGTATTTAGCAGGAATGTGATACCACTCTTTCCCCACATGTCCAGTTAACTCGATTGGGAGCGTGTTAGCCATGGGGCTAGAATAACTCTGACAACTGATACTAAGTTATGGTACAAAATAAGGTCTTCTCTTTTAAACCATATTTAGCCTCTGTTTTGTTTTTTAGGGTAGTGTGTCCCTTACTCACCAGGGAACTAGTCTACGCTCTTGCCACAGGAAGTAACGAGACTGAAATCGGAGATCTTTCCGGTTACGGTTTTCTTTACGGAATGTTTCCCACAGCGCCTTCCGTCTTCATCTACGCAAGTTATTACAATACGGAAACAGATCTGGTGGGTCTCTTCTTGAATTGTGTTATAGTTGCGATTTCTGTTATTGTTTTTTGTTGATCAATATATTTTAAATATCTATGTAGGAAAACAACCAATAGGGTTCGTCCTCCACATCTCTACGTCTAAAGAATGACTCCCAATTATTTCTATTTCTGATATCTCTTTCATTCTGCTTCGTCAGAGTGCAAATTTTATATTTAAGAAAACGATAATGTGATCTCATGAATTCAAAGAATACTTTCTCTACATGCTTTACTTTACTTGTTTGTTATGTCTGATATACATTGAAGAAAATTGATTAACTTCATATTATTTGTGTTTTAGATTGGCATATATATATATATAGAAATACATAGAACAGACAAGAGGCTGTATGATGCCACCTCAAGATGAGGTCACCAAATCCGCCATATTGGAACTGCCCTGAGACATGACGTCACAATAGACTAATTATGATGTGAAGTCATGCCATTGTTATAAGTGACATCATTGTTATTGGTGACGTCACGGTTACATTGTGCCAGGATACAGGGCAGTTCCAAGATGGTGGATTTGGTTGCTTCATCTGCCAGAGCCTCATGTCCGTTCTATGTATTTCTATGGGAATGACCCATATATTTATGAAAACATTAAGTATTCTTTTCGATTAAATGTGATTTTTCTCTCACTAGATGGCGACAGGGATGGTGATTTCAACATTTGTCGCTGCTCCACTTATGTTTGTCTCGGGAAAGATGTTGATGATGCCCGTCTCGGAGAAAGAAAATTGGATTTCTCTGATTCATAAAACATCATTCGATATTGGTATTATAAATATTGTCTGTCTGGTAAGTATTATAGTGTTTGTTCAATTTAACTCCGATCATTTGGTAATAAAAAAGAGAGTCCAACCCTCTAAATTTAATCTGCGTAAATCACTGAGATATAAAGTCTCAGTTTACAATAAAATGTGAATACTTCAATTTACGAACTTTGGATCACATATGATGCATGTAAGTTGGAACAATCAGTGGCAAGGGCAGAAACCTAGCATTGAATAGGAATGTAATATTCTGTCTTTAACCTCCTACTGGCTATAGTGCCAAATCATGGAAAATTCCGATCTTCTACGGGTGAATCCATGAATATGTGTTAGTGCGGAAATAGATTATCGATACCAGGAAGTTTTTATTTGGTCAAAACTCAAGAATTACATCGTTTTTGCAGATCTGGGTGCTTGCAGTATTTTATGTCAACAGACGCATCAGAGGTCCACCTCACCAGTTCACTGCATTATTAGGTGTTTCTCAGGTCAGTTGATGGTTTTTATATTGTCATTGAGCAACAGTAGGCCTATTAATTAATATTCAATTGCCAATATCTGTGAAATGGTTTTGTCAAGCAAGTCTTAAAAAATATTCCTGATACGGGTTATCGACCGGATGTCTGACAAACTGGTGAAGAATTGTTTGGCTGCTGCTGTAGCAGAATATTTTTATTCCTAGTGGCCCTAACCTGTTTGCCTCACTATTCGGTAAATCAGTGTTATACAGAAGATGATTGCTACCATTCGCATGCCTACGAAGTCTGCATAAGCCACTCATGGGCAAAATTGACATTTTAAATTGTCACGCTCACCGATGGGCACTGTCATGAACTATCCTATGCTGCTTAATTTGATGTCAAGTTTATGTATAACCTTTGTTGTAAAATATTGATATAATGGAAGTACCGTAAAATGGGGTAAAGTTGGAAATCCGGGGTAAAGTTTTCAAGCTATTTTGACCCACTTAATGGCAAAAATGCCAACTTTTCCTCACTGATAAGAATGGCAATTTTGCCAAAGATATCTATTTCAGTGAGAAAAGTTGGCTTTTTTGCCATTAAGTGGGTCAAAAAAACTTGCCAACTTTACCCCGGATTGCCAACTTTACCCCGTTTTATGGTAAGACAATTTAGAAATCTTGATTCATCCAATATGACTTTGCATCGCAGGTGGTGATGTCGGTGGGGATTATTCTTCTGCAAACGATTCCCGAATCCAGTTCTTCCACCTGGCAGCAGTGTTTGCAGTTCATTCTATTTTACGCAGGTATTATTAAGTCTTAATTTGCAAGAATACATGTTTTGAGTGTCATTTTAGGAATCCATAGATTATAGTCTGATAAAAACTCACCGGCAACAACGAATATATATGATACTTGAATGTGATAGAATTTTTTTATTTGAATAGATTAGATGATAATATTACCAGAAACAATTACCATTTTTGCAGCTCAAGCAGGGAACTGTGGAAAGCATTCTAAGAAATTATTTTTGTTGAGAATATTTTTCTTAGATTTTAATTTCAAATGAATGCAAAAAACATTTGCAGAATGATGGGAGATGACTGTAGATTTCTACTTACAGTGTCAAACTATTTATAGCATATATGTATTACAATTTACATTAGGCATATCATGCTTTTTATATATTTTAAAGTTGAATATTTTGCTAAATATTTCTATCTTTCTCACATTTCAGGGTTACTCAGTACCCGTTGTTGGGTGGCTGTGATTGCCGTATCTTTATGTATTTTGAGAGTTCGGAGTTTTTGTGCACTCTACGCATGGAGACCCTACTTGATATTCTATGCAATAGGGTGAGTCACTTATGAATAGACGTTTGTTAAATAATACTTTTGGTGAAATTTGCCTCTGATCTAAAAATAAGTATGGGTGGGTTTTCAAAGCCAGTGCAATGTAGAATTGGTTGTTGTAAGTATTGGATAAAAAAGAGGTGTCTAAATTTGAGGAATGAAAGGTTTTACAAAGGTTTGCAGACTGACTAGCCAGTTTGCAATAGTATTTTTATTACATGGACTTAACTTGATATAAGAATATCAAATTGATCAATTCTCTGTATGGATATGCTGGCAACTTTATAAATACATTATTTCCTCAAAATTTATCAATTTATGATCTTTAACAGCAAGGTGAATTTTGCGTGGAATCTGCAGATCTAATAGCTTTAAGAGAAACAATAACTTGGTTTTGGAGGGTGCAATAACTCACACCCCTGCCCTGCTCACTGTATTTGTTCAAATCTTGAAAGTTATTCTGCTAAATGTTATTGAGAATAGTGTTACAGCAGTTTAAGTCATAACATAAGTTTGCATATATTTTTTTGCAGAATTCCCCTAATAGTGAGCGGTGTTTTGCTGGCGAGCACCCCACAAGCCCGTATGGAAAACAGGGATACTTCATTTCTTAATGGAAATGCACAGGTATGTCCTTCATGATATTTAATAAGCTTTGATTTTGCTGAGGAGCATTATAAATCCTTAATAGTACTTCGTATCTTCCAATTAAATTCATTATTGTCTAATTATTTCAGCGCATAAAGTTTTGGGAACAGCCACAACTCTCATTAGGAATATAGTCTTATATAGAAGCTTTGATAGGCTATAGAACGTTTATCTTTAATAGTACTTTGTGTCTTCCAATTAAATTCATTATTGTCTAATTATTTTCAGCGTATTGTAATGCTCTGTGCATTGATCATAAACATGGTTTTGGCCGTAGCTGCCCTGGTAAGGAGCCATCGATATGATATGTCTCGGCTTGTTGTCAAAAAAGAACTTGATGAAACATCAGAGGACGATGATCAGCAACCACTGGTAATTGTAATTCATTGCCTGATTGATAAAATTAAAAATTTATTGATATAAGTTTAATTGGCTCATGGATATATTGATTGATTGGTTCTTGATTGACTGATTGATTTGGAATTGATTCTATTGGCTTGTTCACTGGTTCAGTGAATGATTGATTTTTGGATCTGATTGACCCAAAGTATTTTAAGGCAGACATTTTGTAACTTAAAAGTTGTGAATAAGAAGACTAATGTTTGATAGTATATATTCAATTAATTGAGTTCAATATTTTCTACATAGCTTCCATTTTTGAATGGAACTTTTGACTCTTAAAAACCTATTGAATGAATGATGAGTGATAGTCATTACTTTAAGCTACCCAATATTCATGGAATCTTTTGGGTAGATTTTTTGAAGTGTGATGAAACTTTCACGCTTATTTTCTTCCAGAATACTCCAGCACTACTGATCAACGGACCAGGTCAATTTCTGACGCAAGGTCCAAACAATCGCTACACGAGCCCCATGTCTATCTGCCACTCAGCGCCCTCTAGGTTTGCGATCTATAAACCAAAAAGGACAATCGTGCCCTCTCCTATGCTAGCAGGTTGGTGGTTCAATATTATATACAAGTTACATAACATTATTGTCGTGATACAGTGGGGAAGGTAAGTTTTTGACCCCCTGTCTGACTTTCATTGTGGCTATGTTGGATGGCTGTTTCAATCGTCTTTCCCCTCATTGCCGTGTCCTCCTCCTGTCCGGGGGGAGGGTTGGTCTAGTGGTAGCGTGCTGGACTGCCAATAGCTGGGTCCAGGGTTCGAATCCAGCTCTTGCCGGGTCACCTGGGGCTATGTTGGACGGCTGTTTCAATCATCCTTCGCCTCATTGCTGTGTCCTCCTCCTGTCTTAATTAGCCTACCTAGTGCATAAACACAGGAGGTAAAGCCCCAAACATCCATTCATCCTCCTCCTGTCCTAATTAGCCTGCCAAGTGCATAAATGCAAGACGTAAAGCCCCAACATCCATCCATCCTTAAGCCAAGTTATGGTGAATTATATTTTCGGATTGACGGATGTCCAAAATGCTATCAACCATTGAAATCAAATTTCAGGAATTCGCCAAAGGATGGGTAGAGAAGACTTGGAAGAGAGTGACGAGGAACGCCCGAACCAGCAATTGAGAGTGAGGCCTCGGCCGAGGCAAGATAGCGACGACTATACCAAACTAGCCGTGGAGAATTCTATGCGAAAGAGACAAGACACTGAAGACCTTGCCAAGCTAGTTGAGAGATGGGGCTTGGAGGGGTCAAGGAGAGACAGTGAAAATGAGTTTTTAAAAGCAGACGGAGGGATAAGTCGTCAAGTCAGTGAAGACGTCACTGGAAGTATGCCAAGGAAAGATAGTGCGGATGTCATCGGAAGAGGTACTTATGTATCACTTATGTTACTTATCGCAGCAATCCTACTACACAGAAGTCTATATGGACCATTTTGCTTTCAATAGTCTGTATATTCCCTCAGTTCTGCATTAGTTGTGATTTCCTGACACCGATCTCTAAGTTCCACTGCCTTTTGACTCTGGCATACTTTTAAAAATATGTTTCTTTTGTGACTATTACTGTTCTTGATAATGTGAAATTTCCACTGTGCCCAACGCCATTATCTACACAAGTATCCTTCCTGCAATAGTGGTACTAAAACTGGAAGTAGTATGGTTTTCCCTGAGATCCTGAGAGGGGGGGATGACCCACTCTTAATTAGTGGCCCCTGTTCATGTCGTTTCCATATTTTCTAATGTAAGTTTTTCCATTCATTACAGGCATGAGGCTAAGCAGGGACAACAGCGAAATGGATTTCAAGAAGTTCCAACAGCAAGATGGTGCCGGGGACAACCAGAAAGAAGAGCAAAACAAGCAGAAGGAAGAGGAAGAAGACTCCAAATGGAAGAGGAGGAGGCGGGAAAGAAGAGCGGCTCAGAGAGAAGTGGAAATAGAGCAACAGAAGCCTGAAGTAGATCAGGGAAATATTGAACAGGGAGACGGAGATAACAAATTCTTCATCGGCAATAAACCTCTCCGTCTTCCGCCAGTTGCCAACGGAGACGCCATTGTGCCTCAGTTAGAAAACAATCAACTCAACAATGAGATAAATAACGATATAACAAATGACTCAAATGACGTTAAAATTCTCCCAGATATAGAAGATATAAACGTGAAAAGACAATTGCGGAGAAAGAGAGCCCAGTCGGGACCCGCCAAAAGAACTCTCATTAGTGACAATCAGCCCAGATGCGAAGATTGCGGCCTAAATGGTAAGGATTATTTTTTCAATGAGATGTTGTTGATTTATCTACTTTACCTAAACCTGCAGTTTCGTATCCGCCTTCCTTAACACTCGGAAAATATCACTGTGCTTGGGATATACATAGTACAATCTAAATACGAATTTAGACGTGTTTCTTTTTCAATACAAGATTGATGTCCATGAAGTAAATTTAGTTCGAGACCTTAATTGTATAATGCAACCTATACCAACCTGTACGTAAGGATTTCTGCAATATCAGTGATGGTATAGGCATTATTAGACACATATAACACGGATGCAAACTTATGCAAATAATTGAGGGGTGTACGTACTGCATACTTTCAAGAAGAACTATCACAGCATAATTCTCTCTATCTCCGAACACAATATTTTTCTGAATTTTTTCAGAAGGCCAAACTTGTACAGACATCGAAGCAGCAGATGACGAACCCCTCTTACTACAAAGCAACGGGTCTGCTACTCGGATGTCCCCAGAATGCCGACCAGACATCTGTTTAATATCTCCGTGTGAAAACAGCGATGGTTGCATGATAACCAAGACATTTAGAGAGACGTCTGATGTGTCGTCAGAAGACGAATTACTCATTTTACAAGATCAGGATCTGATCCAATACTCACGCCACCTGGTGTTGATACTTCTTCTGTTGGTGTCCGCGTTTGTGGTAAGTTTGATTCTTCATTAATATACTGCACCGGGGGAGGGATAGCTGATTGGTAGCATGCTTGGCTGCCAATCGCTTGGTCCAGGGTTCAAATCCAGCTCTTGCTGGGTCACCTGGGCCTATGTTTGACAGCTGTTTCAATCATCCTTTGCCTCATTGCAGTGTCCTCCTGTCCTAATTAGCCTATCAAATACATAAATACGGGATGTAAAGCCCCAATCATACATCCGTCAATCCTCCATCAGACCCAGATTCTCTTCTGTTTGTCTTTACTTGAAAATATTGGAAAATTCATGTAGAAGCTGGGAAAATTTTGATATGACTGCAAAAAAATTTAATTTGACCGCAAAATTATTCCTAAGTATTTTCTTATGAATAAAGTTTTTGGTGATTAGAAACTGTGTATTTTCCTGTGCAGCCCTCTAAAATGAAGTTCTTGTCTTGATTTGCAGTCCCTGTGCCTGCTTCTCTGGACCATGATGATGCAAAAGATCACAAGTGTTTATGTTGAAGTGGAATTCTTGGACTCAGTTCTTTCCTATGGTCAGGTGAGTTACGTCTGTTGAATTTGACCAATTAATTGGTAAAAATACCAACAAATGGATAATTTATGAGTAATTGTGATAATGTTAAATTTTGATTTAATTTCTGCCACCAAAACAAATTGACGATTGTCATCAATCTATCAAATTATGTCTGTCATTAGGCGATAAAGCTTGAGTTGCTTTTATTTGACTCTGCAGAAATTATTATATCTGATAATTCAATTTATGGATGATTGTATAATGTGACGGACTCTGGCTGAAATGTTATGTTTTAAGTTTGTTTCTTTTTATTTCCAGGGATTCTTCCTCTTTGCTGTATTTGGTATTGATCAACAGCTCATCATTGAACCCCTCGCCAAAAGGTCAGTAAATAATTTATGTAGTCTTTGTTGTCACTGTGGTAAAAAAAATAGCTGTACTTTCCATTCTAGTTAGAATCTTATTGCAGTAGGTGATGTAGCTTGTGCTCTACCAGGAAGCTATGCCACTTTAAGAGATAAAACAAATAACATTTATTAAAATTATTGTTCTCAGACTATGTCAGTTGGTTACTCGGAATATAAAGTTGCCACTTGGAATAATTGATTTGCCAAAGAACAAAATTGTCAAAAGTCACTTTTTTGGAATGATCTCTTACTGTATAGAGCTATAGAAGCTAGATATAATTTGCATTAACATAGTATAGTTGCTTCTTCCATAACGTAACTTGATAATATTCCAATGGTTGTATAGAGCCCTTCTGAGAATGGACAAAGGGGGCTTCCGATTTAGCAGGTAAAAAATTAATGGTGTCAATATTCCTGATTTGCATTTTGGCATTCTAAAAAATGTTTGGGTGCTTCATGGTTTTACGTACCTTAATTAATTGGCCCTAAGTGAGAGCCCCTAACAATTTTCAACTACCTCAAACTAATTGTAACTCCATTCGCTGAAATCAATTTTGATTTTCTGAAACCCGACATCATTTGGCTGAAACCAAATAAAATCCTACTTTAAACCTATCGACTTTAGCATGTCTTGGACTAATTTCACTTATAAAAATTCAATTCAATTAAAACTACCAGATTGTGCACTATTATTTTCTGGTGTTTATATCTTTGTATATCGGAAATCTGAACCAACTTCATAGACATAACTGCCATGTGTTGCTGTAAGCTTGCTGATGATGGAATAAATATCATCCAAATTTTTTCTAGAATATCCTCAATCACAGCAAAATTCTTATATGAAGAGAAGATCGATTTACATGCATGTGAATTGTGAAAGCATGCGGTGTGCAATACAAGTTGGTCCCTTGTGCTTGTATGCTTGGGCAATGGGCATGATGGAGACGGGTTTGAAATGTCAATGGCAAAATGTCAAGATCCTGATATATTTCACATTAGTGACAATACTGAAGTTATATGATAAGTGAATAGTTGGGTTAATTATGTATTTTTCACTCAATTGAAGCTCCAATGTCCTTAGAATTTACCAAATATTTTTCACAGAGACCTTAACCATGGTAACTTAATAAGGTGTGTTGTTGCAGTTTTGCATGATTGCAAATCCTCGTGTTTGATTGTTAGGCTGTTGTGAAAGCCAGTGTCAGCAACAATCTTATTAAGTCTTAAGGGCCAGATTAGACAGTCAATGCACTTAAGTTTAATCAGTAAATCACAGTGCTTCTATGATGGCTGGAGTGCTGCTGGACCTCATGGGTATACTTATGGTTTATAATTTTATAGTTTTACCTGCAAATATTGTAAATGATTGTCCATTTGATTTGCATAATCACAAATGGGCCCCTGCTCTCTGATATTGTGATAATGCAATGAGGGAGACCATGGGCATTATAAAGCATAGTCAACTGCTTATTCTGTAGCAGGGGCTATTTCATGATACAGCTTTTCCTTTGGAAGTATCGACTCTTCTGCCTTAAGATACTTCTTCAGGTAATTTAGGGTCGATAGGACAAAAAGAAAAGTTTTAATATGAATTTTTTGTGATGCCAATTTATTGAAAATACTAGAGCACAGTAGATTCTCTGGGTGGTAGAAAATTGTGGGTAAGCTAAAAAAAAATTTTTCTGTAGGCAGAAAGTCTGTTGGACTGGGCAAATATATCTGCCATTATCCTGCGTTAATATCAATCTAATAATTTTCTTCAGGTGGAGAGACTGGTTCACAGGCCACGCAGAAATTGTTCTTCCAAGTTGGGGCGATCTGAGCGAAGATACGAGAAAGATTTGCGAACAGTTCCAGGACTACCATCTGGTTCAATGTGCAGAGGTCATTGTGACAGACCGCAGGTAAAGTATAAAATTTATAAAATATTCTCATTTAATAATAAATTTGGGGCAATGTCTCGTTCTCAGGTGGTAAAATGACCCAACAATAAGCTGACGGTTTCTTTAAGTCATAAGGCTGCCAATCGCTGGGTCTAGGTTTCAATCCAGCTCTGGCAGGTCACCTGGGTCTATGTTGGACGGCTGTTTCAATCATCATTTGCCTCATTACTGTATCCTCCTCATTTCCTAATCGAAACAACCGTTTCAATCATCTTTCGTCTCATTACTGTGTCCTCCTCCTGTCGTAATTAGCCTACCAAGTGCATAAATACAGGATTTAAAGCCCCACTCATCCATCCATCAGGAAAAATTAAGAGTGGTATCTAAATAATTGTTTCCATATGCCATTCTTTTTCCAGAGAGACTCTACGCTTATACAGAGACGTTTTCTTGGGAACCCACCTTGTCGACTGGCTCCTTCAAGTCGGCCTAGCCTCGGACCGTGCAGCCGCTGTCCAATATGGCCGCCATTTGCTCGCTGGACGAGTTATAGAACACATCGCTAAGAAGCATCACTTTCAGGATCTGCCGTATTTTTACCGATTCATCGAAGGTAGTGAGAACAGTTTTGTGTGCCCCCGGGATGAAAATTGTGAGCGGGACTGCGACCAAGATGATGATGATGATTTGATAGATCTTGGCGGCAATCCTGTGGTTTGAAAATCTTTAATTTCTTGGGAGATTCTCTGAGGTTTAGATATATTTGTCTTGTTTATAAAACAAAAACAGTCAGATGCTTTACACAACAAATTGAATACAATGTTTTATCAACCATTGTAGATTAGATCTTGGGATATGGCTGAAAGCTTTGGTTAGCAAAATATTAGACTCAGAGACTATAATAATAATCTCAAATATCACATTTTGTAGTGTAAAGACATGGGTCAAGTACTGTGGTTGGATGCAGTACTTGAAGCTATTTACCGGTCTGAGACCAGGAGCAATCTGAAGGATACTGGGGGGTCCGTATTGTCTGAAAGAAGATACAGTGGGGGAGGGGGGGTATTGTCTGTAACTTGACCCCCAATCCAAAGCTGGTGTCAGAATCACAGGTCTATGCATCATTGTATGACAGTAGTCTTGATGCTTTATTTATTAACAGACTTTTCTATGAAATTAGTTGTTAGTTAGGAGATTAACCAAGGGCATTATACCAAAATGATAAATTACGCATACCGGGTTATTGTGAATTAAAACTGTGTTGTGTAATTATACAGTTTCATGTGATTTTATCAGGGATAGTCTCGTACTAAGTGAACTTTTCCTCCAAATTTGTAACATGATGTAGTTTTCTGAAATTCCATAGAGAATTATATAATTGATATTGAAAATTGTCATTTCTCAGTCTTAATCTTGGTCTGTGCAGAACGAACTCTTTAACCATGGAGAGAAAAAATGGGAGAAAATAAGTCTTTGAGACCAATATCAGATAGTAAAAAATTTTTTTGTGATCATATCACAATAAAAGTCATGATTTTTCCGGTCCTAATGTTCGGTTAAAGTCGGGTGCGGAAGTTTGACGTCAGAAGTTCTCAGAAAACGTTTGCTCAATATATTGTAGTATATTATACGGTAGATTTGTTGATGTATACCACATATATGTAAGCAATACGGGATATTATATTAAAATAATGAGTTGGTAACATCTTATATACTCAGGAGAGATTAAGTGCAGCAGATATGCAATATTAGAATAAAAGGAATTGGCAAATTACATATTAAACCAAATGTGCATAACATTGCTTGAGAAAATGTAACTCTCTACCTGACACAGACAAAACAAACCTATATTTTTCATCCGATTAAAATTTCTCTTTGTTGTATCCTTCAATTTAAACTGAGGATTAACTGTATTTTATTGCATTTTCTACTAATTTACTTAAAATCCATCCATATAAATTTGTCAACCACCACCTCTGCAGATTAGGTATTCTCTTCATATAACATAATTAGGTATGCATAAATATAGCTATTTTGGCGTAAACACTGAAACTTGTACTGAAATAGGTTTCTGCCGTGATGGTTCTTGGCTGTTCTTGTATAAACAGCTAGTGTTAAAGAAATCTCTCTTAACAAACTAGTGTCCGTAATCAAGTGCCGCCATGCAGGTTCTGTTTTCTTGAAGTTATCAATTTATGCAAAACATAACTTGAAATTGCAACTTTACAGATAATGTTGCGCTGAGCGGAACTTGATAGTTATTATAAAATAAAGCAATATTCGATAGAACGAGTATAATTATAGGCCTATGATATGCACCTATTTAATTTTTGACTTTTGCCGATAACCCTTATATATATTTGTACACCTTACCCATGTATAGGAAATTATATGAGATGTATATTTATCACTAATACTATTGTCTGATGTACTAGGTAATTTATTTAGTATAAAATATATATACACATGCATGACATGACAGATTATATCTTTGTTTTGCTAATATTTGCAAATGTTTGTATTTTGCCAATATTGCTTGTTGTGTAGACTAGTCGATGTAAATATATTGTTTGTTTTCTTGTGTTGCTTGCCTTTGCTTAAAAAGGCCGGACGTAATTGATCTTTAGCTTCTCGGATCTTCTCAAGGCAGTTTTTCAAGGGTCGGTCAGTAGGACGAGGTAAAAAAAAGCTCTAATCTCAATTTTTTATAAGGTAAATTTAATCAAAATTGTGGGTATGCTCAATTTTTTTTGTGGGAAGAAAATCTCTTTGGTCGGTCGATCCGATAAGCTAAAAATCAAATATGTCTAGCCTATTTGGTCCAACCCGCCAGCATTATTGGTGCTTTATAAGCTTGCATTGTCAGGAAAAATTTTTTTGAGTTGTAAGAATATTAAGAACTTCGAAGTATATTCATGACCCAAGACTGTTATTATTGATAGATGTTTTGTTGATAGCCAACAACAAGTTTTTATAGCCATGTGGTGTTTAATGCGCTCTTTTGCTTTCCAAAAATTCCGGATATTATCCGCATATGTAACTATTTTTTTTTTGAAACAGTATGATTGGAGAAACTTTGCTACTTTAAAGGGTTTGTGCAATGAGTCTCTTGTAGGCTTGGGATCAGGTACAATCTAGCTATTGTACTTGAGTCAAAGTACATTGGTATTTGGCAAGTACAAGTGCAAGTACTACTACAATTACATTGGAATTTGTCAAGTACATGTACTATTACAATTACAAGTCCAAGTACAACTTTTTAACTCTCGTGGAAATTGTTTTTGATGTAAGGAAGTGATGTACAATCTGTGCATGTATTGGTGCAATGTAAAAAAAATGTGTTGGGAACTGAATGTAATATGCAGAAATTCACTTGATTTCCAGGGTATGCCCATATGATATGCACAGTCTTTCAAAGGTGTTTCATTTTATAAGTGCAAATGAAAAAAATTTATAATTGATACAATATCCTAGGTTTACAACACCTTGAATTTCATATCCCTTGGATATAAGTGACGTCAAAGATTATCCATTTCATTAAGTATATGCAAATATTTTGATGGGGTGATGCAATACTTTGATCTTACAATCAGCAACCAACAACTGTTTTTTATAACGATAGTTTCTGTGACATATCACCCGCGACATCTTCCTATGTCGAACTCCAACGATCCCATTTATAACTGTTCGATCAAATCAAATTGTGTCACAGCAATGAAAAGCAGATATAATATTGTATATTTTGTGATAACAATTGCAAGCAATATTTATTGTATATATTATATATATATTATGTATATATGCGCTTTAATATTTATAGGACTCAAAAATGTGATTGAAAAGTGAAAAACAGGGTTTCACCTTTGTGAGATAAGTGTTGTTGATTGAACATTCCTTGTTTTTTGTTGTGCTTGAAAGAAGATGCATAATATTAAAACTAATATATTTCAATTGTCACAATTCTGTCTTTCATTAGACCTGATTGTTATGGACTCCCACTCCCTCATTGGTGGAAGGGTTAGCTAAGTGATAGTGTGCTGGGCTGCCAATCGCTGGGTCCAGGGTTCGAATCCAGCTCTTGCCGGGTCACCTGGGCCTATGTTGGACGGCTGTTTCAATCATCCCTTGCCTCATTGCCGTGTCCTCCCTCTGCCCTAATTAGCCGGGTCACCTGGGCCCATGTTGGAGGGCAGTTTCAATCATCCTTTGCCTCGTTGCTGTGTCCTGTCCTAATTAGCCTACCAAGTGCATAAATACAGGACGTAAAGCCCCAATCATCCATCCATCCATCCTCATTGCGGTGTCCTCCAACTCATTGGTGGTGTCCTCTTCCTCATTGCGGTGACCTCCTCCTGTCTTTATAATCCTACTGACTGCCCTGAATACATGACGTAAAGCCCAATCATTCATCCATCCCACTCCCTCATGTCATCCCTAGCAAGTGGATGAATACAGGACGTAAAGCCCAATCATTCATCCATCCCTCATTTCATCAATCAACCTCAGTGAGTGGCCATGCCAAAACTGCCCTTATGAGTTCTGCATTATTCATTTTTATGTGACTAAATTTATAGTAATATTTATTCATGCATGCTATAACATTTTTCTGCCAAATGCCTAAGGTCTGAGCAGGGGCACATTTTGCCAAAGGACTGGTCTGGATTACATAAATGAATGATTATGTTAGAAGTTATAAATTTATATATACAACTAGCACTCCGGAAAGTATTTATGGGATAAATTGAGAATATGAGTAGATGTATGTGCTTTTGCAGTGATATAACAAGTTCCATTGATCAAGTGGGGGGGGGGGGGGATTCTGTTGGCAGCACTCTGGCGGTCGACCGGTCATTCGCAAGGTACCTGGTTTGATTCCTGGTCTGGCTGGGCCTTCTGGATGTATTGTGGACAGCAGCATTTTCATCATCCTTCCTCTCTTCCGTGTCCTCCTATCTTAATTAGCCTACCAAATGCATAAATACAGGACGTAAAGCCCCAGTCATCCATCCATCCTTCCTATCTTCGCGGTCCTATTTTGGATGTCATTTTCAATCATCTTTAGCCTCATTGCCGTGTCCGCCTGTCCTAATTAGCATATACCATTTCCTCCTGTCCTAATTCGCACATACCAAGTGCAGGATGTAAAGCCCCAATCATCCGTCCATCCCTCCTTGCTGTCTTCCCCTGGTACTAAGTCAAAGCAGAGAGCGTATAATACAGGATGTAAAGATCCATTCATCCATGCATCATTTGTGCATCGTCAATGTCATGTCAAAAGCCATGAAAACCGGAGTGATAAGTTATTAATCTGTTAAAATGCTGGGCATCTGCCTCAGCATGTGACTGTCATCAAAGATGTGTGTGGTTAAATTGGAGCTTTCTGTATTCTGGCTTGATTGTAAATGAACTTCTGAGTTCTATGGATACACACTATGGACTTCAGGTATTGAATTTGAAAGTAAGACTGTCATAAATCTCAAATTCCTGGTTCTTTCTCGTTCATACTTACCTGACCCCCTATTAACAATGAGATCTCCTACCACCTTCGTCCCCTATTCACTGCCCACAAAATAAAATGGACTCATCCAAGCCCATCGTCACGTGGGCCCTCACCCCAGCTCTTCAGTTCCTTTTAAGCATGCGAGCAGGTCGCATGTCTTACGCCTTCGTCAATGATTTTAACACTCTATTCGATTCGAATGATGGATGGAACTGAGTGTATTTTGACAAATACACCTTGGATTTTCATCCGATATGCGCTGATGGCGTTCTGGAGTCGTTTTTACGACGTAATTTGACATCGAAGATTTTCGCGCCACTCAGGCTGGTTGTTGACAGCAACTGTCATGGCCGCCGGGCGCCTAAAATTCGTGGATCTAAAAGGCTAGTTACGCACAGGGTGAGCGTATTTACACTTTTATTTCGATATATATTGATTTTTATGAAAGAATTGATTGTCAAGACGACGTTGGTATGTCGTTTCTTGCTTTTTCCCGCCCGAAATCGATCGCAACAGTCGCTAACATGACGGGCGATAATAGGGGTTTTTGACATTTACACTGTGTAGAGTGCATGTATATATTTGTATTCAACTGAAACATATTTCTGAGTGGTTTCAGGGTTGATTGCCCTTTCTAAACCCATTCTTTTATGTTTGGTAATGTTTCTATTTTTTGTATGTTGCAGCCCCTCCTGTGAGGCTGGAGCAGTCTTCTGTCAAGGCAGATAAGACAAGGCTCTGATGTGACCATAGAATACATGGATGTGACAGTGTGGCAGGCTGACAGTCCCATTGATGGTTGGATCCACAAAGCAAACAGCCAAAAGCTGTCACTTTCCTGAAGATGGAGGACAGACACATGAGTTCTGAGGGAAACCACTGAAGTCTGCTGCTGATGATGCTACTGGGCATGGTGCAAAGCTAGCTATCACTTCATAAATGAATAAATAAATAAACAAGGTGTTTATTGTCTCATGAACGAATAAATGAATAAACAGGGGTGTTTATCAACAGTTCAGGTATGGTATCATTCATAATAGGCATTGGTGTACATAGGCTCTGAGAAGCCTAGCTCCCTACACAAGCCGGACTATCGAGTAGTCACAACCCATCAGCAAGGGAGTGAACTCTCATGTCTAGGGGCCAGTTCTGTGGAATGAACTGTGTCACCCTTTGACTTGCGTATGCAGACCTAGTTATTGAAGCAATTCGCTACCCATTAGCAGGGAGCGAGCTCTTTGGTTTGTCTAGGGTTATGCTCTATGGTTAAGGGCTCAATTACCCATTGACTTTCGGTTGGACACAGGTCGCAATCTGGTAAATCTAAAAGGAGTCCAAGAGGGTCTCCCCTGATACAATGAAGCCACCAGATTTTATGAAACAGATCTATACATAGGGTGAGGGAGTCCAGAATCTGTTGTAGAGTAACAAATAAGCATGATAAGAGTAATCTGCTTCTGCACAGACATGAGAACATAACATGTTTTAAAACATTAAGAGAGTTTAATTTTTGGCAATTAATTCTTCCTCTTTTGGCCTTCAAACTTTTTTGGGCAGTTGTTAATTCAGGCATTTCATTTGGTACCCATCAAATTATTAACTAAGTTGTTCAGTCACCATTCACCACCAGCGTTGTGGAATCCCAGAATGGTTGACAAGTATGTAAGGCTACATATTGACATATCAATGTCGCCCTCCTAGTGCGTGACTAGATAGTGCTTTACTTATGGTACTAGGACCATACAGGAAGTAGGAAACTTGGTGGCTATAGTTTCACTACCTTACTTGTGCAATCTCTCTATCCCTGAACATTGGTGGTCTTGGAAAGAGGGCTATGGATGGAGGACTTTTAGGAAGTCCGTAACCTAATCCTTGAACATGATAATTATCTGCTCTTCGGCTTGCCAGCAGGTTAGGCAGTCATAGTAGATGCGGCTTGAAGATCCCTAAAGCAGGGTTCTTGGTTAGCCTTAACTTGAGCTTAAGCATACTGGCTACATGCGATGGGCCATGGAGGCTACGCAACATAAGCTGAATTTAATAAGTCATGCTAATGGGAATGGCTCCCTGATAGCATAGATCCAATGTAAAGCCAATGGTGTTGAGTTAGTATCCTCCCAAGAGAGGTAAAACTTGTGATTTTTGGCAGAAATATTGTAATCTCACTTCGGACTAAGCGCCTCAGAGGAGATTCAAGGTTGCAAATAACAACTAAACATATGTAAACTTATATAAAATTATAGAATATAGAATTCAGGAGCTGTTGGTTAAAATTACCATCACATTCCTTATTGAGGATCTGGCTGTCATCTGGGACACCTGAGGCCATATTTCTGAATGGCAATTCACATTAGTGTCAATGTGACCATGTATTCTTTTTGCAAGCTGTCAAAGCTGCACATTGATGCTCCCTTGGTGTAGAGTCGAGGTTGAAGGCATCAAAAGACCCAATAGGGCTCATGGGACGAAAATGCAAGGCCTAATTGTCAACCAGGGCCTCTCTATTATCCCTGTAATTATGTCTTGCCTCAATGAATGTGACAGCTCAGGCCAAGCCTGTCTAGAATCCATCTAGCTAATCCTTGAGACAAAGTATCAAGCTGAGTACGAAGCTGACAAGTCTCTGAGCAAATTGCTTCTGCTCTAAATGTATTAATACTAACCATATAAGCATAAGTTCAGGTGAATTTAGCACAATATGGATATGGGATCAAAGTGATGTTGAATTATTCAGTTACACCCTCATGCATGACACCCGAATGAGGCATAAGTCAAGAATTTGAAATTGGCAAGCAAGCTGAGGATGATGAGAACATTGTCAGAGGGAGCTTGCATATAAGGTATTTTGGTTGACAGACTTGCTACAAAGCAAAGGCTCTTTGAAGTAACACCGATACTACATTGTAATTAGTAGTTGTGTAGCAATTGTGTTGAACTCTGCTGCTCAGTGGTCTAGCTATGAGGAAACACTTGGTGCCGTAGGTAGTTACCACTACACACAAGTCCGTAAACAGCTGTAAGTTGGATCAGAATTTCTGGAGATTGTAACTTCCATAGCGTTTTTTTTCTGACATCAGTGTCAGGGTTGCCCACTGATGGGACACCCAGTTTTCATTTTGGCACACTCCAGAGTGATTTGGTCTCTGCTCACTTCGGTTGAAAGTACGAGTGATGACAGTTAAAGTCCGGCGAGAGGGGTCCAATGAGACCCCCAGTTCGCCAGGAAATTACAGATGTACTGACCAGATAACCCCATGAAGGGAAAGGTCATTAAGACTGAAGTCATTAACATTGATTGGAATATGGCAATATGACTGCAGGCATGTGTATTGCAGTCTTAAAAATATTGTAATCCTTCTGCTCGTTGAGGAATTAGTTGCCGAGCATTTTAACAATTTCAAGGAATGGGGAGGATAAACCGTTTCGAAAAAGTTGGACACTGCTGTTACTTATTGCATTTGACTTGCAAAGGAATGTGACAAGATCCTAACAGTTATATGATATAACAGGAATCTGGAGATTTTGTGCCAGTAGCCTCTGTGCCTTTTCTCAAAGGGTAAGACACCCAGCTATTCAGCTGAAACATCTCATTTGGATGATGAGGGTGCCCAGCTTTGGTGCACCTGTGGATATTGATTCCATGTAGGTAGCAGGGCAGTAACTGACCGGTCAGAATTGCAAAGCACCAGCTAAGTACATTCTCATGTTGGCGGACTTGTCATAGGCTGTGGGGGCCAATGAAAGTTCAAAACATCTTGGGAGATGCATTCAATTATTTCTGTTAGTTTATGAAATCATAATACTCTCCTTTGAGTTCTATCTCAGGTTGTCATAACCATCCCAAAGAACTATTATTATAAGTACTGGTTCTCTGAACTACCAAGTCTATACCAGTTGGACTTTGATGCTTAACTCCCTTTTGAGGGAGACTAGATGTTGCGGATGGAAGCAACAGTGACCAGAAACATCCGCCAAGTGCTGAATCACACTAATTAGCAAACTGCACTTTGATATCTCAGGAGCACATAAAGTGTCCAGTTTCAAGTTTATTTGGACCAGGTCAATCTTACGGCAGGCTGACACCTGAAGGGTGTATTTGCCTTTTTGACCATTAAATCACGACAATAATTTCAAATTGATAACTATAATTTGAATATAGTTCCAGGAATTAAATTGGTGTATATGTCGTTAATTTATCGAGCAAACCTGTCGAACTGTAGTTGTATGTTTGCAGTCCAGGTAATACCAGTTTTTCATAATCCCAAAACCGACAAAGGGCTTTGGTGTGAATGTCAGTCTCATTTCTCCCAGTACAGCACAGGATGGAGGAAATCCTGTCCCAGAAAACATACTGAACTGGGTTATATATATGCGATATGAGAGACCATTTTTATGTATACATGTATACTTGGTTGTAAATGACCAGAGGTATGTCTAGTAGACTAGCTGTTACCTCCCCACTTTTAGCGCGGGGTACCTAGATGGGGCTAGTTATTAATATAAGTATTATCACTATATATGGCTTGGTACTAACCTATGGTACATTCGTTAGCCACATAGCAGAGCTAGGAGTCGCAATATAACTGTGTCGCATAAATTGCGGATGAAGGGCAGCTGAGGAGTTCTGCTGAGGAGAACCAACCCGCTGATGATGAGAACATGCTACAAACCCCGAACTAATAGTTCGAGAGGAATAAGACTAGATCCGCAATATTGTACAATGGTCGTAGACCTACCGCCGGCATAGATCTAGGCAAGCTCACAGTAATTTTTGACTGGTCTCCAGAATGATCGCAGTCTTGTGAAATAGCAACTGTTTACTCCACATGGGAGTTCTGAGAGTTATGGCTAGAGACTTGTGAAGCCTCGCTTGATACTCTAAAATAGTAGAAAGGTCATCAACAGAGGATGTGATGACAACTCCAGATGTAATTCCACCCCTATTAGTCTCTGTACTCAGCGGTGGCTAACAGTTCAAAGTTCCTGACAATTACTTACTGCAGTCTCTAAAGTAGGCTATTTCATGCAGTTTCTAGGCTTAACTTGAGTGCATCGAGTCACTCCGCACTTTTTCATTGACCGTGATGTCATATGATGAACTGAGTATACATGGACTCCACATTTTCCATGGGCCGTGATTTCATAATACGAAACAAATATACAGAGGTTGAGCAGTCCTGGCCAGGTGCAGGACAGCAACATTAGACAATGTATGGAAGGATGAGTCGACCATATTTTGAGTCGACCTCATGCAGGTTAACTGACTCATGTCTGACATGAACCCGGCTGGACCGGTAAAGAATTGTGTAATATCCCTAATAAGCAGTGAGGTGAGGAACACAAAAATTTTGGACAGCCCATCAAGTTGTGGGCCATATAAGTATTGGGAGTTGTAATACCCACCCGCCTCCCTGAGGTGAGGAACACAAAAATTGGTGTTATTTTGGGTTAAAAGTGAGTTAATGAATTGATCATTTCTCCAGGCTAATTTAGCCATCCCACCACAAGGATAGCTCTGGTAGTCTATCTCATTGTTAATAGGGGGTCAGGTAAGTATGAACGAGAAAGAATTCAAGATTACCCGGTAGTCGGGATTCTTGAAGTGAAATACTTACCTGACCCCCAGCCTTTCCCCACCCTTCCACCCATATTTGGCCTGGGAGAGCGAAGGACTAATAGTTTTTGCTTAATGCGGAACTGAAGAGCTGGGGTGAGGGCCCACGTGACGATGGGCTTGGATGAGTCCATTTTATTTTGTGGGCAGTGAATAGGGGACGAAGGTGGTAGGAGATCTCATTGTTAATAGGGGGTCAGGTAAGTATTTCACTTCAAGAATCCCGACTACCGGGTAATCTTGAATTCTTGTACAAAACATTAAAAAGGTGAGCATTTGCACACCTTGTGATTTCATCAAATTGGTAATCTTTTTCTCCCTTTGATGGTCAGTCGCTGCTCTCTCGGATTTTCAATTCCGTTTTAAATCTAGAAATAATTTAAATAGAAAATGTCCTACCCACAGTGACATGTGAATTTCATTAAAGAGATTGAAAATGTTCTTTTTCTACGGATGCCACGAATTCCCAGGCTCTAAGTATCAGACAATCGTGTTGATTTTGGGTCGCTTCTCAACAAATGGAATTGAAAATCACATTCTAGAATTTAGAAAATGTTATGTCATTAGAACATGTGAATTTCATTTGAAAGTTGATCTTTTTTGAACAAGATGCCTCTAAATATTACACACTGGTACTGATGGTCAGCATCATCCCAAGTCCTACCATGACAAAATGGCCTATAACCTTTGCTAATTCATGAATACTTAATTAACTGAACCAGTTTTGGCTCAGCCAATCAGGGACTGCTACTTCAGTTTGAAATTGTTGCTTCTGTTTCACACGGTTACAAATGGAGAAATTGTGTATTGTTGAAAGGTGCTATCTCAATTCCGAAAATTCCATTGAATTATGTATTTTCACAGTTCTGAAATGAAACTGTTTGAAAGTTTGCTTGTTTTACACTGTTTTTCTTAGTTGCCAGTAATCCTCTAAGTCCATAATCGGACTAAATCTGCCTGCAAAATGCTTATGGCCTAAATAAGCAGCCAATCACAGAAAAGGTTGGAAATAGCAGAAAGCACTGTCCATTTTAGCAGGGCATGCGTGGGGAGGATGATGGTCAGTTACTTCTGAAACAAATGGAATTGAAAATCTCAGCATTCCATTCAACTTCGATAGAAAATCATCACTAGTCGAAATTTCATTAAAGCGATTCAAGATGATCTTTTTCTAAACTAACCAATGCCTCTAAATATTCCCGAGTGGTGGTGATGATGGTCAGTAACTCCTTAAAAAAATTAATTGAAAATTGTCTTGGGCCAAAAAGTTCTTCCAGATGATTACAACAGCGGGCTGAGTTGGCCCCACGGGCCTAACCAACGTGAAAGATAAATGTCTTTCACTTGTTCTAATTTCATGATGCCAATCTTCACCATAGTAAACATAAGGGTGGGATATTCAAGTCATGCTTCACTGGTCATGTGTTGATTCCAAGTCAGAAATGAGCTGAAATAACTGCTTCAGCAATATCCTATGCATTCCACAAGCACATCAGCCCAAGATCTGCTTATAATCTAACATTCCAAACACTTTCAATGCTTTTAAATACCTTCTAAGTGTCCAAAACCAGTCTTCATTCTTCTGTTTATCATTGGGAGCAAGGCAACATAAGAAGGAAGTCAGCTGCCATTTACTGAATCATCAGGATTGGCCCCTGGATTCAGTCACATGATTGATTTACCTTATGTATGCATGTTAATTAAGGACCATATAAGGAGTGTGTGTGGAAGACTAAAGCTCATAAGTTTGCATTGGTCATAAGAATGATGCTATGTTTAAATAGCATTTAGCAAAGCAATTACAGATGTCTTCATACCACTGCAAAACACAAAGATTACAAAATGAAAACAGTGTAAAGGGATTAAAATGGATCCACTAAAACAGAGACAAAACACTTTCAATGATACAGTCATGTGTCAACACCAACAGCAATGCAATGGCATAAAATTACACATAGCCACTGCCATGTTGAAGGTGGGGGTGGGGGAGGGGGCAGGGCTGTTGGGCTGAGCCGACTTGCACCCACTCCCTAAATTTTGATATATTCAATACTTAATATTTGTATTTAAGAAAAAAGTCACAAAAATTTACATTCCCAATGGTACATAATGTCCTGCACATGCCACTGATAGATCTATATATCTGTGAGAAGTGTTGCAGTTGAGAGCTTGAGATTTGCCAAAAATAAGTTGTCATTAAAATCATAAATTTATAATACTTCTTAATTTTGTGTGTATTTGAATTGGCACTTATTTAATGCATTGTCTGAAATGCAGAGTTCAGTTGCTCATATTTCAGTAGGGGGGGGATATTTCTGATAACTTTATTTCATGAAGATTGAATTTTCTGTAGTAATTTTTATGATGTTTTATAAAATTGCTTAATTTTTCACGGACTTCATGGCTCCATTTCCATAATCAGTTATAAAATAATACACAAGGGGGCAGCAGCTCCTTGGATTGTAATTCAACCTACCCAGTAAAACTGCAAATCTTTTAATTTGGTAAAATGTTAATTAGATCTAGAAAGGCGACACTAAAACTTGTGAGGTCCTTAAACAATTTATGTCTCATCTAGCTAAATATATCTACCATAAAAATTTTGATCCAGAATTTAGATTTTGGTCTCTTGTACTGGAAGAAAAAGTAAGAGATCACAGCAGTAAGTCCGCTTTTCATGCTCGAAGATTGATGAGCAAAACAAATCCAATATCAATTTCATGACAATATTAAGACAACAATTTGTACCACAAGAAAAAGTAGAAATCAGTTACGAATTTATTAAAACTTTATTGTTGCAGTCAACGAGAAAATAAAAAAACTTAAGTTTATCACAAATCCAACTTCAAGTAGAGAATAAATATTGAAACAAGAAATCTGTTGTTTAATAGAACAATATCATTGGTGGTTTTCTATTAGGCAATCTCAATGGAAAATATTTCCGGTCGTTTCACGAGCGGGGATATATCAGAATTAATGGGCTCAGGCCTGAGACGGGAGAGCCATAACATAGCCGTGAATGTGCATCGATTGACAACTTTCACTATTGACAGGAGGATTGATGGCATAATGCTCTTCCCATTGATAGACCACAGTTAACTAAATAAAGATGACATTGAACATCTGCATGACACATAATATTGTAAGAGATACATTCTAATTTTTTTTTGAGCTAAGAATGATTAAAATAAATTAGACCAAACAATAATGAATCTCGCAGGGCACTGATGATATCCAGGTTATCTGGTAGGGGCCTGGTCCAGAGAATCAATAGTTCCAGCAAAGTTTAATGGAGGGAACATGTAAAAATGCTGATTGACCATGTGATGTTCTAAATATGCGTAACTAGATTTCCAGAGCAGGACAGAACACACACAAGCTATGCAATAGTAGAAATCATCAGTCTGGAAATACAAAAATTAAATCAGTTAGAATCTGATCAATTAAATGGAATTTTAAAAAAAATTTGAATTTATTTGTATTGAATTGACGAGGCTCCTTGGCCATTTTACTTTTGAATTCCCTGTCCCATCTGAAATTTTTTTAATGGAATTTTGAATTCTCTGTCCCTCAGCTCTGGATGAGGTCGTTTGTTCTCCCATGTTCCTCGGCCATTTTACTTTTGAATTCCCAGTCCCCGATAACTCCCCATCCAGAGCCTCATTGACAGGCTATAATGCTTTAATTAAATTTATTTTCAATTCAACCAGTACATATTCTGTGCAGTTATTGATCATTCCTCAGCAAAAAATTTGCACCACCAGACAAAACAATGTGACCATTGTATGTATTTTCAGTTTGATTGCATCATTTTTATCTGCACCAGTATACCCTGCTTGCGAGTACCCCTATTTAAAAAATCTCTAAGTTAAAATTACCAGAACGTCCTCAATCCAAGTTATTTCTCTGATGTCACCAGAAGAGGCCAAATAGCAGGTTACAAGAGAAGAATACCGTTGTTGACTAAATAGTATAAAAAATTTAATTTTCACTAGTCACGGGATTGAAAAATTCGCCAGTTGGTGGCTCCCCCTCATGGTAAATGGTCATATCCATTTGAAAGACTCCGATTTTTTCAAAACAGGAATAGGGTCATTCACATCTGCTGGCTCAGGCTCGAGTCACCATAAACCTATGAATAATAAGGGGGCAACCATTTAAAATCAAGGTGGGGGGGGGGGTTCGAATTATTTTTTAAATTAATAATTTCTTGCTCTGTTTTAGTGAAATAAATGAATATTTTTTTACGAGTCTTGAAATAAATAATTTCTGGTTGGGGTATTTCTTAACAAGGTGTGACTTAACTTAATTGAGGAATGACCATTCTGCCACTTGGAGCGCTCGAAATAAAGAGTCACTGCTGTCGCTCCTGTGAAATAAATGATTTCCCGCTGCGTAAGACTCCAAACCCCCCTTGAAATTAAAACATCAGACCCTAACCATTAGATTCGTTTTCAAAATGCAGTACTATAAATTAAACACAATGCCTTTGAGATATTCATGTTTATATACAAGGGAATATCTTTGTTGATCTATGTTTTACTTACCTTGTACATGTAATTATAATTTATAATTTTGCTTTCTCACATACCGTTCCCAAAAGCACTGTTTCCTTCACAGGAATAAAAAAGCTCTCATCACATCAGTGTCCTTTTGAAGACTATTAATAAGCGGTGGCAGTTTAGCAATGACTACCTGAAATTAAATAATTATGTTTTTATTTGTAGTGTTACGCAAGTTTTCTTGCACAAAAAGGTATATTTTTTTAAGCAGTTTAATGAGACTTTACAGCTCAGCTACAATACAGCATGCATGCAAATCAAATTTACTGATCGACAAAACAATGTTAATGTTTTAACTCATAATTTGTCATTATTCCAAATAATACACTTATATAAAACAGGTGCACTGTTTAAAAAACAAACTAACCTTAATTTTAGAGCCACACACCCGCTGGAATTATTTGTAGTCTCTTCGGGTACATTTAATTCCTCAGCTCTTCCAGAACAAAATTATAGCACACCACTAACCTGAAAATATGAAGTATTACAGTTAGAATATCAATTTAACAAAAGAAGAGAACTGTTATCAAAAAGGAAAAAGCAAGAGTAATATTTTATATTATTATATATTATAATCTACACCTGTAAATATTCAACGGCACCAGATGAGCACTCGCCAATGATACTTCAGTGGTCAATGTGGAGAATATTATGATGTCCATGTGCAGAGAATTTTATCTTCATTCCTTAATTTTATACAGAAGCCTGCAACAAAATAATACAGAATTGTATAAGCGTATTATAGCCAATGTCCAAGAGTTGCAATTTAATTTTCATTGGGAATGGCTTAGAGGAAGATACATGTGCCACGACATAATAATTTGTATGCAATAAAATAATGATGTGTCACACATCTCGAATCTGACCAGATGTAGATTATAAAAGGTGAAGAAGGCATTCGCTCTACTTTGTGGTGGGAGGGTACAGTGAGTCAGTGCCGTTTTGAAACAATGAAACTCTTAAAAAAGTATTTGAACTGTATTTCCACCAGGTTCCATGACAGTTTTTTCTGCAAAAAACTCCCCGTAGTACCAAGAGTTGCTTGTCATTACTACAGAAAATAAGGTGATCATGGTCCCCTGAATGGCTCCCATGGGCAATTCGCTCTGTCCTGTTGAGCGCTCGTAAAATACATCAAACAAATGAACATTAAATAAATATTGCCATTCACCATCCAAAGAAGTTTGTTATTCACAGTGCCCCGTGATTCACTGCACCCCTGCTCCCCCTTATTAATCTCACTGAGACAAAATTGTTGCTCAATAATGAAAAATTAGATATAGAAAATTATGTTAATATTTTCAATAGTATATCTTACCCACTGTTAATGTCCATCGTGTTTGAAAACACTATATATATATATACTGTCTGAACATGTTTTCCAAGGCACTGTCACTGCATTATTGCAAGTCTAGAAAAAATATGCACAGAGAAAAAACATGCAATTAGCATCACCATAGTGATGAAAAAATATACGAGCAACAATCTGCATGATAAAAATATGTTCATTAATTATTATCTTTCCTTACTGATCGACCCAATCGAGAGAAACTTCAGTCAGCTGACAATGTAGTTTATAATTATACTATGTTATTGTTATTGCACCAGAAGGAATGCTAATATACTAGACAGTTGTAACAAAGTATCAGAACACAGTAAACTGTGAAGAGTATTGTCTGGCTTTATATGTTCTGCTGCAATAAATGAACAAAACTAAAACAAAACATCAAACAGAGCAGCACTCAAAGCTGAATAGTCTATTTTCTGATATGACATTCATAATTACACAATAGCATTGAAAATTCTGATTGGCATGCTTACACAGTGAAAATAAACTTACCAAGACTCATAATCCTTTCAGTTCCTTTCTTCCACAAGTTATTAGAACTTAAAAAATAATGGATTGGAGTGGTCTTGCAGGCAAAGGTTATGGATAAATGTTTCTTCCAGAAGATTGCACACAGTTATCCACAGTGCAATGACTTCTCAGGCTGCTGGCTTAGGTGTTTTGACAGTTGGCCCAGGTTGATGGGAGGGGGGGGGGAGGGATCAGTGACATAAAAAAATAATCTCTAAACAGTCAGAGCCATCTTGGGCTGGGTTGCTCATAGTGTTAGACAAATTCAAAGGTAAGATTTATTGTATTAATGATATATTATTGCAAACATATATTGTGACCAAAGACAACTTTAATCTATATATTAAGGGATGCAATAGTGCAAAAAATATGGAAGCTGCAATTGAGGGAAATATTAGCTGTTTCTGCATGATTGCATTCCCAAGCCATTCCAGATTGTGACACCCTTATCTAATATGTCAACAAAGCAGGACAGCACTGATCTTACAGATGTGAAAGTTAAGTATCTTTTTATAGCTGGTTGGGCCCGTGGTTGGCCCTTGGCAACTATGCACAATGACTGCATATTTTTACTTCTGAATAATGACTTTTATCTTAGTTATTACCTAAAAGGAAAATGGACAGTTTTGATCACTTTTTCACGGAGATTACATTGTAAGAATAGAGTGTGATAAATAAAAAATCTAAAACCAGGGGTGCCGGAAGGAATCGCGGGCGGCAGGGGCAGTCAGATAAAAAAGGGCGAATCATATTCGCGCCAATTTCGCATGACAAAATCTAAATAGAGAGTCACTAGAAATTTTGAAAATATACTTACTGATACTTACTAATTTGTGTCTAAAACTAATAAAATAAGGCCTTAAAATGTTTTTTTATTCAAGATCTGAAGTGCACCCTTGCCCCCCCCTGCCCCCCTTGGACAAGGGCAGGAGGGGCAATTGCCCCCCCCTGTTCCGGCACCCCTGTCTAAAACTCGAGTATCTCAAAAAATTCGCAACAAATTTTTTCGATTGATACATCAAAAAAATTTTTTCTGACCTTCCTCTACATCACTGCGCTAATCGTTTTCTTGGTAAATTTTTTTTAACCCCAAAGTTTGTTCAAGCTCGCAGTGTGGAGTTTGCGCTTCTGCCTATAAAGTGGAAATTTCAGTTTTTCATGCATCTCATCCAGGCCCATATTAATTGCAGAAGAATAGACTGGCACCGAATTGGTTCTTCGATGATGATTTGCAAGCACGGATAAGCTCTCTGATATGCATTGGCCTGTCATGTTAGAGACTTATATAATATATAAGAATTTGAAACGAGAAATTTATACAAAAGCCCTTGTCAGGATGCCTCTAAATAGCCCACATTGGTGCTGCTGGGGCGTAAAACACAAACTTAAACAAACTCGCGCCCTTGTCAGGACTGAACACCACATTTAACAATGGTTTTGTCAGTAGTTCCATAAAATCCAATGAATTTGCGCAGGCTGTTTCCTGTCAATGTCCAATGGACTACTGGCCCTGAGCCAGGGCACCACTGCGGCCAATGTCATGACTGCATGGTCAACCGACCTTCTGGTTTCAAATGACCAGAAGATGGCTGCGCTGTCGAGTAGTTCAATTGCATGACCAATTAACCATATTAATTAAAAAATCACTAAAAAACCTGCAGATGTGTCTACTCCAACCAGTGTGCTATATATGACGAGGGATGACAACAAGGATCATGAAACTTTGCAGGTTGTGTGAAAAAAAAAAGGCTACCCTGTCAGCATGCCTCGGCGGTCCAACGTCGGCCCAGCGTCAGTCTGATGTCAGTAGCATCGGACCAGCTTCGGGCCGATGTTGGACCGCCAAGGCACGCTGATAGGGTATACCATTGTTAAATGTTGCGTTCTGTCCTCAGAAGGCCTTCTTGTTTACAGTTCTTGTCTCAAACTTAAAATAATATAATTCTTTGACATGACAGCCCCATGCTTATCGAGTTCACCCGTATTTTCAAGTGGGGCATATATTAAGTATTTAAATCGTAACATTAGACACCACTAAAAATAGAATTTAAAGAACGCTGACAAGATGGCAAACGTTTCCTCTATTTACCTTGGATGGTACATTTTTGATAAGTGACAGACATCGTCTGAAAGTGTCTTCCGCTTACCTTACCTTTGTGGAATAAGGTCTTATTTTCATTTTTGACATGATCATTTTGTATTAATGTTTGCTTTATAGGCACCATGTGACATGACTCATACAGCCAAATAAATTAGCTTTAAAAAATATGACTCTTCAATAAGGCAAAAGTGAAGTAGTCGTGATTCTCAAATCGCTTATGTCAATGATCAGATTATGGTGTGATTTTGTGATAACATGACATTGAAGATGTTCTAAATGATATATCTCATGACTGATATGTCTTAATTTTATCTCATGACTCATTGCCTATCTTCAGGTATATAGCACATGAGTCAAGATGTTTTTCAATGCTCAAGTGGACTGATAAGGAAACCGCTCCTAAAAATATTAAGCAGGTTATCATGTGATGCCTACAAAGGAGTGACCCTAATTGAAAGTAAACTTTTGTTTTGATTGATAAAAAACTTAACTTAAATCATAGCAATGTATGAAAAATGTAGTCCTCAAGGGTAGAACTTCCTGACATTTATGAATCCCCCCCCTCCCCCAAAGAAAAGGTTATTATGTGATCCTTTTATTCAGAAAAAAAAAAAACTTAACTAATAGACATGTATGCAAATGGTAGCCCTCAAGGGTAGGACTTTGTGACATACATGAAACAGTTCCCAAAAAAAAGTTATGATGTGATGTCTTTACGAATGTGGCTTCTGAATTGGAAATGTTGGTGGTTTAATTATACTTTAGTAGACAACTTAAATTATGGACAGTAATGATAAGTGCAGCCCTCAGAAGGTGGCGAAAGCACAGCAAACATCTCAGTTCATTTTCAAGGGAAGATAGTTAAATTTTGAAAACTTATTTCTGACACCAAGAACACTTGGCCTCATTTTCATCAAGAGAGTTGAGCCCCGTTATTTTTCTGAATTTAATGTTTGATAGTGAAAAAAAATTACAACAGAGTGATCTTGAAACATTTTTTTTTAGATTTTTATCCATTAATAACAATAAAGCTGGATAATAATGTGAATTTTTATAGGTTATCAGTGATATGTGAAAGAAAACAAAATGACAATACAAATTTAGATAATTAGTCACTGAAGGTGTTATTTTCACATAAAATCCAAAACAAAAACCAGTGTTTATGAAAAAAATATATATATACGCTAACAAATATGTACCACGGCACTTCAGCAAAGTAGATTCTCTGGGTGTACCACAGAGAGTGACAGTGGCTATAGCGAAGTCAGATGGCTTGTACCTGGTGATATTAGAAATTTAATCTTCAGGAAAACTTCCACTAATGCTTTCCAAGAGTAATAAGTATAACACCCCCCCCCCATTCTATTTTTATAAGAAAAAATGTTGGTTTCTTTAATCCTTGGTCACGAAAATATAAAATTGATGACTGAATTTTCCAAAAAAAGATGTCCTATTTTTTGGTCTCTTCCTGGTTCTGCAAGCATGCACATGTAAAACACACAGCACATGACAACTTGAACAGCATGTGACTATTACTGTTGATATATGAAAATGTTTACTTTGATTTTATGTTTGATTAAACAGGATAGTATAGGCCTAAGGGACCGTTCAGAATTTATGACTGGGGGGTGGGAGTTTTGCCAGAACTTCCCGTCAAAAATTGATGTGGATTTTTAGTACCCCACCCCTAGGTTTCATGCGTATTTTTAGTACTCCCCCCCCTCGACATACAAAGCAATGCATACATATATTGTTATACATGTGCCCCTTGTACAGTCGCGTGAACAGATTCGCGGACTTTTGCACGTGAAAATGCTTGGTCAACCTGAATATATGCGCGTTTTTAAACATTTTTGTTTTGTTAAAATTTATTTCTTACATGTTGTCAAAAATCGGGCAAAACTCCCAACCCCCCCCCCCCCAGTCATAAATTCTGAACGGTCCCTAATGTGAAAATCTAATTTGATGAGGATGCTAAATACTTGCAGCTGTATTTGTTGCACGATCTGTTTATCTTTTGCACGTTTTGGTGAATCAGGAATTATTCAATAATTTTGAAGTAAAATACTGAGCAGTTTGCAGAGGCACATGATGATAAATATATTCCCTGCATTGACTGCTTCCCAAATTGATCTATAATATTATCACAGTAATGCAGGGGGCCTCCGGCCAGCTTAAAGCTGTCGTATCAGTTCTCTGTTGATCCAAATATCTGACTCCATTTCAAATTAGCTTACTTAGTCCTTTCTATTCATAGTACAACAGACAGTCACAGTTGTGGTTCATTCTCAGTGGTATCTCTCTCCAACCTGTTCCCAAAACCAATCTGATCTTTTATTCCAAAAAAAATTCACTTTATCTAGTTCACAGCATTGCAATAATAGGGCCTTTGATTTAGGCCAATCAGAGACAACAATGCAATGCATTAAAATGAGGGCCCAGTCATGGGTGACCTTGACCAATGGCTGGGCAGAGGGGTAAAATGGGTTGTGCCCTCATATCCCAAGTAGACACATTAATTGGGTTCAGTAACACTGATCTTAGCCAGCATTAATTGCCTAATTTAAGTAAATGTTCAAACAATTTACATAAAGACTTAAAAGTTAAAGTAAACCAATTAAATTTCCCTAATCCAATTAAGAGCCAGTTTTTCTAAGAGTCAGGCAGGGTGTGCTACTCACCCGACTCAGATTTTGTTCATAATTTTTTTCTTGGTAAACCATTACTAAAAAGTGGGAAAAATTGCATTTTTAGACCTCCATACCTTCTCGGTTATTTTTAGGGGCCCTTTCAAATATAAGTCAAAAATTTGGATTGTGTCAAAGTCCAGATTTCAAATCCAATTATCGCAGTACCTTCTTGGTGTACCTATGTTATATTTGAATGGCCAAATATATGGACCCAAAGGTATCATTTGGTATCGCATTTATGATGATTGACTCGGGGCGCAGGCAACAGGGGGCGCTCAAAGTCACTATTTCAGTCAATTTTAAGCTGAATTGATGGGGCCTATGTGGCTTGGGCCCTTGGTGTACCTCAATGTTTTGTGCATGTATATGGAGGAGGGGACCTCCATTACAAGTTTACATCAAAATTAGAATGGTACACTAAGGGCGCATCTCCACAGGGGGCGCTGTTTCCTATAAAAAAGTGAAATAGACCCTTTTTCAGGGCTCTGTAGCTCATTGCGCCCAGGGTCAACAGCACGGTGAGCATGTCTGTCATGTGCTCTAACATCTCAAGTTTACTGTGGTGTAAGCATCTCTTAGGTACTTTTAACCATTCTCTTTCCAGAATTTTTTTAAGGTACCACATATGACGATTTTTCAAATATTCAAAAAATCACCAGGACGCCCGCAATATGAATGGAGATAGTCTTGCAAGTCATTTCTCGAATAAATTTTGGTTGTTGGGATATATTTTGCTCCAAATAGTGTGAACACGCAAGTAGGGGGCGCCACAAGTACCTCAAAATGTTTATTTCTTCCATTTTTCATGTTTGCTGATGCTGCATTCATCTCAGTTGTGGGACGCCAATATCAAAACAGGCAATTTAGCATGCCACTGCAATTTTCTATATACAGTGTCACCTGTAAGTAAATAAATGTGTAATGTTTTGCTGTTGGGTAAATACTTTACATCCTCAACCTTAATTGCTCAGTGAAACAAGCATACTCTTCTGAAGAAATGAAAACATACAGTTTTATAAAAAATGATATTTGAGGCACCTGGGATACGAATGGTCGCAATTTGTCTTTACTCTTGCTCTGGCATCAGTTCCATATGGCATATGGGTCAAAATAATCTTAAGTGAGTGAACCCCCCTCAAATTTGAATTTGCCTTGGCCATGCCTAATTCTGAGTACATCAAAGAAAATTGGTTGCCATTGTCATCCCATCCACCTTAAATATTGGCCTTTATGACCCAGTTTGTCTTTATCCCATTGAATGACAATTCAGACTTACACAATCAGGATGATAGAATTGATCCAATACCATTGGCTCAATGCTATCATCCTGCTTGTGGAAGAGGCAATGGCAAAACATCACCAGTTTCACTTCCTTACGAGTTCTACTCTAGCGATATGCCAAAATGTCATTGACAATAGACCGTTTTTAAGTTTAAGTTGTGAAAGTTTGTTTATTCATTTTTAAAGCTAAATTCCTTAAATTTAGGCGCATTACATCCAAGACTGCACTAACTTGATTATAGACAAAGAGGAAAGTAAAATTTCAAAAATGTGTGTGAAAAGCAGTTCACATGTTGGTAGAAATGTAAAAGATGCATCATCATAACAAATAATAGGAAATACATTATTTGTATATATATTAGTTTTAAAACTCAATTACAAAGTATGAATTTAAGTATAAGCCGTCTTGATAACTATACCAAACCAAAGACATGGAAATGTATACAGTAATGCCCCATACATTGGGAAAGTTAGTGAAGTCTGAGATGTAATGAACACAAATTTTATGGAATTGAGCCTTAAAAATGTGTTACCAAACTATTATAGCTGAGAGCTTAAAATGGTCCATCATAAATGCGGTGTCTGTTGATCACTGAAACAAACTGACTGTCAGTAGGTTAGAGTCCCATAAATTACATCAATGCAGCACCAGCAAGCATGAAAAACAGGAGAATTATCTATTTTAGGGGTACTTGTGGCGCCCCCTACATGCGTGTACACACTATTTGGAGCAAAATATATCCTAACAACCAAAATTCATTAGAGAAATGACTTGCAAGACTATCTCCATTCACATTGCAGGCGTCCTGGTGATTTTTTGAAAATTTGAAAAGTTGTCATATGTGGTACCTTAAAAAAATTCTGGAAAGAGAATGGTTAAGAGTACCTCAGAGATGCTTACACCCCAGTAAACTAGAGGTGTTATAGCACATGACAGGCATGCTCACCGTGCTGTTGACCCTGGGCGCAATGAGCTACAGAGCCCTGAAAAAGGGTCTATTTCACTTTTTTATAGGAAGCAGCGCCCCCTGTGGAGATGCGCCCTTAGTGTACCATTCTAATTTTTATGTAAACTTGTAAAATAGGTCCCCTCCTTCATATACATGCACAAAACATTGAGGTACACCAAGGGCGCAAGCCACATAGGCCCCATCAATTCAGCTTAAAATTGACTGAAATAGTAACTTTGAGCGCCCCCTGTTGCCTGAGCCCCGAGTCAATCATCATAAATGCGATACCAAATGATACCTTTGGGTCCATATATTTGACCATTCAAATATAACAGAGGTACACCAAGAACGTACTGAGATAATTGGATTTGAAATCTGGACTTTGACACAATCCAAATTTTGGGTCTATATTTCAAGGTGCCCTCAAAAATTACCTAAAAGGTATGGAGGTCTAAAAATGCATTTTTTCCAACTTTTTAGTAATCAGTTAGCAAGGAAAAAATTAAGAACAACATCCGAGTCGGGTGAGCATTCTACATTCCAAAATGTGCACCAGTCATTCTTTACAGGCTGTTATTAGATGCAGCTTGACACTATTCCAAACAATCAAATTAAAGTATATTGCTGGACATTGTCCAAAGGACATGCAAACATGGCCCCAGACAATGGTCAGGCCAGATGGCTGTTCTATTACACAAAGATAAAAGTTTAAGTAAAATTAAGTTACAGTAATTAAAGGTAAAATACAGTCTTTGGTCAGTAAAAGTAAAACAGTATTAAAAGATAGTAATATATATCATAAAATGACATCCCAAACTTTGCAATGGATAGGTATGCTGTGAACTAGCCAATTGGCTCCAGGCTTAACACTATTTTAGCACAAAAAAATTACATGAAGATATTATGCTACAACCATCTGAATGGCAAAATACTTTTTGGCCATTTTCTCAAATCTTACTTTTTTATTGATGCTCAATCATTTTGAATGCATCTGCCATTTACAGGATGTGTATGTTAGGCCCTGTATGTGCATGGAAATTATGAGCAGATGGGTATCATATTATGATGATCAATATGAGGCTGACCTAAAGCTAGTGAGCTAGAATGTTTTTTTAACCTCATTTTGTGATTGCTTGTGATATATTATTGATCTATTATGATATATTATTTTTCTCCATCATATGATAAGAACCATCTTATTTATTGAAATATATCTTATCATTGTAGTTAATCAATTAGGCCTCTTACTGTATCAGAAGTATCTTGCAAGTCTCGTGAAATACAGTGACTCATTCTCCTGTGATAAGAGCCCAACGTCATGCATGGCTATCTGGTCACATGGTCTAAAGGTAAATATTCACTGGAGCATAATAAGGTCTGCTGAACAGCTGGAGGATATAAAGGAGACAGTGTCTGTGGATGTAACTCTAGTTTGTATGTTGGATAATGCAGGTGAAGGCTCTTGATAGTGCCATCAATTGAAGATTTGAAGTACAGCAGCCAGGCTTGCAAGCCAGCTGGAGAACTGCAAAGGCAATAGCAAGAGCTGCACAGACTGGAGAAGCCTATTTTACAATTTTAACATTGTTCAGTTTTGAATCTGAAACGAAAGGGCTTTCTTGTCACCTCAAGGCGATTGTAAGACTGCACAGCTACAGAAAACTGTAAAACTGCCATCATTCTTCATCAATTGGTACTGGTTGGCTGACGTGATTCTTCAATTCCATTCAAACAGCGAACAGGAGAAAACAATTTACATTTATTATTGAGATCAGCAAATTAGTAATCTATTCGAAGGATAGTTTTCAAAATGGCTGGTGTGGAGAAAGAATCGTACCAGACTCGCACGGTGGACCCGCATGCATATCTATCATCCGAAGAAAAGGCCGGACCACCAGATGACGCCCATGCCTATCCAACAGCTAATGGTATCAATGAAAATGATCCGACGGTTGCCGTTCCCCAAGATCATGACTTGATCGACGGCGCTTCACCCGCCAAGTACGGCATGCCGGGAGAGTACAATCAGCAAGGCTACATGCCCCCTGGTGCAAGCAGCAATGGAGGGTACCAATCTGGTGCGCCCCCTATAATGCCTTCGGAAGTGGACGTCCTCGCGCCCACCTCCAGTAAGAGGGGATACTGCGACACCTATATTCTCGGCATTGGATTGGGATTTTTCGGAGCCCACCACTTCTACCTCAGACGCCATGGCTTCGGAGTCGCTTACTTGCTCACTTTCGGCTTCTTAGGATGCGGCTATGTTGCGGATCTGTTCCGGATCCCGTGTTTAGTCAGACGCTACAACAAAACAATCGCTAAAGGAAAAGTTGACAACAAGAAGCGACTGGATGATGCCTACGTTTGCTGGTTTCCTTTGGGATTGTTTGGTAAGAAAATTCAGATATGCTTGTACTCTTTTAAGATTTGACACTCCTCCGATTAAAGCTTTCTCTGGAGAATAAAGGTTGACATTTTATTGTTATTTGAATAGCATGTTGGGAAATGATAAATCAAAAACAGTATTGGTCTCCTTGGCTTTTCTATAATAATTATTATACTTATTGTATGCATTGCTGACTGGGTAAAAAGTGGACTTGCCTATGTTATATTTATGTATTCATTTATAGCTATTCTATTCTTTTTAAACCCACAGGAGCACATCATTTCTACTTGGGCCGGACAGGATGGGGTATTCTGTATCTATTCACGGTCGGTCTATTTGGACTTGGTTGGCTCATAGATGCATTCTACTTGCCTCACTTGGTGAAGAAAGCCAACGAAAAAAGAGCTGTGGAAGTCTTCCTTGAACCGGAACGAAAATCATACCTGACCACCCATTTGCTCGCCCTTTTCCCGTTCTCTGGGCTTCTTGGAATCCATCATTATTACGTTGGAAATTACATCTTCGGTCTCTTCTACACCCTTACCCTGGGCAACTTGGGCGTCGGATATATCGTTGATTGGTTCCGGGTCCCTCTGATTGTAAAGAGGGCAAGAGCGCCCAGCAGAAATATGATTGGTCATGAACGGTGAGTCTCCCAACTAATTTGTCCTTAGGCATCCTAAGTTTGCTAACTACAGTACTGTGCAAAAGTCTTGAGCCACCCTCACATTTCTTTTTTTTTTACATTCGCTGTTTTGTTGCCTCCTCCTGCACATGTTATCGCTGGTTTAATTAATTTTTTTAATTCAAATTTGAATTCATCACTCCGAAGGATATTTTGCCATTGATTTTCTGTCCAATGTGGTAAAGGTACATATTTATAGAATGAGCTGAAAATTTGCTGGTGACTTCTGCTGTGCATGCATCATACTGCAATACCAAAACAAGGTCAAGCTGAATCTAATAAAGTTACCTGAAACACCCTTGTGGTTGAGGTATAATAAGTTAAATTAAATTCTCAACTATGTTGTGTATATTCTTCCAGAAAGGCTCTTTTGGATGAAGCCTACCTTATGGCCTTCCCTCTTGGCTTTATTGGTCTGCATAACTTCTACTTGCGTCGATACGGCTGGGGCGTGCTTTACCTCTTCACCGTTGGTTGCTTTGGAATCGGATGGCTGATCGACCTGATGAGACTACCTTGCATGGTGCGCCAGTACAACAAGACGCTGGAAGAAACAGTGGGTGCTAATGCACCCGCGGGTGGCATTGTCAACCCGCAGATGCTCCAAGATCCCGTGGGTGAACAGCAGAAGGCTATGGACCAAGCTGCTGTGGTTGATGTGGGTGATGCTGGACCCGCGGGTATTGGAGGATATCAAGCTGGAGCGGGAATGCCTCAAGGAGCCATCTTTGCCACCAACCTTCAGCCGGGCTATCCTTATCCACCTAATGTCATCGCTGTAGCACCATATGGCCCACCAAGTGAGTGTTTTATTGATAATGTACTACAATGTACTGTGCTACTTTCAAGGGGCACACAATGTTGCTAATTTGCATCATCCCAAGTCACGCCATGACAAAATGGCCCATAACCTTTGCTAATTCATGAATACTTAATTAACTGACCCAGTTTTGGCTCAGCCAATCAGGGACTGCTACATCACAGTTTGAAATTGTTGCTTCTGTTTCACACAGTTACAAATGGAGAAATTGTGTATTGTTGAAAGTTGCTATCACAGTTCCGAAAATTCCATTGAATTATGTATTTCCACAGTTCTGAAATGAAACTGTTTGAAAGTTTGCTTGTTTTACACTGTTTTTCTTAGTTGCCAGTAATCCTCTAAGTGTCCATAATCGGACTAAATCTGCCTGCAAAATGCTTATGACCTAAATAAGCAGCCAATCACAGAAGAGGTTGGAAATAGCAGAAAGCCCTGTCCATTTTAGCAGGGCTTGCGTGTGGAGGATGCTAATTTGCGGAGAGCTAGTCTGCTGTCACGTAGAAATGTATGGTAAAATTTATGTTGCCACAAAGTGAATACCACTTAAGATATTTCACAAATTTGCCACAATGTCGCATGCTAACATCACATCTTGACGAGGCCTCTTATTTTCTCTATTTTGGGCTTATTTATGAAACCTAACTTATTTCAAAATTCAATTGCAAAATTCTTAGGCATCTAGAGGCCATAGATGGTCGACCCAACCAGTACAAATTTACCAGTTTCTCTATTTACAAGTAGCTTTCCTGAATTATTTTCATACAACCCAAAAAACAATTTATCAACAACTCTCTGAAGTTAAAAGGTTTATTCAAGCAGAGTTTTTGTACAAATATCTTGATCCATATCAATATTGTCAAAATCTATCTTGGCGTTCGCGTACATTGCAATCTATTGCGCAAAACAAATTCTTGCCATTAATGGGTCGAGGTTATCTCACTTTAACTGAAGATAATGGCTGATAACGAACTTTGTTTGGCTCTGTAAATTAGTTGTCTCATATTGTGATAAATTATTTGACAAAGTGACTTGCAGGCCACTTCTAACTTGACATTAAACCTGAATATTATTAAGAGATAAGATGATGATTCTTAGTTTACTTAGCACTTCTGGACTAATAAGACCACTTCTATTTGAAAGAACTGGATCAGATGAATATTAGTCATATTTATCAGAATCAATCAATCTGGAACTTGTCTTTTGTTCTATATCGTGCACACTTAGCAGACATTAATGATTTTTTGGATTCTCCTCTTGACTGACCCAAAATATTTTCTGCCTAAAAAAGAAAAATGTTTTAATGACTATTTTTATTCAATTGATATTATAAAAAATTGAAATTAGTTTTTTTTTCTCCTCATCCAACAAAATGATCTTGGAAAATGTGCCTCAAGAAGATCCGAGAAGCTAAAGATCAATTATGTCCGGCCTTCTTTTCAATGATGCAAAAACATTATAATTGTTTAGATTATTTATTATTTTTTCTTGAAAGAAATATATGGTTGAAGTGCAAATATTCTCAGACAAATCGTAACTTTTTTTATCGGATTTTATTAGAACATTTCGTTAAAGGTGACTTACCTCTTCCTTTCCAGATGCCTACATGCCACCAACAGCAGGATTCTACAGTCCAGACCCAGGCATGCAGCAACCAGGAATGCCGAATTACCCACCCCAATATGGCGACCCAGATGGACTCCCTTCGTACAACGATGCGATGAGCACTGGAACCATTGACAGCAGTCTTGTCAGCTCCCAGGGCGGTCCGCCTTCAGTGCTGCCATAAGAAAATGGATAGGCTTTATAATAGCCCAGACAGTCATCATCCAGATGTAAGTCTGATGTCATTCTTGACATCAAATGAAGTCAGATGTCTGCTAGGTTGAAAGGCAATAATAATGTAGTAATGTAGTCTTTATTAAATTAATGTATTGCATTGATTATATAATTATAGCGATCATAGAAACCTAGACAGTGATTTCTCTTGGGCATTTTGACTAATTTTGACATCTGAATGTCAGACTTCTTGCTGTCATTCTGATGTCAACCCAAGTCAGATACCTACTGGGTTCAAAATCAAAAATGCTGTCTTTATTAAACTGAGTGCATTGATTATAAATGGTGGTCAAAGAAACTTAGAAAGAGTTTACCCACGGGCGTTTTGACTTCCATTTGACACCAGGATGATGTCATTCAATACTACAGACTTCATCCTGATGTCATTCTGACATCATTCTGATGTCATATGAAGTCAAAAGGCCCACTGGGTGAATGCCAATTATGTATTTTTTATTTAATTAATTGAGTGTCTTGGTTGTTTAGTGATCCTGCATAATGGAACCTCTGGTTTAAGATCTACTTGTGACATTTGACCACCCTCCTGGGTTAAGTAGGAAATGTGCACCCCGGTGACACCGCACTATATGAAAGAAGTGTAAAAGAGATTTTTTGGAAATGATAATAATATCCCATAGCGTAATAGCTCTGATCGTATTGGACAATAAATAGAATGACGCATTACGAGTCCAACTCAATACTATACAACATTGGCTACAGTACATAGAAGTTGGTGTGATTTTTTATAGATTTTTTGTGTAGCTTGTTTGCTTAAAATGTAGATGAAATTAATAAATGAAAGCTTTTCGAATGAAAACAGTTGTGACATGCTCTTTCACTTTATCATATACATTGCAAAGAATCTCACAATTTTGAGTACTAATCATGTTATATTGTTGTTGGCATTTGTATATTTAGATATTTATAGGTACTCTTTTTCATGAATACTTTATTTTGTAAATATTTGTAGATACTATATTTCTGTTGGGCATTTGTCATGCTTGAACTAACATGACTGACACTGTCACAAAATTAAATGTAAATTTTAGATAATATTATGTACCACATTAATATGACTGAGCGTAACTGTGATAAGTAAATATTTCCAACTAATGTACATTTTTGATGACAATGTTGTAAATCTATTGAGGAAAATATGTTGTAAATAAATATTTAAATAAATATGAATATTTTCAAAAATATGATACTTCTTGTTTGGGGTACACAGCATCCCTTATTAACAAGTCTAATTGGATTTGATGATGCACATGTCATGTGATTCGTCCGCAACATTACAATGGGGGTATCCAAGAACCACCATGAATATTTGAATTTGAATTTATTCATTTATATAGCGCTCCTATCATGTATTCCGTTCTAAGGCGCTTTACAATTGTAGTACAATTTGTAGTTATACAATGATACATACAGTGGTGTCCTGGACAATTTTTCATCTGTGTTGGCTCCAGGTGGCGTCTTCTACTCCTGTAGT
The DNA here is from genome assembly GCA_026936325.1 of Platynereis dumerilii. Lineage (NCBI taxonomy): Eukaryota > Metazoa > Annelida > Polychaeta > Phyllodocida > Nereididae > Platynereis > Platynereis dumerilii. The sequence continues at coordinate 11,707,806 of JAPTHN010000009.1, forward strand.
TCACATTTTCGGGGATCCAGGCATCCAGTCATTCCATGTGGAGTCTGGATGGGACATTTCGCTGCATACATCAGACAGGAGGGTGAATCCCTGCCTACACAATGGCCGCCCTCCCCTGGCCACAACTGCCTTCAACTCACTCCAATTTATTGCCAGGACCGGGTTAGAACCCGCGTCCTCTCAGGCCAGTGGATTCAAAATCAACTACTGTAACCATTAGGCCACGGAGGAACATATCTTCTATCATATCTCTTAAACATAAATTTTCTCTAGATGGCAGAGGAGCCTGTTCGGTTTTTTGACATCCAATTTTTTTGGCTTGGAAAGTCAACTCAACGTGAGTTACAATATTGAAGAGGCTGTATGATAAGTTAGAATGAGATTGGGCAGGAGCACGCGTGAAGTCACCAATAGGAATGGGCCTTTCATGTTTTATAAATAAGAGTCTGAAATGAGAAATGTAAACAAAAGGTCTTCTGTTGATTGAACATTCTATTAGTATATTTAGTAGTGGTTTAACCAATTTCTACACACTAACTGCAATGTTTCATGACCATTGCGGTCATCCCTCACCATCTAGCACACTGATTGGAACAGGCACATCAGTACTTCTATAAAATCCTATGAACTTGTACAGTTAGATTTGTTGTTTATGGCCAATGGCCTCACTGGTCTGCAACTGGGGAAAAAGCCTTAAACTGGTCACTTGAGTTTTCTAATTTTTAAAATAACATGAAGAGGGCAGCACTGTCTAATACTCACAATTTCTAAGGATTCTAGTGTGACAGGATTCTTGAATACCCAACCATACCTCCATATAACCTAACCAGGTGCAGAAGAGGCGTAAAATCGAGGGCACCCACAATCACAGTATTGTTTCTGTTGCTCCAACACTGCCAACAATGACTTATCCAATATCTCAAAAGCTGAGTAATTACTCATTCTTTCAAATTTATCATCAAAAAATAATGTTTGTTCAATTTTCGATATTAACAAATGACATTTGCTTTAAAAATGAATGACACTTCCTTTGATATCTTACCGGCATTAGCAGAAGTCTCTTCACACCCAGCCCTAGTCGGTTTGTGCCGTAATTTTGCCACAGCAAACTTCAGGCTTACAAACCATCCTTTACATCCTCGATCTTGGGGAACCTGACTCGCAATCCACGATGTACCTGGATAAGTCGTTCTGCAACTTCTCTGAAATCTTTGTCAGCCGGGTACACTCCATATTTGAATATTTTGTAGTGCAATCTCTTAAGTATACTAGTTGCTTTCGAGAGGGCATGTTGCTCAGTAGGACTTCCATTTCTTTTCTCAACTTCGGTTTGTATATCTATTTCAAATTGGGGAATTGGAAACAGGGTGGGCCACTGTTGTTTACCAGGACTGGTGATTGTGACTAGATTGTCAGACAGTTGAGAACAACTATCAGACGGATGTGAACTACTATCATTGGACAGCATCTTGCCATTGATGTTAATTTGCTTTCCTGATATTCCTAGCAATTGCACAAAACACAAACTCACCAACCCTTTAGTGTATTCATTATTTCACACGTCAATTTGCCTCGTTTCTACGGGGGAGGGTTTGCCTAGCGGTAGCGTACTGGACTGCCAATCGCTGGGTCCAGAGTTCGATTCCAGCTCTTGCCGGGTCACCTTGGCCTATGTTGGACGGCTGTTTCAATCATCCTTCTCCTCATTGCTGTGTCCTCCTGCTGTCCTAATTAGCCTACCAAGTGCATAAATACAGGACGTAAAGCCCCTATCATCCATCGCCTGCTTCATGTTGCTCCCGTCTCCCTATCCTTTGAACATTAACGGAATTTGAGGAGATCACCTGGCTGTTTACCTGCAGCCGTCTTTATCGGACTTTGGTCGTAGAAGATGCGTAACATTTTGCTGGTTTGCTACAGTTATTGAGACCAGAAATACGGTGTTGTAATTCATGACTTCTTCGCAGTGCTGTCTTCACAGACCATGAAACAGCATAACTTCTGAGGAATCTTAAGTGACTTGACTCTTGAATAACCAACGATACCTCTATATAGCCTAACCAGGTGCAGAAGAGGTTAAAATCCAGCTCATCCACACTCACAGACTTGAGTATTGTTTCTGTTGCCATGACAATGCCGACATGAATTTCTCCGATATCTCAAAAGCCTAGTGATTATGCATTTTTGCTGAGTTGTCGGGAAACAATTATTCATCATTCAATTTGCAATAGTGGTGAATGTCATTTGCTTTAACATCCCATTTATAGGCATCTATAAACATTTGCCATTAATTAATTTTAATTTGCATTCCAGATATTTCTAGCGATTGTGAACTTCTTTCTTCAATGGACAACAAGCTGCATGTCTTCTTTAAATCATGCTAAAAAAATAAAGAAAAAAACACATGTTACAAATAAGATGCTTTTTAACTGGGGACCTGAATGGGAAGCTTTCCAAACTGAAAAAAGTTCTAAATGACTGAAAGAGGTTGTATTTTCTTGGGAGTTTATCGCTTTGTCTATGTTTTCTTTTTTGGTGAGGTCCACCAGAGTGATGAATCTTGTATTAAGCTATATTGCAACACGCATTTTGTCCTGAACAATGAATCTTGATGAATGATCGGTTTGTTCTGGCACCATCCATCATGCAGTAATAAATGTTGAAGCCTTTCTTTCCAGGGTTTTCACAACTTCCGTGAATCTGTCACTCATTTCAGTGTGATCAACTGTCGTCGTTGGAAAATGTGCAACAGGAAATTTAAATCTGTGATGCCCATAAAGTCAAATTACAGGACATGGTCTGCAAACTTCATAATAATTATTATATCACTGCTGAACACACACAATAATTATCTTAACACAAACATAGCATACACTGGAAGTAATTGGGGATCGTCGCAGGTGTGAGGTCCACACATACCAAGCGGTTCCACTCTTCCAGAAGATGTGCTTGCATGGAAGCTGCTTAGTAACGAAGAAAGCACACTTGCAGTCAGTCACTGTTGTTTCATAAGAGTCCTTCATGACTGCTCTGTCGACCTGTTGGAGCTGCTGAATCACATGCTTTGCCACAAAGGAACTTGCGTAGTCCTTGTACTGCCATTCGACATCTCCGCACAGCTTGTTGTGAATTTTCTGTAAAGTCCTCAAGTACTCTGCTGCGAGAGTCATGTTTCGATCTAGATAGTCTTTCATTTTCTGGTGGAATGACTCGAGTCGATTTGTTGTCATGCTGCCAAGATGAGATACCGTGTTGACCTTGTGTGCCGACCACATCTCCTGGCAAGGTTTCCATTTTTATCGAAATAGTCTCTAAAGTTCTGGTGAGCGGCATCAACCATCTGATCATACAGTTCGTCAAAAATATCTTGCAAGCAACGTCAAAAATATCTTGCGTGCTTGCGTAGACCAGTTTCTCGATAAACTGTCTGACGGTTGTCTTCTGATCACGATCGATGATCTTCGCAGTCTCTTTACGAAATGTCTTTAACGTATGGAAGGCACAAAGGATAACAAGAGTGTCCTCGAAAACAGCTCTGGCACTCGTGATCTCGCTGAAATCCTTGTCGACGACGACGCAAGATTGAAGCCTGTCGGTGTTCTCGCGGTAAGACTGGAGCGGGAACTGGATGATGTCTGTAGTCTCATGTGCCGTGAATGCTTGAGCAATAATGACTCCATTCCCGTCACTCCCTCGTCCAAGAATTGTATAAAGCAGCATGTTGCGGTTGTTGACCCTGTATGTCCCATCTAGTAGAAGGACATCACCCTAACGAGAAGCATGTGCAACCATGCCAGATGTCTGGAAGAAGATGACCTCTTACGTGTGGTCCTCGGATCTTCTTAGCTTTACGGAAGCACCAGGGTCCTTCGAGACAAGATTGTCCAACACGTTCGTAACGTCGGCCCAGTTGTCTGGGTTCTGGTTGCGAATCTCCTGTTTCAGATTGTGGATATCTTTGTTGGTGACCTGCAGTCTTGCACTTCTTTTCATAGAAAACTATCCAAACAGACAAGGTGGACATTTTAAGAAATGAAGTTGTAGGTTCGAGGGACTCTGGTTTCTTTTCATCCATGACTTGTAAGTTTAAGGTGCCCGTGAGTTCATGCAGGAATTTGAACATTGTTTAAGGTAAGGTCTGCCAGAACTTTGAATGCTGTGTTAAGTTATATTGCAACACACATTTTATCCTTAACAATGCTTCTTGATGAATGATCGGTTTGTGCTGGCACCATCCACCATGCAGTACTGAATGTTGAAGCCTTTCTATCCAGGGTCTTCACTACTTCCATTTGCCAAGCTGTTCAATATGGTCAGCTGTAGTTGTTGGAAAATGTGCCACAGGAAACTTAAAACCGGTGATGCCCACAAAGTAAAATTGCTGGTCATGGTCTGCAAACTTCATCTCTTTATCATTGCTAGTAAATCCAATAAGGACCTGTACATTTGTATTTTCAGTGCCTCTAAGGCAAATGGTGCCTCTGAATAGCCCACTCTGGTGCTGATGGGGTATAAAACACAAACTCACTAACTCTTCTGTATTTTCATGTCATCAAGCATAAATCTGCCTTGTATCCCACTGCAGGAATTTTATTATTTTTTTGCTAACATAAGCATTCTGATACTTTAGTACTGATGCTTGGATCTGGTTGTAATGAATTTTTTCAATCTTGACAAATGTCTTGTCGAAACAAAAAGGTGTGTATGAATTAAGAAAGCATGTATGGATTTTATAGGCTTGCAAAGACCTTGTACATTGGAGAACTACTATTCCTGCCACAGAGTAATGAGCCACATGGAAATGGAATCCAGTAAGTCCTAAAAACATAAACTGCAAATTCTAACTTGAAGCAACCTTGTCTACAATGGAAAACTACTGGGTTCCTGTCACTGAGCAATATGCAGTTTGGAAGTGATTACCGGGTAATTCCTGAGAACAACACTTGAGGAATCTCGCTTGCAAAGTCTTGCTTCTAATGATATAGTTTTCTACTGTGGAAGATTTTTTTGTTCCTGCCACAGAGTAATGAGCTACATGGAAGTGGTATCCAGTCATTCCTAGGAACATGACCTGCAGTATTTCACTTGCAATGACCTTGTTGTTCTCTAATGTTGCAGACTGCTGTGTTCCTGTCACAGAGTACTGTGCAATTTGGAAGTGAAAACCTGTTATTCCCAAGAACATCAACTGCAGAATCTCACTCGCAATGTCCCTGTCTTCCACTGTTGATATGAACTCCCTAGATACAAACCAAGGATGTCTCCAAATAGCCCATCCATCCATCCTGTCGCAGAGTGCTATACAATCTATCAATTAAGTCCAAGCCCATTTGGGCCATGGACACAACCAGCTATTAATAGATACTTAAGTCTCACATCTGTAAGATCAGTCCTGTCCAGCTTTGTTGACATAAGATAAGGGTGTCACAGTCTGGAATGGCTTGGGAATGCAATAATGCAGAAATAGCAAATATTTCCCTCAATTGCAGCTTTTATATTTTTTGCACTATTACCTCCCTTAATATATGGATTAAGGTCGTCTTTGGTCACGATATATGTTTGCAATAATATATTATTAATACAATAAATCTTGCCTTTGAATTTGTCTAACACTATGAGCAACACAAACCAAGCTGCCTCTGACTGTTTAGAGATTATTTTTTCCCCCAGCCCATCCTACCCCCAGAATACAGGGTGGTCAAAAAAAACTTTACAGTTGATATTTCATTTTCCAGGCTGCCATGATTGAGTCAGTGCCTGGGTACTTATTGTGTATACAAGCCAAGTATGTTAGGTCTTTGGAAAATTGGTTAATAATTAAAACGGTTCATAACTTTTTTGCTAGCAGACAAAATGGAAGCCGGGAGTACTCCTGCGTGTTTACTACTGTGGGTTGCTCATGGCCCATCGGCAATTTGAAGCTAATGAGCTTCACAGGACAACATAAATACAACATAAAATGAAATTGAGAAGACGGAGGCACAATTCAGCACAAACCAGAAGGTGCTAGAGCAAGTTCAGACTTCACTATGGCCATTATAAGATTTTAAAACAAAGCCGTCTGAAGGTGGATGATCAGGGTTTTGAAATCACATGAAAAGTACATATTAACATCTTGAAAGAGCGTCTGAAGCCCTGGATAGATAAGACATACAGTGCTACAGATAATTTCATCTTCAAACAAGACGGGGCATTAGCCACACTCCCTTGGAAAGCCCAGAACTGGATCATGGCTCGCTCTGTCAAATTTCTCGGCGGGACAATATAGCCCCTGTTATCACAAGATCTCAATCAATGTGATTATTCTGGGTGGGCAAACTTAGAGGCAGATCCCTGCAAGACACCACAGACTTTAGTTACTAAATAAAGGCATCCATTACGTTTTTACGTGAAAAATGGACACAAAGTTAAATTTTTGACACCTCTGCATCATTTAGGCCCACTGCAAAAAAGTCATCAGTCCAAAAGGACCTCCGAATGAATAAATTATCCCTAGAAGTGTTATTCTTTGCAATACAAGCTGTTTTTGCATTGACAAATAGGCAATTGTTACAATGAGCGTCATCCAAACAAATATTCATAAGTGTAAAGTTTTTTTTTGACCACCCTGTAGTAGAGGACCCCACCATAGTTCCCGTGACCACTTGAGTGGGAGCAATTTTTGAATGTTGATCCAAGTTTGTGAGGTCAAAACAAAAAATTTTGGCCGGGGCGCCCCTCCAGAAAGTGTGGGCTAACTCCACCAGGCGGCCATTTTCAAAATGGACGCCGATAATCAAAATTTTGTTATATCTCTGCTTCTAATTGGTCTAGGATGATAATCTTTGGGTCAAAATATATGTTTTTGGGGCCAAGAAATTCAATGGTCACCATGAGAATTGTCTATGACTACCACCAGGGGGCAGAATAAGGAAATGTATGAGAAAAATAGCTAAAATACAATATATTCGGGCCAAAACCTAACACATGCAGAATCTGTAAAAGTGAGCAAATGACAGTTAAATTATAATCTTTTCATACCTCTCAAAATTACATAGTGCGAAGGAATTATATTGTCACTCATCAGCAGGAAAAGTACCAACCCTGTGAGTTTGTGAGCTCATAAAAATGCAAAAAATTTGTGAAACAACTGAAACATGTTGTCGTAAGTATGTGTTATTATCAACTGAAGACTTAGTAATCATTTCCAGAGTCCTTATTTCAGTCATCTGTGCAACTATCTTCAGACTATCTACGCTCTATAATGTCCACCTGTGCCATAGCGCCACTGAGATTCTCTGTCAGTGCAGGCTTGGAATAACGAATAGAAGTGCATTCGTCCTTCAAGGCGTCATCGATTTCCGAAATAAAAGGGATTAAGGTCTGGTTTGTCAATGTTGAAGTAAAGGGGGATCAAGAAATTTCCATACAGAACATAAAATTCAGGCAAATCCTAGGCTGTGTGGTTATTGCCATGGACTTTTGTCTGAGGTTCTTCTATTACAGAGTGATTGTCCGACTGATTTTGTCTCCGTACTTGTATTGGATAGTGAAGGGAGTCATGTCATCTGGCATCCCTTTCTTGGCTGGAGGCCTAGGATATACAATGGTTAGCATGCCCGCCATGTTCAGAGGTTATCATTATAATGATTGGTATGATTGCCGTCCTCTGAATCAACCATATCAAACCTAAGACTGCCATTTTCCCCGAATGTGTGAGCAACAATTGAAAAAGAGCAGTGTCATCTTCAATATGGCTGCATTTTGCTCCTGTAGGGAGATTCTCACTGTTCCTATGGAATATATCAGTTCTGTGTTGCCAAAGATTCTGGACAAAGCAGTTGACTGCCTCTTCAGAAATATTAGAAGCTTTGTTACTTGAGGTGCCAAACAGCTCAGTCTACTCAGCACGATGGGGAAAGCTATCTGTTACTCCATACGGAAGATGTCTCTGAACCCATTCACAGATTTCAAAATTCAAATGCATCCACACCAATCATTCACAATGTCTGATCAGTGCGGCTGCATGTGGATCTTCATATCACATAGAGCTTGTCTGACCATTCAGGTATATGCGGTTCTATCTTGTTTGTTTGCCTGTTCTGCAGATGGAACAGCTGTATACCTCATCAACCTCAAGTCAATTAGTGCTATGTGGCCACAACTAATCTCATAGGGCATCGAGATGGAGAACATCTACCATTTTGGATTTCTGAGTCTTCCTTGGTTGTCACTTGTTATGTATTTGCATCTGTGATTCATCACATCTTCAAGTTATACTTTTCTATCATTCTTTATTCTCAGTTACTATACCTCACATTTTATTTTTTCCAGTCTGTGCTCCTTTAGAAAGTTTAGAGGACAGATTATAGTTGGAGTGCCTTTGTGAGTTCATTTTATGCTCACATGAAATGATTTGTAGGAAGAGAATGATCTTTGCAGAACAGTAAAAATTGCCTGTGGCCATCATTGTTTGTTGATTCAAAATCTTCGCAAGACTGTCCTTAGTTGGTAAAGCAAATGGAGCACACTTAAATCTTTATGCCTTCCTGCAGCCAATTGGGCACCACTGGCTTTGACTGTGATGATGCACTTAAATATTAGAAGAGATCATTGGTCTGAAGCCTTACTAGTCATGATGAATAAACAGTATGATATCCATAAAGATGGGGACAGGAGGTAACAGATGAAAAAATATGTGAATGGATTCAGAAACATCTTCAGTTGAGCAGCAGATAGCTTTCCCAATCCTGCTGTGTAGATTGAGCTGTTTGGCAACTTGAATAACAAGGGTAATTAACTACTTTGTCGCGAACCTTTGGTAACACAGGATTGATATATTTCATAGGATCTAGCTGTGAGACTCACTACAAGAACAGAAGTGGCTGATCACAAATGCAACCATATTGGAGCTTACTCTTCTCTTTTTCATTTGCTCGCAAATTCGAAGAAAATGGCAGTCTGATGTGTTGGTTCAGAGCAAGCTGAAGTCATGAAAATGTCAACACACATATGGCTGACAAGGCCAGTGGTACCCTGGGACTTCAGAAAAGGAATACCATCGTTGAGCTTTCATTCCCTTTGTTCAAAATAAGTTGCTGAAATTAGTGTGCCACTGCATGTGAACTCTGTCTGCGGAACAACTGCAGCTTTCTTCGATGGTGGCAAGATGGTGATATTGGACAAGGCAACTAGTAAGGAAGCACAGAATAACCAGAATTCCTTTCAAGACAATAATATAGTAATACTAATATATTATGATTTTATATAGTGCCCATTCCAGATAAATCTGCTCACCGGCGCTCACCATACTGAGCGGCAATCATACCAATCATTATAGTGATAACCTCTGGACATTTTGAACCCACTTCCTCAAGTGTTCAAGGCAGGCATGATAACCATTGTACGGAGCAACATTCTAAGCCTCCAGCCAAGAAAGGGATGCCAGATAACATGACTCTCTCAACTATCCAATACAAATATGGAGACAAAATCAGTCAGACAATCGCTCTGTAATAGAAGAACCTCAGACAAAAGTCCATGGCAACCACACCATGGCCTAGGATTTGCATGATTTTTATGTTCTGTATGGAAATTTCTTGACCCCCCTTTACTTCAATATTGACAAATCAGACCTTAAGCCTTTGATTTGGGATATTGATGATGCCTTGAAGGACGAATACCCTTCTATTCATTAATCGAAGCCTGCACTCTCAGTGACACCATTGCACAGGTGGAAATTATAGAGTGTAGATAGTCTGAAGATAGTAAATTATAGAGTGTAGATAGTCTGAAGATAGTTGCACAGGTGACAGAAAGGAGGACTCTGGAAATGATTACTAAGTGTTCAGTTGATAATAACACATACTTACGACAACATGTTTCAGTTGTTTCACAAATTTTTTGCATTTTTATGAGCTCACAAACTCACAGGGTTGGTACTTTTCCTGCTGATGAGTGACAATATGATTCCTTTGCACTATGTAATTTTGAGAGGTATGAAAAGATTATAATTTAACTGTCATTTGCTCACTTTTACAGATTCTGCATGTGTGTGTTAGGTTTTGGCCCGAATATATTGTATTTTAGCTATTTTTCTCATACATTTTCTTATTCTGCCCCCTGGTGGTAGTCATAGACAATTCTAATGGTGACCATTGAATTTCTTGGCCCCAAAAACATATATTTTGACCCAAAGATTATCATCCTAGACCAATTAGAAGCCGAGATATAACAAAATTTTGATTATCGGCGGCCATTTTGAAAATGGCCGCCTGGTGGAGTAAGCCCGCACTTTCTGGAGTTGCACCCCGGCCAAAATTTTTTGTTTTGACCTCATAAACTTGGATCAACATTCAAAAATTGCTTCCACTCGAGTGGTCACGGGATCTATGGTGGGGTCCTCTACTAGAAATAATGTTCATTAAAAGGAGGAGGTTGTGGGAGAGATGTTGGATGTTGCGAAAGGTTGGTGACTTTTGTATGTTTTGCCAGATGCCGTGATGTAGTCAGATGCTGTGAAGATGATTAATTGACCTTCAATACGCTGTAATTGGGCTGTGTTGTGTTCCGAGACATCAATGTTTCTTCCGAATACATGAAGGAAGGATGAAAGGTCAGGATGATTTGAAGTGACTTAAGCGTTCTGGAGGAGTTGAAGATCATCAGTAGTCTGGGGGCCAAGTAGCAAAAAGTGCTTTATTTAATGGTTTCGTGTGCACCAAGAGAGGAATGGACAATCTATACATCGTTGGAATCGCCAGGTTCCGTAGATTATGGAATGGGGGGATGCAGTAAAATCGCTAGGTGCAGTTTTTTGTAAATCGGTTACCATGGTAACCAAGTCATAATTGCAAAATACATAACTTTGCAAACTTTATCAAGATTTTCAGTGACTTTGGTTTTAGTCAGGTGAAATTTAACTTCACTTTTGTATTTCCACTAAATGTGGCTTTATTTGAGTGTTTTGAATTTTTTGGTCACATGACCCTCTGAGGGGGGTTCCAGGGCTAAAGATACAAAATTCAATTTTTTATTCAAATTTTCACACAGAAGTTGTTATAACTCAGGATATATTAATGGTAGAGACTTGCTTATGGTGTTGTTGGAAAGCAATTTTTATCTGCTTGAAATATGTATTTGTTTTGTTTTGGTATCCATGGCAACCAGACGTCAGAACAATGATATTTGGTTAAAGTACCATTTCTTAGGTTTGATGAAAGACTCAATTTTCAGCAACATAGACCTAGCAAACATACTTGATAGGTTTACTAGAAAGATGATATGAGGTGAAATGTATTGAGTTGGTCATGTGACTAATGAGCACATGCCTATATAAGGTGATAACCACAAAAAAGTGGGAACTTAAGGCATTTTGTATGATACCTCTGACCCTTTTCGCAGTAGGCCTACTATTTATGTTATAATTCAGGATATATATTAACACTACAGACGTGTCCATGGCATTGTCGGAGAGCAAATTTAATTAGCTAGAATTTTGTGTTTCATCTGTATTGGTATCCATGGTGACCAGTCACCCCAGCAACGACATTTGAATATTGCGACGTTTAGCTGAATTTAAGGAACATTACATCTCCACTGGCATGAACATGGCAAACACATTCTTGGACTTGCTCAACCTTTGTAGGTGGTTAAATGTACAATGATAGTCATGTGACTTGTGGTCACATGACATATGATAAGGTGATAATCATGGAAAAAGCTGAAATTTAATGCATTTCATATATATGCTTGCGACGTATTTCACAGTACTATTTGTGTCATAAGTTAGGATGTTTTGATGCTACCAATATGTTTGTGGTGTCATTAGAGAGAGAATTAAATCAGTTAGAATAATGTGTTTGCTTTGGTAGCCATGGTAACCAGTCACTACGGAAACAATATTTGAATATTGTAACATTTGAGACCAAGCAAACATTTACTTGGACTTACTAAAGCATAGCATAAGGAGAAATCGTCTTATAGTGTAGGTATCGACTGAGTTAAATCAATTCTTTTTTCAAATATTTCAACACGGCAAATTTGAAGTGCATTTTATCATTATTCCCGACAGCTTTAGATTTTGGGGGTAAGGGTGTGCAGAAGGTAATTTAGGATGAATGGAGGCCCGCAAGGCCAGCCTTTGTGGCAGCTGAAGCACTGTGTGACAGTAGACTCTAGAAGCCAACTGAATTTCAGATGCTCTGAAATGCACTCTGAGCATTCTAGAGGGTGTAAAATAGTACTTCAAATCTTTTGTATAAATTCCTAAAGAACTTCAACATGGCAACATCTTAAATAGCAAAGTCACAATAAAATGCTTCAAAAGAAAGAAAAGTCCTAGACCCGATTTCACAAACCTGGGCTCAAGAGAAGAGCCAGGTCTAAGCTAAGACCTGGTTTGGCTAAGCCAATCAGTCAAGCAGAGCAGCATCAAAGAATAAAAGTTTGGTGAAAGGTTGTACATAGTATCTGAACAGTACAACTGCTACATACACAATATCTCAATTGCCTAAACAAGCCAGGGAATATTGCAAGACACGTAGACTCGGGAAGGGCTGGTACTTTTTAAGATTAAGAAATGTCCATCAAATTTAGGGGGAAAAAATTAACTCCATAAACCATCAAACAGCCTATCAACCAGCATATCAATCTATCCATTTATTGATCTATCTATCTCCATAAAAAGCTAAATATCCCTTATATTTAACATATATCCCAGCTTTTTCCGAATTTACGTGGCATATGGTACATGTGAATTTCTCCGTTTTTGGAAATAGTTCTGGCAATTCCAGCTGAGTCCTGTGCATATATTTTGTCATATTTTCGGACTTCTGCAAATTGTTTTATGGGCAGCCCCCAGAAATGTTGATGTTTAGGCCCACATTGCAGTGCATGACTGAGAGTTATATGAACAATGTTTGAGAATCAATGATCCTTGGCGAGACTCAAGAAAAAAACACAGTAGGTGAAAGGGACTTAGTTAAACCAGGTTTAAAACAGTTAAGACCAGGTCTAACTGCTAGAACTATGTTGGTGAACTCGGCCCATGTATAGATAATTTTCACTATTTGGCATGTTCACGAATTCGTAGGGGTGTAAAAACGAGCATGTACGAATTTGTGAACATGAAAAAAAGAGCACATGTGCTCGTGTACATGTAATAACTAACACTTGTGAATGTGCTTTATTATTCATTCGTGATCTGCTAGTACTAACATTCGTGGAATTGCTATAGGGCCTATCATTAGGGTTTAGAGTTAGGTTTTGGCAAATTTTCTGATTGCAATGTTCGTAATCACACATACACAAATTTGTGAAAAGCAGTATTTGACATGTACACAATTGTCCTGGTCGTGCATATGTTCGTTTTTACAGTTTCACAAATTCGTCTACATGCCAAATAATGAAAAAAAATAGCTCCTCGGCCTCTTGTTTCACTAAAACAAAAGCTAGGATCTTCTGTCAAGGAAATTACCGTGTCATGAAGACAATTGCAATTTCAGCTAAGTCCTGGCCCTTGCTGACACTGCAGGGTGAAACCAAGGGGGGGGGAGATATGGGGGGTTTGAACACCTCGCCTTTGTCCAAAAACTAAAGTCACCTTTACCAGACTTTTAAAGATAAGTCCTCACATGTAAATTTGACAATAAAAAATTATACTTTTCATCACACATGTTTGTTCCAGGGTTTTCCTTGCCGTCAGACTGATATTTAGAGGACAATGACAGTGGATTATACAAAAATTTCTCTGATTCATTCCTCTAGATCAAACCTGTTCATAACATAATTTCCTCTGTGGCTATTTTTTGTATAATTGTGTATTTTACCAGGTGAACCCTGGAACAACTCTAATTTGTCAATTAAGACTATAAAGCACTGGAGATTTCTATCGGTATGTTTCCATGTAAATATAATGGAAAATTAGGTTTTGCAGAGCCTGTAAATTCTTCTTCAGAAGGCTATTTTTCTATTCTAACACTTTACCAAAAGACAAACCATGATTAGGTAGCATGTCTGACAACTGGAAAATTTTGGTCATTTTAAACCCAGAAGTCTATGATAAAGTTTTTAAATCAATGGATTTAGATTCCAAAAAATGGCTTCCTTGCCTATTCCACAATGTCATGTATTTAGTCAGTACAGGAAATTCAGGAATCACCAGTACTGTCTTCAAATTATGCAAAATCCCAACGATTAGAGTTTCCAATCCTGAGTGACTTGACACTTATTCTAAACCAAATTTTAAAAAAAATTAAAAGCATTATTGGACACTTTTGATAATCGTTCTACATGTAAAATGTTTGTCATATCCTGACCTTGGCGCAGTTTGCATAATGTTAATTCACAGAAAATTCTCAAAAAACCAAGCATTTTAGCATGATATACCAGACCTTCCATGAAAGTAATTTAACCTTGAAACTGCTCAGAATCAATATCCCTAAACAAAATCCATTGCTTCCGGGGGTCTAAAGCGGCGCCCAAACCCTCACCTATTAGGCTTCGGCCCTTTGGGCCTCACCAATGTCATCTTGAACAAAAACCCCCCTTAACCGGTTTCTTACTATGCCTGTGGCTCACAGGATGATTTAGTGTGTGGGGTTGCTAAGTTGGGTATCTGAAGTAAGTCTGATCTCTGCAACCATCCTTACCTCACAGCAGAATGACAGTAGCGGGACTTATTCTATCCCATATAATATCATTATGGGTTAAAGGGGGAGGTCGGGCTGTGGGTAGGGGGAGGAGGTATGTGTACACACCCTCCACGCCCCCTGGTTACTGGCCTGCTTTAACCAAAAATGTGCTTTCTTCCTTGCAGAATTGTTTTTTTGGAAATTCAGTTCACACAGGGTAAGTCCAAGTAAATGTTTGTTGGCCTTTGTCACTGTAAAAGGAGCCTTATTAGATCAAATCAAATGTTACAATATTCAAATATTGTTTCTATAGTGACTGGTTGCCATGGATACCAAAACAAGCACAGTATTCATACTGATTAAATTCTCTCTCTAATGACACCACAAACATATTTGTAGCATTAAAACATCCTAACTTATGACACAAATAGTACTGTGGAATAGGTCGCAAGCGTATATATGAAATGCATTAAATTTCAGCTTTTTCCATGATTATCACCTTATCATATGTCATGTGACCACAAGTCACATGACTATCATTGTACATTTAACCACCTACTAAGGTTGAGTAAGTCCAAGAATGTGTTTGCCATGTTCATGCCAGTGAAGATGTAATGTTCCTTAAATTCAGCTAAACGCCACAATATTCAAATGTCGTTGCTGGGGTGACTGGTCACCATGGTTACCAATACAAATGAAACACAAAATTCTAGCTAATTAAATTTGCTCTCCGACAATGCCATGGACACGTCTGTAGTGTTAATATATACTGAATTTTAACATAAATAGTACTGCGAAAAGGGTCAGCGGTATCATACAAAATGCTTTAAGTTCCCACTTTTTTGTGGTTATCACCTTATATAGGCATGTGCTCATTAGTCACATGACCAACTTAATACATTTCACCTCATATCATGTTTCTAGTAAACCTATCAAGCATGTTTGCTAGGTCTATGTTGCTGAAAATTGAGTCTTTCATCAATCCAAAGAAATGGTACTTTAACCAAATATCATTGTTCTGACGTCTGGTTGCCATGGATACCAAAACAAAACAAATACATATTTCAAGCAGATAAAAATTGCTTTCCAACAACACCATAAGCAAGTCTCTACCATTAATATATCCTGAGTTATAACAACTTCTGTGTGAAAAGTTGAATAAAAAATTGAATTTTGTATCTTTAGCCCTGGAACCCCCCTCAGAGGGTCATGTGACCAAAAAATTCAAAACACTCAAATAAAGCCACATTTAGTGGAAATACAAAAGTGAAGTTAAATTTCACCTGACTAAAACCAAAGTCATTGAAAATCTTGATAAAGTTTGCAAAGTTATGTATTTTGCAATTATGACTTGGTTGCCATGGTAACCGATTTACAAAAAACTGCACCAAGCGATTTTACTGCATCCCCCCATTCCATAATCTATGGAACCTGGCGATTCCAACGATGTATAGATTGTCCATTCCTCTCTTGGTGCACACGAAACCATCAGTTTTGGTCTTTGGCCCCCAGACTACAGATGATATGTTGTCATGTTTTTGTTCACAGGTGAATTCTATTGAGAAATTGGGCGAATGGCATGTCGTTCTGTTGGCGCGTGATCTTGGTTAATTCAAACTTGTGGAAGAATGACATGAAGATGTTCTGGAGTGAGGTATGCTTGCAGAGACTCTGTCCTTTTACTGGCGGGATTTGGTGAAAGTCACCGACAGCGAGTACACTTACACCACCAAACCATGTTGTTGAAGAGGAACAGCTGTTTATTTGTTGTAGGCGTTGATGGATTTGTGTTAGTAGATGCTGTGGGACCATTGACACTTCGTCAATGATGATGAGTTGAAGATGACAGTGAGTTAATCTGATGGTGTTGAGCTCATTCTCAGAGATTGGCTTGGCTGAACGAGAACCGATTTTCAAGGCAGAATGGATCGTTTGTCCGCTGATGTTGAATGCTGCTGTTCCTGTAGGTGCGATCTTGAAAACTGTTACTTGATCGGCAGAATCAGTGATGTATGGTTGCGGGTTCTGCTTGTGAATGGTGGCTAGAGTATGAAGTTTGGTGAAGTAGAATAGCTGTTGCTGTGGTTCATTGAGAGAGGCGAGCGAGTCAGTGATGGATGGTGTTGATGATATGACTGGTGGCATGGATGGTGTCAGAAGTTGTGCAAACGCTGGAGTGAGTTCGGGCGTTGGTTCAGGGAGTTCCTCTTGGCACTTTGAGAGATCATTTAGAACTTGTGCTTCTTCGGTGTCCTGAATGACATTGCTCTAATGGTAATGACATTTCTTTTAATATCTTACTGGCATTAGCAGATGTCTCCTCACGCCTGACCCAAGTCGGTTTGTGCTGTAATCTTGCCATTGCAAATTTAAGGCTTACAACCCATCCTTCAAATCCGCTTGGGGAACCTGATTCTCGCAATCCTCGATGTACCTGGATAAGTCTTTCTGCAACTTCTCTAAAATGTTTGTCAGCCGGGTACTCTTTGATTTGTGTATTTTGTGTGTATACTGCCTTTGGTTGCCTTCGAGAGGCATGTTGCTCAGCAGGATTTCCATTTCTTTTCTTTACTTCGGTTTGTATATCTATTTAAATTGGGGAATTGGAAACCGAGTGGGCCACTGTTGTTAACCAGGACTGGTGATTGTGACTAGATTATCAGACGGATGAGAACAACAAAGAGACACACTTCTCCCAACAAATCCACTCCAATATCTTACACACAAACCAGAAAACATAATTTCATTTTTACATCAAACAAGGACATATTACAAAATATGAAGAAAAATGACAAAGACATATAAAATTCTAGCCTGCCTCGATATAGCCCATTAAGGTGCTGCAGAGGCGTAAAACACAAACACACACACACACATGAAAACTTGAATATGTCAAAGATGTCTTATAGGGCACAGCAGACTTACGCATTCACACCTATTAAACGGTAATCCAGCACCACTATGCAAACAGTATCAGAATCCATTAACAATTAAACATATTCTGTTAGAATGTAATAACATTCTACACCATCGACCATTCAAATCAAATAAACTTGAACATTTGTTCTTAGAAAATTCAGCATCAAGTCTAGTACAATTCCTCAGGGACACTGACTATTTTTACAAGTTATGAGAAATTAGATTAAAGATAATCTACTAAACCAATGTTGCCTCTAAATAGCCCACACTGGTGCTGATGGGGCGTAAAACACAAACTCACTCACTCACTCAAAGATGTCTTTTCCGATATCTGTTAAAGTTATCGTATTTGTAAGCCTGCTTATTGACATTTTTCCTATGTAATTGCATGATTGCTTCATTTTTGTCTGAGCCAGCTGACCCTGTGTGCACATACCCCTATTTTGACTTTCCAAAAAAAAATTTTTCAAAAGGTGCTCAAACTCCACTCAAATTATTTCTAATGTCACCCAAGGAATCTAAACTGTGAAAAGGTAACAAAAGAAGTCCTCAATTGTCCACTAAATATGATTGAGAAACAAATTTCTCTAGTATCATGATGAAGTATGCCCCAGATGGTGGCTCCCCCGCTTGGTCAAATTGTTGATATCTATTGGAAAAGCCACAGATTTTTGAAAGTAGATGTAGGCTCACTCGAAAGCTGCTGGCCCAGCCAGGAATAATGGTACTAAACTACAAATACTCACATTTAGGGTCGATATACCACGAGTGAAGTCACTGATAGAAATTGGCCTGTAATGGTCACTGATAGAAATTGGCCTGTAATGGTACATAATTAGAAGAGTGCGAAACTAGGAATGTAAACAAAAGGCCTTGGGGGATTGACCACTATATTTAACAGCGATTTAACCAATTTTTCCATTAAGGTGCTGCAGAGGCGTAAAACACAAACACACACACACACACACCAATTTTTCCACAATACCTGCAGTGTTTCATGATCCTTGCAGTCATCTCTCACCATCTAGCATACTTGTTGGAGCTGACACATCAGTAGTTCCATAAAATCCATGAATTTGTACAGGTATTGCATTATCTCTATACTGATGCACCTCAGTACTCAGACGGTTGGAACAGGGTCAAGGCCTTAGACTGGACATGTGACCATCAAGTTGAAATTACCAGAGAGGGCAGCGCCTGTCAGCTGCCTGACAAGAAAATCATAGGACTCATGCCATTGAGATTACCAATGAACTGGAGAGTACTGGGCAGTGCTGCCCTCTTTGGTAATTTAAACTTGATGGTCACATGTCCAGTCTAAGGCCTTGACCCTGTTCCAACCGTCTGAGTACTGAGGTGCATCAGTATAGAGATAATGCATTTCAAGTTCTGAGCTAAGTTATCTTAGCAACATAACCTTTAAAAAGCGAACATATTTCACCTTCAACACTGCAATGTGTAGGCTTTTCCTTTCTTGAAGAGAAAAGTAAATTTGTGTATGAAGTTAGGAAATTTTCCATTTTAATTATGCACATGCAGATTGTGATCTTTCCATCAAAGCACCCTGCAACATATGGTGCCGAAGAAGTTGCAACAAGTATGTTCTCCAGAAGGTGGTGCCACCTATGTGAGGATATTTGAATAATTTCAAGTGCTCAGTTTTGCAGTATTTCGAAAAGACAATAAATTTCTTGCTACAAGGTTTTTTTTCTTGGTATTAAGAAGGACCTGGGCATTCCACTACCAAAAAAGCAATATTAATACAATACACAGTGACCTATTACTCTTGGAAAGCATTAGTGGAAGTTCTCCTAAAGATGAAATTCTTAGTCTGAAAATTTGTTATGCAAAGAGAGAGGACCGTTTCAAGGTTAAAAAACACGTTTTGACTCATGACAGCCGATGATGTGTTGTCATCATATATTTAAATGGGAACCAGAGTGGCTGTTTAATTTGTCATGGTCAAGAGAAAGCCATTTGACTGTCATAACTGATTTTAGAGTAAAAATCATATGCATAATCCTTTCGTTTGGTCGTCACCAACAAGCTAGATTAGCTTAAATCACATTGACATTTAAAGTGTTGGGTGTGATCATGACAAATCATCAGCATGATGACTCACTAAGTGGAATTTTCACAATGCAACAGCCCACTCTTTTTGTATCACAAATTTACAGAATGTAATATCACAAGGTACAAGCCCTCTGCTTTGCTGTTGCCACTCTCACTCTCTGTGGCAGAGGCCTCTGAGGGCAGCATTTATCATGCATGTGTATAAATAAACCAACATTTCCAATTCACTGCGGAGATGGATTCGTTTTTGAAGAGGAATGGAATTCGTCATTCCCTCTGTACCCCATACCATCCTGACACGAATGGCGCTGCAGAAAGGTGCGTTCAAACGTGAAAAATGCACTTAGGAAGTTCATTCTGGACAAGAATGTTGGAAATGACATTAGTACAGGACTAGACAGTTCTCTGTTGAGATACCGAACTCCCCCCCATGCCACCCCTGGCAGGTCCCCAGCCGAGTTGTTCTTGAAGCGTTCGCAAAGAACCTGATTAACATTGCTTCGCCCTGATGTCAGTGCTGATGTCAGGAGCAAACAGGAGAATCAGAAGAAGGTGCATGACTCATCTGGTACAGTGACCCCCCAAGTATTTGCGGTGGGAGAAATAGTGAGAGTTCGCATTCACTCTAAAAAATGTCGGGACAAAATTGGTTTTTTAGATTCAAAATGGTTTTTTGAAAAACCAAATTTCAATGGAAAACCAACATGGATTTTTAAAAAAATCCATGTTGGTTTTTTGCATTGAAATTTGGTTTTTCAAAAAACCATTTTGAATCTAAAAAACCAATTTTGTCTGAAATTTTTTAGAGTGTTGTGTATGATGGCATGGAGAAGTTTGTGAAAGGAGTCATTGTGAAAGTCATTGGTCCCTATCGTTACCTTGTAGAGACTGGTAACCATTGTCGTTATGTTCACTCTGAACATCTGAGAAGACTGGTGAGTTGGAGTATGCTGACGCCCGAGTGCCCAATTAGTGATATGACATTTTATCCCCTGATGCCCTTGTCTCAGCTCCCCCCGTCTCAAATTAAGTGCCCCCTGTTCGAACTGAAGTACCCCCCTGTTCGAAACGAAGCATCCCCTGTTCAAAACAAGGTGCCCCCTGTTGCATCACAGAGAGATTCACACGTTCCAACCCCTCAAACCTCAGCAAGAACAATACATCGACCCGAGTGGTTAATTGAGACAATGAAATGAGATTTCATGAAAACTGAGACAATTTGGTTAAGATCTTATGGACTTGAATTTTGATTGTGAGATTGAATATGGTTTTGACTTGACTGTAATGGTGATTGCTAATTGGTAAACAACTTGGAATTTGAACTTGACTATGGTATTGACTATGGACTTGGATTGGTTGTATCGGCACAAGGTTATAGTTTTAATGTTAAGGGTTAAGGTTCAACTTATTGAGTTATGCTTATGGCTTGTTTGCTTATTGTAATAAGTAGTTTTCTAGGAGTCATACATAGGATTTCAGGGTCTGAAATACTTATCATATCCAGTACTGTTCCTAATACTGTTGGTAATAATGAAGCCCAATTATAACTTAGAGAGTTCGTTGTTAGACATTGTATGTTATAGTAAGTGTCATTTGACTCATTCTAGTTGGTGCTAATCATTTTCTAAGGTGCTTAATGTAGAGTAAAGTTTTGTGTGTTGCTTGTAACCAGTTGGATGTGTAGCTTGAGTAAAACTTGTTGTAAATTCTCTGTCATATCTTGTTGAGTAAGGTAAAATCTACTACATGATATAATTAACAACAACAAAAACATAATTAAATTCAACGAAAGTTATTGTAATCCATGAATTTGCAAGGACTTGATTAGCCAAATTCAAGAATGACCTACTGTCTGTCCTGAAGAACATGGTACCTTTGACTAAATTAGTGACAAGGAAAGACAAAGCTCTTAAGGTATGGGCTGTGCTTTTTCCTGCACTGTTTTTGTGGTGGAGCCAGCTGAATTCGGTCAAATTTTTTATCAGACGATTGCAATTACTCATTGAGCAGTTTCAAAGAAGATATGAACTCAACATGGCTTGAGTTGACAGGTATTTTGTTTATTTTGTAAATTACACCGCAGTGTGGCCCCCGCAGGTCTCGGGCCTCCTCGTGGCGGTGGGTGGTAAACACTAAGGTGAAGACCCCTATCCTTAGTGGCCAACATGAGACAGTGCGCATGCACGGTGTGTCCCCTACCTTACAGGGGAATATCAATGGTTATGTCAAATACCAAGTTTCAAAACCGGATCGTACGTCAACCGGGTAACCAAGGTGCGCGTCCCTCAGCGGGAAACCAGGCTGAGATCGAAAAGTTAGCGACTGGACTACCAAGATTTCAATGGACAAGAAAATCTTCGGATGACTTGACTGACCCTGACCGTCCCCCACAGCTGTCAAAGACTGAAAATTTGCTTGTTATCAAAGGTGTCACACAATCACTGGAAGACCTATCATCTGTTGCTCTATACGAAACAATTGCAGATCTTTGCGACGAGACAGTAGCAGATAGCCTGAGGCGCCAAACTGATGGCACATTCCTCCTGAAAACAGCGACCTCAGACCAAAAAGATAAATTGACCGGCATCCATGAGATAGCCAATGCCAAAGTCACCATTGAACCTTTTAAAAGACAAGGCAGAGGCATTATCTTCTCCAAGGAAAGCAAGACTTGCTCAGACTCTGAACTTACCAATTGGTTTAACAAACACGGCATCGAAAAATTCAAACGTCTGGCTCACAAGAACGGTTATGAGTTACTGTCACTAACGTTCAAAGACGACAGTGTACCAAAGAAAGTTCCTGTGGCCTTTGAATGGTGCAGAGTTTCACCATTCTTTCCCCATCCAAAACGCTGTTTCAAGTGCCAAATATACGGCCATTTTAGTCGTACATGCATCAGGTCACCAATTTGTGCCAATTGTGGCGACCGTGATCATACTCACACACACGACAAACCATGCTCTAAACTTTCACATTGTGTAAATTGTTCAGGAAACCATCCTGCCTTTAGCCATGATTGCAGCGTCTTCAAGAAGGAAAAAGCAATTCTTCAACTACGAACTGCAAGACAACTATCATTTCCCGAAGCCAGATGCCTGGTAGAACAGGACACGGCCAAACCCGGCCTAGAAGCAGATTACCCTAGACCAGCTCTTCATTCATCACCACAGAGAAAGATTCATCTGGACACGGACAAACCTGATCTAGAAGCAGATTCCCCTAGACCAACTCTTCATTCATCACCCCAGAGAAAGCTTCATCTGGACAGGAACCTCTTCACAGATGTCGTAATGAAAACACCTACACCGGCACAACCAAAGACAGAAGAACCTGAGAATTGGCCGGGACAAGTTGTGCACACCTCACCACGGACGCTCCAACAAAGTCAATCTTCTGATAATTCACAGACAAGGACTTCAGCCAAATGTAAGGAAAAAGACGCTCTATCATCTGCCGAGAAAGCACCCATTCCAGCAAGACAAGAATGCTCAACAGACCAATTGTTACCTCCCAAGGACAAGAGAAAGACTGCTAGCAGAACAGAACAATCCTCACTACACAAACTTGTCATCATTTCACGGGATTGCAGTCTGAAAGGTATGTCAGCCTATGTCATCAACAAGACAATTATGGACATGATTGGCAAACCACAGTCAGTTCAACGACAACATAATGGAAATCTATTGGTGCAAGTCATTAACCCCACTCACGCCAGGAAATTATGCGAATTGAAAAAGATCGCTAATGTACCTGTGACCGTGAAACTTCTTCAAGTTTGAGTATGTCTCTAAATAGCCCACTCAGGTGCTGATGAGACGTAAAACTCAAATACACACACACACACACACACACACCACAGTGTGAGTGAGAATAAATAATTTAGTGTTCATTTTTGTGATATCCAATTGAGCTGATCTAATTTCTTCCAAAATGCTTTATTTAGATGATGGCTGTTGGGGAAAAAACGCTGTGGTGCAGTGTTTATTGTATGTTTTCACGAATGAGCTACAAGAAATAATAGCTTTTATATAGTTACATCTGTTACTTGCCTTTTGTTTTGTTATATATCTTAACATTTTTACCAAAAACAACTCTAAATAGCCCAATCAGGTGCTGATGAGACGTAAAACACAAACTCACTCACTCACTCACTCACCAAAAACAACTTTTCAGGTTTACAAAAGTAAAGGTACAAAGAGATAGGTACTGATTTGTAGATATTGATTAACTTTTCAAAATTATACTTTGAATTTTCAGGTTGCATTTTAATATATTTTAAATAGACAGCTTCTTAATATATCTTGATTGAGAATTGTTGTATCAGCACAGTGCCCCTCTTTAAGATTAAAATAGAATAAGCGAAAAGAAGAATAGTACGTAGCTGTAGAGCAAGGTCAGGAGATCATTTTAAAACAAAAACGAAAAAATTCTGTTGGAAAAATTTTGAGTTATACCAATTTTAAGATTTTTGTCTATCACACCCACATTTTCTTCCTATAAAAGGTCATAAAAGTGGATAAAAGTTATATAAGTCATTTACAGATACACTTTTTGATGGAAAGACAGTATTCTTTAATCACTGTGACTATGATATGTTTGTGAAACATGTTATATCAAAAGTTAGGTGGGTTTGAATTTAGCTAAGCCTTTCTTTGGAGTCTTTTGTGCTTGTGACAATGTCTCTACTGCCATTGTGTCTAATATTAAAAAGTGCTTTTCAAAATACTTCCTAGCATGTCCAAAGTATTTGAAATGCATAAACAAATTTTTAAGCATTTCAGCAACAACAAATTGCTTTACATGAGTCAACATGGATTTCAGAGTCATCATTCTACTGAATTTGCCGCTTCAGAACTAATAGACCAAGTACTGACAGAAATGGTTAAAAACAACACTCTCTTAACAATATTCCTTGATCTATCCAAAGCTTTTGACACAATAGATCACAAAATTTTACTTCATAAATTACATTACTATGGCTTCCAAGACAATTCTCTAAACCTGTTAAAAAGTTATTTGCGAAATAGACATCAGTATGTTCAGTACAATGAGACATCTTCGGAATCCATGTTGATCTCTACAGGGGTCCCGCAAGGATCAATACTTGGCCCACTGCTCTTTATTATTTATATTGATGACCTAGCTGTTGTATGTGACAAATTCAAACCTATAATCTATGCAGATGATACGTCTCTTTGTGCATCTTTGATTCTTCTGGTGTTGCAGTAGATGATAACATTAATTTTGAACTAAAACAAATAAGTAATTGGATGAAAGTCAATAAATTGTCTCTTAACTGCCAGAAAACTAAGTTAATGGTATACTTCACAAATTGAAGCATTTCCTCCCGAAAAACATTCTCTTGACTTTATATAATTCACTTATACTTCCTCATCTAAATTATGGTTCACTATTATGGGAGAAAAAATGTCAGAAACTGTTCAAACTTCAAAAGAAGACTATACGAATTATTACATGTAGCAGATATAATGCCCATACAATTCCTTTATTAAAAAAATTAAATATACTAAAATGTCATGACATATGTGCACTGCATGCTTTTAAATTTTGCTTCAGGCTGGAGAACGGAATGTTGCCGGGATACTTTCATTCAGGTATATTTATAAAAACACAGAATATTCATGATCATTATGTCAGAAATCAAAATAGTTTTCATTTACCTACAATTAGTCAAGAATTTGAAAAACAATCCATCAGATACAAAATTTCACATTTCTTTAACAATATTTCAGATCGTTCTATTAAAGACAAAATATATACTCATTCACTCGATGGTTTCAAGCATTATACTAAAAATAAGATAATAAGTAATTATTCATGTGACTGTGATATTCAAGACTGTTATATTTGCAACAGAACATAAGAAGTGCACCTTTATACCTCCTAGGAACATATCTGTACTGAGTTAGTATTCAATACTATTCCATATATAGATCTTATTCCGTTCAAAAACTTGAATTACTTTCTTTTTTTTTTACTAATTTAACCTGAAGGGCAATGTTGGATCTGGATGCCTGACGACTCACATGGACGCGCTTGGTAGAAGTATAAAATAATTATGATGTATAGGTGGCCCTCCAGTAGCGGCACATAGTGCTTTGGGAGGGTCTCCTCTCTCTTTATACATTAGTTTGTTTTTTAATGTAATGTTGTATGAAATAAATTACGTCAGAGTCTGAGTCTGAGTCTGATATTCCAAATAGCACTATGAGGATATTTGAAAGGTCAAATATCCCCCACGATGCTATTTGGATATTTCATCAGACCCTATTTCATCAGATGACATTCTATCAGATGCTTTGGCAGACCATATGAAGCTTTGGCAGACCAGATGGTGCTTTGGCAGCTGTCAATTATTCTCTGCTACGACTTCGGAGGCCCTGGTATGCTCGCACTTCAATGTAGATTGGAGTGCCTCTTGAGTTGTAGAAGAGATGGCAGTGCTGACAGCCCAAAGTTCTAACAAATAGTGTCCTAAATAGTTCCTAGCAATGAGACACTATTAGGTCACTATTTTATGTGGAAGAGATAGCTGTCAAATATATTATGACAAAGTTTCTAACATAGCACATTATAACTTTAGGAAAAGTTCAGTAGAAAATGTGGCTTGGTTGCACTTTTTGGATATTTTGTGAGGGATATTGGCAAAGCATGGTGAGGGGAGTAGATGTTATGACAAAGACCTATTTTAGTGCCTGGCATGCAAAAAGCAGCCCAATTTGCAAATCGGGCATGTAGATCTTTAGGCTGTAACATTTTGCTGTATTTTCATGACGAAATGTGGTCTCATATGTTGCGAAGTGCAAACAGAGCATCATGTGCTCATGAAATGTCCAGTAACTGAAAATCTAAGAACAACATACAATATTGACAATAACATCAGCCTTCTTAAATTTTTCTCTAACTACTTTGCTCAGATTTCTACATTTTGCTTTGATGTTCTACACTGTTTTGACCGTGCTTAAATTGCATATGTTTTTGTACTTTGGTCGGTGCGACAATAAATACCTACCTACCTAGCTTTTAGGATTTTATATCATTGATATTTATGAGTAATCAATACAGGCACAGAGCATGACTAGGGCAAGTTGACCTAACTTCAGCCTCTCACCCAACTTCAGCCCCCTACAGAAAACTCCTTTTAATTAAATTTCCATTTGGCCTAGGTGTCAGTTTTTGGGTTTAAAGTTATTGTCAAAGTGTTTAGAATAAATTATCAAATAGTTATGACCATCATTGACATATGAATCAGGAATTTTACATGTTTTTTTGGTGGACCGCATTTTGCTTGTTTTGCAACGTGAATACAACGCGAAACGAAAAAAAGTTTGATAAAACATTAAATCTGCCAGTTGGCTGTAACCAATTCACCCAAGCAGGAGCAACCAAAAAAAATTTCATCACAAGGGAAAATTAGTAATCTTCCATAAATTAAGGTTTTTTCAATATTTTCTACTTGATAATTCACTGAATTAGGTGATTTATAAGACATGTCAATATTACCTAACTTCAGCCCCCATGGTCCTAACTTCAGCCCCCTTATGACCTAACTTCAGCCCCCAGGTTTCCCAAACTCCAGCCAATAAATCTCACATGAGAAGTTTGTTTATTCATCTCTGAATATCTATCTATCTAAAAATTTAATTTTTAAAGCATTTTTAAGTCTGGCATACTGGAATAGACCAGTTGCCTGAATTGGAGTTTAAAATAATTTTTTTTTCCTCTTTCCGCGCAAACGATGACTTCTTTCCAAGCTTTTTTGAAATACACTTTTGAGGGATTGATTTTT
Source organism: Platynereis dumerilii (assembly GCA_026936325.1). Taxonomy (NCBI): domain Eukaryota; kingdom Metazoa; phylum Annelida; class Polychaeta; order Phyllodocida; family Nereididae; genus Platynereis; species Platynereis dumerilii. The sequence continues at coordinate 11,735,223 of JAPTHN010000009.1, forward strand.
TTCAGATCATCATGTTATACATACAGATAAGTAATTAAAGCCAAATTTAAACAGTCTGCTGTTTTTATGACAGAATAGGATCAATTGGTTGAAGTTAGGTACAGGGCTGAAGTTAGGTACACCCTAGGCTGAAGTTAGGTACTACACGGCTGAAGTTAGGTACATGTCTCACTTTTGTCTTTGGAGCGCATTTGCACTGCCTTATAAGGCATATGGCTGTTTTTTCAAAATATGGTCATGAAGAGGAGTGGAAGCTGGGGTTAGGTCCACAACTACAGGTTATTTCCATGAATAGCAAACCACTGAAAGGCCATCAAAAACCAAAGTAGGCTGAAGTTAGGTCAACTTGCCCTAGTACAATTCTGTTTACAAATAACCTAAAGTCATTGATTGTTTTGTTCTTGGAAGTGCATGTATGACACTGTATGTATTAATGTTAACTGTATGATTGTATTAATGTTAGGACAAAAAAAAAGAAATTAAAAAGACTTCCGGAGATTCTAGACCAACATATTTTGCAGACGAGACCCTAATTAGCTTGATATTTATACCAAACTGAGATTTGGCGTTGAAACATGTTTGAATTGTCATGAGTGTGCACACAACGGTGCATGGAGATCATTGAGAAATGGTGGGACAAATACAACAATTAATTATCTAATAAATGTTGTTGGGCAAGGGAAATGCGGAAAGGTAATTTCTGCACCTAATGACCATTTGAGGATGCTGATAAATGAAACTTCACAAGATACGACTTACAACAACACAGTAAACAACATTCTGTGGCATGTTTTACATAAAAAATTCTCAATATAAGTCTAATACAGCTCAAATCCAGCCTATATACAATTAACCTCGCAGAAAAAATACCACTGATTTAGTTTGATTACTGGGGACAATTTTGGAAGGATACAGACTTGCTCATCACTGTACTATTGGTCTGAAGCAACCAGTCACATGTGTTTGTCACAATATGCACACTATATTTAGGCAAGACATGTTTTACACAAATGCAAAGGTCCAAAAAAACAATGATATCGTCTTTCCATCAACAATTGTCCCTGCAGATGATCTAAAACATTTCCTTCAAGCCGTATGCCCCCGTTTCAGCATTGATATATGAGTGTGATAAACCAAAAAACTTAAAATCGATATAACTCAGCATTTTCCCAACAGAATGTTTTCGTTTTTGTCTTAACATGTTCACCTGACCTTGCTCTATAGCCTCATGCTATTCGTCTTCTCGCTTATTTTTTTTTAATCTTAAAGCTTGCTCAGGGGCACTGTGTCAACATTTCCTCAGACGGTCTCCTTCACAACTTTGGAGTGTCGCTATCACCCACTCCATGTTAATCAATAATCACTGCACCTTCAATAATATGTAAATGGCACTGCCATGAAATTCGCACAGCACTTAAAAATTTTTGTAGCACTTTCATTTTTATTTCATATTCAATGTATAATCCATGAAAGCAGTTATGCAACTGTTACAAAAAAAATAGAAAGACAGATACATAGAAAGACAGAGAGCAATGTAGAAAATAGAAAGATAAAATAGAAAATATATGTTATAGAAAGATAGATAGATAAATAGATAGAAAGATAGATAGATAGATAGATAATATATTAAATAGATAAACAATATATATGAAAAAGACAAATAAGATTGATAGATGAAATGCCAAAGGGCAAAAAGTAAACAACACTGCAAGCTGCCAAATTCAAGTCATGTTAGATTGTTGTTATTACATAATAATATAATAGTAATAAAACAACAATAACATGATTTGCGTAAGGATTAATTGCTCAATGTTACATAATCATCAGTAACTGTTATTAAAGATTATGTTACTTAAATTTTCTTATGTTTTCTTGTTGTCTGTTTTAAAATGAAATGAATTATGTGTTGATAATTTAATTTAGCTGGTCAAGGCTAATAATTAACTTTTCCATAAAAGTTACTGGTACAGCAAATCATACTGGAGAAAATTTAATTTTTAAGACACCTTTGAAGTTGAATATGTAATCTTTTGTTAAATACGAAACTAAATCATTGATAAGAGGCTGGACCTACTTGATCTAATTCCCTGCTGTGGACTGTTGATGTTCAGAGCATCACTGCAGAGATTTTTTGGTCCTCTCCTGTGCTCAATTCGCTTCGCGAAACGGCTACCTTTGAAATCCTGGATTCTTGTTTATATATAATTTAACCTCATTTTGTGATGATTTGATATATTATTGTTCTCCATCATATGATAAGAACCATCTTATTTATTGAAATATTGCTTTTATCATTGCAGTTTATAAATGAGGCTCTTGTTGTATCAGAAGTATCTTGCAAGTTCTCATGAAATACAGCGACTCCTGTGATAAGAGAGCTCAATGATGCATGGTTATCTGGTGACATGGTCTAAAGGTAAATAGTTACTGGAGTGTCTGTAGATGTAACTCTAGTTTTTGTGTCAGATCATGAAGAGGTGTGGGCTTTTGATAGTGCCATCAATTGAAGAATGAAATACAGCAGCCAGGCTTGTAAGCCAACAGGATAATTGCAAAGACAATTGCAGAACTTTCCACAAGTCTTCCGTAGGTCTTAACTGATTGGCAAGCTGAAGCGGTTCTTCAATTCAATCAAACGGTGAATGAGACAATATAATTATTGCATTGTGTATTTGAGATCATCACAGTGATAACCTGTCGAGGGATAGATATATCAAGTTTCCAAAATTGCTGGCATGGTGAACGAATACGACCAGACTCGTGATGGGGGGTACCAATCTGGTGCGCCCCCGATAATGCCTCCGGAAGAGGACGACCTTGCGCCTTTCTGCGGTCAGAGGGAAAACTGTGACGCCTATATTCTTGCCGTTGGTCTGGGATTTTTTGGAGCCCACCACTTCTACCTGGAACGCTATGGCTTCGGAGTCGCTTACTTTCTCACTTTTGGCTTCTTAGGATGCGGCTATGTTGCGGATCTGTTCAGGATCCCATGTTTAGTCAGACGATACAACGAAACAACAGCCAGAGGGACAGCTGATGACAAGAAGCGACTGGATGATGCCTATATTTGCTGGTTTCCTTTGGGATTGATTGGTAAGATTAAGACATTGATTTCTTCCTGAAGCCCCTGCAGGTCTCGGGCCTTCTCGTGGCGGAGGGCGGAAACACTAAGGCAAAGACCTCTATCCTTAGTGGCCTACATGAGACAGTGTGCTTGCAAGGTGTGTCCCTCAAAGGTTTTGTCAAATACCAAGTTTCAAAACCGGATCGTACGTCAACCGGGTAACCAAGGTGCGCGTCCCTCAGCAGATGATCAGGCTGGGATCGAAAGGTTTGCGACTTGAATACCAAGATTTGAATGGACAAGGACATCTCCGGATGACTTTACTGACCGCCCCCCACAACTGTTAAAGACTGAAAATTTGTTTGTAATAAAAGGTGTCACACAATCACTGGAAGACCTATCATCTGTTGCTGTCTACGAATTAATTGCAGACATTTGCGACAAGACAATTGCATATAGCCTAAGGCGCCAAACCAATGGTACATTCCTCCTGAAACCTGCGACCTCTAAACAAAAATATAAATTGAACGGCATCCATAAGCCAATGCCAAAGTCACCATTGAACCTATTCAAAGAACTGGCAAGGGCATTATCTTCTCCAAAGAAAGCAAGACCTGCTCAGATAATGAACTTACAAATTGGTTTCACAAACACGGCATCTCAAAATTCAAATGTCTGGCTAACAAGAATGGTTATGAGTTACTGTTGCCAATGTTCAAGGATGAAAGACTATCAAAGAAAGTACCTGTAGCCTTTGAATGGTGCAGAGTCTCTCCATTCTTTCCCCATCCAAAGCGATATTTCAATTGCCAAATGTACGTGTATGGCCATTTTAGTCGTACATGCATCAGGTCAATAATTTTTGCCAATTGTGGCGATTGTGATCATACTCACACAACCAACAAAGCTTGCTCCAGGCTTTTACATTGTGTAAATTGTTCTGGGAACCATCCTGCATTTAGCCACGACTGCAGAGTCTTCAAGAAGGAAAAAGAAATTCTAAAACTACGAATTGAAGGACAACTATCATTTCCCGAAGCTAGACGCCTTGTAGAACAGGACACGGAAAAATCTGATCTAGAAGCACATTTCCCTAGACCAGCTCTTCATTCATCACCACAGAAAAAGATTCCTCTGGACAGGAACCTCTTCACCGATGTCTTAATGAAAACAACTTCACCGCCTCAACCAGAGACTGAAGAAACTGAGAATTGCCCTGGACCAGTTGTGCACATCTCACCACGGAAGCTCCAACAAAGTCAATCTTCTGATAATTCACAGACAAGGACTTCAGCCAAACGTAAGGAAAAAGATGCTCTATCATCTGCCGAGAAATCACCCATTCCAGCAAGACAAGGATGCTCAACAGACCAATTGTTACTTCCCAAGACACAAAAAAGGCTGCTAGCAGAACAGAACATTCCTCACTACACAAACTTGTCATCATTTCACGCGACGGCAGCCTGAAAGGTATATCATCCTGTGACCGTGAAACTTCTCCGATTTTGAGCATGTCTCTAGATTGCCCGGCCCCGCAGCTAGGTCGCCTCCTCGTTGCGGTGGGTGGTAACACTTTTAAGGTGAAGTCCTCTATCCTTAGTGGCCAACACAGGACAGTGTGCTTTCAGCTGCGACCTGTTTGCCGTGGGTTGCAACCGGTGTTGGAGGTTGAAGGCTGGGCTCACGCTATCCGCTCGCATATTCGTTAGTTACGAATAGATATTACTATTTGGGAATGCAAAATCAATCAAATTCGCGACGTTTGCTAATTCACCAATTCGCGGTAAAAGTGGGATGTAGATAAACGGAGCTCTCCCGTTCTAATTGGCCACCAATTGATATGCACTGGGTGGAGGCACTGCATGATCAGTCCAGCAGATAGCACTTAATCCATGAAACAAAAGATTAGTGGTATAATTGTTCCAATAGCAATTGGAAATTTGGAAGGAAACGGTACAGATTCTAAAGTGTAATTAAGATGGAAGGGGTAAAGTTCTGCTTGTTCCAAGTGTGAATTTCTTGAATTGCAATTAGCCTTTGGCTGACAAATACATGTGCATATCAGATTGAAAGTGTTAGAGAATATAGTTAATCGAAGTATAAAATAGAAGTTGTGTGAACATATTTTTTTTAAATTCTAATTTATTTGAAAACTTTTAAAGTTATTGTGTGAAACTCAAAACACAATGAGATATTGATAGTCTTGAAGGAAATGAATTGCACTGCCCCTTTTCATGCTATTGTTGATATTAAGTCAATTTAGTAGAATTTATGCATGTTTGTATATATGAGTTTTACTGAGCCCCCGCAGGTCTCGGGCCTCCTCGTGGCGGTGGGTGGTAACACTAAGGTGAAGCCCTCTATCCTTAGTGGCCAACACGAGACAGTGCGCTTGCACACGTCTCCCCGACGGAAATGGGGCAACCTGTTTGCCGTGGGTTGCGACCCGTGTCGGAGGATGAAAAGGTCCTGGTAGTTGAGTTGGCTGGTCCTAAGTTGGTCCGTCCCATACAATACACTACTTTGGCCTGGATTTCTCCTAGACGGGAGGCTGGATTGGCCCGGTCCAGTCAATCAGCTTGTCATGTTGTCATTAGGACTTCGGTCCTATTGGCCATGGCTGATGGGTCAATCAAAGAAGGTTTTGACCAAGTCTACATGCTGGCCATGTTTTAAATATGATTGCAGCTATATTTCTTACCTAGCCTTCTACGAGTATATCCCCCATGGGCAATTCCGTAAAGTCTGATTCACAAATTTGACACTTTAGCAGCTTGCTTAGCCCTACCATTATAGCTTAGCTATTTCATTGTTATCCAGGCATGAGGGCAGGTAATAGGGGTATCAGACAAGCCATCAACCAAAGCTTCAAGTGTAACAGGAGTCGAGCTATGGCAAAATATCATGGTGTCGGACGTACACCGTGTGATGTACGTCCGACACCATGATATTTGCTTTGTAGCTCAGCTCCTGTTACACTTGGAGCTTTGGTTGGTGGCTTGTCTGATACCACTATTACCTGCCCTCATCCCTGTTTAACAATGAAATAGCTGAGGCATAATGGTAGGGCTATACAAGCTGCTAAAGTGTCAAATCTGTGAATCAGACTTTACGGAATTGCCCCCATGTATCCCTGGGACTAGGGTACTGGGCTCAGCCCTACCCATATTGGTCTCCCCTTGTTGGGCTCCTTGGTGGGTGGGGAGCATGGGGGATGAAACACCAAATATCCTATGGCCTATTCTCTTTCAAATCCACAGTCCAGACTAAAACGGCAGCGGTCATCTTCGGATGACTGCATCGACCCGGAACTTCTAAATCGACCAACGACCACACGGAAGTCAGAATACCGACACCGATACATTGTGCTAAAACCAACGAGCAAACTTTCTCCCTTTGCGATCTACAAGACAATTCTTCAAAAAGTCGGAGAACCTGCAGAAACCACACAACAAAGAGATGGAACTGTCCTATTTAAAACTAGAAATGACGAACAAACACAAAGACTCCTTAAGCTGACAAGTATTGCAGGAACTCCGACTATAGTCGAGCCACATCGCACATTAAACACTTGTAAGGGGGTGGTTTTCTCATCACTTAGCTATTTAAATTCTGACGAGGACTTACAAGAGTGGTTTGAAACCTTTACTGACGTTGTAAATTTTCATCGCATCCCACAGAGGGATAATAGAGAACTTCTTATCTTGACCTTTTCAGACACTACTCTTCCTGAGAGTGTTGGAGTTGTATGGGAACGGTGCAAGGTACGACCTTATATTCCCAACCCCAGAAGATGTTTTAAATGTCAACGTTTCGGTCATCTGAGCAAGTGGTGCCAAAGACAAGAAGTTTGTGGACACTGTGGATCCCAAGACCACACCCAATCAAAAGATCACCCTTGCACATCCCCTCCTCTTTGTGTTAACTGTAAGGAGGATCACCCCTCTTACAGCAAAACGTGTAAACAGTGGACAAAAGAAAAAGAAATCCTCACATTGAAGGCAACTCAAGCGATATCTTTTCCAGAGGCGAGAAGGATTGTGGAACAGCACTCAGGAATTCCCAGCTATGCGGACATGGCGGGATATCCACAACCTCAACATCATTCAACACCCAGACGACGGCTACAACTCGAAGAACACAGCATCAACAGATCACACCAACAACACACAGACAACATAGAAGACACGAACAGACACTCCGGAAGAACAACTGAAACATCCACTCCACAGACAACAACCACTACACAACGGCCTACAACCCAGGCAGACCTTGAACAACCAAACCCATCACCCGGAGCCACAGCTCCTCATGAGGTAGCGATGGACGAAGAACACACAACTACAACAGACACAAATGAGGCCGATGATGACAGAAGCACAACACCCGACAATGAATCCATGGAAGCAGAAGATGAAGAGGCAGAAAAGGAACAGGTTCCGGAGGTTCCACAGGAAGAAGAAAAAGAAGAGGGTCCAGAGAATCCACAGAAGGAAGAAACATCCGAGAGTCAAGAGGAAGTAAGGGAAGACCATTCACCAGACAAGGAACCAGAACGAAAGAAAGAAATTATCGAAAAGGAACGACAACCAGTTGACAAAGGAAAAGATAAGCCAGTACCAGAACAGATCTCTTACAGAGAATATCTTCTCCGCTTCCTTCAAGGAAGAGTACCAAATGGAGACATTCAACGACCAATGTTTGTACAAAAATACCTGAATCTGGCAGTTTCATATCTGGTACCAATGCTTGGCTTTGACAGACTGCGTGCCAAACTGACTGAGCGAACTAACCAAAGGATGCACAGTTGGCCACCAGACACCTTTGCAACCAAAAAAGAAGTACTTGATCTAGTCACTCAGCACGACTTCACAGACTATTTTTATGGAGCCATTATTGTTTTGATTCAACATGATTTTTTGTTTCATGCAAAAAAAGTGATAAAAGAACAAATACAAAGACAAACGAACATGAAGACAAAGACAGAAAACACAAAATAATTACCAAAAACAATCCAACCGAATTAACTTTCTTGATACAAACCAAGGATGTCTCTAAATAGCCCAACAAGGTGCTGATGAGACGTAAAGAACAAACACACACACATACACACACATGAGTTTTACTGAGGTGTTTTTTCCAATAGTCTAAAGTAACTTTATACCTGTATATAGTGTCCCCACCATAGGCATGATAGCAAACCCTCAGCATGTAGTGCCTTAATCTCTAGCAGCCTGTCATTGAGAATTTCAGCCAGGTAGACAATCATTGATCATTGAAGTCATCTTGGCTGCACCAGAGATTAAGATGTCACATGCTGATGCTTTGCTTCTTAATACCCATCAATTGATCTGCTGCTTTAAAAAAATCGTCTTACTCAGTTCAAATTTTCATGGACACGTTTTTATGGTAAAAATATCATCAAGCAAAGGTCAGACAACCACGGGTGGATTCGCCTGTATATGTATGGGCCTCTCATACCTAATGGATAAGAGTCTGAAACAAGTCCATTAAAAAAAGTAAACAAAAGGACTTCTGAGGACTGAACAGCCCCCGCAGGTCTCGGGCCTCCTCGTGGCGGTGGATGGTAACACCAAGGTGAACACCTCTACTCTTAGTGGCCAACGTGAGACAGTGCGCATGCACGGTGTGTCCCCTACCTTACAGGGGAATATCAATGAATATGTAATTTACCATGATTCCAAACCGGATCGTACATCAACCGGGTTACCAAGGTACGCGTCCCTCAGCGGGAAACCAGGCTGAGATCGAAAAATTTGCGACTGGACTACCAAGATTTCAACGGACAAGACCATCCTCGGATGACTTGATTGACCCTGACTGCCCCTCACACTTGCCAAAAGATTACAATTGCCTTGTGATAACTGGTATTGAAAAATCACTGGAGAACCTATCAGCAATCGCTGTGTAGGAAATTGTTGCGGACATTTGTTACAACACAGTAGCAGATACGATAAAGCGTCAAGTCAATGGAACGTTTCTCATTCAACCACAGAATGACACACAAAGAGAGAAACTGACACTTGTCAAAGAAATAGCTAATACACAAGTCTCCATTGAACCTTTCCAAAAACCAGGCAAAGGCATTATCTTCTCGAAAGAGAGCAAGACATGCTCGGACTCACAACTCACAAAGTGGTTCCAAAAACATGGTATTACCCAATTCAAACGTTTGTCCCAACGAAATGGTTATGAATCCATAAAACTGACATTCAAAAACAACAATGTACCCGAGAAAGTACCTGTGACTTTTGAGGTGCTGAGTTTGCCCACACTTTCCTCGACCAAAACACTGTTTCAATTGCCAATTGTATGGCCATATCAGCACAACATGTAGACGGTTCACAGTTTGTTCCAATTGTGGTGATCGAGATCACACTCACTCGAGAGACAAACCATGTTTCAGGCCCTCGCATTGTGTCAATTGCAGAGGGGACCACCCTGCGTTTAGCCACAACTGTGAAGTCTTCAAGAGAGAAAAGGAAATTGTACAATTTCAGATTGACACAGGATGTTCGTTTCCTGAAGCCAAGCGCATAGTTGAACAGGACATGAACAAAATTGACCAAGACGCAGATTACCCAAGACCAGTTCTACATTCGTCACCACGGAGAAGGATTCAACTTTTGGAGAACCATTTCAAGGACGTCTTTCGGACAACGCCTTCACCAGACCGACCAAAGACGGGAGAAACTGTGAAATATCCTGAATCTGATTTACGTACACCACCCAGTAAAAAGATTCAACAAAGTCAACCATCCTATGCTCTACAGAGAAAAATGTCACTCCAACAACCGAAGAAGAAAGAAACTTTGGCTTCTGAGTCCAAGAAACCATCCAAAACAACAAATCAAGACAGCTCAACAGACCAACGATTTCCTTGCACAGACAAGAGAAAATTGACAAGCAACAAAAAAGCACCCGTCACATCTCACAGACTTAACATATCAAGAACCTTGACACAAACCAAGTGTGTCTCTAAATAGCCCACTCAGGTGCTGATGAGACGTAAAAAACCAACTCACTCACTCACTCTGAGGACTGAACATGATGTTTTAACCATGTTTTGCACACTACCTGCAGTGTTTCATGATCATTGCAGTCATCCCTCACCATCTAGCACACTGGTTGGAGCTGACACATCAGTAGTTCCATAAAATCCATGAATTTTTACAGGTAGCTGCATTACCTATAGTGATGGGCCTCAATCAGCAGAGAGGAAGTGCCAATCAGGGTTCACTGGTTTACAACTGGGTCAAGGCCTTACACTGGTCATATGACTATCAAGTTTTAAAATTACAAGAGAGCGCAGCACCTGTCAGTTGCCTGACAAGAAAATCACAGGACTCATGCAATTGAGAGTACAATGAACTGGAGAGTACTGGGCAGTGCTGACCTCTTTGGTAATTTTAGCCCCCGCAGGTCTCGGCCTCCTCCTGGCGGTGGGTGGTAACACTAAGGTGAAGACCTCTATCCTTAGTGGCCAACATGAGACAGCGTGCATGCACGGTGTGTCCCTACCTTACAGGGGAATATCAATGAATATGTCTTTTACCATGATTCCAAACCGGATCGTACGTCAACCGGGTTACCAAGGTGCGCGTCCCTCAGCGGGAAACCAGGCTGAGATCGAAAAATTTGCGACTGGACTACCAAGATTCCCTCGGACAAGACCATCCTCGGATGTCTTGATTGACCCTGACCGCCCCTCACACATGTCAAAAGATGAAAATTGCCTTGTGATAAATGGTATTGAAAAATCACTAGAGGACCTATCAGCAATCGCTGTGTACGAAATTGTTGCAGACATTTGTGACAACACAGTAGCAGATACAATAAAGCGTCAAGTCAATGGAACGTTCCTCATTCAACCTCAGAATGACACGCAAAAAGAGAAATTGACATTTGTCAAAGAAATAGCGAATACACGAGTCTCCATTGAACCTTTCCAAAAACCAGGCAAAGGCATTATCTTCTCAAAAGAGAGCAAGACATGCTCCGACTCACAACTCACAAAGTGGTTCCACAAACATGGCATTACCCAATTCAAACGTTTGTCCCAACGAAATGGTTATGAATCCATAAAACTGACATTCAAAAACAACAATGTACCCGAGAAAGTACCTGTAGCTTTTGAAAAGTGCTGAGTTTGCCCACTCTTTCCTCGACCAAAACGCTGTTTCAATTGCCAATTGTATGGCCATATCAGCACAACATGTAGAGGGTTCACAATTTGTGCCAATTGTGGTGATCGAGATCACACTCACACGAGAGGCAAACCATGCTTCAGGCCCTCGCATTGTGTCAATTGCAGAGGGGACCACCCTGCGTTTAGCCACAACTGTGAAGTCTTCAAGAGAGAAAAAGAAATTGTACAATTTCAGATTGACAGAGGATGTTCGTTTCCCGAAGCCAAGCACATAGTTGTACAGGACATGAACAAAATTGACCAAGACGCAGATTACCCAAGACCAGTTCTACATTCGTCACCACGGAGAAGGATTCAACTTTTGGAGAACCATTTCAAGGACGTCTTTCGGACAACGCCTTCACCAGACCGACCAAAGACGGGAGAAACTGTGAAATATCCTGAATCTGATTTACGTACACCACCCAGTAAAAAGATTCAACAAAGTCAACCATCCTATGCTCTACAGAGAAAAATGTCACTCCAACAACCGAAGAAGAAAGAAACTTTGGCTTCTGAGTCCAAGAAACCATCCAAAACAACAAATCAAGACAGCTCAACAGACCAACGATTTCCTTGCACAGACAAGAGAAAATTGACAAGCAACAAAAAAGCACCCGTCACATCTCACAGACTTAACATATCAAGAACCTTGACACAAACCAAGTGTGTCTCTAAATAGCCCACTCAGGTGCTGATGAGACGTAAAAAACCAACTCACTCACTCACTCTGAGGACTGAACATGATGTTTTAACCATGTTTTGCACACTACCTGCAGTGTTTCATGATCATTGCAGTCATCCCTCACCATCTAGCACACTGGTTGGAGCTGACACATCAGTAGTTCCATAAAATCCATGAATTTTTACAGGTAGCTGCATTACCTATAGTGATGGGCCTCAATCAGCAGAGAGGAAGTGCCAATCAGGGTTCACTGGTTTACAACTGGGTCAAGGCCTTACACTGGTCATATGACTATCAAGTTTTAAAATTACAAGAGAGCGCAGCACCTGTCAGTTGCCTGACAAGAAAATCACAGGACTCATGCAATTGAGAGTACAATGAACTGGAGAGTACTGGGCAGTGCTGACCTCTTTGGTAATTTTAGCCCCCGCAGGTCTCGGCCTCCTCCTGGCGGTGGGTGGTAACACTAAGGTGAAGACCTCTATCCTTAGTGGCCAACATGAGACAGTGCGCATGCACGGTGTGTCCCTACCTTACAGGGGAATATCAATGAATATGTCTTTTACCATGATTCCAAACCGGATCGTACGTCAACCGGGTTACCAAGGTGCGCGTCCCTCAGCGGGAAACCAGGCTGAGATCGAAAAATTTGCGACTGGACTACCAAGATTCCCTCGGACAAGACCATCCTCGGATGTCTTGATTGACCCTGACCGCCCCTCACACATGTCAAAAGATGAAAATTGCCTTGTGATAAATGGTATTGAAAAATCACTAGAGGACCTATCAGCAATCGCTGTGTACGAAATTGTTGCAGACATTTGTGACAACACAGTAGCAGATACAATAAAGCGTCAAGTCAATGGAACGTTCCTCATTCAACCTCAGAATGACACGCAAAAAGAGAAATTGACATTTGTCAAAGAAATAGCGAATACACGAGTCTCCATTGAACCTTTCCAAAAACCAGGCAAAGGCATTATCTTCTCAAAAGAGAGCAAGACATGCTCCGACTCACAACTCACAAAGTGGTTCCACAAACATGGCATTACCCAATTCAAACGTTTGTCCCAACGAAATGGTTATGAATCCATAAAACTGACATTCAAAAACAACAATGTACCCGAGAAAGTACCTGTAGCTTTTGAAAAGTGCTGAGTTTGCCCACTCTTTCCTCGACCAAAACGCTGTTTCAATTGCCAATTGTATGGCCATATCAGCACAACATGTAGAGTAGACGGTTCACAATTTGTGCCAATTGTGGTGATCGAGATCACACTCACACGAGAGGCAAACCATGCTTCAGGCCCTCGCATTGTGTCAATTGCAGAGGGGACCACCCTGCGTTTAGCCACAACTGTGAAGTCTTCAAGAGAGAAAAAGAAATTGTACAATTTCAGATTGACAGAGGATGTTCGTTTCCTGAAGCCAAGCGCATAGTTGAACAGGACATGGACAAAACTGACCTAGATGAAGATTACCCAAGCCCAGTTTTATATTCGTCACCACGGAGAAGAATTCAACTTTTGGAGAACCTTTTCATGGATCTCTTTCGGACAACGCCTTCACCAGACCGACCAAAGACAGGAGAAACTGTGAAATATCCTGAATCTGACTTATGCACACCACCCAGTAAAAAGATTCAACTGAGTCAACCATCCTCTCCTTATGCTTCCCGGACAAAACTGTCACTCCAACAACCGAAGAAGAAGAAAAAGGCTTCTGAGTACAAGAAACCATCCAAAACAACAAATCGAGACAGCTCAACAGACCAACGATTTCCTTGCATAGACAAGCGGAAAATGACAAGCAACAACAAAACATCTGTCACATCTCACAGACTTAACGAATCAAGAACCTTGACACAAACCAAGTATGTCTCTATATAGCCCACTCAGGTGCTGATGAGACGTAAAAAACCAACTCACTCACTCACTCACTCACTTTGGTAATTTTAAAACTTGATAGTCATATGACCAGTGTAAGGCCTTGACCCAGTTGTAAACCAGTGAACCCTGATTGGCACTTCCTCTCTGCTGATTGAGGCCCATCACTATAGGTAATGCAACTACCTGTAAAAATTCATGGATTTTATGGAACTACTGATGTGTCAGCTCCAACCAGTGTGCTAGATGGTGAGGGATGACTGCAAGGATCATGGATCATGAAACACCGCAGGTAGTGTGGAAAAATTGTTTAAATCACTGTCCTAGTTTCACACTCTTGATAATTATGTACCATTACAGGCCAATGTCTATCAGTGACTTCACTCGTGCAGACAACAGACACAGGAATATCAATCTGCCCACTTCAATCATGTTTTTAACTTCCCACCACATTTTTTTTTAGTTTTCACTTGAATATTTAATTTCTTGGTAAAGAACAGTCAAAGGCTTGGTAGTTTTCAAGTTCCAGTGTGAGGAAGTGATGCCAGGACATGAAAGTCTGTAGACAACTTTGTCTCTCTTTAAAAAAAAGAAAGAAGATAAATGCATCTTCATAACAATACGAAAGTATTTAGAAACAATCACATATACTATGGGCCGATTTCACCAACATAGCTAAGACCAGGCTTAAGTGTTATGACTATAGTAGCTGGGCGCTGGAACAAATGCCAATAATTTGCATTAAGTGAACTTTTGGCAGAAACGATGTCTTGGAATATTATTGTTAGTAGAAATTAAATAACTCATATTTTCGAGCAAAATAAGCAAATTTTTATGCTAAACTAAAATCTTATTTTGCAAATTTAACTCTAGAGTGAGCAAAGGAAGGGGTCATGGTAGTTGAGTTGGATGGGACTAAGTTGGTCCCTCCCATACACTACTTTGGCCTGGATTTCTCCTAAAATACAAAAAAAAAATGCTCAAATGTCTATTTCCTCCCCAATTTAATTTCTGATGTCATTCTATGCTTTGGAATATTTAGCAAAAATAAACATGACAGTGTATCACATCATCATGATGCTAATTTTGAGCTATATGAAACTTTTTAATTCATAAAAGAGGTCAATATTTGCAAAATTTAATAGATAAATATTACAGATTTTCAGATGATCAAATATTAGTAAATTTTTGCATGGTAAGTCAAAATTTCTACAAAAATGTCTAAATTTTACTTTTTACTATTCTTCATCAAATATTATTAATTTGAAATATGTAAGTGGAGTTTAAAGCATTAAGCAAACAAAGAAACATGTGTTTGCTTGTTACTATTTAAAGATTTTGACAAGAAATTTTGAACTCCCAATTTTAACCTTCTGTAACATGCCAAATAATTTTCTTTAATTACCCTGCATTCAGTGGTCTAATTCCTAAGCCGCTCTGTCTGATTTGTTCATATTTAATCTTCATGAAAAATCAAAATGAAAGAAGGCTGGCATTCCTTTATTTTGTAAATTCAATATCACCAAGGTTAGATTTTAATCCATACCCTATTTCTGCAAATTTCAATATGTAATTTTACATCTAGAAATATTATTTAGATAAATCTGTCTTTTAATTACCAATTTCAAGACTCATCAAAATGTGTTTTAGCATTTTGAAGAGAACAAATATCTTCAATGGTCAGGGAGGGATAGAGTATTTGTTGAATGGGGCCCTGGTGATATGGAGTCTGCATTAGCCTACATAACATGATGTCAGATGCTATTGTCTGCCCTGCTGATCCTCTCCCATGACCAAAACCTCAACTTTCACATAGAATTTCCTTCTTTTTTTTTAAAGAAATGAGGCCAAACTGCATGATTTCACCTTAGTTTTTTTATTTTGAATATCAAATTGAATTTGAAATTTGAATCACAAACCTGGGCCAAGTAGATTTTGAGATATGACTTTTAATAATCAAGCCCATGTGAGGCTTAAGGGCTATGTAACTGCAACCATGCTGGGCTGTATTTTAAAGGGTTGGTTACAGAATTGTATAAGAAGAAAAAAAGTAATAATTTAACAATTTTACTTAATAGTAGAGGAAACAGAAGCCAAAAAGTCCAATATTTAAGGAGATACCCCGCACGGAAGTACAACAGGCGGAATCATGTACCAAAATGTTCGCCAGAATGTCAGCATTCTGAATCCGGCTAAGAAAATTACTGGTTCCGGGTACATACAGGGTGGTCAAAAAAAACTTTCAGTTGATATTTCATTTTCCAGGCTGCCATGATTGAGTCAGTGCCTGGGTACTTATTGTGTATACAAGCCAAGTATGTTAGATCTTTGGAAAATTGGTTAATAATCAAAACAGTTCTTTACTTTTGTGATAGCAGACAAAATGGAAGCCGGAGTGCTCCTGCGTTTTTACTACTCTGGGTTGTTCATGGCCCATCAGCAATTTTGAAGCTACTGCATTGTAGTGGTTGCCATGGAAACTAGAAATCATAACAAGTTTGAAGTTTCCAGTAATTAACAAACAACAATCCAACTGAATTATTAACTCCTTTGATACAAACCAAGAATGTCTCTAGATAGCCCGACAAGGTGCTGATGTCCCAGAGACGTAAAGCACAAACACACATACACACTCTAGATTGCCAACTAGGGTGCTGATGAGACCTAAAACTCAAATACACACACCCACACACACACACACACATTTCTTCCTGAAACATCATATTTTGTTACAGCAAAGAGGGCGAACATCTCTAAGGCAAGTAGTTAGTCGCTGACAAGATGGCCTCCTCCCTTTAGAAAATGTACGGATAGCGTTTATACTCTAAAATAGAGAGGTTTTGCTACAAGTTCACGTGTGACGTATACGTGTACAAGTGCTATCTAATTACATTGTTGTCATGGCAACCCCCACGTACACGTCACACGGAAACGTGTACCAAAACCTCTCTATTGAGAGACACTTAGGTTTCATATATTTGGTTGGCATGCCTGGAGCCCAGTGGTAGAGTGTTAGCCTGCTAACCTCTGGCACCTAGGTTCCATTCCCGATCAACGCAAGCCAATATGGACAAAGGTTTATCCTGTTCTGCTGTTCTGACAGTGTACATGATGTCATAACATAAAAATTTAAAAAATGGGCATAGTGAAAAATTTTGACTCTGAAATTTTCTCTCTTGCGAATAAAGGTTTATATTTAATTGGTCTTTAAAGGGTAGCTCAGGAAATGCCAAAAGGTCATCAACATTTGCCTCCACCCTGGTTTTTCTGTTCTTCTATGTTAATTTTGTGCGTTGACTGACCGATGAGAATGAATTTTGCTTCTGTATGTTACATTTATGTATTTACTTATAGCTCTATATATTCTTTTAACCCCACAGGAGCGCATCATTTCTACCTGGGTAGGACAAGATGGGGTTTTCTGTATCTATTCACGGTCGGTCTTTTTGGAATCGGTTGGCTCTTAGATGCCTGCTACTTGCCGCACTTGGTGAAGAAAACCAATGAAGAAAGAGCTGCGGGACATTGCCTTCAACCCGAACAAAAATCATCCCGGACGACCCGTTTGTTCGCCCTTTCTCCGATCTTTGGGCTTCTGGGAATCCATCATTATTACGTTGGAAATAAGACTTTTGGCATTTTCTACACCCTTACTCTGGGCAACTTGGGCATCGGATATGTTGTTGATTGGTTCCGGGTACCTCTGATCGTAAAGAGGGCAAGAGATCCCAGCAGAACTATGATTGGTGATAAACCGTGAGTCAACCAACAAATTTGTCCTTAAGCATCCTAAGTTGCAAACTACAGTAGGCCTACTGTGCAGAAGTCTTGAGCCACCACCACATTTCTGTGTTGATTTTCACCACTGTTTTATCTCTCTCCTGGCTTCCTCCTGCACATGTTAATGCCGGTTTACAGCGTGTTCCAAATTATTACGCAAGTTGGTTTTTTTGTGATGTCTCAAAAACAACTAAATGCATTTTAAAATCTATCCCACATGATAATGTATGTTCCATGAAGACAATATCCTGTGAGTTTTGTCCAATTCTGGTGGCGCAGTGAGGAGTTACGCCACAGAGCAGCCATATACCCTGTTTTTTGATGTCCCAAATTATTACGCAAATGTAAGAAAAATTGATCTAAAAGTAACAAAATGATCTTTTAATGCTCTAAACACTTACCTCTAAAAGTTTAATGAAACATCGAACCTTCATATCAAAAATGGATGCTTTCATTACCAAGAAATCAATATAAACCTATTCATTGGAATAACATTGAAATGACAATTTTTCTTGACTATAAAGCCTCTTTTGTTTTAAAAAATGTCAAATCACAACCAATTCATGTTACAATATACCTGTGAGACTATGATGTTATCCTGTGTAAAGATGAACCAATTCCTCCTTCTCTACAAAACATAACAATAAGTCAAAAATGTGTGCTTCTTTTTCCCATCGAATTAGCATTGCTGTCAATGCAAGCCCAACCTCCATCATTTTCATGTAACGATATTGTTCATATTTATTGGTCGAAACACCTTCTCTTCAATTTTGGGCAGAGTTCTAAACCTCTGGAACCCAGAGAGACAGTTTCATAATGATAACAAGAACATAAAAAAAAAAAAATAGAGGCGATTTTTAAAGCAAATTCAGTTGTTCAGCAAATAAGACCACATCTGCATGTTTTTTACGCCGATCCCGCAAAAAGCGTCCCGTTCCGCACCTGCCCATCCGCATTTTATTACGAAATCCCGCGGCCCACCGTTCCGCAAATTTGGCCCCGTCCGCATTTTACTACGACGCTGGCCACCCGTTCTGATGACGAAGTTTCACAGCCTGATTTTTCAGATTTGGCCTCTGGCGTCCTATCGGGAGGCCTGTACCCAGCTATACAGAGGCGTGTGGCTATATATAGAATCACTAAAACTATATCAGAGATGGGCTGATGCATCGCCTCAAAAAATTGAGTTTGTCTTGGAGAAGCATTTTAATGCAAGAAGTCAGTAGGGGAGAGTGGGGCCAGTTGAACCAAATTTTAGAAATTACTCTCCTGTGTGCCTACCTTTACAGCTTTCAAGGAGAACAAAGATGGAAAAGGTAGTTTGAAAAGTTGTCTAAACATCCCAACTTTAGGTTTTAGCGTATATCTTACCACGACCAACATATGAGCCTCCAAAAAATAGAAAAAAATTGGTTCAACTGGCCTCACCCTCGGGGCCAGTTGAACCATCCATTGGGGCCAGTTGAACCATTGGAAGGATGATGGGTGAAGTGTGGGACTGCAGTCCTTTATTTTTGCTAACAAGTTTAGCTGGGAGCATAGCATGTTTTGGCTGAATTTGGCATGTCTCGCACATTTCTTTCTGTTCGAAGAATAGCCTGGGGCAAGTTGAACCATCATCCCAAGTCATACCATGACAAAATGGCCCATAACCTTTGCTAATTCATGAATACTTAATTAACTGACCCATTTTTGGCTCAGCTACATCACAGTTTGAAATTGTTGCTTCTGTTTCACACTGTTACAAATGGAGAAATTGTGTATTGTTGAAAGGTGCTATCACAGTTCCGAAAATTCCATTGCATTATGTATTTTCACAGTTCTGAAATGAAACTGTTTGAAAGTTTGCTTGTTTTACACTGTTTTTCTCAGTTGCCAGTAATCCTCTAAGTGTCCATAATCGGACTAAATCTGCATGCAAAATGCTTATGACCTAAATAAGCAGCCAATCACAGAAGAAGTTGGAAATAGCAGAAAGCCCTGTCCATTTTAGCAGGGCTTGCGTTGGGAGGATGAGTTGAACCAGTCGACGGTTAAACTTTAATAATAAATTTTTTTATTTTTTTTAATCTATTGTAATTAGCCACTTAGAAAAACAGTATTTGAAGTAATCACTGTTTTTCTGAGGTGAATAATAAGAGTAGTAATAATAATAAAAGGTAATTGAAGAATATCAATATAATCCCCCGCCCGCAAGCGGTGGGAGATTATAATAAACTGCCGCATACTCCTCTGGTTCAACTGGCCCCACTGAGACCTCCATGTATCTCTATATATAGCCTGATTGTACCCTTGTTGTGGGACACAATTTTAAGGAAGTGGGTTTCCATCTACACATAACACATTATCCTATGATGACATGACATTCCTGCAGACCAAGTAATTCAAATGCTATGAAAGCTCCAATCTCAATATGACAAACTACAATTTTCATGCAAAAAACAAATAAAGTGCGATAGTTTTGTTACCATGCGTCTCAGAGCCAAAATATCTTCACGGAAAAGACTAGCCTAATAAGGCCTAACACAAGGTTATATGTATGTTCCCATGCCTGCTCCACCCGGTTAACAAGAAAAGTACCCTTTAAAAAAGGGTACTATAGCGACTTGGTCATACCTTCTTTTAAAAACTGTAACGGAATGAGCCAGCAAGAAAAGAATTCAATGCATCTGCTAGGGGTTAATTTATAAGTTATTTTGTTTTGGAGTTTTATATACACAGTTATCCATCTCTGAAGAATGAATCGTGATATTTTTTATGCATTTTGGCTGGAATGACATTTTTGTAAAACATGCAAAGCTCCCCCCCCCCATAAAAAAAACCTGGTGATGGCACAGGTTTGTTATGGTAACTGGGATAGAGCAACCTGTGTATTGGATGTATGTTTGGGACTTTACGTCTTGTATTTATGCACTTGATAGACCAGGTTGGACAGAAGAAGGACACGGCAATGAGGCAAAGATGATTGAAACAGCCGTCCAACAAGAGCTGGATTCGAACATTGGGCCCAGCGATTGGCAATCAAAGGAACGCTACCAAGCCTCCCCCCCCCCGTGCAACTTGTGTATTAGCCAGTATGACAAAACTGTGTTATATAACATGTATATTTTTGTCAATTTCAATATTCTGTCTCAATAGGCTAGCCATTGACTTGAATAGACTTATTCATGAAAATCCAAAAACATATAAATTGTGAATTCTTAAAAAAAAAAAGAAGTTTGGTGGATAAAGTTCGATGGAAAAAAGATTAAGAACCTCTTCTTATCATAATATTATAATAATTCAATTAGATTTTCATAAAAATAGCACATTGCATTATAAATGACTATAGCCAATTGCAAATGTACTATTGCTTCATTTGCCTTTTCCTACTTGTCTGATGCCAATGGTTTGCTGCCACGTAGCCTATGCTTTAAATGCCTGTATCAAGTAGGCCTATAACTTATTTATAGGGAAGTGTGACTTGGATCTTACCACTTAACTTTAGGGATCAGTGTGCAAAGGTTATAAGTGGCAAAATTATAAAAACCAGTCACAGGAATGCGAGTTGGAATAGATCCATATAGGGCAATATATAATGTGTGCTTGTAGAGGTCATTATAAAAAAAATTGTCTTAAATTTCTCAAATTGCCGATTTCGCAATCTTGATTGGATCACCAAGTTGCCTTGATTGGACCACACCATGTGCAGCAGAAAAAGGCAATTTAGCCCTACAATGATGTTGTCTTTATACATCTATTAATGTTATACTTAGTCATAATTAATATAGTGAAAGAGTGTGTAATGGGCCTATAATTGCACTTGAAACAAGAAGAATACCCTAAGGTTTAAAAAGGGTACTGTATTGATCTTACTCTGAACCTGAGGGCATATGGTATGACATGTAACAAAAGGTTTTAATATCTTAAAGTGGGAATTGCTATGAAATAAATACCCACTGAAAAATTCCAAAGGCCCTCCCCTTTTTCATGGAAATACTACATAACCAAGGATGTGTCAAATGAAAATAAACTTCTGTTATTCAAAAAACCTGTTTGCATATTATTTTGTTAATTGCTACATGCACAGTGTACATGTATTTCAGTATTATTTAATAAATTGTGACACTTTTTTTGGCTTTTCCTGAGTTAAGCAATTGCGTCAATCAGTTGAACTTCACACCTATTCAAAACTACAGAAAATAAGTGTGTGACCCCCCCCTCCCCCGCCTAATAAAAAAGTCATGGTAACTGGGATTTTGCAACTTTGCACCATTGCAGCGTAATGCGCCGAAAAGCTTTTTGCGAAGTTAATATTGCAAACGGAGCAAAATTAATAAGTGCATTTAATTCGGAGGAGTTAATTTGATATATGCAGGTTTTTAAATTTTGAAAATCGGACATGTATTAAGGTCGGTAGCCCAAATTACATATACACACATATTGATGACGTTTCACACGGAAAAAATATCGCCTCTGGTGATTGACAATCTTCCTATAGCTTACATTGTAACAAACTTTTTATTATAAGAAATGTTTTCTTCCAGGTTAAGACGTCGCTATAAAAATCAAGGGTGGTTCAACTGGCCTGCTGGTTCAACTCGCCCCACTCTCCCCTAATTTCAATGTTATTTCAATGCAGGTGGTTGATATTGATTTCTTCGTCATTAAAGCAACCATTTTTAAAACGGAGGTTCTATTTTTCATTAAAAGTTTAGAGGTTAGTGTTTAAAGCATTAAAAGATCATTTTGGTACTTTTAGATCAATTTTTCTGACATTTTCGTAATAATTTGGGACATCGAAAAAACAGGGTATATGGCTGCTCTGTGGCGTAACTCCTCACTGCACCACCAGAATTGGACAAAACTCACAGGATATTGTCATCATGGAACATACATTATCATGTGGGAAAGATTTTAAAATGCATTTAGTTGTTTTTGAGATATCACAAAAAACCAACTTGCGTAATATTTTGGAACACACTGTATGTTGTGTATATTCTTCCAGAAAGGCCCTTTTGGATGAGGCTTACCTTTTGGCCTTCCCTTTAGGCTTTATGGGTCTCCATAACTTCTACTTGGGGCGACACTGCTGGGGCGTTCTTTACATCTTCACCATTGGCTGTTGCGGAGTCGGATGGGTGGTGGACTTGATTAGACTTCCTTGCATGGTTCGCAAATACAACAAGACACTGGAAGACAGAGCGCCTCGGGGAGCCATCTTTGCCACCAACATTCGCCCGGGCTATACCCATCTAGGTATGTTACAAAACAATGGATTAGGTGTGGAAATTTGTTCCCATGTCACTTGTTTGAGCAGTTATGCCACTGTTGGATGGTGCCTCAAGAAAATATGATTT
This sequence comes from Platynereis dumerilii, assembly GCA_026936325.1. Classification (NCBI taxonomy): domain Eukaryota; kingdom Metazoa; phylum Annelida; class Polychaeta; order Phyllodocida; family Nereididae; genus Platynereis; species Platynereis dumerilii. The sequence goes on from JAPTHN010000009.1 coordinate 11,758,186, forward strand.
TACGGATCTATTTTAGCAATTTGACCAGATGTTATGATTATATAGGATAGAGATAATCCCAAGCTGTTGATTTATTATAATTTTTTGGGTACATCTCATTGGTTTCACATGGTAACACATTCACAAAATGAAGACTCAAGTTCAATGGCTTAATTTCGGATATACAGTGAGGAAAATAAGTATTTGACCCCCTGCCATATTTTCTGGTTTGGGCACTTGCGCTTGCTCCAAAAATCTGAAATTTCTCAGGTAGATCAGGTCCAACATTAGAAGACAGGTAATGCACAAAAATTAAGTGAAAGGAGCATTATGTAATATATTTGCACAAGAAACTCAATAGTCTTTGGAAATAAGTATTTGACCCCTTCATTTGCAAAGGGTTTATTTTTCAATGAGCTTAAATCACCACAGTGATACAGCTGTTAGGTGTACAGAAACGACAGACCCCATTTCAGAAAGCTCAGATGAATATCTCTTTTCTACTAACAATTTATTTGTTGCTTTTTTCCTTCTCCAATATGGAGGACGAGGCAAACAAAAAAGTTTATTTGCTGATAAATTTAACCTGCACTGATCATACCTGGCCTTAAACATGACTGACAGGTACCTCAACCTATCAAGTTAGCCATTATTGCCATTGTAGTTTAGAATGTACTTTTTTATGCAACTCCAGCACTGCAGTTACATGACCCCAGTTATACAGCTACTGTGTGTACAGATATGGCACACCCCATTTTTGGAAGCTTATTTCAATATCTGTTCCCTGGTCGTAATTTAGTTGTTCTTTTCTTTCTCCTTCTGTGTGACCAAAGCAAGAGAAATCTCTTAGAATATATCTTGGGGTGTGGTCCGTCCATAGGTGGTCCTATCTATTTCTGTGCATGTTTCTTCAGTTGTTCTTCGCCTTTGGCTGCTGTGACGTAGTCTGAAGTCAGTTTGACTCCCCTTTCGGCAGAGTCATTAACAACATTGATGCCCTGAACATTGGCTACTCCAGCCAGGTAGGTTTTGTTCCCATCCCACTCTGCCACGTCTTTGGTGAGAAATTCAACATCAAGTTTTAACTGGTGCATTCCAAACCAACAATCTTCATTGACAAGATCAGCCAGCCTGGTTGTTGAAAACACATCAGGAAACATTGGCTTCCAAAAACCATTACCAAAACGATGCCTTGGACAATCCAAATACTTTACTGAACAGTTTGGTCTCAAAAACTTGACATATAATGAAAATTCTAACAATGAATCAAATAAGTATCAAATGGCGAAAATTTAATGGATCACTATTTCATCTTCTTGCCAATAAGGTCATTTTTTCCCGATTTTACTACCACTATCCTCAATTTTGAGTTGTTTCAATATATTTTTTTTTATTGGCAGCAAATATCATATTACTACTTTTGATGCAACATTTTTTAATCATTGTATATTGGGGGGTTGAGAAAGGGAGGGGGCTTCAGAGGCCTCCATTGCGGCTTTGTGTACCCAAAATTGGTTGCGGCTACAATGGTTAAAAATGCATTTACAACCTTAGACTTTCGCATTTTGGAATCTACTAATACACATTAAACATGTCTGTGATCATTCTTTTTTTGTCCTGAATGACTAAAAATCCCAAATTTCACCTACTTGTGACACTGAACCATCAGGTAATCTCAAACACTTGTTCTTAGAAAATTCAGCGTCCAGTATCACACAGTTCCTCAGAGACAATGACTACTTCTACAAATTATGAGAAATTAGTTCCAAGATGATGTATCAAACCGATGTTGCATCCAAATAGCCCACACCGCTGCTGATGGGGCGTAAAACACTAATAACTCTCTCAGTCCAATAAGCAGAGGTCATCCACTGGGTCAATATTTAACTTTTAATGTGACCTGATGCAGTAATCTAAATTCTCTAATCGCCATCTTAAAACGCTGTGGAATTTCCAAGGAAGAATTACTCAATCTTTATTTCTTTAGTATGTCTTGTGACCTTGTTGAATGAATTTGCATATTCATATGACCTAATTAATATTCACCATTATCGTATTAATATGCATGTATGACTCCTCCAACAAGCAGAGAGCCAATCGTAGTCCAATAAATAAAATTTCAAATTGATCAAATGCATGTATATTCTATAATAACCATTTTGAACCACTGGGGATGTCCCACAATTATATTATCCAATCATAGCTCCTTGACATGTCATGTGACCTTGCAACATAATTTGCTCATTAATATGTAAAGGATCTCATTAATATTCAATTGACCTCATTAATATGCATAATTATCTCCTTAATATTCATTAATATCTCATCAATATTCATGAAGGGCTGTTCCTCAGAGGAGCAGCCAAAACTCCTATCTGTCCCATGTTTAAAATTTTGATGATCATGTTTTAAAGTGTTCCCGCAACCCCAATTTAATACTACTCTAAGCACTTCTGGACTAATAAGGCCACTTCCATTCTAAAGAACAGGATCAGATGAGCATTAGTCATATTTGCCAGAATTATTCCACATGGACCTTTTCTTTTGTTTTGTATTGTGCATACTTAGGCCAGACATAAAGGATTTTTAGCTGCTAGATCGACCGACTTAACATATATTCAGCCTATGAAAAAAAAAAATTGATTTTATCAGCAATTTGTATTCAATTGCCATAAAATTTATGAAAAGTTGAGATTGCAGCTTTTTTTCCTATCAACATTAGAAAAAGTGCCTCAAGGAGATGCAAACCAGCAATTCTGTCAGTAGCCTTGTCGCCAATGATGTAGAAACATTTTTTTTGAATTCTTTTTTTCATTAAAAATTTAGTTGGAGTTTAGATATTCTTTGACCAATCATAATTTTTCATCATGACTTACCTCTTCCTTTATAGATGCCGACACTCCACCAATGGCACGGAATTACCCATCCCGACATGGCAACACAGATAGCCTCCCTTCGTACAATGAAGTGATGAGAGACGAGGAAGGTTGGCGTTCAGGGAGGCGTCATTAAATAACATTAAAAATACACCTTGTTTGGACCCCCACAGCTCTGCTTCTGCAGCAAGTAGTAAAATAGTGATTATAAATTGTGTCTTGTTATATCTTGAAATTTGTAAAAATATTAAATTAACTTTGGGACCTCACATCCTCATACATATATGATATATATATGAGCATTTCTCAAAGAAGTGCAAAAATGCTTATTTCTTTTAATTTTGGAGGAATGGAAGGTCTAAAAGATGGAATATCACTTGCTTCTTCAAAATCCCACAAGTTGTGTTGATCAGACATGATCTAGACACCCGTGGATAAATTTTATAGCATTTTAAAAGCATAAAATGCCTATTTTGAGGCGTCAAAACCTTACAAAAAAAGTTCCTCCACTAAGACCCATGATTTAAGGCATTTCCATAATACTCACCAAAACATTTATTTTACAAATGATAAGCCCCCACAGGTCTCGGGCTTTTTGTTTGCTACATTTTGGAAATTTGGTATATTTCTTATAAATAATAATTAATTTTGGCCAAACGATTTTTTTTTCACAATAGGCCTAAATATATCTACTGCACTCAAAAAGAAAACGATTTGCATATTCAACCCAATTTTCGGAACACGTCAGACACAAACAATACTCCAGACATATACTTATATACCCTATAACTTTTATTATCCCATGTCTAGGCACATTTTCTCCCCGATACTGTGTTTTTCCCTGGGCAATACAGCAGGGAAAAGGTCAGTATCGGGGAGAAAAAGCAGTATATGGTCACCTGACCAGTATACTCCCTAATTTGCAGGGAATATACTGAAAACAGCCAATGAGAGACCAGCAATGAGACACACCCACAGAAAATCAGTATATATAGCGTCACATTCTCTGCTGCAGCTTCATGATCTTTTTTTTGTAATTTTGAGAGTACAAAAAATGACCACCCTTTTGCAATTTGCCACTGATCTGTTAGGACTAGAGAGAAGCGGTTTGAAGCATTAGATCCAGAAGAAAATAATACATCAGATTGAAGCAGTTTTGAATTTCTATTTGGTAAAGAAAATTTTCCAAAGCGATTTTCGGTAAATTCGTCTACTTTTTTCAAAGTGACTTAGTTGTACAAATACTGATTTATATGAATTTCCATCGGGATGAGGACCCCTTTTTATTTTGTTATATTGTTTCAGACAATATTTCACAAAACATGACAAAGTAACAATGTTAAATTCTGTAGACTAGTGTTGTTTCAGCCCTATGGATCTTTTATTTCTGGAACGTTTTTCTGACATACTATGGATCTTTTATTTCAGGAACGTTTTTCTGACTTGCGCTGCCGTTTTATTTATTTTTCAGGGGCGGCTAATCAATATAGATACATCAGATTCACACAGTAGGTTGTACATATAGTATAGATTACAAATCCAAATTTTCAAGATGATATCTCAAAAACTCTTGCCACAAAAAAATCATAACTGAAACAAGAATTTTCACTTCAAGCGTAAAATCGCTGATTTGAGTCAACGTTTTTTTTAGTTCCATGGCCGTTTTATTTTATATCTCTTGACCTGAAAGCACCAGACGTATTAAATTCTCCAGTACTGTTTTACATATAGTATAGATTACAAATCCAAAATTTCAAGGCGATATCTCAAAAACTAATGCCACAAAAAAATCATAACTGAAACAAGAATTTTCACTTCAAGTGTAAAATCACTGATTTGAGTCAACGTTTTTTTAGTTCCATGGCCGTTTTATTTTATATCTCAGGACCTGAAAGCACCAGACCTATTAAATTCTCCAGTACTGTTGTACATATAGTATAGATTACAAATCCAAAATTTCAAAGCGATATATCTCAAAAACTCTTGCCACAAAAAAATCATAACTGAAACAAGAATTTTCACTTCAAGTGTAAAATCAAGTGTAAAATCCCCTCGACCCCAGTATATTCCCTCGACCCTTCGGGTCTCGGGAATATACTGAGGTCTCGGTGAGTATACCGGGGATGTACTGTACCTACCTATGGTATAACCTCCTACAATACCAAATGAAAAAGCAGTGGATATATCCCATGTGGTATTATAATATATCCCGCAATTGCGAGTGAACACCATGAAAAAACCATTGAGTTCACACCATTGAGTTCATCCTTGTGAACTCAATGAAATAAATTATCTGACGTGTCAGGTCTGCCTTCTGAATAACACTCGTCCTTCGGACTCGTGTTAATTCAGAGCAGACCTGACACTCATGATGTTCATAGCTGTGAACTACACTGTCATGGGGTTTTATTATAAAAACCCACTCAGGGTGGTGGATCAGTCCACTGAAACCCATTCGTGATCTGGCTGGGGGAGGAACTCACGGGTACAGAGGACTCAGGATATCTTCAACTAGTGGAGTACATCTCAAAATACCACCATACCCATTTGGTCTTATTATAATACCTTCTAGTTTCAACCGTTAGAGTAAAATACCACAACTCAACTGAGTTAAAATTGATCTACACATGTATGTCCCTTATATACAATTTTACAGAGACATTTCATCTTTAAAGCTTGTGTTACTCCTTAATTTTGGGACTTTAACAATTAATTTTTCCAATTTTATTTATCTTTTAAACATAGTAGGCTTCTTATATAAAAATGAAATGAAATGAACTTACCAAATCATAATCTCAAATGCTAAAATCAATATGAGTTGCTGAAAACTTCAAAAGCAACAGCTGGAGTGATTCTGAATTAGAAACTTCCTGGCAACTGCCAATCACAAACAACACGACACCAACACTTTTTGAGGCATAGGCTACAACAAAATATGATAAAAACCGTCAAAGACAAACAACACCCTAGCTGCACAGGCACACCCCTGTATTAGTCAACGGATATTCAGTATTTATACCACTGTTTGCTTTTTCTGGCCAATCAGAAGGCAGGATTTCGCTCTAATATTCGCGCAGCGAAACGGCCACAGGCCGTTTCGCAAAGCGAAACTTAGCACAAGAAAGGTTTCAAAATTCTGTGCAGTGATGGTCTCAACATCAATGGTCGACGGCAGGAAATTAGGTCAAGTGGGACCAGCTTCTTATCAATGATTTAGTTTAGAATTTAACAAAACATGACATATTCATACTCAAAAGTGTCTTAAAAATTCAATATTCTCCAATAATATTCCCTGTATCTATAATTTGTATGGAATAGTTAGTTATAAGCCTTAAAAAGCTAAATTATATTATTAACATGTGATTCATATCATTTCAAAATAGACAACAAGAAAACATAACAAAATTAAAGTTACATCATGTTTGTCAACTGATGATTATGTAACAGTGAGCAATTAATCTAATGCAGATCATGTTATTGTTTTTGTTATCACTATTATGTAATATCAACAATCAAGCGTAGACTTAAATTTGACAGCTTTCAGTGTTGTCTTCCTTTTTACTATTTAGCTGATTATCTATCAATTTTATTTATCCTTAATCCTATTTATCCTATTTATTTGCTATCCTATGTATGTATGTATGTATGTATGTATGTATGTATGTATGTATGTATGTATGTATGTATGTATGTATGTATGTATGTATGTATGTATGTATGTATGTATATATGTATGTATGTATGTCTATCTATCTATCTATCTATCTATCTATCTATATATTCTTTTTTTTAAATCTATTTTATCTTTCTAATATTTTCTAGTAGGCTATAGGTAAATTTCTGTCTATTTTTTAATATATCCGTCTTTCAATTTCTTTGAAACAGTAGCATAACTGCCTTTCATACATTGAATATTAAACAAATTTAATGAAAGTTATGGTAAAGTCATAAGTCCTAAAAAAACTTTTTAAGTGCTGCGCGAATTTCATGGCTGTGCCATTTACATATTATAATGCATATCACAGCTCATACACCTGACCAGATATTGCATGCTTGGCTGACTACAAGTTGACAAAATTGAAGGAAACATTGAAACAGAACTGACCAACAAAGGATAAAAACTGAACAATACAGACAGTAAACAAGGAGGAAGATTGTATCAAGTGTTACCATGTAACTGGTCTCAATAAATAGCGGAGCAGCAGACCAACAATTTTGGCCCTATTTGGCAAGCTCAAAGAATTATTTTTTCTTCTTAATTCGGGGGCTGCCACCCCCGAACCCCTGCTTCTTCTTATTTCGGGGGCAGCCACCCCTGAACCCCTGCTCCTTACTTTCTATTATTTTTCAAATGTATTTTGTAACTTCCAAACAAGGGCGTTATCTATTACATATATCGTCAAGGTGCATGACTCCAAAGCTTAGGCAAATACCAGCTCAATTTTCAAGGTCATGTTTCAAGCATCTAACACTGCGTCACAGCTGTAAGTTTGGTCAAATCTCTTTACAGAATTTCACACCTTAAATCTATGAAATTATAGGTTTTGCCTGTAATTAAGGGAATTTCTTGCAGATTAGTGGCTTGTTGAACAACTGCAAGTTTGCTCACCCAAGCTGGCAGGAGAGGTACCTATGGGGTTTCACACCACAAGCCCTTCCACTGAAAAACTGTGAATATGAGTAGGATTTTGTGATAGATCCTTAGAAATATAATGTATCAACAAATAGAAGTAGTTTGTACCTATACATTTGGTTATTTTACCCATTTTCAGACTTGGAGCTTCCACGAGGACTCCCACATGGTGCCTCAGATAGAAACAGAGCCCTCTCTTGGATATTGCAGAACTGGAAATTTTGTAATACCAATGCTGATTGGCTCTGCATTATGACATCACTGCCAGCTAGGATGAGCGGGTTGTCTGCAGAGTCAGTCACCTTGTGTACTTTTAAACAGATTTTACAGTCAGTCCAGGCGACTGCCTTTGCTAGCTGCCTCGATATATAGCCCACTAAAGTGCTGTAGGGGTGTTTTAAAAACGCTGACACACAACGAACCTTCCGTCGGGATCTAACTGACAAAAATGCATGTTAGAACCCTCCAAATCGGTGTCTAACTAATACTGAACACATCACTCTTCAAAGCTGGAAATTCTGTGATTTGTCCTCCAGAGTACTCAAGGGTTGTGGTGGGTGGGCATGTTAGTACTCGGGGGGGGGGGGGGGGGCTTGCGTCGATCTATTAGATCCCAGTCAGCCTTCAGGCCTTAAGGCTGTTCGGCTAACTGTGAAATTTTATTTCACTCCTCAAGCTACCTTTCGTCCTAACATCAGACTATTAAGACATACTATTCTATGAAAACCACCAGCTGTTTTCAAGTTTCATTTTTTTATTATTAACAACCATTGTAAAAAGATTTAACAGTTGTAAATTGTCTGTAATCATTCATATGTCATCATATAAACGCAAATAGGATTGATCATCCTTAAATTAAATAGCCTCTCCTCTCCCATCGGTATAAAAAATTCTTGGTTGACGTCACTTTTTTAGATGTCAATGTTCACCGGTCAGCCAAACTTTTCATAAACGTCCGCTAATTTCTGTTGAGAACACCAGATCGAGTTCACAAGAGCAGAGACATCTTCCCGTATGGCCGGGTGGCAATGTTTATCCTGCCGGTAAGCAGCCAGAAGACAGTGAAGGCCGTCCGCGGGCCCTGGAAGGGGGGGGGGTCTGAACAATCTTGTTCGTTTGGAGCCAGATGGGGGACCCGAACGCACCACTGCCCGCAACAAGCCAGCCACATCCATAGTCTTGTCTTCACCATCCGATTTCGATTGCAATTGCCCATGTAATCGGGGGTCGGGATCCATGCTGATAGCCGGCATGGATGAAGCTCCATTGGGCGTTTTGTTTTCCTCATCGTGTCAGACTTGCCTGTCTTTTCGCCAACTCTTCCAGTGGATCCGATCAGGAATTTTACGCATTTAATGAGTGGCTAGAGTGCCACGACTGATAGGAAGGCCCACAAACAGTCACGTGATAGGTGACGTCACACGAAGTTCTTACATGTAACTATGTCTATCAATAAGTAATGAGTGCAAAGGTGCCAAGCTTATTTATGAATATATATATAATTAGTGCACGAGGCGCGCAACCAATCAGTGGAGTCCAAGGCGCCAAAAGAGTTCTGTCGCCAAGCAGGCGAAATAACTGGCACCGAGAAGAGCCATCAGAAACGGGTTACAATGTGGACTATTCGACACATCATAATGAAAAAGGAGTGACCAGAAAGGTCACGAAACCCAGAGCATCTAATAACGCTTCAGAAAAGGGTTAGAAAAAGCGTCTTGCTCCCGAAAATCGAGAAAATCCTAGATGGGTATGGTATCATTCACAGCGGGGATCTGGTAGCTTGTGGAGTGAAATAGGATGAGAACTGCATGCTGTTGCCACTTGGCACAAAGTTAGTTTTGTATGCTGTTTCAAGAATTAGTTCCAATTTCATTGTGCATTTATGAAATTTCGCTTCAATATGCAAGTCAACCCAAGATAGCTAGACAATCATACATGCTTTCTCTAAGAAAGAAGACAAGCCCATCAGCATACCCTGGAATAGCCCTGATATTTTCCAGACAAAAGTTGTTTGAGTTCCTCTTTCTGTTGATTGCTCGCTTGAGCTGGCAAAACTGCTCCCGAAATGGCAGCACATGTTCACTAAATCTTTTGCCAGATGGCAGCACATGTCCTGCCGATGCTGAACATGTTCTGCCGATGCTCAACTCAGCACTGGCAATGGATCGGCGGTGAATATATTATACGAGGGGTGTCCCAAAAGTTCTGACCAATTTTTTTGGCTGACCTTTCTATTTGAAATAGCTAAATGAAATGTTCGCCGAATAAATTTCAGGTATTTGATCATCTATTTTGAAAAAATCAAGACTGTAAGAAGTGTTTAAGTTACTGTTCTGTTACCATGGTTACGAGAGGTCAGTGCACCCAGCGCAGCTCAATTTCTCGGACGAAATTCAGCAAATTAGCTGTGTTAAAAGTCAGAGAATTTATAGTAAAAAAGCAAATGATTGCAAGAAAATGTATTTCCTGATAAGCTTGTCCTCTTTCAAGATATCTGCCATTAGATTATAAACATTTATTTATATTTCGACCTGATCAGCTGAGGCAATTACCAAAGGCTTTTCCAGCAGTTGCCTAACAGCGCTTCAGACGGTTTGGCTGAAACAATCTGCTGTCAAGAGGCAGTGCTCAAGAACCTTAGGTTCAAAACCCAATCTCATCTGCTTTAATTACCAGATTTGGCCTTCTGTAACTTTGCATGATACTAAAATATATATACCAGTTCAAAAATTAAAGAAATAAGAGTCATAATGAGAAATGAAGCAGTCGCCATATACACTGAAATTCCTAAATTTAGGAACAGCCCAGTTTGAAGAAACCAGGTAATCGCCTCAGAACATGGGTGAAACTGATTCACAGTGACTTTAAATGTAAATGAAAAACTTTGAGATACTGTTAGGTTTCCAAATAATATTTTTCGTGATCATCCATGGCATATTTACAGTAAATTCCTTGGTTATTTACAAGCTTAGACACCTGGATTTGGCCTAAAAAATGGAGCTGCTCTGGGTGCACTGAGTTTCCGTTTTCATGGCAACTGAAAAGTTATTTGAAATGTTCAAACAGGTAACATATTTTCAAAATGGATAGTGAAATACCTGAAATTGATTCTGTGAAAATTTCATACAGCTACTTCAAATAGAAAGGTCTGCCAAAAAAATTGGTCAGAACTTTTGGGACACCCCTCGTATGCTGTCATGTGTTGCCACCTAGTGACTAGTATGCTATTCCGCGAGCTCCTGCGAGCGGTCCACATCATTTCAGTCGGAGGACCTCACACAATTTTGTCTGGAAGAGACCGGGGCTGTTTCTGAGTGTGCTGATGGCCTTGTCTACTTCCTTAGAGAATGTGATTGGCGAGTCTGACTCTAGTATATGTACATCTATGTTGAATAGAAATTTTGTGAATGTGCGATGAAATTGGAACTATTTCTTCGGGACAGCAATGTGTAGCATACAAAATCAACTTTTGTGCCAAGTAGCAGCATGCAGCTTGCAGTTCTCATTTTCACCAGACTGTCCTTGTTGCATATGATCTTGGAGCTCTTTATGTTAGAACTCTTTGCAGATTGGAGGTCCACTGGAAAAATTTATTTTCAATTTGCAAACTGGCTTTGCCACCTCATTGACAGTTTTCTGTTGGTTCTTATTTGATGATGTACCTGAAGTCATTTAATTAGTTTGTTTATTGTTACCTGTGCTGCTAGATATGATAATTCAGCACTGAATCAACTGATTAAACAGGACTTTCACAAACAGTACATCTTTAAACCAGTGACATCACACGACCAAGTTAAAATTTAAAATTTGAAACTGTTCGGACAGCCAATCACTATAAACTTTAACAGCTATAAAGGGTTCCAAACAGTTTCAAAATTAACATTCGACTTTGTCGCGTGATGTTACTGGCTTAAAAATGTCTTTATGATTTGTTTGTGTCAGATCAGAACATTCAGAACATGTCAATAAACAAAGGTATGCACCTAGTAAGAAGATTAGGATGTGGCAAAGCCAGTTTGCAAACTAAAAAGAAGAAAATGAAATTTTCCAATGGATGGCTAATCTGCAAAGGCTTAAAAAGTTATTTTCATTGTCCAGATTTCCGTTAGTTAGATTGTTTTTTAAACAATTCCTGATATTTATTGCTAATTTGATTAAAAGGTCGATGTCCTAAATGCTTGCTGTAGTTTGGCTTGATCTGAAATTATTAGAACCTTGCACACCGAAGAATTGTTACATCACAATTGAACCCCGGTCAACATGATCTACATTTTAATGTTCGAAATATAACTTTGCTGTTAGTTAAAGGACTAATTTAGGAGCAATAACCCAGAAGATAATCAAAATGTTTATTGTTGTATATTATGATTCAACACTATCATTGTAGTGTGCAAGAACATGTGTGCGAAAATGCACAGATGTGAAAACTTGATGAAAATTACATAAACGATAACTCTTATAATAGACCATTTAAAGGGAAAAAAAGCACGCAATTGGTCACTCAGGAGTTGAACGAGATCAGAAGTAAGAATGAAAGTATTAATTTTATTGAGCGTGTTGGTACCCCTCATCACAGGGCAGGTACTGACACCCATTAAGGATGGACAAGATGTCGGGGTTGCTATTGTGCCCGGATCCGGAGTCAGCTCTGACGACTACTCCGCCATTGGTAAGAAGTTACAATTTTTTGATTGATGAACATTTTTATTCTTGAAAGCTTTGGTTGAAAAATAGAAGTACATTTGGAGGAATTTGACATAAAATTCCTTTAAAAAATCAATTACTACATTGACAGTAAGCCATCTGAAGAGTAGCCACATTACTTGTGCTAGTTTCCTCATCAAGTTTTTTGCAGAGAAAAATATGCATGAATAATTATTTTGAGATTGGGATCAGAAAAACACTTTTTTTATTCCATAGAGGTGTTTGGTCTAATTATGTTTTAACTTTAAAACTTTCTGTGTAATATTTTGAAATTACATATATTATCGTCATCGTTCTTCAATCTTTTTGTGTTAACACTTCTTGAATTATTGAGAAGAGCTCTGAAAGAAACAATTGGGCCTATGTCCCATAAAAGGGGCATACTTGATATGCATTTACAAGTCACTGCATTATTATTAAAAATTATCTGAACTTTTGTCATTTTTGGTAAAAATTTCAGCTCAGGCCATCCAGGAGGCTTCCGACTTTGCTCTGTGGGTTTACGTCGAAGAGACTCCAGCTGACCCACCAAGAGAGGACTTTGTCTCCAAGTCAAAAGAAGCTCTGGTGGCTGCTGGTCTCCCTGAGGATGCTCCTTTTATTAGCACTGGTCATAATGTTGGAGGTGAGAATATAATTATATTATGATCATACTCATGATTGATGTAGATTGATTCATGATTGATGTAGAATTGTAGATTGATTCATGATTGATGTAGAATTGTAGATTAATTCATGATTGATGTAGATTGATTCATGATCGATGTACAGTAGTCAACTTTTGAAGTGGATCAAGAATTTACATATAATTTATATTAACACAAAAAAATATGAGTAAATGACCTTAGTGCAGTATGTTGGTGTGATGTCTTGGCAATGTTTTGGTCAACAAAACTTTATGCTTCTCTAATTTTTTACCCTTCAAAACGATGATTGTTTGTCATAAGGTGCAAAATGGTCTGTAACACTAATAAGCAATGGCGACCTTAATTGAAAACAGGTTATCATTTCTTTTGTAACTGTGAAATAAACCAGGCATTGTTTTGTTAACTCAATTGAGCTCAACTTTTGATTTGATTCACTGTTTTCAAAAATCTGTGGCTTTTCCAATGGATATGAACAATTTCACCAAGCGGGGGAGCCACCGGCTGGGGCATACTTCATCAAGTGACTGGCGAAAATTTGTTTTTCAATCATATTTAGTAGACAATTGAGGACTTCTTTTTTTAACATTTTCACAGTTTAGGTTCCTTTGGTCCAATTCGACATTGTTTGAGTGACCAAGGCTCTGAAATCACCACTCAATTTTGGTGCTGCTACAGTGTATTCAATAGTGTGTGACAAGTCATTTTGCACCTTGCTTCAAACAATCGTGTCTTGTGACCATCAAAGTCACTGAAGCCTAACAATCTTGTTCAAGCACATTACCAAGATATCAAAGTTAACATTTCATGCAAAATTGTGCAGCAACAACAACTGATGTCAGAATTGCTACAATGTAAATTCTTGATCCACTTCAAAAGTTGACTACTGTAGATTGATTCATGATTGATGTAGAATTGTAGATTAATTCATGATTGATGTAGATTGATTCATGATTTATGTAGATAATTCATGGTTGATGTAGATTAATTCAGGATTGATGTAGATTGATCATGGTTGATGTAGACTGATTCATTATTGATGCAGATTAATGCATGATTGATGTAGATTGATTCATGATTGATGTAGATTAATTCATGATTGATGTGAATTGATTCATGATTGTTGTAGATTAATTCATGTTTGATGTGAATTGATTCATGATTGATGCAGATTGATTCATTATTGATGTAGATTAATTAATGATTGATGTACATAATTCATGGTTGATGTAGATTAATTCAGGATTGATGTAGATTTATCATGGTTGATGTAGACTGATTCATTATTGATGCAGATTTATTCTTGATTCCTGATGATGTAGATTGATCCATAATTGATGATATTGATGAAAAAAAAAAGCGATTATATTTTGTCCAATCATTTTAGGTCAGTCCATGCTGTCTGAAGTGCAACAAACACCCAGTCTTGTTGATGGTCTTGTTCTCTGGGGTGCTGATGGATTAATTAATAGTGAAAATGTTACTGAATTGAATGTACCCACCTTGACCATTGGAGGCGATTTGGATGGAATTTCAAAGATTACTGACAAGGCTAAGCAATTCAGGTATGTATTTTAAGTGTCCTGCAGATGATAAATTAAGTTTGCATTGTTGTATTTACAGTGCTGCCTGTAAGTAAGTGAAACGCATGATATTGTGCCATTGCATCAATGTTAACATCCTTAACCAAAATGCTTCTGGAAGGACAAATTCTCATCCGATGAGAGGAAAACATTTTGGGTCATAAAGGCTGATATGTGAGGCATGTTGGATAAAAATAGCAGCCAAATTTCTTTGCTGTAGTTGGAGTTAGGTATGGGTCAAAGTCTTTGATTAGTAATGAAAACGCAGGCCCAATGTTTAAACATAGGGAAGGGTGGTTCACTTCCTTATCGAAGACTTTGACCCATACCTAACTCCGACTACAGCTTAGAAAATGGGCTGCTATTTTTATCCCACTTGCCTCACACATCGGCCTTTATGACCCACTTTGTTTCCCTTTCATCCGATGAGAATTCATGCCCCCACAAGCAGTTTGGCTTAGGATGTTTAGCATTGATGCAATGGCACAATGTCATACATTTCAATTACTTACAGGCGGCACTGTAATGCTTGTGTCCCACAGAAAAATAAAAAATTAATATGGATCCCAGGTTACTATTGTTGAATTGAAGTAGGGACAATTACCAATGTTTGATTTGTAACTTTGTTCTTTTTTGTACACAAACAAAATTATTTTTTCAAACCGTTTTCCTTTTTTCAACAAAAACAGCAATATATTTCAAGTATAATTCTGGTGATAAAATCTCAAGTTTGCCTTGTTGTATATGTCCCATAAAAAAATCATATTGATCAAAGGTTGCCATTATTGAATTGAAATGGGGACCACTGTTTGATTTTCGATAGTTTTTTCTAATTATTTTTTGTAAGCACACACCAAAACATGTATTTTTCAAACAATTTTTGTCTTATAAACCGAAGCAGGAAGTATTTTTGTAAGATGAGAATATTCATGCATTTGATTCACTGACATGATAACTTCACTGTCATTTTCCTCGGCTGGACATTAAATTGCCAATTCCTTATTTTTGAAACAGAGGCCTGTCAATTTTGCCAACTGACCTTAGGCTGAGGAACCAGGTCAGATCTCTGGAGGGACTGAATCACATGTCTATCACTACTGCCAATACACCCGCCGAGCGAGATCTCGCAGCCGAAATTGAGGGTGCACCCGCCCGTCAAATCATCGCTGCTGACTACGCCTTCTTCATTGACTTCTGTGCCAGAGAAGTAGGTACTCTTTGGACAAATTGTAGATTATTTACTGAAAAAGCCTTAAAAATTTCCATTTAACTTTAAAATATAGACATTGATATAAATCATTAAATTAAAGTGAATGGAGGAGACCCAAAAAGGCCAAAGAGACGAGTTAGTGAAGGCAATTTCAATTATTTTGTTCTTCCGCTTAAAAAAGTACATTAGACAGTTTCTCCATCAAAACCTTCGAAGCTTCACACTACTACAAACATCTTGCTTTATGGTGAAAAAAACTTATGGACTTACACCAATTGATTTTACTAATTTGGTTGACTTGCATTCAAAGAAAAAGATTAGTAACTTTGCTTTGTTCAATGAAGTATAATTGTCAATAAAGAAGTAAAGGCCTGTTGATAAATGGTTGATGTGCTTTGTCTTCCAGAAATTGGGCCAGGATGTTTCTGGTGATCTTGTTCAATTGGGAGAGTGGCTCAACTTCCAAGAGGAAATCTATGCTGTAAGTGTAGAAATACAGCTTATTAAAAACAAAGATTATTGTTGTTGTAATAAATATCTCCATTGAGGTTTGGCTATGTAATCACTTAAGCATTATGGAATAGTCTTCCAATTTTTATTACAAACTGATTAGGTTGACTCTTCACATGGGAAGATCTTAAAACAGACATCTTTCCAAATCAGTCAACTTCAAACCTGCTAACTTCAAACCTGTTAAATTCAAACCCAGTAACTTCAAACCTGTCATATTCAAAACTGTTACCCTCACGACCTGTTAACTTCAAAACCTGTTAATCTGGATCCTGTTAAGACACCAATCCGAATCAGTTTACTTCAAAATCTGTCTATTTGGATATTTTTGTATTCGAGACATTTCCAAGTCAAGCTTGCATTTTATTATGTTTTGTTACATGGTAAATCTGAGTCCAAATTTGTATTGTACTAGTATGTATTAATTTAAATTGCAGCCCCTCATCAATGCTATGGAACTGGAACTGTCCCCTGATGGTTTGGAGGCTCCATGGGTGAAAACTGCTCAACGTATTGTTGGAGGAGCATTCGAAGAAGAGGTAAGCTTGCTATGCATTTGAATAGGTAAGGTTGCAAGGCATTAATTTTTTTTAGAAATTTATTGTTTGAGCTGTTTTGCAGTCTGTCACTTTGACATAGAAAAAATGAGGACCAGTCACTGTGAAAAATACACTTCATGACTCATGATAGCCGATGAAGTGTCATCTTCTCTACTTTCAACATGGGAAACATAGAGGCTGTTTGATTAGTCATGATCAAGAAAGGCAATTTGATTTGTCATAACTGATTTTAGAGTGAATATCAGATGCAAAATCCTTTCGTTTGGCTGTCACTAACAAGCGAGATAAATCTCTCTGAATCAAATTAACATTGAAAGTATTGGGTAGTATCATGACAAATCGTCAGTATGATGAGGCACAAAGTGCTATTTTTCACAGTGTATCAAAGTGACAACAGACTGTAATGTTGATTCTGATACCTCATCTGCTGGTTGCTGTGCTGCTTCTGAGCAAGTTTTTCACTTCGCTTTTCTTCACAGGAAATTGTCTCATACTTGATATTTAATGAAAATGGAAATCCTGGATGGATAATACGTAGTATATAGATTCAATTTTTGTTTCTCGTGTTATTATTTCCATGGTAAATTATGTAGATTTTGATTCTGGGCACGGCACATGTCGGCCAAAGTATACAAAATGTAAGATATATATACTGACATAAAGTGATTAGAATCAATCTACTTTGAGTCTTATCATCAACATAAGGTGGCCTGAAGAAAATTCTCATTCAGCAAGGACACAACAAGTGGAAATTCCAAGCTGCAACTTACTTATTCAACTTTACAAGTGATAAAATATCAGTCACATGCATGTCGAACCCATATCCTGAAATATGATGAACTGAATATAATAGTACATGTACAGTTTCTGAAATGAAAGAGATACGTATTGAGAAAAATAGAAAGATATTTGTTCAAGCAAGGTTGTTGAGTGTTAGAATTGTACAATGTTTATATTTACATATGTAAGAATTTTATTTGTTAATGTAGAGAATATTTTCATTGTTCTGCAAATTAAACATACATAGGTGTCCAAATGGCTCAAGATTTTGATTGTTTACAAACTCATAGTACAGTGGTACCTGTGTTATAAGACCGACTTGCCTTATGTGACCACCTTCCTCCCCACTAAGTAGTTTTCTAGTGCATGTTGCACACCAACGAGAGACCGCACCCTCACGAGAGACCACTTCATGACTACAGAAGGGGCAGTCTTATAACGCAGGGACCACTGTAAGGGACCACTGTAATTGGTTGTCTTGACATTTTTTTCCTGCAGGTAGTGATGCGCAGCTACGTCTCCGACAGAGATGGCCTGGTTTCTTCCAGACCAGCAGTTATCCGACTAAGTGAAGATGAGGTCCTGGGCAACACCACAACTAACCTTTTAATCGAAGATTTCTGGACGTCAGCTCAGCAAGTAGAATCAAAACTGAGCTCCAGAGAAATGTTTGATGATGTATTGGGAAGGTCCCCAAGCACTGATCCTGAGCCACAGTGCAGAGATGCTAATGTGGTGAGTTACTTATGCACAGGTATTTCGGAATGTGAATGTGTACCTTGTCCAATATATATCTCTCTGCAGGGTACTGCACAAATATTGACCATACAATAGAAATCAGCCCCTCTGTTTCATCTACTTTTCTGATTTTCAAATGGCGTGCGACATTGACCAAGCAATAACAATCAGTCCTTCAATTTCTTCTATTCTTCTGATTGGCAAATGTCGTGATTTCATGTGGAATTGAACTGAAAGGCCACTGCTCAGTTTAAAAAGGCCCCCTCAAGACGTTTACCATTCAAAACCACTGTGATAAGCACTCCAAACTGCTTTTTCAGAAATGTTGATAAGTTATAGCCATCTTTTGTTCAGTAGAATGTCATGAATGATTTCAAATTGAAATTACATCTATTGTCTCCAGGAAATCTGGAATCAACTGTTCCCCACCATCTCAGAAAAAGCAAGAGAGAGATTTGTAGCTGCACAATACACCATTAACTTCAAGATTGACCGTCAGCAATCGTGGGGTCCAGGATGGGTCTTTTCTCTTATGGAGTTTTCTTCCGATGGTTTGTAATATCTCTAATCTTCCAGAAAGTTCAGAGATTTTTTTTTCGTATTGACACTTATTTTCATGTATGTTGGAGGTGGATTCTTTGTGGCATAGATACAAGGCATTTTAACTGTATTTGAGTAATATAGCGCAATTAAAATCATTCTGTACTTGCAATTGACAATGTTAATTCAGCTAGGCAGCACAGATGATTTTCAAACTGAGAGAGTCAATGAATTGCAAAGACCAACTGCAGTTCCTAAATGTATCATTACCCTATTTCTATGACAAAAGTTCATCACTGGAATTGTGACTTGGTTAAAACCAAATTTTTGTATAAAAATGTTGAAGAAATGGAGCCTTATGACATATTGTATCATTTTGTATTGAAAATATTACAGCTTCTCAAAACACTTTTAAGTAAGCCAAATGCATGATATTGTATTAATCTGCCAAAATATATTGACATTTTATCATCTCATTTCAGGACAAACTTTAAACATCGAGAGTGTCGCCCTCAGAACAAGTGTTGTGCTCGGTGGAGCCCATTATTGCAAGCTGCTCTCACCATTCCGTGTAGTTGAATTCCTGTACGTCGATTCACTGCGACCAAACGGCTTCTAATCTACTACTAAACTACTTTTTGCACTGATGCTTTATTGTAAATAATAAATAATAATTTATGTGTGTTGTGATAACATTAAAATTGTGTTGGATACTATGTTTTTAGATAATAAAAATTTATGAGCATTTTGTAACCAACTTTGAAACAAGTTATCAGTAAAAACTGTTAGGCAATGGCCTCTTCAACAGTTTGAATATTTTCAAGCCAATATACAAGTATTACAATAGGAAAGAGTTTTAGCCATCTGACTGCTTCCGCTGTTGTTATACTCACGTGGGTGGACAAAATGTCATTTTTATCCGCCCTATCTCCTGGTAATACAAATGGTCATTTGAGAAGGCTGTGTTTGAATCAGAATGAATAATATTTCTTCAGGTTTCCCAGCACAAAAAGAAGTATAAAAGCAGTACCGCCTCTCAGTGAGGAAGTACAAAATCAGTACAAAAGCAGTACATGGACCCATGCTGCAGATGTACTCCGCTATAGGGTCATTCTACAAAAATGTTCCTATTTGGGTGACAAAGAAAGTACCTGTGGCCTTTGAATGGTGCAGAGTTTCTCCATACTTTCCTCATCCAAAACGCTGTTTCAATTGCCAAATGTATGGCCATTTTAGTCGTGCATGCATCAGGCCAACAATTTGTGCCAATTGTGGTGACCATGGTCATGCACACACACACACGATTAACCTTGCTCTAAACTTTCACATTGTGTCAACTGATCAGGGAACCATCCAGCCTTTAGCCACAATTGCAAAGTCTTCAAGAAGGATAAAGAAATTCTACAACTACGAACTGAAAGACAACTATCCTTTCTCGAAGCCAGACGCCTTGTAGAACAGGATCCGGACAAACCTTGCCTAGAAGCAGATTACCCTAGACCACCTCTTCATTCATCACCACAGAGAAAGATTCATCTGGACAGGAACCTCTTCACAGATGTCTTAATGAAAACACCTTCACCGCCTCAACCACCAGACCGGCCAAGCAAGGAAGAACTTGTGAACTCTCCTGAATTACCGAAGAAGATGATCCAACAAAGTCAAATATTCTCTTCTGTTACCCAAGGGACGGAGAAGTCCCTCAACCAACCTCAGGAAAAAGATGTTGCTCCAGATAACAAGACATCGCCCAAGACAACAAAACAAAAAAGCTCAACAATCGGCTTGCTACCTTGCAAAGACAAGAGTAAAACGACACTCACCAACAGCAAAAAAGAACTCCCCGCTGGTCTCAAATTTCACATCAAGTCCAACGATGGAAGACTGAAGGATGTATCACCATTTGTTAGTTACACAACAATGCTGAAGAAATTGGGAAAACCACACTCAGTTGATCGACAGCCTGACTGTAATTTATTGGTACAAGTCATAAATGCCACTCAGGCAAAGAAACTTCTGGAATTGAAAATTATTGCAGATATACCTGTCAAAGTGACACCTCAAAGATCTAGATGCCATCAACCAAGATGGAATGACTAACTCAACATGACCACAAACCAAGTATGTCTCTAAATAGCCCAACCAGGTGCTGATGAGACGTAAAACACACACTCATTCACTCACTCCTATTTGGGTGACAATATTGCTGTTTTTCCAAATTTTTAAAATACATGATTTAATCTGTGTGGAGGTCAAGATAGGTTCTGAAACACACCTAGCAATGGTTGCCATGATTCTATCTTCTATTTTAATTTTGGCTAAAATTAACATGCTTTTCCTATGATTCATTACCACAACAGTAGCAAATTGTTGCGGTAATGACGTGTTGTGGTAATGACAAATTCAGCTTTCGTATTTTTTAAGAGGCCCAGCAGCACAGAGAGCATGGGAGGTAAAAGGAATGTGATCTAGAACAGCATCACTTCTTGACAGTTAAAGAAAAATTTTGCTGCATTCCTTTCTTGATTGTTTAATGTCTGTTGCGGTAATGACGCATAATAAACCTACTCGCTCCAATTAGGGGTTTTAAATGGACATAAAACTTTTTCGCACTTGTGATTTTCTTCAACAGACAACCTTGCTATCAAGCTGCTCGAGCAGTTGCATTATGTCATGTGATTGATGACATCACTTGTATAAGAAAATGAATGGTGCCAAAAATAGTACCATGTTACGGATATGACAAAAAAACTCAGGAACAAACTTTGCAACTAATTTTTTCAAAATTCAATGTGGAGTAAAAAATGTTTGTTTAATTAGATTAAAGGTCAGGCTGACATTGAATGTGATAATCATTGTGATGCATAATATAGCTAACGTGTATATCCTAGAGTTTGTTTTATTTGCTAGAAAATAAGTTTTAAAGAGATAATCCTCATTTCTTGTAATTAAAGTTACTATTTGACATGAATGATGCCCATTGTAAGTATTTAGAATTTTTTTGCAATAGTCAATTTTGCCATTATATTTTTGCCCTGCATTCACTAACAAAAAAGGTGTTGGAAAATACATAAAATTATATTTAGTCAAGATGTATTAGTCCATCTGCCAACTTTAAGCTGAAAAATAACATAAATAACTTGGTAAGAAGTTTTTTTCTGAGACGACAAAAATTGCACGTGAAATTCATGACAATGCAAAATAAAGTATAAAATAATAATTTTGATACCCAAATTTAGCACTTCATACCTTGAAATATATTCTCAGATATATGAAAAGCATTCACATTCAAGCAAGTTGGTGTGGAGTGGAGTTGGGACTTACCTCAACGAAATGAGACTTCGGAAGAGTTCATGTGTAATTGCCTTGATGGCAATCCTGGCCTTTCCTCAGGCTGCAGAAAGTAAACTTATTTTTGATTTCTTTAATCGAGGTGGAAATAGCGATGTACCACCAGAAACCGGGGATGTACCACCGGACTCAACTACCGGAGGAAATGAGGAAGCGCCACATGAACAATTGAAAAAGGGCATCGAGGATTTCTTTGGAAAACTGGGTTTATCATCACCTGCCGAAGCTAATGGGGGCGATCCAACTGGCACTGAAACAGCAAATGGGGGCGATCCAACTGGCACAGGAACAGCTAGTGGGGGCGATCCAACTGGCACAGGAACAGCTAATGGGGGCGATCCAACTGGCACAGGAACAGCTAGTGGGGGCGATCCAACTGGCACAGGAACAGCTAGTGGGGGCGATCCAACTGGCACAGGAACAGCTAATGGGGGCGATCCAACTGGCACAGGAACAGCTAGTGGGGGCGATCCAACTGGCACAGGAACAGCTAATGGGGGCGATCCAACTGGCAGTGGAACAGCTAATGGGGGCGTTCCAACTGGCACAGGAGCAGCTAATGGGGGCGATCCAACTGGCACAGGAACAGCTAGTGGGGGCGATTCAACTGGCACAGGAACAGCTAATGGGGGCGATCCAACTGGCACAGGAACAGCTAGTGGGGGCGATCCAACTGGCACAGGAACAGCTAATGGGGGCGATCCAACTGGCAGTGGAACAGCTAATGGGGGCGTTCCAACTGGCACAGGAGCAGCTAATGGGGGCGATCCAACTGGCACAGGAACAGCTAGTGGGGGCGATCCAACTGGCACAGGAACAGCTAATGGGGGCGATCCAACTGGCAGTGGAACAGCTAATGGGGGTGTTCCAACTGGCAGTCAAGCAGGAAGTGAAGAAGAAAGTGGTGAAGGAGATGAGGAAAAATCGAATTCTCTTGAAAGACGAACAATGTTGATGAGGTCTCAAGCTGCAGGTAAGGGAAATTCTTAGATTTTGAAGAATTGTGGTCAGTGTATACTATACAGCTAAACCTCTCAAAATCTTAACCTCAAGTGTAACAATTTGCTAAAGTATTTGTTTTGACTTCCTGAATACTTATTTGGATACTTAAAGGGCGAGAGCATATTGTATCTGGGGTGAGAGTTGTATGTGCTGGACTATCAATTGCTGGATCCCAGGTTCTAATCCAGCTCTTACAGGTTCACTTGGGCCTATATTTTAGGCAGCTGTATCCATCATCCTTCACCTCATTGCTGCATACAACTCAATGCATTTTTTTTAACCAAATGGTCTCCCAGCGAACAGATTTGATCTCCCAGGCATTGCCAAACTGGCATCACTGGGAGACCGATCATTTTCCAGAGACACTCATCAATTTCTCATTTGGTTGTGTGAATTTGCTCATCTTGAGTGCAATTAAAAACTAGGCTGCTACCATATATCAAAAATAATCACTGTCTCTACAATCACATATATATACTTCTGCTAATGTCATCTTTGCTATTTCTGATATAAAAAGAATTTAGTCAAGACTCATATCTTGTGGCAATCAGCAAAACTCCTAAATTAGCAGCCAGCTAAACAGTTCAAATCCTTTTGTAATGCTAATGGATCTTCATGTACAGCAGATGTCTACAAATGTTGGGCATCATGACTCTAAAAAATTGTGTTGGTCTCCCAATCGAAAATCATTAAAAAATGCTCTGATCCTACTCCTGTGCTAATTAGCCTACCAAGTGCATAAATACAGGAGTAAAGCCCCTATCATCCATCCATCCTTATTTGGAATAATGTTCCT
This sequence comes from Platynereis dumerilii, assembly GCA_026936325.1. Classification (NCBI taxonomy): domain Eukaryota; kingdom Metazoa; phylum Annelida; class Polychaeta; order Phyllodocida; family Nereididae; genus Platynereis; species Platynereis dumerilii. The sequence goes on from JAPTHN010000009.1 coordinate 11,782,092, forward strand.
TTGGTTTGAAGCCTTGATTGGGCTAGGGCTTTTATAAATTCATTAATTGCAGCTGCTTGATAAATGTGACTTCATTACGCATGCATGCATCCCTGTCTCTGAATAATGTAGGATGTGCTCCATGGTTCCTGACTTAATATAATAAAACTAAATGGGAGTGTGGTTCACAGCAATGAACCTCATGAATGTCAGGTTGCGGAATAATACAACACGAGTTCGAAGGATGAGTATTTATTCTGCAGCAGACCTGACAGGAGTGAGGTTCATTGCTGGTGAACCACACTCCAATTAAGTTTTATTATATTAAGTCAGCAACCGATTTTTATTTCAATAAGTACTTTTATACTCAACAAAAAAAGAAACGTCGCCCTTCATTTTTCGCTTATAATTTAACGGTATTGATCCTATTATAAACAAGTGTCAATTATTCAAGTGCAACCTTTTCCTGTTTACTTTTGACCTTGTTTATCACATTTGGGTATTTTTTTCAAATGGCCCCAAATCTACAATGTCCCACATCTCACCAAAAAAATCAGGGTGTCTTTTCGAATTGCGGGACCTACAGCCCTAGGAAAGCGGAAAAATTGGTACTTATGCTTTATTTTTGATAGCTACAGAACACCTTCCAGATGTGCGACATTGTGCGTTTTATACAGCAGCGGAACTTACTCATGTTATTCGGCTTCGAATTGAGAGATATTTTAAATGAACATTTTACATGACATGACCAGAGGCATCTTGGAAATGCCAATGCATTTTTTAAAAATCAAAATATCAAACAGAACAACCATTTTTGTATTTTTAATGAAAAAATTAAAAATTAAAAATTGAGATGCTTAAGAAGAATCACAATGTTACTGACAACAAAAACTGATGATGTATTGTATTTCTTTTGAAAGCTTCAGGAAGCTTGTCTTGTCAAGAGAACTCTTGCTTCATCACTGCAAACTGCTTGAAGGATTGGTACAAGGCTGCAAAAACTTGTAGATCTGCAGGAGGTCATATGGCTGAAGTACACCAGCAATCGGACATTGATGATTTGAAGTCACTGATACGTGCGAAAGGATGGTCTACCGCATGGATTGGACCCAAGATGGGAGAGAGTCTGTGGCAATGGCATACAAGTAAGTTATAGATCTATACAAAAGAACTTCTTCCCGTAAAGTCCATCCCGCCTCTGGCGCACTGTCCTAATTAGCTTGCCAAGTACTATAATATTGTACGTAGTGTCACGAAGGGCTCCGATCATCCATCCATCCGCCCCTGGTGTATCATCGGACTTGTCACTTTGTGCATGAACACCATGGAGTGGTTTTTACAAGACTTATGCTATTGCCTCTAAATAGCCCACACCGGTGCTGATAGGGTGTAAAACACAAACTCACTCACTCACAAGACTTATGCTACGATCTGACGGCAAGCATTTTCGGGGCGGCAGAGCAGTGTAAGACGATTTCTTGGGAAAATTAACATTGAACGGTGAGAAGAAACCATCATGTAATTATCCCCCATGCTATGGTATCCCCATGCTATGGCATGAAGGATATGGTTTCAGTATCCATGTCATGGTTTCCATCAAAAATCTCCAATACCTCACCATGCACAGTGTTCATACTTTCCACAAGTTCTTTTAACTCCTTTAACTTGCCAAATCTACAATTAAATCATCAAATGTAGGAAGCTAATTTACTTCCCAGCTATCCTTGTGAGCGCGGCTGGGACTGCCACCATTTCTAAATTTGGTAAGCCAAGGCCATTCATAGGTGGCACCACATGCCGGTTTGCACACTTCTGCCCCTAGTGGTGTTCATGGAACTACACACTCATGAAAACTCTGGGTAGGCCTACTACCCAGGTCTTATTTGGTAGTTTTTTTCTTGGTGCCTGATGATGTTGACCAAGTGGCTATATATGGGTGGCATTGCCTTCTTTTCCCAGTTCTTCATTTAACCCCAACAGTGGGCGACACAACTTACCCCGCGGCAAAACTTACCCCGGTCTCCTCTATTGGTTGTGAGCCTCAGTGTGAAAATACAATTGATTGCATTTGCCTTTCCAGGTAAAACATTCCCTAACAGGCAAGGCTGCTTTTATGTGGATGGACAGAACAACAGGACAGCTGACTTGGTGGCGGAAAGAATGATGCTGCCTGAATGCATAGGTTTATGCCGGCAACAGAACAAATCTTTGGCCAGCGTTTCTTATTCTCATGGCAGTGATGTAAGTAGGCTGTGGGGAGATTTGAATAATAATGTACATCTGTGAACTGTGGAGTGTAAAGCTTTTTTTAAATAATAGAATTCAATATCACTCCTACACAAAGGGGCAGGTGGTCTAAAATTTCCTCATCCTACTCTTAAAAGTCTATCTCTTGCACTTTGATGTCACCTCTACTCCTCCACCACTGCTCTAGCCACGCTCACTGCATTTTGCATGAAGCTTCGTACTGACATTGCCTTTGAGTGTGGCTCATAAAATGTCCAGAAGTCCTCCCTTATTTCTTCCAAATCTACTTTTTGTGCAGCCCTTTTCACGAAGTTCCTTCATGCACCTCTACGCCGCCATTAAATGGACACTCACTTCACTTGCACCAACTCCCCCTGCTCATCTCACTCAGCTAATGTATTTCGGAGGGAGGGACAGCCACAAATGCAACAGCCTCAGCTGTCCAGGGTGGACACCAAGAATTTTCGCGGGCTTTGCTCTACATGTTCTACTATGATGCTAAGTTGTGTTATACGCACCAAATTATCAAGGATATACACATAGCCATATCAATAAACAGTTACATATTAATATGTATAGGCCTAACACCACAATCACCACTCATATAGACCTACTTATAAAGAATATGAAGCACAATAAATTACGCATACGCATATGAATACAAAGTTGCATCTGAATAAAACCCAGAATAATTTACTTTTACAACATGCAGGCCTATATATAACCTCCTATAAAACAACATAAAACCATCAGTATAGCCTACACACAGCACAGTCAGCAAATTTTACAGCATCGTACGTACAGCATCCCAATTCAAGTATATATATATATGCCATATCTTAGTGTACATCAGAGGCGGATCCAGAAAATATTTTATGGGGGGGGGGCTTACAAATGTTCTAAAAATATCGGCTTTTTCTTTCTTAACATTACAATCTACAGGCCCAAGCAGGGGGGGTTGAACCCCTAATTCCCCCCTCCTCTGGATCCGCTACAGTGTATGTGCAATTATATACGGCACTTAATTTGTAAACCTCACCCATTGATCTTCAGTATAACAACACCACAATCGCATCCCAATACACACATTGTACAAACACTCTGATCAGCCAGGAGTTCATAACTTCATCACTGTCTATCTATCTATCTATCCTTTGATCTATCACTGAACCTACTAACATGTTATCCATCATTGCCAGTTTATCAAATGCTACACACAGTGCCAGTTGTGCGAGGATTTGCTGGAAGGACATGATTTTGACACTTAGCAGCTTAGACCATGACAGTTCCCAGTCAGGAATGAATGTTAGTAACTGTGTTACCACTGTCAATGAATGCAATTCAATAAATATCACATGAAATGCATTTTCAGGCCACCTGTCTCTCCAACGGGTATTCTAGTCTGAACATATTTCTATACTGTGAGAGAGTTCATGCTTTCATTTATTATATTGTCTGTCTTTTCCCAGGTTCTCCCTAAGAGGAGGAAAAAGTGATGTGCAATCATACTGTACATTATCTTTTACAGATTGTCACTTTTTGAGATGCTTTTGTTTCACTGTTGATATTCATTCCTGGAAACTTGTAGAGTCAAATTGATTGCATTAAAATTGCCTTGAAATTTCACAAAGTATCAAGAAAATGTCCATTTTAACTTGAGCAGCGATAGCCAGTTTTATGCAATAATTTTCAAAAAAATGTTCGAGACTCTATTCATATGCATCATTAAATTAAAAATGATACTTGATAGAAATTTGTGAAGCAGGAGATTGTCATTCTTTTTTATGATAATTATTATGCGAATCATGTCAACACTGGCATGTCATCTCCTCTAAATATAGGCAGAATAATAATATACAAATACGGCATGATATGAGTGCAATATGAATTTACGAGTGCAAATAAATTTTCATATTGCACGATAATAAGTGCTGTATTTGTTTTATTACGTGGCCACTATGCTTCCAATATGATGTATCTGAAAAAAAAATTTCAGAAAAAAAAAGTGAAATCTTTTTCCTTTTTTTTGTAGTCAAAATAAAAAATTGAAAAAAAAAAATTTTTTTGGAATTTTTTTTCAAATAAAAACTCATTTTGCACTCTAACCACGCAATATGAAAAAATGTAGAAAATTTTTTTTTTAATCTCATATTGCACTCGATCGAACCATGCAATATGAGTTTTTATAATGGTGTCATATGACTGATTTTAGCCAATCGGCGATGTTATAGCATAGTTGTCATGTAATTATAATATTTGTATTATAATATTATAATATACAGTAATATATATATAGTGTGTTTAATTTCAGCCTAAATTCCATTGTTTTTGTGACAATGAAGCAGCACTTGGGCCCTGGAAGAGGGCGTCCCCTAACAAGAATCAACTTTGTAATGTTCGTTGCTCTGGGGCTGCGAATATGTGTGGAGGGAATAGTGAAGATCTCAGATCCCTTTACATGGTTGATGGTAAGTAATTTCACTGACATTATTATGAAAAAAATAATAAGCCAAGCTGAAGTGATAGTGGTGGTCTTGTGAAGTGATAGTGAAGTGATAGTTAAGTGACAGTTAAGTGACAATGAAGTGATAGTGAAGTGATAATGAAGTGACAATGAAGTGACAGTGAAGTGACATTGAAGTAAAAGTGAAGTGACAGTGAAGTGATAGTGACGTGACAATGAAGTGACAGTGAAGTGATAGTGAAGTGATGGTGAAGTGATAGTGAAGTGACAATGAAGTGATAATGAAGTGATCCTGAAGTTACAATGAAGTGACAGTGAAGTGACCATGAAGTGACAATGAAGTGACAATGAAGTGTGAAGTGACAATGAAGTGACAGTGAAGTGATAGTGAAGTGACAGTGAAGTGACAGTGAAGTGACAGTGAAGTGATAGTGAAGTAACAATGAAGTGCCAATAAAGTGCCAATGAAGTGAAGTGACAATGAAGTGACAGTTAAGTGACAATGTAGTGATAATGAAGAGACAATGAAGTGAAAGTGAAGTGACAATGAAGTGATAATGAAGTGACAGTGAGGTGACAATGAAGTGACAATGAAGGGATAGTGAAGTAACAATGAAGTGACAGTGAAGTGACAATGAAGTGACAGTGAGGTGACAATGAGGTGACAATGAAGTGATAGTGAAGTGTCAATGAAGTGACAGTGAAGTGACAATGAAGTGACAATGAAGTGACAGTGAGGTGACAATGAAGTGATAGTGAAGTGACAGTGAAGTGACAATGAAGTGACAGTGAAGTGACAATGAAGTGATAGTGAAGTGACAATGAAGTGACAGTGAAGTGACAATGAAGTGATAGTGAAGTGACAATGAAGTGACAGTGAATTGACAATGAAGTGATAGTAAAGTAACAATGAAGTGACAGTGAGGTAACAATGAAGTGACAGTAAAGTGACCATGAAGTGACAATGAAGTGACAGTGAAGTGACAATGAAGTAACAGTGAAGTGACAATGAAGTGACAGTGAAGTGACAGTGAAGTGATAGTGAAGTGACAGTGAAGTGACAGTGAAGTGACAATGAAGTGATAGTGAAGTGACAGTGAAGTGACAGTGAAGTGACAGTGAAGTGACAGTGAAGTGACAGTGAAGTGACAGTGAAGTGACAATGAAGTGACAGTGAAGTGACAATGAAGTGACAATGAAGTGACAATGAAGTGATGGTGAAGTGACAATGAAGTGATAGTAAAGTGACAATAAAGCCACTGAAGTGATAATGAAGTGTAGTGACTATGAAGTGATGGTGAAATGATGGTGAAGTGACAGTGAAATGACTGTAGTAATGAAAGCGATGTTCTTTCCAATCTTTTGACAATGCTTCATTGTTCCATTTCAATAGCCACTTTCCCCGGCATTGAACCTTCATATTTTTAGACATATTGTACTGTATAGACACTTTAACAATATTGACTATTCTAATTGTAATATTGAGGCAAAGAAAAATCATAAATAATTTTACTAAAATGATGTTTATGTCATCTATTTTATTTCTGAAGGGACTCATTCTGGTCATTGGATCCAAGACTGTCCGACATGCTTAGTCGATGGGGAAATTGGTATGTTCAATTGTTCGTTCATTTTGAATACTTAATGCCGAGTTGTCATGTGGTGAAGTCTCCTTGTTGCAACCCTGCTCCAATCATGTTGTGTGCGCAATGGGGCGCTGCAGTGCAGTGTTTCTGTCAAAATGTCATGGCCGTCATTGCGCAAAGAAGTCAGCTTCAAAATCGAAAAACAGACATTTTTATCCAAATAAGCAATTGACATCACTGCCCTTCTCATCTCGGATATCACTTGAATGAATGACACCTTACTCATAATTGCGTTTATTTGCCAATTTTGTAGATCGTCAGCTGTAGCCGGTATCAAAGGTTTTGTGGATTGTAATCGATGCTGTTCAAATGGTCTTTTTAAGCTTCAAACCGGAATACTGGTACAGCAGCGTCACATTGTGCACCCATGTCCAACGATGATTTTGAAAACCAAAAAAAGCTTATGGGGGGCGGGATTGTTTTACCAACTTACATCTCAAAAAATTTTGTCTGGCTTGACAGTAAGAGGACATGGAAGGTTCACACCACCCCGTGGGGGGGGGGGGGGTACTTTACTTCCCCAACTTTTACTTTGGTATATTCCAAGACAATTTTGAAAACCTGAACCAGTTTAATTTTGATCTGGAAATCAAAGCCAAAACTGCATCCTTCAGTGCAAGTATTTGTAACCAAATTTATGATTTTGATACCATTGGATATGAATTGTCTTTTCAAGGCAACACTGACGATACCAAACACGTTGGGGTTGCAAAAATCTCAAAGATTCCTTCTCTGATTTTCATGACGGCTGACCAAAGTAAAGACCTTCACATTCATTAACTCATAATCTGTGTGCAGGGTGGGAACGTGAATCTTGCACCAAACTTTACAGGGGATGTTTTCAAAAGTAAAAGTCAGAGTACAATGCAACTAGGCATTGAATTAAAATAATGTTATTAGCTTTCATGTCATTTTCTCATTTTTTTCGGTAATGCATTGGTTACACAATGAGCAGCAAAGTGACTGGTTGTTGATTTTGGTTGTGACAGCCAGATTTTGAAAGTTTCTAAAATCGCTTTTACTCATCCTTTAGATGCAATCCACTAAGTTAAAGTCAGGAGGTTCATGCAACATGGAAAAGATACCCAGAGCAAGCTACATTAGTAAAAAAAATTGAAGTGTAATGAAAAAGATTTTTATGACATTGGGCTAAAAAATACACTTATGCAAATCCATGTAAAACATGGGTATGAAGCCTCAAGAAGTTACCAACTTTATCAGAAAAGTTTTACACAATGGTTTTAACATCTATATAAGGATCCAGACTTTTTGCTGAACTTCAATAAGCCAAGAAATGCGAAAGTTTAAAAATAGCTTGATCAACTGATGTCTGGTCTGCGGACTTCTGACTCTCACCAAGGCTTGATAAAAGGCAATGCAAAAATTAATTTGTGGGCATATTAAAGCAGGGCATCAACAAGTTCTCCCACCAAGGTGTTAATTGTTATCATTTGAGCTGTCATTATGGAGAATGGCCATCAGACATGAGGACTTTTTTAAGAATTTCAAATTTTGGCAGCCATGTTGAATTTGTTGTTGGAGATAAAATCACCCTAAACTACGTAAAAAGATGCTTTATCCCTTTGTTTCTGAGCCCTTTTAATATGAATGTGTTGTGAATTGGTTATTTGATCCATTACCATCAAATAAAGGAAAATCTGTCAAATTGTGGAAGTTTCGCGGGCCCATGCACCCTGTATTTGTAGCATAGTTGTATTATGCCTGACTGAGCCAGCAGCCTTTGAGTGAGCCAACCCCTGTTTTCTAAAAGCTGTGGAATTTTCAATATATAAAACTAATTTATTATTGTTCATTTTTATTTATTATTGATATACTATTTCGTTTTGTTTTCAATTACTAATGACAGTAATTTACTCCAGATCACAATGCAAGCAAGATTCAGGAGTGTGTCCAATGCTATGAGGGGTCAGACAATGCTGAAGGTAAATCAAGTTATATCTGTTGTTTAACAGTTACAGATAATTTCTTAATTGTAGACACCGAGACTGAATGTGATTTTTTTCTATTGGGAGAAATTTGATTATGAAATCATCTGTAAGTGATAAGGAACTATAATGATACTATTTTTAGCAAGTTGATAGGTAATGGGGTTTCCATTAACTTTTCAACTATTTTCACAACTACATGTACATCATAACGTCGAATGTTTCATATTTTTGACTTTGAATTTACTTAATGTATCTTATATACAGTGTACGTAAAATGTATGATGTTCTCATTTGATGATGAGAGGAATTAAGAGGAATAGCATATGATGTTATTTACATAATTTTTCATTCCAGCAATAAGGTATGGAGGGTGGTTGTCAAGGTGCCTTCCATGTCTTGAAACAAATAACCTGGCAAGAATAGGCAAGTTTCTGTCCGTCATATTTTCTTTAACTTTATAAATGGGAAGTTAATTAAAATTATATATATGAAAATCCTTAACTTTCTTTTTTTTCGTCATTAGTTTGATAAATTGAGATATGGTCAGGGTGTCTTTTCTTTGACATTTCTGAGCAAAAACTCTCCTCTGCCAGATTAAAGGAAACTATATTGTACAATTATATATTTTGTTAATTTTTTAAATTGTTATACTTTTTAAGGTGAGGCCTCATGGTTAATGAGATGTTTTAACTGCACGCTGTCATTTGAGGGGCATTCAGGTAATCATCAATAATTAATTGATTTTTTTTTTTTGTGATTTGTACATTGATAAGACAAAGGATCATGATAAGTAAAAGATCCCTCACATGGGCTAAATATGTAACATGGTGATCAGCACATTGTCGAAGTTTATTCAAACTATTATACCTTTGTTTAATAATTTTGAATAATAATTCTGTCAAATTGTGGCAAGAAGTGTTGCCTCTTCTGTCATGTTGTCCATGATATCAATGAAATAATGAGAAAATATGATGTATGGAGTGTCTTTGCACAATATTACATGCACAGAAACCAAAAATACAGATTTGACAATCTGCAGGTTGTTTTTTTTCAAGGAATTTATTGGAATTGACCTGACCTGTATAATCAGTGTTTTTCAAATTTGGAGTCTGCAACACTCTTTAGAAGTAATGATTCTTTTTTTTTCAGATGCCAAACTTCAACAGTGGCTGCTAGGATGTATTATATGCAAAGACAGAAAGAGTTTGCCAAAACCAAGTAAGTATTCGTACATTGTAATATAGTCAAGTTGGTTGGATATAATAGTGTCCCTTTCAGCTCTGCTGGTTAGACATCAGACCTTTAAGGGGGAAGTTTTGTAGTAATGTGAATCTATGATGCTCTAATGTTGTAATTAGAAAACAGCGAAGGTTATTTCACTACAGCCAGGTATCACTTATACATGTTATAAATTTTGTGTTGTGGAGACTGGGTTTCGTTCAATTTATTTTGAACGATGACATCTAAATTGCAATCAAATCATATATCATTATGTGATATTTTGTCTTATAAATTAACTAAACTACAAATGCTACCATGAACGTGAACAGACTGAGTACAATTCAAAGCCGAAAACATTGCTGTGAATTCCTTATTTAAAACAATGAAGGTTAATAGCAATCAAACCATATATCATTATGTGATATTTTGTCATATTGATTAAATAAAATACAGTAAACTACCATGAATGAGTGGAGCCTGCAACATTCATTCTCTGCCATTGAAAGTCAACAACATTATTGCAAATTCTTTATTTATCTAGATTGTATTCATACGTCTGCCGCTTAACCGCTATCTGCTAATTGCTTGCAGTCATCGAAAACTCCCATGATCTTTGCGCTGCCATGAAAATCGGACCAACACGTCGTGTTCTTTACCAGCTTGTCAATTGTGAAATACCGCTGAATTTTCTGTGTCAGATTTGTAAGTAGCAATGCTGTATGTACCTGGATTGCCGTATACCAATCTTATGGAATTGGGATGTTTTAAGAAACATTTTAAAGTAATTAAGCCTTCATCAAAGTCTGAAAATATTCAGTTTAGAACAAGTTATTTTGTGGTTCTATTTAGCTGTGTTTATTATCAACTGCCCTGGGCCCTATCATGAAGTTATATTCATTGAAGTTAAAATTAAAAGGCTGTATTCCAATGAAAGTTAGAATCTTTAGATTAAAATAATTCTTGTGTGACCTTGTTATAAAGCTTGAGATAGGGTAAATATGTACATTTTAGCCCAAGCTTGAACTAGTGCAATATATTTTAACCCAAGGCTCAATAATTTTATTTTTCCACAAACTTACAATTTATACGATTTTCAACAATTATTAAGAAAGACTAGTTCCAAGCTTAAACTAGTGTAAGTATATTTTAGCCCAATCTTAAATCACCATAATAAAGTTTAGCCTAAATCTGACATTTTAATTTCAAATCTTTAAAAAAGGTGACTTCTTAAGCCCTTCAGTAATTTACTTTTGCCCTGTTTCAGCTGCAGAGAATAGGACAATGTGTAAAGAGAAACATGAGAACGGAATCTATCTAAATGATGTAGATATTTGTCTGTTCTTCGGAAATCAAAGTAACGGACACGCTTTTGACATTTGCAACAAAACTGTTGAAGGAGCCATACCTGTTCAAGTAGACAGTAAGGACATGAAGAACAAGCTATCACGACTTGACATTATCTTCGACATATGGTATTGGTTCGGGCTTGCACGATATGATGTCAACTGGAAGAAAAATGGTATGTTTCACAAACCTTTCCTGTTCAGTAGTTATTGGCTGGGCTTTGGAGTCGGAGTCGGGAGTCGGAGTCGTGGAGTCGGAGGTTTTTGGGTGGAGTCGGAGTCGAACTTTGATTGTCAGGTGGAGTCGGAGTCGGAGTCGGAAATTAAATTGGTGACTCCTGACTCCTCAAGATAATTAATATAATTTTACAAAAACACAGTTACAAAAATATGAAATGTATTCCAAATTTTAAATAAAACTTCCTTAACAAGAATTCATGTACAAAATCCTATGAAAACTTATGTAGAATTACTTTTTCTTCCCTGTTAAACATGAAATATTTATGTGCAATAATGCCGATAAGCGGAGTTGGGAGTCGGAGTCGGAGTCATTATTCAGGAGGCTCAAGGAGTCGGAGTCGGAGTCGCTTTTCAGAAAGCCAAAGGAGTTGGCAGTCGGTTCAATTATTACCCGACTCCAAAGCCCGGGTTATTGGGTTCTCAAAAATGAGGCCTACCGTTATATTTTGTATTGCCATTCTTGCCACGTTTTGCAGTAGCTCTTATACAAGAGGGTTTTTACGTGGATATTTTAATACATACTATTATTACCTGTGTGAGTTTTATTAACAGAGAATGATGATACTTTTCTTGGTGTATTAGCGATTGATATCCAAATTAATCATTTCAGCTACGTATTCATAACCATAACATGATCAAGGTAATGTCACAATTTTGAACGCTTAGTGGCAGTTGGTTGAATTTATGGATTGATGCTCAGGCTCAAGCCTAAATACAGAATTTTCGTCCTTGTCCATTTGTAGTTTAATTGTGGCAAGTAATGAAAAATACTCTAATAGGCGTGGGCCCGTGATTGATGTTTCAGTATGTCTATTGAATTATTCTTCCAGCAAAATTATCTGTTGAATTTCACGTAACTGAAAGTTTGTTCAGATATCTTCAAAAATGAATAACTATTACAGAGTTGACTGTTACTGATTGGGCACCCAGATACCCAAAACATGATGAGAGAGATACCTGTGTGGCCATGACAGGATCTGAATTGAAGTGGAAGAACAAGCCATGTACCAAGATGAAGCGATTTATTTGCGAACTACGTATGTTGACTACATTTTTAATGTATATTTTTCTTCTAAAACATGCGCATGTTCAAAATTGTAAATTAATTAATTAAACCCTTACTGGACTGATCAGTCCCATGAAAACAATTCTGTGCTTGTGACGTCATCAGGGACCACAGCAGATTTTAGGGACATAAATGGCCCTACAGGCAGTAAGCTGGGGATGCACATAAAAGTCCCTTTAGTCCGGTAAGGGTTAAGATGATTCCGGTAGTGACTCACTGATTGTTGCTTGGCACTTAATGATATTGACTGAACGGGTGGAAATGTTTTCTGTGCTTTGAAATTAAAAATATTGGAAATCATTGGGTCACAAGATATGTTATTCAGGCAATGTCGCTTGCTGTCCCAAAAAATCTACGTGACGTCTTCCAATCGGTATGAAAAACCATTCAGTGATTTACTGAACTTGCTTCACCCTCTTAGTTTCATGGTCACCAGGCCTTATGTTAAGTACTGGTGACATATGGTGGTAGAATAATCTATTTTGTCAGACTCATCCTTGTATAAGTGAGTTTTAATTTTCAGCTCTGGAGAGGGTAAACACAAGTACAGCAGATGATATATGTGCCCATGCCACTCCGAAGACCATTTCTAAAGCTGGAATTATTGCAGCAGCAAGTGAGTTGACATTAATTGTAATCGAAGGCACACTGTTATGGATTTCTGTCCTATGTTGTTATGATAACTTAATCATGATCATGATTCCCATTATGTTTTACCTGTGATGGTTCTTCTCTTTTATGAATTATTTTTCTTCCCTCTCTTTATCTAATATTATTATCAATTTTTGACTCCCATGAGCGGCAACTATGCCTTCGGGGCCCCAAACTGTTGTCTCGTTGTTATATACCAATATCTTGATTGACAAAAAAAAAAATCTGAAATGTTCGTCCACTGGTCTGCTAATCTGTACTTTAGTGGATGTATCACTTGCTTGCACTGTTGGTAACAAATTTATGTTGATTTATGAACATTTGCTTTGCAAAGTTAAGTTTATGTACATATGGATAGTGTCCTGCATCTGACTTAAGTTCTTGAAACTAATGTTGGGTGATGAGGTGCTAGAGAGAGGGTACATATTGAGTCCTCAAGATGTTGGGCGTTTGGAGTACGATCTTTTGTTTTGTCTATTACAAAGTGACACAAGAATGTTTCACCTTCATCTGATTATTATCCAGCTGTCACTGTGCTGTGATGTGGCTTATGAATTATATTTAGGATCACCAAGAAATTGCTTCAATCTTACCTAGAAACTACAGAAGAGCCAATGAAGATACATTTTCAGACCTGGGCCTTTCCCGTATTTGCTACACTGCAGCCGTTAAGTCATACCAAATCTGTAGAAACTACTTCTACCAAAGTTACCAGAATGGCTATTCCGGTTTAGGAGAGCCTGTATGGCTTTCATCTCATATCTACCTGTATGATCCCCGTTTTATCCAAGATTGCGAAGAAGGAACAAAGAGCTCCACCTCACCATTTGAAAAGGAAAATTTCTTTTTTTTGTTCTTGAATTATTTTTAGTCTACCCTGATACTTGAAGATGCTTACCTTAATCTTTATTTGCAGGTATACCCACTGCCGGCGGATTTGCATTGTGCCTTCTGTTTGCAAAATTCTGCAAAAACGGGTATGTATACAGTATAACAATAAAAATGTTTTTTTAACACCACATGAATAAAAACCAGTAAGTGAAGTATCATATGAAACATACCTAAGGTCTTATCATAATATGGGCCCTATTAACTTGAGCAACTCCTTTTCCCCTAAAAATCAAATAAACTCAACTTTTTCCTCCACGATGTTTGCCCAGCCACGGCTCTACTAATCAAAACTAAATCAATAGTACTCACAATTGACACCTCTCCTTTTCCTCAACCATTCCAACAACATTCCTTTAAAAATGGTTTTAAATTGTCTTTTCGCCAAGATTTAGACCTTCTTATACTATCTTGTGAGCTTTGTTATCCATTGATTGATATTACTATTATTCCGAATGCAAGTGAAAAACCGGAAACTAAATTGACTGGCAAATGTTCTGATGTAATGATGTTAGATCTGAAAACAATGGCGTATTATTAAAGCAAATATCTTTCTTAATTGCAGGAAATCTGACAAAATGAAAGGTGCAAAGAATACACTAGAGGAAGGAATGGAAGGAATGGATGAAGAAATCAAGAATGAAGAAGGAGAGAAAAAGGACAAAAACCTGTTGGATAAGATGAAGGGGTAATGAATTTTTAATTACAAACATAATTTATGAACTGTCTATGATTGTGATTATGTTTATTGGTTTCAAGTGCGTTACATGAAAAACATCTCAACACACTGTACAATTTTGTGAAGTTGACAAAAGTTGATAAAATCAAGAGATAAATTAAAAAGGAAATTATTAAAACAACAAGTTGACATCAATCGATAATAACCAAAATGGTGCGCCTTTAACTGACCTTAAATTTACTCAAGTCTTTTAAAATTCTTAAATGAAATGGAAGAGTCAAAGAATACTTCATTCTATATATATGAAGATCTTGGTTTTATTGTGGATATCTTTGTGAATTAAATTTTTATTTCTGGTTTGATATGAATAATGTATGCTCAGTGGTTTGACAAAGCAGATTGGTAAGAGAAATGTTTCAAAGAAATATAAGAAAAATTGTTTTGCACTTATTGCTTTCATTCTGAGCAAACTTTCCCCATGCAGTATTGAGTAACATTTTGACAGTTTAACCTTGGCAGAATATACTTTCTGTTGGATGGCATCCGCTATACTACAGTTTATTACTACACTCCTCTAGTGTTCAGTATAATGTTACTTAGAAACATCCAGTGGTACATGTATCTTGTGTGTGGTTGCACAAACTGTTGTTAGAGGTGCTTGTTATGAAGATGACTCGTGGTTTTCTGCGCTTTAAGTTTCTGGTCAGATTTTCAGTGTGCTTTTATCTCAAAGAAAACACAACCTGTCCAGATCCTCGCATGCAAGCGCAAAGGAAAACTTATTTAAATACTATTTCAATGAACTGAAATTGCATAGTTAGCCAAATAAGGTTGTAATTTGTGACATGTCGTGCCCAGGTGATGAATGGTGCATACCAATAAGAGACAGGAGCTCAGCAACAAATCAAATTGCAGCACACACGGTCAGAAACGATGAAAACCATGAAAAAACTTTTAGTTTCATTCATGAACACACATAAATTTACTACTGAATCAGAAATTAGTTATTTTTGTCAATGAGTAGGTACCGTAGAACACCTAGAACGGGGTAAAATAGGCAATCCGGGGAGAGTTGGCAAGCTATTTTAACCCACTTTATGGAAGAAATGCAAACTTCCCTCACTGACACAGATTTCTTTGGCAAAGTTGCCACTAGTGTCAGTGAGGAAAGTTGGCATTTCTTCCATTAACTGGGTTAAAATAGCTTGCCAACTTTCCCCCAAACTGCCAATTTTAACCCGTTATATGGAAAGTACCACACATCATGTACAAGCAAATGTAAGAATTTACCAAGAAATAACCTTTGGAAAAGTCTTCTGCAATAAAATATGCGGGTTGCAACAAGGAAAACTAACCACAAAATGATAGTAACATGATACATTTTGCTGTTGCAGGATGTTGCCAACTAAAGCAAATGATGGATCGACAGCAAATTTGATGGGAGTCCCAACTGATTATGGAAGCATCGAGCCAGTCGTACCTAATTAAATTAATAGACTTGAGTCTCACTTTCATTGATTGGAAAATATAAATTGAATATTATACCTTTATAATATATTGTATTTATTGATCGTATTTACTCATATTATATATTGTATTATTAATCATGTTAACCTAAATCATATATTGTAATTATTAATTATATATATATACCTATATAATATATTTTATTTATCAATTACGTAATGATGATAATCTTCACACTTGTGTGTCTTATTTGGTGTTATTATTATTAATAAAGAACTCAATTCTTTTAATGCATGACTCAAGTCTTGAGTTGAAATTTCTCATTGTTTGATTGTAGATGAGCTGGTAGCTTGTGGTTAGCAGGAGTTTAATGCACAGTAGTGTCTACTGGTGTAGATTGCAATTGTAAACACGACTAGTTATATATCTTGGCTTCTAATGTTTTTTGTGATGTATGTACTTAGATGGCGACTTGGTAACTATCACCACTGATTTATTATTATAATTTTTTTAATAGGTCTTCAGAGTTTCCAACAGCGTCAAAATATGGATCCAACAACAAGGTGTCAGGCAAATGAGACATTTATCCTAATGTTTTCCATATATTGCGTGTCAATAATTTCAACCAGCAAGATTACATTACTTTTTAAGGGTATAAAGGCAAATTTTACACCAAACTTTATGTTCAGATAACTTCAAAATCAGAGTTATGCAATTTTTGCCGAAAACACTAAAATCTGCCTAAAAGATCAATGTTTTTTTAAGTCTCAAGCAGTTACCAGCTTCATTAGAAGAGTTCTGCAAAGTAGCCTCAGCATTCAAGTGAAAATTCAGGCTTTTCATGAACTGCCATTAGCCAAAGAATACAACAGTTCAAAAATTCCATATCTGCTGATGTTTGATCTGCAGACTTTGGACTTTCACCAAGGCTCACAATGCAAATAGTACGCAAAATGCAAAAAAAAGTTTCGCAAAATGTTAATTCTGTGAGTTGGCTGTACCAATTCACCCAAACAGGGGCAACCCAAAGAAGGTTTCATAGGAAGGAAAAATTAGTTTTCTTTGATAAATTAAGGTTTTTTCAATATTTTCTATTTGTTTATTCATGGAATTTGGTAATGTATAAGATATGTCAATTTAACTTAACTTCAGCCCCCATGGTCTTAACTTCAGCCCCACACAACCTAACTTCAGCAGCAGGTTACCCCAAATTCCAGCCAGTCAATCTCACGTGAGAAGTTGGTTTATTCATCCCTGAATATCTATCTATCTAAAATGTAACTTTTAAAGCATTTTTAGGTCTGGCATAATGGAATAGACTAGCAGCTGCCTGAATTGGGGTTTAAAAAACATTTTTTATCGTCTTTCCGTGAAAAACAATGAATTTTTTCGTAGCTGTTTTGAAATACATTTTTGGAGGATTTAGTTTTTCAGACTGTAATGTTTTATGTAGAGGTAAGTAATTAAGGACATTTTTTTTTTCACAATATGGTCATGAAGATGAGTGGAGGCTTAGGTTAGGTCCATAGCTTCATGTTATTCCCATGAATAGCCAGCCACTGACTAGCAATCAAAAACCAAATTAGGCTGAAGTTTGGTCAAGTTGCCCTAGTCATCTTTCGAACAAAGTTTAAGATATGCCTTACTTTGTAAAATTTGCTTCTACACCCCGTGTAACCCTGCACCAGGTGTGCAATCTATTACAGTAGGCGAATCTCAAGTGTTTACAAATGCCTTACATTCAGCTGTTTTCGGAGTGTCAATGATGTCATTGGAGGTGTTGCTGCTAAATGCAGCATTGAAAAAGGATGTATTTTCACTCACCCAATGATGTGTATATGAACCTTGTGATGTGTATCACTGCTATGCTGACAAATAGAAGAGGTCACATGTGAGTCAACATGCTGCATTTATTCACACTATATACCCCAAAATTCATTTCTATTTTTGAGTTTCAAACACCCACCCCCACAAAAAAAAAACGACGAAAAACACATGCGCTTTCAACCCCCCACCCTTCTCTGAAAAAAAAAAGTCTGCAACCCACCCAAAAGAAAAACATTTTCAACCCCTAAACCCCCTGCCACCCCGATAAAAAAACTCTCATACCCCCCCCCCCCCACCTGGCAAAACAAAAATTACACAAACTTTAAACTCCTCCCTCCCCAAATTAAAACAAAGCCTTCAAGCACTCACCCCTCTGAAAAAACGCACTTTCATCCCTCCTCCCGGAAAAAACTATCTCCTACCATACTCTCAAAAAAAAGAGTCAACCCCCATGTCCCCCCCCCACTAATACAAGAAATAAATGGCCAACTTTTTTTTTTTATCTGCTAGAATTGTTGGCTACCCATCCCCAAATTCTTGAGGACAAGCTTTATGTTGCAAAATTCCTCAACACTTCATCAAATGATTTTTTTATGTTAGTAGTTTTGTAAGCTGTCCACTTCATCTTGCAGGTGTTTCTTTTGTTTCAAATCAGAAACAATAATTCTAATCATACATGTTTTACTGATTATTACAGTTTTGTAAAACTGTGAAATGTTTGGGACTTTGTTGGCCCCCATGCATCTGCAAGCTAATTACTCATAGAGCATCATCCCAAGTCATACCATGACAAAATGGCCCATAACCTTTGCTAATTCATGAATACTTAATTAACTGACCCAGTTTTGGCTCAGCCAATCAGGGACTGCTACATCACAGTTTGAAATTGTTGCTTCTGTTTCACACAGTTACAAATGGAGAAATTGTGTATTGTTGAAAGGTGCTATCACAGTTCCGAAAATTCCATTGAATTATGTATTTTCACAGTTCTGAAATGAAACTGTTTGAAAGTTTGCTTGTTTTACACTGTTTTTCTTAGTTGCCAGTAATCCTCTAAGTGTCCATAATCGCACTAAATCTGCCTGCAAAATGCTTATGACCTAAATAAGCAGCCAATCACAGAAGAGGTTGGAAATAGCAGAAAGCCCTGTCCATTTTAGCAGGGCTTGCGTGGGGAGGTTGCTCATAGAGAAGCGTGTGAGGTCACTGGTAATTACATGGTATGTCTGGGCTATGAGTCAGTCACATCTTTATGAGTAATGAAAAGCATTGGCATTTAACATGCCAAGTATGGGGACTGACATCATTAACAGCCTGCAAGAACATTTCTTGTGAGCACTTGAGATTCCTTGTGAGCACTTGAGATTCGTCTACTGTAACAATTTTAGATGTCAACTGTTATTCCTTTTTAAGATATGATTTAATATTATGGTAATAATTCAGAGAATGATGAACTATGTATACTGCAGTATACTAAGAAAACAATACATTGCATTACAATGACTGTTGCTGTATATTTTTTGTACTAAACTTTTAGATACCATATAATATATAGGTACACAATATTTATGACAGACATAAGTCATATGTAAAGGCAATAAACAATGATAATCTCAATTCTAGATGCATCATCCTCGTGTAGGTATCTACTTAAAACTAAAGTTTGCTGTAAATAATATTATTACTTAGATCAATAAGGTATGACGACATTGAACGAAAAGTGTGGGAAGGATGTCTCTTTAACAGTACAATCCTTTACTGTAACTGAGGTGCAATGTGAATGAAATTATTTCAATGACATCTTAAAAGCCAGATTATCATTAGAGCTCTTTGCAGTTTGGCGGTCCACTTGAAAAATGAATTTTCTTCTTTTCAATTTGAAAACTGGCTCTGCAACATCATTGACAGTTTTTTGCTGGTCTCCTAATCTTCTTATTTAATTATCCCATGTCTAGGCACATTTTCTCCCCGATACTGTGTTTTTACTGGGGCCAATACAGGAGGGAAAAAGTCAGTATCGGGGAGAAAAACCAGTATACAGTCAGCTGACCAGTATTTGCCAGGGAGTATACTGACTTTTGATTCATTAACCAATCACAGTGCAGGAATCTGACACACCCACTTTCAGCTGAGCCAGACAGGCCTGGCTTGCATGCATGAGTGCACAGCAAAAAAAAAATCAATAATCATCCACTCTGCCACTGCCCACCCAGAGAATCTGCTGAAGTGGCACTGCCCAGTGGCTTTCAACAATTCACTTCTCAAACCTGTGTGTGAATAGAGCCAATAATATTTTTATATCAAATAAATAACAATTCTATTAAAGTTCTATCAAAGCAGACATCTATCTATCTATCTATCTAGCTATCTAGCTAGCTATCTATCTAGCTATCTATCTAGCTATCTATCTAGCTATCTATCTAGCTATCTATCTAGCTATCTATCTAGCTATCTATGGACATATAGACATATATATAGGATTACAGATAGATAGATAGATAGATAGATAGATAGATAGATAGATAGATAGATAGATAGATTAAAAAAATAAATATTATTAGTAAAAAGAAAATTTTCAGTTTACAGATTTGGGTAAACGTCTTTTAAGTACTACTTCTGTTTTATTTTATTCCTCTGGATCTAATCAATCTAGAAGTATACTATCAAATAGCATGTCTCACATATACAGCATAGATAACAAATCCAAAATTTCAAGGTGACATCTCAAAAACTCTTTCCAGGAAAAAATAATTACTGAAACATAAATTTTCAGTTTGAGCGTGAAATTACAGATTTGAGTAAACGTCTTTTTAAGTACTACTGCCGTTTTATGTTATTCCTCTGGATCTAATCTATCCAGAGGTATGCTATTAACACAGCATGTCTAACATATAGTATGGATTACAAATACAAAATTTCAAGGTGATATCTCAAAAACTCTTTCCAGGAAAAAAGTATTACTGAATATAGAATTTTTAAGCTGCATTCTCGGGTTTTGTTTCACAAGAAGTAGCTGTTAGATAAATAAAAGTTTTGGATTATTTTGAAAATGTGCCTAGACATGGGATAAAAAGGTCATACCATGGGTAGGTGCAGTACATCCCAGTATACTCCCCTCGACCCCAGTATATTCCCTCGACCCTTCGGGTCTCGGGAATATACTGGGGTCTCAGGGAGTATACTAGGGATGTACTGCACCTACCCATGATATAACCTCATATAACAGATCATGGGGTGCTCCTGATTGTCCATAATTGACACCAAAAAAAAAAACTTCTTTTTTTCGGAATTTCAAAAAATCAATGCTACGAGTACTTGGCTAAACCCAAGTGATGAAAATTGGTGCAAAGAAAACTTGATGGGATGCATTTCCTGTCCGGCCACTGCAGTTGTATGAAAATGCATATTTCCTGCTATTTCGCAGGCCATTTCAAGACAATATCTTGGCATTTTTCTTTTTTCAGGCCACCTTGTAGCTCCTACTTAATAAGACAGAAATTCCAAACTTAAATATGCTCCGAAGAAATTAAAAGATCTTTTTTATTTGTCATCTGAGACTTTGGGACCAAAAATTGTAACGGGGTGACCAATGACCATGTAGGGTAAGGTGGGGGAAATCCGCCCCCGGGGCAAATCCGCCCCCTTGAGGAGAAAAAGTTCTCTCATGACCCAAAATATAAATGACAATAAATATTTCTCATGCAGATTAGTGCTTATGTGTCTAGAGACCACTGAAACACAGAGATTAGGCTGTTACATAGTTTTGTTTGGACTACAACTGAGAAAGAAGACATACATCTCATCACTAAACAATTTCAATGTGCATCTTTCAAAACTGAGGTGTTTTACAGGTACATGTTGTATAAACACATTACTTATTGTCATTAATAGCAATGTTAATTCAACAACTTTACATGTGCAAGAGATTTCACCAATCAATAAAATGCATATTTAAAAAATAACACCCTCATAATTTCTAGGGGTCGGGGCAATTCCGCCCCTTGTCCATGGGGCAATTCCGTCCCCTCTGATTCTCATGTTAAAAACATTTAAACACGAGATATGCCTTGTAAGTCACTCTATTTTGTCATAAAGCTCCACTAATGGTGAATATGATTTTAATTGAGATGAAGTTAAGAATTTTTGCCGTGTTTTAGTGTATGTTGAATAGGCCAAATGCAAACTTTTTTTGTTCTCACACATAAATTGTGAAACGATCCTTACATGTTTGTAAGTACACCCAGAAGAGCCACGAGTTAAATTAAGAATATAATTTACTTCAGAAGCAAAGTGTTTCTTGTCATTTGTAACCAAAACTCAAGGGGGAGGGGGTGGATTTGCCCCACACTTCTGGGGCAAATCCGCCCCCTGAGATTGAACATTCATATGGTGATGTTGGCTCAAAGGTTTTGCATTAAAGCATGTAAGTTTCCAGATATGCTCAGATGTATACATTCCATCATTCCCTGAAATACAATGTTCATTTTTCATAAAGGTGAGGGACTGAGCAAGGAATATATGTGAAAAGGGGGGCAGATTCCCCCCACCTTACCCTAACATCAAGGATACTAGAAGTTTTTTTTTTCATGAATGATTTCTTGCTCAGCTTTGGTGAAATGAATAAATTATTTCTGGGCAGTTTTG
This sequence comes from Platynereis dumerilii, assembly GCA_026936325.1. NCBI lineage: Eukaryota > Metazoa > Annelida > Polychaeta > Phyllodocida > Nereididae > Platynereis > Platynereis dumerilii. The sequence goes on from JAPTHN010000009.1 coordinate 11,804,403, forward strand.
AAATAAATAATTTCTGGTGGGGGTTTTTCTTAACAAGGTGTTGCTTGATTTAGGTATGAAAATTCGGGGACTTCACGCCCCCGAAATGTAAAATTACTGCCGCCCTAATATCAAGAAATAAATAATCTTCCACCGAGGAAAACTCCAAGCACCCCTCTGATTATTAAATTGTCCCCTGCCCTAATACACTCCATATACATGTTTGTAACACTACTTACAGCATTCTTCATTTCTTCTCTCCAGCGTGCAGAGTCGGTAGATATATGAAAGAAGGCAAGTGTAGAAAGGTAACTTGCAAAGAATTGTCAGCTCCAGACAACGGTGATATAAGCAATTGCAAAAACAGAGCTGGCTCAGTCTGTGAATTTGGATGCTTTGATGGTTATGCATTGGATGGTTCGACGCAAAGAATGTGTCAGAATACTGGAGAATGGGATGGAGCACCACCAGTCTGTGTCCGTAAGTAGTATAAAAGTCAGATTAATGGCATCACGGTGTGTATCTTTTAAATGATGTCCAACAGTCCAAGCATTCTGCAGGATGGTCAGCTGTCATATATGTAACACTAATCAAAGGGCTTATCAAAAATCAACAACAATCAAAATATCAAGAATGAGATGATTCTAATATCTTTAGATTATGACATTTGAAACTTATCAAGGAACTGTTCATTACCCGACGACACATTAAAAGATCTTTCAGACTCAAATGGCACTTTCTTTATTTGTAGCTACATCTTGTGGTGACCCTGGCTCTCCAGTCCATGGCTATAGGAATGGGAACATCTTCACCGTTGGTGACAAAGTAACATTTACCTGTGAAAGTGGTTACGAGTTGGAAGGAGATTCTCATGAAATGGAATGCCGGAGTAATGGACAGTGGAGTGGAACTCTGCCAACATGCAAAGGTACTTGTCAATCTGTATGATCTCTATGGAGTTAGCTTTATTTTAAATTTATATATAGCCTATTATATTGTATAAATTAGAAATCAGATACCATAGCAGCCATACATTCGTAAAATGGGGACTAAGTAAATACTAAAATATCCTTATATAAATATATCCATTGTCTGCCACTATATTTTAAGCATTGAAGGATAATTCTACCATGGCAACCAGCAGCCATTGTTACAAAGCACCATCATGATTCAGATGTTGTTTACCTGAAATTAGCATATTTTTTTTTGCCAGAGCTAGACTTATTAGCTGAAGTAAATCAGCATCATTATAATTTCATTTACTCATTTCTGTGATAAACAAATTATTCACACTATATTGACTGATATGTTTTATACAAACCAAATTCATCATAATCAATTACATGTGTAATTTTTACACATTGCCATTTTATTATCAATTTCCTAATAAGGAAACCCAGCTTGCCCAGCTGGCTTCTACAAGAAAGTGCTATTTTTTTCCCCCTAACAGCCACACTGCCACTGAAGCAAGTACATCAATAGTCCAATGTCTTTGTGATTAGGAAAGGGGTTATACTCGACCCACTGGAGGGCCTTGCAAAGAAGTGTTTTGTGCACAATTGTCAACTCCGCTAAATGGAGAAATTGACAAATGCTGAAATTAAGTTGGCTCTGTCTGTGAATTTGGGTGCTTTGTTGGTTTTGTGCTAGAGAATGGTTCGACCGAAAGAACGTGTCAGAATACTGAGGAGTGGGATGGAGAACCACTGGTCTGTGTCCTTAAGTTGTCACTGACTGACAAAAATAACAAAGTCAAATGAATTTCATCAATTGTATTGAATGTTTTTCAAGAAGTTTGGAAAATGTTTGTCTTGATGATTAACCATTCTATTGATACAAAAACAAATCGATAAACATTTTTGTTACATGGTTGCTTCAACAACTTACACAGGCACAATTGTAATTTCCTATATCAATTTCGGTGCTGATATTAGTTGTGGTGCCGTTCTGGAAGAGCTATAGAGAAAATGGACTAAATTTCTATTTTATGTACTTATTTGTTTTTCAGAATGCAATGATGAACTTAACAAGATCATATTGGGTGAAAATTGCAGACAATTCGTGTGTTAAATTGACAAACTTGGGTAACAGAGTATCTAGAGTAAATGAATAAGCAACTGGTTGATATCTAGGAACACCTTAAATGATTTTTCTGTCTCAAAAGACAATTAACATCTTTCAGCTGTGTCATGTGGGGACCCTGGCTCACCAGTCAATGGCTATAGGAATGGGAACATCTTCACTTTCGGAAATAAAGTAACATTTACTTGTAAGAGTGGTTACGAGTTGACAGGGGGTTCCAATGAAATGGAATGTCAGAGTAATGGGCAATGGAATGGAACTTTGCCAAATTGTGAAGGCATGTATATTTCAACCTACATCATGTCTTTATGTTTGAATTCTGCAGTATTTTTAAAAATGTATTAGAAATATACTTAGAAATAAGCATTTTACCCTATTTGACCATCTGTAAATATCCAGGACTTGTTTCAAATAAAATAATTTTGATTAAATGGTATTTTCAAAAAGCAACAAAGAGCAATCATTATTGTTGCAGTTTGTTGCACTGCATTGCCCAGATCAACAGATGCAACTGAATTTTTTTTTTTTTTTAATCAGAGTTAAGCTGCCCTCGCATATCACAATCTTTGTTTATAATTTTCACACATTTCTATAAACCCAATTTAATCACTTTAATTTCAAAAAATTTGATGCTTTATGAACAACAATACATGTTAATTTATTTCAATACAAGTGATTATAATGGTTGTAAATTTCCACTTTATTCGTTTCACCCATCCAGCCTGCCCAGTCGGCCTTTACACCCAGGGAGACAAGTGTGAAAGTTGTCCTCTGAATAGCCACACAACCACAGAAGCAAGTTTATCTGTTGTCCAATGTCTTTGTGACACCGAAAGGGGCTATGTTGGCCCCCCTGGAGGACCATGCAAAGAAGTGTTTTGTGCACAATTGTCAGCTCCGCTAAATGGACAAATTAACAAATGCAGAAATGAAGTTGGCTCAGTCTGTGAATTTGGATGCTTTGTTGGTTATGTGTTGGAGAGAGGTTCGACCCAAAGAACATGTCAGAATACTGGAGAGTGGGATGGAGAACAACCAGTCTGCCTCCGTAAGTTCAGTTTATTGTTGTATAAAGTAAATTCTCCGAGACTACTAGAGAGTAAACAGTCAAATTTTGATATCTTCATATTAAATTTCAATGGCTCCTTCATGTTTAATGTGCATATACAGTCAGTACTTTGACTGAATGAGAAAAATAACAGAACCATCCAAAAAATGAACTTTATATTGCTATTTTCTTTAAGACAATGACAAGTTGTAGGCAATTACTTTTGATGGAAATTTACAGACAAACTGTTTTAAAAATGAAGTTGGCACAGTTTGTAACTTTGATTGTTTGGAGGGTTATGTGTTACAAGCTGTGCCAACTTCATTTCTGCAATATTTCATTTCTCCATTATCTGGAGCTGACACTTCTGGGCAGAAAACTTCTTTGCCAGGTGGTCCAACATAATCCCTTTCCATATCACAAAGACATTGGACTAGATATGTACTTGCTTCAGTGGCAGTGTGGCTATTTGGGGGACATACTTCGCATTTGTCTGCTGTCATGTAGAAACCCATTGGACAAGCTGGTTGGGGAAATGAATAAAATGGCAAAGCGTGAATAATAATTTTTATAATTAATTATGATGAATATATTTGTCATAGGATAATAGTAAAATACAAAGGAAGTTGCAGCTTTATTTGGCTTGATCCGATTAAGCACTGGTTATTACTTCAAATGGTCATATGAGGAAAATAAACAAAGACAAATAACACCCAAGCAAGCCTCGATATAGCCCAATAAGGTGCCGCAGAGGTGTAAAACATATGCAAACACATGCATACTTCAAATGGTTATTTCGGGAAAATGACATTGTCCTGTAACTGTGGTTGCATGCTGCTAGTATACAATTATTGATAACACTATTGAATTTACATGGGATCCCTCAGAAATTTACAGTTAGATATTTTATATTCTGTGTCAAATGTGTCACTTGAAAATGTTTTATGTCACGATGACCCATAAGCCGACCGGGTTGGGTATTTACAAAGTCATGGATCATGTAAATAAAGGTTAAAATCTAAACTTATTTATATATATTTATCATCATTCTTGTAATTAAGATTGTATAATATATATGTATAGCTATTTCAAAATAATCTACCATCATATAGAATAAAAACTTCACGACTAAATACCTTCACACATTGGCAAAGTTCTACTCCACTGTCCATTGCTCTGACATTCTATTTATTGAGAACCCCTTTTCAACTCATAACCACTCTCACAGGTAAATGTTACTTCATCACCAAAAGTGAAGATGTTCCCATTCATATAGCCGTGGACTGGAGAGCCAGGGTCGCCACAAGATACAGCTAAAAATAAGTGTAATTTGAGACAGACAGGTCACACAATTCAATACAGTTTGGGCCACTTGCTTAAAATCATATTGTTTGGGAAGTCAGGTCAGAGTTTTTCACACACGATGGCATTCAAATGCAATAAAGTCTTCAATCAGCCTGTACAAGTGATACAGTGTGATAAAGTCTTAAGGTCTGTCAAAAAGACCTCACACAACCTTTATGACAGCTATATGATAAACAACAGTATTGTGTATGCTCCACTCTTGCTTTTCTTAGTGGGGTAGATGTGTGTTGTAAGAATGGCATGTGGATGCAGTGGATGGCATACCTGTTACTGATGTTTACCTCTGTAGCTGCCTAACAGGTTGTGTGGTGTCTCTTTGATGACCCTAAACCTTTTCACTGTGCAGCTTTTGTACAGGCTGTTTGGGGACTTTTTCTCACAGTTGCATTGTTGCATTGGAATATCATTGTGTGTGACAAACTCTGACCTGAATTCCCAAAAAGCAAAATTCTAAGAAGTTATTTGGCACCAACAGAAGTTAATTATGTGGCCTTTTGCATCCCTTTCCTCAAGCTTTAACTTGAATTCAATAGATTTACTCTGTGGAGTGCCTAATGCCCCTGTACACTGTTCATACCCCAATGTGACAAACTCAGCTACAGGAGTGCACCCAATGGTCACACTTGAGTAATTTCATGCAACTGAGTTCTTTGACACCTGATCAAACATATACATACACTGTAATGCTCATCTGAAATATTTCCAGCAAAATAGAGCCCTGTTAATAGTTTTGCTTTAATTTGGCTCAGTTTATATATGTGTGAACTATAATAATATCTAACATGCGACCTGCTCTCAGCTAATGTTTATAATGTACATAATGAAAGGGCATCACTTTTTTTTAGCTGCACGAGCAACACTCAAAATTGGAAAATGTGATGATGCTAATATCCTCTGTGACAATGACATAATTGCATCATCAGGTGCAGATTTCCAGAGCATTGAGAATGTTTAGCTATGCTGTGAAAAAAGTGAGACATAATTGATCTTTCGCTTCACAGATCTTCTCGATGCAATTTTTTCTTTGGTCGATGTGTAGGATAAGAAAAAAAAAAGCTGTATTTTTTAATTTTTTTCAATTTATTTTGCTCAATTATTCTTCCCAAAGACAGAAAATTTGTTGGGTTGGTCGATACGAGAAGCTGAGTCTGGCCTTATGTGTAATTAACAAATTAACTTTTCAATATCAAATTATGCTTATGGAAACTGTAATGATCATTAACTACTAAATGATGCTTCACCTATTTTCAGCTATATCTTGTGGTGACCCTGGCTCACCAGTCCATGGCTATAGGAATGGAAACATCTTCACTTTTGGTGATAAAGTAACATTTACCTGCGAGAATGGTTACGAGTTGAAAGAGGGTTCCAAAGAAATGGAATGTCAGAGTAATGGACAATGGAGTGGAGCTTTGCCAACATGTGAAGGTATGCATCAAAATCTTCCAGTTAAAATTTCCTCTCGCTACTTTTCTAAACAAGACCAACAAAGGTAATGATTGACCAACATGCTGTTGAGATGAGGGTTTTGTTTATCGTGTCCAAAACTACAATTTGTCAATGGTCATACAACACATTATGCCCTGACTGATTGGGCAGATGCCCTTATAAGTAAGTACACCCCTTTGTGACTTGCTATCGATTGCTTACAAAAAAAATTAATGATGTGGTAGACTGAGAATTAAAGCTACTAAATAACTTCTATTTCATTAGAATGAATAAAGGATAACTTGTCCTTGAAACTATGGGGTTGGCTTTATATCCCATATTAATTGATTGACCAAATTACAGGTTATTTGTGTGGTCAAATGAAAAAATCTTTAATATATATCGCAGTGCGCACGATGCACATTTCTCAATATGTAGTTCGAGGTCATCGAACGATCGGTCGTCTGTCAATGTAGCCGCAATATCTCAATGATTACGTCAACGAATAAACACCCACATGAAAATTATTATACTGTCTCCATGCAGCTGGTCTGAAGCTCATGGTCAGCTGATATAATGATATAAACTACTCAACTCATAGGCATAGCAGGTTCCACAACCCCCCCCCCAAAATAAATTGTTATAAAGCCAAATTTCAGTGGCCTAACAATTCAGTTAGCTGATCAAATATAAATTGATGGTTTCCAAGAAATGCCTTTTAAAACATTATGAAAATTAATCATGGCAAATTTTCTCACCCTCCCAAAATTTCTAATTGCGGTAGCCTATGTCTATACGCTGAGCTACTAGAGGGACATCCTTGTGAACGAAGTCCTTTCCTGTTCTCATAAAAGCCTCTCAGTTATAACCGTGCAGTATGCGGGAGATTAATTGTTGTCATGCTTCCATTTTTTAAAGGAGCCTTAACCCCCATTAATTTTGTGTTGATTGACACTATCCATTAATTACCCCTCAAAAATTGCTAAAGTTTTCATTTCAAACTGATCATTAAAAAAAGCAAAAAAGAATCAAACATTGTCGGTTTGTGGTTTAAGACCAAAATTGTATCAATTTGTGATCTAAGACTAAAATTTGATTAATTTATCTTTATTTATCATTTCGAACTAAGATTTTGTTCTCAAATTAACTTGTTTTGAGCTGAAGAAATATAAATGGCTATAAGCAGAGCACTCTAAAAAATTTCAGACAAAATAGGTTTTTTAGATTCAAAATGGTTTTTTGAAAAACCAAATTTCAATGCAAAAAACAAACATGGATTTTTTTAAAAATCCATGTTGGTTTTGCATTGAAATTTGGTTCTTCAAAAAACCATTTTGAATCTAAAAAACCAATTTTGTCCCGACATTTTTTAGAGTGAGGAATCATCATGAGAGGGTGTGATGCCAAAATTGTTTTTGGAGATGGAGGGGGTGAGGAGTTTCACCACACCCCCAGACAAACAGAAAAGTACATATAAAAGTATACATACATGCAGTCACAAAATATTGTAACCAAGCTCGAAATATACCCATAAATAACATATAGGAATTGCATGTTCTTTGAATCAATGAGATTAAAAACAATCCGGCAGATCGTGGGGGAATAAGGTATAAAATACAGATTTATATTTGATTACCGGTCATTTAAATTAATTTGTTTCACCAGTGCGTCCTTAGTCAAGCACAACGCACTGCTCTTTGCTACATAATCTCGCTGGAGGCTGGCCATGGGTTTCCGTTGAACCTTTCGGATTGTAACATATCAATTTTGGACTTCAAAATTGAGCCTGAAAACCTCTCAGGACTTTTACATTAGGTTATTTCAGGACTCCCAAAAAAGAAATAGTGATAATGGCACTTCTGCAACGATTTTTGATAGTATTCTTGATGTCTCTGTTCTTATGTGCATTGGTCGCAGAGGCAGACGAAACAAAAAGTGGTGAGGAGACAACACCAAGTGGTGAACATGGCGAAGAAGCATCACAAGCGTCAAATGAAACCCAAAAAGAAGAAACGACGGCTGTTCGGGAAGATACGGATGAAGATGAGAGAGATCTGGAAGTGCGCACGAGTTCACAGAACAATCAGACTGTCATTAAGGGTGAGCAGAAATTTTGATCTTTCATCCCATGTCCAGGTCACCTTTATACCTGATTCTGGTGTTTCCCAGGAAATCTTGCAAAATCAGGAACGATACAGGGGTAATATGATAAGATCGGGGAGAATACATCAACCAACTCGCCACAAGTACCCTCAAAATAGATTATTCTCTTGTTTGTGATGCTAGCTGATGCTGCATTGATGTAATTTATGGGACACTAACCTTCTGACAGTTAGTTTGTTTTAGTGATCAACAGAAACCATTTTAAGCACTCAGCTATATTAAATAATAGTTTGGTAACACATTTTTAAGGCTCAATTCCATAAAATTTGTGTTTGTTACATCTTAGACTTCACTAACTTTTTCAATGTATGGGGCATTACTGTATCTTTTACATTTCTATCTACATGTGAACTGCTTTTCACACACATTTTTGAAATTTTACTTTCCTCTTTGTCTATAAATCAAGTTAGTGCAGTCTTGGATGTAATGAGCCCAAATTTATGGAATTCAGCTTTAAAATGAGTAGCCAAACTTTCACAACTGAAACCTAAATACAGTCTATCGTTAATGGCATTTTGGCGTATCGCTAGAGTAGAACTTGTAAGTAAGTGAAATGAGTGATGTTTTGCCATTGTCACTTCCACAAGCAGGATGATAGCATTGAGCCAATGGTATTAGATCAATTCTATCATCCTGATTGTGTAAGTCTGAATCGTCATTCAATGAGATAAAAACAAACTGGGTCATAAAGGCCAATATTTAAGGTGGGTGGGATAATAATGGCAACCAATTTTCTTTGATGTACTCAGAATTACGTATGGCCAAGGCAAATTCAAATTTGAGGGGGGTTCACTCACTCAAATTATTTTGACCCATATGCCATATGGAACTGATGCTAGAGCAAGAGCAAAGACAAATTGCGACCATTCGTATCCCAGGTGCCTCAAATATCATTTTATATAACCTTATATGTTTTCATTTCTTCAGAAGAGCATGCTTGTTTCCTCGAGCAATTAAGGTTGAGGATGTAAAGCATTGACCCAATGGCAAAACATTACCCATTTATTTACTTACAAGTGACACTGTATATAGAATGTCCTTTCCTGTCCTCATAAAAGTGTCAGTCAGACAGGTTCGCGGTCAGTTGAGTGGTTTATTTTGGAGGGGCCCTCCCCCTCAGGCCCAAAATTACATTTGGAAGATAGGAAGAGCCTCGAGCGACTGTATATTGGTCGTATGTTATGCCACTTCCCCCCCCCATCCATTCTGGATATATGCCTTGGGTCAATCAAAAGCAACATTGTAGACAGTTGGGGTTTGTCCTATATCTGCATTTCCTAAAGCTCTAGCACTGCTCAATTTTGTATTGACTGACACCCCCTCAAACATTGGCAGATTTCTCATTTCAAACTGACTATCCTCCGGCCAAAAGCGAAAAAGAATCAATGTTGTCAGTTTCGCACTTCAGCAGAGCCTTCAGTGATTTAGTCAGACACACCCACAAAGCTGACCAATGAACAGGCCTCCAAGCATGTTATGCAAATGAGGCCGATATCGCTGTTTCGCACATTTTCGATTCTTATATGGGTAGATAGGTCTCTCTGAGACCTTCAATATGATAGGTCATACGTCTCTGAGAAGTTAATAGATGCTTCGCAAATCGCCGGTAAAGTTTTGAACTGGAGAGAAATACTGCCCATGGATTGGCTGTGACGCTCTGACGCAAAAAGTCATGATAATGTATGAAAATGGCAGGATTCATCTAGGGTAGATTCTCTGGGTGCAGTTTCGTGGTTTTAGACCGAAATTGTATAAATTTGTGATGTCGGACCAAAATTTCGCCGGTTTTGATTGATCAGAGACTAAAATTTGATTAATTTATCATTATTTATAATTTCGAACAAAGATTTAGTACTCAAATTACCTTGTATTGAGCTGAAGAAATATGGCTTAGTAGAGGAATCGTCATGAGAAGATTTGATGCCAAAATTGTTGTAGGGGTGGAGGGGGAGGGAGGAGTTTCATCACACCCCCAGACAAACAGAAAAGTACATAAATATACATACTTACAATGGCCTGATATTATAACTGAGCTCAAAATATACCCATAAATAACATATTGGATTTGTATGTTCTTTGAATCAATGAGATTAAAAACAATCCGGCAGATCGTGGGGGTAATAAAGTATAAAATACAGATTTATATTTGATTACCGGTCATTTAAATTCCTTTGTTTCACCAGTACGTCCTTAGTCAAGCACAACGCACTGCTCTTTGCTACATCGTCTTGCTGGAGGCAGGCCATGGGTTTTTGTTGAACCTTTCGGATTGTAACATATCAATTTTGGACTTCAAAATTGGGCCTGAAAACCTCTCAGGACTTTTATATTAGGTTATTTCAGGACTTGCAAAAAAAGAAACAGTGAAAATGGCACTTCTGCGACGATTTTTGATAGTATTCTTGATGTCTCTCTTCTTATGTGCGTTGGTCGCAGAGGCAGACGAAACAAAAAGCGGTGAGGAGACAACACCAAGTGGTGAACCTGTTTCACCAGAAGCGCCTGGCGAAGAAGCAACACAAGCATCAAATGAAACCCCGAAAGAAGAAACGACGGCTGCTCCGGAAGATCCAGATGAAGATGAAAGAGACCTGGAAGTGAGAATGAGTTCACAGAACAATCAGATTGTCACAAAGGGTGAGCAGAAATTATGATTTCTTATCCCATATCCTGGTCACATAAGCCTCTGATACTTGTGTTTTTCCCAGGAAATTTTACAAAATCAGGAGCGATACAGGGTGAAATGTACACTCCTGCTCATAAATATGGAATACATTTTTGGAAAAAAGGTGTCAAATAAAAGTAAATTTCAAAATGTGAATGCAAGCAAGGTCCATTATAAAGGTCAAATCATCTTCTATAATCGCTCTTTGAAAGCCTCAAATACATTTTTTGCATGAATTTTAAATTTTTGGTTGAATGCACCTCACCCTAAAAAAACCCCTGAATTTCCATATTTCGTGCTGCTGTAACTTTTCCTGGGTCTAACGCTGCTGCATGCCTTTTACACAAGAGCATGTTCTTCCCTTTAGCAGTCATTGGAAGTAGTTACCACTGAATCAGACCATCATGTGCTCCAGCAGAAGTTGCTCAAGTTATCAATTTCAATGGAGAATGTTGAAGTATTCCATATTTATGAGCAACGGTGTATGACAAAATACGAAAAAATCAGGAAAGGCATGTGTAAATATGAGGGATCATAATTTTTTATAAGAATTATGAGGGAAAATATGGAGTTCAGAGGAAAGATGTGGAATTAAGAGGAGACCATTTTAGGGAGGATATAATGTGATTTAGAGGGAGGATATGAAAGTTATACAGGGAGTTAGGGAGAAATTCTGTCCATTATCAGTCCAGACTGCTGAACTGATCATCTGCAATATCTTAAAATTTCAGGAAAAATATTGAAAGCCTCTCCTCTCGACCTGACAGTCTTGCTGAACATCTATCACTTCGTAATAATCTCTTCTTAATAGAATCACAGAATTACTCATGATATTGGTTGTATAAATTCTTAAGAATTGTGTGTTTGAGATTTTATAAAATGAATAAAAGTCTTTAATATCCTTCTACATGTAACAATAAATTTAAACATCTAAAATGATGTCGTTTTTGTAGGAGTTTTATTTAATTTTCCTCTGGTTTTCAGATAATGTTTCTTGTCGAAGAAACCGATGCTATGTCACTGCGAACTGCACAAAGACCAGGAACGAAGCATCGCAATATTGTGAGCAAGCAGGCGGCAGAATAGCAGCCGTGACCAGAGAGGCGGAAAGTGATGAGCTGAAATCTCTGTTGACCTCCGAAGGGTTGACAGAAGCCTGGATTGGAAATCGGAAGGGCGAAAGTATTTACCAATGGCAAGCAGGTAGGGTGGAATTACAGCGTATATAATGAGAGGTCCCCAGTTAACCAAAATTATTTGTATTTCTAAAGGTCAAAATGGCAGTGGTTTCTAACTTACTCAGTTTATGCTTTTTGTGCATCTCAAGGTGAAAGTAATTCTTGGGTAAAAATTAAGATGTTTGAAAACAAGAATTTTTGAAGGGACCAAATTGCTTTTTTAACCATTTTTCTGTCACTCAGTAACAGAATTCTCCGTGGCTTACATTATACAAATAATTTTTGGTTGATGGTAATTTCCAGGACATCGGTATTTTTCACACTTCTACTTTCGCTAATTTTATTTTACAGCATTAGAAACTGTACGGAAAAGTCACAAATGGAACAGCAGCCATGTTTTTATAATTCATTCCAAAATTAAAGGCATGTACACTCAAAGGCATTTTAAAATTCTATCCTACATAACACTGGCTTGCAACGTTAAAACTCAATCAGATCTTTCAAGGCACCTTTTCTATGGATAGTCGCCGAGTTGAGAATAATGGACATAATCTCCTTCTCTAATAAATCAAATATATATTTACATCAAATCAGTACAAATTCAGACTCCATCACCCCCGTTAGATTTATTTGATGCTGTGCCCCTTCGCTAATTGCAATTACATTTCCAGCTGTCTTAATGGAGTTCTTAATATGGGATAAGGTTGAGGTGAGGAGTCAAAGATAGTAGTATAAAGGAGATTTGGGGTGGAGAGGAGAAAGGAGGGCAAAATAGGTAAACAGAGGACTTCTGACAGAAAACTTTCTGTGTAAACTTTATTTTGGGTTGTACTGTACCTACAGGTCTTTACTGTGTCACCAGCTAACCTTATTGGATGGTGTCTCAGAGACTTTAACCCTACCCTCCATCATTCATGCATATTCATCACATCCCAGAATTGCAGCAGAATGCAGCACCCTTGCAAGTAGAAGTCGAGTGAGGTCAGGCTCTGTGATAGGAGAATGCACCCGTGGCCGAGACTCCCGCTTTGCTTTAGGAAATACCGCACATCATTCTCATCTCTTAGTGCTGTACGCTTCTTCAGTGGCGTCAGTTCCTATGTGGCTGGTGGGGGAGATGCCCTATCACTTTTTTGCCAAAAAAAGGGTAAAAAAATTCAGAGCTTCCGTAACTCTGCTGTGCCCATGCAAAACATTAAAAAAAGTTGTCAGCACCACACCACTTTATTTGAAAATGACGCCACTGCGCATCTTTGACCTTACCTCTTTACTACAGCAGTCCCAGTCTGTTCAGTTCTATCAGCATGAATTATAAGGAGTGAAACCCTGTCGGTGTTCTGCCATCTGTGAAACAATATGCAGATCAGGCATTCTCCCTTCTGGAAAAACTGAAATTGGTCTAAATATTTTCAAGAGGAAGACCACGATAGTCACTCTCATGAAGGAGACCATCCAGAAGATGTAGAAGACCACCCAAACGATGAAGAAGACCATCCCGAAGATGAAGAAGACCATCTGGAAGACGAAGAAGACCACCCAAAAGGTGAAGAATACCAACTATAATCTCAGAGTGATGATTATACAAGGAATGAGAGAGGGGAACTAGAAGGTACTAATTCAGAACATGACCCCGATGATTCTGATAATGAAACCTGTGGTGGTAAGAACGATGGAGATGAAGATACATATTGTATTTAGGATTGGTCACAAGTGGCTGGAGAATGTCACAATGCCACCTTTAACGGAAATAAAAGAAAAGAAAAGGGACATACGAGATGTCTCTTAGATTTTACCTGATTTAGGGTAGTGATAGGCAAGGATCTGAAACATTTGACTAAAAAAAGGTCTTCGTCTCACAGAAAAATCTGTATCATTACAAATCATCCAAATTCAGGGCTGATGACACCTCGTAAATAAAAATTCCTTCAACTTTAGTATCATGATGAAATTTTTTTTTTTTGGCCTGTTGGTGTAATCCATATTGAAAAAGAATGCACTCTGGCTTCAATCCATGACCAGTCCGGCTAACCCAAGTTAGATGGATGTTCCATGCTGGTGCCACGAATGAACATCACCTATTTATCATGGTCAGTTCAAAGATAGAATGTCCTTGGTCTTGACACATAGCCTACCTAAAATGATTGTACTATGTACATTATGTGGTCATGATATTAATGAACATGCTTTTTGTGACTTGTACAGAACCATTTCCCCCAAACCCAAACCTTCTCCAAATCATTGCCTGAACAATTTCTCACAAACAAATGCAAGTATAGAGACAAGATAGAGCCTTTTAAGCCTCAAGTATTATTTTGAGGTTGGGAGGAAGAAATCTGTCTAATACGGATTTTGAGTCCATCCTTCAGTCTTACCTTTCTTGTATTCCTTACAGGTGGTCAAACGTTGATGAGGCAAGGTTGTTTTGATGTGAACGATGGAAGGAACCGATCGGCTGACCTTGTAGATGATGCCATGACCTTAGACCAATGTTTGGATAAATGCAACCAGTTGAGCAAACCAATGGCCAGTATTGCCTACGAACAAGAGAACACCACGTCAGGCATAATTGTAAGTGTGAATTACAGTGCCGCCTGTAAGTAAGTGAAACGCATGATATTGTGCCATTGCATCAATGTTAAACATCCTTAACCAAAATGCTTCTGGAAGGACGAATTCTCATCCGATGAGAGGAAAACATTTTGGGTCATAAAGGCCGATATGTGAGGCATGTGGGATAAAAATAGCAGCCAATTTTCTTTGCTGTAGTTGGAGTTAGGTATGGGTCAAAGTCTTTGATAAGTAAGTGAAACGCAGGCCCAATGTTAAAACATATGGAAGGGTGGTTCACTTACTTATCAAAGACTTTGACCCATACCTAACTCCGACTACAGCGAAGAAAATGGGCTGCTATTTTTATCCCACTTGCCTCACACATCGGCCTTTATGACCCACTTTGTTTCCCTTTCATCCGATGAGAATTCATGCCTCCACAAGCAGTTTGGCTGAGGATGTTTAGCATTGATGCAATGGCACAATGTCATGCGTTTCACTTACTTACAGGCGGCACTGTACATGTACATGTAACCTTGATTATTGCATCACAATAGGGAGCGTAGGTAAACTACAAATGACTTGAGACATGATTCCCAGAAGTAGAAAAGATGGTGTCATAAAAGCACTGGCTGTTCTATGATAGACACTATCTTGTCACTTCCCAGAATCAACTATTCATGACTGAAACTGAGTGAATTGTACCTAAGCCTTTGTCTGATGCATCTGTAAAAACATTAATGCCAGTTAGGACAACACCGCCCACAGATCAAACTATTACAAAATGATACATAGTATAAAAGCCTGATTTGCCCTGAATGGATTTTACAGAATTTAGGAAAACAATCACACATGACACCCACCAGGCTTTTAACTTTTACCCTAAATAGCACACTGTAGCTTGTGATTGAATTGTACCGAAGCAATTCATGGATATGATGTCAAACTCTCCCCTTCATGTTATCATTCGAGCGAATTACTAATCACTGATCTGTTACAAATGCCAGACGTCCTAGGATAGTGCTTAAGAGTGTAATAAATGGGTTCTTACTCCCCTTAGCAATTGTCAGTTTCAGGGTTGAATAGTTGATTCATGGAAGTGTCAAGAAGAGTGAATCACAACACAATTGAACAATGCAATTGCAAAAATCAATTCAGGGTAAATCAGGCTTTATTCTATGTGTCAATTTGTAATAGTTGGATCTGTTGGGCGGTGTTGTCCTAACTGGCATTAACGTTTTTACTGATGCATCAGACATAGGCTTAGGTACAATTCCCTCTGTTTTAGTCATGAATAGTTGATTCTTGGAAGTGTCAAGAAGAGTGAATGACAACACAATTGAACAATGCAATTGCATATTTGTTGCTACATACATTGTAATAATTATGATATTTTATCAAAGAACAAGCAGTGCTATTATGACACCATCTTTTCTACTTCTGGGAACCATGTCTCAAGTCATGTATCAGCCCCTAAAACCATCTGAGTTTGTGGCTTCCTGTAGACCAGCAGTTTCCAGACATAGGCTTCCTGTTACATTTTAGACCCCATCCTCTATATTGACTACTTACACTTACAATCTTCGCTAGTTCTGCTTTTAAATTATGTTTTTTTTTCTTGCAGCATAAATTCAGTTGCTACTGTGATAACTTGAAAGCAATAGTGCGATGGGAAAGAGCCTCCCCTCAGAAGAATGAAATTTGTGATATTCCCTGTCGATCAAACGCTACGTATTACTCTTCAAATCTGTGTGGAGGAAATAAACCAAGTCTTAGATATGTCTATATGGTTCAAGGTAAGATACTGAAATTACGTCATAACCTTTGAAAGTTTTACCTTATTTTTGTATTTTATGTTCTCACAAATTGGTTTAATTGAGAAATCTTCTGTATTATAATCTGTAATAAATTTGTTGTATCTATTATGGTTTTTAAACTTAGATAAGATGCCCTTCCAACTGTTGTAATTTGTGTCAGTAAAAATTCTAATAAGCATAATATTACTAACTAGAACGGGCGCTCGGAGAGCACATGCTCCGCTGTCCACTTAAATTTGCAGTTTCAAAACTTCCATCACTATAAAATGCTGCACCATTTGAAGGAGTTTGTTAAGGCTTAAATGTTAATACTTATCATTGTTAGAAGAAATTGAATGCAGTAAATGCCCTGGATTAAATGGCACAACTGATGGGAAAAGACCTAGAAAAAACACAGACTTTATAAAGGAAGCATATTATGGTCATGTGTAGACAGGATTTAGGCCGAAACCCTTGGGTTGTTGGTCAACATATAACACTTCACAACCAATTTAGTCACAAAAGAATGAACAGTGTCATGCAGTCAGGTGAATGACATGATAATGTTTTGATGTTTCTGCATGAAAAACGAGTTCGAATGCATGGCAAATAGCTCACTTGAGCAAAACACTTACACGGCTTTTCCAATGGAAGATTTAAACTATATATCTCTCCGTCTTTGACTGTGGCAACAAAAAAACATTTCATGGGCATGAAACCTCTTGGATCCTCTGTGATTCAGTTTGTAGCTTCCATTAATTGCTCCTAGTGCCATCTGTGTTTTTCACCACAGTCCTAGTGGTGACACCTTCAGTGAAACTAGTGGGGACATCTGGTGTAAAAATGTCACACACATCAATCTGCTGTGAATAGACTGCACTGTAGAGGATTTAATTGACAAACTTGTCATTTCTCAGTAAAGCAGGCATGAATAGCTACCAGAATTTAATCAGGTATGCTGGGGGAGGAAAAAAGAGATTCTGCCAAAGGACAGCTAGATATGAAATGTAGTATTTGCAGGAGTCGATTAACAAACACACAAACCCACATGAAGATCTCCCAGAATATGGGCACCCTCACAATACACCGCCTCCAGCGGAGCAATAATTAATCAGATCATTAATCTTTTCTCGATGTCACATTTTTTGTGGGTAATTATAAATCAGTAAAGTTGCTGAATTGAAGCAATAAATTAAGCACAGTGACTGTTTTCAGAGGGGGGGGGGGGAGGGTCATGCTTTTATGATATTGGTTTATGCTTAACTTTAATTATATTAATTGCAGGGTCTAGGATTGGCCATTGGTATCAGGACTGCTACACTTGTGTTGTAAAAAGAAATCCAAGTAATTAATTATTCAACCTATTTTTTAACCTTTCTGGTATCTCAAAAGCACACCATGAGTAGAGTCAGGTATGGTAAATCCGTCCAGGAAGGCAATTCCGTCCACCCCCTAATACAGACATACAATTACATTAATTTCAGTTATGTGAGTTTTAAATGCAAGATAAACTCGTTTTTCAACTAATTTTGCCGTGTTTTTGTGTTGACAGCATTTCAAATTACATTTCAGGTCCATTTAATAACAGAGGACAAAATACAATGAAATCCTGTGACGTCATCACAACCATTTTATAAATTGAACATAAGCATTTAGTAGGCTTATTTCCATCAACAAAAAACGTTTTCGAGGCAAAAAATTGTTGAATGAGATACAGAATTTTGTTATTCTTGTAGAATTTTTTTCAATAACTTAATTGCACCACCTGGAAACGTGATACAATGGAAATAAAAGTGGACAGATTTACCATCATTATTTTGAAACTGGCTTGATTGGTTGATTGTAAATCCGTCCACCCACTTCAAATGGGGTTTAAAAGTACTTTTATGACTTCTAATATCTATAAATGGCATAACACTAAATAAAGAAATTAGTTTGAGCAATTAGACCGCTTGATTGGGTTATATGAGTTCTCCAATTGTAATTTAGGCAGTCAATTGAAATTCTTGGCAGTCATTTTTACCTCTCTTATCTAATTCTTCTATTTTAAGTGTAATCAGTACCCAAATATTCTAAAATCGACAGAAAATGCTATGTGATAATTATTAGATTGCATAACTTGAAAAACTCACAAGATATGACAGTTTTGTGCTGCATAATGCCCTGTGGACGGATTTATCATCCTTCCTGGACGGATTTACCAGCAACCTGGACGGATTTAGGTGCCCTAACCTTCAACTTTTGTTGCCATGGCTTCAGCACTAGTTATTTGAATATTTGACTTTTTTGGCTGAGAATGTAAGCAAAGAATATGTCCCTTCCAATGGACCAATTTGTATTTTTATATCTATTCCCATATTCCTGGAAAGACAGTTTTAGCCAAAAGTGGACGGATTTACCATCCTTGACTCTACATTTCATAGATTTACTCAGATGTCTTGAGATTTTCTCAAGTGCTCTCTTAAAATTGAATTTTAGTGTTGTTTATTTTAACTATTTGGAATCTAATTATATAGTTATCTGAAATTTATGAACCTGGTTGTTGGTACCATATTTCTCAGTTACAAATAACAGTTTATTTAAAATATTGCATCAGTGATTTCTTATAGGCGTACTGTATTTTTTTCAGGCTATGATGTAAGCAAAATTCAATACTGTAACCAGTGTTTTGCTGATTCCGGCAACAATGAAACTATAGGTAAGCATGATTTACACTATGTCCAATTGCCCATGTACAGTTGTACACTTGTAATCAAAATTTATATGGAATACAATTTCGAGCATATTATAATTTAGATTGATGAATTCATTATTATTGAATTAAGAAATGAGAGCTCAAGTCACCAACTCATAATTGGAATTAAATCTAAAGATGTTTAATGGTTCGGTGGGGGAGATTTTGATCATTCTAGATTTTAATCATTGTAGTTTTTTGGAATATTAAAAGATTTCAAAATGATCTTCATCTCAATAGGTCCTTTAAATTCCTAACATTTTTAATTTTGATTTTTTCAGCAATTAATTATGGAAACTGGCTTCTTGGCTGCGAATCGTGTATTAGAGAATGGGCGAGACCTCCTTATAGTAAGTGGTTCCTTTTTTACCAAAAAACAAAGAAAGAAATTAAATAGGCCTAGTATACAGAATAGTTCAGCAATACATTCTGCAAATAACTGTTATTTTAGACACATGTGTATAGACCATGAGTTAAATCACCAATATAATGTGGCCTGTCATGTCAAAGGCAATCATATTGCATGACAGGACAGCCCATTCTATATACATGACAATATCGTATATTGGTGATTTTACCCATGGTATAGATCTCTGGTCTTACACTTGTTGGTGATATGTTTTAAAAGAGCATCAGTTTAATAATAATATATTGAAAATATTAATGTTCAAAAATTCAAAAAGTGTTAGAGCTCTTTGCAGATTGGCGGTCCTCTTGAAAATTAATTTTCTTATTTTCAATTCGCAAACTGGCTTAGCCACATCATTGACAGTTTTCTGTTGGTCTCCGAATCTTCTTATTTGATGAAGTACCTTAAGTCATTTAATTATTTTGTTTATTGTCACCTATGCTGCTAGATATGATAAGCACTGAATTAACTGATTGACCATAAATGATACAAACAAACATTTTTAAGCCATTAACGTCACATGACCAACTTGAAAGTCAATTTTCAAACTTTTTGGACTGCTAATCTGCAGACAGCTATAACAGCCTAATACCATCAATGACTTTCAAATATCATTGCATTCATACTGACTAAAAGCCATTTTTTTATTTTTCAGATCCTACTTTTATGAGTAGATGCGGACAATGTGTGAGAAACTGGGATTCAGGTGACTTATCCATTTCATATAGAACTTCATATTGACTTATTTGTCAAATTATTGAATCTTTACACAATTTTCCTTTTGCAAAATTTGTTTACAACACTAAAATAAAAGAAATTAGTTTTTTTTGCATAGGCCTACAGTGCCACCTGTAAGCAAGTGAAACGCATGATATTGTGCCATTGCATCAATGCTAAACTCCCTAAACCAAACTGCTTGTGGAAGCATGAATTCTGATCCGATGAGGTGAAAACATATTGGGTCATAAAGGCCGATATGTGAGGCATGACGGATAACAATGGCAGCCAATTATCTTTGCTGTAGTCGGAGTTAGGTATGGGTCAAAGTCTTTGATAAGTAAGTGAACCACCCTTCCCTACATATGTATGTTTAACATTGGGTTCGGTTTCACTTACTTATCAAAAACTTTGACCCATACCTAACTCCAAGTAACGGCAAAGGAAATTGGCAGCCATTGTTATCCCACATGCCTCACATATCGGTCTTTATGACCCAATATGTTTTCCTCTTGTCGGAGGTGAATTTCTGCTTCCACAAGCAGTTTGGTTGAGGATGTTTATCACTGATTCAATGGCACAATGTCACACGTTTCACTTACTTACAGGCGGCACTGTATATAATATTACATTTAAAGATTTTCAATGTAGATTTTCCTCTGTGATGTAAGTCAGATGTTGGTTTCAAAATATTTTGCCTAATTTGCTTTCAACATAAACAGATAAAATATTAATTTATAACATAAATTATGGATTTGTTAAGTAATCATTATTGCTCATAGAGCTGCTATTATAGTATTATTTAACTTTTTCAGATGATTTGAAGGACTACTTATTACCTCCTGTAGTAATTTCTTTGATATTATGTTTTGTACCCTCAGTGGTAATAATGAAAATATAAATAATTTCAGTAAAATACCGAAAATGGCTTCACCGATGTGAAGTGTGTATTGACAGAGTACTAACACCCACACCAAGTAAGTAGAATGTCATCATCAACATCATCATCATCATCATCATCATCATCATCATATATTTAATCAGTACTCAGCACTTAACTTTATCTATCATGGATGGTCTCACTGGACCTGTTCACCCTATCCATTCTACTTTTCTAATTATCTTTTCCAAATGCCAAGAACACGATTCACCTTAACTTTTTACCATTACCATTTGGTTATCCATTCATGCTATTTTGTTAATTCTTCCAGTCACTGTGGAGCCATTTATTACACCCTCCCCTTCTTCTTCTTCCTGTAGTATAGACATCCATGTTGGAGTTAGATTTTCACTTCAATTTATCTTGCAGTATTTTTAAAGTTGAAACAATGTACACCTTACCATTGCATTTATCATTTATCAGACCTCACCATTTTATCACACTTCAAAGTTCTACATCCCTACATGTATCTCTGTTGGTTCCTGTGTTTTATGGGCTATTCTAGTTCATATTATATTTTAGTAAGAATGCCTGCTGTGTTCCACATCAACATGAATGATGTTATTTTTTTGAATTCATGTAATAAATATATTTTTATCATGTTATATGGGGGATACACTATGTAATCATAATAGATTTCACATAATTTTGGATTTGCTATTGTGCATGACTTTTCATGTATTGCAGAATTGATTTTTCTTCTTTTATTATTTTCCAAAAACATCCAGAAGGGATATTAAAAGTAATCCTTTCTTTATGGTATGGCGTCATCACCCCCTCCTACTCGAACCCGTTGAAATAAGGAAAATAATTAAATTTTTGATCCTGGCCATTCCAAAAATAAAAAAAATAGAATGCCCCCTGACCAACTCTGTGCAACTCATAATCACCAGGTCTAAATCTATATCCACTATATTTTTTCAAAACACCCTTCAATTCTGCCAAATTATTTGAGGAAAATTGATTGTTTGCCCATTCAATTTCTAATGTCCTTCCACCGGGCCTTTTTTTTTCAATTCATAATCATATTGTACTTCATCTGATGTGATCTAAACTGGTCACCAATTCTTGACCAAATCTACTTCAACAATCTAAATGTGATCACCAATTATTTATGAAATCAGCTTCATCTGGGCCTACTTCACACGCGCATGTATACCAATAATACTCTATAGACAATACAAGCGTATGCAATTTGAATTCTGAGATTGCAGGAGCAGAGCCATTTTGCAAATAACACACAGATATGGTGCAAATGCAATAGTTGACCTTGTACATCACACTTATTTTGATAATGTTCTGGCATGCAAATTATTTTTTCTTTTATAGTATTTGCATATTTTAAAGAAATACAAAACTGTTGGGAGCTTATGTCAAAGTCACATGACAAATTCCAATTAGAATACAACCATAGCAGTGATCACAAACTGTTATACATTGTTTGTTACTATTTGTGCATTCAGTAGTTAGACATGAGATAAAAATGTATAAGAATCTGCAACTTATCGAACTAACAACACCCAACAATAACTGCGAATTTTGAGAAAATGTTTTTCATAGTCAACTGTCAAATTTGATAGAATCTGTGACAAATTTATCAAAACATGCATGTCCAGGGCATTTCTTGGACTTGTCATAAGCTAGTATATGGATGGATTAAATTGGTCTGCAAGCCCTGATATACTATGTCTATCAATGACTGGTACTTCCGCTCATGGTACTTCACCAAGTTTGATACCTCAAAACTGTTTACCTGAAGAACTGGCTCTCCTGAACATGCCAGCAAATTTAGGTCAACTGTAGGCTATTATCGAAAAGCCCTCAATTTTCCTCTCACATCAGTCTCTGACACTTTGTAACAATTATTGTGACTATATGTGACTATTCTTTGTAACAATTATTGTGACTAATAATGTGACTATTCTTTGTAACAATTATTGTGACTAATAATGTGACTATTCTTTGTAACAATTATTGAGACTAATAATGTGACTACTCTTTGTAACAATTATTGTGACTAATAATGTAACTACTCTTTGTAACAATTATTGAGACTAATAATGTAACTGCTCTTTGTAACAGCTATTGAGACAAATAATGTGACTACTCTTTGTAACAATTATTGATTGAGACTAATAATGTAACTACTCTTTGTAACAATTATTGAGACAAATAATATGACTACTCTATGTAACAATTATTGATTGAGACCAATAATGTAACTACTCTTTGTAACAATTATTGAGACTAATAATGTGACTTACATTGACAAGTTTCATATTTATTGCAGCTAGTATGCAGTATACAAACGAAGCTTGTGCTGCTGTCCATTTTGACTACAAGAAACATGCCATCTTATATAAACAGCTGCCCTGCCAGACTAGACTGGACTACCTATGTACATTCCGTAAGTATTTTGACTTTAAAGATACACCCCCAAGTAATTGTTGTAATTGTAATTGTAAATACTGTCAGTCACGCGCAGCAATACAGCCATGAAATTTGTGGTCAGCATTCCGCAATGATACAGCTCAGGGCTACCATAGAATGGTGCCCATGGGCAGAGACTAGACGAACATTGCCCATGCAAGATTCCCATGTCGTAGCATTCTCCAGTTGGTGACCGTCGTATTATGATGATTGATGAGAAGACTAGGAGTCTAGCGCATACCCTCTTAATTCAGGGATGCCCAAGGTCTTTCAGTTGCCCCAGCGCAGAACACTGGATACAACCCACCTCCATTTAATATCCCATGGGCTCGGACCAAATTGCGTTCCAGGAGTGGGAGTCGAACTCACGACCTCACAGCCAGACTGTTAGCATAAACAAGCACCTTAAACCATTAGGAGAAATGATCCCTAACAGTGAATTTTAACATTTGTTTTTCTGCACAAATTATCATAAATAAAATTTATATATTTCGTATATATACATATTTTTTAGTGATTTTCTATTCATTTTCCAGGGGGTAGGAGTAGAAACTCCTGTCGCAGGCGGCTTCGGGATGCCGTATATTTGAGGAGCGCTCGACTCTGTTTATTCATTGGACGGAAAGGTAAAGGCCACCGCGGTCAAGCGGAATGCAGCAGGACTGTGCAAAATTCTCTTCCTCTTAAGATTACAACCATTGCAGTCAGACATGAACTTATGCAGCTACATGTGACATCAGCCAAATGGCACTGGTTCGGCCTCATCCGATACGACGTTAACTGGATGGACATGAGTGAGTTTGTTTTATTTTATTAATAGAGATATTTTTGGGAATTTTTCAAGCTATCACAATGAGGAATTGCTGAGAATTCCAACGTAATTAGTAATTTGAAGTAGTTTATAACACACCTCGAAAAACTGGTGAGATAAAAAGTGCTTTGCATGGAAAAATCAGGAAATTTGATTTTTGGCTGTCAATGAAAACTTTGGTTTTTTATGTGATAATGCATTTATAAAAGGATCCCTCTATAAGGCAATATCCTTGAAAGACATTGCTTATGGATTCGGATAGTGCGACGATAAGTCCAAATTGGGATATCTTCTTTGCAGTGTATCAAAGATCTAAATTCTAAATGTTTTTCAAAGAATAACACAAATTACTGAATTTTTTTAAAGTCTGAAATAATGAGATTTGACAGAGAGGTCAAGAAGCAAATGGAAACAATAATTTGGATGTGAATGAAATTGTTTAAACTTTATCTGACACATTTGTTTTAGACTCTTCCTACACCGACTGGGCTCCCCAATTCCCAAAGAACGGCCATGGAAAATGCATATCAATGTCTGGAAACAACCTGAAATGGCAAAACATGGGATGTAACATGGAGAAGAGTTTCATTTGTCGATTGCGTAAGTTTTTAATTGAGCTTGATTGTGCCTGAAGTCTCCGCTCTCCATGTTTCCAATCAAATAGAATTGGGCAGAAATGTTAATTATAATAAATCATAATTTTTGTTTCAGGGAATTAGATTTTTGGCCGTAAATTCTATGAAAACTCAGAACCCAAAATAAAGTACGATTACCCCAGCAGCAAGGAAGAATCTGCCACTACTTAACCCATTCACACCTTTAGGCTCCCCAAATCACTTCCTACCTTTGCCTACTTTAAACTACCTTTTAAAATAATGTTAAATTTACATAAAGCCAACACCAATTCAAACTCCATCAACCCCATTGTGTTTGATTTCTTTGCTATTTTGCCCCTTTGCTATTTGCAATTACATTGCCAGCTGTCTTAATAGAGTTCTTAATATATATGGCATAAAGTTGTGGTGAAGAGTCAAAGGTAGTTGTAAGGAGATTTGGGGCGGAGAAGAGAAAAGAGGGTAAAATAGGTAGCAAAATCGGTAAAGAGAGGACTTCTGACCGAAAATGTTCTTACTTTATTCTGGGTTCTACTGTATAATGCATGCCACCTACGATGTCACCAATTGTTGTTGAGTTGAATGATTCCACCATTTTAAATTAAAGTCTCTCAAATTTCATTGCAGCCCGGGACCAGGTCAACTTGAACGGAACGAACAATGTTTGTGCAAGACCCACTCCAACTCCAAACCCAAATGATGAACCCGGCCTCAGTCGAGGTGGCAGGATCGCTTTGAGTAAGTCTAGTTTTATGTATATTTTTGTAATTCGCAATTGAATGCTTTTCTGAATAGTTGATTATTAGGCTCGACGGGGGATTGATGGATTATCCCAAAACATTTGACAGGGATGTCTCTTTGTGGTTCGGAAGTCTGGAGTATCTCTATGCCTGCATTAGCAATATATATAATAAGAGCCGTCAATATACCAACAGTGATGGAAACGTAAAATTTTCGTCAGGGAGCTCTTGGTTGGCGCTGGAACGGTTGGCCATTCCAAATTCGTAAAACACAAAAAAATTTGGAAACCAGAGTAGGGAACCAGGGCACATGGGTGAAGTTATAGCCTACATCTAGTTATACTTATTTTACAAAATGTCTTTTTTGCGCGAAAAAGGCAAAAAATTATACCAAAATGAAGTAACATTTAGGTACACGAGCACATGGGAAAACTCCCCCCAACCTCTAGCATATCAAATGTTAAATCAAAATTTAGAAGTGTCTGTTGGAAATTTCATTGCTGTTTTATAATTTTATTCAGCTTATTCCTTGATGAGGAGTGATATCTCCTTGCCTGGTGTTTTGTGTGTGCGTTAAAAACTGTTTTTTTTTTACATGAAGCATTGTAAATTTTTTCACCATTTCAGTTACGGTTGGTTCCCTTGCTGGAGCTGGACTTCTCGCTGCACTTGTTGCATTATGCTGGTAAATATTTTTTAGATTAATCAATTTTGTATGTTTTGAAAACTCCGATATGAATCGCGATAAAATACAAATAATCTTTTCTGAAGGATTTTCATAGCAAATATGACCCCTTCCTGATGTACCCTGAACCAAATCTATACGCGTAAAATCGTCACTATGAAAACTGCTCTTATATCATTCATTGTAAAATTTTATCTGAAGGTGAGCTACATGGGGTTCACTGCTCAGACCTACACCAAAAAATTTCTTTAAAAATTTAGACAAATATAAGCCTTGTCTGATGAGTGAACGCGTGTAGCTTGGGGTGAAAACTGGCCTTGAAAGTTTGAATCAGGGAAATTTCAAAATAGCCACCATTTGTTATTGCTGTCTGCACATGCTCAATAGGTCTGAGCATGCTCAGTGAGAACCGGGTCACTCCTGGTCATGCTCAATGCCAATTAGGTCAGAGAAAATTTTCAATTGCATTTCTATTGTGATCGTAGAACCATAGAACTGGCTAGGCCATAAACCAGCGGTTTGTTGGCCTCTTTTCTGTCTTCCTGTAGCTGGTGATGGTCTAAAGTTATTCCAATGCCACCTCATGATTATAAATACCGTTCCGATTTTTTAAAAAACCAAAGCTTGGGCCTGGAAGTCTTTGTATACTTGTCACAACCGGCCTGTAAATATATTTGGAATTACAGATGAGCTCATATGTATATTTATCTTAAAATTGGTGCACTCTTCCCAACCTTCAAAATACTAAGTTCTTGCGGGAACAACATGTACTCTCAGTTGTAGAAGTTGGGACTATTTGCCTGGATGTAACAATGAAAACCCTCAGTGGCAGTTAAATACAGTAGTCAACTTTTGAAGTGGATCAAGAATTTACATTGTAGCAATTCTGACATCAGTTGTTGTTGCTGCACAATTTTGCATGAAATGTTAACTTTGATATCTTGGTAATGTGCTTGAACGAGATTGTTAGGCTTTAGTGACTTTGATGGTCACAAGACACGATTGTTTGAAGCAAGGTGCAAAATGACTTGTCACACACTATTGAATACACTGTAGCAGCACCAAAATTGAGTGGTGATTTCAGAGCCTTGGTCACTCAAACAATGTCGAATTGGACCAAAGGAACCTAAACTGTGAAAATGTTAAAAAAAAGAAGTCCTCAATTGTCTACTAAATATGATAGAGAAACAAATTTTTGCCAGTCACTTGATGAAGTATGCCCCAGCCGGTGGCTCCCCCGCTTGGTGAAATTGTTCATATCCATTGGAAAAGCCACAGATTTTTGAAAACAGTGAATCAAATCAAAAGTTGAGCTCAATTGAGTTAACAAAACAATGCCTGGTTTATTTCACAGTTACAAAAGAAATGATAACCTGTTTTCAATTAAGGTCGCCATTGCTTATTAGTGTTACAGACCATTTTGCACCTTATGACAAACAATCATCGTTTTGAAGGGTAAAAAATTAGTGAAGCATGAAGTTTTGTCGACCAAAACATTGCCAAGACATCACACCAACATACTGCACTAAGGTCATTTACTCATATTTTTTTGTGTTAATATAAATTATATGTAAATTCTTGATCCACTTCAAAAGTTGACTACTGTATTTGAATCTGAACAGATTATAGATGGAACCACTTGTGGTAGGTCTGTCACAGGTGCTAGCTTGAAAAGGTGTCAAACATGCCACAAGTGGCACCCTCTATAACTGTACCTCAGCATTGCCTTTATTCAAGCCCTTCCCACTATTTTTAAAAGTGAAATAAATATAAATACTGGGGTTAAAATTCATTAATCATTTCCTGATGATACACCACTTCTAGCAGCTACTTCAGCTTTCAAACATTATCAGACCTCTCTGATATGGAATAAAAATTGGACACATTGTAATCAAAACGATTGAATCTGCTTTTCATTTTTGAGGGTTGAGTTATTCTGTCAAAGTCTGATGTTGGTGCATGAATTGTGACCTTGTTCTTGGACTTTTCCAAAGATCTGAAATAGGATCATCAAATACATGCTTAGTATGGATGGATATGAGATAGAGCATAGTTATGTCTTTGCCCTAAACATAATGTTATCATTGCCTGTTAAAAAATCTTAAAACAAATGATGATTTCTTTAGGGATCAAAGAGAAAGGGTTTTGCAGTATGCAAAAAAGTTTGTAAAACAGCAAATGTAAGTACATGCATGCCACACTGTAATTGGATTTTGCATGAAGTACTGCGAAGAAAGTTTACCATTTTTTCCTTAATATGCATGTTATTTGTCTTAAAATGTTTTTGTATTGACATTTTTAAAGCAAGACGTGCAGCAAAGAAAGCTCACAATTTTTTCATTATTATGCTTTTTTTCCATAATATGTTTTTGTATTGACATTTTTAAAGCATGAAGTGCAGCAAAGAAAGCTTACAATTTTTTTCCTTAATATGCATGTTATTTATAAAAACGTTTTGTGTTGACATTTTTAAAGCATGGAATAATTGGTATTTCTTTAAGGAAAAGCCTGTTCACATGCAATGTCATGCATGTCACACGTTACAGGATTTGCTTTTTTTTTCCAAATATTTGATCAAGAGATTTTAATAAAATAAATCAATTTAAATCATGATTTTAATCAATTATAATCATAACTTAAATCATATTGATTTAAAACCGCAAACCCTGTTAAATTTAAAAAAAAAACATTCAATGGTATTATTCCTTTCTTATTCTAGTATAAACGGTTCAACAAAAATAAGCCCCCCTCCACGAAAACTTGAAAATCTCAAAGCCCTCTTGTCCGATTTCTGTTAAAGTTTTCATATTTGTAGGCCTGCATATTGACATTATGCCTGTGTAATTGTACCTTGATTATTTCATTTTTGTCTGAGCCAGCAGACCCTGAGTGCACATACCCCTCTTTTCAAAAAATTTGAAATTTTGACTTTTCCGATAAAATTTTTTTTCCGAAAGATGCTCAAACTCCACTCAAATTATTTCTAATGTCACCTAAGGAACCTAAACTGTGAAAAGGTTACAAAAGAAGTCCTCAATTTTCCACTAAATATGCAGTGGTGGATCCAGGCACGATAGTCTATGGGGGGCCCGGACATGTTTCAGCGGTCGCGGGCCCGCGTTATCGCAACTTTTCTTCAAAATGCTACTATTAATCTTGTTGGTCTAGGGGGGGCAGGGCCCCCTAGGCCCCCCCCCCCTGTTTCTGCCTCTGACATGATTAAGAAACAAATTTTCTCCAGTATCATGATGAAGTATGCCCCAGCTGGTGGCTCCCCCGCTTCGTCAAATTGTTCATATACATTGAAAAAGCCACAGATTTTTGAAAACTGGGGTAGACTCATTCGAGGGCTGCTGGCTCAGCCAGGAATAATGCAACCAAGCTATAAATACACACATTTTGGGTCAATATACGGGCCTATAATTCAATCCAACTTTCATAAAAATTGGAGAAGGAATCTTTGAGATTTTCAAGTTTATTTTAAGGGGGCTTATTTTTGTTGAACTGTTTATATGTTGTTCATTCTTTCACTTTTTCCATGCACATGTTGAACATTTCCTTTATTTCAATACACTTCTTGGAAGATCTGGTATTGACATTTTTTCTCAAATTACTTGATTTGCATGATTTGCTACATTAAATTTGAGAATTTCTAATGTTGTAACGACCTGTTTAAACAGACATCAGCTCACAAATCTGTTTTGAAAAAGCAATAGTAAATAACCAAGGTTCTTGACATCTCCTTTCTCCTGATGAAGCCCAGTATGATCCCAGTCACTTCTCTGATTGGCTGATTAGAAATCAGAAGTCATGAATGACCTCAAAGGGTTGCACCCTTCACGATCTTCTCCATTCTTGCATAACTTCAATCAGATTTTGGAAGCTGTTTGTGAATAACATAATAGAAAGGCTCTGGATGGGGGAGTCATTCACTGTAAATTCTGAGTTAGCTCAAATGATTGAGTGAGATGGTTGCACAATTTGTTTGAGCCATGATAGCTTGCTGTTTTGAGTTATGATAAACTTTATGTTGTTTTAACTTGCAAACAACAAGCTATCTTGGCTCAAAAGAATTGTAACTCAAAATTCAAAATTTACAGTGTTGGGGGACACGGAATTTAAAAGTAAAATAGCCGACGGGCAGGGAATTCAAAAGCAAAATAGCCGAGGGACAGTCACGCATTGAGGGACTCAAAACCGGATCCAGAGCTGAAAGTACTTTTAGTAAAATTGCAAAGGGACGGGGAATTCAAAAGTAAAATAGCCAAGGGACAGAGAGACACAAAACCCCATCCAGAGCCTCAACATAACACATAAGCCTACATCTGTCTAATTTATCAACAAATTGTTTTATCAACTGACACTGACAGTGTTATTCCATAAATGTACAAGATTTTCTGTCAATGTGGTAATATATAGAATAATTATTATTCTACCTGTATAACTAATACTGAATTTAATTTATTTAATAATGAATTCATAATGAATTTTATAGCAGCCAAGCAGTCGGAGCTGGAGATAAGAAGGGCCTCATTGGATCCGCAGAAGGGTAAATTACGCATTTTTTTAAATTTTAATTTCATATTTTTCATAAGAATGTTTCATGTATAGTGGAGGACCTTTTTGATTTTTGTAAAATGTTCTCAATTTTTGGGCAAAGTCACTTTCTCAGAACTCAGTTCTGACAAGTTCATTTTATTTTCTATTTTCAGTCAAGCAGGGGGCGGAGCTGACTATGGAAGCACTGCCGCGGATGCAGCACCTTCTGCAGCAAACTAAAAATCATCAAATTCAGAGACCGGATACCCAACCTTATCTAAATTCTATTTTGCGACTTCACAGCAACTTCTATCTGTATTGAATAAATTTCTGCATGAATATTGTTTTAATATTGTCTTTGCAATAAATTCAAGGAATTTCAAAAGAATACCCTATATTTTGTTGATTGAGAGGTGCACAATTCTTGCTTAATTATTTCTTATTATACCCAGGTATATAAACAGTTCAACAAAAATAAGTTCCCCTTTACGAAAACGTGAATATCTCAAAGTCCTCTTCTCCGATTTTGGTGAAAGTTGGCCAGTTTGCAGGCCTGCATATTGACAGTCTGCATGTGTATTTGTAGCTTTATTGCTAAATTTTTGTATGCGCCAGCAGACCCCGAGTGCGCGTACCCCTCTTTTAAAAAATCCGAAGTTTTGGTTTTTCCAAAAAAAATTTACCAAAAGGTGTTTAAACCTCACTCAGATTACTTGTTATTGCATCCAAGGAACCTAAACTGTAAAACTGTTACAAAAGAAGTCCTTAGTTATCTTCTAAACACGATTGAGAAACAAATTTTATCCAAAAACATGATGAGGTTTATCAAGCTGGTGGCTCCCTCGCATGGTGAAATTGTTCATATCCATTGGAAAAGCCATAGATTTTTGAAAACAGGGGTAGGCTCACTCAAAGGCTGCTGGCTCAGTCAGGAATAATGCCACTGAGCTATAAATACACACTTGTAAAGTCGATATACGGGGCTATAATTTAGTCAACTGTCATAAATATCAGCGAAGGAATCTTTGTGATATTCAAGTTTATCCAAAGGGGGACTTATTTTTGTTGAACTGTTTATGTTTTTCTTGTTCTTTCTAAATATTCTAAATGCGATGATGTAATCATGTAAATAAATATAATTGCCAAAAGTATAACAAATGAACCAATGAATGCGAAAACGAAAGCTTCTGAAGACGATGGCGAAGATAAAGCCCATAAAAATTTAATATCTAATATGTAAAAAGCATGGGGAAAATCGTCAATATGTCCAATATGCAAATTATGCATCACATTGTCATGTCTATAGGATGGACTGTCTTGTCATGTAAGAGATATACACTCACCAGCAAAAGAAATGCGAGACTTGATTTTGCTCATATATTTTTACAAATAAATATTTTGGTCAAAACCTAATGATGACATTGATTCCTTGGTCAACAAGCATAATCATTCCAAAATTCATTCAACATGTTCAACTGCGACCATTTCCTGTCTTTCTCTGGCCCATTTGATCAATTTTGAAATTTTGCTAAAAAAAAAGAGACCTTACATTCAACTTAAAACAAAAGGAAGATATCATTTGAAAGCCTGCCTAATAGATGACCAAAAGCCGAAAAATCAGTTTGGCAACTTAATTTTTAGAAATTGACACAAAATTTTGAAAATTTATGTTGCACCAACTTTGAAACAAAGTGAAGAAAATGACTCAGTTTCATACCTTTTGAATTGTGTTATTTTATGGAATTTTTCCCAAGATGTTTCCAACATGTGACGGAGTTGCAAGAAAAAAATTCCATCCAAACCATGAAAACTAGCAAGAAATTTTATTGTATATGTGCAAGTTTGGTGAGAATAGAATCTTGAAAATAATTTTAACACAACGGTAAACACTAATAAGGTCATAAAAAACGTTTGATGAACCAGGGAAAAATCGGGGGAAAAAGGGTTATACACTCAAGGGTAGAGTAGGTCGGGGCAAGAAGCCCGGGTTAGGTGAGAGGCCCCCCCAGGTTTATTTCTAAACTACATTTTTGGTGCGTTTTCTTATTGATAGCATTGAAGCTGGAGGTTTTTTCGGTGACGTCACAAATTTTCAGGTAAGGGCAAAAAGCACCAAACCATAGTAGGTAGTAATTATAGAAACAAAAAAAATGTGCATGGTTTTGTAACTTTGATTAATTTTTTGAAAGGGGTTGTCAGAAATAACTTTGGAAATTTTTAAAGTGGGCTGTAATGGATATGTGCATTGCTTCACTTTATGACCATCACATAAATATGATTTGGATCAGGTTTTTTAAAATTTTAGTTCAATATATAGAGGTCAAATTAAAATATGTGGTTTTGGGGCGAAAGTCCCCACATGGTATGGGGCATGATGCCCTCTTCACTGGGGCCTCAAAGCTGCTTCAGGAACCATTTAATAATGTGTACTCTACCTTAAATCTTGATAGAATAGCTAATTAAAATAGAAAAATTTGGACGAAATTGAAAAAGGGTGAAAAATATTTAAAAACAAATGTATGAACAGAAAAATTCTGAAATTCAGAAAAAGTTAATAGAATGCCGTAAGAATGATAGAAGAACCCCAAGAAATAACTTTCAAGCGGAATGCACTTGCAAAAAAAAATTACCATAGGATTATCATGGGGGGGCTTCTTGCCCGATGGGTGGGGTAAGAAGGCCATTTTAATTTTTTTACAAAAAAGGCCGTTACTCCTTTATTAAAATTGGTAGACATTTGTTCACTGGTTATAAGTAGAGTCAAGTGATCCCTTCCTGACAGCATAAGCATTCAAAAAATTGACCATAAAAAGTAGGTCAAATCGCGTCTTGAAGTTAAGGGGGGGCTGCATGCCCCAACCTACACTATTAACATATTTTTCCCTGTTTTTCTGCTCAACAAATTTCACTGGATACCCCGCTCCTTTTCTCTTTCATTTCCCAAATTGTCCCTCCTTTTTCCCTCATTTCCCTATTTTTCCCCTATTTCCCCGTCCCCCCCATTTTTCCCCTACATGCCCCCCACCCGAACTAGCACTAGCACGGTACCTAATTCACAATTGATTGGTCCTCGATTTCTACTGACTTCCAGTCAACCTGCCTAACAAACTAACTTGCTTGTGCTACCTGCCTGTACGTAGCACTTGTGAACCAGCCAAAAACTTTACTCAACAAACTAACTTGCTTGTGTTGCCAATACGTGACACTTGCAAACTGAGCCAACTTGCCTGACCATCTTGCCTAACAAACCAACTTGCTTGTGTTGCCTATACGCAGGGCTTTGGAGTCAGAGTCGGAGTCGGGAGTCGGAGTCGTGGAGTCGGAGGTTTTTTGGGTGAAGTTGGAGACGGAGTCAGAGTCGGAGTCGAACTTTGATTTTCAGGTGGAGTCGGAGTCGGAGTCAGAGTCGAAAATTAAAGTGGTGACTCCTGACTCCTTAAAATAATTAATATAATTTACAAAAACACAATTTCAAAAAATTAAATTAATGTGAAATGAATTTTACATAAAACTTCTCAAGCAAGTATTCATGCACAAAATCCTATGAAAACTTTGTAGAATGACCTTTTTATCTCTGTTAACCATGTAATATTTATGTGCAATAATGCCAATAAGCGGAGTCGGGAGTCGGAGTCGTAAATCAGGAGACCTAAGGAGTCGGAGTCGGAGTCGCTTTTCAGAAAGGCAAAGGAGTTGGGAGTCGGAGTCGGTTCACTTATTACCCGACTCCTAAGCCCTGCCTATACGTAGCACTTACAGTGAGGAAAATAAGTATTTGACCCCCTGCCATATTTTCTAGTTTGGGCACTTCTGTTTGCTCCAAAAATCTGATATTTCTCAGGTAGATCTGGTCCAACATTAGAAGACAGGTAATATAGTAATAATACTATAATGATTGGTATGATTGCCGTTCAGAATGGTGAGCGCCGGTGAGCAGATTTATCTGGAATGGGCGCTATATAAAATCATACTATATTATTATTATATATTAATGCACAAAAATTATGTGAAAGAAGCATTATGT
Source organism: Platynereis dumerilii (assembly GCA_026936325.1). Lineage (NCBI taxonomy): Eukaryota > Metazoa > Annelida > Polychaeta > Phyllodocida > Nereididae > Platynereis > Platynereis dumerilii. The sequence continues at coordinate 11,839,300 of JAPTHN010000009.1, forward strand.
AATAATTTTGCATAAGAATCCAAATAGTCTTCGGAAATAAGTATTTGACCCCTTCGTTTGCAAAGGGTTTATCACCAGACTTTACAAAACAAACACTTGGAAAACTATCGTAACTGAAATTTATAGCAATCAAAACCGATTTCAATTGTTTTCCTCCCATTTAATTTAGCTTTTTATGCCCTTACTTACATCTCCTATAATTTTGAGGTAATTTCTTCATTTTTAAGATGCATGGTTGAAAAATATATATCACAAGACACCAGAGACTTGATTTCTTACTGACACTAGTCTGGTGTTGGTACGCAGACCCTATGTAATGATCTATGGGTGAAAATTTCAATAATTCATGACATTGTGTGTAAGTAAACAAAGGACAAACTTACCACTGGGCGATGCCGATCTGCAGTGCCACTGAAATCTCACCTACACTGGAGTCTATGAGTGCAAGAACCACTTTAGAAAGTCCAGACTAACCAACGATGATTTAGCAAAAGCTCTGAAAGCAGTTTACAACTGTACCAATAAGAGGGAATGACCAGTACAACATGTCTCAGCAGGCTGAGATGATGCAGTGCGGCCATAGTGCCTCTGTTACAGAAGAATCATGCCAAAGCTTGTTAAGAATTTGTAATTGATCATCTGGAACTATTTTACACCTGTGTAGGTTAGATTGTCATGGCATGGGTGAGCAGCTTGTTCCAGTGGTGATTTCTTCCTTTGTTTACTCGCATACAATGGCATCAGTTATTGAAATTTTCACCCCTAGATCATTATATAGGCTCTGTGTACCAACACCAGAATAGTGTCAGTCAAAAATCATGTCTCTATTGTCTTGGGATACTTTTTTTTCAACCGCACATCTCCAAAATGAAGAAATTACCAAAAAATTATAGGAGTTGTCATTGAGGGCATTCAAAGTAAAACAAATTGGGGGAAACAATTGAAATAGGTTTTGATTGCAATAATTTTTAGTTATAGTAGTTTTTAAGAGTTTTTGTTTTGTAAAAGTCTGGTGATAAACCCTTTGCAAACAAAGGGGTCAAATACTTATTTCCGGAGACTATTTGGATTCTTATGCAAATATATTACAATAATGCTTCTTTCAATTACTTTTTGTGCATTACCTGTCTTCTTGTGTTACACCAGATCTACCTGAGAAATTTCAGATTTTTGGAGCAAGCGCAAGAGCCCAAACTAGAAAATACGGTAGGGGATCAAATACTTATTTTCCTCACTGTACAAACCGAACCAATTTGCCTGACAAACTTGACTATCAAACTAACTTGATTGTGCTGCCTGAAATTAGCACTTGTGAACCGAGCCAACTGTCCTGACAAACTGTAGCATCTTTGAATCAGACCAATTTGCATAACAAAATAAGTTGCTTGTGTTGCCTATGCGTAGCACTCGCACACAGTTGCCCGCAGATATCGAATGCTGCATGACGGCTTAAGTATGTATGTCCCAACCTGTCAAGGTGTACTCTAATGTGGTGTGCACTGGACTAGAAGATTTGAAAAATATACATGGTTTAAGTCAAATGATAAAACGAAAAGTCAGAACAATTACTGGTCATACATTTATGACACATCAAAGAAATAGATTTAATAATTTTGCAGTAGCAGACACTCAACATGGCTTGGAAAATCCAAGGGAGTCCCGTCCACTAAAAGCTTGCTTATGGAATGCTCAAAGTATACGACAAAAAACACAAGTTGTGAAGGATTTCAGAGATGAATTTGATCTTGACGTCTTTCCTTTCACTGAGACCTGGCTAAAAGCAGACAATGGAGTTGTAATTGGAGAACTGGAAAGAAATGGTGAATGTTTTAACTTGGGTTCATCTCGTGAGGGCAGACCTGGCGGAGGAGCAGGATGCATTATAAAACAGGCATTAGAGCAATGAAAAAAGAAAGTATGAAAACAAAGACTTTTGAGCACATGGAAATTCAGTTGCAATTAAATGGAAGAATTATCCAAAAAGAACAAATACAGTTTATCAGAATTCTTTAAAGAATTCTCAAACTTCTTATCTCACTATCCGACTTACATGTATCACAATGAAACTATAGTATTAGGAGACTTCAGACTTTCATATGAATAAACCAGAAAGCAGAAGATGCCAAAGTAATCCAATTTAACGACATTCTTGAAATGTTTTTCCTTGTTCGCCTCCGTTACCACATTTTCCAAGGCACTTTGTCCCAAAATTTGAGAATGGCCGTTAATTGATTAAGTCATTTTACTGCTATTGTGTCAATGCTGAACATGAACTAGATAACCAGTTTTGAGTGACTGAGATCCTGTTAGAAGATGAGTTATAGAGTTAACAAGATACGGATATCCGGTGTTTTAAGCGTTGATACAATCCACAACTGATGTGGCCACATGGGATTATTAAAATTTATTTCATCATGTCAGACTCTAGCAGTGGCTTAGCTGAGCGGTATTGAGGGGGGGGCACCTGGGAGGACACGCGATTCTCTAGGGCTGCAAACACTATAATAATTATATATTTTAGCCAGAGTTGGAAAGTTCATATGGGGGGCACCTGGGGGGCACAGGTCCAATAAAACTTCCTGTTAGACTTCAGACCTAGTATTGCATACGGAAAACATATATCAGCAACCAAGATTTCTGCATATATCATACTTTCACATTTCCCAATTACTTACTAACATGTATTCATATAAAAATCTATAAACTACACTACACTTATCAAAAGGTATTTCTAATTTTTTGTAAAGCCTTTGTAGTGTGCAGGCAGACACTAAGGATGTTTCTAATTATATTATTATAAGCATAGAAAATCCACTAACCAGATTAAAATTGTTGTAGATAAAAAGAAAATTCAATGAAATTAAATTTTGGTAAAATCTGATAGCTCCCAGCAACCTCAAGCGACCAATACATATTTTTTTTAGACATACACAAAGAAAGTCAGGAAATTGGATTTTGTTAAATTTATGTTTACAGCTAATATCCTTGCATTCATGTAGAGTTAAAAACCAGGTATAAATACACAGAAGCCATTTTGATTTGCGCAGAACGTATCAAAGATAGTGGTTGCAGTCATAAAATATACAACATTTTGATATCTCAAACATGGATGGTCTGAAATTGATTTGCTTCTTCCTGCTCCATGGGCTTCTGCTTCTCTGCATTGAAGTTCAGGAATCAGCTGGGTATTGTATATGTATAGGTTATTCACCTAGGGAGAGGCAATATGTGATTTATCCAGCGAGGGCGTTAGCCCGAGCTGTGATAAACACATATTGCCGATCCCGCGGTGAATAACTGGCTTATACCATAAGACAAAACTGAAACTTGTCGTTTGTTGCTGTGGTTTTTCACAGCTTCACTTAGTATTCTCCCATGGGAGGATAACTGGACAACAAAGAATATGGGTTTTATTGCAGTGAAATACTGGCTCATGATTTGCTGACAGAGGTGTCGAAAGGTATAAATATTACTTGTATCAGTGTCTGCGCTGCACTCTAAAAAATGTCAGGACAAAATTGGTTTTTTAGATTCAAAATGGTTTTTTGAAAAACCAAATTTCAATTTTTTGCATTGAAATTTGGTTTTTCAAAACACCATTTTGAATCTAAAAAACCAATTTTGTCTGAAATTTTTTAGAGTGTGGGTGAAAAGATCCCTCACATGGGGAAAATGTGTTACATGTTGAAGACTCCTGCTGACTCTCTCCCATCTCATCAATCAACCCTCGTGAACGCACAGAACTGGGAGTCAGAGGGAGACCAAAAAACTCTTCTAAATCTAATAATTTATATTTGATCCTTTTATAAAAAAATATATTGGATGAGGCGCAAAATAAAATCACTGAGGAGTAAGCCCTGGTAGTCTGACCATTAAATAAAATTGTGTTTAATAATAACTGTTTATGGGGAATTACATTACAAATTACAGAAACTCGTTTAACCACTTAAACTTAAAAATTAGCGAACTGAAATTTTGCATATGATTGTTTTATTCATTAATGTGACTTGTAGATTTTACAATATACAACATAAATGTATTGTTGTTTCTGCAATAAACAAAATTAATATATTATCATTTTTTCTAACCATTGCTTGCATGTGTTAGTAACTTAGTATTGTCAATTCATTCCAGGTATGATGAATCTCTTGACGATTTTATTTCTAAGGTCCCTTGTGGATCTTCTGGAAACGTATGCACAACGACCATTTGGGTCCCTTGTGGAGCTCATGGAATGTTGTGCCCAAAGAAAATAGTTATCCCTTGTGGATCTTCAAGATTCACCAGCTGCACAAAGACCATTGTTATGGCATCAGATGGCAAGGGTAGGTCAAACAACCTAGAATTGTGTAATGCTGAATTCTCTAAACTGGTTACCTGTAGCCAGCGGATAGAGTACAAGATCGCATTACTGTCTTTCAAATACCTTAACCTCAGCGCGCAATATCAAAGGGAACTGCTCAAGCTGTACTGTCCAAGTAGGTCGCTCAGGTCGCAAGGCAGCAGCCTCCTGCAAGAAGTAGGCCTATACTCTTGATCAAAATGCTGGAATAATTTGGATTTTCCAAGGGTCAAGACAGCAATATTAAAAAATTGGCCATTGAACGTATGGAATTGCAAGGCTTTGTTCCTCAGACATTAGATTAAGGTGCATAATATATTATAAATATTTTCTGTGGCTGAGCATTTAAAACCTCTTTTGGGAGGGAGGAAAACGATGATTATTTTAACTGAAAAATCACCAAAAATGGAATTAATGCAAAAACCTCTTTTGGGAGGGGAAAATTGATCATTTTTATTGAAAAATCGCCAAAAAATGATGTCCCAAAAGAACGGTTTCAATAATGCTCAGCTACAAAAAATGATTTCCAATATAGCATACACCTTAATCTAATGTCTGAGGAAAAAAGCTTGCCATTCCTTGCTTTCAATGGCCAATTTTTTAATATTGCAGTCTTGACCATTTGAAAATCCAAATTATTCCAGCATTTTGATCAAGAGTGTACCACCAAGCAACACGAAGACACTTGGCCTACAAGCTTTTACCAGCGCTGTCCCTACAATCTGGAACAGCCTACCCGAAATTTGTAGGTGGTCCGACTTACCCAATTTTAAGAAGAATTTAAAGATTTTCAATTTTATATGGCAAACGAGAGACATTTCATCATTTTTAATTGAATCGATTTTAATAGATTAATTTGTTATGATTGTCAACTGCTCCTGAGTGCATTAATCTTCATTGAATCACTTTAAAAAAATTTATATATAAATTTATTTTACAGATCATTTCATAACTGTAGACACACAGACTGAATGTGCATTTTTTCCCAGGACATGTATTCTATAGGGAAAACTGACATCAAAAAACTTATGACATCACTTTTCCCAATAGAATAGCATGTGTAGAAAACAAATTCACATTTGGTCTCATTGTCTACCTATATGAAATCATCTGTAAAAAAATTTATGGATTAATGTTAAATGCTTACGGGGACAACATCCATGAAATTCGTAATGTTTACTTCTCGTGAACTTTAATTTCAGACATTGAAGATTCAACCTCATTGAGAAAACTCTGGTAATCTGACCATTTTTTTAAAATTGCGTTTATGGGGAATTACATCTGAAATTGTAAAGACTTGTTTAACCGCTTAAACTTATTAGAATTAGCTACCTGAAATGATTGTTTTGCTAATGTGATCTGGAGATTTTACATACAAATTAAATGTATTATTTTTTTAATAACATATATGCATATATGCAAAAATTAGTAAATTTATTATAATTTTTATCTACTACTACATGTGTTATTATTACTAATTTATTCCAGGTATGATGAATCTCTTGACAATTTTATTTCTAATGTCCCTTGTGGATCTTCTGGAAACGTATGCACAACGACCATTTGGGTCCCTTGTGGAGCTCATGGAATGTTGTGCCCAAAGAAAATAGTTATCCCTTGTGGATCTTCTAGATTCACCAGCTGCACAAAGACCATTGTTATGGAATCAGATGGCAAGGGTAGGTCAAACAATCTAGAATTGTGTAATGCTTATGGTGACAACATTATAAATATATACAGGTTTGACATTCATAATGTTTACTTCTTATCACAATCTTGTGAACTTCAATTTCAGACATTGAAGATTCTTCCTCGTGATTCGGATTCCACATTGGGTCTATGAAACGGAGGGTTTAATATCTTCAGCAAATATATATTAAAGAAAAAATAAACCAGATATTGTACTTGTGGCAATTAAATTACAATGTATCTGAAAATAGTGTCATGTGTTAACTTTTCTTGAGATCCAACAAGAAATGTGTTATAAATGGAGCTGGGTTTTATAAATCAAACCTACTGATGTTTGCATTGCACATTCATGAAGATTCGGAGAATAAAGATTAAATTATTTAAAATCAAAACTCTAAATAAACGAGTTCAACATTTTTCATATAATATATATTAACACAAAAAATATGAGTAAATAATCTTAGTGCAGTATGTTGGTGTGATGTCTTGGCAATGTTTTGGCTGACAAAACTTCATGCTTCACTAATTTTTTACCCTTCAAAACGATGATTGTTTGTCACAAGGTGCAAAATGGCCTGTAACACTAATAAGCAATGGCGACCTTAATTGAAAACAGGTTATTATTTCTTTTGTAACTGTGCAGTGTGCAATAAACCAGGCATTGTTTTGTTAACTCAATTGAGCTCAACTTTTGATTTGATGTTCCACATTCACTGTTTTCAAAAATCTGTGGCTTTTCCAATGGATATGAACAATTTCACTCAAGCGGGGGAGCCACCGGCTGGGGCATACTTCATCAAGTGACTGGAGAAAATTTGTTTTTCAATTATTTAGTAGACAATTGAGGACTTCTTTTTTTTAACATTTTCACAGTTTAGGTTCCTTCGGTCCAATTCGACATTGTTTGAGTGACCAAGGCTCTGAAATCACCACTCTTTTTTGGTGCTACAGTGTATTCACTAGTGTGTGACAAGTCGTTTTGCACCTTGCTTCAAACAATCATGTCTGGTGACCATCAAAGTCACTGAAGCCTAACAATCTCGTTCAAGCACATTACTAAGATATCAAAGTTAACATTTCACGCAAAACTATGCAGCAACAACAACTGATGTCAGAATTGCTACGAAATAAATTCTTGATCCACTTCGAAAGTTGACTACTGTATTTTAATTTGACCTCTATATTTCAAACTAAAATGGAAAAAAACATGATCCAAATCAAATTTATGTGATGGTCTTAAAGTAAAGCAATGCAGATATATCCATTATACTTTTAAAAATTTCCAAGGTTATTTCTGACAACCACTTTCATAGAATTAGCCAAAGTTACAAAAACCATGCACATTTTTTGTTTCTTTAATTTCTACTATGCTTTGGTGCTGTTCGCCTTGAAAATTTGTGACGTCACCTAAAAAGCCTCTAGCTTCAATCCTAGCAATAAGAAAATGCACCAAAAATGTAAGTTTAGATATAAACCTGGGGGGGGGGGCTCTCACTTAACCCGGGCTTCTTGCCCCGACCTACTCTATAAAATTAATACATTGTATGATTATGTATACTCATTCATAAATGGAATTTTATAAAAGTGAGCAAGATCAATTTTAAGGCACTAATTTGACAAATATGTATACATCAGCTGTCACTGATCATTGCATAATAACACTTTTATTTAACAATATATATTATCTACATATACCCCATAACGTTTACAATACCACATGAAAAAGCAGTGGATATATCCCATGTGGTATTGCGTTGTATACTCAATGGTTTTTTGTATACCACATGGTTTGATCATTGTTGATGATGTCATTGCATTGTTTGCCATTGTGGCATCATGCCCATGGTGACGTCACAACATTGTGACATCATCAGTTGAGCTGCAATCTGTGCTCTGATTGGCTGAGACCACTGTTGAGTATTGATCATTTGAGTGCAGTTCAGCTTTCTTTTGAGTTACATTATGGGGTATAAATAAGACCAAATGGTTGTATGGTGGTATTTTGAGATGTACTCCCACTCGTGAAGATATCCTGAGTCCTCTGTACCCACTCGTGCTGACGCACTCGTGGGTACAGAGGACTCAGGATATCTTCAACTCGTGGAGTACATCTCAAAATACCACCATACCCATTTGGTCTTATTATAGTGTATATGCATTTATATGACAGTAACACAATAATAGCTGCATGTAAATTCAACTGATCAGTACTGATTGTTTCTGGATTTCCACATTACTGTTTTTTGTGTTTTCCCAATCAAAAATCAATGAGGACTTAACATCGACAATGAATCGAAAAAATCACCAACTTATTATATAAAATTTGGGCAAAAAGTACCCTCCTCAGTCATTCTAATCTTAACACCAGTTGAATTTTTTGGATAACAAATTTTATGGATGACAAATTTCCCTCTCCAAAAATAGCAAAATGTTTCTCTCTCACATCTGTTTTTTGAGGCTGGATAATTTATTTTGAAATGTTCCCATAAAAATATATAGTCGTCAACATAACTGAGACTTACAAACCAAAATATGTGAATTGTGTGAATTTTTGTAGGGATGTATAAATACTATAAACTAAGATAAATATATGGCTGTCTAAGATAAATGCCAACCAACTGTAAATACACAGATTTCCAGCAAAAATAAAAAGATGTTAAGCAAGCACTGCAGCTCAAAATGAATTCAATCGCTCGCCTGGATTTTTTCCACAAGAAGGTTTTTGCAAAAAGAAATCCTTCATCCATAAACTATAAAATTGATTTGGTTTTGGCTTTAGCTGCTCAATAGGAATGTGACGATGTAAAAAAAAACAATTCAAGTTACTGTCGACGAATGTCAAGTGCTTACAGAATTGGACTGAAATGGTCCTTGTGAGGTCATATGCCTATCCATGCCATTTATTCTCCATGACTCATAAGCAATTTGTGAGGTCATATCGTTTAGTTTCAATGCTTTCAAAAAGTCAACAACAGAGCTGCTGAGTATCAATGAGGTCACAAGTTACTCAGTGAAAAATTGACAATTCATTTCGATGCAATGGATAGGGCCTGTTGCGAGGTCATTTTTGTCCACTAGCAGTTCAATGTAACATGTAAGTACTCGTCATTCGTCAACTGTAAATGCATGTTGATATTATTCAAGTTTATGATAAATTCTCAAAAAATACATTTAGCAAGGGTTAATTACTGTACAGCTGTAAATGTAAAATTCATAACAAGCATGACCATTCCCAGATATATCCAGACATCTGTATCTCTTATCACAAATTTATATACACTCTAAAAAATTTCAGACAAAATTGGTTTTTTAGATTCAAAATGGTTTTTTGAAAAACCAAATTTCAATGCAAAAAACCAACATGGATTTTTTTTTAAATCCATGTTGGTTTTGCATTGAAATTTGGTTTTTCAAAAAACCATTTTGAATCTAAAAAACCAATTTTGTCCCGACATTTTTAGAGTGTACATGTACCACAGAAGGCTACAGCAGTTGTTCGCCAAGTCACACAGTAATATGCTACATTTTCAACACAAATCAGCAATTATTTGGCAACATCTGACATAAACAGATAAATTGAAAATAATTATTCTTCAAAGTGAAGTCACCAACTAATTCAGTGAATTTCATTCATTTGTCATTGTCACACACTGTCAAGGTCATCAGTCAAGTTAAAATCGATCGATAAATTGTCAACTTTTTGGCGAAAGTCTTCCACTTCATCGAATTGGAGGTTTGCTGAAGTTAGACCTGCCGATTGTGTTGTGCCAAATTGATTGATAACTTGACTGGCAGGATTTTGAGTAGATTTCATGTTAGGCTCAGACAAGTTAACCCCAATGTTGGCAGCGCTCTCGGGAATAATTGGAGAATATTGCGCTGATAACGGCATATTATTGCACAGGCTTGGCACAAATTGACCACCAGAGTTAGAATCATGGGGAGTCGATGGCGTCGATGGCTTGCTAGGTATTGATAAGTCGTCTCGCACACAGCGATTAGAAGCTGCAAACGGATTCGTGGAAGGATTCGTGGACGAATTTGTGGAAGATTCTCGGCTGGAAACCCGCACATTGGGAGCGGCGAACTCTACGGGAGAACCAATACTAGCACAAGCTTGAATTGTTGTTGGATATTGGGAGGATGTCCCGAAATTAAAACTGGATAATTGCGAAGAGTCTGTCCGTGAAACTTGAAGTAACATGGGAGAATGAGGCTGCAGATTATTAGGTAACGCCTTATCATAATGCACACCAACATTTGTGGCAACAGCTCCTTCAGTAGGATTTCCGGAAGAGATCTTAATATTCAGCAAAGAAAAATCCTCTCTCAACATTTCACCACCACTGTTATTCATTTCAGGCAGGGAGCTGTGCACACCTCCTAAATATTGCAGTTTTGGCGAGATGGATCCACTGCTCACATTTTGTGACGTTCGATCTATCCCTTGTTGTTGATTTTGTTGTCTCTGGTTTTCTTGTTGCATTTTCTGCAGCATTTTGTGATAACACTGAAGCTTGAAAGTTTTTGGCTCATTCGCCATATCGTTCAACTTTGCGGCGTCTTTGAACAGGTCTGTTAGTCTCTCGTGTAATTGTTTACTATCGAGGCGGCTTTTATCCTGGTCTTTAAGACAATGGAGGGCTAGGTCCATCAGACGAGCCCACAAATCACCTGGCCAGCCTTCAGTGTTCCGGTCACATAAGCCAACCAAGTCTCGACCTTGCCCCTGGCCGCCACGGCAACGCTCTTTCAACAACGCCTTGACTCTGTCCTTTAAGAACTGCTTCTCTCTCTCTTCAGTCTTGCTGTAAGCTTTAAGGCCCGTCAGCACCTCACAGATAACTACCCCAAAGCTGTAAACATCCGTAAATATTGAATGGCAGGCTCCGTCACTCACAAAGTCAGCTGGGAGATAGGCAAGAGTGCCGAAAGTCTTTTCATTGCCGTGGACGTCTTGTTGCGTCGCTCTGGTGTTACCTGTTGCATTTGGTGCCATGTTCTGACTCGTCGCAACTTGTTCGGCTAGATCGAAGTCCGCCAATTTCGCTACAAAGTTTGCGTCCAGCAAGATATTAGCACTCTTGATATCTCCATGAGTACAATTTCTACTGTGGAGGTACTGCACACCAGAAGCTGCATCCTTAAGTATTTTATACCTCATGTACCACGACAGATGGTTGCGCTGTTGGTCGTCACGCTTGGCAGTCAGGCATTTCTCTAGACTCCCTTTCGCCATGTATTCCAAGACCAAGCAGAACTCTGGTCCGTTGTTAGAGTAGCCACACAGGTTTATGATGTTGGGATGTCTGTGTTTTGTCAACTTTTCTATCTCATTCCAGTGAAATTTAACAAGTTCTTCTTTGTCCATGGATGTATACCGAGGGGAAAACACTTTCACGGCAAAACCGGTCCCATCCATTTCACAATAAAACACCTTGCTGAAGCCCCCTGCGCCCAGTTTCAACTTATCACTGAACTCCGACGTTGCCGTTCTGATATCTTCATAACAGAACTCATTTAATCCGGTCGTACGGAATGCGTTGTTGCTTGCCGTGGAATGAGTTTCTTTGTGCGTCTCTTTGGTGGTCCCTTTAACAGACTCCTTCACCATATTAACGGAAGGTGTTACTTTAGCAACAGTGTGTGGCTCCGTCATCTGTTCGTACTCTCGACTGCTTGGTTGCTGCTGAAACCGCGTACTAACACCAGGTGGCATCGCTGATGTGACATCATCAGTATCAATAGGCCCCGGTAAATCTTTCGTACGCATAGTATCGCCGGTTCCAGAGCTGTTCGGATTTGCTAAGTAGTGCAGCTCAGAACTAACGACCGACTTCACTCTCTGCATTTCACGATAGAGTCCTAACTTATGGAGTATCCTGAAGAACTCCTCAATCGTTGGATTCAGCTGTTCCCACTCTCTCAACAGCGCCGTTGAAGGACTCTTGTAATCTCCCCGCCCCTGCTCAGCAATACTAAACCATTCAAGAGTCTTATTTAGCTCCCTAGCCAGACTTCTCCAACTGCCACTTGCGTCCATTGCCATGTATATTTCAAGTCTAATGCTGTACGGTATATCAAGAACATGCTTGCACTTTCGTCCTTGCGGCCTTCTGATGCTCCTAGCCATGTTTGTATATCGGTTGTTCAACTCCACAAAAGGATATTAAGTTCAATGTTCATATTGTTGCAAAAATTTAGCGAATTATCACTATCCGGGCTCGAGTGATATTAATTCACACAAATGCTGGTGATGTTGTTACCCAGTGACGTTTTTTCTTGTTTAATATCGTTCATTCAATTCCACAATAGGAAATTTAGTTCAACGTTCAACACAATATCCTTGCTCTTGCGAAACTCAATAAATAAAATTTAACAGCTTTTAGATTCTAAATAATATCCAGACCTCTATCATGTCTATGAGACTGATCTAGTCCAATTGAGTCAAATACCACGCATGTATACATACACTTGTTGCATGATAATGGATATCATGTATCATAGTTAATCAAGCAATTTTCCGCTATGATGTTCGATACCGTTCATAATTAAATTTCAGTTTAGCATATTAATCCACAAACTATAAATTTTAATCCACCAACTATAAATTTCAATGTCATATAATACACAGAATAATCCAGTTTGTAGGCCTGTCAGAGTTCAGCATATTTAGGCCTATCCACAAACTATAAATTTTAATCCACCAACTATAAATTTCAATGTCATATAATACACAGAATAATCTAGTTTGTAGGCCTGTCAAGCTCCTGTGAAGTTCATGATAGGCAACTCACAACTCAACTGGTGCTGGCCTATGATGTGTAGGCCTAGGCCTACATGGTCAATCGTCCATGGTGTGTAGCAGCGCAGACCTACTCTTCATGACTTCATGTTTCCTCAAATCCTGAACATAAAAATACACCTATGACTCATAACCAGCTGTAACCTGGGAACTCAGGTAACAACTGTTTACAGGTGATTTCATTAGTATGCGATTCTTAGGTTCTAGACCCAAAAATACAAGACATTTTTAGTTAATCTGATTGGTTTAGAAGCAATAGAACGTCACACATTGGATTTATCAAACGAAGTAAGTGCTGGTTTAGCATTGATTCCTCACAGTCAAGTGTGAATGACAAGAATCGCTTGGTAATGAAATCACCTGTAATGATCTTGTAATAGCATGGCAATGTTTATCATGACTATCTTCAACAATTTTGTGTATTTTATACTTCCTGGTGTCCAACAAGTTTGCACTGTATCAGTTTAGCACAGTATTTCTCAGCCTTTTAGAAATGTCAGTGTCCAATTTGTGCAAAATTGAACTCCTTGTATCTGTTCAATCACTTTTGATAACCTACTGACAGTAGTTCACAATCTGCAAGAATTTTGCAAGGATTCCGCATGACTTCTATACAAAAATTTAAGTCCAAAGCAAGAGTTTTGCATGAATAGGAGTAAAAAAAGAATCTCCAACGCAAGAATTGCAATAGTATGTCAGAGACTAAGTCTGATGCAAGAAATTTGCAATAAATTTGCAAGACTCATCAAGAGAGACAAAGTTCAATGCATGGATTTTGCAAGTCTCTGCCCAGAGTAGCTCTCCTGTAAAAAAGATGCAAAAACTTATTATGATGTCATCAACAAAGGGCGTTCTTTCTCAACTGTCGGCTGCTTCTCTCAATGTGTGTTGTGTCAGTGAAAAGCTTGTCATGATGAAGGTGATTGAAACTTGGATTGTGATATATTTGCTAAGGCAAGACACTCAATTGTTCAACTACCCTTACTGAAACTGTGCATGGAAAATGCATGGATGCTAAAAATATGCATGGATTTTGCATGGATCTGGACTCTTAACTTTTTTAGATGCCTGGAACATGCAAGATTAGCTCAGCAGTCATGGAATCTGCATGGATTTTGTGTGGGATTTACATGGGATTTGCATCACTTCATTCCATGATCATGGAATCTGTAAGAATTTTGCAAGGATTTCGCATGACTTCTCTACAAAAATTAAAGTCCAACGCAAGAGTTTTGAATAATAGGAGTAAAAAACAAACTCCGATGCAAGAAATTTGCAAGAGTATGTCAGAGACTAAGTCTGATGCAATAAAGTTGCAAGACTCATCAAGAGAGACAAAGTTCAATGCATGGATTTTAAAAGTCTCTTCCCAGAGTAGCTCTCCTGTAAAGAAGATGCAAAAACTTATTATGATGTCATCAACAAAGTGCGGGCTTTCTCAACTGTCGGCTGCTTCTCTCAATGTGTGTTGTGTCAGTGAAAAGCTTGTCATGATGAAGGTGATTGAAACTTGGATTGTGATATATTTGCTAAGGCAAGACACTCAATTGTTCAACTACCCTTACTGAAATTGTGCATGGAAAATGCATGGATGCTAAAAATATGCATGGATTTTGCATGGATCTGGACTCTTAACTTTTTTAGATGCCTGGAACATGCAAGATTAGCTCAGCAGTCATGGAATCTGCATGGATATTGCATGGGATTTGCATGGGATTTGCATGACTTCATTCCATGATCATGGAATCTGTAAGAAATTTGCAAGGATTTTGCATGACTTCTCTACAAAAGTTAAAGTCCAACGCAAGAGTTTTGAATGAATAGGAGTAAAAAACTAACTCCAACGCAAGAAATTTGCAATAGTATATATGTCAGAGACTAAGTCTGATGCAATAAATTTGCAATAAATTTGCAAGACTCATCAAGAGAGACAAAGTTCAATGCATGGATTTTGCAAGTCTCTGCCCAGAGTAGCTCTCCTGTAAAGAAGATGCAAAAACTTATTGTGATGTCATATGTTTAGCAAATGTATATTGTAACAGCCTATAGTTCTCTACTTCCAATGCCTTGATAGCTGTGGGGCCGACCAGATTTTTGGAGGAGGGCTAAATTAATCAGAGTTGTCAAAAAAACCAATACAAAACCATTTGAATCAAGGAAGGCTAAAAAAGCAGTACCATCCAGTGGCACCTTTAATACCCTTTCATGGTGAGTAACCCCCCGCTTCTCTTTGAGGGGGTCTATTGATTTTTGGCGAAGAAAATTTGTTCCCCCCACTTAATGGACCCAAATTGGGTGCCGTAATGTTAAAATTGTGATTAAAAAGTTTGTCACTCCTTCGCATGTGAAAAAGATTTGTCAATTTGTGAATGAAAAAGGAAGTTTGTCCGGAGGTAAAATCCATAGCTCCCCCAACTATCATCTGCATCGTTGACCCCAGTCTTGAGCAGATGGCTCTTCTAATGAGTCATGTGGTGCGAAGGCTGAGCAGTTGCCCTGCTATGCCTTCTCGCGCTGCCAGTCTGGTTCCAGACTGGGTTGTCCCCCAAACCATAATAATTATACCGAACATTATGATAAAATGCGTTACAATAAAAAAGAGTCGCATGGAAGTTATTTTTTGTAAAGCCGAATCTTGATGTTACGACTTTTTTGCAGATTGTTTGCGATATCATAGGCATATTTTGCAGGGGTCAGGAGGGGCTGCAGCCCCTGGCATTAGTCCAAATGGCAATTCAGGTCAAATCGTCTCCAATAACAGGGCAGATCCCCTGTCCCGGTAACATCCGTTACACGTTAAAATTTCAAGGCAAAATCGCGACAGCTCCACCCGCGGAACGGCTGTACCGTGCAAGAAACGTGCAAGAATTTTGCAAGGAGGGTGCAAGATTCAAGTCATGCAGATTCCATGCATATACCATGCATATCTGATGCATTTTCTATGCATGCAAGAGCAAGTCTTACACTTTCCATGCATGCATGCAAGCACCATAAAATCCATACATCTTCCATGCGTTTTCCTGACGAAGCCTGGATACTAGATCCTTAAGTTTTCCTAGCATAATTCATGCATGGATCCATGGTCAATGCATGGAATTGCCCATGCATATGCCATGCATATGACATGCACTGCCATGCATATGCCATGCATATGCCATGCATTTGCCATGCATGCAAGAAAAATGCAAGAACAAGTTTTACACTTTTCTTACATGCAAGGAATATGCCAGAGCAATTCTTACAATTTCCATGCATGCATGGAAGTACCACAAAATCCATACGTTTTCCATGCAAAATCCTTACTACGCCTGGGTAACAGCTAGATCCTTATGTTTTTCATGCATAAATTCATGCATGGTTCAAGAAAAATGCATTGATCCATCCTTGCAAAAATCAGTAAGGGTATATATTCAGGCATCGTAAGAGGTTCAAAATCAATATTTCTTCAAATTGGGAGGGGAGGGTTGGTCTAGTGGTAGCGTGCTGGGCTGCCAATCGCTGGGTCCAGGGTTCGAATCTAGCTCTTGCCGGGTCACCTGGGCCCATGTTGGACGGCTGTTTCAATCATCCTTCGCCTCATTGCCGTGTCCTCCCCCTGTCCTAATTAGCCTACCAAGTGCATAAATACAGGACGTAAAGCCCCAATCATCCATCCATCCATCCATCTTCAAATTGGTAAATTGATTTGGACTCTGAAAGTTCTGTTATACAATTAAACATTGTATACCCCCAATTGCTCCAGAGCATTGCTCCGGAACATTGCTCCGGTTACTCTGATTGCTCCGAAGCATTGCTCCGGCTGCTCCAGACATTGCTCCGGCAGCTCCAGCTGCTCTGGAGCAATACTTCAGCTGCTCCGGAGCAGCCGGAGCAGCCGGAGCAGCCGGAGCAGCCGGAGCAGCCGGAGCAGCCGGAGCAGCCGGAGCAGCCGGAGCAGCCGGAGCAGCCGGAGCAATGCTCTTGAGCAATTGGGGGTATACAATGTTTAATTGGCCCATATACCATTGATCATTTATAAAAATTACAGTAATGACCATTATTTTTAAAATAAATAGTCACAATCATAAAGAAATAGATAGGCCTATTACAAAAATGATTTAGTCACAACATTGTAAAACGATGTCAGAGATACAACCTTAGCAAGCGATGTTGTGGCAAAGTTTTTGAAACGTAGTGAAGCAAAGTCATACAGTGTGGTGGAAACGGTGTAAAAAATCTCAATGTTTGTACATGTTGCGGCAACATCATTTCTACAATATATTTCTACATAACCAACAGACGAGCCCTGCACCAATAAGCAACATCGTGTTTACGCTGCGTGCCTCATGGCAAGTTCGAAGACGCGGTTAAGAGAGAGTGATACTAGGGGCCCACCAATGATTTTGCCAACGGGCCTATACTATATGGGGCCAGCCCGTACCTGCTTTTTGGACACTTTCTGACAACACTTTAACATGCATAATTGGTTTGAAGTAGATTGAATGCCATCAAACTTGTGATGAGTTAAATCATCCCGTTCTCTACAAAAGGCAATGCTTGAGTTGCAAAACTGTTTCTTTTTGTATGCTGACTTCCACACATTTCCATTCAACGCAGAATACTCGATATTCACCGCAGCCATGCTTTTTGAAAGTAGTCTGGTGTAGTAATACAGACAGCTGTTGTGAAACATGATCTTGTGATCTGTCCTATGTAAATGTTGACCTAATTCAATTTTCCTGGACTGACAGCATACTGCTGCCACTTGTCAGCCACAAACTGAGACAGATGCAAAGGCCTACACAGTAGCTCCTACTAAATAATTATGAATTGAGTTCATAATTATTCAAATTGATAATGATTTTCAGTGATTATTAAACTATTGGAGTTTAATGAACCATGACAAATTTATTGATGAAATTGTGCACATATCATGACTGTCTTACTGTGTTAATTATCCGTTGTTAGCTTATTAAGGTTGCTGTTTGGAAGAGAAGCGAATTAATTATTTGGATATCATTTAATATCAAGGGTCGGGGCTTAGAGGTTTTTTTAAAATAATTTCTTGCTCAGTTTTGGTGAAATAAATTCTTTCAGGGCAGTCTTAGAATAAATTTCTGGTGGTGGGAGGTTTTCTAAACAAGGTATTGCTTGATTAAGGATTGAATATTCAGGGACTTCTCATGCTTGAAATAAATAATTACTCCCGCCATTACAATGAAATAAATAATTTTCCGCAAGCAATGAAAACTCCAAGGCCCCCTGATTATTAAATAGTCGCCCCTTTATAGGACATAATGTGATGCAATTTTGTATAGTTAGAAAAAAATCTCATTCAAGTGGGGTTTTTAGAAGCTGAGTTACCACAACTCCTGATTCTCTAATGATACAGGTAAAATGTGATTAAAAGGTCACTGAGTTTAAGAAAGTCTTAAGAAAAGGTGAGATAACAACAACAGAGGGACAAGTCAAAATTTAGGGCAACAAAATGCCAGACAATTAATCTGTCTGCAACATTTGACAACTTTTGTAAACATTCATCACATCAAAGATCATTGAAATGTAAAAAAAAACTTTATGTACAATAGGGGCAAATTAGCTCAAATTTATCTAATTAATAGAAACAAGACTTATTGGTTTCGCCTGTTTTCGCTTGGTTTCTCTATAACAGCGCACCCACAGAAAAGCGCCCCACCCTCTGGTTATATAAATTATATAATAAAATGGTCATCCCCAATTAAATGTTTATAATTATGGATAGTTCATTATTTCGTTTGCAAATATTGTGTAGATAGATTTCAGGTCCAGACTCCCCAATATCAATTTTCCGTGCAATGCTCAAGTTGCATTTTCGCGCCAATCAGCTAAAAATAGCTCATCTAAAAATAGCTCTGAAGAGTGGAACTCTTCGGTGCGTGAGGCGCAGAAGTCCATACGCATGGAGAGAACTTCCGGGAGGCAGTGAGAACACAAGTTCTTGAAGAAATTATTGAATTTTGTGGTAAGTAGGTAATTTTAAGTCTTTAAACTCACCCTACTATTGTTTAAGAAGTATTCGACCATTTCTGCACCATTTAATTTACTTCAGAGGCCCCAGAAACTCCTCAAACAGACGATTTCTTCAGGGGTGCTGCTCTACCAGAAAGATCAAGCATTTCTTGGTGTCTATTTTTAGCTCGACCCTGATCTGAACCCCAGAAACAACGTGCTCCTGGAAGCTCCTAGAAGTTTCTCTTCTTTGTTGTCAACTTCCAGAAACATCCAGGGCATTTCTAGGCGTTGGACTTTCATCATTTGCAGACATGAAGACCAAGAGTGAGGTGGGTGTGGCACTAACACCACTTTAGTACTACACTGTATAGCAGCTAGTTTGGTAGCTAATGGTAGGCTAATAGTCCAATAGATTTAATGAGTCATGAATGTAAAATTACTAAAATAATCCCTTATATAATGATAAATCAATTATTCACAACTTGTCATTTTCTTTAAGGAGTGTCAAGTAAATGTAACAATTTTGTGGCCGTACTGGCATGCAAATTGTTTGGGCCCGTGGGGATCCGTAAATATTCCTAGTTAGAAACCATACATATATTTACAATAGCTAGTAGGCTATTCTAGATGGATCCTCTTGTGGAATAATGAAGTCCATTATCTAAGGCTATCCAAGCAGGGGCGTAGATCCTGGGGGGGATGGGGGGGATGCATCCCCCCCCCCTAGGATGAACCTGGGGGGATGATCATATGATTATCCCCCCCTAGAATTTCAAATTATTAATACTTGGTGTTGACAATTATCTGTCATATTTAGCAATTTTTCATGATGCCAGTTGCATGTTGTGTGGAAAAAAATGTCTCAAAACTAACCTTCTATGATCTGTAATATATTGGCTTTTGGCCTAGATTGGCCCTTGAAATCGGCCGCTGAGTGACTTTCGGCCCTTATGGCCACGCGCGAAGTTTGCGATCCCTGAAATCATCCTCCCCTACAAAAATGAAAAATCTACGCCCCTGATTCCAAGACCTTTTAAATTCAAATGTATGGATTTTCCTTGTTCGGTCTGTCAATGTTCAATGACAAAGTGTCTATAGGGCCTACAACATTCGCTGATTTACTTGTTCCCAGGAAGGACAGCGGGCTGATAAGCTGAAGGAGGATGGAAATGCCCATTTCAAAGCAGGGAGGTATGAGGATGCCCTCTCGAGCTACATGGAGGTAAATTGTATTTGTTTTCTTAAAGAAATTGTATCTCAGACATCCCTGTAATTTCTTATCATTTGGGCGAATGGGACTCAAAATTGTGTCAATTAGCTTAGCAAGTGCATACAGGATGTAAAGCGCCAATCATCCATCTCAGAATTTTGTCTCAGCCTCAATTAGATGATTACACTTTGCTAAATTTTATCAATATAACAGCTTAGCAGGTCTGGTGTTAGAGTAAGATGCTGTGCTGTGGCATTAAATTTTGACCAAGAAAAAGTGCCTGTAAAATGTTGAGGGAAAATGTATGAGAAATAAATTTTATGAAAAGTTCTAGATTGTTGGTTAGGTTCTTACCAATTCCATGTATATATTTTTCATTATTTGGCATGTTCACGAATTTGTGGAGGTGTAAAAACGAGCATGTACGAATTTGTGGATGTGTAAAAACGAGCATAAGTGCTCGTATATATGTAATAACTAACACTTGTGAATTTGCTTTATTTTACATTCGTATATATGCTAGCACTAACATTCGTGGAAGTGTTATATCATTAGGGTTTAGTGTTAAAATTAGGTTTAGAGAAGGTTTGAGGTTAGTATGTTCGTTATTACACCTATGCAAATTCGTGAATGACAATATTTGACACTTATACGAATGCCAAATTCGTGTACATGTTCGTTTTTGCAGGTTTACAAATTCGTGCACATGCAAAATATTGAAAAATATATACCTCCCAATTCAGCTGTCTGTATACAATACTTTTTTTTTTTTCAGGCACTTTCAGTCAACCCATCTGCTGGCGCTGACACTGCTGTTTACCACAAAAACTTGGCGGCTGTTTATCTGAAGATGGGCCAGCACTTGGAAGCTGCTACTCAGTGCTCTAAAGGTACTTGAGATAAGAAATTTACAAACAAACAAACAAACTTCTTTCCATTCTGTTGTTCAAAGAGTCACTAGACTGTGTAAATATACTTGAAATTCTAGTATTAAGAAATATG
This sequence comes from Platynereis dumerilii, assembly GCA_026936325.1. NCBI lineage: Eukaryota > Metazoa > Annelida > Polychaeta > Phyllodocida > Nereididae > Platynereis > Platynereis dumerilii. The sequence continues at coordinate 11,860,318 of JAPTHN010000009.1, forward strand.
ACTTCTTTTATTTTTTGTGACTTTTTGAGAAAATGAGTGGTCTCAAAGGGTTCTGGAAAAGTCTGTTTGGTAAATTTGTATATATATGGAAGATACTCAGATTAGCAAATAAATCGAAATCAAGAGTCTATCGAAAATTGGACTTGTAAGCCTAATGATTACTTGCTCACTGAGTCCATTCCATTTCTTTAAGTGTTAACGAATTCAAACGACATCAACTTTCTGAAAGCAACTGAAGGGAGAGGGTTGGTCTAGTAGTAGCATGCTAGGCTGCCAATCGCTGGGTTCAGGGTTTCCAATCCAGCTGTTGCTGGTTCACCTTGGCTTATGTTGGACAGTTGTTTCAGTCATCCTTCGCCTTTTTGCTGTGTCGTCCTCCTGTCTTTATTCGCCTACCAAGTGCATGAATACAGGATGTAAAGCACCAATCATCTGTTCATCCATCTGAGTAATTAATTAATTTGGCTGTAATGACTTAATTTACTCAATTCTTTTTCTTCTACTTTAGCCTTGGATATCACCCCAAATGACCCCAAAGCGTTGTTCCGAAGATGTCAGGCGTTAGAGGCTATGGAACGTTACGAGGATGCGTACAAGGACGCCACACAACTTCTGCGAGTCGACCCCAAGAACAGCGCTGTGCAACCCCTTTTGGCTCGGCTTAACCCCATCATTCAGGACAAGGTAAGAAAGTTGTTTCAGGTTGTCGAGGCATGGCAGGTGGTTGCTAATTTGCCTATGAAAATACACAATTATAGGTTGTAAAGACCCTTTCATCCATCCATCCATGTCCATTTGTGCATTTTAGCGTGTGAACTGATTGGTTGTTTCAGTAACATCATAACGACTCTCAACATAATCCTCCAGTGAGTGATGTCAGCAGATATTGTCTTTGATGATCTAAATCGTTCATTATGTCATTATTTGTCAAATGATTACGGAATTGTGTTAAGTATATGACAAATCAACCATTCAACTTGAAAGGAAAAGTGATGATTTAAAAAAATTAATAGTAATATGTTTTATTTAGACAAATAAATCAGATTTAGAATCCGAACAAAATTTAATGTGAAGTTAGTATAATAAATTATAGGCCTATTTATATTTTGGTGTGATTCTCGGATTTATATTAATATTTTGGTCTGATTATATATAACATGTGTCTGATTAACTACAGATCAACCAACAAACGTTGACGGACAACAAAGTCAGCCAGATGTTCGATCTAACTTTCAAAGCAAAGGACGGTGACAGGGAAAAGAAAGTGCAAGCTGCAAATAATTTGATTGTATTAGCCCGAGAAGAGGCTGGAGCCGAAAATATGTACAACACGGGAGGAGTTCTGAATCTGATACAACTCATGGACGGAAAGGATAAGGAATTACAAGTGACTGGAATACGGGTGTTGGCCTGTCTGGCGCAGAACTCCAAGAAGAGGGTAAATTCATTGATTTTCGATTGCTTGATTTATGTTAGAATGAATCGGTTTTGTGGCATTATAATTTTAGGTGTTTTACTAGTAGATACAGACTGTGAAAGCACAATATCACAACTATTTACAACTTAAAGAATTAATAATAATGTGAAGTTAGTTAGTTCCATAAACTTTCATTTCAACCATGAGAGATTTGTGAAAAAAGAACTCTGGTTCACACAACTTTACCAGTAAATTTTATTGAGAAATTAACAACTTAAGTTGGCATTTCAATGGAAATGAGATAAATTAATTGACTCACAATATTTTTATTTTCTCTTAGGCTCTTGGTGTCCTGGAACAAGTCACCTTGAAGAAGATCTTGATCTATGTTGGAATTAATGACGACAATGTCTCCACTGCTGCTGCTAATCTGTTGTCAAACATTCTCGCTTCTGTGTCTGACATTGAAGCTATCAAGGTGGGTGTTTTCTCATGATGTACAGTGTGGGGGAGGGTTGGGCCTATGTTGGACGGCTGTTTCAATCTTCCTTTGCCTCATCGCTGTGTCCTCCTCCTGTCCTTATTAGCCTACCAAGTGCATAAATACAGGACGTAAAGCACCAAACATCCATCCATCATGATGTACAGTGTTCCCATGTTTACCGGGAGATAAGGGGAAAACTGGCAAATATTTTTAATTCTGTTTTTCTTGATCGGGAAAATTCAGGAAACTACCATATTTCTGAATAATCTGGGAATTTAAAATTGCGTTGAAAAAATTTCAGATTTTGACCATGAAAAGTGGTGATGGGAGACTGGGAAATTCAGGAAAAGCCTTGTATTTGAACTTGGCGAAAGATTGGGAAGCCTGCATGTATATTATTATTTACAATTTTGAATACACGTATCATTTTAAAAGTAAATGTCAAAGTTTTCTTGCCAATTATGTTTTGTTGGAGATTGCATAAACACTTGTGATTGTCTGACACCGTTAAGGAGAGTAAACCATTGAAACTGCCTTTTATATGAGCTGACTTGATTTTTAGGCTCTCATTATATTTCCAAAGATTTAAATGCAGATTTTGCAGGTATTTTTTTTCCTCTGCCTCTACATTCTTCGCCTCATTGCTGTGTCCTCCTCCTGTCTTAATTAATTAACCTACCAAGTGGATTTATAGATATAGGACATAAAGCCCCAATCATCCGTCCATCCAACTTCTCTGCCTCTGGTTAGGAGATTGGAATTTGTGTGAGTTTTCTAGAGCCGCATATTTTATGATCACATGTTTGATTTTTTCTTCCAGGCTGAGAGGGATAAGTACGAAGAAATGAGGAAGGTGCCTGGAAACAAATTGAGACCCTTTCCCTTCATCTCAGAAAAAATTGGTAAGTTGCCACAAAGTCTAAAGTTCTTGTTGATAAGAGCAGTTTTTGCAGATTTTGGGAAATCATTTTCCGTCTTTTTATTGCTTTAGAATGTTTCTTTCGGAACTATTGCAGTAGAACACCTTTGCAAAGAAATGGTCAATTATATAACTTAAGGGTTAGAGATTTATAAAAAAATTGATCGATAAACTTTATAACCAAGGCTTCTGAGTCGGGCAGTGAGTGAACTGACTCCCGATTCCTTTGACTTTCTCAAAAGAGAAATTTTCGATCAGTTTACATTATTGCAGAGCTCTGTGTTTTTGTAAATAATATAAATTATTTTTTGAAGTCAGGAGTCCCCAATTAATTTTCGTCTCCTACTCCACATTAAAGTCAAATTTCGACTCCACTCATAAACCTCCTGACTCAAGACTCCAAAGCTCTGTTTATAACAATTTAATTTCAAATAAAGATTTAATACTAACTCTTGATAAATATAAATGGTTCTTTTCAGATCAGTTTGCCAGACCTGTGATTGATGAGATCTTCAGTGCGTGTCTTCCTATGTTGACGAACAAGAAAGTGTCTGCTTACGGCCGAGACAACATCATGGAGATCTGGATTAAGTACATTGGCATGAGAGAAGGGCTGGGCTGGAATTTGCCTGCTATTGAGAATGGAGGTGAGTAACTAGAAGTTATTCCCACGTGCAATGCTGTTTTGACTGCCCCTTTGCGATGATGACGTGGGTTCTTTTAGGGTTCTCTTATTCAGGGTTCAAAATGCAAGAAATACTACTTAGTAAAAGAGCAAGGCCGTCACAAAGGGCAAAGCCTGTTTTGAAACAAGGGATGGATCAAGTAGTGTATCTATGTTGGACAGCAGTCTCGATAGTCCTTCTCCTTATTGCTGTGTTCTCCTCCTGTCCTAATTAGCCTACCCAGTGCATAAATATAGGAAAAAAAGTCCCCAATCACCCAAAAATGGTGTATGCATCATAGAGTGGCCTTCCCACACTGAATAATTAGCAGAATTGGCAGATTCATTGTTGTTCACACCTTTTTAGCCAATCATGCTTTCTTCAGTCTGGAGGAAGGGGGGAGGGCTGGTCTAGTGGTACTGTGGTAGCATGCCAGGTTGCCAATCGCTGGGTCAAGGGTTGGAATTCTGTTCTTGTCAGGTCACCTGGGTGTATGTTGGATGGTTGTTTCAATCGTCCTTCGCCTCATTGCTGTGTCCTCTAGGGTGGCCTAAAAATGTACAGGAAAATTTTCTTTTCTGAAATTCACATCGCATACCCCCTCATTTTAGGAGAAATGGTGAAAAAAGCACCTTGTTAAAATTTCATGAAAATCAGTCAAGTCTAAGTGGTCTCTCAAGGCCCCTCAATTCTCACCAAAAAGAAACATTTCAACCATTTTCGCCAATACGCGGTTAGCCACAACTTTGTGAATTTTTAATGAACAACATTCTAATTGCAATGGTTGGAAAGGTATCAAAATTAGCTTCAATTTGCATACCAACATTAATGGTCTAGGATGATATCTTGACTCCCATGGACTCTTCAGCTGACAGTGCTAATGTGCGAAAGTGTTTACTGAATGACTAAACCTGTTCAAGAAAAGATTTCCATTAAATTTCACTGTCAATTAACATGTTCTTATTCTCCAAAAGGCAGGATGACCCGATAAAGCATAAAACTTTTTTTTTTACCATGGAGAAACCCGCTTTATGAGCTGTAAAGTTTTAATGTTAGATTTTGTCAAAAGTGCTGAAAACATCGGAGAGGGGCTGTTGCATTTCATAGTTTAACTTCATAAGAGTTAAATATAGGACAACATAATCTATATCATGTGAAACATAAGAATATTGTCTTTCAAGTGGTACCCATCATGGTGCCCTGTAATAAATTTGGATGAAGATATGAATTTGAAATACTACGATTCCCGACTGCTATTTTATGTGTTTGCGACAAACTTCAACATAAAATTTCATCACTCATAAACCGGGCATTCCCATGGTCAAATATCTTTTCTTTTTAAATATTTGGTCATTCTTGAACTGGGAAAATAAGAATCATGGCAATTTAAAGCAAAAAAAAAAAAAAAGCCTGGCTTTTATCAGGATCGGTCGTTCAGCAACAATTTCATTCACGAAAAGTGTAAACTGAAAAGACCATGGGAGTTGAGATATTATCTTAGACCAATAATGTTGGTATGCAAATTGAAGCTCTTTTTTAGCCCTATCCAACCATGGTATTGGAAATGCAGTACTGTACAAATTGACTAAGTTATGAGGAACCGCGTATTTGCGAAAATGGTTGAAATTTTCCTTTTTGCTAAGAATGGAGGGGCCTTGAGAGACCCCTAAGACTTAACCGATTTTCTTGAAATTTTTACAGGGTGCTTTTTTCACAATTTCTCCTAAAATGAGGGGGTATGCGAATAGAAAATCAAAAATTTTGTTTTTTGGGCCACCCTAGTGTCCTCCTGTTACTAGTTAGCCCACCAAGTGCATAAATATGGGACGTAAAGCCCTAATCATCCATCCTACAGTCTGGAGTCAGAGGAGAAGCTGCTTAATATTGGATACTCTACATTCAAGAGCCTCATTACTCAAAACAATATAAATTGCCTTTCCATTTCAGCCGTGCAAGCAATTATCGAAGTGGGAGGCAGCATACCTGAGCATGAAGTTCTCCCGGTGACGCCCAATTCCCGCACTCACGCATCTTTGCTCCTCTCTAAGATGTATGATGACCTGGTCCAGGATACTCAGAGAGACAAATACAGGCTTGGAGTTGACGCTTACTTCAGTGATATGTTCGGAGATGAGATATTTGAATCCAAAATCGAGGCTGTGATGGCTTTGGCGTGTTTGTTGCAGGTTTGTAAACTAAAGAAAATATGCTTGTAATATGTGCATCAGTTTTCTCGTGAAATTGGTAGAGACTGGTTGTCAGTTATTTTGTGATAATCGGTTATGGGCACAATTTGATTCATGAATTAATTCATGATGAATTGAATTGACCATGTTGGAAAAATGCATTGAATTGAATTGACACAGGCTGTGAATTGGAGGACAGGCAATTGAAGTTAAATTTTGTGATTATTTGATTATTCCAGGGTCCCTATATCATGGGAAACCACATTTTGGGCAGAACCGGAGTTCTTGAGATGATCCTGGCTCTGGCTGATTCCAACAACGCTATGCATGTGGTGAGTTTTACAAGAAAAAATTTTGTGCGTTGTCTAAACTTTAAAAAAGATAGAGGAGTTATTGGAATTCTGAATACAGTCTGATGTCTAAAATCTATGATATTTCAGTTAATATCTCATGCACAAATTGTACCTTTAGAACTTTGTTTATGTCACCAATTTGACGTGCGAAAAGATATATAGCACCTGAGTGTGATGTATTGTATGCTGGAGCTAAAAACAGTCTTCTTTGATTTTACTTCACTCCGTTCAAGCACGCTTTGACCATACATGGCCAATTGTGCAGCATACGTAAGACGTATGTAGCTCTTTCTTGTGAATTTCGTGCGTAAGTTGGTTGTTTTCAAGTATGAAATACGTACGAAAATTTACGTGTACGTAAAACATACGTAAATTTTCGTACGGATTTCATACGTGTTAGTTGGTTTTTGGGCTATATCTCGGCTTATTTGCTGATTTTTTTTTTAGATAGGCCAATGCAAGGTCTAAACTTAAACCATTTGTGATAACCATATTGCACTAAAATGGCCAAAGTAACTGAAAAGTACCTGTGTGACATTTTTATGGATTCGTACGAAATTCGTACGAAAATGTACGTACGTAATACGGATCGGCTCTTTTTTGTGAGTTTCGTACATAGAATTTACGTACGTAATTCGTACGCTGCACAATTGCTAGTGTATTATATGGGTCATTTTCGCGAAAACGCGCAATTTGATGTCCTGCATTCGTGTGTGTCTGCCTTTGTAGGATTGAAATTGATTTTTGGCCAAATATTTAGAATAACAATTTTCCTAGAAGAAAACAAAAATTTACGTGGGTGCGGCCATGCTGAACATGCTATATCATGCATTAAGCAGTCCAAATGTCCTTACCGTGGCATGTCCGCAACTCAACATTTTAATTTCAAACTTATGCAAATTGAAAATTAGTGCATAAAATGTGACATGCAAAGTGTCTATTCCTAGATATTTGTTGCATTAACTACCTAGAAGTGTTTTTTCCGAAATATAACTAATTTATCCACATCTCACAACGTGTTGAAGGTGTGTCCCAATTTTGAAATTACCACCGTCTTTACCGTGACCAAAGAGTTAAAGTTGCCACCAAAGTAAGTTAATACAGCATGATGTCTCCAGATGTCACTTGAGTTTGAAGAACCAGGATATAAGTAATTTTTTACCACATCATTGGGAATGCCAGAGCTGCCATCTGTTAGTCAGACGATGAAATAGGTTTTATCTTGACATTGTCGCAACTAAACTCAGGGTTCCCACTCAACCTGGAAAACCTTGAAAACCTGGAATTTTGGGTTGTGCTTTTCCCGGTCTGGAACACCTGGAAAATGTGATATTTCCACCAAAAACTTTGAAAAAATCAGGAATTTGGTGTTTTCTTGCCAAAATTGAAATGTTCCAACAAATTATGGACTTCGACGACTGTTCGGGGCGTAAATCAGTTTGAAAGAATTGCAGGTCTAAGCCTTGAAAATTGGTTTTAGCAGCCTTGAAAAACCTGGAAAAAACCTTGAATTTGAACTTGGCAAAAGAGTGGGAACCCTGTAAACTTCGTCTTTACCGAACCCTCAACAGCAGAGGGAGTTCAAAAGGTATGAGGATGTAAATGACACCATTGGTTTAGGAGTCTGTTCCAGAGGTAGTTGTGGTACTCTGAATGATGTAGTCCACTTTCTCTGGAAGAAATTCTGCATAACATGTCTTTTCCGTGGCCAAAATCTGTCTTTACCGTGGTCAAATCAATGCAAATATACTATGACACGGTAAAGATAAGGCTGGCCACGGTAAAGACATCTGAGTAAATTTGCTTTGATTTCATTGTGCACGGTAAAGACAATTTTTCCAAATAATTGAAAATGTCAAATAGTCACCCAAATTTGTTATCCTGTTACATGCAGCATGGTAGTACCACATATTGCATTATGTAAACAGAAACAAATAGTAGTTGAGTATTATTGGCTCAGCTTCCTGACATAAAAAGATTGGTTATGTCTTTACCGTGTCTGCGCGTTTTCGTGAAAATGACCCATATACATAATTGTCGGCCTATATGTAATATAGGACCGACTCTGTGGTGAGGCTGTCACGTTGTAGATCATGGATTTTGTCCAGCAATTTCTATCAAAGTGACATTGCTTACTTCATCAAATGTCATGTCAGTTTCATAAATCTACCATAACTTAGGTCCCTGTACCTTTTTGCATACGTTGGCACAGTATTTTCCCTCTAATTTGGCATTTATTTCACAAATTCACTTGCCTCCTCAATTCATGTCCACACGGCAAGCCCACCGCTTGCCAACTGCTCACTCGGTAAACATCTGGAGAGAAATTGGCGCTTGACCCAAGCTGCAGCCATGTATACAAGCCACCTGGTGGATTGTATATAAACTACAGCAATGACCACTGGATGCTAGGAAGAGGAGTCAGGTTACACCAGAGAAATATTTCTCTGGGTTACACATATCAAATTAGCTCAAATTTTGCATCTAAAATGTCTGAAATAAGTTATTGATTTTTTTGCATTTCATTGCATCACATCTTTGTTTACTTGAATTTAGGCTTTGCAAAATCATTGAATAATAAATCATGCTCTTTAGGTCACTTTTTAAAAGACTATTTTTTATTTTTTATGATCAGTTTACAGTTTGCAAATGTATATATTCTGCCCTTTCCATTGAGAACTTTTTCCCCCTTTCAATCATTTTTTTATTTATTAAAAAAATATTTATCTTCTGTTTTATTTTGGTGCAAATTTCAATTCAAGTATTGGGCCGACGTTTCGTCCATGTGGGACAGCATTCCATGCAACAGACAATCCCTTATCATATACTGCATCTAGTTCACTTCAGAAGTTACATTAATAATGCCACTGTGTTGGCCTGTGATATCTAAAAAATGTTTGTGTTTCTTTCAGAAATATGCAGTAGAAGCGTTGGTCTACTCAACTTCCAAGAAAGACAGATGTAGCGGAGTGTTGAAACAGGCCACCCCCATCCTGAAGCAGCTCTACGTGTCAAAGAACGACAACGTCAAAGTTAGGGCTCTCGTGGTAAGTTGAAGATTTTGATAATAAGTGATAATGGTGCAATATCTGGCCAACAGAGTGTGCTGCAATTGTATGAGCGGGCCGTTGATTGGTGAATGACAGGAACTGTTTGTGTTTTTTGTACCTACTGGATATGACGCATCATTAAGATAAAATACATAATTAAGCTTCAAAGAAAGTAAGACCAACAACTGGTGTTAGTTAGCTAACAATTATGCTTATGGAGGCCTATCCAACTTGAAATTCTTTCTTTTCCAGGGTCTTTGCAAACTGGGATCATTTGGAGGCAGTGACGCCAGTGCTAAGTCTCTAGCTGATGGTTCTACTCTGACTCTTGCCAAGGCTTGCAGAAAGTGAGTGTTGTTATTAAAACTTAAGAGCAAAATTATTTATTAATAAATATTTGTATTAGGCGTTTTAAAATTATAGTTACATCTTATGGTCTTGAAAGTGTAGGTTACAGAGTGCTGTGATGTAGAAGAAAAATCAAATTTGTGTTGTCTTTTTTCCACATAAATTTCAATAGGAATAAATGGTTTGGAAATTCTAATGTTCATCTTGTGCCTCCAACAAGCAACAATTGTTTGTTTATTCAATTCATTCTTGAATTAGGGCAACATTTTATGATCATGAAATAATTTCATATGTTATCGTTGGGTGCTGTGGAAAAGAAATTTTTCAGGGAATTTATGTACTGATTTGAATGTCTGTTGCTTCTGAGTTTAAATGTTAAAACCATTTCTTGCAGATTCTTGAAAAATCCGGCAAAGGACGTTGACCTGCGAAAGTGGGCTGCAGAAGGGTTAGCGTACCTCTCTCTGGACGCTGACGTCAAGGAGGAGTTGATGGAGGATACGGAGGCTATTCAGTCTCTGATTGACCTCGCTAAGGTTAAGATACACATATTTTTTTGTAGTGGATTTTGTATCCTCATATCGTCAGATTTTGGGAAGGGCGACTAAGATTTGTCAGTAGTTAACAAAGAAGTAAGAAGCTGAGTGCCTTCCATCTGGTGAAGGACTCTCAAAATCTGATGTAGAATCTGTGACCTTGGACTGTCCTCCTGTCCTTATTAGTCTGCTAAGTGTTTAATACAGGACATAAGGCCCCAGCCATCCATCCATATTGCGGATTTTCAAAGTTTGTTTTATCTGACTATTCATGAGTATTTTTCGGAACTTGGTGTATTATTTGCCACATTGAAATTTTCTTCCATATTTCAAGTTTTTCATATTCTTAAATTTTGGTCAAATTCCTCCACAGGTCAACGACAAGAATGTCCTGTATCCCGTAGCAACAGTCTTCGTCAACCTGACAAACTCCTATGACCAGAAGGACCCCGAGCCGGAGATGGTGGAACTCGCAAAATTCGCCAAACATCACGTTCCAGAGAAACACGAGAAGGATAAGGAGCCATTTGTGTCTAATAGGGTGAAGAGATTGATTAAGTTGGGGATTGTTAATGCTCTGGTTGCTCTGTCGAAAACCGAGTCCGAAAACAGTCGTGAATTATTGTCAAGGTGAGTTGTGAAGTAACTAACTTAAGTTTGTTCGTTGTTCCTTTCAAGAAAGTTGACTAATACAGAACAGGAGTGCTAAAAATAAAGAAAATAAAGAGCTCTGCGTAAGTAGCAGCAAATAAATTACTTATCTTTAGAGATTGATTAAGTTGGGGATTGTTAATGCTCTGGTTGCTCTGTCGAAAACCGAGTCCGAAAACAGTCGTGAATTATTGTCAAGGTGAGTTGTGAAGTAACTAACTTAAGTTTGTTCGTTGTTCCTTTCAAGAAAGTTGACTAATACAGAACAGGAGTGCTAAAAATAAAGAAAATGAAGATCTCTGCATAAGTAACAGCAAATAAATTACTTATCTTGAGACATAATAATCCCTAAATTATAATCAGCTAGGTGGCAGCAATTTACAAAGAGATACATGAACACTTGATAGCAGTGCCCTCTTTGGACAAGTCTACTTGCAAGTATTGGTGAAAAAGGCTCGGTCTACCTAACGTCATTAAATACAAAATTGAACACCATACAATTCCACATTTTGGCTATTGTGGGATATTTTATTTGCCTTACATACATACAGATAAAAAGGATTACCAAGTAAAGTCAATACTCATCAAAATGCGTAGTCGAAGAACTCAACGATATCAATTCAGCAAAGCCATCAGTGAATAAGTCAGACACACCCACAAGGCTGGCCAATGAACAAGGCTTCACACACGTTATGCAAATGAGGCCGATTTCGTCGATTCACAGACTTCCGTCAATCGTAGAGACTTTCAAGTTATTGAGATAGATAGATCTCCCTGAGACCTTCAAAATGATAGGTCATAGGCCTCTGATGACGCAATAGTTCTCTTGTAAATCGTCGGTAAACATTTGAAGTGGATAGAAATTCTGCTTGCTGATTGGCTGTGACGCTCTGACGCTAAATACTATGATAATATGCAGCGATGGAGTGATTTGTGTAGGGTCGATTCTCTGGGTGCGATATATCGTCATTCACATTCATTCTTATTTTGTTTGCAGATTGTTTGTTGTCGTATCAGAAGACCAGGAACAGAGAGGGTTGATCGTACAACAGGGAGGAGGCAAGGTAAAGATAGTTAACCAGCTGACACATAAATCTTCCTTGAAATTATTGTTTTTTTTACGATGCCAGCAGACATATACTGTCTTCAGGAGGGCGCATTTAAAGTTCATATTTTGTGAAACAAGGTGCATTGTGTGATAAGATTTTTGAAAGACTGGTGAGTTTATGAGTTATTGCTCCATGTTGATATGATATCTCCATGATCATATCCCTTACTTGAATTATTCTTGCACAGCTTGCAAATAACATGATTATTTCATTATAAGATAAAGTTATCCTACTTGAATTTCAAATAGAGAAAATGTATATATTATGGATATTTTTCCTCATTTGGTTTGTGAAATCATGATAATTATGAAAATTGGCTAATATAGATAAATTTATTTATCATGTTTCAGGCTCTAATTCCTTTGGCCCTGGAAGGAACGAAGACTGGAAAATACAAAGCGGCCCAAGCCCTTGCTAAACTTGCCATCTCTTGCAATCCTGAAATTGCTTTCCCTGGACAAAGGGTAAGTTGAAAACTTGTTATTTTTAATGGAATTCGTGATTTACTGCTGCGTTCAGTCTTCAACTCTTAGTTGCCAGAAATAAAAAGAAATGAATGAAGTATATTCTGGTACAGTGTTGTGGAAACTACCCATAGAAGGAAGAAATAAAGGATTTGTGCTTTTGACACAGGTCTTGAAAGTTAAATGCAAGTTAAGGTTTGGACTCAGCTGATTGTACTGAGATATTGTTGTCATTGAAAAAATTATTTAATTATTATAAATTTTACTAAATTGGAGTATAACCATATTTTATGATGAAATTTAATAGGAATGTGTGTCAACAAGGTTCTGATGAGATGTAAAGCACAAACACACCCACACACAATAGGAATGTGTGGTTCACAGCAATTAGCATCATGAATGTGTCATGGAATACTGGAATAGTAGTACAACATGAGTTGGAAGGGCGAGTGTTTATTCAGCAGCAGACCTGACATAATGAGCTTCATTGTTCATATGGTTTACAATGATGATATAAATTTTGTGAACTCATTGTTCACCATTTAAATTTACAGGTATTGGAAGTCATCCGTCCCATTGTCCAGTTGTTAGACATTGAAAGTACAGCCCTTGAGAATTATGAAGCTCTGATGGCCTTGACGAACCTGGCATCTTGCAGTGATTCTGTCCGGTAAGTTATACATTGACTTGATGACAACTTCCAGAAAGTAATTCGAAAGAGATGGACCTTGGTTAATGGATGGATTGAAGTGAGAGATCAAAATTCAAAAGCCTTGGATTTTAACATATATATGAGACTCATTAAAAATCCTTTACAATTAATTAAAACCAATTAGTCATGGAGATTTGCCGATTGAAGGATGCATTCTCAGAATTTGTTAATGTTTGCTTCTCTGCTTGATTTAAAAATTCAGGCATGTCCTGGTATATTGTTTTGTCAAAAGCAAGTTTTAAAATAAATGTTACTTGACATCATTTACATTTCCCATGTGACTGAAGAACATGTTATGCAGCAATGCAGCATTGTCATTACAAGGGTTGTGGAAATTCTGGTGTTTGTCAGCTGGGAACCCGAGAGAACCAGAAAGCCCTGTCTCTGTGCTTGCCTATTTTGTCGCTTCAATAGTTCAATATTGAATTTTCATTACAGACGAAGGATCTTGAAAGACAATGGATTTGCTAAGATCGAGCATTACACGTTTGAGGAGCATGAGCAACTGAAGAGGGCAGCACTGGAGTGTGTGTGCAACTTGTGTCTATTGGATGATGTAAGTGCTTATTCAATGTGTTGATTTATTTGTTTTCATGGCTCCATGTCTTGTCTTGAAGCTTGTGATTTTACTTCAAGTCTCTCCAGGTCCATCGAAATCTTCAAGTGAATATTACTAGAAATAAATGGAAAAAGAAAGAGATGCCCTGTAATTTCTGTGAGGAAAAATCTTTGAAAAAGTTTTGCCTGCTTCTCAATCTCAATCGATCTACTCTAGAAGCTTCTTTTCATGACCGTCTCTGCTCTGGCGTTTTACCCACCTTTTGACTCATTTCTGTGTCTCATTCTGTCTTAATTAGCTTACCAAAAACCATAAAATAAAGGACTTAAAGCTCAGACCATTCGTTGATTTAGTTTCATAACAGTCCAAAAACCTGCTTGACCCTGGATTCTTTGTAGAATTGGTAAATTCACATTGTTTGCGTCTTTTCTAGGTAAATTGAGTTTACGTATTATATGCCTGCCATACCATATCATAATTCATTAGCCATATTTAGTTACTAAATGTTAACATTGTCTTTGCAGACGATAGAGTACTACAAGCAGGAGGGAGACCGCATCAAGTACCTTGTTCTCTTGTGTCTGGACGAGGAACCTGCTGTAGTAAGAGCTTGTGCTGGGGCCTTGGCCATTTTGTCCTACGAACCTATCATCTGCCAGAAGATCATCAGCGTAAGTATTTGAAGGTGTTCACTAAATATCTGGTGGTTATAGGTCCAAGTTAATTTTAGGATGACAAGGAGTGGGCGTTAGCTCAGTTGGTAGCACCCTTGGCTTACATTTACTGGGTCCTGGGTTGGATCCCAGCTCTGGCGGAGCACCAGGACCACTGGAAAGCAGTTTCCCTCGTCACTCGCCTCATTGGTTTGTTCTGCTCCTCACTCTAGTTATCCAACCAGGATGAAATTTAGGGATGCATGAATATCCGGCATTGTATCCGGTATCGGCCGGATATTAGAATTTGCAGGATATCCGGTATCCGGCAGAATTAGGGTATCAGAACCGAATATCTGGGATGCTCAAAAATAAGTGAAAAGCTAAAAAAGCTTTGACAAAAAATATAAAAAATGTTACAAGAACAGAGTTTAAAACATAATGTAACCATCTTAAAAATTTTAAACGAAAATTTTTAAAAAACATTCCATCAGTGGAACGGTCGTCCAGTCGGACATGTATATCTCTCAGCTCTCCGAAAAAATATTTACAATCAACCACGAATGCTGAAAAACTTCCTTTTTAACCGGCAGGTTAATAGAGGAGGGCTTAAGTGAAATGGGACTCTTGTCCACTTGTCCACTTGTCCATGTGTCAACTTGGCCACTTGTCCACTTTCCTTGCCCCTCTGAACACAGTGCTGCAACCCAGTGAGCAATGGGGGCCAATGACAGATATGGACCTGTCCATTATAAATGGGGGATTCAGTTAGCTGTAAGGGGTTACCATGGTTACAGGTGCAATGAACAGCTGCAGCCAGCAGTGGGCCTGTGAGCCTCATTGGAGAAGTTGCCCCTGTGTCAGGATTGCTTATAATTCCAAGGCACTGTGAGAGTCAAACCATTTAAGTACTTGTGTTTTAAAATAATTGTTCATGCCTAGATGAAGCATGGTTGCTCAGTGGATCATTATGTTTATAACACTTGGCATTGTCTACTTCTTCACCAGCTTTCTGTACAGTGCTGTGATGTAGTTATGTACCATTGCCAAATTATTCCTGCAAGCAATGTCTATCAACACCCATCCACTAAACTCCCCCAAGAGACCAGGGCCTTCCTCAGTGCATTTCTCATTCTGACAGTATACTTTGACAAACTTTATCATTACAGCCTGTAAATTTGATATGCATAAAATGAGTGTTGCTTCCCACAGATTTTGGCACTCTGTGACTGTGAGTCATAATAACTGATGAAGTGTCATCTTCCCAAATTTAACATCCATGGGAAACATAGAGGCTGTTTGATTAGTCATGATGAATAGAAGGCTATTTGATTTGTCATGTGACTGATCTTAAGAGTAAAATTATCGTGACAAATCATCAATATGATGATTCACGAAGTGCCATTTTCACAGTGCAACAGCCCACTCTGTTTGGATATCAGTTTTACAGACTGTAAACTAAAGTGGTGTTTTAATTGTAGTCTGCAGAAAAGGTTGCAAAAAGACGCTTGACACCACAAATAAACGGGCCTGTAAAAATTCTGGCGGTCCTGTAAACCAGTTTTTACCGGCCCACATGCCTTGTGAAAGGTCAGAGCGAGTTTTAAGGCTGTTAGTATTTCACTTGGATTTATGAAATTTGGGATAGGGATTCTCCAGACTGTACCTGTCCCTCTGATAAAAAGCCTCCACATCGTGGAGGGACAGTCAGAAATGGGATGTCAGCTGAAACAAAATTAAAATCTGTGTGCCTGCCCAAGCCAAGTTAAGACTGATGGGAAGATTCTGAACTCTAAATAGGGGAAGCTTAGCATGCCTTATCAAAATCACACATCATACATTTTGACATAAAATGGCTCTCTTAAAATCGCAGTTAACAGGCTTTTAATATGTCAAAAAGCTCAAAGTAATGATATGAAGTTGTGTATCTGGTATGCATCCCTCATGTGGCATGACAAAATTTGATGTATTGCTTATAATAGATGAAAGGTGGTGACTTTATTAAAGGCACACACTCATCAAATCCTGACTTTCAATAAATACACCTTTCATCGGTGGAACTAAGTCTTATAAGTACACGAAAGCAGTTAAAAAATTTTTTTGGCAAGTCTGCACTTTGTAAACGACCTGTGAAATTTTGGTTTTAGACCTCCTTCGTGGGTCACCAGTCAGCTTGCTCATTTAATATGCATGACGTAAGGCTGGGTGGCCCCTCCCTCCCTCAAGCCTAGTCAGCCAAGAGTGACCACTGCCCATGGAATCATGCATGTCAATGTACACACAGCTGATTGACTGGACATGCGGAGTTTATGTGTGGTGTCTACATGCAGAAACCCCTGTGGCAAATGCATCACCCTCCACAAATTCACCAAAAACCCAACAATACAACAATTTGCGAAGCATGGGCTTATTTTCTATATAACATAAATTGAAAGAAGGTAAATGCCAAGGCACTTTATGGGTGTATAGTGTACACTTCAAAGATCGGAATGTGTGTAGTGCACACCTCAAAGATCCCGCTCTAACAAATAAATTGGAAGCCAATCAGGCTTTAAAAAGACCGAGATTGGTTGATGGAGCCCTCCCATCATTTGACTTACTTGACCATTTAGATCACATAGGCCTAATAATGACGTGTGTATGCATTATTCAATGGCATGACATTTTACATTCTGTTATTTCAAAAATATGAAGAAAATAAGAGGAAAAATTTTCCAAAAAGTCACAATCTATCAATATTCATATGATAAGAGCAAACAAAGTGATGTGAAAAGATACAACATGTATCGCTTAGGACAAAAAAGACCAAACCAGTGGCTCTCCTGTTGGTAATTTCAAGCATGGCATTATGTGATTATGGATCTCAGATGGTTATGCACTGTAAGGTGCTGTCACCACTCGGAATTCATTAGTAACTTACAAGTCATTGACTCATTGGTGTCGATGTTCAACCTATTAACTTCAGCAGCTCATCATTGTCAGTCTTACCCAATCCCCTCTCAGGCTCATACAGTGTACATAAAAGGCTGCAAGCCATTTCAGGCTCGCTGCCTGAATCTAAGCCCTCATAATTCCACGTTGCCATTTGTTTACCTTTTACCCTGAATGACGTAGTCTGCTAATTAATACCTGGCAGGGGTCGCTTCTAATTGTGCCATCTCTCAGGCCAAAATCAGGAATTAAAAATAGCTTTTTCAGTACTTAATTTTGGTCAAATAGGTGAGCAATTTTGAAGGTGCATATAAAAAAGTAGGTTTGATTCACATATCAAATAAAAAAAGTGCACGATTGTGGCCCTTTAAAGCCTGTGTAGAGGTACAGGTATAGATGGCGCCACATGTGGCACAAATGAAACAAATAACTGTCATTTGTCGTCTGCTAATATTCAAACTTATAACTGCCTCATACAAGTGGCTACAGTCTGTTTGTCCAAATAGAATGAATAGTTGGATACTGTGTATCATTATGAAGTGTCCCAGTGGACTCACTGTCTATCTCCCCCCCTATGATTCTAATTCATGCTGAATTCTTCCAGACTGCAAGCGGTGCTTGCAACTCATCCTAGGGAGCATACTGTGTTTCATTAGAGGGATAATCCAATTATTCTAATAATGTTTAATTGTTGTGAAGTAAATAAGGGGATGGGGAAAGATCTTACCTTAGGGAGCATACTTTATTTCATAAAAGGGAGCATTCAGTTATTTAAATAATTTTAAATAAGGGGATGGGGAAAGAAGCAGTCTGGTTCCAGACTGGGGATTCTCTTTAGGGTCTCCGTCAAAATCTTTTGGAAAAACCTAAGATGGCTGCCAAAATGGCCGCCATATTTTGAATTGCCCACTGTCACCTTAGTATTTCCTTAGATTTATGATACTTGGTACAGGGATTCACTTAGGGGTTCCCTTAAAAAAATTTGGAAAAATCCAAGATGGCTGCCAAAATGGCCACCATATTTTAAAATACCCACTGTGACTTTGGTATTTCACTTACATTTATGAACCTTGGTACAGGGATTTACTTAGGGGTTCCCCTCAAAATTTTTGGAAAAATCCAAGGTGGCTGCCAAAATGGATGTTCTGAATTGCCCACTGTGACTTTAGTATTTCACTTAGATTTATTCAATTTGGTATAGGGATTCACTTAGGGGTTCCCCTCAGAAATTTTTGGAAACATCCAAGATGGCTGCCAAAATGGCCTCCATATTTTGAATTTCCCACGGTGACTTTAGTATTTCACCTAGATAAATGCAATTTGGTATAGGGGTTTGAATTCCCCACTGCGACTTTATTATTTGGTTTGGGGATTTGCTTAGGGGTTCCCTCATAAATTATGAGAAAATTTCCAATATGGCTGCCGAAATGGACACCATATTTTGAAGTGCCCACTGTGACTTAAGTAGTTCACTTACAATTCTGAAATATGGTATAGGCATTTGCTAAGAGGTTCCCCACAAAGTTTTTATGGCTTGCAGCAAACACTATCAGTCTGGCAATAACTGCTTAATACAAAACAATCCACGTAATAATATAATATGTAAATGGCACTGCCATGAAATTCGCGCAGCACTTTAAAAAGTTTTTGTAGGACTTATAGTGTTACCATAACTTTCATGTTTATTTCATATTCAATGTATGAAAGTCAGTTATGTAACTGTTTCAGAAAATTAGAAAGACAGATACATGGAAAGACAGAGAAAAATGTAGAATAGCAAGATAAATTAGACAAAAAACATAATAGATAAATAGATAAATATATCGATAAATATATCGATAAATAGATAGATATATTGACACACAGATAGATAGATGAATTGATAGATAGATATATATTAAATAGATAAATAAGATTGATAGATAATCAGTTAAATGGTAAAAAGGCAGACAGCACTGAAAGCTGCCAAAGTCAAGTCTATGTTAGATTGTTGATATTACATAATAGTATAAATATATAGTAATACAAAAACAATAACATTGCATGTAGATTACCTGTTTACTGTTACATAATCATCAGTTTATAAGATTATGTAACCTTAATTTTGTTATGTTTTCTTGTTGTCTGATTGAAATTAAATGCATCCAATGTTAATAATTTGATTTAGCTTGTCAATGCTAATAATTAACTATTCCATACAAAATTATTGGTACAGGATATATTACTAGAGAAAATTAAATTTTTAAGACACTTTTGAAGATGAATATGTTATGTTTTGTTAAATACTAAACTAAATCATTGATAAGAAGCTGGACCCACTTGACCTAATTCCCAGCTGTGGACTGTTGATGTTGAGACCATCACTGCACAGATTTTCGAGTCTTCTCTTGCACTCAATTCGCTTCGCTCAACGGCCTTCGGCCGTTTCGCTGCGCGAATATAAATCCCCCTGTTCATGATTTCAATCCTGAATATATAATCACCAAAGGCCGGTTTTGAATCCATGGATTCTTGTTGGTATGGTTATTATCCGGTTCCTACTATCCGGTTCCTATCCAGTATCCGGCAGTTGGTGTTGCCGGATTATCCGGTATCCGGTAACCGGCTATTTTCACTATCAGTGCATCACTAATGAAATACAGGACATAAAGCCCAAATCATATCTATCTCAAATGTAGAGAAACAGCTCTGTTACCTTTAATAAACCTGGGCTGGGAATAGGCTCAGTTGATAGTTCTCTGGGCTTGCTCTCTCTGGGTGCCAGATTCAATTCCAGCTCAGGCCAGATCACCTCAGTCATCTTCACTTCATTTCTAAGTCATTATCCTGTCCTCTCCTGTCTAAATTAACTTACCAAAGTGCATAAATTCAGGATGTAAAGCCCTGCCCATCTATCCATCTCCAAGAAACCAAATTCTTATTTTCTTTTTTCAACAGAGCACTGAGCAGTGGTTTGAAGTCCTTCAGACGCTTTCCGCCCACCCTGTTCCGGAATTCCAACACCGCGGGATCCACATATTGATGAACATGATGGCCGCCGACAAGGACATTGCCACTCGATTGGTCGAAAGTACCATGTTCGAAATTCTCTTGGCCGTGTCTAAACTTGAAGGGGATGAGCAGAAGGGAGCTAGGGAATGTGCTCTGAAAGCGTTAGAATCCGCCAAGACGTGGAAGTTGATTAAAGTGAATAAGGACGCCTTGAAGGATGAGAAATAGATCTGGAAATTATGTACAGTTCAGGATCTGACGATGAATTATGGAATGTAAACAATTGAGCTTTGTGAAGAGTCGTAGAGATTTGTAAAGCTTCCAAAAAATATAATATCGAAATGTCATTTATACCCTTCAAAAAAGTTGCAATTTAGGGAACTTTGTTTGGAAGTTACACCTTCCTTCAACTGTTCAATTTGAGGAAAATTAACTATTTTATTGCGTTCAATTATATGCAGCTTCACAGCTATTATGTTATTGCTGCAGTGTTTGACATGGAGTTGATAAAAGCTGTCATGGAAGTGAATTTCTTTTCACGATTCAGATAAGTCATTATGTGACGGAACCTTGTCCATTCCCTGCATAAAGTTTTGAAATAATTCACTTTAGAATGTGATGATAAACTGCTGTTTCATCATGTCATAAATTTGCTGAGGTTAAGATTAATTTTCAAGTCTGACTGTAAATTGCAATATTTGATAACATGGTGATAATTTATATTTTATTAATTATTGGAATTGTTTCTCGCCATCATGTGTATAAATTTTGTGAGCAATGATATGTATCCGTCCACGAAGCGATCAATTGCCTGTAAGGTTGTATGTGTCACGAAAGAGTGGAATATAAAAGATGAATTCTTGAGTTTGTTACATGACTGTTTGTTAAAGTATCGGGCCAATGATGTGCCAAATATGGACGTTCAATTGTTATACTTGTGTGTTCGATATCTTGTGGTAATCGTAATCCATGTAATATTATTGTCAATATTTTTTTTACAATTGTCAGTAATTCACCCTGCATCTCATCACTAATCTGTGTATTTTCATGAGAGGGTGATGTTTTCTTTGGAATATTTATTAATTTATTTTGGAAGTAAGTTGTTTTTTATAGACTTATTTAATATTTTCTAGTTATTTAATTGTTAATATAGAGCTGCAGACCTTATTTGTCTCTGACAGTAGTTCTGTGTGCATTTAGGGTTTTGTAGTTGTTCTAAATTTTAAGTATTTAATATTTCCTTGTTACAAATTATGCAATCTCACCCCTCTGCAGACTTTACTGTTAAATGGTATTCCTGAGTGAAGCTTTAGGACCCGAATATCTTTTGTATAGGAAAAAAAATAAGCTTGTCACATGAATCATGTATTAATTAATTTGTTAGATCGTGACCGTGCATGCTTCGTCATGATATGGTGGTATTAAGAATCTCAAATTGCTTGAAATGAGTATTATTTATGTGTATAAGTGAGTGTGTTGTTATTGATTGAATCAAGTTGCTGCTGAATGAATTTAAGTGTGTTTTTTAAGAGTGAATGGTATTTTGTACTTAGTTAGGCCAGACATAATTGATCTTTAGCTTCTCGGATCTTCTCAAGGTATGTTTTCTGAGATCTGTTGGTAGGATGGGGAAAAAAGATGTAATCCCAATTTCTGACGGTGTCAAAATTGAATAAAATCATCATTCATGGAAAGCTCAATTTTTTTTTTCGTAGAAAGAAATTCTGGTCAGTCGATCCGAGAAACTAATAATCAATTATGTCTGGCCTTAATATGTAATATTATGTATGTGTAATATTGCACTAATGTGATTAATTTGATATGGAATTCATTTGCATTAGTAATGAATGATATTGATGAATTGGTTCTAGTACCAATGAAGGTGCTCTTAAAATTGTGGGTACTTACCCAGTACTTCCTTAGACTGAAGTACTAAGTCTTGATGTAAATTATGATGCTCTCATCCAAAAAGATGATGAATTTAATGTATTTGTCTGGGCCATGAAGATATTTCTCGGAATATAGCTACAATTCTGAAGTCTTTGTGGTCTCATAAAATTGTTGCATGTAATAATTATATAATTTAAAACCACCTATGTACATATATTCTTTCCATGTAAAATGATATTTATACATATTTGATATGTGGTATCATTTGTTTATTTTTTGTGTGTTTTGTTTGTGATTTGTTTGGTTTTTGTTTGACTTAAAATTAGTGTTTTTTTTGTATGTGGTTGGTGCTGTGTTTATTCAAATCAACCGAGTGTACCATTAATTATGTATTTCCAACGTACCAACTGTACGCAAAATAAATATGAAGATTTGTAATATATTACCTGAAGAACAACTGTTTTCTTTTGACTTTCACGGAACTGTACTTGGGATTTCAATTGTGTATGAGTTGATTAATGTGAGATGTCAAGCTTCTGTGGTTATTACTTTTATTAGATAGATAGATATGTGCAGCCCTCTAAGCCCAGTTGACGGCGAAAATAAAATATCCATCTATCTATCTATTTATCACTAGGCTGAATGATGACAGAGTACACTTTTACCCCTTTTACTTGCACAGACAAATTGAGCGGCCAATTAAATGTCTCATCTGAACAGCATCCAGCTGGGATTTTGCTCATGAAGGCCTACTGAAAATTTAAAAAGTTCTCTACTCAGCAGAGCTGGAAGGAACCTTAACCGGTCAACCACCGAGCTGCCTCAATGAGAAGTATTGAGGTTTCGTTCCATTCTCACTTAGCAAGATGGAATTTCAAGAATGTTCAAAATTTTTGATGATGCTGAATCTTCGTGACTTGAGAGAGTTATTAAATTAAATTGTTGTGGATATAGGGTACACAGCATGTGAATTTCATCAAACGCCTTTTTGTGGTTTCGATGGAAGAAGTTGGTTTTTGTGGAAAAAGTTGGTTTTGATGGAAGGAGATGGTTTTGGTGGAAGGAGTTAATTTTGGTGGAGGAAGTTGGTTTTGGTTGAATTAGTTGGTTTTGGTTGAAGAAGTTGGTTTTGGTGGAAGGAGTTGGTTTCGGTGGAAGGAGTTGGTGTTGGTGGAAGGAGTTGGTTTTGGTGGAAGAAGTTGGTTTTGATGGAAGAAGTTGGTTTTGGAGGAAGAAGTTTGTTTTGGTGGAGGAAGTTGGTTTTGGTGGAAGAAGTTGGTTTCGGTGGTTGAAGTTGGTTTTGGTTGAAGAAGTTGGTTGTGGAGGAAGGAGTTGGTTTCGATGGAAGAAGTTGGTTTTGGTGGAAAAAGTTGGTTTTGATGGAAGGAGTTGGTTTTGGTGAAAGAAGTTGGTTTTGGTGGAAGGAGTTGGTTTTGGTGGAAGGAGTTGGTTTTGGTTGAAGAAGTTGGTTTTGGTTGAAGAAGTTGGTTTTGGTTGAAGAAGTTGGTTTTGGTTGAAGAAGTTGGTTTTGGTGGAGGAAGTTCGTTTTCGGTGGAAGGAGTTGGTTTCGGTGGAAGAAGTTGGTTCTGGTGGAAGAAGTTGGTTTGGTGGAAGAAGTTGGTTTTGGTGAAAGAAGTTGGTTTTGGTGGAAGAAGTTGGTTTCGGTGGAGGAAGTTGGTTTTGGTGGAAGAAGTTGGTTTCGGTTGAAGAAGTTGGTTTTGGTGGAAGGAGTTGGTTTTGGTGGAAGAAGTTGGTTTTGGTTGAAGGAGTTGGTTTTGGTGGAAGAAGTTGGTTTTGGTGGAAGAAGTTGGTTTTGGTGGAAGAAGTTGGTTTTGGTGGAAGGAGTTGGTTTTGGTGGAGGAAGTTGGTTTTGGTGGAAGAAGTTGGTTTTGGTGGAAGAAGTTTGTTTTGATGGAAGAAGTTGGTTTTGGTGGAAGAAGTTGGTTTCGGTGGAGGAAGTTGGTTTTGGTGGAAGAAGTTGGTTTTGGTGGAAGAAGTTGGTTTTGGTGGAAGAAGTTGGTTTTGGTGGAAGAAGTTGGTTTCGGTGGAGGAAGTTGGTTTTGGTGGAAGAAGTTGGTTTTGGTTGAAGAAGTTTGTTTTGGTGGAAGAAGTTGGTGTTGGTGGAAGGAGTTGGCTTCGATGGGAGTTGGTATTGGTGGAAGGAGTTGGTTTTGGTGGAAGAAGTTGGTTTTGGTGGAAGGAGTTGGTTTTGGTTGAAGAAGTTGGTTTTGGTTGAAGAAGTTGGTTTTGGTTGAAGAAGTTGGTTTTGGTAGAAGAAGTTGGTTTTGGTGGAGGAAGTTGGTTTTGGTTGAATTAGTTGGTTTTGGTGGAAGGAGTTGGTTTCGATGGAAGGAGTTGGTTTTGGTGGAAGAAGTTGGTTTTGGTTGAAGAAGTTGGTTTTGGTGGAAGAAGTTGGTTTTGGTGGAAGAAGTTGGTTTTGGTGGAAGAAGTTGGTTTTGGTTGAAGAAGTTGGTTTCGGTTGAAGAAGTTGGTTTTGGTGGAAGGAGTTGGTTTTGATGGAAGAAGTTGGTTTTGGTGGAAGGAGTTGGTTTTGGTGGAAGAAGTTTGTTTTGATGGACAAAGTTGGTTTTGGTGGAAGAAGTTGGTTTTGGTGGAAGAAGTTGGTTTTGGTGGAAGAAGTTGGTTTTGGTGGAAGAAGTTGGTTTTGGTTGAAGAAGTTGGTTTTGGTGGAGGAAGTTGGTTTTGGTTGAAGAAGTTGGTTTTGGTTGAAGAAGTTGGTTTTGGTGGAAGGAGTTGGTTTTGGAGGAAGGAGTTGGTTTTGGTGGAAGGAGTTGATTTTGGTGGAAGAAGTTGGTTTTGGTGGAAGGAGTTGGTTTTGGTGGAAGAAGTTGGTTTTGGTGGAAGAAGTTGGTTTCGGCGGGAGTTGGTTTGGATGGAAGAAGTTGGTTTGGGTGGAAGAAGTTGGTTTTGGTGGAAGGAGTTGGTTTTGGTGGAAGGAGTTGGTTTTGGTGGAAGGAGTTGGTGTTGATGCGGGCAGAAGTTTCTTTTAATGTATGAATTTGGTTTTGATGGATGAAGTTCCTTTTGATTGATGGTATGTGGTCATGATGTTGGTATTTTGTTTATAATTGGAGGCCACTGGTCTTCCAAGAAAGGTATCCACTTACATTTCTTCCATAAGCTTAGTTGGGTTTATTTTTTGAGTTTGTTCCATTTAAAACTTAGTTCTGTTGGTATCATTGGGTTGATTAAAAAGAACTTTATCATCAAAATAATGGAAGTGTTTATTTCAGTGAAGAGGTTGTATGCTAAATCTTGGTTGACACTTGTGAACCATGGTCACAATGATAAGCACTTTCAAAACTGCCTGGTCAGATAAATTCTTTGGCCGTTCTTCATATCAGTTGAAGTTTCTGGTATGTTCCTACTTAACTCTTTTATCTTTGTTTGATCGAAGTGTTATTGAATGAAGTACATGTTTTTGTAGTATACTGTACTGCATGTGGAGTATTGTGTACTAAATACACTCCTAGGCAAAAATATGTTGTTTATCACTTCTTTGTAATACTTTAAAACTGATGGTGTTAGGTATTGCACAAAGGTTGTTTTTGGTGTTCAGGTTTGTGGGGATGTCATTTTGCAACTTTTAAAAAAGTGTAAATTTGGAGGAATTGTAATATTGATCTCTTTGTTGCTTTAGTATAACACAATACCCAAAAGTAAAAAAAAATAAGGCGGTAGCACTCAGAAGAGTGAATAGGCCCGCCGCCGGAAAAGGGAAGGGGGATTCATGACCATTTCTCCTTTGCTGCATCGTAACTCCGGATGCACTATTCCGTGTTAACCATGATGCCAGTTCCTGAAGGTAAACTTGTGCAGGCTAGCTATAGTTATTAGATTCTGCATATGATATAAAGCTATATCTGGTCAATGGGGCGTATCCGCTGCATGGATTTTGATGAAAATCTGATCAGTTCTTCCTTTTGGTGAATTGAAAGATGGTGGTGAGTTTCATTTGAAACCGTTCAGCGGTTTTTCCTGAATCTTGCAAACAGAAGGACAGACGGAAAGATAGGCAGACATCTGTGAAAGAAAAGCATTAGGCCGTACAATGGCGGGCCTATAAAAGGGTGAAGGTTAATTGATCTGACAACATTGGCTGCACCTGGGCACCAGCAAATTAAAATTTTGCCCTCAGCGAAATAGCCCAATAATTTTGAACCGGAATGTATACTCAGCCTACACAAAATATACGGTCCTCTTATCATTGTGATGACATTGAAGTGCTATGATTGGCAATTTTTTGGGAATCAAACCACTTGAACTAGATGTTATCTATTTTTTTACAGTACAATCTCCAGGAGCATATCCCAGATTATAAAGTTAATCATGTCAAGTACTAGGCCTAGTCCGATAAAAGCTGACTATCAACTTTATGCCATATTTGAATATTATAGAATTTTTCTATCTGTCATCAGTTATCGCTTAACTGATAGTTCAGCTGATGGGTTGTTTGACATTTTAGATTGTCATACTTTGTATGTCCTACTAAATAGTCCTCGGAGTTATTGAACCTATAGGGCTATAGCCCTTCTGTTTCCCATAAGAATGGCATTGTCAATCAGATGAGCTCCATTAATTTCAAGATATTTTTAATTACGTTGCCACATAGGTGTACCGGAGGGGGGGGCCGCCCCCCAAAAGTTTGGGAAACAGTAAAAAATTTGGGCAGATGATTAAATAAAAACCATTGAAAATTAATGATTTCCAGGCAATTTTATTTGACACAGGCCCAATGTTATTTGATAGGGAAGGGTGGTTCACTTACTTATCAAAGACTTTGACCCATACCTAACTCCGACTACAGCAAAGAAAATTGGCTGCCATTGTTATCCCACATGCCTCACAAAGTCATATCGGCCTTCATGACCCAATGTGTTTTCCTCTCATCGGATCAGAATTTGTGCTTCCATGAGGAGTTTGGCTGAGGATGTAATGGCACAATATCATACGTTTCACTTACTTACAGGCTGCACTGTATATTTCTGTATGTGTTTCTAGAACTGGGACATTCAGAGTTCAGTAAGACAAGACAATTAGGGTATCTGACTGCATCTCTTATCCACAGGCATTTGCCTGTGTTCTTATCTGGCATATTGCTCCGATATTATATTAATTACAGTCTGTCACTTTGATATAGAAAAAGAGAAGACTGTTGCACTGTGAAATGGCACTTCATGTGTCATCATGCTGATGATTTGTCATGATCATACCCAATACTTTCGAAGCTTTTCAATGTTAATTTGATTTAAGGAGACATATCCCACTTGTTGGTGACAGCCAAACAAAAGGATTATGCACCTGATTTTCACTCTAACATCAGTTATGACAAGTCAAATGGCCTTCTCTTGATCTTGACTAATCAAACAGCCTCTGTTTCCCATGTTGAAAATGGAGAAGATGACTCTTCATCAGCTATCATGAGTCACAAAGTGCATTTTTTTCACAGTGAACTGGTCCTCATATTCTCTTTATCAAAGTGACAGACTGTAAACAGTGTAAGTGGTTGAGGTTTGGTTTCCAACATTTCAGCGTCCACATTTTACAGTGTTTTTCTTGTT
The DNA here is from genome assembly GCA_026936325.1 of Platynereis dumerilii. Lineage (NCBI taxonomy): Eukaryota > Metazoa > Annelida > Polychaeta > Phyllodocida > Nereididae > Platynereis > Platynereis dumerilii. The sequence goes on from JAPTHN010000009.1 coordinate 11,887,818, forward strand.
ACGCCAAAGATATACAAGGCAGACAAAGGACTGTTGATTGTGTATCTTAATAATTATCGGTGTTTTTATTGTTACACTTACAGCCGATAAATGACAAGGTGCTTACAGAATTGCACTGTCATATTCTTTGTGAGGTCATATCACTATCCATGCCATGTTATTCTAAATTAGCCATAGGCGATTTGTGAGGTCATATCCTCTTCTTTCGATGCTATCAAACAAGTCACCAACTGAGTCACAGCTATCATTAATGAGGTCACAAGTTACTCAATGACAAATTGATGGTTCATTTTCTTTTGGTGCAATGGATTGGGCCTGTTGTGAACAAGTTTGTGAGGTCATTGATGGCCACAAACAGCTGAATGTAAGTACTCGTCATTCTTCGACTGTAAGGTATGAGGTGAGTATTTGGAAACTGTGCTGCCAGCGAGGTTAAACTTCATTTTGATTCTAGTTGGAAACTTGAGTTGTGCGTCTTGGAGTGTTTGTCAACAACTTTGAAAAATAATATGTAAATGGCACTGCCATGAAATTCGCGCAGCATTGTCATAGAACTACTGCATTATCTTCAACTTTCCATGCCGAAGGCCAATTTATCTTTTTAAAGGACTGGGCAAATGGGCAGATAGATAGATAGAATAGATAGATAAGATCAGATCTGTAGATAAGATAAGATAAATAGATAGATCGATAGATAGATAGATAGATAAATAGATAGATAGAATAATGTGACCTGCTCCACCAAAATGAGTTCAAAGTAGGCAATTAGTATTTTCCAGAAATTAGCAAAATGTGTCAAAAGGTTCCATTTTGATGATTTTTAGCTGTTGGTACCACATTTTAGAAAAAGTTATTTGCTTTGATTATTTAGGACCATCTTAACCAAAAATTGTTTTTAAATGATCTAAATTGGGAATCCTTCTTGATTTTCTTAGTTCTTTCATTCCAATGACAGGACATTTAAATGCTATTTTCTTAAAGTTCAATGTTTCTTATCATCAATGTTTGAGGTGCCATATCTTCTGATTGGATGGAGGTACCAAGACATACAAAACATCATTTTAAAGCCAAATTCCAGTAGAACAAAGCCATTTTCACAACTGAATATGACAGCAGGCCGACTTTGAACCCATTTTGGTTGAGCAGGTCACAGATATGGATAAATAGATGGATAGACTGATTGCACTGACTGCGGTGTAATTCAAATCTGTGTTAAATTTGGATCTATAAATTTGGATCTAAAATTTGGATATGTTAAATTGTTTATATTACATAACTGAGATCAATAAAACCATATACCTATTCAGAGATGACTGTTTACTATTAGACTGTTACATAATTTGTTGACAGTTAATGAAGATTATGTAACCTTAAGTGTTGTTATGATTTTTTACTTGGTGAGCCGTTTAAGTCATTAACTTTTGTATTGACTTTAAATTTTCAGTCACTTCTTGCAATCAGGGGTATGGAAATAATTATTTCCAATGTTGATACACATGTTGATTTAAATCCCTGAAATATGTCATTGGAGGTTGTTCTGTGACAAGACTGAAATTTTAAAGCTATTTTGGAAGATATTTGAGGTATTTTAATTATTTACCAAACTAAACTCTGACTAAACTACTAGCTCCACTTTTATGGCAACTACAGGCACTTCCTGTTCAGGCAGTCACTGTAGACAGGAGCACCACACAGAATGGGCTGTCCTTGTGCTAAGTGAGCTTCGCTCATGGCTGCCTTCGGCAGCCATGAGCTGCGCTCATATAATGGCACTAAAGCAACATCCAGCTAAGATTTGCTCTTGAAAAAAAAAGCGATTCCTTACAGTAGACGAAAAACGAGTGCTTACAGAATTGGACTGAAAAGATAGATAGATATTTATTTTCACCAAATCTTGTACACACAACAACTGATATATAAGACATTAACATTATTTGAACAATATGCTTTGGTGAGGGGATGCACAAGAGTTATCAGAACTATATGTAATTGTGCATCCCACAATAAAGATAACTTATGTAAAATTTAACCATATAATATATATGACATAAAATGGAGGGATATAAGAAAAGAAAAAACTGAAAAAAATGTTCCTTGTGAGCCTAATGTGAGGTCATAGCCCTATCCATGCCATGTTATTCTCTATGAGTCATAAGCAATTGATGAGGTCATAGCCTATACTTGCAATGCTATCAAAACGAGTGACCAACAGAGTATCAATGAGGTCACAAGTTGTTCAAATGGGCCTGTTGGGTATTTGATGGCCACCAACACCTTTCTGTAAGCACTCGTTTTTCGTCTATATGGTATTTCAACATTCAGCTAGGAATTTACAAGTAATCTGAAAATATTAAATTTTTGGATTCGTTAAAGTGACATCTAGCTAGGACTTTGCCTTCGAAGATTTACTGAGAATATTTACGTTCCAAAAAACGACATCAAGCTTGGATTTTGCTCTTGAAGGTGGACTCACAGGTTTCTGATAACAGTTTTGTATTTAATAATATAAATATGGAGTGCTAAAGGGATATCCAGTGGGAATTTTTCGCTTGAAGCGGACTTCAAGATTTTTTTGGTTTTTGTGTACAAATGAGGTCCAGTTGGGATTTTGCTCTTGAACACTTGAACTTGTACTTAAGATATTTTGGATGTTGAAAAGATATTTTGGATGTTGAAAAGATAACCAGACTGAAGTTGTTTTTTCAGAAATTTATTGATATGATTTATTACCTACAAAAACATTCAATAAATGCTGACTAAGTGCACAATCAAGTGTTTATACCCTGTACAAATTACTGATGTGAGGCATTAACAAGTACCAAGTACAAACTTCATAGAAAAATTGTATTCATACCAGTCGTAACAAAGCAATTCAAATACACTCTGAGGCATTACCAGGTATAGGCTAATTGGTTTAACTTTAATGATATATTTGTATTTAAAGTGAGATCTACTTTATGCTATATCAATGAGAATTCATTTTTTCACAACCAATGAACAAGAGTTACTGAAACTTGTGTCTAAAACAATTGAGTACTATTTCTTTCACAATTCCGTAACAATCGAAAGTCATTTTTTTAAGGCCTACAATTTTACAGAAGCTTTCGCTGCACGTTGGTTTTTCAAGGCAGTTGCGTAGAACTCAACGTCATCCAAGAAAGATTCAAGGCGTCCATTCAGAGTTTCGTTCTCCACTTTTCCGTCTTCCGAGACCTGCTTTGACGCAGTTCCTATAATGACGGAGCCGGGGATGGAAGGAGATCCCAATTCAGCCAAAAATGGACGGAGGGCGACGCCTGCTCTTGCTCCTCCCAAGTTGCCTGGAAAAAATATGGAGATAGTCTTGTACATCTGTCTACAAGTTGACCACTATTTGCTGCCACCTAGGGTACAAAATTCACGAGCTCCTGTGAGCGGTCAACAGAATTTCAATCTCTGGAAGAAACCAGGACTGTCTGGAAGAAACCAGGACAGTTCCATCATTTAGTGATGGTCTAGTTTATTTCCAAAAACTCTGTAAGCATCTAATCTGACTTTGGTTGGCTTCAATTTTAAGCAGACAGCTTGTAAGGGAGACCGGGGTTAGTAGGATCGCGGGGTTAGTTGTCAGCTTTACTTAAAATATTTGGCCAAACTGGTACTTTTGGTAGACACCCTGTTTATTGGCACATGTTATCATACCTTTATTCATTCAAAATTTCAAAATGCTAATTCTGTAGTGTAGGCAAGAAAGTTTGTTTTTTGGGTGCTCTAGTAACTTGTTTGCTCAGTCTTCGAGGGGGGTTATTGTATAGCTATGATTTTAATCCAGGTGAACTAACTTTATTTCTAAATAAGCAAATCCATGCCTAATCCACACCAAGAAGCATTTTGTTGTGTGACTTTGATAAGACTGAAAAATAAGACAATATTGTGTTCCAGGTGTGATGGGGTTAGTTGAATGATGCATGGTGGATTTTGCCGTAACATAGATTTAAAGTGTTCAAATTGCCTTGCAAGTCATTGTTAGTTGGAGTTACTGCAGTTTAGAACTACTACAGTGCATGTTTGCATTCCTGATAGGGAAATACGGAAAAACCAGCTTTTTTGCCGAAAATAGACAAAAAATTTGGCAGCCAGTTGTATTCCACACATTTTGTATCATATAATTAACTTACTTGGTGAATAGGTAACGATTCCAGTAGGCCTGTATTGGTAAGACGCAGGAGAGAAATGGTCCATCATGTTCGTTAATGTTGGTGGAATGGTGCAGTTGTATTCTGGACTGATGATAATGAATGCGTCAGTTGCTTTGATCTTTTCATTTGCTTGTCTCAACCAGTCAGGAGCTTGTGTTGGGTCGGCGTAAAAATGCAACGGCTTTCGGATGACTTCGAACGGCATTGATTCAGGATCTGGAAAGAGAATTGAAAAGAAATTAGCATGATTAATGAGAAATTAGTGAGGAATGAGGATATTGCAAGGAATGAATTCAGGAATGTGGACATAAATAAGAACTTGAGGATTTAAAAGGAAGAATGTGCCAGAGGAACCTTCAACAATATTGTAAGAAATGTGCACATAAGTAATCTGTCATGAACCTGAAGAATTCGTGGGAATCTGGGAGGCATTTGATGTGCAGAGATTGTTAAAATATGCCAAGGAATTTATAAGGAACCTGTATGACGATTATGAATGATCCATCAGAAAATTGTATGAAACTTGTGAGTATATTTCAATGATCATGCAAGACAAGATTTCATTGTAAAGATTGTTCAAGGATTTTATGAGTATCCTGTGAAAGTATAGTAAGAATTCGGTAAGGATACTGTGAAGATCCGGTGAGGATTCTGTAAAAATATTGTGAGGATCCTGCAAGGCACAGCGCTCCTAAATAAAATGTAAGAATTTGAAGCTGCAACCTTTTACTTTCACAATATGTGCGTAACTTTTTTGGTATAATTTGAAAATCTTGCATTTTATTCAGGAGCGCTGTGAAGGACTTTGTGAGGATCCTGTGAAAATATTGTGAGGATCCTCAGCCTATCCTATGAAGATATTGTAAGGATCTGTGAATATTTTTAGAAACATGTGAGTGACACTGGGCTGAGTATGATTATATTGTGTGGAATGAGGTGTTATTTTGCTAAAGGTTGTGACATTCTAGAATCCTCTTTTATTTTTTCCTGCTGAGTTAAAAAAAATGGAGATGTACTACCTATATCATTTGTTTGAAGACGGACATAACTCTAATATATTTTTATTGTACCGTGGGAAGTTAATTTTTTATCTGACCATACATAAGAAGTTTTCATCTGATTGTGTTAAATGTAATTGCAATGACTTAAAGTCAATATTGAGACCTTACATTCAAATACACCATGTAAATACACCTTGCAAATACACCTTGCAACTAGTTCTCAATTATTCCCAATAAATTTATCGGGAATGAGCATTCACCAGACTTTACCTGGAAATTAGAAGTCTAATTTTTTAAGATTATGACATCACCTTTCATCTATGATTTTAAAATAGTAAGGTAAACGGGACAAATTGTAGACTAGTGCTTCCTATATTTAAACTTTCAGGACTTAGACTAAGAAAGACATCTAACGTTAACAACTATTAACATGGCCAGTTAGTGGGAGTTGTAGAAGCTAATGGTAACTAGCAGGCAACCTTTGAAAAGGTAGGAAATGATTCGACATCGAATACGTGGGCTTGCAGGCAAAAGATTGAACAATTCACACGAAAAATCAATGGAAACACATAACCGAATATACCATTGAAAACACAAAAACTGCTCAAAATACTTGTTCATCCCTTTCGGCATTGATTTTGAGGGTAAATGACCCCGTGCAATCAAAGTCAAACTTGAATTATGTCCCCATGTCAAGATACTAAACCTGTGCAAAATTTGAAGAAAATCGTCCAAGTTAATCAAAAGTTATGAATATTTACCCCTTTTTTGGGGTAATTACCTAAAAACGGCAATTTTAACCCAAAAACGTCAATGGTGTGAAGTAAAGTCCCAACCGATGCCTGTTATACCATTGCAAATATAAGAACCACTCAAAACACATATTCGCCCCTTTCGATCCTGAATATGGGGGTAAATTAACCCATGACATCAAAATCATACTTGCATAATGTGCCCATGTCAAGATACTAAACTTGTGCAAAATTTGAAGGAAATCGTCCAAGTCAATCAAAAGTTATGAATATCTACCCCTTTTTGGGGTAATTACCTAAAAACAGCAATTTTAACCCAAACACATCAATGGTGTGAAGTAAAGTCCCAACCGATGCCTGTTATACCATTGCAAAGATAAGAACTGCTCAAAACACATATTCACCCCTTTCGATCCGGAATATGGGTAAATAACCCCATGACATCAATATCGTACTTGCATTATGTCCCCATGTCAAGATACTAAACCTGTGCAAAATTTGAAGAAAATCGTCCAAGTCAATCAAAAGTTATGAATATTTACCCCTTTTTTGGGGTAGTTACCTAAAAACGGCAATTTTAACCCAAAAACATCAATGGTGTGAAGTAAAGTCCTAACCGATGCCTGTTATACCATTGCAAAGATAAGAACTGCTCAAAACACATATTCGCCCCTTTCGATCCTGAATATGGGGGTAAATTAACCCATGACATCAAAATCATACTTGCATTATGTGCCCATGCCAAGATACTAAACCTTTGCAAAATTTGAAGGAAATCGTCCAAGTCAGTCAAAAGTTATGAATATTTACCCCTTTTTGGGGGTTTTTACCTAAAAACAGCAATTTTAACCCAAAAACATCAATGGTGTGAAGTAAAGTCCCAACTGATGTCAATTGTACAATTGGAAAGACAAGAACTGCTCAAAATACATATTCACCCCTTTCGATCTTGAATATGGGGGTAAATTACCCCATGACATCAAAATCATACTTGCATTATATCCCAATGTCAAGATACTAAACCTGTGCAAAATTTGAAGAAAATCGTCCAAGTCAATCAAAAGTTATCAATATTTACCCCCTTTTTGGGGTAATTACCTTAAAATGACAATTTTCACCTAAAGACATCTGTATTGTGAAGTAAAGTCCCAACCGATGCCTATTATACCATTGCAAAGATAAGAACTGCTCAAAACACATATTCACCCCTTTCGATCTTGAATACGGGGGTAAATTACCCCATGACATCAAAATCGTACTTGCGTTATGTCCCAATGTCAAGATACTAACCCTGTGCAAAATTTGGAGAAAATCGTCCAAGTCAATCAAAAGTTATGACTTTTTACCCCTTTTTGGGGTAATTACCTAAAAACGACAATTTTTATCCAGGAACATCCACAGCACGAAGGAAAGTCTCAAACGATGCCTATTGTATCATTCAATACACAATAACTGCTCAAAACACATATTCACCCCTTTCGATCCAGAATAAGGGGGTAAATTACCCCTTGACATCAAAATCATACTTGCATTATGTCCCCATTTCAATATACTGGACTTGTGCAAAATTTGGAGAAATTCGTCCATTTTAATCACAAGTTAGAGTCAATCACCCCTTTGGGGGTAATTACCCCCAAAACGTCATTTTTATTTTATAATGTGTCTGTAATTCATGAATACTATATACACACCAAGTTTCATGAAATTCCCTCCATTGAAACCAAAGTTAAAAAATGTTTTCACTTTTTGGACAAAACACCCATTTTTGAAAGTCCAATAACTCAAAAACCCCTTGTTTGATCAAAATATAAAAGGTGTCTTGCACTGGATGAGTAGTCAGGCTATCAATTACAGCAAAAACTGAGCCTCTAGCCATTATAGTTTTCTCTGAAAACATGGGCAACTGGTTTTTGTCAAAAGGGGGTAAATACCCCTTTACCCTCATCTCCCAATAAACGATATAGGCCAAAAATGTAGCAACACATGTTTATATAAAGGTTCCTAAGTCCTAATTTTCTAACAATGATATTAAAAGAGATAATCCACTTTGAAATTTTGGAAAATTTGACTTTGAGGTGACCTCTGACCTCCAAAAATAGGTCAAGGTCAAAAAAATTTTGCACAACTTCTCCTCTCACTTAGGACTACCTATCCACCAACTTTCATTAACTTTCTCCAATTTTAGGTGGCCAAATAATAATAATAATAATAACTAGACATCAATATTACTGGTGAACCAGTAATGAGCATTCACCATAAAAAAGGATTTACTTGATTATCAACTTGACTTTGATTCTTCATATTGACTTTTATATTGACACTTGAATTGACTTCATTTTGACATTCATATTGACATTCCTATTGACATTATTCATATTGACATTTATATCAATATTCATATTGACATTCACTGACATTCATTTGACCCTGATATCAATTGAGAGTGATGACACTGATAGTGACACTGATGACACTGATATCTACACTAATATTCACATTCATTTTGACATTCATTAATTTTGACATTCATGTTGATATTCATGTTGACATTCATATATATTGACATTCATATTGACATTCATATGGACATTCATATTGACATTCAAATTGAATTCATAATGGCATTCATATTGACTTCATATTGACCTTAATTTATTCTTCAATTCATTCTATTCTGCACTTATCTCATTTCTTCATTTTTCCTGTCTTTGACTGGTGATGACCTTGACAATTGATGAACTTCTTCACAAGGTCAAATATACTTTAGATCATTCAAGTTACTCTTGATTGGAAATGATAGACCACAATTGAACAACCTTGCTTGAAAAAGTTGTGAAATGTACCTACCGTGCCTTTTCATTCACTTTCTGTGACCTTGACCTTGATGTCAAGGTCATGGATGTTTAATGAAAATATTCCTCTACCACAGGGCTATATATGTTCCAAGTTTCATTGAGTTGTCTTCATTCAAAGCAAAGTTAAAAAATATTTTCACTTTTGGGCAAAATATTCTAATTTTGAAAGTCAAATATCTCAGTAACCCCTTGCATGATTTTCACCACACTTCTTGCTGCATTGGCCCATACTATAGAGCACCTTTTGCTAAAATTTCATGAAAGTGCTGCTTGTAGTTTTCTCAAAACCGTGCGCAAACTGGTTTTCATTAAAAGGGGTTAAGGTAATTACCCTTTTTGAAAATGATCAATTTCATGGCTGATATTTGTTCAATAGGGGTCTACTAACTCAACACTGAAGACCAGGTGTCTCTATCTTTATTAGTTTAGGAGATAGACCTCCAAAATCAGTGACTTTGAGGTGACCTGTGACCTTGAAAAATAGGTCAAGGTCAAAAATATTTTGGGAAATTAATCTACTCATCAAGGACTATCTATACACTAACTTTCATGTTGAAATTCCAAAAAAAAAGGGAAGAAAAATAATAATAATAATAATAATAATAATACGACCAAAATCAATACCATTCACCATAGTGATGGTGAATGCTAATAACTAGATTTCGATAACCGCTAGCGGTAATAAAACTTCACCGAGCAGTTGGTGAAAATAGTCTAAATATGTTTAAGTATAAAAATAAACAAGTATACGAACAAGTATATGAAGGTATATTGTACATGTTTAAGCAGCTTGCTCAATGAATGCCCATGTTTAGTTTAGTTTATTTAGTTCAGTGGGTGAAAATAGTCTAAATGTATTTAAGTATATAAACAAGTATATAAACAAGTATATAAACAAGAATATATACATGTATATAAACAAGTATATAAACAAGTATATAAACAAGTATATAAACAAGTATATAAACAAGTATATAAACAAGTATATAAACAAGTATATAAACAAGTATATAAACAAGTATATAAACAAGATATAAAATAATATATAAAATATTATATGAATAAAATATAAAATAGTATCAAAAATATTGTATAAAATGGTACAAAAAATAGCATAAAAAATGTACCTTATTTATTTGTGATATATTGCAATGCACAAGTTAATGAAGCTAGCGGTCAGCCCCCCCTTTCCCGGTGAATGCATGTTTAGCTTAGTTTATTTAGTTTAGTTTAATTTATTTAGTTTACTTTAGTTTAAAATTAGTTTATTGACATCTTTTAGGCAATTACTACACAAATTTTAGTAATCACTGGTGTTCCAGTATGAGTACAGTCATTCGGTTAGGTGAGGAAAAGATGAATTTTTCAGGGTTGACCGATCTTTTTACCTGTTCACGACACAACAAACTGTACACAAATTAGAATAAGAGGAGAATCTGAGCTTTCCAAAACGGCTTGTATCATTCATATGACTTTATTAGAACCCGAGATAGAGTTGATTGAAGTAATGGTAAAAATATGAAATTTCACGGAAAAATTGACTCTGAAAATATCAAGTTTTGAACTCCAAATTGCTCCCAAAGGTAAACGGTTTGAACGAGAGACTTAAAATAGCACAAAATACTGTAAATATGTTAGGACTATATCTCGAAATATTATCAAATTTTTTGAAGACTGACTTCTTTGTCAAAAAAATGTAAATTGGTGAAATCTTGACCGAAAACATGTATTTTTCAGGGTCCGGCGATCTTTTTAACTAGCAGAGATACGTTAAAATGTATAGAAAATGAATACTAGAGGAGAATTTGGGCTTTCTGAATATGCTTTCAGTTTTTCTGTAGCTTAATTAGAACCGGAGATACAGACCATCAAAGTTTGGGTACAAGTGCGAAATTGGAAAATGAGAGGGTCAATTTTGCAGTAATTTTTTGACCTTGTGACATTTATTGTGCAATGTAGGTCAATCCGATGGACTTAAAACTTTACACATTTATTCTAGGGTATTGTAGGACTGACCTGTGAAAAGACTGTAAAAATCCCTTTATTATTTCCTACTTAAAAAAAATTAAATATCTCAAATATCCAGTTTTGTCAAATATTTGACCTTGATTTTGACCTTGAAAATACCTTTCAAGGTCAAAATCTATAATTTCTACAGATTCGCGTTGTATGACTTAGGGGGGGTCATTTCATTATTTGAACTATGTAGGATCAATATTTACCTCTCTAATTGGCAAAAATAGGCTAATTTTTCATGTCGCGCGGTATGCCATATTTGGAATTTTTTAATAAATCAGTATGAAGAGATAAATCAATTCCGATTTCAGGGTTCCAACAATATAGCTCCTGGCTATTATAATCTAAAATATGAACCCGATATGCTGGAAATAACATAATTGTTGGAATTTTTAAAAATTGAGTGATTTGAACATTAAACAGGTCAAATGACCTTGAAAAATGAGGTTAAGGTCAAATTTGAAGGTGGCTATGGGGGTTTTATGGGCATATTTGGGGGGGTTCACAATACATTTCATTGGCCTAAAATCGATATTTCAGTGTCAAGTAATCAAGGTCACCAGTTTTGACGACGCGGTTGACACTAAAAATTCCATAATTAAATAACTAAGCATGATATCATCATAAAAATGATCGCTTACCATGCATTAGTCATTTACTGTAACAATTGGCTTGAATTCTGCAATTTTCGAAATTGCTTATATAGAGATCAGGCGCGCAAACCTCTGAGAGTAAAAATTGACCTGTATGACCTCGACCTTGACCTATACTTTTGAAAATTAGGTCAGTTTATTTAGTATAAGTCTATTATATATAGTTTATTAGGAAACTGTAATTGATCAGTTATTACATGAGTAATGGTCAATTGAAATATAGAAAAAATTTATTTCAAAGGGGTCAATGACCTTGAAAAATAGGTCAGAGGTATAGGGTTACATTGGACAATTTAATTAGGTTACATAGGACTATGTACACAAATTATTTGAAAATTTTTCGAGAACATTTTTCGGAAAGAAAAATAATAATAATAATAATAAAAATATTTACGAAAATAAGAAACTTCACCTATGGTATAGGTGAAGTTTAATAATAAGAGGGAAAACAATACCATTCACCAAGTATTGGTGAATGCTAACTACACTCCTCATGTTGATGTGGGTTATGTGGTTATCATTATGAATGTAAACTGTGATTGGACAAGTGACAGTGTGACACAGCACATTATATGGTGACTTGCAGGTGAGACCCTTTGGAAAAGAGCCAGCCTTGCTAAAATTGAGACACTTGAGCTGTCCCAGAAAAGATCAATAGACTTTGCCAGAAGAAGTCCTAGAATCCTGGTTTTATTTTTTGTTGTCGAGTTCTAAAAAAATGAGGACGTACTTCCATCTTTTGTTTATAAACAAACTTAACCTTGATATCTTTAATGCCCGGTCACTGTGATGAGTTGAAAGATTATTACATTCCTTTGGTTATTCAGTGTCATTAGGAATGTCGTAATTGTACACAAACAATTTAGAACTCTGTCCTATCAAATAGGAAACATCCACAATTTTGCAACCTACTTCAAATGCTTATACTTTATGATTACATTACCATTCTTTGCTGTTAATTAAAATTTCTTCACACTTCTTTAACATTGTCCAAAATGTGCTTTACAGCCAGGAAATTTGATATGCAAAAAGAGTGTACTGCTGCACTGTGAAAATCATGGTGCAGTAACGTGGCAGCACTAGTACTGTTTCATCATGGCTGCTCTTGGGAAAAGGAGTACACTTTGCATGTTGAAAAATGTAATTTCTGGATAATTGACTCAATGCCATGACCATTTGATGAAGCCCGATTGCAATTAAGGACATTGATTATCAACCATGATAGTAATCATGGCCTTCACTGCCTTCCAATTGCAATTAACGCAATTACAGGCCGCCGATTGCCGATTTCAATACACAAACCTTTGATGTTTACCTGACGGCACACAAACTAAGCAATAAATGCAATTGAGAGGTAGGTGCTCTTCTTTTAACTGTGGCACAGCTTAGTTGATCCAATTAGAATGCACAGGAATGAGACGGATGACGATTTCAATTGCCTGTGTAGTCAGAAATTCATATTTTCAACTTGCAAAACTCACTTGTTTGATCTCAAGCAGCCATGTTTACCCATCATACTTTACAAAGGATCATAGCCAAGTGCTGCCACGATGGTGCAGCATGAAAATGTAGCCCTGGACCCCTGGGACAGGGGTCATGGATCCTCCCATTGGAAAATCATGAGATTTGAAAGACAGGGTTTGGGAGAATCGTGATAACTCAAAATATATATAAAGTTTGTTAATTTTAATCATACCATCTCAAAGAGTGAAAAATGTCCTACTGACGGCACCTATTTAGAATATAGTTCTGCATGTTAAAGTAAATGAGCACTCACCCTGTGAAGTTAAAGAAATTTTTTTTTTCTTTATACATTGAAAAAATGGTGTCGTCTCATTGGGTGAGAGAGAGTGATGTCACAACAAACGTTTATGATGTCATAGGTATTTTCTGTGACGTCACAATGGTGACATCAAACATCAAAGTGAGGCTGATAGCTGTTTCTCACAAATTTTTGGCAATTCCCTCATTTAAAATCAATTTTTACCATACAAACGTTTGTGGAAGTGCTTTCAAAAGTGGTGCCGTCAGCAGTAAAGTATGTAGGCTACCCAAATCCAAAATTTCATTAAATTTGGATAAAAACTGTTTGATATAGACCAATTCTCCTGATGCCATGTCGAAATCTCAAGATTTTGAATGGGACGACCCATGACCCATGCTACGCATGGGTCCCAGGGCTAGTGAAAATGGCACTTCGTGTGTCATCATTCTGATGATTTGTCATCATGCTCAATACTTTCAATGATAATTTGATTTAACGTGTTTATAAGGAAACTAATCCCGCTTAATGATGATAGGCAGACATAACCATTACGCATCTGATTCTAAAATCGGTTATGACCAATCAAATGACCTGATCTTCATCATTGATCATGACTAATCAAACAGCCTCTATGTTTCCCGTGTTGAATGTGGAGAAGATGACATTTCATCAGCTATCATGAGTCATGAAGTGCCATTTTCACAGTGCAACAGTCCACTCTTTTTGCATATCAAATTTTCTGGCTGTAAATGTAATTATAGTGCATTAATTAGTTGATACAAGGCCCGCATGATTTTTGAGAACTACTTTTGCAATAGCTGAGAACACATTTTTTCTGCACAAGAATTGCTCCTATGGCTGGTTATTTGCCACGAAGAGGTGCCGTGGCCTACTGGATAAGGTGCTCGCCTGGTAACTGAGATGTTGCAGGTTCAACTCTCAAGCATGGCATGGAGGAACTGAACAGATCCTCCATAACTCTTTGCTTCACTCCACCCAGGTGTAAATTGGTACTTGGCTTTAGGCAGTGATGGTGACTGTAGAGTGACTTAGCATTGTGTGCGCTGGAAATGGCTGCCTTGCTGTATACTCCCCTGAGAGTTGAGGAAGGCTCATGCCTGAACAGGCTTGCCAAGGATTGTAAAGTCTGTTGAGACTGACTCCGTCAGTGTAATGGACTATAAAATATCCTACATTTATCCTGCATTTATTGATATGGGCATAACTCAAAATCCTGACATTCCAGAAAAATTCTGATTTCAGATTTGGAATCAGCATGCTCGAATTAGGTTAGAGGTATATTTTTCCTCTGGCAGCAAAATCATGGTTGACCAGTGTATAATATATTTATTTGTAGATAGAATGGCCCAGCATGATAGTTGAGAGCTACATTTTGTACTTTGAATATCATACGGGTTTTGTGAAGTAATAATTATGTGGGCATACTACTAGAAATTATAAAGGTCATCAGAAAAAAGTAATTACAAATGATTTATAAATTTTACACTTTACAGACCTGCATTGATAAATTTTAAAGACCTGCATTAATTAAGAAATTGTATTAAAGTGGGACCTTTGAATGTCATACAGTGTACAATAATTTTATTGTTCAGTAATTAGATTTCACAAAATCAGTATGAGATTGAGCAAATCCTGCTTCTTTTGTATTGTTGAATGGTATATAATGGCATTGTAGTTTCCATGCATGACATTACTTCATTAATCAGGTTGTTTATATAATGTTGTGGAAATGAAAATTGGAGATTTTAAAAATTTCAATATATTACGAAAGATGAACCTTTTGCCCCTCTTTCCCCTAAGATGTAAATTGTTACATTATGCAATTTAGGAATCTGGTAGAGGAAAATACATAAATCTGTCCAGAGCAGTACCCCCAACAACATGAACAAGGTGATGCAAGGTCAAAATATGACATTAGCATGCAACGTTGTGACAATGTTGTGTTCACGTTGTGGCAACATAATTCTACCATACATTTCTGTATCACAACAGAGGACCCCACCACCAATTGGCAATGTCATGTTTACATTGTGTGCCATTGGGAAATCTGATCTGAAACCATAGACCAAAGCTTTTCATGTTCTTGCAGCATTTTGGAACACATCAGATTCTGCTTAGAAAAGGAAACTACAGTTTGGTCAAGACAAGCAATGTCTTCAGCCCCAAATGACACTCACCCTAGCACTGTCATCGCCCTCCCAAGACTTTGCCAGTGCTCAAAATCATCTTTTACAGGCTATTTAAAAATAACTGATGTTTCTATCACTTCCAGACTTGGCATAAAGTTGTATCGCAGTAACAACTAAATTTTGGCAGACCAATCCATTACATAATGAGGAAAAGAACGCAAAGGCTCCAGAGAAATTAGGGAACTGTCATCAGCTGCTGGTGAATTTGCAGTATTCTGCGAAATTGGATAGAAATCCTGCTGCTGTCATGCTGCTGTGTGATGAGGATGGCTGTACACTGTGCACAGAGATCAGACTTTCTTCTGATACCCAACTGATCAACCCCACACACTCAATCATCCTGTCAGGGCCAGGACTTTGCTGGAATTGCAATTGTCCTCACATGACGGTAATTTCCCAGACTGGTTATTAATTCCAAATGAATTCATATATATATATCTTATACATTTCAAACCTTCAAAATGTGAGCAACTTTAAATAGCAGTTTTAACTGAGGTTTCACTTGTGTTTAAAATTGCTTTATTAATTGAAATGTCTAGAAATGTCATAATTATGTGATATTATGTGGGCCCTATAGCAATGAACAGTAGGCCTACCTGATACAAAAATGTACTAGGCCTCAGGAAGAAAAAAAGGTATTGCAATATGCTATCCAGCTGTGCTATTGTATTGAAGTACATAGAGCATCTTGAATTGAATGCTGCATTGCTGCTACCTGTAACTTCGACATAGCTACCTGTCAAAAATAATTATCTGAGTGAAGTGTCGATTACATTACAAATTGTTGTCTTGGAAATTAACCAAATCTCCAAGACTCCAAAGCAGTTAATAGAAGGAAATGAAGTTACACAATAGCAAAGCTTAGCAACCAAAAAGAATCTCAGATAGCAGGATAGGCTAAATAAACAGTATATTTGAAGAAATAGGCCAGCAGCAAGCAACTGAGGTTGGCCATGTGCTGCTCTTTGGTTTCCTTGCAGCTGAGTCAATCATTCAGAGCATCAGGCAGGTCAACCTGAAGTTTCATGTTATAGATATAACTTCTGAAATTGACAAGAGGTCCATCTATAGTTTTCAAAACACCCAATTTCTCAGGTAGACCCATTAGTATACAAAGGTGATGTTGAAGGAAGAACCATTGGTTGCATGCTATAGATATGACTTCACTGAATATGACAAAGGTCAATCTATAGTTTTTGAAGGAAAAACCATTGCCATTCACTGGGAACCATTGCATGTCAGACAAGGTACATTCTATACATTGCCTGTACATGGTGCAGCTGCTGATTGCCTATTGCATGCAGCAGTTCTATTTGAACTTGTATTGTACAGATTTAATATATGGCATTCTACATTGCTTACTGACAAAAAAAAAGTATTTCACTAGATGTTGCTTTTAATATTATATTGCTCACACAAATTTTTCATTACAATCATTTGCTGTGTGGACATGGCTGAGCTGCACACACATTCCTTTCAATTCAACATTGTACATGTATATGTGGGGGTAAAGAAATCAGCATGCCACATATGTCTATATCGTGTATTTATTTTCTGTACTAAAACTATGAAAATTAATGTAATTAAAATTTTCTGGGACATACATTTAGTAAATAAATATTCAGATATTTTGAAATCCATAAAAAGTATGTTATAATCAATTTTTTAATCTTGCTTGACACTCATGTTTATATGTTGTAGTAACTTGTACAGATTGTATACAAGCTTATGTCCTGATTGCTTGCAATGCTAACAAGTAAGATTATAAATTCATAAACATAACAATAAGTGCCATATAAATGACACCACAAACTAACCATATGATATTCTACAAACAAATATGAACACCTCAAAATGAAAACCAAACTAATAAATAAATTAAGATAAGATAACATTATATCTGTATACAATGTATACTATACACTCACCAAATACTTCTATAGCATAGCAGCCTCTCTTTTCCAAGCCATTTTTCACATATTTAGTGACTCTATCACACAGCCTGCCTTCCCTCAAGGAGCCCATGAAAATGATAACTTTCAGTTTCTCTGCCATTGTACTGTGAAGTCTGTAGTGTCCAGATATGACTGTGTGTGCTTTTAAGCAGCTATTGATTGCTATCCTTCCAAGCATCTCTTTATATGAGTTATTGACACTGGACAAACACCTGCTGGAAAAACTAGGAACTAAAATTGCTCTTATGCACCACCCGTGAGCTGTTATGTAAACAACTAAATGTGGCCTTGTTCCTCTTAGAACTTAGGCTTATGGAACATTTAAGAATGTTAATAAGCTTTAAAGTGTGAATAATAACCAATTATTTTGACTGTAGCTAATCTCATTTATTCATAAATTAAGTTATACTGGAATAATAAGTTTCCAGAAATGGGTTGGATTTTTTTGGGGTGCGCAAGCAGCTTCGAGTTATATCCAGCGTTTAAAGGGACTATGTGGTAAATTGTGATTCATCGTAGGCGTAAAATTACGGCAAACCTTTGTTCCTCCTGAGTCCTACACGCGCAAAAAATGAGTTTGTCACCGCCACATGCGCAGAAAAAACAGGTTTGTCAGGAGTTAAAATCCATGGTTAAACTATCGATCCGCCCCCTTAGCATGTGGATGTTATAAATATTTACATTGAGAATGTATTTATCTAAAACCTTAATTCTTTGTTTAATCTGACCATGATAATATTTATGTTTTGTTGACATAAAGTCTAATAAACTTAAAAGAGAGAGTCACAAGACGTGTTATTCCATCCATGTGAATTTTTTAATACTTAAAAGCTCCCTCTGTACCTCTAACATTTTGAAGTCCAGGTACACATTTATGCCACTCTAACTTAAACATGTCTTATTCTGGAGGTATAGATTGGTAGAAATACTGATTGATGTTATCACAAAAAGTAAATTATAATATCCCTCTAAGTTACAACTTTCAAAACCAATCTGATTGGATATCTAGCTGTGGAGGTGAATATGCCCAAAGGAGGGTCAGGGCAGTAACAAGAAAATATTCCTTCTGGTATTCATTATCTTACCTTGTTTTCCTTAATTGTATGAATTCTTCTCTTCCTCTTCTTAATTGACTTCTACTTCACAACACATGTTCTTTACTCATTTTTCCCTCACTTCTTTTTTTTTTTATTTCTTTTCTTCCGTTATTTTTCTCTTAATATGTTTTCATTTCTTCTTCGCTTCTTTTTCTTTACTTCTTTTTCTTCACTTCATTTTCTTCACTTGTTTTCTTTATTTTTCTTCACTTCATTTTCTTCACTTGTTTTTCTTAGCTTCTCTTTCTTCTCTTCTTTTTATTCACTTCTTTTTCGTCTTTACTACCTCATTTCATTTTCTTGTTTCATTTTCTTCACTTCTTTTTCTTCAGCTCTTTTTTAACGTCTTTTTGTTCACCTCTTTTCTTCACTTCTTTTTCTTCACTTCTTATTCTTCACTTCATTTTCTTCACTTTTTTTCACTTCTTTTCTTCACTTCTTTGCCTTCGCTCCTTTTTCTTCATTTTCTTTTTTAAAATTAGTTTTCATATTTTATCTTTACTTCTTTTCCTTGAATCACTTCTTTATCTTCACTTCCTTTTTCACTTCATTTTCTTCACTTCTTTTTCTTCACTTCTTTTTCTTCACTTCCTTTTTCACTTCATTTTTAGATCTCATAAAGCAAAGATTTATGAGATCTATTACATTTCTGAAGTTCTCTGTGCTAATCTCTGTCTAGTTGTCTATGAGGTCACTGTGACCTAGATATTGCAAAGGAGTGGGGGAAAAGCTATCTGCTCAATTCTTATTCTGGAACGGAGGCAAGTGGGATGAGAGTTTCTCTTAGTGGGATTAACAGAGGACCATGGTAGCATCACTAAACAAAAACCGGGAAATTTTAGTTTTACAGTTTTTAGTGCTGTTGATATGAAATTTTGCAACACTTGTCTAACATTATATGCCTCTCATTCCTAAGTAGGTCACCCGAGCGTTGGACTGTGACAATGTTATTGTGGCACAGGGGGCTTCAGAATCAAGTTAATGCACATTTTATCAGTTTATGATAAGTTCATGTCATGCACATTGGTTTAGAAGCCCCTGTGATGAAAATGTGTGGACAGATACAAAATGTCTGTACACATGGTACATGATTGTGGTTTTGAGTGCTTGGTGACTTGAGTTGGGGGACTTTCATGACTTAGAGAAATTTATCATGACTTGAGTGTTTCATGACTTGACTTACCCTTACTGAAAATATGCATGGATTTTGCAAGGTTTATGTAAGATTTTTGCAAGGATGGATCCATGCGTTTTTCTTGAACCATGCATGGATTTATGCATGAAAAACTTAAGGATCTAGCTGCTATCCAGGCGCATGGAAAGTGTAAGAATTGCTCTTGCATACTCCTTGCATGCAAGAAAAGTGTAAGGCTCGTTCTTGCATTTTTCTTGCATGCATGGTAAATGCATGGAAAATGCATGGCACATGCATGGTATACGCATGGGCAATTCCATGCAGTTGCCATGCATCCATGCATGGATTATGTATGGAAAACTCAAGGATCTAGCTGCTATCCAGGCGTTGTCAGGAATACGCATGGAAAATGTATGGATTTTATGGTGCTTCCATGCATGCATGGAAAGTGTAAGAATTGCTCTTGCATGCATGGAAAACGCATGAGATATGTGCACATGGTATATGCATGGAATCCGCATGACCTGAATCTTGCGCCCTGCTTGGGTATTTCTTGCACATTTCTTGCACAGGACGGCCGTCGCAATTTTGCCCTGAAATTCTAATGTGTAACGGATGTGACCGGGACAGTGGATCTGCCCTGTTATTGGTGAGGATTTGCCCTGAATTGCCATTTGCCCTGATGCCAGGGGCTGCAGCCCCTCCTGACCCCCCCTGCAAACAATTTTTTTTCTGGGTCCATTAAGTGGGTCGAACAAAATTTCCCTTGCCAAAAACCAATAGACCCCCTCAAAGGCCACCCCATAAAAGGGTATATAGAGGTGCCACTGGATGGTACTGCTATTTTAACACGAATTCCTTTTGCACAACTCTGATTAATTTGGTTCTCGTTTTTGCAACCCAGGCATAGGCCTCTTTGGTATTGTTATATCAGCTAAAGAAAAACAATTCTAATGGGGCCGACCATAAGAAAGTTGGCGAGGGCTATGGATTTTACCCTCGGGACAAACTTCTTTTTAAGTTGCAAAAGCGTCAACGAACTATTTTTTTCACATGAGGACAAACTTTTTTATCGCAATTTAACATTAAATACAGTATCCTAGCTACAGGTGGAAACAACATTTTTTCCCAAGTGCTGAACTTTTTTTTTTCAGTGTCAAGTGGGAAACAAACTTTTTTTTTTCAACAAAAATCCATAGCCCCTCTGGTCGGCCCCTCAGCTATCAAGGCATTGGGAGTAGAGAACTATAGGCCTATACAATATATATATGCAAAAAGTATCACCTTCATAATGACAAAGTCAAAAACTTCATGTAGGCCTATACTCCACTCCGACACTAGTTACACTTCTTTGACAGAACTTTTGGAGTCCAAATCAATTTACCAATCTGAAGAAATATCGATTTTTGAACCTCTTATGATGCATGAATATATAGTTGAACAATTGTTGGTCTTACCTTAGCAAATATATCACAATCCAAGCTTCAATCACCTTCATAATGACAAGCTTTTCACTGATACAACAAACATTGAGAGAAGCAGCCGACAGTTGAGAAAGCCCGCCCTTTGTTGATGACATCATAATAAGTTTTTGCATCTTCTTTACAGGAGAGCTCCTCTGGGAAGAGACTTGCAAAATCCATGCATTGAACTTTGTCTCTCTTGATGAGTCTTGCAAAATTCTTGCAAATATCTTGCATCAGACTTAGTCTCTGACATATTCTTGCAAATTTCTTGAGTTGGAGTTTGTTTTTTACTCCTATTCATGCAAAACTCTTGCGTTGGACTTTAATTTTTGTATGGAAGTCATGCGGAATCCTTGCAAAATTCTTGCAGATTCCATAATCATGGAATGAAGTCATGCAAATCCCATGCAAAATCCATGCAGATTCCATGACTGCTTGGCTAATCTTGCATGTTCCAGGCATCTAAAAAAGTTAGAGTCCAGATCCATGCAATATCCATGCATATTTTTAGCATCCATGCATTTTCCATGCACAGTTTCAGTAAGGGTAACTAACTTCAGCGGCTTATTTATTTCGCTTTTCAATTCAATTTTTCTTCGATACCAGGCCCTATGATTTCCCTAATTAAGCCAAATAAAAATCACCAAACTGGGAAATAATAAATATAGTGGATGAGTGATAATTGATTTCAATCCCTTTGATAGAAAAAATATATATTTAGTTAGTTATCAAATTTCCGGAGTTTAACAGAAATGTCCAAATCAAAATAATCAAATAATTATGAGTCATCACTGAAACAATTTCAGCAAATTAAAGCACTTCATGATTATAAATATGTCATGATGTCTTACAACAGAAACAAATGTAATTCAATGGCCAATACATTGCTGAGAGCAATCAGCTTTGACACCTACCACGTTGACATGACAGTTCGTCAATGGCAATTAGGTATACTGATGGTGAAACAAAAATATTAAGGCTTAAGAACCTTTAGAATAATTGCAATTGACTTTTTCAACTGCTTCTGTCATTAATTGATGATTGCAGAAGCAGTCAGACATTGCAATAGGTAGTGCTGACTTATCAGATTGATCATTGCTTGACTTGACTTGAGCTTGATATGACTGACAGCGGCTTAATACGGCAGTTGAATTCAGTTCACTTCCACTGTTGACAATTGTCTGATCTTTCCTTGATTTTCTCATCATTTGAGGTAGGATGAGTCCATGCTCCCACCAGTCGACCATGCTCTCCGTCAAACCAGTTGACTAAGGATGCAACTATTCAACTTTCGGGGGAAGGCTTGCATTTTCCTCAGCAGCAAATTCTTTCTTTCACTGTGCATGTTGCCCACAAATAAAGGCTTAATTTATCAACAATTGATCTATTATATTCTGTCTATTGCACTTGATGTCCCTACCCATTTTCCAATATGCAACACGTCGCGCTCGCAAGTGTGCTGGTGTGTATTCTCTCAAGACTGCCACTGAACTTCTATATGCTTGGCATCCAAGCCGAACCCAAGTTGTTCCAACCAACTGCTGTCTTTATGAGATCATTAAAACCGAAAGGTTCTAGTCTTCACTTCTTTTTCTTCACTTCATTTTCTTCACTTCTTTTTCTTCACTCCTCTTTCTTCACTTCTTTTTTTTCACTTCTTTTATTCACTTCTTTGTCTTCACTGAAGTTCACTCATTTTTCTTCATTTCTTTTTTGTAATCATTTTTCAATTCTTTTTCTTCACTTCTTTTGTCTTCGCTTCTTTTTCTTTATTTCATTTTTTTTTCACCTCTTTTCCTCTACTTATTTTTCTTCACTTCTTTTCATAATTTGTTTTGTTCATTTCTTTATCTTCACAAATTTTTCTTGACTTCTTCTCAAATCGTTTTCTTGACTTCTTTACTTCTTTTTCTTCACTTCTTCTTCACTTCTTTTTAAATTTCATCACTTCTTTTTCTCTTTTCTTCACTTATTCTTCACTTCTTTTTCTCCAGTTTTCTCTTCACTTTGTTCTTTTCACTTCTTTTTCTTCAATTATTTTTCTTAACTTATTCTTCTTAAATTATTTTTCTTCATCTTTTCTTCATTTCTTCTTCACTTCACTTTTTCTTCATTTCCTTTATCTTCATTTATTTCCACCACTTTTTCTTCACTTCTCTTCTTCACTTTATCTTCGATTCCAAGATTTATTCTTTTGCTGCTTTATTTTCTACGTTTTTCATTGTTTCTTCTTGCACTCTCTCTTCATTCCTTCAATTTGCTTTTCTTCCTTATTTCTTTTTTAATTTATTTTCCCACTATTTTAATTATTTTATTTCCTTTATTTATATACCTCATAATTTAATTTTTATTCCTTCCTGCAATGTCTTCTTCTCATCCTCTAAAGTTAGGTGATGAATAATTTTCATTTAGCGAATAATTTCTTCTTCAGTTCTTCAAAGGGTATTCCTCAAGTCCCTTTTTCGACATCTTTGCTGCCAAATATTGTTTTTTCTTCATAAGTGGATTTCGTCCATCCACCTGCAAGTAAAAGGTATTTAAGTGAGTAATTACAGTCATCACAGAAATTATTTGCACACTTCAATTTTTCATCATATTTCACAGAAAATTCCAATATGTGACCTGCTCCACCTAAATGAGTTCAAAGTAGGCAATTTGTATTTTTCAGAAATGAGCAAAATGTGTCAAAAGGTCACACTTTGATGATTTTTAGCTGTTGCCAACAGTGTTGGTACCACGTTTTAGCAAAAGTAATTTGCTTTGATTATTTAAGACCATTTTAACCAAAAACTGCTTTTGAATTATCTAAATTGGGCATCATTCTTTATTTTCCTAGTTCTTTTATTGTAATGGCGGGAAATTCAAATGCCATTTTCTCAAAGTTCAATGTTTCGTATCATCAATGTTTGAGAGTTTTGAGGTGCCATATCTTTGGATTGGGTGGAGATATCAAGACAAATGAAACATCATTTTAAAGCCAAATTCCATTAGAACAAAGTCATTTTCACAGCTGAATATGATAGCAGGCCGACTTTGAACCCATTTTGGTGGAGCAGGTCACATATGATTTTTAAAGAACTGTCCTATGGCTCAAGCGTGCAAATAATTTTTTGTCCTCAGGATTCACTTTTTTTGAGTTATCCATGAAAATGCATTTTGAAAAAATGAAATGCATGTCATCCTTACCTACTAACACTACTCTAAAACACAGGACGGCTTTTTGGATCATAATGACGAATGCCCACACTGTAAAATTTGAATTTTGAGTCAGCTTCAACACTGTGTACCAACCAAGTGACCCAATTAAGGATTTTCTTTGTTTACATTTTGCTAGTTTTCATGTATAGAGCAAGCAACAAACGTTGCCTTATAGTATACACAATACACATACAAAATTTGGAATCAATCAGTTAAGTTTCTGGGAGATCAGGCAGTTTTAGTAAATTTTAGTGCATTTTTTACTAGAATCACCAAATCTTTTGATCGCTAAATATTTAAAGCTTTAATTTTCACGTCAAGATTACTGATACATAAATACAGCATACTGGCTATGTTATATTGTAATTACATTGGTTTCTGGTCTAAAATTTAAGATTTTACGATTAACTAGGTCGCTTCGCATAGAGCAAACGGTACACAGTGTCAATGATTGAGTGAGACGGAGATGGTGGCACAATTCCTTTGAGCCAAGATAGCTTGTTGTTTGTGATTTATAACAACAGAAGGATTATCATAACCCAAAACAACAAGCTGTGGTAGCTCTTACAAATTGTGCAACCATCTCACTCAATTATTTGAGCTGACTCAAAATTTTAAATCTTACAGTGCTGGGACAGTCTGGTGAAAATGAGAACTGCATGCTGCTGCCACCTGGCTCAAAAGTTGATTTTGTATGCTACATCATTGCTGTCCCAAGAAATAGTTCCAATTTCATTGCACATTCACAAAATTTCTATTCAACATTGATGTATACCAGAGTCAGACTCGGCGATCACATTCTCTAAGGAAGTAGACAAGGCCATCAACACAAGAGAGGTTTTGCTGCACGTTTCCGTATGACGTGTACGTGAGAGTTGCCATGACAACAATTTTATAAGATAGCACCTCTACACGTATACGTCACACGTGAACGTGTAGCAAAACCTCTCTACACTCAGAAACATCCCGGTGTCTTCCAGACAAAATTGTGTGTGTTCCTCTGATCGACATGATGTGGACGCTCGCTAGAGCTCGCGGAATAGCACACTAATCACTAGGCGGCAACACAAGACAGCTATGTTCTGATTTGTGGCAATGCAAGAGCAGTCCACTTGTAGACAGGTGCAGGGAAGTAACTGAAAAGAGTACAAATGTACAAGTTGGATTTTGACCCTCGGCAATGCACATTACCAAAGGGTATTCTAGTTAGGCCTGCTTTGGGAAAATTTGTTTGTCCGGCAGACAGATGGGCAGCTGGGCGAATGGATGGGCATCTGAGTAACAGAGTTCCTGATTGTACAGTGGTCAGTATACCAACAATTTGGCATGTAAGTGTATATTTGGCACATTTTAGCCTGAATTAGGCGTCTAAAATGTAGCTCTTTACACATGTCAACTTAATAGTAAGTATCATTCGAAAAACGCCAAGATTGTGATGGTTAAATTATTAAAATTTAAAGAATGTTGCAGTCAAAAATATTTATGAAGGAATGTTAACAATCATTACACAGAGCTGAGAAATAAACACTTTTATACAGTTGAGGTCAAATGTATTCATACAGCAAGGGCTGCTGTTTTCAAAGTAATGTGGCATCGTAAAATCTGCCTATATTGGAATGAAAACACTTCAGATTATTTGCTGTGATTGTTTTTCAACTCATGGCAGTGAAAAAACCAGAATCAAATATGATTTTCAGTTGTTAAGGTGACTCGAGCATGGTGGTTTGATTAAATACAGATTTTTCTAAAATTTTGCACAGGTCTCTATGGGACCTATACATTTCAAAAATGAAAAAAAAAAAATGTGACCGACTCGTTTGGTTGCCATGGTAACGGCGTCTTTTGCCTGATGACTGCTTAAAAGTCATAAATTGAGTTTTTGGTTATGTACCACAGAATAAAGCATCACATGCATTTGTCACACAAAAACGCCAGAATCCATCTATTTCCTACTTATAAAATTATTCTGTTGACAGATAAATGCAGAGCCCTCGATGGTCATCTACATGAAGGCTATGACCTGTTAAATTGTTCACATACCACATGATATCAGCACCCAGACTCTCTGAATCTGATTGCGATTGTTTTGATGTATTTACCGCATGTTCGTTTTCCCTTCAAAATATTTTGAAATTTTAAATAAAATATGTGAGCAGTAACTTGTCACATCCCATGGGAAAAACTAGGTCAGTCAATTTGTTGCTGTTCAGAAATTAACAAAACCTCTTCAGACATTGAGGCATCACTTTCTGACATCAATTTCTATTGTTTAGTTGGTTTACCAATGCTTATTTTGCATATATTGGAGAAAAATCCAAGTGTATGATTTCTTTTGACCCACCAAATTTTGGACATTTTGAATTCAGAGCCTCTTAAAAACTGCGAATCATATTTGATTCTGGTTTTTTCACTGCCAAGAGTTGAAGAACAATCACAACAAATAATCTGAAGTGTTTTCATTCCAGGCAGATTTTACGATGCCACATAACTTTGAAAACAGCAGCCTCGCTGTATGAATACATTTGACCTCAACTGTATAAGGAGCTACACCGTACATTAAAATTTGTAAAACTGACTTGCATATACTATCAAATGAATATTTTTTGTGTATACTTACCCAATTTCTTCAATACAAAACAGGAGCAGGTGAAGAACAGTGTTAATGGAATAGACACACCGAGGACCCCGAGTAATTTGACCATGGGCGGCATGTCGTCGAATGTTTTAGGTAAATCTGTAACTATCACGACTGCCATGGGCGGTACGGTCGTGAACTTCACCGTCATCGTTGCTTTAACTTTTCCTTCAAAGAATTTATCTGTGCATTCTTCTAGTTCTTTTATCTTGAGAATTAAATCTTCTATTTCTTGGCATTTTTCCTCCATCTCTTGCACTTCTTTTTCGTATCTCCTCCTCTTGTCCATCTTCATAGCGAACCAACGATACGACTTCTCGGGGGGACAGATACTGGGCGCCACCAGCGACGCAGCTCGTGGTTTACACTTCTTGCGAATCATGTAGAGCATCTGAAAATATTCCCAATTATTATCATTTCAGAGGGCCCAGTTCGCAGGCGTTAAAGACCAATTGATGTACTTGCAATTTACTCTTCCAGGGGAGACTGGGGCGCATTGGGCCATCCCCAATAATTTTTTTTAATGAAACATGCAGAGTTATCCGTATTCCCAATGAAGAGACCTTCTGTGATATCCCTTAAGCATTGAAGGAAAAGTGGGATGTCCATTTCAAGCTTCCTGATTTTCGGCATATAAAGTTACTTTTTCTCAGTCTCGGTTGCCAGGTCACACTTTCTAAAATATTGGGGATCTAGTCGGACAAGTCTCATCAATTGAAACTATTCACTCGGACGACATGTGACGCAAACGGATAGACAACTTAAGGTGACTCAAGCGTGGTACACTGCACATACTTCTGAGCAGCCTGGTTGCCTAGCAACATAGCGTCACAACTGCTGCAGGCCCTGAAAAAGTTGTGACGTTACCATTTTCTGCTCTCTTTTTTTTAACAGCATGGCAGCCAGTAATTTGCTATTTGAATGAGATCTAATGCAGCTAGAAGCATAATTATTTTTTTATTGAATGCAGTAACACCTACTCTATGCTAATTCAAAGTTTCAGCTTCTCGTCTTTATCAAAAGAATTTTCTCAACTAATGTCAGTCAACTGTGTCTAAAATTGTCTTTATTTCTTTAAATTGACATTGGTGTAGTCATGGTACTGCAGTTAAAAAACGACTCGGTGAAATTTTTTTATTTTTGGACATTTGTTTGACAATAACTTGTTTATGATATATGCAAATTTAAAAAAAAATCTGTATGATCGTTTTCCTAAAATTTGATTACTGCCAAAATTGATGCATGCAAAATCTGCAATTAATTAGTGTGTTGGTGCCCTTTGAGCTCTTACAGAAAAAATTATTTTAACCTTTTTCTTCAAATTTGTGGCAAATGTATTGGTTTACATCCATGGGAAGACATTTCTGACATTTTTGTGTGACAAATGCATGTTATGCTTTATTCTGTGGTACATAACCAAAAACTCAATTTATAACTTTTAAGCAGTCATCAGGCCAAACATGCTGTTACCATGGCAACCAAACGAGTCGGTGAAATTTTTTTATTTTTCATTTTTGGAATGTATGGGTCCCATAGACTACCTGTGCAAAATTTTAGAAAAATCTGTATGATCAAACTACCACGCTTGAGTCACCTTAAGGTGACTCAAGCGTGGTACACTGCACATACTTCTGAGCAGCCTGGTTGCCTAGCAACATAGTGTCACAACTGCTGCAGGCCCTGCAAAAGTTGTGACGTTACCATTTTCTGTTCTCTTTTTTTTAACAGCATGGCAGCCAGTAATTTGCTATTTAAATGAGATCTAATGCAGCTAGAAGCATAATTATTTTTTTATTGAATGCAGTAACGTCTATTCTATGCTAGTTTAAAGTTTCAGCTTCTAAATTCTCAGTTAATTTCAGACAACTGTGTCAAAAATTGTCTTTATTTATTTAAATTGACATTGGCACAGTCATGGTACTGCAGTTAAAAAATGACTCGGTGAATTTTTTTAATTTTTTGCCATTTGTTTGACAATAACTTGTTTATGATATATGCAAATTTTTAAAAAAATCTGTATGATCGTTTTCCTGAAATTTGATTACTACCAAAATTGATGCATGCAAAATCTGCAATTAATTAGTGTGTTGGTGCCCTTTGAGCTCTTACAGAAAAAAGTATTTTAACCTTTTTCTTCAAATTTATGGCAAATGTATTGGTGTCAATGCTTGGGAAGACATTTCTGACGTTTTTGTGTGACAAATGCATGTAATGCTTTATTCTGTGGTACATAACCAAAAACTCAATTTATGACTTTTAAGCAGTCATCAGGCAAAACATGCCGTTACCATGGCAACCAAACGAGTCGGTGAAATTTTTTTATTTTTCATTTTTGAAATGTATGGGTCCCATAGAGTACCTGTGCAAAATTTTAGAAAAATCTGTATGATCAAACCACCATGCTCGAGTCACCTTAAATGATTGCCATGATGTCAAAACAATACTACTCCCATTTCACTATTTTTAGTCCTGTCTCAATGCATGACTTGACAAACTGTAGGCCTACAGTCTGTCTCATTTCTAGAATGGGCGGTTGTCGCCAAAAATCTGACAAAAACGGCCCAAAACATCACAAAAATGGGATGAAAAAAACTACAAAATAGCTCATCTATCCATTAGTACCTATGTGTCTTTCTACACTCTAAAAAATGTCAGGACAAAATTGTTTTTTTAGATTCAAAATGGTTTTTTGACAAACCAAATTTAAATGCAAAACCAACATGGATTTTTAAAAAAATCCATGTTGGTTTTTTGCATTGAAATTTGGTTTTTCAAAAAACCATTTTGAATCTAAAAAACCGATTTTGTCTGAATTTTTTTAGAGTGTTCTGTGTGACCTTAAGATGCAGGCCAAACACCAGACTTTCGCATGTTGTGAGACAAACTGTACCGTACCTCCATGTTTTTCTTGTAAGAGTCGACCCTCTGCACATCCAGTCTGACGATCACGTCCCTCGTGTATTCCCATGAGGTATCCTTCCATGGCTCTTTTTTGTGATCATCATCCAACCATCCACTTTCACCACTACGCAAACAATAGGCAAGAGTTAGAATCCCAAGCCATGTGCTTCTGGGGGCCATGCTCGTTTGAAAAATGGCGCCAAAGTTTTAACAGTAGTTATGACGTCATAATTACAGACACTGACCTGCCACCTACCTGGTCGTCATGGCGTCATCTTGACTATTGTGATGTCATTAATTGCATGCTTAGCCTAGGGTCTATTAATAGCTCCAAAGATAAATTTTATGTTCCATAAAGTGATCCATTTCCATAATTTAGGCACTCATGAAAAAACCCTTTTATTTATTACTAGAATTTTTAATCAGTGATATATATTTATAATATGACAATGCCTTTGGTATGATATGGTTCTTAATCTTAAATCTGGCACTGGAAAAATGTAGGTGCACAAATAATTTATGCTAACAATATTGTAGGTCTAATTTATTGGGGAAAAAGATCGAATAAAGTACATTTTTGAAAGTCACGGTTTTGTATTTCAATAGTAAATTTTAAACCAATAAAATTTAATACAGAGTGGCCGTGTTTGATTAACCAAGCATGATATCTGCATCAAAGGGCATGCAGTTATAACCACTGATGCATCAACCGTATATTCACTGTGAAAATAAAACAGACTTTGGAAAAATAGCCAAATGTTATCTAGAATCTCGATCTTTGGATCCTAATAGTAGAAAAATTACCTTCAGAAGATCTGATTTATTTTTAGTGACAACTTTTTGACGACGTATCATCATCTTCATAAGTGATGAGACATCATCGAAAGTTATCAATAAAAATCAATCGGGCCTTCTGATTGTTAATTCATCTACTAAAGCCAAATGTTGTCAGCATGTAGCTATATATACATGTTTAAAGTTATTTAGTCTTGCCTTCTAAGCCTATATGTTGTACTGGTAAAATTACACTTTTAACTCTCATTGACATTGCTACTTGTAAATAAGTTTGGGGGTGAGTGATAAAACACCCGAATCTGTTTCACAGAAGGTGTTTGCCCATAGTTCAAACCAATGATATTTTTAGTGGACCTTTAACATGGTCCCACAACCATTCATATGGAATTCACAATTTAAATTGGTGCGCTTTACTGATCTGAGGTTCGAGACTGGTGATTACAACAAACCGTCAATGCTAAACAATGCTAAACAAGATAACCACCCAGCTTCCTATCTTGTAAAAGGGCCCCTTAAACACTTTTCAGAACATAAGAATATGTGGCAGAGCCAGGGACTAATTGCCAAATTTAAGGATTAATAATTGAAACGTTTGAGCCTCCATTTATCCACATGTAATTGTTCATGGATTGTAATGATATTGCATGCATGGGATATCTTTCAAATGGAATGACTAACAGGACAACTCGGAGGAGACTAATTTACAGGACAAGGTAAGACAAAATTCTCCTATGAAAATTTCAACACAGAATTTTTTGCCTACTCACATTGAAACTGTGGAGGCAGTTTTAAATCAAATATCAAAGGTGTTTCAAGGTTATACTTTGCATAGGTTTGATCTATACTGACTACATATATATATACAGTTCTTTGTGGTTTTCTATAGCTGACAGCTATTTGATTCTTGATGATTTGATTTTTTTTTAAACATGTCCTTTCTCTAAGCCAATGTTTTGATCTGATGGGAAATTATGTACAGTGCTGCCACGTTGTTGCATCGTACATTTAATCTGCAAGGGGCTAATATCTTTCAGAATATCATTAAGATCATTTTCAATCCAAAATGATGAATAATTATTCACTTTGATAATTATTTGGCCTGTTGTTGAGCAACCCAATAAAAGATATGTGGCTAATATGCTATGGTTATTTAAACTCTCAACCACCATAATAAATTTTAGTATTTTGTTCCTGGTAAGTCGTATGCACCAGTAAAAAATTGAAATATATATTTTAAAAAAAGACCAAATTTTGTTGGCTGTATAATTGCATATAAGCAGGTAATGTTTGAGTCAATTTGAAAATGGAAAAAATAATATTGAAAGGCATTCTCAATTAAACAAACAGTTAATAAATTGAATAAGACATGTTTGGTAGTAGCATGTTCTGCAAATAGTTAACAGTGTGAATGATAACCAGCCATGTATGAATTGTGGGCCTATCTGCATGGGATCCACTCAATAGATACACTGAAAGCATTTGATCCAGTTGACCGCAAAATGTATGACTTTTACCCAGGTTGACTTTGTCATGACTATTCTAAATGTTTAACTCCATTTTGGATTCAGCTGTTAGTTGTCAGATTATCTTCAATCTCTTTGGATATATTAGCCTCAACATCCTGGATCTTAACATGTGATCTACATCATGAGATAACGGAATAAACATCTGACAGACTTGTATCGTCGACATACCCGAACGGATCATGTTGATTTTAATAAGGTTTCGATTCAGTTGAGAATCGTTACGGAATGTCCAAGAGCGACAGCCGGAAAGGTCAATTCACGGAGGTAAGTTTGTTTTATTTTAATTATTGTAAAGATTAAAAAAATTAATTTAATTAGCGTCGATATTAATTGGGACATGTACTCTAAAAAATTTCAGACAAAATTGGTTTTTTAGATTCAAAATGGTTTTTAAAAAAATCCATGTGGGTTTTTAGCATTGAAATTTGGTTTTTCAAAAAACCATTTTGAATCTAAAAAACCAAATTTGTCCCGACATTTTTTAGAGTGTGCTAGATTATTTGATTTTACTGCAATCTGTTTTATCACGTATCATAACTAAAATATTCATAAATGTGCTGATACTGAGTTAAATGGATTGATAGATAGACAGGTAGATAGATGATAATAATCGATCAATAGACAATCAGTGGGTAGATAAATAGATTATCAGGTAAATAGATCAGCTTGAGATAGACGAGCAGACGGATAATAAATTGATCGATATAATGACAGAACGCTAGATCTATAGAAATAGAAAGTTCAGCCCTCTAGAAACTGATGTTGGTCACGTCTCAAGCTTGATTGGTGGGAGGCAAGAGAGATTTAAATATGGTGTGTTTATGTTGTACCCCAGTACACATGGGAGAGTCTACCACTCTACGACAAAATTTGTTCATAACTTCTGACATATGTGGCAACTATTTGCTTTTAAAGGATAAATACCAATGCTAAAGATACTATAGTTTATTTGAGATCAACTAGTGACTGTTTGATAAAAACGATTAAGAAAAATAGCCTTGTGCGTAACGACTTACAAAGCTCTTACAAAATTTTTAACATGTCTTATTTACACAACTGCTTGGTTGAACAAATGCACTCGAAGTTTTTAGGTTCATGTTTTGAAGTAAATACATGGGTGAGACAACTTAATGCTCTATTTGTGTTTTACTCTACACCCTTCATTTTTCATGCAAATAGATATATTTCTAATTATTGTTGAAATACTTTTTATTTATGTTGAATGGACACATTTCAAGGAAAACATTCTCTATACATAATATGTATTACATATTACATAACAATCTAGTTCCATACTTTCAAAAGGCTTAATTTAAAAGATGATTACTTTAAACCATTACAGTA
Source organism: Platynereis dumerilii (assembly GCA_026936325.1). NCBI lineage: Eukaryota > Metazoa > Annelida > Polychaeta > Phyllodocida > Nereididae > Platynereis > Platynereis dumerilii. Next base: position 11,921,300 of record JAPTHN010000009.1, read on the forward strand.
AATGTTCTCAATTGCATTTTGATGGGGTGATAGATATTTAATGGTCATGTAGAATTTTATTTTTGAGTGTTTTGAATTAACTACAGGTAAATCTGAGAAACTGTTTACAACTACGAACTGTTTCACCGGCCTACTAATAAACTATAGTTCTTGGCAGACCTTTAAATTGGTCAAGCTTATCATTCACTAATTTAGTGTGCAAAATTATAACCAGCAGCCCTTTTTCGACAGCTCCTTATAAATATATCCCACACTCTAAAAAATGTCGGGACAAAATTGGTTTTTTAGATTCAAAATGGTTTTTTGAAAAACCAAATTTCAATGCAAAACCAACATGGATTTTGTAAAAAATCCATGTTGGTTTTTTGCATTGAAATTTGGTAGGCCTAATACCTTCAGAGGAGCACGCCAGAACCATAACCACTCAGCCACCCAGGTGCCATAAATGATGTGGCATAACTATATTTTTTGTCCACATGTGAGAATCGGATAGCCTTATAATTTGTCACCAGCAAGATGTAAATTTTTTTCGAATTGAAGTGCCTTTGGAAGTAATAGTATGATTTTAACCCAGCATCAACATAGTCTATATTACTCACGATTCAGGAAGAGCCGCTTGCGTTGTGAAAGAAACAGTCCTGTATTTTTCCAGGCGTAATGAAACTGCCTTAATGAGGTCGCCAGGACAATAAATTGTTAAGCAGCTGTGCAAATTTTCATGCAATACATATTCAACAATTAGGTCAAGGCAGTTAATTTCAAAATTTAGATCTTATCTTACAGATGAGGACCAGGTGCGAAGCAATGTGTGTCTGTTACGAAGTGATGTTATTCCGCACTCCAAGACCATTGATACTCAAATAATTCTAAAAAATTTGAAGATGGTACAAGATTTAGCATGACTTGAGTGTTTTCTCAGAAAACATTGAAGCATTTGAAATAGATCATCTGATTTTTAATGTGAAATAACATACACGTGCGATATTCAGTTTGTCTCGTAATGTTTATGTTGCGTGTTTCTTAACCGCATATGACCTTTCTTGAGATGAAACTCTTTCGTTTTTGTAAACTTAATGGTATTTATCAGGAACTGGTTCAGCAAAAGTTGAAAGCATTGATTTGTGGTCTGAGGGATTCATGTGTTAATGAAATTAGGCCTATAACTGCTACTGGTCAAAAGCTTCTGTCTATGTAAGTAGTTACCGTTGCTTTCGAAAGAACTAGAGGTACGCCCCTCACTTGGTATTCTTACTTCCACCAAAGACTTTGCTTCCACTTGGAAGCAGTTCGGTTGAGGATGTTTACTTGTTTAGCATTGACCTAGTGCTAAATTTTCTCCTGTTTCATTTACGCATACTTTCAGGCAGCACTGTACATAGTAGTACAGAAAAATGTTTCTGTAAATAATACAATAATCTCCTTTAAATAACTTAAAACAGAAGCTGTAAAAACTTCGGTTCAAGTCCAATATCCGGATAATTATACTCTAAAAAAATGCAGACAAAATTGGTGTTTTAGATTCAAAATGTTTTTTTGAAAAACCAAATTTCAATGCAAAAATCAATGTTGGTTTTGCATTGAAATTTGGTTTTTCAAAAAACCATTTTGAATCTAAAAAAACAATTTTGTCCTGACATTTTTTTAGAGTGTAGTGCCTCACAACCCTTGTCATGGCGTCACATGTATACGGCTGCTGCTCATTGGCTGAAATATTTAATATGATGACATCACCAACCAAGCAACACACTAATTGTTACACCCTGGAACTATTTGGTCCGGATACTGGACTTGAACCAGAACTTAAGTAATTTACAGTGACATTTCTACAGGAAGAAAATGTGTTGCTGTTAAAACTACAGTTAGATTCTGTTTTCGTATATATACAGTAACATGTACCGACTACTGTAGTTTCTACAGTAAGTACTGGACAACAGAACTACAATAGTGACTTTTAATGCTGTAGAAAAACAACAGTATACACTCTTAACAAAAAGGTTTTATGAACCTTTAAAGGTTCTACAAGCTGGTATATATAAGGAACCCTGAAGGTTCATTATTCAACTTTTAAAAAGGTTCCAACAGCAAAAAAAACAACATTTAGATAATCCAGCTGCACTGAACTCCTGCAATGGAACCCCTTTCTCTCAAATTGGGAGGATAGGGTCCTATCATAGGGCCTTCCAACCTAGTATTGAACCTTTTCAATTCAGTTGAACCGTTAAAAAAGTGTAGAACTTTTTATGGCTGTGGTTACTTTAAATGCCTTCAAGAACCTTTTGCATAAGGAGTGTAGTTACTGGCAACTGGGCTGCCAGTATAGTTACCGTAGTTTTCTACAGTAATGTTTTTGTTGTGATGGACTTCCATCTGCACAGAGGAATGACATGTAACAAATTAGAAGGGGTAGGTCTTAAAATGTTGGAACAACTGTATTTATAAATGCCAGTGTTTCCACTTCCTTATCTTTTAAGAGCAAAAAGCATCTCTTAGCCTCTAACCTTTAAAATGAAAAAAATGTAATTGCTATATCTTCATAGTATTTGTAATAGACAACTTATATTTCTATTTTTCAAGACTATAGATGTATATATTTATTTAGATGCTATAGAATTGACGAAATATAAATAAGCCTATATATATGGTTGGTTGAACATGAATCGAATATTGTAAAGCAGAAAAATATGGGCTGGGCAGTTTTTGATATTTATCAGTTAGGTATTTGTGGCCACAATGGGTGAAAAATTACCTTAGAAGTCCGACTATACCCGTTGGATGAGACATCAGATGATAGACGCGAAACCCAAAATGAAAAATAAATGAGAGTCAAGAATTGATTCCTGCATCACAGTATAAATTGTTATCTATCTGTGCGTTTACCTGTCTAGCTGCCTATTTGTCTATTTATAAATTGCTGCATCTCTGTATCAACTTTAGCAATTTACTTTTCCTATCTATCTATCTATCTATCTATCTATCTATCTATCTATCTATCTATCTATCTATCTATCCTCTATCAATCTATCTATCTATCTATCTATCTATCTATCTATCTATCTATCTATCTATCTATCTATCTATCTATATTCTAGCCTTTTAGTTCTTAATATCAATAACAGTAAGACAACCTGCAACCTTTAGCCCTAATGGACTCATAACTTGTGGCTTCCAAGCACGGACGGATTGGCCTGTATAGACAGACAGACAGACAGACAAATTCTTTATTGACCTGTGTAAAAAATATACACCCAGCCCTATATGGGCTTACAAGTCATAAAAACAATTCAAAAGTAACTTTAACAACAAATTTTCTGGAAACTACAATATTAAATTATTTACAATCACATATTTACAATATTAAAACATTTACAATCACATATTTATATTATTTAAACAACAAACTTCTTCTTCTATGAAAAGCTTTAAACAAATATTCTGCGGTAAATTTAACTAAATCTTTGGACATCAACAACTTCAATTTTTCTTGTAATGATAAAAAGTAAAAATCCGCACAATAATCTAAAACACGAGTTAAAAGTAAATTACGTAAATCATTATAAGTATTACAATGGAACAAAAAATGATTTTCATCTTCAAGAACATGATAGGAACAAAATTCACAAACTCTATATTCTAATGGTATATCATTGTAACGTCCTGTCTCTATTGCTAATGGTAAAACACCAAACCTAAATTGTGAAAGAACAGACAAATGACCTCTATCATAAATTTTATATACATAATCCTCAGTACCAAATGTAGTTTTAAACTCTCTGTAAGTTCTTAATTTTGGCATGTTAGTTACTTGATTTTTCCAGTTGGTTTTATAAATTTCCATCAGTTGACGTTGTGCATTTTCCAGGTTAATAGGTAAATTTTCTATAAAATTTTGAGTAAGATTCAATTTAGTGAATATTTGTAAAACTTCATTACTCCAATTTCTCTTGTTAATTTGTTTATCAACTTCAAACACTTGCTTTGTTAGTCTGTTTTCATCCATGTAAACAAGTCTATTCCAAAGACGTAGCATTTCAATATGACGTCTAGTTTTTGAATCAATCCATCCCATATCGCCTTTAAAAGCATGTTTTGGGGTAAAACTATTCACACCTAGAAAAAATCGTATTGCCCTGTTTTGTATTGCTTCAGGTTTAGAAAAGTCTTTGTAGCCCCAAACTCCTGAACAATAATCCATAATAGGAGCAACACCTGAATCAAACAATTTACTATATGTTTTAAATCCTAAACGTTTCAATTTGTAAACTTTGTTTTGGATACTTCCAAGCGCTCTTCCAGCCGAGTTGGCAAGGGCAGTTGATGTAACATTATAATCAAGACATTCTTCTAAGATTAGTCCCAGATATTTATAGCTTTTTACAATTTCAATTGATTCATTTCCATAGGTAAATTCACAGTTGCTAACATTTAGACCTTTATGTCTAAAGTGGACAATTTTTGTTTTACCAATATTAACCTTCATTTGCCATTTACTACACCACTGATACATTACATCAATCATTTTCTGTAAATCACTTTCAGACTCAGCAATTAAGGCCAAGTCATCTGCATACATAAGAATACTTAATTTAACATTGTCTGTAACATTTACACCCATTTCTAAATTTTTGTATCGATGTCTTAACCTGTAAAAAAACTTATATGTAAGTATACTTAACAGTAAATCGATTCTTCAAGGTTAGGAAATCATTCTGGCGATACTTTTAGCTTGTAAAACGTCATCAAAGAGTGTGTACATCATTTCCAATACAAAACTTGGTCTAAAAACCTTAATTAACACCCGATTTTCAAAATTTAAAAACCTGGATATATCAAATAAACCCCTCCGAATTCAATGCACTTGTGCATTTTGCTCTATTTGCTATATTAATGTCGCAAAAAGCTTTTCGGCGCATTACGCTGAAATGATGCAAAGTTCCAGTGACCACAGCGAACCAGCGGCAGATTTTTTTTTTTTTTTGAAGGGGGGGGGGTATTTTTCTACCCTGAAATCAAACACTGAATAGTACAGGAAAAACATGTACACTGTGCTATGTAGTAGCAATTAACATGCTAATATCCAAACTGATGGTTTTTCATAACAGAAGCTTTTTTTTTTACACATCCTTGGTTTTATAATATTTTCATTAAACAAGGGGAGGGGCTTTGAATTTTTCTAAGGGTAATTATTTCATAGAAATGCCTACTTTAAGATATTAAAATCTTTTATTACTTGCCACACACCCTCAGGTTGATGGTAAGATCGATACAGTACCCTTTTTTAAGGGTACTTTTCTTGTTTATATCTAGAGCTAAGTCATTAATATATGTATGGGCCTCTCATACCTAATTGATAAGAGTCTGAAACAAGTCCATTAAAAAAAGTAAACAAAAGAACTTCTGAGGACTGAACATGATGTCTTAACCATGTTTTGCACACTACCTGCAGTGTTTCATGATCCTTGCAGTCATCCCTCACCATCTGGCACGCTGGTTGAGCTGACATATAGGTAGTTCCGTAAAATCCATGAATTTTTACAGGTAGTTGCATTATCTATACCAATGGGCCTCAATCAGGGTCACTGGTCTACAACTCGGTCAAGGCCTTACACAGGTCATTTGACCATCAAGTTTTAAAAATACCAAAGAGGGCAGCACTGCCCAGTACTCTCCAGTTCATTGGTTCTCTCACTTGCATGAGTCCTGTGATTTTCTTGTCAGGCAATTGACAGGTGCTGTCCTCTCTTCGCCACTCGTGAGTTCCTCCGCCAGCCAGACCACTCATGGGTTTCAGTGGACTGATCCACCACCCTGAGTGGGTTTTATTATAATACCTTCAAGAACCTTTTGTGTCAAGAGTGTAGTTACTGGCAACTGGGCTGCCAGTATAGTTACCGTAGTTTTCAGCGGTAATGTTTTTGCATTGACGGACTCCATCTGCACGGAAGACCACTTCATTACCCTGTAACAAAATAGAAGGGGCGGGTCTTAAAATGTTGGAACAACTGCATTTATGCCAGTGTTCCCACTTCCTTATCTTTTAAGAACAGGAACCATCTCTTAACCTCTAACCTTTGAAATGAAAAAATATAATTGCTATATCTTCATATTTGAGAAATATACTTAGACTACGTATATTTTTATTCTTCAAATGGATCAGACAGTATATAATGTAGATGATATTGCTATAGGATTGATGAAATGTGATACAGGCCTATATAATATGGTTGGTTGAATGTGAATTGAATATTAATGTTAAGCAGAAAATATGGGATGGGCAGTTTTTGATATTTATCAGTTAGGTATTTGTGGCCACAATGGGTGAAAAATTACCTTAGAAGTTCTGAAGTCCGAATATACTACTAGCCTTAAATATACGTTCGAAAGAAAAAAAGATTTGAAAATTAGAGGTCTCCGAACCAGATAACTTCCTATTTCCATCTGTTGAAAGTCATAGAATAGCAAATGATGAGTGAAACAAAGTTGTCCAATGATTATAACTGTCCAATTTCTGAGGTCAGACCTTACGCGTGTCACCTGTGGAACATTTATGAAATAGAACAAAATTGAAAGAGGATAACGATAAACTTATTGCTAATTGCTTGTTTTTCAGACTAATTTATGACTGATGTTATTTTTTATTTTTCCAGTATAATGCAGAATTCAAGCCCCACACCGGGCACCCAGGCTGGTTCAGTGTTCTTTACAATGGCACCTACAAAGACCCTACATGGGGCAAACCTTTCAGGTATTCTTTTGTGTTTTGGGTAAATTACTTTTCGGCAATTCCGTAAAGTCTGATTTACAGATTTGATACTTTAGCTGCTTGTGTAGCCCTACCATTACACCTTAGCTATTTCATAGTTAAACAGACATAAAGCCAGGTAATAGGGGTATCAAACAAGCCATCAACCAAAGCTCAAAGTGCAACAGGAGTTTCTGCAAAATGTCCGACACCATGACATTTTGTCGCAGCTCAACTGATCGATCTGTAAATCAGACTTTATGGAATTGCCCTTTTATAACAGAGGAATGCTTTATTGACTCTCCTATGATTTTGACCTTGAATGTACTTGATCAAGTTTTCAAGGTCAAGGGACCAAACGCTAGAAAATGTGCAGACTGCATAACTCTTGAATACCTAATTTTTTTCTAAATTTATGCAGAAGTACAGGACATAAAGCCCAATTATCCGTTTCAATTAAGTTTGTCCTTCCTATCTCAGAGATGAGGGACTGGGATCAGTTTTGGACAAAAACTTCTGGGGCATGATTTCAAATTGATTTTGTTCATATTCAATCGCTTTTTTAAATTTTTGTTCATTTATTTTTCTTTAAATTGGCATCTAAACTAGATGTGCATGCCAATGGCTAATTACATTTTAACCACAACGCCCATGAATTTTCCATTAAAGCAATAATTGAGCTTTTGATAGTTAATTAAATTGTACTTGTGTAAAGAAGGACATACTATAATGTAATTACAGCCTTAGAAATGCAAATGATGACCGAAATCCATGAGAAACCCCCAAAATTAGTCAATTTGCTAATTTTAATTTGTCAGCTGAATAGGTTAGTCTGTCAAGTTACTTATTTAGTTTTAGTAGCTGTGAAACTGAGATAGACTATCTGTGTAGTATTTAACTTAGTCAAAAGGACTAATTAAGTTGTTTTACTGACATGACTACGAATTTAAGGCACCATCAAGAGACCAACCTACACTGAAACAATGGTTTGTGTGAAAGAGACAAAGATTAACCAACGTTGGCTGGTGTCCTTCCAAAATATTGTGTAAACTCAGAGAAAAGAATGTGTATTTTTGACATTTCGTTGATCTAATCACGGAAATTATTGATCAGGAGTGACGATATCCTTGTCTATTTCACATAAAATGCATACAAAATTTTGGAAAGACACCCGCTAATGTTCGTTTTGTCTGTTTTAAAACCTTTTTTTTTTTCAGTGTAATTAGTCATTTTGAAAGAAAATTGGTCGAAATGATTTTTAGTGCAACCACAAATCCTGAGCATGATAAAGTTTGAAATAGGCATCTTTTAATGTACACTCCTGCTCATAAATATGGAATACTTTTTTGGAAAAAAAGTGTAAAATAAAAGTAAATTTCAGAATGTGAATGCAAGAAAGGTCCATTGTAGAGGTCAGATCATCTTCTATAATCACTCAACTACATTTTTTGAAAGAATTTTTAATTTTTGGTTGAATGTACCTTACCCTTAAAAAACCCCCTGGATTTCCTATTTCATGCTGCTGTAACTTAACCTGGGTCTAAAGCTGCAGCATGCCTTTTACGAGAGAGCATGTTCTTCCATTTAGCGGTCATTGGAAGCAGTTACCATTGAATCAGTCCATCATGTGTTCCAGCAGAAGTTGCTAAAGTTATCAATTTCAATGGAGAATGTTGAAGTATTCCATATTTATGAGCAAGGGTGTACAAGACTCTTCATCCATTCACTCTCTACTTCTCACTGATCTATTCATTCTAACTCTTAAGCTCCTCCGTTTATTGTTTGTTTATAGCAACGCCCGATGGGCAACATCCACCCCGGGGCTCTCATCCCGCCAGCCTCCGGACCACTCAGCCTCCTCATCAGCCTCCTGGCCTCCTCACAAACACAGCATCCCCGGCCGATGGAGGCGGGCGCTCATGGCGACATGTTTTGTTCTCGTCTCTCTGATTGTTATTGTTGTTATATCGTTGTATGTCTCAGGTGAGTTGGTTTTTCTTTTAAGTATTTTGTGCAAAATGTCTATGTCAAGAGGTTCTGTTGTCTTGCGGTTACAACTATAAAGTTAGCCTATTTAATATACCGTCTATAGATAGATTTCAGTCATACAGTGCCGCCCGTAAGTAAGTGAAAGTTTGAAATGCATGAAATGGTGTCATTGCATCAATGCTAAACATCTTCAGCAAAACTGCTTGTGGAAGCATGAATTCTCATCCGATGAGGGGAAAACAAATTGGGTCATAAAGGCATGTGGGATAACAATGGCAGCCAATTTTCTTTGCAGTAGTTGGAGTTGGGTATGGGTCAAAGTCTTTGATAAGTACCGTAATATGGGGTGAATTGGGACAGAATTGAGGGTTTTTCTGTCATAGCATGGTCACAAATCATCTTATAAATCAAAATATGGTGCCTAATTATGTCCGAACTTAAGGTCCAACTATTCCTAGGAGCATTAAAAGATATCTTTAATCTTAAGTGATTTGTTCATGAAAAACCACTGTCCCAATTCACCCCTTAGTTTGGGGTGAATCGGGACAGTCCCCTATTTCTATGAAATAATACTTCCTGGCATGTTTAGGTGATTGCTGCTTGTGAATTAACATTAGAAAATATATTTGACATGCAAAAAAAATTTTTGGGAAAAATCTTAACTCAATTACACGTAAAATTAGCATATTTTTAAAAATAATATAAATGACACAAAGGTTTAAAAAAATGTAGTTTTCTGTTAATTACACTTTTCGTAGGTAATTCTGAACTAAATCCAATCTCTATGATGACCAGTTAAACAATATTCTTTAAAAAGTCATGCTAGTACATTAAAATGAAAATTAGTAGGGTTATTTTTGTTGATTCCGAAAATTTGTCATTGCCCTGGATCTGAACCTATGACCAAACATACAGAATCTCACATCTAGTCAAGTATTCTGGTCCCTTAATTTGCCAAAACTAGGTTAATAAAGTTTCCTGCAAGATCGGTGCCTCTAACATTTGTGCTTTTTGTGTTATAGAGTCAAGGAGGGTAAATCCGTCCACTTTTGGCTGAAACTTTATTCCTTGGACAAAGGGAAAAGATACAAATATGAAAATTAGTCTACTGGAGGAGCACATCCCGTACTATCATTAGCATTAGAAAAAAATTCAAATTTTAAAAAAATTATGTGGAAACCATAGCAATGAAAATTAGAGCTTAGTGCTGGTAAATCCGTCCAGGATGCTGGTAATTCCGTCCAGCATGGATGGTAAATCCGTCCACTGGCCATAATACAGCACATATCTATTATATCTTGTTATTTTTTTAAGTGTTTCAATTTATTAGCTTTCAGAAAGGATTTTGTGTGGATTTTAGAATAATCGGGCACTGATTGCACTTCTAATGGATGAATTAAATCAGAGAGGTCAAGTTAACTATCAAGAATTTCAATTGACTGCCTTAATTACAATTGAAAAACTCTTTTAATCCAAACAAGTGGTCTAAATGCTCAATATATTTTATTTAATCAGTGTCATGCCATTTATAGATATTTAAACTCATAAAAGTACTCTTAAACTACATTTAAAGTGGGTGGACGGATTTACAATCACCCAGTCAAGCCATTTTAAAAATAATGATGGTAATTCCGTCCACTTTTATTTCCCTTGTAACACCTTTCCAGATGTTTCAATTAAATTATAAAACGAATCCTGCAAGAGAAATAAGGTTCTTCTTCGCATTCAACAATGTTTTTATCTTCAATATGTTATTTGTTGAACGGAATAGGCCAGCAAGATGCCAGCAAGTAATTCACAAAATGGTTGTGATGACGTCACAGGATTTCATTGTATTTTGTCTTTTCTTTTAAATTGACCTGAAAAAGCATTTAAATGCTGTCAATCCAATAAATACGGAACAATTAGTTGAAAAACAAGTTTATCTGCTATTGGAAACTCACACAACTGAAATAAATTTAATTGTATGCCTATATTAGGGGGTGGACGGATTTACCAACCTGGACGGATTTACAATACCTGACTCTAGTCAAAGTTTTGACCAGCTGCTGAAAAGTCAGTTGCTGCAGGGCCAAGTTTAAAGTGCTGCAGCTCCTCGCTGCCTGCAGTTAGAATTATAAAACCCGGCCACAATTTAGTTTATTATGTATGCCAGAAGTGTGCCAAAAATTATGGACCTGGCTTAAACAGAAGTAGCTGTTACAGTAATATAACAAATATAAGACGTTCCTATTCTGTCCCGATTCACCCCAGTGTCCCGATTCACCCCATATTACGGTAAGTGAAACACAGGCCCAATGTTATTTAATACGGAAGGATGGTTCACTTACTTATCTTACTTGACCCATACCTAACTCAGACTACAGCAAATAAAATTGACTGCCATTGTTATCCCACATGCCTCACATATCAGCTTTTATGACCCAATATGTTTCACTCTCATCGGATGAGAATTCATGTCTCCACAAGCAGTTTGGTTTAGGATGTTTAGCATTGATGCAATGGCACAATATCATGCGTTTCACTTATTTACAGATGGCACTGTATTTAACATATTCTAGTTGAAAAAATTACCTAATTGCTGATCTAAGGGCAATTATATGAAGTTTATTTCCTTGATAAATTTAACAAATAGTTATACTTTCCGTGAAAACCTACTTTTTGTTCACAAATCAAGCAATATAGGGCTCTCCTGGAGTATAAAATGAACCCAATTACTCATTAGTTGCTTCCAGAATGCACATAGTTTAACTTTAGAATGTATTACATTTATAGGAAGGTTTTTACATTTTGGTAAAATCTGCAGAAGTATTAACTTTAAGGCGCTCGCCTACTGAACTAAAACGTTGCAGGTTCGAATCCCGACCATGGTATAGACACGATAGAGGAACTGAGCAAATCCTCCATAACTCTTTGCTTCACTCCATCCAGGTGTAAATGGGTACTTAACTATTATATATATAAATAGGCAGTGAAGGCGATTGTAGAGTGCCTTAGCATTGCGTGCGCTGGAAAGACCTACGTGGCTCTATAGGCCTACTCCCCAGGGAGTTGAGAAAGGCTCATGTTTCAACAGGCCTGCCAAAGGTGTAATTGTAAAGTATGTTGAGACTGACTTCATTGGTGTAATGGACTTTAAAAATTCCTACATTTACATTTACATTAAGTATTATCCATCCTTGCTGCAGTGCAAACTACTTGTCAATGACCTCTCATCTTAGGCAGCAAAAATGTACGAAATGTCTAAGAATGAAAAAGTATTTGGCAGTATACTTTAAATTAGTGTTTATTGATCGATAATCAGGCATCAAGTGCAGCTGGCAAGTGATTGGAAAATAATCAATAACCATAAATAATTGATTAAGTGATTCAGCAACTTGTTGGTCCAATAATATAATCAAAGAAGGCAGAATAACTTCTATAAGGTGTTAGATTAGGATCTTCTGACGTCAGTTTTGTGAGGGGAAAAGGACTGGGTTGCTAACCTCTGGGACTCGGGTTTGAAGCGGATAATGTTATGCCATTTGATCAATGCAGAACATCAACCAAACTGCTTGTGGGAGCATGAATTCTTATCCAATGTTAGGAAAACATATTGGGTCATAAAGGCCGATATTTTAAGCATATGGGATAACAATGACTGCCAATTTTTTTTGCTGTACTCAGAGTTAGGTATGGGACTACGGGTCAAAGTCTTGGATAAGTAAGTGAAACGCAAGCCCAATGTTAATTCAATGGGAAGGGTGGTTCACTTATTTATCCAAGACTTTGAACTGTGCTTAAAAAATCGGCCTTTATGGCCCAATGTGTTTACTTCTTATTGGATGAGAATTAGTGCCTCCACACTGTAAATTTTGAATTTTGAGTTAGCTTAATTGATTGAGTGAGATGGTTGCACAATTCCTTTGAGCCAAGATAGCTTGTTGTTTGCAAGTTATAACAACATAAAGATTATCATAACTCAAAACGGCAAGCTATCATGGCTCAAACAAATTGTGCAACCATCTCACTCAATCATTTGAGCTAACTCAAAATTTCAAATTTTACAGTGCACAAGCCAACTAAGTTGGCACCGCGAGTTTGGTTTGGGATGCTTAGCATTGATCAAATGGCATAACATCATCCGTTTCACTTACAGGATGCACTGTAGATTGCACAAACCAGTTCCGTCACAAGTAATGCACCTATAAAATATAAATACCAATCCACCTTGGGAGCTAAATAATTATATATGTCATGGATGAATGGCTATACTGAAAGTTGTTGCTTAAAAACATACACTCTAAAAAATGTCGGGACAAAATTGGTTTTTTAGATTCAAAATGGTTTTTTGAAAAACCAAATTTCAACGCAAAACCAACATGGATTTAAAAAAAAATCCATGTTGGTTTTTTGCATTGAAATTTGGTTTTTCAAAAAACCATTTTGAATCTAAAAAACCGATTTTGTCTGAATTTTTTTAGAGTGTAGATTGGAAGGAAAATAGCCTCTGGCACTTATAAAAACTTTTTTTTAAAGTTGTAATTATCTTTAGGATATCTTCCTTCTAAAAAATTAAGTAAACATAATGGTAACATGATCTTTGATAGTTCTAAAAGGGAAAATGCTGTTTTTACAAAACATGCTTACTGAACATATTTAGAAAATGTATGCATTTCATCATGCAAACTTTTTCCAATGTTGTTTTGCAATATCATTCTTTGTGTGGCTGACCATTGCTATTTCTCAACTAGTTATGAAATTCTTAAACATCACATCTATGTTTTTCAGGCAATATTTTAAACAGAATATTAACTAGACCAGCACACATAATTTCTTTCAGCTTTGTTTATAAAGTATTTTTGTGATTGCCTATTTGTTAAAGCTGCATCTGCAATTTTAGTTCTGAGTAATTATAAAACTAATTTCTGTGGAGTTGTCTATACATCAAGGCTCAGCTCAATTGTTAGATAGCAGGCTTCTTGTAAGGTGATGTTTTGTATTAGTACTTTTTTTTTACTTTTCAGGAGCTGTATTACCTCATTCTAGTCATAACAAGAAGGGCCCTCCATCTCATACTAATTTCTCACTTGCTGACAAGTTGATCACTTTGGAAAGTCAGATTGAACCCGGCTGGAAAACAAGCACTTCTCAACCTCCCAAGTGGTCAGGGTCCATCAAAACTTCATCTGTACATATTCCACAGATTACAACTGCACCAAAACAGAACACAGGTAAGGAATCAATTGCCCAATGGCCATATTGTATTTTACTTATTGTCATGCACTAGGAGAGCTACAAGGACCATCAGACTCGTGGGCTGACCACAAAAAAAAAGTTTTTTTCCACCTGTAGCTAAGGTAACATAATGTTAAAATTACAAAAAAAGAGTTTGTTGCGCATATACGTGAAAAAAAATTGTTCGTCGACGCTTCGTGAGCGAAAAAAAAGTTTGTCTTTGGGGTAAAAGCCATAGCCCCCCACCTAACTATCGTCTGGTCGGCCCCTAACAGTGCCACACCATGAATGTATGCTGCCTTTTTTTGATAAAAATACTACAAATGGTCCGATTTCGGGATGTAGACCATTTCTGCATGTTGGCAAAATTCAGCTAAAACAATAGTTAGTACCAGTACAATAAGTTGTAATCTCTTTTATGTTTACAATATTTTTTTAGTTTGTTTCTGCATATTGTTTTTAAATTTTTATTTTATTTTTATTTGACATAATAATAGTGATATTCTTCGTCATAAAAGTTTATATATATACATAATATATATGCGTGTCTCTGTTAAAAATAGTCTTATCAACGACTGTTTTCAGCACCCACTAATACCAGCAACAACCTGCCAACCTTCATCCGTCAACTCAGCCAGACTCTGTCCATCGATGCCGCTAATGGAGGACAGACATTCTTACTCAGAGATGAAACCGCATCCGTTCCATTAACCGGTAAGGAATATAACTTCATCAGTATTTATGAATGCGATTGATTTACAATTGTTTGATGATGAGAAACAGCAGGGGAAATCATGTCTGTCCTGATCAGCTCAGTCAATGGAATACAGATTGCCAAGCCAATTGTAAAAAGTGTGCAATATGTCTGATAAAACACAAAGAGTTTATAATATTATGAATGCCAGTAACAGTTGAGTCAGGCTTTTAAGTTTTTCACACCAACATTTAAAGTGTACTCGAATTGAGTACTATTGTTTTTTTAAATAATACTGTGACTTAGACAGAAAGTTCTTCTCACGTAAACTACCTAACTATTTCCTCAAAATCAAACACCAAGTCATAGCAGCTCATGAATATTCAGTAGTGACATCATCAGTTTATGTGCTCCTTGACTAATACATGATCTATTTTTATCTTTGATTTCAGTAACTGACTGCCTGGACTTCTACTCATTCCATGAAGGTTTTAACGCAAAGGAAGGAACTCTCCAACCTTCTGCGGTCAATAATGTGGAGGCGTGCAAAGAAAATTGTGATAAAAGTCTAACCTGCACAGCGTTCAGTTTTAACCGAGACAAGCGACAATGCTTTTTGATTTTGATGCAACCCACATCCCTTGTTAGCACTCCAGGGGTCACCTACTATATCCGCCATGGATGCCATTGTAAGTGAAATTTAGGATATTGTATCTCTTTTTAGTGTTTCTTTACGTAATGCTTCAAAGGTTGAAAAAGTAAAGCTGCGGAGTGATTGATGAAATAACCAAAAAATGCACCTGGAGAGGTCATATCGCTGTACTATGACGACTCATACGCGTATCCTTCAATATATATCAATGTTTAAACTGTGATGCTTATATCAGTTTTACTGTCAGCCCATTGGCTGGCAAGCTGTGACGATGTGGTTGCAGGGGCTGTCCCAGAAAAAAATGCTCACTCTGACACTGCGTTGAACCTTTGATGCTCAGTTTTGCATGGTGGATCAACACTGGCTGGAAGCAAGCGAATCTGACCCAGTTTAAAATGACATCACAGCTTGTAGTTATTTTACATGTATATTGCAATGCTAGAGAATAGAGTCGTCTCTGACACCACACTACAACAGCATGGAAAAGAACTTGAGATTCCACGTAAATATGACGACAACTGTAGTTTTGCATAACTTCGTCAGACACCAATATATTTGAATATTTTGCATATAACTAAACTTTTCCTCAATAAAAGTTACAAGCAAGATGTCTAAACTTATCCCATAATTATATGTTAAGGATGTTACATTGGGCTCAAATGTTTTTGTAATACTAAGAAAGACCATACACTGCAAAACCTTGTCAGACGTGGTGTATTTTGGAGAACTTTTGGTGTCCTATAGATGACCTTTGACTGTATATTTTACAGTATTTCTAACTTCCTTGTAAATACAAAAATAACTTTGAAGGGCAGTAAATTAACCTTGGAGACTATCATGTAGCTTGGAAACGCTTTTAAAAAAATTAACTGTATACATACTATACAGGACCTTATTCGCAGTTTTTTGCCTAACTTTAAAATTTCATGATTAAATGATGACCGTTATATCACTTCGTTTTTAAATCTATGGATTTTCGCTACATACAAGTACAGGGTGGTCAAAAAAAAACTTTACACTTATGAATAATTTTTTGGATAGCGCTCATTGTAACAATTACTTATTTTTCAATACAAAAACAACTTGTATATCAAAGGACAACCTTTCTAGAGATAATTTATTCATTTGGAGGTCCTGTTGGACTGATGACTTTTCTACAGTTGGCCTAAATGACGCAGAGGTGTCAAAAATGTAACTTTGTGTCCGTTTTTCCCATACAAACTAAATGGAAGCCTTCATTGGGCAACTATAAGATCTGTGGTGTCTTGCAGGGATCTGCCTCTAAATTTGCCCACCCAGAATGATCACATTGATTGAGATCTTGTGATAATACGGGCCATATTGTTCTGCCGAGAAACTTGACAGAGCAAACCTTGATCCAGTTCTGGGCTTTTCATGGGAGGGTGGCTGATGCCCCATCTTGTTTGAAGATCAAATTATCTGTAGCACTGTATGTCTTACCTATCCAGGGCTTCAGACGCTCTTTAAGATGTTAATATATACTTTTCCAGTAATTTCAACGCCTTTGATCATCAGCCTTCAGACGGCTTTGTTTTTAAATCTTATAATGGCCATAGTGCAGGCTGAAGTTGGTCTAGCACTTTCTGGTTTGCGCTGAAATGTGCCTCTGTTTTCTCATTTTCATTTTATGTTGTATTTATTTTGTCTTGTGGAACTCAGTTGCTTCAAAATTGCTGATGAACCATGATCAACCCAAAGTAGTAAAAACGCAGGAGCATTCCTGGCTTCTGTTTTGTCCACCATAAAAAAAATAATGACCCATTTTAATCATTAACCAATTTTCCAAAGATCTAACATACTTTGCTTGTATAAACAATAAGTACCGAGGCACTGACTCAATCATGGCAGCCTGGAAAATGACATATCAACTGTAAAGTTTTTTTGTGACCACCCTGTAGGCAACAGATTCTTTATATTTTTTCTCAGTCCCACACAAACAAGGTTGCTCCTTCAAGTTAACTCTATACAAGACCTTTTTGATACTTTTCTTTATTGTTTATTATATTTCATGATTAAATAATGACCATTACATCATTTCGGTCTTGAGTCAACGGCTTTTTCAGTACTTATAAATTTTTCGTTATTTTTCTCAGCTCTGCACGAACAAGGTTGCTCCTTACAGTTAATTACCTGCATATTTTATGACATTGCCTTCTCAAGGAAGCTACAGTATGGTATTCTGGCATGCTGAGATACAATTGGGAATTTTTGACTTACTTGTATCTTACATAACAGCTACTGGTCAGTTCAAGTTCAAGTTCGACTTAGTTTTTTATTTTTAAAAATGTTTTCCTGATAGTATAAAATTACACGAAATTGCAAAATCACATTTTTCAATATCGTTTCATATAATATGCCGATTATAATATTACTTAGACATCAATTTAATCTCATTTTGAATTGTTGTTGCTTTAAATCGTAAGCTAGAATTAAATACATTCATCATAGACTTGGATTCTATGAGAGGTTCCCTGGACTTGTGGGTAAATTGCTCGCGGGCAAACCAAAGATGTTGCAAGTGTGAGTCGCGGCCATGGCTTGGAGGAACTGAGCAGATTCTTCATAAGTCATCGTTTCACTCTACCCAGGTGAAACTGGGTACTTGGCTATAGGGAGTGATGGCCGTTGTAGAACAACTCAATACTAAAATGGCTGCCTGTCTGCATATACTCCTCAGGGATTTGAGATGGCCTAGGCTTGACACCATCGAAAAGGGCATGATCTTTGGCCTTTTGAGACATCCCTCAGCAAAAATTGCTAGTATAACTTAGGTCATAAGACTCATAACTTGTGGAGTTGAACGTATGAACCGTTATTATTAGGCATTACAGAAGGTGATTCAGTTTTCTTCAGGTTGTGCTATAATATACCATGACAACATGTGTTGGAACTCATTTTAGTCGAGTAAGCCACACATATATATATACACATAAACAAATAATTATACATGTTTAATATCATCTCTATGTATTCCTGTCTTTATTGCAGACTGCTTACTCTTCGAAAAGAGAGAAAACACACATGCTTATGGAGGCCGCGAGCAATCGAGGGACATCAACACGGAAGAAAAATGTTTTCAGAAATGTACGAATGCTCTCGTCTGTTGGGGATTTGACTTCTCCAGAGAAAGTTCAAGATGTTACCTGCATTTCAATGTCATCAGTCCTGTGTCCACTACAGGGAACATTGTGCAGTATGGGAGGATTGGCTGCAACCCAGGTAAAGAAATTAAAATGGCAACAGGTTAGAAAAAAAGATGGGATAAAACTGAGTTTTTAGATTTTTTGTTCAAGTTTTTTGAGGAATTAATTTCTGTATCATGAAATACACTGGAAATTAATCCGTATCCTTTCATTAAATGGCCTATTTCAGACTATTTGGTGGTCATTATATTATGTATAACTGGTATTTGCTTTATATTGTAGTGTGACATGCAATTGCACATGCATCTATAGGCCTATCACATTTTGTTAATGAATATAATCATTTGAGGATGTCTTGTTGGCACATTTTTAAAACGCTGCAACCTATATTATTTGTCAACAAACTCTTTGGAAAGTTGTAAATACTAACATGCGATTGACATTAACTTTGTGCTTTTACCTTATCATTGCTCTATGTAACCACAAAGATCGCATGCACTTGTAGATACTACCATAGGCGTATCGGAGGGGGGGGGGCAGGGGGGGCGATCGCCCCCCCAAAATTTTGGGAAACAGTAAGATTCGGGCAAAAAGGCTAAAGAATTTGGGCAGATGATTAAATAAAAATTACCGAAAATTAATGATTTCCAGGCATTTTAATTTGAAATGTTTATAAGTTTAGATTGTGAAATTCGGGCAAATGACGCTCGCCCCCCCAAAAATCGCGCGCGCCGTACGCCTATGGATACTACATATACATGTAGTAAGATAATAAAATTACAGGCTACTTACATGTATTTTCTTTATATATTCCAGATTGCACTACTGGATACAGTGTCAATTCTGGCATTGACGTCATCTCTGGCTATGGCTCTCCGTATGCCGGAGCAAAAAATCTTCCGGAATGTCAACGCGTTTGTGACAGCCAAACATTGTGCCTCGCTTTTAGCTTCAGTTTCAGCGATAATTCCTGCAGAATATTTTACAATGCTCCGTCTGTGATCACTGCTAACCCTTGGGCTTCCCTTTATAACAAACCGTACTGCACTGGTAAGGTTGGACTGATAATGATCTGAGCAAAGAGGCTTTTAGCCTGCGTTCAGTACTCGCATTACATTACATTACATGTGATGCAGTTTTTAAAATTGGTAAATTGCATGCAAAAAATGGAATCTCCTGAAATCACCAATTTCTAACTCAAGCTTGTTGACCACAGAAGTAGAACAATCACATGCAAAAGTTTAGGTCATTCTGCAGGGTTTCAATGATGGAACAAAACCTTTGATACTTTAATGTAAATCCCCATCCAGGTTCTGAAAAATTGGTCAGTTTCCAAGAACTTTTCTCTAAAGTAAACATATTTTACTCCATTTTTTGTTCGATGGAAGTTCTAATTTCTGAAGTATTTTATAATGCAATTTGTTGTGGAGTTAGCTTCAGCAAATATTTATTTTAGACAATAATTTCAATGTTACAATTTATTATATACAGTATCAGACGAAAGTTTAGGCCACGTCAATTTGTTGTCAATATAATGGAAAATATGAGATCAGCTGAAAAATTTCTGTATGGATTTTCTTGCCTATGTATCAAGGAAGTTCTACAATAGTGAATAATTGATCTATTTTTATCACTCGCTTGAATATGTGTGATAAACAAAAATTTCAGGTGGTCTAAACTTACGGCCTGGTGCTGCTTACGTCTGCAAAGGCCCTTAGTGGCATTGTACATTAGAGGAAAGGTGGCTTTGTTATTCAATGTTATTTTAGACAAGTTATTCAATCATGTTTCATTTGATTTAAAGACAATCAGCCATTAAACAGGAAAAAAAATATATTCTAATAATTTTTTTAAATTTCAACTTAGGGGGTAATAATGGTGATTCAACAAACCAAAATTGTTAATAGATAAAAGGTCAACTAAAAATAGCAGAGAAAATATGTGTCTGACACATTTTTATCCTTCAAATGGAGTATGAATACACTTGACACCCAGTCATATTGCAAAAATTGTGTTTTTACCTGGGTTTTGTCTAAGAGACGCCTATTTGAAGTATCATAAAACAATGACTGGAGTGTTTGCATTGACCTGAGCATGTGTCCTGATGAAGTCAACAAACTTTTGTTCTTTTCCCACAGTACAGACAAAATTACAGACGCCACCCTGGAAGGTGTACTGAAACATAATGTTAATGAATGGACCAGTTATACACCTTCCATGAAAGAGGCTGTAGTTTCATCATAAGTAAAGAGAACAAAACAAAAGTTGCTTGATTTCATCAGGACACATGCTCAGGTCAATGCAAACACTCCAGTCATTGTTTTATGATGCTTCCAATGGGCGTTTCTTAGACAAAACCCAGGTAAAAACACCATTTTTGCCATATAACTGGGTGTCAAGTGTATTAATACTCCATTTGAAGGATGAAAATGTGTCAGACACATATTCTCTCTGTTATTTTTAATTGACCTTCAATTTATTAATAATTTTGGCTCGTTGAATCACAATTATTACCCCCTAAGTTGAATTTTTTTTAAATTATTTAAAAAATATTTTTTTCCTGTTTCATGACTGATTGCCTTTAAATCAAATGAAACATGATTGAATAACTTGTCTAAAATAACATTGAATAACTTAGCCACCGTTCCTCTAATGTACAATGCCATTAAGGGCCTTTGCGGAGGTAAGCAGCATCAGGCCATAAGTTTAGACCACCTGAAATTTTTGTTTATCACACATATTCAAGCAAGTGATAAAAATAGATCAAGTTTTCGCTATTGTAGAACTTCCTTGATACTTAGGCAAGAAAATCCATGCAGAAATTTTTCAGCTGATCTCATATTTTCCATTATATTGACAAAAAATTGACGTGGCCTAAACTTTTGTCTGATACTGTATGTATATCAATTACTCATAACTTAACTCGTGCAGTCTAAATGTAAGTGACAAACTAATGTGGTGCAACAATTTATTGCCAATGATGCTAACTTATCTTAATTTCTATTCTTCTTTCAGTAAATAATGGAGAGAATCACTTTTCACTGAGACTTGTTGGGGGCAGCACGAGTAAAGAGGGTCGGTTGGAAATTAAACACAAGGGGAAATGGGGGACGGTGTGTGACGATCACTTCACTGATGTGGAAGCTGCTGTTATATGTCAACAACTTGGATATGGGTAAGTTTGAATTATTTGTGGCAATGCGTGGTTAAACGATTGGTGTTTTATCCTCATATTATTCTTGTAAAAAATATTTCAATATGCCAGAACAAAAATAAATGTGTGTTGCTATTAAGGAGCCATCATCAAGAGAGATAGAACCAACAACCTCACAAAGAAAGCACTCATTCAGATTTTAAAAGCATATTAAGAACCGAGAAACTAAAGATCAAGAACATTTGGCCTAACGCTGAAGGTCTCTCTGATATTATACCTTTAAATTTGAAGCTGGAACCTTCCTAGAATGACCTCTGGGAGCATTACATTGCATATTAAATTTAGTGTGACTAAATGGCATTTTCATCGGGAAAGTACAATTTCTGTATATATATAACATGGTGTAGAACCAGTGTGCCATACACAGCAGACGTGAATTTTTTTATGAAGTCTTGATGCTGTAAAATGGATTAGAGGGTTCCCAATTTCATCATCTTTTCACTGCAGCAGCATTGTATTAATAAAATTGTTTTGAGGTCTTATTTTGCAGTAACATAAATAGGCAATATGAAATAATTTTAAAAAATCTAAAATTATAGGGGAAAGCAAGCTCTACCAATGAGTCAACCGCTTTGCTGCGGGCACACACAAGAAAGACTGATATATCCGTAGACAAACTGTAATATATTTCCCTGTTCATGTGATCCTGTGCATATGTTCTTAAAACTATTTATTTTGAACATAATGTTTTGACCAAATCATATTTTTCAGTCTTCCTGCCAAATCAGTTGGTGGCGCCTTCTATGGACAAGCCTCTGCAAATGTTCCAATATGGCTGGATGACCTGACCTGCAGCGCCTCCAGTGCGAGTCTCAAGAACTGCACAAGTCGAGGATGGGGTATCCACAATTGCAGACACCATGAGGATGTGGGGGTTGCTTGTGGAAGTAAGTCTTGGTTCATTAGAATAAACTTTCATGATGTTACAGGCCCGTAGCCAGGGGGGGTGCGACGGGTGCGAACGCACCCCCCCATGGCCGAAAATGGTCCCAAAAGGTCCACTATTTGGGTCCAAAATGGTCCCAGAATCAGGAGGATATACCTGACTTCATGTCAAGTAATCCAAATTGCAATTCAGTGTGTTTGATTTGCCTATAGTTGGTCATAGACTTCACAGCTTTTCTGAATTGCAATTCACACATATGGATGAATTCCCCCACTCCTAATTGCAATTTATCCTTTCTTGTCAATGCAGGATATTGTGTTTAACTAAATTACAATTATTTGATGTATGTTAGATCCTGACTTTTGGTATTCCATAATATGATTATATGAATTTCCATAGTATCCACAAAAGTCTTTAGTTTTTGCTTACCAGAAGCTTTCAGCCTTGTCTCAATTAAGGCCTTCATCAGCTTTTATGTTTCACAGCTCAGGCGCCACATGATAGCAATTTTTTTGCTATGATTACTTTTTGCAGGTGAAATCTTGCGTTGTGTAGGGCTATACAAGTGAAGTGTAGGCCTACACATGTTTGACCACCTACTTCAAGGCCCTATTTCTCATACAGGGTAATACCTGAAAGGTGAATTATTTGACAAATACATCATGTACACGGGGCAGGCCACGGTCTCAGCATGAGGCAAGATTGAGGTTAAAAAAAATAAATCCTATATTTTGCATAAAGTGCAAAAATTAAGTTTTGACTACTGGTCCAATTTAAGGCACATGGAATTTGTAATGGACCACCTGTTTCCTGATATTGGACCAGTGATCCAATATTGGACCAGTGATCCAATATTGGGACTACTGACTGACTGACTGACTTACTGACTTGTGTTGTGCTGGTTTACCCCGGATCAGCCGGGGCAGCTCAACCATCATCTTTTCTTGAGGGAGCTGCACTGTTATTATTTGGTGACCGCCGTATGAATATGAGATGAGAAGGCTGGGAGTCTGGAACATACCCTATCAATTCAGGGATGCCCAGGGTCTTTCAGTTGCCCCAGCATAGAATACTGAATACAACCCACCTCCATTTAATGTCCCATGAGCTTGGACTAAAGTGAGTTCCCAGGGTGAGATTTGAACCCATGCCCTAAAAGCCAGTGGACAAGCATTGTTGACCATTAGGCCACAGGGGAACTGGTAGAGAGGGAGAAGGTAGAGAGGAGGTTGAAACTGCTGACACAACTTTCACACAAGAGGGAAGAGGCAAAGAGTGAAAGCATAGAGGGATTCTAGTCCAATGTAAAGATGCGTAGTTCCAGTGTCTTTAAAATTGTCACGATGTCCCCTGTATGTACCGCTCCAAGACGCCTGTCTGTTGGCTTGGGATTAAATCACCGACCACAGAAAGTGCTTGTTACACTCTAGAACTATTCGGCACTTACATTTATATTGGACTTAAACTCAGAGAGGGAGGCAAGAGCATTACAGTCTGTCACTTTGATATAGAAAAGTGTGGACTGTTGCACTGTCAAAATGGCACTTCGTGTGTCATGATGTTGATGATTTGTCATGATCATACTCGATACTTTCAATGTTAATTTGATTTAAGGAGACTAATCCCGCTTGTTGATGACAGCCAAATGAAAGGATTATGCATCTGATTTTCACTCTAAAATCAGTTATGACGAGTCAAATGGCCTTCTCTTGATCATGACTAATCAAGCAGCCTCTATGGTGAAAGTAAAGAAGATGACACTTCATCGGCTATCATGAGTCACAAAGTGCATTTTTCACAGTGACCTGGACCTGGTCCTGATGTTTTCTGTATCTAAGTGACAGACTGTAAAGGAGGCACGAGTAACATTATACATTTTTTAGTAAGGAGACAACAGCTGCAAAGAATGGGAGAAAGCAGGGACAGATGAGGCAGAGAGGGAGAAAGCAAAGAGAAAAGAGGCAGAAAGACCACAGGGAAGGCAAGAGCAACCCAAGAAGCCAAGAACCACACTGTAGGAAGGAGACAGACAACAGCTGGGGAGGAGTCAGAATGGGTGACAGCAGAGAGGAAGGAGGAGAGGGAGAAAGCACAGAGGGAAGAGGCAGAGAGAGGAGACAAGAACAATCCGAAAAGAGAAATGTATACACCTTAGAAAGGAGAAGAGAATTGGGGAGGAGTCAGAATTGGAGATAAAAATAGAGGGAGGAGACTGAGAAATAGAGAAGTAGGTGGCAGAGACTCAGAGATGGACTAGGCAGAGAAGAAGGAGGCAGAGAGGGAGAAGCCATAAAGTGAAGAGGCAGTGCGAGGAGAGAGGAGGGAGAAGACAAGCGCAATCCAAGAAGCCAATAATATTATAATAATAAAGAGACATGAGCTGGGGGAGGAGTCAGAGAATGGGAGAAAGCAGAGATCTAGGGAGGAGGTAGAGATAGACGAAGCACAGCGGAAAGAGGCAGATTTATAAGGCAGAAGAGGTTTAGCAGGTTAGAGCAATCCAAGGAGCAAAGAACTATACATTGTCGGAAGGATACAAGAGCTGGAGCATGGCAGAAAACGCCAATAAGCTAGTGCAGAGAGGGAAGAGGTGACATGGCACCTAGAGCATGTAGAGGAGGCAGAAGCTGGAGAGAAGGAGGTACAGAGACAGAACATGCTATATGTATATGTTGGTCCTGGATCATGTCTTGCATTTTATGGTGGCATTAGTACTCCACATTGTTCAGGATTCTTCTCCAACCATCTGGGTGCCATTGGCTTGCTACATGTACATTTGGGTGTCCCAAGACCCAATGCCTCATTGTGCCTCCTTCCCAATAACTTATTAGTTACGGCCTTCATAATGTTAGGACATATTTTAATGATTCTGAACATTTTATTTGATTATTTCTGAATCCATGCATAACAGTAAATTAAATGTAAATGTTTTTTTTTTTTAACGTCCATTACATAGACAGAGTCCATCTCAACAGACTGTACAATTACATACACCCTTGGCAGGCCTGTTCAAGCATGAGCCCTTCTCAACTCCCCGGGGAGTATGCAGCAAGGCAGCCACAATGCTAAGTCACTCTACAATCGCCATCACTGCCTGTAGCCAAGTACCCATTTACACCTGGGTGGAGTGAAGCAAAGAGTTATGGAGGATCTGCTCAGTTCCTCCATGCCATGGCCGGGACTCAAACCTGCAACGTCTCAGTTACCAGACGAGCACCTTATCCACTAGACCACGGCATCTCTAAATTTGAACAGTAGACCTCATTTTGTGGCTCGAAAATAGTAAGTCCCATTGAGGGATTTCTTGTGTGAATTAGTGCAAATGAAGTTTGGCCCAGGATGAAATTTATTAACCTTTCCATGATCAGAAAGGCACAGAATGCACCAATTTCATTACTTCCTCCAAAATTTTCCTGGGGGGGGCATGCCCCCGGACCCCCCTAGCGTGGCTTCGCACCTTCGGTGCTGGCGAAGATGAGTCCACTTTTCCCCTAAAAGCACCCCCCCACAAAAATTCCTGGCTACAGGCCTGTGTTAATTACCTATCAATAGGCGGACATTGGGCAAGAGAAGTTATGGCTCACTATGTCTCACTTGTGGCTTTCTCGGGCTCACATGGGCTTTCCCTTACCTAGACATTATTCATTCTATTTGATTGTTTCTTTTCACTTCAGGCCAAACTTCCCTCAATTGGCAAGTGCGCCTCAATGGAGGTCGGTCATCCCAAGAAGGTCATGTCCAAGTTCGACTTAACAAAACGTCTCCGTGGTATTATGTCTGTGATGATTACTGGGATTATGTGAACAGTGATGTAGTGTGCAAGCAGTTAGGGCTTGGGTAAGTTTTGTTGTGCTTCCATTCTTTACCCTGTAGTGTCCTTTAAAAGTGCAGAAATAAAGTGAAGTCATATAATTAACTACATGATAATTTTATGTATATGCTTGGCATCATCGGATTAGGTACTACAAAACTTTTAAACCCATACCGCTTTTTGGCCTTCCTTTCTGCAGTGTTGCTTAATTATTGAATTGCCCAAAAAAATCCGCTATTCTCTTTGAAAAGTTTTTCTTTCATTTCAGAAACTTCTCGTATGCCTTTTCCAACTCTAACTTTGGCCAGGCTATACCCCAGTTCCTGCTTGACGATATTCGATGTGACAAAGGAATGACATCTCTTCGTCAGTGCTCTCACAGAAAAGTCAACTCACACGACTGCCGGACTCATGAGATTGCTGGAGTACAATGCTTTTGTAAGATTTTTTAGGAACTTTATACATAATTTTTTGATAAATTATTTATCTTTTCAATGCTTCTGTTATGCCTGCTTTCTAATCCAGCTTTCTATTTTCTCTAATGACAACAAGTACATTCATGCTCATTGGTATTAGCTTTAAATTGGTGAAAAGAAATTTATTAGATCACTTTATGGGTAAAGGAGAGTAAAAAATAATTGGGAAAGTCACCACGTAACGGACACCAATGTCAGACCATGATTAATAGTAGTCAAGTGAAGGAGAGAATAATAATGGAACCTAAAATTGAGACCATTAAAGTTGTGACATTCATTTTTACATTTTGGAAAACTGCAATTATTTCTGTTTTTGTTGAAGGAGGGTGCCTGGTAGTTAAACACATTGATTCGAAGGAATAAACCTATGAGCATGATTGTATTATTTCATCTTTATCTGTAGACGAAATGCCTCTCTTCAGACCCGTAGCCAAGTCCTCTTTATTGGGAGGTGCGTATGATAATTATAGGAGAGGCGTGGTAGTACGATGTTGTATTTTCTATTAGTTTCTTTAGTTTGCTTTTCCCAGGATTAAATAGGGAATGCATGAATTGAGAGGTGTTGAGTGGCATTTGGGTATTGTTAGTGGAATAGGGCACGGATATAAGGAAAAATTTCACTGGAAACCTCCAAAAGGACGAATGATTATCAGTGATGGTGTAGTTACAAATCACTGCTAGTAGTTGCTAAGATCAAGCGTAGCTTTTCAATTTTATTTTCTTTGCTCCAACCCCCCGCCAATGAATACCGTTGATTTTTGCAAAAGAAATCAAAGCGCTGGTCATTCATTGGTTGTCGTTGTAAATTCCACACATAGAAAAAGAGTTCTGCTGCTACGGGTCTGTTTTAACTGCTTTCATTGTCTTTTTTTGTCTTTTAAATCTCTTGTTTTGAGCAAATTGGTGTACACAGTGAATGATCCAGACAGGATGACTGACAAATACCAATGGTGTAAAAATTACTGTGGAAATCTTTTAAGTGGAAATTTCTCTTTGGAAGCGGTTTCAATGAGTTGATTTGGCGAGTTATATTGCTACCACACAAATTTTCCCCAAACAGAATTTACATGCATTTTTTTTTAATTTAAGGTATTCGTTATCTTGCTACCAATAACTTATATTCCAAAGCTTCACTACTGGAACTGTTATGGATTGATGTTATTATTTAGACTTTCAGAACTTAGTATTTTTTGCAAAACAGAATTACTATGTATTGCCACTCAGATGTTCATACTGTTAATAAAGCGAGTAGCCTCAAAATGACATAGCTGTCAAGGATAAATTGAGGGCCCTGAATCTTACAAATTGTCCCATCACAGGAAGTGCTTTCCGACTCTCGAATTGATAAAGCTGCTGAGATGAGTTTAGCTTAGGTTAGCTTCTTACATTCTTTGTCAATACATGAATTATGGAAAATACCCGCACACACGAGAGATGATGCGACTATTGCTTTGTTGCATTTTTTCCGGAATAATGTAGGATTGTATATGATTTGACCCAATAATACAGCATCAAAAATAATAAAAATTTTTTAATGTTATTCACAGTTCAAAGCAAAGACCGACCATCAACGAATGTGCGTCTGGCCCAAGGTGCTAGTCCAATGCAGGGTCGCTTGGAGGTTTATTACAACGAAGAGTGGGGCACGGTGTGTGATGATTCGTTCGACAATGTGGATGCTTCTGTCATCTGCAGAGAGCTTGGATTGTGAGTAAATTGCCGTTAATTAAACTTGTGTTACTTGGTCACTATATCTAACTAGGAGATAGAAATATTGCTGTCTTTTATCAAGCCAGATCTATGCTTTCAGACTACATGAGAAGAGGGGACACATGGATTTTGAAGGGGTAAAAGATAAATGAAGGGATTGTTGCATAACAGCACTGGTATCAGATAACAGAGGAGTGTTTCATTGTGTCCTTTGGTTTATTTCAATAGATGTGTGTCACTAAACCTTTGTTTTGAGTTAGGTTTTTATATGCCGGGGATAAAAATTATTGCGAAAATGTAAATTATGTTCTATAAAAATCTGTTCACATTAAATTGGCTTTAAACTCATTTGGGTATAGAGTGATATCAGGAAATCATGTTAACGTTATTTCCTATCTATCTTAAAGATCTTAGAGGTGCTTAGATAAGAAATAAGGGGATTTTGTGACCTTAATGATACAAATTCTGACAAAACTTGGGAATAAGCATACCTTTCATCATTTTTGGTAGTTATAAACCTGTATATTTCTTTAAATAGGAATGTTTACTTTAATTTAATTCAGCAAATATGGGCGAGTGATGCAGTGTTGCCAGAGGTTTCCCCAGGGCAGTGGCAAGATCTGGTTAGACACCGTGGAATGCGACCAGGATGACAGATCTGTGTTCGACTGCAAACATGATGGATGGGGTAGGAACGACTGCACACATGGCGAAGATGTTGGACTGCAGTGTTACGAAGGTAAGCTAGGACTTTGTTAATTCAGTAAAATTTTCCTAGATATGTCTTCAAGAGGTCATTGTTGCGGCATGCAAGTATGAGCATCCTCCAAGAAAATATATTTGGTTGAACTGTAACTACTAGGGATGCACGTATATCCGGCAAGGTATCCGGTATCCAGCCGGATAGTGAGGTTTGCAGGATATCCGGTATCCAGCAGAATTAGGGTGTCAGGACCGGATATCTTGGATGCTCAAAAATAAGTTAAAAGCTAAAAAACTTGGTTAATAAATAAAAGAATGATTCAAGAAACCAGTCAAAAACACGACGTAGCCATCTTCAAATTTAAATTCATTTACAGAACATAACGAAAGACATTCCATCTGAGGAACAGCTCTCCTGCTAGACAGATATCTCGCTATTTTCACTACCGTGCATCACTAGTATCTACTTTAGCCTTACTTTTCCTTTTTAACAGATCTGGAAGTACGCCTAGTAGATGGCCTGACTCCCCACGAAGGTCGCTTGGAGGTCAAGCACCAGGGAGAATTTGGAACCGTCTGTGATGACAACTTTGGAACCAATGACGCTGTAGTGTTTTGCAGGATGCTTGGATAGTAAGTATGCCTTAACGTTTAACTTTAATGACTTCTGTATCAATTATTTTATTAGAACTACAGCTAGGAATAGGATATACATGTATGTTGCTATGTTGTTATGCTAACTTCAAGAAACATGTTGGGTTAAAAGAGTATGTATTTGAGAGTCCCGTTCCTAAAAGAAAGAGAATTTCAATAGTCATCAATGAAAGTATGTACATGTATAGATAAGCATAGACAATGTTTTGTGCATTTTTCCTTTTCATCAATTCAACCATAGCAAGTGGCAAACTCTTTAGTCATGCAACTATCAACAATAACATTATATTATTTTCCAACCTTGTATAAGAAAAACACCTTCATTGTTTAGGCTCACTGAAGGCACATTTGCTCTTCGTGTGAAAGAGATTTCTCTGGTCTGCACTCTAAAAAATGTCGGGACAAAATTGGTTTTTTAGATTCAAAATGGTTTTTTGAAAAACCAAATTTCAATGCAAAACCAACATGGATTTTTAAAAAAATCCATGTTGGTTTTTTGCATTGAAATTTGGTTTTTCAAAAAACCATTTTGAATCTAAAAAACCAATTTTGTCTGAAATTTTTTAGAGTGTGGGTCAAAGTTCTTAATTTTTCAAATAGTAATCAGCTTCTGGCAACATTTCAGTTATATATCAGCATTATCAAGATAGACATATTGAGCAGGAAATATACCGGGAAATTATATAAAACCTGAAACAATGCCTTTTGTTGCGGCCTGACTGTTTAAACAAACAAGTTCAACTCTTTAGAAACCTTTATCAGCATAATGAAGTAGATTCATGAATAATAAACCCAGCCCAATACTGCCTGGCCATAGCAATTTTTTGGCAAAGATTCAATATTCCTTTCTTGCTGTTCCTTGCACTTGGATTATCATGCAATGGCACCCTAAAACATAAGAGATTCTGGTATTTCTTAATGAATTATTCACTAGTCATTGTTTAGTGGTATATATAAGCCGAGGTGTTTTTGTAGCCGGAGTTTTGTTGTTTGTAAAGATATATGTATTGTAAGAAGTAATTAAATGGTGAACTTAAAATGTTAAGGAAACTTCCAAAGAGAAGTTGCTATAGTCTGGTAGGAGGAAGGGGTCTATAACAACAAAAGGGCTTTGTTTTCCTGCTACATAATCAATTGTCATCAGTATATACATACATCCTCATCTGCAGTCTATTTTACATTTAACTTTTAAAGAGAACATTTTAAAATCGATTCATCTTTTTTCAGTATCTATGGAGAAGTGAAGAAATTTCCTGTTGGAAAAGGCCGCATCTGGTTGGACGAAATGGAATGTAAAGGAAACGAGCGAGAAATATTCTTTTGCGAACATAACAACTGGGGAGATCATAATTGTACTCATTCGGAAGATGTTGGCGTCATTTGTTTCTGTGAGAGATTTTGTAATTTTGTTAAATAAATTGTCAAATTTAATTTTTGTGAAGTTAACTAAAGCATCAGGTAGACAAGTGGTCAAATTCTTTATTAATCTTGGGTCATTCTATGTCAAACCATCTGATTTTCCTGACTTTTTCCTCCTGCTGATCTCAACTAAATTGGTCAGTTTTCCAGGTTTCATTGAAGTATTTTTTGGTTCTGCCAATTTTCAGAGAGGTGATGGACTTACGATTTGATTATTTACTTTCAGATCGAAGCCCCACTGCTTTGAGTAATGGAACTGCTGCAACAGCCCCTTTGAATTCAATGAAAATCATTAGAGACGGTAAGTTTACTGGAACTTGGCACATGTCTTGAAAATAATACAACACCTTTGTGTCTTTTTCTTTTGAAATTATCTGAATTGTTTCACCATTGAACGATTGTTGAAAAGTATGCCTTATACTAAAATAGTCATGATGTTGAATAACTTAAAGAAGATAGGGATAGGCCTACACTTGTGTAATGTCTGAAATTTTTTTAAAACCATTTCAGGACTACAAAAACCAGCTCTATTCTCTCTTGTGGACAAAACTTGTACCTTTGATGAAGATCTTTGTGATATTCAAGCTCTCGGGTGGAAGCAGTATTCGAATTTTAAAGGTGCAGTGTACGGTTTAGGTTATACAAACCAACAAGTTTCAGATAATTATGAAGAATTCTTCTAATTCCTCTCATTTGTCCAAATGCCCATCCTTTATGTTGACAATGTTTTTATTTCAGTGGATTCTCGGATTAGGCTGGTTGGTGGTAGTAATGAGAGAGAAGGAAGAGTAGAGGTGAGGGAAATGCAATTAATTTTTCATTGTGATAATAAAATGCTTCTGAGGCACTTGTCATGGTGATACTTTAATATGACATATAAAGACTGCAGTTTATCCATTTTAAGAACTGTTTCAAATGTATTAACATTATGTAACGTCAGATCAATGGATACATTTTGTATAGACCATTTCTCAATTATCGCAATTTATCAGACATACCTACCAAATACTTTAGTAACTCTAAACTTTTTGACGAAAGTGAAAGAAGTTGAGAGTCAGTTTGGCATTCAAATTGTTATAATTTATACAGCACATATATGCTGATGTAGCACACGCATGTAATTGTCAATATTTCCAGGTCTTGAACAGCGGGGAATGGGGTAGTATCTGTCACAGGTTTTGGGATGATAACGATGCTCGAGCAGTCTGCAAGATGTTTGGATATCCGTAAGTATAGCAAGATAAAATATTTATCTAATCTATATATAACTAATTGCAATATTTCATAATTTTGCAACAATTATAGCGCATTGATAGCGCACTCTATTACGCTAAAAATTAAATACCTAGACGTTTTCATTGCCTATTTCAGATCCGGTACTGCAGCATGTTGCAGTCGGTTTGGCCAAGGCCTCAATCGTCTATGGCTGAGCCAAATCAATTGCAATTCAACAGCGAAATCATTGTGGGACTGTACAAGTGCAGGGTGGGGTGTCGTTTCGGATTGCCAGAACAGAGCAGATGCTGGAGTGGTGTGCACAGGAAATAAACGTAAGCAAATTATGAATTTATAAACATATTACTTAATATAATCAGTTAAATTTATAACTATTATCATTGAATGATTAAAAAATATTCCATGTGTATGTTTTCTTCCCGTCATGAAAAAGACCATATTTCTTGCTGCTTTATCTCTTTCTAATTTTATACTTGTTTAATCGTCACAGTCTTATGCACGTGTTAAACTGTGTCATTCATCTCTTTGTCTGTTGTACTGTCTGTTACTGGACAGTTAATAGCAAAAAATATTGCTTTTTATGTGTCCATTGTGTTGATAGGCTACTTAATGAAATTTTTATAATCATAATTAAATATTTAGGAAGAGGCAAAAGTTTTATTTCAGCTCAATGACCTGTGGTACACCTATGGTCAGCGAAGGCAGGCATAAAAATCAAGAAGGCTACGTCGTTTTGTTCTAATTATGGAAATATATAGATAGAAAAAACCATACATGTATAAATTTAGACAGATAGATATGACTCTTAGTGCATTTTGTCGTAAACTGTGGTGCTATCACTCGGGTTTGCAAGATCTAGGTCAACACATATGCTTCCCGAGTTTGACACAATGGGCACTCATACGGACTACAGATTATTGGCGTATTTATTGTAATTTCCTGTCTTTCATTTTTAGCAACACCTACGTTTGACGTAACCTACCTTGGAACAGACATGGTATCACCCATGAGCACTCTTTTGATGGAAGTTCAATCTGCAGAATGCATCAAGTTCAAATACCGAATGCCCAAAGGATTGTACATCTATGTCGCTGGGGCTGAGGCACAGGCATTTACCCCGTTCACATTTAATCCAGTTAAAGCTGGAGGCTTAGTCATCACTGAGGCCACTGCAGGGATTGCCTGGAAAGAAGGTAGGACATATATTTATTTGGGATTTGGTGTTCTTGTATCATTTATGTAAATTATAAAAACTTTTAATATGGTTCAACCTGATATCTCTCATCGATTGATGCAATGTTTTACAATATCTGATATCATTCGGTAAAAAAGACTGAATTATCTGTCATTTTAATGTTGACCAATGTCAATGTCATCCAATATCGCTTTGACCAATTTTGATTATTATG
This sequence comes from Platynereis dumerilii, assembly GCA_026936325.1. Lineage (NCBI taxonomy): Eukaryota > Metazoa > Annelida > Polychaeta > Phyllodocida > Nereididae > Platynereis > Platynereis dumerilii. The sequence goes on from JAPTHN010000009.1 coordinate 11,955,272, forward strand.
AAGTCTCTTCATCTTGTTGTTTTGTCTTGGATATGTCTTGAACATTATCAGGATACTGTTGAATTTGTTCAGTATCTTTATTGAAAATAATGTGCCCAACATGAATTCATTAGTTTTATCAAAGGATCATACAGGAATGACAACATATTAGGCCTATTTTTGCTGCAATAACTCTTTCATTTTATAGTCATCTTCCAACAATATAACAATGTTTGTAAAGGGTTGTCTTTTCATCTCCATTTTTTTGCAGCCGAGCTGTCAATTTCTTCTGATGTTCGACATGTGTTCTGGGTTGCCATGGCAGCCAATGGAAGCCAAATTCAAATTACCAACATCACAGTTTCAAGTTCATCATGTCTACCGTTTGGTAAGTTTTACTTTCTGCCTTCAATTAGTGAACGAAAATCTGGCCGAACAAATTTATCTTATTTGACAGACAAATAATTATTATAATTGTCATCGCTACCTTTTTGCATGCAATATGATGATAAGAACTAGGTGCTACAATTGCCTACAAAAAGGTCAAGTGTTGGGGTTTATAACTTATTGAAATTTATGCAGCACTATAATTGTACTATTGATAAGAAAGGACAAGTAAGTGTGGAGTCTTCCACCATCGTTAATAATCAAAACTAACAACTGACGTAAAGGCATAAGGCTGGAGCAATTCTTGAGCCCTGGAGCCTCAGGGAATTGCTTTGCATCCCAAAATACAAATGGTATTTCTATTGTGTTAATTATATTCTACTAAAATATTGAAAAAAAATGTCCTTTCCTTTCAGTATGTCCGTCTGGTACGAGAAAATGTCAGACTGTGGACCAATGTTATGCAGAAGGGAATCACTGTGACGCAGTTTTTGACTGTTTGGATTCAAGTGATGAAAATTTTTGTCAGCCACCATTTCATGGTAAGCAGATTTTGTTTGAGCAGATGGTATTAGTTGGTAGAAGTTTACACTCATTTGAAGTAATCACACCTAGTCCAATTCAACATGTTTAGTTTCATCATTCAGCTATAGTAGGACTCAATCATTTGCATGAAATTTATTTCAATTAGTTTTGAGCTACAATACTAAGTATGGGCCCTTGTTTATAGTTAAACCCCAGAGTGTGCAAGTGTGACAGACAAGGAATTCTATCAAAATGGATCATTTTGTTGCAAAATAATAATTCTTTGATATGGATATAATTTCAAAATCAAATATCAAGAAGAAAATAGATCTAATCAAATCTAAGGGAAGTTCTTAATTATGCAGTTTAAGTTTTTGTTGTATCATACAATCTAATAAATCAATGCAATAAATTGATATAATTTTTAGATTCATCTAATCAGGGATTTTATTCTTCATCGTCCTTTCAGAGTGTCAAAACCCAAGAAAGCCAGAAGTCACAACGACCACTGTCGCTACAACAACAAGCAAGCCTGAGAGATGTTTAGGTAAGTTTTGTACTATTGAACCAAATGGGGAGACTGAAAAGGAATTTTTGTTATTTTTTTAACTTCCTCAAAGATTTGAAGAAAGAAATATTGAAGCGTCTGATTATCCCTTTTATGGAACTGTCAAATGCGTAGAAAAAGAGCTCAATCCAAAAATTTATTTTAACGTACAAAAAATCAAAACATGCCGACAATTACGCTTAACTGCAAGTGTTTCCAGAGCTACTTAGTTAGCGATACTTGAATTTTTGTATCCTCCAATGCTTCTTTCTCCTTTTTCAGAGAAAACCATCCTTGGCACGGGAGAGGGTGCTATTTGCTTTTTCCCATTTTTGTACAAAGGAAAGTACTACTACAATTGCACCATGGACGATCATCATTACAGCTGGTGTTCAACAACACACAATTTTGACAGAGATAAGAAGTGGGGCAACTGTGATGGTATGTAAAGAGACATACTAAATGAGAGGAAAAACTAATTATTACAAACTAAATGTACAATAATTAGTGGTCTACATTCTACAGATCTGGTTCAGTGTTGATTCAAGATTACATACTTTGTTGTGCCAACCTAGTGTACATTCAAATCACAGTTACATCTCAATATTAAAAGCTCAGGCCGCTCTCTTGGAGTTTTGAGATAAAACATTAGATTCTAGTATCATGATGATGATCTTCTCCCATTTCTTTTCTTAAAGTTGTTAAAAAATAGCATATTCGTTAGACTTTTAAATTAGGTGCAAGAATATGTAGAATTTTAGGTGTCTGAAATAACATATTGCAATGTGTGCAAAATAATTCTTTAAGTTGTTCAGCTGTCTGTCATAGTGTTATTTACTGTATAAACTTAAAGTATCAGAGGGGGAATCAGTAAATAACAGTTTCAAATATATTTATTGTTTCGTTAAGGCCTTGAACGAATATCAATAACTGATTGCTTGTTTTATTATGGTAGCTATGTAAGAATTGAAAATTTTCTAAAACTTTTTTTTAAAAATTTTATTTCAGGCTGTACCTGTCCAGGTAAGTGTAGTATTTCTTTGTTTTTATCCTCAATTATAAGGGGAAGTTTGGAGAAATCATTTAATTATGTGTCCTGTGGTATTCTTCCAATTGAAAATATGTCAGGATGATCATAAACTACAATGTAACTTATTTAAACTTTTTTTTTTCAGAAAAAACCAACAAGAACCAAACTTGTCATTTTCCTTTTACTTACAAAGGAAGGGTGTTTTATACTTGCACCACTGTTGATTTCAATCAAAGATGGTGTTCCTTTACTCCGACATATGCTAATCAATGGGGAATATGTGAAGGTAAGTTGTCTATCGACATAACGATGCAGTGGATAATTGCTAATTGAAAATATGTGACCTGCTCCACCAAAATGAGTTCAAAGTAGGCAATCTGTATTTTCCAGAAATGAGCAAAATGTGTCAAAAGGTCACATTTTGATGATTTTTAGCTGTTGATACCACATTTTAGCTTTAATTATTTATGACCATTTTAACCAAAAACAGCTTTTAAATTATCTAAATTGGGCATCATTCTTGATTTTCCTAGTTCTTTTATTGTAATGGCGGGAAATTCAAATGCCATTTTCTCGAAGTTTGATATTTCGTATCATCAATGTTTGAGGTGCCATATCTTTGGATTGGGTGGAGATCAAGACAAATGAAACATCATTTTGTAGCCAAATTCCATTAGAACAAAGCCATTTTCACAGCTGAATATGACAGCAGACCGACTTTGAATCCATTTTGGTGGAGCAGGTCACATATATTCTTAATATTGGGCCGAGAGGTATCCCAAACAAGGCGCATGTACCATGTGAAACTAGAGGTCAAGGTCATTGAAGGCCTTAATTCAGTGCGTTATAAGTCTGGACTATTTTCAAGATAGAGCAAAATCTGGGCTATTTTCAAGCTGGGCAGGAAAGGGAGTGTTAAAAGTGCATTAGAATAGTTGGAGATACATTTTAATGCAAGTATGAGCATCTACCTGGACAATTTATTGGGTTGCACTTTGTTCAAGATATAATATTATATATTTGTGGTGACCAGTGGTAACTCTGGGGAGTCATTAACCCTCTACCTCCTGCAAACTGGCAGGGGTTTTACCTTCTCAAAGGTGTGGCCTGAAAGCTGAAAGGTGGGTGCTGACAGCCTGACACTGTACAGACAACATTCATCTCAACCACAACTTTTGCATCAATATGTGAGGATAAATAAATTTGCAATACAGCAAATGTCTTTGTTCCAGGTTGTGATGAGAATTTCAACAAGACTAGTAACAAAACGGATACAGAGACAGAGAAGCCTTGCGTTCGTAAGTATTTCTTTCCATTCTTGAGACAATTTGAATAATATAGGGCTGCCATATGACTCTTCAGAAATGTTTCAAATACTTTATATATATGTAAATGATGTACATCAAATTCATCAATACATCCTAATGGCACATTTGAAGCCAGACAATCCATATCGATTGACCCTATTATACAGGGGTTAAGGTCAAAATGGCTTCGAGTCAAGTAACTTTGATTTAAAAGTCTTTCAGAAAGAGCCAAACAAGTTGATAAAACATGTCCTTGTTATACTTTGTTGTCTACAACACTGCTGTGTACCTCTTGTAAAGGAGTGGTGTTCACCACTGGAACACTGCTTTTGGAAGAGTATGTTTGCATTGCCTATACTTGATATTGAGATTGGCAGTCTAATTGGTACCCAACTCTTCGCAGTATTATCCGCCACTGTATTTCTGCCACCCAACTTGAATTATCCTGTTTCTACTACGTCTGGATTATCTTATAGTATTCCGCCCTAAATTCCGTGGTTGGCAGCATGAGCAGCCAAAGCCTTTTGGATAATTTATGTACATATTGTAAATAGACGTTGGAGAACTTTGTATTACGAGTTTACTAACTTTTTTTCATCAAGTTTAATGTTGTTACTATGAGTGATACAAATTGTGGGACACTTGACTCATAACATATTATGTATGTATGTATCTGTTCACATATCTTGTGCACGCGCATATATCTTGACATTTGAACTCGATCTGAGCATAGAGGTGTGTTAACACCTGCGTTCAGAGTTTATAGACATTTCAAAGATTCAGTGCATGGTAATAAAATTATTCCAAGCATTTTATGGACTTCTTGCAACAATCATCAAACACGACCTCTTCTTGGAAGAAGCAAATTTGACTGCAACAACTGCTCTACTTTAAAACGTTAAAGTGGCATGAGAGGATAAATTTTCTCATCTAAATACATTCCTACATGCAAAAGTGGATATTATATTTCCAAAAGTGTCTGAATTTATATCTTTAAGTCCACTACAACTCAATAATTCCTTGTAACAGCTTTGACACATATGATCCTAATCTGTTAACAAGAGTTACAATAGCATTGCTGTCAGATTTTGGTGACCACTGAAATGATTCTTGGTATCTTTTAAAGTCAAATTTATTGCCTAAAGTTTATCTTCTGACCTTGAAATTTCACAGAGAACCAAGAAAATATCTATTCTATGGATAGCACTGGCTTTTTGTAGGACTTTTTCTGAAATATTATTCATCCCCCCCAGTGGCGTAACTGGGGGGTCTCGAGCGGGGGGGCACCTGGGGGGGCACGCGATCCTCTGGGGGGGCACCCTCCATACTAACTGTATATTTTAGCCAGAGTTGGAAAGTTGATATGGGGGGGCACCTGGGGGGGCACAGGTCCAATATGGGGGGGCACGTGCCCCCCGTGCCCCCCCATAGGGACGCCACTGATCCCCTCATGCCACTTTTAAATTAACAGTCTCACTAACCCTTAACCGCTTCTGATTGTAGCATACACAAGACGAGGCAATGCAGACGGGGCGCAATGCCACTTCCCATTTCTTTACAAAGGAAGCCAGTACTTTTCTTGTACGAATGCTGATCACAGTGCCTCCTGGTGTAGTGTCGTGCCAAATTACGATGCTCAGAAGGTTTGGGGGCAATGCGCTGGTGAGTTGTTAATGATATTCCTGTTAATGTTATTGTTTACAAACTTGAATATATACAGTCAGGGTGTCATAATAGTAAGTAAGTCAATACACAGACTATCTAAGTCTGCTTCTGTGTTCAATAACTTCAACAAGAATCTTCAATTCTAATAGACTCATTCTTGTGGCTACAATCCATCAGGGCCAATGTGGCAGTCTGTTCTTGAAAGGAAGCCCAAGAATAGTCACAGATTCGAGAAAACTCAATGGTTCCATTTCTGTTGCAACTATTATTGATATTTTGTGGGTGTGTACCATGTTTTGTGGAAAACCCTGCTCTTCCATTTTGGAAAAATAAAGGAAAATTGAAATAATGATTCCAAGCAATATCATGATCTTTCATTTGATCTATTGTCACCAATTATTTTCTCAGTAAGATTTCTGTAAGATCATTAAGTCGATGCGTTTGAAAATTAACTTTCAAAAAACTCATTTTACTGATTTTTCTGCATTATTTCAGGATGTGAACCATGTGTTGGTGAGTTGTTTTTTTTAAAGTTTGGTAATGAGAATAATTACTTCTATTCTATGTTACTAATTCTATGTCATGCTCACTATTTAGCTTCTCTACAACATGTTCTGTGTTTGCTCTATTCAGAGACGACCATATTAGGCAATGGAGGAGAAAAGTCCTGCGCCATTCCATTTGTTTTTGAGGGAAAGATATACAACAGTTGCACCATGGCAAAACACAACACATTTTGGTGTGCAGTCACCCCCAACTATGACACCGACCAGTTGTGGGGAGTTTGCAATGGAGGTGAAGTTTTAATTTCGCTTTTTTAATTATAATAATGTCTTCTATGGTACTCTAGTAAGATCTCAAGGCATTCTATTTTGTGACGAGGCTAAATTCCATGTTCAAGTTCTTTATTGGAAAATATAATTATTACGAAATACATAAATCAGGTAAAAATTATTAATATCACATTTTTCCCATTGTCATGATACAAAAATTAAATTGTATATATTGCTGTATCAGCAGTTCGGCTGCAAGATGCTCTGGGTCTGGTTTTTGCAAGCTCAGAGCTACGATTTAGTTGAGGAAATAGTTTTAAATGCAATCTCTCCCTCCTATTCTTTAGCTAATAACGTCAATAAAGTAGTTGATATTGCAGTAACCTGTAAACGGGTTCCTTATTTGAGGTAAACTATGGTGTAAGCATTATTTTCTATATTTAATTTTAATTAGGATGTGATGATGATGAGCCCTCTGAAGACTACACATATAATGAAGATGATGGCGATGATGATGAAAGCGAAGAAAGCAGTGGAAACAGTCCCAATGGATTTGTTGTTAGTGCCGTGTCTTGCAGGGGTATGTGTTTCAATATATATAATACCTGAAAAACTATGCTATATACTTAAACGATTCATTCAGAATCCCCATTATAATTGCAATTATCTACACTGGTTGACAGAGTTAAATGAACTGAATTGATCCAGCAATGATTGATATGCCTTTCAGAAACCAGTTCAGTTGTTTTCATTTATATTTAAAGCTGTGATGAAAATATTTTATACAGTAATACAGTAACTGAACTGTTTATCTATTTAGCTTTCTATGAGGAACTCCCTGGTATGTTATAGGTGTTATAGTTTTGTCTTGTTATATTTTGTGATCCTTGAATAAATTTACCTTATACACGTGGAAATACAGCTAAAAAATGTATCTGTTTATAGAGGCATGTTCATGATGTGTTTGGAGATGTATAGTTGAGCTATAGAAGTTTTCACAAATTGCTTGCGATTGAAATGCTTTATTCTTAGCTGTTGTGAAAGAAAAATGTGTTATGTAAATTATGAAGACATTTGATAACAAGAAAAGTACCCTTAAAAAAGGGTACTGTATCGATCTTATGATGAACCTGAGAGTATGTGGCATGTTATAAAAGGTTCTAATATTATAAAGTGGGCATTAATTTCTATGAAAAAAGTACCCATAGAAAAATTCCAAAGCCCCTCCCCTTGTTTCATGAGAATATTACATAACCATGCAAGGATGCATGTATAAGAAATAAATAAACTTCTGTTATGTAAAACCACCTGTATGGATATTAGGAAAAATACCCCCCCCCCAACATAAAAATCTTGAATCTGCCCCTGGTTTGTTGTTGTGGTCTGGGATTTTGCAAATTTGCATTTTTGCAGCGTAATGCGCCGAAAAGCTTTTTTGCGAAGTTAATATTGCAAATAGAGCAAAATGAATAAGTGCATTGAATTCGGGGGAGTTTACTTGATATATGCAGGTTTTTAAATTTTGAAAATCGGACGTTTATTAAGGTTTTTAGGGCAAGTTTCACATTGAAAATGATGTACACAATCTTTGATGACGTTTCACACGGAAAAAGTTTCACACTAGATTTTCCTAACCTTGATGAATCGATTCACTGTTAAGATAACTTACATCACAGAGGAATATTCCTCTGTGCTTACATATAAGTTTTTTTATAGGTTAAGACATCGATACAAAAAAAGATAATGTTCATTTCATATTTCTATAAGGTGATGCGCTGATGGCTGTTGACATAGTACTTTTTTTTGGAAATAATTGGTCTGTTCCTAGTTTTGTGAAAACTTTCATTTATGGATTACTAGAAATGCCCATTGTGACAAAACAGGGTATTTAAAAGCTGTGTGTAGTTAAAGTTAGGCAATTTGGTGCAAAAAAATGTTGGAAAACATAATTTGGGACAAAGGAATTTTGGAAATTGGAAAAAGCAATAGCCCAGTCCCCTCAGGACAACAATGTTAAGACCGTGTGCAAATTTGGAGGTCATGGTTCAAAGAGACGTCTCGTAGCAAGGACCAAAGCATCTAGAAAGCTTCCTTAAGCAAACAACACCTTGGCACTTATAAAGATCCTAATAATAGTAGTAATATTAATTTCATTTCCTATTTGATGATCAATTCAGAGCTCACAGTGGGAGGCAATGCAAGGGGATCCAGATGCCTCTTTCCATTTTTGTATGATGGACAAATCTACCGCAGTTGTACCGCAGTAGATCACCACAGAAAATGGTGTGCTGTGACCTTTCATTACGACAGGGACCGATTCTGGGGAAATTGCATTGGTGAGTCATCCTATTGCATATGCCTAACTGATTTTTTCCCCTTCATGCAGTTTGAAGCTCAGTCGGAAACATGATATAAGGCATTATTATGATTTTGTAATTTTTTCCCTCATCATAATTGTTGAATTTGACTCGGACAGTCAACGTTAACAGATCATGTTGTACTCTTTTTCATTCCTCCAGGGAAACCCGCTTTTATCAGTGATATCTACAATAATCATTATGCTTTTCATTGATCTCTGTGATTGCTTCCGTGATCAATCGAGATTATAAAATTATGAGCTTATATGAATCTTCATGTTTTACCAGATAATTGTTCACCAATGATAACTTCCACATGAAATCATTCAATTTAATTGATTTATAAGGTTGTCCTGTAAAAGCCTCAAGGTTGGTTCGAGATGATGCCCAGCTTGATGGGCCTGGTTCAGATTCTGATTCCAATTCTGACGAAAGGTTACCACTGAAATTGAAAGGTGGGTTTAAGTTTATTTAAAATTGCAATTACTATACTTCAAGTACATTATAAAATAGTCACCTTCAATTAAATTGAAATTATAACAAAGTTATGATATGTACACGTATCATATAATTCTTTTTTTTTTCACCAGGTGATGACACTTTTGACGAGAATAAAGGGGTTACATGCACAGGTAAGAATGATTAAATATTAATATATTTCCTGAGTTGTTGTTTTTCGCAACTATTATCATCACAAAACCTAAATAGATAATAATGTGAAAATTAATATCTCTTTTAGCTGACATACATTCATTCAATGATGGAAGCCTAGATGGGGCCACCCAGAAAGCCAGCAATGTCATCAAATGGAAGAATGTCTTTGGTAACACACCAACCAATGGGACTGGACCAAGTTTGTCACGTGACTACCTACCCATGACTGCGTTTACCTATGCCAAGCTTGACAGGGCTTTTCTAGGTTTTAACAAACAGATAGATCTGATCGTCCCAAGTAAGTGGCCTTTTAGTTTCTCTTTTTAAAGAAAAGGAAAAAAACACATGTTATATTCTATCAATTGAGTTTTGTGTAATTGTAAAGGAGATATATGTAGTTTCTTGTGTCTAGCATCATTAAAGATTAGAATATCAACGCATGAAAAGGTTTAAACAGCTTTTTTGACAGGAATATAGAATTGGGTTGCCGACAACAATGTTGTTGTTAAATTTCTACTGCACCTCTAGGATGAGTTAAAGTCATCTTCGTATCATATTTAGTTAAAAATCTGACGTATATATATATGCTGGAACAATCCTTTAACCTGAAGGACCATATATTGGGAATGTCAATTGTAACCAATGCTATCTCGAATATTCGATGTCGTTCATGTTATGAAACATTGCAATTAGGGAAAATGAGATTTTAATTTACCACAATTGCAGAGAAAATCCTGATAAGAATAAAAATGACAATTCATTTAAACACATTTTTCAAAAATTATTTCTGGTAAATATGGCTTAAAATGTTCTAATAATGTTCAGCTTTTTTACAAGAACTGTTGACCCATTATCTTATGCTCTAGTCTGTGTAATCTTCTTTCAGCATCAGAAGAAGGAAGGTACATCTATGCTGAGATGTCTGCAGGTGATCCAGGCACGACTGGCTCTGTCACTTTCACTGCACCACATGGAGCTCTGTATTTGAGATTTCATTACCACATGACCGGCAGACAGGTATGGTTTATGATATTGTGTTCCTATTTGTGTTTTATGTTTATGACAGGTCCTACAGTGTTCCAAAACAATTTTTGTCTGACCATGGTGTGGAATTTAGGATTTTTGCATAATGTACAGTTACTGTAGTAAAGAATGGTGTACTGGTTTAGCCTGTAAAAGATCTTTAGTTGAGTTTTGTTTACTACTGTACCTGTAAGAGTAAGTCACTTTGCCAATCTTTTGCTATCAAAAGTTTAACCTATGCATAGCTATCCTGAACTGTCCATTGCAATTCCGATGTATGCTGAGATCCCTGCTTTTAGCAACAGTGGATATAGAGAATTAGAGGAAAGATGGGGTTAGTTTTTCCTACATTTAGCTTGGTACTGGAAAGAGTAGATAGCCATTAGCCAAGGCTATGTTAGAATGGTTTTGCCAAGCATTTACATGTATGTACACTGCTAAGGTGCTATCTTAATTATATTACAGTTATACCTGCGTTATAAGACCCCCTGTTGTTAGACCAACTTGCCTTATGTGACCGCCATCCTCCCACTCTAAGTAGTACTTTTAGTGCATTTTGCACCCCCACGAGAGACCACATCATGACCACAGAAGGGGTGGTCTTATAACGCAGGGACCACTGTAATGGTAACCCATATGTTCAAAGGACCCATATACGTGAAGTAAAACCTATCTATTTTTTTAGACAAGCAACTTTAAAAGGTTTGTACTGTGAACTATTTGTGACTGATTTCAGGTGGGCTCACTTTCGGTCGCAATTGACGATGTGGTCAAATGGAAGGTGGAAGGAGACCAATTCATTGACCTTCGAACCTCAGAGAATATTGGATACCCTAGCAGTTGGAGATTCGCGCAAATTAATCTTCCTTCTGGGACAACCAAAGTTGATTTTATTGCCAAGAAGGGAAACGGACCTCTTGGGGATATTGCTATTGATAATGTGGCATTCGCATTTACACCCCGGAGTACCCAACTCGGTAAGCATTAACCATGGCGATGATTTACCACCTTCTTGTGTTATTGTCGTCGGACAGTTGGAAAGCAGCTCTAAAAGCTTATTTTCAAGAAACATACTGTATGCAAGGAAGGTAACAATTCTGATGTTAGAATTCTAATTCATATACTTTCGTCATTCTGTTTTCTTTGCTCCAACCACACTGAGAAAATACAATGGTTCCATTTCATGCGTTGCAATGGATATTGAGATTTTCTTGAGAGTAAAATAGCTCAAATCCTGCTCTCTGATTGGCCCATAGACAGGAAATGTGGCTTTTTTGTATGTTTCTGTGAAACGTCATGATTTGCACTTATTTTAAAAAATTGCATAAACAATAAGAAAAATCCCGGTAACAAGCAACATCTTTACCTTTCTCGTGACCTATTATTATTGAATATTGTCATAATTTTCAACTGATCCATACTATTTGCTATTGTAGCCTCTTTCTCAACTGCTTGTCCAACTGGTTTCTTCCGTTGCGGAGATGGCAACTGTATCCCTCAGCGATTCATTTGTGACGGAATACGACACTGTGGTATTTCTGAGGATGAAAGTGGTTGCCCCGAATGTGAGTATGATTATCAATTAATTAATTCATTTTTGAAAGTTTGAATATTATGAGTACAAAAATAATACAAAAATATTGAAAATTATCTTTTATCCCAAATAGATTTTTGAAACATGAACATAAGAATTCTGATAGGTGGCGTCCTTGTCTAAATCTAGGACTCCATCCCCTCTGGTGTTTTCTTATAACATTACTCCTAATCTAGTTACGCATTGCTTGTTTAGCTGAATTGCCCTTACTCCCTTGTGTTGGTATTCGTATCAAATTATAAATGCTGGGAAAGTACGAGAATCCAGATATTGGCAATATTTTCATCAGTTGCAGAGTATTCTCCTATCATGTTACGTTATTAGTCCACACGTTTTAGCAGCAGGCAATTGTCGAAAGGGGTTATCAATGTATTGTCTTGACAGGAGAAACAAGAAAATTAGTCTTTCATTCTCCTTTGTAGCTGCTTGCCAGCCGGGTTTCTACGATTTGTGTGCAGATCGACGATGTCTTCCCGCATCAGCCAAATGTGATTCAGTTGTTGATTGTGACGATGAAAGTGATGAAATGAGTTGTGGTAAGTCTGTGTTTTCAGGTGTATCTATATATGATATGTAGATTTGTGTCTTCAGAAAAGCTGTTACTGTCTACCAACGTCTGGTAACTTTGTAATTCACAAAGTTAATGCAAAGTTTGCAAACACTTTTAGTTTTACTGACAATTTCAAGTTGTCCGCTTCCAAATAGATAAGTGAAAACATTATTACTCAGTATTTCTAAATAAATGAAAAATCTATAATTAGTAATGAAGAATTTTGCTTAAAACTATTTCATGATTTGGGTTACTGCTTCTCCTTATTTTTATGTATTCATCGGACTAATCAGATATTTTTATTTTCGTAGGTGTAAGATCAACACAAACTACTCCGACAGGTATGTGATGGAATCCTAAATTTTTGCATTTCCTTAGAATATACGCAATTTATGCAAAATAATAAATCTATCGATTCTTTTTCAGTTTGCAATGGATTCAGATGTGCTGATGGGTCCTGCATTGCATCTCACTTTCAATGTGATGAATTGGATCACTGTCCAGATGGCTCTGATGAAATATGTACAAGTTGTGAGTTATCAATTTATGATATTTTCATGAAAACTGTTTTTAAAAATATTACAGTGATTCCATTAACTTGCAATTACTTGTTTCCTTTTATCTCTCATCACCCATTTCAGCTACTGCCCTGTTCCATTGTTCCTATGGCCAAGTTCTTACAATTCCTCAAAACTGTGATGGGACTCCTGATTGTTTTGATGCCTCTGATGAACAAAACTGTGGTAAGTTTGAAACAATATTATATTCTATTTTTGTTTATGAATATTTCTTTATATATGTTGTACGTCATATGTTGTATTAATGCTATTGATGATGTACATATTTTAGCCCTAATTGACGGCTACCAAACTGCTGTTTATAACTTAAGTAACAAGTACACCATGAAAATACATATATATCAAGTTGCACAAAGGTGGTCAAGTCGTCTTCCTGGGGACATAAGTCAGAAGTAAAATCTAAATAATTGTTGTAGAGGGATGTGCGATTCAACATATTCTTTATTCAATTCTTGTTTACAGGGGAATGTGAAGACCTCACTATAGTGTGTCAGGACTTCTGTGTTTCTCCAAATCAGATTTGTAATAATTTTCCTGACTGTCCTAATAAGGGGGATGAAAGTGGAGATTGCAGTAAGTAGTATATAATTATGTGAATGTTTAATTTGCAATTGACTTAGTGTGTGTATTTCTATCTACTTCATTCTGTTTTAGTCTGGTTCAAACAGCTTTAGATTTTTTTGGCATGGCATGAATTGACTTTGACTTCATTCCTAATCTGGCCACCAGGGAGTTACTGTAGTGTTAATATATCAATTAGAGCAGCATCCTTGTGTATGTATCAGGTTGTTATTTGCTTAACTTCATTACCAACAGTACCTTTAAAAAGCTTCTACTGGGATGAAGAAACTTTGCTTAAATTTCTTCCGGGGTAAATTTGGACAACAGATTATGAAAAGAATTTTCACCAACCTTTTGAATAACATGAAATAATTCTGCCATCACGAATTAGTTTCAGTTATTTCTGTTATTGTTTGTAAATATATCAACTGTCAAGTATGAATTTCCCTGCTATACAATTTCAGTATGCCGAGGAGATCAATTTCTCTGCGACACAACAAAATGCATTTCCAGGGAAAACTATTGTGATGGAATAACCGATTGTGATGACAAGAGTGATGAACCAGACGGATGTAGTGAGTAGAATTCATTTATTATCATCGGTTTTGTTGTTAAGCTCACAGCTATTCCTTCTTTAGCATGGAGTAGAATGTCTCTCCTACAATATAGTAACCACCTGCAAAATTTACCTAAACATAATTAAAACATTATTGGGGATGTGACTTGACTCTTGAAGTTCAGTTGTGCGTTCACTCGAAACAATTGTTGAAACCTCTGCTGAACTTCAAGTTTAAAGTTGTCAGAAACTAGTAGCAGGTCAGTGACCCTTGGAATATCAAGTCTAGTGGCTATCTAAACAGTTAATCTTGCAAATGTTGAAGGGGTTGTAAAAAAAATCCTGCTCTAAGCTGCTAAGTGAAAACTGAATAGTGATTTCTGCATTGTGAGCACCTCTTTTTGCTGCTGTGAGGTCATTTTTCAGTGAGGTAAGGCCTCAGTTTCAGATGCATTTTCTACAATCTTCTCAGTTATGGGGTAACAATATATTTGCTTGTTTGCAATCTAGATGTTGCTTACATATCATCTGGGGTAATTGGGACAAAACAAAAACATGAAGAGATTCCTTAACAGCCTATGGGGAAATTTTCACAAAAGAATGAATGACCTGACATAATTTGCCACCTTTAAACATTTCCAACATTTTCAATTATCTGCCACTTTCCAGAATGCTCCCCAATATTCCACATGACCTGTGGGGATGGAACTTGCCTTGGTTGGTCAAAACGATGTGACTCTGAAAGACACTGTTCAGATTATTCTGACGAAATTGGATGTGGAGGTAAGAAATATTTCAACAAATAAGAACTTTTCAAGAAATGAACACCTAACGTCACCTATAAGAGGAAGAAACATTTGATCAATGATATTCTTTTAACACAGACTGCAAGGAGGGCTGGAAGAAATGTGACGTTGACTACTGCATTCCTTCTTCCCAATGGTGCGATGGGATTTCTCACTGTCCTGATTCAAGTGATGAGAGGGTCAATTGCAGTGAGTCAATTTCATTCCAATGATAGATAGATAGATAGATAGATAGGGCTTGTAGCACACTATTGTGTACACATTTTGGCCACCGATGATGAAAAATGAAAGATGTTGAACAATTAAGTACTTCTTATATTTTGATAGCTAATATATTAGGAAAACTAAATCCAGAAGGATGGAGCTTAATGAGCTTTCATTGTTCCATAATATGGGGTGGATCGGTTCACTGGGGTGAATCGTGACAGAACTGGAATATGGTTTATTTCTTCAAAAAAATAACTACTTCCACTTAATCCAGGAAGTTATTTTTTGGAACTCTTATAATACACATACTGGAGTACATTTTGCTGGGGTTTTACATTTCTAACTGCAGGCAGTGAGGAGCTGCACCTTAAGCTTCGTCATCCAAATATTTAATTCTCCACAGTTGGTCAAAACACTTGTGCCACAAAAGGTATAGGTATTAAAGCCACCAAACCACCAGGAAACGTTCATGATATAGTGTTGACCAGCTTTGGAGAAAATGGTAACCATAGCCATAACAGCATTGACTATGCTCAACAAAAACCAAGCCAAAGTCAATTTTAGTGTTATTTTTGGATGAAAGTAAATTATTAGTAAATGCACAAAAAACTAAATTGCGGGTCAAGTTATATGAAATGAATAATGAAAATGGTTAAAACATAGTGGAAAATCAATTTAACCTTTTAAAATTGATAAATGATGATTAAACACAATATATTGCGATATCGATAAATTTACTGAAATTAACAAGAAATCATGTGATATAATATAGAGATGAAGGTATCAAAATAAGGAAATTCTGTTCCAAAGCAGTTAGAAATAGTTCTAGGAACCAGATTATTAGACATAGGACTTGATTTTGGATTTTGGGTCTTGGGTTCTGTTCCAAGTTAATAGCAGATTTTTGACTCTCCCAAAAATATCCCAAGTAATTTTCGTTTGAACATAAATGCATGGTCCATTGAAGAAAATAATTCAAATTGGCAGTAGTGATATTGGATTTAATCCAGAATTACCTGTCTATAGCATAATTAGGAGAAAAATATGGTTTTTGAAAATTTTCTCTCATTTATCATATTTTTAAAAATATGCTAATTTTGCGCATAATTGAGTTCAGATTTCTCTCCAAAAAATTTTTTTGGCGTCTTAGATATGTTTTCTAATGACTATTCACAAGTATCCATGCTATTTACACAACCAAGGTGATGTAGCAGCAAGAAGTGTAGGTTTTAAAAAACGCGACGTACTTGTGAACGCACTAAGATCAGCTCTAACAAATTCAATATGATGGTTAGAGACTCAATATTTTGTCCAGTATCGCAGTTTGATGTACAAATATCTGTAAAACAATTTCAACCTTGTCCCTAAAGGTTTGACATCTAAACCTACGAATTTGTAAAATGCGACGTACTTGTGAACATTTGCATAAGCAATGCAAAAGTATCCTAAATGTGCCCTTATAACAGTCTCAGGAACTGAAGAAGTGTTGGTCTAGAAGAGGGATACTATGGGGCTTCCACGCAGCCATTAGCTATATTCCATATATAAAGCATATATATTTCAGGAGAGGTCAAAAGTGCATGTAAGAAAATTAATTGTTTTCAAACTATGTGACATCTTCATGTAAAAAATTCTCTTGGCGAACGCTAACACTGTAAAACCATAATTTTTTTAGCTAAATATGTTCTTGGTGCTTCAGTCTGTGATACTGAACCAATTATTTAATTTCAAAAATAGTCAAAATATCAAAAGCATCACCCTTTATAAGCAGTACTATTTGAGAATGAGCTATAAACAAGGGGAAAAAGGCGTTTTTTGATCAGAATTTTGATTTATAGTGATAGGCGAATCAACGAACACATAGCAAACCATATATTTCTGAAAACTACACATTCTCCTCTAGTCACTCAGATACATGCCATGTCCAAATGACATATCATGTCATAATAACGAGCTTTCCAGTCTGAAAAAAAGCCACTGTACACAATACCATGCTACAAGCCATAGATAAGGTAGTGCATTCCTATAAGCCAAGTTCTGGGTGCTCAGGAAAAAATTTCTTACAGTCAAGATGTGGTATAGATAGTATATATGTTGTGTTTGCTCCTGATTTACACTTACCATATATGATAAGTATGCGATCAGAAACAAGGTCATTAAATGTCAAGTCAAAGATCATTTATTTACGAGGATCGAAAATCAGGGGATTTTCCTTTTCGTGGCCAACTTATAAAAAAAACTTGTAATATTAAATTGCTGCATATGCCTTCTTTTGGGTTTTGCAAATTACATGTGTGTCTTCTTTCTTCTTTTCCAGCTTGTGAAGCGACCCAATTTGCCTGTGGTGATCGTTGTGTCCCTCTCAGTGATCGCTGCAATAAACAGATTGATTGCAGTACTAGCCTTGATGAGATGGGATGCAGTAAGTACCTTCTTGTTGACTTTCATAATGTCATTCCTTGTTATAGTATAACCTAGTGATAATAGTTAAGAAAGACTTAAGAGAGGTTGTACACCTGTTTTGATCTTTCTAATCCTTATCTTACCCTTGCTTCTAAATTCATATTTAAAATACTGGCCAAAGTCCTCTTATCTGGCTTTAAAAATATGTTATTCAGAAATGATCTGTCTGTCTTTTGTAAGTCTTGTTGCATTAACTTTTCCATTGTAGCTTGTGCACACAATGAAAAGCCATGCAAAAATGGTGTCTGCCTGGAAGAATCCAAGTTTTGTAATGGAGTTTTTGATTGTGAGGATTCTAGTGATGAATTCCAATGTAGTAAGTTTATATTATATTTTTAAATTATGTCTCAAGTGTAGTATCCGACAGTAAGTTACCTCCCTGAATGAATAAGTCAGAGGATTGGTTTTATTTTATCAGTGATCAGTTGCTTACACTTATCCAGCCAATCATGGTGTTTAGCCAGTTTTGGAGGGCACTCTCAAGTTGTATATGCAGTTGGGCTGAGACTACTGAATATTTATTGTGTACATGGTGTATTCAAAATCATCTGTAAGCATATTTGGCCATGGTATCTCTTGACGAAATACATTTAATTTGAGTTGTTGAAAATTCTATTTAAAGTGAGTGCAGTTTTTGCAGCTCTCTCTAGGGCATATTGCTTTATTCCCCTGGATATATTTACATAAATGAACTTATATAACATTGTTAACTATCACATTGCAGAGTGTAGTGTGGGCCAGTTCTCTTGTTTCAACGGCCTGTGTATTGATGCTGCTTGGAGATGTAATTATTTCGATAACTGTGGAGACGAATCGGATGAAATCGGATGTCGTAAGTGCTTTTTATCTGGTTGGTTTATTCATACTCATTTTGTTTCATAAGAGGTTGAAGCAAATTGTCTTTTTTGGTCAAGTCGCAGTATGAGTAAATTTATTGGGTAGGTTAGCTATGAAGGGTTTGTTTTGCCCTCTCAGCACAGTTTTGCCTCAGAAACTAGAATTTGTCATTAAAATGAATGGAGAATCTTCAATGAAATACTGGCATCATCGCACCCCAGCCCGTACGAATATAGTTTTTTGCCGTGATGGGTATAATGATTGATTTAGTGAATTATTGGCCAGTTTGCTTTTTTGGTTATCAATTTAAGTCGAAAAGATCTGTTCACTTGGAATTTGTGAATTTCACTGTTTATAAGTTCCGTTGGTTGTTTTGGTGGTGTTGTTTTGGGGATAACTGTATCCAAAGCCACTAAAATTGACATCAATGGCTTACTAAAACCCAAAGATAGTATATTGAACATCAAACTGTCTTGCTTATTCCAGCATGCCAAGACAACGAGTTCATCTGCAACTCAACAGGTCGTTGTATTGCCAAAGAGTACCGATGTGACGGAGTCCGAGACTGTGCTGGGGGAGACGATGAAGTTGGATGCAACCCTAGAGGTCCAGGTAAGAATATTATAAAATTCTGCAAAGTTTATAATTTTATAGAAGTCAAGATATTGATCTGACTGACAAGTCAGTCTGCTGTTACAGTATTGGCAGACAAAGGGAGTGATGCTGCAGACTGGTAAAATTCAAGTTGAAATGGGTATCAAACATGCTTTTTGGTCAGTGGGACAGTTAGCCCATCAGGTAGCCTGGCTATAGAGTGCTTCCAAATTCAATTGGCGTCATTTTGAGGGTTCTATAACATATTTTTGCCAGTATATAGCCCAAAAAGGAGGCGTATAACTAGCTTACACCTCAAGCACTTGTTTAAATAGACCCTTAATACTGAAGATATCTTGTAAATATTCTAAAATCTTTTTTATTATTTTCAGTGTCCTGCCCAGCCAACCAAATTGCTTGCAACTTCACCTGTGTTTCAAATTCCTATCGTTGTAATGGTAAGGTGGACTGCACCAACATTCCTGCTGGCTCGGATGAAACTAAATGTGGTGAGTGACCAATTTTCATTCAGAAATTTCCTTCTGAAAAAATAAGGCGTTTATACAAACACTCTAACATGGCCCATGTGAGCCAGCATCTTCCCCATTAGATCAACCTTATCTGGTCAATTCCACCGTGACTTTGGGACAATTAATGTATTTTCCATCTTAATAGTAGTCAAAATTTACTAGAAGGAATCAGAGGAAGGTATTGCTGTTGTGCCATTTTGTTGCTGTGTCCATAAAGTTGCAAAAAAATTATAAAAACATCCCTTGAATTTGATTTTTAGTTTTGATATGAGGTCAAATATGCTCTTGTGACTGATGGGACTTTTTTGACCACCGCTTTTTTTGAGTTTACTGAACTTGTAATTACTATCTCAGTTCACATGCCACAGCTTCTTGTCATAGTGCATTGTAATTGTATTGAGATAAGCTTTCAAATCAGGCCCACATTTAGACTGGTGGATCAATTGTTCTCCATCAGCACCTCATTCATTTTGTGACTGATGGGACACCTCTTTGTGACTGATGGGACAGTATCTCAGAAGTATTTAATAAAAGACTTTTCATTCATATTATTGATAAAATATGCTGTTATGGTAACACAATGATTCATCAGAAAAGTATGCATTATCAATGTAATACATTTTATAGGTTCAAGATAGCAAATTTTGAGATGTACAGACATGAGGTATTGTATATATTTGCAGTAATATATTAAAACAAATTTGACCTTAACTTCATGAACCTGATGATATTTTACATCTAAAATAATAGTGATAGCCATGAACAGCAATATAAGATTGTTTTATCGGCCTTTCCGTATCCTTCATTCAGTTGCATTTATCAAATGAGCATCTGGCATGAAAACATGATTTTATCTAAGCTGTACCAACTGATATGAGTCTGTTCAATTAGTTCAGGCGTTGTGAAACATTTGGTTGTTTTTATTATTGATGACATGAAATCTACTCTCACAAATTTATATTTTTATGAGTTGCTCAGTCTGTATTCCATATAAACTTACCTGACCGTTATGTTCTTATATTCCTTTCAACATTAATAGACCCTGGCATACAGGTCAGTGACAAGTCTTCCATCATCAAAAAATGTACGATGCTCCAAGTGGGATTTTTGTGACTTTAGGCACAGGATTTCAGTACTTTTTTTGTCCTAAGAATTATTGGAAATTAAAAAGGACAATCCACATTCATTTATGTGCAGTTTTGCACAAAATAAGTATAGGTTATTCACCTAGGGAGAGGCAATATGTGATTTATCCAGCGAGGGCGTTAGCCCGAGCTGTGATAAACACATATTGCCGATCCCGCGGTGAATAACCGGCTTATACCATAAGACAAAGCTGAAAGTTGTCATTTGTTGCTGTGTTTTTTTCACAGCTTCACTTATTATTCTCCCATGGGAGGATAACTGGACAACAAAGAATATGGGCTTTATTGCAGTGAAATACTGGCTCATGATTGGCTGACAGAGGTGTCGAGTGGTATAATAAAGATTAAATCAACAAGAATAAGTAATTAGCTGCTTGTGGTCAATTTATCACGTTTCAGCGTGACTGACGGGACAAAGTTTACACACCATTTGTCATACAAACGAGTGTGAATAACCTTCAAGGCAATTCATGTCCTGTTATCTGTCACTTCGTACTAGATAGCAATGACAAAATGTCTGCTGAAAACAGATAATTCACTGAGTGAGATCAATTTATCATGTTTGAGCGTGACTTCGGGACAATGTACAGGCAATGTCTTACATAAATGAAGTGTGAATCGTCTTCAACATAAGTGTCAATAAATATGTTTTCAAAACAACTGCCCAGTACCTTTACAAATCAGAAAAACATGACTTTGCTTTTCGGTGATGTATGTGTGATCAGTAAGAAGATAATAAGCAGCTGCTTCTTTCCATTTTCTTTTTGCCTAAAAATCTGAACAGATTTTACAAAAATGTTGATTATTTCCTAACGGAACATGATATCTGCAAAATTTAACTTGTTTTGCGCAGTAGAGACCATACTGGTTTGTTACTCTGAATGATTTGATGATCATTAAGATTTTAAAAAATGCTATATTTATTCTTTTCTTACAGTAAAACAACAGCCTGTCACCTTCCTGAGCAGTGTAACTTATGTGATTCATCTGGAGAAGGAGGGAACAGATTATGTGATTTGTTACGACCCTAAAGTTTGGACTGACCAATGGAGTCAGGCTGTTTGTATGCAGTTGGGGCAAGGGTAAATATAACCAGTTTTTCTTTCATAAATACCCAAGTTACCAGTTATACCAACTGTTCTCTTCACATATTTAATTTTTTTAAATGACATAAATAAAGGTGACACAATTTTTATACAATTAACACATACATATCTATGCCAACAAGATATCATTTTCTTTGTGAATAATTCTGAATACTTTCTTTTTTTCTTCAGACCATTAAAGAGTATGGGCGGAATATTTCTATTAAATGCAGGAATTACTGGAGACCTATTGTATGTGAATAGTCCTCCTGGTGATTTTTTGCAAAATTCTCTCATTTCTGGGTGAGTCAAAAACGTTTCTCTGTTTTGACAGACAAAATTAAATTATCTGACTTTACGATTGGAAAAAAGTTACCCTTTTCTTGAATATGATGTAGTTTTTATCGCAGCCTTTCTTTGTGAATAGTGTTATAAAAAAGGGTGGTCATATTTTACCTGTTTTAACATCTCTGTAAATATAATTCACACTTATAATTTGACTTTCCTCTTTAATTGCAGGAGTAATAATTTGTGCTCCTCCAGGCATGCTGTAGCTATTGTGTGTCATCCACCAGGTAATTTTTTTAACAACTAACTCTCTGCTTAACTCTTCTTAATGGTTTTTAAAAAATTTTTTGTAATTCGGAGTGGATACAAGTGATCTATATATATATATACATGGATTCGGCAGACTTAGAGCGACAATCTTTTCATTAAAAACTAACTAAAATTAGCTGTATTTACTAGTAGTAGATTGTCTATTTGCCATAACACAATATTAACCCGATTTTTCCATGATCTTTTTGTTATCAAGGAGCCGTTATTCCAGGTATTTTGACAAAAATGTTTTATTGTTGTTTTTGTCTGTGTTTGCACGATTCACTTTATCTCTTAACTTAATGGATATACTTTTATTGTGAGGTGTGCACATAGAAATTCATAGAATGGACATAAGGCTCTAGCAGAAGAAGCAAGCAAATCCACCATCTTGGAATTGCCTGGCAGCCTGGCATTTGGTAACCATGACGTCACCAATAATAGTGACGTCACTAGCAGTGATGTAGTCGAGGCCGGGACATCCGAGGCCAAGACCGAGACCGAGGCATGACCCTCCGAGGCCAAGGCGAGGCCATCAAAATATGGCCTCGAGGACGAGGCCGGTCCCGAGGCCACCATCACTCAACCAAAGACACCCGAGACCGAGGCAAGGCCAAGGATTTGGCATCCGAGACCGAGCCAAGGCCGAGGCCATCAAAATAAGGCCCCGAGGCCGGCCTCGAGGACGAGGCCGGCCTCGAGACCTCCATGTCACGTCACAATCAGCCAAACACAACATCTTGTTGCTCCTGTTGTGACGTCACAATTACGTCATGTCTCAAGGCAGTTCCAATATGGCGGATTTGGTGACCTCATCTCGAGGAGGTGTCATACACACGAGTGAAGTCACTGATAGAAATTGGCCTGTAATGGTACATAATTAGAAGAGTGTGAAACTAGGAATGTAAACAAAAGGCCTTGGTGGATTGACCACTATATTTAAGAGTGATTTAACCAATTTTTCCACAATACCTGCAGTGTTTCATGATCCTTGCAGTCATCTCTCACCATCTAGCACACTTGTTGGAGCTGACACATCAGTAGTTCCATAAAATCCATGAATTTGTACAGGTATTGCATTATCTCTATAGTGATGGGCCTCAGTACTCAGACTCACTGGGTTGGAACAGGGTCAATGCCTTAGACTGGACATGTGAAATTGCCAAAGAGGGCAGCACTGCCTAGTACTCTCCAGTTCATTGGTAATCTCAATGGCATGGGTCCTATGATTTTCTTGTCAGGCAGCTGACAGGCGCTGCCCTCTCTGGTAATTTCACATGTCCAGTCTAAGGGGCCGACCAGACGATAGTTGGGGGGGGGCTATGGACTTTACTCCCGGGACGAACTTTTTTTTTCGTTCGCGACGCGTTGACGAACAATTTTTTTTGCATGCGCACTCGCAACAAACTTTTTTATCGGAATTTTAACATTACGGTACCCTAGCTACAGGTGGAAACGAACTTTTTTTTTTATTTCCATGTGCTGAACAAACTTTTTTTTTCAGTGTCAATTAAGTGGGAAACAATCTTTTTTTTTCACCAAATATCCATAGCCCCCCCCCCAAAGATCATCTGGTCGGCCCCTAAGGCCCTGACCCTGTTCCAACCCAGTGAGTCTGAGTACTGAGGCCCATCACTATAGAGATAATGCAATACCTGTACAAATTCATGGATTTTATGGAACTACTGATGTGTCAGCTCCAACAAGTGTGCTAGATGGTGAGAGATGACTGTAAGGATCATGAAACACTGCAGGTAGTGTGCAAAACATGGTTAAAACATCATGTTCAGTCCCCAGAAGTTCTTTTGTTTACTTTTTTGAATGGACTTGTTTCAGACTCTGTTCTATTAGGTATGATAGCCCATATATATACAGGCGAATCCACCCGTGGTCATACAGCCTCATGTCCGTTCTATGTATTTCTATGGGTGTGCATTAGTATTGATAAAACAGATCTACCCCCCACTCTTTTTCGATGAGTGTGTCAGGGCACTTACAGCCAAATGAATATATTTCTTTGTGCACATGGAATACATGTATTAGAATTGTGTTATTGTTGGCCATGTTCAGTCTGAGAAATAGACAAATCATAATGTAGAATCTAACCCTGATTATGTCAGTTAAAAATAGTTTCATATTTCTCTGATTTCAGTGTTTTGTAGTATTATCTTTCCAAGTGAAGAGATAAGGCAATACACTGCGTAATATCAATAGCAAGCTTACAGTTAGCCCTACAAACGCCATGCCACTCATTTTTATAAAATTTTGATGAGAGGGATAGAAAAAAAAAATGTTTCACAGTCAAGATGTTTCGCCAACATATTGTTTATTCTTTTAACTTAATCATTCCAATTTCAGTATGTGGCCAGAGAGCAGAACACTTGAATATTCCCAATGCTCTTATTGTTGGTGGTGAAATTAGCCATCCTGGAATGTGGCCCTGGCAAGCGCAGATAAAGACTTTCGGAAGCCATCATTGTGGAGCAACGTTAATAAATGAAGAGTGGGCCATAACTGCTGCACATTGTGTTGTGTGAGTGTGAATTTTTATCTGGTTTCCTATTATCTATGTAAGGAGTGTTCCAAATTCCTAAAATACCTTAGCTTTTATTAATAAAGCAGATGCATATGTTTACCGAAAAACTGAAAATTTCCACAAAATGTGTTGCGAGATAATAGTTTCAGAAAAAATTCAAACCCTGAGAGTATCTTCGCCCTCCTACAGGAATAACCATTCCAAGTCTGCAAGTAGTTACTGGTCACTCAGACCTTCCGAGTTCACGGTCACTTTGTCAATTAGGAATGTTTCGATACCGAAGTAGGTTTAGTGATATCGGCACCAAAAAGCAGTATCAGTATTGGATCAGAGGCACTGCTCCATAAAGAGAGTTATTAACGGTATCAGTTATCGACAACAAAATACCAGCTTTGGTATCAGATCGGAAGTTGTTGAAAAATTGGATTCAGAACATCCCAGTTGTCACTTATAAAAGAAGAATATGTCAAGCATGAACATAATTTCTTTGCTACGGTTTGAGTAGTCAATAATATTGCAATTTAATTTTTCAGTGGTAAACAGCTCTCAGATTACATGATAACAGTGGGCAGCATTTATCGAACAAAGGAGGATCCACATAGACAAACAAGATACGTCAAATCAATAATTGTCCATCCTTCGTATAGTAACCAGACATTTGAGAGTGATATTGCTTTAATGAAACTTGGATTACCATTGACTTTAACGGACTATGTGCGACCGGCTTGCTTGCCACAATATCAAGAGGAGCCTGCGTACAGGGACGAGTGCCAATTGACAGGCTGGGGTAGTTTGTCTGACAAAGGTGAGTGTTTTGACATAGGTGTCATCAGTGATCTCTCTACACAGAGTCTACACTGGCTTTCATAATTGAATGAAACATTGTAGTTTTAAAGTAGAGGGTTAAAGGGCTTTTCAGGTTGAGAACGTGCACATTTTCTAAGAGTAAAAGAAGTTCTTCTGTAGACATAAATGATGTTCTTAAGATGCCTTTTTCGTTTGGACATTTTCTGATTAATGTCAGATGTCTTCTTCACACGTTTAACAAATGAGGCTGTTCAGGCTATATTTATCCCATCACAAACAATTTTCCACACCAGCAGGCAATAACACTTCTGACTGTTCTGACCATTCGCTGCCTTTGCACTCTCCTACCCTTTTCAGTCAACACCATGGAGGAATTTGAAACAATCATTTTTTCCAATATAGCAATATTTAGTGTTGAGAAGTGGGGAATTGAGGGTGAATTTGTGAAGGGAAGAGTGCGGAAGGATGGATCTGATGACTTGGGAAAACTGATAATTGTTTGGGTTGTACAGTAGATTCACATGTAGAAAATCTGCTTTATTTTTTTCTGAAGGGGTCACTCCAGAGCAATTGAGGGATGCAAGATTTACAATCTGGAATGACCTCCGATGCGCCTCGTACCATCCAAGCTACAAAAAGAACACAATGCTTTGTGCTGGGAAAACTAGGAACTTTGCCAGTGCATGTTTTGTAAGTATGCATTCTTTATAATTATTTGATAACTGTCTTGAATGTTAGCATGTTTCAGAAATGGAAATTTGGATATGACCCAGGCCTATTTACGGCTACCCCGTTGTCTCCTAACTCATGCACATGGCACACTTGTACAGTTGTGCATGTGATAAGTTACTCCTCTCAAAATGCGAAAAAAATGTAGAATCTTGCTTTCGTGACCTTCACATAGACCTGGGTTATCTAGAGTACTATACTGCACTTCCTGTAGAAGTGCCTAATAGTATTTGCCCTTTTCCCCCACATAAAGCCTTGATCATATTAGTACCCCCTCCAGAGCAATGAAATGATTGATTTAATTGATAATTTAAACGTCATGTAACTGCCTGTACCACAAATATGTGCTGGAAAGGGTGGGGGGCATTGTGGAGCCTACACTGCAAAATATAAGTGCCCTGATTCATAATTCAAGAAACACAAGACCAGTAAGGGGTATGATTATGTTTATGGAATTCATACAGTCAATACAGGCACCCCTTGGGTTTTAGGTGTAGTGGGATTCCATCAGGCCTTATACAGTATGTCATTGGACATGAACTCACACATTCAATTCAACAATATGTTATTTTAGGGAGACTCCGGAGGTCCCCTCGTGTGCCGGGATTCTAACGACCGATGGACTTTGGCTGGCATCGTGTCCTGGGCAGCTACCCCTTGTGCGGCGCCCCCTACCTATTATGTTCGAGTATCAGCGTACACCAAATGGATTAAGCAGATCATGAGTCAGAATGACTTTAAGTGATGCTGATGAACCTTACATTTTTGCCAATTTTGGGATAAGCTGTAACACAAAGAGAAATTCCTCTGTGGCTGTTAGAAAATGACTGTGATATTCTGTGTGGAAAAATCATTATAGGACACGGATTATTTGCTGGTTTTGATAAATGAATCCGTCAGCCTGGAGCCTGAAATTTGAAGGTACGCCTCATCTTGGGAAAAATTTATTTTAATTCCTTAGAATTCTTCTGCAGCGACTATTGTGGGAACTGCTGTGGTGACTAGCAGGATGCGAATGAAAGGCCAGTGAAAGTATGAATGAAGGTATCAACATATCACTGGTTGAAACTGAAAGGAATTAATCTGATCCTGACTAGACACCATCTATTTGGACAATTTGGTATTTCAATATACATATATTTTTCCCCGGTAGTTGACTTTTTTATATGTGAAGAATTTAAAATACATAAGTATGTGAACCAATTAACCATGTATAATTCTAAATATATGATGTGATTTGTGAGGGGGAAATAAAATACAGGTTGAAGTAAATGGTAGCAATCCAGACATATATATGAAGTAGAACTAAAACTGACCAGGTGATATCTTGCTGTATTTTTGCTCGCTATAGTCCTATTGAGGACAGATTTACAGTATTCGCTTTGTTTATATATGCAGTACATATATAATACTCTTTGTGATATAATAATTATTGATGAGATTATATTAGTGATGATACATTGTATATAAACTTGTTGTCCAAACAATTCAGTTTATTCATAATCAGGTTTCCATAAGTAGAATTGCCTATTTAACATTGAGTGGGTTCGAGGCATTTTTGATGTTATAATACATGCAATATATGATTCTGTTTTGCACCATTACCATTTAAGATAGATACATATAGGCTATGCCTACATTTTATTTTTGAGGAGATGCATCCTGTCTGGGATGCAATAACATGGTAATAGGCCTATATTTGGTCAGAAATATGAATATAAAACTTTTAAATAGTTTTGACAGTACTTAATAATGTAGCGTTTACAGGATTTGAAGATGTGATTTGAAGATGTGTGTGTGTTTGTATACATGCGGATGTTATGCGTAAAATTAGGCCGGCCTAAATTGATTTATAGCTTCTTGGATTGAAGAGACAACAGATTGTCTGCCGATGAAAAAAACCCCACTATTTTAACTTTAATTGACAGGATAAAATGTTGAAATAAGGGCTGCTTTATGTTTTCGTCTTGTCAACAAACCTTAAAAAAAGTATTTTGAGAAGATGTGAGAAGCTAAAGATCAATTTTGTCTGGCCTTATTATAAGGACTAATATTTGGGTACAGTGTGATATTTATAATTGTGTAACGAATGAGATGTGATATATATTGTATGCGTTGTCCATATCCACAGGAACTGCATTGGACGGGATCGCTTTTAGTTTCTAATTGTCATTTATGTTCTGTCCTTCACTTGGTGTATTTGGGTTTGAAACCGGGAATTTCAGATGCCCAGAATGCATTTATAGGGATCTTACCAGTATTAAATGTAGAAATTTCAGAATCTTAAGAGCAGATTAAGTCTAGCATTGGTTGTTTGTGTAATCCTAACCCTATATAATCGATATGGTCACTGTTGGTACATTGTCATGTCTGTGATGATAAGCCTACTCAAGAAGTTGAAGCAGGCATTTATACAACAGCCTTCTTGAGATCAGACATGATATTTTATAATCACAATTGTCTCAAAATTTATTGCACAGTACCTTCATCACCTAACATACCAGTGGAATAGCAGTTCCACAAAATTCATGAAAGATATTGGCATAACCCGATTAAGTTCCAATGGTTGTGACAACGCTGTAAACCTTAATGAGCAAAATAAATATGTAAATTGAGTTGAAAATGAATCGTATGTTATAGCAGTGATCCTGTGTATCCATATTTTGAATGTTTAGAAACGGAGCTATTGTAAATAAATTAACTAATAGTAACACTAAAGCTTTTATATTCTAATTTTTTCAACATCGTTTGGAAATGTTTAAAATGCATTCAAGAATGTTTATTCTATTCAGAAGTGGTGTTATGTGCTGCCTTGACATTAATGTTTGTATAATTGTTGATTATAATGCTATGATGTGTGTACTCAATGGCCAATATACAGTATATATGTGTGTATAAATCTAATTTGTTTACTGCCAGAGGACTGTGATAACATTTGTAGAAATTGTTGAGTAGACCTACTGTTGAAAAGATTATATCTTACAATGACTGATTGAACTGTATGTATTACTGTTGGTAATATTATTGAAAATGTTATACTCAAACTGACCTGACATTGCCAGCATGTAATCTGCAGGTTCTTGTTGGAACTTATGTTTTTGTAAAATTGGATTTTTAATCTGAACATAATGTTATGGTTCACTGAACTTGTTTGTGCAATAATAATTTCCCTTGTTTGATTTCTAATTAGTTTATGAATATACCATCACTTAAGGTCAGAGTCCGCGAAAAGTGCCGGTTTGCCAAAACCGGCAAAAATAGCGTGTGGCCGGCAAGAATAAAGTGGTTGCCTGCCCAAATGTCCGATGGTTTGCTTGAGAGGCAAAGCATTGATACAGCAGGCAATGCAATTAGCACAGGTCTTTGAATTGTCAAGTGCAATGAACAATAATCAATGAGTCAAATTGGACTCAAAAGTGTCAAATGGATTGCAATTAAACACAACAATAGTCAATAGGTCAGCAAATTGCAATTTGCAATGCTCAGCCTCAGTTGGTATGTTCCTACCATGTGCAGGATCTGAGGCCCTGCAAGGTTACAATAGCCAATTCTGCATCATTGGGCTTCTGAAGGGTTTTCTCCGGTAAAGTGATTTATGCACACCACAAAATAGAGACAGCCTGGGACCAATACTAATACACCTAGAATACAATCAATAAGAAATAAACCCTGCCTGGACCAATTATAGCAATATATATAATGATATATAATAATTTCAATACAAAAATTTTGATTTTTTGTAGCCTGTAAATACAGGTTGCTGGGCATCAATGACTTTAATTGCAGGCTCTATTTTTATTGGGATAAGTTTGGAGCAACTTTAAAATTTAAGTTAAACACCAGTTGAAATTAAT
Source organism: Platynereis dumerilii (assembly GCA_026936325.1). NCBI lineage: Eukaryota > Metazoa > Annelida > Polychaeta > Phyllodocida > Nereididae > Platynereis > Platynereis dumerilii. The sequence continues at coordinate 11,985,548 of JAPTHN010000009.1, forward strand.
AATATTGGAATTTTGGGCGCACAGGATTTTATCCGGGCAGACAGGATTTCATTCGGGCAGGTAAAATTCAAAATCTACCTGCCCGAATGTCCTGTATGACAAAAGCACTTTTCGCGGACTCTGCTTCAGGTCCATCTGTGTTTGTAAATAATGTTGCAGAAAAAGATATAAAAAGTGATATGAAAGTTTTTTTATCTTTTATTCATTTCAATCTTGAAAGTGAATGTTGTGTCTTACGCCTTCTTCTTCTTTTTGGTTTATTTTCAAACTCTTGAAATCACAGGTAAACCTCCTGGCTCCAGTAGATCTGAAGCCTGAAGTACACTGAGCGCCATTAAAAACGCAACATCGTTAAATCACGAAATTTTCTCAGTTCTTGTTGCCCAATAATTATCAAATTTTAATTTTTTTCCGTCCCATCCAGCAAGTAAGGTGGTAAACTATCCTGGCTAGTCAAAAATATTGTGACCTGCATTTTCGACAGTAGCCCACGGGTGGATTCGCCTGTATATATATGGGCTATCATACCTAATAGAACAGAGTCTGAAACAAGTCCATTCAAAAAAGTAAACAAAAGAACTTCTGGGGACTGAACATGATGTTTTAGCCATGTTTTGTACACTACCTGCCGTGTTTCATGATCCTTACAGTCATCTCTCACCATCTAGCACACTTGTTGGAGCTGACACATCAGTAGTTCCATAAAATCCATGAATTTGTACAGGTATTGCATTATCTCTATAGTGATGGGCCTCAGTACTCAGACTCACTGGGTTGGAACAGGGTCAAGGCCTTAGACTGGACATGTGAAATTACCAGAGAGGGCAGCGCCTGTCAGCTGCCTGACAAGAAAATCATAGGACTCATGCCATTGAGATACCAATGAACTGGAGAGTACTAGGCAGTGCTTCCCTCTTTGGCAATTTCACATGTCCAGTCTAAGGCCTTGACCCTGTTCCAACCCAGTGAGTCTGAGTACTGAGGCCCATCACTATAGAGATAATGCAATACCTGTACAAATTCATGGATTTTTTGGAACTACTGATGTGTCAGCTCCAAGCAGTGAGCTAGATGGTGAGAAATGACTGCAAGGATCATGAAACACTGCAGGTATTGTGGAAAAATTGGTTAAATCACTCTTAAATATAGTGGTCAATCCACCAAGGCCTTTTGTTTACATTCCTAGTTTCACACTCTTCTAATTATGTACCATCACAGGCCAATTTCTATCAGTGACTTCACTCGTGCAGTAGCCACGACGATTTAATTTGACAGAAAAGTTTTGCTCTCAGACATCTGTAAATTTTTGTGAATATACCCGATGGCAACTGCTAAGTGTGTGCAAAATTTCATCTTGATATATTCTGAGAAAGTACCATTTATGAGCCATTTTGCGATGTTGCGTTTTTAATGGCGCTCAGTGTACTTCCTGCCATGAACACTCAATCAGATCATGACAAAAATGTGAAAATCATGAGGTGCGTATAAATATTGACATTATATCAACTTTGGCCCAATCAAGTTTATAATGTCATATTAGACCTATCTGAAATAACTTTTTCCGAAAGGTATATTTCCACTGAAATTGTAGCCTTTGTGTCTTCTGAACAGGAGAAATAATTGAAAACAGGAACATCCCACAAGAGTAAGGCAGCCGATGAGAATGAAAGCTCCAGTGTATGTCCCCAGGTAAGTTGTAAAAATACCTGAAAAGGAGATTATGAAAAATGTACAAGGCGAAAGCAAACAATACTATTTGAGCAATTGGAAATAGAGGACATGACGTTGAAAAGGACACAGAATTCTGCCAATGTACTTCAAAGGCAAAGTAGAGTCAGATAGTAGGCTACTATTCTTCACTTCTGTTGTGCCCCTGCAGGCCTACAGCAAAGAAGGGACAACAATTTCACAACTAGTAGAAAATGCTGCAGATTAAATTTTCAACATTTTAGTCACCTAGGCCTATAGGCCAAGAACGCTTCATTCTAAAATATGTGCTCGGGTTGCAACTCCCCTAGGCCTATTTGTTGCAAGATAGTAGTAGAAAGGTTTAAAGTGCAGTACACATATTACTTACTGTACTTCAACATTGAAGTGCAGTATAATGATGATAATCTGATTTATCAGTCAACCACATCTCGTACTAACCTCCAACTGTTCTGCCAACCAAACTCGCGAGTGCATCGATTGCCAGTGCTAGTCCAAACAATTTTGGTGTTTTGTCTAATCCGATCACAATCTGAGCCATGGTTACTCCATGAACACTCATGACACCAACGAAACACCCTCTTAGAACTGCTGACACCATCTGTCCAGTATATGATGTCACAATGGGTGTCATGGCAACCATAAAACCTCCAAGCAATAAGCAGACGTTGACCACATCAGCACGGAATGATCGGACAGGGTCATAGTCCATCACAAGGCTGATCAAAATAGGACCGACAAGACTTCCTAAACCTTCCATGGATAGAAGGAGAGCACCTTGGAGTCTGGAGAAACCTGAAAAAGGTAAAAATAGAATATACCTTTAGAGTGTTTACCATAATTAGGCCTACTAGACAATTAATTAGTCATGCTGAAGGTGGTTAGGTGCAGAACAAAATGAAGAACAAAGCTAAAAATCTTCAGAAGTGACATCAGAGTCCATACATGTCTATTTATATATATCTTTTATTGAAGTCACGAAAGCTTTCACACCTCAACAATAGAATGATAATATTCAATCAAACCCTAATAATCGAGTGCTTACGGCGTTTGATTGAAGCAGATTGGAGTCTCTATACGAAATTAAGGAAAACTAAGTATATGTAAAGCTTCAGAAATATCTGTAGGGCTGTCACATTTACAATATAATTAGTTTCTGCTGCATAAGTCACTAGAAATAAGAAAACATCTTACCTATTTCAAGTCCGAAGGCAACCATATTTTCTGATAAGAAGCTGTTGATCATTTGCTGATTGAAACTATTGATCAAGAAAGTCACCACGGCTATGTCTCCTAACATTTTCAAATATTTCATCGCCTTGTGACATATTGTCATTTCTGATTCTTCGATGTATCCTAACAGTGATTGGCTTTCACTATAATCATGGCAAGAAAGTTTTAGGTCTTCGTTCGAAGTGTAGTGGCGGCTTAAGGAGAAATCGAAGTCATCACCAGGGATGTAGGTGGATTGGAGGTTGTCAAAGTTTTCTTCTGCAAAGGTAAATTTACTTAAAGATGTTGAAATTATAGCGATAATTTTTGCAGAACTGAACAATAAGACACTATTCAAACTGGCATACTGACATTTCAATGGGTGTCGTGTTTTAAAAATAAATTTCACGTTTTAACCTGTCTGCAAGCAAATAAGTTCTGACGTGTAGAGATTTATTTTATTGACACAATGTACTAATAATAATGAATACCGATATCTTGAAATGTCAATAAAAGTGTATACCATAATTTGTTGGAAATTTTTAAAGGTCTGAAATTCATTGTTTACTAAGCAATTTTGGTAATAAGCCTACACCAGTCTAGAACGAGACTACCAGCCGCCTGGCGGGAAATGGGCAGGGCGGAGGCCTTCGTAGCACATGATTCATTGAATAGTCGTCTACTTAAGACTTAATGCACTCTCTTCATAAATTTGATATAAAAAATCACCTTTTTGACAGGGTTTGCAGTTTAAACACATACTCTCTCCCATAATGGCTTCTCCGGGTAGTCGGTATAATATGCCATTTGCGATAAGAAGTAAGGACAAGGTTGCTAGGAATATAAAACACCCTGAAAAATAGAGAATCTGTTACAGAAAGCACACTTTTGTCTTTGAAAAGATACAGTTGGTTTCAAGGAAATATAATTTCATTGCTTTATCGAGGTTAATGAAATCACAGGCTTGGAGTCAAAAGATGAGATCTAATTTTACTAAAATTCAGTTCGAGTACGACAAACGTCAGTCAATGGCTAGTGTCACCAATATAAACTCCACTCAAAAAGGTATATTGAACTTTAACAGGTCGAAAGAATTGTATATTCACCGGCAATAGAATAGTGGTTTACTTACAACGATAACCAAACGCAGATGTGAGGTAACTTAGCAATGGCGGAAGTATCAGTGTTCCTATTGGAAGACCTGATGACGCAATGGCCACTGCCAACATCTTTCCTTCTGTGAAACTTCTGTTGACCACCAGTAGGCCTGGAGTGTACACCAATGACAGTCCAACACCTTATCCAAATCAAGAAAAAACATTAAAAAAGACAGTTTTGTTTGGTTAAATCATTCATCATTTGGTGTTCAAGTGATCTGGTGAAGAGATCAAAACCTCATCCTTGCAGTGTCACTCGTAAATGAGTGAAACGGGTGTTTTGCCATTGGGTCAATGCAAAACATCCTCTATAAAACTGCTCATGTAAACTCTTATCTGATGAACTGAGAACATATTGAGTCATAAAGGGCGATATTTGAAGTATGTGGAATACAAAATGGCTGCCAATTTTCTTCGCACTCAGTGTTTTAAAAGTATGGGTTAAGGTCTTTGATATGTTTGGGAGGTGGCTTTATTTACTTATAAAAGATGTTGACCCATGTGTAAACTGTTGGTGGAGCAATGAAAATGGGCAGCCATTTGTGGCCCACATGCCTCAAATATATGACCCCATAATTATCTTGTTTTGTTTTTTTTATCAGATAAGTATCCTTGCCTCCACAAGCAGTATGGTTAAATGGTTAGAATTGAAACAATGTCAAAAAACACCACCCGTTTAGGTGACACTGTACCATATGTTCTATGCAACTGACTCTCCAAATGACACATCGGCAGGGCAAATTTCACTCTATGCAAAAACCACTGTGGCCTTGTCTCAGTAGTCAAGTTGTGGTAGCCTACATGTACTACAAATTCACATTTAGTAACAATATCGCTTATAAAATAGGCTAAAAGAAAATTGATCTTACCCAGACAAAACCCATAACTCAAGTAAAGCCATTCTAGGGTTGTTACCATAGCTGATAAAGCGAATGATGAAATAGTCACAATTGCACCTGCAACTCCAACGCAACGATACCCAAACTTTCCACAGAGGTACGCTGATATCGGACCTGAAAAAAAGTAATTACATAATCTTACTGGAATTATTTTGTGTCATTAACATGTTGTAAATGATGTTTGCAAATTGTGATAAACCATTACCAAATAGCGTCTGTACTGCACCACATCTGACGAAATTACGCAAGTAGCTTATTTTGCAGTAGTATAAAAACTTTCGGGCCCAGTAGTGTATCCTTTTCATATAATCATTGGGTTGGGCTGAGAAATATTCCGTGTGACTTTCATCAAGTTTCGCAAACTTGACTTATGCCATTTATTCAAATATTTTGGTGTCTGACGAAATTATGCAAAAGCAACATGGTAAGTGAATGACAGAACAAAAGTTTAATTTTCAAATAATTGTTCGTGAACAAGATATTAGCGTCACATCATTTGGCAACTATTCATATCAAAAAATGTTGCTTACTTGCTGTCACTCCAAAAAAATGTAAATACATTGCCTTCATTGGAATAACATTGATTTTCTACAATTTTTTCAAATTTATGCTCTCCAAAATCTCGATAAGTTCTCATCCTTTTAATAATGCCTTCAAAAGTTACCATCTGATATCCATTAAGTTTAAAATGAGAGATAAGTTGTGCATTGGAAATTGACAAACTGTTGAATAAGGAACTGAACATCGTAAACACAATCCAATTCCAAAGGCAGGTCGCAGAAATATTTTTTGATTACTAGCCATTTCAAAGTAAGAGATGTTACTCCAGTTTCCTTTTCACGCAGCTAAATGGACAGAATTAGGTGACTGCTAGAATCATGTTTGAGGTTTTGGGGAGCATAAATTTGAACAAAATATGCAAAATCAATGTTTTTCTAAAGGAGACATTTTATGCATGCACTTGGCAGAGACAGCAAGTAAGCAAAATGTTTTGACGTGAATAGTAGCCAAGTGATGTAATGCTAATGTGTTGAGCACAATTATTTATAAATTAAACTTTTGTACTGTCTTTCCACTTACTATGTTGTTTTTGCATAATTTCGTCAGACACCAAAATTATTGAATATATGGCATAAGTCAAGTTTGCCTAAACGAAACTCGATGAAAGTCACATGGAATATTTCTCATTCCAATCCAATGATTAAGTGAAAAGGATGCACTACTCAGCCGAAGAGTTTTTGTACTACTGCGAAATAAGCTATTTGCATAATTTCGTCAGACGCAGTGTATTCTATTAAAGCCAATATTTCTTCAGTAAAGACATTTTTCAGTTACAAATGCATTCAAAGCCTTATATAAATGATCATAATTTCAACAAAGTCAAAAACAAAAGTGCAGAAACCTCTTTGACAACATGTGGCTTTCTCGCCTAAGAGTAGTGTTATTTCAGTCTTTAGGATGTAAAATGAATTCATTAAAAAAAAAAACAAATTGAATTCCTACGAAAGTAATCATAGCTAATGAAAGGGCCTCACAAACATGCACTCAAACACCACTGACAATAGGCCATGATAGTGGATCTCTCCTTTTTCCAGCTCACCTGTGTTGACGAGTAGAATAAAACTATTTCCGGGAACAAGCTGCCATTTTGTACTATTGCTGAGTCAGTGGAGCTGGCATTCCAGGCCCCAGGGCACTTTTAATCCATTGAAAACAATACGGATTTGCATTGCCGAGTCTTAAATGGAATGTTTAGCATGGATTGCCACCATATTCCAGTACTGTCAGGCTGATTAGACTTTGTTACGGACCTTAGAAACACCGGCTCCATTGTAAATTCCCAGGCTGATGTTTCCGGAAATAGTTTTATTCTGCTCGTCAACACAGGAGAGCTGGAAAAAGGAGAGTTCCACTAACGCCCGCTATCGAACGGACATTGCTGTTACAGGGAATTTTAAAACAAAAACCTTATTCTTACCCGTTAAACCCCATACGACCAGATTGATGGCTCCAACCCATGACACATCCAGGTCAGAGGCATGAAACTCCTTCCTCAGAGATACGTAGATGACTCCAAATGATTTTGAAGCTGCGGCAAAAATGAACATAGTCCAAAAGGTTCCGACGACTGTCAGCCATCTTAGTTTTCCGTCGTGGCCCGGTGAAATGTCGCTGCTGCTCTGATGCTGAGAGGGTTTTCTGGATTGTTTGAATGAGCTTGTTGATGACATCTTGAAAAAAAACAGGCTCTCATTATTTTGGACTTCGGTCACAGCCATATACGGGCTGTCATGGACGAGTGATTACATTCGACTGTTTGAAGACTTCATTGATGTCAGAACAGGTCAGGACTATCTTTTACACAATAATGAGGGATCGATTTATTATTGGGATTCTCACACTGAAGCCAACTTTTATTATGACATGTTATTTACAGTCTGTCACTTTAAGTTTGATATAGAAATCGAGTGCACTGTTGCACTGTGAAAATGGCACTTCGTGTGTCATCATGCTGATGATTTGTCATGATCATACCCAATACTTTCAAATGTTAATTTTAATTAAGGAGACTTATCCCCTTGTTAGTGACAGCCGAACGAAAGGATTATAAATGCATCTGATTTTCACTCTAAAATAGGTTATGACCAGTCAAATGGCCTTCTCTTGATCATGACTAATCAAACAGCCTCTATGTTTCCAATGTGAAAGTAGAGAAGATGACACTTCATCAGCTATCATGAGTCACAAAGTGCATTTGTCACAGTGAACTGGTCATCATTTTTTCTATATCAAAGTGACAGACTGTAAGGCATTTGGATCATGACTTGATCAACTGCGAAAGTTTCATGAATGAATCATGATGTATACAGTTATGTTAACAGACAGTTAAAAGTAGAATGAATGAAGACTATCAATGTTTATCAGTCTGACTCTCACAAGGCAAGGTATAAAGCCAGTACCAGGCCTGTTGATGATGTCATAGCCTAATTGTTATGGGTGAAGTAAGGTGATTGGCTGGTCTGTTCATTCAAAATTAGAAAATTCATGAATATTTCAGTAAAGTTACTATACAATATTATTCAAATTTCCTGAAAAAAAAAGCATATCAATCTTACCTCTCTTTTGCTCCTTTTCCTATTTTTCTGGTCATATTTTCATGAGTATGTCACATGCATACTATTATTATTGGCTGCTTGATTCATTATGAAAACATTGCATTTCTCTTCTCAGCACAGTGAATTTAAATCTGGTGCATATGGGCCTATAGATATATTTAAGTTAATAAAGGCGAACTGAAATTAAGTACTGAAATTTAAGGGGTATGCTCTAGTAGACAGGTCAGTCCATTCATAAAGGTAGGACTTTTTGTTGGCTAAATGGAAACTAGATTACAATGGCTATACATGAATACTTCTAGTGTAGGTGGGGCTGGTGGGGCATTTGCCCCACCACTTTTTGACAAAAAATTTTGAGGATTTTCCCTGCACATTATTCATGAAGACTTCAGCCCAATTCGCCCCACAACCTTAAAATGAAACTGATGCCCTTGAATATTTCAAAGCTGAGGACCTGCAGGCTGCAGCTGATGCTCATGACAGCAGAAATTTAATATTACCAGGATACCACAACCATTTTGTAATATCATACAAAATTCAATTTATAAGGAACCTTTGGTTGAATATTGTTAATTTGATGTTTAATGAGGCCTGGTAAGTACTGACACAAAGTAGAATTAAGTTGGCCTGCATTTTGGGCTACTCAAAAATAAATGAGACATTATTGAAAACCAAAAAATCAACTCCAAATTTATTTTACTTTATTTCTTGGAACATCTCGAAATACTTATTTAAACGCACAAATTTGCTGAAATAAAACAATTGTTCTTTGGCTATTTTTTTTTTAAATTTACAATTACTGGAGTGATAACTTAAACAAAATATAAATTCAATACAGCAAAGTATATATCAGGGGTGACCATTTAATATCCAGATGGAGGCTTGGAGTTTTTTAACTAAATAAACAATTTCTTGCTAAAAATAAAATCTTTTTGGCAGCCTTTAAATGAAGTATTTCTGGTCGGGTTATTAACACAGTGTTCATTGATTTTGGAAGAACTGTGCTTGTGGCTGTCACACACTAAAAATAGATAATTGCTAGCACTGTGATGGTGGAATAAATAATTTCCCATCAAGGAATTAGTTAACACTTCACCCCCTGATTATCAAATGGCAGCCCCTTAATTCATTTGCATTACAACAGCTCTCAGAGCAACAATGATTTTTTTCTCAACCACAAACTGTAAAATGTTTAATTTAAAAGGTATCATTTTTAAATCATGTTACATTTTAAGCTCTGGCATTTTTTTTTTCTTTAAAAAATTATTTCACCGGGATGGTACATAGTACCGCAGTATGCTAGAAATGAAATTCAATTTTTTTTTTTTAGTCAATATTTAATAACAATATTTCCATTAAAACATATATATATATTCATTCATAAACTTTACATTTATATGTGCTATCATTATACATAGTCATGTAGATTCAATAAATCACAGTACATATGGCATCACAATTAAATAAAAGTTACATATATATATATAGGCTGCAAGATAAGTATCATAATTGCGTTTATCTGAATCAATGTTATTTTGTGTGCTTCACACTCTTTGGAGATTTATCAACTTGAATTCCATTTCAAAAAGATTGATGGAAAATACCTGTAAATTATAGACCCAGAGAGTGCTTTTAAAACTGTATACCATCAGGGTCAGAGCGGTTGCCAGAACCAAAATTCTTTGACAAAAATAAGGCGTGCCAGCATGCCAACGGATAAATACATCTCATTGACGTAATATGTGAGTATTCATCTATATACAATTAATTGGGATGAGTTAAAAAAAACAATACGATGTGGAATTCTTCGGTCAAAAGAGGGTTCTAGACCTGCTGTGCAGCCCTACCCTTTATGTTCGCAGCTGTTGAAGCTCCAGATGGGTTTTTGTGGCCCCTGTCCCTTGGCCATTTTACTTTTGAATTCCTTGTCCCTTGGCCATTTTACTTTTGAATTCCCTTTTAAAATTTTCTGATTGTGAGTTTCATGTCCCTTAGCTTTGAATGGGATTTTATGCCCTCCCTCCATGTCTCTCGGCCATTTTACTTCTGAATTCCCTGTCCCTTGGCAATTTTACTAAGGGGCCGACCAGATGATCTTTGGGGGGGGGCTATGGATATTTGGTGAAAAAAAAAGATTGTTTCCCACTTGACACTGAAAAAAAAAGTTTGTTCAGCACATGGAAATAAAAAAAAAGTTTGTCTCCACCTGTTGCTAGGGTACCGTAATGTTAAAATTCCGATAAAAAAGTTTGTCGCGAGTGCGCATGCGAAAAAAATTGTTTGTCGACGCGCCGCGAACGAAAAAAAAAGTTCGTCCCGGGGGTAAAATCCATAGCCCCCCCCCCCAACTATCATCTGGTCGGCCCCTAATGAATCCCTGTCTCTGACCCCCCCCCCCATACCCCTCACCCGGAGCCTCACTGATGATACGAAATATCCATCTAAGGCTCAATAAAGGTCGGACCTGTTGCGGCTGTTGAAGAAACACAAGTACTGTTGCTACTGTTCAGTTTATATCCATCACAACATGGTTTACATGGGTCTCTCGGACAGTCACCCCTTGAATTTCCCCTTCCCCCACCACCTCCCCATCCCCAACTTCTCCACCTCCCTCCTCCTCCTCCACTTCCCCTCCATCTTCCCCTCCCCCTTCCCCTGCCCCTCCCCCTTCCTCTTCCACCTCTTCTTCCTCCTCTTCCTGCTCCTCTTCTTTTTCTCATGCCAAATGCTCTGCAATAAAATAAGCAAGTTTCAATTGGCTAGAAGAGAATGGAGTCGGTTATCTCTTTCGAGATGAAACTATTCAGAAAAACATTGTAAGAAAAGGACACCATCATATCGCTGATGGGCAATTCCATAAAGTCAGATTTACAGAATACAGATAAAACACTTTAGCAGTTTGTGTGGCCCTACACCATTACACCTCCGCTATTTAATTGTTTGACAGACACGAGGCCAGGTAATAGTAATATCAAACAAGCCATCAACCAAAGCTCCAAGTCCAACAGGAGCTGAGCTGCAAGGCAAAATGTCATGGTTTACGACGTACTGGTAGGGCTACACAAGCTGCTGAAGTGTCTGATCTGTAAATCGGACTTCACAGAATTGCAATGATAAAAAATTTATAAACAATTCAACAAAATAAGTCCCCACTTACACAAACTTGAACATCTAAAAGATATCTTTTCTCCAATTTCTATGAACATAGGCCAATTTGTAGGCCTGCATATTGTAGGAATGTCATAGACAACTACTTTTTTCTCTTTATGATAATCGTTTAAAACTTTCCAATAAATTGATGTATCGATACCTTCACAAATCCAAGAAATGGCAAAATGCCAGCTTTATTCGTTAAAAATCACAAGATCTCTGAATTTTCTTCACTTCCAGTGCCATTTTTAACACAGGGTCTCACCCAGTCTCGTTTGTGAGATCTGGGTGAGAATAGAAATTAAAATGGTGAGGGTTTCATGAAAACGTGAATTTCACTGGATTTGCTTTTTTCGTAATAAAACGCTAACTGCTGTGGAAAGTTATGTTCGATACTGGCTGTATCTTATTGATACGTAATCGATACATACAATTTTCCCGATTCAGGCTGTATCAATGACATTCCCAGCATATTCACACTGTGGTTGTGTATTTGTAGCTTGATTGCTTTATTTTTGTCAGGGCCTATCACCCTCTTTTGAAAAATTTTAGGCTTGTCCAAAAAAATGGTGGTCAACTCCACTCTGAGAAACAACACAATAGAGAATATTGCTATGTAGTTTCATTTATTTAACCTTCAATTTTAAATGTAAAAATGGCCACCAAAACTTGTTGGCGCTTCAGGTCCTTTATGTTTTGAGAAACAGTCTGCTAGACAACAACACTGCCAGGATCAACTGTTGATGACCTGCATAAATATGCTTGGAAAATTATTTTCTCATAGACTTTTATGAAGCTTTAGCAATTATCCGGAGTCTGTATAGACTAGACATCTGCGGATCTGGCTTTTCTGAACTGTAGCTTTTTTTTTGGACTTATGGCAGTAAAAGTCTTGGTCCTCGTTTAAATGTTCAGGCCATGATGCAGAATTTTTCTGATAAAAAAATCTCAATTTCCTTCCGTAAGGGTATATTTTCTATGCAGCTTGTTCTTGGAATGCACCTTTTTTAAATTGTACCAAGCCGCTGACTTTGTGGATTGTGTCTAAATAACGTATTTAAGTGTCATTCAACAAGCTTTGAAAATTTTGTTGGCACGACTAATTCATACTAATGGACATCGAAGCTGAAAAAATCCTTCAAATACACATCAAGTTACATTATTATCTGATTATTGGTTCTGAAGTTCTCTGAACATAAAATTTAGTGTAAAATAGTTATTTGCCTTTACACGCTGAATTTTTCATCTATTTCATAATTTCGTCGTCTTTTTGGAACTACTTTTAGGTTTAGGTTTAGGTTTTTATTAGGCAATAGCATGTCAGTAGAAATACATTGTTTTTTTACAGCCATGTCCATAACATAAGACATATATTGATAACAATTTGTAAATAACAATAGCATAAAAACAATAGTAATTGGATAAAATAGCAAGAGTCCATCCGAGTGAAATCGGAATTAAAATTGGTTTAAAAATAGTCTTTGCGTTAAAATCTTGAAATTGAGCTAAAAATAATTAAATTTAAAACTTTTCAGTCTTTAAGATTATAAATTTTGAGAGTTTTTTTCGAAAAGTTTCGATGTTCTTGGTCTCTCGTAGCTCAGTGGGTAGGCCATTCCACAGCCTGGCCCCAGTAACCGTCAAGGTATTTCTATGGCCACCGGTAACAAACAGGTTCCTTGACACAGACGCCTGGGTTTGGTATTCATGGGTTTCACTAGAATAAGTGAAGTTTTCCCTAAGGTAGGGAGGTGCAACATCATTCATAATCCGCCACATGAGTACCAACTTATTGTAGTTCATGCGCTGCTTGACACTCATCCACTTGATTTGATTTAGCATATCTTCAATGTGTGTCCTAGGGCCTTGTCGTAAGATAATCCTGAGTGCCCTGTTTTGGAGTCTCTGCAAACGTATTAATCCCTGTTCAGAGGTGCAGTCCCACACAGTGGAACAATAATCCAAGTTTGGGAGCACAAGGGAGTTGAACAGCATTTTCCGAGTCTGTACTGGGAGACAGGGGGCACTTCTCCTAAGGAGGCCGATTGATTTGTTCAACTTTTTAACCAGATTATTTATGTAGACGTCAAAATTCAATCTGCTGTCTAAATCAATGCCCAAATATTTCAGGCTATCTATTTGTGCTACATTTTCATTGTTTAGTTCAATATTTAAATCTGTCGATTCCAGATGTCTGATTTTCTGGTAATTACATATTAGTAGTGTTGGTCTTACCAACATGCATACTAAGTTTATTAGCACAGAGCCACGAATAAACATTCCGAATGTCTTCATTGATGGCATCAGTGACTGGTTGTTTGTCTAGGCTACTGTAATAAAACGCCGTGTCATCTGCATACATGTTGACTTCGCAGTGCTTGAAATATCCTGGCAGGTCATTTATATAAAGTATGAACAGGAGTGGCCCAAGGGTAGGCCCCTGGGGCACTCCTATTCTAACATAACCAGAATCAGATTTGGCATTATTAATATCTGATATTTGAGTTCGGTCGCTGAGATAGCATCTAAACCAGCGAAGTGTGTTCTGACGAACTCCGTAGTGGTCAAGTTTATCCAACAATGTTTTATGGTGCACCGTATCAAACGCTTTCTTAATGTCAATAGCAACAAGTCCAGTAATTTTGCTACTATTTAAGGCATCAAGTATGTTCTCCGAAAGGCGATGAAGACTGGTTTGTGTTGAGAACTTCTTGCGAGAGCCAGACTGGGCCATGCACAGAAGTTTGTTTTCGTCCAGGTATTTATAAAGTTGTTGATGCAATATTTTTTCGGTCAATTTTGAAATAATGGGGAGGACTGAGATGGGACGGTAGTTTCCAGTGTCAACTTTTGGGCCTTTTTTATGGACGGCGGTAATTTTTGCACCTGTTCTGATGGTAGCACTGTTCCAGATTCTGGCCCACTTCGACCAAACGACCCGAATATCGACCCTAATCACCAGGGCCTTTCTTTTTACTAATTTTTCTGATCAAGTAAAACACAAAGACATTAATAATAAGCAAAGCTTTCAATTTTAATATTGTAATAATGATTGTCAATTTACAACTTTTGTGTGAGATAACTATTGGCTACAATCAAGGTGAAATACAATTTTTAGATATGAGATATTATTTTACATGTCCTGCATGTTATTTTGAGACAAAAAAATATCACAGAAAATTGGTCATTTGGTCATGGTGACTAATAGTTAGATAAAATTTCTAAAATCCATATATTGTAATAAATGAACACATTCTGTATAAAGTATGCTGTATTCTGAGAGTCTGATTAAAAAATGAACTACACAACTAATTATGTTACATACATATAAGTCACCATCAAAATATCAGCCATTTACACTTCGTCTCATATAAAAACTCATCTGAGCACAGGCGTAGGAGGTCAATAAATTTAGGGGGTGGGGACTGCTCTAGAAATGTTGCCCAAATTATCCCAAAAAATCATGTATTTACACAATTTGTTGCCGAAAGATGATAGCATTGAAAATACAAAAAAAGCTAAATAAATGAAAAGCTCACGAAACTGACAGACTCGTAGTTCTCAAATCAGATATTTAATATATTCTAGACTTCTGGTATTGTATTATAGTAATCACCAAGAGAATGATTGTATAAGATAAAAGATAAAACAAACATATCAAAATAATAATTATTTTCGATTTCATAAAAGTATGAAAATGCTACTTCATTATTATCCAATGACTTTTGAGTTTTGAAACAATTTGAACTTACTAAAACACTTTTAAAAAAATTCAAGTTCGTAAAAATTGGATATATTTATCATTTAAATTATATCATGTCATTTTTAATTTTGAACGTCTTTCAGTTTCTAACTAAGGATCGTATGCCCATGGAGGGAGGGTCGTTCTCCACCTGCGACGTGGACGCCTCGTTGAAGGAGTCCTGGGATTCCACTGTGCCCAATAATTATTCTGCGTATAATCATCTTGAATCAACGGCTCCAAGAAACTCTGAGTGGTTGTAGATGGCGTCACTGGATTCTGTTGATTAGGGTCGATATTCGGGTTATTCGGTCGAATTGGGCCAGAATCTGGAACGGTACTTCCATCAGAACAGGTGCTGCCATCTGACGAGAGGCTGTAAGGTGTGCAACATTGGTTTACGCATTCTCCCTCCTGGCGGCCAAATGGGTCATGGTGACCTCTTCCACCTCCACCTCCTCTTCCGCCTCCCCCTCCTCCTCCTCCTCCTCTTCCGAAAAGCCAGTCAAATAATCTGAAAATAAAATTTATGTATCAGTCTAATATTCAGGGCTAGAAAAAAAGTGAATTTCCGGGCAATTTTATGAAGTACGACAAAATTTCCCAAGAATGGTCGCAAATTGAATGACTATTTCCCAAGTCAAAAATGAGGTCATTTCTTCAAAAATTTGCAGTGAGATTTAGAAATTTCCAGGCAATGTCATGCCCGAATTCCCTACTTTTTACAGCCATGCTAATATTCAACAACATTGGCTTCTGTCGTTGCGCCAATCTCTATCTTTATGTAAGGCAACTGAAAGACACCGTATGCCCCTTTATACTTTCTTTACCCAAAAAAAAACAGCAGAGCCAAATAATTGAGATAAATTCGGATTAAAATTATAAAGTTCATCAAATAGAGTGATCTGCAGAGCCGCCTGTGAGTACATACAAGCGAAATGGGTGATGTTTTGCCATGATGGGTCAATGCTAAACATCCTCAACCAAACTGCTTTTGGGAGCATGAATTCTCCTCTGATGAGATGAAAACACGTTGAGGCATAAAGGACGATATTTGAGGGGTTTGAGTACAAACGGCTGCCGACTTTCTTTGCTGCAAGTGCGGGGCAAAGTGTTTGATAAGTGAAACTCAAGGCCAATACTGATGTGTTCTAAATTTTACTTCTCCAGCATCAAACCAACTGTAGGTACCAAGGAGACAGGTCTCTCTGGCGAGAGAGTTAGAGCTGGGGTTATGCTTGAACACCTGGGACCTACTGGGGTGCATGCATGGTGAAAGTGAGCTATTTATAGACACAGACATATGAGGGTTCACTTATCAAAACTGTTGACCCTTATATGTAAATGCAATTGTTTGTAGAGCAAGAAAACTGGCAGCCATTTGTGTCCTACACTGTAAACCCAGCTGCCGGCAGTTACTGTTAAAACAACAGTACATGCCTTAACAAAAACAGTTTTCTACCGTAAAGTGGCACTTTATGTGTTCATCATGGTAGCTGCCGTTAAAGTAACGCAGCAGGTTTCACTGTGAATATGCTTCAAATATTTTCCTTTATTACTCCATATGTTTTTTTTTTCTCAAAGGATGAATATCCTTACTTCCACAAGCAGTTTGGAAGTGGATGTTCAGCATTGACCCAATGGCAAAACATCACCCGTTTGCCCATTTCACTTTCTTACAAGCGGCACTTATGATGACAGTGGTAGTTTCAATAAAAGAACCTAGTTAAGCGACTAACTTGCATTATGCCCCATTCTCATGAAAGCAAGATAACCTCCCAAGTAACCTGAGGCTGGTGAATAGTAAATTTACCACTTTTGGCAATGATTTTCTGAACTGCTGGTAAATCAGTACGGCATCTGGTTTACGGTAGTTCCTCAAATAATGTAGCATTGCCCTGCCTGAAAAGTCAGTCCGCTGTATGGGCAGGTATCAAATTTGAAACTGGGACAGCTGCCTATTATGTCTGTGTTCAGAAGAAATGCCCAGCAATGAATAAGCAGATGTGAAAGAGAGCAACTCTAGTGTAAATGTTGCTGTCAGCTGCCTCACAGACAAAACTACAGCATTCTGTTGTGGCTGGCACGGCTACACTCAGTAGGTCAGTAAAGTCAGTGGTGTATTTAGGGGGTATGGCCTTCCCATAAGGCCTGAAGTTACAGAAAAGGAGATTGGAAAAACCCGGAGTGCTGCCTGTTCACCTCATGTGATGCCTCCCCCCCGCCCATCACCTTCGCCTTTGCACAGCAGACCAGCTTGTCAGTTAGGCACTGCCTGGCATTTTTATGCAATAACCCAGTGACCCAATTATTTTGGGATTTTCCATATCCAGTTTCAGCAACCATGGAAGGATGGTGAAGCACCCCACTAAGATGCACCTTGTAATGTGTGATGCACCTCTTGTGTGATGCACCCTGTAATGTGTGATGCACCTTTGTGTGATGCACCCCTTGTGTGATGCACCAAAACGATGATGATGAACCTTGTGCACCCCAAAGGTTTTTACATCCACCTTGCAGGTGTTTTGCTCCACCCCTCGCACCTTTTTTAGAGTGTAGACTTTCAGAAAGAGCCATTTCACTCAGTGAAGGCAGAAAGGGACCGCAGCTTGGAGGGTTTTCGAGCATGATTTGACCAGTAAGAACTGTGTACACTGTAAAAACAGTGTTTAGGTTGTAAACATATGTAAACATGTAAATGCACTAAACATGTTTCAGTTTGTGTTTATTTCCTCAACATGTAGAAAACTCTACGTGTTCTGATGCTTTACATGCCAAGCATTGTGTGCAATTCCTCAACATGTTTAGAATAATGCCTTCAATGGTGTAAACATGTTGAGCTTCTGTACATGATCAGGCTTCAACATAGATAGATAAACTTTAGGTAAAAAGGGTCAGATCCATTATTTATTTATGATAAATAATTTTGTAAGCTTTCATTTAATTATAATCAATTTTGGGTACATTTTTGAAATAGGGGTATCAAAGTGTTATAATCACCAATTTATTTAATAATTTATCATAGTTGCTCTTGATTATTTGAATCATGCTAGATTAAGTTTCAACAAGGTAATTCTTAATTAAAGCATCCATTCAATTAAATTGTCTGTAGTGCTATCATTTTAATTGAGCCTAGCATTGTGTACAGTGTGTCATATAAATATCAAGTGAGCAGGCCTGGTGCATTTGCATGAATATTATTAAATAATTTAGCATGACATGGCAAATTGATTCGTTACGGATAATTAGAAGGTTGGTGTTTTCTCTCATGGAAAATTATAGCATGGTTATCATGTGGTATTTATCTGATTAGATGGTTTCACTGATTATCCTCGGTTACTTGAACATCTTACAATGTCATAAGATGTCAGGTATTCAATTTGCTTAGAAAATTTATTTAAGAAAGGAAACAAAATAATTATTTCCTTATGATTTTAGATCACAGATTGATAATTACATTTGTTGTGAAACTGTTATTGAATCAATGAGCACTAGGTTTATTGTGATGTATCTCTTTATTGTGCATAATATGTATTTTTTCCCCTTTTTGGAAGTCAAATGAAATTTTATAAAACCCAAAATGAATGGATAGATAGAGATAGACATATAGATACAGAAATGGGTCGGTAGGTAGGTGGATTGACAAGAAGAAAGGTAGATTAACATATGGGTAAGGCCACGAAGTTGAGTCATTTGAGCTGCTAAAAGTGTCCTCTAAATTCGGAGCTGGCTGGCTGAAATGGATTTTGATAAAAGCTAACTGAATGAATGCAGGACTAAAGCATGCATATTAGACTAAACTGTGTAAAAATTTGAGGTTGATACCACAAAAACTAAAGACACAGGACAACTTTTTTGTCATGGAAATAGACCAAAAATGACGTTTTTAGGCGTTCGTGGATTGACATGGTCAAAAGAGGACTTTACTGTCTTTAGGAAACCCTCTGCTATGTCATTTTTATTATTTAGAATGATAGAACAGGTCCTGTACTTTTATTTCATACATAGTGAACGCCTGGGAATCCATTATTTTGATAAGATATAAGTCATTTTTTTATCGTAACATTTTCAGCTCTTACCTGTTACGCGCCATTGGACTGCTCTAACTTTTTATTTCATTGTAATACTGAATTGCAAACAGTGTCTATCTGACCACTAAGGTGATGCTTACAAGATGCAATTCAGTTATGACAACAAATAGAAGAAAATATCGCCGATAACTTGATTTTTCATCATGTCCTCATCAAACCATGTTTCACGGCCAAATTTTCTACCCCCTGTCTTTTCATATTTTGAATGGCTTAATCTCCATTTTTACATTACAAAACAGCAGTGCAATGATCAGACATAAATATTGCCAATTTGCAGACTTGAGGATAGAAAATTGAGGCCAGGACATGAAGAAAAAGGGGCAATTGTCCTTTTTTGTCTTGTTACCGAAATGTTACGCGCTTTTTGGGGTAATATGGTAACAGGACAGTTGTTTTATGTCCTGTTTGAATTGTAGTAACAAGGACATGTCCTGTTATGTCCTTGCAAACATCAATCATTTTTTTACAATTATGAGAGAGTTTCAGTGGCTCCATTGCTTAAAAAATGTTGAACTGAATCTACCAATCTTTTCTTATCACATTGTAGGTTAATCACCAAGTAACTCATGGGTATTATGGTAAATATTTGGTATAACTGGTCACATAGTCACGTAACAGGACATGTCCTGTTACTGAGTTTGCATCAAAGTGTCACCACTTGCAATTAGAATGGAGAACCACAATCTGAATTTTGTGTATTTAACTGTTGCTCGACGCTGCTGAATCAAAATTCCACAATCACACATCTGCACTGTCATTATTATGTGCATACAGTCATTCTATTCCTATTTGTCTTGTTACTTGTCCCGTTACTTGCCCATTACTTGTCCTGTTATTTGTCCTGTTACTTGTCCTATTACTTGTCCTGTTACCTTGTCATTAAAATAATATTTCTCCAACTTTATGAATTATTGTATGGAGAATGTTTGTGCATGTTCATGGCAAAAAAAGGCACAAATATTTCTAACCATCTCAGTATCACAGATAGCATCCACACAGTATCTGGTGCAGTGAGTGGTACTCTGAGTTTGCCTGTGTAACGAAGACTTGTCCTGTTACTTATTTGTCCTGTTACGCAATAAAAATGACGGAAGCTGGTTTTACATTCTAGTTTCTAGTCGTTTTTCATGTTTCTAACAAGTTTCTTGTTTGCCAAATACACTCCACATGGGTTCCATACCTGTAAATTCATGATATTTGCTTTATGGCCAACTTTAGCAAACGATCCAGACTAAAAAATTAACATGCAAGGACTTTTTAAGGAGTTGCCATTAGAACATCTATCCTATCTACACTGTAAGCATAAAACGAGGGGGTAGGGGGCAGCTGCCCCCTAAACATCCGGCAGGCTTGTAAATTAGCATTTAATTTGAGCAAAGATCTGAAAAATCGAGCCTTACAGACCCAATGATGAACTACCCCCTCCCCCAAATATATATCACCTCTCCCACACCATGTACACATGTGCTATCCAACTACCTAAATAACTACCATTCTGCCTGTCTGTCTATGTGGATCTATATCAGGATCTATCTATCTGTCCCGGGCACGGTGAATGTTAGTGCTAAGAATCGGTTGGAAAATCCATAATTGATTAATCTGGTATCCTGGCCGATTGATTATCGATTATTTGATTTTTTTCCTCTAGCCTTCAATTTTTTTTTTCATTAAATTTCTATACAAAGAAACAACATAAAAACGTTTCTTGGCCATGTTGTTTGAAACTCTCCGTCATTCATATATTTATGAATTTATGAATAGCTGACTTAAGTTTTTAAAACAGGATACATCAACTTTACAAATGGGATTCTTTTTTTCTCCTTTCAATTTTATGGGCCTATCATGGCAATATTTACCGGTGCTCACTCAAGTTCAATAAGAGTGGGCCAGTTTTTTATTATTCATATTAAGCCCAGGCTTAGGCCTACACTTTAGAAATGCTTCATCGCCCATAGATGCGAACAAGATCCTCCGGAGTAATTTTAATCCTTATGGTGCAGTAACACATCCTCCAGGGCATGTATATATTATATGATATCATTTCTATGAGAAACAGTTCATGCGTTGCTTAAACTTGAAGTTACAGTCCTTGTTATATTTACGTGGAATCTCAAGTTCTTTTCTATGCTGTTGAACTGTGTTGTCATAGATGACTGTATTCTAGCATTGCAATGTATGTAAATTAACTACAAGCTGTGATGTCATTTTAAACTGGGTCAGATTTCCCGGCTTCTAGCCAATGTGGATCCTCCAAAACTGAGCGTCACAGTTTCAACACAGTGTCAGAGTGAAAATTGGGTCTGGGAAAACCAATCCAAGTTCACGGCTTGTCAGCCAATGAGCTGCCAGAACAATTATATGTCACATAATCTATGTGTTTACGAAAATTTTCTAAGCCTTTTGTTTATCGCAAGGTCTCTTGAAGTTTAAAGTTGTAAAGTCGCAAGTTTGCAGATTAATAAAAAAAACTCTGTGGGGATTATAAGAGTTGTCTACTTAACTGTGAATGCTCATGAAGCTGCCATTTAGTCAGATAAGACTGGTGATTGCCAATGATAGATCATTGGGATAACAAATGAATGCTTCCTTCTACATGTCAATGTTTACACTGTTATGCTTACTTTTACTGTAAGCCCATTGGCTGGCAAGCTGTGATGATGTGGTTGCAGGGGCTATCCCATATAAAATTCTTACTCTGACAATGTGTGAAACTGTGACGCTCAGTTTTGGAGTATCCACATTGGCTAGAAGCCGGTAAATCTGACACAGTTTAAAATGACATCACAGCTTGTAGTTAATTTACATATATTGCAATGCTAGAATACAGTCATCTCTGACATCACAGTTCAACGGCATAGAAAAGAAATTGAGATCTCACGTAAGTCTAACGAGGACTGTAAAGTGCTTGCACGTTATTTTTTGGCTTTGTTCCACAGGCCATAGACTAGAATATCTGAAATCAATCAAGTTTACATTTGATGCAATATGTTACAGCTTAATTGGTGATTGATCTTTGCAAAGTTTAATATTCTTACAATTGTACCTGGTATACCCCTCAGTGGCTAATTGCTATTCAGATCTTTTGAGGTCTTAGGGTTTCTCTCAAGACTGTCAGGTATCTAATGCATCAAATAAGCAATTGAAATTCACCAATCACTTCTATGGTGTAGGAAGAAATAGAATTTGATGCGTTAATAACATTTAATAGAATTTGTTGTGTTACATTTAATAGAATTTGATGTGTTAATTACATTTAAAAAATATGAATTTTGCAATTCAGCATCCTCTGAAGCCCATTGATCCACTCTTTAGTGTGATTCACGTTTGTTTTCCCTATTCTTGAACAAGAAAGAGTTGTTTTTTATCACGTAACAGGACATGTCCCTGTTACGAAATTCTCTGAAATTCAACTTAAACAGTGGTGGCACTGCAGAAAGTATATATGTATATCAAAAGTAGAGTGCTAATTAGTTGTAACAGGTGTTATTGATCCAGTTACTTCTTTAAAACGCGTATAGAAGGTAATGCAAACAGAATATTTGTCCTGTTGCGGTCAATTAATTTGATTTAATTGTCAAGCACATCTGAGAGCAACAAAAAATATAATTCAGTATAGCTAAAAATATTTTGTATAATTTAACAGCTAAATTTTGAAAGTTTCTGAACTTCCAGAGTAGCTTAAGCATTCTAAAGAATTGTCCTGTTACTACATGTCTGGCTTGAATTTTGAAGACTACATTGCGGCTAAGTCATAGCAGTGTGGCCAACAAAAATAGCACAGAAAATAAGTGTCTGCCTTATTTGTGTAGTTAGTAGCCAAAAAGTAGATATTTCATCATTACTTTTACATCGACAGAACTCAGAACCCTAATTGTCCTGTTACGTTTTTTAAATATTGAATTTAAAAAAAATCAAATACATGTGTATGGGGAGCTCCAACAACCTTTGTAAGGTGACCCAAGCAGGTTATATTACATTAAAATATTCAATTTTGAGGATCCAAAGCACTTTGGAAGTCGGAAATGGCAAAATATGAAAAATGTTACGTTTTTTAATATTCCAAATAAATAGTCATTCATAAAAACGTGAATCGTTTACAGCCTTAAGAATATAGATTTCATATGGGCATATGATTATCTGAAATAGATTTCATAATTTCTTGTCAAAATTCCAAACATTCTTTTTGACAGCTTTTTTCAGAAAAGATGCCCCAACTTCGTGGCCTTACCCATATGTCAAGATAGCTAAATAAGTAGATAGCTAGATAGATAGATAGTGTAGATGGTCAGGAATGTAGATAGATTTAGACAAATAGATATAGAGGGAGAGCGACATAGCTAATAGATAGCTTGGTAGTTAGCAAGATAGCCAGATATTAAGCTGGATAACTGGATAGGCAGATGAATAGTAACAAGAACGGTAGATATACCTGTACACAAAGTTTGAAACAAAGATAGCAAAAGCAGCTAGATAGATAACTAGATAGATAGCTAGATAGCAATATAGATAGCTACATGGAAAGCAAACGAAAAAGAACGATAGTTCAGAAGGTAATAAGGTAGATAGACAGACAAAAAGATAAAATGCTAGGAAGACAGCAAAGAAGATAGATAGATAGATAGATAGATAGACAGATAGATAGATAGATAGATAGATAGATAGATAGATAGATAGATAGATAGATAGATAGATAGATAGATAGATAGATAGATAGATAGATAGATAGATAGACTAACCATAACTGTGAAATAAAGTCATTTCTTGCTGTTAATCATAAATTTTCTATAAAACCAGAACTTTGATTGGTAGACATATGAATAATGATAATCACTATAATGAGCTTGAATGACACCAGTCCAAAATCTGAACATCTCAGACGCATTTTGTAGTGTAGTTATTAGATCCACGGGTGAATAGTCAGTTAGAAAGATTAGGCCCTATATTAGATAGAAGATTAAAACCGAAAGATTAAAATAAACAAATTTAGATAGATAAATAGATAGATAGATAGATAGATAGATAGATAGATAGATAGATAGATAGATAGATAGATAGATAGATAGATAGATAGATAGATAGAGGCAGAGGTGTATTTTAGGGGGGGCATTGGGCCATGCGTACCCCTCAGGCCCAAATTTAACATGCAAGAAAGCGGAGGAGAGCCCCGTATTCACCCCATGTAATGCTCCCGCCCCCCAGCCCCAGACC
Source organism: Platynereis dumerilii (assembly GCA_026936325.1). Taxonomy (NCBI): domain Eukaryota; kingdom Metazoa; phylum Annelida; class Polychaeta; order Phyllodocida; family Nereididae; genus Platynereis; species Platynereis dumerilii. Next base: position 12,009,830 of record JAPTHN010000009.1, read on the forward strand.
GTTTCTAGATAGACGGATTGACTGATAGATTGCTTGATTGATTGATAGATATTGTCCTGTATCTTTCATGTTAATTATATTACATTTTTGTAGTCGGTAGTACTATAGCCTATGCCACTATCACAACTTCAAATTGGGTGCATTATTATTCATGCAGGATATTTAAGGATATTTAATTTTCTCGCAGTGTACACGGATTTACTTCATGACAAAGAAACATTAATTTTCCTCTAAACATTCCAAAATCAATTATTACTCATAACTTAACAAATTTGTTATGGATAATTAGAAGATGGATAGTTTCTTAAATCAACAAATGAGACAAAAGATTGCCATACTACCTCATTAGAGTTTTATTTACTATAGAATTCAGTTGGACGTGTTAATTTAGTGGAACTGATATGGAGCATTTGCAGCAATATCTACTATTATTACATGACCACTATGCTAGAGCGATGCTGATTGGCCTAAATCAGTCACATGACGACATCATTAAAACTCATATTGCATGGTTCGGGTGCAATATGAGATTTTTTCCAAAAAAAATTTTTTTACAATTTTTTTTTTTTCAGATTTTTTCATATTGCATGGTTCGAGTGCAATATGAGTTTTTATAAAAAATTTAAAAAAATTCCAAAAAAATTTTTTTTTTTCATTTTGGTTTTTTGACTGAAAAAAAAAAAAAAATTCCGAAAAAATTTTTTTTTTTCGAAATGGAACATTATATTGGAAGCATAGTGGTCATGTAATAAAACAAATACGGCACTTATTATCGTGCAATATGAAAATTTATTTGCACTCGTAAATTCATATTGAACTCGGGCTGCGCCCTCGTTCAATATGAATTTCCTCTTGCAAATAAATTTTCATATTGCACTCATATCATGCCGTATTTGTATAATGATAACAAAGTTTAAAACAACTGTTAAATTTGATAAATGCAGAGTGGGCCTAATTCAATATGTAGAATTAGGGTTTAACTTATGATTAAAGAAGATAGTTTACTGAACTGATTACACAGCCATGATGTTCATTTTCTTTTTGATAATAAAAGAATATTGCACATATGGACAAGCGAATGAATTAGTAGCCTATTTAGAGATAGCATACCGGGGAAAGCACGGAAAACATAGGCTATTTATATTTGCTTCTATTCAAATTGACTTCTCTGAGGTATTGCCGAATTGTGATTTTTAAAATTAGTTTTCACACTTATTCAAACTGGATTTCATTTAGCGCTGGTCCTTTTGTTTGTGTTAACATGCTGGAGGAGGCGGTCCAACTAAGATCTCATTTCTCAATGAATATATCCATGCTTGAAAGGACTGAAGCAGACCTTTAAATTGAACCTTAACGAATAGATGGACACATATAATGGATAGATAGATGCGTGTTTGTGTTTGTGTGGTTTTGTTTAAAGCCTCTATCTAAAGCACCTTAGTGGAAAGAAAGAAAGAAAGAAAAAGAGAAAGAAAGAAAGAAAGAAAGAAAGAAAGAAAGAAAGAAAGAAAGAAAGAAAGAAAGATAGATAGATAGATAGATAGATAGATAGATAGATAGATAGATAGATAGATAGATAGATAGATAGATAGATAGATAATTAAAACTACCTCTGTATTCTCAATTCTATTATTATTTTTATTCTGTATTCTTGTTTTTCAAATATTTATTTTCATTCTTGTATAAAATTTCAATAACTGGATATAATATCTAGGCCTTCTTAAAAAAAAACACACGCTATTTGCATTGCATCAAATATGTACATGTAGCCCTATATATATTATGGCCAATTCTTTACATATGCATTATGCAATGCTAATTCATGTTCACGTGCCTTCAAATTAAATATACAAGTATTTATTTCGCAATATAGTTAGCAGATTGATAATTGGAGTCAATTACATCACTGAATAGTCTCAATATACCCCTATTATCTCGGAATTTATGCACACATCAATTTAGGGTTAATTAAAACCCCACGGTTGAGTGGTCAGGCTTGGAGATTTCATACAATTCTATCATTCTGGATTGGAATCTCTAAGTGTGAGGACAAGTTTCAAGCAGTGAGTTCATTTTTTCAGTATTTCAAACAAATTATGCATTTAATTTTGAATTTAGGTAACACAATATTACAAGACTAATTTATTTACTTTATGTCTTTTCAGAACCACAAGAAAGAAATGCTGCAAAGTGTGAGTGGAGTGGCAACAGGTATCTATCTATCTATCTATCTATCTATCTATCTATCTATCTATCTATCTATCTATCTATCTATCTATCTATCTATCTATCTATCTATCTACTGTTTGCAGTAAAATTATTTGTGTTTTCCTATTGAATTCAATAGTTGATGAGCCTTTCAAACATGAGTGTGGTGTCAAGAGCATGTATCAAATCATGAAAAAAAGATAGCATCACATATTAGACACGATGATGTCAAACTACTCTGTAATTAAGTCAGTTAGCTTTTCACATAGGGGTCAAACATTTGCGAAATTATTCAACCTCTCTGCTTCTATTGAAATACCATTGGAGGAGGGGGTTGAATAATTTGCAAAATGTCTGACCACTGCGTGAAATGGAGCCTGCCAACCAAATTTAGTTATGATTCACAGCATGTTATCATCTTTTATTAATTTATCAATTAACTTACCAATCTGTATACTTGCGAATCTGTCTTCTTACCATATTTATCTCCTTTCTTATCTGACTACTTTATCTATCTATCTATCTATCTATCTATCTATCTATCTATCTATCTATCTATCTATCTATCTATCTATCTATCCATCTATCTCTCCTGTCTCTTGTTGTCTTCCTCATGTTTTATCTTTTTGTCTGTCTATCCACCATTTAACCTTCTGATTCATTTTGTTATCTTGTTTTCTATGTAGCTATCTATATGGCTATCTAGCTATCTATCTAGCTATTTTGCTATCTCTGTTTGTCGACTTACCTACATATGTATCTGTACTTGCCTATCTGTCTACTTACTATATTTATCTACAAGTTTGCTTATCTAACTATTTTCTCTATCTATATCTATCTATCTATCTATCTATCTATCTATCTATCTATCTATCTATCTATCTATCTATCTATCTATCTATTTATCTATCTATCTATCTGTCTCTTTTCTTTATCTCCCATTCTATATCGATTGACTCTGCCAGATTCTCTAACTCTGTTCTAATCTGTATGTTAAAGTCTTAGCTAATTTTGAAAATGTATTTGCAAGTGTTATGTGGACTTGCGTTTTCTGAGCTTTTAATTTGTTTTATTATATTTCTAATAGATTGCTTTTACATTGACCGTTTGTCATTTCAGATGCTTGATCTAGAGACCTATCAACAAACCAGAAGATTCCACGAGCTGCAGAAGAATTTCCAAGAGACCAGTAAAGGCTGATATTGTTGCAGAGGACATGAGGATCCAAAATCTCGTTATATATTTTCGTTTTAATTTTTAAAAATTTGTTGAACAATTTGAATTAAGATTGTTTTTTTTAAATGATGCATTTTAAATATTTTATCCTTTCTTACTGATTTGTTGTAATATGTTTTGGATGGTTTCACAATAAAACTTCATCAGAGTTATCCCCAATGCAATTCCCAGTAACCTAAACACAAAGCCCTAAACCCCAAAACTGAACCCCAAAAACCTGAATGCCAAACCTAAACCCAAAAACCTAAACGCCAAATTAATTTGAACGTGACTGAAATGTGTTCCAAGCTTAAACATGTAAATTGTGTTCTCAGGCTAAACATGTATAGATTTCTAAACGCTTCATGACCTAAACACTTTAATTGATCACATGTTTAAGATCTAAACGCGTGAAAAAAGTGGGACAAGAAATGTGTTTAGGATTGTGTTTAGACTCTAAACACTGTTTTTAGAGTGTAGCAAATATTGAAAATGTTCATGATTTGTTTGTCATGTCCTTAACTCTAGTCATTTCTAGGAATTTTATTTCTTGGAGAAGCACTATTTACATTTTGGACATTTCAGTCACGAAGTTTGTTCAATATTCTATCATTTCTTCGAAAAACCTTCACAGAACAAAAATGGTCCTGACTCTTGACCGCGCATGAGAATGGGGTATTATATGAATGCCTGCATCTAGAAGTAAATAGTTTTTCTATGTTCTGCGATTTGCACCCTGAAGTTTGCACACCCAGTAGTGACTGTTTCGTGACTGCGAAAGGGGAGTCCTATGGGGCAACCATCAGATTTCCAGAGGGGCTTAGATTTTTTCAAAAAAAGTAATGCTTTGCATGGTTTTGATAGAATTAATAAATTCTTTTTTTGCATTCTTGATGTACATAGTTTTTTAACATGGAGTTATTTGATTTGGAAAAAGAATATTTGGGAGGTCACATGCTCAAAGTGAATGATCATTAATAATTTCGCTCACCGTTACTGTAGAATAGATAACTTGTCATCTAGGAAAGCTTCAAGCCCCCTGAAAATCGAACGGTCGCCCCTTTAAAAATAGCGCAGCGATCTCTGTCAATTTTATTCACATAAGGAAAAGCAGCAATAAGCAATTACCTGTAATGTTGGATCCAATTTGTCTCCATAGCAACCTGTTAGTGGAGAAGCAGCCATTTCCTTCACCTTTGGTTTGTTAGTTGTTGTTTTGGTAGTCGACTGATTCTAACTGTCACCGTTGAAGTTTGCAATTGCGGGTTTCGGTATGAAGCTTTTTGTTAGTTTCGCTGGGAGGATTTGAATATATGGATCCAATCTGATAATTTCGTAAGTATATATTTTTACTATGAGTAGATATTCAAATATGCATTGTTCTGCAATGGTTACTCCATTTGACCACATAAATCTCGTAAAAAAATCAGTTTAGTACCATATCGTATACATGTAACTAAATCAATTTAAAAGTGACTTTTTAATATAAATTTATTAATACCACATAAACTTTAAGTTAAAGGGTTTTCTTGAAAAAGATCTAGCCACTGAAGTAGAGCAGCCATCTTAGTGAATTTTATATCATGTGTAATCCCAAAACTATATATCCCAATGAATATCCAACGAATACTTTGAACGACTGTCTGTTAATAATTGTAGGACTACTAAAGGTGCAAGAAATTACGACAAGGTAAAAAATTACAATTTAAAATTCGAAAAAAGAACTTATGCCCATGGCCCACTTTCACCAACTAAGTTAAACCAGGTCTAATACTTAGACCTGGACTAAGTAGTTCCAAATTAAACTATAGGGTCAATTTCAATGATAAAATGGCAGCACCTCCTAGTAAGCAAAATGCTTGAGACAAGGTTTAACCTTAAGCCTGGCCTTAGCTATGTTGGCGAAATCGGCATGTGGGCTTTAATTATTCAACAACTTTATCACAACTTTCCTTTGCTGATGCTCTTTCAGATAATGATATGATTTTTCAATAAATAGTAATCAATTATCAATGAGATTTTGTAATTGTTGTACATTTGATGTTAGTAACCTCCACTATACTAATACTAAACTAATACTAGAATGAAAACTGTCATTACCATTTCTACTTTCTATAAATATGTGCAAATTTACAACTACCCACATTATATTTTAAAACAATATTCAGTACAGAGAAACCTGAAGCAGGACACATTCGATTAGTAATTCAGCCATTTTCAAAGACGGACTCTTATGTTTTTCTTTGATGTTGAAAAAGAAGATACTTAGGAAAAATAAGAAGAAGAATGAAAAGAGGAAGAAGGAAAAGAAGTAGAAGAAGGAAAAGAAGAAGATGAGTAAAAAGAAGAAGAAGAAGGAAAGAAGAATAAGGAAAAGAAGAAAAAGAAAAAGAAGAAAAAGAAAAAGAAGAAAAAGAAAAAGAAGAAGAAGAAGGAAAAGAAGAAAAAGGAAAAGAAGTAAAAGAAGAGGAAGAAGGAAAGGAAGAAAGGAAGGAAAAGAGGAAGGAGAAGGAAAAGAGGAAGAAGAAGGAAAAGAAGAATAAGAAGAAGGAAAGAGAAGAAGGAAAAAAAGAAGTAGAAGAAGGAAAAGAAGAGGATTAAGCTCTTCAAGTGACAGTGAGGCAAGCCTTATTGGAAGGAAATAAGAAAGTTGTCAAAAAGACATAAAATGATTACTGAAGATTTGTATTCAGTGAAATTGCAAAATATGTATTGAATTCCAAGAAACCATTTCAGAGAAAAATTACTTATTTCTTGAAGAAAAAAAAATAGGCCTATGACTGTTTCAGGTCAAACTGTACATTTTTGCTTGAAATCAAACCAGCTGACAATAAATATTGTGAACCACTTTATAAATGTGAATGTTCCCTTGAGTTGGAAGTTGTGTCAATACGCATGAAAATACATGGAGACAATCAGAAGGCAACGTAAGTTTGTCGATCATTCTCACTTGTGTGAGTTCATAATTTTCAGACACTTTGGAATCGATTGGACGTTTCATGAATTGTCAGCTGGGCAGATATCAAATTATTCAACAAATTTTGTTAAATATCTAATCTATATCGATATAATTATATTCCTTACCCTCTCTTTTTGCGTCGCCCAAACCAGCTTCCATGGTCTTCATGGCTATCTTCCCATGATCCAGAGTCCCATCCGTGACCCCAGCTGTCATCCCGCACTTGGGTGTTGCCCGTGCCGCATTGATCAAGGGGACATGGAGCAAAGTTGCAGCCAGTTTTTTCCTCTCCACAGCTGAAATTATATAAACATTTATACAATACATGATGATTTATGTTCATAGTGATTCAACATTTCCAGCACAGCCAGAAAACTTATCCTGGAAGTGGTCAACTTTTAACAATACAATATTCACCGTAAAACAGGGTAAAGTTGGCAATCCGGGGGAAAGTTGGCATACTATTTTAACCAGCTTAATGGAAGAAATGCCAACTTTTTTCACTTTCACAGGTTTCTTTGGCAAATTTGCCACCTGTATCAGTGAGGAAAGTTTGCATTTCTACCATTAAGTGGGGTAAAATAGGTCGCCAAACTTTCACCCGGATTGGCAACTTTACCCCGTTTTACGGTACACTTACTTCCAAGAGAGGTTGGGCAAAATTAAGACGTACATCGCACAGCTTATAAGATGACAAGAATGCTGACGATGATACATCACTTATCTGACAGGGATTTTAATTGGTAGGCGATTCTAATGTTCTATACCCGCTTAATACGTAGCATTTTTGCTTTTACTGATTGGTTCAGGACAAACAGAATGTCACACAAGTCCCTGCAATGCATTGATTCCTCACTGCGAAGTTCCAACTGTGAATGACCAGAATCGCATGGTAATTTAAAAAATAACGTGCAAGTACTTTAAGCAGCACAGACAGTGCATGGTAACACAGGCAACCGGTCACGGATATACTAAGGAGAAGAAGAAGGAGGCATGGTTGACCTTTGACCATGGAAGCCAGTCCATTTTAGTTTCTTTATAATTTTTCCATCACAGAAGGGCATCAAAAGTGACTGGTCGAAAGTTAAAAACCTACAGAGAATGTAGAGTAAATTTGAATGAGATTGGTGAAAGAGAGTGACCTCCAGGGTGCTAACAAGATTGCATGAAATTCTTTGGGTAAGAGCAGCTGTGCTGCTAAAAAACCAGTTGGCATTAATTTTGACAAAGACAAAAGTAAGATAACCCATTTCCTTTATTTTTCTGTGAGAAAATCATTTTGTACACCTAACATTGTAAGACTCTGCTGGTTAAAATATGTAAAATATACAGTCAATTTTTGTCCATATCGGGGCCGCACACCCTTACCACACAATTGGCATAGCGTATAATATGCTGGTAAGTAGTGATGGAAAATCGGTTTCAACACTGAAATCACTTCCGATTCGATAATCCATTTGAAATCGACTTTGTAACAATTCGATATACCTCTTTGTTAGGGAAGATTACTCCTCACAGAAGGCATAAAAATGTTCAATTGCTTTGAGAACTGATTTAGCTAATTGCTCTTTAAACCATTATTGGATTTTAAAAGTGTCACCTAACTGTCTGGCACATTGTGAATGCCTATTTAAGTAATTATGGAACAGAAAGTAGCTTTATTGCAATAATTAAGACCCTCGATATCAACAAAAGGCCAGTCAACTGTAAAATCGATGAAAATTGATTTTTGCAATGGCCTATTAATGGCTACAAATATCAAATAATCTTCTTCTGTGCACTATGAAATACCATAGTTCATGACATAACAATTACCGGGTATAGAAATAATATTTCTAATAAAGACATAAACTATACTCACATGACAAGGCGATCATTGTAACAGGTGTTGCGGTCGAACTGTTTGATGACCTCATATTGGCTTCTTCGTCTTATTCCACAACCTCCGCAAGTCTCGCCAGCACAGGGGCCCCAGTCGGACCATCCGGGGACTGCAAAATTCACGTCAAAACATCTTTGTAAATTTAGGCTAACTGAGAATTTATTTTACAGATTTTTTGATAGCATTGAAAGTAGGCCTATGGGATATGACCTTCTAAATCAGGGATGGAAATGGGTGTGGAGGTGAGCTCGGGCACACATTATGTGTACTAACAGAAATGTACTGAAATTTTCCTTGTGAGGTCATAACCCTAATGATTCCCCTTGCAATGTTATTGTCTTTGGCTCATAAGCAGCTTAGCTGTGATGGAAATGGAAAATTTTCGTCGGGGGAGCTCTGAGCTGGTGCGGCAGTGGCGCGCCGCTCCAAATTTTTAAAAGGGAAAAAATTCTGCCTCCATAGCATAATTGTGGCTGGAACTACCTGGAAAAATTAAAAAGTGACATGACAATTGTAATTTCACCACTAATCATTTGGGGAGCTGTAGCAGGGCAGAGCTCCCTCTGTTTCTTGATCGAGGGGCTCAGCTCCCCCGAGCTCCCCCCCCCCATTTCCATCACTAATTTAGGAGGTCATATCCTATAGGCCTACTTTCAATGCTATCAAAGAAAGTCACTACTCAGCACAGCACTCATCAATGAGCTCACATGTTACTTAATGACAAATTGACATTTTATTTCAATGCAATGGATAGGGCCTGTTATATGCGGCCATTGTGGAATGAATGCTCTTGACCAGAACTGGTATAATATCTAACTTGAACATGCTGTAGCATGAAAGCAGGGCTATGCTTGTTCAAGTTGTGTAATATCCAACCAGAAAAAAATCCAAATCACAAATCCATTTTCTGATTTTGTGAGATCTGCATAATATGAAAAAAAATATGCCAAACTAGCAGTGGCTTCAAAATGATTACAGCCACAACCAATTTTACCATATTTTTCAAAGCGACAACAAATTATCATCGTTTCATATCGTAAGCTAAATTGTTCTCCAATTTAAAAGTTCTGTGAAAAACCCTTGTTTTGTTTACAAATGAAGCATTGCAGGTCTCTCCTTAAGTAAATTCAAATGGTAAAATCAATTAAACTCACTTAATTGTGAAAAATATGCAATTCTGTTGATAGAAAGTGTACATCATACCTAAAATTTATCAGTTTACGATGTATAACTTGAAAGTTGAATTTTACAAAGAATCGACAGATTATATAGCTTTAACAATACCTCCACAGATGAAGTCATTGTTGACCCTCATAAGGACTGCGTTGACACAGCAATATTTCTTGGCCAGTTCCGCCGTGCACCAACGCGTCTGTCTTCTTCGGTTTCTTCCACGGCCACCCCATCCACCGCCGCCAAAAAGACTGCAACAAAGATATATATAAGATATTTAATTGGTCATCAGACAGCAAAATTTGTTTTTGTCAAGAACAATAACACCAAAACCGTGTTCACAAGCGCTTCGATATTGGTAAGGCCCCAAAAAATAGATTTTCTGCTGACGGAAAAAAAAAATAGAAAAAAAAAATTTTTACTTCTTTTTAACATTATAAACTTTTTTTTTACCGACCCTAGAAAAAGTGCCTTGAGAAGATCCAAGAAGCTAAAGATCAATTATGTGTGGCCTAACTTACACGCTTCTGGCTTTCACCCCTCAAATTACACATATCATATGATGTAAATTACAAATCTTTAGATTGGCTAGAAGACATAGGGCAACCACTTGAAGACAAGTTCTAATACTGTCCTCTAAGCCATATCTCCAGACGTCCCTGAGGTTTTGACACACTCCAGTCAACATTTGAACTGGCACGCTCAGGCCAATGCACCATAATCTAATACTTTTTCCTTAACACTGTGTACCGTTTGCTCTATGCGAAGTGACCTAGTTAATCACAAAATCATAAATTTTGGACTAGAAACCAATTCAATCACAATATATATATATTACATAGCCAGTATCACGGGTGGATTCGCCTGTATATATATGGGCTATCATACCTAATAGAACAGAGTCTGAAACAAGTCCATTCAAAAAAGTAAACAAAAGAACTTCTGGGGACTGAACATGATGGATTGACCACTATATTTAACAGTGATTTAACCAATTTTTCCACAATACCTGCAGTGTTTCATGATCCTTGCAGTCATCTCTCACCATCTAGCACACTTGTTGGAGCTGACACATCAGTAGTTCCATAAAATCCATGAATTTGTACAGGTATTGCATTATCTCTATAGTGATGGGCCTCAGTACTCAGACTCACTGGGTTGGAGCAGGGTCAAGGCCTTAGACTGGACATGTGAAATTACCAGAGAGGGCAGCGCCTGTCAGCTGCCTGACAAGAAAATCATTGGACTCATGCCATTGAGATTACCAATGAACTGGAGAGTACTAGCCAGTGCTGCCCTCTTTGGCAATTTCACATGTCCAGTCTAAGGCCTTGACCCTGTTCTAACCCAGTGAGTCTGAGTACTGAGGCCCATCACTATAGAGATAATGCAATACCTGTACAAATTCATGGATTTTATGGAACTACTGATGTGTCAGCTCCAACAAGTGTGCTAGATGGTGAGAGATGACTGCAAGGATCATGAAACACTGCAGGTATTGTGGAAAAATTGGTTAAATCACTGTTAAATATAGTGGTCAATCCCCCAAGGCCTTTTGTTTACATTCCTAGTTTCACACTCTTCTAATTATGTACCATTACAGGCCAATTTCTATCAGTGACTTCACTCGTGGCCAGTATGCTGTATTTATGTTTTAGACATCCTGATGTGAAATTACAAGTATTAAATATTAAGCAATCAAACGATTTGGCAATTCTAGTATAAAATGCACTATAATTTAAAATTGCCTTATCTCCCAGAAAATGAAACTGATTGATTCCAAATTTGTTACGTGTATTACTTTTACTATATAAGACAGCATACTGGCTATATGGCAAAGTTTGTCGTTTGCTCCATATCTGAGACCTAGCAAAATGTAAACAAAAAATCCTCAATTAGGTCACTTGGTGAGTACGCAGTGCCTCTGTGTCTAACCAGATTGCGCCAGTAGTGACACTTACTAAATACAACACTAGGGGGCCAGACAAAACAGTCGCTAACCTGAATCGTGCAGGATCCGCCACAGTTTCGCACAGGACTTCGTATTCTTCTGTCTCAGTGGTGCTGTTGCAAGCGACTTGCGTCTTTCCTGGGGGTAGGCCACACGCCCCACAGTCTCCTTGGGGAGGGGCAGGAGTTGGAGCAGGAGTTGGCGTAGGATTTGGTTCAGCTGAGATGAAAAAAGGCTTCATGATAAAATTTGCAACTGGTGCTAGGGAATTTTGAATGATAGATGGTAAATGCAGCCCGCTAAGCCCAGTTCTGGGAACTCAAGAGCCAATTGATATAAGGGATGAAGGTGCTGAAACTCATTGGGTGATTTCCAAGTAACGGTGACCATAGTGACCTTTTTGGTTTTTACTTTCTCACCCATTTAAAGAAAATGTCTTTAACTGCAGGATAATCTGACACTTATTAAACTTTCCAAATAATCACACAAAAGGTTAAAATTAAGAAACAACTGACCAGTTTGACAGCGAGATCCAGTGAATCGTGGTTGGCAGCTGCAGAGAGGAACGGCATTTGGTCTCAAGGTACACGTTGCTCCGTTCCTACAATAGCCTTGGTTGCATCTGTCATCTGCAATGAATTCAAGAAAATTGTGAGATTAAGTTATCTCATAAAAAATAATCATCAGAAGAACTGTTTTTCTTCTGAAACTTTAGACTCAAGGACTTCTACAAAATGCAGCCGGAGGATAATTTTATGGAATAATTCAGTTTGGCTCCATAAGACTATAACTGAAAATGCTTTTTTAAATGGTCATCCAGTCTACATTTGTGGTTGCCTTATTGGAGTGTAGTTTCGCTCATTTTCTTTAATATGAGCTCGTATACATGCTCTATTGTGTATAAAATTGAGAAGACCGCTTAAAACGTTAGCTTATAGCCGATACAATTGGATACATATATGCCACTGTGCAAGCAGTATAAATAGAGTATATGATGGATTTTGACATTTGTATAAAATATTCCTTACCGACTTCACACCGGATACCTATGAAGCCCTGTCTACAGACACAAACTGCATCTGCTACATTACACGTCCCTCCATTCTCACAGACACCGCCATTGCAACCAACTTGGTTTTCTGAAATAAAATAAAAGATGTTTAAAAATGTATACTGATATTCTTGGATTTCATAATTTCAGAGATTTGTAAACAGAATGACCAAATTGCATGCCCTAATAGATTGAATTTTAATCTAATGCAAGTGACTGTTGTCAACCGATTAGTGAGAAAAGACATCGAGTAGACTTTGGAGTCTGGAAATTTTGGCAAAAGGGTGGTACATAGCACTACATACACACCTGGTTACCAGGGTATTGAATGATATTTCTTTTAATTTCAATGGTATGGATATTGTATTAATTTTGATTGATAAATTAATTTCATGCAAAGTTTAGGAAACCAGAAATGCACAACTGCTTATCAAAGTGGCACAGCGACGATCGAACGTTTCGCATAAAAGTTAAAAATAAACACAATATTATCACATTTACACTCTTAAAAAATGTCGGGACAAAATTGGTTTTTTAGATTCAAAATGGTTTTTTGAAAAACCAATTTTGTCCCGACATTTTTTAGAGTGTAGAGTGGGTCAGGGCAAGAAGCCCGGGTTAGGTGAGAAGCCCCCCCAGGGTTATATCTAAACTTACATTTTTGGTTCTTTTTCTTATTAATAGGATTGAAGCTAGAGGCTTTTTAGGTGACGTCACAAATTTTCAAGGCATTCAGCACCAAACCATAGTCGTAATTAAAGAAACAAAAAAAGGTGCATGGTTTTTGTAACTTTGATTAATTCTTTGAAAGTGGTTGTCAGAAATAACTTTGGAAATTTTTTAAAGTATAATGGATATCTGTATTGCATCACTTTATGACCATCACATAAATATGATTTGGATCATGTTTTTTGCATTTTAGCTCAAAATATAGAGGTCAAATTAAAATATGTGGGTTTGTGGCAAGAGGCCCCACATGGTATGGGGCATGGGGCCCCCTTCACTGAGGCCTCGAAGCTGCTTCAGGAACCATTTAATAATGTGTCCTTTACCTTAAATCTTGATAGAATAGCTAATTGAAAAAGAAAAAATTTTGGCCGAAATTGACAAAAGGCAAAAAATATTAAAAAATAAATGTATGAACCGAAAATTTCTGAAATTCAGAAAAAATGAATAGAATGCCTTAAAAATGATAGAAGAACCCCAAGAAATAACTTTCAAGCTGAATGCGCTCGCAAAAAAAATTGCCATAGGATTATAATAGGGGGGCTTCTTGCCCGATGGGTGGGGTAAGAAGGCCATTTTAATTTTTTTACAAAAAGGGCCGTAACTCCTTTATTAAAATTGGTAAACATTCGTTTCACTAGTTATAAGTAGAGTCAAGTGATCCCTTCCTGACAGCATAAGCATTCAAATATTCTACCACAAAAAGTAGGTCAAATCGCACCTCAAAGTTAAGGGGGGCTGCATGCCCCGCGCTACTCTACTTATCGCAAAGCCAGAACTCACCCATTCTGTAAGAAAGCTTGAACCCGGTCTTTCTAAAAGAGGATGGAGCGTTGTAAGGTGACTTGAAAACAACCATGACTTCTTTGGATGGGTTTAAGCTGACGAAAACATTGTCAGGCCTCTGGGTGCCGCAAAATCTGAAAAATGAAAGATAATGAAATTGTAAAGCATGATATGTCTATTCATTGACAAACATATCTGTTGTCCTTTTCTATGGGTTAGGCCAGATATAATTGATTTGTACCTCCTCTGACCTTACCCGCGTCCAAACAACAAAATGCACTCACAATTGTATTTTTACTTATTGACACAACAGAAAATTGAGACGACAGCTTTCTTTTTATCCTGATAACCGACCGTAGACAAAGAAGCTCAAGAAGATTTGCAAAGCTAAAGATGAATTAATTCTAGACTAATATGATTAGATCAACCAAGAAGGTATCAATATTCCTTACCTGTATCCAGTGTCATACAATGTTCCATTGATACGTAATTCAACCCAATGGAAGGCGGTGTCTCCGAAGCAATAGACACCGAATCGGTTGTCAAACTCAAGGACAATATTTTGGCCGAATGTGTTCTGGAAACAAAAAGCGTTCAGAGTCAACATGTTGTCCTTATCATCGGCTTATTAAAACAAGATATTTGACCTATACTGTCATTCAGTCTATCAAAAATATTTAGAATACACAGAACTGTTACAGCCAAAAGAACTAACTGCCCCGTTTGCTGATCAGGCATGCTATTTAGGTGCCAGAAATGCTCATGAGTCTTTGCCAGAATAGCTACTTCCTGACAAAGTACTAACCATGCATGTTTTGCCAATTAAATATCCCAGAAGTGCAACTATTTCATAGCAAGTGCTTTGATTATATATATTATCCAATCATCGAAACTTACCCTGAGTCTCCAGGCACACAGGAGGTTGTCCTGGTATGTCTGGAACTGGTCAAATCCAGGGGTCGAGATGGAGCCTCCTCTGCCATCAACCAAAATGTCCCCTCCGCATCCTATGATTTCAACGATAGGAATTTAGTACATGCCTGTCACAAGCATCTTAAATAGCAAATTATAAAGCACTGCACAGTATTGCTCTATCATTCAAATATTTATACACAATTTGAGTGACTAATAAATCCAAGACCAATCACCTATCACTTTCAAGACATTTCACCTATCACTTTCAAGACTTTTTAAGAAATCATTCTCCCAAGGCATGAATTATATGTGAACAATACACAATCCTGAGTGCACAAATTGGAAAAATAGACTCAATATGTCGGAATAGAAAGTGTTATGCACATCATAGAGACTCTGGAAGGGTTTTGTGTCCCCCTGTCCCTTTGTCATTTTACTTTTAATAAAATTCCCAGTCCCTTTGCAACTTTTTAATTAGAATTTTTAATTCCCTGTCCCTCAACCCTGGATGGATTTATGTACCCCTTATCCTTTGGCCATTTTACGTTTGAATTCCTTATCCCCCATCCACTGGCATCCAGAGACTCATCAGAACAAGTGTATGCAACAAAATAAAGAAATTGAAATGAACTGAACTGAAGAATGTACAACTTACTTCTCGAGTCCACGTCAGTGCAAAGGGTTCCCGTCCATCCGTCAGCGCAGACACAGCGACCACAATTGGCGGGGTCTTGGTATCCTCCATTTTGGCAATTTACTCGAACGTTCACATTTTGACAGTTGCCTGAAAGTTTGAAACATACAATAATCCTCTATTGAAATACCCTTATTAATTATTATATACACCTTAACTGCATTTGAAAAACTATTAAAAACTGATTTCAAAGACGTATTTTGTCTGATTTTTTCTGTTTTTGTACAAATAACTATTGAAATAACTATTCGTAAATCAAGTTAACATTGATAGTATCGGGCATGATCACGACAAATCATCAGCATGATGACACACAAAGTGCCATTTTCACAGTGCAGCAGTCCATTCCTTTTGCATATCAAATTTCCTGGCTGTAAAGTATTCAAAATGATCCATAGAATTTTTCCATAGTGCTTGAAGAACTTACCTGCGCAATACTCAAGATTAACCAGTTTGGCATCCTGGAAAGAAATCTCCGATCTTTGTCCAATTGTTTGCTGGAACAGAGGGTCACGCGTCTCAATTGTTCTCAGACCAGGTCTGGCAAAAATCTGAAAAATATAGATGACTATTTGTGAAAAAAAAAGAGGGTGAAAGTGAGCTTTTACATTATAGATGTTGCTTCCATTATGACAATGCCATTTTCTACCGTACAATTCTACGAAATTTTCACCAACATTGTTGATGCAACATAAAATTTCAACAAAAAGGTTCTATATATATGGAATCTTTAAGGGTTCTATAAGCTGGTATAGAAAAAGAACCCTAAAAGGTTCATTATTAAACTTTTAAGAAGAATCCAACAGCAAACAATTAAAAACAACACTTAGACAACCCAGTTGCTCTGAACTCCCATAATGGAATCCTTTTCTTTCAAGTTGGGAGCATAGGGCTCCATCATACAGCTTCCCACCAGTATTGAACCTTTTCAATTCAGTTGAACTCTAAAAATTTTTTTTTGGCTGTCTGTTCTTTATATATACCATCTAGAACCTTTTGCCTTAAGAGTGTAGATTTTCATTGGGAAGGAGGAAAAACACAGGGGCGTAATTTTCAGGGAAAATGTTGGGGGGACATGCGGCCACGTGTTCAGAATCGACAGATCCGCAAATAACAAAGTCAGTCAGTCTATCTTACATTTTCGAATTCTGAACTCTTGTATGGCATGGTAACATGAAGTAGAAAGATGGGGACATATGTCCCTTAGAATTGGTCCCTACCAAATTGAGCCCAAGGACCATTGCCACAACAGTGACAACACATTTTGTTTTCACACAAAAGGTTGGGGTGGGGGGGGGGGGAAATTTTATGTCCCCCGGGGTCAAAAATGTGGGGGGACATCTCCCCCCGCCATCCACCAAATTACGCCCATGGTAAAATAGACACCATGACAAGAAGATGGAATAGACCACATACCCTAGGATTGTAGTGCATGATGCTAGCAAAGTCATAGGGCAGATTGTAGTAGTTGATGATTGACGCAGGGAGGTCCACTATCTCCCCATCATTTTGCACATTCATGTTGTTGGGCATGACCGTAACATAATCTCCTCTCGTTGAGAGCTGATGGGTGTGCCACAAGCCGATGACGTGACCGACTTCATGAGCAATTCGACCGACCTGAAAATGATGTGAAACAAATTTGGTTTAGAGTGTATGCACTCCTGCTCATAAATATGGAATGCTTTTTTTAGAAAATAGTGTCCAAACAAAAGTAAATTTCAGAGTGTGAATGCAAGCAAGGTCCATTATAGAGGTCAAGTCATCTTCTCTAATCACTCTTTGAAAGCCTCAACTACATTTTTTGCAAGAATTTTTAATTTTTGGCTGAATGCACATCACCCCAAAAAACCCGCTGAATTTCCATATTTCGTGCTGCAGTTACTTTTCCTTGGTCTAACGCTGCAGCATGCGTTGTACACGATAGCACAATCTTCCCTTTAGCGGTCACTGGAATTGGTTACCATTGAATCAGACCATCATGTGCTCCAGCAGAAGTTGCTAAAGTTGTCAGTTTCAGTGGAGAATGTTGGAAGTATTCCATATTTATGAGCAACAGTGTACATTATACATTATAATAGGAGGTGGTGCTGGAGGTATGATTCAGAGTGTACATTATACCTCAACATTGTAGGTAGGATTTTATGCAGTTCCCAGCAAACACTACTGTTCGTAAAATGTTGAATCAATGTAATAAAATGTTTTGAAAACCAAAATAATCTTTATAATAAATGTTTTTTATGAGTGCTTGCTGGGTTTGGAATTCTGTGTGACTGTTTAAGATCTGAATGTATATTATATTATCGATCTCCGGATTCATTCACTGATAAAGACGTCGCGAAATCGTCAAAAATTCTGACAATTCTATCAGTTCTCCTGAAGGTAAATTTATCGCTATATTTAAGATTTGTTTGGTCTTTGAATTATTATTATGTACCGGTACATAAAATGAATAATAAAACACCAGAATCATCTCACCAATTGGAAGCAATTGGCATCAAGGTAGGTCGGCTGTGGAACATTTTCGATGGTCCTTCCAACAAAACTGACACAACTGAAAGAAGATACTGTTACCTCAGTCTCGTCTCGAAGAAAAGAATAACAAAATTTATATTGAAGCGCATAAAATTACAGTAAAATGGAAAGATAGAGACTACATCCAATTGGTAAAATTTTAATTATGTATTCATTGATGATATTGGATAATACAATTCAGTCCACCATCTTTTTTTTAAATTTACATACATGTATATATATATACATAGGCCTAAATCTGATATCTAAAGGAAATAATTCAAAGTCAATATATAGTAGTCACTATTCAGAACAATTTTTAAATATTTGAGGTCCTACCTTGCTCCTTGTGTGAAAAGCACATAAGGTTGCCTTGGGTTGTTTGATTGGAAAACCTCATTGAACTGAATGCAAGTTTTTTGCGTCCACCAACTGAGCGCTTGGGTGATGATAGACTTCTGTTCTGCGCTTACTGAAATGAGGGAAATTTGAGATATATATACTGACAGAATTATACAGTACAAGCAAATAAATTTTCCAAGCAGATCGCTTGAGGAAAAAATTATTAGCCCCCCTCGGGGTACCTCCTTTAATTCAATTTTTCTCCAAATCTAGGTGTCTACAGAAAAAGAGGACAGTCACTTGTCTTCTTTTTTGACCTCATATAAGTTCAGAATTTGGTGATAAGTCTGACATAAGAGTGGATTTGATAGTCAGCCATATTTGATCTATTGCAAATAAGTTCATTTGTGAATTAGATCACTACTAAAGGCAAAATGGAAGCATGATATGCAAAAGTGCTTGCGTTGCTCCAAGCTGTCCACGGTCGTCCTGTTTTCCTCATTGTTGATGAGAAATTTATGGTGCTTGTAAGAGAAGGAATGAATCATTCACGAGCAGTGGGACATTTGCTGATGCTCCATTCACCGATAATTCAAATTAAGGACCTAACACTTGGTGTTCAACATGGGGTCATCTGATGACAAGAAAATTACAAAAATGTCTCAAATAGCCATTGATCACAGCGCTTGAATCACTGCAAATGTTTATAATAACATTCTGAAAGAATTTGTGATGCCATGGCATCAGACAAGAAACTCTTTTGTTGGCAAAATCATCTTCCAACAAGGCGCAGCACCTGTTCATACTGCATAGAAGACTCAGGAGTGCCTCAAAGCAAACCTGCTGAGCAAGGAAGAGTGCCACCCCTTGTCTCCTGAGATGGACCCAGTGAATTACTTGGTATGGGCAACTTTGAAGACAGAATCCAGCAAGTTATCCCAACCCTTGCAGTAAAGTTAAAGGCCTCCATCATGTCTGTATGGGGCAAAATATAGGTGGAGTGCATCAAACATGCTTTCGTATCATTTCGGTCTCATCTGCATGAAGAAAATAAACACAGCAAGGGGTGCAAATAATGGGTAATTTGACTGTTCTGATAATACTGCTCAGTGCTCATACACAAATCATTTTTGTGAATAATCATGCTTGGCCAGAATAAACTGTAAACAAATCAAATTGTATTGACTGTCCTCTTTTTCTGTAGACACCCTGTAATTCATGATAACCAAACGGTTTCTTGTGTTTTTCCACTGGTCAGCAACTGGATATGTGCAATAAAAGTTTAAATTTAGTCTAGGAAGCGGATTTTTATACTTTTTGGAAAGATGCGTTTTTGTATGTGGCTATGGTGTGTACCAGGAGACTTTAATTTTGGAGGCTGTTAATGAATTTCAAGGAGGAAAGGACACAAAATCCTATATCTGAGATGAGATGAGAGCTTTATTTGATAACCTGGAGTGTTATGAAGCATTTAAATGCAGACAGGTGACACCCAGAGGTGGTAAGCATCAGACGGCTAATAATTTTGTCTTAGGCAAATTTTGGTTTCAGGTAATTATCTCGATTAATTTGAAAATTTTGGAAAAAATAATTTTTGTAGTAGAAATACCACATAATAAATACAGTTTAGGTGAAAATATGGTTGGGCTGTGATACCTCAATTTGGAGAAAAATGGAATTAAAGGGGCTCTAAAGAGGGGCTATTAATTTTGTCCTCAAGTGTATATGAATATCACAATTCAGAAGAGTTGTTGCTGAAAATATTGACCATTAATTACAGCATAGAATATTTTTCAACTGAATGACAGAGAAATAGTCAGGCGGCATATGTAATCTACTTTGGAGTGCTTGCCAACTTTGATTTCTCACTGCTATATCTTCATTAACATTCCAAGGAATAAATCTAAGCTTGTTGTCATGTTTACATTGGCTTTATTAATTATCTATTCACGTTATGAAGTTTCGCATCAAAAAAGCTAAAAAATACCTCGGGGGCCGGACGCCAATTTTTTGGCCGACCACACATTAACTGCTGTGAAAGGTTGTAGCATATGGATTGGATGCTTAGACCCTCAGGAACATCTTTCAGGTCCACAACCTTTCAAATTGGCTGCTCAATCCATGTTATTCAAGATGGTGTCCAAGATGGCCGCCGTACACTAGTTCTTTGTTAACTCGGTCACTAATTCTCTTGTTTGTTCAAGCGATACATCAAATTAGGGGTATTTCAGGTCAAGGAATCCAAAAATGATGGTTTCAGGGGGATTGGAGGTGATTTATGACCTCTCAGTTGAAGAATCATGACAATATGAAAAATAACAAAGCCTGTCATAACAGTTTCGACATCTGACATTATGAATCTGGATTCGTTCAATAGCAGCTTCCTCTGTTTACCAGTGAGTGGCAACTGGTTGCTGTATCTATAAACTATACACTGTTTAAAATAAAGCAATTGTGTTCAAAAAGTTTGTGTCAAGGTGGTCAAAATGGTGACTGATGTGGGGTTTTACCCCTAATTTGATGTATCACATGAACAGATCATAGAAATTAATAAAGAACGAGTGTAACATGGACAGAGCACCTGTTTGGAAAGGCAGTTGTTCCTGTCAGAGGGTCTAATTAATTGATTAATCCATCCATATTACACAACCTTTTACAGAACTCCTGTCTGGTTGAACCCTCTGACACCCTAGGTAAAATAGTTTTTTTTTAGATATCAGTTGAAAACTATTTCAAAACTTTAAAGGTCATAAATAAACCTTAGACATCACCTTTGATTAATGTGACACTAAAAAGAAACAAATCTCTAGTTTGGATGCATACATCAGGACTGAAGGTTGCATGATTGTGATGGTCTGTCCTGGGGATTCATCCTATGACATGTATATGCTGGCGTACAGGGATGTACCTCCATTCTAAGCTTCTTTTTTTGCATAAAGATAATTTAAAGATGATCCTGGGCTGTAACAGCAAGTCTTGTGGCTGTCTGGGGCACCAGACAAGATGCGCTGATGTCACGGTGATGAGCGATTGTGGATGGGTGGCAGTAAAAGATTCTTTTAAGAACTTGTAAACTAACAAACCAGTAGTAATCAGCAGATGGTAGAAGATGTGGCCTGTCGTGGACATGTATTCTAGTATGCTGAAAATGTACACGTATGGGGAATCAGTGCACTGTATACTAGGAGGGGCAGTTGTTTCCTCCTTTCCTTTTTGGAAAGTGGTTCCTATCTCAACTGTCAAATTTCTGTCTCATTGCTTGTGACTCCAAATTATGGATCATAGATGTTGTGTGTCATCTGCTTGCAGAATGCCTTTTACTAAAATGAGCCAGTATTTTCACATTATTTATTTAAAAACACTATCATATAATCAGCTCTGCTTTCTCCTTACCAGTCCAGGTATCTATATAGGTGTCTTGTATGCATAATCACCCAACTTTACTCCTAACTAAGGTTGTCTAATTATAGGAAGATGTGGTTATACATGAAAAGCTATCAAGAGATTGAAGGCAGTATCCACTGAGAACACACAAAGAGTTGTATCTGGATACTTATGTATGACATCAAATTACTTTAAGATGACCAGTTGGTCACCCTCTTCCGAACTGTTGTGTTCAGCTTTGATTTTAGATATGGCGTATTGATCAGACAAGAGTACAACAACTAGCTAGTAGTAGCATTCATTCAACTGATACCCATGTCATGACCAGAAGCTGTGGTGGAAGATGAGGTTCCTGATACATTATAAATTTATAATCAGATGTGTCTTCCAAATAAAAGGGTAGTCCTGTGCAGGGGGTTAGGTTCCATCTTTGGTTCTGTGGCAGAAGATGAGGTTCCTGGTCTTTTAGGCAAACTCTGGTTGACAGCTAGCCACAACGGCTTACCTGGAAGGGAATTGTCTCTCTCACCTGGTGGTTTCCTGTGGGCCATTTAAATGTGCTTTGTGAATTGTCGAAGTTCAGAGAATTTGACCATTCTCATAAAAATAAATGTTTGCAATATCAGCCAAGTGCCAACCGTTCCCAATATCACACTGCACTTGTGACTTGTTGTTACCGCAACTTAGGTCCTTGCATTAAATGTATAACATAGGTCTTGTTTGAGGGATTATTCTACTTAGTGAGGATTTAGAAAATCTTGGTAACATTCAGGGTCATCTTGCTCCTTCCTTCCATTCCATCACTCATGATGAAGTGAACATACCTTTCTTGGTTCAACTCAAGAATTATCTTTTTATTTCTTGTACAACCCTGGAAAGGCAGAGTGTAATGGAGAAATATACTTTTCAAGAGCATTGTCACTGACTGAGTCCAAGATAGCCATAATCATCATCTTGTGCTATTGATTCAGATCTGGCTGTAAATGAAATGTCATTTTATGAAATGACAAAATATCAGAGTTGCCATTATCCAAACTTTTCCAGGCTTGAGGATCCATGTTTTGTAGTTGTAATATGCAAGCAATGTACAATGCGTTCGAGACAGTTTTCAGCAGCAGACATCAGACTTTGGAGGTTACTGTTAGCTAAACTTGCCTTTGATGGTAGAGAAAAGCTGGTTGAACTCTTAGAAAATAAGTTAATCACACTATAACCATCCTCCCATGCAGTTGTCTTGGCAGGGTGACTATAACATGCCATAAAACTTAATTTCTGAGGACAATCGACCTATTCTCTTCAAAATGCTCCTATTGTGGATACTCATTCCACAGTGTCTGTGATTGTGGCAACATGTTTTCCAATTGGATGGAATTTTGACAGCTGCAAATTCTGAGATCACCAGTAATTTCTAAAAAGCAAATACTAAAAAGCAAATACAATCAGCAAAAAGCTTGCTTAATGCTATTCAAAATGTCTTTGGAAGGTGGCGCTAAGCAAGATCTGAGTAACTTCGCCAGTTCAAGAGTTCAGAAGCACAAAATAAACTTTCCTTTCTTCATTTAAATCTTTAGAATACCAATCTGAAGATCATGACAACTAATCACAGAAGATTTTCAATCACCAGATGAAGTTTGGTGTTAGGAGACATGGGTACCTGTGTGTGTGTGTGTTTGTGTTTTACGCCTCTGCAGCACCTTAATGGGCTATATCGAGGCAGAGAGACATGGGTACCTAACTTTCTTGTTGCACCTAAGAATGCTAAGATACAATTAGTATTGTTTTTATAGAAAGGAATTCATTTTGCCATCACTATTTACTACCCCTTCTCAATAGATGAAAATGAAAAACTTTGGATTAGATGGGTCTTCTCATAAGAACAATTTGAAGTCAAACATGAAGCTATCCAATCGTGACACTGAAATTGGAATCCCGGCAGCTCTTCCCTGGGTATTGGTCATGAGCAATTGAGCATGGAAGCAAATTAAGATATGTGCATAAATCACTGATGATACAAATTATCAATTCTTGTAGCTATTTGATATTTCATAGTCTGTAGAAGTACCAGAGAAATTCCAGTGCTTGTGGTTTTGATTAACCTCGACACTCCAAACAAATTTGTACTTTATGACACCAAATTGGTCATTATTGTAAAAAATTCACTTATATTATAATAATTATGACATCTATAGTTATCCACCAGACTGGCACCTTATTGATTAGATCATTCATCAAGAAAAATTAATAATATTACATGCATAAGGATGCACATATTGACTCCAAAGCTCTATCAAATTGCGATTTTATGCTAATTAATTAGCGTAATTTGATTTGATTACAAAATAATTAAAAATCAATGTGTGATGTTGACAACAAGTTGGATTACCTTTATTATAGTGTGAACCACAAAGTTCAAGTGAAAAACTAGAGTTGGCAGCTTGTCTAAAGTAGCCTTGCAATTTTAACAAATGCCGCCTGACTAAAAGAGAAGTTTTACGAAAGGAAATATCTGCGATGCTAATCACAAATTAACGTAAACAGAAATGCGCTTTTCATATGATAATAATTTACGTCATACAAAATGTTCTTTCCATATATCATACCAAGATAGTATATAGTTGCACACCAAGAAAAATGGCCCAAGGATAAATCATAATATTATTTGTAATTATTCAGTAAAGACTTTTTTAAAACTGTAAACTATTCATCTTTAATGAAATATCACGAAACTTCCATTACCAGTCATTTCAACATTTTTCGCTTGAGTAATTGAAAATGCTGTTTGTGGTGTATAATTATACGTATCTATGCATGAGTTATGATGCTCTGTCAGATCTTTAATTGTAGGTATAGTACAAAATACATTTTAAGTTGGGGGAAATCGGGGAGTTAGGGCATGATGAATCAGAAAGTTTTTCATGATCCCCCCTACGCATTATGGTCAGTCTCTGTTGGGTGTCCTCAAATACGAAAGATTGATAAAGAATTTGTTATTAAGTGAGTTATGTGAGATTTATTTCTTACAGGTTTGATTGATGGCATAATCTATCCGTCCATTCGGCCATTTTCCTGATGCTAGAAGTGAATTGCTGAATGCCATGATTCCGCGTTTTTCTCGGTGTTGTACCTCTGCTTCATTTTCAACTGACCTGGAATAAATTGTCCATG
Organism: Platynereis dumerilii; assembly: GCA_026936325.1. Taxonomy (NCBI): domain Eukaryota; kingdom Metazoa; phylum Annelida; class Polychaeta; order Phyllodocida; family Nereididae; genus Platynereis; species Platynereis dumerilii. The sequence goes on from JAPTHN010000009.1 coordinate 12,034,795, forward strand.
GAATATTAAAAATTCATGATATATGGCACTCCATCGAATATTGCACTAATTGAAATATTGCAGTCACTAAATATTGCACCCTATCAAGTATTGCACTGCATTAAATATTGCACTTACTGAATTATGTTGCACTCCATAAATATTGCACTGCATAAAATAATGCACTCTATCAAATATTGCACTCCACTAAATATTACACTCATTGAAATATTGCCCTCCATAAAAAATTGCACTCCATACATTATTGCATTCATTAAATATTGCACTCCTCTATATAGTGCATTCAATGAAATATTGCACTCCATTACATACTGCAGTCCATGAATTAAGTTGCAATCCATGAAATAATCCACTCCAACACTAAATAATACACTCTATTAAATATTGCACTCATCAAATATTGCAATCTCCAAAATACTGCATTCAATGAAATATTGCACTCCATCAATGCACTCTACTAAATAGTGCGTTTGATTCGACTAGTGCGAACATAAGCTACGCGGCATAGTTCACACTCCATTGTTTTTAATGGAAGACAAAATTCTTCTGAAACAGCAGTGCCTATCATTATATGATTATCAATCCATCTTTAAGCAGTAACTAAAACTATCATTGATTTAATTATTGATTTAATTAATGATTATTGTTTCAATTAATGTCGCAGATCACAAACCTCTTCTTGCGGCCAGCGTAGTACTTTGCAATGACTTTGTCGGTGTACATATCCTTGACCTGCTGAAGGGCGGGGATGTTGGGGAATATCTCATCTCCATCAAGGAAGCCATTAACGCTGTTTGGTGACTGTATGAAAATTAACATATTAGAACAACCAAAAGAATAAATATCAAAATCAACTGGTATCTCTGTTTAACTCGGGGTAGCAGGGGTATTACGGGCCATGTAATTCTTTGTCATCCCGTACAATCTCAGATATTGTGACTCAATTGATATTTTTCGCAAATGTTTAAATTCTCATTATTTTACAAAAGCTTTTAGCCATTTAATTTATCTTTTATCTTTAAACGTTAAATATCTCATTTGCTGTATTTCCCCAAATTTTTTATCAAGGGAGCTCAGAGAGATTTTGGAAATGGATAATTTTTTGTCGGGGAGCCGCGGCACGCCATTTTAAAAATTTTTAAACGCAAAAAATTCTTCCACCAGAGTATAATTTTTGTTAATGGCACCTGAAGGACTGACCACTGATCATTGTTGGGGCTATACACTCTAAAAAATTTCAATTGGTTTTTTGCATTGAAATTTGGTTTTTCAAAAAACCATTTTGAATCTAAAAAACCAATTTTGCCTGAACTTTTTTAGAGTGTAGAAGGGCAGAGCTCTCCCAGTTTTTTAACCAACCCCCCCCCCCCCCACCCATTTCAAACTGCTATTTTAAAATGTCACTTACCAGGTACTCATTGCGGAGTCTGGCTTGGAGAACTTTGATGCTACGAACCAATGTCGTAACATCAGCTGGGACCTTCGGTTCCTGAGCAAAAGCCTCCTGGAAAAAAGTAATTCGAGGTGTTTAATGTACAATAAACTACCATTGAAGAAAAACATGGTAAAGTCAGGGCAAAAAGACACCGTTGTAAGCATTCAGTCAAAATGTATTTGCACAATCTAAGGAAGAAAGCTCATACAAAAGCCCTAATTGGTCTTTGTGATTGTCCTCACTATTACAGTGCCGCCTGTAAGTAAGTGAAACGCATGATATTGTGCCATTGCATCAATGCTAAACATTAGGGTTGCACTGGCGCCCCAATGTCTGCCGATCAAACCTGACTTTTTTTTGCAAGTGAGGTTGGCATATGAGAGCATGTGTGTAAATTTTCAGCTCATTCTATCAATATTTAGAGGTAGCATATTTCACTTGAAGTGTATAATGTAAATCCCCATTGGCGAGACCTGAAAAAAGCCTGCAAAAAAGCATGATTTTCAAAAACGAGACTTAGAAAAATATTTATTCTAAGTCTCATTTTTGGAAAATCATTCTTTTTTCAGGTTTTTTCTGGTCTCGCCAACCTCACTTGCAAAAAAAAGTCAGGTTTGATCCGCCTAAGATTTCCAAAATGTGGGGCGCCAGTCCCACCCTACTAAACATCCTCAACCAAACTGCTTGTGGAAGCATGAATTCTCATCCGATGAGAAGAAAACATATTAGGTCATGGTCATGCGTCATGAACTGGTCTGCTAAAATGGTGGATTTGTCGCACAAAATTTCAAAACAAAATATTCAATAGAACTTTTCTACCACTTCTATCGAAGTTTTTTCAACATATTTGACATCAGAAGAAAGGAAATATTCTCTAGTTTACAGAACTGTTATCCTTTTGAAAATCACTTAAACCAATAAAGCGCTATTGCCCAGAACGTTGAGGCATGTCAGTCAGAATCAGGGGTGGATCGGAGTCGGTGTAGCGGAGTCGGTGTAGCAATATTGTGAAAAGAAGAAATCAGCCCCTCTGCACTGTCCCAATCATGGTTTATTTTTTCAGATAGTTATTTTAGTTCATGTGCTGTGCTATAGATGTCTTACTCGGGGTTTTTGAGTGCTTCTCAGGAAAAGCCAAGCCGATGTCATTCTCAACCTTAGCAGTAATCTTCAGAAGCATATTGCAAAATGATGTAGTTTGTGATCGCAAATATTTTCAATGTACCTTTAAAAAGCAAAAACCAAGCTTGATGTCATTCAGATTAGTTGCTAAATTGGGTTATCCTTGTATTAGAGCCTGTGCTGGGCAAGGAAAAGATCCCTTACATGGGGTAAACATGCAGCATGTTGAGGACTCCTGCCCTCTCTCTCATTTCATCAATGTAACCTAGTGAGTAGCTACAACAGGCCATACAGGGCTGTGCTTACCTTATCTATCGATATATCCATCTATCTATTCATCATTCTTATGCTAATTCCCAATCACTTTGATCCATGGACCAGAAATCTTCCTGTGTTGTAATTTTGTTACATTTAAGATGGGCTGGCTCATAAAAGGACAACAAATGTCCAGAACATGCCTAGTTAAACGGATATAATTGTTCTTAATTCTGTGGAATTTCACTTGGAAACACAAGTAGAAGCTGGGATTTTAAAGGAATTTTAAAAGAAAAAATGTCAGTTTTTGCTGTCAAGATTTCATAACGTTCAGTGGGTTTTATTTAAAAAGTGTCAACATACATCATTAGAGGAACTAGTCAGAATCATTTTGCAACAAACCCCATTACAATTGGTTAAGTAGTAGAAAAGTTACAGACGTTTTACTAAAAAACGTCAATTTTGAGAAAAGCCTTAAAAACCTTCCCTTAAGTCTACACATTTCAATGAGTGGGGGAGGCACTAAAGTGCCCATATCTCGATAAGTATACAAGATAATTAAGTTCGTTTGAAACACTGTATAGTGCTATGCTTCTGTGATGATATATCAGAAAATAGAAAAAATAGATATTTTTGAGCTGCGACGCAAAATGGACCAGTTCATGACGCATGACCTCATAAAGGCCGATATGTGAGGCATGTGGGATAACAATGGAAGCAAATTTTCTTTGATGCAGACAAAGTTAGGTATGAGTCAAAGTATTTGATAAGTAGGGGAACGATGGGCAAAACGGAGTGGCAGGGCAAAATGGTTTTTTAAGTTTTCTCGGAACGTTTTGACCTGCCTTCTAAGTTTTGGTTGGCAAATAAAATAGGATACATGACCAACTTTTCCTGAGAGTTTCGTTGATGAGAACGTTACAGGTATGCAGCTATGTTAATTTGACATTTTTGATCGATTTTCTTAAAAAAATTATAATTTTTGGAAATGGTGTAATACCACCAATGACGTTCCCAGCCAAATAATTCATGGTCAGTGTTATAAGAGAACTACCGTAATATGGGGTGAATTGGGACAGAATTGAGGGTTTTTCTGTCATAGCATGGTCACAAATCAACACTATAAACCAAAATATGGTGCCTAATTATGTCCGAACTCAAGGTCCAACTATCCCTAGGAGCATTAAAAGATATCTTTAATTTTCAATGATTTATTCATGAAAAACTACTGTCCCAATTCACCCCTTATTTTGGGGTGAATCGGGACAGTCCTCCATTTCTATAAAATTATATTTCCTGTCATATTTTGGTGATTGCTACTAGTGAATGAACATTAGAAAATATATTTTACATGCAAAAAAAAAATTTTGGGAAAAATCTTAACTGAATTACATGTAAAATTTGCAGATTTGTAAAAAATATGATAAATGACAAAAACTACTAAGATATGTATTTTTCTGTTAATTACGCCATACATAGGTGATTCTGAACTAAATCCAATATCAATGATGTCAATTTCAATAATATTCTTCAAAAAGCCATGCTAGTACATTCAAATGAAAATTAGTAGGGTTATTTTTTTCTGAATCTGAAACTTTGTCATTGCCCTGGATCTGAACCTATGACCCAACATACAAAATCCCACATCTAGTCAACTACTCTGGTGCCTTAATATGCCAAAACTAGCTTTATAAAATTTCCTGTTAGATCAGTGCCTCTAATATTTATGCTTTTTGTGTTACAAGCAAAGTTTTGACCAGATACAGAGAATGCAGTTTCTGCAGGGCCAAGTTTAAAGTACTGCAGCTCCTCACTGCCTGCAGTTAGAATTATAAATCCCGGCCAAAATATGCGCTACAATGTATGCTAGAATTGTGCCAAAAATCACGGACCTGGGTAAAGTATAGGTAGTTGTAGTCTGAGAAATAAAATACATTCCTATTCTGTCCCGATTCACCCCAGTGTCCCGATTCACCCCATATTACGGTACTAAGCTTGTGTATTAAGCAAAATAATCTAGTCTGGATTTTAGTCATGTGTAAGTAGGCCATTATTAATCTACCCTGCATGGTTGGGGCAAGATGAAGTCCTCCTGTGGGGGCAAAATGGGAAGTACAAAAAGGCAATCCCAGCCTAGAAAAGGTTGAAGCTTGATATTGGGTCAATTCAACCATGACATTTGAGACATTTGATACACTTTCTGGTCATATAACAGGCAAAATTTGAAAAAATCACAAGAGTTTTGTGGATCGAATCCATTTCATCAGTAATACCTTGAGGATTTAGGCTTAGTGGTAAACCCTGTATTGTTGAAACTGAAACGAATGTAACTGCCTTTCAAAAAGCATAGTCAAATCCAATACCAATTTAAATTGTTAAATTATTAAGAAAACTCGGAAATCAGAGTTATGTGAATATTCATAAAAATGTCAAATTTCCACAAAATTTAACTATTTTTGCTTCTTTTGTAACCTAATGTAATTTGTCAAATAATTACATAGAATGTGGAAATACTAGCATCACTTCCCAGCTATAATTGCATCCTGTATTAAGATGTTAATTTCATAATTTATTGCTATGTTTACTCTTAGTATTCTGCAATATTCTCACATTGCAATGACATGAATTAATGCGTTTTCGTTTGTCAACATGCTTTTTACTTATATTAGGCTATTATCAAAACAGCTGATTTATTGCATAACTTTTGCAAATTTATTTCTTCCCATTTTGCCCCATAGGAAATTCCATTTTGCCCCAAGCGTGGGGCAAAACGGGATAAAGTTGCGTTTTTGAAAATAGCGGAAAATTTGAATTGCAACTATTAAAAAAGCACTTTTCTGTGTTTGAGCAAGTGGTATTGGTACTTCTTCATGGATCAGACCTTATTTGGCATTCGCAAGATATACCACCTTGATGTAGCGAGCCTTTGAAGTTAGACGGCCCGTTTTGCCCCTCATTCCCCTAAGTGAAACGCAGGCTCAATGTTATTTCATAGGGAAGGGTGTTTCACTTACTTATCGGCCTTTATGACCCAATATGTTTCCTCTCATCGGATGAGAATTTGTGCCTTCACAAGCAGTTTGGCTGAGGATGTTTAGCATTGATGCAATGGCACAATATCATGCGTTTCACTTATTTACAGGTGGCACTGTATCATTCCTACATGTATTAATTTGTGTTTGTTGAAAGATCAAAATGTTTGGTAACCACATATGGAAGAAATAACGTGCAAGCACTTCAAGCGATGCTTCACTGTAAAATTCAAAATTTTGATTCAGCTCAAACGATTGAGTGAGATGGTTGCACAATTTGCTTGAGCTAAGATATAGCTTGTTGTTTTTAGTTATGCTAATCTTTACGTTGCCATAACTAGAAACAACAAGCTTTGTCAGCTCAAATAAATTGTGCAACCATCTCACTCAATCATTTAAGCTGACTCAAAAGTCAAATTTAACAGTTTTTATTTTTTTTAAATATTTCTCACTGATGGAGTGGTCTTCTGATTAATAGGTCGAATCCTTGGAACATATCAACAAGGAGTGGAGGAAGAAGAAGGCTGACTTATAGCCCTATTCATAATTAAATTATATAGCATGTTATGCCACCAAAAGTTATAAGACTTGACACTGTATGCTAAATTCGAATGAGGTTGGTGTGATCGGACGAGCTGCAAGGTGTTCACAACCTTTTACAAAATCCTTTTGGTAACAGCTGGTGCCATGCAACACTAAAATATAACGTGCAAGCACTTTAAGAGATGCTTGTAGATAGACTGCCCATGATAGTATCTACCCCTTGGCCTGTCACCTGCACAAGGGTATCTGGTATGTGAGACCTGCAGAGGGTACCTCGCATGTGAGACCTGCTGGAGGATAAGCAAGCAAGCATCTCTAATAAAAACCAAACTCATCAGCAAAAACCACCATGGTTGTGTCCAAAAACCATTTGATATTTCAAAAAACTAAATTTGTTCAATTTTTTTAGTGTATACCACGGTGCAATCTTTGTTGTGGAAGTCAAATTTAGCTTTTTTCATTTGAGCAAAAACCATCTTTTACTTACACTATTCTATTTATACTTTTGCTCACAGTAAGGTGTCCCAGTTACATAATATAATTGCTCACTGATATGAATCCGTTGAACACTGCAGCTTAATCTTCAAGGTTGTCTACCCCATACAAATGCTTATTTCAAAAGTTTAAGTGCAAAGTGTCTTGATTACATATCACCATGGATGTTTTTACACTTTTAGTACTTAACCAAGCAAGATGTTTTTTTTTTCACTCTGAGCAAGAAGTAGGAATCAAAACACAAGAGGTGTACTTGTATTCTCCAAGATGCTGACATCCTTACAGCCAGGAAATTTGATATGCAAAAATAGTGGACTCATGATGGTTGATGAAGTGTCATCTTCTCTACATTCAACATAGGAAACATAGAAACTGTTTGACTAGTCATGATGAAGAGATGGCCAACTGATTTTTGAGTAAATATCAGATGCAAAATCCTTTCGTTTGCCTGTCACCAACAAGCCAGATTATTCTCCTTAAAGTCTGTCACTTTGATATAGAAAGAATGAGGACCAGTTCACTGTGAAAGATGCACTTCATGATTCATGATAGCCGATGAAGTGCCATCTTCTCTACATACAACATGGGAAACATAGAAGCTGTTTGATTAGTCATGATCAAGAGAAGGCCATTTGATTTGTCATAACTGATTTTAGAGTAAAAATCAGATGCATAATCCTTTCATTTGCCTGTCACCAACAAACGGGATTAGTCTCCTTAAATCAAATTAACATTGAAAGTATTGGGTATGATCATGACAAATCATCAGCATGATGACACGAAAAGTGCCATTTTCACAGTGTAGCAGTCCAGTCTTTGTGTTTCAAATTTCCAGGCTGTAAACATTGTCTAACAGCAGGAGCAAGACTACAATTGTGGATTTAAACTAAATACTATGTAAAGAATTGAAATTGAATTGAAATTGAAATTGAATTGATTTAAACTGGAGTCCCAATAATACACTCCTGGGAACAGGAACTTCATTGAGCTCTAACTTCTGGAAAAATGTACAAACAAAAATACAAATTTAGTCTCAGGATAATGTCCTGTGGGATTTTTTATGCCGGCCTGCAACTGAGAACCGACTTTGGTTGCTAACTTTTACAGTCAAGACACAAGTCTCTGATTGGCCTCTTTTTTTAAAGACTGATATCAGACAGGATAGGAAATGGGGGCCTCCAGAGAACATTCCACTTTCTTCTACTGTTTTCAGATGTACAAAATCAAGTACCAGTAACACAGCATTGAAGCACAGCAATTCAAACTCTTACTGAAAACCTTGAGGTATCTGTGAAAGACCTATCTATCCATATATCTATATGCGTATCTGTTTCTCTGTGTGATATCCATCTATCCATATAACAAATAGGTTCCTTCTTTCCTGACTTATTCTTATTTCTTGCAAATTAACTGTTATTCCCCATTATTAAAACTGGAGAAAATGTGTGTGTTATAAATCATCCAATATTGCACTATATAGGGGGCCATATATATATGCTGCTTGAAAAGACCATCAAATATTGTCACGACAAACCTAAATATAGAACAGGGGAATGACCACTAAAGGGTAACTTAAATGGTAAAATATGGGACTAAAATGCTTAAGCATGTCAAATGCTCTATCTCCAAATAATTTAGCCATTGCCCATTGTATCAGTTTGAATGAGCAATGAGCATAATATATTATTTTATTACATGACCACTATGCTAGAGCGATGCTGATTGGCCTAAATCAGTCACATGACGACATCATAAAAACTCATATTGCATGGTTCGGGTGCAATATGAGATTTTTCCAAAAAAAATTTTTTTTACAATTTTTTTTTTTTCAGATTTTTTTATATTGCATGGTAAGAGTGCAATATGAGTTTTTATAAAAAAAAAAAAATTTCCAAAAAAAATTTTTTTTTCATTTTTGTTTTTTGACTGAAAAAAAAAAAAAAAAAAAATTCTTTTTTTTTTTCGCAATGGAACATTATATTGGAAGCATAGTGGTCATGTAATAAAACAAATACGGCACTTATTATCGTGCAATATGAAAATTTATTTGCACTCGTAAATTCATATTGAACTCGGGCTGTGCCCTCGTTCAATATGAATTTCCTCGTGCAAATAAATTTTCATATTGCACTCATATCATGCCGTATTTGTATATTATTACATGACCACTATGCTAGAGCGATGCTGATTGGCCTAAATCAGTCACATGACGACATCATAAAAACTCATATTGCATGGTTCGGGTGCAATATGAGATTTTTCCAAAAAAAATTTTTTTTTTTTTTTCAGATTTTTTCATATTGCATGGAAAGAGTGCAATATGAGTTTTTATAAAAAAAAAAATTTCCAAAATTTTTTTTTTTCATTTTTGGTTTTTTGACTGAAAAAAAAAAAAAAATTCCGAATTTTTTTTTTTTTTTCGGAATGGAACATTATATTGGAAGCATAGTGGTCATGTAATAAAACAAATACGGCACTTATTATCGTGCTATATGAAAATTTATTTGCACTCGT